>CM019064.1:236333595-238992762 GCA_009667805.1 Leptobrachium leishanense | reverse complement strand
GGCACCACCGTGCCGAAAGTGCGAATCCAAAATGTCTCTCTGAAGTAATGCCTGGGAACGATTACCACCCCTAAGAAGGGGGGGTATGGTCGATGGCAATGAATTTGAGCGTTGGTAATCGATGCAGGGCTGCCAAAAAGTGTTTTGCTACCGGTTTTTCTGTATGTCCATCCCTTAATGCTGTCATGGTGGCTGACCAGTGGCCTCTCCAACCCCATTTTTCCCCCTTTTTATCTCCTGTTTGGAGCATATATTCTGTTTTTAACCTGCTGGGTCTTAGGCCCAACCCTCCCCTCTGAGCATCTTTGCCTGCTATGGCAATGCGACCAGTGGCCACGCCCATGACGTCACCACACTCCCGCACCTGGCATCTCTGGGTTTCCTGAACGCGCAGTGCATGTTTTTTTCAGTTGGGATTGGGGGAGTAATCTTTCTGCTGCTTATTTACCCACTGCTGTATAATACTGTATACTACCTTGATAAACGCCTCGAGGGGCCGAAATGTTTTTTTTTAATGTCATCCCAATAAATTTTTGATTTTTTAAGAGAAGTCCTCGAGTGCCTCCCTCTACCATTTCTCGATACATGATCACACCAGGGGAGCTAAGCACAGGGGCAAGTAAGTATTGTATCCTTCTTGGGGGCCCCATAGAGGTGAGCCACCCGTGGGAAACGAGTGCCCGGCCCTGTCCATTATTTTTCTCTAAAAATATATATATATATATTTAGTGTGTGGTTATTATTGCAGAAGCCACTTGTACATCACAGCAATTCCATGAATTGCATCCCAGAGCCACATTCCCCATATGCAGCAAGGAATTTGGGGTAGGATATGCAAATTACTTATTTATTTATAAAGGATTTTACCAGGAAGGATACATTGAGATTTCTCTCGTTTTCAAGTATGTCCGGGGTTCAAGAGCATTGAAATTTTACAGTTGTTACAGAAATACAAAGTAATAAATGCAAGATATTAATCTGTATATTTGTGTTTTGTTCTTAACACAGAAAATAAATATGTAAGTAATATAGTTGCTATGTTACATGTTTACAGGTGCATTCTGTACCGAGGTATGCTAGTAAGGAGCTCTTGAGTAGAGATGGGCCGAACACCCCCGTGTTCGGTTCGCATTCGAACACCCCCGTGTTCGGTTCGCATTCGAACTCGAACAATTTCAAAAGTTAGAGTTCGAATGCGAACACTTACCGAACTCCATGCAAGTCAATGGGACTCAAAAGTTCAATTGTTAGAGTGCCCTGCAAAAGGGCATATATGCAAGATATTTGCCATAAAAGGTGTATGGGGGTCCGGGTAGTGCCCTGGAGGACAGGAAACAAGGAAAAGAAGTAATAAAAAAAAAAAAAAGTTTTTAAAGGAACAATGCGTTTTCCATGAAATAAGGGTTAAAAATAAAAACGAAAAATTCCTTATAATATCGTGCCTAGGAGGTCCCTATAACCTGCCCGTGAAGTGGCTGATTTGTAGGATGTATAGAAACATTTAAAAACAAAAAAATTACGTTTCAAATGACGGTAAACGGTTTTCCTTTAATCTATTCATAAACAACTGCTTTGGGCGGCAGTCTGTATTAAAGAAGGAGACATTTTAGGACACGCAGAACAAGTTTAGTGATTTTCTGGCTAAATTATGGTGAAACTTATGCAGGCTTTGGATGAAAGTAACAATAGGTGCTTTAAAATTGGGCCTTTAGTGTCAGCAACAGTGCCGTCACACCGTAACCCCTCTGTGGTATTGTGGAAGAGTGCAGGGTTGGACCCTGTGGTCCAAAAAATTTAAATGATATAAATCTGGTAATATAGGCGTCAGTGTCAGTGCACCCAAATATTGTGCCATTGGTTCCCAGAAACCTCCTATAAGTCAGTGAGACCCCCTGATAGGTGGCAGTGAAAACATACAGATTACAACAATTCCCAGATATCTTCTAGAAGTGAGACCCCCCACAATTGCTGCTGGCAGTGAGAACACAAAGATTAGAACAATTCCCAGATATTTTGTAGAAATGAGACCTCCAAAATAGTTGGTGACAGTGAGAACACAAAGATTAGAACAATTCCCAGATATTTTGTATAAATGGCTGACCCCCAAAATAGTTGGTGGCAGTGAGAACACAAAGATTAGAACAATTCCCAGATATTTTGTAGAAATGAGACTCCCACAATTGCTGGTGGCAGTGAGAACACAAAGATTAGAACAATTCCCAGATATTTTGTTGTTATGGATTAGACTTAAACAGTCTCTTGTTCATATGCCTGCTGCTGCCAAATGGTGTTGGAGAAGTCAATCAATTCAAGTGCGCACTAAAAGAACCGACACAGACTCGCTCGCTTGTCTATGTAGTCTTTCTTGGACAAAGCCAAGTGACCTCTCTATTCTTTATTGAAAGATACATGCTTTTATGCCAGTTGGTGCAGAAGCAGGGGTGTTAACTAATATTTTATTTAACATCAGCAGTAAAATTGCAAACGCATTATGGATTAGATCATAGAAACGAAAGTCAAATATCAGCTGTTTCCAAATGTCAATTTATTTTGTGTCATTGACAAACGTCAGCCGTTTTCTCCATCATGGGTATGTGGGCGAAGTCCTGTTTCAGATACAACGTGTTTCAGGATGCAGGATGTCCCGCGCCCTGGTCCTGGTACCGAAATAGGAATCCTCATGACTTGCGGTTAGCTATTCTGTCGAAACAGCGGAGTTACGCAAGATACATTTTGATTCTCTCTGAAAAGACAGTTTTATTAATTCAGCTCATTTAAGACATATTAACTACTTAAATGAGCATTTTTCTAAGCCTTTGAATATTATTAAAGCACATACATATTCTTGTCCATAACATTGTAGAAATGAGACCCCCAAAATAGTTGGTGTCAGTGAGAACACAAAGATTACAACAATTCCCAGATATTTTGTAGAAATGAGACACCCAAAATGGTTGGTGGCAGTGAGAACACAAAGATTAGAACAATTCCCAGATATTTTGTAGAAATGAGACCCCCCCCCAATAGCTGCTGGCAGACTGGCAGTGAGAACACACACTAACAATCTCCTCTCAAAAAACACATGCTGGGGCTGCAAGGGACGCCTTATATAGTGTGCTGCGGGGACTTAGCTCTGTGAGCCCATGATTGGGCAAAATTTGCCCATAGTCTTGCACTTGTCTTGCACCTAAACTGTGGTCAGGTGCAGGCTGTAGCCAATTACAAGCTTCAGGCCAATGGAAAAGTGCATTGTGGTCCATTGTGGTGCATTGTGGGTGAACATGCTGCGAACACGCGGAAATGTTCGAAGTTCGCGAACTGGCGATGTTCGAGTTGAACTCCGAACACATCGAACCGAACAGCTCATCCCTACTCTTGAGTGACTTAAGACTGGGGGAAGATTTGATGGTGTCTGGAAGGTTATATAGTTATATAGGCTGAAAAAAGACATGCGTCCATCGGGTTCAGCCTCTCCCATATAACCTACTGCTGTTGATCCAAAAGAAGGCAAAAAACCCAGTCTGAAATAGTAGGTTATTCCATAACTGTGATGCTCTGTAGGAAAATGAGGATCGAGCCACTTTCTTTTTGTATTGTGGTATTGCAAGTAAGGTGGTGGTAATGAATCAGAGGTTATAAGATGAGGGAACTGCTAGGGGAAGCAGCCTATTCAGGTAGGCTGGTAGCTTCCCAGAAAATCTCTTAAACACCAGGTTGGAAAGGTGAAGGGTGCATCTAGATTCCAGCGACGGCCAGTTTAGCTCTTTTAACATGTCACAATGGTGGGTCATGTAGTTACATTGTAGCACAAAGTGGCAGAATGAGTTACATAATGCAGTAAGTTTCTGAAGGTGCGTTTGTGGGGCAGCTGCATACACTACATCTCCGTATTCAATAGCCGGCAAAAGCATTTGTTGTACAATCTGCTTTCTTACCACGGGGCTCAGGCAGGATTTGTTTCTGTACAGGGCACCTAGTTTGGGGTAAAGTTTAGATGAGAGTTTTTCTATGTAGGGGCCAAAGGATAGATTTGGGTCTAACCACATACCCAGATATTTGAGAGAAGTGACTGTGGTCAGCGTGCCATTTGATTTTGTCCTGACATGTAGATGGGGATTTTGCAGTATATGTAGTTTAGGTGCTGTTCCAATGAGCATTGTTACAGTTTTGTCAGTATTTAAAAAAAGTTTGTTATCTGTGATCCACTTTTCTACCTCTGTGAATTGTTCTTGCAGCACGGCCTCCAGCTGTGGGAGATCTGGTTTGCTGGTATAGATTACGGTGTCATCTGCATTCATGTGTACAGTTGAGGCTTTGCAGACGTTGGGCAGATAATTTATGAATATTATAAATAGCAGGGGGCCGGGTATCGAGCCTTGGGGTACTCCGCATGTGACTGGGAGGGGGAGAGAAGAGCTGCCAGAGATGGACATATGTTGCGATCGGTTGGATACATAGGATTCAAACCAGGTTTGTGTGTGATCACCAATACCAGATTTTTTAAGTTTTTGTAATAAGATGCCATGGTCTACTGTGTCAAAGGTCTTGGCAAAATCAAGGAAGATGGCTCCAGTTAGGTCTCCTTGTTCCATACCAGCTTGGGTATCATTGCAAACTTTTAAAAGGGCGGTTGTAGCTGAGTGATTTGGACGAAAGCCGGATTAGTCTGTGGTTAAATAGTTTGAAGATTGATATTAATCACGTAATTGTGTGTACACGCATTTTTCCAAAATTTTTGACATAACGGGGAGCAATGAGATTGGACGGTAGTTGGATACCAAAGTACTGTCACCACTTTTATGGATAGGTACCACTCTCGCATTCTTCCTGAGTTTGGGTATGTATCCAGTTGCCAGTGATTCATTGATGAGTGTTGAGACAGGTTTTGCAATTGCCGGGGTACTGATTTTCAGCAGCATTGCTGGGATTTGATCAGGTCCAGACTGGTATTTCATTTTTTGATTACGGAGCAGTTTAGTAACTACACTGACAAGCACTGGTCTAAAGTTGAATTTATCTGCGATATGGGGTCCCTGCACGGTTGGAGGGGCCTGACCTGTGTGTGGCCTTTCTGTAGGTGTGTCATTTGCTAGCTTAGCAATTAGGGTGGTGGCGCACCCAACAAAATAATTATTAAAGGCATTTGCAACATCTAGGGGGTGTTGCAGGGTTTGGTTGTTTACTTTGACAGCAGTCGGCTGGGAGTGGACTGGGGGTGCTTGTATGTTACTTATGATTCTCCAAGAATTTCTAGGGTTTGATAGGTTATTTAGATTTTCATTGACGTATTGGGCTTTAGCCATTTTTGTTTGTTTTGTGTGTGCATTCCGGCATTTTCGGTATTCACAGTGATCATTCATGGAACCAGTACTCTTGAAATTTGACCACAGTGAATCTCTAAGCTGGTACATTTGTGTAAGATCAGCTGTAACCCAGGGTGTAACCCAGGGGAGATGAGCCCCTTTTACTCGCACTTTACACAGCGTGGCATGGGTATTCCAGACTTGCAGGAGCTCGGACTGAAAGAATTCAATTGCACAGTCCAAGTCTGGGATAAGGTTTAGTCTGTACCATGGGAGCTGTTTGAGATCACTTAGGAAGGATTCAAGAATAAATTTCTTGAAAGACCTGGTGATTATTACCTTTGGGGGAGATTTTGTGGCCTTTATTTTGCGCACACAGTACACTAGACAGTGGTCACTGAAGCTATTAGCGAGAACGCCTGCCTCCTGTATTCTATCGGGACATGAAGAGAGAATCCATTCCAGCAGGGTATGGTTAGGGCTGTTCATATTAATTTGAGTGGGGGAGGAGATCAATTGAGTTAGCTGCAAGGCCTTAAACAGTGAGCAGTGTTTATTGGCTTTAGGATTCAGCCAATCAATATTAAAATCGCCGAGGACCAGCAGTTCACTTTTTTCATTTTGTTCAAGTTATGAAGGATTTCAGTTATGTCAGGGAGGGAGTGCACTGGAAAGCTTCGTGGACGATAAAATACAGCAACAATGATTGATTTACTGAATGGGATCTCAATTATGCCAGAGAAGAAATCAAAGGTGACAGGGGAGCTAGAATTGTGTAAGGGGGTGAACTTCTCACTTTTATGCATCCTGGATCTGTTATTACACAGAACCCTAAAATCAATGCTATGCCACACTGTGGCTTTCATGCAGAGATAAGGTTATGCAACTGGTCAAAGCCACTCCTAGGACAGATATATATATATACACACAATGTTTGAGGTCCTAAAAGTTCTATATTTTCACAGGGAAAATGTTATAATAGCAGACACCAACCTTACTGAGTTTCATGGATCTTTTTTTAACAAAAAGAGTCCAATGAATGCCTCATCACGTCTGTCTAATTGTAAGGAAGGGAGAAGGGAGAGGGAATGAAACTGAGTGACAAAGAACAAAGAAATAAAGGATTGATATACTGCGGTGATGCCACAGCTAAACCATGTATAATATGGGCTAAAGATGGTACTAATGTACCTAAGAGTAGGTGAGTTTTGCCTACATGGTTTTCAAAGCTTAGAAAACTGAGGAATGTATATTGTGCTATAGACTTGTTTTCATGTTGAGGTATCATGCCACAATTTGGTGAAACCCTTTCAACCAATTTTTTTCTGACTTGCCTTGTAGGCTGGAATATTTTAACAGTGTCCTGTTTGGTTGCTTGTTGCTCTACCCTAACACTGGGAGTTTTATCACTGTTTTACCACTGCAACTAGGGGCTAAGACAGACTAACAGCTCTATTCAATAAAGGTGAAACTCAGGAGAATTGACTCGGTGAAAAATCCAGGTCAAAATAAGTATATAAATTCTAAAAAACAAAATAATATTTTTTATAATTTATATACTTGTATTGCCCTTGAAAAAGTCTATTCATAGACGAAACGCGTTGGGCTTTGTGCATGTTATGCTATTTTATTCATCTTTTTATTTATTTTGGAATAAAAGTTTTTATCCTACACCCATCTTCTTGTCAAATTTGGCGATTTCAACACCCGTGATCCATTTGAATAGACCAACGGGGATTTATTTTAGACGCTGAGGTCTTCCAATTTTCTTTTCCAGTAAATATATTGGGCCCTATTCCAAGGTTGCACCTGCAGATTTTTCTTACTGTCTCCCTTTCCGCATACCTATTCCAAGGTAGGTGCTTAATATAGCGCCCAGCCCCATGAGGAAGCGCATGCTGATATTTACAGTGGCGCTATGCATTGCTGTGTGTATCTGCTCCCAGAGTCCATAGAACTCCATAGAGCATTGTGCATTACCGCCGTGAGCTCACTCTCATGCGATTGCAAAACGCTGCAAAGTAATTGCGGAGGGAGGCTAGGAATTATTTGTTCCCAGTCTCACTCTGCTCCTTGAAAGTGGAGGCGGCAGACTGCCCCTTCCTCTGTGCTGTGGGATGAGAGTATGGAATGTTTTTGGGGGGTTAGGACAGTGTTGCTAAAGCAAAATCATTTAACACAAACTGTTATGAGACAGTATTTCACAGTGAAATACTGTCTCCCAGGATGCACAAGCTACATTGGAATAGCAAATTATCGCCTCCTGTACAAGGTATAGAAGACGTTAATTTACAGTAATTGAGGGCAAGGAAGCACTACACTTGAGATGCAAGCCCAGCTTGCACCAAGAATGGAATAGTGATTCCTGGCGTTTTGATAACTTCTAGAGGCGATAGACAAAAACGTATCAAAGTTATCTTCTTACCAACCTTGGAATTGGGCCCATGAGGCTTTGACTCATGGACCTTTCCAGACCCTGGATATCACACCCATTGATGTAATACAAGGTCTTCCTGCAGCTATATTTAATTATTTTTAGAGCGTTTGCACACAGGCCAATATTTCGCTCGACACACTTTCCAAGCATTCTCCAACTGTGATTCGATTCTCTTGTCTCATAGTGCCCCTATTCTTTTACAATTAAAATCCATGCACTGACCTTCTTGATGGATAGCATAGAAGATGATGTAACAAGAGTTGAAAAAGAGAACGAACTGATGGTTTACAAAATAACAAATCTTGTCTACTGATATTTTACTTAATGTTGACTAGAGGTGACCTAATATTCAGCTTGTGATGCCCTAACACTTATCCAAATGGCGTTCTGAAGTGTCTCAACACTTATATGACACCTCTTAGTGATCAGCTATTTTGCTGAATTTCCTCCCTGCAGTAAATATTATTTTTTACTGTTTCTTTACAGTGACCTGATGTTTGATTTTATTGATCGACCTGACATTTTACTTCATGATACCTCTTAGTGACCTGCTTTTCTGCTGAATTTCTCTTAATGGTGTCTCGATATTCTACTCAATTCCACCTTACAGTGACTTGATATTTACTGAATGTCACCCAACCACAATCTGATATTTTGCTGAAAGTCACTTTGCAGACAATGAGTAGTATACAGATTTTAAGAGCAAAGAGAGCGTATACTCTGTCCAGCACCTCTTTGCAGTGCCCTAACACTTTGCTGAAGGACACTTTGCATTGATAAAATACTCTGCAGCGTGACATTTTCCATCGTAGCATTGTTCAGCAGTGAACTACAGCATTGCAATATTTTCTGCTTTATTAATAGTTTAAGTGACATTGAGCTAATATGTAGCTAGAAGAATTCTCATTTTTCCATAACACATCTTCCATTTGGCCAAGCAGTTACCTTGGTCTCTTGGCATTGCTCTCACACTTTCATGTCTCGGCAGGTGATGGATGTCTCAGGATCTCCGTCCGTTCCCCTGATGATTGGCTGTGCTGTATCCTGCATGGCTTTACTCATCCTCCTTGCTGTTTATGCTGCATTTTGGAGGTAAGTTTGCTGTCTGATTCATATACCATAACAGTAGGATATTCTTAACATTTTGAAATGTCAGGTGTATAACTGTAGGATAACAATGAGAAGAGTGATACGTAATATATCCAGTGACAATGGACACTCCTCTCTCCTCTTAAAAAGAAAGTCAACTTATTTTAGTGGTTAATTAGGTTATTCCTTGCATTCTTCTATACCCATTTTAAATTATCTTTTGTCAGAACATGTTGAAAGGCTCTGGATCATTCAGCTTCAACTTTTCTATTACCCGTCAAGTCTCTGAGCAGGATTCACTAGCAGGCCTATTCAAAGAAGGTGAAACTCAGGAGAATGACTGGAGAAGTGAAAATTCTAGGTCAAAATAGTCAAACCAGAAAAATTCTCCCATTTATCTCACTTTCCAAATCGGCTATTTGGTCTAGATTGTTCTCTTCTCCTGCCAGTTCTCCTGATTTTTACCTCTTGTGAATAGACCTGTAAGTAGCGATATGGTTGCGACATGCCCCGATATCAAAGCAAAGCATCCCACTTTAGTCTAGTCTTGAAAGCCAGGATCAGACCAGCCATGAGGCCGGGGTTCCGTAACATTGCAGTGCATTTCATTGCCGTGCTGTTAATGCGACCCTTTGTGACCTACAAGGGCGCCGGCAAGTAAAGGGTTAATATGGTGCAGTGTGGCTCCCCTGCTTCCCTCCAATACCCCATGACCCCTAAGGGGTTGATTACAAAGTGAAGACTCCTGCTTCTAATTAACCTCACAAAAAGTAAACCTCTAAAATTAATATACACCCGCCCTTTTTAACCCTATAAAATGTGAGGGTCTTACCCGCCCCTAACCTAAACCTACAGTTACAACCTCCAAAATAAATACCCTCTTCTAACCCTATAATAAATAAGGCTCTATTTCACTACCCCGCTCCTTAGCCTAAATAGATTTTTAAAACCCCCTAAAACAGTCTAATATTAAATAATATCCCAATAGTAAATTATGCTCGCCAATTTAAGATTTTGTTAAGTCATGACATAAAGTCATGATTTTATTAAAGACACGGAGGCGAGTATTTAATGCCAAATCTCTTTATTACTACTTCACAGCAGCAAGAGTTAAACAAAAAACTATAATGGTATCTGCGGATCTCCCCATAGCACATAGTATAGTCCATGCCCATATTCGGACAGCGCTGCCTCATCTCTTCTCTCTTTCTTGAATCGAACTGAATCTGGAACAATCTAAACCAACAATGCGGAACCCGGAACTGGTCAACCAACAGGATAGAAGAAAATACTGGAACAGGATTCATGCAGCAGATGGAATCCACCCTTTAGAACGCTGAAAGAGAAGACAGAATGTGAAGAACGCCAGGGTTGTGTGTCAGGAGATCGAACAAGTAGCCCCAGAAACAATGGAATAAATGCAGATCATCACATCAGCAATAACAACATACTACATTACCCGTGTGGGTGGGTCAATGAAACGGGCGGGAAATACTCGCCTCCGTGTCTTTAATAAAATCATGACTTTATGTCATGACTTAACAAAATCTTAAATTTTATTACAAGACACGGAGGCTCATATTTAATGCCTGTTCAAAGCAGCGCAATAGTTTTGGTGGACCAGTGATCCATCGGTCTAAAATAGAATTGTTTGAATGTGGATTCTCTAGACCAGTCCGCCGCCCTCATGATGTCCTCTAAACGACATCCTGTGGAAAAGGCCTTAGAAGCCATCGCGCCCCTTGCTGAATGCGTGCCAAACATAGAAGTATCAATACCAGCTTGAGACATAACCCACCGCATCCACCTTGCTAAAGTCATCGATGAGACCGGCCTAAAAGGATGGCGATGTGAAATAAATAACGGTCCAACAGGTTGAGTGCGTAAGGGAGCTGTACGAAGTTCATACTCCCTCAAACAACCAACCGGGCAAAGATCAGGAAGATCTGGAAATACTGGATAAAATATCGAGGTAGAGGTTGTTTTAGTTCTACGAGATATAGAGAATTTGACACCCTCTGGGTAAAAAGTTTTTGCGTCAACATCTAGGGCCCTCACATCCCAAACTCTGCGACAAGATATCAGACAGAGTAGCATTACTAATTTACCAGATAATTTCTGTAGGGAAAGATCTTGGTTAGGGCCCCACTCAGAGAACAGAGTGAAAACTGTCGAGACATCCCAAGTCGAAGAATACTTCGGTTGAGGAGGTCGCGATAAGTGTGCTCCCCGCAACAACTTACAGACCAAAGGATGTTTACCTGCCGAAATGCCTTGAAAACCTACATGTTGTGCTGAAATAGCGGAACGATATAGGTTAAGTGTTCGATAAGCTTTTCCTTTGTCAAATTCGTCTGATAAAAACTGAAGCACATTCTCTACAGAGGTTGAAATGGAATCCACGTCTCGTCCCAAGCACCAGCCAGCCCAGACTGACCAGGCACTCTTGTAAGCACTGAAAGTACTGGGAGCCTTTGAGGCATCGAGGAGGCTCGTAACTCCCTGCGAAAGGCTTGGGACGGGGCGGGGTCCCCTGAGAGCAACCACGCCATCAGTTGAAGATGGCCCATCTGCACTAGGGGATGAAATTCTCCGTCTGAATTCGTTAGGAGAAACGGAAGAGTCGGTAGAAGACGAGGATAATCCGTCGTCATCGCTAATAGAAAGGGGTACCATGGCTGAGCTGGCCACCATGGGGTTATTAACACTACTGATGCTTTGTCCCGCCGAGTGTGTAGCAATGTCCGACCTAGCAGAGCAAAGGGCGGAAATGCGTAGAGTCTCCCCCCTTTCCATACCTGTAGCATGGTGTCCGTTGCCGAGCTTCTGGATCCGGACGCCAGCTGTAAAACCTGGGTAGTTGTGTGTTGAGCCGAGTGGCAAATAAATCTATGGAAAAAGGTCCCCAAAGATCCTGAATTTTTGAGAAAATCTGCGTATCTAAACGCCAATCACTGCCATCCCTCAGGAATCGAGAATGCCAATCGGCTACCACATTGTATAGACCCGGAAGGTATTCTGCCTGTACTTGTATATTTCGTTCTAGACAGAAATCCCAAAAGGTTTTGGCTAGCACGGCTAGAGGCCGAGATCGAGCACCCCCTAGCTTGTTGACGTACTGGACGGCAGAATGCAACAATTGGAATTGCTCTTGGAGAAACTGCGGATCGCGAACGATCCAGCTAGAAGCTCTAGACAATTTATGTGTAGACGACGTTCCTGCGGTGACCATAGGCCGCCTGCCGAAACGTCCCCACACCGAGCTCCCCAACCATGCTGACTGGCATCTGCTTCTATCACTATATCTGGAGCCGAGCCAAATATGGCGCGCCCGTTCCAGGCCTCCATATTGTCCAGCCACCATTGGATTTCTTGACTACACTCATCGTCTAGTTCCGTGATTGCGTCGTAGGACTGTGACTGACGTAGGGCCGCCGCCTTTAGGCATTGTAGCGCCCGATAGTGTAAGGGGCCTGGGAATATTGCTTGTATGGAGGCTGACAGAAGCCCTATGAGGCGTGCAAGATGCCGAACTGAGAGTGTGGGTGTTTGTAAAGCTCTCCGTAACTCCCGCCGAACGTCGCGGAGTTTGGAATGAGGTAGGCTCAACGTTTCTGTGGTTGAATCTACTGTGAAACCCAGAAAATCTAGTGTCTGCGTGGGATGTAAAATAGATTTTTTCTGATTTATCAAGAAACCCAATTTGGTCAGGAGTTGTAACGACCCGTGTAGGTGTTGTGTAAGCATGTGTTCCGTGGGAGCCATCAGGAGGATATCGTCTAGATATACTATCAGACGTACACCCCGTGCTCTTAGGAACGTAGCTACTGGTTTGAGGAGTTTCGAGAAACACCAGGGGGCTGAGGATAGGCCAAAAGGAAGGCATGTGAATTGGAATTTCTGTTTTTCCCAGATGAATTGCAGAAGATGGTATTGATCGGAATGAATTGGGACCGTTAGGTAAGCATCTGTCAGGTCTATTTTTGCTAACCAATCCCCGGGGTATAGCAGGTCTCTGAGGCAATGTATACCCTCCATTTTGAAATGTTGGTATTGTATGAATTGGTTTAGTGTGCGTAAGATTATCACTGGGCGATAACCGCTGTCTTTTTTTGGTACTAAGAACCGGTTGCTTAAAAAACCTGGAGTTGTGAGGGGTACGTTTTGAATTGCACCTTTCTCGAGAAGGGAGGCAATTTCTTTTTGAATTAATACTGTTGCTTGTTAGGAAAAAGTTAATGGAACTGGAGGGCATTCCTGGACAGGAGTCTGAACGAAATCTATCCAGAAACCCTGTACCGTGTTGAGTATCCAAGGGTCTAGCGTTATTTGTCTCCACATCTGGAGAAAATTAGCTATTCTGCCCCCTACAAGCGTATCTGGTATTGAACAAGGGTAAGAAGTCAAACTTACCCTGTGGTCTGGGCCTATAAGATCCCCGTCCACGTCCTCTGTTGGTGAAGGATCTTTGCGGGTAGAAACGTTGCGGTTGATAAAATGGGGTTTGTTGGGTGTTCCTTTGATTAAAGAAAGGGGCAGGAGAACCTCTTTGGGAATTGTAAAAGCCTCGGCCGGACAGTCTGCCCCTACGACTGCCGGCCCTGCCAAAAACCCTAGTTGGTGGTGAAAAAACGTTTTTCATGGTTGCTTGTACATTAGTCATGGTGTTAAATGTTTTTCGCATATTTGCCCATGCGAATAGCAAAATTGTCCCCAAAAAGACCCCCTTTGGCTTCTGGGCCCAAATATTTAGTAGCCAGTGAAGTAAGATTAGGGTCAATACGGAGTAGGATAGATTTTCTACGCTCTGCAGAGAGGGCCGTATTGGCATTGCCCAGTAGACAAAGTGTCCTTTGGGCCCAACCTCTGAGTTGGGGAACATCAGGAGATACTCCCGTGACACGAGAGTGTTCAAGCATTTCTAGCATTTGGGACAAAGGACCCAATGCATCCAATAATTTATCTTGACATAAACGGAATGAGAAATCCAACCCTTTACGGGGGTTCCAACCGGTATTAGCCAAGAATTGGATCATGTCCGTTTCAACATCTGGTGTTTGACAGATTAAACTTTTTGTAGAAGGTCTAGGGCACTTAGTGCGCATATTAGACCTGTCTTTTCGGGTTAAAGCCGTTCTGACATATTTATCAAGATATTTCTCAACCTTTTTTGTCAAAGCCCAGTCTTGGATGTTTTAATTTAGTCGGATTAAAAGAATCTTCATCCGATGAATCACCGGTCACAGATTTACGTGGAACTAAAGCGCCCGTGGAACCAGGAGAGTCGGACGGGGCTTGCACTTCGTTAGGGTCCGCGGTTGTACCGTCAGAAACCCCTGAAGCTTCGGAATCTGATTCCGATGGGCCTGCATTCCTGGCTTTTTTCCAGGATCTCGCTTTTGACGCCCTGCGAGTGTGAGCTCTTTTGCGGGACCGTCCCTCGCATTCATTTGTGGGAGAATCACCACCATCATCGTGAGATGCTGACCGACCCCTAGGGGTACAGTGTCTCGTTTTATTTTTGGCTTTACCCGATTTTTGAGGGTTTTTGTCAGTATTTTCAGTACTGGGAGTCACCTCAGTAATCTTATTGCCCTCCTGTGGCATTGGAGAAATTGGTCCTGCATGTGAGGCCATAAAATTAGCAAAGGATTGTGCCATAGCCATAACCCAGGGTTCAGTTTGTAAATTAGTCTCCCCTGGTCTGGAAGTACTATGGGTAGGAGTTATAGAATTAGGCTAGAGCAGCACAGGATCTAACCTGGGAGGAGGCATCTCTCTGGAATCGGAGGTTTCCGAACGTGCAGGGGAATGGGAGCGTGACCTGTCTTCTCCGGTTTGCGAGCGACGCATTGTCAACATGAAGAGATTCGCGCTCTTTTTTCACTGCCCAGCGCACGCAGCTACTGAAGTGGCTGTTGCTGGGGAGAATGGGCGGGAACTAACAAGCGCGTTTAGCAGTGTAAAACAGGCTGTTGAGAAACAAGCCTTTCCTGTGAGAAAAAACTTAGCGGTTTTATGCAATATTAAAGGAAAAGGTTCTGGTTATATGTAAAAACATCCCTAAACCATTAAATGTGTTAAATTCCGTTGGAAAAAAACGGCGGTATTACCTTACTAAACCCCACCCCCCCCCCGGTACCAGCCGGCGCCGAGGCACACTAACGAAATATATACATCTTAATTCGTTATGGGAGAGGGGAAACCGCTATATTAATTGGAACTCAATTTATTTTAAATTAGCAGAGAGAAAATTTTGTATACTTATCTCTCCAGTGAAGCAGCAAGAAAGAGAGCAGAGATGAGGCAGCGCTGTCCGAATATGGGCATGGACTATACTATGTGCTATGGGGAGATCCGCAGATACCATTATAGTTTTTTGTTTAACTCTTGCTGCTGTGAAGTAGTAATAAAGAGATTTGGCATTAAATATGAGCCTCCGTGTCTTGTAATAAAATTACCAGTTGGCAATGCCAAGGAGGTCATTCCTGGCCAAGCTATTCATCTTGATGAGGAATGCTAGCCAATAGTATTCTTGTTAAATCTTTGATTCAACTAATGAGAAAATGCCAGTGGCTGAAGTAGTTAGGTCATGTGTGTTTTTTGGCCAGTCAAAGAAGCTCTTCTGCATCAGACAAAGTTTTTTTGTCCCCAAGCCTTGCAAACTTGAAAGTACAGTTGTGTTCAAAATTATTCAACCCCCACTGAAATTGAGTGTTTTGGCCAGTTTGACATTGATTTTGATCATTCAGACATCTTGCTTACAATTAAATCAAAGAGGCACGTGTAGGTCAGACAAATATAACATAACATTTATAATGAAATAACCACAAATGTCTTTTCTGTGCTCACATCATTATCAGTTTTATTCAACCCCCAAGTGACATTCAATCTTAGTACCTAGTACAACATCCTTTTACAGTTATAACAGCTTTTAAATGTGAAGTGTCTTGCAGCGATCTACGGGTATCTTCGCCCATTCGTCATGGGCAAAAGCCTCCAGTTCAGTCACATTCTTAGGCTTGCGCACTGCAACTGCTTTCTTTAAGTCCCACCAGAGGTTCTCAATCGGATTTAAGTCAGGTGACTGCGATGGCCACTCCAAAATGTTCCAGCCTTTAATCTGCAACCATGCTCTAGTGGACTTGGAGGTATGCTTGGGATCATTGTCCTGTTGAAAGGTCCAACGTCTCCCAAGCCTCAGGTTTGTGACGGACTGCATCACATTGTCATCCAATATCTCCTGGTACTGAAGGGAATTCATGGTACCTTGCACACGCTGAAGCTTCCCTGTACCTGCAGAAGCAAAACAGCCCCAAAGCATGATTGACCCCCCGCCATGCTTCACAGTAGGCAAGGTGTTCTTTTCTTCATAGGCCTTGTTCTTCCTCCTCCAAACATAGCGTTGATCCATGGGCCCAAACAGTTCTAATTTTGTTTCATCAGTCCATAGAACACTATCCCAAAACTTCTGTGGTTTGTCCACATGACTTTTGGCATACTGCAGTCGACTCTTCTTATTCTTTGGAGACAGCAAGGGGGTGCGCCTGGGAGTTCTGGCATGGAGGCCTTCATTACGCAGTGTGCGCCGTATTGTCTGAGCTGAAACTTCAGTACCCACATCTGACAAATCTTTTCTCAGTTCCTCAGCAGTCACACGGGGACTTTTCTCCACTCTACGCTTCAGGTAGCGCACAGCAGTCGAAGTCAGCATCTTCTTTCTGCCACGACCAGGTAGCATTTCAACAGTGCCCTTTGCCTTGAATTTGCGAATGATGCTTCCTATGGTCTCTCTTGGTATGTTTAACATCTTTGCAATCTTCTTATAGCCATTGCCCTTCCTGTGAAGAGTAATCACCTCTTCTCTTGTCTTCCTGGACCATTCTCTTGACTTCACCATGTTTGTAACCACACCAGTAAATGTCTAGAAGGAGCTGAGTATCACAGTCATTTTAAAGCTGCCTAATTGGTGCTTATTATGCTTTATTGCTGCTCCGTGACATCCACAGGTGTTTTCAATACCTGATTGAAAACACTTGAATGAACCTCTGTTCTTTAAGGGGTTGAATAATTGTGTCAATGAAGAATTCACAAAAGAAACATTTACTACTGTATTACAAAACCAATTGATGTCATTTTAGTTGCATATGGTTCTTTAAAAAGTCCTTGTAGGATTTCATTCTGAATACAATTACAAATGTACACTAAATTCCCTAAAACCCTTTACAGCATTGGGTGTTGAATAATTTTGAACACAACTGTAGCTAGTCGATTTGTATGAAATTACATTTACTATTTTTACTTTTTTTTTTTTTAACATATTGCAAGTGTTGCTTAAGAGGCTTGGTGCTCATCAGGATGATTTATTTATTATTACACATTTATATTTCCTGTATGGAGCTTCTTCATGCATGGGGGGGGGGGGTTTCTAGCAGCAGCCATTTTTGACCACAATGTATATGATCAGCACAGCCTACCTGTCTGTGTTCCTATACCTATAATGGGCAATTACTCACAAATCCAAGGGACAGGTTTACTGCATAGTAAATTTTGTCATAATCTCATGCCGAGAAAAATGAATCCCAATTTACGTGTACCATAGAAACTGTTTTACAAATAATATTAGCTCAGTGTTAAAACAGCAAAGCTTGTATCTCACAAGAGTTGTAGTACCGGTCAATTCTAAATTCAAAATATAGATTGTATCATTTTCAATATAAAAGATACTGCAAAAGATATGTACACATAAAGTTTCCAGGTTATCGGCAATATAAAGACATTTTATATTTTCAGACATCTGCAACATTAGAAATTGGTTTCTGTTTTTAAACCTTAACTTGTGTTTTGCTCTAGATTCATTCGATCTGAACGCTCCATCATCCTGCTCAACTTCTGCTTGTCCATCTTGGCCTCTAATGTTCTAATCCTTGTAGGACAGTCGCAGGCACTTAGCAAGGTGAGCAATGGATGAGTGCACTTTGGGCTGACCATTTTGTATTATTGGTGTAAAAAACATTAATTGTGGATAACTGAACCAAAATATGAATTATTTGCAATGTAGTCTTTATAAGTGCTTATTTGCTGGATAAAATATGTTTTTCACCAGAGTCCTTATGTTAGTAAAATATCAGCAATAAGCCTCAATACAACTGGATATCAAATACAGGCAGGGCCGCCATCAGGGCATTACAGCCCATGCTGTGGTAAGGGGCCCGGGGACTGGGGGGCCCGCCGTCGGCGGCTATATTTACTTTACTCCGCAGGCCTCGGAGTAGGTACTGCGGCCTACTGGGCCCGGCCGTCAAGCAGTGACTCAAAGATGGCGGCCAGCAACCGACGGCCCCCTCTGATGATGTCAGAGGGGGCGCGCCAGACATCTGCAGGCAGCCCATGCCCCCTCCGAATCCATCAAGCTTTCCCCAGAGTCGCGGCACCGCACGTGTACTCTGCAGCGCTGTGAGGAAGTGATCATATAACGTCACTTCCTCCCAGCATTCCATGATGCACGTGGAGCCACACAGGAGAGAAGCACCGGCTCGAGTCCCAGCCTCCCAGGTAATTGATTACTGGGAAGGGGAGGGAATGAAATGAAATTAAAACGGGAGGGGATCCCCTTGGGGCTCCGAGCGAGAGCACACCTGGTGAGGCTCTCCTGCTGGTCACAGCGGATGGTCAATGCAGAGGTGCAGATGCTTACAAGTTACCTCCTTGGACAGAGTGGCTGCTACAGTTCCTCTCAGATCTATCGTGGCGGTTGCTCGGTGTGCTTTCCTGGGAGATTTACGACCAGGTGATGCTCTTATCTGTCTGCTAATTTCACAACGCTGCCCGCCGGCTCCCGGGGAGACCCTGTGGCTGGCTGGTGATGATTGATGGTCTGAATACCTCCTGAGTTGCTGTGTTTTACGGGGGTTTGTTTGGAGTGCCACCATGTGCTTCCCTGCCTGCCCCGACTCAAACATAATTTTTGGACTCGGGATGAAGAGACTCTCTAATTGTTTGTTGTGTTTGTTTTCCTCTCCCATGTATTTTTTCTTGAATACTGTGGACTATTTTTCTGACGTGCTATATGCTATTTTGGCTGCATGGGAGTTGGAGGGGATTTCTGTGCCTTAGCTGTCCTTTCTCTCCCCTTCTTTTTTTTTCCTTCTTTTTATTACTTGCTGATTATATTGCCTAAGGCTGGGTTCACACCAGCCCGTTTTTTGTGAAAACCACATGAACGCGTATTGCAGCGCGTTCACGGACACAGACTGTAGAGTGAACGTGCTGCAATACGCCCCAAAGAAGCTCCCGTACTTCTTTGGGCGTAGGACGTTTTACAGCGCGTTCCTGCGCGCTGTAAAACGCCCAGGTGTGAACGGCCCCCATAGGAAATTATGGGATTTCCGTGTTTCGGCGTTTTACAGTGCGCAGCAACGTGCTGTAAAACTCTGAGGTGTGAACGGAGACTTAGTGTGACGGCCCTGCATGGCCACTTTTGATGACTTGCTTTGGCCCTGCGTGGCCATTTTTGCTTATGTTTGACCTATTAGACTATGAAAAATTCAAAAATAAAGAATTTAAAAAATAAACTAAAACGGAGGAGGGGGGGAATGAAATGAACATGAGAACTAGGAGTGGGGTGAAATGGGCTGAAAATGGAGGTGGGGAGATGGACATGATAAAGGGAGGGGGACCTGAAAAAGGAGAGACTCATTGCCTTTACCATTGGAGGTCTATTGCTGTGGATTATGTGTACATTCATACTCACTGCGTTTACCGTGAGTTCTATTGCCGTGAATTATGTGTACGTTCATACTCCCTGCCTTTTACTATGTGAGTTCTATTGCTGTGGTGCTCTGTGATGCTTAACCAGTGGAATAATATAATTATTCTTTTATGCTACATTGTTTGCACTAATACACATTTTATGTGATTTTTAAGGTATTGGGAGCAACACACTGTAATACGATCTTGATTCATATTTTTTAATCAAAATTTCATGCGGTCTTAAATTATTTGAACCAGATATTTTTTTATGTTAAATGTGCTGTTGTGCGAGCAATATGTGTGATTTTAAGATATTGGGACTAACACACTGTAATGTGATCACGATTCACACTAAATATTGTATTTCCTATGGGAAGAGGGGATCGGGGGGGCCCCATTCCGAGGGTCTGTAAGGGGCCCCAAAATTTCTGATGGCTGGCCTGAATACATATATATATATATGTATATAGAGTTTCTGTTTATTCCTATAAACCTTATTAATTCCCTATTCATCTTTGCTTCTGGATATCATTTGTTTATACACTATGCTGGATAAGAGCTGTTTTGGACCTGGAGCTGAAGATTTTGGTATGTCTTTGCCTTAGCCATGTTTTCCTTGATGCATATTACTATTTTATGCAAAAGTAGAGCACAGGGAAAGAACTTCTCTGCAACATGTATAATTGATATGTTTCAGGAGGAAATCTGTTTACTAATCAGGATTGATCGCCTGGGGTTCCTTTTTGATTTCTTGCCTGCAGTGTATGAATTCTACTTACTGCAGAGTTGCATTTTGTAATGTCATGCACTGCCCATCAGCATGAATAAATTCTATGTGCTCGGGAAACATGGTCAGTTTGGCAACCATTGCTGTAGCCTTCCCACCTCCTGTTGCTCTTTTGTGCCATCTCACACACCCCTTTGATTGTGCCGCTGTTCTATCCCTATTTAGATTGGAGACAGGTAGTTCCATAACGGACAACATTTCTCTGGGATTATTTTTAAGGAATGGTGCTGCAACTGCAATCCTGGCATTTTAGGCTGGTGTCAGACGAGCGTTTTTTTTTTCCGTAATCAAAATTTTTTTTATTAACAGAGATAAACATATAGAAACATAAATCACAGTAGCAGGTACAGTATGGTAACACAAGTCTTGCGATACATATAGTAGCAGTCACGACAGGATAAGTTTAACACCGTATTGAGTTGCAATTGGTAAAAAGCAAAATCCTACCCCGGTCAAGATCAAAGTCCTATATGCTACATCTGTAATCGTATGCTGTACCAATGCTGACCAGCCGCTGGGAAGAATTTCCAAGGCCTTTAAGTACGTCTTCCGGGCCGGGAGAAAACAGACAGACTAGAACAAACATAACATAACAGCAGACAGGACAAACCAGGGCCGGCCCAAGACATTGGGCTGCCTGGAGCGAAGGATGAAATGCTGCCCCCCACCACCACGCCACCCAAAATACACCCACATCCATTATGTTATATCATGATCACACCTGCACTATGGTCGGGCTGGCTGGCTGGCTACCCACTTCCATTATATTGGGACATGGCATGCAGAGAAGGCTAACAAGGTTTCCTTCATATAACATTAGTCAATTAGCAATTGGCAAACAGAAGACAGGTTGGACATGGTCAATCCTATTGTCATACAGAGAGCAGCCTGGCAGTGCCCCAGTCCAATAGTTTACAGACAGGCAGGCTGGCAAGATTGTAAGCAGAGGTCAGGCTGTCAGTGCCCAGCATACAGATACACCGAAGGTAGGCTGCCAGTACCCAATATTTTCAAAACTAGAGAGGGCAGGCTGGCAGTGCCATGTGCCCAGTATATAGGGATACAGAGGGCAGGCTGGCAGTGCCGTTTGCCCAGTATATAGGAATACAGAGGACAGGCTAGCAGTGCCATTTGCCCAGTATATAGGAATACAGAGGACAGGCTAGCAGTGCCATTTGCCCAGTATATAGGAATACAGAGGACAGGCTAGCAGTGCCATGTGCCCAGTATATAGGAATACAGAGGACATGTGCCATGTTCCCAGTATATAGGAATAGAGGGCAGGCTGGAAGTGCCATGTGCCCAGTATATAGGGATAGAGGGCAGGCTGGCAGTGCCATGTGCCCAGTATATAAGGATACAGAGGGCAGGCTGGCAGTGCCACGTGAACATTATATAGTGATACAGAGGGCAGGCTGGCAGTGCCATGTGCACAATGTTTATACATTTAGAGGGCAGGCTGACAGTGTCCTGAGCCCAGTATATAAGCATACAGAGGGCAGGTTCTTTGGGCCACATACATTTTTTTTTATTAATGGGATTTCTTTATCTTTACAAGTGCTTTGAGTTCTGGGAGTCAGAGTGGGCTCTGTGCTGTCAAAACACACTCTGAGCTCTGCCTGAGAGTGATAGTGTGAGTTGGCTCTGTATGTTATGAATTATCTTTATATGTTTCATACAGAGCTCAGCCTGGCAGTGATAGTAGTGTCAGTATCAGTGTGCTGTGTGTGGAGAAATAGATGGAACATGCCCTTGATATCTAGCTTTTTCCCTGCTCCCCTGGGCTCACAGTCTTACATCCTAGGGGTTCCGCATTGAGTAAATACAAGCACCGTACGCCCCTGCCTGCAGCTCACAGCATTCAGACCAGTTTCACTACTTGCTGCCTGGTGTTAATGAGAACAGCACAACCCTATGTGTGCACCACATGTACCTGTGAGGTTTGTTTGGTTTTATAGCATATGGACTTTCTTTTCCTCCAATATCTCCACAACTGTGCTTGCTCTGCAGATGCCATTTGGCCCATGCTCTGTGAGATTTAACCCCTGGACTGCACACTCCTAGAGAGCAGATAGCACTGCAGTGAGTGCCCTGCCTGCAGGGGCTGATACCTTTCCTTTGTAGCAGCAGGAGGAGGAGACTCAGTCAGACGCTAAAGCAGCATGGGACTTCCACATGCTGCCCGCACTCAGGTAGCCACACCCACAAGGATGGGGGGGAGGTGATGAACTGCTGGCACCTTCCCTAATTATGTGAACAACTTTTCTATCATAAAGCCAGTTTCCTAATGTGTAGCAATTGGCCACTATACTGGCCCTAAGGCCACCCAGCCTAGGGTAAATTGCATACCAGTCCGGCATGAATTTAAACAGGCTGCTCATTCCCCCCATTGCCCTCCTACCTGCTCTTTCTCTCTGTGCAGGCAGCCGGTGCACTGGGGACTCTTATGGAGGCACGATGCCAGTACACACACACACACACACACACACACACACACACACACTGGTGCTGTCTGGAGGAGAGACGAGCTGCTGAATGAGATCCGGCCCGCCCACACGCACCTTAATCTGTCTCCTCCTGCTCTGCACTAAAAAAATAGTGCAGCAGCTCAGCGGCAAAAATATGCCGCTCTACCACAATTCGCCGCTCGGAGCAGGTGCTCCAAACTGCTCCATGGTCGGGCCGGCCCTGGGACAAACCAACAAAACAGACAGGACAACGATAAAGACAAGAAGAAAGACAATACAGAAATGGGCAGAGTTCAGTGAATTAAAATAGTTCAGAGAGTGGGGAAAAGGTGGAAGAAGGGAAAATAATAGGAAGAGGAGAGAGGAGAAAAAAAGAAAAAAAAAGGGGGGGTCAGTGTATTCCTGGGGGAAGAGGGCACTTATACACCAACTGGTGGTCCACACATCGGGACAAGCGCAGTTCCTGGACTCTCCAATCTCCATCGGGGTCTCTAGCGTCCTAACTCAAACTCCATCAATCAGCCCACCCGCTCATGTGTCAGCCACTTCCAGGCGTCTCTCAGGTGCCGAGCTCACATAGTTATCCCAATGAAACCAATTCATAACAAATTGTTCAACTTGGTCTAGTTCCTTTGCTACCAGGTTATCCATCCTGCGTAGGAATTCTACCTTAGCCACCCATTCTCGCCAAGAGGGTAACATCGGCTTGCCCCAATGCAATGGTATCAGCAATTTGGCCGCAGTCACCAATCTCAATACTACTGACCGCTTCAAGACTTTTATGGGCACAGGGAACTGCAACAGGATATAGTTAGAAGGAATGAACTCAAAATCTGAATCTGAAATGGGACGAATCTCAGGACAGTCCCACCAAATATGTAAGAAATCTCCGAAAGCCGCCTTGCACCGCCAGCATTGCGGATCATGAAGGGGAAACATTTTCTGCAGCCGATCTGGGGTCCGGTACCAAAATGTAAGAATTTTATAAGCATTTTACGCTCATTCACAAGGGGACCGGTTCTTTGCATTGCGCGGAAAAGTCTTATTCCACCCCTCATCTGAAATATGTTTCCCTACCACGGCACTCCACCTGTCCCTGAAAGCCGGAGTCTCTGCATATCGCCCAAGGAGCATGCGATATAAGGTAGAAACACCTCTGGCCAACTGAATACCAAACTGGAAATACTGCTCAAAGGGAGTAGGAGGACGAGTAAGGCTGAATCCAGCCCTCAAAGAGCGCAGATACGATTGGATCTGATAATAGTTGAACCGTTCCTGAAGACGGATCAGAGGCGTTCCATCCGAGTGCTGCAACGGGGCAGGATTTCCATCTTTCAAATAAGTAGTCACCGTGATCCTATCCGGTAGGTCAAACCGCGCTTTAAGGGCTGTGCATACCCCTGGTGTAAAATCGGGGTTGTCTTGTAATGGTAAAAGTGGTGAAATCGCAGATGTCAGCCCAAATTGCATACGCAATCGTCTCCAGATGCCCAGCGTTTCCGTCATAATGCACCAAATCCTTTGTTGTTCCCAAGGACCTCGGCAACGAATCCACGGCAGTGTCCACAGGGGCGTTCCCACCAGCGTTTCCTCCATGTCCAGCCACAGTTTCTCTGACTTTTGAAAGGACCATTCCAGGAGACGCGCAAGATGTACCACATAGTAATAAAGTTTAACGTCAGGTAACGCCAAACCCCCTTCTGACTTAGGGCGACATAGCGTTGCATAACTGACACGCGGGCCCCCATGGGGCCAAATGAAACGCAGTGCCGCTGTTCGGAACAGTTTGAAGAAGTTGGCAGGCAGAGAAATCGGGACAGTTTGAAGAACATATAAAAGTCTGGGTACTAAATTCATTTTCAAAGTATTAATCCGGCCCGACCAGGAAATAAACTTTTTCCACCAACCAGATAACTCCGATACGAAAACATCTAACAGTGGTTGATAATTAAGAGCGTAAAGCTGTGCAGGGGACGGGGAGATCCATATTCCTAGGTATTTCAGTTGTTCCGTACACCATGTAAATGGAACCACCCTCTTTAGTCTAGCCACACAACCCTGCGAGAGATTCACATTAAGTAGTTCCGACTTGTCCATGTTTATCCGAAATCTGGAGACCTCACCAAAATCCGATAATACCTTTGTCACCGCTGGCAATGAAGTGTCAGCATTTGTCAACATAAAAAGCAGGTCATCCGCATAAGCAGAGACCACGTGATGGGTAGAGGTGCCTTGAATCCCCGTGATGGAATCGGTAGAACGAACAGCTTCCAGAAGTGGTTCCAAGCACAGAGCGAATAATAACGGCGACAAGGGGCAACCCTGTCTTGTTCCATTGCAGATCGGAATGGGGGCAGAAAGTGCTCCATTCACACAGATACGAGCCGACAGATTTGTATATAAAGCTTGTACCTGGTCTAAAAAAGTATCCGGGAGCCCCATTTGTCGTAACACTAAAAACAGAAAGGACCAACTCACTTTATCAAATGCCTTTTCGTCATCCATTGATAGAAGCACCACCCCTCTCCTGTCTTTTTTGCATAAGCAACTGCACCTAGCGCTCTAGAGGTGGCATCCCTGGCTTCCCGTCCTGGAATAAATCCCACCTGATCCGGTCGGACCAATTTAGACAAAAAAGGTTTCAGACGCTCCGCCAAAAGTTTAGCAAATATTTTGGCATCTGTATTCAGCAAGGATATGGGTCTATAGTTCCTACATTCAGACTCATCTTTTCCCGGCTTCGGTATAACTGCTATCGTAGCCACCACCGTGTGAGGGTGAAAAGAAGTATCCGCTCCCACCGATTGAAAAGCCGAAAGCATTCTCGGGTATAGCTCCGTTGCAAAATGTTTATAGTATTCAATTGACAGCCCATCCGGGCCAGGGCTTTTACCTTTTTTCATAAGTTTCATTACTGTTAAGAGTTCTACTGACGTAAATGGTGCAGAAAGCGTATCTGTATCCTCGGGCGACAGTGTTGTATGAATCTTATCTTGTAGATATCTGGAGATGGCTGATGGGGCAATGACTCTTCCTGTCGAACCATCCATATCATATAGCTTACGGTAATAGGACTCAAATTCCTTGACAATCACATCAGGTCGAGGTGACGTTCGTCCCGACAGACGAGTGTTTTTACGAGCGGAAGGAACGTCCATGAGAGTGGATGTTCTTCCACTCTGATGCCCATCTGGCCACCTCACTGAGAGCAGTTAGTGCGCTCAGCGCAGCAAGTCTCGATCCTCCCATGGAGAATAACGCTTTGCAGCATCATCGAACGTGCGTCGTAGCGCTTTGACAGGGAGACTTTCTAAATGGGCGCAGCACGCCTACAATTAGCAATTTGGGCACGCGCTACAGCATGTGGCTGGTTCCGTCGCAGCGTCACAACGCTACAACGGACGCTGGGAGGCACATCAATACGGGCGCACAGAGTGCGCTCGTCTGACACCAGCCTTAGGATTTACCCCAGAACAGGTGAAAAAATACCAACATACAGTATATCTCCAATTTGAGTTGTACTGCAATTCTCATGATTCCCAAAAAGTCTGTGGCTGCCAAATGGAAGGCTGTTCAGATAAAGCTAGATATCTATTTGCATACACTTACTAGAGGGCAGGGGGCTGACAAATAGTAGATGTCCAGCTGGCTTATAGCTTTAATTTCACCAACTCCATGAACTATGACCTGGGAGTTATACTTCTAACATCTGGAGCCCTATATTCCAACCTTGGTGTAAACTTAACCAGAGTTGTTGTAAACTTAACACCTCTTTATTCTGTGGACTTGATTACAACCTGGACACTAAGCCCAGCGCTCGAGCCATACAGCAACAGGGCTTGAGCGCTGTGCTTATTTTTAACCATCCTATTAAATCTGAGACACAAGTTGAGCTCGTGTCTCGGATGCTGCACCTGGTTGCTGTACATTAGCGTCTCCTATACTTTGTGTTCCTCCTCGTGTCCCTCTGCTACCCTGGCCGGACTTCATTTGCTTGAATTTTTGCAAAGCTCGCCCGTTTCATAGAGACCAAATGACTCCTGGAGCAGATAACACTGGCAGCACTTAGCACTGCTGGTGTTATATCCCTGCGGCTTCACAGTATTACGGACTCCAGCTGCTGGCAAAGCGGCTGGGTTGTAATACAGATGTTAAAAGCGAGACGCAAATGGAAACGGGAGAAGGAAACGTTTTAACCATCCTTTTCCATCTGAGACACAAGCTGGGCTCATGTCTTGGATACTGCACCAGGTTACTGTACATTAGCGTCTCCTATACTTTGTGTTCCTCCACGTTTCACTCTGCTGCCCCGGCAGGATCTCATTTGCTTGAATTCTTGCACAGCATCGTCCATCTCCATGGAGACCTAAGGATTCCTGGAGCAGATAACACCGGCAGCAATTAGCGCTGCTGGTGTTATATCCCTGCGCCTTCACAGTATTACGACTCCAGCTGCTGGCAAAGTGGCTGGATTGTAATACAGACGTTAAAGGTGAGACGCAAATGGAAAATGGCAGAAGCAAACATTTTCTATTTGCATCTTGCCTTTGATGTCCCAGTTGCGATCAGGCCCTATAATGAATCCTGTAAGTTTACAACAGCTCTAGTTAAGTTTACACATAGGTTGGAATAGGGCGCAGGTATTTAACATTTGGCCAGCCCTGTCTTATAGCTCCAACACAAATCCGAAAAAAGTAACGTGGCGGCCTATTGTTTATGTTGGCATCTGTTTACCTTGTATAATATTTTAGATTTTTGAAATAAAATTATGCATATTTTGTTATTATCACAAACCTTATTGCGATGGTAATGTTTCTATCCATTATTATTTATTTAAGCTCTTCGTTCTTTCCTACTACTCATACGGAGATTTTTGCACAAAGGCTTGTCAGATTTCTTTGTAATTTATCTGTACGGTATATAATTTGATTTGAATTCCGTCTCCTTCCTCCTCTGCAGCACAAAATACTGCAGAAAAAATGTACTGATATTTTACCACATTAGGAATAATTTTATTCATACATTAGTGGGAGATCATCCATAGCAACCTTCACATATTTTTTTGCAGTAACCACTATGGATAATGAACATATGCAGAGCTGATTGCATGGCAGATGAACGGATTTAGCAGGAGCTTATGTGATACATATAATAAGTGATGCACGGTTTAATGACACCTATTCTTTATTGCAAAGTGCTGCAGAAAAGGTTGGCACTATATAAAAGCTGATTATAAAACAAGAATGAAATTCTATATTAATAGATACATGAAATAATGAAACTGTTAAGGACTCTGCACACAGCAGTTAATATAAATTCCCAAAATTATAATGTAAAAAACAATATCCAAGGGGCCAGATCAGCAGCAATGGACAAAAAAGGGGTGTAGTCACTCTGCTTCTCGTTCTAGTGTTTATTAGAGCATGAAGCCGACATTTTGACTATTTAACAGCATTTAGGCTTGAAAAAAGACTCTTATGCACCTGAAACATCACCTTGATGCTTTCATAAACACCAGAATCAGAACTGGAGTGCCTGCCCTGGACCCTGTTTTTGTCGACACATAAAATAGTGGCACGGGCTATATAAGAAGAGAGTATAGAGCAGTAAGAGGAGCTATATGGAGAGGGTATATAGAGTAACAGGAGAATTAATAAGAGGGTATTTAGAGTTCTGGACTTAGTTATAGGAAGAAGTTCAATAAAAGAAAGTGTCACAAAAATTTGTTACAAGAAAAATTATGGCTACTGGTCCATATCATTAAAATCAAAAGGTTTTATTGTCACACTTACCTTTAACTCATGATGAACTTGCATTAAGCTTTTGCGCCTGTCAAAGTC
The DNA here is from genome assembly GCA_009667805.1 of Leptobrachium leishanense. NCBI lineage: Eukaryota > Metazoa > Chordata > Amphibia > Anura > Megophryidae > Leptobrachium > Leptobrachium leishanense. Next base: position 238,964,086 of record CM019064.1, on the reverse strand, counting down.
AATCTGCGCATACAGTATATGCTGTATCAAAAAAAAAATGCACACACAACTTCTCAAATTTATTGGTTTGGTATGTGTAGAATGTGTAACTATACTTTGCTGCATTTTTTTTTTGTGTTGGTGTATTTGGTTTCGGCCAGGTTGATAGAATTTGCCATTAACACCAGCTTTTAGGAGTTGCTAAAATTATGCGCGCAAAGGTTGTGCGTTAAAAATTGCGCATAGATTGTAATACCATCCGCATACCAGCGCACAAATGCATTTGCGCTCACAATGTTAAGTATAGGACGCGCGCAGTACAGTACGCTCGCGCAGCGTTTGCGCAGATTCACCCGCGGTAGACGATTACGTGCGTTTATTGCGCTGACATTGTAATACGACGTTCAGCGCAAAGGGTTTTGCCCCTCGCGTAAATGCATTTTTGCACGCGTGCGCAAACGTTTGCGCGAAGATTGTAATAGGGCCCTTACTCTGGAAACAAACATATTGTTACACAAAAAAATTAACACGAGAATGCTTACAGGTACACAAATCAAAATCACAAATCCTTTTAGGACAATAGAAGAACATGACTTTTCATCTGGGGGAAAAACCTACAATATATATGCATAGATAACCAATGAAATATAAAATGCTGCTATATGCCAGATAAAAAATAAAGAGAAAAAATATTTTTATTGTTCTACTAATACTCCTGATGTATGGTTGTAAAAAGAATTAGGACCAATTCTCAACAGACGTTAAAGGCAAGATGCAAATGGAAATGAAGCGTAATCACTTAACACCAGCCTGCGAAAAACTTTATTTATTTTAGAAAATATTTTACCAGGAAGGATACATTGAGATTTCTCTCGTTTTCAAGTATATCATGGGTGGCGAGTATGTACCTTTAGGTGTCTTATCTAACGACACTTCCTGAAGAGGTGCTCTGGCCAGGATTCGAGCCTATGACTCCATGGTTATAGAGTAGTGATGTTACCTCTACTCCATCCAGCCGGTTCCCGAATAAAGTCAGGTACAGATGGAGAACAAGCTGGTTGGACTAGCTCATCCTTCATCTGCGAGGGGCACATTACTGTCTCCCATACAAAATGTAGAAGACGTTAATGTGCAGTATGCAGTCGCTACCGTATAGGTTGTTTTAAAAGTAAGCAGTGCTCAAGTTGTTGGCTGTACGGCTCGAGCACTTGCTTAACATCCCGGTTGTGATATGGCTCCTAGTTTGTAAACATATGGGCGAGAGGCAATATTTGTTTATCTTGACACATGTTTCATTTGTGGATTGTTACATATTATCATAGAGGGAAAACCATCCTGATCAGCATGCATCACTTGGAACAGCTTGGTGGATTTCTGTGCACAACTGTAATTTTGTCAAGAGCTTGTATAGCAGAGTCTGGTCCTCTATCTTACAGTTAGGTAGACAAGTAGCCAATAAAGAAGACTTTATACTAAGCAGTGATTGCTAAAATGAGCAACAGATTTGTTCATTTATTACCATGTAGTGAAATAAATGTGTTTCTCTCTTTAAAGGCCATGTTCGGGGTTTCTGCATGTTGTATTCTAAATTAACTTCTGAAATTGTGCCATTAATATATTTAGCTCAGCATTATGATCACATTGGGAGTCTTTTCTCTAAGATATAGCCAGCACATGAATATTTTCCAGTGTCAGCTCCGTCTCTCTGTCTGTACTAACCTTTCCCAGGCATACACTCCCACGCACACCGCTGATCTGACATATCATTGTGTGCTATTTCTACCTTCACTCCTTTCCACCAATGCTTTTTAATCAATATCTGTATTAAGATACAAGCCAGTAATATGCTGCCAGTTATATATCAGCAAAGCGTGTTGCTTTGAAAGAAAAATCGATTTTCAGAGAGGGGTGTGGAATATCCAGAGATGAAGCAATTCGGCTTATTTAGAAAATAAGAAATAGAGGAAATGGTCACAGTAAACACTATAATCTAAATGTATTTTTCCAGCTAGCCTTCTTTATTAAAAAATAACTTGTTGTACTTTTAGCTGTTAATAAATAACATTTTTTTTGCAAATATTCTTCTCAGTCGACAAGATAATCTAATTTGTTTAACAGCATGATTGTAATAAACACAGCATATTCTTGTCGCCTTTATTGGCACCTCAAAAATAGTTTTTAATCTCTTCTGACTGTATAAACACTCCCTTTATTTCCCATCTAGATATTATTGTCAATTGTATAATTACTCATGTATCCATGCTTAATAATAACCTGACACTAACCTGATCAAAGAGCAGACCGTCACTTTAAAAAAGTCAGTATTTACATTATGCATTTATAAAGTGTATTAAAGAAATATTATAATGGCGGCACAATAAATAGATTGGTATAAAGAGTAGTATTGTTACCTGAGACCTCTATTCACCTAGTGCAGGGGTCAGCAACCTTGGCTCCCTGATGTTTTGGGAACTACATCTCCCATGATGCTCAGTCACCTATTAGGCTGACTGAGCCACATGGGAAATGTAGTTCCCAAAACATCAGGGAGCCACGGTTGCTGACCCCTGACCTAGTGCAACCTCACAGCCAAATATCATAACTGTCACTGTTGGCTTGTATAATCGCAAAAAGAATTGTTGGCTGGTAAAGCTGAACTTGCCAACAATTGTTTACACCATTGGTCCCCAACCCTGGTCCACTCCTGAGATACCCTTAAAACACCAGATTTTAAGGTAATACCTTGGGAAAATGCAGACTGAATACCGCAATCCATGAGCAGCAAATGTATCATCTGTGCTCTGCTTCAGATATGTGTCAAACCTGGCCTGTTAGTGATACTTGACGACCAGGGTTGGGAACCACTGGTTTACACGATTGCCTGTGTCAGTGCTGATAAGTGTAAAGTGGCTATTACAACCGGGTTACACAGTTCAGCTGCGAGTTGGCTTTAGGTGAATAGAATCCAATGTCAAGTAACAATCCATCATTGCTGTAGTGTTGTAGGTGCTTTGGATTTCAATTCCCATAACGTTTCTCAGAAGACCCAGATCATCTGTAGCAGGGTTATTCAAAGAACACCTAGATTCCCTGCACTTTGGGGAGCCAAATTCGCCGACCCTGCAGTGAATTCAGCACTCACTGCTGGGTCCCCGAAGTGAAGGGAACAAGCTGCTGAACGTATCCGAAAAAGCGCTGCAAAAAAGTCAACGCTTTGGCCCCTAAAGGACTTTATCAAGGTGGGGCTGAAATGTCAGCTTTTTTTAAATGTAATTAATAAATTGTGTATATTATATACAAGTCACTGTGTGCCTCCCCTTACTATCTATTGTTTATATACTGATACCGCATGGGAGATATCACCGGGGCAAAAACACTTTGGAAGTAGCCACAGTTTCTTCTACTCAATTGGATACGAGTGCCCGGCCTCCTATTGCTTATATATTAGCTAGATAACCGTGCTTTGCGACAAAACATTGGGCCATGCAGGAAGTATTAGGTTCACAATCCGTTGGCTTAGTGGTGGGGAGTATAACTCCTTAGCTTCAGAGCATGTTAATAACGGATGCTCTGATGGTCATTTCGCAAAATCCTTTCTTAGTGAGCAACTAGACACCAAGAGGAACATACATGCTGAATTTCAAGTTTGTAGGCTTTACGGTTCTGGAGATATTGTGATTTCGCTTTTATATATATATATATATATATATATATACTAACTGGATACCCGTGCTTCGCAACGAAACATCGGGCTATGCAGGAGATATTAGGTTCACAATCTGTTGGCTTAGTGGTGGTTGGTGATTGAAATACATAAGGGATGATAATAATAATAAACAATAAAATAGATGGGCTTAAGCCCTTTAATCCCACCAACAACCCTGGGTTTTTTGTCTATGTAGCCGGGCTAATTACTTGCATAGCATAGACTTTCAATTTATCCCTCGGATGATTTGCTCAGGACCTCCCTGTTAACACCATTCCTGGTTTTACTCTCTGGCTGGAGGATGACCAGGCTGTCCGGTGAACTGACTCTGGAGTCGCCACATACAACTGGCCATGGGAGAAACAGTCACTCGTCAGATGCACACCAGACACTTTCAAAGTCTGTCCCTGTGCCTTATTAACAGGAAATTGTAGACGTTTGAACTCCAAGTGGTAGTCTGATGAGATCAGAGGAATTCTGGGTATGAAAACGGTTTCTGCTTTGGCCCTGCCATGATGCTCCCTATCCTGTGGTAGTGTGGCCCTGCATTTTGAATGTTGGCATAAAATTTCCCTCCTTCACCTCTCTGGCTCCAAAAGACGTAATTTGGAAGCATCCATTGTACTTAAGAAAGCGTAAAGAAAGTAGGGATGAGCTGTTCGGTTCGATCTGTTCGGAGATCACATCGAACATCGGCCGTTCGACAGTTCGTGAACTTCGAAATTTTTGGGACGTTCGCCAAAAGTTCTAAAAAAAAAAATAATTTTGAAAAAAGCATAAAAAATGCTTAAAAAATACAAAAAAAAAATCTAGAAATAAAGAGACTCTTTACTGCAGAATAATATAAGCAACAGTTTATTAGATATTGAATTAAAACGGGAATATTTTTAACATTGAAGCCTATGGAATAAAACATTCTTGTTACTAAAACATCAGGCAGACACGGCCCTCTAATCAGGCACTGTAGAGGGCAGCCTGCAGGGGCCTCCCAAGGATCCCCTTGAGGAGCATTGAGGAGCATGCGGCCGCCGGATAACAGAGCTGCGACTGTGCGGGCTAGCCACCCGGGTGCATGTGGCAGAGACAGGCAGCGCAGGGAGGGAGCCACTGCACCTGCAGCCACGGCAGACCCCCCCCCCACAACCAGGATCCAGGGAGCCCCCACTGACCACCAGGCTAAGGTAAGGCGACACATTTCTAAAAAAAATTTAATCCAAGGACATAAAATAAAACCTTTTTTTTCCTTTCTCTACCTGGCTGAATGTATTTAATTATATATATTAGATACATTCAGCCAGGTAGAGGGGGTGGCATGTGGGCTGCATGGGGTCTCAGGCAGTGGTTTGATTTTTTGTGTGTGTATATTTTTAGCAAATTTATAGGGGAAGGTAAGGGCAAGTATGATATATATATATTTATATATATATAGATAAGATATATATCTATATTCTTATAAATATATATATCCAGACTTGTATTACACACACATTTTGGCAACTGATTGCCACCACCCCCCATTTGGCTGATCCCTCCAGAAGAAGTGTTGAACCAGATAGAGCAGAGAATAATATATATATTCTCTGCTCTGTCGGGTTCAACATTTCTTCTGGAGGGATCAGCCAAATGGGGGAGGGCGCATTTAGTTGAGATTGTCCACATGCCATGTGCGTATGTGTATATATGGTCTGAAGTCTGTGGGTGGGTGTGTATATATATATATATATATATCTGCGTGTTGATATATACGTATATGTCTGTGTGTGGTATCAATGCATCCCTACTCTATACACGGCGCTCCGTGTCCCTATAAAATATATATGATCAGGGGTTACCTTTTTTTTATATTTTTATACTATTCCTATTAAATTAACAGTAATTTTTGATGTATTTCATTGAGTAGAAACTTTTTTTGCCTATATAACATGTGCTTTGTGAAAATAAAACATTTTTATGTGTACATTTTAATTTAGTTAGTGGATTCCTGTCCAGTGCGGTGAGAAGCAAACGTAATGTAGTGTAGACACGCTGCGAGGCGGAGTGGAGTGAAGTCAAGCCTGCAAAATGTTTGCTTCGCTACGCTGTGTGTCGCTACATGCTCAGTGTGTCTCAGCCTTTATTCCCGCATCGCTAGCTTACCAAATCAGTTTGTATACTTGTTACTGACCCTGCTTGTTCTGAGGACCCGATCTGTTGCCGACTTTGCCTGCCATTTGACTATTCTCTCTGTGTATTCCCTGCCTGTTCTGTTTGCTTCCTGTTGCTACTGGTGTGCGCCAATTCTCACCATATACAGTAGCGCAGTACAAGTGTCTAAACATTGCTGACCCGGTTTTGTTATAGCTGCTAATGTAACTGAATAGATCGGGGATCTCTTCTGCATTACCAAAACCTCCACCACTCCACTCTTCCACAATACCACAGAGGGGTTACTTACGATGTGAAGGCACTTGCTGCCACCAAAGGCACAATATTTGGGTGCACTGCGACTGACGCCTATACCAGATTCATATAATTTTAATATTTGACCGCAGGGTCCAACCCTGCACTCTTCCACAATACCACAGAGGGGTTACGGTGTGACGGCACTGTTGCCGACACTAAAGGCCCAATTTTAAAGCACCTATTGTTACTTTCATCCAAAGCCTGCATAATTTTCACCATAATTTAGCCAAAAAATCACTAAACTTGTTCTGCGTGTCCTAAAATGTCTCCTCTTTTCATACAGACTGCCGCCCCAAGCAGTTGTTTATGAATAGATTAAAGGAAAACCATTTACCGTCATTTGAAATGTCATTTTTTTGTTTTTAAATGTTTTTATACATCCTACAAATCCGCCACTTCACGGGCAGGTTATGGGGACCTCCTAGGCACGATATTTGAAGGAATTTTCCTTTTTTATTCTTAACCTTTATTTCATGGAAAACTCACTGTTCCTTTAAAAACATTTTTTTTTTTTACTTTTTGTCCTTGTTTCCTTTCCCCCAGGGCACTACCCGGACCCCCATACACCATTTTATGGCAAATATGTTGCATATATGCCCTCTTGGAGGGCACTCTAAAATTTGAACTTTCGAGTCCCATTGACTTGCATTGAGTTCGGTTCGTGTTTGAGTTCGAACTCGAACTTTTGAAATTGTTCGAGTTCGAATGCGAACCGAACACGGGGGGTGTTCGGCTCATCACTAAAAGAAAGTGCTCTGCCATTGGATGCTAGTGAATGAGAAGGCTGTGTAAGGGTTCAGGGTAGGGTTGAAGGGGAGGGAGCTGGACTTTCCCGCCACTGCAACACATCCCGGGACTCTCATCCTGCCACTTCAGAGCACGGCACCAGGCACAAGGTAACCGAGGTACGAGATCAACAACCTTTTCCCCGGAGTAATCAATCTGAGGTTCCTATTTAAAACCAGACAAGTACTTATTAGTCCAAGGACTTGATCTCATTTGTGACTCATTAACGTAGGGGTTATTAGATGCATTCTTTATTACAGCCTTTCTACTGACTTGGGGATGAGTTTGACGATACTTTTTTCCAGCATCCTTTACTTGTGTTGTCGTAATCGCATCTGTAAATCTTTTTCTGCGTTTTTTCCCTCTTTTCCCTTTAACGGTTACAGTAGAAGGGACAGATCCGTCTGAAGTGAGGATCAGTGTAACAAGTTTTTTGGGGCTGGGACACTATGAGCCACATTACACTCTTAACACTAACGTTAATGCTCACCTGCGTGAGCATTAACGTTAGCCGCGGTGTCTACCGCATATTACAATCCAAACGCAAAAGGGTTAAGTAACCTGGTTACTGTACTTTGCGCTCCCTATACTTAACATGGGGAGCGCAGAGTGTTAATCAGCGTTAGGATTACAAAGTCCTAACGCTGATTAACATCCGGCTCTGGTTAGCGGAAAGTTAACCAGAGCCAGGACTTGGTGTTAACGGATTCCACTTCTGCAGAATCCATTAACACCAGCCTAAAATTAAAAAACAGAATCCTATACTCACCTCCTGTCCCGCAACGAGGATCGCGGCTCTGTCTGCCTCCTCCGGCCGGCGGGAGCAGGGAAAGACTGGGGGAAAAAGTCCCCCCAGTCTCTCCCTGTGTATCACTATGCTGATCGGCCGGATCTCACAAGGCGAGATCCAGCAGGTCATGTGACCGCTGGCATCTGGCTCAATCGAGTCCTATGGACTCCATCGAGTGGATGCTCACGGCTAACAATGCAGGCAGCTTTTTAAGCGCCTGCATTGTAATTCCACGCTAAAACGGGGGCGGTAGGGGGAAAACTGTGGGCGCAGTTTTTTCTCCCTACCGCCCCTGTTTTAGCGTGGAGATTATAATTTATCCCTATGCAGGAGAAATGTGGTTCACAATCTGTTGGCTCAATTGAAACTCATAAAGGGAATATATCTCCCGCCACCTTGAGTTTGGAAGCAGTGCCATAGGTGGAAGGTGTGGACATTTTGGCGAGGTAGCGACGTTTAGTGCTGTAAGGATAATGAGGGGTACTGCAGCCTGGCATAATTATACTATAATGGGGGTACATCAACCTGGCGAGATTATAATATAATGGGGGGGGGGTACAGCAGCCTGGCATTATGGACAGCCATGTTCTCTTTTATTATGGAAAGCCATATTCTTATGGAGAGGATTACTCTTATGGAGAGACATTTTCTTATATTGAACTGTATTATATTATAGATAGCCATATTACATATTATGGAGAGCCATATTCTTAAGGACAGCCATACTCTTATGGAGAGCCAAATTATATTATGGAGAGCCATATGCTGGCCTGGGACACTATGCAGGAGAAATTTGGTTCACAATCCGTTGGCTCAGTGCTGGTGGGTGATTGAAACTCGTAAGGGAATATATCTCCCGCCACCTTGATTTTGGAAGCAGTTCCATAAGTGGAAAGTGTGGACATGTTGGGGAGGTAGCTTAGGTTTAGTGCTGTAAGGATCCCCAGACACTCCTGAGTGAAGGAGAGCAACGTCTGCCAGTGTGAACTGATATAACGGCATGTGAGGCAAGTGGCAGCTGGAACAGATTTATTTTCAGGTGGGGAGGGGGGATATAACCGCTTAGCATCAGAGCGTGTTAATAACTGATGCTCTAATGGTCATTTCGAAAAATCCTTTTTTAGTGAGCACCTAGAAGCCGAGAGTTTGTAGGCTCTACGGTTCTGGAGATATTGTGATTAGGCGTGAGCGGCATTTCGTGTATGTATATATATATATATATCCTCCGTTTATAAATGAACGTTTGACTTAATTCTTCCACAAGAAAATACTATTGATGGGCTGGACCTGCTGCTTTGTATATGTCTCAGGAGAATCCATATTAATAGCATTCCCTTCTTGCAGAATTTTGTTTCTTACATGGGACTTTCAAACAATTTATGTTCTGGTCCAGACTATTAAGACAGGGAAATCTGTCAATACCCACAAAACGAACAATAAAAAAAGGATAGAGCATTCACTTGATCATAATGAAGTTAATAGGATCGTGCAATTGACACATCTTTTCCTTTTATCTCCTTTCAGGCTATTTGTGCTCTGATTGCTGCCTTTTTGCACTTTTTCTTCCTTTCCTCTTTCTGCTGGGTTCTGACTGAGGCCTGGCAATCATACCTGGCTGTTATTGGACAAATGAGGACTCGTCTGGTCCGGAAACGCTTCCTGTGCTTGGGTTGGGGTAAGTCACAGGTCCCTCTTTAGAGGCTCCCAACCTCTCTTTTAATCCTTCATAATTGATATTTACTCACTATTTAAATGTGTTTTGATAGGTACATGGAAGAAAAATAAATGCTTTAATATAACATTTACATAGACTTGGTGCTTGTATGGCTACAATAAATGCAACAGTTTGAAGGGAAAAAATCCTCAATAATTCAATATAAATTTTTGTCTCACGAAATCCTTTACTTTTTAATATGATTATCATAGTAAGTCCATAAGACTCTGTGTCTATGTTTATACAAATATATGGGCTGGGTATTGCATAAAGGTACTCTGGTAGGAAAAGAAAATGGGCAAAGAAGCAACATATGACTGTACACCAATGACAGGAGATATATTTCTGGTTAGGAATTTATATGATGGAAGCTTAAAACTGTATGGCTTTAGTTTTAAATTAGAATGAGGATCTGTGCTAATGAATAAATGTAGATTATCTTCCATTGTTATTTTACTGATGAGCTGTAATTTATTCCGGAAATTAGGTTTTCATAAACCCACTGTTATGAAACGTACATAAAAAAAATCCTATAGACATCAAAGTATAATGTGAAGTTCATAGAAAAACTCTAGTTTACATCCAATTTTAGCATCTAGATAGACAAGGACCGCCATGTTTAACCCCTTCACTACCAAGGGATTTTCCATAACACCACGGTTAGGAACCAGTGTTTTGTTATTTTTTTTGTTTGTCTATTTTTGGAAAATCACTTTTCATTAACCCCTTGCTGCCACAGGACGTGCTAGGCTGTCCTCGCGGTGGGAGGGTTTTGAAGACGCAGGGCGTACATGTACGCCCCCTGTCTGCAATGGGCATCCTCGGCCCCTCTCCGCAGCCGGCGCGCACTGCACGGTTGGCTGCAGAGAGACGGCCTGAACTCAATGACGCGCTGCGTGTTGGCTGCGGGGCGAGACAAAATCAGCAGCTCACACAGTACTTGTTAACCCACCCCTGACGGGTAACACCCGCCCATCATGAAGGGGTTAATGACACAGTAACGAATCATTGCCTAACTTCACTAACAGGGTTATTCAGAGAGAGGTGAAAACCAGGAGAATGACTGGAGAAGTGAAAATTCTAGGTCAAAATAGCCAAACCAGAAGAATTCTCCCATTTATCTCACTTTCCAAATCGGCTATTTTGTGCTAGATTTTTTACTTCTCCAGTCATTCTCCTGGTTTTCACCTCTCTCTGAATAACCCTGTATGTATTTTTTACTTTAGTAGCCCTATTTGACAGGCAAATGTTAAAATCTGCTTCTCAAAATGGGTTACTGTAGCCGGTGCTCTAGCAACTGGGGATCTGTATTTTAGACACTGTCCGAGTTGTTCAAACTGTTTAAGCAGCTGAGCTGTTATTCCTGAGCTGCTAAAACTTTTAGCGCATATCCTGAAGCCCATTTGAATATGAATTTTGTTTGCAGTAAATGAAATTCCTTTGCATTGCTCCAGACCAAAATGAGTATGCTAGATCTCGGTGCACCAGCAGGGGTTCTGAAGGTGTTCCTCTCCCTATGGTAGCGAAGTGGTTCATGCTTTTACACTATGCAAGAAGTAAATGAAATTAAAATAAAGATACAATTATAGTTTTCACCAGATGAACGAATTGCTGTGAAATAGGTTAACAGTTAGCAGTTTTTACAACTTTGATGGTAAGTTTATGATCAAGTTGCGCAGTGAGAGAACCGAAGCCACTGACTTTTTATGAACACAGGCACCATCTAAGAGGTGGAGGAGTAAAAGAAATGTGTTCACTAGGCAGCCAAATTCATTTTAACACAGTGGACAGTCAAAGGCAAAAGTACAAAACCGCTATCCAATGTCACAGGGTGACACCCTTCTGCCTAGCCAATGCAAGGATACATTTCTATTGTAGTATCCCTTTAATGTTAAGAATCTATGATACCATGTGTAAATAATGTCTGACTTAATAAATGGGAATAATACATAAATCGAGTCTCTGGCTGTAAGGTCTATTATGTGGTGGCATAGAAGCCTGGAGCTATAATGTGATCTAAAAATATCCTACATTTTGACTAATATGCTTTGTGATCATTCCTCAATAAGTCATCACACCACATTTTAGCTCTCACCTTTTCTGCTGCAGCCATCACACTACTACTTTTTAATGTACTAATTATTATAGACGTAAATACAAATGCATATTGTGACGCACTGCTATAAAATGTAAACAAACAGAACACTCCTACACATCTCATTAGCGTTTTTATGAAACTGCTAAATATTAGGACGATTGGAATGAGTTGTCTATTGCACAGGTAAATATAGCGTGTGTGTGTGTGTGTACGTACAGTGGGATTGTGCTCAGAGCTGTGTGCATTTCATGATACTCGACCGTCAGGGATTAAAGTGCTGGCATGTCTTCCTCCTATGATAGTTTGTTTTGTTCTCCATAAAGTAAAAAGTACCAATTAATGCCTGGCAAGCGACATGATTATTTCAAACCATTTTGTAGCTGTGCAATTCTTTATCTGAAAACCCTGCAACTACCACTGAATAGAAACTCAGGCGATTGCTAATTTCTGGCAGCAGACAAGGCACTTTTCACATTGACAGTGGTGACTCAATAAAGAGCCCTACACCTATTTCTTTGACAGCCATACAAAACCAAATAGTAGAATAAATAGATGCATAAACAGTAATATACACATCTATGACCACATCAGAGTGTCTCTTGGCTTCTATATTCAGTTGCTCTGCTGTCTTGGCATCTGCTGCAGGTGGATACATTGTAAATGAGCTTTCACTATGTTTTCCATGTTTTTTTTGTTGTAGTTGTTTTACACAAAATTATAACAGATTGTTAAAGCTATAAAAATGGTAACTGTTTTGTGATAAAAAAATAATGCAAATGTGGTGGTATATGCAACATACAGTATCTCACAGAAGTGAGTATACCCCTCACATTTTTGTAAATATTTTATTATATCTTTTCATGTGACAACACTGAAGAAATGACACTTTGCTACAATGTAAATGTCCCCTCAAAATAACTCAACACATAGCCATTAATGTCTAAACCGCTGCCAACAAAAGTGAGTACACCCCTAAGTGAAAATGTCCAAATTGGGCCCAATTAGTAATTTTTCCTCCCTGGTGTCATGTGACTCATTAGTGTTACAAGGTCTCAGGTGTGAATGGGGAGCGGGTGTGTTAAATTTGGTGTTATTGCTCTCACTCTCTCATACTGGTCACTGGAAGTTCAACATGGCACCTCATGGCAATGAACTCTCTGAGGAACTGAAAAAAAGAATTGTTGCTCTACATAAAGATGGCCTAGCCTATAAAAAGATTGCCAAGACCCAGAAACTGAGCTGCAGCACGGTGGCCAAGACCATACAGAGGTTTAATAGGACACGATCCACTCAGAACGGGCCTCGCCATGGTCGATCAAAGAAGTTGAGTGCACGTGTTCAGCGTCTTGTCCAGAGGTTGTCTTTGGGAAATAGACGTATGAGTGCTGCCAGCATTGCTGCAGAGGTTGAAGGGGTGGGGGTGTCAGCCTGTCAGTGCTCAGACCATACGACGCACACTGCATCAAATTGGCCTGCATGTCTGTCGTCCCAAAACAAAGCCTCCTCTCAATATGATGCACAAGAAAGACTACGAACAGTTTGCTGAAGACAAGCCGACTAAGGACATGGATTACTGGAACCATGTCCTGTGGTCTGATGAGACCAAGATAACTTATTTGGTTCAGATAGTGTCAAGCGTGTGTGGAGGCAACCAGGTGAGGAGTACAGAGACAAGTGTGTCTTGCCTACAGTCAAGCATGGTGGTGGGAGTGTCATGGACTGGGGCTGCATGAGTGCTGCCGGCACTGGGGAGCTACAGTTCATTGAGGGAACCATGAATGCCAACATGTACTGTGACATACTGAAGCAGAACATGATTCCACCCCCTTCGAAGACTGGGCTGCAGGGCAGTATTCCAACATGATAATGACCCCAAACACAAATCCAAGACAACCACTGCCTTGCTAAGGCTAGGGTCAGACTGAGGCAGTGCGAACGCGTGTTCAGGCGCACTTAATCACGGCCGCACTAGCAGCAGATGCCGGGCAATGACGGCCAATATACGAAGTACGGTCGCACAAAAGTCCGGCTGCGCAACGCAAGTGGAAAATGAACGCATTTTTTCGAGAACGTTAAACCACTAGTACTGACGTACAGAGTGCGCTGCGTCCGCTAGCGGCGTGTGTGCGTGATTAGGAGACGTCAGACGCTGCTAATGTCCGGCCAACATAACGTCCAGACACAACAAGTGTTTTATTGATGATCCGTACAAAATCACGGATGAAACTGCGCATCGTATGACCGCTATTGCGTATTCCGTGAAAAAATACGTCCATTCTTCGAACGCACATTTTCACGGACAACGTGAAAAATGCGTTAGTCTGACCCTAGCCTAAAGAAGCTGAGGGTAAAGGTGATGGACTGGCCAAGCATGTCTCCAGGCCTAAACAATATTGAGCATCTGTGGGGCATCAACAAATGAAAGGTGGAGGAGCACAAGGTCTCTAACATCCACTAGCTCCATGATTTTGTCATGGAGGAGTGGAAGTGGAATCCAGTGGCAACCTGTGAAGCTCTGGTGAACACCATGCCCAAGAGGGTTAAGGCAGTGCTGGAAAATAATGGTGGCCACACAAAATATTGACACTTTGGGCCCAATTTGGACATTTTCACTTCGGGGTGTACTCACTTTTGTTGCCAGCGGTTTAGACATTAATGGCTGTGTGTTGAGTTATTTTGAGGGGACAGTAAATTTACACTGTTATACAAGCTGTACACTCACTACTTTACATTGTAACAAAGTGTCATTTCTTCAGTGTTGTCACATGAATAGATATAATAAAATATTTACAAAAATGTGAGGGGTGTAGAGTGAGATAGAATCTAAGGGCCCTATTCCAAATGAGCTGTTATGGTTAATGAGAGCGCTATTAATCATAATGATAACAGCCATTAATCAAAACAGTTTCTGTCCTATTCTGGCAGAGCCACAAACTCCGTTTGTGGCTCGGATGGTGCAGCTACTTTTAGTAAACTAAAGGCAAACAAGAGAATAACGAGTAATTCCGTGGTCACTCATTATTTTCAACTCATGCAGGTATAAAATAAATATACAGTTCTATAAAAATCACTTAACATAAAAAGATTAGACATCAATCAAATCCATACTTCCATCTGTCCCACATTGCAGAGGATAGATAAATCTGACGCCTTGTCACTGTGTGTGGAAGAGGGCTGAGAACAAATAATTCTCGGTGTCCCTCCAACGACTTTATAAAATTGCATAGACATGATCTGCTAGAGATTCTAATGAAACAATTAAGGGGTTATTCAAAGAGAGACAAACTTGCCACCGAGTTTCACCGTACGGTGAATTTTCCCGTATGGTGCAATTTCGTGACAATTTGGCAGCAGTGAATGTCCCCATAGAGAAGCAATGGTTAACCTATTCAGAGGACACTGAACAGAAGAGAAAAGTTGGCGAAATGCCCTGATGTATGGTTCTTTCATTCGGCAGGATTAATCAGGCAAATCCCATAATGTTTTAATGTAATAAAATATTCTGCATTTTTACTTTATATTTATTCAACCGTTTATTCTTTTCATTTGCAGCAAAAAGTTTTTTGCAGAAAAATTAGACATTTTTCGGGATTTTTACAGCGACATTTTTGATATTTTTAATATTTTTTTATTTTTATGGCGCTTTTTTTTCTGTAACAGACCTTTTAATGTTATTCATAGGACGTTATATTTTCGTGCATTATATATATCTTTTTTTCTTCACCGCTGTTCGGCAGTCGGTCTGCTTTTTTTGGAGGCGTTTGGCAGATCGTCAAATGTATTTGGCGGTTTATTGGATGTGTTCGTGTTTTTTTGGAAGTTTATCAGATGCGTTCGGTTTGAGGATCGATTTGGCGGGTTTATCAGCAAAGTATTTCGGTGCTCTTTGAATAACCAGTTACTCCCTACAAAATTTTCTTTGTTGTTACAGTTACAACTAGCAGGAAAGTGTAGGTGAGTAAGGATGTCTAGCATTAAAGAAATACCTATTATTTGTACATTTCAAATGTAAGAGGGTGTAAGGTAAATGGGATGTTTGTGAGAATAAGAATACCATGTGTAAGATCAATGGCACATGGTGCAGGTCTTCCTATACAATGGAAATACTTTATTAATAAAGCAAATTAGAAAAGTAGCTATTCAAGGAACAGATGCAAAAATATACATATATGCCCGTATGTATGTGCAGAGGGAGTGTCACCAGAATTTTTCCTGCCTGTCCACCTTTTATGCCCTAGCTACACGTTTTGGTTCATGAGTAACAGCATGAAAGATGATTGGATGATGTGCTTGTTTACAGTTTGCAAATAATACATGTTATGATAAGGGCTGTGCACTGCACACCTATGTAAATGTCCAAATTCTAAAGAAGACCGTGGAAGCAAAGTTCACAGTGTAACGACAAAGAGTAACAACGGATGCTGAGGGATTTAACAAATAACATAGCATTTCACAGAGGATATAGCACTGTGAAGCAGAGGCTTAGTCATCATCAGCATAACATAAATAATGACTCTATTATATAATTATTTAATTATTGACTATTAACAGTTTGTGTTAAAAACACACAGTATATATACAGTATAGTAATAAAAATAATTGTAGAAGACATTTACACATACCAGCAATTCAGAGAATGGCTTTACCCACAGAGCTCATGTGCTACATTCCCCATATGCAGCAACAAAACCTGGGTAGGACATGCAAATGAGGTCTCCAATTTCTCACTTTTTTGCATCTAGGGGCTGTTTTACCACAGAACACTCCTTCTCAGTGACATGCCATATTAGATGACTTTTTAACAAAGGTCAGGTTATGCAACCAGTCACAGCCACTCCTGGACAGCTGTTTCAGGCGTATTATGCCCTCATCAGCAGGGACTAGGCCTTGACTTGTTGCGGTTTGATGCTTTACCGCACATTTAACATATGGTGGAGGGAAAAAAGTGAGATTAAATCCTCCACATAGTATATACTGTATATATACCGTATATATTTTAAACTATCCAGATAAATAAACAGATACTCGGGCAGGGAAAATTGTAAACATGTTTAACACATTAAAAAAAACATTGTAGCAAGGCATTGTGCATAAAATATCCTTGTAAAGAAAGAGACGTGACATCTTAATCTATATAACAGGGCCTTGTATTCTTCATTGTCCTGTCACGTCTCTGTTCTCCATTTACCTAACGGATATTTTAGTATGTTCACATTAGCATGTTCACTAAATGTATATTGTAAATTTTCCATTATTTGATTCCAGATAGTTCCATTATGTCGCAGTTCTATTACTGCTGTCCTTATTCCCTTGTTAAGGTTTCATTCCCCACTCTTTTATTATGTTTATTATTATATATTACTGGATTGGAAACTTGCCATTTCAAAAACACATTTTAATCATCCCCATTAACCATAAGTATATTATTATCATGGCCAATGTCTGAAGAATTGTCATGTCTTACATACTCTGGAATGGAAGTATTTCTCCAATGCCTGACATTCCTTCTTTGTTTCAATTTTTTTTTTAGAATGGACCTTCATCTTCCCCTTAATATCTTACTTATTTTACCACTAAATAACATGGCTTGACCCAAAAATCAATTATCAATTACTCGGCCTTTTAGAGTCTCCATAGGCTAAATGTGTGGTAGACAGTACACTGAGGTTTAATGAGTCTCATGAAGATGCTACAGAAATCAAAACAGTCATAATAGTCATACTGGCATGCCTCTGCAACACCCTATACTACCCAGGCTGATTGATCTTCCCATGCATTTTTCGTGGATCATCAACTCTCATGCTAGCAGCAAGTAAACCCATATTGTTACAGTGCCAAGCACGTGAAGGTAAACATTTGACAGGTTAATGGTGTATAAAATGTAATGCCTTCGTATTTCTATCTTCAGGTTTACCAGCTCTGGTTGTTGCAGTGTCTGTTGGCTTCACGAGAACTAAGGGATATGGAACCCCTCATTAGTAAGTCAATGTAATTCTCTTCCCATCAAAGGTTTCCACAAGCACCTACATACTTGTGGGATAAAAGCATATTTACTGCATGAGGCACGGCTTCTGTTTCCAGCTCTCAGTTTTCATTACTTAATGATTTTCAGGAAAACAATTGATTGCTCCATCCCCCCCTCTCTGACCCTCTCATATCCTGATTTCTTCTGTTTAACTTTGCCATCGATTGATATCTTGACAGCAAATATCATGTTCAATAATGTTTGTTTTTTGCTCATTAATTGTAATTGTCCTCTGTGCACCCTAGCTGCTGGCTCTCATTGGAAGGAGGGCTTCTCTATGCGTTCGTTGGACCTGCTGCCGTCATTGTCTTGGTACGTCAAAGGCAACATGATAAAATACAGGCAAATAACATTATCCTGTTTACAGATGTACTCTTCCTTTTTTCATTTAAAGAGATAGCATATATTTGTAAAAACAATATTTTGGACTCTAAATCCATTGCACAAGGCTAGTCATTCTTCTTTTAATGTCTTCTTTTTTATGTCTTGAATAATAAATCAAAGTGTAACGTGTGCATATAGCCTCATTGCTGTGGACCAGAATTTCGTTTTTTTTATTAGGGTTACGGAATGCAAGATAGTGTATTCCACCAATTAATCCACCAGGATTATTTAAAATACAATTTAGTTTATATACTAAAATCAAGGATACAATGCCCCCTATTTGTCGCCGGCATACAGATGTTATGGCTGTGGGCACAGCCTCACTTCCCCATTCCTCATCTGCAAGAGAGGCGCCGAGTTAATGTTCTCATTTATAGTGTAGTTCTTTATAGTCCTATATTAGCATTTATTACATTTTCTTGCTTTATCCCCTGAATGCTGTGGGGCAGACTATGCCATCCTGGTGGCAGTATGGAGGCATAGCACGCCCCAAGGCTGTCTGGCACTCTTCCCTTCCAAGCCGCCAGTCATCGTCATTGGTTACAGCGGGATTGCCTGCCTCCCTGCAGATGCCTGCGCCAAGGTGTTAACCTCCCTGGCAGTCTATTTATTTTTAAATTTATTGTCTGAAAGCAGTCAGTTTTAAATTTTTTTTGCCTCCCCTAGCGGCATCCCGAGTGTGACTCGGGGTTAAACTCCTATGCTGAAAGCGGTAACCCTGAGCAACACTCGGGACGCCGCTGGATACATCACCTCTCCCTGCGCTCCCTCGATGTCCCCGCAGCCTCCTCCGACGATCGTGACCTCATTACTTCCTGGTTTCCTCCTCGCGAGAAGGAATCCAGGAAGTAAAACGCTGCGATCGCCAGAGGAGACTGCAGAGATCAGCGAGGGAGCGCACGGGGGGGTTATGTAATGTATACAACCCGAGTGTGTCTCGGGGTGAAATTTAACCCCGAAACACACTCGGGAACACCGCCTGGGAGGTTAAATGACATTATAGTATTAGCGTGTCCTGTTTTCTTTCTAGTTAATCAACAAGGTAATGTTTGTACTCACAGGTACTAGTCAGTAATGATATCCATTATTGATACGATGCTATGAAATTCAAAAATGGATACCAGGCACTCAAAATTTAAGGGACTTAATTATAATATGTAATTAAAACTCCATAAACTTTACTGGAGTGCCTAGCTTCTATTTTTGAATTTAGCTGGTTGTTTTCTAGGCAATACTTAAGACTGTGGAACAGAAACAGCTGTCGTGCTCTATGTCAACAAGCTTTCACTAAAGACCTTCCTTTCTATCACAGGTGAACATGTTGATTGGGATCATTGTCTTTAACAAACTAATGTCTCGCGATGGGATATCTGACAAGTCCAAAAAGCAGAGAGCAGGGTGAGTGCTTGTTTTCTGGGTGTCTCTGGTGTGGATCATATCTGGCATATCCATTTGTGGTGTTTGCGTTTTTTATGCCATGCGTGACACTATGCATTTGTGTGCAACATCAGTGTACCTCCCTATATACAGAAATACGTATGGTTGCGGAGACACTAGTAGTTATACGTATGTGTAAATAGATGTGAGGCTGCTGTCAACAGGTATATGCACAATAAAACTCAACAAAAAATTGTGCTCGATTGTGTACAAGTGAGAAAAGGGGGGGGGTCCTAATGGCTCATTATGTATCTAAAAAAAACAAGATCTACGAAAGGTTTTGTCAATATCCTCGTACAGTGTTTAGGAAATCAAATTGCGTTGAAAGAAATACCTTTTGGATCAAGATCTCCTTATAGAGTGATGTGGGAGGTGCGAATTACAACAGTGCTGGATGTCTTCTAAATAGGCACATAATTAATAAATAAAACCACAGGCTCTAACACCTATTAAGAGCGCGAAGTGCGTACAGATTGAAGCTGAAAGAAGGCACCCGCACTATCTGCACCCTACGCCTGGAGTAGAGACAACCGGAGAGCGGGGTCGGGCATTCACCCAATAAGAGTGGCAAGCAGCTACATGTTGAGCCTGGAAGTAGAAGGCTTTCGCTACGGTGATAGTGACCAGTAATTTGTATATTAATTAATATTTTACGTGGTTACGCTATGAGAGCACCTTCTCTCTGTGTCTTTCTTGCATTAAAACAATGAACAATGAAAAGAAGGGGTGTGCCGCCCCTTTATTTGTTCGGAAGCGCAACCACCTAGACCTGGGATAAACTAGGCTCTATATTCTGTGAGTTTATTTTCGTCAAATAATAATCTATATTTTTGCTGCCTTTTGCACTATTGGTCTTCATTCTTTTTTCTTATGTCAGGAGCGACAATAAAGAACCGAAAACAGAACTCTGCGTATCGCATTTAAGTATTTGCCTTGTTTTTTGACCTGCACAGGGCCTGCAACTATTTATTGAACTATTTGCCATTCAACATAAGCACTTTATTGTATTCTTTATGGACAATATTTCTTAGGATACTACGGCATTATGTATTGCACAATTAGCACTTTTCGGGTAATCATACCCATGATTTGACCATATGTACGGTATTGGACTTCGTATTTGATTTGCACTTAATTAAATCTTCGGCTGCACAGCCTCACTTGATGTACACACACCATACTTGGTGCACTGGAATCAAGTATTTTATCTCTTTATTGTGGTTTTATTTATAATTCTGTCTATTTAGAAGACATCCAGCACTTTTGCAATTTGCACCTCCCACATCACTCTCTAAGGAGATCTCGATCCAAAAGTGTTTCTTTCGACGCAATTCATTAAGTTATATAATGCGCCACTAGGACCATCCTCCTTTTCTCACTTGTACCTCCCTATATATGTGTGCAGCCAGGAGTAAGGGCGTATGTGCTGTGGTATTCACACGTTTCTTTAAGTATACTACTGATCTCTTATAGCGATTATTCTGTATCTATGTAAAATAAGTGTATTTTTCATGCTCGCTGGTAGATTGTAACTGCAGCTGCAGTCTTGTTGTGGATTGTTATTTGTAATGTGGTTTTGCCTGTGTGGCAATTTCTGTAGACGGTGTTAAGAGTAGCTGTGTTAATGCGGTCGCACTGCCTTATAAGTGTTGGTTATTTCTGAGCTATTCCTAAGCTATAATGGCTACAATTCAAAATGTAGTAAAAGCTGGGCTCCTGATGTCCGCTTCAGGGGATGAATTTGGGAACCATTTGTGATTCCTAAATGACTATCACACAGTTTGAGCGAGATTCAATAAATCTTGTCTGTGGTGGTGCCTCGCCGATGAGTATTGCCAAAAGTGGCAACATTGCAGCATTACATTTAATATTTTCGGATCAAAGTTACTATAGCGATATCTCTTAGTATGGTTACAAAATGCCTCTTTTTCTCTGATTTGTTTACTGTGGGCTAAATTACAATCTTCGCACAAATGTTTGCGCCGGCACAAAAACCCATTAACGCGAGGGGTAAAACCCTTTGCGCCGAATGCCGTATTACATAGTCAGCGCAACAAACGAGCGTAATCGTCTACCGCGGGGGAACCTGCGCAAACCCTTTGCGAGCGTACTGTACTGCACGCGTCCTATACTTAACATTGCGAGCGCAAACATGAATGTGCGCTGGTACGCTGATGGTATTACAATCTACGCGCAGGATTTAACGCATAGCCTTTGCGCGCATAATTTTAGCAACTCCTAAAAGCTGGTGTTAATGGCAAATCTGAACAACCTGGCCGAACCCGAATACACCAGCCCATAAAAAAAATGCAGCAAAGTATAGTTGCCCATTCAACTCATACCAAACCAATAAAATGGAGAAGTTGTGTGTGCATGTATTATTGCTGAAGCATATATGCTCAGATTGACTGTGACAGGCGCAATTTCTTAACCTGAGATAATTGTGGTTCTTAATTCTGATTGGCTGAATCGCGAGAAAAACAGTGCACACACTGATTTCTGCACGCAAAGGTACTGCACGAGCATTTGTGCGCGTCCGGTTTATGTACGTTATTGCTCGACGGATGAAAAAATGTGGGAGGATTGTAATTCCAGCGGTGATTTGTGTGCGCAAACGTTTAGCGCTTGGCGCAAAAATTCACGCTTTGCACAAGCGTTTCTGCGCGAAGATTGTAATTTAGTCCTGTGACTTTTGTTTATGAGTTGCAGCACTCCTTGTGAAATTGATAGGAATGTCAAGTGTGCTGCTATTCTTTTGAGGCTCTGGCTTTTCCTATAATCTTGCAGCTCATCCCTTGTTTGAGGTGCAAGTTTTATTTATAAATTCTTAACCCCTTAATGCCAGGCAGGAGGCATTAATGTCGGCTACTGCAGCGGGCCCCGCCTCTGGCCCGCCTATGCAGCTGACACACGTTGCGCGTCATTGGCTGCAGGGGGCAGCCTTAATTCAGGGCATCCTGTGGCAGTGAACTGGTGGGTGGACTTGTCACGGCCCATAGATGTTAGTGGGGTGTGCTATGTCGCCCCACGGTGTTGAGTCCCACCCGCCATAGGGATGGCATAGTATGCACCGTGGCATATAAGTGTTTTAATCAATGCAGTCGATACACAATTGGGAGTGACATGAAAAAAAACTGTTTCAAAATGTCAACTTTAGTTTGCTGGCATTTACAATCCTAAACCATATTACTTACTGTGTATGGTATTATAGCTTGTTTTTTAATTTATTTTTGCATACAGTGGTTAATTTTTAGGTGAAATGAATAACATCATAAACAACGTCTCTATAGTTCATCTAATGTTGAAAACGGTTTGTATTTGGTGACTGCTTCAGGTCTACAGCAAGTGGAAAATGTGCCCTTCTGTAAACGGATTGTGAATCTGTCCTGGTTAGTCTAGCACAAATCACAGCACATTGCTTTTTTTCAGACTTCTCTCTCTGATCCCTATTGTTATACCACAAATCTCATTTCCTCTACATATTTATCCAAAGGTTATTTGTGCATCTGTTTTGAAGACTGGACCAACATGTCTTTCTTTGTGTTATGATAGAAGTTTATGTTTATTCTTGCATAGATCTAGTGGAGGACACAAAGTTGAAAAGGGAGTAATTTCCTCCTCGGCAACTAGCACAAAGGGTTTGTGGGCAACAACCTCCCACTACTAGTCTTGTTAATAAATGTGAAGTGTACTGGGATGTCTATGCACAGAGCAAAGCAGGAAAGAGGCCTCCAATGGGTTAATCTGCTCATTCATAGTCTCATTCTACATTTTATAATAGTATTGATTAATTCCTATATGAATAATTTATGGAATTATTGCTTTTTGTTTGTTTTCACATGACTCTTTACTTGATACAAAACTGTTGGATGGGGATTTAATGGTTTGGTTCAGACAAAAAAAGGGCTTTTCAGTTGATGATACCCCCAAGGCCGAAATCTGCTAGCCTTCATCTGTGTTGTTGTAGAGAAATCTCAATGTTACTCAAACTTCTGGTTTGCCCATAACACCACTTTGTGAGAGGACACATTCCATGAAATTGGGGAGGATGCATTATGAGGTAGACCAGGTCTCCTTCTTGTCTCTCATACACATCTCAACATTCATAGGTAGCATAGACTTTTCTGTTTATAACTCTTTTTGTCTTTGTGATGGGGAGTGTTCTTCATCTGTTTGACAGTTATGCCCTTACAGTAGACCTCTGTAACCCCAGTGGGTATAACTGCTAAATTCAGCTTCATCCACAACTCTGACCACAGCACCTCTCATGTGACATCGCCTTTTTGCCCAGACATCAGCTCGAAAAGTTTTATTTCACAAAGGTTTTCCGTATGCCCCGTATTCCAGCTGAGGTAGTAATAGTTAAACCTCAGCAGCCCTTACTTCATTTCATTTCACCCTCCCGAGGTAATTTCTCCCCCCAGTTCATCTCATTTCAGCCCCCCAGATAATTTCTTCCACAGTCCATGTTATTTCAGCCCCCCCAGTTAAGCATCGCCACAGTGTATCTCATTTCAGCCCCCCCATTAATCTCTCCCACAATCCATGTCATTTCAGCCCCCCCGTTAATTTCACCCTCACGGTCGGTCTCGCCTCTTGCAGTGCGGCAGGGGTGGGGCTCTACTTCACGTGGCCAAGGGGGAATGGGCTGGGCCAACATGTCTCTGTGTGAGCAGCTCGTCGACTCCAACTTCCCTCCCCTCTTCCCAGCGGCGGAGCCTTTCTTCCGCTGCAGCGTGTGGAATTTCCACAAGCTGCCGATCAAATACAGGACTCTGCTTGGCGTCTAGCGGAGCAGGAACGGCATTCCCGCTTGTGGAGAAATCCGGAAACACCATTCCTGTGCATTCCCCCTGCACTCGACCCCTATATGTGACCCTTAAAAGGTTCAATGCACACATATTTATCAAACCTCCCCAGGAGAAACTCCCATTAAAAAAATAAAAATAAATGGCTCACAGGACAAGATCTTCACATTCCCAGAGAACAATAGGTTCTCGGACCCCAGGATTGCAGGGTCGGGGTCTTGTTGGTTGGGAGAGGGTGTTCAGGATTTGTTATGGTCTATGTGTATCTGGTGCTATCTGCTGATGGGTTGCTGGCTGGATAATTTTAGCCTTTTCCAGCATCCTCTCAGGAATGTGTTATTATCTGTTGGATGTTTTAGTGGTCTTTTGTCAATCTGCCTTGTCAGGCAAACACTGCCCCATTATCTGATGGACTGTAATCCTGGTTACTATCCACATCTGTTATTGTCTTGTCTTGTCTAAAAATGTTGAGCAATGTTTACCTGTCCTAGTCTAATTATGTCCCAAATGCCGTGAAGCAGAAGGAGCAATAACATCTGAACTTAAGTACATTGGTGTCACAACTACGCTGTCTGTGTAGGTCGGCGGCCGGCAGTGCCTTCCCCACTGCTCATTGGCCAGCCATCGAGTAAAGAAGTGGATGGTCATGATTATGTGATACTGCCGTGGGTTTAAAACCAATTGCCTAAGTTATGCTCGTTGCCCTGACGTGGTTTTCACTTCTCTCAGTGCCCACATATCTTATATTGTGATTTCTGTGTACAACTGGGCTTGTGTGACTTTCCCCCAGGTTTTTAACCCCTGGCATTCCTTTTGCTACCCGATTTGGCAATACAACCTCTGGCATTTGGCTGAAAATCTATTCTGGCGATACGACAGCTGGCATTCCTGAGAACCCGCTCTGTTACACAACCCCTGGCTTTCCTGATAACCCGCTCTGGTAAACGACCCTTGGCATTCCTTCTGACATTCCGTATTGTGTTATCCACTGGTCTGTTACTGGTTACGCTCTCCTCCGATTCCAATATAGGTAGATGAACCGACCACTCGAAGGATCGGAAGTGTAGGATAGTTGTGCTGCGTATAGGGATCAGACATTCATATATCGAGGAGGAACGCAACAATTGGAAACTCACAACATTTTCTAGGGGAGGTTTTGTGTATGTAAATGACCCATGTTTGAACGCATAAATATCTGTGCCTGTCACCAATAAAACCAGTTCTATTTTGACCCTACATGCAGTCTCGACTCATGGTGTGGGTAGCAGCTATATACAGTTGTTGATCCCAGTTGCAGCAATTATCGCTAACAATGTAGCGCAATGACACAAAGTGGTCATCGTGTTCAGGACGGGTCAATGTGGTTCACCAGACAGCTACAGAAAGCAACACTTTAACAGAGAGATTTGAGTCAAGAGCTCTGTTACAAATAGTACATTAGATTCAGATTTTACAGTATATGATTGGTAGCTCAAACAAGGAGGGATTAACGCATTCAACTTATAATAAACAGAAAATACAAAGAATAGCGGCGACCAGCAAACCTGTATATTCCCTGACAGCAGGAAACCCAAACAATAGAATAAAGTCTGCCAAAAATGCAACCAGGTGCAAACAGTCTGAGACGTCAACCCCTTTGTAAGTTCAAAGCTGATGAAAATTAAAAGAAACTGGAACCCCAAATCCGTCACAGTACTCCTTCATAATTGAATTACTTGTTCAGACTTTACAGAGATGCTCTTACTAATAGATTGTATTTTCTTTTTTAACACAATCTTAGCTGGCTTTGGCAACCTAAATGCTTTGAAGGGTACAATCTATTCCGTTATCTCAGCTTCTCTGCACTCTGCTTTATTGACATTAAAATTCTTTCTTTTGTTTGTAATGTTGAGAGATAGTAGCAGGCTTCAAATGTAAATGCTGTATCTGGGGGTCATAGAAATTTTGTTGATGTCACGAACATTCAATAGTATATTCATGAACTTTGGCAGAGACCAGAGGCAGTGAAGAGGAATATCTGCTGATCTTAACAGTGGCCAGGCTTAACACAGAGTCCTTGAGGGAAGAAATAACTTAAAATGCACACAGTCCGAGAATGGATGCATAGTTAGGGGAAATCTAAGATTGAAGGAGCCAGAGGTACATAAATCATAAAATCTTTGCAGTAGAAATTACAGCATTCATTGTAAACAGTGGCATGTAGTGGAATCAGGAAAGAGAGTCAAAACGGGTGGGGGATGAGTTGGTGATGATGTCATCACACAGCGATGTGTCTCCATTGTGTGTGTATATATATATATATATATAATATATATATATATATATGCCTAAAAGTTGCAGTTAGGTAACAAAATATATAGTATCACCCTCAGACTCCTCACCAGAGGTTTGACAGTTGTCTCACTTGCACTTGTTTTACTGATTGAAAGCAACGCAGCCTAGCCAAGAAACACTTTGCCAACCAAATGACCAATTACTTCCACTTAAATGCTGAGGAGTTGTAAATCCTTCTCGTTTCACAATTTACAGATGTAAATAATCTCAAGTTTAAAACGAAGGTTTGTTCGTATACTTTATGATCACTCTTTAGTTTCCAATACAATTTGTTGAGCCAAAACATAAACAACGTGTGTGCCTATACACTTCTGCTAAGCAATTTGTGTCTTTAGAGACACTCAGAGTGATCCAGGCCATCAACAGGTGATACCATATTCCTTGAGTTATGACGGACCATCACCCTGTTTTAGTGCTGGACACTATCATGTTCTATCTCCACAGCGAAGGTTATTGTGTAGCTCTACACCATTGGCCTTTTGCTATGCTATTGGTATGCTGACTGTTTAATCAACACTTTGGCACTTTTGCCTTATCGATGTCCTTTCCTCTCTTTGCTAACCAATGTTTGATAGGGAATTCCTCAACTACATCCTATATATAGTGTTATTGTGATGGATAGGGGTAACCCAGCACACAAACAAAACCCAGAAAAACAAATGGAAACCATAATCTGTTAGGCCAGTCCTTAAGGTGGCTGGATCTACTCTGGAAAAGAAAGACCTGAGGGTAGACAGCTAGATAAAGTTAGCAATACGGAAACAATGAGAAAAAAACAATATTCAATATTTAAGAGTTACAGAAGCAAGGTCGGTAAACAAGAGCCAGGTTCAGTAAATGAGGATACACAATAATGTACAGTAAAGCCATCGATAAGGCACAAGTGCCAAAGTGTTGATTAAACAGTCAAAATACCAATAGCATAGCAAAAGGCCAATGGTGCAGAGCTACACAATAACCTTCACTGTGGAGATAGAACATGATAGTGTCCAGCACTAAAACAGGGTGATGGTCCGTAATAACTCAAGGAATATGGTATCATCTGTTGATGGCAAGATCACTTAGAGGTTTAATACAGAGGAAAGGTCGGTAAAAAAGAACCAGGTTCGGTACATGGAATCCAAAAATAGGATTTAGACCAGGGGTTAAAGTAACACAAGTAAGAAACAAGACAAAGAAACGAGAATGGGAAAAACCTGGCTGTAGAGTAACGGTATACGCTGAAGTGGTCCAAGGGTGGCAGGCTTAGCCACCGGGCTTTGAATGGGTGCAGCGGCTGTGATTGGCTGCCACAAAGTGCATGCACCGACATCTGGAAGGGGCTAAGGGGTCTCCGAATCTGCCTGCAGTGCGACTGCCGAAAACCTCAGATGCGCACTTGCGAATGCTGGCAGCAGGGGATCGATCACTCATGCGTGGCATGTAGACATGTGCACAATGAAAAAAATTGTTCTGTTTCGTTTCGGATCGATTCATTTTTTTTTCGGTGCGTTCGTTATGTTACCGTTATTAATATTTCAGATCGATTTGTTATTTTATTTTGATTCCTTATTTTACTTTGATTCGTTCTTACATTTTGATTCATTATTTCGGAATGGCAAAACTAATTAATTACTGTTAGATGAGGGTTAAAAAATATGTAATCCCCCTGTCCTTGGTGCTGAAATATGCTTCAACACCAAGGACAGCAGCACCATGGGGCTCTGGACAAAAAGAAAATCCCCCCTGTCATTGGCGCTGAAATATGTTTCTACACCAAGGACAACTGCACCGTGGGGCTCCAGGGCAAAAAAAATCCCCGTCCTTGTTGTCGAAATAAGCTTCAGCCCCAAAGACAGCACCTGCCGAACGCAGACAGATTAAAGGAAAGGAAAAAAATGTGTTCGGCAAAGAAAAAAGCCTAGTCTTTTTAAAATAATTGGGAATCCAAAAATTTCATCTAAAAATGAGAAAAAAAATTCTAAAAAAATCTATAAATAAAAAAGCTTTTTGCTGTAAATGAAAAGAACAAAGGGTTGAATAAATAGTTAATAAAACCAGGGAATTTTTATTTACATTGAAACCTATGGGATTCACCTGCTAAAACCGGCCAAACGAAACCACTGAAAATAAGGACATTTCGGTGCTGTTCGGCATTCTCTGAATAGATTTAACCATTACTTCTCTATGGGAATTTCACTGCCACCAAATTGCACTGAACGGCAATGTATTTCGCTGTCCATGGCCTGTGGTGCTGAATACAACAGATTCAGCACCACGTCCAATGGACAGGGAAGCGGTGCTGACTCAGTCTAAGTAAAACAGTATAACGATTGATTCGTAAAACCAAAGTCAATACGTTACATACCATTTTGTTTCATCTTCCATTTGGGACTAAATCGATTTGTTATTTCGGAACTGCTTCTGAAATATGAATCGTATAATTACACCCGAATTGCAATTCAGAATGAAACGCACATATTTAGGGCATGCGATCGCTCCTGCCAATCTGACGTGTGGCAGAAGTGTCTATCACTCTGCCGGGCATGACAGGGAAAACCAGTAGCTCATATATAGGAAGCAATTCTCTATCAAATGATCCCTTATTTTGGTCATGTCAAGTGCACTTTCAATAGAAAGTTATGAGTTGTACATAACACATAACATTTTTGTTGCCAAAGGTTTAGACATTAATGGCTGTGTGAGTTATTTTGAGGGGACAGTAAATTTACACTGTTATACAAGCTGTGCACTCACTACTTTATATTATAGCAAAGTGTCATTTCTTCAGTGTTGTCACATGAAAAACTATAATAAAATATTTACAAAAATGTGAGGGGTGTACTCACTTCTGTGAGATAATGTATGTGGAATTTAGCAAAAATGTGATATTCTATATTTATTGTGATTTAGCATGGAAACATATGATTGAACACATGAATCCAAGTGTTAACGTGTTTGGGACCAATGGGAACTCCGTTCCCTCAGCAAAATTAGTGCAAGAACTCTGTTCCCACGATTACCCCTGGATTTGATCCCTACAGGTCTATTCAAAGAAAGGTGAAACTCAGGAGAATGACCGGAGAAGTGAAAATTCTAGGTCAAAATAGCCAAACCAGAAAAATTCTCCCATTTATCTCACTTTCCAAATTGCCTATTTGGTCTAGATTGTTCTCTTCTTCTGCCAGTTCTCCTGTTTTTCACCTTTCTCTGAATAACCCTGCTAGTGTTTTCCATATTCTTCTCACTTCCCATTGTCCATCTCTCCCATTCTTCTCACCTCCCATTGTCCATCTCTCCCATTCTTCTCACCTCGCACACGTCTATTGTGTGATTGCTCTATCATCCCTGTGCCATACTTCTGATATACACACCTCTGTTGTGTCATTGCCCCATCATAATTAATCTCGTTGTATTGGTGGCAATTGTGCTGATACAGTTAATGTTTCACTTCGCCTATTTTGGAGTATGGGCCTGGGTCTACAGCTCCAATCACCATTTGTGATATGTTTTCATTATTTTATGCATTTCAGTTTTGTCCTGTATGTTCTGTGCACTTGTTCCTTTCAGCAACCTGTTGTTTTTGTGAGTAATAACAGAAAATATACAGTATATGTATGTGCGTTTGTGTGTCACCTTGTTAGTGTTTGATGTTGCAGTACTTCTGTGTGTAAGGCAGAGTGTTTATATGTACATTGCCAGGATTCTATTGTGTAATATAAGAATGTATCTGTATGCAAGGTCAAATCATTCCTGTACACATCATCAGTGCATTCATTTGTGTAATGTCAATAGCTTCTGTGTAAAGGTAGGACTGGTTTGTGTACAATGTCAAAACGCTTCTGCATATAATGTCAGTGTAGTTCTGAGCATAATGTCAAATTGTTTGTATGTGTAATGTCACGGTATTTGTATGTCTGATATTATAACATTTTGTCAGAATGTGTCTGCATGTTATTTCTGTGTGTGTGTTATGAGGCTTGCCGTTATTTAGTATCCGTATACTAGGTTTAATTCGCTAAATTCACTAAAACAAGAATTGACAAACGTAATGCAAATATTGAGCTAAAATTACGCGTCTGGAAAAATAATCAAGCTGGAGAATTTTTATTCAGTTCATCTTTTATGTTCTAGAAATTACATTACTCATCTCAGTTTTCCACAATTCACTCTTAAGCAAACAATATTCTGTGTGTATTGTAGGCTCATTCCTATGCCTAATATCAGAATGTTTCTTTATCTGTGTAAAGAAGACAGTTTCTGTATTTAATGTCAAAGGATTTCTGTATTTATTGTGTACACCATTATTGGACGCTTTGTAGGTTTATTGTCGTAGTGTTTTCGTGTGGCCTCTAAAAGGACATTTCAGCATTTACTCTATGTAATATGTTAGTATTTTGCATGTAATATCACATCAATTGTAGGGTCTAAAAATTTGGGCAGGATCTGATTACAGTAAGCATA
This sequence comes from Leptobrachium leishanense, assembly GCA_009667805.1. Taxonomy (NCBI): domain Eukaryota; kingdom Metazoa; phylum Chordata; class Amphibia; order Anura; family Megophryidae; genus Leptobrachium; species Leptobrachium leishanense. Next base: position 238,933,140 of record CM019064.1, on the reverse strand, counting down.
CACTAACTTTGAATTAGATGTCAACAGAGTTTCAGACTTTGCAAGGCCAAAGCTGAAACTCGAACATGAGGCCCCAACTGATACCCATAATGGACAAGGATCCATGTGATAAAAATATTTAACTGTGTATATTTTTAGCTAAATATTAAAGTGCCCCTGTTATTCCCAAAACTGTTATGTCCTTTAAGTATCAGCATTTTATTTGCTGACCTATAATATGAGTTCTAAGAGTTATTCTTTTCAAAGTTTTGTTGTTCCTCACTTGACCGTACCATGTCACAGGGGACAGCGACAGGTCTGAGTGGAGAGCCATCCTACAAGACAGCTCTCTACTTACTATGTGCACCAATGGCTATTGGAGATGTGCTGGACCCCAATTAAATAAACACGCCCAGAGTTGACATAGCTGGATCACGGCACAGCAAACTGCATACTTCTTCAAGGGATGAAATATCTCATTGCTCTTTAAGACAAATTCACTGATGGCATATTGTAGACAACGTGCACCAATTTAACAAGTACCAAGAACTTTTGCAGTTACCAGAATTTTAACACACTCCCCATGTGCTGCCCATGGAGTTACAATTGCAGGTTTCTATAAAACGCTAACAAGTTCTATAGCGCTGTACAATGGGTGAGGCAGAATAACAGATATACATACAAGTTAAACACACAGAACAGTAGGAGAGAGGACCCTGCTCGAGAGCTTACAATCTAAGAGGAGAGGAGTGACACACTAGGTGAGGGTAAATGGAGAACCTGAAATAGAGGGGTGGATGTGGGCCGGGTGGGAAGATGGTGTAAGAAATTAACAGTGGAGGATTATGGGGTGAGCCGATAGTCTTCTCTGTAATAATGTGTTTTCAGAGACTTCTTGATGGAATGGAGAGACCAGGAGAGTCTAATGTTGCAGGGAGGGAGTTCCATAGAAAGGGGGCAGCTCAGGAGAAGTCCTGAAGGTGGGAGTTAGGGGTGCGGGCACGAGGAGCAGATAGCATCAGATCATTGGCAGAGCGAACTGGTTGGGACGGGATGTACCTTCTAATAAGGGAGAAGATGTAGGCAGGGGCGCAGCTATGGAGAGGTTTGTATGTGAGCACCAATATTTTGAATTGGATTCTACAATAAACAGGGAGCCATTGTAGTGATTGACAAAGGTGAGATGGATAAGCCTGGCACGAGCATTCATAACAGACTGCAGAGGGAGAATCTGGGATCTCAAGGCCAAAGAGAAGGAAGTTGCAATAGTCAAGGTGAGAGATAATGAAAACCCATACTTGAAGGAGCATCATAGCTCCCACCTGGCGGTGGAACAATGTAAGCAGCAAAAGGAGTGTACTGAACTAACATCAATATTAAAAATCTTGTATATATACTGTGTATATATAATATGTTATACCATATGGCACAGGATTTGTAGACCTGCCAAATCACACAATGCCCTTGTGTGGCACAAGGTTTTCCCTCAGACTTCCCGAACACCAGCAGCCCTAGACTATCACTCATTTTTGGATCCCGGAGGGAAAATGCACTACGTATGCCTGTTTAATGGTGCTTAAATGGTTAAAGTCCAGGCTTTTGAAGCCCATACACGAGAGTTGCATGCAGTGCCTGTGCATGAGCAGCCCTGATTGGAGATCAGTTGGTCACTTCCAGAGCATTCACTGATGTGAAATACCCCATTTGGAGGTGTGGCTGTGATGACAATGTGTCGCAACCTTGCCCCTAAGTGGCCATGCCCCCTCAGCAACTATGCTCCCTCCCGATCTTAGACCTGCAAAAGTTATCATCAGGTCTGGATTTATGCTTCTGTGTCAATACTCCACAAACTTCTTCTGGACTCCTCCCATATTTCAATACTTAATTTTGTGGATTGCCTTTAAATTGGGGCTCAACTATGTAATGCTCCAAATTGCTATGGTGATTGTGCCACAGAATCAGGTATCTAAACTTGAATCAGTGATTGTTGCTCACGCCTCATATTATTGCCCACCCTGCCTACGCAGACTAATTGCTTTGCCAGCAGAAGCACATGGCCCCTGTTGGCACAAAACCTTTGGCTACCGCCTACTTGATTCAATTATAGGGCTGCCCCCTAAAAAGGAATCCAGAAACAAGATGTCTGCTAGCAATACCTTCAAAATATGTTAGAAATTAGGTTACTCCATGAAACTCAGTTAAAATGAAAATATTTACTGTCCTTACAAAAAGATAAAAATTTTAAAAAATACATAAATCACCTCACCCTGTTGAAATTTAAATAACAAAAAAAATAACAGCAACAGTACAAACAAGCCTAGCATATTTTCTGCTGTGAAGCCTCTAATCAAAGGCATGTTATAATAAACCTGTAGTAGAGAAACAGTTTGGGCTTGCAGGAATTGTACGGCACACAACTGTGAGAGTATACTCAAAGTTGACACCTTAAAGGTTAGAATGCACACAGAATGATTTAATAATAAATAATCTTGAAATAAAAAAGATGAAAACTTTTGTAATTAACCATTAATTACTTTAATTGTTTGATTAATAAATAAAGTAATTATTTAAGCTTAATTAATAAATATTTTATTTATTAGTCAAACTTAATTGATTAATGGGTTTAACATGGAATGTTTAAGTAAACTTATATGAGAATGGACCTAAATGTTTTGTGGGTAGTTGTGCCTTGTCATGTCATAGTATTTACAGATATGTATTATATGGTTTTGTGAGTTATAGTATTGTTAGAGCATATTTTTACAAGAAATATGTGCATTTTTTTCATTTGTACATTGGTTGCAGTTTGGCCATTTTTTGTCTTTTTTTAAAAAATATATATTTTTTGGTGTTACGTTTTGGAAGGTGTGTTGTTGTGAGCCACGAACCAGAACTTTCCATTAAATATGCAACATTACATTGCAGCTATCCTGCAGATAGAAAAACAGATATCTGGATTGGAATTGTTTTATCAGGATAGACACAATGAATATTGATCCTTATAGTGGTCTGCAAGCACTTTTGGCAGCTGTTTGAGAGCCACGGACCTGAACCTACCATCAATCTGCAACACTAGATCTTGAAAATATAAAAATAATAAACAGCAAAATAAATATCTGTGTTGAAATTCATTTTTATCAGGCTAAATACAGAAATATTTATTAACATAGAAAAGCAATTATGTCTATTGTTTAGATTATTTTTTTCAAATTTAATACTACACATGCAAATTTAATGCTACACATGCATATTCCACATGGAATGCACCCTGTTTGTGTATCATTGATAGATCTAAACAGATGGCTGTATGTATGTGATTCAGACAATGTATCTTCCTTTCGGAATGTTACAGTATTCTGATGGAATTACGTCATTGCACCTTCATGACTTAAACATGTATCCTTGTACACCATAATGCAGCAAGCTGATGAGTTCAACTATAGAAATCCAAGGTTCTGATTGGCTGATTACACTATTACATTCAGCTTCTCTTTTCTTCTTTTCTCTCATCGGCATCCCCCTTTAGAGACTTTAAAAATGATGGTGCAATATAAAGTCATGCACATGTTCCATGAAATCCTGTTATATCGTGAAGCTCTAATTAAAGTTAAAACTCCTCTAGCTCGGTTAGAGGAAAATAATATTAACTTCTATGGAAAATTGATGCAGGCTGATGTATGGGAACAAAATTTCAAGTGACAGAGCCACTTTAATTTTCTGAAATTTAATAAACAAAAATCTAGTAAATGCATACTCGCCAGGGTGCTTTATTACAATAAAGGCAGGCACTGAGATGTAATGGAGAAACACGATAAAGCAACAATTTCATTCCAAAATAATCCACTTGTAGGGGCTTTTGTGTATTCATGTATCTGCTGAAAATGAACATTTATTTTAGCTTCTGCTTCATTTTAAAAGAAGGTTAAAAAAAATAAAATAAAGTATAACCATTATAAATTAGGCATATATCATTTTTAGTTGCAGACTTTAGAAGGTCTTGTTAGGGCTTACTCTATTGATCCAACAAAAAAATGAGTCTCAGTCGAGAGATGCAATGTATAATTATCAGTAATTAGAGAAGCTTACATGATTCACAAACAAAGCGATAAAATTATCAAAAAAGTACATGACATTTGTATTTTATGCAAATAATTTTGTGATATGTGCATATTTCAAAGTTACAAGAGTGATAAAAAGAGAAGATAAATCATAGCAAATAGTTTTGATTACAAATGAGTGAGAACAAAAGGTATATATGGTGGCTGGAGTAATGGAAGATTCAAGATTATGAAAATGATCACCTAATTTTCTGAAACACTGATGTGTTTCACTTCTTATAAATGTTAAATTTATGGTGTGTATGGATTTCAATACAGGAAGAGTGTGACCCTGAGAACAGTAAGGAAATCTTTTCTTTGGGAATTATTTTTTGAGCTAGTAAACAGGCTAGTTGACCAGTGCTGCTAGAGAGAGGGAAAAATACTCATGTATTTCTCTCCTAGAAATGAGCAGGTTTTTGTTTGTGTTTTATTATTTCCTCTATGGGACTTAAAGCGACAATGTATCATGATGGTGCTTATACTGCAAATAATACATTCCAAATCACTGAAAAACGGTCTCAGCCATGGCTATATCACATGATATATGCAAATGATGTCAATTGACATTTTTTTAGTATCTATGAAAACGTGTTTATGTTTATACAGTTTCTGTTCTGTTTCATTCTGTTGCATAAAGGCGTCCTTTGTAGCATGTTGTTTGAACGTGAGCTCATCGTTATCTTTATGTATGTATACAATGTTACATTAAATTTTCATTGACACATATCACAATATGATGTGACCACTTTTTCATTGTTATATGTACATGTGCAATTGTATTCTGTTATATGTATTTAACCAAAAGACAGATGCTTATAGATGGTATATGACTCTCATTACATCCTGTTGTTGTTGTAAAGCCAGTATACTAGCAATGCAGAATTCTGTCTGTAATGACCTCTTTTATGTGTCAATGTTTCTGTATGTAGTATTTTCAGAGTGTTTCATTCAATGAGTTATATGTCTGTACTGTTCATTCTGAGCTCTATACCCTTCCTATTACAGACAACCTATTGATCAATTAATTTCTGAAGCTTGATAGATCTCACAAAGCATGAGGGAGTAGTGTTGATAGTGACTACCCATTCTTTGTGTCCATCTCATGCTAACCTTGGTGCTGCCTTCCTGCCAGTCCAGCGCTGATCTAACACACTGCCTTTTATCTCTCTCTCCTGTCCTTGCTCTATTATCCCTCTTCCATTTGCACTATGTCCCTCTCTGTCTCGCTCCTCCCTTTCTGTCTCTGAATCCTTCATCTTAATACTCTCCCTCACTCCCCCATTCTCTCCTATCCCCCCTCCCCATTATAATACCTCTGGTATGACATGTTTTCTAATCCTGTTTGGATTTGACTTCCTATGCATGTTAATGTGTGATTTTGTATTCAAACACACAATCCGTGTTTACTCTTAAATCCCTATCTATTTATGTGTTCATTGTATATATTACATTTGCATGATTACTTACCACATTACTTTTTTCTACACCTTGCAATCCTCTTCCTCACATTCTTTCTGTACGTTTAACCTCCTGTATGTTTCTTGGTATTTGTTTGTTCGTTCATATATGTCCCCTATCTGGTGCCCTTAACCCCTCTCCTTCTTGCATGCTCTACTGCTTGCGGGGCTTGCTGGCACAGAAATGAGATATCCTGCAGGAACCTGCCGCTGATTTGTTCCACATGTGGAGTGCTGCCCAGTGCCAGCCTGTCTGCAGCTATTGCCAGCAATGCAGTGTTAGTCTCCTGACCTCTTTTTTTTCTGGATTGCACACACATACATACACACACTGAATATCTGATTGCACTTAAGTGTACCACTAACTGGTATCATAAACATAATAGGGTACATGTTCAAATTTCACTTTCTAGTGTGTTTATAGACTAGGGCCCCTATTCCAACTCAACTGGTAAAAGGGAATCATTAAAGAGTAAATTTGGCATAAGCTGGTAGCACTTAGAAGATTTCTAATACCATCTCTATTACTGTTAATGGCACAATTCATAACAGAAGGGAGACAATTGAGAGACATTTTTAGTCACTTATTTTAATACTGGCACTAGATAAAATAAAAAAATACCAAGTGACCTTGGTATCGTTTGTTATTCTCTTGCTGTCACCAAATTAGCGTTTCCTATATCTTATATCACAATCTTATATCACATCTGCTGTAACTGCCAAGCAGCAAGCAAAGTTTGCAACCCGCCTGGAGTAGCAGAGCACCTGTTATGGTTTATAAGCGAGGACGTTATGCTTTACAGTTCACACATTAGACATAATGTCTCAGTTGGAACACAGCCCTAGGACTCCCCATCCCTTCTAACACCCGTACATATTCCCATTAATACGACAACCGTGGTGCTGGTAGTTTCCCTCATTGTTAAAATAAGGAGACTTCATGTAAGTGTGGTGTCCTCTGTGTAACAATCCTACATCGTATTGTACTTGTTCTGCTCTGTCTCTCTCCCACGACTCCATGACAGCCACTTTCCATCATCTTCATGTCACCAGTGGTGGCAACTTCATTTTTCTCCATCGACTACAAGTTGTACCCTTGTGTAAATTATTTAGAGTCCTAAAATTCCAAGCCAAGAGCTTATCAGAATTAAAATGATAGCACGTGACTCAGGTGTAAATGAAGACACCTAACCTGAGTTTCATTATCTTTTATCTCTTCATGCCTAAACCGCTTGCATTTTCTCTTCACAATACATAACAATGTATCACAATTCTTTCTCATGGACGTCAACCTCTTTTTTCCTCCTTTACTCAACGGCTATTTTTTCTTCTTCAAGCATTTGGTTTTGTTTTTTTTATCCCTAAATTGTCTTTGCATATATTTCTACTATTACTCTGTACTCTCTCTCTGATCTTTTACTTTTCTATGCATTTTTTTATATATTTATATTTTTTTCTTTATTTTCCTTTTGGACTTTTTACGATCCTAATCTGCCTTTCACATTGGCTCTATCTATTAACATTATTCTCTTGTTCATCTTTTTCTCTCGCTGTCCTTCCCTTTTTATCCTCACACTTTCATTTCTATATCTCTGCTTTTGCTCTTCTTCCTCTATATCTCTTTCTTCTTTTCCTTTCTGCACCGTGTTTCCATTCCTTCACCACAGGGCATCTCTATGGAGTTCCTGCGTGGTCCTTCCTCTTCTTGCCCTCACCTGGATGTCTGCGGTTCTGGCCATGACTGATCGCCGATCCATCCTCTTCCAAGTACTCTTTGCAGTGTTCAATTCAGTGCAGGGCTGCGTCATTATAACAGTACACTGCTTCCTACGCCGAGAGGTAAGTGCTTGATACCAGCTTTCCATCGTAGATTCTCTAACAGACTTTTTACGTCTATGAACCATCCAATTGTGTTGGTATTGGTCCTCAAAATACTCATTGCTTATGGTGGAATTTTTTATCAGGTTTTTAACTCCTGATCCAGAAAAAGGAGATCACTTGTGTTTTATTTTTCTTGCTAATCTCTTTTCTAAGATTCAGTAAAGAGGATTTACAGGCATTATGCACACAATGACATGGCTGAGCTTTAATCATAGCCCTAATAAGCATGCAGGAATGTGATGCGTTTGTTATTTGTTACGGATGGCTCAATCTTTACCCATGCCACACACTGCATATATTGCGTCAAGCATCACAGATAATCATAGGATGACTTGTTTCAGGTGACTAACTTGGAAGATGCATACCATATCTACAGAACACCACTCCGGGCCTGTGGGACTATTACAAGATTTATCAGTGTATTACAGAATATTGGCTGCTAGAATAATCTCCCCATATGTCCTTTTACAGTATTTACATTAGTCATTCAATCCTAACAATAAATCCAAGACTTTCTGCATACTTTATAGAATAACCCAGTAGAATATCCTCACGTTAATTACATCAAAAGCATTCCTGACCATAAAATTGATACTGGTACTATCAGAAATAGTACCACTTGAATGATTCTTAGCCCAGCCAACTGTGATGTCTTTAAAGAAGATGACTTTTATAATACGAACATTTACCTCTTTTAGAACTTGACTAATAAATAGGTGAAGCTAGTCGAGTGCCATGGAACGTTTTCGATGAGGGAATTAGTACTGGGCCCAATCAACAAGTATGTGGATTAGAATCAATACTGATTCTGGGAATGGAGTATTAATTTTACACTTTACTAAAGACAGGATACTTCCTTTCAACTCTATCTTTTTAGAGAATTTGCTTCCTGTTTTAGGTGTTGTCCTACTGTATATGGCTTGGTATTTGGTTGTGTATCCTTATCTGAAATGCTTTGTGCCAGAAATATTTTGGGGTTCTGATCTTTTTCCGATTTTTTTTTTTTTTTTTTTTTTTAATGCTTATAATAATAAGTTATTTTTGGCATTGAACCAAAGTCTAAATGTGGAACTCATTTATCTTTCATATACACATGGTCTGAAAGTAATTTTATACAATATTTTTAATAATTTTGTCACCCGTCACAAGAGGTCAAGTGTGGAATTTTCCATTTTTGATGTAATGTTGGCACTTAAAAAATGACTTAACCTGTAGTGTAATTTTTTCTGTAAATAATTCGGGACTGGATTGTAGAAGACAACAACGTTTGGGGTGTTGTGTATGTTGGGGTTATTCTAAAAAGGGGGTATCAATATCTAATTTGGTTAACACTCCCCATCTGTTTTTCGTCTTGCAGTTACAGTACGGCTAGCTCATAAACTACAAGTTTGTCTGAATTTACATTTTCAAAAATTTTCTTTCTTTGGACAGGTTCAGGAAGTTTTGAAGTGCCAAATGGGAGGGTGTCGCAGTGATGAAAATGAGGATTCCCCAAACTCCTGTAAAAATGGTCAACTACAGATTATGGTTAGTGAAAAATAATTTGTTATGTACATAAATTGTCTGACTTTCTACTCATTCAATCCGTCCACTCATGATCGTGGGCATAAGTATAGAAAGTCAATATAGAAGCAAATTGGAAGTGTGATCGACAAATTGTACATGTTAATATTTTATCACTTCCCAGTGCGTGGCTGTTAATTTCCATTTCCCTTCATCTTCCCCAATGTTTCCCTGGGGTTTAATCAATAAACAGTAGATATTGATCTAAAGTATAGTTGCAGCGTTTTGGTTAAAATAGCAACATTTATATATTAGTTAGATTGCCATTTGATAATTGCTCCCATTTTTTCGATCCTGTTTAAATCGGAGTCATAGATTTGATGCCTGGTCAACAAGGAACCATGGTAATTTTTGATAATAATGAATTCATGTTACACTTAAAAAATACATTCATCCAAATTGGAATGATAATTGAATAAAATCCAATGTCTTCTACGTAAAAACTTCCTTATATTTTGTCTTGCTTCATTTCCTTTCCTTGTACTTTGCCTTTCTCTTCATTTCCTGTTGTCCACCCATCATTACTGACTATATATCAGATGTCACGCTCAGTTTTCATTTTTTCTTAGCACCGCCACACCTTTTAACATTATAACTGCTTCATATTATAAGTTTTTATATTTATTTTCTAATGTATTTTTTTCATTCTCTTATTCTGCATACCTTCTTTTTTCATCTCCCACATGGAGATCTTGTGCACAGTTTAAAAGGCCTTTTCACCACTTCTTATTCTTTGTTTTTTGCTCATGTACTCTTATAGTCTGATTTTGAAAAAGATGTGGACCTGGCATGCCAATCTGATGAAAAGACCTCATGGTACACAGCACATGGGGAAACAGGTGAGAAAACATGTGTTACATGTGGTATTAGTTGGAATTACCTGGGGCATTATATAAATATTTATAGACTATTGTTACAGGTAGAGTATTGTAGGAATACACAAGGAAGGGTGTGCATTTTGATTTCTGATTTCTTTTCTTCTATCAGTCTTATTTAAGGAATTGAGCGCTTGCCACCCATCCAGTGTGACTGGAGCTTTGTCTCGGATCTCTCTGGATGATGAGGATGACCTAAAGCATCATAAAGGTGGAGATGGACTTAGTTTTTCCCACCTTCCTGGAAATCTCTCATCTCCAGGCAGCATTCTTCTCCAGGTGCCAAAACTTACCCACAATCAAATGAATGAGCTTAATGATCCCCTCCCAAAGAAGGAGATCAACTTAGACCGAGGGCCTCTCTACCTATGCCCTGAAGGAAACATGTGGCCCATGGACTTCGGGGATGGCTCTCAAGAACCTTCATTAGAGAGTGAGTACATGGTGCTTCCCAGAAGGACTCTGAGCCTCAAACCATTTGGTCGAGAGCAAGGAAAACTCAATGTCAAACTGTCTGATTTGGGGAAAGTGCGTCAGCAAGGAGACTCAGAGGCGTTCCCTAATTTCTTATCAGTGGATCATATCAATGCAAACCTCACCCCACCTTATGTTCCTGCTCAGCACCAGTATGGCCTGCCTTTTAAGCAGCCACCTTCAGTACGACAGATACTGGCTTCAGAGGTGAATGAGCGAAGCCGTACAATGCCCCGAACGGTGCCAGGTGCATCTATGAGTGCTGGATCTCTGGAGGTATGATGTGAAAGGCACCTATGTCGTTTTTATATGTGCCTCTTCTCACTTGTTCACCAAATTTCATCCTTCTCGTTTATTTTTTTTCTACATCTGCTTTTATATTTACATGTTCGCCTTTGTTTCTGTTCTTTTTTCGTCTACATTCCAGACAAAACCCTTTCCCCTCCACTTCTAATTCACTACATCTCCTTTTCCTGTGCCCTCCTTAGTGTTTCTATGTCTATCTGTATATCTCTTCTCCCTGCTCTCAATCCATATTCCTCCCTTCCTCCCTTTCTTTCTTCCTCCCTACATAGAAGCCACACCAACCTGTCCCTGTGTTTCTTCCCCAGCGGAAGCGATTGAGATACTCAGATTTGGATTTTGAGGTGAGTGAATTTGCTAGAAATAGTAAATAGACTAGGGACTGATTTGTGATGTGAATATCCTTGTATTGTTTTATAATGCTTTGTTTTGTTTTTCGAATCAACAACAGACCCAAAGCTATGTGAATTAATGAATAAGACTCTCTTCTCTGCCAGTATTGCAATGCTATAATAATTGGTGCTAAAGTCTTATTTTTCTTTAGGGTTTGATGCCAATTTTCAATGTCAGGGTGAACAGCTAAAACCATTTTTTGTAACTTCATATATGCCCTATGCTCTCTCATTTGACATGAACATGTTGACTCACCTGCACATTTCCTGATCTAGTCGCACTGGTAACTTGATGGAGCGGCATAGATAGCTTTATGAAGCAGCAATGATAAAAGGCAGGGATTAGAGCTACCTGGTTGTTTGGTTCCAGTTGCTAACTCTGCAGTTGACCTTTAACAGAAAGTGATGCACACACGAAAGCGACACTCAGAGCTTTATCATGAACTAAACCGCAAGTTCCATACCTTGGAGAGATACCGAGATGCCAGTGCAAAGGTGAGCCTGCTCGCAATGCATTCAGTATGTCTGTATACACTAAAATAATGCAAACTGACACTATTATTTATTTCTGAACAGTCTGTTTTCTAGATCTCTGGGCTTTTACCCCATCCAGTATACTGCGTGTTTTTTTATCATTGTACTTGATCTTGGTGTGCTGTTGACTCTATCCCTTTTCCATCCTATCCCTCCTGTACGCCACTCACTATACACTCATCAATGCATATTTTATTCTTACTTGATTATTCTATTATATGTTTAACATTCATTTTTTATTTTTTTTGTCCCATAGCACTCATTCCACCCTTTGATTTTGTTCACATCTCAGTAACCCTTGTCTTGCCCTTTCCTTCTCTTCCAGAGAGACAAGCGGTGGAGCATATCCTCAGGAGGAGCAGTGGAAAGGACATCAGCCAGTGTGAGTAGTATCCATATTTTATTGAGTTGAAGACCTGTGTTCACTGACTACACCCTTTTGACAAGGGAAAAAAAGTTTTCTTCTCGGTAGCAGATGTATTACTTTCAGGGTACCAGAAGAAAGGGGAAAACTGCTGAAATGTTGAGACTGCAGTTGTTGCTAACTGATTCAAAATGGTCTCAATTCTGATTTAATTTTTTAATAGTATGGAGCAAACAGTACCATCTGGAATCAATCCTCTGGGTAACGTGTATATAGCATTTGTACAGCACCTAGTAAATTACATCTCAAGAAGAGTACTTTTGATATGGCAAAACTCTCAGAGCTAGGAAATCAGCCTGTCATATTCTATGTGTAATGTTGCAGCCTGAAGAGTAATGAATCTGTGCATGAGTGGATAGTCTTTGAAAGGTAATAAAATCCTAATAAAAAGAGAAATTATTTAATTAAAACCTAAGTGCAATTATGGAGGGCCCAAACCACATAACAGTGTGTAAGCACATTAGTTTTATCGTTAAATGCTATCCTCAGTTATGTGTTTATATTATTAGTAGATGTGCAATGAACAATCTGCATCTACTTGATAGACTTTTCATCTGTTGCCCATATCAATGAATGTATTCATTGTTAACCGCATAGATACATTTACTCATTATATTTTCCACAGGTGCCTTCCACAACTACTCAGTAGAGGATATTCTGTATTTTAGCAGAGGAATTAATCTCTTAAAAACCATTAATCTAGAGCCACTAACATAAACACAAACAGATTAATTCCTCAATTAAATGATTCTTTTGTATGGCCAGCAACCATTCGGGACTTTATAGGTATAAGCTGCAAGCAAGTGACTTCTAGGTTGGCAGGTTTATGAACCAAAATCTTAACTGACAGATTTAAACAGTTAATGCTATATTTATTCACAGATCTCCAACTTGGTGGTATTATCCACTGCTATCCTCAACAGTGCGTTGATAAAATCTGTAGGTTCTTCTAGTGAATTGAAGATTAATCCATTAAGTCTCAGTGGCAGATTAATTAATTGCCGAGTTATCGTTTATACTCATTAAACGTTTTCTTCACTGGTAAATTTGACATATGCACCAAAAGAGAAAGAAGAGGGGTCCAGACACTCCAGGTCTGAGAGAAGCCAGCATATAGTCAAAGCATTGCTATGGCACGCTACGTAAATGCCATAATTGGAAATGGATTACATGGACTCCTCTTCTTTCACTACAATTGATGACCTGAATTTGGCCTCTCGTGGTGCCAGTTGCACTCACATTAAAAGTGTTTCTTGAAAACATTTATCTGCTCATATTGATTGTAGTGCAGAGCCTTGTATTCATTTATAAATATACACCAAAAGATTCAACCATTAATGACAAGTGGCATCTTCACCAAGTTACTAAGTACAAGAGTCACTGGTCTGTCCAAAAATTAGCTACAGCTGAAATGCAATTATTTATTATATAACTTAATTTCTCCTTTTAAAATCTTACTTTGTCTATGTCTAATGTTGGCCCTTCAGGAGAAGACAAGTCCAGCAGGCACCCATCAGAAGGTTTGGGACAGCTACAGAGCCCGCTCCTCGCAGATCCATGACCGTTTGGGATTACGCTGTGTAGATTGGGATCAACCTCCACGTATATCTATGGATATGTCTGATGGGGACTATCAGACTGAAGTATAAGGCAATGTCTCCCTTTGTAAACAGTAATTTTCCTTATCTCATGTACATCTATGGGAGACTTGCACTCCAGAGGAACAGGCACATAGTATGCTGGGTCCTGGTCCATGAGAAATACATGTGGCTATGAGAATGTGACACATTGGAAATGCACATGATTTTCAGCCACGTGAAAAACTTCAGAGCCAGCATTTAAGGACAATAAATGAGGTCTATAAGATGTGCAAAGGGAGAGTGGTGTTCTGCTGTTGGATATAGCATCTGATCACAAAGGCGGTTCTCAGCATTTTGGGGACATGTGTCCAGGATTACAGATCACGTTTCCGGTATCGGGAAGTCTAGTGGCAACAAGCTGCTAATACTTGCTACTTACACATACAAACAAAAAAATCCCCTCGCACACATGTTCCTGTCACAATATCCTCTATCCTTTTTCTTGGACTTTGCTTGTCAAGTGACCACTTCCTCCCAGTTTGATGGCCTGGCCTCCCCTCTCTCTTCTGCCCCTGCCAATTTGAGGAAGAAGAAGATCCTTTCCTTTGCCTTCACAGACTGCTAAACAGTGTCAGCCAGAATCAACTCTAGCTGCCTCCTTCCATTGCTCACTGAGGGTTTTTGGTAAAGGGGCAGTGAGAAAGGGGGTCGGGCAGCACTGGGTTTTAAAAAAAATGCCTAGAATTTGTTTAAAAAGGAGAAAATAATAAAAAAATCTTTTGAAACATAACCTGAGGTAAGTTGTTTTTCCAGTGATTTCAATCAAGTATATATGCTTATGACATGTTTAAGGTCACTAAAATCTCTTGCATAATCAGACCCAGTTAACCAGTGTCATCATGTAGGATGTATAGCTCCACACTGCCTGACCATGGGTAGCATACAAGAGAGCTGCAGGAGGTACAAGTTTCACCCTTTGATAACCAACTTGACCCCTCCCTGGCCAATGCCATACAACAGACAACCCAATGCTTTGCTGGGTAACAGGCATGTTGCAGTATTGCCCTGAAGTGCACTCTCACAGAGAACTGCTAGGGAGGTCAGGGAAACCAGTTTTGAGAAGCCGTGCTAGTTAGCTGGAGGACATCTTTCTAGCTTATTTGTGCTGTGCACAGAAAGAGCAGAATCACATTAAATCCATTTATTGAGCTCCCTTTGCTAGGCAGCCAGTCTAGGAATCATAAACTTCAACTTTTACTAATATGACCTTAACTCCTAGAGAACAAATATCTTCATGTTTATACCAGGGATGTCAAACTCCAGCCAACCAGATGTTGATAGCCTACAATTCCCTAAAATCTTTGATTGCCAAAGGTGGCCAGAGAATCATGACAGCTGTAGTAGTTAAATACCATCTGGGAGACTGAAGTTTGACATCCCTGAATTATGCCTATGTGAGGATACACAGATATCACTGTAAGAGTTTCTGAATGAGTACATTGAAGTGTATAAAAGGGCCAGACTTTAACCACAATGAATGTGAGAGTATAATCGTATCTGAAAAATAATAGTTTAAGGGCCCTATTACATTGTTGACGCAAACGTTAACGCTCACCTGCGTGAGCATTAATGTTTGCCGCAGTATTTACCGCATATTACAATCCAAACGCAAACGGATTCAAAAAACCCGTTTGCGTTTGGTACCTTGCGCTCCTCTGCGCGAGGTTACTGTACTTTGCGCTCCCTATACTTAACATGGGGAGCGCATAGTGTTAATCAGCACTGGATTATAATGTCCCAGCGCTGATTAACGCCTGGCTCTGGTTAGCGAAAAGTTAACCAGAGCCAGAACCTGGTGTTAACGGATTCCGCTTCTGCAGAATCTGTTAACACCAGCAAAAAAAAGCAGCCTATACTCACCCTCTGTCCTGCGGTGAGGACCGCGGCTCTGTCTGCCTCCTCCGGCCGGCGGGAGCATGGAAAGACTGGGGGAAAAAGTCCCCCCAGTCTCTCCCTGCGTATCCCTACGTTGACCGGCAGGGGAGAACTC
Organism: Leptobrachium leishanense; assembly: GCA_009667805.1. Classification (NCBI taxonomy): domain Eukaryota; kingdom Metazoa; phylum Chordata; class Amphibia; order Anura; family Megophryidae; genus Leptobrachium; species Leptobrachium leishanense. Next base: position 238,917,528 of record CM019064.1, on the reverse strand, counting down.
ACTGGAGTCCTCTGGACTCCAGCGAGTGGATGCTCGCAGCTGCGCTCAGCGCTGCTGCGAGCATCCTTGTTTTTAACGCTCGCAAACACTGCAGGCAGCATTTTTTGCGCCTGCATTGTGATCTAGCGTTAAAAGGCGGGCGCAAGGGGGAAAACTGCAGTCGCAGATTTTCCTCCCTTGTGCCGCGTTTTAATGCGATGATCATAATAGAGCCATAAGTGTCTAATGGTCTCAAAATTGTATATATAAATGTACAGACGGGTGCAGAATAATAGAAATCTATGTGAAAATCATACATTGAAATGCAGCCTGAATGGATAAAACTATCACATCAAAAATATCCCCAAAAATTGTGCCAAATAACATACAGTGGATCATATACGTGATTATTCCATACTGTGCATATACAATGTGAACCACAAGATTTCATACATAATGGGCTTGATCACCTCCTTCAAGCTAACACTAGCGTCATTTCAAGACCATTGAATTGTTACAGAAATACAAAGTAATAAAATGCAAGATATTAAAAACAAAACACAAATATACATATTAACATATCATGGGAAGGGCTAGAACCTTGGGTTAATTAGGGTGATTTGCAAAGTGGAAGCAGCTGGAAAGTAAGCTACAAATTTTAGACCAGCACTGGGTGGGTGGGGAGGGCGGGTGGGACAGCAGAGTCCAGAAGCAAGCGCTGTGGCAGAGGGAGATGTGATCTGAGCTGAGCTTGTGCAGGGCTGTGTGAATGAAGAGATTGCAGAGTTACAGAGTGTGGGCTGTATATGCCGGGTATTTTTACGACATGGTGAGGGGGTGGGGAGGCCATATGAGAGCAAGGGTTTAACAAAGCAGAGCATAAATTTATCAAGAAAAAAACAGACAAAATATTAATAGATAGATGCAAGCATAAAATATGAACAGTAGGATTAAAGTCGAGATTGTGGCCCCAGCATTCGCGAGCCTAGTGAACGCTAAGGGGCAGGCTGCCGGAATTGGCGTCTGCCCTGCGATCTGCTGGGGAAACCATCTTAGCGTCCCGGTTTTAGGTCAGGGCACGCGATAGTGCCCAATGTGTTTATAGTGATATTTCAAATCGCACATGCAAGTGTTCTGATCGTGAAAAATGTAAAGAAATATTAATTGTATGTATTCGATGTTAACGTGCCCTCGCTTTCTTCCTCTGCTTTCGGCCATATGCCCAAACACGTCCCAGTATCTTTGTGCCTACTTTCTTTTATAAATCAATTTGTGTTTTATTAATGAGTACTGGATGTTTTATTTTTAACCCTTTGGTGGCCAAGTCTATTGCATCTTTGCTTCTGCATTGAACACCATACAAACAGAGGGGATCTGAGATCTAAGAAGTTGGGCACTGCAAAAAGTGCTGTATATGAGCCTAAGAAGCAGGAGGCTCCTTGATTGGTGAGTGCAACTCTATCAATATTTATTGGCTGATTTTATAAACAGTTTTATGCTATGGGAGCACCGTCTCTCTGTTTCTGTGTTTTTTTTAAAGTAATCTACACTACGAAAAAAGGGTTCCACCACACTTTATTTGGCCAGAAGAGCAGACACCTAAAGCTTGGATTGATATGATTCTATGAAATGTGAGTTTCTTTCCAGGTGCATTATTGGACTGGCTCTTGTTTCATTCTACACCATTGTCTTTTATGTTGTTTCTGCTTTCTGGTTTTGTGAGAGACCAAGAAGGAGGACACGTTAACAACGAAAGTATATAGGTATTATTTGTTTTAAATTTTCAGTATTAGATCAGAACACTTGGTTACCTCACACACTTGCATGTGTGATTAGAAATATCACTGTAAACACATTACTTACTGTATGTAATCTTGTGGTTCACATCATATATGCGCCGTATGGAACTATCACATATATGATCCACTAAGTGTCTAACTGTGCCGAAAACCTAAACATATCAAATAATATATAAAAGGTGTAAGATTATTCAGAGTTAATGTTAAGAAGAAAATGTTTAAATATGTTTTAGCAATTTATTTGTTGCTGGAATTAACAGTTACTCTTCTAGCTACACTCATAAGCAAATGAATAATAGCATTTCTGTAATTGTGTTTTTGATACATTAATCAACTAAACTTCTTAATATGCAGTTGTATTTTATGATTAAAGCACAGTAATGAATGATTGCAGGGAGTTGTTCTTAGGCATCACTCATATGTTTTGTAAAAACACTCTTAAGGCTGACCCTAATTTAATAGTTGAACTTGAATTAATGGTTCTCTGGCTGCATATGTGTCACTGCAGAGAGTGGTGCAGTATTTCATTCCACTTAACAAAAATGTCACAACACAAAAAAATGTGGATATTAAAGTGCACCTGTCATATCTGCCTATAGGGCTCTGCCAACTTGGTAGTAGCATTAGCACAGAAATCTGAGGTACTATCAGAACACCTGGTGATGAACTGTCAAGTGAGATCAGAAGAGACAGCCTATTGTGGACGGCAATGGCGGCATCCAGCATTGAGCACGTCTTGGTACACTTCTTTTGTTTTCCTTGCTCCTTACTATTTTCCATTTTTTTTAAATTCATCTTTACAGAAGCTTGTATAATAGTAGCATATGTTGGGCTGATCTTTTTAGTTAAAAGGACACTCTACATGCAACACTCTGCATGCTGACATCATCCTCTCAAGAATGCTTGCAGTAGCTGACGTATTGGTTCTGCGAGTACGCAAGCAGCTCCGAAGCATTATTCTGCTCGGACACTACAAAACTTGCATACAAAAGTATGGCCTGGCTGCTGCTTGCTTTTATAGCAGAGGCGTAACTAGATACCTCAGGGCCCCGGTGCAAGAATCCATGAGGGCCCCCTCCGTGCGAGAGTTTTGCATTTCTACTAAACGTTTTGCAAAAATACCTGTGTGCAGGTGACCCACATACATCGCCTAGTATCCCTATTATATATCTATTAGCTGTGGAATTTAATGCCATGGTAATATTAATATAATAGGATACTAGGCGATAGGTTATAGTATTATTAGGTTTTGAAACCAGCAATTTTTGGATAGTGCAGGATACATGTATACAGCTATTTTTTGCACTCTTAAAATGGCCATACAATTTGGAAGTATTTTTAAAGAACGGGTTATGGATCCTCATATAGATTTCTCTTGTGTTATGTTGCCTCATCTAGTGTGTCACCCCTCTCCTCTTAGATTGTAAGCTCTTGAGCAGGGTCCTTCCTCCTCCTGTTCAGTGTGTGTAACATGTATGTATATTTGTTATTCTGTCTCTCCCACTGTACAGCGCTAAGGAATTTGTTGGCACTTTATAAATGCTTGTAACTGTTATAAGGTGGAGTATTAATTAAGATCTAGTTTAATAGCCCTCTCCCGCTTATTTTATAACATTTTTTTAAAGAAGTTTTTTCATTAATGGAATTTTAAGAAAATGTTTTTAGGAAGAATGAAAAACTCTCTCCATTTAACTGAATGGGTTAATAAGCTGACCAGACACTGCAATGAGACACCAGGAGGTGTCAGACTCATGATGGATAGCCAGACAAAAGATAACAAGGCCTCTGCTGCCTATTAACCCTTAAGGAGGAATGACAGAACTGTTCCGTCATAAATGCATTGACTTTAAAGACCCTAGGTCTTTAAAGGGTTAACAATCCACCTCTGAATTCTTCTGCTCCCGGCCAGACGGACACACAGTAGCTGCTGTTTTGTGCCACCTTACTGGAAACTGCCGCCAGTAGGCCTAAGCCAAGATACAGCACTGTGTAGACACACACCACACGGTCCGTTTTTTTGATGAATGTAGAAAAATAAGGGAATTATGGGAAACAAAATTTTTAATATGAAAAATGATAAAAATTTGAAAAGGATATGAAAAGCCATTTTGTGCGTAAAGGTGCTGGACATCGCAAATGTGCTGCGTCTGACATCTCCTCATCACTCACAAAGAGCGCTATGCGGACATGGCGCACTCTGCGCGTCCGTCTAACGGTTTTACATTCTTGCCTAACTTGCGACCGTTTGTCCCGTGCGTTGTGCATGTGCAGTTTAGTGCACACGTACTTCATGTGTGGGTCTCTATTGCCCATGATTCTATGCTATGACGGACGTTAAACTGTGCGGCAACACGGACGTGATCACTGTGTTCGTCTGACGCCGGCCTTAAACTCTTAAATCAATTCAGTACCAGAATTCCAGCTACATGTGTCTGGCAGTCCAATCACATGATTTTCATACATGCATTATAAGCGGTAACATTAAATGTTCAACCCACAGACTCCTCCGATTAAACTATGTGAGAACAAGATGTCTGACAATCCCAATCCCAATAAATAAAGAAAGGAGGAACAAATTTATTGAATGCTGATATGGATTGCTTCGGCCCTTATAGATCTTTTCTCAAGCCTTGAGGGTCCAGAGTTTTCTGCATTCATTAAAACGTTCATTGAAAAGGTACCGGAGTGCCCATCCCTGCTTTCTGTATTTACTGTGACATGGGGCATTGGTATGTCCAAGTTTGTGTTGGCACCCAGCTGCATTATGTCTGGATGGTTTCAGTGATTGAAACCCCCCTCCCATTGTATGCCTTGCAGTGACTTTAAACTCAATAACTCAATAGGCACAGTGAATTTTATTTTAAAAACCATACTGAACATCTTCGTTCCCTCTCAGAAAAAATATTTTCCATTATTGGAAGTGGTAGTCTAAATAGAGCGTTTCTTTCGCAGTTCTGTCAGGCATAAACAACATAAACAACAAACGTTTGTGTTAACAAATGCCGGAGTTTCTTTTATTTGCTGGCTAGCAAAACATTTTCCTTGAACCAATGCCTGGTTATTTGTATTAAGGTGAACATCATGCGTCAGGAGGATCAATGGGATGTGAATCCCAGTTATGAATTTCACCAAATTAAGACAAATTTTTCCACCACTCTTCGATTACAACATTTCCTTTGCTTTACTCTGCAAAGGGCCATCCACATTGCACATTCGTATACATTTTATTATTCACTGATCTTGCATTGATCTGACCAAATACAAGCTGTTTTCCCCTCATCGTTGACTCTTGCCAACTTCTTTGACTTAACAATGCCTACTACTGTCAAATAAACCTACCCTTAAAGAAAGAATGTGGTACTTAGCAAGAAACATTTCTAAAAACAGTTCCAAGAAGGGAAACAATTATATTGCTTCCCTACTAGGTTGTTTTGTCCTACCTGTCTCTCATAGATTCCTAACTCTATTTTATTTTAAAGCGATTTACTAACCGATTCAGTTTCTTTTTTCAGTGTCTCTATGGTGATCCACTAATCAACATTTTTCTGTCATTCTATTTTTGCTTTTTCACTTATAGCTAAAAATATATCTTATAAAATTTTATTTCTTGAAGCTGATGCTTGAACATATGGATTATATGATTTTGTTTTAAAGTGTGTGTGTGTGTATATGTATATATATATTACAGTAGAAAGGCTTGGGGGGTCACATAAAATATTTTTTTTCTTGCTAATGTTGTAGATGACTTTTCTAGTTGAAAACATTTTTAATGAAATATTTTTATAGGCGTACAAAGGCCCACCATCAGCAACCATCTGTCCTGTGTCCACTGGAAAGTTGTATTTGCTAATCCAAGTTTATCATTTAACCCTTTGGGGACCAACGAAATAAAGGGTTTGTCCTGGGAAAAAAAAAATCGCTTTAAGGACCAAGGATGTACCCGGAAGTCAGACCTCCATTTTTAAAGCCATTGTACTGACGTTATCGCTGGGCGCGATGACACAGTTTCAGGCAGCGCCCCCCCCCCAGCACTGCATTTCCAGCGGTGCCTCTTTTTTTTTTTTTTAACTCCCTGCCATTTGAGAGGGAGAGGGGTCCAAATGACCCCCCCTCCCTCCCAAACGGCAGGGAGTTAAAAGAAAAAAAAGATAGATAAGAAGGGTAACTTTCCTTCATGTCACAGGTGTAGTGTCAATGCTGTCTTGTCGATTATAGTCTGGACATCCTGGTCTCAAAGGTATTAATGCTAATATTGTTATTAATGGTCATTCTGGTTTTTGTTTAGATTGACTTTCTGTATACGTAATAAATAGTTTTTTTTTATTCCTACTTCAAGAAGCGTTTGTCTGGCTGTTGGTTGTAGGGACTGTTCTCTGTAACCTTTCTGTGATGCCAAGGATAGCGGTAGGTTAGTCTGGAAATTGAAAGATTGTCCCTTAAGCGGGTCTGGGTCTAAGGCCGGGGTCAGACGACCGTCATTGGAGAGCGGAAGGAATGTCCGTGACAGTGGACGTTCCTTTCACTCGACGCCTGTCTGGCCACCTCCTATGGAGGATCACGCTTTGCAGCTCCGTCAATGCGCATCCTAGCGTTTTGACGGAGAGGGCTGCTGCATGGACGCAACACGGCCGCTGTTGTGTGCGCAATTTGTGCGCGCACAACAGTGTGTGGCTGGCCCCGTCGCAGCGTCTCAATGCTACAACGGACGCCAGAAGGCACGTCAGTACGGGCGCACATAGTCTGACGCCAGAAGGATGGACAAAGTAACAGGCTGGTGATGATCTTGGAGCTTTGGACATAACTCCAGTGTGTTCCTGTCACAGTCACATCAAGCAAAAAAATGTGTGGCTTGTGAGAGTGAAACCAAAGTATTATAAGTAGTATAAAGAGAAGAGGGTGATAAAGTGTTCCATACGTCAAATGTATCTATCAATAAAAACAGTCACTAGCAGATCTCTGTTGTCTGTATTGTAAGTTGCTTTTTTATGAAGTGCTAATTTTATCACAATCTATGAAACACCTTTCTGTGACTTCCAGTACTAATAAAATGATTAGAAAGTGTGTAAAGTGTACTACTGTAAAACATTCACCTAAAATGCTAACTACTGGGGGAATACATTGTAAATTCTGAGTATGACAATTTGCATCTTAAACAAAAGCATTGGAATAATTATTCTCAAAATATTTTATATATGCATTTCATTTTTCAACATTAAGCATCACTTTATCTCCGTAAAAAATAGGATTATGTGCCCATTTTTATTTGGAGAATACTAATTTATGTTTTGAGGATCATTTTATGCATTTTTTTTAATCGTTTGCACCATCTTTCCTTTTATGCAAAAAAAAGACCCAGGGTAAAATATCAAAAATAAAAATATTGGGTGCATTTTAAAACTACAATAAACTCCTATTTTCTAGAGAGGTAACCGATGAGGTGCCATTTTGATACTGTATGCTCATAAGCTTTCGTAACAAACTCAGACTTGTAAATACTAAAGAAAAAATACACACCAACTGCATACTTCAACAACTTTCTACACTGAAATTCACAAAAAAATAGCAGTTTTTAAACAACAATCTTTTTACCCCATAAAACAAAGAGCGCCGACATTTCGGTGCTCTCTTGTTCCCCGCACTATGGGGAATAAAAGTTCCCCACCCTGCAGTGAATTCAGCATTCACCGCAGGGGTCCGTAGTGCAGGTAAAACCTGCCGCAATCTTGGCGAACACCCGCCGAAAACTCAAACAAAAAAACAATACGCTTGACAGTGTCAATATTGAAACGCTGTTTGCAAAAAGACTACTGAACGAAAATGTCTGGAATTTACATATAAGGTCCTATGAATGATAATATAAAGGTCTGTTACAGAAAAAAGAAAAAACACTTTAAAAAAAAATTGCCAAAAAAATCCTGAAAAATGCCTAAAAGATCCTACAAAAAAATCGATAAAGATATTTTTTACTGTAGATTAAAATAATAAACTGTTTATTAGATATTGAATTAAAACGGGAATATTTTTAACATTGAAGCCTATGGGATTCGCCTGAATAAACCTGCCGAATGAAAACACCGAACAGCAGGGCACTCCAGCAACTTTTCACTGCTGTTCAGTGTTCTCTGAATAGATTAACCATTGCTTCTCTATAGGGGATTTCACTGCCGTCGAAAACGCACCGTACTTGCTGGCAGTTCACCAAAATTTGAATAGCCGAATGGCCCCGAAATGTCACCGTACGGGGAAATTCTGTAGACAGATGTAATTTGAAAGACTTACCCAGAGTTCCTTGCTGCATATAGGGAATGTAGCACAGGAGCTCTGGGATGCAGTTCTTTGAATTGCTGTGATGTGCAAATTGCTTCTGCAATAATAAACTTGATTATATATATATATATATATATATCAAGCCGGGTTCCGGAAATTCCTTTCAATGAAAAAAATACAAAGTAACAAAAAAAGACCCGGTGCTCGGCCCGAGTGTGACACAAAATAACCATAAGGAAGTTTGCACTCGGGAAGTAAAAACAATCAAAAATTTATTAAATAATTTTAAAAGAAAAAAAAACTTTTCAGCCCACACAGGTGCCATTATCAAGGTTACAGTGATATATGCAACTGTTGTATATATAGAAAAAAGATAGACGCACTCACTTATCGAATTGCCCATGACCGTAATGAGCTCCAGGTGGGTGCACTCGGACACTGGAGGCACGCCGGGATTGCGTTGCAGTGTGTAACGTAACTACATGACCAGCCCGTCCAGTTGCTATTGTAATATTAAACGAACATGGTGATCTGTTAAAATCCTGGTTGAAAATAAACACGGAAGTTCCAAAGGAAATAACTACTTGATAAATATCAAATATAATCTTATGGGCCGCTTTATATCCTGAACAACTGTCAGTCACTATTAATAAAAAAAGGCATAACATAATGGGGTATATCTTACACTAGAAAAACAACACCAAAATAACGTATGCTATAGAAACAAAAAATATAATCCCTGAAAAAGTGGATGAATGTGAACAAGTGTAAGTGATGTATGAATAGAATGGATAAATATGTGACCTAACTGCAACATGAAAAAAATATGTGGTGGGTGAACATGTGGAAGCTAGTAATTAATAATGTGGGTGCGACTAGTGATGCAAAAAAGGTTAGGAATGACGGGTGAAATAGAGGGAACTAAGTGAATGAATCAGTGTGTGTAAAACTGATGTAGAGATGTGTCCTCAAACTCTGCAGTGACTGACAACATAAATAAATAATGTGTGCTAACATGATGTGGCTGATGTACGTGTAGAAATATGTGGATATTGAAATAAAGAGTGTATTGGTAAATAATGATGCCAAGAATAATGTGACATGGATGAAACCTAAAATGTGTAAAATTAAATGTATAAACTTCAGTGTGAAGTGTCAATGTAAAATGAGTGTAGAGTCTAAAAAATAATAATAACAATAGCATATCAATATTAAGGTTCAAACAAAATACTAGTGTATAAAATGTATTAGTTTAGTCCATGAGGTGCAAGAGTATTTAGAGTCTTAATCCGAAAGGTTTGCCGCTGTAATATCATTTGACATCGATTACCTTCTCTCAGAGGTGATGGTACGTGGTCAATGCCAATAAATTTTTCTGTCGGAAGTCGATGCTGAAGTGTCAGAAAGTGTTTAGCAACAGGCTTGTCTGTGCATCCATGTCTAAAAGCTGTGTTAATGGCCGAGTGGTGTCCACGGATGCGGTCACATAGTGTCAAATCCGTTTTTCCTATGTAGCATAATCTGCAGGGGAAGGAGATCAAATAGATAACAAATTATGTCTGCCATGTAATTCCATGTCTGATATTATACCTGTGGATGTGCAATGGTTGTCCCGGGGGTCAAGTATTGTATGTCACACACCCCATACATCTATAGCACCCTTTCTTATTGAAAATCGTTTTTTGATCAGAAGATCCTGGAGATTCTTCGTTCTGCAGAAACTGATTGTAGGTGTACTTTGAGATTGTTCTGGAAGGGAAATGTCAAAGTGAAAACTAGTACGCCAATGTTTTTTTGATGTTATTAGCGACCTTTTCTCCATAAATGCTATGGGTTACTGGAAGAAAAATTCTCGTAGGTTTGAGGGTGGGAGATGTTTGTGAATTAGCGATGGAAGGCTTTTTGTAATGCCTGATCCAAGCAATTTTTTGAATATCCTCTTGCCAAAAATCTACCATACATCTCCTGAACTTGTTGATTACGTAATATTTGAGCGCTATTGTATCTTCGGACATGTAGAAATTGAGATATTGTCGAGGATGGTAACTATACGCTTCCAGGAGAGTGTTTCTGTCTGCTTCTGAAATAGAATGCAGCCCACCGAATTGTTAGTATGGAAGACTTCCACCTCCAAGAAAGAGATAGAGTGTATTATTAATGGCCGTTATCTTAATCAGTGTGTTCAGACAGATGCACACTAGGGAATTTAATTTGTGGCTTCGGGAATGGTGTCGGGAGCAAGGATTTGGCTTTGTGTCCCATGATAGCTCGAATTGGAGCAGAAAGGAACTGTATAAAAAAGATGGTTTGCATCTTACTCATAGGGGAACATATGTTCTCAGAGAAGTTCAAAGGTTTCACAAAGGAATATTTAAACTAGGAGGGGGTAAAAAACAATCTGCCCGATTGTCCCCCAAAACTAAATCGGAGGGTGCAAGCAACATGCGGGGTAAAAAATGACAAGCTCAGAGTCGTGTCTATAAATGCTTGCAGTTTAGTCAATAAAATCAATGAAATGGAGGCAATGATGGCAGCTGAAAAACTAGATTTAGTGGCGGTTACTGAGACATGGTTCAGTGAGAAAAAAAACTGGGACATAACAATACTGGGGTACTCTTTATATAGAAAAGACAGAGAAGGTAGGAAAGGAGGAGGAGTGGCCCTGTATGTGAAAAACAACATAAAAACGACCCAAATAAAAGTGAGCGAGTTGAACATAGTCAGTTTGGGTTACGCTAACATTTGGCAATCATACAGTAGCTCGTGTAGGTGTGATCTATCGACCCCCTGGACAAGTAGAAGAGCTAGATAATCTGCTGTTTGAGGAAATAGCCAAAATGGCAATGAAGGGGGAAGTTATTATCATGAGGGACTTTAATCTTCCTGATGTGAACTGGAAAACCAAAATAGCTGGGTGCACCAGGAGTACAAATATTCTAAACTCCCTACTGGGATTATCTCTAACACAAGTAGTTGAAGAGCAGACCCGTAAAGAGGCCATATTGGATTTAATACTCACAAATGGAGGTTTGGTATCAGACGTTGTTGTAGGTGAAAATTTGGGATCTAGTCATCACCAGTAGGTGTGGTTTAATATAAGAACAGGGATGGAGCCGCACCACACAAAAAACAAAAGTTTTAGACTTTAAAAAAACAGATTTTTCTAAAATGGGATTTTGTGTGAATGCGTCATTATCAGACTGGAGGGGTTTAAAGGAAGTCCAGAAGATATGGGATTATTTAAAGCAGGCATTATTGATTGCCACAGGCAATTGCATTTGGCTTGTTAGCAAAAACAAAAAAGGGAAGAAACCACTGTGGTACTCTGCAGAAGTGGCCAAAATAGTGAAGAACAAAAAGATAGCATTCAATAATTATAAAAAAACTCAGAGTGAAGAAGATAGGCAAACCTAAAAGATTAGGCAGAAAGAGGCAAAGCAATTTATAAGAGCTTCCAAAGCACACGCAGAAGAGAAAATAGCTCTGTCAGTAAAAAAGGGGGACAAAACATTTTTTAGATACATAAACAAGAAAAGAAAAGTAAAACAAGGATTAGTTAGATTAAAAACAAACTAAGAAGGAGGGGCGTGGCCGGAACACAGAGCTGGATGTGTGAGTGCTGAGCTCCCAGGCCCGAGTGCACAGATTGTCATTTCGGGGCAGAAATAACAGCAATGGCACAGCGGAAAAAGACACTTACTACCCCAGGACTCTCGGGGACTGCGGGGACCCAACGCCGATCCTCCATTTTACCGTTCTTGGGAGATACATCTCAGCCGCAGACCTCCGGTAAGGGATCCAAAATGGCGCCCGGCGACTCAGATCAGGAGGCCTCCCTGCCACGATTAGATTCAGCAACAAAAGGGAGCGATATGGAACACGAACTGCGGGCCTTATTACTGAGTTTTCCGACCAAAACGGATTTGGCTGCTCAGTTTACTCAAATGGAGCGCCATTTTAATACTAAATTTGAACTGGGGTCTGATTTGAAGCAGTTGGGAGGCCGCGTGGTGGACTTGGAAGAGTACAGAGATGCATTATTTTCTCATGTGGAACGTTTAAATGGTCAAATGCTAACGCAAGCTAAACAGCTGGCCACGCTGCATAGACACCTGGATGATGTTGATAAGAGAGGCAGACGAAACAATCTTCGCATAAAGGGTTACCCGGAAGCAGACTCTGGCAAGGAAGATGTTAAAGAGCTACTCCGTGGTCTGTTTAATGATATACTGGGTCGATCTGGAGAGGAATTATTAGTTCTGGATAGAGCTCACCGTGCACTGTGGCCGAGGGGATCACAAAATGACGCACCTCGTGATATTATCTGTCGCTTGCAAGATTTTACACTGAAAGAGGAAATTCTCAGAGCAGCACGCAAAACTTCGGAAATTAAAGTGGACGGTCAAGTGATACTTTTCTTCCAAGATGTTTCCTGGACCACTTTACAGGCACGGAGGGCTCTGAAACCGTTAACTGAAGCTCTCCAGGAACGTGATATTCGTTACCGATGGGGATTCCCACTATCTTTACAGGTGACCCATAACAACCAAGTTCATTCTGTTGCATGTCCTGAGGACATTCCGGACTTTGTGCGTGTTTCTGGACTCACAGAAGTTGACATCCCAGACTGGTATGGTTCGCAGTCGCCATCTGACACTCTACCCTTCCCACAGCGACCCCGCTGGACTCAACAGGCGAAAAAAAAACGTAAAGGCAAGACCTCTACGGTGGCCCCTTCTGAGCCTGATCCAGAACCGTGAGGGAAGCCCTTGCTTTTGCTGCCATTGTCATTTGAAAGTTTATACGCTTTTTTGATATTTTCTGCCCCCTTGCAAATTTTTTTGATTGAATGCACTCGGGTCCGGTAAACGAGACAGTCGGATGAGACTCTTGCTCGGCACCCAGAATTTTTGGAAAATTCGGAGACTTTCTCGGCCGCCTCCTGAGTGGTGTTTTTTTTTATGTCCTCTGATGGGCTTTCCCACTATCAGAGGTCTACACTACCTCAATTTTTTTCAAGTTTTGTGTTGTTATTGTTGTTTGTTTTTAGATTTTTCTTTTTGGTGATCACTCGTACTATTTGCTATGCTACTAGGGGGTATGGGCAGGTCCCGGGCTCTGACGCCCTCCTCTCTCACTAGTTTAAATGGCTAATTTAAATTTGATTTCTATTAATGTCCGAGGTCTTAATATGCCTGCCAAACACTCGAAGGCTCTTGCAGAATTACAGAGGTTGAAAGGTGATGTTATTTTTGTTCAGGAAACATATTTTAGAGAGGGTTCCGCAATGCTCGCTATCCGACGGGCTATTTTAGCAATTTTGGGGAGACAAAATCTAGGGGGGGTTGCCATTCTTTTTGCGCGACATGTGCCTTTTACTCTGCAAGATGTGGTAACTGACCCGCAAGGTCGATTTTTGATGGTTAAAGGGATGTTGGGCAATACTAAGTTAACTTTTGTAAATGTTTACCTGCTGAACCGCTTGCAAACCAAATGTCTCCGAAAAGTGTTACGACGTTTGTCCGAGTTTCAGGAAGGTTTTGTGGTTTTAGGGGGTGATTGCAATGTTTCGTTAGATATGCCGGCAGATTGTGTCCAGGGTGGGGGATCGTCTGTTCCCTCTCTACGGGTCCAATTTCGTAAACTCTTGTCAGCGGACCGTCTGATGGATTGTTGGCGTCTCAGTAATCCAGCAGTAAAGGACTACACGTTTTATTCACATGCCTTTAAGAAGTATTCTAGAATAGACTTTTTTTGTGGAACATAGGGCTTTGGAAATGGTACGCAGTTGCAAAATAGGACCCATCACATGGTCGGACCATGCACCCCTTCTGTTATCTTTAGCCCTACCTAATTTAGTGAGAACAGAGAATGCCTGGCGTTTGAATGAGTCATTGCTATCTGATCCCATGACGCGAGCGGAGGTGACTGCCTCCTTAAAGAATTACTTCCTTGAAAATGACACGGATGATGTAACACCCGCGACGGTTTGGGAGGCTCACAAGTGTGTGTTAAGAGGTGCTTTTATCCAGTTGGGCTCCAGGCGCAAGAAGGAAAGGACTGCCAGAACGGAGGAATTGCTGAGGGAGATCACGGCCTTAGAACTGACGCATAAATCTGACCTAGATCCTGAATCATTCCGACGATTAGTTCTCTTAAGAGCTGACTTAGCTAAATTAACGAATGCACAGGTGGCGCGGGCCCTTACACTGACGAAATATGCTTACTACACCCAAGGGAATAAATGTGGAAGGCTACTTGCACGTGCTTTGAAGAAACGATATCAAGCTACTTTTATCCTGAAACTGCGTACTAGCACGGGATCCGAGGTCAATACGACCCGAGACATTGCGGAAGCCTTCCATGCTTATTACCAAACTTTATATAATATTGATAAGAGTAGGGTCCCTGAGCATATAGTGGACTCGTTTTTGGCTAAGACGATTAAAACTACTTTACCGCGTAATGTTAGCCGACAATTAGATAACCCGCTTACATTAGAGGAATTTACGGAGGCTTTAAAATTAACGCCCTTGGGTAAGAGCCCGGGCCCTGACGGGTTTACGGTGCTATATTATAGGACTTTCAGGTCTATTCTGGGCCCTAGATTTGTTAAAGCTTTTAACTTTATTTCGGATACCTTTCCTATTCCACCTGCGACGCTCCTCGCCTCTATCTCTGTGATACCGAAACCGGATAGAGACCCGTTAGATTGCGCTAATTATAGACCCATATCTTTAATAAACATTGACTTAAAATTGTTTACGAAAATACTGGCTTTACGACTTAAGCCTCTCCTGACTTCTGTGATTCACCGAGACCAGACGGGCTTTGTACCGGGCAGGGAAGCCCGTGATAATACTATTCGTACCGTCTCCCTCATCCATCATGCTTCCAGGATGGATCAGCCTTTGTTAGTCCTCTCGGTTGACGCTGAAAAAGCGTTTGACAGAGTGGACTGGTCTTATCTTTTTCGGATGCTGGAGAGGATGGGTTTTGGTGATCGATGGTGTTCGTGGTTGCGGGCGCTGTATGACTGCCCTCAGGCACGAGTGCGGGTTAATGGCAGACAATCGACTCCGTTGACGATACATAATGGGACTCGACAGGGGTGCCCTCTGCCCCCTCTCCTGTTCCTCCTGTATCTGGAACCCCTATTGCAGGCGATTAGAGATAATCCGGCGATTCGAGGAGTAACTGTTCCGGGACAGGAGCTCAAGGTGGCCGCATTTGCGGATGACCTGTTGTTCACCTTGACGGATCCCCTTTCATCGGTGTCGGCTTTGATGACGGAATTAGATGCGTTTGCAGCTTTCTCGGGATATAAAATTAACGTGCTGAAGAGTGAGTTTCTAGGGGTAAACCTTTCACGAGTCGTGACTGAGAGTATTCGTCATACCTATGGAATGCGGTGGGTTCCGGAGGGACTTAAATATTTAGGAATACGCTTATCGTCGGAACTAGACAAATTATTTCAGTTGAATTACGTTTCTCTGTTGCAACAGATCAAGGGGGATTTACGTAACTGGAACTTACCCCATATTTCATGGTTGGGAAGGATCAATGTCTTACGGATGAATGTATTACCCTGACTGTTGTATTTGTTCCAAACCCTTCCTATTAATGTACCTCAGACATTTTTTTCTGATTTGCGACAGACATTTACAGGCTATGTTTGGAGGGGGAAGAGGGCGAGGATATCTTACAGTGAATTGACAAGACCGGTGGGAAGGGGTGGTCTGGGCTTGCCCCATGCTTATTTTTACTATCTAGCAGCGGTTTTTTCTATACTATACGGCTTGGCAAAAGGAACGATGGGTAAGCTTTGGGAAAATGTGTTACAGGCAGGAATTACTTGGCCGTTGTCCTCCTTGCCCTGGCAGTCGGCACCGCTGGCAAACCTGGGGCTTCGGTCACACCCGCTGCTGGGCACACTGCTAAGGCTGTGGAGGAAACATGGAGTGGCGTTAGGACTGACTACACTGACTTCCCGCCTGACACCCTTGACTCACAATCCCCTGTTCCCACCGGGACTGACCCCGACATTTTTGGATGGGTTACTACCAAAACCGTATATACCGCTAGAAGCAGTAGTGGAAGACGACAGATTGCTCCCCCTGGACCGATTGGTGGCCCCAGAAATAGCGAACAAGTCTATGGTGAAGTTCCAATATGCCCAACTAAGTCACTTTATTCGCTCTACTACGTGGTTGACAGAGGGGTTGCCTCCATTGGCCCCCTTTGAGACCTTCTGTACCGATAAGAATAGATATGGACCTATTGTCTCGAATCTTTATTCATACATAATGAGAGGGGCCTATAAAATTGATTCTCCGTTGCTACTTAAGTGGGAAACCGATTTAGGAGTAGATATTTCGGCTGAGGAATGGTCCAGGGCTTTCGAACTTACATACTTTGCGTCCAGGAGTCAGGCGCTTTGTGAATCGAATTGTAAATTGTTTATGAGATGGTATCTTACCCCGTCTGTTTTACATGCTATGGATCCATTGTTGCCTGATATCTGTTGGAGGTGTAAAGTGGCCAGAGGTAACTATGTCCACATATGGTGGACTTGCCCGAAAATTCAAAACTTCTGGTCAGACGTTGCACACGAGATATCGCGTTTAGGGGGCCTGGAAGTGGAATTTACTCCCTCTGCCTGTTTGCTTAATGTACTGCCCTTTTCGATGCCCTCCTTTAAAAACTCGCTTCTGGCAATTCTGTTAACTGCAGCAAGGGCACTGATTCCGTTATATTGGAGGAGGGAATGTGCACCCACCGTCAGGGATTGGGTTCTGAGGGTGGAGGGGGTCAGAGCTCTAGAAGAAGCGCACTACAATAGTTTGGGTAAATATGAGGAATTCTATGCGATCTGGCGTCCATGGTCCTCGAACCTTCGCTCAATAACGGTATCAGACAGGTCACCGGTGGAGGAACAAGAGGTCTCGTAAGATAATCGACCGGTTATGGTGGGTCAGAGGTGAATTCAGATCCGAGCCTGGGCTGTGTTGTCTTGACATACCGTTCTGGTACTAGCTTTACTGCTGTTTATTTAAGGATACGATGATCACTTTTTTAGTTAGTTAGAGTTAATTTAGAATTTGTTATTTGTTATATTATAAAATTCCGGCACTGTCTATGACCAAGAGGCAATTTGATTGTATTCTACATTATTGTGACAATATTGTCTCTTATGCGACTTGTATTTTATACTTTGCCAATAAAAATATTTTACACAAAAAAAAAACTAAGGAAGGTATGTAGAAGAGGATAAAAGTCTGACTGCCTCAATGAATATTTTTGTTCAGTCTTTGCAGAAGGAAAAGGACCTCAGGAGGAAACACTAAAGAGACATTTACATATGAGTTTACAGAGGAGGAGGTTCTACAGCAACTTTCTAAAGTAAAGACAAATAAGTGAATGGGGTCTGATGGGATCCACCCTAAGTTATTAAAAGAGCTCAGTGGTGTAATAGCAAAACCATTAATCCTTGTTAACGGGAGTCGTCCCAGAAGACTGGAAATTAGCAAATGTTGTGCCCATTTACAAGAAGGGTAGTAGGGAGGAAACGGGGAACTATAGGCCAGTTAGTCAGTAGTGGGGAAATTAATGGAAACCATGTTAAAGGAAAGGATTGTTGAACATCTAAAAACACATAGATTACAGGATCAGAAACAACATGGGTTTACCTCAGGGAGATCATGCCAAACTGATCTTATTGATTTTTTTGATTGGGTAACAAAAATAATAGACAAAGGTGGTGCAGTAGACATTGCTTATTTAGATTTCAGTAAGGCTTTTGATACTGTTCCGCATAGAAGGCCTATCAATAAATTGCAATCTTTGAGCTTGGATTCCAATATTGTTGAATGGATTAGGCAGTGGCTGAGTGACAGGCAACAGAGGGTTGTGGTAAATGGAGTTTATTCGGCGCAAGGTGTTGTTACCATTGGGGTACCTCAGGGGTCAGTACTTGGACCCATTCTCTTTAATATTTTTATTAGTGATATTGCAGAAGGTATTAATGGTAAAGTATGTCTTTTTGCTGATGACACAAAGATTTGCAACAGGGTTGGCGTTCCTGGAGGGATCAGCCAAATGACAAATGATTTAGGTAAACTAAAAAAATGGTCGGAGCTGTGGCAATTGAGTTTTAATGTGGATAAGTGCAAGATAATGCACCTGGGACGTAAAAACCCAAGGGCCGAATATAGAATATTTGATACAGTCCTAACCTCAACATCTGAGGAAAGGGATTTAGGGGTTATTATTTCAGAGGATCTAAAGGTAAGTACTCAATGTAATAGAGCAGCAGGAAATGCTGGCAGAATGCTTGGTTGTGTAGGGAGAGGTATTAGCAGTAGCCACTGTACAGAACACTGGTGAGACCTCACTTGGAGTACTGTGTGCAGTACTGGAGACCGTATCTCCAGAAGGATATAGACATCTTAGAAAGAGTTCAGAGAAGGGCTACTAAAATGGTGTACGGCTTGAAGGAGAAAAGTTACCAGGAAAGGCTTAATGATCTTAACGTGTACAGCTTGGAAAAAAGACGGGGACAGAGGAGATATGATAGAAACATTTAAATACGTAAAGGGAATCCACAAGGTAGAGGAAGGGAGTATATTTAAAAGGAAACAAAGTAGCAAAACAAGAGGACATAGTCTTAGATTAGAGGGGCAAAGGTTTAAAAGTAACATCAGGAAGCATTATTTTACTGAGAGGGTGGTGGATACATGGAACAGCCTTCCAGTTGAAGTGGTAGAGGCCAAAACAGTAATTGAATTTAAGCAGGCATGGGATAGGCATAAGGCTATCCTAAACAAAAGATAAATCCAGGTAAAGTATCCATGTAATTGGGCAGACTAGATGGGCCGAAAGGTTCTTATCTACTGACATTTTCTATGTTTCTATATATAGAACCATATTCGTAACTGATCTCCACCTCAAATGATGAAAATGTCATCCACATGGCGGTAATAGAACAATAATTGTTCTTTAAATGTGTTGATGATATGTTCTTTCTCAAGGCAGAACGTATATGGGTTGGTGTATGCAGGCGCCATGGCTGTGCCCATTGCCATTCCAGACAGCTACATGTAGAAGTTTTTCTCAAACTTAAAATAATTGCATTCCAAAGCAATAGTTAATAGTTCCAAAACTAAATCTATAGGTGGTCCATCGTAGGTAGGAAAATCTTGGAATACTCATTGAAAACATTGAATCCCTTGAGTATGTGGCATAACTGTGGAAAGACTATGTATATCCATGGTAATCAAACGCCACAATGGCTTAGAGTGTTGTAATTCCTTAAGTCTTGTAAAAATCAGTACTATCTTTGATACTTGTAAAAAGTTATAATATTGTTGTCTTATTTATATATCTATCTATATAACAAACCAAGAGGAGAGCACTCCAACTAACACATTCAAAGACTTCAACAGTAGCTTATACATTTAAACATTTAAAGATGTTACCAAATTTTAACCCTTTCATGATTTCAGCAGTTCTTAACCCATTCAATATTTTTATAAGATTTTTAACCCTAAGCTCTGTTAGAAAATGATGGGAATTTAGTTCACAATATATGGCCATAAATTGCTTAAGCCTGTCAACACCGTCAATGTATCCCACCTTTGACTATTCTTGTCACCTAAAGACTGCCATTATGAGATCAACTCACTTACTGAGGACTGAATCCTTTCTGGAGCTCCCTGCAATTCAAGGTTAAATAGATCCTGTAAGTGGAACACCTGTGACAAGGAGGGGTGCTTACCCGAGGGGGGGGTGTCAGCAGGACTCGAGTCCTGCAGGAACGCAAGCGAACGGCATTCTCGCACTTTTCCCACAGCGGGAATGTTGCAGGAATATAGTTTCCGATAGGCCACCAAGTGTTATAAGTGCTTGCTGACGCTATTCGCCTGGATCGCGGCCGCTCCCGGCCGACACTCATGCAGCTGCGCCTCTGCGTGTGGTCGGTCGGAGGGCCGGAGGACAAGTGAAGTAAGTGACGTGCCCAGCTGCCAACCGCAGGCACATAACACGTGTGCTGGCTGTGTGAGGTCAAACAGAGCCACATTTTACAAGAGGACCCCACCCCTTTCACTCTCACCTGTCTGCTAGTGGACGCCATCTCACCACAGGCATCGGTACAGGGGAGAAAGGTATCCATGAGTGGCCCAGCCCTGCCCCTTGCATGTTATAGACGGACATGATTGTCCTCGCACAGGAGCACCTGCGGTTCGGCCCCCCCTGGGGGGGCTCATGAGTGTTGATGCTGGCTCAGTAAGGGAGGCTTGGGGGTTAACAGATCCCAGGTCACCCTGCACTGTCTCTGGGGATCATGTGAAGAATGCTGCATGAGAAGCACACTGGGACCTCCCTAAAGCTTACCTGTCAGCTTTCAATGTTTGGGGTGCAGGAGGACACTCTGGGAAGAGGAGGACCTGCTCTGAGAGACAAAGACCTGGGAGCTGGGATAAATCCAGTGAAGTCCTGGGTGAGGAACATTGGGGTTGTGGATTACAATGTGGCAGCTCAGAGGTAAAAGGGACAGGCCTGGTCCACCCTGCAGATACTAGGGGTTCTTTTAAAATGCTGGCTCTTCAAGCATTGTCCCAGTCATGTGGCATCTCAGAGTCAGAGGTGACACAGAGACGTGCCATCCCCTTGTCACGCCGAACAGGGGACTCACCTCTCGCAGGCTCAGACGGGCCACCCCGCCGACTGTTACGCCGCCCGGCGATGCGGCAACAGCCGGGAGGCTTGCCCATCACGAGGGCTGGCGGTGGCGGTCCGACGCACCGGCGTCCCCGGCGCGTAACTCAAGGGCTGGGGACGCTCCAGGGCCCTGCCCGGTCCATTGCGGCCCTCTCCACGCCCGCACTGACAGGGTCAGCGCCGCAGCCCCGCTGTCTCCACGTGGGACATGGCGGCTCCCGGCGTCTGACGTCACAGGGGCGGGTACAGCGGTCAGGATTGGTGGAACAGGCCCAAGGGGAGGAACCTCAGCCCTGGGTGGACCTGATAGGGAACAGCACCAAAACCCACTCAGGCCCTGATTGGCTCTCCTATCCAGAGGAGCCAATTGGTGAACAGACAAACCCCACCACGTATATAAACCCTTCTGTCACACTCAGTCCTCGCTTCAGCGTTGTATCACTTCCAGTGGTTACTAATTGAGAAGCTTATTCATGTGTTACCTGTGTACCAGTTCTTGGCTTACCCTTCGACCTTTCCTGTTTCGCCGCCTGTCCCTGACCACCCTTCTGACCACGACTACGATATTTGGAAAACCCTTTTGTACCGCGATCCTGAGACTATTCTCCCGCCTCTGCACCTGGGCTCCAGATCCCCTGCCGCAAGCCGTGACATACGCTGAAGCCTCCATGGAACCCGCAGAGGTCACGGACGCCCTCACGGCCCTGTCACACCAAGTCTCCAATTTGGCCCGGTCAGTCCAGGACCTACAGACTGAACATCGCCAACTCCAGATTCAAATACAAGCTGCAACTTTGCCACCTCCGTACGCCCCTCCTTCGGCACCTGCTTCAGTACAGCCTATTCCGGAGAATGCTGCTCCAGAACCTCAAACCAAATTACCAGACTCTTTCAACGGAGATCGCACCCAGTTTGAAGCGTTTATGCTTGATTGCTGCATCCTCTTTTCCCTTAAACCACGTACTTACAACAATGACTTTATAAAAGTACGTATGGTTATGTCACTACTCAGTGGTGAACCCAAGAAATGGGCGCACACCCTCCTCAGGGAACAGGACCCCGTTCTGGAGACCTGGCCCTCCTTTGCAGCTGCCTTGGAGTCAATGTATCAAGACCCTCACAAGAGGGAGTCGGCCCAAAATGTTCTCAGAGCACTCAAACAGGGCCGCCGCCCCGTGGAGGAATACGTCACCCAGTTTCGTCATTACGCCCACGAAACCGCTTGGAATGAGGCCGCCCTCCTTGACCAGTTTCGTCGTGGCTTGGCAGACCACCTAAAAGACGAACTCGCACGAGTTGGGGTACCCCGTTCCCTCGATACCTTGACCGACTTCTGTATACAGTTTGACCGGAGATGGAGGGAACGCAGAGATGAAAGATCGCCCCTCGTCCCTCGACCCATTCCAGAGCCTTCCCATACCTCCTTCTCCTCTAATGTTTCCATCCCTAGGAGAAGAGAAGAACCCATGCAGATAGGGCTGGTGGATCGACGTCTGTCTCCAGCCGAAAGAGATAGACGCAAACGCCTCCAATTGTGTCTCTACTGTGGGGAAGCCAATCACCAAGTCCGTCTCTGTCCTATGAAACCTTCGGTTATGGGAGGTAAGACTGGATTCATTTCCACACTCTCTAGTCCCTCTCGTTTCACCCACACGCCTCACCTGCTTCTACCCGTTTCCCTACAGTGGCAACAGAAGACCTATCCGACCCAAGCGATGGTGGATTCAGGGGCTAGCGGATGTTTTGTGGATTCAGCCCTAGTAAAACGCATCAAGTTACCTTTACTCAATAAAGATTGTCCTGTCAAAATCAGAATGGTGGATGGTTCCTCATTAAGTTCCGGTCCCATAACAAAAGAGAGTATACTTATCCAAATGACCATAGGTGTGGGTCATTCCGAGAAAATAAAATTTGATGTGGTTGATTCGCCTATCTTCCCAATTATCCTTGGTATACCCTGGTTACGTCTCCACGACCCTGCTATCCAATGGTCTACTGGTATGGTGTCTCTCTCCTCCTCATACTGCCAAAGTAATTGTAACCCCTCACCGACCATAGGTGTCATGGAATTAGACGAAACCACAATTCCTACCACTTCATTACCTGAACAATACCACGATTTCTTAGATGTGTTTGACAAAAAGAAAGCCGAATCCCTACCACCAAGAAGGCATTATGATTGTCCCATCGACCTTTTACCTGGGGCCCCATCCCTTATGGGCGTATCTTTCCCCTGTCTGAACCCGAGTTAAAGGTCCTTAAAGAATATATCCAGGAAAACTTACAAAAAACATTCATTCAACCATCTACCTCCCCTGCTGGTGCAGGAATATTTTTTGTTGACAAAAAGGATGGTGGCCTAAGACCATGTGTGGACTACCGCGAATTAAATAGAGTTACAATTAAAAATAGATACCCTCTACCACTCATTCCTGAACTCCTCGAACGCCTTCAAAAAGCATGTATCTATTCCAAATTGGACTTGCGCGGAGCATATAACCTCGTACGTGTCCGGGAAGGCGATGAGTGGAAAACCGCCTTCCGAACTCGGTATGGGCATTTTGAATACAATGTAATGCCGTACGGGCTTTGTAACGCCCCCGCTACTTTCCAACATTTTGTTAATGACATTTTTCGGGACCTTCTGGATCAGTTCGTCGTGATTTATCTTGATGACATCCTGATATTCTCTTCTTCCCTCCAGGAACACAGGCAACACGTTACCACCGTACTTCAACGGCTCCGGGAAAATCACCTGTATGCCAAATTGGAGAAATGTACCTTCGAGACAACTAAGGTGGAATTCCTGGGTTTCATTATCTCCCCTGGAAGTATAGAGATGGACCCCCGCAAGGTGGAGGCCATTACTGCTTGGCCAATACCCAGCAATCCTAAAGAGGTACAGAGATTCATCGGTTTCGCCAATTTCTATAGGCGTTTTATTCGAGACTTTTCTAAGATTACGCAACCGTTGACTGCACTCACTAGCCCTAGTGTGAAGTTTCGATGGACTGAAGAAGCCCAAAGGGCGTTCGACAAACTTCGTGATCTCTTCATTTCCGCTCCTGTCCTACAACTCCCTAACCCACAACTGCCATTCACTCTCGAGGTAGATGCCTCAGAGTTTGCCGTCGGGGCCGTCCTCTCCCAGAGGTCCCCCTTAGGACAACTACATCCAGTAGCTTACTATTCCAAAAGACTTTGCCCTGCAGAACGCAATTATGACATAGGAGATCGGGAGCTCCTAGCCATCAAGCGTGCCTTTGAAGAGTGGCGCCATCTACTCGAGGGCACGTCCAATCCCGTTACTGTGTATACCGACCACAAAAATTTGGAGTATTTGAAATCAGCCAAACGTCTAAAACCCCGACAAGCTCGCTGGGCCCTTTTCTTTGCTAGGTTCAATTTTCACGTCACATACCGGCCGGGCTCAAAGAATGGCAAAGCAGATGCGCTCTCAAGAGTACAAGACCTCGCACTTCTACCACCCACCCCTTCCCCTACAGTGTTGCCGACACAATGCTTCTTGGGCATGACATCATGCCTTCATGATAAAATTAAGCAATTGACTGCTAGTACTTCTTTGCCGGTTTCTTCTGAGGGTTTCCACATCCACAATCATTGCATTTACGTCCCTGAAGAGGCTCGCAAGGAGGTACTGCATATGTGCCACGACTCATTGGTAGCTGGACATCCAGGAAGCAGGAAAACCGTGGACTTACTCAAACGTCACTTCTGGTGGCCCTCCATGTTCTCCGATGTTAATAAGTATGTCGCTGGTTGCCCTACGTGCCTCCGGTCCAAGCACACCACGACCAAAGTGGCAGGGCTATTACATCCATTGCCAATCCCGACCCGTCCCTGGTCGCAGATTTCCACAGACTTTATCGTAGACCTACCTCCTTCTCATAAAAACACTGTCATAATGGTAGTAGTCGACCGTTTGACTAAGATGGCACACTTTATTCCCTACCCAAAGTTACCCACAGCTGCTGAAACAGCTTCCCTATTTCTCCATAACGTGTTCAAGATCCATGGCATTCCTGACTCTATCGTCTCCGACAGGGGAACCCAATTTACCTCCCGGTTTTGGAAAGCCTTCTGCTCTCTTCTCCGAATCCAGGTCTCGCTTTCCACTGCTTTCCATCCCCAGTCTAATGGTCAAACTGAACGGGTTAATCAGACTCTTGAACAGTATTTGCGTTGTTTTTCCACTTATAGGCAAGATGACTGGGTCGAGTTGTTACCCCTCGCTGAATTTGCCTATAATTCCCACGATCATGAGTCCACTGGTTCTACCCCTTTTTTTCTTAATGTGGGGTTTCACCCTACCATGATTCCAGGTCTGGCCCCCCATTCTTCAGTCCCTGACGTCGACTCGCGCCTTGCCCTACTTCAAGAGGCCTGTCAGTTAGCACAATCCACCCTCCGTACTGCTCAACAGAGGTATAAATTAAAAGCTGATCGTCACCGTTCTGTTCCCCCGGCCTTTCAAGTAGGTGACAAGGTCATGCTGTCCACAAAAAACCTTCGCCTGCACTGTCCCTCTAAAAAACTAGGCCCCTGCTTTATTGGACCTTTCCCTATTTCCCATCAGGTTAATCCTGTTGCTTTCCGCCTCACGCTCCCCCCACGTATCGGATTCACCCTGTCTTCCATGTCTCTCTTCTCAAATCTGTCCCCCCTGAGTCACTGACTGGCAGGGATATGCCCCCTGGTCCGCCCGTGCTTGTTGGTGACGACCTCGAATACGAGGTTGACCGCGTCCTCGATTCCAGACTCCTTCGCGGGGCTCTTCAGTACCTTGTCCAATGGAAGGGGTATGGTCCTGAGGAGCGATCCTGGGAACCCGCCTCCTTTGTACACGCTCCCTCGTGCCTTCGGGCATTTCACCGCGCTCATCCGGATAGGCCGGGTCCTTTTTGCGTCCGGAGGCCGCTCCTTCGAGGGGGGGTTCTGTCACGCCGAACAGGGGGCTCACCTCTCGCAGGCTCAGACGGGCCACCCCGCCGACTGTTACGCCGCCCGGCGATGCGGCAACAGCCGGGAGGCTTGCCCATCACGAGGGCTGGCGTGGCGGTCCGACGCGCCGGCGTCCCCGGCGCGTAACTCAAGGGCTGGGGACGCTCCAGGGCCCTGCCCGGTCCATTGCGGCCCTCTCCACGCCCGCACTGACAGGGTCAGCGCCGCAGCCCCGCTGTCTCCACGTGGGACATGGCGGCTCCCGGCGTCTGACGTCACAGGGGCGGGTACAGCGGTCAGGATTGGTGGAACAGGCCCAAGGGGAGGAACCTCAGCCCTGGGTGGACCTGATAGGGAACAGCACCAAAACCCACTCAGGCCCTGATTGGCTCTCCTATCCAGAGGAGCCAATTGGTGAACAGACAAACCCCACCACGTATATAAACCCTTCTGTCACACTCAGTCCTCGCTTCAGCGTTGTATCACTTCCAGTGGTTACTAATTGAGAAGCTTATTCATGTGTACCTGTGTACCAGTTCTTGGCTTACCCTTCGACCTTTCCTGTTTCGCCGCCTGTCCCTGACCACCCTTCTGACCACGACTACGATATTTGGAAAACCCTTTTGTACCGCGATCCTGAGACTATTCTCCCGCCTCTGCACCTGGGCTCCAGATCCCCTGCCGCAAGCCGTGACACCCCTCCACAATCCTGTGCAGGGAGGACACCTCAACTTTACCAAACTGTCACTCATGCTGCAGCCCACCATGGATGGAGAGGGGGTTACAGAAATCCAAACCTAACAATCCCATCACTCTAATACACGAGTCAGAAAGTGTCCTCTCATCTGCCCTACACTGCAACTCCCATCAGACTCCTGCAAGCAATCACTGCCCTAGCACCAAAGGAGGTGCAGTCCCCAGCAGGGCATAATGATTCCATACACCTAACCTGCCTGGGCACTGTGCCCATCCTCTGTATGTGTGGCAAGTGTTTGGAATCTTATTTATAAATACTTATTACAATGTTAATGTTATCGTTAGCTTTTTTTGGCCCTAACGCAGGTTCGGTGCTTAGAACTGCCGCAAGCATCCTGATGCTTAGCACTGCGCTTAAACGGAGATGCTAAGGAGAAACCTGCAGTCGCACCCTACCCACCTTAGCGTCCCCGTTTTAGTGTGATCTTCGTAATATGGCTGCTAGGTTTTTTTCAGTGGTATGATTTAGTGGTGAAAATTATTAGTGCCCCCCCAGTTTTGACTGATACAGTCATGGCCGAAATTGTTGGTACCCCAGACATTTTTTTCAGAAAATCAAGTATTTCTCACAGAAAAGTATTGCAGTAACACATGTTTTGCTATACACATGTTTATTCCCTTTGTGTATATTGGAACAAAACAAAAAAAGAGAGGAAAAAAAGCAAATTGGACATAATGTCACACAAACCTCCAAAAATGGGCTGGACAAAATTCTTGGCACCCTTAACTTAATATTTGGTTGCATACACTTTGGAAAAAATAACTGAAATCAGTCGCTTCCTATAACCATCAATAAGCTTCTTACACCTCTCACCCAGAACCACTTTTGGACCACTCTTCCTTTGCAAACTGCTCCAGGTCTCTCTTATTGGAAGGGCGCCTTTTCCCAACAGCAATTGTAAGATCTCTCCACAGGTGTTCAATGGGATTTAGATCTGGACTCATTGCTGGCCACTTCAGAACTCTCCAGTGCTTTGTTGCCAACCATTTCTGGGTGCTTTTTGACGTATGTTTGGGGTCATTGTCCTGCTGGAAGACCCAAGATCTCGGACGCAAACCCAGCTTTCTGACACTGGGCTCTACAGTGCGACCCAAAATCCTTTGGTAATCCTCAGATTTCATGATGCCTTGCACACATTCAAGGCACCCAGTGCCAGAGGCAGCAAAACAACCCCAAAACATCATTGAACCTCCACCATATTTCACTGTAGGTTCTGTGTTCTTTTCTTTGTATGCCTCATTCCGTTTTCGGTAAACAGTAGAATGATGTGCTTTACCAAAAAGTTCTATCTTGGTCTCATCTGTCCACAAGACGTTTTCCCAGAAGGATTTTGGCTTACTCAAGTACATTTTGGCAAACTGTAGTCTTGCTTTTTTATGTCTCTGTGTCAGCAGTGGGGTCCTCTAGGGTCTCATGCCATAGTGTTTCATTTCATTTAAATGTCGATGGATAATTTGCGCTGACACAGATGCTCCCTGAGCCTGCAGGACAGCTTGAATTTCTTTGGAACTTTTTTGGGGCAGCTTATCCACCATCCGGACTATCCTGCGTTGCAACCTTTCATCAATTTTTCTCTTCCGTCCACGCCCAGAGAGATTAGCTACAGTGCCATGGGTTGCAAACTTCTTGATAATGTTGCGCACTGTGGACAAAGGCAAAGCAAGATCTCTGGAGTTGGACTTGTAACCTTGAGATTGTTGGTATGTTTCCACAATTTTGGTTCTCAAGTCCTCAGACAGTTCTCTTCTCTTTCCGTTGTCCATGCTTAGTGTGGCACACACAATGCAAAGACTAAGTGAACTTCTCTCCTTTTTATCGGCTTTCAGGTGTGATTTTTATATTGCCCACACCTGCTACTTGCCCCAGGTGAGTTTACAGCAGCATCACATGCTTGAAACAATCTTATTTATCCACAATTTTGAAAGGGTGCCAAGAATTTTGTCCAGCCCATTTTTGGAGTTTTGTGTGACATTATGTCCAGCTTGTTTTTTTTCCTCCTTTTTTTGTTTTGTTCCAATACACATAAAGGGAATAAACATGTGTATAGCAAAACATGTGTTACTGCAATACTTTTCTGTAAGAAATACTTGATTTTCTGGAAAAATGTCTTGGGTGCCAACAATTTCGGCCATGACTGTATATCTCCCATGAATTTTTTTGCAGGTGGTGGGGGTTATGGAAATCTTGAGTGAGTTCCCTCTTTTTTTTCCCAGGGCTTGACCCCTGGGTTTCAGCCCTTTTCATACAGATATACCAGGAGGGCAGCATTCAACCATTACTAAGTACAACGTCTCACCTTTTTGCATCTAGGATCTGTAATAACACAGGACCCTCCTTTCCAATGCCATGCCATACTAGATGGCTTTTTTAAGCAATGGTCAGGTTATGCCACCAGTCACAGTCACTCCTGTACAGCTGTTTCAGGCTTATTATGCCCTCATCAGCAGGAGATAGACTGTAACTGCTTGCAACTGGGATGTGTATATAAATATATATATATATATATATATATAAAAATCACGAGTATAGCAGTCTGTAGTGATACCTTTTTTATTGGACTAATGTTACATTTAAAGTACAAGCTTTCGAGAGTGATCCTATATTAGGTTGAAAAACCCTTTACACATAAGCGGTCATGTGGTATGTTCTTCTATAAGGAGGGTGTGATATGGGCCGGTTTAAATTCTTTTGAATTTCATAATATATCTTAATTTGTATGTCCTTGTTCTGACAATCTGCTGGCAGGTAGACAGAGACGTCAATACGTGTTTTAAAAATCAGGAAAATACTTTCAAATAAGTGGTCTCGTGCCTGCCACCCGAATTTGCCGTCAGTGTGTGTGTATGTCAGTTTATCTTCTTTATTTGTCTATAAAATTATCCATGTGTCTGTTTATTCATCAGCTCTATCTATTTATTTATACAACAATCAGGTCAGCGCCACAAAACACGTTCCACCACCAATCCCCCGAAAGCTTGACCAGAGATAGTGTTTTTCCCTACACCAGTATATAGATTCGTATACGTATCTGATCAGCACAATAAAATTGCTATTCAGGTCTTGATGTCTCCCAAATGTCAGCGAACCATGAGTTGGTGTACAAAGAATGAAATATTGGAAATACACAATAGTGAAGTATATCAAATAATACAGCATATATTTGAATCACTGTGTGATATATCACTCATAAACATAGAGCCTGGCACTGGCTCTAAGTGGAACTGTGCGTTTGGGTTGTTTTTGTCTATTTTTCCCAGGTAACCCACGCCTTACACGGATGTCTTCCTTCGATTCTCGACAATATCATGGAAGATAAGAAACCAGGCACGACTCTCCTTGTGCAGATTATCAATGCAAAAATGTGTAACTGCTGTTTTGCCAATTTTCTACTTACTCTTGTTGGAGCTTCTATAGCTCTAAGGTAAAGGCACATGGATTTTTACTAGTCCGGGCAAATCCACAAAACCACCATAGGGACACAAGCTGGATCTTTAAAAGGTTTAATAAATCAGAATTTGAAAACAAATAAAATAAAACAGGTTCCAGGACGCGTTTTGTCGCACAAAGCGACTTCCTCAGCTGGCTGAAGGTTATTACCCCGTTTGTCATTTATAGTCCTCAATTGTAGTTCTTATTAATTGCATGTGTCCCTGATTATCCCTGGCGTGCAATTCACGCCTCTATTTCATGCTCCGCTGGGCGAGCATGGATAACACTGCTTTGTGTATGTTCCGTGACGTATTTCAAACCTCAATCTCATGAGCCGCCAGAAGGGTGCGTGCGTATCGTTTTTGCGCATGTGCCCGGGTGCTTCATGCATCTCACGGTGGTTCATGAAAGCTTCGTCTTCCTGTATTCGCATTTCAATCTGTTTTGCCTACAAGTTACACACTATCAATATGCGGATAATCTTGTTATTATAATAAACTTGTGGGTCTCATTTGTTTAAAAAAAGGGGGTATTGTACTTGAGAACAGTTACTCAAAAGTTTAGTTTTATTACACGATTGCACATATTAGAATTCAAGTTTCCTTCCCATATGTTATACAGTATCTGTGAAGTGTTGATTTCATGAACCACTGTGAGATGCATGAAGCACCTGGTCTCATGCGCAAGAACGATACGCACGCACGCACCCTTCCAGCGGCTCGTGAGATCGAGGTTTGAAATACATCACGGAACATACACAAAGCAGTGTTATCCATGCTCGCCCAGCGGAGCATGAAATGGAGGCGTGAATTGCACGCCAGGGATAATCAGGGACACACGCAATTAATTAGGACTACAATTGAGGACTATAAATGACAAACGGGGTAATAACCTTCAGCCAGCTGAGGAAGTCGCTTTGTGCGACAAAACGCGTCCTGGAACCTGTTTTATTTTATTTGTTTTCAAATTCTGATTTATTAAACCTTTTAAAGATCCAGCTTGTGTCCCTATGGTGGTTTTGTGGATTTGCCCGGACTAGTAAAAATCCATGCGCCTTTACCTTAGAGATATAGAAGCTCCAACAAGAGTAAGTAGAAAATTGGCAAAACAGCAGTTACACATTTTTGCATTGATAATCTGCACAAGGAGAGTCGTGCCTGGTTTCTTATCTTCCATGATATTGTCGAGAATCGAAGGAAGACATCCGTGTAAGGCGTGGGTTACCTGGGAAAAATAGACAAAAACAACCCAAACGCACAGTTCCACTTAGAGCCAGTGCCAGGCTCTATGTTTATGAGTGATATATCACACAGTGATTCATATATATGCTGTATTATTTGATATATTTCACTATTGTGGATATCCAATATTTCATTCTATGTACACCAACTCATGGTCCGCTAACATTTGGGAGACATCAAGACCTGAATAGCAATTTTATTGCGCTGATCAGATACGTATACCTATCTATTTATTTGTCTAGCTATTTATTAGTCGATCTAAGATTTCCTGCACTGCTGGAAGCAGCTGGAGAAAATCCTGCTCCACGTCGGATTTTTTCCTCTATAAATATATCTTGCAATCCTAAAACCTAGCCCTTTTTTTAGCCAAGCCAGCCTATCATCATACACATCCACAATCATAATCCAAAAGCCTATCATTTTTAATTCTTTCCCGGTTCTCTTCCTATTTATCCCAATGATCATTGTGTATCATTTTCTGGCAGTATTTCCTTCCTGTGGCCAGCCTTTGTTGGGATACTCCAAGGTTCAATACCTGGCCCTCCTTGCTTCTGTAACAGTTCCTTTGGATTTCAGTTCCACCTATACACTGAGGGCACACAAATTTACCTCTCCACTCCTGGTCTCCTGCATTGTGTCCCTAATTGTCTTTCCTCCATCTCTACCTTCACGCTTCATAAAACTACATCTTGCCATAATGGAAATTCTCATCTTTCCTCCAGCCATAAGGATGCTAATCATCCTAACATCTAAGCTTTGGCATCACTTTTGACTCTGACTTTACATTCACTCCCCACATTTATACAGTAACCAAGCACGAACACAACCATCAATGACATTGGGGCAGGCTTATGCAATATGCGATCACATCATGTAACAACATTTCTATCATTTGTTTAACCTAGTTAGGGATTTTTTTTAAATTTTGCCTGTATTGTAATGATATGTTCTGAATTTTCTATATTTCGTAAGTAACCAAAACATGTAATGTCTACCTTAAAACCATTTCTCATATCTGCCTTTCTGATGCAAGATCATATTATTCCAACACGCCACCATGTTTCTCACCCGGGCTAGGGGTATTGCCGAAGTGTAGACCGCGATGTGAGAGTGCAGCAATGGAGGCAGCGTCAGAGGAAGATAGACAGCTTTCTGTAACACCTAGAAGGTTGAACGAGTTGGAGATAAAAAGGTTGTGGAAAGCTGTACATTTATTGCACACAGAGTGAGCGTTCCAGATGGCGTAGAGGAAAGAAGAGGACAGGCGCTGAGGGCTTATAGAAATGAGGCTGCTGGGATTGTGGGTAGCTGTATTACTTCTGTGGTAGTAGCATGAGAAGGAAGTAGTGGAGTTTTTATGGGGCCAGAGTTAGGAGAAATGTCACCTGCATAAAGTAACAGCAGGAGAGTGAGAAAGAGAAGGTGGGGATGTGATTTGTATGAGAAGGGAGGATTGTAAACCACGAAATTATAGGGAAACCAGTTTCTGAGGAAACAACGTAGCTCATGGGAGGCCATCATGTGGGAAGAAAGAAAGAAGGGAGGGACAGATGTAGATAGTGGAGGGGTTGCTGGTACAAGGGCATGTGCTCCATTTTAGGAAAAAGGCAAAAGGACAGAGTAGAAGAGAAAGAGAAAGCATTGTGCAGCTGTGTGATTACCATATTTAGGGCCACAACACAATCCTAGCGTTAAAATGCAGGCGCGAGGGAGGAAAAACTGCACCCACAGTTTTCCCCCTTGCGCCCGCGTTTTAACGCTGGATTACAATGCAGGGGCAAAAAATGCTGCCTGCATTGTTTGCAGGCGCAAAAATCCAGGATGCTCGCGGCAGCACTGAGCGCAGCCGCGAGCATCCGCTCGATCAGGACACAAAAGGAGCAAAGAAGTAGTAATAACTGCAAAATGTAAGTAAATACTGCAAGAGGACCAGCAGCACTTCAATGAAAAATCGTGGAGTGGAAAACCAACTTTTCACAGTGACTGCTTTCAAAGGGTCATAGCAACAAGTGAGTCAAAAAACATGTAGTGGCACAATCAATCACTCTCATTGATGTCCAATAAATCTGAATGACCTGGAGCAGATTTACAAAAAGCAGGAGTGAAACTTTCTGTGAAAAAAGCTGTGTACATAATCACCCACAAATTTATACTAAATATCGTGCTTGCCATCTCTGATAGATGCTTTTTTACTGCACACAAAAAATTATTCCCAACATAAAGTGCCTTAAATTACCCTTAACATCACTTTGTTTGGCGATGGGAAACGTATGCATTACATTTCTTCAGTGATGTGTTATCTAGGATTCTCTTATAGATAGGTTTTGAATATTTCCATAGACCGTTTATAACAGAGATATACACATTTGCATACATACTCATAAGGGGTTATTCAGAAAGCGCTGAACTTGCCACTGAATTAAACCAAACGGTGATTTTCACCATAGGGTGGGTGGGTGGAGTAGAGGTAACATCATTGCTCTATAACCGTCGAGAGAGACTGTGGAGACACAGGCTCGATCCCCGGCAAGAGTACCTCTCCAGTAAGTGTCCTTGGGCAAGACACCTAATGGTACATACTCGCCACCCAGGACATACTTGAAAATGAGAGAAATCTCAATGTATCCTTCCTGGTAAAATCCTTTCTCAAAGAAAAAAAAAAATACGGTGCAATTTCGTGCCGGTTCATCTAGTCAATAAGTTTTTAATTCGCTAAATACTGGCAAATTGACAGCAAAATTTGGTACAGTTGGAGACCTTCAGCGACAGTGAAATTGTCTTATCGAGAAGTAATGGTTAATCTATTCAGATCAGAGAACGCCGAACTGCACCGAAGTGCCAGGGAAATGCCCTCATTTTCAGTGGTTCAGTTTGACAGGTGTCCCGTAGGATTCAATGCAAAAAAATATTATCGGTTTTATTTTTTTTTATTAAACCGTTTATTCTTTTCATTTTCAGCAAAACGTCTTAAATTTATTTTATTTTTTGGAACACATTTTTTCTTTTTTTTTTTTATATGGCTGCTTTAATACGAGGGAGGCAATACAACTTTTCAATACATGAGTCTTTTTCAAGTATGATACACGAGACTTCAGTACACTTGATAAAGGCTTGTGTATCGAGCCAAAGCACTGTCATTTTTTTATATTTTATTCTTATCTTTATTTATCGGACACACTTCAGCATACATAGATCGTGCGTGCAGGCACCCCAACAAAAGAAAAAAATCTTAGAGCAATTCTACCGGAGGACAACCTTAAACAAAACCCAGGAGTGTTTTGTTGTGGGTTTTGTTTAAGGTTGTCCTCCGGTAGAATTGCTCTAAGATTTTTTTCTTTTGTTGGGGTGCCTGCGCGCACGATCTATGTATGCTGAAGTGTGTCCGATAAATAAAGATAAGAATAAAATATAAAAAAATTACAGTGCTTTGGCTCGATACACAAGCCTTTATCAAGTGTACTGAAGTCTCGTGTATCATACTTGAAAAAGACTCATGTATTGAAAAGTTGTATTGCCTCCCTCGTATTAAAGCAGCCATATGAAAAAAAAAAGAAAAAATGTGTTCCAAAAAATAAAATAAATTTAAGACGTTTTGCTGAAAATGAAAAGAATAAACGGTTTAATAAAAAAAATAAAACCGATAATATTTTATCCTCTAATCACAATTTTTGTCAGTCCATAGCCGTGTCCTTATTTTATTTATATACCTATATAACACCTACATCTAACATAAAGAACCTCAAACTCAAACCGTGTAACTAATTAAAACTCAAACAAGAACAAGGGGAAGGGGGGAAAAAAAGGAAGACGTGCCCAGCCGATACTATCCTTCTGCTAGTCAGATGTTGTCATGCTCCCCTAAATCCTCCCATGCCCCCCACCTTCACATAAGCGGGGTATGACTGGTGGACCCTCGCCGTTAGTTCATCCATGAGACGCACCTCCTCCAATATCTCCATTACCCTTTTCCACGTTACTGGCCTAGAGGCCTTCCAGATCTCTGCTATGGCCTTCCGTACTGCCATAACTAGTTTCGTTACCCACGTCGACGGATTTCTTGTTAAATGCGGTTGTGGACGCAACAGTACAAAAGTCCATGGGTCAAACTCCACAGGGGCCTCCAGTATCGTCATTGCCAGTGAGTGCGCTTTCCGCCATATTGGGACGATTTCGGGGCAGTACCACCACATATGGGAGTGTGTTCCTTTTTTGTATTTTTTAGACTAACTTTATGATTTCCAATTTATTTAAAAGGCTTTTTTTTAATACTGCAACAGACCTTTATATTTTTTTTTAAAAACTTTTTTTATTATTTACACACATTTTAATGCATTTTGACTGGTTTAAACACCTATTCGAAGAATTGCAGAGCTCCATTTTTTTCTGCAGTTCAGCGGTCTTCGGCAGTCTTTAGTGGTCTTTGGTGACTCCATCTTTGGTGCACTTTGGTGACCCTTCAGTGAATAGTGAATTTACCATAGGGTTAGCGAAATGGAATTGCCAAAGTGCACAGAAGTGTGCCGAACTACAAAGCACTGAGATTTTGGTGCTTTCTGAATAACCCCTATAGTGTTACAAGAGAACAATGTAGTCGTTTGAGCCCAAAGGTTCTAAACGAGTTCATTGTACAGTACACCTCCCTATAAGAAAGCAGCTGGTAGCAGTAACGGCTTGGGTATCCCTCTGGCTGACAAAGAGATGCAGGGCAGCACTGAAGCAGCATGAGGAAAGCATTCAGGGCCTAATGGAGGTTTCCATCTGTTTACATTAGTTCTGGGTCAATTCTTGCTGCAGTATTCAGAGATGAGTGATATTGGATTTGACGTCTGAGCAGGACATTTGTTTTATTTCTGTAAGTGCAAATTCTAAATATAGGCTTTATAAAGGTATTGAATGAGGTACCCTGGGGCAAAGAGTGGGTGAGCAAACTGAGCATGTATGTAATGAGCTGAAAAAAGATGAGAGAGAATAGTGATTAGGGCAGCATGATGGAAATGTAGAGATGATCTTCAGGGTGTTTCACTTATTTTGTTAATCATAAAAATATATTCATGCCTTTCCTTAAAGATGACATTCCTGAAAACTGGGAAGGCGATATGTTTAAGAAATTTATGGATTTAGGGAATGAGAATGACTTTCTGAACTGAAGTTAAGACCATTCAGAGAGCTTTTAACGTAAACAGACTTAGGCAGCTACTTTGACCTAGTTGCTAACACAGAGTTAAGTGAAAATATTGAAGTGATCTGATAACCCCTAGTGGCTTCCTGTTACAGATTTTATAGATTAATTATTATTATTACTAATATTAGGGAGCAGTTCGCAGAGCTCTGTGAGAGCAGGGTCATGCAGGAGCTGCAGAAGGACATCAGAAACTATTGGTTCCTCATGTTCAGTTGCAAGTGGTCGCAAAGTAGGATCAAGGGTATGTTTCTTAATGTATTGAAGTGTAAGTTTTTAAATTATTTATTTTTTGAATACAGGCTCAAGTCGAGAATGCGAGCTACATTAACTAGTTCACAGTCCTCGTTCAGAGCCATTATTAACAGCTCCTATGCAAAATATAGGAGCTGTTAATTTGGAGTATGAAGCCACTAATGCTGAGCTGCAAGCAAAGCTGGCTCAGTCAGAATAGTGTCTTGAGCCGTTCAAATTCCATTCTTTCCTTTATAATGCTCTCCATAACCATTCCCCTACCTCCATTTCCCTTGTTATCAGGTATGTTCCATTGTGGTCCCCTTGGTCCAATAAACTAAACCTAAACTGATCTTTTCCTCCTACCCAACACGCACTGTCAGGATTTTAACAAAACTGCTCCCTATCTATGGAACTTCCTCCCTGTCAGCATTTGATTCTGCTCTTGCCTCTGGTCTTTCAAACTGCATCAAAAAATGCATTATTGCAATAGAAGCCTATTAATTCTCTCCATAATTCCCCCATGCACCACTCCTGATTTTATCTGTTTTGTTCTTCCCATTGAACGTATTGGCCATTTATAAGTTACTGTAATAGTAGCAGGTGCTAGAGAGCAGGGAAGGTTGGGTTTTTCAGGGGCAAATGTATACATATGGATTCTCTAAATATAGTACTGAATTGCTTACATGTAGTGCTAACAATGACTCAAGATTTATGCATGGTTGCCATGTCAACTAAAAGAACACTGGAAACTACACTTGCATACATCAAACACTTTTAGAATACCATACTTCTGATGTTCAGAATGGACATATGGATGGACTCATGGAGGTTTCATATTATTTAAAAGGCATAGTTATAAAGCCTGAAGCAAAGGCACACAATGTACAACAGTTGTCTTTATTTCAACAGATTTTTGTAACCCTTGTCTTCAGAAATGTTACACCTTACTTAAGATGCTACATTTTATTGACCTGAAAAAAAATCTTCAAGTCTCCTCATTAAAGTTATTGGCAATTTCACTTGGACTGAGTGATCAATACTGTCAGATGTCTTATTGGTCTATTTTCTATTGCCATAAGTCTGTGACTGTATGTTTGCACTGAGTACGTTCTGCAGTGATCACATCCCTAGCTAGATATGTATAGTGTTTATTCTAATAAAACAGTTTAAGACACTAAACTTCAAGGTTTATAAAAAAAATAAAGATATTTTGTACCACACAAACCCTTAAACAAAAAACATATATTGCTACATTTTATTAGCCCTTTTGGAAAATTAAACCAAAGTATCTTCAGAAAGATGTTATTCAGAGAAAGGTGAAACTCTGGAGAACGTTTGAGCTTGTGTGAAGCCTTCTAAGTGAAGCCTTCAAAGTGAGCACTTAGAGATATCCTGGAGTAGTCTGAGGTTAGACAGGAGGTAGAAAACCTACAAAAAGGTAAGATTTGTTGGTTTAAATCCATTCTTTTATAATGGCAGGCTTGGTCCAGTGTAAGAGCTGTCATGCATTTGTTTTTAGATCCAATTTTTTGAGGTTTGGAGTGTGCCTGATATGTAGGCAGCTCTCTTTATTGCAGCAGGAAATTGCCTGTTTGAAGTCTGAGATTTGTAAAGTATCTGTTAGACAAACTCAGGCTATGGCTATGACTGTTACAAAGCCACTGCCACAGAGGCCTCCTAGGAGCGGCAGATGGACTACTGTAGGATCTGGTAGACTTAGAGTTGTGGATAGAAGGCATGTCCCACAGTATGTGGCTCTTCTTAATTCTTTTGAGGCACTTTCAGAGTGTAGTGGTGAGACGGAAGTAGGCTCAGACACCATAGTTGAGGAACCACCATCCCCTATGCCTAAGGTATGCAGGACTGCAACCAAGAACAATAAGGAAAAGGTGGGACATGATAGAAGGCAATTGTTGCTGGGTGATTCTATCATAAGAGGTGTTGAGCTGGACAGTAGTGGTTTGGTGAGATGTCTTCCTGGGGCTACTGCTCGTAGAGACAAGAGATGTATTCTCAATATTGTCAAAGAAGCAAAGCAGCAAGGGGAAGTGGATGTTCTAGTCCATCTAGGGACAAATGACTTGGCTAGCAATGAGGTTTCTGAGATTAAGGAAGATTTTTGTGTTCTTGGAGGTGAAATACAGCAGATTGCGTCCACTGTGTCATTCTCTGAAGTTTTGCCTGTGCATAACATTCAGGATAGGCAGTTGCGCAATAGAGAATTTAATTTGTGGCTTTGGGAATGGTGTCGAGAGCAAGGAATTGGCTTTGTGTCCCATGATAGCTCTAATTGGAGCAGAAAGGAACTGTATAAAAAAGATGGTTTGCATCTTACTCATAGGGGAACATATGTTCTCAGTGAGAAGTTCAAAGGTTTCGCAAAGAAATATTTAAACTAGGAGGGGGGGACAAAAGGGTATAAAACAATCTGCCTGATTGTCCCCCAAAACTAAATCGGAGGTTGCAAGCAACATGCGGGGAAAAAAATGACAAGCTCAGAGTCGTGTCTATAAATGCTCGCAGTTTAGTCAATAAAATCAATAAACTGGAGGCAATGATGGCAGCTGAAAAAGTAGATTTAGTTGCGGTTACTGAGACATGGTTCAGTGAGAAAAATAACTGGGACATAACAATAACCGGGGTACTCTTTATATAGAAAAGACAGAAAAAGTAGGAAAGGAGGAGGAGTGGCCCTGTATGTGAAAAACAACATAAAAACGAACCAAATAAAAGTGAGCGAGGTGAACATAGAGTCAGTTTGGGTTACGCTAACATTGGCAATCATACAGTAGCTCGTGTAGGTGTGATCTATAGACCCCCTGGACAAGTAGAAGAGCTAGATAATCTGCTGCTTGAGGAAATAGCCAAAATGGCAATGAAGGGGGAAGTTATTATCATGGGGGACTTTAATCTTCCTGATGTGAACTGGAAAACCAAAACCGCTGGGTGCACCAGGAGTACAAATATTCTAAACTCCCTACTGGGATTATCTCTAACACAAGTAGTTGAGGAGCCGACCCGTAAAGAGGCCATATTGGATTTAATACTCACAAATGGAGGTTTGGTATCGGATGTTGTTGTAGGTGAAAATTTGGGATCTAGTGATCACCAGTCAGTATGGTTTAATATAAGAACAGGGATGGAGCCGCACCACACAAAAACAAAAGTTTTAGACTTTAAAAAAACAGATTTTTCTAAAATGAGATTTTGTGTGAAGGAGTCATTATCAGACTGGAGGAGTTTAAAGGGAGTCCAGGAGAAATGGGATTATTTAAAGGAAGCATTATTGAAGTCCACAGGCAATTGCATTCGACTTGTTAGCAAAAACAAAAGGGAAGAAACCACTGTGGTACTCTGCAGAAGTGGCCAAAATAGTGAAGAACAAAAAGACAGCATTCAATAATTATAAAACAACTCAGAGTGAAGAAGATAGGCAAACCTATAAGATTAGGCAGAAAGAGGCAAAGCAATTTATAAGGGCTTCCAAAGCACACGCAGAAGAGAAAATAGCTCAGTCAGTAAAAAAGGGGGACAAAACATTTTTTAGATACATAAACGAGAAAAGAAAAGTAAAACAAGGATTAGTTAGATTAAAAACAAAGGAAGGAAGGTATGTAGAAGAGGATAAAAGTCTCGCTGACTGCCTCAATGAATATTTTTGTTCAGTCTTTGCAGAAGAAAAGGAAGGAAAGGGACCTCAGTTAGGAGGAAACACTAACGAGACAAGTACATATCAGTTTACAGAGGAGGAGGTTCTACAGCAGCTGTCTAAAGTAAAGACAAATAAATCAATGGGGCCTGATGGGATCCACCCTAAATTATTAAAAGAGCTCAGTGATGTAATAGCAAAACCGTTAACAGATTTATTTAACCAATCCTTGCTAACGGGAGTCGTCCCAGAAGACTGGAAATTAGCAAATGTTGTGCCCATTCACAAGAAGGTTAGTAGTGAGGAATCTGGGAACTATAGGCCAGTTAGTTTTACGTCAGTAGTGGGGAAATTAATGGAAACCATGTTAAAGGAAAGGATTGTTGAACATCTAAAAACACATAGATTACAGGATCAGAAACAACATGGGTTTACCTCAGGGAGATCATGCCAAACTAATCTTATTGATTTTTTGATTGGGTAACAAAAATAATAGACACAGGTGGTGCAGTAGACATTGCTTATTTAGATTTCAGTAAGGCTTTTGATACTGTTCCGCATAGAAGGCTTATCAATAAATTGCAATCTTTGAGCTTGGATTCCAATATTGTTGAATGGATTAGGCAGTGGCTGAGTGACAGGCAACAGAGGGTTGTGGTAAATGGAGTTTATTCGGCGCAAGGTCTTGTTACCAGTGGGGTACCTCAGGGGTCAGTAATTGGACCCATTCTATTTAATATTTTTATTAGTGATACTGCAGAAGGTATTAATGGAAAAGTATGTCTTTTTGCTGATGACACAAAGATTTGCAACAGGGTTGACGTTCCTGGAGGGATCAGCCAAATGACAAATGATTTAGGGAAACTAAAAAAATGGTCGGAGCTGTGGCAATTGAGTTTTAATGTGGATAAGTGCAAGATAATGCACCTGGGACGTAAAAACCCAAGGGCTGAATATAGATTATTTGATACAGTCCTAACCTCAACATCTGAGGAAAGGGATTTAGGGGTTATTATTGTTTCAGAGGATCTAAGGGTAAGTAGTCAATGTAATAGAGCAGCAGGAAATGCTAGCAGAATGCTTGGTTGTGTAGGGAGAGGTATTAGCAGTAGGAAAAGGGAAGTGCTCATGCCACTGTACAGAGCACTGGTGAGACCTCACTTGGAGTACTGTGTGCAGTACTGGAGACCGTATCTCCAGAAGGATATAGACATCTTAGAGAGAGTTCAGAGAAGGGCTACTAAAATGGTGTACGGCTTGAAGGAGAAAAGTTACCAGGAAAGGCTTAATGATCTTAACATGTACAGCTTGGAAAAAAGACGAGACAGAGGAGATATGATAGAAACATTTAAATACGTAAAGGGAATCCACACGGTAGAGGA
Organism: Leptobrachium leishanense; assembly: GCA_009667805.1. Lineage (NCBI taxonomy): Eukaryota > Metazoa > Chordata > Amphibia > Anura > Megophryidae > Leptobrachium > Leptobrachium leishanense. Next base: position 238,875,927 of record CM019064.1, on the reverse strand, counting down.
AGGGAGTATATTTAAAAGGAAACAAAGTAACAAAACAAGAGGACATAGTCTTAGATTAGAGGGGCAAAGGTTTAAAAGTAACATCAGAAAGCATTATTTTACTGAGAGGGTGATGGATACATGGAACAGTCTTCCAGTTGAAATGGTAGAGGCCAAAACAGTAATTGAATTTAAGCAAGCATGGGATAGGCATAAGGCCATCCTAAACAAAAGATAAATCCAGGTAAAGTATCCATGTAATTGGGCAGACTAGATGGGCCGAAAGGTTCTTATCTGCCGACATTTTTCTATGTTTCTATGTTTGAAGAGGTGAAAATTCTAGGTCAAAATAGCTGATTTGGAAAGTGAGATAAATGGGAGAATTTTTCTGATTTGGTTATTTTGACCTAGAATTTTCACTTCTCCAAAAGTTCTCCAGAGTTTCACCTTTCTCTGAATAACCCTGTATGTTTCACGGAATGTTTATGAATACTATGGTGGCTGCAAATAGCAAAATCAAAGTAGTCATAGCTGATAGTTCCACAAATGTGGTCATAAAGTAATGCCTTGGGGGTAAGTTTGCCTATTGAAACTCCAGAAGTACCTACCTGATCAAGGTTATCAACGAAGCTCATGATAAATACTTTAGTAAAGTGTTGTTTGCTATTAATGCTTTCATATTATTAACATTAAAGGGACACTCTTTGTGCTTTTGCAATTTAATTTGAGTGGTAGCGGTGCCCTGTGTGTCATCGCCCCTTCCTCCTCCAGAGTGGCACTCGGAGGACTGATTCTGCCTCCGAGTGCAGAGTCGTCATCCCACACAAAACCACAAAAAGTGTTTATTTCAGATTCAGTGAGTTTGGGACCAAACTTCCATGAGCTCAGGATTGAGAGCCATAGAATCGGCTGTCTACCAGCAGTCAGGAGACATGTAGGGCTATTTTTTTAGTCATATCTTTATGCCTAATCACATGGAAATGTTGAACTAGGAAAGACATCCACTCACCCAGGGTCAATCAAGTCTTCCTTTACAGTGGGGTTTTCTTCTCCCACAGTGAAGCAGAAGAAAACATTAATGGGAAATAGTCAACAGGAGAAGAGGTTGAGCATACAGGCTAAGTAAAGTTGTGCTCACTCCTTAAACAAAAACATTTTCAGGAAACAAAAATGTCCAACTACTTAGTTCTCCAAAGTATGTACAAATTATATGGGTCCTGTTATAAGTTGAGTCCTCCCAGACTAAAAGACCTCTGTACAATTTGATGTTCATTAGGTCTTTCAAATGGATGATGGAATGATGATGATAGCAGGAGGTGGTTGTATATAACCATTATATCTAGATGAAATACACAGAAGTTATCAAGTTCTAGCGAACATTTTGACCTTTTTAACCCATCATGAAAGCATTAGAATGGCCATAACTGAGTTGAATGAAGAGGACATCTTCATTCTATAAATTTTCTAAAGCATCCGTGTACATATTTTTTTCAAACACTTCCCAGTTTAAAGGTCAGAGTGAAAGTATTCGCTGAGCTTGATTAATGGAGGTCATGTCTGTCAGATCCGGGAAACAGGGGAAAACAAAAGCTATATAAATAAAAATAGTTAAGAGATCATGACAGAGAGATAACCTAATGAAAAGAACCATTACATTCCATGGTTCCATAAGAAACATTAGTGAACCAGAATATATGTATAAAACAAATGTAGTGGAGATTATTAGGCTTATGTGGGCTCCCTCATAGCAGAAAGATCACTACATGTATGTATGCAAAATCATTGTGGTCCACTATACCATACTTAAAATTTTCCATTAATATTTATGGTACACAATTTAGTTTGCTACATCATTTTGTGACAGATGATATGACAGTACTGCCATTTTATAATTCTATTTGACTAACTGCTAGCATTGGAAATATTAATAATCTGTAAAGGTAAAAACATTAAAATATTTTTATGGTGATTGCTTCATATTTCGCATTTTGCCCCAAACATGCAATTTTTTAACACTAATCAACACAAATTATCTTACATCAGGTCACATCAATCTAACGTCACAGCTACCCCCCCCCCCAAACACACACACGCAAACATACACATTAGCTGTTTTTTGTTCATGTAGCAATATGCTAATCCCCTGGAAATAATTTATAACATCTGGAAAGTAATAAAGAGGTGGGAGAAAGGACTTTGAATGTGAACGGAACCCGGTTATTATGTTATATTGCTTGCAGTGCAAAAAGCTATTTGTGTGTCTGCATCAGACGCCCACAGTGAATGATTGGCATTGGAAGATGCATCATTTATTTCGGAAAATAGGAAAAATGGAAAGGAATGTGTGCAGAATGAGGATAATTGGAAAACGGTAACATGATAAAAAAAATGAAGTAACCTTGTATTTTCAATGACAGGAAAAAGCAATATGCCCTTTTGCAGAGATACAGACTTTACCTATGAAATGATTACCCCTAAAATGGTGGAATTGAATGTAGATGGATAATCAATAAATCGTTATTATGGTTAATAAACTTCTACAAGCCCCCGCGCACCTGGCCTGATAAAACAATGTAGACAAATATTACAGGACACTAATAATAGTGGAGCATAAATGCTGATGGAAATTACATCTGTGAATTACCCGAGCATAAAAAGCAATGTTAGGAAATGCTAGACTGCATTCTAAATCAATCCAACAAGAAAAAGGGGAACCAGAATTGAAATGATTCTGTGTAACAAGAGAATATTACCACACGCAGATTGAGTTAAGGCATACTATATGCCTAATAAATGTACATGGCTGAGGTAGGATATTCACCTTTAACTGGCATCCTAGAAACTGGCTGATTTTATACTGTTATGAATAAAAATCAAGATAAAGAAAATATGCTCAGTTATGTAAAAAATGGTGGTTTAAGAAGTGAAGGCAATTGTTCTGCTCAAACTAAAATAGTACGCATAATAATCTAGCCTTTGATATATCAGACATCTTTGTAGAAATGGTACAACTACACATCTCTACAGTGCCTCCATAATGGTAATTGTATTCTGGCATGCAATTCTCTGGTTTCCATTTTTGCCAACAGGTAAAAGAACAGGTAAACATTTTGTTTTTGGCATCTTTTTATTCTTTTGTGTTTTTTTTAAAAAAAAGAAAAAACTTATACAGAGTTATTTAAAGAGAATCGAAAAGTCACCGCACGTTCGGTGACTTTTCGTTCTCCTCAATTCGGTTCGATTTGGCAATCCGATTTCGGCAACCCTGCGGTGTATTCAGCAAGCATCACAGGGTCCCCTAATTGCAGGGAAAAGTCACCGCAAGAAAAAGGGAATACAGTGGAGGCGCTAAATTCAGGATAATAGTTTATGGTGTAAATGCAGCCTACTGGGGGAGGGACACAAAACCTCGACAGAAACGTGTTAGGGGTGGCTCCAGTGGCGCAAAATAAATCTAAATATTGATGGTAGCTACTATACGTCAGTGAGGTATAGACAAAGGGGCATACGGAGGCTAGATGACGGATGATACAGAAAATGGTTCTGTGCGAAAGTAGGGAGGTTATGTATCCTAAAGGAACGGTAATTCCCCAATGTGGAATATGAGCACAGTCAAAAAGACCAGTGATAAAGTGCTACCTTGGGTTAAATACTAATATTGTGCAAAAGTGCAAACAAAGTGCATATATTGAAAATTCGACTAAACATTGGTGTTGACACCAGTAGCGTGCCACAAAAAGTGCCTATTGGAATAGATCAGTTCGTAAAAAACACATCATAAAAGAACAATTAAAAAACAATTCATATAGACACACGTTTTGTGCAAAATGCAAAATAAAGTGCGTACAGGATGTCGATATTGGCAATAATAACAATATGTCAATAAAGTGCAACAGTGTCCATAAAAAACAGAGGATAGAAAATAAAGGGAAATAGTCTTGCGGAATGTGTAAAAAAGCCGCAGCTGCAAAAAAAGTGCACGCCACACACACAGGCTATTCGTGAATGAAGAATAGGACTAAATTAAAGTCTGTATATGCCTCTCACTCTTAGCATCCAGGCATATGTGGGGGTCCGAATAGATATTATTATTATTATTCTTTATTTATAAAGCGCCAGCATATTCCGCAGCGCTGTACAATAAGCACAGTATAGACAGGGTTACAATACATTGAACAACATTTGACAAACAGTACAGGAGGAGATGAGGGCCCTATTCCCGTAGGAACTCACAATCTGGGAGGGTTGGGGTTGGAAACAGGAGGAGAGGACTGTAAGGTGAGAGTGATTGATGATTGCGTCAGTGAGTTGGGTGGTAGGCTTCCCTAAATAGGAACGTTTTAAGGGAGCGTTTGAAGGAAGAGAAGTTAGGGGAAAGTCTGACAGTACGAGGGAGAGCGTTCCAGAGAGTGGGGGCTGCGCGTGAGAAATCCTGCAGTCTATCATGGGAAGAGGTGATGCGGTGAGAAGCTAGGCGCAGGTCACTGTTTGACCTTAGGGAGCGGGCTGGGGTGTATTTGGTGATTAGTGAGGACAGGTAGTGGGGAGCTGAGTTAGTGAGGGTTTTGTAGGTAAGGATAAGGATTTTGAACTTAATTCTGCAGTGGATGGGGAGCCAGTGAAGGGACTCGCAGAGGGGAGCGGCAGAGACAGAGCGGCGGGTGAGGTGAATTAGTCTGGCGGAGGCGTTCAGGATGGATTATAGGGGGGAGAGGCGGGACAGAGGGAGGCCAGATAAGAGATTATTGCAATAGTCGAGTCGGGAGATTACCAGGGCGTGTATGAGTTGTTTTGTGGCGACAGCGGTAAGAAATGGCCGAATTCTGGAAATATTACGCAGTTGGTATCGGCAGGAGGAGGAAAGAGACTTGATGTGGGGGATGAAGGAAAGAGCAGAGTCAAGTGTAACTCCAAGACAGCGAACTTGGTTTGATGGGGAAATGGTGATACCCTCCACCGTGATAGAGAAGTCAGGAGGTGGGGAGGCATTGGAGGGAGGAATAAGTAGGAGTTCAGTCTTCGACATGTTGATCTTTAGGTGGTGGGAGGCCATCCAGGAGGAGATGCCAGATAAACAGTCACTGACTTTTGAAAGGACAGGGGGAGAGAGATCAGGGGTAGAGAGGTAGATCTGAGTGTCATCAGCGTAGAGGTGGTAATTGAAGCCAAAGCTGTTGATGATTTTGCCCAGGGAGGAGGTGTAGATGCCCATCTTCTCCTTGGAGTCCTAGTATGTTCCTAATCCTCGGAATAAGGAAGGAAAAATAGAAAATAATAGTACAGTACTGTCTGGACTCACTGGCTACGATATGTACAAAAAAGGGTGGGCACTTACACTTTCCAGAGCCTATAATATCCAGGCTCTGGTTCGCAGTACACTGGGCCAAGTAAAGAGTGGCCTCTTCCCTTCTTTGATTCTCTTATTCACCTCAAATACAGGAAATTTGGGGAGACAAAGCAATCATAGCGTAGCTTTAAAAGACAGCCAAGTAGGTATAAGGTAAAAGTGGTCTCACTCACCGATGTTGGAGCCTTATTAATCCAGGCTCAATTTAGTGGCATGCGGTACTCCTTAATCGATGGGCACCATCACCTCTTTGGCAGCCTGCAAATGTCTCAAGTGGATAGATGGGATGATGTTCGTATCACACAAAAACTGGCTAAGTGTCTAATGTACAATCCATAGAAACAACTACAGACTTGCCACAAGAGCTGGCAATCTAGAATCCATTTTATTCTAGATTGCCAGCTCTTGTGGCAAGTCTGTAGTTGTGCATATGCCTGGATGCTAAGAGTGAGAGGCATATACAGACTTTAATTTAGTCCTATTCTTCATTCACGAATAGCCTACTATTCTGGTGTGCACTTTTTTTGTAGCTGCGGCTTTTTTACACATTCCGCAAGACTGTTTCCCTTTATTTTCTATCCTCTGTTTTTTATGGACACTGTTGCACTTTATTGACAAATTGTTATTATTGCCAATATCGACAAAAGTCACCGCAAACCCGCCGCAAACTCACTGCAAAACCCAGCGAAGGCACACCGAAAACCCGCAAAAACATCTGGACTAACCCCGCCGAACACACCGGAGAAACCCGAATAGGAGCCGATCAGAGCGCAGAGCAGCCGCCGGAAAAAGCCGTCACCACAGACGAATGGAGTGAGAAAAAACAAAACAGTTTGCTTGAATGTTTGAAAAGTGAAACGCTGTTTGCAAAGAGACTACTGAGCGAAAATATTTGAAATTTACATATGAGGTCCAATGAATAAAAAGAGCTGTTACAGAAAAAAGAAGAAAAGTTTTAAAAAAAAAAATCAGAAAAAGTTTTTTTGAAAAAAATCCCAAAAAATTTTAAAAGACCATAAAAAGTCCATAAATAAAGAGACTCTTTACTGCATAATATTATAATGAACGGTTTATTAGATACTGAATTAAAACGGGAATATTTTTAACATTGAAGCCTATGGGATTTGCCTGAATAAACCTGCCGAATTAAACCATCGAATGGCAGGGCAATTCGGCAACTTTTCACTGCTGGGTTTTGCTCTCTGAATAGCCGAAGCATTGCATCTCTATGGGGATTCACTGCCTTCGAACAGGCACCGAACAGGCACCATATGTGCAGCCAATTCGCCAGGATTTGGTGAATTGCCTGCTCTCTGGATAGCCGAATGGCCAGGAAAGGTAACCGTATGCTGAATTTCAGCGTTCGGTTACCTTCCGGCAGCCATTCGGATCTCTTTGAATAACCCTGATAGTGTAAGATGAAGCTTCATGTATCAACTATACCTGTATTTCTGCCATAACATCACGCAAGATAAACAGTGAAATAGGGTATGTGTGAAAATGTCCTGGATTTTCAAGGTATGCCTAGATTTTTGATTTGTGGATAGTTTTAACAAACTGTGGACTTAGTTGGATTGACCTACCACAATTATCACAAGCCACTATAATAACAGTACTTTATATGTTCCGCAGGTGTCAACATCTTACATTTTATCTCCACTATATTGATGATTATGCATAAAACTTGGATAAATTATAAATATAATTTAAATGTACTGTAATCTAATCCTTGATCTGGAATTATAATCAATGAAAGAGGCATTAATCCTCCAACACCAGCAATGCACACAAAATGTGAAGTTATTTTTTTAAGATAGATTTACCAATATTTAATATGTACCTGAAATAATTATTAAAATACTCAAAATAAGATTGGAATTACTTTCATGGTTTAATATCATAAAAACAATATTTCCTTAAATATATCATGTCCAACTTCGACTAAAGATAGTCAAGTGTCAGATAAACGGAACATGTATTTATCTATGGGAGGTGGTTTTATACCAAATTCTCTCTATCCCGTGCTCTTTACGTATTATCGGAACTATAGAACTTCAGCCCTAGAAGAATCCCTTCCTTGCTGGGAAGATTAGGATTCTAATCTGCATGAGCAGGTTAGAGGGAGCTGGTAATGCAAAAATACTGCAGTTATTTTCTGGCATTCTTAGTTATGATAAAAACTTACCTTATCTGTAGCAGTGTAGTGTCTGGCTCCTCTCCCAGTCTCCATGCCAAAGGTTCCAGAATCCGGAAATCCCTGGAGCTACATGTGTCTGAACGGTGCTTGAGCCTTTTTCACGCTAGTTATGGGATCAGTAATGCGTGCGCTTGTAAAGACACTCTGATGTTCCCAAACTGGTCCATGGCAGTCAAGGGATTCAAATTCACTGCCACGGAGTGACAGTCGTGTGGACAAGAAGCTCCTACATGTTACAAAGCTGTCACAATAAATGTGACAGCAGGGAAAGGTTGAGAAATGGGTTGTTTAGGGAAATCCACACAGCCTGACCACTTAAAAAAGCAAGAAGTGGCCAGAGGGAGTAGAGTGTCACTTTAAGTCTCAGTAGCTCCCTATTACCTGTTCATTTATTTGTTGGTAAGTGATCTCATGGAATTGTGATTTTTCCATTGGAAGTTTTCCAGGTTTAAGGCCTTCACTGTCAAGTGATTTTCCCTAAAACCACATGCAGAACCCAGGCGTTTTATGGAAAATCACTTTGCATGACCCACACAGTAAGACAAAAAGACTACTATAGCTACAATGGAGCTTGGTCTCTATTTTTCTGTGATTGAAAATTGTATCTTAAAGCTCTTCAAATAGTTTCAATACATCTGCTATCATGTCCAATGTTTTGAAATTTTAAGGGCATGTTCAGGAGTCCATTTTCGAACGAATTTCATATGCAATAAATGGAATTCTCTTGTATTGCTGTAGAATCGGACCCCGTTGAGTATACTCTATCTCGCAGCACATGGAGGAGCTCTTCAAAATATAGTATGTTCGATAATGGAATTTAAGAGGTTTGGGGGTGTTGATCATGCAAAATCACCTAATACTGGCTTTTGGCAGCTAGTGTATTTTTTACAATGCTAAATGTAGGCAAGAATAATGGACCATCTTTGAATTTCGTTATTATTCAGGTGACTCAGCAAGTCAGCACGCAGACAAAACCCAACACTTAGACAAAACCCAGCTAAGCGATGAAACTCCTAATCTGACAGGTTGGTCCTTACAATGGCCAATACTATTCTGAATAAAGAATATGAACGATGACAAAACATAGAAGTATTGAAACCACAGGGACAATCCGTATAATCCAAAAAAGGAAATGAGCCAAAACCAGAACCGAGAAAACTTAGCCAAGGTCAAACCAAAGGATCACAGAATATACAGGAATGTATTGAGGGGTATATGGGAAACCACAACAGGGCTCAGCGCTCTGTCAGTTACTGATATTTAAAAGCCTCCTAGCTCTATGATCAGGTGCAGAAGACCCAGAGGAGATTATCCAGGACTGCACCCTCTCTGTCCAGGAGGACTAACTGCGGCACGAGCAGGTCCAGCACCACCATGACAGTAGCTAGCTGTAACAGCCCAGCCTCAATGGGGGTTTACAGCTCACCTTGCAATCGCAGGGAACTCAATAACATCAAGGAGTGGAGCCCACTAATGTTAATGGCTCAAGTAGAATAAAGGATATAGTAGTTTGGTTCTTAGTAGCCACAGCAAACTATCCATTACCTAACAGTTCTAGCTTGAACAAGGGGCTTTGATGATCAGATTGGTCAAGAGACAGTCATCCGTTTCAAAACATTTTTTCTCTTTATCTGACAAGCTACAGAAATACAGATAACAATATTTAAGTACGTAGACCAGCTTGTCATTAATATATCCTGAGATTTCAATACACCAATGTGATATTTATGTGCCCTGTTAAGTTCTCCTTTTTCAGCACACTAGACTACCCTGCTGGAGGAACTGGCCTCCTTCAGAAGCCGTGATAAGAATGAGTTAATGGCAGTGCATTCTGTTCAGCTGACAGATAAAAATTCTATTCCCTTGAGTTCTTGGGTCTCTGGGGTATTAATTATATGCACTGCAGAATTGTGTAGTCAGAATATGTGTCTGCGATATTAATACACACTAATCAGGTTTGCTTTTCCAGTAAGATTGATAAATTTAAGTGGTGATTAATGTATTCCTGTCTTTCATTCTTTGGAGCTCTTTGAAAACTTATGTAATTGTGTTATCCAAGGGTTATGCTTTGTTTTCTATAATTAAATCAACTTAAAACATGTCCTTCTCAACAGAAATAGAATTAGATTTTCTGAACCTGTGAAAAAAAGCCAAAAAACGGTTTTTTTTCCCTCTTAGCTAGATCTATGATTGGATGGATGACTGGGCAAATAGTTGGTATGCAGAGAGGGAGAAGTAAATAGACCGGTAGATAGATTCTTAAACGAGCAGTCAATAAAATGAGGATCCTTTGAAATCTTGGTGACAAAATCTCTTCTTACGATATGGACACGAAACATCCATTAGGTGAGAATAATGAAGTGTCCAAATCAGAAACATCTGACCTGTATCAGAGTCAATAGACGTTTTCCATTCAGTCCTGATATACTTGAATATCAAATTAACAGTTTTTACAAGTCATAATTGACTTGAAATGATGCAAATAGAGATGGCTTCAAGAATAGACTTTGCGGCAGACTTTAGCTATTAGGAGATATATGGTGGTTTCTAACCACATACACTGCCAAAAATTTTAATTCAGTTAAGATCAGCAAATTTCAGAAGTTGTCAATTAAACCCGATCTGAAATTATGAGAAATGAAATTTCTGAAAAATCAGAGGCTTACAATTGATTACCCCCTATATCCTCCTCTATACTTCCCTTTATACTCTCACCCCCTTTATACTACCTTCTTTACTTCTTCTACTCCCCTGTATACTACCTCTTGTACTCCCCTCTTCAATTCGATACCAGAAGCTAGTTAAGGATACTTTTAGGTTCAGGATTACTATTAATTTTAGAGTAAGGGTTATGATTAGAGTTAAGTTTACTTTTATGGTCATGGTTACTATTTCTGTTGATTTTACAATTAGGTTTACTTTTAGAGTTAGGATTGGGGTTAGGGATACTATTTCTGCTTATTTTATGGTTAGAGATTTCACAATGCACGCTGACTATAATTTTTTCCAGTTATGCGATTGAATTCAAATTGATCAAAACGTATTTGGATTCATTTGGTATGCAATTAGGTTTGGCATTCCGGTATTTCCGATGCTTCCAAATCACCAAATTGCCGGTATTCAGATGATCTATATTTACTCCAAAACATATCACACAAGTCTGGTTTCCTGAAACCAACTATTAGTACAAGTCATAAAACATCAAATGATCATGAAAGAGGAGAAAACGCTTCAAAGCTAACATGCCAATGTGACTCACACACGAGTATTAGACAGAAAAGCAGTGAATTCAAGAAAATACCTTATTAATCTATACCAAAGATTGTATAAGTGGTATAGACTAAATGAAAGCAACAGAAGGGGAATATGGAAATTAAGGGCAAGCAGGATTTAAATGTGGTTTAACTTGTATTCTGTAGGAGATGATGGACCTGTGAAATGTACAGTTGAGTAGCAAAATAGAGGAAAATAAGGATGAAAGAACTTTTCTCTGTATTTGGGTTAGTTCCCAGTTGCATGATAGCCATCTATACAGTCATTTTAATAACTTATTGCACGCCTTACTGACAAGGGCAAAGGCTTTTCCCAGTTCATAAAATATGCCTTTATTTTCTAATTTCATTTTCTTTTGCCACAGCTGTTTACAAGCCACAGATTTAAAGATAACAAACTGCAGTGGAAAGCAGGAGCAGAAATAGCGCAGCATAAAAAACTGCTGTATTTACAACAAGAGAGCGGAAACAATAATCCGCCAATTCTATATGTCCATTATATTGCATCATTCCATCGTCCACTATATTTAGTCTGTAGCTTCGGTCCCACAGTTTTTGCAATCTATAATCTGTTGTCCTCCCACAGCAGCACAGCCTTGTCGCTGCCCAGCTCTGCATTATTCATTTCTCATCATGTCCGTTAAGTGGACATAAAATTGCAAGCTGTGTTATTTCATCTTTATTAAAATTAACTCCCTGGCATCACATATTCAGTACAATTTTGTGATGTGCATAAAGTAGCTAGAACTAACCACTATGGACTTGTAGAGAGAAACAAATGCATTAAAATACTTACATCTTTCAATACTGTGTTATCTAGGCTGTGAGTACATTACTAATTTATTTAACAATATGGACAGCATCATAAAGGGATACTCCAAGCCCCATAACCTCCCCATACAGGTTACCTTGAGAGGAACGCCTGATTTCTTTGTTCTATTTTATAGTTCTGCAAGGATTTACTAAAATATTGCTACACTGTGTTTACCTGCTACCTATCATATATATATATTTATTTTTATAATTCAAGATGAGTGAACGCATGGCTGAATTTATGTATAGTGCCAGGGTTTATTACAGCAGGGGCTTGTTTTGTGAATGAATACAGCTTTAAAGTATTGTGCTTGCAGCTTTGTGATAAAAAAATGTGTTTATGTGTAACAGGCGCATACCATACCAGGCACTACAAAAAACACAAAAATGGGAGATAAATAGCGTAACGCTGTGAGAAACGGGAAAGCTCTCCACCCTCCAAGGTAAAAGTTATGCGTATCATAATAAACAAAGCTTATCTGATCGTAGTCTTCCACCGTTCTGGTATATTGCGATCTCTCCGGCTGCTTCCACGGTGGTGTCAAGATCTCAGATGACAATCAGGCGAAGATCAATCCCAAATAGGTATAAAAAAAGATCTTTAGTAGATATGGATAAAAAAACACATAGTAATTTAAAAACAATAAACATAAGATAATAAAATGTTCCCAATGCATTTCGTCCGTTCTAATATCACAATAGGACTTCCTCAGGGATCTATCAAATAATGTATTGCGTCCCCTCTTCGTAAATGTCCTTAGTACAATGTCCTTGATATGCACATGTGGTGTCCATCCCCAGCCAGTCCGGCAGATACTCGCTCCGCGCACATGTGCCACTGCCATCTTGGGTCTCCTCTACATGTTACCGTTGACTTCCGGGTGTCGCTCATGATCTACGTCACTTCCCATTGACATCTTTGGATCGCCGTCTCTTGTTGCCGCTTACATGCCAAACGCATATTTCGCTTGCGTTCCACACAAAATATCAGTCTCTAAGGAACTGGAATGTGTTCCAGAAAGTCCCAAATAAAAATAGCAACCAGACACCAAAAATAAAAAGTCAGAAACAACAAAGAAAAAAGCAGCAATTAATTATACCTCACAACATATAATAAAATATATACATTACCACACAAAACTCGGATGCACACGGAGACTTGTAAAAAAATAATAGTAAATTTATTGAATAAACAGACCTGAGGACAGTTCCTACAGGAACGGAAACGTTGATTTTCTTATGTTTATTCAATAAATTTACTATTATTTTTTTACAAGTCTCCGTGTGCATCTGAGATTTTGTGGAGTATTGTGACGGCAATCAGAGCTTTGCACCGGAGCTAGGACACTCTTCTGGTATGAGGAATGTGTTGCCTGCACTATCAGGGTTATTCAAAGACATCCGAATGGCTGCCGAAAGGGAACCAAATGCTGAAAATCAGCGTTCAGTTACCTTTCTTGGCCATTCGGCTATTCAGAGAGCAGGCAATTCGTCAAATGGTGCCCCCATAGCTTCGTCTATTCAGAGAACAAAAACCAGCAGTGAAAAGTTGCCGAAATGCCCTGCCATTCGGTTGCTTCATTCGACAGGTTTATTCAGGCGAATCCCATAGGCTTCAATGTTAAAAATATTCCTGTTTTAATTCAATATCTAATAAACCATTCATCATAATATTCTGCAGTAAAAAGTCTCTTTATTCATAGATTTTTTAGGATCTGTTAAGCATTTTTCGGGATTTTTTGCAAAACATTTTTTTCCGTTTTTTAAAAAAAAAATTAACGTTTTTCTTTTTACTGTAACAGCCCTTTTTATTATCATTCATTGGACCTCATATGTGAATTTCAGACATTTTCGCTCTGTAGTTTGTTTGGAAACAGCGTTTCACTTTTCAAGCGTACAGTTTTTTGTTTTTTTTCACTCCATTCGTCTGCGGTGTTGGGTTTTTCCAGCGGCTGCTCTGCGCTCTGATCGGCTTCTGCTCGGGTTTTTCTGGCGTCTTCGGCGGGTTAATTCAGATGTTTTTGCGGGTTTCGGTGTGCGTTCGCCCTAATTTTGCAGTGCGTTTTCAGCGGGTTTGCGGCGACATTTCCCTGCATTACGGCGGCCCTGTGGTGTTCGCTGAATACACCGCAGGGTTGCCGAAATGGGATCGCCAAATCATACCGAATTGAAGAGAGCAAAAAGTCACCGAACATGCGGTGGCTTTTCGATTCTCTTTGAATAACCCTATATATATATATATATATATATCCTGAAGAGCGTTTAAATAGAGTAAAACTGAGATGTCGAATCAATAAAGATACTCGTTGATATGTGGAAGAGACCTTGAGTGTCGCTGTTTGATACGATATATAATGGGCCGAGAGTTGCACCGGGCAGTTGTTTTGATGGATTCTGAGAGCCGGATTGATAGCTGAATATATATATATATATATTTTATATAAGATGGATGGCCACACTCGAATACAAGTCAAACCTTAAATGCTTTATTCAAAGCATTAAATTTAGGACTGATGTTTCGGCTCTCTCTGGAGCCATTTTCAAGGTTCATGCTCTGGCCTTTCCAATGATACCAAGCATGACCCTGTAGCTGCCACCGATTGGGAGATACGGGGGTCCATAGGGAAACCCCTTGTCAGCTAGGGGTTAATTCTCCAAGTGATGTGAGTGAGCAGGGAGAGGCCCAGGAGGCTTGGCTGCAATCCACCTCAGCACCTCAGGGCTTAAAGAGAGGCAGACCTTTCCAGTGCAGATCTTTTTTAGTAATATCTCCTCCTCCAAAGGCCTCCCTCTTTCCAAGCCCTCTTCCGTCTTTGTTGGGGGCACCTGAAACTGACATCATCGCACCTGTCGCGATGATGTCAGTGCGCTGGGAGGGGACTAAAAGCGGGGTTTGAAGTTTTTTTGGTTTGAAGAAAGTCAGACCACTGTGGGACCCCGGAGGGTGAGATAAGTATAAGACAGGAGAGCCCCTGTAGAGGATTACATGTGAGGAATGTCCTCCACATAAAGCAGGAAATCCCCATGACTTTCCCCACACGTCTTCTGCATCCAAGGGGTTAAGGTATAGAATTATTTTTTCATATATAAGACTATACTTTTGTCTAAAATTGTTAAGCCAGAAATTGGGGGTCGTCTTATACATGGGAGTAACTGGTACCACATACCAGATGTGGGTCTGTTCTGAGTTTTACCATGCTCCGCTCACTCTACCATGCATGCTTCAATGGGTGCAGACCAGAATGTGATGCCGCAGGAGTAACTGGTATTACACTGGTGCACCACGTGGTTGCGCAGCAAAACTGTTGATACATTTCCTCTGCAAACAGGCTTCCTCCATTCACCAGTCTTAGGTAATAGACCTATAGACCTCTGATGCAGAACTAACCAATTGCAATTCTGAAAGCATCCTATTGGAGGCAGTAGCGTGTAGGCATTTGCACATGTGACAACCCTGGTATTTTGAGCACTCTCCCATGAAAATGGCAGAAAATAAAAAGTCTGGAATTAAGAGTGATGAAGAAGAAAGCAGTGATGCAATAGAGGCTGAAGAAAGTGATATGCCCAAAGCATGTGCTGCATAATATACCTATGTAATATGTACCTTATGTACCAGTATCTTAAAAACATTACCCAATTACTAAATATGCCTTTAGTATTTGAATACATTGAATTTTTTTTTAAATGTGTTCTGTTTTATGTTTAGAATATTGCTTTCTTAATCTTCGGTTAGAAAAGTAGGGGTCGTCTTATACATGGGGGTGTCATATACACAGAAAAATACGGTAAATTTTCACACCGATTTTAACTTCTGAAGCCACAGCACTCAATTTATTATCGCTTTGAAGTTATTCTGTCACACATAACTCTCATGGTCAGAAAATAATCTGAAAAGATGCATTTAAATTGCTTACACCTGCAAATACACCATAGCATCCCTTTTTGCGGCTCCTAATGCGATGAGTGTCTGTATGATAGTATTCCCAAACCCTGTCCTCAAGTACCCCTAACAGGGCTAATTATTACCTTGGGGAAATGCAGACTGAATCCTACAATCACTGAGCAGAAAATTATATCACCTGTGCTGTGCTTCATAAATCTGGCAAACATGACCTATTAGTGGTACCTGAAGACCAGAGTTGAGAAACATTGCTGCGTGAGATTCATTGATGAACTCCTTTTCTAGACATTCTCATGAATTCAAAGCTCAGTCCTTTTCAGGACCACGTGATGGAGCTTGTGTTGCAGGAATTGTGTTCATGGTAGTTGCTGCTATAGTTTAAATTTGATAAAAATGTAATTGCCTTGTTTTTTAGTCATTATAAATTACTATAATTGCCAGCAGCAGCCAATTGGACACAGGTTTATAGAGATGTATAAATAATGGGGAAGTTCTTTAAAGAATCCTGTTAACTCAACAATGCAAGTAGGTAACAATTCAACAGGCCAGACCACTGAAGGGAGTTTCCTAAAGTATAACAGTGAAATTATTTGCAATGGACTATTACATATTGTTAAGTTTTATCGAAAGTGAGTGGATTTCGTTTTCCCGCAAAAAAGTATCTGTGTAATTATATTGCAGTGTGATTTGCTACACTTTGCAAGTTCAAAAGAGGCTGCTACCATCCTTTATTTTTCCTATAGATGACGTCTGTATGACTGGAAGAAATTGGTGAGCAGCAGAAACCTACCAGGCCTGTATCTGTGATAGACCTGGGGCTGCACATAACTACTCGAGTATATTGCTAGATTTTGCTGACAAAATTTTACCTTAAAATTAGAGGGGTTGTGTTATATTCGAGACATCTGCATCGCGTGAGAAAAAAAAACAACTTGCCTTGCTCTGGATCTCAAGTCTCCCGGAAGTTCCGTAGTCTTGCTGAAGTGAATGCGGGCACCCTGATGCTTGCAAACACTTCAGGAACTCCCGAATTCGGGAGAGGTGGGATCCACCACCCTGTTTAAGCCAATCATTCACCTCGCTCACCTCCGCCGGCCATCTAATCACTAGTAAAGAAGACAGGTGGCCGGCGACTTCATACTTAGTAACAACTGCAATCATTCTAGAGCAGAACACCCGGACCTGAGGGGTAGCCTAACTGTTAAGAGAACCTGGAAGGATTTTAATTGTTTACCGAGACTGTAAACTTTTGTCCCTTTCGTTATATTGGAGTCTTGAGTATTCTCTCATTTCCATAATAAATCTCCATCCACCGCGTTATATTCGGGTCGCACTATACTCGAGCATCTACGGTATTCAAAATTACTGTTTTTAGCTCTCCCTGTTATCTGCAGTATGCCATTAGATGTACAGAGAATAAAAAAAAGTGTAGCCTCTCTGTAAACCCTTATCCTCACTGCTGCATGTCCACACAGAATTCTGGAGCATATTAAGTAGTGCAACTCTTTTTAAATGGGTTACTGTCTACTTTTTGACGCTGTTGCATCATTTTAATGATGCCTGCTCAGCCGTATATCATTCTGTTATAGTCTGTCCAATATTGCGTCTTTCCATTGATGTTCACACGGTTTTGTGTCTTTCTGTTGATGCCTAGGTGATACTATAGGTTTAGCCTAGGCTAGGGCATTCTTCTACCTTTGCTCTATCCAGACCAATCTACTATCTTTTCAGGTTATGCTACTTCCTTTGTTTGTTTGCTGCCCTATTGCAGTTCTCTAGTCCGTTCAGTGTGTTGCTCTGTGTGTTCCTGTTTTTTTATCTTGACTTGTTTCGTGACCATCTTGTACTCTCCGCAGCTCAACCCATGTCTTGTTTGTTGCGTGTGTGATCTCCCCTGGCCTTGTTTTTGACTTTTCTTAGTTTAGATTTTATCTGGCTGTTACAAGGACCTGTAGCCTAGGCCACTTACTGGCACGGGGGGCACCCAGCATGAGCCAAGATGGGCCCATCATATTCATTAGATAGCCCTTTAGGCAGGTTAGCTGCTGGCTGCATTAAGCAAAGATCAGGAAATATAACCAGACAACAGAACAGGACAGCAGGTAGGGCTACGTTTAAGAAGAAAACCATAACAGACTGGCACCCAGCAGTACACTTAAAATCCAGAGACGTAGTCATTAACAATAGCCAAAGTCATAAACTAGAGCAGGTAGTCATACAAGCTAGGGATCAGAAACCAGAGAGGGATATCAGACAAGCTATGAGTCGGTACACCGGAGAGCTAGGAGTAGAGGAATAAATACAATAGACAGACAACTAGGCTAAAGTCATACACAGGAGTTCAATATCACAGAGACACATAAATCTGAAATAAACCAATATAACAGACACGATACTAGGATAAGCAGACAGACAAAGGAGACAAGAAACCACAAATAAACTGAACACAGGAAAACAAGGCAAAAATAACAGAAATCAATACCAACTCAGGATACAGATAAACAAGCAAAACCTCAGGGAGCTAAGCAACATGGAATTAGGTCATATGCAGGAGCCCTGGGCAATGGGGGAGGCTGCCTTATAAAGGCAACAGATCAGGTGATCCCAGATCAGGCTGGGCACAGGGGAATCCAGGAACAAGTGGAGAGGAAGGGATTTCCCAACATGGGTAAGAGCTGGCCTGGTTTATTCTCACCACTGGGGGACAGGGCTGGAAGGTGTGGAAACGTGACACCTTTAGGGTATGTGTCTCTGTGTACACGTCGATACTATTCATGATACCTGCTTTCAGGTTCCTCATTTGCCTAGGGATTACTGAAGCAAGTTTAACCCTTTAACTGCTGTGGCCACTGCCCTATGTGGCGCAAGTAGGAGGGGAAAGACACACTCATTATCCCCTTTATTCCTAAATGAGAGAGATGCATCAGGAGTTGAATACTGTTGACAGCAGTGGAGATACATGTTTGGCAGATGTAAAAGTTATGAGTATATTGTTTACAAACATTTTCACTTTAAAAATAAGAAAATTAATTGGCAATAAGCCTGCTGATAGGACCCAGTCCTGTGCAAATTTGCATTATACATCTATTGAAATTATGCTTCAAATTAGGGATGCACCGATACTGATACTAGTATCGGTGCCGTTACCGGGATCTGCATGAGTACTTGGTACTCGTGCAGAGGCCCGATACCTAAACTGATACCGGAAGCCAACGCAGGGCTGGCTTGCCAGCCAGCGTCCATGGGGCAGTGCTCGAATGGCACTCTGCCAGTGTCCTCTGGGTGCTCTTCTTCCTTCGAGCGTCTGCCGGCAAAGGGTTGTAGCCCGGCGGCTCACTTGGGATCCACCAGCCGCGATCTCACAAGAACACGGAGTTCAAGAGCTCACGTGAACTCCGGGATTTCGTGAGACCACAGCTTGTGCGTGGTTCCCAACGAGCGGCTGGGCTACAACCTTTGCCGACGGCTGCTCGAAGGAAGAAAAGCACAGCTGGGGGCAAAATATATATATATATATATATGAGAGCTGAGGCAATATATATACAGGAGAGCTGGTGGTAATATATAGGTGAGCTGGGAGCAATATAGGTGAGCTGGGAGCAATATAGGTGAGCTGGGGCAATATATTTGAGAGCTGGGCAATATAGGTGAGCTGGGGCAATATATGTGAGCTGGGGCAATATATTTGAGAGCTGGGGGCAATATATGTGAACTGGTGGCGATATATATATGTATGAGCTGGGGCAATATATATATGTGCTGGGGCAATATATATATATATATATGTATACACTGGGGGCATGTTATATGAGGTCTGTTCTTATTGAAAAGCGGTCACACGACATTAACCCCCCCTAACAGTTTTCCCGAGTGTGTCTCGGGGTTAAATTTCACCACTGAGAGCAGTAACCCCGAGACACACTTGGGCTATATACCTTACCACTCCCTGCGCTCCCTCTCTGAATCTTGCAGCCTCCTCCGGCGATCACGACCTCATACTTCCTGGGTTCCTTTCTCGTGAGGATGGAACCAGGAAGTATGAGGGTCGCGATCGCCGGAGGAGACTGCGGGGACATCGAGGGAGCGCAGGGACAGGTGATGTATCCAGTGGCATCCCGAGTGTTACTCAGGTTACCGCTTCCAACATAGGAATTTAACCCCGAGCCACAGTCAATATACCACTAGGGGGGGGAATAGAGCGCTTTCAGACACGAAATTTCTAAATAAATAGGCCGCCAGGGAGGTTAAATAAAAGTATTGGTACTTGGTATCGGTGAGAACTTGAAAAAAGTATCGGTACTCATACTCAGTCTTAAAAAAGTGGTATCGGTGCATCCCTACTTCAAACAAAGATTTAAATGTTAAAAGTGCAGTTTCAAATAGATGCATTAATTGACAGGTAGAGGTCGCAATCTGCTGGCCAAATAGAAAAATTACATCTCCGTAGGACAGTTTAGGATCAGGTTTTAATTGCAGAAAAGAAGTAAAGCTGTTAAAACTGTTTTGGCACCTTCTGTATCATTCCCAAGGTGCTAAAACGTTGGAAGCACATTGTGGAGGGTGATTGCAAATGAATTTTATTTACAAAAAAATCTGAAATTACCTTGCATTGCTCCAGTATTAGCTCACATTGAGTATACTACTCAAATTTGCGCAGGACCGAGTCGGGGCAACAGCAGGTGCCTTGACCTGTACTCAGTCTAGGGGTTATTTGCATTCTGCCACCAGCATATGCCTTCTTTCTCTTTGAAAAAAAAACATATATATAAAGCTCAAAAGCACTTAAGTCATACATACATCTAAAGATTTATAAACACCTGACTTAGTGAAGCACACTTATAAATTTCTGCAGTAGGTTAAACATTGGGATTTAGTTACAAAATATGATCACACATTGCATAAACCTGCTATAAAATGAATGTACTGCATTTTGGCAGGTCACGTAATCTAATGACTGTTCCTTTTAAAATCTTTATAGCATCTATGAAGGCTATAAAGTGGTATATTATTCATATGTATCTCTAGCGTAGACTATGCACACTCTTTGATGGTCTCTAATCCTGTTGTCCAAAGCAGCGTCCCATACTTATTATGTATTCTGCCCAGACTAAGCCCGCCTCATTGCTCGGTCACCATGCTGGCCCCCTATCTCTTTCCACCTGTCGGCATTTTGCAGCTCCCGTTCCTCTCTCTGCAGCCCTTGTCTGCTGTGTGTTTCGCAGTTTGCTGTTAATGAGTCCCTCTCATGCCAGGAGCCACGCACAGCTGGAACACACAGCGCTGATTATAGCAGCCATGAAATTAAAACTGATAAAAGAGCTGTCATTAATTTCACCCCTCCTCACCATGGCAAAGAATGGGGAGGGGGGGACACGGTGGAGTAAGGACCACAGGCATCACTGTAAAGCTAGAAATCCCCTGACTAATTTATTCACAATGCAGCAGCTCAAATCAGTTAACGAGAAGCCATAACTCTGCATTGTGGTGTGTTCGTGATGATTGGATTTGCGGTAAAGTAATGAGAAAAACATGACTTGATAAGGAGAAGATGTGACAGGGCTCTGAAATTTCTCTCACCTTCAAGTACAGAAAGCCTTTGTCCTACGCCTAAACAAAAAAAAAAAAGCCTAAAGGAACGTTGGGCGTATACTCATATTTCAGGATCATATTTTTAGCCGCTAGTTCCTTGGCATTCTCATAATTTACCCAGAAATAGATCGCTTCTCTATCCATTTTGCTTTGCATTGTAGCTAAATGAATGAGTACACTGGGGGTTCGTCATTGACACTACCTGGATTGTCAGAAGTCTTCTAACTCATTTTTAACCCATGATTAACTCATTTTTAACCCATGATTCATGGATGTTCTTATTTTTTCCTCAAATAATTAGAATTTGCGATAATTAATTTGCTGTTTGGTGTTGTTGCTGTTCGTGGATGAGCATGACTGGCATCCATTGCAGCTAGACTGCCAGAGGTGTCATATAAGAATTCTGTTCATTGACATTTCCTTGGTGTTCTCATCATTTTACTCAGAAGCAGGTAATGTCTGGGAATGCTTTGGCTCAGGCTTGTTGCTGTTGGGTAAGCATGCCGGGGACTGTCATTCACAGCACCTGGATTGCCAGAGGTGTTCTACCTCAGCTCGTATATAAGTGGCACTGCCACACACTCTCAGCTACCCTGTGTTGTACTCGGGCTCAGCTGGATGGTGCTGGAATCCTAAGAGTTGCTTTGTCTGCTTTTTACAAAAGACAGAGAGACAGGAGTGGGTGTTGCTAAGAGCTTCGCTCCTATTATCTTCTGTATGACTCACAGTAATTCGCCATCTGTGCTTCCATTTTGCCGGATGCCTTTTTAACTTTATAAATGCATAAAGACAGACCGGAGAACATCACAGAGCATGGTATATAAAGGGTGAGCGCTTTCATTTGGATGCGTTGTTCAGTCGGTGAGGGAAGGATGCTTTGTGTTCGCTTCTCTGCCATTTGGTTTCCTAAATGCTACACAGATTATAAAATTTGAATTACAATGTAAATCTCTTCCTATCGAAGACAAGTTTCTGCTCTACATAAAATGGTCACTTGTGTAGTGTTTGATCGTATGAAGTCAGAGTCAGGTACACAAACCTCAAGATGGTAAACTGTTAACTGTGCGAGTCAGCTTTCTTTTTTTATAGAGCCGTTACTAGGAAATGGGAGGCATACATCAGTGTGCGTGCTGATTTTTACAGTGATTAATAGAACATAATACTGCGTGTGATGCATGCCTATACATGTGGTATACTGCTAATTGACTGTACAATAGAGGGAAATGTTCTGGAAAAATGAAAGGCTGCCCCATATGACCCTAGCTTTTGGGTATATATTATAGAAAAACAAGAATTTGAGTCACATAATGAAAGGCCAGCTCACATGGGAAATCTGGGTGATGGATATCTATTCCCTACCGTTTAATGATGTGATCAGCAAGCTCGGCTGTCCAAGTGGTTTAGCACTACATCTCCCATGATGCTCAAACATTCGATAGGCAGGCTTTATAGGAAATGTAGTTCTAAATTATCTGGAGGACCATAGGTGACCCCTGATAATATAATATATGAAATATCTTTTATGTAAAGTTAGGGAAAGACTAACGGATGTAAATAAGGAAAATACTTGGTTTTACATGTTGAATTGATTAAGGCAGAGTTCAGAAAAAAGAGAATGTATTTTCTGCTACTCATGGTAGAACCAATTGGTGGATTCTGCTCATGTGCAATCAAACGATTGCCACCTTTTGCACCATGTGTCTCAAGGTCATATATAGGGTCAATGGAAAGCACAGAGCATGGACCTTTCCAAGGATACCAAAAAATGACTACAGGGTTTATTCAGAGAGCACGAAAATGTCACCGATATTTCGATGCTCTCCTGTTCACCGCACTTAGGCGAGTTCAAGTCGCCGACCATACGATGAATTTAGCATTCACCACAGGGTTCATGAAGTTCAGCGAATCAGTTGCCGAACGCATCCAAAAAAACGTCGAATCAATCAGAAAAAATTTAAAATTGATCTGAAAAACAGCCGAATGCAACCAACGATCCGCCGAACAGACCAAGAAATCAATCCAAAAAATGCTGACCCACATAACAGACCGAGGAATCAATCCAAGTACCACCGACCAGCAGACAAAAACGACAAACCACCGAACAGGGGTTAAAAAAAAAAAACACTGCAACTTTTAAAAGACGTGCAGCGCTCACTCCCGGAGGAGCCGCTGAATTTAAACCTCAGGTCAGTCTCCCCGCACTAGGGAATAAATATACACCAGCACTGTTGTGGATTTTATACGTTATATAGTTTACTGATCTCAAATAAACTGGCATATATAAAGCAGCACGGTATACATATATATTTACAGGTGTTCGTAATGCGAGAAACGCGTAGCGGAAAAGGAAAATAAATATTAACCCCTTCGGTGTTGGAATGTGAGTCCCGTACAGGTTGTGTCCCAAAAAGGTGTACGTGTATGCGTGTGTTGGTACCGGGTACAAGATTCAACTGGCCAGTGAATAATTTACAGGTGTCTTCGACTAGTCACGTTGGGGCCCTGTAGGTTTAGACAAACTTGCAGCGTGCTTTATTATTTTTACTGTGGCCGGGAAGGCCTCTCACCCATCCGCCAGATACTCTGCGCTCTGCTCGACCCAGGGCGTCCCGGATCCGCTTGTCTTGCTTGTCCGTTTCTGCCACAAGATGCTCCGCTCACCGCCTGCACTCCCATTAGGTCATCTGCGGTCTCCTAACTCGGGGTCCTTCAGCTACTCGGTATCTGTATAAACTTATCAGAGGTGGATCGCTAGGTCTCTGACAAGTAAGGTGAAACCGATCTCCAGCTCCGCAAGGCCGCACCTGCGCTCCGGCCTGGTCACGATCATTGTCTGTCTCACGTGCGTCTTGCGCTCTTGCTCCTCAGCACGCTCTGGGTTTCCCCTGCACGAGGCTGTGGATGTAAGTCTGTTTCTCCCCACCCACTTCCGGTTCCCGGCGCAAAGCATGCTCGAAAACGTAGTCCCATTGTCCAGTGTCTCTTACATTGCACTTGTATAAGTACTACAGCAACAGTGTTTTAAACCAGCGCTACACTCTCCCCCTCCTAGAACTCTTTGCACCGTGGTAACAGCCTCTTCAGTGATATGTCCTGGTGAGTCGTAGGTGAGTCTTTGAGGGGGTCGGACAGAACGTTTTGGCTCGGGCTCAATCAGTTCCTCTTCAGGTGGAAGTACTACAGGTGCGGGTTCAGTTCTTTCATCCACAACCGGAACAGACATCTCTTCGGAGTATGATCCTTCCAGTGAAGGCATTGAACTGTAATCATAAGATGCAGCCTCAGGAACTACAGGAATTTCAGAAGTCTCGGGAACTTCCAATTGGAATTCAGGAGCCTCAGGCCTCAGGTTACTTTCCCACCGTTCAGGGACTGGAATGACCTCTTCAGGCTCTGGTGAGCGCACCAAGTCCAGACAAAAGCTTTCCTCCTCACTGTCCCCTTCACTCTCTTCAACAACCCGTGTCTGCTGAGACCGAGTAACGGGAGTTAAGCGTGGAGCAGGCGGGTTAGGCAGAGAAAGTTTGTCACCGACTGGTATCCTTACAGCCTCTCTCAAAGGTAGCAGATGATTCCGGTGCCAGTTTTTAAGAGGCCCAGCCTTTCCATCCGGTTGGATTTGGTAAACTGGCAGACCCGGCAGTTGTTTGCAGACAATGTAGACCTGAGATCTCCATCTATCCGCCAACTTATGCCTTGCAGCAGCACCCAAGTTCTTCAACAAAACCCTATCACCGGGTTGTAGATCCTGTATCCGAACTTTCAAATCATAGTTCCGCTTATTCCTCTGTTCCCTGTTTCCTGAGGTCAAACAGGCCTGTTCAAAACGCAGAGGCCAAGTTCTTCCGAAGTCTATCCACATAATTTCTGTGAGAAGCTACCGACGTCTGGTCCAGAGATAGCCGAAACGCCAAATCAACCGGCAGTCGAGCTTCTTTTCCGAACATAAGACGGTACGGTGAGTATCCAGTAGCGTCACTCTACGTACTGTTGAATGCATGTACTAGCGTAGCTATGTGACGACTCCAGCTCTGTTTCTCTCTGTTTGACAGTGTCCCCAACATGTTTAGCAGCGTGCGATTGAACCTTTCGGGTTGAGCATCACCTTGAGGGTGATATGGTATAGTTCGGGTCTTCTGAATTCCCAACAGTTCCAGTAATTGCCCAACAAGCCGGCTCTCAAAGTCTCTACCCTGATCAGAGTGTATCCTCCTTGGTAGGCCATAGTGAACAAAGAACTTTTCCATTAGAACCTTGGCTACCGTAGGAGCACGTTGGTCTTTCGTGGAAAAAGCTGGGGCATAACGGGTGAAATGATCAGTCACTACTAGAATATTTCCCTGCCCACTAGTATCTGGCTCTAAGCACAGGAAATCAATGCACACCAAATCCATGGGTCCTTGACTTTGTAGGTGGCTCATTGGAGCGGTTCGGGTCGGTAGGGTCTTCCTTTGGATACACCTCAGACATGAATGGCAGTAACTTTCCACTTCAGCTCTCATGCAGGGCCAATAGAATCTGTCTCGCACCAGCTTAAAAGTTCTCTCTGCACCTAAATGTCCATGTTCATCGTGTAACGACTGCAGCACATCCTCTCTGTGCTTAGTGGGAAGGAACAACTGTTGGGTCTCTTCAGCATTGTTCGAGGGGCTCCTTCGGTAGACCACCCCATCCAACATCTTCAATCGTTCCCACTCTTTATATACAAATCTGGCCCCTTCTGGGGAATTTGTCAGAAGAATCTCCCGTTGGTTCACGTTCAGGGCCTTCGCGGTTAATGCAATCAAAGGGTCTTCAGCCTGATCAGCTCTCAGGTCCTGTTTTGAAAAAGAAGGCAAACTTTCATCCCTCAGCTGCGTAGGATTACAATAGAACTCTGGAACAGCCGCAGCCATAACTCCTATGGCTTCCGCTTCAATCCCTCCATTGACCCGGCGCTCTGCTCCTTGGCATAAAGCTTGCACCCCATTGGAGTTAACTGAGTCCATTCTGTAATGTAGGGTCTCCTCAACAAAGCATCGGCATCCCGATTATTCACCCCAGGGCGATACTTCAGGCTGAACCGAAACCCTGACAGAGCGGCCAACCACCGATGTCCCGTGGCGTCCAGCTTCGCAGTAGTAAGGACGTAGGTAAGAGGATTGTTATCCGTCTTTATCACAAATTCGGCTCCATACAGATAGTCTTTTAGCTTATCTACCACCGCCCACTTCAAGGCTAGAAACTCCAATTTGTGGGTAGGATAGTTCTTTTCCGAGGGCGTAAGGCTCCGGCTCACATACGCTACAGGCCTCAGCAATCCACCATACTCTTGGTACAGGACTCCCCCTAAACCTTCTCTACTGGCATCCACATGCAGTTCGTATGGCTTGTGAGGATCCGCGTAAGCCAAGACAGGAGCTCGAGTTAGACTCTCTTTCAGCTTCACGAAAGCACCTTTGCATTGACTAGTCCATTCTCCCTGGATAGATTCTCGAGCCTTCCTTGGCCCTGGAGCCGACGAATCTCGGTCAGAGGCCTTGTGGCTTTCTTCTTCGTCTTCTTTCTGTAGGAGCTTGTTCAGTGGTTGAGCTATCTTGGCAAATCCTCCTACAAATCTTCGATAATAGGAGCAGAACCCCAAGAAAGATCTAAGTTCAGTAACATTTCGGGGTCTAGGCCAGGAAGCTATGGCTTCCAACTTCCGAGAATCTGTCGAAACGCCTTCTGCTGAAACCACATGTCCCAGATATGTAACGGAAGGTAAGCAGAATTGACATTTCTCCAGAGACAATTTCAACCCCTCTTCATGGAGCCTCTTCAAGACCTTCTCCAACCGCTGTTCATGTTCTTCCAGAGTCTTCCCGAACACAATAATATCATCCAGATACACTAATACTTCGATCAGGTTCATGTCCCCGACAGTCTTCTCCATTAACCGTTGGAACGTGGCTGGTGCTCCCGTAAGGCCTTGAGGCATTCTGTTGAATTTGAAGAACCCCAGTGGGCAGATGAACGCAGTCTTCTCTTTGTCTTCAGGATGCATTGGTATCTGGTGATACCTACTTCGCAGGTCTAGTACACTAAACCATTTTGCTCCAGACAGACACTGTAAGGCATCTTCTATCCGAGGAGTAGCATATTGATCTGGGATGGTTCTCCGATTTAGCGAGCGATAGTCTATACATAGACGGACAGAACCATTCTTCTTCCGGACCATTACTATTGGAGATGCATACGGGCTCCTGGACTCTTGGATCACCTTAGTTCTTTGCAGTTCATTCAGCTGCTCTCGTAGATCATCCAGGTCTCCCAACGGAACTCGTCTTGACCTTTCTCGAAACGGCTTGTCTTCCTGTAGTCGAATGCGATGCTCAGTACTCTTGGCTAGGCCCACGTCGAACTCATCCTTGGAGAGCAAGTCCCTCCACTTTAGGACCTGGGACTGAAGACGTTTCTTCCATTCGGGCGAGATGGGAGCAGCCTTAGGATAGAACCTGTCATCTGGAATCTCTTTATCCACTCCCCCTCCTAAATCGGTAGGAGAGAGAGGCGTAGCGGACGCTACTTGCCCGATAGGCATTCGTGCTTTCAGGACCACTGGAGAATCAGACACATTACACATACTGACTGAGACTCTTCCTCGTGTTCGTTTCAAAGCTCTTGTGGAGATTATTTCAGGGATTACTTCTACTCCGGCTTCATTCCCATGATTAAAATAGGTTTCCAGTACCACATAGGGACATGGTTGTGATCCGTTCAACTTCACTGAAGCCCGGAAGCTCGCTACTTCTCCTGATTGCAGAACCTTCTCTGTTCCTTCCAATCTCCATAGGCGCCCCACTTCAGCAGGTGCCTTCTGTTCTTCGACCATTCTCTGATAAACTGGACGTAACATTAGGTGTACTCCTTTCGTAGAACCTTCTTCCAGTACCACAGTAGTCAGGAGACGTCGCACCAGATCAGTATTCGTCCCCACTATCATAGAACTTCTGTTTGCCCCTGAAGGCCGAGGACACACAATGGCCAACGCATCACAACCTCCAGACTGTCTGATGACTTCGGATCCGATCTCTAACTTCACCTGTAGATATCCGTCATAGGGAAGTTTCTCAGTTCCGATACCCCAGATTTCCAGGTCCTTCAATTTCTGTAGAGGTATGTGCTTCAAGTGCTTCTCGTAGAAGTCTCGGTAGATCAAGGTCACTTGAGCCCGAGTCCAACAGAGCTTTAGTGTAGACTCCCTCTATTTGAATCGGCACAATGGGAGAAGGACCTATCAGCTGGTCAGGAAACTTTGTTGTAGTCACAGGAAGTTTAGACCCAGTTTGTTGTACCCTGGCCTTCTTCTTGGCCCGTGTAGGTTTTGGGTGTGCATTGCTTCCCCATGACGTAGTACCGGATGCTAAGGGAGTGACTCTTTCAGTCCTGGCAGGCTCAGCAGTTGGCCAGACTCTGGGCCCTCTCGGCCTCTCAGTCCTGGCTTGATTTTTGGAGCGGCTTCTGACCACCAGGCACCTAGTTTGCTCCTTCACTTGTGCCCTCTGGCGTTTCCCGCTGGTGAGGTAGATAGTAGCCCCTCCATGGCTTTTAGAAGCTCTTCTACCATATTTCTTTCAGACTTTTGACTTTTGCATTGTGCGCGGAAATGACCCATTTCCCCACAACTGAAACATTTCTTCTTTGAAGACGGAGACGCACTTACTTGCTGTGATTTGGTTGAAGGACCCTGGCCAGACACCACATCAACTCCAGTTATCAGCAAGGAACTTCTGCATATCGGTCTGTGTCTCTGCCACCTTCAAAAGTGCTCGGCACAGGTCCGCATGCGCCTGTTGCAATTCCGCTTGAGTTTCTTGTACCTTCTTAATGGTTTTGTGCAACTCACTATGTGCAGAAAGGGTTAGTTATTTTGCAGCATTCTCTGTGGATTTAGGAACAACCAAACGCTCTTGTTCGTCCACTTCGGATCCATAGGTGTCTAACGAATCATCTTCAAGTTGCATACATTCATTATGCCTCACAGGTTGTGCGTAAGCTCTTTCTCCTCTTCTAAAGGATTTTTCTTCAAGTAAAGCCTCTTCCTCTCTGACAGCTCGGATCAGTTCCAGGTATTTCAAATCTCGGTTACCTTCCCTGCTTCTCAGCTGTAGCATCACCGGATCTAGAGGTTGAGTGCCCCTCAGGATCTGTTGCATTCAGATTTTATCTACTTCGGCCGGTTCGGCCCCTTTCTTGAGAAGTATCTGGTGCAGAATCTTATCTAGGCGCCTCATAGATTCAGTCATTTTCTCACCTTTCCGCTGGTAGGTGTGTTCATACTGGTACACGAGCTCCGCAGCCTTTTCCGTTCGCCCAAAGACTTCCTGTAAAATATTTAAATAATCTAAAGCAGTGCAGTCTTTCTTACTCAATTTTAGGTTTCTTACAGCCTCTGACGCAGGTCCCTTTAAGCTCTCAGTAATCCTTTGCTTCTTCTGCGCTTCGGGGACGTCCCACTCATCCAGAGCCTGCATCGCCTGTTCTACCCATTCTTCGAAGGTTTCTTCTCCCGCTGGAGTTGGTACGTTTCCTGTAAAGTTTCTCAACCGTCGATAACCAAAGTTGGTGTGCGGAGGGCTTGTTCTTTGACATTTAGCCAGCAAATCTCCAATAGCCACTATAAATTCAGGCCCGATCATGGCCAGCGGACTGGGCGTGGGAACACTCGCGGGATCGCCACGTGGCGCACTTGGCTGAATCAGTTGAATTTCCACCTCATCGGTCAGCTTCACGCTCGCGCACTGAAAACACACTGGAACACCCTTTCTCCACTCAAAAAGAACATACGTGTGAGAGGTATTTGGGTTCTCTTTAATGTCCAGGATTAACCCCCGATGATCTGGTGTCAGCACACCCACGGCCTGGCGAATCTGATCTTCGGCCCAAGTGTCTGCAAGAATATCCATGACTATACACAATTCTGTCTGACTACTGTGCTCCTCACACCATTTGGCAGCAGTGTCTGGATCCATATTTAACCCTTTAAATGCGTTTTTTCCAGAGACTGGATCCCGGAAACGAGCCCCCACGTGTAGTGCTCACTCCCGGAGGAGCCGCTGAATTTAAACCTCGGGTCAGTCTCCCCGCACTAGGGAATAAATATACACCAGCACTGTTGTGGATTTTATACGTTATATAGTTTACTGATCTCGAATAAACTGGCATATATAAAACAGCCCGGTATACATATATATTTACAGGTGTTCGTAATGCGAGAAACGCGTAGCGGAAAAGGAAAATAAATATTAACCCCTTCGGTGTTGGAATGTGAGTCCTGTACAAGTTGTGTCCCAAAAAGGTGTACGTGTATGAGTGTGTTGGTACCCGGGTACAAGATTCAACTGGCCAGTGAATAATTTACAGGTGTCTTCGACTAGTCACGTTGGGGCCCTGTAGGTTTAGACAAACTTGCAGCGTGCTTTATTATTTTTACTGTGGCCGGGAAGGCCTCTCACCCATCCGCCAGATACTCTGCGCTCTGCTCGACCCAGGGCGTCTCTCCGCTTGGCTTGACTGGGACTCTGTGCCACCGGATCCGCTTGTCTTGCTTGTCCGTTTCTGCCACAAGATGCTCCGCTCACCGCCTGCACTCCCATTAGGTCATCTGCGGTCTCCTAACTCGGGGTCCTTCAGCTTCTCGGTATCTGTATAAACCTAACAGCGGTGGATCGCTAGGTCCCTGACAAGTAAGGTGAAACTGATCTCTAGCTCCGCAAGGCCGCACCTGCGCTACGGCCTGGTCACGATCATTGTCTGTCTCACGTGCGTCTTGCTCTCTTGCTCCTCATCGCGCTCTGGGTTTCCCCTGCACGAGGCTGCAGATGTAAGTCCGTTTCTCCCCACCCACTTCCGGTTCCCAGCGCAAAGCATGCTCGAAAACGTAGTCCCATTGTCCAGTGTCTCTTACAGTGCGCTTGTCTCCCTCTGGTGGCCAAAAATAAGTACTACAGCAACAGTGTTTTAAACCAGCTCTACAGACGTTTAAAAGAATAAATACTGCATGAAAATAATATATGCGGTCCTATGAAATGAAAAGGTCTGTTACAATAAAAAGGTCGGTTACAGAATAAAAAAAAAAGGCCATGTAAAAAAAATATATCGGAATTAAATATTTCGCAAAAAAATACCAAAAGGTGCCTAAAAAAGAAATAAGTATAGAGACTTTTTGCTACAAATGAAAACAGTAAATGGTTGAATAAATATTACATAAGAGTGGGGAATTTTTTTTACAATGAATCCTATGGGGTTCACCTGATTAAACCTGCATAACGAAACCACTGAAAATCAGGGCATTTCACTGACATTTTGGTGGAGTTTGGTGTTCTCTGAATAGATTAATCATTACTTATCAATGAGGAGTTCACTGTATTTCGCTGGCAATTTGGCAATATTTGGCAAACTGCCAGTTTTTTGAATAGCCGAATTGCCATGAAATTGCACCGTAAGAGGAAATTCACTGTTCGGTGCAATTTTATGACTAATTTGGTGTTTTTTTGAATGACTCCTCTTGTTATGTGTAAGAATAATAAAATTAAAAAGAGAATACAAAATTTCCAATATTAAAGCATTGTATACTTGTACTTATGAAATGAGCAATGCTGCTGCAATAACTCACATTCTCATTGCTCACGCCGGGAGCAAGTGTGGAGATGATTGCACAGTGCTGAGCAAATAATAGCAACAAAAAAAAGTCAAAATGAGCCACTTTAGAGGGTGAAATGGATCAGTAGCGAAGGGGTTAGAAATAAACTTACAAATGTATATAAAAGTGTGTTAAAAGACCGTAGTGTGACTGTTTTGTTAATTATTACAGTTCTGGAATGCTTCCTCCTCCCAGATTGAAGGCTGCCTGGAGAGCCACTAAGGGCCATATTCACTACCTAAAGATAAAATGGGGGCACTAACAGGGAAAACTTGCGCCTACAGGTTTCACTGTAGAGTCCCCATTTTAGAGTAAGATCTTATAAGTTCTTCTTATTATTATTCTTTATTTATAAAGCGCCAGCATATTCCGCAGCGCTGTACAATGTGCGCAGTATAGACAGGGTTACAATACATTAAACAATTGACAAACGAGGGCCCTATTCCCGCGGGAACTCACAATCTACTTCAGCACCTTGTCCCAGAATGCAGCGCTACCCTCAGTGATACTTCCAGGCCACGTGAGTATTGCCTCCTAGAGTCCATAGGACTCCATGGAGGATTGCATTTCCAGGCCGAGATCCCTGCGCGATCTCACAGAATGATTGCGGAAGGAGACTGGGAACTATTAGTCCCCAGTCTCACTGTGCTCGCGGCCAAGAGAAGCAGCGGATCGGGCCACTATTCTCACTTCGGGATGAGAGAGGAGTATCTGATTGGGTGGTGTTTTAGGGGTGCTAAATGGTTTTGCAAAAGTGGAATCAGTTATAGGTGTTGCTAATTACTGATTCTGCCCCATGTCTAGTAGAGGATTTGCTTAGTACAGTAGTACAGTAAGCTCGCAGAAGCCAGCGCAAGCACCGATGCGCTAACAGATTTTTCATGGGTTTAGCATTAGGAACGTAATATGGGGGGCATGCATTAAAGTCACTTATCCTAGTGTTAATGCTGACTCATCTGAACGCTACTGTTACGAGTTCTAATCCATAATTAACGCAAAGTATGTCAAGATCTAGGGGCTTTTTTGAACAATGCACTGAAATAATTTTCGGAATGATTAGTTTGCTCCCAGAAGAGATTTGTGATGTCACACACTTTGCTTTGGAAGAGGTGATGAATTCTCCCCCAAATTTTAATCACAGGAAAAACTGTAATTCAATGCCTGGAATAATTTATGCTCAACTCAGAAAAAGGGAGACTTCCAGGGATAAAGTGCATGCTAGATGATGGTGAGCTATCATAATTTCTCCTCCTAACGAGTCGATCAGAAGGACCAAACTAAATAGACTGCATTGTATTCCCTAGCACATTCATGTCTAAATAATTATATTCTGGTATATGAAGCACTATGTGACATGCAGGGTTAGATAATACCTACATTTTAACTCATTATACTCTGGTTTATAACACTCCTATTTTGTTATTTGTTGTATGCTGGCCTAGGACAAAAGCTTTACAGAGATTGGAATACAGTCAAATTCTAGTGCCCCAGCATAATAAAATGTCACCAGCCACCACTATTAATAGATAGAATTGTGTAATGTATGTCAGAAATGGCACAGGATGTAAATATTAACCCCTTAAAGTCATGCAAATGTCGCAACATTCTCCTGAAATAGTTGGACTTTAATGCCCTAGTGACACAAAACATCCCTCTGTTACATTGGGCTAGATTTAACAACCATATGTGGATAGACCAGGTGTGATCAAAGATGCCGTCTCACAGCTATTCAAAACAGCACTTTATTGCCAGCGCTATGCCCCACCCCCTGGTGTTACTTAAGGGGTTATTCAAAGAGTGCCGAATTTGCCACCAAATTGAACCGAACGGTGAATTTCCCATAAGGTGCAATTTGGTGACAACTCAGCTATTCAGAAGGCTGGCGATTTGCAAATATTGGCGAATTGCCAGTGAAATTCAGTGCAATTCGGCTACCTTTGGCGGCAGTGAAATTCCCCATAGAGAAGTAATGGTTACTCTATTCAGAGAACGCCGAATAGCAGAGAAACGTTGGCGAAATGCCCAAATTTTCTGTGCTTTCGTTTGACAGGTTTAAGCAGGCGAATCCCATAGGTTTTAATATAAAAAAAAAAAAATCCCTGTTTTTACTCTTTTTTTTATTTATTTTATTCAACTGTTAAATCTTTTCTTTTGCATCAAAATGTCTTTTTATTAATTCTTTGAATTTTTTTGGCATTTTTCTGGAGTTTTTCAGTGAAATTTTTTATTCCATTTAATTTTAAATGGCGTTTTTTTATTCTGTAATAGACCTTTTTATTATTATTTATAGGAGCTTATTTACTATTTCCTTCATGCATCATTTTTTTTAAAACCCCTGTAAAATTTGGGGGGGGCTTTATTATATTTTTTTTACCCCAGCTCAGCAGCTGATCGGCTTTATTAGCCTGCGGTCAGCGGATCATTGGCAGCGTTTGGAAGATCCCTCTTGTGCCTTTTGGGGACCCTGCGGTGAATATCCTTAATTCACCCCAGGGTCAGCGAACTTAAATCGCAGAGTCGCACTGAATGTGCCGAACAAAAAAGCACCAGAATTTCGGTGCTTTTTGAATAACCCCTTTAGTCATGCTAAGGAGGCAAGATTGAGTCCAGAGGCATCTCTAGAGACCTCAGCCGAGAAGACTGACATCTTGGTGTCAGATCACCCTCTCTGAGCTAATAGACACGGAAATCAGTGACTACAAGGGAATGTGAAAACTGACACTGGCCAGAGCTGCATTAGAGCTCTGTCAGTGTCGAAGAGTGTAGCTCAGCATTACAAGTGTAGCTTTACCCCAGGAGCTCAAATCTGACAGTGTACAGCACTATTTGTTCTGGATACTGTTCAGGCTTCTGCAAAATGTTCAGCTTCAAAGTGAAATGTCTCATCTAACATAGGAAGTAACATTTAACATATCATCAGCAACAGAAATTGATTTCAATAAACATATAAATCATACATAGATGCAATTATTTTTACAAATATTATTAGGTCCACCCATGACGGATGTTATACAGGGCTATTGCAAAATCTATTGCAAAAAATTGTTAAATCCAATGCTTGTACTTTGCTTAACCCCTTCAATACCATCTGCTGGCCAAAGAGCACTAGTACATCTCCATGGTACAGCTTGGGGTCCGTTTTTTTCTTTGTGTGCTTTAGATATTAGATACTTGAAGAATAATTAAAATGTATGTAAACTGTAACATTTGGTTTCCACAAAACTGCTGGATCTGGGAAGTGGATTTATTAAAAAAACACTTACAGGGTTATTCAAAGAGATCCGAATTGCTTGAGAAAGGTAACCGAACTCTGAAAATCATTCGGCTATCCAGAGAGCAGGCAATACGCCAAATCCTGGCGAATTGCCTGAACATACGGTGCCTGTTCGAGGGCAGTGAAAACCCCATGAAAAAGCACTGCTTCGGCTATTCAGAGAACACAAACCCCTAATGCCCTGCCATTCGGTGGTTTAATTCGGCAAATTTATTCAGGAGAATCCCATAGGCTTCAATGTTAAAAATATTCCCGTTTTAATTCAATATCTAATAAACCGTTCATTATAAAATTCTGCAGTAAATAGTCTCTTTATTTATAGATTTTTTAGGATATTTTTGGCATTTTTCTGGGGTTTTTTTTTTATTTTCTTTTAAGTTTACTTATTTTTTCTGTAACAGCCCTTTTTTATAATCATTCCTTGGACCTCATATGCAAATTTCAGACATTTTCGCTCAGTAGTTTCTTTGCAAACAGTGTTTCACTTTTCAAACATTCATACAAACTGTTTTCCTAATTTATTCACTTCACTCTGTCTGCGGTCTTGGCTTTTTCTGGTGGCTTCGCTGCGTGTGATCGGCTCCTGCTCGGGTTTTTCTGTGATCTTCGGCAGGTTAATAAAGATGTTTTTGAGGGTTTTCGGCATGCATTCGCTGGGTTTTGCGGTTCGTTTTCGTCGGGTTTGCAGCAGCTTTTCCCTGCAAATCGGGGACCCTGTGGTGTTTGCTGAATACACCGCAGGGTCACCGAAATGGGATCGGCAAAAGGAACCGAATTGAAGAGAACGAAAAGTCACCGAACGTGCGGTGACTTTTCAAATCTCTTTGAATAACCCTGTTAGTGAAGGGGTTAAAGCTGTGAGGGTGCACACAGGCCTATGCAGAATCTACAGTAGTTTAAATCATTAATCACTTCCTTAAACATAGAAAAGATCTATATAAACTCGCCTGCTGCCACATAAGAAAACAAATAAATATACCGTCACTAGTACAGACAAAACATGGGGGTGTTGGAAAGACAGAACTTTAGCATCTTATGTATTTCTTGCTTTGCAATGTTTACTCATGGATGACAGAAGTGTCTAGGATGTAGGCGTCATTTAAAAATAACTATATTAAAACTTAAATAAAAAAATAAAAGAAACTACAGTCGCGAGTACAGAAAATAAAAATCAGGGGGTGTTGGCAGACAGGCCATTGACATCTCACGCATTTCCCTCTTCTCTATGCTATTTTTAGATGATCTCCTGTGCACATGATACACAAATACAGTGATTAACAAATAATTACACACAGTACACAAGATCCAATAGGCATGCGTAGGTATAAACTGAAGATGAATCATATTGCAGCGGGAAGAATACAAGGTAGCTGGTGTGTGCATTCCACTTTCACTCATTACATTAAAATGAAAAAACGTATTTGGATGGTATTCTCTTGGTATCCTTTGTTAAGGCAATAGTGTGACTATGCAGGAGAAAAGTAAAAAAACAGATAACAACTAAGTACCAGGCCTCTATTTAAAAGTTTATGAGGATAGGATCGTAGGCAGGGCTGGACTGGGACAAAAAAACTCAGCCCCGGACTTCATCCAGACCGGCCCACTTTAATTATGCAAACCCGCCCATAAATAGTATATAAACCAGGGGGCGGACTGACAAGACTCAGGGCCCCCAGACCAAATAAAGCAAGGGCCCCCACCAGACTCCACCCATGGAGACTTGTGCGTCCAATGAATATTAAAGGGAGATGACTAGGAACTATTTGTTCCCAGTCTCACTCTGATCACGGGGATAATAAATGGCGGATCGCGCTGCTGAGAGGTGACTTTGGGATTTAATTGGGGAGGAGGGGATCGGTTAGGAGAATGCAAAATCAGCTTTGAGGAAACGCCATTTCACAGTGAAATACCATCTCCTGCGTGGAAGTGCAGGCTACTTTGGAATAATCTGCGCTTCTACACAGAGTTTACAATTAACATCTCCCATAATAAATATAGGAGACATTAATGTACAGTGCCCTCCCACAGGGAAACGCTACATTTGAGCCACAAGCTCCACTTGTGGCTCAAATGGAGTGGCGGTTCCGCTCAATAAAATAACTACAGGAGACGTTATGTGTAACGTTTCCTGTAGTTCAGTTATCGACAACTATGGAATTTCGCCCCAAATCGGCTCCACCAAGCTCACCTTAAATTTGTGCATGGCTGACTGGAGCTGGTTTTGCTGACACTGCTGCGCTGGCAGGCGTTGGTCTTGCTGGCACTGGTGTGCAGGTAGGCGGCCTGGTCTTGCTGGCACTGGTGTGCAGGTAGGCCTGGTCTAGCTGGCAGAGGTGTAATGGCCGGCACTGGTCTGGTTGGGTTTGCTGGCAGCAGTGGCGACTCTAGGAACAATATATAGGGGGGGGGACACATAAGATACCACAGTCAAAACTGAGGGGCACTAATAATTTTCCCCACAAAATCACACCGCTGGAAAAAAACTAAGATTACAAAATCCAGGAGTAATGTGGTACAACGATACGTTTTTTTTGTACTAACCTGATACTTACCGCACGGCGCACATTACTGTGAGTTTTATTGCTGTGGAGGCTCCACAATGGAGCTCTTTGATATGCTCTATGGAGGGGTCCTTTTTTGTGTTTTTGTTGTTTTTTTACTATATTACTTTATTTTTTACTATATTTGCCCTCCCAAATTACTATTTTGGCCACCCAACAAAAGAAATATTTATTATTTGCTCCCAACCCCAGAATAAAATAAAATCAATAGTTTGCCCCAAGTGCGAAGGCAAATTAATGTTTTTTTTAAATCTAATTTGGGGGGGGTGCAAATACATATTTTTTTGTTTTGTGTTCTTTATGGGTGGCCAAATAAAGTAATTTTCATTCCGGGGGGGGGGGGCGAATAAAGTGAGTCTGGATTTTTTATATTGCTGGGCCTGGGTAATTCAAGTAAAATTGAAATTTTTTTGGGGGTGATCTTTTTTATGAAACAGGGTAGGGGTGATCTCACTCACCAGGTCTGGTCTGGTCTAGTGCTGCATCTGCTCCGTCCGGCGTGACAGTCTTTACTTCTGTTATTTTCTGTTCTTCTGTCCTTCTCCTCTTCTTCTTGGGTGCAGCCGGGAGAATCGCCGGGACGGGGCATAGAGCTTGGACGGAAAAAGTCACATCATCTGACATCATCAGAGCGGGCTGTCCGCTATCTTTGGGCCCCTTCACTTGGCGAACAAAAAATATGGCCCCAGGCTCGGCAGGGGCCAGGTCCAGGTGATTGCCTGACTTGGCCACTGGCGAGGCCCAGGTGATCGCCAGGCTTTGCCACTGGCCAGGCACAGGTGATCGCCAGGCATGGCCACCGGCCAGGCACAGGTGACGCCAGGCTCTGCCGCTGGCCAGGCTCAGGCGATTGCCAGGCTCAGCCGGCCCACTGAGCCATCGGCCCACCCGGAATCTCCCGGTAGTCTCGATGGCCAGTTCATGCCTGATGGTAGGCTGGAGATTTAGGTTTGATAGAGGTTGGTTGGGAAAAAAATAGGAGGTATAAGGAGAAGTATAAAACAAAGTAATAGGAATATTGAAACGTACTGCATCAGGATGGGGAATGGTAGGTCCAAGTCTAGGACTCCAAGGAATTGGTGGCATTTTTTCCATCTCCTGTAATGTGTTTGCTCATTTGTTACATCTTCAGTTTTTTTGTGTCACTGGCTTGCTAAATATTCACACCGCAAAGCCCCAGTCTTTTTAGTCTTATACTTTCATGGAGGACATGGTCAGTGCATCCTTCTCTTTCCACTGCTTCTATATCATGGTGCTTTAGGGGTCTTCCACAGGGTAGGGATTAGAGACATAGATGTGTTTAAAAGGTTATGTGTTGCAGATTTGTTACGGAGTCATGAGTGCAATGCAGGACGTGGGGGTTATGAGTAAGGGAAGATCATGTTTGATAATCTCTCTATTGAGTGAAATATTCTTGTCCATTCCCACCAAATATCAGAGTGCCTGCTCTCCTTCATGGCAACGCCAGCTCCAAGATGGGTTGGTGACCTGTACCATGCAGTGAGTAGTTTAAATATTTATTTTAATATTGTTTGGTTTCTCTCATCCCTCCTCTGAAAACACCACCCTCACTTCATCCGCCATTTTAAGGGCCAAGCCGAGCTCCATTTATTCCAGTACCACTTGCCCGAAAGGCATGAATGCTCATTATGGATCGAAAATATTATGATAGGTATGTATTTATTGTTCCCGTTCTTCCTAGAGAAATTCCAAAAACAATGTATGCAGATCTTGATGGTTGGAGATGCAATATAGAAATGAAAAATACACATGTGAAGCTAAATAAGCCTTAACGTATCATAGCCATATAATGACATTGAGTTAATGAACATATATTGATTATAGTTAATGCAACTTGCTTTATGTGTATGGGTTTATCTTGGTGCATGATAGCAAATTGTCTTTCTTCATTGAAATCCTATTGAGGTATATGTGATGACTAGAATTCCTCCAGGATTAAAAGGCAAATTACATGACAGTTTGTGGATATGCTGCTGTGCGATAATCCTATTTGTGTTCTAAAGCATGTACCTGTGAGAGGACCGCCTGTGGTGAGATTGCTTGTGTGTATGTATCCATTTGTATCAGTGCATTCACTTACGTTCTAGATTAAAGGTTAATTTCAAAGGTTATGGCTGAGAATCATTGAAAAAAATGAATAATAATAAATCCTCATTTCTCAAAATGTTGACTGATATAATTAATAAAGTAATGGAATAAAATAAAGGCATATTATTTCAGGATTGGAAAATAGAAGTGATACATCGTGCTATTTATTTTTAAGAAAATTATCAGGGTTATTCAGAGAGCGTGAAAAGCAGGAGAATGACTGGAGAATGAAATATTCTAGGTCAAAATAGCTGATTTGGAAAGTGAGAATTTTTCTGGTTTGGCTATTTTGACCTAGAATTTTTCATTCTCCAGTCATTCTCCTGCTTTTCACGCTCTCTGAATAAGCCTGTATATATACAGTGGCAAGAATAAGTATGTGAACCCTTTGGGATTACGTGGAGTTTTGCATGAATTGGTCATAAAATGTGCTCTGATCTTCATCTAAGTCACAACAATTTGAAAAACACAGTCTGTTTAAAATAATACAACACAAACATTATATGTTTTCATGTTTTTATTGAACAGAACATGTAAACATTCACAGTGCAGGGTGGAAAAAGTATGTGAACCTTTGGACTTAATAACTGGTTGACCCTCCTTTGGCAGCAATAACCTCAATCGAACGTTTTCTGTAGTTGCAGATCAGACCTGCACAATGATCTGGAGTAATTTTGGACCATTCCTCTCCACAAAACTGATTCGGTGTAGCAATATTCTTCGGATGTCTGTGAATCGCTCTCTTAAGGTCATGCCACAGCATTTCAATCGGGTTGAGGTCAGGACTCTGACTGGGCCACTCCAGAAGGCGTATTTTGTTTTGTTGAAGCCATTCTTTTGTTGAATTACTTGTATGCTTTGGGTCATTGTCCTGTTGCATCACCCATCCTCTGCGGAGCTTCAGTTGGTGGACAGATGGTCATATGTTTTCCTGCAAAATGTCTTGATAAACTCTGGAATTCATTTTTCCATCAATGACAACAATCCGTCCAGGCCCTGAGGCAGCAAAGCAGCCCCAAACCATGATGCTCCCTCCGCCATGTTTTACAGTGGGGATGAGGTTTTGATGTTGGTGTGCTGTGCCTTTTTTTCTCCACACATAGTGTTGTGTGTTTTTTCCAAACAACTCAATTTTGGTTTCATCTGTCCACAGAATATTTTGCCAGTAGTGCTGTGGAACATCCAGGTGCTCTTTTGCAAACTTCAAACGTGCCGCAATATTCTTTTTGGACAGCAATGGCTTCCTCCGTGGGGTCATCCCATGTACTCCATTCTTGTTTAATGTTTTCCTTATTGTAGATGTGTCAACAAAAATGTTAGCATGTGCCAGAGATTTCTGTAAGTCTTTAGCTGACACTCTAGGATTCTTCTTTACCTCATTAAGCATTCTGCGCTGTGCTCTTGCAGTCATCTTTACAGGACGACCATGCCTAGGGAGAGTAGCAACAGTGCTGAACTTTCTCCATTTGTAGACAGTCTGTCTTACCGTGGACACATGAACATCAAGGCTTTTGGAGATACTTTTGTAACCCTTTCCAGCTTCATGCAAGTCAACAATTCTTGATATAGGTCTTCTGAGAGCTCTTTTCTGCTAGGCATGGTTCACATCAGGCAGTGCTTCTTGAAACCAGTAAACCCAAAACTGGTGTGTGTTTTTAAAGGGCAGGACAGCTTCCAGCAACACATCCAATAATATCACACTGATTGGACTCAAGGTTGGCTCACTCCTGGCTCCAATTAGCTCTTGGAGAAGTCATTAGGCTAGGCACATACTTTTTCCACCCTGCACTGTGAATGTTTACATGTTATGTTCAATAAACACATAAAAACATATAATGTTTGTGTTGTATTATTTTAAGCAGACTGTGTTTTTCAAATTGTTGTGACTTAGATGAAGATCAGAGCACATTTTATGACCAATTCATGCAAAACTCCACATAATCCCAAAGGATTCACATACTTTTTCTTGCCACTATATATATATATATAATTAATATACAAAGTACAATGCACTCCTCCCAAACATGCGTCTAAAGATTTAAAAACACCTGATATAGTAGAAATAAAGGTGAATTTTAGTTACAAGTTGTGATCACACATTGCATAAGCCTGCCACAATGTCAAAGCACCCCATCACAGCAGGTCCAATGAATGCCAGTCTAATGCCTGCTCTTATGAGACTAATTGATTTATTAAGGACATGCATCCACCTGGAGCGCTTTGCAGATTGCAAGGTTTAAACAAGCCCTGCTATAGAGAACCAGTAAGCCATGTGACAGGATGGGATGCAAGCTTGGGAGGTGGTCCAGCCTCGCACTAGAACATACACAACAAGAAGGCTGCATTCAACCTAACCATGCATATTTCATAACCATGCTACACAATAAAACAGCTTGCAATCTACATAAGCTTTCTAAGGTATATTAATGTTTCTGCGCCATCTACATACAACTGTTGGTCAAACAGTGTCACCTAGTGGAAATTATTTGAAATATGCTATTTCTTTTTTTAACCTAACATACAATACCAACAGACACTGTAGCAATATTCAATAATAGTAAAGCTATAGTAAAAACATACTGCAACCTAATACTTTTTTTTATCTTTAACATACCTTCTAAACTAACTGCTTTATATGTTTCCATATATTTTTCATTCAAATGAAAGTTCGTTGCAAATTATAATATTAGGTGGCTTTTGGGCAGCGTAGTTAAAGGACTCGTCTTATACTATTAATATTTTGTATCAAAAAGATACACTAGGTAAAATATAGTAAAATTTTCAAAGCAGCATCTGTATAATAATATAAAAAGCAAAGTTATGTTTTGTTTCTTTATTAGTTTATTGATATTTGGAATTTTGTTTAGAAACCAAAGAGAAGGTTTAAGGCTAGGGACAGATGAGCGCATTTTCTGCGGCCACCGTCAAAATGTACGTCGATGCGTGCGCACGCATTTTTTCACGGAATACGCTTAAGTGGTCAGACGACCACAGTCGCACAGTCGCAGGTACTCACCAACGCAATTCTAGGGAAATCCGGCTGTTTGAACGTTATGTAGGCCGCACACTAGCAGCGTCTGACATCTCCTAATCACGCACACACGCTGCTATGCGGCCGCAGCGCACTCTGTACGTCTGTAGCAGCGGTTTCACGTTCTGAGAAAAATGCGTTCATTTGCCGGTTGCGTGGTGTCGGCGCACGTACTGCGTATATTGGCCGTCATTGGCCGTTATGTGCTGCTACTGCCGCCGTGATTTAGTGCGCCTGCACGCGCGTTCCGACTGCCCCACTCTGACCCTAGCCTTAAACAACGATTTATTACACTGCAATGTAAACAAATAACACATATTTGATTCAAATGGGTTAGTTCAGTCACTATGATACAGTCCAGCATCCCTAAAGTTCATTATCTAATCACATGCTGTGTGTTTAACTTGTTACTCTGTCTCACCCATTGTACAGCGCTACAGAACTTGATGGCACTTTATAAATATTTGTAACTGTAACATGCTTCTCTTACAGAAACATTGGATATGTTTAAAAGGAAATGCAGAAAATACACATCTTGCATAAACACATATTTTTCATTTCAAAACATTTCTCACACACAAGTCCTTCATTCTACCGCACTGCAAGATTTATCTTGCTGCCAGATCTGCCTTGTTAATCAAGATACATATTACCCTTTAAGCAGAAGGAAAATGCAGACAATACGCTGTCCTGCAACATGAAATAACGATTCAAGTCTATTTGGACTACCACCCTGATTAATGGATTAATTTCCTACTGCCAAATCGCTGGGCAGCACTTTTCACAAACAGCCTGTCTCTCACAAAAGAGTGTGATTGCAGAGTCTATTGCAAAATATTTATAATTTGTGTACAGTTAGTAGTCCTGCGTGAATCTTCAATCCAGCCAAGGTGGTAAAACATGGACTAAAGGGCAGCCCTGGCCTGGCTTATGGCAACTTCAAGGGGATCATCTGAAGCTTTGATGCCCAGAAGGATATGTTGATGAACCTGTTGGTTTAAATTCACACAGGGGGGGGCGTGGCCTAACCGCAGCACATGGAGGACGTGTGAGAGCAGAGCTCCTGCACCAGATCCTCTAAATCAGCGGACTACATAAGCGAATCGGCCCCCACTCGCTCGATTTCGGGGGGGGAACAAGCACTGCCCACCATGGCTACCTCCAAAGGGGGAAAAAAAGCAGGAAAATCCGAGTTTTTTACGCCGCGCGCCACAAAACTGAAGGAATCTGCGGCCTCCCAAGATGGCGGCAGCTCCTCTCCAGCTTCCCCTAGCGCGATGGAGACAGGGAGCGCCGCAACACCAGCTAATCCAAATCTGGAAGCACTTATGTCCCGTATGGCTGACATGCTTGGAGACCTCTCCGCAACTCTAACAGCTAGGCTGGATGCAGTGGCGACAGCTATC
Source organism: Leptobrachium leishanense (assembly GCA_009667805.1). Lineage (NCBI taxonomy): Eukaryota > Metazoa > Chordata > Amphibia > Anura > Megophryidae > Leptobrachium > Leptobrachium leishanense. The sequence continues at coordinate 238,831,785 of CM019064.1, read as the reverse complement.
CGCAGCGACATTAAGGAAATTGGTGAGAGAACAGACAGACTGGAAACGAAGATGTCTGAGTTTGCAGATGCCCACAATACCATGGCTGAACAAGTTGAAACTCTGGAGGAAAAACTTAAGGTGACTTTGTTAAAATTGGCAGATATGGAAGACCGCTCGCGACGCCATAATTTAAAAATACGCGGCGTCCCGGATTCTGTCACCTCATCCCAACTTACTTCCTACGTGACAGATTTGTTTCAGAGCTTACTCCCAGATGCTACGCCAGATTCGTTGTTATTTGACCGCATACACCGTCTGCCGAAACCTCCATCAGCCCCGGTGAAAGCCCCTCGTGACGTTCTCCTGCGCCTCCATTATTTTAAACCACGTGAGGATATACTGAGAGCTTTACGGGACCCAGGGGCGCTACAACCCGAATACGACCACATATCTGTATACCCTGACCTGTCCAAGGCTACTCTTCAGCAGCGGAGGGATTTTAAACACATCACGACGATACTTCGAAATAATAACACCGGCTATAGATGGGGTTTCCCGACTAAACTGCTGATCTCACGCAATGGCACTGTCCATGTGGCGGTTTCTGTGGAGGAAGGTGACAAGCTGCTTCGTGACTGGGGTTTTGGAGATCATCCTCCCCAGCCTAGGAGACAAACAGCGCCTCGTCGGTTGGATCCGGAGTGGCACAAACGCTGACTTGTCGACCCTGGGTCATGTTGCCCATTTCCAAATTTCAATGTCTGGCTCCTCCAATAATCTTTTACCTGGTCTCTGCAGGATCTCCGAGACTCCGTTGCTTTACCTGCCAGAGGACCATTCAACCCCCCTCCCCCCGGGTTGGTGAGTGGGCCAAAATGCCAAGGGGACCGCTTGGTGTGCAGTGTGCGGGTCTGGCCCTCCGTACCCAACTCTCCCTCCTCGGCAGAGGAGTCTGAGAAGTGTACCCGAATCCGGGTCTTTTCACAGGAGATGTACCCTTCTGGGTTTGTATATAATGTTTTGTTTACTTGTTTTTTGTTTCTGAGCTACAATGGTACAACACGATGGTCGTTCTTTATTCTTGGAATGTTATTTATTTGTTTTTGCTCCCTTTTTCAATCTCAGGACTTATGTTTTCAATGTGACTGGTTCTTCTATCCCGCCCACGGGTTGCAATGCCCCATGAATATGAAGCCCCCTGGCCTCGTCAATCCCCGTTCCATGACGCACTTAATAGAAAATCTATGAAAGTATTAACCTTTAATGTTAAGGGCTTAAATATGCCCGTAAAAAGGCACTCTTTATATCGAGATCTCCGAGCTCATGATGCAGATATTGTATGTCTTCAAGAGACGCATTTTCGCCGTCTGGATCATCCCAAGCTATATACCCCCCAATACCTAACACAATATCACTCCACGTTCAAAACTAAAGCAAGAGGGGTCACCCTGTTGATTCACAATAGAGTGGCATTCCAAATGCACCGTATCCTTAAAGACCCGAAAGGTCGTTACATAATATTAGTCTGTACGATAAACTCGAGAATTTATGCTCTGGTGTCCATTTATGCTCCCAACGCTGCCCAATCTCAGTTTCTGTCCCAGGTCTTGCAAAAGGTAACGGATATTCAATCGGGCACTTTGGTAATCTGTGGAGACCTAAACATGGGACTAGATCCCTTAAAAGACCGTTCGTCCACGGTTACTTGTAGACAGCATGGGACCTCCTCCCAGAGATTTCGCCAATTGTTAAATAGATACAATCTTTACGACGCGTGGCGTCTCCTTCACCCCACCGAACGGGATTATACATTTCGATCAAGAGTCCACAATAGCTATTCTAGAATAGATTATTTTCTGATAACGGGTTCAGCCCTTCCATACACAATAGACTGCACTATACTGCCCCTTACTTGGTCTGACCATTCTCCAGTGATATTGACGTTAGGCGACGCTTATCAGACTTCTGCCAGGCCCCCTTGGCGACTTCGAGACGACCTTTTACTTCATGAACCGGCGCGAATAGCTATACAAGCAGCCTTAGATAACTATTTTAAGGAAAACGTGACACCTGATGTCAACCGCCTTACTATCTGGCAAGCCCATAAGGCTGTAATAAGAGGGGAATGTATAAAATGGGCGACTCATCTTAGGAAGCAATATGTATCATGAAGACTGGACCTACTTACTAAATTACAAGATCTAGACACGCGCAATAAAACAGCCCCGTCTCAAGAAATAATAGAAACTATAGACTCCACAATGGGTCTGTTGAGAGATTTGGAGGCGGAGAGCTATTTCAAGGCATTGACCAAGCGCAATGCTATGTATTACGCTCTTCGAAACAAACCTGGTAGATTCTTAGCTCGCAAACTTCAACCAGTTAACACGCCCCGTAAACAAATTACACTTAAATCCCCCACTGGACTTATTTATGACCCCAAAATTATAGCGAATGAATTTGCCACCTATTATGAAAGTCTATATAATTTGGATGCGAAACAGACAGTCCATTGCCCTACAGTGGCAGATATAGATACCTACCTGGAGCGGGTTCATCTTCCTTCGTTGTCCCAGACACATATTGCAAGTTTAACTACACCCATAATGACAGAAGACATTTTGAAGGCTATTAAAAACCTCCCAAAACGTAAGGCCCCGGGCCCTGATGGACTGACGGGATTGTATTACTCCACCTTCGCTTCCCAACTAGTACCACATTTAAGTGCGGGCTTTGACGAAGCGTGGGTGGCTCCTTCCCAGTAGACATGTTGAGAGCACACATTATTACCTTGCCCAAACCGGGTAAAATTCCTGACCGTTGCCCTAACCTACGCCCTATCTCTTTGCTTAATATAGACGTTAAAATATTCAGCAAAATACTGGCCAACCGACTTCAACATATTCTTCCCACTTTAATTGGTCTAGATCAGGTAGGGTTTATATCAAGGCGCCAGGGAGCTGACAGCACTAAAAAACTGGTTAATTTACTTGGCCTGATGGGACGTGGGGACTCTTCAAGCTTGATTCTGTCATTGGACGCAGAAAAAGCCTTTGACAGGGTTCACTGGAACTTTCTGTATCGAGTTTTACACAAGTTCGGATTTCCACCCTCCTTTATAACTGCGATACAGGCTCTGTATGATTCTCCCTCTGCTAAGGTACTCTGCAGCGGGTTTGTGTCGGAGGAATTTGTAATAACTAATGGGACAAGACAGGGATGCCCACTTTCCCCAATATTATATGCCCTGGTTTTGGAGCCTTTGGCGCAGGCCATACGACAAAATGATTCCATTTGTGGAATACAGGCAGGCCCGGTGACTTATAAACTCAACCTATACGCGGACGATATCCTTTTAACCTTGACTGACCCGGATTGTTCTCTCCCTTCCCTCCAACAAGAGTTAGACTTGTATAGTCAGGTTTCATATCATTTGGTGAACATATTAAAAACCCAAGCACTCCCGATTAATATATCCCATCACCACCTGGAAGCCCTTCGAGCCAGTTATAAGTTTGACTGGCGAACTGATTATATTGTGTACCTGGGTCTTAAAATAGCTAGAACTCCAGAAAAACTGTTTAATTATAATTATGATAGATTACTGTCAGAGGTGAAATCACAGTTATATCACTGGAGACTTCGGGAGATCTCATGGTTGGGCAGGATGGCGGCGGTGAAGATGATGGTGTTGCCAAAAATTTTATACGTTTTTCGTACCCTCCCCTGCAGCTGCCCACGTCCTTCCTAGATACCTTACAATCTATCATAATGAGATATATTTGGAATCATAAAAGGCCCAGAATACCGAAAAAACTATTGTATTACCGCCATAGAGATGGAGGCCTTAACGTTACCCACATACATAACTATTATTGGGCCACATGTTTGGCATCACTAGCAGAACTGGTTCACACCCACCCTATGCCTCAATGGCTGGTAGTGGAATATACTTTTATTCCCGGACACACTTTGGCCGACCTATTATTCGTGCCTCGTACAAAGAGACCACGTCTGCCGGAGATCCTACCCTCCACGATTTTGTATGTTAAGGCGTGGGACCGTTATGCCCACTTATTTCAAAACTACAATCCATTATCCATGGCCACACCTCTCACATCTATGTCATACTTGCTGCCTCACTTTAGAGCGGGGCTCTGGATTCAATCTGGAGTCACGCACCTACACCATCTGTTTTCGCTGCCGGACATCTTGTCCTTCCAAACTTTACAAACGAAATTTAAGGTACCATCCTCAATGTTTTTGTCATACATGCAACTCTATTCTTATTTCAAATCCAATGCAGTAATATCTAATTTACGTACCACATTGCCGCTCCTCTCGGACACTGAACTATTTTGGCTAGACCCGCACACCACCACAAAACCCATCTCGTTGTTTTATCGATTGCTTAATACCCCGACTGGAATAACATCGTGGAAGTTTCACAACACTTGGGAAAAAGACCTTTCTATGCAATTTACCCCCTCGCAATGGGCCATGGCACATTTGTTTTCGTCTGGAGCCTCAAGGTGTGCAACGCTGATTGAAACACAACGAAAAGTTCTATACTGTTGGTATCTTACGCCCTCAAGGATTAGCCGTTTTGCCCCAAACACTTCGGACGTCTGCTGGAGATGTTTGTCTGCCCCGGGTACGATGGGTCATATCTGGTGGCACTGTCCACTGATAACACCATTATGGAAAGATATATCTCTTCTTGCGTCGGAAGTCTTGGGCAGTCAGATACAGTGCGCACCGGAGATCTTATTGCTGGGAATGGTCCACCTTCCTCGATCACACCTCAGAATGTTTTTTTATAATTGTCTCTACAACAATGTTGCTTATTGCCCGGAACTGGAAATCGACCGCTGTCCCAACACAAAGACAGATAGCTACGTTACTAACACAATATCGTTCCTTCGACTCCAAAGCTACCTCGGCGTGGGGTTTTCGCCCCACTAAACATGACCCATGGGCTATCTGGGACATTCATAAGATTTATGAGGCGTGTGGTTTGTGATAACAGTGTTGATAGAATTATGGTTCTAGGTCACTTTTCTGCGAGGTTTAAGGAGAACTCCTGGTGCACTTTCTGCCTCAGAGAAATTGCCTTCTCCTGCTGATCCTGAGATCCCCTTCCCTGTTTGTTAGTTCATTTTTTATTTTTATGTATTTCCTTTATTTTTATGTTATTTTATTATAGTTTACATGTCCTTACAAAAATGTTTGAGAGATACCGCTGCAATCTTACCAGATTCTTTCATGCGATGGTTGAATGTTATTTACAGTGATTATGTTGTAAACACCTCTCAATAAAAATATTTTGAAAATAAATTCACACAGGGATATCCATGCATGAGGCAGTTTGTGTAAAGTCATCACAAGTGAAGATTTCCACACCTAATCAAACTTGATGGCATTAAGCCTGGGTTCACACCTGCGTGTTTTGTGACGCGCACAACGCGCAAACGTAAAAAACGCTTGAACGCGCATTGCAGCGTGTTCACGCTGCAGTCTATGGCTGCGAACACGCTGCAATACACCCCAAAGAAACTACTCTACTTCTTTGGGCGTAGGACGTTTTACAGCACGTTCCTACGTGCTGTAAAACGCCCAGGTGTGAACGGACCCCATAGGAAATCATGGGATTTCTGTGTTTAGGCGTTTTACAGCGCACAGGAACGCGCTGTAAAACGCCCAGGTGTGAACGGGGCCTAAGTGTTCTTGCCAGAAGAAATACGAACCGGCTCTTCTCCTTTTCATATTAAAATATCTTAAATATCAACCCAGAGATACATATTTGCAGTTATTGTGATACATATTTGGATGCTGAGAATACTCCCTGTAATAGAAGACATAACAATAGTATCATGGAGGGAACTGTTTTCAAGAAATAGAAATAATCAGTTCTAGAATTCCCACATCCATGTTTCAGGCCACGTTTGACATGGGAGCTTACTCAACCCTTCAGTCACTCGAAGGCCTGAAATCTAAGCTGAGGGCAAGAAGTATAAATGATAAGTGCCTGAGTGCAATGAGACATGTGTACAAAATGTTACAGGAACATTTTTAATGGCAGAGCGACATTGCACAATATTCCATTTACAATGAAATGTGGAGGTGGAGTCCTTTTCACCATGGTATTTTAGTGGTTTTTTTTTAATATGTTAACCCTTTTCCACCAATGAGCGTAGTCTGCCTTCCTGGCAGCAGGTGGTCTTAAAGCTGCAGGACGGCATAGCACTTCCCAATGGTGGCACGGCTTTCTGGCCCTCCATCAGCCCTACACCGGGAAGAGAGGAAGGCTGGAGCAAGGCCAGAAAGCTGCGGGGCATACCATGCAAAGCATTAAATAATTTTGCAGTTGCAAAGTCGCTCGATAACAACTTTTGGGAGGTGACATTTTTTCCCAGATCGCTGAAACTTGGACAGCGAGCATTGGGCACATACAAAGTATAGGTGTAAATGTATAGTAAACCACCACTAGCTGTATACACTGTAACAACAGTTGCGACTCAACTTAGAAAAATGTAAACATTTGTGACTGGATCTGTAAGTGTTAACACCTCACTCACAAATATTAATTATTTTTAATAGAATCATGAGTAAAAAAAATTAAATGCTAACTACCACGTGTGCAACGCTGAAATGTTACCGAGTTTGGAAGGGATTTTTTTGACGTTTTGGGTGAGTAAGGTGGGACTTATTGCTGGCCTTCAAGCTGTTGTTAACTGATTCCCATGATTATTTACCAATTAAATTGTTAATTAATGCAGAATTATATATATATATATATTCAGAAAAGTTAGCTATTTTCCTTGATCGTATTTGCAAAGAAATGTAAGTGATAAGATGCTTCTTTATTCTAAATAGGGTCTATGGATGAAATATAAAGTAAGAGGAATTTTAGAATAAGGCTCACTCATTTAACCCTGATGTATCCAGTCCTAGGCTTCTCTCCTAAATAAGACTTAAATACTTTTTTGATTGATTAACTTGCCAGCAAATGTTTCCGCAGTTCTTTACTCCAGTGTTTCATATTCAATGCAGAATCACAGATTCAGAGCACATACTGCTTTATTTTCTGCACATGGAGACTGATTAATCAACACGCTGCCTGAGCCATCTCTAATGTGGGGTAAAAGGGGCAAGAACCCATGATGACCCAAGCATTTTTCACAGGGGAATATGACAGCTGCTTCTTCTGCTTTTCCATAATGGCTTTGTGTTTCAGAATTGTTTTAGCTATTATTATGCCTACATAATCCTCTATCTTTGCAGATTTTCTCTCTTTAAAGAGTAATGTTGATGCATATGATTTGGGGGGGGGTGGCTGACTGCCAACTTTTAGCCAAGGGGCAAGTACAACCCATAGGCCCATGGTGCAGCAACTCAGCACCCCTTTTAAATACAGAAAACATGGTTAAAAAATTACATAATGAATGACATTTTAAGGCGGTTTTAAATAGATGTAGATACTCGAGTATACCGCTAGATTTTGGTGACAAAAATTTTCCTTAAAATTGGAGGGGCCGTGTTATATTCGAGACATCTGCATCGCATGTAGAAAAAAAAGCTGGACTTGCTCAGGGATCCCAAGTCTCCCGGAAGTTTTGGTAGTCTCCCCAAAGTGAGTGTGGACTCCCTGATGCCTGCAAACACTTTAGGAACTCCCGGGAGAGGCGGGATCGGTTTAAGCCAATCATTCAAGATCGGCTTAAAACCGAGCTTGCACCCTCACTCCACGCAGGACCCCGGGAGGTGTAGCTTTCTGACCTCTGGCTCCGGCAGGCAGGCTCTCCCACTGCGTTGTCCATTCTGAATGTGAGGAGAATCACGCAGCACCTCTGCAGGGACGTCAGGAGCTTGTTCGGGGGGGGCTGATTATCGGCGGATGACGCGGTGGATGAACCCGTCTGCTGGAGCCGGAGGTCAGAAAATGACACCTCCCGGCGTGCTGGCTATTGGTGAATGATTCACTGCATTGGTCATCTCACGCCGAGCCGTCTTATCACAAGTAAAGAAGATGGGTGGCTGGCAGCTTCTTACTTAGTAACAACTACAAACACCCTAGAGCAGAGCACCCTGGCATTAGGGGTGGCCTGTCTGTGTTAAGCGAACCTCGGAGGATTTTGTTTATCGGTACAGTATACTTTTATGATTTTGCTCCTCGCGTTATATTCGAGTCTTGAGTATTCTCTCATTTCCATAATAAATCTCTATCCATTGCATTATATTTGGGTCGCACTATACTTGAGTATCTACGGGTAATTATTATTCCTTTTCAGCAAACGTAAATGAACAAAAATCCATCAATACCCCCTAACTTAAGCAATGGCCCACCTACCTAAATACTGCCTACATCAGAACAATGTTGTTTTGCTCACATTATTACCCCCAGTTCATAGTAATGCCCCTTTTACCCATAACTACTAACCCCTGAATTAGAACAATACCCCGTTCACATTACACTGATGCCCTTTTAGATCCCAGCACTCCCTACTTCGCTAAAATCAAACTCCACACAAATGTACCCGCGACCAATTTAATTAATTGTAAAAGCCACTCAGATTCACACACACACACATACACACTCACTCTCCCTTTTCAGCTTCTCTTCCCCATTTTAGCTTCTCTTTTTTCCTTTTCAGCATCCCTCTCTCCTTTTCATCTTCTTTCTCTCCACCTTTCAACTTCTGTCCGCATGTCAATTTCTCTCCCCCTTTTCAGCTCCTCTCCCCTCCCCCCTTTTCAGCTTCTCTCTTCTGCTTCCTCCAAGCCTCTTTTTCTCAGCTTCTCCCCCTCAGTTATCTTTTATCTCCCATTCATATTTGTCTTCTCTCTCCTTACTGTTCCCTTTTGCTCCCCACACCCTTTCCCTGCCCATACCTGCGGCCAGTGCTCTACTTCCCCTCCTGTGCGGCTCAGAGGAAGTGATGTGTTAAAAGGTCACTTCCTCCCAGTGCTCCCAATGCAGAGGAGAGAAGCAGAGTGTGGAGTGAGGAAACTAGTGCGCGCCCTGTATGATCGCAATGCAGCGGGTGTACACTCTTAATAACTGTCCCACGGCTCCTGGTATTGAGACCAGCCGGCTGCAGTGTGTACAGGGCTGGCCCAAGACACTGTGCTGTCTGAGTTCAAGGATGAAATGCTGCCTGTCCAAAAAATAAAAAACACGAGGCATGTATGACCCTATCACAGGATCTCACAGTATTAAAACTCACAGTAATGTGCCATGTGTATGAGCATATCCTAGAGCTCCACAGTAATAAAACTCACAGTAATGTGCTGTGTGTATGAGCATATCACAGAGCTGCACAGCAATAAAACTCACGGGAATGTTCAGTGTGTATGAGCGTATCACAGAGCCCACACATCCACATACCCAGTTACACAGTCACTGATCCACGCACACACACAATCACACATCCCCACACACACCCTAATCATACACACACCCTAATCGAGGCCAATGTGTCTGCCAAGCCTAGTTGAGTGTCTGCCAAGCCTAGTTGAGGCCCCTGCGCCCCCGAGTCCTAATTGATGCTCGGACATCCGCAGGGCCTAGTCAAGGCCCAGGCATTCACTGGGCCTAGTCGAGGTCCAGTCAAGCCAAGTGCTACTGCAGATGAAGGAAGTAGAGTGCTATGAGGAAACTAGTGTGCACCCGGTTCGATCACAAAGCAGGTGAAGCCCAGGCATCCACTGGACCTAGTAGAGGCCGTTTTATTGGGCTGAAGGACTGGCCCAGGGTGCACTTGCCTCCCTGCCCCGGCACAGTCCGCCCCTGCATATGATATAAATATACACGCACCTGTCACATTGGGGTACATTGATATTGTGGCAGGCTTATCAATGTGTAATTGCATATTCTTGCAAGACCTATGACTGTTTAAAACCTAATTCTGATGTTTTAAACCTTTTAGTTGGTATGTTTTGGTTGAGTAATAATATATATTTTATATATACTGTCACGAACGCACGCCGCGGCGAAGGAAATGCAGGCTTAAGCAAATCACTATTTGTCTACACTAGACCCAAAATAATGATTACGTGGCCCACAATCCCCCACGCGCGCTTGCCTAGCTGTCACGGCAACGCCTTCACTCCAGAAGGGCACGCAAACGTAATGAAGTGGACACAGGGTTGTAACGCAATATCCATCTACGCTCGTACTGGAGTACTGGCTAAGTTGCCCACAACCCCTGTACCCACTTTCCTTGTACTATTCGTCACACTGCCACCACAATCTGACTTTTTATCCAAGATGCTTACTGTCTGAACCAGAGCCAGTTTGAGACTCTGGTCATGCACCCCAAAATAGAAAACAGTCCAGCAACTGCACCCCACCACAACTCACTGTTTAGTAGATAGACTCGAGCTTAAACAAAGGCAAATCTCTATGATAAACCAGTCCTTCAGTTAGCGTGGATCGAATATCAGGCAGAAGCAGATCTTAATAAGTTTTATATTTATTATGATAAACCAACAAAATTATATATCACAGTGCAAAGGGTTACAGAAAAAATAGATATGATAATTAACAATTTACACACACAAAGCAGCAAAAATAAAAGGGAGATAACAACAGATCCTAGGTACTTACAATATACGCTGGAGGATCAGTCGCTAGGGAGGTTCTAGTAGGAGATGGCAATATTTTTTAATTTTTCGATTGACCTCCAAGAAATAGCAAAGGAGCCCACGCTTGACTCAGAATATATATAGGTCTTCCCTGTTCCTCTAAGGACAGCCCCTAGCTGGTACATCCTTCTTACTACATTTCCCAGAATCTCCCTCCTGTTATTTCATGTGCATGCTCAGTTCACTTCTTATTTAGTTTAATTCCCAGATATAAATCAATCATCTCAAGATCGTCTCTAGCGATCAAAGGACATATTCGTTTCTTTGAAATGCACTTTTGGTCACAATGGTGCCACTGGATCTGGGATGTGTTCTTGGAGGTGCTGTTACAGTTGCCCAAGGTGCGAAATGCTTGGACGGGACAAGGGACATTCTATTAGAGCAGATGTTTAATTTTCCCCCCTTATCATGCAGATCAAAGACGACCTTATTACTCTACAATAGCCTGTGATATCCCTTCAAACGGGCCTTAGTGGCCAGCAAAGAGACAAAGGCCGTTAACATTTTAATTACTTTCTGGAACACACCAGAAACTGAGGCTTTTACTGGTCAGCTGTGCAGCATTGGTGATAATTTATATATATATATGAACATAACTATATCTCTAACCGTGACATATAGCTCTTGCATGCTTTGCCACTGGCTGAAGAACTGACCAGAGAAATGCATGCTAAGTGTCTTCAGCCTTCATCCTTTATTTGCCTGCATATATCCCTTCCCATCATTTAGCTCGCTAAGCTAGTAAGGGGGCAGGGAGAAGGATGAAGCTACTGTAAGACACTAGGCTTGCCGTGACAAAGTAATGTATATGTTCTGTTTGTCTCTGATATTGTGTCTGTGTCTTTCTGTGCGTTTCACTGTGTGCACCTGTTATGGTCACCGTGTGTCAGTGTTTTGGGCATTGTATCTGTTGTCTATGTCTGTAACCTAAAAAGTATAAAGAGTAATCAAATACTAGTCAAGGTCAAGATACAACTGTGAGCAGCATGAACAGTAAAACAGGAGCCAAAGGTCAAAGAAGTACATAAAACAATATAGTTGAATAAATGAATGGTTCAGTACAAAAGAAAGAACAAATTCTCATGAAACGAATACACAAGACAAGAAGGTGACATAGGACAAGGACATACAGTATATATGAGAAATATATGTTGTCATTATTGGGCACCAACGTGTGTCAATCTGTAAGCTGCAGTGTTGGAATGACCCTCCATAATAATGCAACCCTCGTCAATAAAAATAACAGGTCTGCAGAAGCTGGCATCAAACACCGTGATATTAGAGAAGTATTGACCTGTACCAATATGAGTGGCCTGTGCTAATGCAATTGACATGATTGTTACGATCTGCAGCAATATAGTGTCAAAATAGTTAAGAGACGAAAGTCTGCCAGTTGTAATGTTTTAGTTTTCGTGCTGCTGAGGCGTTTGTGCAAATGACTCTTGGATGCAAAATGAAGGATAAATGTGCTGCTGGTTTTATTATGAGACAGCAGAGTTGCTGAATGACTGCTGCTCACAGAGAGGCCAACTGCCAACTGCTCAGACAGAGTAACAGTCACCAGACAATTTGAACACTGGCATATGATTGGTTAGGATATACATATGCAAATATTACACCAGGAACACCAAAACTCGGTATCTGCCTGTGTGCAGATATGCTCCAACACACTTTCTCCAATGTCACTCAGCCATGTAGTCACCCCACCCATCTTTCCAAACCCAAACTCCTTCCAATACCTCACTCAGGCAACCACACACTCACATGCTCACTACAGTGTCATTCAGCCTCACAATTCAATGTCACTCAGCACACAGATAACCAAGAAAGCCTGCTTTTCTTGCTGGCAACCACACACATTCACATAATTATCATCGTGGACATGCCAGAAGAGGTGTGGCTGCAATAGGACATGTGCGGTTGCAGCAGGAAGTGGTGGTGCAGAAGAGAAGGGCGTATTGAAATTTTCAGGTTTAGGGCTGCATAAAACCTAACTCCGTTACCATATAGAGAAATATATATATATATATATATATAGGCAGTGGGATATATTTAGTGTTATTAACAAGAGAGAAACGGAGGGAAATAGCTGTTCTTCTTTTTGGAACCGTTAACATCTCAAAGACAGTAACTCTACTTGAATATTTTTTTCTCAATATTTGTGAAAAAGTATCTTTCCAAACATTTGAACATGTACATTTTACTATTTTCTGTTTGGACTTTTTACGGATGGATTATGTTGATGTTAAAATACTTATGGTGGGCTGGATCACTACACCTCAAGAATTATCTCTTCTTTTCACTTTGCCTTTAATTTTTAACAGTTTGACATTATGTTTCAATGAAATCTGTTTCCATTCTTGCTTCTACAATCTCTTGATAAATCTGAATGTTTACCTCATCGATTGTGGGCTCCAGCAGCCTTGCACCAAGCATTTTCTGACATATATGCATGTATTTCAACACTACTGTCTATTACAGACAATAATAAAGCTTCAACACCTTCATGGAACTTACTTTAACTTAACAACTTGCATTCATCTTCTGTCCCAGCTTAACAATAGCCTTTTTCTAACTTGTCGATAGTACACGTTTTAATATTAAAGCTATTGACTCTTTTAAAACACTATTAAACCTGGCCGATCTTGGCCGTGTCATGTTATCAATCTGCTATTCTGTTCTTGTAGCCTGGAAGTGTAATGTTGATATAGAAAACTTCTGTATCTTTGAATAACGTCATACAATATGTCAACGAATAACTCTGACTTGTACTACTTTCCAGAGTAAAGAGGAATGTTTCTTGATAATATAATAAAATTATATATCTATATTAAAACACCATTCATAGGGTGTCTTCCTTTTCCTGTAAACCAATCAGCTTATTCTAGTCATGAAAGACAGCCACCCAGGTTTTGGTTTACTCTTTAGCTCTGTGCCATATATCCAGCTGTCGATCTTGGACTTTGTTACTCCTTGATGATTTTTCTTCTGTTTATCACAATGTGGCTTTAGGCATCTGTTACCTCTTAGCTGTGTGTCACAAAGCGTAATGAATTTTGAGGGGAGCAGGGTGGAAAAAGCACAGCACATTCCAGTTAAGAGTGGGCTTTATGTGTTTATAATCAAGGAAGTTTCCCAATCAGTAATTCTTGCTTTTCTACACTTTTTTAATCAATCCAAAGTTTCAACATAGATCGATGATTTTAAATAACTGAATCCAATTTGCCAAAAAACAGTTATTCATTGACATATTTTTGCCATTTTTTTTTTTAATATGTAAGTAATAACTGAAAAAAAATACAGGTACAAGCTTTAATGGCATAAACAACATCTGCAAGCAGAATGATTTTTATTTGAGTACAATTTGTTGTATCTATTTGTGAGAGAAGTGGCGAGAACAGAACCTCTTACGTAGTCATATAAAAGCCATTCGTGTATTGATTGAACCATCAGTGGTTTCAGGTTGGCTTATTCTTACGGTAACAGCCTGGCATCTGACAAGATGTAACAATGCCAACCAATTATTCTTTAATTATCAATACAGTGATACAGGCTTTTCAGTAAAGCAGCACACCATGGAGACAATGGCCTGAATGGGATTTGCCAGTGAAAAATAATAAAGAGTCGGAACATTTTCACACTGGTATATAGAATGGCCTAATAGGCAGGATGCCGGCCATTGAAAAATCAAAGAAAAGAGGAAGATGAGTTTATGCAGGGAACTAATAACAGAATTGGTGGAATATACACATCTATCTCTTCTGTACTTTAATGAACCGTCTCCCAGAGGTGAGCTTCATCGAACTGCTTTGTAAGATCTCACATGTAGCATAACGTGTTGGACCCTCTGATCTATACATAATGCTAAAAAAGAGGAAAATCCATAAACCTGAAGACATTGAGCAACATACAAAAATACCCTACCGCTATCCAATTTTCACATTCTCTCATTTCTCGTTGGTTTACATTTTCAGCAACTAGGAGTCACATAGTAAGTTATGCACAGGTAGGCTAATTACTAGCTTTGCTGTCCTGACTGACCCAGTGATTCTCAGCCAGTAATTTATTGACCTGTTAGCTGATGATAAGCTCTGAGAACCAACAATGTAACAATGTTCAAGTCTCTTCGGTACAGAGAAGTAGAATAGCAATCCGAGAGTTTTTTTTTTTATTGGACTCGAGAGTTTTGATATATGTAGGGCAATGTATCTAAAACCTTGTTAAGAAGTCAGACTTTTTGCTTCGTAAGCAACCTGTGACATCACATACCAGCCCCATCTGGATTGAGTAGAGCTGGTCTCCGTGATACTGTATAAGATCAGGCTCTCTAATTAGAGGAGACGAGGCTGAAAGCCGGCAACGTGTCTCCACCAGGGATGGAGGGGTGGGGGGGACATCCATCCCCCAAATGATTGTGGAGGGAAAGAGAGATAAAGAAGGGAGGAGGGAGGCTACTTGAAACTTGCAGTGTTAAATACTTAATTAAAAGCTGCCTGTTCCCTATTTATCGACCAAAATAGAAATAAAAGGGAGGACTAGAGAGCATATCAAAGCTGGAAACAAAACATGTGTATAGCAGATTTTGAAGATGAAAAGGACGGGGAATAACAGTTTCTGGAAAAATAGGCCATTTAATAGTAGAAAGATTTGTATTTATCTATTTAACTATTAGTTGTTTTTAGGGTTTTACGTGTAAGGTGTTCTAAAATCTGTCCCAAGAAGTACTTGTTTAAAAAAGACTAGAGACTTTGTAGCCACCACACAGGGATTTAAGATAAATGATGAGGGATTAGGCAGCATTATCTGTGAAATAATTATTCTCACTAGGAAATCCCGTTATTCTTTACACTCCGACAGTTTGGACTGAACAAGGCGAGCTCTGAATATTAATGCTTGTGGAATGGTGATAATCTCTGTACATGTCTGTATTTGTTCCAGAATATGAATCCATGATCAACGGTCATGTTTTGTGATTTTGTAAATGTTGTAATTCCATAGTATTGCATTACATCGGATGATTTAAATGCTGGCGCACATTTGATTAGTATCAGTTATTAGTATGCAAGTATTTATGTATTTGCAAAGGATTTTACCAGGAAGGATACATTGAGATTTTGCACGTTTTCAAGTATGTCCTGGGTTGATGAACATTGAATTGTTACAGAAATACAACATAATAAATGCAAGATATTAAAAACAAAACACAAATATACATATTAACATATCATGGGAAGGGCTAGAACCTTGGGTTAATTAGGGTGATTTGCAAAGTGGAAGCAGCTGGAAAGTAAGCTACAAATTTTAGACCAGCACTGGGTGGGTGGGTGGGTGGGGAGGGCGTGTGCGTGGGTGGGGCGTGTGGGGCGTGTGGGTGGGTGGGTGGGTGGGGCGTGTGGGTGGGTGGGGAGGGCGGGTGGGACAGCAGAGTCCAGAAGCAAGCGCTGTGTCAGAGGGTGATGTGAGATTGTGGCAGCGCTGTGTGAATAAAGAGGTTGCAGAGTTACACAGTGTGGGCTGTATATGCCAGATATTTACGACATGGTAAGGGGGTGCGGAGGCAAATATGAGAGCATGGGTTTAACAAAGCAGTGCAGAAATTTAACAAGAAAACAATCATCAAAAATATTAATAGATAGATGCAAGCATAAAATATGAACAGTAGGATTAAAATCGAGATTGTGGAGTAGAATTGCAGAAGACATGTTGATCGCTGATACCTTAGGTTCTGAGTGCAGAAGCAAGTGCTGCGGCAGAGGGTGATGTGAGAATGTGGCGGCGCTTAGGTTCTGAGTCCAGAAGCAAGCGCTGTGGCAGAGGGTGAAGTAGGATGTTTTCTGTTGTAAAATTATTGCATTACCATAAAACTGTACATTCTGCACCAAATATATAGTAACCCCTATCATTTTATAAACGTATTTCACATGGTAGATAAATATAACTATCTAAGGGCACTATTACATTCTATATGCAAACGTTAACGCTCACCTGCGTGAGCATTAACGTTTGCCGCGGTATTTACCGCATATTAAAATCCAAACGCAAACGGGTTGAAAAACCCGTTTGCGTTTGGTACCTTGCGCAGCGCGAGGTTACTGTACTTTGTGCTCCCTATGTTTAACATGGGGAGCACAAAGTGTTAATCAGCGCTGGATTACAATGTCCCAGCGCTGATTAACGCCTGGCTCTGGTCAGCGCAAGTTAACCAGAGCCAGGAATTGATGTTATCGGATTCCGCTGCTGCAGAATCCGTTAACACCAGCTTTAAAAATAAAAAAACATGCACATACTCACCTCCTGTCCCGAAGCGAGGACCACGGCTCTGCTCGCCTCCTCCGGCCGGCGGGAGCAGGGAAAGACTGGGGGGAAAAGTCCTCCCAGTCTTTCCCTGCATATCCCTATGCCGACCAGCCGGATGTCGCAAGGCGAGATCCGGCTGGGAACGTAACCAGCAGGGAGGAACTCAATGGAGTCCTACGGACTCCAGCGAGTGGATGCTCGCGGCTGCGCTCAGCACTGCTGCGAGCATCCCGGCTTTTTACGCTCGATAACAATGCAGGCAGCATTTTTTGCGCCTGCATTGTAATCCAGCGTTAAAACGCGGGCGAAAGGGGAAAAACTGCAGGCACAGTTTTTCCTCCCTTGCGCCCGCATTTTAACGCTAAATGCGTAATAGAGCCCAAATGTATTAATTTCTAATAATTTACAAGATCATTCTTTTCCTTCAGAAGGACATCAATCTTTCTTGGAAAGGTGTTATATTCAATTATTCAACTATTTGAAGTGGGATGATGCATCATTCTAGAAATAGAAACATAGAAAAAGTCGGCAGATAAGAACCTTTCGGCCCATCTAGTCTGCCCAATTACATGGATACTTTACCTGGATTTATCTTTTGTTTAGGATAGCCTTATGCCTATCCCATGCCTGCTTAAATTTAATTACGGTTTTGGCCTCTACCACTTCAACTGGAAGGCTGTTCCATGTATCCACCACCCTCTCAGTAAAATAATGCTTCCTGATGTTACTTTTAAACCTTTGCCCCTCTAATCTAAGACTATGTCCTCTTGTTTTGCTACTTTTTTACATGTCTCTAGCTTCAGAGATGGCAGGAGAAGTCGACTTGACAATCTGAACCTGCATGATTTGAGGATTGTTTTTTTTTTTATTTGCAGTACAGGAATATGATCATGGAAAAATTTATGAACATGGCATCAGATTTCTATGCACCATAACCCATACACAAGTCATGGGGCCCTATTCCGATGATTAAAGCGCGAGCAGTTAAGTATAATGAGTTCACTCATTAATCAAGGCTCTTGTCCTATTCCAGTTGAGCAGGAAACATCTCATTCGACTTGGCTGTTGCAGTTTCCTACTGTAATTTGCCACTTCCTATTCTTTATATAAGAAGCACTAATTGGTGGCCAGTCGGAGAATGATGAGCGATTCTAAGGTTCCACATTATTCTCAACTAGACCTGATATTTATAAAAAAAATAAATGATTAAATGATTTTGCGAAGGCAAAATTCCTTAACAGAAAAAAATAAACAGGTACTAACCACCAGCTCTCCTTGCAGGACACTGGTAACAAGTAGTTCCCAGTTTTCTTCTGCTGTACCTGCAATCTTGCAGAGTATACTGTCTGGTCCCCCATGGAGTCCTATGAAATACAGGACATGCTATCAGTGGTAGCATGCGGTCAGGGGTCAAGTCCTGGGAAAAAAAGTGAGGGAACTCACCCACAAATTCCACAACCCCCATTACCTGAAGAAAATATATATATATCATGAGTATAGCAGTACGTGGTGATGCCATTTTTATTGGATTAACTTTACATTTAAAAGACAAACTTTCAAGAGTGTAAACTGGAAACTATACTGATCAGTGAAAGGTATCACTACGTACAGGTATACTCGTGATAGTGGCAACTGGACTAACGCATTTTATATATAATATATATATATCCAGGCACAGACCCCCCCCCAGAATAATATACACAGCACTGTGCCCCCAGAATAATATACACAGCACTGGACCCCCAGAATAACATACACAGCGCTGAGCCACCAGAATAATATACATAACACTGAACCCCCAGAATAACATACACAGCACTGAACCCCCAGAATAATATACACAGCACTGAGCCCCCAGAATAACATACAGAGCACTGAACCCCCAGAATAACATACACAGCACTGAGCCCCCAGAATAATATACACAGCACTGAGCCCCCAGAATAATATACACAACACTGAGCCCCAGGAATAACATAATAACATGCACAACACTGAGCCCCCATAATAATATACACAGCACTGAACCCCAAAAATAATATGCACAGCACTGGTTATATGGATATATTTTCCCCAGTTCACATGGATATAATTGCCCCCAGTTCACATGGATATAATTGCCCCAGCTCATATGCCCCCAGGTCTCATGGATAATGCCCCCGGCTCTCATGGATAATGCCCCCGGCTCTCATGGATAATGCCCCCAGCTCTCATGGATAATGCCCCTGGGTCTCATGGATAATGCCCCCGGGTCTCATGGATAATGCCCCGGGCTCTCATGGATAATGTCCCGGCTCTCATGGATAATGCCCCCGGCTCTCATGGATAATGCCCCCGCTCTCATGGATAATGCCCCTGGGTCTCATGGATAATGCCCCCGGGTCTCATGGATAATGCCCGCAGGTCTCATGGATAATGCCCCAGGTCTCATGGATATGCCCCAGGTCTCGTGGATATTGCCCCCAGGTCTCATGGATATTAGAAACATAGAAAAATGTCGGCAGATAAGAACCTTTCGGCCCATCTAGTCTGCCCAATTACATGGATACTTAACCTGGATTTATCTTTTGTTTAGGATAGCCTTATGCCTATCCCATGCTTGCTTAAATTCAATTACTGTTTTGGCCTCAACCACTTCAACTGGAAGGCTGTTCCACGTATCCACCACCCTCTCAGTAAAATAATGCTTTCTGATGTTACTTTTAAACCTTTGCCCCTCTAATCTAAGACTATGTACTCTTGTTTTGCTACTTTGTTTCCGTTTAAATATACTCCCTTCCTCTACCTTGTGGGTTCCCTTTACGTATTTAAATGTTTCATATCTCCTCTGTCTCGTCTTTTTTCCAAGCTGTACATGTTAAGATCATTAAGCCTTTCCTGGTAACTTTTCGCCTTCAAGCCGTACACCATTTTAGTAGCCCTTCTCTGAACTCTCTCTAAGATGTCTATATCCTTCTGGAGATACGGTCTCCAGTACTGCACACAGTACTCCAAGTGAGGTCTCACCAGTGCTCTGTACAGTGGCATGAGCACTTCCCTTTTCCTACTGCTAATACCTCTCCCTCACAACCAAGCATTGTGCTAGCATTTCCTGCTGCTCTATTACATTGACTACTTACCCTTAGATCCTCTGAAATAATAACCCCTAAATCCCTTTCCTCAGATGTTGAGGTTAGGACTGTATCAAATATTCTATATTCAGCCCTTGGGTTTTTAAGTCCCAGGTGCATTATCTTGCACTTATCCACATTAAAACTCAATTGCCACAGCTCCGACCATTTTTTTAGTTTACCTAAATCATTTGTCATTTGGCTGATCCCTCCAGGAACGTCAACCCTGTTGCAAATCTTTGTGTCATCAGCAAAAAGACATACTTTTCCATTAAAACCTTCTGCAATATCACTAATAAAAATATTAGATAGAATGGGTCCAAGTACTGACCCCTGAGGTACCCCACTGGTAACAAGACCTTGCGCCAAATAAACTCCATTTACCACAACCCTCTGTTGCCTGTCACTCAGCCACTGCCTAATCCATTCAACAATATTGGAATCCAAGCTCAAAGATTGCAACTTATTGATAAGCCTTCTATGCGGAACAGTATCAAAAGCCTTACTGAAATCTAAATAAGCAATGTCTACTGCACCACCTGTGTCTATTATTTTTGTTACCCAATCAAAAAAATCAATAAGATTAGTTTGGCATGATCTCCCTGAGGTAAACCCATGTTGTTTATGATCCTGTAATCTATGTGTTTTTAGATGTTCAACAATCCTTTCCTTTAACATGGTTTCCATTAATTTCCCCACTACTGACGTAAGACTAACTGGTCTATAGTTCCCCGATTGCTCCCTACTACCCTTCTTGTAAATGGGCACAACATTTGCTAATTTCCAGTCTTCTGGGACGACTCCCGTTAGCAAGGATTGGTTAAATAAATCTGTTAACGGTTTTGCTATTACATCACTGAGCTCTTTTAATAATTTAGGGTGGATCCCATCAGGCCCCATTGACTTATTTGTCTTTACTTTAGACAGCTGCTGTAGAACCTCCTCCTCTGTAAACTGATATGTAATTGTCTCGTTAGTGTTTCCTCCTAACTGAGGTCCCTTTCCTTCCTTTTCTTCTGCAAAGACTGAACAAAAATATTCATTGAGGCAGTCAGCGAGACTTTTATCCTCTTCTACATACCTTCCTTCCTTTGTTTTTAATCTAACTAATCCTTGTTTTACTTATCTTTTCTCGTTTATGTATCTAAAAAATGTTTTGTCCCCCTTTTTTACTGACTGAGCTATTTTCTCTTCTGCGTGTGCTTTGGAAGCCCTTATAAATTGCTTTGCCTCTTTCTGCCTAATCTTATAGGTTTGCCTATCTTCTTCACTCTGAGTTGTTTTATAATTATTGAATGCTGTCTTTTTGTTCTTCACTATTTTGGCCACTTCTGCAGAGTACCACAGTGGTTTCTTCCCTTTTTTGTTTTTGCTAACAAGTCGAATGCAATTGCCTGTGGCCTTCAATAATGCTTCCTTTAAATAATCCCATTTCTCCTGGACTCCCTTTAAACTCCTCCAGTCTGATAATGACTCCTTCACACAAAATCTCATTTTAGAAAAATCAGTTTTTTTAAAGTCTAAAACTTTTGTTTTTGTGTGGTGCGGCTCCATCCCTGTTCTTATATTAAACCATACTGACTGGTGATCACTAGATCCCAAATTTTCACCTACAACAACGTCCGATACCAAAACTCTATTTGTGAGTATTAAATACAATATGGCCTCTTTACGGGTCGGCTCCTCAACTACTTGTGTTAGAGATAATCCCAGTAGGGAGTTTAGAATAGTTGTACTCCTGGTGCACCCAGCTGTTTTGGTTTTCCAGTTCACATCATGAAGATTAAAGTCCCCCATGATAATAACTTTCCCCTTCATTGCCATTTTGGCTATTTCCTCAACCAGCAGATTATCTAGCTCTTCTACTTGTCCAGGGGGTCTATAGATCACACCTACACGAGCTACTGGATGATTGTCAAATGTTAGCGTAACCCAAACTGACTCTATGTTCACCTTGCTCACTTTTATTTGGGTCGTTTTTATGTTGTTTTTCACATACAGGGCCACTCCTCCTCCTTTCCTACCTTCTCTGTCTTTTCTATATAAAGAGTACCCCGGTATTGTTATGTCCCAGTTATTTTTCTCACTGAACCATGTCTCAGTAACCGCAACTAAATCTACTTTTCAGCTGCCATCATTGCCTCCAGTTCATTGATTTTATTGACTAAACTGCGAGCATTTATAGACACGACTCTGAGCTTGTCATTTTTTTCCCCGCATGTTGCTTGCACCCTCCGATTTAGTTTTGGGGGACAATCAGGCAGATTGTTTTTTACCCTATTTTTTACCCTATTGCTCTGATTGCTCTGTTTATTGTGGTTTGCTAAGTGGTGCAGTTAAATCCATTTCATGAAACTCAGCCTGCATACATAAGAACAGCTTTGCATGTGGGCTGCTGGTTATATTGCCTTCCTACCAGCTGTGATTAGCATGTTTGATATTGGTTCTTTGAAGACATTGGTACATTATCAAACAGAAAAAAGGCAGACACATGTGCTTATTCTTACGCTGACGTGGACAGATTAATTAATAGGTTTGTGGCTTGGTGACTTTTACTAATATTACAACTGCACAAGAGATTAGAACCCGTCAGAAGGAAAGAGATCAATTAGAAATTGCATTCTAATATCCCTATTGAATATTTATAGACACAAAGAGTGCAAAGACAGCATCTCTTCCTCATTTTGTGGGGAGTTCGAAGAATTTTCTTGTAATTGGTTCATTTTTTTTCAGACAAATGTCATCTTGGTTTGATTGCTCTAACTGGATCCAAGGTGAAGTCGCAGATAGTACGGAAAGATTAAACGTAGATGGAAAACTGTTAGCATAAAACAATAATTTGCGAAATAGTTGCTGGAATCAGACAAGGAATAATAAGATATTTCACAGTATTAGTTAATATTTCAGCACATTGACAAAGTACAATATTCAGACCCTTGGTATGTCAGCCCATAATAATGGTAAGATATTTGTAAAGAATAAGAGACCTTTCAGATCAGTAATATACATCATTTCATACATTGCACTCAATTCTTTAAAATTGCTAGTACATCTAGAGATTTAATATTACAATAAACTAACATTTGCTTATGATGATTCTATTGTGCAAAGGAAACAGAGTGTTATGATTCTCATTCAAAAGTAACCACGTTCAAACCAACAAATGTATGTGTGCAGCTACGTGGGAGCATGTCCTACGCATTCTGTGAGCTTGCCTCAATGCACTTGTATGATGTAGAACCAAACAAAAGAATTGTCGATGAACATTGCACACAAATACTGAATTAGATATCGTATAAAACATCACAAAATATAAATGCCTCCGTATGTCTCTGTCACATGGTGGCTCAGTACCCAGGATGGCTATCCACATGCATAAAGGCTCCCTTTGCCGTCTGTATCCCGAAGGAGTACTTATTCTGGCCCAAACCCAACCAGCCAATAGCCGGAGCTCCTTGTAGGGTGAAAACAACGCTGGGAATGACTTTATTTACAGTTTACAATTACAAACACAGACAGGGGGAATGTACAGAATACAATGGTAAAACACGCTGCAGCGTTTCCATAATGAAGAGCCCCCCAACAGCCTACCCGCCCACACATACATCCTTGTGAAACAAAGTCAGAGGAAGAGTCCGAGACATCTGGTTTAAGCCAGATCCTGGGGGTTGGGTGGAAGCAGGGGAAACACAGCAAGCGATTAAATACAGATTACACATAGGGAAAACAGCACAGTATATACCACACTCTACTGTAATTGCATAAGGGAATAATAATATAACACAGACATCAGGGAATAGGGTAGAGAAACACAAACATCCTGCACCTAGAATTGTGGGTACAGGGTGACTTTAACACAGGAGAAAGCCATGGAAACAACTTAAAACATCAGGCCTGCTCTGCCCGCCAGGTTAAGTGAATTTAACGCATGCCCCCCATCATTAAATCCCTAAAGCTAATGGGTTAAAAAATCCATTACTGCATCGGTGATTATGCTAGCTTGCGCAAGCTTACTGTACTTTGCACTCCCTATACTTAACATGGGGTGCACAAAGTCTTGAAGCTAATTGTGGCACCGATGTGGTAACGCAAAAGTTAACCACAGCTAGAAGCTGAGGCTAACTGATTGCGCTTCTGCAGAATCATTTAGCACTAGCTAAAACCCCCCCCCCGGATATTCACCTCTCATGCCGTGGAGCAAATGGTGGCCCGATCCATTGCTTCTAGCCATCGGGAGCAGAGTGAGACTGGGGCAGGCGCAGGTTTTCCCCATTAGCATCCCCTGTTTAGCACTGTAAATGTAATACGGTCAATCAAGAAAAGGCTAGCTGTCGAACACTAACATAATTATAGTGGTTAGTCAGAGAGGTCTGAAATGTCGCTGAAATGTAACTGGACACTGAATTTCAGTGAACGGGGACATTTCAGGGCCATTCGGCTATTCAGAGAGCAGCAGTTTGCCAAATTTTGTTGAATTGCCTGCACATATGGTGAAGAAACAGAAGAAATAAACCATATGGCGCATCAAATAGATAAAATTAATGCAGAATAAACATGTAGGTACTCATGTCAATAATTCAGAAAAGTGCAACACTGTTTATTGCCATACATCAGTGCAAAAGAGAAAACATAAGTGCATTAGTGCATAATTACTTCGAAATAAGTCCAATGCAGTAGAGAAAGTTCTGATAAAGTGCTCCAATATGTAATTGTCCAAAAAGTGGTTGGTCCTCCTTACTGCGCTGCTATTGAGTCTGTATTGATGTCAGTATTTCTCAAAGAGCAAGAGGGGAGACACAGAAAAATAATAATAATAATAGTGCAGATAATCGTCACAAGATGGTCCAAAAAGTGGAAATAAAAGAGTATAGACCACTCACATTTACAAGAGCCTACAAAGGTCCCGGCTCTAGGAATAAACACCTCTGGCAAAATATAGAGTGGCACCTCCCTTCCTTTATCCGTGGGAATCACTATATAGATCAGAGAGAATCGGAAGGCAGCGCTCCCATAGCGTATTACTGTATAATTGGGAATAATATTGTATGTAAAAAAACACACTCACCAATTCCGGAGCCTTGTTGTAATAGGCTCAATCAAAATCGCATTAGGCGTTCTTTGAGGTAAAAGCCCGAAACCTCTTTGTCCCAATGTCTTGTAATCTGTAGTAGAGCCGAATGAGTAGGAGAAGACGGCCGATAAAGGTTTAAAGATCAATAAAATTTATTAAAAATAATGAACAATCATAAAAAATGGACATGCGGTCTACCGAGACACATTTTGGCCTGCTACAGCCTTCCTCAATCGGTATTAGAGTCCTTTAGTGTCCATAAAGTAGAAAATGAAACGTACGGTGCCTGTTTGAGGGCAGTGAAATCCCCCATAGAGAAGCAATGGTTCATCTATTCAGAGAACACAAAACAGCAGTGAAAAGTTGCTGAAATGCCCTGCTGTTCGGTGCTTTCGTTCGGCAGGTTTATTCAAGAGAATCAAAAAATACAAACTTGGTTTGTTAAAGGAGCGCAGAAGAAAGAGGTACTTAGCAATCTCTCCTGTATCACAGAACCTTTAGATTATTTTCATAATATGGAGTGTTCTAAAAGGTAAAGGCAGAGAAAGACTTTCATTGCGTAGTGAGTATAATACAAGATATGAGATTAAAATTCGAGCAGAACAATAGGTATCTCACTCACAAATTTAGAGCCTATAGGCTCATGTGATTCGCCTTTAAGCCTCTCTGGGGGGCTCCTCCCATCAATCAGTTGGTAGTCTGGAAGAGTTTCTTAAACCTCGAATAGAGTAAAGAGAATATGGCGCAATACCAGAGCAAATAGTGGTGATGGGCGCAATATTTTTAGGTCGATCTACTCACGTGATCCTGAGCCTCCCAGATGAGTGGCTCGGTATGGAAGCCTTGGACCACCTTAGTAAGGAGGGTCCCACCCTTGCTTGAGTATCAGCTGGTAATCCCGCTAGTAAGAGGGCAATTGACAAGATCCGTGTCGGCGGGTTGAAGAAATGTAATCGGAAAAGTTATACTATTAAAATAAAAGGGTTTATTACAATGGATAAAAAAGGGTACATAGGTACTCAAAATAAAATAATATAGTAGGGAGTAAACCGAAACGCGTTTCGCTCGCTATTACTGCGGGCTTCATCAGTCGGATCCTCCTCATTCGATCGAGATGGTTTTTATATAAGAGTGGGTCCAAACGGAAAGTCTGTTGTTGGCGTGCGTTCGATCTGGTAATTGCGTCCTTCTCCTGTGTCTCACTGAGTTTCGGGGCCATCTTCGATGACATATTTCCGGTTCCGGTGGATTTCCTTGGGAGTATAACAAAAAAATTGTGGGGAACGGACACTAGAGCAAAAATGGAAAATATAACCCCGTTGCCCAAAGCACCAAAAGTGCGGTCCCAATCCGCACCAAATCAACAGAAAAAAGAAAAATCGGTGATCGGCGTGTCCGCGTACGCGGTCTAGGGGAAATATCTAATAATACAAAGGGATATTTGATAATACAGAAATGTACCATACAATGATGATGACTGTATAAGCTGATTGAAAGTTCATGAGAAAAGTTCCTAGAACAAAGGAAAAATATAATAGTGAAGTCCAGTCATAACAACAGATGGGAAAATGAAGGGGGGGAGATGAATCCACCCACACTTTCCAGAGCCTCATTAGGCTCGATCACTTCGCCTGTGGGTGTTTCTATGGCTCACCCAATAGCTCTCAGAGGTAGACTCGTCTTACGGCCTTGATATCCTTTCGGGATCCTGGATCGTCCGTAGGTTCTCCAATATTTGGATGCCGATAACCTTTAATAACTGGCTTCTCTCAGGTCCTGGTATTCCTTTAGGGTCCTGGGTGTTTTACAGGTCATACCCTATAATGACTTGTAGGAATCTGCAAGACTCATTGAATGAAGGAGGAATTTAATCCTGAATGGATATTTATTAAACATAAAATAAAAAACAGGAAACAAAAAATAGCATATAACAAAACGCGTTTCACCCTTTAGGGCTTCATCAGTTGTAAAAGAAAAATAAAAATAAAATAAAAACACAAATAAATGGGAAAAGCACTAATATAGGTCCTATATTAGTGCTTTTCCCATTTATTTGTGTTTTTATTTTATTTTTATTTTTCATCATCATTGTATGGTACATTTCTGTATTATCAAATATCCCTTTGTATTATTAGATATTTCCCCTAGACCGCGTACGCGGACACGCCGATCACCGATTTTTCTTTTTCCTTGGGAGTATGTCCATCACTCTCTATTATTGCGCATGCGTGATGATTTTAGTCCTGACATGCGCTGCATATACCGGTGCGCTGACAGAATGAAACATTCAATAATAATCGATCTGAAATACAGAAAAACTGTCAGATGACTTGAAAAGGAAATAAAAATGGAAAAATAAAAAGAATTATGGGTTAATCACCAAAAATGTGTTTTTCAAACCTGTCCAAGTAAACGGCTATATACATACCAGTAGTGGCCACTACCCTCCTTGGCTTAAAGCTGTTCCCAAAGGTGAACTACTAAGAATACGTAGAAACTGTACCGATGCTGAACAATATACAGTACAAGCTGATATATTGCTAAATAAATTCAGAGAGAAGGGGTACGATAAGAAATTCTTGGATGAGACCAAACAAGAAATCTTAAGAATAGGCAGAGACTCACTGCTACAGTATAAACCACCATGTGAAGAACAACTTGAGAATACCTCACTCATTATGGATTATAATACCAACAACAAGATAATCAAAAGATCGGTAGAGAAATATTGGCCAATTTTGACCAATGATCCAATTTTAAACAATATCCTACCAGAGAAACCTAAAATAATATTTAGGGGAGGTAAGAATCTCAGCAATGATTTAGGTATCAATCATATTAAAACCACAGAAAGACATACTTTGGAGCACCCTTTTGGCTTAACTCCTGGATTCTACAGCTGCGGTCATTGTATTTCATGCCGTAAGACCAATAATAAAAGAAAAACAATAAAACAGTTTGATGCAGGAACGACAGGCACTAAATACAAGATAAAAATACTGATAACATGCCACACTAAAAATGTAGTATATATGCTTAAATGTCCCTGTGGAAAACGGTATGTGGGACAAACCTCACGTTCACTAACTATTAGGGTTAATGAACACCTCTGTAACATAACCAGAGGGTATGATAAGCACAATGTCTCATCCCATTATAAAGAGTACCATGGTTGTAATCCAAAAAGTATAGAATTTATAGGTATTGAAAAGATAAGTCATGACTGGAGAGGAGAGAATATAAGTGAAAAACTCATTAAAAAAGAAATGCGTTGGATTTATTATTTGAACACCTTGGCTCCCAATGGATTAAATGCAGATTTTGAGGTCTGCCATTTTTTGTATTGAGTCTAAAAAGTTTAAACACAAAAAATAATAAAAAATCCCATAGTGACTGTCACTGTGATCTTTATGCAGGAAGGTTAGAATATATATATCATGGTATTTCCCTTTCCTCTGTAGAGTAACATAAACACAGCCCATAATGAATATCGAGGAATGAAATACAAATTTTTGGTGATTAACCCATAATTCTTTTTATTTTTCCATTTTTATTTCCTTTTCAAGTCATCTGACAGTTTTTCTGTATTTCAGATCGATTATTATTGTCCTTGTGATAAAGATTATACGCCCTAGTGGGCAATATTGCCTTTTTCTCCCAGGGTAATGTTTCATTCTGTCAGCGCACCGGTATATGCAGCGCATGTCGGGACTAAAATCATCACGCATGCGCAATAATAGAGAGTGATGGACATACTCCCAAGGAAATCCACCGGAACCGGAAATATGTCATCGAAGATGGCCCCGAAACTCAGTGAGATGCAGGAGAAGGACGCAATTACCAGATGGAATGCACGCCAACAACAGACTTTCCGTTTGGACCCACACTTATATAAAAACCATCTCGATCGAATGAGGAGGATCCGACTGATGAAGCTCGCAGTAATAGCGAGCGAAACGCGTTTCGGTTTACTCCCTACTATATTATTTTATTTTGAGTACCTATGTACCCTTTTTTATCCATTTTAATAGTATAACTTTTCCGATTACATTTCCTCAACCCGCCGACACGGATCTTGTCAATTGCCCTCTTACTAGCGGGATTACCAGCTGATACTCAAGCAAGGGTGGGACCCTCCTTACTAAGGTGGTCCAAGGCTTCCATACCGAGCCACTCATCTGGGAGGCTCAGGATCACGTGAGTAGGTCGACCTAAAAATATTGCGCCCATCACCACTATTTGCTCTGGTATTGCGCCATATTCTCTTTACTCTGGTATTGCGCCATATTCTCTTTACTCTATTCGAGGTTTAAGAAACTCTTCCAGACTACCAACTGATTGATGGGAGGAGCCCCCCAGAGAGGCTTAAAGGCGAATCACATGAGCCTATAGGCTCTAGGTTTGTGAGTGAGATACCTATTGTTCTGCTCGAATTTTAATCTCATTTCTTGTATTATACTCACTACGCAATGAAAGTCTTTCTCTGCCTTTACCTTTTAGAACACTCCATATTATGAAAATAATCTAAAGGTTCTGTGATACAGGAGAGATTGCTAAGTAACTCTTTCCTTCTGCGCTCCATTAACAAACAAAGTTTGTATTTTTTGGTTATCTTGGGTGTGAGACACACTGGTGGTGAGCTGCAATACCGTATAAACCTCCCTAGATAAATCCTCACATCTATATTATCTGCTTAGCGCCGTATGCACTTCACATTTAAAAGTGTTATTTTTATTCAGGAGAATCCCATAGGCTTCAATGTTAAAAATATTCCAGTTTTAATTCAATACCTAATAAACCGTTTCTTCTTTTAATCTGCATTAAAAAGTCTTTTTATTTATAGTTTTTTTAGGATCTTTTAGGCATTTTTCGGGATTTTGTTCGACAAAATTATATATATATTTTTTTTTTTACCCCGTTCGTCAGCTTGTCGGCTTTTTCCGGCGGCTGCTCTGCGCTATGATCAGCGGCTCATCGGCTTTTCCCGGCGTGTTCGGTGTGGCTTTTCCGGTGGTTCCGGCAGGTTTTTGGTGGGCTTTTGGCGGGATTGCAGTGTGATTGCAGCGTATTTGTGGTGGGTTTTTCTGCACTCCGGGGACCCTGTGGTGAATGCTGAATTCACCACAGGGTGGGGGACTTTGATTCCCCGAAGTGCAGGGAAGTGTGGGGAACGAGAGAGCACCGAAATGTCAGTGACATTTTGGTGCTCTCTGAATAACCCCTTAAGTGATTCACTACTAAGATCGTGTATACTTGATCTTCAAAACATCTAATAATGCCTTGAAATCAGGTATACTTGAATTGCTCTAATTCTGGATCAATACTAAGGAATTTGTTTTGTTTGTGGCAAACAAAATTCAAATGCAAATGGAATCCAGAATGTGCCCCAATAGTGATCGCACATTGAGTAAGTCAGCTGTCATGCCCAAACAGTTTGAAAAGGTGGGACTCTAAAACACAGAGCCCCAGCTGATTCTGTATGGAGCCCCAGCTACAGTAACCATATTTGGTCAACAGATGGTGATTTTGCCAAAGTATAAAATGTTTTTTGTGGATTTTCCCACTGGATTTTTACTGTATAATGCATAAAAATGTTTTACACTGGTTCCTGTCAGTGGTATTATGGAAAATCACTTTGTAGTGAAGGTGTTAACAACATTCTAAGATGTATATACCACAAAAACATCCAGAACACATACAGCAACTATATCACCATGCTAAGATATACAAGGCTCCACTTTGGGTGAGTGTCAGGAAATCCATTTTAGACATTGACTCTTTAATGAGCTTGTCTGGGTGAAAATCATGAGGATTGAGTTTGGCTCAATATTTTAAATTTTTATGTGGATAACCCCTGACAATATTTATTGGATGAAGTTAGCAGCAAAAATGGACCAATAAAATGTAATCAAAGTGAAATTAGAGACAGTCATATTTAAGAACCAGTAATCATTAGGATGTATGTGACACGCAGTAGGTCTTTGTGATGCGAGCATGCAATACTAATAATGTATACACACCTATTAGACAAACTACATTCATCTTTTTCAATGAGGAAGACAATCTGCGTGCATTGCATTAATGGCATCCTCAATACAAATTAATCATCTATAGCTCTTGCAGCAGCTTTTGAGTGCGCTCATCTTTATAAAGCAGAATTAAACAAAAAAAAAAGTATGGGATAACAGATTATCAAAAGAAATTAATTTCAAAATATCTGTTTAGAATTAATGCATCAAGAAACTGGGGGCTCTTATGGCACATCCAAGAACATCAATGACTGCTGGATAAATTACCCAATTTTACAGAAACTGAACAAGGAATAGTCGGTGCAAACAAAAATTATATATTTCAAAGTCTAAGAAAAGAAAAGAAACCACGATAAAAATTGTGGGATTGGATCCCACCATCTGAGCATATTGCGTTAAGTCCACCACTGACAAACGGTGCCAGTATTGGATCAGTATTGGTGGGTCCTACTCTGGTTTCAATGCCAGCAAAAAAACTCAGTTTTTCTATGTACTGTATTTATGTCAGTGGTGTATTTAGGTTTTGTGCTGCCCTAGGCCTGACTAAACTCGTGCACCCCCTAATTTAAATTTGACGCACCCCTTCCTGTCAAGGGCACACCTCTTCCTGGTTAATCCCCACCCTTCCTCTTTAAGCTCCACCTTTTCCTCTTAGAGCTCCGCCTTTTCCTCTCTTTATATTAAAAGTGGATACCAAGTGCCTACTTGTATATTTTGTATACCATTTCAAATGTATCTATTGAGATAAAGAAAATTATGAAATGTTTAAATTCAAGCATTTTTCCAAAGAACAGCCACGCATGTCAAATAAACGGGATCACAGCCGCTCTAATTGGTTGAACAATAAAATCCACAGAAACGTGCACTGCATATGCGCGTATCACAGAGCTGCACAGCAATAAAACCCACAGAAATGGGCACTGTGTATGAGCATATCAGAGCTGCACAGCAATAAAACCCACAGAAATGTGCAGTGTGTATGAGCATATCACAGAACTGCACAGCAATAAAACTCACAGTAATGTGCAGTGTGTATGAGCGTATCCCAGAGCTCCAGGGCAATAAAACTCACAGTAATATGCAGTGTGTATCAAAGAATCCACAGCAATAAAACTCCCAGCAATGCAATGTTTGGTGTGTGTCAGCGTATCAGAATCCACAGCAATAAAACTCCCAGCAATGCAATGTGCGGTGTGTATGAGTGCATCAGAATTCACAGCAATAAAACTCACAGCAATGCAATGTGTGGTGTGTGTCAGCGTATCAGAATCCACAGCAATAAAACTCCCAGCAATGCAATGTGCGGTGTGTATGAGTGCATCAGAATCCACTGCAGTAAAACTCCCAGCAAACCGAGTGTATATGAGCACACAGCAATTATGCTGTGGAGCCATCTTGTCAGCAGTGGGGTGCCACTGTCAGAGGGTGCACTGTAGCATTGATTCCTTTCCCGGTGGGTGTTCAGTCCAGAATAGAGTCTGTCTTAACGAAAGGACGGGCAGCTGCGCGCGTGCGTTTCACGTGGTTCAGCCAGTCATGTGGTACTGAGACTCAGAGAAATGACAGTGAAATGCCCTGATGTTCGGTGGTTTCAATCAGCAGGTTTATTCAGGCGAACCCCATAGGTTTCAATGTTAAAAATATTCCCGTTTTTTTATGCAATATCTAATAAATAATTTATTATTTTAATCTGCAGTAAAAAGTCTTTAATTATTGATTTTTTTTAGTATCTTTTAGTCATTTTTCAGATTTTTTGGGCAAAATTCCCCCCCCTTTTTTTTAT
This sequence comes from Leptobrachium leishanense, assembly GCA_009667805.1. Taxonomy (NCBI): domain Eukaryota; kingdom Metazoa; phylum Chordata; class Amphibia; order Anura; family Megophryidae; genus Leptobrachium; species Leptobrachium leishanense. The sequence goes on along the minus strand of CM019064.1, from coordinate 238,798,866 downwards.
AGCAGTTTCTTTTTTCTGCAACAGAACTTTTTATTATCAATCATAGGATCTTATATGTAAATTCCAGACATTTTCGTACAGTAGTTCTTTTGAAAACAGCAGGCCACGGGTTTGCGGTGGCAGCATTCAGCGGCCGACTCCATGCACTTTGGGGACCATGCGGTGAATGGTGAATTCACTGCAGGGTGGGGAAATTTTATTCTCCTAAGTGCAGGGAACTACAGAACACCAAAAAGTTGCCGTCATTTCGGTGCTCTGTGAGTAGAAACATAGAAAAATGTCGGCAGATAAGAACCTTTCAGCCCATCTAGTCTGCCCAATTACATGGATACTTTACCTGGATTTATCTTTTGTTTAGGATAGCCTTATGCCTATCCCATGCCTGCTTAAATTCAATTACTGTTTTGGCCTCTACCACTTCTACTGGAAGACTGTTCCATGTATCCACCACCCTCTCAGTAAAATAATGCTTCCTGATGTTACTTTTAAACCTTTGCCCCTCTAATCTAAGACTATGTCCTCTTGTTTTGCTATTTTGTTTCCTTTTAAATATACTCCCTTCCTCTACCTTGTGGATTCCCTTTACGTATTTAAATGTTTCTATCATATCTCCTCTGTCTCGTCTTTTTTCCAAGCTGTACATGTTAAGATCATTAAGCCTTTCCTGGTAACTTTTCTCCTTCAAGCTGTACACCATTTTAGTAGCCCTTCTCTGAACTCTCTCTAAGATGTCTATATCCTTCTGGAGATACGGTCTCCAGTACTGCACACAGTACTCCAAGTGAGGTCTCACCAGTGCTCTGTACAGTGGCATGAGCACTTCCCTTTTCCTACTGCTAATACCTCTCCCTACACAACCAAGCATTCTGCTAGCATTTCCTGCTGCTCTATTACATTGACTACTTACCCTTAGATCCTCTGAAATAATGACCCCTAAATCCCTTTCCTCAGATGTTGAGGTTAGGACTGTATCAAATATTCTATATTCAGCCCTTGGGTTTTTACGTCCCAGGTGCATTATCTTGCACTTATCCACATTAAAACTTAATTGCCACAGCTCAGACCATTTTTTTAATTTACCTAAATAATTTGTCATTTGGCTGATCCCTCCAGGAACGTCAACCCTGTTGCAAATCTTTGTGTCATCAGCAAAAAGACATACTTTAACATTAATACCTTCTGCAATATCACTAATAAAAATATTAAAGAGAATGGGTCCAAGTACTGACCCCTGAGGTACCCCACTGGTAACAAGACCTTGCGCCGAATAAACTCCATTTACCACAACCCTCTGTTGCCTGTCACTCAGCCACTGCCTAATCCATTCAACAATATTGGAATCCAAGCTCAAAGATTGCAATTTATTGATAAGCCTTCTATGTGGAACAGTATCAAAAGCCTTACTGAAATCTAAATCTAAAGCAATGCCTACTGCACCACCTGTGTCTATTATTTTTGTTACCCAATCAAAAAAATCAATAAGATTAGTTTGGCATGATCTCCCTGAGGTAAACCCATGTTGTTTCTGATCCTGTAATCTATGTGTTTTTAGATGTTCAACAATCCTTTCCTTTAACATGGTTTCCATTAATTTCCCCACTACTGATGTAAGACTAACTGGCCTATAGTTCCCTGATTCCTACCTACTACCCTTCTTGTAAATGGGCACAACATTTGCTAATTTCCAGTCTTCTGGGACGACTCCCGTTAACAGATTTATTTAACCAATCCTTGTTAACGGTTTTGCGATTACATCACTGAGCTCTTTTAATAATTTAGGGTGGATCCCATCAGGCCCCATTGACTTATTTGTCTTTACTTTAGACAGCTGCTGTAGAACCTCCTCCTCTGTAAACTCATATGTAAATGTCTCTTTAGTGTTCTCTCCTAACTGAGGTCCCTTTCCTTCCTTTTCTTCTGCAAAGACTGAACAAAAATATTCATTGAGGCAGTCAGCGAGACTTTTATCCTCTTCTACATAACTTCCTTCCTTTGTTTTTAATCTAACTAATCCTTGTTTTACTTTTCTTTTCTCGTTTACGTATCTAAAAAATGTTTTGTCCCCCTTTTTTACTGACTGAGCTATTTTCTCTTCTGCGTGTGCTTTGGAAGCTCTTATAAATTGCTTTGCCTCTTTCTGCCTAATTTTATAGGTTTGCCTGAGTTTTTTTATAATTATTGAATGCTGTCTTTTTGTTCTTCACTATTTTGGCCACTTCTGCAGAGTACCACAGTGGTTTCTTCCCTTTTTTGTTTTTGCTAACAAGCTAACATGCAATTTCCTGTGGCCTTCAATAATGCTTCCTTTAAACAATCCCATTTCTCCTGGACTCCCTTTAAACTCCTCCAGTCTGATAATGACTCCTTCACACAAAATCTCATTTTAGAAAAATCAGTTTTTTTTAAAGTCTAAAACTTTTGTTTTTGTGTGGTGCGGCTCCATCCCTGTTCTTATATTAAACCACACTGACTGGTGATCACTAGAACCCAATTTTTCACCTACAACAACGTCCGATACCAAACCTCCATTTGTGAGTATTAAATCCAATATGGCCTCTTTACGGGTCGGCTCCTCAACTACTTGTGTTAGAGATAATCCCAGTAAGGAGTTTAGAATATTTGTACTCCTGGTGCACCCAGCTATTTTGGTTTTCCAGTTCACATCAGGAAGATTAAAGTCCCCCATGATAATAACTTCCCCCTTCATTGCCATTTTGGCTATTTCCTCAACCAGCAGATTATCTAGCTCTTCTACTTGTCCAGGGGGTCTATAGATCACACCTACACGAGCTACTGTATGATTGCCAAATGTTAGCGTAACCCAAACTGACTCTACATTCACCTCGCTCACTTTTATTTGGTTCGTTTTTATGTTGTTTTTCACATACAGGGCCACTCCTCCTCCTTTCCTACCTTCTCTGTCCTTTCTATATAAAGAGTACCCCGGTATTGTTATGTCCCAGTTATTTTTCTCACTGAACCATGTCTCAGTAACCGCCACTAAATCTACTTTTTCAGCTGCCATCATTGCCTCCAGTTCATTGATTTTATTGACTAAACTGCGAGCATTTATAGACACGACTCTGAGCTTGTCATTTTTTACCTCGCATGTTGCTTGCACCCTCCGATTTAGTTTTGGGGGACAATCGGGCAGATTGTTTTTTACCCTTTTGTCCCCCCCTCCTAGTTTAAATATTCCTTTGCGAAACCTTTGAACTTCTCACTGAGAACATATGTTCCCCTATGAGTAAGATGCAAACCATCTTTTTTATACAGTTCCTTTCTGCTCCAATTAGAGCTATCATGGGACACAAAGCCAAATCCTTGCTCCCGACACCATTCCCGAAGCCACAAATTGAATTCCCTATTGCGCATCTGCCTATCTTGAATGTTATGCACAGGCAAAACTTCAGAGAATGACAGTGGACGCAATCTGCTGTATTTCACCTCCAAGTAACCCATTTAGTGGTGAGGTTTTTTGCTGCCCCCTGGAAAGTGAAATTGAAAGTGTAAATTAGTGAAATCTCAATGTATCCTTCCTGGTAAAATACTTTGCAAAAGTAAAAAAAAAGTTGTTTTTTTTTGTAGGGGTGGGGCCACCCAGTGCGGGCCGCCGCCCCCTGGAAAGTGCCGCCCTAGGCCTGGGCCTAGTCGGCCTAGGCCAAAATACACCAGTGAGTTATGTGTTTGTAGTTTGGCAACTGTATACTGGTTATGCAGGCTTTTGGTACCTATCTTGTGTGTGTTTTGTGTTTAGATTAAAAATAGTGCTTAGTATGGCTGCGGTCACACATGCGCACTGATTGCACACAGTACGTCCGTTGAAACGGATGCACTTTATAACGGATGAGATTGTGGTTACATTGTATTAGTTAGAAAAGAAAAAAAAAAAGCTATATAGCATCAGTTAGTTTTGACCAGCATTGAGAAAAAGAATTAATAAAGCTGTATAGCATCAGTTAGTTATGACTGACGTTGAGAAAAAGAAAAAAAAAGCCGCATGCAGGGGTTTCTCTAAGTCTGTAGTAGCTTTTTCACGTCCATGCCAATTTGGCATCCGTTGCAACATGCGTTGCCCGTGCGTGAAAAAGTACGCACGTGCTTCGTGTGTTGTTCTCTATTGACTCCTTTGAAAAGCTACGATGGACAGCAAACAGTGCGTTCAGAGGGACAGGAAAAGTGCACTTGTGTGACTGCAGCCTTAGGCTAATGTCAGATGATCGCAGTCTGAGCGCACTCTGCGTGCGTGCATAATGAACGGACGTATTGATGGAAGATACTATAGACATCACACGGTCCGTTTTTTTGACGGATGTAGAACAAAAAAGGGAAATATGGGAATCAAAATGAATTATAATTAAAATACAGGTACAGTCAGCCAGACCAGAAAAACCTCTGAGCGTCAACGTTATGGATGTCGCAAATGCGTTGCATCTGACGTAGCAGCATAACACACACAGGCCGCTACGCGGACGTGGCGCACTCGCCTCGTCCATCTTAGCAGTTTTACAGCTTTGCCTAAATTGCGTCCGTTGCCCTCTGCGTGGTGCATGCGGACGTGATAACTGCGTTCGTCTGAAGCGGGCCTTAGAGCAACTGTATCAATTTTTATGATGCATGGGTTTAAAGATGGAGCAAAAGTTCCACAACCAATTGTTATACCAAAGCTATTGGCTTGGTGATTCCCTGAAAGATTACTTAGCTCATTGACTTTACTACTGAAATGACGACGGGTAAAAAAAAAGTTACATAAAAAAAGATGCTGAAACAAAAGAAAAAAAAAGTAAAAAAGGTCCAGTTCAAACTTGGTGAAATCTGATGCCTTGCATCATTTTCTGATATGTGAGCCCTGATGAGAAATAATCGCTAGATTGCATGCAAAAGTAAGCATTGTATTGTATTGTATTTTTTCTTGTGTGTGATCTGATGGGGATATTGTATGCAATCCCTATAGACAGAGCCGTAGCTAGCTCTTTCTGCACCCGAGGCAGGAACAGAAAATTGTGCGCCCCCCACAATACTGTGAATTTTATTGCTGTGCAGCTCTGATACGCTCTTACACACAGCACATTACTGTGAGTTTAGTGCTGTGCAGCTCTGTGATACGCTTATACTGTACACACTGCATATTACTGCGAGTATACTGCTGTGCAGCTCTGTGATACACTTATACTGTACACACACACATTACTGCTCTGTGATATGCTTATACACAATATATTGCACCCAGCAATACATGGATATGGATATATTGCCCCCAGCTCTAATTGATATATGCCCCCCCAGTTCTCATGGATAGATTGCCCCCCCAGCTTTCATGGATATATTGCCCCCCCAAACTCTCATGGATATATTGCCCCCCAGCTCTAATTGATATATTGCCCCCCCAGCTGTAATGGATATATTGCCCCCCAGCTCTCATGGATATATTGCCCCCCCCAGCTGTAATGGATATATTGCCCCCCCAGCTCTCATGGATATATTGCCCCCACCCCCAGCTCTCACCTGTCAGCGCGGCTGTTCTTCTTTCTGCAAGGGGCCGCAGAACCACCTGACCAGGGCACGAGATCGCGGAGTTCACGTGAACTCGCGAGAACATGGCTGCGCTGGTGCAGCGCAAGCGCATTCTCGCGAGCAGGTTAGGTGGTTCCCTGCGAGCGGCCAAGCTGCATGCGGCCATTCGCAGGGAGAAGAGTGGCCGGCGGCAGCAATATTCTCACCCCTGGCCTGCGCCCAGTGGTGTATTTAGGTTTTGTGCTGCCCTAGGCCTGACTAAACTCGTGCACCCCCTAATTTAAAATTGACACCCCTTCCTGTCAAGGCCACACCTCTTCCTGTTATAGCATTCAGTAAAATGTCACTGCACGCTAGAATTTTACTCATCCCGGGGTGCAGCGGCTGCCTCAGAGTGATAGGACTCCTATCACTCTCAGACAGCCTTTACATGCTGAGATCACTGAATACGGTGCCTATTTGGCGGCAGTGAAATACGGTGTCTGTTCGATGGCAGTGAAATACGGTGCTGTTTGGCGGCAGTGAAATACGGCGCCTGTTCGGTGGCAGTGAAATACGGTGCCTGTTCGGCAGCAGTGAAATACGGTGCCTGTTCGGCAGCAGTGAAATCCCCCATAGAGAAGCAATGGTTAATCTATTCACATTGAACAGCAGTGAAATGCCCTGATGTTCAGTGGTTTCATTCGACAGGTTTATTCAGGAGAATCCCATAGGTTTCAATGTAAAAAATATTCCTGTTTTTTTATCAAATATCTAATAAACCATTATTTTAATTTGCAGGATTTTTTTAGGCATTTTTTTAAATAGTTTTTTTTTGTAACAGGCCTTTTTAGTATTATTCATAGGACCTCATATAATTTTCAGGCATTGTCTTTCAGTAGGTTATTTGCCAACAGCTTTTAAAAGTGTGTTTTGGTTTTTTTACCAGACGGTTTACAATTTTTTTTACCTGCCACATTCTGGCAGGCTTCACCAACGCCAAGGCCAGCAAGGTATTTTTCAAAGACTTTGCATAAATGATGCATACCAGTATGGCAGTATGCGTGAACAACCTAACTGGAATATTATCTAACTAAACATCTAAAATTAGTAGCTCACTTTAGGTCTGTAAGATTCTTCTGATCTTGACTTGTTTGCCTCTAGTGTGGCCTCCAACCGACTGCCAGGACATCCCGACGTGCATCGATGAGAGGGCGGAGCCAAGAAACGGAGGACGGGACAAGAGCAGCCTGCTCGAGCGTGTGTACAACACACACACAGCATGCCTCGTTCGTTCTGTTGCTCTTTCCCGCGTGACAGGAGGAGGAATGCCATCTGCGCCCCGTCGCGTCAGCTGGAAGGAGGAGCTGAAGCCGGAGCGCGCGAAGCAGGGGAATGTTACTCTGCGGGTCTGCGACTGTTGATTGGTGGAGCCCACATCGCGCGCAGCTGACTGTGTGTGTACAAACACTTGAGCAGGCTGCATGAACGGCAGACGATCATGCAGCCTGCTCGAGTGTTTGTACACACACACAGTCAGCTGCACGAGATGTGGGCTCCACCAATCAACAGTCGCAGACGCGCATCGGCTTCCGATCGGCTTCAGCTTGCCCTCAATCAATCAACTCGTCCCGCTGGACGCATAGCGGCGCTTTTTTTTGCAGCCACCGAGAAGCGCCGCCCTAGGCCAAGATACAGCAGTGCCTGCGCCCCCCTGCAGCTCTGTACCCGAGGCGAGTGCCTCACTCGCCTCGCCCTCCCTACGGCCCTGCCTATAGATATTATTTTTTTGTACATGCCCTCCCAGACGTTTTGATGTTTTGCAAAGTTTTGTGTGTGGGCTTCACAGGAGTGGGTGAGTAGCATCAGGATTTATGTACAACAGAGATATGTGCTACTGATCAGTCAGGATTTGTTGGAGTCAATTTCCTTGCAGGAATAGAATATAACCATAAAACGTCAGCTCCACCAATTGTTTTTTATTATTTATTGCTCCCGATTGATTTGGAGCCTATCTAGTTTTATGATTAGGGTTAGTGAACTAATTTTGCTGGGCCTAAGCTTTTATGTGATATTTGTTTGTCATGGCAATGTTATTAATGTTAGGGTTACGATGACTATTAGGGTTACGGGTAACCCTAAACATGAACATTCTGCTACAATTTTACTTAATTTTTAGGCAACAAATTCTACAGCGAGTTTCAAAACAAGTGTAAATCTGTTGCCTAAACAATTATTTATTTATTTATAAAGCATTTTAAAAGGAAGGATACATTGAGATTTATCTTGTTTTCAAGTATGTCCTGAGGACATGGAGCAGAATGTTAGCGGTTAACCCTAAATGTAACCTTAACCCTAAACATAGCCTTGAAACAATCACAAATAGTAATCTAATAATGTCTGTCTCTAGCCCCAACCCTAAAGGTATTCCTAAAACAAGCACAAATATAAACCTAACCCTAATTTCTAGCTCAAGCCCAACCCAAGTTTCTAACAGTAACCCTAATTTCTAACCTTAAACCTAACCCTAACTGGAGAAATCAATTCAGGAGCAATAGAAAAATGTTTATGAGTATAGCAGAATTTTTAGGCATTAAAACTGGATGCCTCCAAATTGAAGCAAGTGTCTGTTTTGGCCACAGCTGAATTTGGTTGTATTTTTCAACATCGCAACTTTTTGGAGCATTTTGTAACACTTTTTGTTTATTTGCGTCTGTCCTATTGGATATTGCTCATTGAACCTGTGCATATACTTCCTGATTGTAATTGTTTCTTGTCAATAACCTGGAAACCCTAAAACCATAATGGGGTGAAAGATAGGATTATGGTATATGGTCGTGCCAGGCTCCATAATCTACAGTGGACAAAAAAAAAACCACGAACATTTAAATGGTCTAACCCTTTCGGACGTGCCCTCTGGTTTCCCGCCAGCTGATGGAGAACATGGAAATCCAAATGGAAATTTACATTTTTTTTACATTTTTTGCTCTAGCATTCTGACAAAACATAACAGATATAACCAGTAATGATATATTTTGAATATGCTGAGTCTGTCAAAAAAAGGAGATATTATTTATCTGGATCCTACTATAAAACATTACTTAAAATAATGTTTAAACCATTCACTCCCAAAATTGAGTTCTCGTTTTTGCACTGTCAACCATTGAAAAGCAGTCATTAGCATATCAAAAGACAATTTCCACAACTTTTTAAAGCAGAATTAGTGTATCCCATGTGGAGAAATAAAATCCTTGGTTTTATGGCTCTCCACGCACCCTGGAGAGACATAAAACCATTTTCAAATAGCAGCTCTAAACCTCACTGTAGCAAAAGGTTCAAATAAATTCCTGCTGCATTACAGCTGCCAGGGAGAGGGCAGAATACAGGGAGAGCTCTGGGGTTACTCACTGCTGTACAGGGTTAAGATTCAGGGGGTTATGAGTGTAAATCCCTGTCCAGTACAGATACAAGGTTTTATGGTAATTTCCATATACAGGCATTATGCCACATATAGATGTTATTTTTCTATTCTATTGATATTTTTTGGAAGCTGCATTGCCAATAATATCATTATAAATCACTACAAATCCCCATAAGCAGGAGAACTGAACATTTTTATTATTTTTATTTATAACAGATACGGTATCTAACACAAAGGCCTTCCCTGCCTGTATGATAATAATGCAGACCCCGTTTGAAATTGTGTATGATAAAGGACACCATCTAGAGATACATATCTTACATTTCAACAATATTCCAGTAAAGGATAAACGAATACATGAAAAATGAGCAAATTAGCATTATTATAATTGTTGAACTATCTTAAACTAACAATTTCTGTGCAAAACGTCTATTTCACCCTATACATACTTGTTATCTTCACATCCCATGTTTCAGATAAATGTTATCATAAAAAAAAAATCAACAAAAATGGCTTGGTAGTGAAGGGGTTTATGCATTATGAACACAAAATTGTCGAAATGGCTCAGCAGCAAAGGGGTTAAGATTTATCCTAAAATTATAACCATATGGAATTTACCAGTAGTATTTTAATAAAAATAAATTAGTTCTTTTCCTCTTTAAAAAAACCAAACATTAATTGTTACCAAAGCATCATGTCAACAACAAAACCAAGGATCAGGACTGGAGTTGTTTTCCATTACATGGATTTAATATCAAACATCAACTTATGCATCATTCAGATTTTCATGGGAATATAGTTTGTTCTAGGTACATTGAGTATTATAAACAGATGATTTTTGTTTTAATGAATACACACATAACAACTCTTGGTGTTCGGCTCATCACTAATTGTCATTAGCATGTTTTGTTTTCACTCAAATGTCACCGTAACTCTTTTTTTTTTTATATTCAAAATTTTTATTTTGAAAAATCAACATGAACATACCAGCCAGTGTGTATAAACAATCCGCATAAATATATCAGAAAGAAGCAATAATCGTCCCCAAATAGGGGGGTCTCATCAAAGATAAAACAAAAAAGAGGGAGATCGTCCGCAGGAGACATCGCCTCAGCAGTGCAATAATATCAATAAGAGTATGACTACTGCAAAAAAGAACATCTGGAAAAACAGAAGTTTAACAAAACATGGGAGGGGGGAAGCAGGTGACACTGTCCACAGTCCGGCCATGGTGCGAGAAAGGAGAAAAGAAGGGGAGAGAGAGGGGAAAAAAGAAAAAAAAGATAAAAAGGGGGGGAATAATGGAGGGGCGGCAGAGGCCAAGATTGTGACTTTCCCGGCTCGCTCCCGGAGGAGGCCATGGAAGAGTAATGTCACAAGGCCCAGGGGTCCGAGGGCCAAGTTTGGCAATCAGAGCCATGGTAGTTGCCATCATGGCGCACCTCGGGACCACCTGAAAATGCCACCAAAAAAAAAAAAGGAGGGAGGGGAGGAGGGGGAAAAGGGTACACCATCGCCTGCAGAGTCAGTGATGTTCCATTAACCAAGAGTCTCCAATGTCAGCTGTAACAGGGTGTTCGGGGAAGGGGGTCCCCACTCAAAACACAGGAAAAAGATGCAAGAAAAACATAACTGGGCGGGGGGAGCAGAATAAACTCAGCGAGTAGTGGGGAATTGCGTGGGCGAAAGGAGTCGGGGGATTCTCCGTCAGTCCGGGTCCTGTGGCCGAGGCAGCGGAGGTCCCGCGGGTCCCGCAGCATCCAGGCCCATGGCGCGTAGTAGAGACGAGGCCTCTTCTACCGTGGTTAACCGAACATAACCCCCCATCTCGCAGCACAAGTAGGGATCCGGACACACCCCACCGATAGCGGACCGCGTGGGAGTACAGGAGACCCGTGATTTCTTTGAATTTCCTCCGAGCCGCCAATTCCAGGACCGGTAAGTCTCTGTATATAGTCACAGACAAGGGGCCATGGTGCACCACGGGCAAAGTGCCTACGATCCTCAGGAGTGCAGAATGAGTAGAAATGTCCCGGACAGTGGCAATAGTGTCTCTGGGTGTCCCCACGGGTGCCGTTGCGGCCTTCCGGATACGCACCGCTGTTAGGACTGGGGAAGTTGAGCCAGGAGGGAGCTGAAGAAGTGTAGCCACCAGATCAGAAACGCAGCCTTTAAGATCGACATCAGGAATAGTTTCTGGTATGCCTCGAATCCGGATATTTTTGTTTCTGTGCCTGGCTTCCAGCCCAATCACTGCCGCTGTCAACCGATCCACCTGCTTCCTCAGCTCCACGTCCGCTGACCGTGAGACCACCTAGGCCACATCCACAGACTGTAGGTGAGTATGTATCCCGATCACCTCAGACTGCAATGTTTGCAGCTCAATCCGCAGGCCAGTAAGCTCCGCACGCCACTGGGATCAAAATTCGTCAAGTAGCATCCAGATGTCAGCTTTGGTGGCCGGTCGATGTCCTCCATCCGGGTGTACACTTGCAGGTATCTCGATTGGGGCCGAGGCCTGTGCCACCGCGCTGTCACCCACTGCCAGAGCTCTGCCATTTCCGCTCCGCTGCTCCGTCCCAATCCCCATCGACACTCGGATGTCAGGTTGGTCCGGGGAGGTCGCCTCTAGCCATTTCCCTTTCTTGCCCATGTAGGTGCACAGGCACGATAGCACCAGCTACCACGTGGTGGTCAAGATGGCCGCCGGGTCTCCACCAAACAGCCGAGAAAAGTGCAGTCGAAGACCCCACCACTTGTCCGCTCCGAACCACCAGGCAAGCAACAGGGTCCCTTCATGCCAGGAGAGACAGGGCAAGCAGGAATCAGGCGCTACTAAGGGGGAGAACACCCCAAAATACGGAACCTTGCAGGAGCTCAGCAGAAAAGCGGTCGCTCGTCTCGGCGTCTAGACACACCCTCCCCATAACTCTTAATATAATCTGTGGTGTTATATAACATTACTCTTCATAAACTGTGCCTGATGATCTACACCACTTAAAAGTTGCCCCACCTAAACAGGCCACGGCAGAAAGACATGGTTAGCATAAGTAATATAGGACAATCAATTTCCGTGAGGAAATGAAGACTTACAAAGATATGGCAACTGGAAAATGGAGATATGTACTCATGTACGTTCATTGATGGAAGGAATGAATGGATAATTAAAGATATTTTCCTAAATGTGCATATCAGGGTTTATTTAAATGTGCTGCATACGCTGATCAGACACAACATCGAAACCACCAGCCTAATATCGAGTATGTCCCCCTCATGCTCCCCAAAATAGTTCTGATGCTCAGAGGCATGGACTCCAAAGTTCTGAACATGTCCTGCAAGGTGGGGCCTCCATGGATCGGATTTGTTGTTCCAGTACATCCCATCGATGCTAAAACGGATTAAAAAATTGAATATTTGGATGCCAAAGCAACACCTAGAAATCTTTGTCATGTTCCTCAGACCACTCCTGAACAATTTTTTTCAGCTTCTGTATGGTCAGACCATACGAGCTAGCCTTTACTTTCCATGTGCATCAATAATAATCTTTGGGCACCCCTGACTTACCAGCTGTCCTTCCTTGTACCACTTTTGGTAGGTACTAACCCCTACATATGGGGAACATCCCACAACAGGTGAATTTGGAGATAGCTAGACAACTGGGTCAGACTATCATTATTTGTCCCTTGTCAAAGTGACTGAGATCATGACAATTATCCTGTTTACAGCATGTGAAATTGAAGAACTGCACACTTACTGCCTATTATATCCCACCTCCTGACAGGTCCCATTGTAATGACATAATGAATGGTATTCCCTTCACCTGTCAGTGGTTTTAATGTTGTGGCTGATCAGTGTATGTCTGTTAGCTATCCATGGAGAACATTAAGACAATTTTCATTTCATTTGTGAATTCTATAAATTCTTGCAAACAGCAGTTGCTATTACAATGTACTTGTCGATAAATCGTCTGGGGTGTTTTCTGAATTATGCTTGTGGCAATTTTCTCACTATGTTTTGAAATATCACAGATGGAAATCACAATATTGAGATAAAAAAATTAAACTGTCAGACAGAATGGACTTCAAACAAGTCAAACGTGATATATTCAGAAGAGAGAAGACAGGCAGGAGGTCAGCAAACTGTGAATTGGATTGCAAAGAGGAAAAAGCAAGACCAAATGAGACCTGGCAGTAACAGAGGATCACAGGCGCAGATTCAGAGGCAATATCCTTCACAGACCTCAAGTAATCTCCACAGATGAAGCCTGACTGCAAATAAATAAAGCAGGTATAAGGTGCAGAGAAGAGTTTTGAGGACGAGTTTTCCTAGAAGGGTTCCTCTCTGCTCTGCAAGGTTTGATACTGTAGATCTGTCCCACATCTGGGCACAAAAACTGGTACAGACTATGTCCAATAGAAGAGGTATTATTTTAGGATTAGGATTCGGTAGTCTACTTATATACATAAAATGTTCTTCAAATTGTGGCCCAAAAAGAATGAAGAGAATATGTATGTGCACTGTAAGGTATAGGATGGTTCATATAGACCCAAACTCAAAGTTTTCAATATAGATCGTAAAAGAATGAAAGGAAATGAATGAACGAGTCAGGAATTATGCCTCCTCTTATGCTGAGCACATCCAAAAACAGCACATATAGTAAGTGGCCGCTAAGCTGAAGCACAGTCACAGCAACAGCAGAGCCACAAGAATAGCGCACCCATGGAACAAAATGGCTTACTCTATGGAACTGACACAGTGTTACTTCCAGCAAGATGGTGCTACGTGCCACACATCACATGCGTACACTGTAATAATCCTGAGTTTTTTGAGGACCATTTGAATTCGAAGAATCTGTGGCCTCCCTGTCCTCCTATTCTTACTAGCCTGGACTTAATTTTGTGGGGCTTTCTGAAGGAACATGTGTACAGTAAAACGGGGGCAGAACATTTAGCACTCGGGGCAGATCCTATATTTGGCACCCCCCCAAACTTTAATCAGATGATAAAATGTGAAAAAATAACTTCACATGCTGTAGATGATTGAAATTTTATTGGAAATTCACATTTATTTGTTATAGCATTCTGTCAGGACATTTCATATACATATAATAATGATATATTCTAAATCTGCAGAGTCTGCCGTAAAAAAGGGTATATAATTTGTCTGGGTCGTACAATAAAACATGACTTCAAATCGCGTTTAAACATAATGAGCACAAAATGGTCAAACGGAGCTCAGCACACAGAGGCGAAATGACAGCAGTGAAGGGATTAACCCCATCATGACCAGGCAGTTTTAACATCGTCTGTCCAAAACGTACCCACTGCTGTTTTTGCTTTTCTGCGCTGTTTGTGTTTAGGTCTAATTTTCCTCTTACTCAGTTATGGAACCCACATATATTATATACCATTTATCTCGCCATTAAATGGACTTTCTAAAGATACCTTGATTTCCATCACATCGTATAATTTAATATAACAAATAATATGAAATATGCTGAAAAAATTGAAAAACCACACCTTTTCGAACTGTAATCCCCAAAATCTACAACCGCCAAAAAAGACACCGGCTAAAGAGTTTCAAAATTTTGTCCTGAAGTTACAAATACACACGGGGAGGGGGGGGGGGTGACATGGCTCAGCAACAAAGGGGTTAAAGTATTTTCTACTGAGCCCCTTCTCCAGGGCAGGGGGCATACTCAATCACAATAACACTTTGCATTGAACATAACAAGTTGGCTCCAAACTAACTGTCAGGACCCCTGTCTGGAGCCCCCCAGCACCCCACGTAAAGCCCGCCGTAAACGGAAGAAATGCAAACCTGGAGCTGCGTTGTCCTGACTGCAGGGCAGCACTTCTACAAGACGGCGTAGCCTATGTCCCACCTTGCTCTCAGCACTGCAGGCCTAACAGGTGCCTCTAATCCACGCAGAGACTATTTCCCTATTTAAGGGTGGAGCACCCAGAAGGCAATGCTTCAGCATTATGGTTCCTGAGCCAGCAAGCGAAGTACACAGATCCAGACGCTATCCTGTGCTTACTCTCTGCATCAAGTCTCCCGAGCCATCCAGAGACTTCATCCTAGACCCCTGCATCCTGGTTTCCCGCTGATCAACTGTCTCCTGATTCCTCAGCTATCAAGAAACCATTCAGCCCTTTTCCTGTCCTGTCTCGTATCCCCAGTAAGTCTCCTACGTGTGTCTACCCTCTGTGTCTCCTTGTATGGTGTCTCCTGCATCCCTTTGTGTCCACCAAAGATTGCATATTCCATTGGTCCCTCTCCTTAAATTCTGCCCTTCATCCTGCATAACCTGGACTTATTATTTATCTGAATGCTACAAATAAACCCCTGTTTTCCCTAACCTGGTCTCCGTGTGTCACTGCATCCTGGGTTCGGAACCTTGCCTGTCACGCTGGTGCCTTACACTAACCTTAATCGTGGTCTCAGCTGGCTGTGTGTGGCACTGATCTTCCTCGCTGGGGCACACTGGTGACAGGCTAGCCTGGGCTGGCATCGTTGGCGTGGCAGACTGGCAGTGCCTCCTGGCTGGATTCTGATCCGCTCCTTTCCAATGCTTGCCTTGCGCTGCTGCTTGTGCTGGTGTGGTCTGGGCTGGCACACTGTGGGCTGGTGACACTGAGAGGCTGACTGGAGACTGGCACACAGACTCAGCCTGGTGCGATAGCAGTGTCTAACCTTAACTGGTCCCTCCTGTTTTAATTTAAAGTGAGCTAGGGAGGTTGTTTGTCCTCAATGTCCTGGCCTAGCTGCTTCTCTTATGGCAGGCTGCAGGTGAAGGAGTGACTGGGCGAGGCAGGCAACAGTGCAGGCAAAGCAGATTCATTCGCATGACTGCACACTGTCTGCTTTCCTTCCCATTGTATTGAAATGGGCCGGGCTGGCCCAGGACGCGCAGGTGGAACACATGATGTGACACATCACGTGTTGAAAGCCTCTGCTCCACGCACAGCCCGACAAACTGCTGCATGCCTGCAGCGCCACACACACTCGATGACCGGGTGGGTCGCATCGTCCATATCCGGCAGTCGTATCGTCCGGATCTGGCGGCTGCCTCGGCCTCACAGTGGGTGGCAGTGACAGACCGGCCAGCGCTATTTCGGGAATGGGGCCCCTGGAGTGGCTGATCCATCAGTGGCATCCCCTAATACCTGGACGGCCCCCACCCCTCCCCCTTAGTTTGCCACTGCTGTAAAGATCCATTCATGGGTGGCACTTTAGTGGATAACATTAGAATGAGAAATACAAAACATTGCTGATACACTAAAGAGATTTGTTAGGCAAATGTCAACACAGAGTGTTGTTCCTAACAGAAACCTTGTGGTCACTTCCAGCACTTGCTGCGATTGAATGTGCTCACCATAGGAGGATGTATGTTTCTTTAAACTTTCATTAACCTCTTCACTGCTGATGACGTGTGGGACACCTCGTCATTGACTCCCTGAGAGATACTCACCTCTCTCCTCAGGCGGTCTGACTTCCCCGAAGTCAGACGCGTCATTTAAGGGCTGACCCACGTAAATGACATCATTGCGCCATACGCAATGACGTCATTTTCGGGCGACCCCTGGACATCGCATGGAAGGGAGGGGGGATCCTTTTGGATCCCTCTCCCTCCCGATTGGGAGGTCGCAGCCATTCAAACCAGACACTGCTTAAAAGGGGAGAGTCTTTTAAGCGGTGCCTGGTTTTAACCCTTCACATAATGGGCTACGATACAGCGCCATCCGATGATGTCAGTTAGCCAGGGAACCCCTTTGAACCCCCATATCTCCCGAACTGTGGCAGCTATGGGGTCATGTAGGCCGTTCAAATGATACCAAACATGACCAGGTACAAAGTAACAAAAATGTTTTAAATAAATAAATAAAAAAATTTGTGTTGTTTTTATTAATGCAGCAATAGTGTTCACATTTCAATTATAATGTGAACAACGATGGTGCAGTAATGATTTTTTTTCTATGGGGTGTGTTTGCTAAAAATCATGTAATTCCCCCCAAAAAATGTAACGAGTCCTCATTTCTAATTTTTGTACAAGCGCACCCCATAGAAAATATAGCCGCAAATGCTCATGTGATAAAATGTGAAAAAAAAAACACTTTAAACGCTGTAGATGATTAAAAATTCAAATTTTATTGCATTTTTTGTTATAATAAACAGGCGGGACATGACGTATACATATAATAATGATATATTATGAATCTGTGGAGTCTGCCGGAAAGAACGATATATAATATGTCTGGGTCGTATAATAAAATGTGGCTTCAATTCGTGTTTAAACATGATGAACGAAAGCGGTAAAAATTAGCTCAGCACACAGCGGTGAAATGCCTCAGCAGTGAAGGGGTTAATTTTCATGCATTTGGACTATCAGGTCTATTCAAAGAAAGGTGACACTCAGGAGAATTGACTGGAGAAGTGAAAATTCTAGGTCAAAATAGCCAAACCAGAAAAATTCTCCCATTTATCGCACTTTTCAAATCGGTTATTTGGTCTAGATTGTTCTCTTCTCCTGCCAGTTCTCCTGAGTTTCACCTCTCTCTGAATAACCATGTCTAATAAAAACACAGGGTTTGGGTCTGTTTGAATCACCCTGTTGAAAAAGTCCAAAATGTTGTAGGTATTTGTCATCTTAAAATCATTTACTTATACACACACTCACCACCTCGATAGTATAACATAGGACATTTATTGTCCTATGTTATGTAAGGCATTAAACCATGGATATTTGCTTAAATAAAGCATTTTTTGAATTTGCGAAGACCAAAAAGACAAGATTCCATTGAGTGCATGAGATCTTGATGCATATTATCTTTCTGTTTATTCAAGACTCATGAGAGCTTGCTCTGTTACCATTAACATGAATTGTAAAGTGATTCACACCTAAGTGTTTGAAGAGTGGATTTGTGTGCTGCGCCCCTGTCCTTTCAATATACATTAATATGATGTTGCAATCTGTTCCTAGGATCTTATAGATAGACCCTGCGTGGCTTAACCCCCAGGGAAGGAAAACATGAGGGATATTTTTAGCAATAATGTAATCCTCCTTCTGGCAACACTTTTGAATAGACATTCTTTCCAAATTGTAATGTAATGTTTAGAGGAGGGTTTCATATATGAAATGCCTCGATGGGAGTTAACAGACAGGTAGCTTAATTTTAAAAATAAAATTTGCAATCACTGCATTTGATGCACTTTTTGTATGTTTTTATGCAAAATTATAAGTGCCCTATTACAAACTGCACGCAAACGTTTGTGCCAGCGCAAAAACGCAATAACGCGAGGGGAAAAACCCTTTGCGCGTCATATTACAATGTCAGCGCAACAAACGCACGTATACGTCTACCGCGGGTGAACCTGCGCGAACGCAGCGCGAGCTTACTGTACTTCGCGCGTCCTATACTTAACATTGTGAGCGCAAATGCGTTTGTGCGCTGGTACGCAGATGGTATTACAATCTATGCGCAGTTTGTAACGCACAGCCTTTGCGCGCATAATTTTAGCAACTCCTAAAAGCTGGTGTTAATGGCAAATTCTATCAACCTGACCGAAACCAAATACACAAACACAAAAAAAAAATGCAGCAAAGTATAGTTACACATTCTACACATACCAAACCAATAAACTGGAGAAGTTGTGTGTGTTTTTATTATTGCTGCAGCATATATGCGCAGATTGACTTTGACAGGCGCAAAAACTTAACGTGAGACAATTGTGGTTCTTAATTCTGATTGGCTGAATCGCGTGAAAAAAACAGTCCGCGCACTGATTTCTGTGCGCAACGTTTGTGCGCATCCATGTTACGCACGTTATTATTTGACGGATGAAAAAATGCACGAGGATTGTAATACCAGCGTTGTTTAACGCTTCGCGCAAAAATTCACGCGTTTTGCGTGCGTTTTTGTGTTAAGAATGTAATAGGGACCTAAATGTTTGAACTTTTTCTAAGCCAGGTTAATTATTTTTCTGACAATTCCTTTAATGAAGGTTTTAGTATTTAAATCAAATGTATATCTCAAAAGTTGAACATTATTTTTCAAACTGTAATTCATGCAAATTTTCAACTAAACACCACATGGGTGAAAAAGGTGAAAACAAAAAGCGTAATTGGTGCATCTTCAGTCAGCGATTCGTAGATGCAGTGTTACATGGCTGGTTGCCACATTTGCTAGCTAGCTGCCACTGAAAAATGTAAAGAATAAATAAGCGAAAAAATACATATAGAGAATTCCCAGTGATTGGTGGCACATAATCGTAAAGCAAAGCTAGAGGTGAGGTCGCTATACAGTCCTTATAAGTGATCCCCCAACACCTTAAACAAGAAATAGCATATACACGCTGTCCTGTATTTGTGAATAAATACATATGTCTTATAGGCTGTGAAAATGTATCTCAATTTCATGTTTATGTAGATATTCATATTTATTTGATATCAGATGGGGCATCAGAATTTTATAAGCCTATCGCAGCACAAAGTTTAAATTCACCCCTGAATCACACACTATTCGCACATATTATGTATATGTAAATGTGTAGATTGCCCTTGACCACTTTTTGTTAAGGCTGCAAAAATCGAATTGTGACAACACCATTATCATGCTACTAAGGAAAATAATATGGCTCCAGTGTCCCATTATCATCATGGGCGATCGCCTCTCGCATGCTGTGCCTGAACCTACCTTAACAGTTTGAGCAACATATCTTGAAGTAACACTGTGATGCATAATGTAATGTATTTAAATGGATTGTTGGAAGCTGCAATACTAGTGGTATGCACCCACCCAGGATGTAGGTCACTCACCATCCATTGGAGCACCAAAGATCTGCCAAAACATGTTCCTTCAAACCCATGAACTACTACCTGCCATGGTTGAATATATGGTTGCGGTTCACACCAAAAGCAAACTGCCTTAGTTGACGTTTGACTGCAGTTTCATTCTTGGTGCAGTGTTGTTACAGGATTTTTTGGATGAATACTGTTTACAAATACGTTTTCCTACAGCAGCTGGAGAACAAAGATGCTTCTTGGAAGGTGGTCATTGTTATGATGGTCAGGTCACAGACCACTTCAATTATTTATTTATTTTTACTCTTTTGCCTGCCATAAAGTGAAAAAGAATGTCAGAAATGTTGTTGTTTGCAAACATCTGAAAAACACCTTCCTCTCTGCGATTTAAAAAAGAAAACGTAATATCTCATAATACAACCCAATGCAGAATGAATAATAATAACAGCTTGTTTACCCAGGTAAAAAAAAAAAGCTAGATGGACAAATGTATTTGGACACCATTCATCCAGTAGAGCATTGATGTTGGACAAGAAGCCCTGGCTTGCAAGCTCCATTCCAGTTCATCAGAAAGGTGTTCGATGGGGTTGAGGTCAGGGCTCTGCGTGGGCCTGTCAAGTTCTTCAATAATTAAGAGGTTTGTCCCAATACTATTGTCCATATAGTATATGTTTAACATAAAGGTAAATTCCTTCTTTCTCTTTAAACACTTGCGGGCAATGAGTCAAGGTCAGACTCTGACCTTACCAATGATATCAAATATGACCATGTAATGTGTAAAAATTGGGAAAAAAAACCAATACAAAATTCAGTTTTTTTTCTAAACAATGCTGCTGCCCTAACTCACCTTCCCATTTCCCATGCTGGGACCAAATGTGAAGGTGACGGCACACAGCGTTATCACACATTGGTCCATCTAAGGCTGGGGTCAGACGAGCGTGATTTCTACGGGCTGTACGTCCGTGCAGTACGGACATCGTCAGTACGGATGACGCAGTAGTGGTCACACAGTCCGTTTTTTCACTGAAGTTATTTTTTGACGGATGTAGGAGGGGAAAATAAATTACAATGAAAAAACATTCTGTCCGTCAAAAATGCTGGACGTATAAATGCAGTCCGTCTGACCATGCTCCATCACTCACACACAAAGCTATGCAGACGTTGTGGACGCAGCGCACTCCGCACGTCCGTTCTAGCAGTATTACGTTCTTGCCAACCTGCGTCCGTTTGCCGCGGCCGTTGTGCGTCCGCAGTTCAGTGCGGACGTACTTCATGTGTCAGGCTCCAATGGACTTACTTTCATGCTATCACGGACGTACTTTTAGGCGCAATCACGGACGTGAACACTACGCTCGTCTGACCCCAGCCTAAAACACAAACCACTTTACCATTGTGAGGAGAGCAGGGGTCCTTTGGGCCCCTGTACTTACATTCTTTACACCGCACAAAGTCATGTTAGAGGTCATTGGACAGGTCAAACAAACATAAAAGATTTTTATTTATTTATTTTGTTCCAAAGCAATTACATTGTCCATTTGTCACATATAAAATGAGCAAAACCACGGCTGTTACTCGCCTTCTCATTTCCCACGCCGTCAGCAAGACCAGTGTGTTATACATACAGGGTTATTCAGAGAGCGTGAAAAGCAGGAGAATGACTGGAGAATGAAAAATTCTAGGTCAAAATAGCCGATTTGGAAAGTGAGACGAAAGGGAGAATTTTTCTGGTTTGGCTATTTTGACCTAGAATTTTTCATTCTCCAGTCATTCTCCTGCTTTTCACGCTCTCTGAATAACCCTGATAGTCTTTTTATTCATAAAACACAATGCGCCAAAATACAAGCGGAAAATGCTGTGTTTTTTCAGTTTTGTTTAAAATTGATTATTTTCTCTGAAAAGTGCAGTAACAGGTTCCCATTTCCAATGTTTTTTTAACAAGAGTGCCTCATGGAATACACAGTACTGTGCAAAAGTTTTAGGCAGGTGTGAAAAAATGCTGTAAACAAAGAGTGCTTTCAGAAATATAAATAATGATTATTTATATTTGTCAATTTTCAACATGCAAAGTGAGCGAACAAAAGAAAAATCTAAAATCAATATTTGGTGTTAATACCTTTTGCCTTCAAACCAGCGTCAATTCTCATAGGTACACTTGCACAAAGTCAGGGATTTTGTAGGATTATAGTCAGGTGTATGATCAACCAATTATACCAAACAGGTGCTAATGATCATCAATGTCACACGTAGGTTGAAACCGAGTCATGAACTGAAACAGAAACAGCTGTGTAGGAGGCTTAAAACTGGATGAGGAACAGCCAAACTCTGCTACCAAGATGAGGCTGCGAAAGACAGTTTCAGGTCATGGCAAGATTGAGCACAGCAACAAGACACAAGGTAGTTATACTGCATCAACAAGGTCTCTCCCAGACAAAGATTTCAAAGCAGACTGGGGTTTCAAGATGTGCTGTTCAAGTTCTTTTGAAGAAGCACAAAGAAACAGGCAACGTTGAGGATTGTAGACACATTGGTCGGCCAAGGAAACTTAGTGCAGCAGATGAAAGACACATCAAGCTTATTGCCCTTTGAAATCGGAAGATGTCCAGCAGTGCCATCAGCTCAGAACTGGCAGAAACCAGTGGGACCCAGGTACACCCATCTACTGTCCGGAGAAGTCTGGCCAGAAGTGGTCTTCATGGAAGAGTTGCAGCCAAAAAGCCATACCTCTGACGTGGGAACAAGGCCAAGCGACTAAAGTATGCACGAAAACATAGGAACTGGGGTGCAGAAAAATGGCAGCAGATGCTCTGGACTGATGAGTCAAAATTTGAATTATTTGGTTGTAGCAGAAGGCAGTTTGTTTGTCGAAGGGCTGGAGATCGGTACAATAATGAGTGTCTGCAGGCAACAGAGAAGCATGGTGGAGGTTCCTTGAACGTTTGGGGCTGCATTTCTGCAAATGGAGTTGGAGATTTGGTCAGGATTAAAGGTGTTCTCAATGCTGAGAAATACAGGCAGATACTTATCCATCATGCAATACCATCAGGGAGGTGTAGGATTGACCCCAAATTTATTCTGCAGCAGGACAATGACCCCAAACATACAGCCAAAATCATTAAGAACTATCTTCAGTGTAAAGAAGAACAAGAAGTGATGGCATGGCCCCCACAGAGCCCTGATCTCAACATCATCGAGTGTGTCTGGAATTACATGAAGAGATAGAAGGATGTGAGAAAGCCTACATCCACAGAAGATCTGTGCTTAGTTCTCCAAGATGTTTGGAACAACCTACCAGCCGAATTCCTTCAAAAACTGTGTGCAAGTGTACCTAGAAGAATTGCTGCTGTTTTGAAGGCAAAGGGTGGTCACACCAAAGATTGATTTGATTTAGATTTCTCTTTTGTTCATTTATGAACATAAATGTGTAACACTTCCAATTGTGAAAGCATTCTTTGTTTACAGCATTTTTTCACACCTGCCTAAAACTTTTGCACAGTACTGTATAACCACAAAGGTTTGGACAATAAAATGTGAAAAAAATAATAATTTTACAAGCTGTAAATGATTGAAATCTGAATGGAAATTTATATTTTTTTGTTATAGCATTCTGACAGGACATGACATCTACACATAATAATGATATATTTTGAAACTAACGAGTCTGCTGAAAATAAGGATATATAATTTTTCTCGGTCTTATAATAAAACATAAATTCAAAACATGATGAGCACAAAAAGGTCAAAATGAGCTCAGAAAAAAGGGGTGAAATGGCTCAGCAGCGAATGGATTAAGGTACCAGTGAATAACTTCTTGTGGACGTCTTGACTTTTGTAAGCAGTTTCCACTGCTGTCTGACCATGAGCAGTAACCAGAATAGGTGGGTGATAGTGATCTGTATAGAGCTTGGTTTCTTTCTATACTGTATGAGACCAATCCTTTGGTACTTTTTCCAGTACACCAGTTATTATTCTTTATTCTTTATTTATAAAGCGCAAGCATATTCCGCAACGCTGTACAATGGGCACAACATAGACAGGGTTACAGTACATTGAACAACATTTTACAAACCAGTACAGGAGGAAACAATGCCCTATTCCTGTGGGAATTCACAATCTAACTTGCGTCAGTGAGTTGAGTGGTAGGCTTCCCTAAATAGGAATGTTTCATAGGAGCGTTTGAAGGAAGGGAAACTAGGGGAAAGTCTGACAGTACGAGGGAGAGCGTTCCAGAGAGTGGGGGCTGCGCGTGAGAAATCCTGCAGTCTATCATGGGAAGAGGTGATGCAGGGAGAAGCTAGGCGCAGGTCACTGTTTGATGTTAGGAGCGGGCTGGGGTGTATTTGGTGATTAGTGAGGACAGGTAGTGAGGACAGTTCAGACATAGCCTGAAGTAAGAGCCACATAAATATGAGATGCTACTGTGGTACGGCTGAATACCGAATGCTTTGAACAAAATAAATACTCATATATCTTCCAAAAAACAACAACCTTGTAACACAAAACTAACCAAACCTCAAAACCCAAAAGGTAAAAGTGTTGCTTTTAAAAGGATTGCACTTCACAGACAGCTGTAAATATGCTTTATGGAAGATTTGTTCCAGGAAGAATAAGGCAAAGGGTCATTTTCCGTGTAATGCATTGCTGAAGGATCCTAGCATAGAGAGAACTGTATGAATCTAAGGAAATGTTGTCTTAAAAAGTAATTTAAATATATAAAGTTTCCTATTACCTTTTTTTTCTTTTAATTTGAATTTCAAGACGTATAAGTTGGTGCAGCAAAGTATTCACGGTTGTCATTGTAAATTTTGTAATAACAACAACAAAAGAAATGGCCTCTGGGAAGGAATGTCTGTGTGTATGTCAAGGCCTGCCTGTTTTGGTTTTCATAACTAAATAATTAAAAAAAAACAGCGGCATAACAATACAGCATAGCAGCACATATACATAGATTATCCTAAATAGGTAGTAAAAGAAAGGGACAGAAAAAAAAGAGGTGGAAATAAATGGGCCAGAAGCCTTTTCACCGGATGAATCATACAAGTATCAACATGATTCCTGAGGAACAAAGTTAATGATGAATATATCTAAAGGTTCAAGTTAAAATAGAATAAAAACATGTATCAAGTCGAGCAGTAAAGCCTGGGAACGCAGTTCCTCGACAATCCTCTCGAATTGAACGGAGTTCCATTTTGACTCACCTACTGAGCACCTTTTATCCAGCTCCAATCATATAGTTCCATATTAAGTCACCAGAAATATGATATTTATTATAATTATTAAAAGGATTTCACAAAATTTCAGCCTATCTATATGTTGACACATAGAAGTGTGTTAAGTGCAACATGTCAATAGTTAATTGAGAAGCAGAAATCTTGGAGAGTTCTTGCACGTATTTTTTCATGACCTGGATAGTAGGCCCTGAATAACAAACTATACTATGGAAAGTATTTTTTATTATTTGTTGATTTGATAGAAATGTGGCTTTTTCACTAGACTGGCAATATATTAACACAAGATTTAACGTTTCCTAATAAAACAGGTATTGACTTGATTAAATTATCAAATTGGTTGTCATGTATTACCACCAAAAATTAGTCCATTTTGTGTCTCAACATATATAGTTAAGGGTTTACTGGGACTGGCACTCACACCTATATTCAACAAAGGAAAGCCTGTATTTAGCAATTTCAGGGTTCGTTTTCTCACTATCTGTATGGTGGTAGTAGAGATTATATCAAGTGCTGATCAGTTCCTAAATTATTCTTTGGGCAGGAAACAGGAGAACTCACAATGAAACCCACATTTAAATGTTGGATTTATCAGTAGCCATAATCAATAGGCTGCCGATTATGGCAGAAAAATGTATGTTAATTATGACATCATATTACCAGTCTCACTGCAAAAATTAATGCAATAGTTACATAAACTAGGGATGTGCCGATACCAATACTAGTGTCGGTATAGGTATCAATACTAGGCATTATAAATAAAAAAATAAATTTGCACGAGTACTTGCACTCATGCAAGTGCCCTTGATACTTCTACCGATACTGGAAGCCAGCATTGGACTAGCTTGCCGGGCAGTATCCGAGGGGTTGAGGTTGCTGGTAGAATGCTCTAACAGCATTCTGCGAGGACCCTCCGGCAGGCCTCGTTCCAGTAAGCAGCCACTGGTATGTGAAGGAAGGAATGCAGTGGAGCTGCGTTAAAACCTTCACATGCCTTAGGTCACTTGCTGTTAGTACATTCTGCCAGGAGCTCCAGTGTCTGTATCTGAGGGCTGGTGTGGGTATACATGTGTCTGAGGTCTGGTGCGCAGACCCGGACTGGTCATCGGGCTTACCGGGCATTTGCCCGATAGTCGCTCGAGTGCCGGCCTTACTTCTACCCGCCAGGGGCGGATCCAGACACAGGTTTCGGGGGGGCACTCTACCAGTTTTGGCTACGAGCTGGTGTTGGGTTCACAGTGACAGACAGAGACGCACCTAATCGCAAGCGGTGCTCGTTACACTCACTCTCCCGAGAACATTGCACAGGGTCTGTCCTCATGTGCCCTGTGAACCCTTTCCATATGAGGGGCCCAGGGTACCCTCTCCCAGCACATACCCCATGAAGCTATGCAGTGTAGGGTAACCCAGGTGCGGGCTGCCCAGTGCACCCTTTCCATGCTGGCAGGACACACATGGCACCCCATCTGCGTAGCCCTGCAAACCCTTTCCTTACCATGGGCCCAGGGTATCCCCCCTCCCAGCTCACATGGATATATATTGCCCCTGGCTCTCATGGATATATATTGCATCAGCCCAGCTCACACATGGATATATATTGCCCCAGCCCAGCTCACACATGGATATATATTGCCCCAGCCCAGCTCACACATGGATATATGATGCAGGTCAAAGAGCTGGTCTCAGGCGCTAGCACTTATTTCCATCGGCTCCAGTGAAGGCTGGTGTACCTTGAGATAAGTCCTCAATGGGAAAACAGAAGAGAGAAAAAAAAAATTCTGTGTAGACTGTTAAATCCCAGACAAAAGAAAGAGCAAAGGAGATTGTACTCACATTTTCCAGTGCCAGTTTTAAAGAACGGCACCAAACAACAGGCAATCGGTGAATTAAACGAGGGACACCGATTCCACTTCTTGAGATCCAGGTATCAGGAATCCAAACGAAAAAAGATGTCTTTCCCAGAATATTGTGTGGGCATTTTCGATTGCAACATTCAAAAGAAGAATTCAGTAAGGAGTTCGTTTTCAACGATTAAATGGCCACCTGGAGTGCACGTAGGAAGTGCTGAGGCTGTCAAAGAGCCGGAGAGCAGGCTGCTTCGGGACCAAACAACGTGCACCCTCGATAACGTTTTCTGTTTCCCCCCAAAAGCCCCGAACCTACAAACGGCTTACAGTTACTGTGCACATGAACTACTGTAACCCGGAGCAACGGCGCAGCCAATTGGAAGCCACACAATTTTTTTTACCTCCTGTTTCCGTTTGTTTGTTTTTTCCCCATAATGCATCGTTTCCCAAAATCTTAGCAAAAGTTTCACTTTACAGCTGTACTATAGCTTCTACAGCACTGAAGAGGCAATGGGATGGAAGAGTGAATATTTAGATAATTCTGCAAAGGGTTATTGTGTTGTCTATGCTACCTGAGATAACAGATTGCAGCTGAATGAGACAGGGGCTTAAACAACATCTAATAAACCCTTGGTGATGTCCTTTGTATACTTCCCACACAATACAATGCAATGAATCACTCCATGAATTCACTCCATTCTATGTTCATTGCCACACAGTAAGGAGCAAGTGCTGTAAAGATACTGGGCTAAATTACAATCCTTATGAAAACGTTTACGCTAGCGCAAAAAAACATTAACGCGAGGGGTAAAACCATTTGCGCCGAATCCTGTATTACATAGTCAGCGCAACAACTGCGCGCAATCGTCTACCGCGGGTGAACCTGCGTGAGCTTACTGTACTTCGCGCATCCTATACTTAACATTGTGAGCGCAAATGCAAATGTGCGCTGGTACGAGGATGGTATTACAATCTATTCGTGGTAATTACCGCATAGCCTTTGCGCGCATAGTTTTAGCAACTGCAAAAAGCTGGTGCTAATGGCAAATTTGAACAACCTGGCTAACCCCGAAAAATCCAAACCCATAAAAACAAATGCACCAAAGCACAGTTGCCCATTCAACTCATACCACACCAATACAATGGATGTATTTGTGTGTGCGTGTATTATTGCTGCAGCATATATGCTCATTGACTTTGGCAGACGCAATTTGTTAACGAGAGATAGGTGTGTTTCTTAATTCTGATTGACGAATTCACGAAAAAAAACAGCACGCAAAATTTTTGCGCAAGACGGTACTTCGCATGCATTTGGGCCCGTCCTGTTTGCGCACGCAATTGATCGGCAGATGGAAAAGGTGCGAGGATTGTAATTCCAGCAGTGATTTGAGCTTGCAAAACTTTAACACTTGGCGCAAAGATTTTCGTTTATTTTACGAGGATTTTTGCGTGAAGAATGTAATATAGCCCACTGTGTGTAGGGGGACAGTTTATAACGTAAAAGATCACAAAATGGATACACACAGTGACACATACAGGGTTATTCAAAGAGATCCGAATTGCTGGAGAAAGGTAACCGAACGCTGAAAATCAGCATTCGGTTACCTTTCTTGGCCAATCGGCTATCCAGAGAGCAGGCAATTCTCCAAATCCTGGCGAATTGCCTACACATACGGTGCCTGTTCGAGGGCAGTGGAATCCCCATAGAGAAGCACTGCTTCGGCTATTCAGAGTGCACAAACCAGCAGTGAAAGGTTCCCGAAATGCTCTGCCATTCGGTGGTTTAATTCTGCAGATTTATTCAGGCGAATCCCATAGGCTTCAATGTTAAAAATATTCCCGTTTTAATTCAATATCTAATAAACCATTCATTATAAAATTCTGCAGCAAAGAGTCTCTTTATTTATAGATTTTCTAGGATATTTTAAGCATATTTCTGGATTTGTTGTTTTTTTTAAAAAATTCCGATATTTATTTTTTTTACTTTACTTATTTATTCTGTAACAGCCCTTTTTATTATCATTCCCTGGACCTCATAACTAAATTTCATACATTTTCGCTCAGTAGTTTCTTTGCAAACAGCGTTTCACTTTTCAAACATTCAAGCAAACTGTTTTGCTAATTTATTCACTTCACTCGTCTGCGGTGTCGGCTTTTTCCAGCGGCTGCGCTGCGTGTGATCGGTTCCTGCTCGGGTTTTTCCAGCATCTTCGGCGGGTTAATCCACTTGTTTTTGCGGGTTTTTGGCGTGCATTCGCCGGGTTTTCCCAGCACTTCGATAGCCCTGTGGTGCTTGCTGAATACACCGCAGGGTCGCCGAAATAGGAAAGCCAATTCGCACCGAATTGAAGAGAACGAAAAGTCACCGAACGTGTGGGGACTTTGATTCTCTTTGAATTACCCTGATAGAGTAAAATATTGTCTTAACTAAACAAACATGAGAAGAACAAACTACATGTAAGATATCAGCAACATAAACAAAATAAATTATTATGGGCCATATTACAAGGTTGGTGCTAACTTAACCAGAGCTGTTGTAAACTTACAGGGTTATTCAGAGGTGAAATGCAGGAGAATGACTGGAGAATGGAAAATTCTAGGTCAAAATAGCCGATTTGGAAAGTGAGATAAACGGGAGAATTTTTCTGGTTTGGCTATTTTGACCTAGAATTTTCCATTCTCCAGTCATTCTCCTGCTTTTCACCGCTCTCTGAATATCCCTGTTAAAACCTCCATAGGTTATAATGGCTCTGGTAAGTTTACAACAGCTCTGGTTAAGTTAGCACCAGCATTGTAATATGGCCCTTTATTTTTTGTTGGTGGTGGTGGTGGTGGTGTCCCATTAAGCTATACTTATTATTAGTTGTTATAGCCGTTTTATATCTTCTTTCCTGATCTCCACTACCCTTTATGTCATTTTTGTTTTATTGGAATGACTCAAACTTTGTGCAGCATTTATGGCTGCCATAATCAGAGGTTCACAGGAGTACTGAATTTTTGAGGACCATTATGTGGCTTGTCATTTTGTCGATTTAATTCAGGGTTTGAACCCATAAAACAATGAAAAAAAGTCAATGTAAATATGTATTGAGGTTTTTTTTCATATGTGACAATTTATGGCAAAGTTGGAAGAAAATAAGTGTGGCTTTGGTGGCCACAATGAAAGGGTGTGTAAGAATTTAAATATCAGTTTCAAAACCACAATATATTTGGATCATTTCAGAAATTCTTGTGTTTGCTTTAACTCATCATTTGTCTGCTATGGAATAAAGAATATGTACAATAAATTCTACTGAAGACACGGGTGAGGAATCTGTGATATAGCAACAGTCAAGCCATTCTTATTTCGATCGGCAAGGGTCGTTATGCTTTGGAAATGTCATCATCTCGTGAGGTTTTGTATTATCAATGTAGTGTACAACTATGTTGACCCATTTTCATAACTACAGATCCTTTAAATGGATGACTCTTGGCCCCGCATGATTGGTTTGAGTGTTATTGTTAATAAAGCACTAAAACATGAGCTTCAGGAACACAGGCCCTGACATGTATGTGACCAATGGATTGGCTTCTATCATGTTTAGACAGGGAGAACTGAACCAACAATATTTATTACACTCATTACCAATACATAACCTTTATTGGAAGAAATAACATGGCGAACAAATGCATCAAGCCCCTCTCCTTGATTCTGGGGGACCTGAGGGGTCAGAAAACACACAAACCCTCCTCTAATCATGATGGGATCCTGTAGAGCCTAAGGAGTAAATATTTCAACTGCTGACATTTTGATCATTGGAAGCTTTAAACTCTGCTGGACGTTTCAGTTTTGTTTTCAAAATGATTTATTTATGGTAGCCAAATGCACCCAAGATCTCTGAACAAAGGCACTGAAATAGATAAACAATGCTTTATAAGGACACAAGTGTCAGGGATCAATCACACATGCATGCATTACAAATTCACAATATAACAGTACAATCAATATTTAATGAGCTAAGTCTCACAGCCTTGTATCAATATGTTATGATTTAGGCATTTACAGAGGTATTAGCAATACGTCTCATTATCCGTTGGGATTCCCTTAACTCCTCACTTCAGAGAGTTTGTCTCCAATATTCCCTCTTTGGTAAAAATGTATTGAGTCTTTTGATGAAAGTATCTAATGAATCTTCAAACCCGACCTTTCTTGTCAGTGAATTCAATTTTTTCTGATCGTACACTGCTCTTGCCATCACTGCAGGTAACACTTCCTTTATACATGAAACGATCACAAAAAAAAGAACTTATAGTTTGTGGTGTGTTCATACGCATTCTACCCAGTCAAGTGTTATTTACTTTAAATTCACTCAGTGGCGTAACCAGAGTTACGGTCTCCCGGGGCAGAACAAAATTTTGCGCCCTCCCATCCATTCATCCACCCTGTCCCTCTGGTTGTAAGGATAATATATTAATGTAAGGTTGCTACGCCACTGGTCCTGTCCCCCCCAGTCCTGAATCCCTTCCCAACGTCTCCCTTCTCCAGTCTACTCCAACTCCAATCCTGTCACTCGATGTTGAAGGTGGATCTTATTAACATGAAAACCTGTGCTGTCGTTTTCTTCATGATAAGCTCCGCTTTCACTATCGACTCCCGTTGTAACGTTCCCACGTTCCAAACCTGTCTCCGTGCCCTCTGTATTCCTCATGTTTTGGCTCCCATGTGTTTCCCTGTGCTGCTTTCCCTGAGATGCAGCTCAGGGGTTAAGTTGTCTGTTAAGTTCAATTGCTCGTTGAGCTTCTGCTGGTGATATGTGCTGATTACTCCCTTATATAAAGCCATGGGCCCATATCACCATGCTCTTGCATCTGGTTCACTTCAGCTACTGTTTTGTTCCTGAGAGCTCCCTGTTATTCTGTCCAAGTTCTATTTCAGGTTTAAGGTTTACCTCATTTCTTTTGATTATCCGTCTGTTGTTTCTTTAGTATCCCCAGGTTCCAGTTTATGTCTTGTGTTTTCATGTTATCAGTTTCAGTGTTTCTCTTTTGTCTGAGTTTCATGTTCTGATTGATTTCCTGGTACTGACCCTCTGGCCTGGCTGACGGATTTTCTCTGGTGCTGTATCCCCGCTTTGGCTTAAGGTAAATGTTTTGCTTTTGACTCCTGGCTTATTCACTGACGACTCTTCTGGACATCCCTAGCTGTACTGTGCATGTTGATTTATTGTTTTGTTCTGTGTCCCTGCTGACCACGGCTTTTTTGTCATTTGAAGTCCTTCCCTGCAGGTTGTGGAGTATATACTCCTTCAGGTATTCTGTGTACACCCTGGGACTCTGTACGGCTACTAGGTAACCTTTTTCTATTAGTGCAGATTCGGCCACTCTAAGGACCGATCTCAGTATAGGGCTCAAAGGGCTGCAAAAGCGGAATCAGTTAGCACCAGCTTTTGGGTAAAAAAAAAATCCGTTAACCCATCGGTGTGGTAATTAGATTTAGGACTTTGTAATGCTAATACAACGCTAATTACTAATTGCGCACCATATGCTTAACATGGGGAGCGCTAAGTACAGTAAAATCGCCCAAGCTAGCACAATCACTGATGTGCTGATTTTTTTAACTATTTAGCATTAGTAAGGTAATACAGGAGGCATGCGTTACACTCACTTATCCTGATGTTAATGCTTACTCACCCAAACGCTATAGTTACTGATCAGTAGGTAATAGTGCCCTATAATGGCTCTGGTATGTTTAGAACAGCTAGTTAACCCCTTCACTACCAAGATCGAGATGTCTGGGGCTTCAAAGGCAACATCTGGTGCCCTTATATTGAGATATCTTGATCTGTAGCTCTGCAGCCCAAAAGCAAATAATTTTTTTTGCTGAAAATGAATTTTGTTTGCTTTTGGGCTGCAAATGGTGCCCCCAAAGAGCTAAAACTGTGTAAAATCAGCAAGTGACATCGGTCATTCTGCAAACCAATACAGCCGAAGACTGCAACGGCTATAACTCAATTTGGCAGTAGATGGCATCATCTAGTGGCCAAATATGTTAGTACAGTAAGAAATTAATTGGGAATAGGTCCAATCATTTGTTACTGTAGTTAACTAAAAATGATTTTTCAAAAAAACACTGGTTCCTGAAAATGGTTTCACACCAAACTTGGAATAGGGCCCAATTTTTGATTATTTTGACACAGTGGTGGGCTCTACACAGTATAGTCATGTGGTGCAACAACATCTTCCATAATTTGTCTTTTCAGATCTTCAGGTATCTGTGTATAACATTTAGATTGCATATCTGTTTTGCACTGATTTCTTTTTACATATTTTTCTAGTATGGTCAAGTCACATGTGTCCAAAAACATTCTACAAAATAATCATTTGTTTTCACATGACTATCTGCAGTGATGATAGTGTGCATCCTCCTCCCAGCTACTGGCCTCCTGGAGATTTCTAGCTGCCAGTATCCCAGTTTCTACATGGACTTTACTTACTTTCTGGCAGGCAGGATTCCTCTCTTTTATGAAATCCTATTCCGACTAAAAGGGTTATTCGCTAAGTGGCGAACTTGCCACCGAATTGCATGGAACTATGATTGTCAATTTTGGGGCAGTTCATCTATTCACTAAACTGTCAATTAACCAAATACTGGCGAATTGACAGCAAAATACGGTGCAGTTCGCCGTAGATCGGCGATCTTCTGCGGCAGCAAAATTGTCCCATAGAGAAGTAATGGTTAATTTTTTCACAGAACGCCGAACTGCACTGAAGTGTCAGTGAAATGCACATTTTTTTGGTGTTTCGGTTCTACAGGTTTAAACAGACGAATCCCAAAGGTGTCAATGCAAAAAATTTATAATTTTTAACTAAAAAAAACTAAACTTTTATTTTCAGTAAAAAGTCTTTGTATTTATTTTTTTGGAAACACCTTTTTGTATTTCTTGGGGGGTTTTAGAAGAGATTTTCGATTCTCAATTTTTTTAAAAGGTGCTTTCTTTAATTCTGTAACAGACCTTTTGTAACAGATTGTTGCACATCTAAAAACACATAGATTACAGGATCAGAAACCACATGGGTTTACCTCAGGGAGATCATGCCAAACTAATCTTATTGACTTTTTTGATTGGGTAACAAAAATAATAGACACAGGTGGTGCAGTAGACATTGCTTATTTAGATTTCAGTAAGGCTTTTTGATACTGTTCCGCATAGAAGGCTTATCAATAAATTGCCATCTTTGAGCTTGGATTCCAATATTGTTGAATGGATTAGGCAGTGGCTGAGTGACAGGCAACAGAGGGTTGTGGTAAATGGAGTTTATTCGGCGCAAGGTCTTGTTACCAGTGGGGTACCTCAGGGGTCAGTACTTGGACCCATTCTCTTAAATATTTTTATTAGTGATATTGCAGAAGGCATTAATGGTAAAGTATGTATTTTTGTTGACACAAAGATTTGCAACAGAGTTGACGTTCTTGGAGGGATCAGCCAAATGATTTAGGTAAACTAAATAAATGGTCGGAGCTGTGGCAATTGAGTTTTAATGTTGGATAAGTGCAAGATAATGCACCTGGGACGTAAAAACCCAAGGGCTGAATATAGAATATTTGATACAGTCCTAACCTCAACATCTGAGGAAAGGGATTTATGGGTTATTACTTCAGAGGATCTAAGGGTAAGTAGACAATGTAATAGAGCAGCAGGAAATGCTAGCAGAATGCTTGGTTGTGTAGGGAGAGGTATTAGCAGTAGGAAAAGGGAAGTGCTCATGCCACTGTACAGAGCACTGGTGAGACCTCACTTGGAGTACTGTGTGCAGTACTGGAGACCGCATCTCCAGAAGGATATAGACATCTTAGAGAGAGTTCAGAGAAGGGCTACTAAAATGGTGTACGGCTTGAAGGAGAAAAGTTACCAGGAAAGGCTTAATGATCTTAACATGTATAGCTTGGAAAAAAGACGAGACAGAGGAGATATGATAGAAACATTTAAATACGTAAAGGGAATCCACAAGGTAGAGGAAGGGGGTACAGTTGTGTTCAAAATTATTCAACCCCCACTGAAATTGAGTGTTTTGGCCAGTTTGACATTGATTTTGATCATTCAGTCATCTTGCTTACAATTAAATCAAAGAGGCACGTGTAGGTCAGACAAATATAACATAACATTTATAATGAAATAACCACAAATGTCTTTTCTGTGCTCACATCATTATCAGTTTTATTCAACCCCCAAGTGACATTCAATCTTAGTACAACATCCTTTTACAGTTATAACTGCTTTTAAACGTGAGGCATAGCTTGACACAAGTGTCTTGCAGCGATCTACGGGTATCTTCGCCCATTCGTCAAGGGCAAAAGCCTCCAGTTCAGCCACATTCTTAGGCTTGCGCACTGCAACTGCTTTCTTTAAG
This sequence comes from Leptobrachium leishanense, assembly GCA_009667805.1. Taxonomy (NCBI): domain Eukaryota; kingdom Metazoa; phylum Chordata; class Amphibia; order Anura; family Megophryidae; genus Leptobrachium; species Leptobrachium leishanense. The sequence continues at coordinate 238,763,688 of CM019064.1, read as the reverse complement.
TCCCACCAGAGGTTCTCAATCGGATTTAAGTCAGGTGACTACGATGGCCACTCCAAAATGTTCCAGCCTTTAATCTGCAACCATGCTCTAGTGGACTTGGAGGTATGCTTGGGATCATTGTCCTATTGAAAGGTCCAACGTCTCCGAAGCCTCAGGTTTGTGACAGACTGCATCACATTGTCATCCAATATCTCCTGGTACTGAAGAGAATTCATGGTACCTTGCACACGCTGAAGCTTCCCTGTACCTGCAGAAGCAAAACAGACCCAAAGCATGATTGACCCCCCCCCCGCCATGCTTCACAGTAGGCAAGGTGTTCTTTTCTTCATAGGCCTTGTTCTTCCTCCTCCAAACATAGCATTGATCCATGGGCCCAAACCGTTCTAATTTTGTTTCATCAGTCCACAGAACACTATCCCAAAACATCTGTGGTTTGTCCACATGACTTTTGGCATACTGCAGTCGACTCTTCTTATTCTTAGACAGCAAGGGGGTGCGCCTGGGAGTTCTGGCATGGAGGCCTTCATTACGCAGTGTGCGCCGTATTGTCTGAGCTGAAACTTCAGTACCCACATCTGACAAATCTTTTCTCAGTTCCTCAGCAGTCACACGGGGACTTTTCTCCACTCTACGCTTTAGGTAGCGCACAGCAGTCGAAGTCAGCATCTTCTTTCTGCCACGACCAGGTAGCATTTCAACAGTGCCCTTTGTCTTGAATTTGCGAATGATGCTTCCTATGGTCTCTCTTGGTATGTTTAACATCTTTGCAATCTTCTTATAGCCATTGCCCTTCCTGTGAAGAGTAATCACCTCTTCTCTTGTCTTCCTGGACCATTCTCTTGACTTCACCATGTTTGTAACCACACCAGTAAATGTCTAGAAGGAGCTGAGTATCACAGTCATTTTAAAGCTGCCTAATTGGTGCTTATTATGCTTTATTGCTGCTCCGTGACATCCACAGGTGTTTTCAATAGCTGATTGAAAACACTTGAATGAACCTCTGTTCTTCAGAGTGGTAGTCTTTAAGGGGTTGAATAATTGTGTCAATGAAGAATTCACAAAAGAAACATTTACTACTGTATTACAAAACCAATTGATGTCATTTTAGTTGCATATGGTTCTTTAAAAAGTCCTTGCAGGATTTCATTCTGAATACAATTACAAATGTACACTAAATTCCCTAAAACCCTTTACAGCATTGGGGGTTGAATAATTTTGAACACAGCTGTATATTTACAAAGTAGCAAAACAAGAGGACATAGTCTTAGATTAGAGGGGCAAAGGTTTAAAAGTAATATCAGGAAGCATTATTTTACTGAGGGTGGTTGGATACATGGAACAGCCTTCCAGTAGAAGTGGTAGAGGCCAAAACAGTAATTGAATTTAAACAGGCATGGGATAGGCATAAGGCTATCCTAAACAAAAGATAAATCCAGGTAATGTATCCATGTAATTGGGCAGACTAGATGGGCCGAAAGGTTCTTATCTGCCGACATTTTCTATGTTTCTATGTTTTTATTACTTTTTAAAGGACCTTTCTTATTTATTGATTTAAACACCTGGGCCTAGTGGCAGACTAACATTACTAAGGGCCCCTGGACTAAATCATGTAAGGGGCCCCCCACCAGACTCCACCCATGACCCCACCTCTCCCCACACTTAGCACTAGGATGAGCTGTTCGGTTCGATCTGTTCGGAGTTCGCATCGAACATTGGTCGTTCGGCTATTCGCCGAACATTTCCACGTGTTCGGTTCGAGTTCGTCCACAATGGACCACAATGCACTTTTCCACTGGCCTGAAGCTTGTAATTGGCTACAGCCTTGCACCTGACCACAGGTCAGGTGCAAGAGTATGCCAATCACGGCTCAATCATGGGCTCACAGACACTATATAAGGCTTCAGACAGCCCCAGCACATGTTTTTTGAGAGGAGATTGTTCTGTTAGTGTGTCGTCTCAGTGCCAGCAGCTATTGGGATGGTCTCCCTTCTACAAGATATCTGGGAATTGTTGTAATCTGTGTGTTCTCACTGCCAGCAGCTATTGGGGGGGGGGGGTCTCACGTCTAGCAGATATGTGGGAATTATAACCTGTGTCTTGTCACTGCCACCCATCAGGGGGTCTCACTGATTTATAGGAGGTTTCTGGGAATTTTAATCTGTGTCTTGTCACTGGCTGCCAGCTATCAGGGTGTCTCACGGAGTTATACCAGAGTTCTGGAAATCTTTATAACAGAGTTGAATCAGAGTTCTGTATATCTTTAATCTATATATCACTCACCATGTCAGAAAGATCAAAAAGGACAGGCATACACAGATAAGAGGGAAAGCAGCCTCTGTGTCAGAAGGCTGTGCCTTTGGTCGTCGTGGTGCATCCTCTGCAGGGGCACGCTTGTCCTCTCTAACAGGTGCTGGCCGTCTTAAGCAGCAGCAACATACAGAGGATTGGCTAACCAGGCCATCCTCATCCTCATCCTCTGCCAGCCAGGCTTGTAGTGGTTTACAGTCCACTTAAACCTGCCAAAACATCTAATGCAGCCTCCATGTCCACAGCTACTCCTGCCGTAGCCTCGCTATCACACACGGAGGAGTCAGCTGAATTGTTTGACTACAATGACAGTGACATGCTGCTTGAGGATGTGCAGCAACTACAGTGCTCTGATTCAATCTCTGAGGTTGAGGAAGGGAGTATAATCCTAGAGAAAGGGGGTGCCAGTGACACACAAATAACTGGCACTCATGTTGCCCCAGCAGCTGCAGCATACTGCCAAGTTGGCTCCAGTGACGAGGAGATAGGGGGTGATGACGATGATGAGGTCACTGACTCCACCTGGGTGCCTGATCGAACAGAGGAGTCAAGGGGGTAGGAGGAGACACAACAAAAACTAGGCAGAACGTCCTCTATGACCAACCGTAGCCAGTCCAAGGCATCAGAAGTCACAGCTGCTCAGGTGCAGAGCGCTGTTGTCTCGCAGTACACGTCCAGGATCCCTGCTGTCTGGGAGTTCTTTAAGAAATGTGCAGCAGACCGCACTGTTGCTATTTGTAATCTATGTCAGATGAGGATCAAGCGTGGGAAAGACATCCCACACTTGGGTACCACGTGCTTGAGGCGACATATGACCACCTGCCACGCATCCCGTTAGCAAAACATTTTGCATAGGTCCTCCTCATCTGTCTCTACCCCCACTGTATGTCCTGCCATGTCATTGCCTACAACCTCCACTGACAGGGATGATGCTACAGTAATGGGTGTACCAGGACCTTCCTCAGAATGTGACAGCATCCCATCAGCTGAAGATTTACAGTCAGATTACATTGCCCCAGCTGCTGCAGCGTAAGAAAAAATATAGTCCCAACCATACCCAAGCACAGTGTCTAAATGCCAGCTTAGCAAAATTACTCGCATTACAGCTGCTGCCTTTCCAGCTGGTGGACTCTGCTTCCTTCCGTGAATTTGCTGAATGTGCTGTACCACAGTGGCAGGTTCCAAAATGCCATTTCTTTTCACGTAAGGCCATTCCAGTACTATACTAGCATGTGGAACACAATGTTATGGAGTCATTGGGAAAGGCAGTCAGCAGCAAGGTGCACATGACTTTAGACATGTGGTCCAGCAAGCATGGACAGGGCCATTACATTTCCTTCACGGCACACTGTGTAACTCTGATTGCAGCTGGGATGGATCCAGGACGGGGCTCTGTGCTGGAGCTTGTTCATCCACCACACCTCCAGAAAGCTGCTTGTATGAGGTCTGTCTGCTCCACCACCTCTTCCTCCTCCTCCTCCTTCTCTGGCGAAGTGGCAGTTAAACCGACGCGTGACAGGGGCTACGCAATGGCTCAAGCAAAAAGATGCCATACTGTGCTTGAGCTGGTTTGTTTAGGGGACAGGAGCCACACCGGGCCAGAAATTCTGTCAGCTCTGCAGGGGCAGGTGCAGAGATGGTTAACACCACACCAGCTTCAGCTGGGAATGGTCGTCTGTGATAATGGCAGCAACCTTCTCTCCGCCCTACGCCTGGGTAAGTTGACGCATGTACCATGCCTAGCACACGTCCTAAATCTGGTGGTACATCGTTTCCTAACCAGGTACCCAGGGCTGGCAGAGCTTCTCAGCCAGGCCAGAAAAGTCTGCAGCCACTTCAGACGGTCATTCCCAGCAAGTGTTCGCCTGGCAGCAATTCAAAGAGAATTCCACCTTCCCACAAACCGTCTGATCTGTGACATGCCCACCAGGTGGAACTCGACATTAGCAATGCTGCAGCGTCTGCACAAGCAGCAGAGGGCCATCAATGAGTACCTGTGTGAGTATGGCACAAGGACAGGTTCAGGTCAACTTGTTTCCCCCCGCAGTGGCTGATGATCAAGGATGCATGCACTGTCACCATTTGAGGAGGCAACAAGGATGGTGAGCAGGGACAGTGCATGCATCAGTGATACAATTCCTTTAATGTTCCTGCTGGAGCGCACTCTGCGGGGAATTATAGATGTGGCATTAGAGGAAGAGGAGGCCTTCCCTAGCTCTCAAGGCCCCAGTCTTTACGCAGACAGCATTCCTGCGGGTCCTCAGATCAGACAGGAGGAGGATGAGGAATATTTAGGTAGTGGGGGCATTGAAGGTGGGGATTCCTCAAGGGAGGGTTTTGTGTGCCCAGAAACACAAGGACTAGTACGTGGCTGGGAGGAGGAAGTGCACGATGGGGTCATCCTCATTATCCAGGAAGACTCGGAAGCGAATGCCACGTCCAACCTACGCTGCATGGGCCCCCTTATCCTGCAAAGCCTGCTAAAGGACCCCAGGATTCGTGCTATTAAGGAGAGGGATCATTACTGGTTGGCAAGCCTTCTTGATCCACAATACAAGGGTAAAGTTGCAGAGCTCATCCTGCCCGCACAGAGGGAGGACCGGATGAAACAACTTGAGGATGTTCTAAAGCAACACTTGTGTAACACCTTTCCAGGCACTGGTAGGTCACCAAGTGATGACACAGGTGCTTCTGAGGCTGCGGATGATCAGAGGAAGAGTGGTGAAGGCCAGGGCCGCTTGACTGATGCCTTTTTAAAAAATTTTAGTCCAAGACGCCCAGGGACGTCAAATGTAGGCACCCATTGCCAGCGTCTTCACCATATGGAGCAGGACTACCTAGGGGCAAGGGCAGACATGGGTACCTTTACAGCAGATGAGGCACTGCCTTACTGGGAGTTGAGATTGGATCACTGGCCAGAACTTAGCCAATATGCTATGCAGCTACTAGGTTGCCCTTCATCCAGCGTGCTTTCTGAAAGGACGTTCAGTGCCGCTGGAGGTTTTGTCACAGACAAAAGAGTGCATCTGTCCACCGACTCTGTAGACCGGCTGACATTTATAAAAATGAATCAGTCCTGAATCAGCAGCTATCAATCCCCTGATGCTGAAGTAATGGAATAGATCGGGGATCTCTTCTGCATTCCCAAAACCTTCACCACTGCACTCTTCCACAATACCACAAAAGGGGTTACGGTGTGAAGGCACTTGCTGCCACCAAAGGCACAATATTTGGGTGCACTGCCACTGATGCCTATACCAGATTCATATCATTTTAATATGGAACCACAGGGTCCAACCCTGCACTCTTCCACAATACCACAGAGGGGTTACGGTGTGATGGCACTGTTGCCGACACTAAAGGCCCAATTTTAAAGCACCTATTGTTACTTTCATCCAAAGCCTGCATAAGTTTCACCATCATTTGGCCAAAAAAAATCACTAAACTTGTTCTGCGTGTCCTAAAATGTCTCTTCTTTTCATACAGGCTGCCGCCCCTAGCAGTTGTTTATGAATAGATTAAAGGAAAACGATTTAGCGTCATTTGAAATGTCATTTTTTTTGTTTTTAAAAAGGTTTCTATACATCCTACAAATCCGCCACTTGACGGGCAGGTTATGGGGACCTCCTAGGCACGATATTTGAAGGAATTTTTCGTTTTTATTCTTAACCTTTATTTCATGGAAAACTCACTGTTCCTTTAAAATCATTTTTTTAAAAACTTTATGTCCTGGTTTCCTGTCCCCAGGGCACTACCCGGACCCCCATACACCTTTTATGGCAAATATCTTGCATACAGTCAGGTCCATAAATATTGGGACATCAACACAATTCTAACATATTTGGCTCTATGCACCACCACAATGGAGTTGGAATGAAACAAACACAATGTGCTTTAACTGCAGACTGTCAGCTTTAATTTGAAGGTATGTACATCCAACTCAGGTGAACGGTGTAGGGCTTACAGCAGTTTGCAGATGTGCCTCTGTAATGGGACAATTGGCTTCTCAGCTGTTCCATGGCCAGGTGTGTGATATTCCCTCATTACCCCAATTACAATGTGCAGATAAAAGGCCCAGAGTTCATTTCAAGTGTGCTATTTGCATTTGGAATCTGTTGCTGTCAACTCTCAAAATGAGATCTAAAGAGCTGTCACTATCAGTGAAGCAAGCCATCATTAGGCTGAAGAAACAAAACAAACCCATCAGAGATAACAAGAACATTCGGTGTGGCCAAAACAACTGTTTGGAACATTCACAAAAAGAAGGAACGCACCGGTGAGCTCAAACACCAAAAGACCCGGGAGACCACGGAAAACAACCGTGGTGGATGACTGAAGAATTCTTTCCCTGGTGAAGAAAACACACTTCACAACAGTTGGCCAGATCAAGAACACTCTCCAGGAGGTAGGTGTATGTGTGTCAAAGTCAACAATCAAGAGAAGACTTCACCAGAGTGAATACAGAGGGTTCACCACAAGATGTAAACCATTGGTGAGCCTCAAAAACAGGAAGGCCAGATTAGAGTTTGCCAAACAACACCTAACAAAGCCTTCACAGTTCTGGAACAAGATCCTATGGACAGATGAGACCACGATCAACTTGTACCAGAGTGATGGGAAGAGTATGGAGAAGGAAAGGAACTGCTCATGATCCTAAGCATACCACCTCATCAGTGAAGCATGGTGGTGGTGGTGTCATGGCGTGGGCATGTATGGCTGCCAATGGAACTGGTTCTCTTGTATTTATTGATGATGTGACTGCTGACAAAAGCAGCAGGATGAATTCTGAAGTGTTTCGGGCAATATTATCTGCTCACATTCAGCCTAATGCTGCAGAACTCATTGGACGGCGCTTCACATTGCAGATGGACAATGACCCAAAGCATACTGCAAAAGCAACCAAAGAGTTTTTGAAGGGACAGAAGTGGAATGTTATGCAATGTCCAAGTCAATCACCTGACCTGAATCCCATTGAGCATGCATTTCACTTGCTGAAGGGAAAATGCCCCAAGAACAAGCAGGAACTGAAGACAGTTGCAGTAGAGGCCTAGCAGAGCATCACCAGGGATGAAACCCAGCGTCTGGTGAGGTCTATGCGTTCCAGACTTCAGGCTGTGATGGACTGCAAAGGATTTGCAACCAAGTATTAAGAAGGGAAAGTTTGATTTATGATTATTATTCTGTCCCATTACCTTTGATCCCTTAAGTGGGAGGCACATCTGCAAACTGCTGTTAGTCCTACACCGTTCACCTGAGTTGGATGTACATACCCTCAAATTAAAGCTGACAGTCTGCAGTTAAAGCACATTGTGTTTGTTTCATTCCAACTCCATTGTGGTGGTGTATAGAGCCAAAGATGTTAGAATTGTGCCAATGTCCCAATATTTCTGGACCTGACTGTATATGCCCTCCTGGAGGGCACTCTAAAAATCGAACTTTCGAGTCCCATTGACTTGCATTGACTTCGGTTCGTGTTCGAACTCGAACTTTTGAAATTGTTCGAGTTCAAATGCGAACCGAACACGGGGGTGTTCGGCTCATCACTACTTAGCACCACCCAAATCCCTCCTCCACATCCCACCTCTACATTTCGCAGAGCACAAACCAGAATGCAAAAAGTTAAAAAACAAATGTAATCTAAATCCGACAAACGAGCAATATTAAACCAGACCAAGCAAGGGCAATATAAGTGATAAATACAGACCAAAAAAGTTGTCACGTCCCACGCCGGGGATGCCCAGCACCCAGCAGAGTCCTGCTCGTCGGCTGTGCGCCGAGTAAAGAGCAGGACCGTGGCGGTCACATGGGATGCCAGGGGGCAGGGTGCAATCTGATGATGCGTCGCCCTCCGAGTTTAAATCCCAGCATCTCACTCCAGTGCCCTGACGTGGTTCTCACATCTCTCAGTGCTTTCTATTGCTTTTGCTCTGTGTACCGACAGTGGCACAGGTCTTGCTGGCACGGGTGTCTGGCCGGCAGTGGCACATGTCTTACTGGCACAGTGGCAAGGGTGTCTGGCTGGCAGTGGCACTGGTCTTATTGACAAATATGTCTGGCTGGCAGTGGCACTGGTCTTACTGGCAGTGGCATTGGTCTTGCTGGCATGGGTGTCTGGCTGGCAGTGGCACTGGTCTTACTGGCACGGGTGTCTGGCTGGCAGTGGCACTTGTTTTGCTGGTACACTTGTCTGGCTGGCAGTGGCACGTGTCTTACTGGCATGGGTGTCTGGCTGGCAGTGGCACATGTCTTAGTGGCACAGGTGTCCGGCTGGCAGAGGCACTGGTCTTACTGGCACGGGTGTCTGGCAGTGGCACTGGTCTTACTGGCATGGGTGTCTGGCTGGCAGTGGCACTGGTCTTACTGGCATGGGTATCTGGCTGGCAGTGGCACGTGTCTTACTGACACGGGTGTATGGCAGTGGCACTGGTCTTACTGGCACGTGTCTTACTGGCAGGGTTGTCTGGCTGGCAGTGGCACTGGTTTTGCTGACACAGCTGTCTGGCAGTGGCATGCTTCTTACTGGCACAGTGGCATGGGTGTCTGGCTGGCAATGGCACCGGTCTTACTGGCACGGGTATCTGGCTGGCGGTGTCACTTGTTTTGCTGGTACACTTGTCTGGCAGTGGCACGGGCCTTGCTGACATGTCTGGCAGTGGCATGTGTCTTAATGGCACAGGTGTCTGGCACAGTGGCACGTGTCTTACTGGCATGGATGTCTGGCAGTGGCACAGGTCCTACTGGCACAGGTGTCTGGCAGTGGCACTGGTCTTGCTGGCATGGGTGTCTGGCTGGCAGTGGCATGTGTCTTCCTGGCACGGGTATCTGGCTGGCAGTGGCACATGTCTTCCTGGCACGGGTATCTGGCTGGCAGTGGCAAATGTCTTCCTGGCACGGGTGTCTGGCTGGCAGTGGCACGTGTCTTACTGGCATGGGTGTATGGCAGTGGCACTGGTCTTACTGGCACAGTGGCACGGGTCTTACTGGCAGGGGTGTCTGGCTGGCAGTGGCACTGATTTTGCTGGCACAGATGTCTGGCAGTGGCCTGTGTCTTACTGGCACGGGTGTCTGGCTGGCAATGGCTCTGGTCTTACTGGCACAGTGGACACGGTTGTCTGGCTGGCAGTGGCACAGGTCTTACTGGCAAGGATATCTGGCTGGCAGTGGCACTGTTTTTTCTGGCACGTGTCGGGCTGGCAGTGGCTATGCTAGGCCTGGTCTTACTGGCATTTGTGTGGCTGTCCCTGCTGCTCTTACTGGCACTTAGAGGCAACAACTGGCTTCTTCTGGGCCCCCCAGGTGGCACATCGGGGGGCTCCAGTCCAGGCAGCAGCTTCTGTGTCTGTGCTGGCTCTGTCACTAACAGGGTGTGTGTGGTGTGACTGAGCGTCTGAACTGTTTTCCACGCAGTGGTTGGTTGCTACTGGTCCCTCGTGGGCCCCACTCCACCTACCAGCATCATGGATGCACGCAGGCCCGCACGTTGAAGTCTGCAGTCACGTGACAGTGACACACCACTGTCACGTGTGTGATGCTGCCGGGCGGGTACCTCCTCGCTTCCTGCTCCAGCCAGGACCCCAGGCACTGGATCCCCAGCAAATCGCGATGGCTGTCAGGACCAGTCATCGCGATTTGCATTCTTTCGGCCAGTCAGGACCACTACCACTAACTCGGCCCAGGTCCGATCCGACTGAGTGGTCGGTCCGCCCCTGCCTGGGCCATATTACATACTTCACGCTAACGTTAGCTTTGGTGGCCCTAGCGCGGGCCGACGATATTACATTCCGAATGCAAACAGGTTAATAAACCCGTTTGCGATTCAGAGCTTGCACTTTTCAGTGTGAGCTTACTGTACAAGAATGCAAAGAGTTAATTAGCATTAGGATTACAAAGTCCTAATGCTAATTACGTCCTGCTGCAGTTAACTCAAAAGTTAACCACAGCTAGGAGCTGTGCTAACTGATTCAATGTATTGTAACCCTGTCTGTACTGTGCTTATTGTACAGCGCTGCGGAATATGCTGGCGCTTTATAAAATAATAATAATAATAATAATAATAATTCCGCTTCTGCAGTCAGCACCAGCTGAAAAAGAACCCAAAAAAAACAGATACTCACCTCTCCTCCTGCGGTGAGAACGGCCACCCAATCCGCTTCTTCTTGCCACTGGGAGCAGAGAGAGACTGGGGGGAAAAGTCCCCCAGTCTCCTTCTGTGAATCACTCCGCTGACCTGCCAAATCTCTCGAGGCGAGATTCTGCAGGTCATGTGACTGTCAGTGGAAGCCTCAATGGAGGGGATGCTCGCTACCTCGAACATCCCGAGGCTTAGTGCCATGTTACAGGTAAGGCTGCTTGATTAGCGCCTGCCCTGTAATATGACGCTAAAACAGGCACGCTAAGGAGAAACCTGCAGGTGCAGGTTTTACTCCTTAACATCCTCATTTTAGCGTGAAGTATGTAATATGGCCCCTATTAGAGTACTGGGTTTTTTTTCTGCAATTTAGCAGTGTTTGGCAGTGTTCGGCAGTCTTGGGCGACTTCATTTTCGGTGTACTGTGACCCCTCAATGAATAGTGAAATCACTGAAGGGTCGGCGAAAAGGAATCACCGAAGTGAAAACCACTGAATTTTTCGCTTACATTCGGTGCTTTGTGAATAACCCCTTAATAGTCATGTGTAGTGTCACCACACTGTAAATGAAAGATGTCTGCCACATAATCTCACAAGTCACCAGTACAATTATTTTTAAAGCACCAACTTATTCTGCAGTGCTATACAGCTCAAAACAAACATAAAATTAGGAAGTGATAGGAAAAGAGACACTCATGTGAGCTTAAAATCTTGTTGGGTGACAGTGGCATCGTGTGGGCTGTCAGCACCTGGGGCCAGGCAAGAATTGTGCGTCGTCCCCCCCCACAACCTGTGGATACGGTAAAACACCCTCATTCTCTTTCACCAGTAGAGTATTGACCCCCTTACCCCACAAGCACATGTATTGTATATAAACAAAATACTGATATAATAAAAAAATGAAACACATTTCCCCCATGCAGCGCCACTGCTACCAGTCGCCCTGTCCCAGTATACCCTAGCATAGTTCCACGCTCACACTATACCCAGTCACTCTCTCCCAGGACCCCCAGTCATTCACTCTCCCAGGACCCCCAGTCATTCTCTCTCTCAGTACCACCACTTTCTCCCAGTACCCCCAGTCAAACTCTCAGTACCCCACTGTCTCCCCATACCCAGTCATTCTCTCCAAGTACCCCTAGTCATTCTCTACCAGTACCTCTAGTCATTCTCTACCAGTACCTCTAGTCATTCTCTACCAGTACCTCTAGTCATTCTCTACCAGTACCCCCAGTCACTCTCTACCAGTACCCCCAGTCACTCTCTCTTCAAATTACCCCCAGGCACTTTCTCCCAGTACCCCCAGTCACTCTCTCTAAGTACCCACAGCCACTCTCTCCCAGTAACCCTAGTCATTCTCTCCCTGAACCTCCCAGTTACCCTCTCCCCGTACCCCCAGTACTCCCTCACTGTGTGTTTGGTTATGCTGCTTTGGTGTCACAGTGTCGCCTACCTGCGTGGAGTTGCTGGTGTCCCGGGGGAAAGCTGTCCAGAGGGTTTAGTTGAGACCAGATTTTAAATGTGCTGCAGTACTGGCACCTCCCTCCCTCCTTCCTGTTCAGTGGCTGCAGAGCTGCCAGTGGCGGGGGGGCTGGCACAGGGATTCAAGGGGGGCTGACAAGCGTGGTACAGGGTGTTCCGTCGGATAATGCTGTGCTGCTTCACGCGACTCATGTCAGCGTTAAGGAGGAGTCGGGACAGGACCAGCATTTTCTGTCCTAGTCCTCCCTTCCGGACGCTGAGTGCTAAGTCACCACCGGCGCCGCAAAACTGGCGGCTGCCCGTACAAGGGCCCCTCACGGACAGGGAGTGCTCTTTCTTTGTGTTTTGTATTTGATGTCTTAGATGCACCCGCTCAGTTTTGATGTTGAGTGCAACCTTTTGCTGTTTTGTATATATACTTAGATGTAAGGGGGGGCCCAAGACGAGGCAACCCCCTATTCCAGAATTCGCACCAGGGGTTATCTCAACAGCAGCATAACAAACGACCCCCCCCCCCGGAGGGGAAAGGGCTCTAGACACCATTCGGGGCAGAAGCAAACTCCCGCTTCCCAATAAATAATCCCGATCTTCAACCTCTCGCAGAAAAGGCTCGATGAACATCATATTTCAGTGCTTTCTAAAGGTCTCTTGTTCCTACAGCCTCCGTCTCACCATTCCAGCAGGAACTGGAGATTTACAAAATGATTCGCTCCCTGGCCATCCAGGAAAACCTCTCTGATCCTGCACCTTTCAACAGCAACCAGCTTAAACTAAAGAGCACAATGGTTAAGTCTTTTTCCCATAATATGCATAATACTATCACTTCTCCCTCTCGGACACAACAATTTCGACACAACCTTTCCAGGGAACTGTTCTGGAAAGTTTGGTCTTTGCGCACAAAGTCCTGGTGCACTAACAAGGTACACTTCAGTATTAAAGTGCGCCCAGTACAAACAAATCTGTCGCTATAAAAAACACGCTGTATTCAGTTCTTTCTGTATAAGGCACAAAGTACTTCTCTATCCCAGGAAGAATCAGACAGACACGCTGCTTCAAGCTGGAAATCCTCTGGCCAAGTGGGACTGTGTGCCCCTGGTCCGCTTAATTTAATAGACAATAGGACCACGCCCAGTGGCTAACTGACTTTACAATCAGGAACCAGTTAGACCGGTAATTACATTTACATATCAAAAGGACAGGGGAGTGGACTGGGATGACCGACCAGCCCCCTGTACATGACCCATCCCTGAGTCATGTAAGCCATGCCTGTCCAACCATCCATCACTGTCAGTATGGACCCCATTCAATACTGATCAAATCTGATCAGTATTAAGTGAAGATCAGTCTACTTGTTCTTATGGATTTGCGACATATATCTGCGGAGACATTCAGTTATTGTCAGTACACGGTACCGACAAGGCTTAAATGTCTTAAAAGCAGGTATGTCTCTAAACCCAAAAGAAGGTTTTCATACTGACGGTTTTGCCGCTGGTTTGGATTTAAAACCAAGTACACTCTGCTCGAGCGTTTCTCCATTCAAATCCAACACAGGGAGACAGATGACAACTTATAAAAACACACACATCCTAGAATATAATGTCCACATAATAAAATTTCCACAACAGAACAACGGGATGCTATGCATGATCTGGCCACTGATCTTTCAATTGTCATTCGTTCAGTGGACAAAGGTGGGGGCATTGTTCTTATGGACTATCAATACTATAGTTTTGAAATACACCAACAATTCTCTGACACCCGCACATATAAGCGCCTTACTTATGACCTTACTGCCTCATTCCAAAAGAAGATCACAGACTTGATCAATTATCCAATTAATACCAAGCTGGATATTATGAGTCAACAGCAGCCTTTCTTAAGGCCACACACCCGCGCTTACCAATACTATATACAATTCCTAAAATCCACAAAGATAGCTCTCAACCACCAGGACGCCCAATTGTCTCGGCTCAAGGTGGTTTATTGGAACCTCTGGGAAAGTATATAGACAAGCTATGTCAATCCACACTACTTTCACTACCCACATTCATCAAGGATACTCCAGATTTTCTCCAAAAAATTACACATCTACCTCCTTTGGATTACACCATCACCTTGGCAACATTGGATGTCAAAAGCCTCTACAAGGTCATCCCTCACTTGGAAGGGATTGAATCCTTCAAAACCACTTTATCAGCATCGGACACCTATTCTGGTCCCCCCATTGACTTTTTCATTGAAATGCTACAACTCACCTTGCAACTTAATTATTTTCATTTTGATTTTTTTTTACCAAGTGGCTGGCACCGCCCATGGCGGGGGTATATGCAGTTTGAGTTACAACACTTCCTCCCCTCTTTCCATCACAACCTGGTATGCTACGACCGTTATCTCGACGACATTTTTTTGATTTGGCGAGGAGGGGCGGCTTCACTGGAATCTTGGATACTGGACATCAACAACCTTAACACTCCTATTCAACTTACCATGCACCACCATCCCCAACGTATTCATTTCCTTGATATTGAGATATTCTGCAAGGGCAACCATCTGGGATATATGCTTATCCGGAAGGATACAGATAGAAACACTCTTTTACAAGCAGATAGTCATCATCCACCTTCATTGCTCAATTCTTTACCTATCTCCCAATACCTACGGGTACTACGCTATAATAGTGAATCGGATCTTCGTGAGATGCAAATCTTGGAAATGAGACAACGCTTTCTCCATAGAGGATATTCCCCAACCACCCTATCTTCAGCCCTCAGCAAGGCACGCAGCAAGTTCTCCACAACCTTGACTCCGATCCCTTCCTCCCAGGATGGTAAACACATTATCATCCCACTCACCTTTCACTCCCACAGCCATTCTACCACCATCAATATTCGTTGACATTGGCATCTACTTCAACAAGATCGTTCCTTGCCTCAACAATTTCTACGGCCTCCATTAATCAGTCACCGTCGGGCGAAGAATCTATGGGACATTTTGGTCCACACCGACCCCAGACCCAAACATCCTTCCATATCCTTTTCTGGCAGGAATGGTTGCCATCGCTGTCCCAGTTGTGTTACTTGTCATCACATGTCTACTGGCGACTCCTTTGTTCATCCCCATACTGGAAAGAGATTCCCCAATCGCCATTGGCTCTCCTGCATGACAACACATGTTATTTATCTGATCACTTGTCCATGCGGCCTGGCATACGTAGGGAAGACTGATCTCACTCTACGGGACCGTATGAGGGGGCACCGCTCAGCCATTATGACCGCTTTTCGGGATGGACATACAGAGAAACCCGTGGCTAAACATTTCTTGGCGGCACAACATCGTCTTCCGACACTCCGATTTATTGCAATTGACCATGTACCTCCCAAGTCCTCCTGCAAAGAGAAACATATTGGACTTGTATACTGGACACAGTGGCCCCTAATGGCCTTAATAAGTACATGTCATTCACCCCATTTTTATCGGCACGATAATGCAAATCTCATCTGTCTGCCTGCTCTTTATTTGGCCTTATTCTTTCACTTTATCACACATTCCACCATTTCTCTCTTCACATTTTCGTATCTCTTTTTTCACTTCCCAGCTCTTCTCTGCCGCGTACTTCTTTTTTATTTTTCATTCACCTCTCTCTCCCTTTATTCCATGCCCTTTTTCTTCAGACCTTTTTTTACACCCCACTCATCATTTTCACATTATATGCATTAATTTACTTTTTTACCCACGAGTTAATAAATTTCAAATGGGCCAAGCAGGAAAATGTTAAACAAGATTATAAAGAACATAGAGTTTATCGGTGGCTGAGTGGTGAGAACAGCAGACGTGATTTTACTAGGAGGAGAGCACGTATTCGACCCCCTAATATACCAACAGTTGATCTGACATCGGGGGAATCGGTATCTGAGATTGAACCTACTGAACATAGTGCTGGAGCGTCTGCAGACTCTTTTTTTTTTTAGACAAACCTTCAGTGAGCACGGATTTTGCCATGGTCATTACCAGAAGTCGAAACAGACAGTTTCTAGAAAGAGCCAGAAAGGGAAGACCCACTGGACTAGGAGGTCGACACCCCAAACAGCAACGGTAGCCCCAATATTTAATCTATAAAACAGAGCTCTGAATACAATAGAAATGTTGATATTGAGTAAAGGCCTATCGTTTGCTCCAACTATTTTCCCTTGCTTTTTTGATTTTGAAGTGGATTTGTACAGATTTAGGTGTCTATTAAGACTAAAACATCATTTTGGGGATACATCAGAAATGGGGACACGGAACCCTTTCAAGACCATGAGCACTTTTGACCCTCCGAATGTACAAGCATTCATTAAAGTTTTTCTTCAAACAGTACATGAATCTCAAAGCATTATGACCACTTAACATTATCATAAATCAAATTGCAGCAAACAGGAATTCGCAGCCATTAAATCTTTGGCAAATGACCGTACTATTGAGATTCTACCCGCCGACAAAGGGGAGCGATGAATTCTTCTGACTACCGTAAAGATATTTTACTTCAATTATCAGATACTGCTACGTATATAACAGTATACAGTGTGTATATATATATATATATATATATATATATCATAGGCGTGCGCATGGGGTGTGCCGGCGCACACCCTAATGCTGGCCCCCGGCACACCCGCAGGCCCGCGGAACACTCTGGGTCCCGGCTGGCCGCATCCAACGGATCGCCGCCGGGACCCTTCAATTCCGCAGGCCTGGCGGCAGCCTCCGTTTCCCTGGTGGTCCGGTGGATGTGGGTGCTGCACCGTGATCTTTGCTTACATACTGCAGTGCACGTCCCACAGAGAGTGACTGGCCACGAGCTGAACGCCGGCGATTGCTGATGACCTGTGATCTGACCGCCGGCGCTTACTGACTGTGTCAGAGCGCCGGCGGTCAGGTGACAGGGCACCTGCGATCGGGCTCTCGGCTCGAGTCCAGTCACTCGCTGTGGGACGTGCACTGTGGTCTGTAAGCACAGATCGCGGTGCAGCACCCACATCCACCGGACCACCAGGGAAGCGGAGGCTGCCGCCAGGCCTGCGGGATCGAAGGGTCCCGGCAGCTATCCGTTGCATGGCACAGGACCACCAGGGAAGCGGAGGCTGCCTGCGGGGGTGAGAGGTCCCGGCAGCTATCCATTGGATGCGGCCAGCCGGGTTCCCCCTCCTTGACCCCCCCCCTCTGGACCAAAATTCAACCCCCTCCCTGCAAATGAAAAAAAAAGTAAGCAGGAGAGGGGGCAACTTTTATATATTATAGGCGCCGCACATTACAGGGGGGTTTTATTGCTGTGGATTTTGTGATACGCTCGCACACACAGCACATTACTGGGGGGGTTTTATCACTGTGGATTTTGTAATACACACAGCACATTACTGGGGGTTTTATTGCTGTGGATTTTGTGATACGCTCACACACAGCACATTACTGGGGGTTTCATTGCTGTGGATTTTGTGATACGCACAGCACATTCCTGGGGGGTTTATTGCTGTGGATTTTGTGATACTCCACAAAGTAAGATACACCACAAAGTAAGAATAGTGAATAAAGCATCGTGAGATACAGGTAGGAGACTAAATATTGGTGCTTGGCAACAAGACCTTAACCTCCCTGGCAGTCCGATTTTGACATTTTTATACGTCAAAATCAGTGCATTTATTCAGCTCCCTGGCTGTTTTCCCGCATGTGGCTCGCGGTTAAATTTCAATGCTGAGAACAGTAACCTCGAGCCACACCTGGGCTGTTACATACCTGTCCCTGCGTTCCCTCGCAGTCACCTCCGGACGATCGCGGTGTCCTGGTTCCTGTTGCGAGTGGCTGATTCCCTAAACTTTGGGGGCCCTGCGGTGAATGGTGAATTCACCGCAGGGTGGGGCAATTTGATTCCCCGAAGTGCAGGGAACAACAGTCGGCGTGAGTGTGTGAGTATATTTTATATATATATATAAAATAATGTGTGTTTGAACTTTTGGGTGCACACCCTAATGCAATAGGCTGCGCACGCCTATGATTATATATATATATATATATATATTATACACACACACGCTATTACTTCAGAAAGGAACGGGTTAGTCATTAAAAACAATTAATTGGAGAATTTAAATTTCAGAGCAAAATATTCAAGCTGATTTACCAGAGTTGGAAAAAATGTATTTGAACTATTTTGTCTAACATTTGTAGTTCCATTGCAATATTGAGCCAGATCACTGCTTTTGAATTAACCCTATAGGTTCCCCTACCCAGGGAAACCTAGAAGGAATTAAGCTGCATCAGTTTCTGCCTGGTTCTGCAGAGAGGGTCCTCCATCCTGAGCAGGGGGACCCTGGTGAGTCACAAGGCTGATGTGGAGAGGCATCTGTTATTAATTATCTCCTGTTCCAGGAAGAGAATCAGTAAAGTGGGAACGAATCCACGTGGCTAGAGAAGGGGGAGAAAAGCGTTCCATATCTATCGTCTCTCATCTAAAGCTCTGTCTCCTTCCAAGTCTTTATAATTATTACTTTTATTTCACCAAAACTACTGCACCAATCCAAATATTATTACAGTGAAAATCGTCATGGAAAATCTCCATCCTAGATTCATACAAGGTTTACCCATATAAAGCGATCACCCAGACTTTGCTTGTAATAAGGAAATAGCATGATGTAATAGATATTTTTCATATGTACCTAAAATGTAGCCGTCAGATTGGTTAGCAATAGTCCACAGCCTCAAAGACTAGTCCTATATTGTCTACTTCCTAAATATGCAGTGTTGGGCACACTCATCTCAGTTCATTTGTGTCGAGAACAAGTGTGAATCCCACACCGTAATGTCTTCGCAGATTATTAAAAGGGCTATAATAAAGCAGCTGTTATTTTATTGCTTTTATATTATGGTATCACTAGAGGATCTCACCTCTTTTTGAAGCATGCAAACCTTTCTTAGCATTGTACCTAAACACTCAGGGCCACATTACAATCCTAGTGTTAAAACGCAGGCGCAAGAGCGGAAAAACTGCACCCGCAGTTTCCCCCCTTGCTCCAGCATTTTAACGCTGGATTACAATGCAGGCACAAAAAATGTTGCCTGCACTGTTTGCGGGCGCTACTGCCCCGTGATGCTCGCGGCAGCGCTGAGCGCAGCCGCGAGCATCCACTCGATGGACTCCGTTGAGTTTCCCCCTGCCGGTCACATGACTAGCCGGATCTCGCCTTGCCGATCGGTGTAGTGATACGCAGGGAGAGACTGGGGGACCAGTCTTTCCATGCTCCCACTGGACGGAGGAGGCGGTCGGAGCTGCGGGACAGGAGGTGAATATAGTGTTCTGTTTTTTTTATTTTCTAGGTTAAGTGCAGGTTGTGGTTAACTTTTTGCTAACCACAGCCGGACGTTAATCAGCGCTAGTAGATTGTAATACTAACGCTGATTAACACTTTCTTGGTTGTTGATTGTAATATGCGGTAGATACCACAGCTAATGTTAATGCTCACGCAAGTGAGCGCTACCGTTAGCAACAAGAATGGAACGTGGCCCTCAATAGGGCATTCTTAAAGGCAGGCATGTCATCATTACAGTTCAAACGTATCTAATATAAATGTTTTATTGATTCTGTATTCTTAGTACACAACGTTTGGGTTAGGGGTAATGACAGAGGACTGTAAGGTCTGAAATGCATTCGGCAGGTTTTCACCCCAGTGTTCTGCACTCTTTTTAGATTTATGTAGCCGTGATTCTCACTAAAGCTGGCTTTGCTGCTATTGTGACTGGGGAGACCAAGGGATCTCCCTAAAGCATCCATTCGGGAACACCCAAACACAACATTGTCAAGTACCATTGTCCAGAATTATATGGGTTATTTTGCATGGGTTGTATGGTTTGTTATGATAAGCATGGGTTGTATGGTTGGATGTTGCTTTCAGACCCATATGAGTAGACCATGATTGCCTGAGCCACTTCAGGAAAGTTTTTGATCAGGGTAGACTTCCATCGTAGTATAATATAAGCTATCACCATCAAAACCCTGGTCAATGAGGCAAAAAAAACTGCAACCCTGGCACAAAAATTTACCCGGTATCTCCAAAGATGTTCTCAAACTACTGAACGCTAATGGAGAAAGACCTGTTTCCACTCCAACTTTCCTTACTATAAATGTATGCTCTGGTCCTACAGCTCTGCCCTCTTTCTAGCCAAGCAGTCGTATTGTACGGCCCTTATACACACTGTCGGAACCCAAAATGCCTGTTCAGCGTGTTCACCTCCCTTCTCCATCCTGCTGTGGCTGTTCCTCACACTGACCTCAATGCAGAAGACCTAGCATGCTTTTTCACAGCAAAAATAGAACAGATAAGAACAGAAATCGTTATCACTCCTGCAGGAAGATATTCATCATGTCTATCTTAACACAAGTTTAACTCCTTCCTTTCTGCGACTTAACGAGGTCTTTAAGTTGTTATGATCCTTTCATCCCACTACCTGCCCCCTTGACCCCGTTTCCTCAGATATTACCAAATCACTTTCTGTTTCTCTTGTTCCGTCCTTGACCCACAGCTATAATCTGTTCTTAACATCTACTTCCCTCAAACATGCCACGGTAGTCCCAATCCTAAAAAAGCCATCTCTGACTGCTACCTCCAACAACTACTGCCCCATGTCCCTGTTCCCTTTTGCCTCCAAACCCCTTGAAATTTCTTGCATATGTCCATCTGATTGACTACCTCAACACCTACTCTCTCCTTGACTACTCCATGAACTTGACAGAAATGCTCTTGTGAAACTGACCAAAGACCTTGTAAATGCTAAATCAAATAGGTGCTACTCTCTGCTGATCCTTCTTGACCTCTCTGCCGCCTTTGATACAGTTGACCACTTGCTCTTCCTTCAAACTAGTGATTATAGGCCTTCAATGTATTGTTCCGGTAGTCTGTCTCTATTGGGGTGCCCCAAGGTTCAGTACTTGCCCCTCTTTTTACACTGACACTCAAATATACCTATCCTCCCCTGATCTCTCTCCTGCTCTGCTGGATTGAGTCACTAAATGTCTCTCAGCCGTCTCCATGTATGTCTTCCCGCTTAAACTCAATCTTGCTAAAACTGAAATTCTTGTTGTTCCACCCTCCAAGAGAAACCCAATACCACCCATCTCTCCATGAGTAAATGGGACGCTCATTAGCCCGACGTCTCAAGCTCACTGCCTTGGTGTCACTTTCGATTCTGATCTAACATTCTCTCCCCAAGTCCAGACAGTGGCCAAATCCTGTTGTTATCAGCTCAAGAACATTGCCTGTGTCTGCCCCTTTTTTGGCACAAGATACCGCAAAAGGTGCTAGTTCATGCACTTTTCATTTCACGGCTTGATTGCCTCCCCCCTCTGCTGGTCCCTCCATTGGCTTTCTGTACATTACAGGATAGTTTAAAATCGTGATGTTCACGTTCAAATCGTTCAATAACTCAACCCCCTGCTTACATTTCTTCGCTACTCCACAAGCACGTCCTGCCTAGACAAATCCAGTTGGCAGGCGACCTCCGCTTGTCCTCTGTCTACACCCATGCTGCCAACTCTCACCTCTAAGACTTCTCAAGGGCAGCTCCGGTTCTGTGGAATGATTTACCTCACCCTATCAAACTTTCCCCTAATCTTCAGGCCTTCAAGAAATCCCTCAAAACCCATCTCTTCAGATTAGCATACCTCATCACTGATGCAACTCATCCCTCTACTCATTTACTCACACATGATTGAAGCCGCTCCCATGGCCCCCTTATTCCTGAACCACTGGCACTAATGATCCTGACATCCAGTAAAACTCAAATGGGGAGTTGTGGTGGGACTGAAGGTATAGGGTGTATAAAAATGTATACAACCTCTCGGTATCCTGGACGTCTCTCCCAAAACGTCTGATTAGCAAACTGAGTACATACAAATTGGGAACCTAAGAGGTGATAAAAAAACATCTCATAGTGCATACTGTATTAACTTCTTATAGGGTGCTCCCTTATTAAATCCGCACTCACAAGATAATAAAACTTTATCGCTTATCGTATCTACGACGATTACCCCAACTCTGCTGATGCTGGAACCAAGAACCTGAAGACTCTTGCCGCCACAGGAATCAACTGGACACCTTACCAAAGGTAGCAGTATTAGCAGTTTAATGGGTAAAAACATTATAATCCAACGTGTTTCGTGTACACAGTACACTTCATCAGGAAAAAATATACTTAAAACATAATAAAATTCTTAAAAGGTTCATTAGCTGTCCCCTTTCTCGTCTTTTTATATTCTGCCGCTGAATTGCCTCCCTTCCGGTTTTCGCAATGGCGTGCGTCTCATCTGTGGAATGCAAGCTTCGCGTCACCGGAAGTGACGTATTGCAATCTTCATTCTTGCGGCGGCTAAAGCTGAGGAGCTGGAACACCAGAGGATGACAAATCAGGTGTTGGCGGATCCAGACAAACTCTTAAGGGGGTCCATCATACTCCTAACGAGGAGCTTCTTTCTCAAAACGATGATCCCTCCAATACATAAATACAAATTGTAAGAGGGATGTACAAACATAAAAACACTTAAACGAACTGCAGACTTATATTAGAAGAGGCAGCAAATCTATTGATTGCCATATTCTTATGTAATATGCATAACGGTCCAGCTAAACATCATAATCCATCCTAATACCGACCTGGCATACATGGGGAATGGATCACCTTATAGACAGTTTTTGATGTCCAAATCTACATTTAACCCTCCATTTCTCCATGTATCCAAACGGTGTATCCATTCCATCTCCCTTTTGGTCAAAAGTCTAGAATAACCCCCCCCTCTCCAATTTTTACTAACTAAATCTATACCTATCCATTTAAATTTCTCAACCGAAAATGAAGGACAGCTGTTGCAATGCACCGGCACGCTATGATCAAGTTTAATTTTTCTAATATTCCCTAAATGTTCCAGCACACGTATTTTTATCTCTAGTGGTTTTGCCCACATATTGCGCTCCACATGGGCACTCTAGCAAATATATCAGACCCTTACTAGTACAATTCATAAAGGATTTAATGGAAAATTCCTTGCTTGTTATGTTGCTTCTAAAGTTAACGGTTTTTCTTTCTTGGTGTTTACAAGCCTTACACCTTCCGCATCTATGGAAACCTTTCGGTTTCTCATTTAGCAAAAAGGCTTTATTTTCGTCTTTATCTGTAATTTGTGAAATTTTTGGAAGTAAGCTTGGAGCTAAACGATTCTTCAAGTTTTGTGCTCTTTTGAATATTATAACTGGAGAATCGGGAATTTCTTTTTCAGAATAGGATCTGCCTTTAAATGTCCAGACAGTACTATATGGGAGAAGCCTTGAGAATTCTAGGGGATTTGGAGACTTATAATATATTAAATCTCAATCCAACTACCAACTATTTAGAGGAATTGAAAACACTTCTCTCAGAAGGAAAACAAGAAGGGATTTTAAGAGACAGTGACTATGAATACCTTTTGAATTTAAATTGTAAATCAGCCATTTTTTATTTTTTGCCGAAAATGCACAAAAACATTACTGCCCCCCCAGGCAGGCCAATAATTCGTGGCATTGATTCCCTTACTTGTAATTTGTCTGAATATATCAACAAATTCTTACAACCAGTAGTACAAAAGGTTCTGTCCTATTTAAAAGACACAATTCAAGTTTTAGAAGAACTAGGTAAAATAAAGTGGGAGAGTGATTTCATTATGGCTACGATAGATGTAGTTTCATTATATACATCTATACCACATTTAAAAGGAGTGGAAGAAGTAACACAATGTCTTCATAGATTAGGGGAATTTACCCACCACCCAAATTTCTTTTTTATCTAAAGCCATGCTTTTTGTTTAACAGCATAATTATTTTTGGTTTAATGACACATTATCTACAAACATGTGGGACCAACATGGGGATGAGGTTCGCCCCGGGCTATGCCAACCTATATATGCATAGGTGGGAACTCAGACAGGATACTTTGAGGACTTTTATCACTTCACTAGATTTCAATAATTTTAATTTGAGATTTACTTATCTCAGTAATTTGCATATAGATTTTTTGGATCTCACCATCTATATAAAGGATGGGAGAATTTAAACTAAAACATTATTTAAGCAAACAGATACCAACACAGTTAAAAGTAGGGATAGCTCCCATGCAGCAAAATGGTTGGATAATGTGCCCAAGAGTCAGTTGACCAGACTCAAGAGAAATTGTTCGGAGCAAGAAATTTTTCAGACTCAAAGTATTGAAATTTTAGAAAAGTATTGACAAAAAGGTATAAGAATGAAATATTAAATAGGGGTCTAGTAGAAGTAACAAAAAGAGAGGAAGGATCTTTTTTCCAAATTTAAAAAGGATAAAAAACATGAGGGCAAATTTAAATATGCTTTTGTCACTCAATACAATCCCTATGCTAACAAAATGAAACAAATTCTTAGGAAACACTGGCACATTTTAAAGGCAGATCCTATTCTGAAAAAAGAAATTCCCGATTCTCCAGTTATAATATTCAAAAGAGCACAAAACTTGAAGAATCGTTTAGCTCCAAGCTTACTTCCAAAAATTTCAAAAATTACAGATAAAGACGAAAATAAAGCCTTTTTGCTAAATGAGAAACCGAAAGGTTTCCATAGATGCGGAAGGTGTAAGACTTGTAAACACCAAGAAAGAAAAACCGTTAACTTTTGAAGCAACATAACAGGCAAGGAATTTTCCATTAAATCCTTTATGAATTGTACTAGTAAGGGTCTGATATATTTGCTAGAGTGCCCATGTGGAGCGCAATATGTGGGCAACACCACTAGAGAGCTAAAAATCCATGTGCTGGAACATTTAGGGAATATTAGAAAAATTAAACTTGATCATAGCGTGCCGGTGCATTGCAACAGCTGTCCTTCATTTTCGGTTGAGAAATTTAAATGGATAGGTATAGATTTAGTTAGTAAAAATTGGAGAGGGGGGGATTATTCTAGACTTTTGACCAAAAGGGAGATGGAATGGATACACCGTTTGGATACATGGAGAAATGGAGGGTTAAATGTAGATTTGGACATCAAAAACTGTCTATAAGGTGATCCATTTCCCAAGTATGCTAGGTCGGAAATAGGATGGATTATGATGTTTAGCTGGACCGTTATGCATATTACATAAGAATATGGCAATCAATAGATTTGCTGCCTCTTCTAATATAAGTCTGCAGTTCGTTTAAGTGTTTTTATGTTTGTACATCCCTCTTACAATTTGTATTTATGTATTGGAGGGATCATCGTTTTGAGAAAGAAGCTCCTCAAGAGTTTGTCTGGATCCGCCAACACCTGATTTGTCATCCTCCGGTGTTCCAGATCCTCAGCTTTAGCCGCCGCAAGAATGAAGATTGCGATACGTCACTTCTGGTGACGCGAAGCTTGCGTTCCACGGATGAGACGCACACCAACGCGAAAACCGGAAGGGAGGCAATTCAGCGGCAGAATATAAAAAGACAAGGAGAAAGGGGACAGCTAATGAACTTTTTAAGAATTTTATTATGTCTTAAGTATATTTTTCCCTGATGAAGTGTACTGTGTACACGAAACGCATTGGATTATAACGTTTTTACCCATTAAACTGCTAATACTGCTACCTTTTTGGTAAGGTGTCCAGTTAATTTCTGTGGCAGCAAGAGTCTTCAGGTTCTTGGTTCCAGCATCAGCAGAGTTGGGGTAATCGTCGTAGATACGATAAGCGATAAAGTTTTATTATCTTGTGCGGATTTAATAAGGGGGCACCCTATAAGAAGTTAATACAGTATGCACTATGAGATGTTTTTTATCACCTCTTAGGTTCCCAATTTGTATGTACTCATCCAGTAAAACCCCCCTTGTCTTCCTCAACCCATATCCCTCTAGATTGTAAGCTCCTATGAGCAGGGCCCTCTACACCTCTTGTTTCCATCCTATGTCCATTTATCTGTATCGTTCCCTTTCGTTATTGTAAAGCGCTGAGGAAACTGTTGGCGCTATATTAATGATAACAATAATAATAATAAACAAGTCTCACTTTCAGTCTTACATGTCCCTTTAACTCACTTAAAATATTTTATAATACTATACCACCTGGTTATAGACATAGTACCCCAATCGAGTGCACCTGTGTAAGGACTGGGAACAACCCAAGGGAGAATAAATTCATTTAAGATGCAGAGGCCTAAAACTGCTAACATTCTCAGCCATGTTCCACATCAGAATAATGTCTTAGGTCACATTTTTTCAATGTTCATGTTTAAATGATAGGATATCATGCAATGATTATAGCGCATATTACTGTCATCCCCTGCTATAAAGAAACAGAGCAATATGATACATTGCACTACTACATGTTATAAATATTTGAATTGATAACTTTAAAGGTGAAATTACACAAATAAATCAATTATGGTCGCAGCACATTTTTTCTACCTACATAGATGCTTTATAAATTGATTTTAAAAGGCATATATGACAGTTAACTCAGGAGGGCACTATGGAAAAGGTAACACATCGGTAAAGATGACATACAGTGTAATATGCGTGATGTGTACTCAGATATTTGCGTGTATGAAATTTGTAAAATGGTTGATCTACAGTAGCTTTATCTGGTTTGTAAAATATTTATATATGATTTTTGTAACCGCTATGCACTGGAAGAATGAAAGGCCTCAATACAATGTACAATACAAAAACATTTTTTAGAATAATGCTCTTTGCTCTTTTAAAATATAAACAAAATATTAAAACACGCATTAACTTTTATTCACTGGATTGGCGTTGGAGGAGAGCTGAAGAGGGAAATGGATATATAAGGCAAAAACTGACAAATTTGTAGCATTTTCCAGCCTTTTGGGGTAACCCACTAAGAACTGTTGTGGCTGGAACATTCCTCATTCAACATTATTTGTGATGAACAGTAAAAAATCACTGTTGCAACTACAGTGAGCTTTGGCTAAACACAGAAGCAAAATTCAACAATGACATGGAAGTTGCTGCAAACAGCGGCAATCAACTGAACAACGGTACCACTTCTTCGGTAAAATCATCAGTAAATGACGTCTATACTCCATTCGGCTTTTTCCCACTGTTATTTGCAGCAACGGTTAATATGCTTCAATGAGTTTAATTTGACGATCTTCATTGAATCCCTATAGATACAACTAGGGATGTGCACGCCGTTTTTTTTTTTCGGTTCATTTTTTTCGGCTTTTTTTTTTTTAGGTTCTTTTTGGGTCATTTCATTTTGTCAATTCGGCAGTCTGTTTCAATGGGTTATTTCGTTTTCCTGATTTTATGAGTATATCTTAAAGCATTTATTTTTTTCACTTACAGCAAGAAGTGTCTTCATTTATTTGTTAGGATTATTTTGCGACAAAACAAACAAACTACAGGGGGGCAGTGATAGCACTCAATAGGGCTTAACCCTGAAACAATCAAGAGGAATCAATTTGCACCGCAGGTGCAACAAGAGTGTCAAAAACAATATATTTATTAACATAAAAAGGCACACACATTAAAAATAACCAATCAAAGAGTAATGGTGAGAGTCCCACAGGAGAATCCGTGATAAAAAGCTAGCCACAATGATGAAATAATTGGCCCAACTATGCCAAAAAGGTCAGAGGTAGAAGGCGCCATGTAAATAGACAATAATTGGCTAGGGTGTACTAAAGGCCTGGATGTAACGGAAGCTATATCGCTTCCACAAGAGTAGCGGTGTTGAGATCCTTAAGGGCAACAATACTTTCTTGATTAACCCAGAAATTGCACAAAATACAGGTTGTAACTCAAGAGCCAAGGGACTCAAAGGACTAGCTGAATTGCCTTTAGGCTCCAGTTTCGAGACCGACAGCCTAGGACAGGCTCAGAAACATAATACGTGGGACGACAGTCCGTGAAGTATTCAAGGTGTAGGGCAAACAGCGAGTGATCAACCCAGCAAACCGCATGGTGTTAAATCACTAAACCACGCAAACAGCGTAATACACACGATAGAGAGAGAGAGTAGTCAAAGCCAAGTCGGGTCAAATAACAGGAGCAGGAATCTCATACAAAGCAGGGTCGTCAACAGTGAATTCTATCAAATACAGGAAGTAGCGGTGCGTGAAAAAAAAAAACCACAACAGGGCAACGAGGCAACTCCTCGAGCCCTGTTTTAAAGCCGGCGGCTCCTGGTAACCACACCTGATCCCGCCCCCTCAGTTGCCGATCTGCCAGCAGAAAGTGCTGGCACCCGGCCAGCCAGCCCCCAGACCCCCCCCAGGGGGCACAGCGGGGGCTGAAGATGTAACACTGGAGCTGGGTAACCGATAGCAGCTGAAATCACAGCACAATTGGCTCGCTATCACCTCGGTGAATCAGGCAGCCTATACACCCAGCGATTAGTATAAATACAAATAGCCGGACAAAAGAATAAAGACTAGCAATATAATAGTCATGGATCGCTCAAGTATAGAAGGAAGCTGCGGCTGGGCAATCGGCAGCAATAAATCATAGCCACAATAGCTCGCATTACCTCAGCAGTTCGAGCCGCCTACATACCAAGTAGAACTGACCAATAGGTCAATTACAAAGCGACCATAACCATAGGAGGACACCCTAGGAACTCAACCAAATGAACATACAGCAGTTGAAAAAAGGCAAGTATCATAGCTCGACGTGTTTCGTCCTGCCGGGCATAGTCTTGAGCTGAAATGACAGCAAAAAAACGCGCTGGATATATATATATAGACCCGTGCACAATTAATTAATTAATAAACCGACCTACAGACCGCTGTATCGGGATGTCCATACGTCAGATGTAACACGCCCACAAAGCATATCACGTGGGCAAATAGACCGCCAATAGGGATCCATAGCAGCACATCATAACCACGTGACTGAAACAACAGCAATCACAGGCGAAAAATGTAATATATGGAATAGATGGGCTGAACTAGAATAAAAATAAAAACTAAACGCCTACAGTGAGAATATAACGTGTATATCCTGTGGGTAATACAATCCCATGCAGCTGGCGTAATGAAAATCTATCCAGCATTACGTGGGGCAGATTATCCAGAACATGCAGCACTACGCTGATAGACCCTTTATCTATTCGTCTATAATACCTATCAATACAAAAATATATCCAAATGATTCAGGAAAAGGATAACCCTCATAAAGGGACAACAATGGCAGGAAAAACATTCTTTATTGACGTCAGACTCAAACAGGATTGAATTGCAAAGTTTGAGTGAGCTCTCAACATTGGGTTACAATTCTTATACTTCGATTAGTAAAAAGGTACATCCCAATAACCCTCCCATGGGCAATTTGCCCTCCCCAGGGCAATTGTGCCATCCCCTTAGCTCGGACACAAAGAAATTCCACAATTGGCATATTCTCGGATACAATTATAACAATTGGATAATTTAGCATTCGGCCAGATAATGTCACTATCATCCTCCCAAGAGGCTTGTTTACTTCAGTGTCTGATAAGGGTGCAGCTGGTCTAATGAGGGCTTTTGTTCTCAGCTGTGGCTCCTCTGGCCTTGGTGTATCTAAATCAACTTTTTGGCACCGCTGTTTATTCAAACAGCCGGATTCACTATTTAATTGCTCTGCCGGAAAGTCTCTGGAATGTCTAAAATCTACGCAAACTTCTCTAAGTCAGTTAGTATTTGCTATTTACAGTTTTGTGAATTCTAGTTCTGCTGAAGATGGCTGTTAGGGAACAAGATGGCGGCTAGTTTCTGGCCTGCTCCGGTCACATTTTCACTCTACTTGGTCCAGCATGATCCCTTACGTTCGCTGAACTCAATCCATTGACAGAATGTTGATTAGCGAATTGATCTTATTTTCTGTCTTGTTTTGGCCTATTATTTCAAAATCACGTCAATTCCCCACAATTCCCATTTTCAAACATAATCCCCTGTGCTGTGTGTACTTTGTGTTCAAATCTGGGAAGTAGATGTGAAAAGAAGCACTGAATTGTGAATAACGGTTATTTTAATTAACATTTGCATGTGCATCAGCCTATGTACAAAATACTTGTAAAGCAGAAGCAAAGAGATTATATTTGCAGGGATTATTTATTTAAAATTGCCTTTATTGTTGATGCAAAGGGATAGGAGAGCAACCCAACACCATGCAGGGAAGAATTAATAGAAGCCAGTTTTCCTCTGCAGACCCCCTGATGTCAGCCCTCGATGTGCACAGAGAATAATCTAATGCTTAAAACACATCTGGATCCAGACACAGAGGGGGCCCAGAGCAGACACAGGGAGGGAGCGAGGATCTGAGCTTTTCAAAAAAAAGCCTGCAGATCCTGCCAATATTTTACGCTGAGATGTAAACCGCAAGGAGCCCAGAATTGAGCATAGCGATTTGAGTCTGAGAATTAGAAGGAAGGGGATGCATGGAGAACAGAGGCGCGAACAGTGAAATATAGATAAATAAATAAATGCGTTCTGTTGTCTGCTTTTCAGTTCGCATTCTGATTTGTTATGGCAATTTCAGGAAAAAAACCTCTTCTTTCTTATCTTAAAAGAGTTGTTTCCTATTTCCGCTCTTTTTTTGGGGGGACCTGCTGAAGCATGTCAATAAAAATTACATACAAAGCACTTTCACAACACTTACAGCATTAAAAATTCACCACAGAAAAGCAGAGAAGACACATATTTTAAATTGATTAGAGTGATGGGAGTATGTTAGGATTCCTCTGGCAAAATTATCAACATTATTAAAGATTAGGGATGAGCTGTTCGGTTCGATCGGTTCGGAGTTCTATTCGAACATCGCCCATTCGTATGTTCGCGAACTACGAACATTGCCGCATGTTCGCCCACAATGCACCTTTCCACTGGCCTGAAGCTTGTAATTGGCTACAGCCTTGCACCTGACCACAGGTCAGGTTCAAGACTATGCCAATCACGGCTCAATCATGGGCTCACAGAGCTAAATCCCGCAGCACAATATATAAGGCTTCACACAGCGCTTCAGCACGTGTTTGAGAGGAGATTGTTGTTGTGTTAGTGTGTGTTCTCACTGCCAGTCTGCCACCAGCTACTGGGGGGGGGTCTCATTTCTACAAAATATCTGGAAATTGTTCTAATCTTTGTGTTCTCACTGCCACCAAGTATTTTGGGGGGTAATTTCTACGAAATATCTGGGAATTGTGGTAATCTGTGTGTGTTGTCCCAGCAACTATTTTGGGTCAGCAATTTCTACAAAATATCGGAGAATTGTGGTAATCTGTGTGTTCTCACTCCCAGCAACTATTCTAATAGTGTCTCTGTGTTCTCACTGCCACCAAGTATTTTGGGGTTAGTAATTTCTACAAAATATCTGGGAATTGTTGTAATCTTTGTTCTCACTGATTTATAGGAGGTTTCTGGGGATTGTAATCTGTGTCTTGTCACTGGCTGCCAGCTATCAGGGTGTCTCACTGAGTTATACCAGAGTTCTGGAAATCTTTATACCAGAGTTGAATCAGAGTGCTGCAGCATATCTCCAATTTTTATAACAGCGTTGAATAAGAGTTCTGTATATCTTTACTCTATATATCACTCACCATGTCAGAAAGACCAAAAAGGACAGGCAGACGCTCCCAGACACAAATAAGAGGGCAAGCAGCCTCTGTGTCGAGAGGCTGTGCCTTGTGGTCGTCGTGGACGAGGTGCATCCTCTGCAGGGGCACGTTTGTCCTTTCTAACTGCTGCTGGCCGTCTTAAGCAGCAGCAACATACAGAGGATTTAGTGGATTGGCTAACCAGGCCATCCTCATCCTCTGCCAGCAAGGCTTGTAGTGGTTTACAGTCCAACTCAGCTGCCAAAGCATCTAATGCAGCCTCCATGTCCACAGCTACTCCTGCCGTAGCCTCACTATCACACACGGAGGAGTCAGCTGAATTGTTTGACTACTATGACAGTCACATGCTGCTTGAGGATGCGCAGCAACTACAGTGCTCTGATTCAATCTCTGAGTGAGGAAGGGAGTATAATGAACCTAGAGAAAGGGGGTGCCAGTGACACACAAATAACTGGCACTCATGTTGCCCCAGCAGCTGCAGCATACTGCCAAGTTGGCTCCAGTGAAGAGGAGATAGGGGGTGATGACAATGATGATGAGGTCACTGACTCCACCTGGGTGCCTGATCGAACAGAGGAGTCAAGTGAGGAGGAGGCACAACAAACACGAGGCACAACGTCCTCTATGACCAACCGTAGCACTAGCCAGTCCAAGGCATCAGATGTCAGAGCTGCTCAGGTGCAGAGCGCTGTTGTCTCAAAGCACACATCCAGGAACTCTGCTGTCTGGGAGTTCTTTAAGAAATGTGCAGCAGACCCCACCGTTGCTATTTGTAATCTATGTCAGATGATACTCAAGCATGGGAAAGACACCGGGCGCTTGGGTACCACGTGCTTGAGGCGACATATGACCACCTGCCACGCATCCCGTTGGCGCAAAACTTTGCGTAGGTCCTACTTACCTGTCTCTACCCCCACTATATGTCCTGGCATGTCATTGACTCCAACCTCCACTGACAGGGATGATGCTACAGTAATGGATGTACCAGGTCCTTCCTCACAAAGTGACAGCATCCCATCAGCTGAAGATTTACGCAGTCAGATTACGTTGCCCCAGCTGCTGCAGCGTAAGAAAAAATATAGTCCCAACCATCCCCAAGCACAGCGTCTAAATGCCAGCTTAGCAAAATTACTCGCAATACAGCTGCTGCCTTTCCAGCTGGTGGACTCTGCTTTCTTCCGTGAATGTGCTGTACCACAGTGGCAGGTTCCAAAACGCCATTACTTTTCACAGAAAGTCATTCCAGCACTATACCAGCACGTGGAAGACAATGTTATGGAGTCATTGGGAAAGGCAGTCAGCAGCAAGGTGCATGTGACTTTAGACACGTGGTTCAACAAGTATGGACAGGGCCGTTACATTTCCTTCACGGCACACTGGGTAACTGATTGCAGCTGGGAGGGATCCAAGACGGGGCTCTGTGCTGGAGCTTGTTCATCCACCACGCCTCCAGAAAGCTGCTTTTATGAGGTCTGTCTGTTCCACCAACACCTCTCCCGCTTCCTCCTCATTCTCTGTCTCTGGCGAAGTGGCAGTTAAACCGACGCGTGACAGGGGCTACGCAATGGCTCAAGCAAAAAGATGCCATACTGTCCTTGAGCTGGTTTGTTTAGGGGACAGGAGCCACACCGGGCCAGAAATTCTGTCAACTCTGCAGGGGCCGGTGCAGAGATGGTTAACACCACGTCAGCTTCAGCTGGGAATGGTCGTCTGTGATAATGGCAGCAACCTTCTCACCGCCCTATGCCTGGGTAAGTTGACGCATGTACCATGCCTAGCACACATCCTAAATCTGGTGGTACAGCGTTTCCTAACCAGGAACCCAGGGCTGGCAGACCTTCTCAGCCAGGCCAGAAAAGTCTGCAGCCACTTCAGACGGTCATTCCCAGCAAGTGTTCGCCTGGCAGAAATTAAAAGAGAATTCCACCATCCCACAAACCGTCTGAACTGTGACATGCCCACCAGGTGGAACTCGACATTAGCAATGCTGTAGCGTCTGCACAAGCAGCAGAGGGCCATCAACGAGTACCTGTGTGAGTATGGCACAAGGACAGGTTCAGGTCAACTTGGTTTTTTCCCCCCCGCAGTGGCTGATGATCAAGGATGCATGCACTGTACTGTCACCATTTGAGGAGGCAACGAGGATGGTGAGCAGGGACAGTGCATGCATCAGTGACACAATTCCTTTAGTGTTCCTGCAGGAGCACACTCTGAGGGGAATTCTAGATGTGGCTCTAGAGGAAGAGCAGCGGGAGGAAGAGGAGGCCTTCCCTAGCTCTCGAGGCCCCAGTCTTTCCGCAGACAGCATTCCAGCGGGTCCACCTCAGATCAGACAGGAGGAGGAGGAATATTTAAGTAGTGGGGGCATTGAAGGGGGGGATTCCTCAAGGGAGGGTTTTGTGTGCCCAGAAACACAAGGACTAGTACGTGGCTGGGAGGAGGAAGTGCACAATGGGGTCATCCTCCTCATTGACCAGGAAGACTCAGAAGCTAATGCCACCTCCAACCTACGCTGCATGGGCTCCCTTATCCTGCAAAGCCTGGAAAAGGACCCCAGGATTCGTGCTATCAAGGAGAGGGATCATTACTGGTTGGCAAGCCTTCTTGATCAACCATACAAGGGTAATGTTGCAGAGCTCCTCCTGCCCGCACAGAGTGAGCACAGGATGAAAAAACTTGAGGACGTTCTAAAGCGACACTTGTGTAACACCTTTCCAGGCACTGGTAGGTTACCAAGTGATGGCACACGTGCTTCTGAGGCTGCGGATGATCAGAGGAATAGTGGTGAAGGCCGGGGTCGCTTGACTGATGCCTTTTTAATTTTTTTTAGTACACAATGCCCAGGGATGTCAAATGTAGGCACCCATTGCCAGCATCTTCACCTTATGGTGCAGGACTACCTGGGGGCAAGGACAGACCTGGATAACTTTCCAGCAGATGATCCACTGGCTTACTAGGTGTTGATTGGATCACTGGCCAGAACTTTGCCAATATGCTATGCAGCTACTAGGTTGCCCTTCATCCAGCGTGCTTTCTGAAAGGACGTTCAGTGCCGCTGGAGGTTTTGGCACAGACAAAAGAGTGCGTCTGTCCACTGACTCTGTAGACCGGCTGACATTTATAAAAATGAATCAGTCCTGGATCAGCAGCTATCAATCCCCTGATGCTGACGTAACTGAATAGAGATCAGGGATCTCTTCTGCATTCACAAAACCTCCACCACTGAACTCTTCCACAATACCACAAAGGGGTTACGGTGTGAAGGCACTTGCTGCCATGAAAGGCACAATATTTGGCTGCACTGACGCCTGTGCCAAATTTATATCATTTTAATTTTTTGGAACGCGGGGTCCAACCTTGCACTCTTCCACAATACCACAAAAAGGGTTACGGTGTGAAGGCACCTGCTGCCATGAAAGGCACATTATTTGGGTGCACTGCCACTGATGCCTATATTACCAGATTTATATCATTTTAATATTTGACCGCAGGGTCCAACCCTGCACTCTTCCACAATACCACAGAGGGGTTACTGTTGCCGACACTAAAGGCCCAATTTTAAAGCACCTATTGTTACTTTCATCCAAAGCCTGCATAAATTTCACCATAATTTAGCCAAAAAAATCACTAAATTTGTTCTGCGTGTCCTAAAATGTCTCCTTTTTTAATACAGACTGCCGCCCCAAGCAGTTGTTTATGAATAGATTAAAGGAAAAGCGTTTACCGTCATTTGAAATGTCATTTTTTTGTTTTTAAATGCTTCTATAAATCCTAGAAATCTGCCACTTCACGGGCAGGTTATGGAGACCTCCTAGGCACGATATTTGAAGGAATTTTTCGTTTTTATTTTTAACCCTTATTTCATGGAAAACTCACTGTCCCTTTAAAAACGTTTCTTTGTTTCCCATCCCCCAGGGCACTACCCGGACCCCCATACACCTTTTATGGCAAATATCTTGCATATATGCCCTCTTGCAGGGCACTCTAAAAACCGAACTCTTGAGTCCCATTGACTTGCATCGAGTTCGGTTCATGTTCAAGTTTGAACTTGAACTTTCAAAATTGTTCGAGTTCGAATACGAACCGAAAACGGGGGTGTTCGAGTCATCCCTATTAAAGATGACATCTTGATAACTGTTTTTGGTCATTCAAGAACCATCAATCAAAAATGTCATCTCCATCTTTAAAGTGTAAACTCGTTTGACTAGGATATTCAACACCTTTTGTTCCCTTATGCAAAAGTGTCTAATCCAGTGATGGTGAACCTTGGCACCCCAGATGTTTGAGAACGACATGTTCCAAGATGCTTAGTCACACTTTTGGTTGGCGGAGCATCATGGGGCATGTAATTCAGAAACATCTGGCCTGCCAAGGGTCACCATCACTGGTCTAATCTATTGTTTCTTTGCTGTTTGTCCTCTTTCTTTATTTTGAGTGAGTATCCCTTGCACCACATTCATCTGAAAGTGGAGGTTTATTAAAGATGACACTATCAAGGTGATTCAGAGAAAGATGAAACTCTGGAGAACTTTTAGAGAAGTGAAAATTCCAGGTCAAAATAGCCAAATGTCACGGATGGCTCTGTTCTGGGGCGCCTGGCAGCAGATTCCTCGCTGCTCGCTGGCCAGGCGCCGAATAATAACGCCACCGGGTGCGCTCACGTGGGACGCCGGGGGGCGGAGCCTGGCGTTATGACGCGGACCCGCCGGGTTTAAAACCCGGCTTCACTAGTTCGCCGGTGCCCTGACGTGGTATTCACTTCCCGCAGAGCTCTTGTGTTTTTGGCTAATTTATCTGTGTCTGACCTTGTTTCTGGCTTACGAACCATTCTGTGTATGACTCCTGGCATTGGCAAACGAACCATTCTGTGTATGACTCCTGGCATTGGCAAACGAACCATTCTGTGTATGAATCCTGGCATTGGCAAACGAACCATTCTGTGTATGACTCCTGGCATTGGCAAACGAACCATTCTGTGTATGACTCCTGGCATTGGCAAACGAACCATTCTGTGTATGACCCTGGCACTGGCAAACGAACCATTCTGTGTACGACCCCTGGCATTGGCGAACGAACCACCCTGTGTATAACCCTTGGTATTGGCATTTACTCTTTTCACGGTTCTGCTCTTAACTTTGGTACCGAGGTCAGTCTATGTGGCACCCTAAGCACACATCAGGCTACCTCTGATATTACTAAGGTCCTAGGGAGAACGAGTACTCTATTCTGTACCTCTGTCTGGTGTTTACCCTTGCTTGTCTATTGTCTGGTTAATTATCTATCTAGTTGTGCCGACCATTCAAGGATCGGAAGGGTAGAGAGCGGTCTACGTAAAGGGACCACTATCTTAGTATTCAGGGGGATTCGTGACATTACGTCAGGGCCAATGGATCCCGCAGACCTCTCTAACCAGTTGGCACGTATCGCAGCCAGACAAGAGGAGCAGGACCATAGGATGGACCAGATTTCTCTCGCTCTACAAACCCTGTTAAATCGGTCCAATACTGGTACCACAAACCCTCCAGACCCAGTATTGCCTAGAGTCAGTTCGGTCTCTCCTGAGAGACATAGGCTTAGTATGAAGGCACCCTTACGCTATGATGGTACACCAAGCTTATGTCGGGGTTTTCTGACCCAACTCGAGATCTTGTTTGAGAACAACCCAGGGTCTTGTATATCTGATAAAGCCAAAGTAGGCTATCTGATTAATCATTTAACAGAAAAAGCTTTATTATGGGCTACGCCGTTGTGGGAAAATAAGAAACCCATCATCTATGACTATGAGGGTTTTACCTCTGAGTTAAAACGTACCTTTGATCCCTCTAGAAGGGCTACCAATGCGGGTAGGTCCTTGTTTCACATTAAACAAGGTAATAGGAGGGTCTCCGACTATGCCATAGAGTTTAAGACTTTGACGTCAGAGGTGCTTTGGCCGAACGACGTGTTAACCTTAGCCTTTACCGAAGGCCTGAACGAGGCTTTTATGTTTGAGTTGGCTCCCTTAAAATTACCAGAAAATCTGGACCATTTGATTGACTTTTGCATAGCCATGGACGATCAAATTAGGGAAAGGAGACACCCCAGAGACAGACCCAGAAGGGTCTTGCCTCCTTTACCCTTATTACCCAGACACACCAGTACGTCAGGTAACCCGGAGAACGCAAAAACAGATATGCCAGTCGTTGAACCTATGCAAATAGGAAAAACGGGTATTTCAGAGGCTGAAAGAGCTCACAGAAGAGAAAAGGGGCTCTGCTTCTATTGTGCAGGGGCTGATCATTTCCGCCTTCAATGTCCTCAGAGACCCAGGGTTAACAGGGGGAGAGTGGCAAATCGGGTCAAAGAACAGCCAATACCCAGGTTATCGGTTCTCTTTATGCCTCCTTTGTGGATAGTGAGAAAAAAAAATCCAGGATTCTGTTACCGATCTCCCTAACCTGGGAGGGGGTTCACCTCAAGACTGAGGCGTTCTTAGACTCTGGGGCTCAGGTAATTTCATGGATAAATATTTTGCTGCCAAAAACCTCTTACCTCTGGTTCTCAAGGAAAAACCTCTAATGGTGGAGGCCATAGATGGTAAACCCCTGTCATGTCCACATATCATCACTCACGACACTGTCGATGTATGTATGAAAACAGGAGTTTTACACCATGAAACGATAAGATTTCAAATTATTGAATCTCCCTCATGTCCTGTCGTTCTTGGGTTTCCATGGTTAACAGAGCACAACCCGGTTATTGATTGGGTCCAGAGAGACATAAAATGTTGGGGTCCTAATTGTCAGTCTAATTGCCTAGGCAGGGTCAATGTGATTGGTAGCCTCAATATTGCCACAGCCCCTCCTTTATCCACAGAGGTCCCTGAATGTTATCTGGCATTAAAGGAGGTGTTCTCTAAAGCCAGGACTGAGGTCCTACCACCACATCGTCCATATGACTGTGCTATTGATTTACTCCCCGGTACGATGCCTCCTAGGGGACATGTATACCCTTTGTCACAAAAAGAAAACGACATTATGGAGGAATACATAAGGGAGAATCTAGAGCGAGGATTCATTAGACGGTCCTCCTCTCCAGCAGGAGCAGGTTTCTTTTTTGTCTCCTAAAAAAGAGGGAGATCTGCGACCTTGCATCGATTATAGAGGTTTGAATAGGATAACTATAAGAAATGCATATCCCATACCTCTCATAACAGAATTGTTCGACCGATTAAAAGGGGCCCGTATATATACGAAGCTCGATTTACGCGGAGCTTACAACCTGGTTAGGGTTAAAAAGGGAGATGAATGGAAAACGGCTTTTAATACACGTAGTGGGCATTATGAATACCTGGTGATGCCCTTTGGATTATGTAATGCGCCAGCCGTTTTTCAGGACCTCATAAATGACACCCTAAGGGATTTTCTGCAAGAATTCGTCATAGTATATCTGGATGACATCCTGATATACTCTCCTGATGTGGACACTCATCACGCCCACGTGAAACAAGTATTGAATAAACTATTGAAGGCTGGATTGTATTGTAAACTAGAAAAATGTCTATTCGACATAGTAACAGTGCATTTCCTTGGTTATATAATAACCCCTGAGGGTTTCAAATGGACCCTAAAAAACTCTCAGCAATTCTTGACTGGCCTCTACCCCAAGGGCTTAAAGCCATCCAGAGGTTTCTGGGGTTTACTAACTACTATCGGAGATTCATTAAAGACTTTTCAGCCTTGGTAGCTCCCCTCACGGCTTTGACAAAGAAAGGGGTGGGAAATCAGAAATGGACACCTCAAGCCACTCAAGCCTTTGAGGCACTTAAACAAGCATTCACTACTGCCCCTGTTCTCCGACATCCAGATCCGGCTCTGCCTTTCCAAGTAGAAGTTGACGCCTCCGAACTAGGTCTTGGTGCAGTCTTGTCCCAAAGGGAGGCACCCGACAAACCCTTGCATCCATGCGGCTTCTATTCTCGGAAATTGTCCCCGGCAGAGAAGAACTATGACATTGGAAATAGAGAGTTGTTAGCAGTCATCTCGGCCTTGGCAGAATGGAGATACTTATTGGAGGGGTCTAGGGACCCCATCGTTATCATAACCGATCATAAGAATCTTACGTACATTGGAGATGCTAAACGTTTAAATTCCAGACAAGCGAGATGGTCATTGTTTCTTTCAAGTTTTAATTTCGTGCTTACCTATAGACCTGGGTCCAGAAACATTAAAGCAGACGCCTTATCGAGACAGTATGAATCTTATGAACATAATATCCAAGATCAGCATCCCATTGTACCCCAGGAAAGGATTATAGCCTCTACCACAATTAGTGTCTCGTCTCCTCTAGTGAAAAGGTTGCAGACCGTCCAGGGTGCAGCTCCTGGGGGGAAACCTCCCGCGAAACTCTTTGTACCTGAGAACGAAAGAGAGGAAGTACTTAACGTTTATCATGACAATAAAACCTCTGGGCATATGGGTATCACCAAAACAGTGGCTAGTATCAGTAAACTCCTCTGGTGGCCCACGTTGCGCCGAGACGTTAAAGATTACATAGCTGTGTGCGAGGTGTGCACAAGACATAAAAGTCCCAAAACAGCACCCATTGGTTTACTCCAGCCTTTGCCGATCCCCGAACGCCCATGGTCGCATGTAGCCATGGATTTTATAGTAGATTTACCTGAGTCAAGAGGGAATACAGTTATACTTACGGTCATAGATCGATTCTCCAAGATGGGTCACTATGTGCCTCTTCGGAAACTACCTTCGGCAGCCGAACTGGTGCCCATATTCATTTCCAACGTGGTTCGCATACACGGTGTTCCTCTGGAGATTGTCTCTGATAGGGGGACACAATTCGTCTCCAGATTCTGGAAAGGGTTTTGTAAGAATGTGGGGATAAACTTATCCTTCTCTTCGGCCTATCACCCCCAGACCAACGGAGCAGCAGAACGAGCCAACCAAAATATAGAGAAATATCTCAGGTGCTTTATATCAGAACAACAAAATAACTGGTCAGACCTGTTACCTTGGGCAGAGTATGCTTTGAACAGTGCAGTAAGTGAATCCACAGGACATTCCCTTTCTTCACTGTTTATGGTTTTGATCCTCCCGTGCTCCCCGCTACGTTTCCTGATACCACGATTCCTGCTTTGGATGAGCATTTGGCATCATTGAAAGAGACTTGGGAGAGAGTCAAACGGGCACTGGAAGAGAGTAGTGCCATCCAGAAAACCAAGGCCGACAGACACAGGAGGCAAGCACCCGTGTATCAAGTTGGGGACAGGGTTTGGCTTTCTTCACGGAATATCAAGCTCTTAGTGCCTTCCATGAAGTTGGCACCTAGATATATCGGCCCCTATAAGATTCTGCGGCGACTCAACCCTGTCTCCTATGCTTTGGCGTTACCCCCCATATCAGGATACACAATGTGTTCCACGTAAGCCTTTTGAAACCGTTGTTGTGTAACCGGTACACCAAGGTCCGTGCTCCACCACCTCCTGTCTCTGTGGAGGGCCAGGAGGAGTACGAGGTTGAGGCCATTCTGGATGCCAGAAAGTCTAGGGGGTCCTTACAGTACTTGGTCGATTGGGTGGGTTACGGTCCAGAGGATCGTTCTTGGATTCCGGCTGCAGAGGTCCATGCCCCTCGGTTGGTGAAGGCCTTCTATTTGGCGCACCCCCGTGCCCCTGGGGGTCGTCCAGTGGCCGCCCGTAGAGGGGGGGGGTTCTGTCACGGATGGCTCTGTTCTGGGGCGCCTGGCAGCAGATTCCTCGCTGCTCGCTGGCCAGGCGCCGAATAATAACGCCACCGGTGCGCTCACGTGGGACGCCGGGGGGCGGAGCCTGGCATTATGACGCGGACCCGCCGGGTTTAAAACCCGGCTTCACTAGTTCGCCGGTGCCCTGACGTGGTATTCACTTCCCGCAGAGCTCTTGTGTTTTTGGCTAATTTATCTGTGTCTGACCTTGTTTCTGGCTAACGAACCATTCTGTGTATGACTCCTGGCATTGGCAAACGAACCATTCTGTGTATGACTCCTGGCATTGGCAAACGAACCATTCTGTGTATGAATCCTGGCATTGGCAAACGAACCATTCTGTGTATGACTCCTGGCATTGGCAAACGAACCATTCTGTGTATGACTCCTGGCATTGGCAAACGAACCATTCTGTGTATGACCCTGGCACTGGCAAACGAACCATTCTGTGTACGACCCCTGGCATTGGCGAACGAACCACCCTGTGTATAACCCTTGGTATTGGCATTTACTCTTTTCACGGTTCTGCTCTTAACTTTGGTACCGAGGTCAGTCTATGTGGCACCCTAAGCACACATCAGGCTACCTCTGATATTACTAAGGTCCTAGGGAGAACGAGTACTCTATTCTGTACCTCTGTCTGGTGTTTACCCTTGCTTGTCTATTGTCTGGTTAATTATCTATCTAGTTGTGCCGACCATTCAAGGATCGGAAGGGTAGAGAGCGGTCTACGTAAAGGGACCACTATCTTAGTATTCAGGGGGATTCGTGACACCAAATCAGAAAAATTCACCCTTTTATCTCACTTTCCAAGTCGGCTATTTGACCTTGACCTCCAAAAGTTCTCCAGAGTTTCACCTTTCTCTGTATAACCCTGAATGTATCTCTAGAGACCCAAGTATTGGGAATATATAATTAGGATTTTCCATTATATGAGAATTAAGATTTGAACCAAGTAATAACCATTTCGGTTGAAATATAATAGTACTACACGGTTCAACCGAGCGGCTTGACCCCAAGTGGTATAAAAAGGGAAAAGGGACTATAATATGTATGATAGGATTGAATGACTATACAGTATAAAAGAAAATCTCCCCATTGCTCCTACATATTAGTAATAACCCCTAAACGAGTGTCATGGACTGGAGTGAAGCTATACTCATAATTGAATAAATACAGTTGGGTTCAAAATTATTCAACCCCCAATGCTGTAAAGGGTTTTAGTGAAATTAGTGTACATTTGTAATTGTATTCAGAATGAAATCCTACAAGGACTTTTTAAAGAACCATATGCAACTAAAATGACATCAATTGGTTTTGTAATACAGTAGTAAATGATTCTTTTGTGAATTCTTCATTGACACAATTATTCAACCCCTTAAAGACTACCACTCTGAAGAACAGAGGTTCATTCAAGTGTTTTCAATCAGGTATTGAAAACACCTGTGGATGTCACGGAGCAGCAATAAAGCATAATAAGCACCAATTAGGCAGCTTTAAAATGACTGTGATACTCAGCTCCTTCTAGACATTTACTGGTGTGGTTACAAACATGGTGAAGTCAAGAGAATGGTCCAGGAAGACAAGAGAAGAGGTGATTACTCTTCACAGGAAGGGCAATGGCTATAAGAAGATTGCAAAGATGTTAAACATACCAAGAGAGACCATAGGAAGCATCATTCGCAAATTCAAGGCAAAGGGCACTGTTGAAACGCTACCTGGTCGTGGCAGAAAGAAGATGCTGACTTCGACTGCTGTGCGCTACCTGAAGCGTAGAGTGGAGAAAAGTCCCCCGTGTGACTGCTGAGGAACTGAGAAAAGATTTGTCAGATGTGGGTACTGAAGTTTCAGCTCAGACAATACGGCGCACACTGCGTAATGAAGGCCTCCATGCCAGAACTCCCAGACGCACCCCCTTGCTGTCTCCAAAGAATAAGAGGAGTCGACTGCAGTATGCCAAAAGTCATGTGGACAAACCACAGACGTTTTGGGACAGTGTTCTGTGGACTGATGAAACAAAATTAGAACTGTTTGGGCCCATGGATCAACGCTATGTTTGGAGGAGGAAGAACAAGGCCTATGAAGAAAAGAACACCTTGCCTACTGTGAAGCATGGCGGGGGGTCAATCATGCTTTGGGGCGGTTTTGCTTCTGCAGGTACAGGGAAGCTTCAGCGTGTGCAAGGTACCCTGAATTCTCTTCAGTACCAGGAGATATTGGATGACAATGTGATGCAGTCCGTCACAAACTTGAGGCTTGGGAGACGTTGGACCTTTCAACAGGACAATGATCCCAAGCATACCTCCAAGTCCACTAGAGCATGGTTGCAGATTAAAGGCTGGAACATTTTGGAGTGGCCATCGCAGTCACCTGACTTAAATCCGATTGAGAACCTCTGGTGGGACTTAAAGAAAGCAGTTGCAGTGCGCAAGCGTAAGAATGTGACTGAACTGGAGGCTTTTGCCCATGACGAATGGGCGAAGATACCCGTAGATCGCTGCAAGACACTCGTGTCAAGCTATGCTTCACGTTTAAAAGCTGTTATAACTGTAAAAGGATGTTGTACTAAGTACTAAGATTGAATGTCACTTGGGGGTTGAATAAAACTGATAATGATGTGAGCACAGAAAAGACATTTGTGGTTATTTCATTATAAATGTTATGTTATATTTGTATGACCTACACGTGCCTCTTTGATTTAATTGTAAGCAAGATGACTGAATGATCAAAATCAATGTCAAACTGGCCAAAACACTCAATTTCAGTGGGGGTTGAATAATTTTGAACACAACTGTAAATAGTCTTAGGTTTATTAAAACTGTTCATAGACATAAATGATACAATATAATTACAGTTACAATTGTTTATAA
Source organism: Leptobrachium leishanense (assembly GCA_009667805.1). Taxonomy (NCBI): domain Eukaryota; kingdom Metazoa; phylum Chordata; class Amphibia; order Anura; family Megophryidae; genus Leptobrachium; species Leptobrachium leishanense. Next base: position 238,719,577 of record CM019064.1, on the reverse strand, counting down.
AGCGCTAACAAGTTCCATAGTGCTGTACAATGGGTCTTGAATAATAATATACTCCAGTAGATGGCCTGTAGTTACTGTGATTTATTAATACTTAGATGGACTAACCATATAGATTTATATTGAATGCGGATAGGGTACATCTTAAAGGGATACAGGATTATAATGGGTGGTAAGGTCCCCATGACACTGCTGATGCATAGTATTGTCAGATAATTGTGACCATTACTAATACTGGCGTGTGCAGCCCGTTGCATTAGGGTGCGCACCATTGAAAACATTTTTTTAATTGAAAGCTTATGTTTAGAAGAGTTTGCATAAAATACACATTTTTCAGAAATAACAAGCCTGTAATCAGAGATACAGTCAGTTTTTATGTTATTCATCATGAACCAGATAATGAACATCTACAGTAAAATGCCAACGTAGAAGCAGGGCCGGTGCTCCCACTAGGCAAGCTAGGCAACCGCCTAGGGTGCACTGCCACCTAGGGGCGCAGCCGGCCCCAAACCCAGGTTCTATTATTGTACCCGTTCCTCATTGTGTGGCTTGTTTAGCCGGCAGTGGCAGCTCTCAAAGCTGACATTGTCGGCTCACGGACCCCCTTTAGCGGCGTAGAAGGTGGTGGACGTCTAATGGTGATGCGCAGGTGCCACCAGATGACGTGCGGGCACTACCAGAGGCAGATGAAAGCGAAAAAGAGGCAGAAGAAAGCAAAAAAGGCACAGAAGAAAGTGAGAAAAGCACGAAAGAAAGGCACAGAAGAAAGAGGCATTGACGAAAGCGAGAAAGGCACAAAAGAAAGAAAGAGGCAGAGAAGCAGAGGCAAAAGAGGCAGATGAAAGTAAGAAAGAGGCAGATAAAAAAGAAAGAAGCAGAGGAAAGAGAGGCAGATGAAAGAAAAGGCGAAGGAAAGAGGCACAGAAGAGAGAGAGGCAAAGAGGGCAAGGGGAAGAAGAAAGAGGCACAGACCGATCCCGGGCCCGACCAGCTGAGGGGTAAGATAGGCACCGACCGACCATGTGCACCCCCGTGCACAGTGTGCGTGCCCCCCTGTAGTGTGTGTGTGTGCGTGCACAGTATGTCCGCCCCTCCCCAGCCCACAGCGTGTGTGTGTCTGTATTTCAACAGTTAACAATTTATTCTGGGGTAGCACAAGTAGTTGGTCTTGCCTAGGGCACAAAATAGTCTAGCACCGGCCCTGTGTAGAAGGTATTATACTACTTCTTCCCCAACATTATGGTGTACCTGGACACACCAGGCACACCCGCTGCACAAACCTATGATTACAAATATACTGCAGTTAACATACACTCTCAGACCCAACGCGCTGACCCAACCGTTCCGGCAATGCCTCCACCCGCAACAGACACGCAGAGCGTGATGAAGTGGTCCCAGGATTGCAATGCCGTGCCCGTCTTCTCTCGACCTGGGGTAGCAACTACGTTTCCCACAATCCTTACACCCACTTTCTTACTCTATTCGTTATGCTGCCACCAGTTTTCACGAACACTAAGCGCGCCGCAGCGAAAGACGCAGGGTTAAGCAATTCACTGTCTATCCTAGACCCAAATAATGACTACGCGGACAACAATGCCTGTGCGCTTACCCAATCTAGTAGATACTCGAGCTTAAAACAAAAAACAATACTCCAGTCCCTTCAGTTAGCGCAGAGCGAATATCAGTCAGAACACAGAACTTAATAAGTTGTATTTATTATGATAAAAAAATAACAGTGCATTTTGTTACAGAAAAAATGGATATGACAAATCAATTACACACAAACAGCAAGAAAATAAAACGGGCAAAACACATAGCCTTACTTACACGTCAATAAGCTAATCAGACCATTGTGGCTCCGGGGGCTGGAGATGGAAGCATGGACAGATCATCACGTAGAGTGAACCCCCTTAGACCCGCAGCAGCCACATGGCATGCTCCAGAATATATAGGGTTTCCTGGTCATTATCAAAAACCCATAAATGGTACAGCCCCCTGCACTACATGTCCCAGCATTCCCCTTTCCTGGGCACGCTCAGTGCACTTCTTCGTTAATTCTAATTGCCCAAAGATATCAATCATCTCCAAAGACCCCCTCTAGTGATCAAATGATGTGCAGCTTGGTGCCGCGCGTCTACAGCAAGGACTCCAAGGTGTGAATAGAGGACACAGGATCTTCCCTTTCCACCAAATGGGTGATTTCCACCCTGATCCTGGATCAAAGAAAGTCCACTTTGCAGCCACCCGTTATATCCCTCCCAGGGGAAGAACAGATAACCATTCTAATTACTTTCTAGCACCTACTCAAGGCAGCTGTGGAAACTGGGCACTTCCCAGATATGAATATGCCTATGTAGAGGAGATATGTATGTACAGGTATATAGAGACATAGACACAGGTAGATACTTATATACATATCCCGATATACAGATCTAATCTGTCACAGTATCCAACACTGTACGATGCGTGCACTTGAAGATTGTTTACTTCGAGCCGCAACCTAGCAACAGCTATATTCCTGGAAGGTATACACCTGAATAAAATATTGGGAGTATTGGGTCACAGTAGTGATTGATCCCGGAAGGAACTAGTGGTGCTTATATTCTAGGCATTTACCCTGGCATATTCATATAGGCTCCCGAGGATACACGTCTTTTTTGTTGGGTGAAACACATATTAAACAATGTTTGTAATTCTGTTGTTGGTCTATTACCAGTATCTGGCTGGGGATTCCAGTGTGAGTTTTGGCCATCTGTTTAGCAGTATTAAGTACAGATGAGACATAGTCCCGGTATGGTAAGCACTCGAATGCCGAGGTAAAGGGCATAGTCTTGCTGACACTTGTGTATAAAGAGGGTGCTTGATATATTGTGGATTGTGGACCAAACCTATGTACATTCCGCTTATTGATCACATATGCTTGATGTATGTGCTATAGCAGCCCTCAAAATTTCCACTCGCCCACTCGCGTTCGGCGAGTGGAAATTAAATGCGGGCAAGTGGGGCAGACTGACCCGTTGGGTGGTGCCGCCGCCTTCTTCCTCAACGTCAAACGGCTATCTGTGCGGCGCCTGCGTACCTCCCACACTCTTAACATGAGTATGGGAAGACACGCTGCTTTGGCGCCGCCTCCTCTCTCGCAGAGTGCGCAGTTCACGTTCAGCAGGTCACCTGACCCCACTCACGTGATGCGCGATAGGTCCCAGCAGGGGCGGACTGGGCCGGGGGGCAGGGTGGTGAATGTCCCCCGGGTCGCTGGCCCACCGCAAATGCTGCAGCTGCAATGCGCCTCCATGGACCGTCCGGAGCCTCCAATTGTTTTATTTTTAACTGCCGGCCGCTCAGCAGCGTTAGCGCCGGCCCCCCACGTGGTGCCTCCTCAGCCTCATCCACGTGATGCTAAGCGTGCCGTGCACACGCTGAAGAGGGCGCGGTCGACAGAGACATTGGGAACCTCAGCCTGCGGACGCCATCCAGCCAGCCTGTCAGGGCCTGTGTGCGCTTACATCCAGACTGTGTGGAGGAGGGTCATTGCACAGCGGTGAAGCCAGCCCAGCCACACACACCCCTAAACTGCCCCCCCCCCATACCTTCACTGCCTGTCAAATAAATTTTGGTACATTCTAAATCCTGGAATCTGCCACGCATCGGGAGGCCGTTTTTTTAAAGCTGCAGGGCCTGAAGACACGTGATGCATGCACCGCTGTAGCCCTCTCCTCCGATTGTTTGCCATTAAAAAGATCTATGGCCTGTCGGCTGGAGAGATGGGGTCACCGTACGTTCGCCCATGCAGTGATCCTGCAGCTGGTCAGCGTGGTGGGAATCCCGCTGTCTGCAAGGACCAAGCCAGACACCTCCGAGCTGATAACCAGCTGCAGCCTGTCAGGTCCTCACCCGGACACACAGTTCCCGGATGCCTCGTGGGTTCAAAAGTGCCAAAAGCAGCCTCCTGCCTCCACAATATAAATCTTCTGCAGAGCAATCACTGCAGGTAAGAGAAAAGCAGACTCTGTGGGGCCAGAAAAAAAGTCCCAAAATAAATGTGCCAGATCAACAAAATCTACATGAAAACTGAAATAACCTGCCTAATAGGCATACAGTGATCTATACAATTCTATACACCTGGTCCCCCTAATACATATTTTAGTCACAAAAATGCTTATCAATGTCAGCTCTGTAAGAAAAAAAAATCTGTAGTCCGTCAGTTCTTTACAGCTGTAGTCAGTCTGCTCATGATGTATGAGCGTATCACTAAGCTGCACAGCAATAAAACTCACAGTAATGTGTGGTGTGTGAGTTTTATTACTGTGCATCTCCATGATACACTCATACACATGGCACATTACAGAATTTTGTTGCTGTACAGCTGTTATACACACTGGACATTACTGTATCGCAGAGCTCCCAAAAAATAAAACTCGGTAATGTGCAGTTTGTATGAGCGTCTCAAAGAATCCACAGTAATAAAACTCACAGTAATGTGCAGTGTGTATGAGAGTATCACAGAGCTGCTCAGAAATAAAACTCAGCAATGTGCAGTTTGTGTGAGCGTATCACAGAGCTCCACTGCAATACAACTCACAGTAATGTGCAGTGTGTATGACAAAAAAGTAGTAAACCTGGGGGGCTCTTGGCCTTGCTGCCACAGGAGAATCTCATAAGAATCCGCGAGCCATGTTGAAGAATGGGAGGTGGTCACAGCTGCGTGCAGCATACGCGATAACATGGTCAGGTGTTACTGCGTGCGTCCCACAGGCAGCCCCGCCATAGCCCTAACACAGCTTGGCCAGCTCTGTGCCAACCAACTCCCCACCCAGCAGCAAATAAAGGGAGAGATATAAAGTAAGGGTTGAAAAGCCTGCAGCAGGACAAATGTGAATGATTGGGGGACAAAAAACAGTCAAAATGAGCTCAGCACACAGGGGTGAAATGGCTCATCAGGGAATTGCTGCACTCCTCTCTGATAATAGAAGAGAAACTCAGTGCAGAGGCTGCAACCAAGAGTAGAGATGTGCGGCCGACGCACTTTAAAGGGGGGGGCCTGATTTGATGCACTATGGGCCTCTAAGTTGTAATTGCCCCCTAGGCCACAAGTTGCCAGTCAGCCACTGGGTCCCAGCTTTCTCCACGCTGAAGAGGTGAAAGAACGGAAGACCCAGCAGTGAGAGCGCGGGAGCAGCACGAGGAAGAGCCCGAGCCCGATCTGCTGCCTGGGAGTTGCATTGGTGAGTATCGGGGGGGGGGGGCAGCCTGTGCCAATATACAGTACCAAGGGGGACCTGTGCCAATATACCAAGGGGGACCTGTGCCAATATACCAGGTGGGACCTGTGCCAATATACCAAGGGGGACCTGTGCCAATATACCAGGTGGGACCTGTGCCAATATACAGTACCAAGGGGGACCTCTGCCAATATACCAAAGGGGACCTGTGCCAATATACAGTACCAAGGGGGACCTGTGCCAATATACCAAAGGGGACCTGTACCAATACACCAAGGGGGACCTGTGCCAAAACACCAAGGGGGACCTGTGCCAATATACCAAGGGGGACCTGTGCCAATATACCAAGGGGGACCTGTGCCAATATACCAAAGGGGACCTGTGCCAATATAACAAAGGGGACGGGTGCCAATATAACCAGGTGAAATGTGGCAATAGAACAAATAATATTTTGTTGCATCCCATTTGATGTAAAGCACTTATTTTCCTGTTTACATTGCTTTATTATATTGTTAATGTTATTTATTTTTGTAACTTTATTCTGAATAAAACATTAAACAGTGTAATTTCGTAGATAATTTAAGAGGGTGTGTTAAGGGCGGAGTTAAGGGCAGGTAGGTGGGGCAACTGGTGGCGAGTAACTCTTAAGGCCTGGCTAGTAGCTCAGGACTTGAAATTTTGAGCCCTGTGCTATAGGTTTCTGATATTTTACATTCTGTACATGTCCTTGATGTTCCTTGTGATAAACAATACATTATATAAAAACGGTTTAGAGAAGCATTTTTTTAATTTTTTTTTTATTTATTCATAGTTGAATGCATAACTACATACATAATACACTTCTGCATCCAGTCTGAAATAATCCTTTAAGATCATAGTGTGTCCTAGGATTTAGGAAACAAATTGAAAATGGGTGACCATTTTTTTTTTTCCCTGTATCTATCATAAAATATGAACATACAAGTTTATACTGTTTTAATACTGAACTACATAATTTATTATAACCTTGGTTCGTTTCTTTTTCTTCCAAATGTAACGTTAGTCCAATAAAAAAGGTATCACTACGTACTGCTATACTCTGGTAATTTTTTCATTAAAAAAATCAGAAAAGAATGACACCCATTTAAGAACTGTAAAGACAGAAATACATCAGATCCATAACATGCTAATTCCAAACGATTATGTATGTGTATATAAATATGTCGCTGGCCCTGAACTGAGCTCTCTGACCCTCTGAGCCTAACCCTATGCCCTCCTCGTCGGAGACACCCCCTCCTCTCCCCCCACCCCGTGGTTAGGTCCTTTGTTAGCTCAGCAAGGGGTTAACCCCGTGGCGGGAACCTATCAGCCTCGTGGCCCCTCAAGGCTCTTGCGCCTTAATGCTCCAGGCCTTCACGAGGTGCCCACTTGCTGTTTTGTCGCTCAGCGCATTAATTCACACCCACGCATTTCATCTAGTTCAAATGGATATGTTATTGCAGGCCACAACATAACCCCATGTAAACAATAAAAGTGCTGTAACAATTGTAATAATACATACATATCTGTAGACATAAACAATATCAATAGTGCACCCAATTCTTAACTATTTAAATGTAAAAACATGCCCCTTTTTCCCCAGCACTGCCTCCCACCCCCGCCACAAGCTCATTCGCATAACCCCTTATGAATGAGCTTCCCCATCAAGAAAAAACAAGGCCTGCTCAATACCCTCACCAAAACCCAAATTCAGAATGTCCAACCCCACATCCGTGAGATGGACCCTATCTGCATCTAAGAAACTTGCCAGCATCCTCCCCTTCCAGTTTAAGATGCCGAATAACCACTCCCGACAGCCGCCGTACAAAGCGTGCCATCGCTATGTTGATCTTTGGGTTGGACCTTTGTATCGCCCCCCACATCCCGCGCGTGCCTCCATATGCGCCGGGGTACCATTTCCGACCATACAACCACCACTCGTGGCAAAAGGCTCTTTAGCCGTTCCAAATCCTCTCTCATTGCCCGAAGCAGCCAGCACTGCGGCACTTGCTCCAAATCATTCCCGCCCATGTGTATCACCAGCACGTGAGGTTCCCCACCATTCCTTAGTGCATGTTCCACCAATGGCAAGAAACCTGGCCACCAAAGACCACGGACTCCAATCCATCGTAGTTGTGGCACCTCCACCGAAAAACCAAGTTGCAATCCGCTCTTTCTCCGCATGGCCCATCTTTCCGCCCAATAGATGAAAGAGTGGCCGAGGATCCACACTACACGCGTCTGTCCTGTAAATACAAAAGCATTAGTCTCTTTCCTTTCAACCCGTAACTCCCACTGCCATCAGCTCCTCGTTTTGCATTCCGTTCAAGTTTTTTTTTTTGCTTCTTTTGTTTCTTTTCCCCTTCTTCTCTCTGTGATGCAGTTCTCTGAATTACTGGGATGTGTAAATGACTACTCCAATAATAAACTTTATTATTTGCTGTGGAGGTTTTTAATCCCATTTTTTGCCCTCCACAGCAACTTAACTGCGTGTTGATTTGCCCTAGGGGTACAGCATCAAACTGCAACTGGTCAAGGCCTATCTCCTGCTGAGGGCACAATAAGCCAGAAACAGCTGTACAGGAGTGGCTGTGACCTGTTGCATAAACCTGACCTTTGGTAATAAAAGCGTTCTAGTATGGCATGGCACTGGGGAGAGGGTTCTGTGTCAAAACAGACCCAGGATGCAAAAAAATTTGAAATTGCAAATGTGCTGCATGTGGGGAATGTGACACATGAGCTCTGTGAAGCAGTTCTCTGAAGTATATACAGTCAGGTCCAGAAATATTGGGACATCGACACAATTCTAACATCTTTGGCTCTATACACCAACACAATGTGCTTTAACTGCAGACTGTCAGCTTTAATTTGAGGGTATGTACATCCAACTCAGGTGAACGGTGTAGGACTTACAGCAGTTTGCAGATCTGCCTCCCACTTGTTAAGGGACCAAAAGTAATGGGACAGAATAATAATCATAAATCAAACTTTCCCTTCTTAATACTTGGTTGCAAATCCTTTGCAGTCAATCACAGCCTGAAGTCTGGAACGCATAGACATCACCAGACGCTGGGTTTCATCCCTGGTGATGCTCTGCCAGGCCTCTACTGCAACTGTCTTCAGTTCCTGCTTGTTCTTGGGGCATTTTCCCTTCAGGTTTTGTCTTCAGCAAGTGAAATGCATGCTCAATGGGATTCAGGTCAGGTGATTGACTTGGCCATTGCATAACATTCCACTTCTGTCCCATCAAAAACTCTTTGGTTGCTTTTGCAGTATGCTTTGGGTCATTGTCCATCTGCACTCTGAAGCGCCGTCCAAAGAGTTCTGCAGCATTTGGCTGAATGTGAGCAGATAATATTGCCCGAAACACTTCAGAATTCATCCTGCTGCTTTTTTCAGCAGTCACATCATCAATAAATACAAGAGAACCAGTTCCATTGGCAGCCATACATGCCCACGTCATGACACTACCACCACCTTGCTTCACTGATGAGGTGGTATGCTTAGGATCATGAGCAGTTCCTTTCCTTCTCCATACTCTTCTCTTCCCATCACTCTGGTACAAGTTGATCTTGGTCTCATCTGTCCATAGGATCTTGTTCCAGAACTGTGAAGGCTTTGTTAGGTGTTGTTTGGCAAACTCTAATCTGGCCTTCCTGTTTTTGAGGCTCACCAATGGTTTACATCTTGTGGTGAACCCTCTGTATTCACTCTGAAGTCTTCTCTTGATTGTTGACTTTGACACACATACACCTATCTCATGGAGAGTGTTCTTGATTCGGCCAACTGTTGTGAAGGGTGTTTTCTTCACCAGGGAAAGAATTCTTCGGTCATCCACCACAGTTGTTTTCCGTGGTCTCCCGAGTCTTTTGGTGTTGCTGAGCTCACCGGTGCATTCCTTCTTTTTGAGAATGTTCCAAACAGTTGTTTTGGCCACACCTAATGTTCTTGCTATCTATCTGATGGGTTTGTTTTGTTTCTTCAGCCTAATGATGGCTTGCTTCACTGATAGTGACAGCTCTTTGGATCTCATCTTGAGAGTTGACAGCAACAGATTCCAAATGCAAATAGCACACTTGAAATGAACTCTGGGCCTTTTATCTGCACATTGCAATTGGGGTAATGAGGGAAAATCACACACCTGGTCATGGAACAGCTGAGAAGCCAATTGTCCCATTACCTTTGGTCCCTTAACAAGTGGGAGGCACATCTGCAAACTGCTGTAAGTCCTACACCGTTCACCTGAGTTGGATGTACATACCCTCAAATTAAAGCTGACAGTCTGCAGTTAAAGCACATTGTGTTTGTTTCATTCCAACTCCATTGTGGTGGTGTATAGAGCCAAAGATGTTAGAATTGTGTTAATGTCCCAATATTTCTGGACCTGACTGTATATATCCAAAATACATGGGGGGGGGCAGCACTCAACCTTAGCTAAGCATTCAGTATGGGTGCATCTCAAGTAAAACAATACAACAAACCAGAAGGAGAGCACACCAAATATTACATTCAATGAGAACAGCAGCAGCAACAGCAGCTTTATACATTTTATACTCCCTTCAGGAGCAGAGCAGTTATTAACCCATTCAAGACCCTTTGCAGGGTTTCTAATCTTAAACTCTGTTTAAAAATGGTGGAAGTTTAGTTCGCAATAGATGGCCATGGATTACTTAAGCCTGCCTACAGCATTGCTGTGCATGGCCATCTATTTTTTTAGGTTTATCTAAATCATTTGTCATTTGGCTGATCCCTCCAGGAACATCAACCCTGTTGCAAATCATTTTGTCATCAGCAAAAAGACACACTTTTCCATTAATACCTTCTGCAATATCACCAATAAAAATATTAAAGAGAATGAGTCCAAGTACTGTCTCCTGGGGTACCCCACTGGTAACAAGACCTTGCGCCAAATAAACTATTTTGACCACAACCCTCTGTTGCCTGTCACTCAGCCACTGCCTAATCCATTCAACTATATTGGAATCCAAGCTCAAAGATTGCAATTTATTGATAAGCCTTCTATGCGGAACAGTATCAAAAGCCTTACTGAAATCTAAATAAGCAATGTCTACTGCACCACCTGTGTCTATTATTTTTTATACCAATCAAAAAAAATCGATAAGATTAGTTTGACATGATCTCCCTGAGGTAAATCTGTTGTTTCTGATCTTGTATTCTATGTATTTTTAGGTGTTCAACAATTCTTTCCTTTTAATATGGTTTCCATTCATTTCCCAATGACTGAAGTGAGACTAACTGGCCTATAGGTCCCCAATTCCTCCCTACTACCCGTCTTGTAAATGGGCACAACATTTGCTAATTTTCAGTCTTTTAGGACTACTCCTGTTAACAGATTTATTTAACCAATCCTTGTTAATGGTTTTGCTATTACACCACTGAGCTCTTTTAATAACTTTGGGTGAATCCCATCAGGCCCCATTGACTTATTTGTCTTTATTTTAGACAGCTGCAGTAGAGCCTCCTCTGTAAACGCATATGGAAATGTCTCTTTAGTGTTTTCTCCTAACTGAGGTGCCTTTCTTTCCTTTTCATTTATCCTTTGTTGTTAATCGAACTAATCCAGGTTTCATTTTCCTTTTCTTGTTTATGTTTTGTCCTTCATCTTTTTCACTCAGCATTCAATAATTATTAAAAAAAAAAAAACTATCTTCTTGTTCTTCACTATTTTGGCCACTTCTGTAGAGTACCACAGTGGTTTCTACCCTTTTTTTGCTTCTGCTAACAAGCCTAATGCAATTGTGTGTAGGCTTCAATAATGCCACCTATAATTAATCCCATTTCTTGTGGACTCCAATTAAACTACTCCAGTCTAATAAAGACTCCTTCACACAAAATCAGATTTTACAACAATCAGTTCTTCTAAAGGCTAAAGTGACTGGTGATCACTAGATCCCAAATTTTCACCCACAACAACGTCTGATACCAAACCTGCATTGGTGAATATTGCATCTAATATGGCCTCTTTATGGGTCGGCTCCTCAACTACTTGTTTTAGAGATAATCCCAGTAGGGAGTTTGGAATATTTGTTCTCCTGGTGCACCCAGCCATTTTGATTTTCCAGTTCACATCAGGAAGATTAAAGTCCCCCATGATGATAACTTCCCCTTCATTGTCATTTTGGCTATTTCCTCAACTAGTAGATTATCTAACTCTTCTACTTGTCCAGTGCGTCTATAGATCACACCTACATGAGCTACTGTATCACTACCAAATGTTAGCGCAACCCAAACTGCCTCTATGTTCTCCTTGCTCACTTTTATTCGGTTAGTTTTTATGTTGTTTTTTTTTCATCATATTGTGCTTTATTGAACAGTTGAGAAGTCATAGTCATTTATGCTGTTTTTCTCGTACAGGGCCACTCCTCGTCTTTTCTTACCTTTTCTATATAAAAAGAGTACCCTAGTATTGTTATGTCCCAGTTATTTTTCTCATTAAACCATGTCTCAGTAACTGCTACTAAATCTACTATTTCAGCTGCCATCATTGCCTCAAGTTCATGGATTTTATTGACTAAATCTGCAAGCCTTTATAGACGCGACTCTGAGCTTGTCATTTTTTAACCCGCATACTGCTTGCACCCTCAGATTTAGTATTAGGGAACAATCGGGCAGATTTTTTTATTACCCTTTTGTCCCCACTCCTAGTTCAAATATTCCTTTGCAAATCTTCTAAACTTCTCAATGAGAACATATGTTCCCCTATGAGTAAGATGCAAACCATCTTTTTTTTATACGGTTCCTTTCTATTCCAAATAGAGCTATCATGGGACAAAAAGTAAAATCCTTGCTCCCAACACCATTCACAAAGCCACAAGTTAAATTCACTACTGCACATCTACCTATCATTCTGAATGTTATGCACAGGCAGAACTTTGGATAATGACACTGGGGACACAATATGCAGTATGTTACCTCCAAGAACACAAAAAACTTCCTTTGTCTCTGAAAGATCATTGCTGGCCAAGTCATTTGTCCCTAGATGGACTAGTACATCCACTTCGACAATACTAAGAATACTCCCCCAGGAAGAAATCTCAGGAAACCACTACTCTCCAGTTTGAAACTTCTTATGATAGAATCAACCAGGAACAATTGTTTTCTATCAAGTCCCACCTTTTCCTTTATGACCTTGGTTGCAGCCTTGTATACCTTAGGCATATGGGATGGTGGTTCCTCAACCTCTGTGTCTGAGCCTACCTCCATCTTACCACTACACTCTTAAAAGGCCTCAAAATAATTAAGGAGAGCCACAGACCCTGGGACATGCCGTCTATCCACAACTCAAAGTCTACCAGATCCTACAGTAGTCCGTCGCTCCTAGGAGGCCTCTTTGGCTGTAGCTTTGGAACAGTCCCAACCTGGGTTTGTTTAACAGATAATCTACAAATCTCAGACTTAAAAAATGCAATTTCTTGCAGCAGTAAAGATACATGTCAGGCAGCCATCAAACCTCCAAAAAGTGGATCTAGAAACAAATGCATGCCAACTATTACACTGAACCACACCTGCCATTTTAAAGTGGTGAAGCATTTAAAACAAGGAAATCTAAACTTTTTTGCTGGTTGCTTTCTATATCCTGTCTAACCTCGGACTACCTCCAGAGTATCTCTTAGTGGGATCTCTCTTACAATATCTCTTAGGGGACACTATGGGGAAACCTGCAGGTTTTCCCTGTTAGACTTTTATATAGTCTAGTAGTTGTGGGGGCTTACAGCCCTTCCTCCACATCTCATTATGACCACAGGACTACCTGGAAGGAAGCAGGGTAGGAGTGGTCAATTAATCCTATAGAGGGTAGAAGCAAACCGGACCTTGCCTCTCTTCTCCTCCTGCCTTGGTGGCGAACAGACTGCAGCTCCAGTGACCATTGAGAGAGACCTGTGGATTTGGGCCTAGAGGACAGATGTGTTGGTGAGATCTGGGATATTGGGTTGAGTTTAGGATATTGGGTTTAGTTAGAAAGGGGATCCACTGTTCATTATTTTGGGGTTGGCAATTGTTTTATTTACATTCATGGTTTTATATATTGTTATTCAGAGTGGTTTTATGTTTAGATAATTCTGATAAGCAGATAAGGTTTACTATTACTATAGTATTATAGTATAAATATTATGGTATAAGACTTCTGGTTTTTGGGGTAGTTGCCCTGTTGGGGATTCATGTTACCAGTCAGTGGGTTCCTTGCTAATGTTTTTCTGTGTATTGTCCCAGCTCTGTTGTTGACTATTCTCACCCCCTTAGATTTTGACCTTGCTATGCATACTTGTTTCTGTGTCCCTCTGGTGTCCTGACTTTGAGTGCTTATCTTATTATCGTTTGAATATTTACACTATCCTTTCATAAGTATATAGTATAGTACCTGGCCAAAAACTGATTCTCAGCTTATGGATTTCACTCTTCCTGTACTGCTTTGAAGTTTTCTGCACGTTGCGTGGTCCTTTATCCTCACAAACTTTAAAGTAACCCTAACCCTAAAACAACCACAAATAGTAACACTAACCCTAATTACTAACATTTTCCCTAACACTAACCCTAACCTTTTGAAGAATTGTTGATTTAGCACTGTACAAGCGTCAGTAAAATGACCCAATATGGTGCTAAGTTTCACGCAAATACACATCACATACAACTTTTTCCCTAGTGTTCTAATATAAAGGAACATTTTTAAACAGTGAATTGTTTTGCCACTTGGTATCCATCGGCAACCACAAGCTGGTAAAATATAATAATATACTTATATAGTGTAACACAGAGACCCCGCCTCCCCCCCACACACACACACAGATTTTGGCCATCTTCACAAGCACACCCACAAAAAAACCTTGTACTTACTGGTGTTGCGTGAGCTCCATGCAGGAGCAATGAGACTACCGCATGCAGGGAGACCATTCACTCAGCTGATTGTGAGTACCCTCTCAGGTGTCATAATAAGGTTTCAGCCCATTTATATTAAGAAAATACTTTACATATGCATAAAGTGCTTTAGAAACTGCTGGCTCTCTATAAATGATAATAATAAATTAAGCTGCTACCACTCAAAAGGGCAGCCTCTCTGTTTTCATAGAACTTCTCAGTATGACGCCATATTTTGTTTATATCCTTGCTGGCATATATAAGAATAATTCATGCATTATACAATGCCCTACAAAATGCTGAGACATCAACAACATATTGGTGGTTTGCATGCCATAATTTAAAGATATGTATCTTAATTGCTAAGCATATGAAATGTGTAAACACTGTAAATACTGAAACAATGCCTACTCCATGTAAGGCATGAAATGTGAATTCTTTAAATACATTTGATGTATAGACTCATTCTTGAGACAGCAGACACACTTGAAAGGCTCATCATAGGGCTGTCTCACGCAATGACCATATGACTCAAAAGAAGACAGTTTTCCACACTAACACAGTCAACAACATTGTTACAGCCAGGAGGACCTGTCAAGGGAGATGGCTAGTGTGTGAAACTCCAACAAAATAAACGTGAATTGCTAGATTGCCTTATTCAATAAACAATGAACTGCTGTAGAGTTGACAGCCACATTTAGAAAAATATATATATATAAAAAATGTGCAGGTGTGTTCAACATATAGTGAATTAAATTAATTTGAATAAGTACAAATAGAAAAAGTGGTGTCTACAGTAACTTCCGTCAGTACGTCTATCCGTTATGCAGGCACGCAGAGTGCGCTCAGACTGCGTTCATCTGACATTAGCCTTAGGTGGAAGTAGCAAGATTTCATTAGTGGCTGAACGTGAGGAGTGAAGGAGAGGTCGGAGTCTAAGAAGACACCATGGCAGGTGCCACCATTACTTCTACCTCTCAGGCTCACTGCCATGGTGTCCTCTTAGACTCCTCTACAGTATAATTAATGCAGCATATGAATCCTCACACTGCCGGGCAGCACCACTACAGTATAATAATGCAGCATATGAATCCGCACACTACCGGGCAGCACCACTACAGTATAATAATGCAGCATATGAATTCCTCACACTGCCGGGCAGCACCTCTACAGTATAATAATGCAGCATATGAATCCGCACACTGCCGGGCAGCACCTCTACAGTATAATTAATGCACCATATGAATCCGCACACTGCCGGGCAGCACCTCTACAGTATAATTAATGCACCATATGAATCCGCACACTGCCGGGCAGCACCTCTACAGTATAATTAATGCACCATATGAATCCGCACACTGCCGGGCAGCACCACTACAGTATAATAATGCAGCATATGAATCCTCACACTGCCAGGCAGCACCTCTACAGTATAATTAATGCAGCATATGATTCCGCACACTGCCGGGCAGCACCTCTACAGTATAATTAATGCAGCATATGAATCCTCACACTGCCAGGCAGCACCTCTACAGTATAATTAATGCAGCATATGAATCTGCACACTACCGGGCAGCACCTCTACAGTATAATAATGCAGCATATGAATCCTCACACTGCCAGGCAGCACCTCTACAGTATAATTAATGCATCATATAAATCCGCACACTGCCGGGCAGCACCACTACAGTATAATAATGCAGCATATGAATCCTCACACTGCCGGGCAGCACCTCTACAGTATAATTAATGCAGCATATAAATCCGCACACTGCCGGGCAGCACCACTACAGTATAATAATGCAGCATATGAATCCTCACACTGCCAGGCAGCACCTCTACAGTATAATAATTCAGCATATGAATCCTCACACTGCCAGGCAGCACCTCTACAGTATAATTAATGCATCATATAAATCCGCACACTGCCGGGCAGCACCACTACAGTATAATAATTCAGCATATGAATCCTCACACTGCCGGGCAGCACCTCTACAGTATAATTAATGCATCATATAAATCCGCACACTGCCGGGCAGCACCACTACAGTATAATAATTCAGCATATGAATCCTCACACTGCCGGGCAGCACCTCTACAGTATAATTAATGCATCATATAAATCCGCACACTGCCGGGCAGCACCACTACAGTATAATAATGCAGCATATGAATCCTCACACTGCCGGGCAGCACCTCTACAGTATAATAATGCAGCATATGAATCCTCACACTGCCGGGCAGCACCTCTACAGTATAATTAATGCATCATATAAATCCGCACACTGCCGGGCAGCACCACTACAGTATAATAATTCAGCATATGAATCCTCACACTGCCGGGCAGCACCTCTACAGTATAATTAATGCATCATATAAATCCGCACACTGCCGGGCAGCACCACTACAGTATAATAATGCAGCATATGGATCCTCACACTGCCGGGCAGCACCTCTACAGTATAATTAATGCAGCATATGAATCCGCACACTACCGGGCAGCACCTCTACAGTATAATAATGCAGCATTTGAATCTTCACACTGCCAGGCAGCACCTCTACAGTATAATAATGCAGCATATGAATCCTCACACTGCCGGGCAGCACCTCTACAGTATAATTAATGCAGCATATAAATCCACACACTGCCGGGCAGCACCACTACAGTATAATAATGCAGCATATGAATCCTCACACTGCCAGGCAGCACCTCTACAGTATAATAATGCAGCATATGATTCTGCACACTACCGGGCAGCACCTCTACAGTATAATTAATGCAGCATATGAATCGGCACACTGCCGGGCAGCACCTCTACAGTATAACTAATGCAGCATATGAATCCGCACACTGCCGGGCAGCACCTCTACAGTATAATAATGTAGCATATGATTCCGAAATTTAGAAATTAAGTGAGGGCGAGTGGAAATGCACACGCAGGCAGCACAATAAATTATTTTGTGCTGTGTATTCCGGCAGTGCCACCGTGCAGCCCCCCCTTCCCCAGGTTGCATGGTGGCAGAACACAGCTGCCTAACCTGACCCAGCTCATCATTTTTTTTTTAATTTACAATTTTATTTTGTAAAGTAGTCAGCATACAATCAGATATAAGAAAATCAGATATAAGAAAATGAGAGTCACCGAGGACTATCCAAAACATTCAGCATAGGTACATCATAAGAGAAACAATAAACATCCCCAAATAGGGGGGTCCCATCCAATTGAAATTTAACTTGTCAGCAGTAAATATTGCATCATCAGAACAATAAAAGATAAGTCTACCTCAAAAAGGTACGGCAGGTAATAGAAAAATAACAAAAAGCGGGAAAGGGGATGCGAACTACACCAACCACACGCTGGCAATGGTGCGAGGGAGAGGGAAAAAAATTGTAGGGGAGGGGGCGGGGCAACGGCAGAGGCCAATATTGTGACTTTCCCGGCTCTCTCCCGAAGGAGGCCATGGAAGGGTAATGTCACAAGGCCCAGGAGCCCGAGGGCCAAGTATGGCAGCCAGAGCCATGGTAGGTGCCATAGTGGCGTACCTCGGGGCAGCCTGAAAATTGCCCAAAAAAAAAATGGGGGGGAGGATACATCATCACTGGTATGGCAAGTGTCGATAAAAGAACAAAGAGTCTCAAGTGTCAGCAGCCACAGGGTGGGGGGGAAATCCCTGCTCAATTCACAGGGAAGGGGTGCCACAAGCAGCCGAGCCAGGGATACAGAGCATGGTGAGGGGGGGGCAAGGGAAACACAGCAGGAAGGGGGGAGCAGGGTGGACAAAAGTGGCAGGGCGAATCTCCATCAGCCTGGGTCTGGAGTCATCAATAATGGGGGGGAAGGGTGGTGAAAAAATTAGGGGCTAAGACACATCCAGGTATCGGTAGCCAGCAAGATGTGGTAGGCAGGTTGCAGCTACAAAAGGTCAGCCAGTGTCCAACAGGACAATGGGGCACATTGCCCCTTCAGGGATGCGATCGGGCCAAAGAATCCACAGGGTCAGGGGGTCCCATAAAACTCCGCCATCACCTCCGACTAGGCCTCGGGACAGATTTCCACAGTCCTCGAACTTTCTGAGGAACATGAAGAGCCCGAACAACGACAGCCGATCTTTCAGTGCAGGAAGGCACCACCTCTGCCTCCATTGTACATCCACAGCTTTCCTCAGTGCCCGAGCCTCTTCCAACCACCGGGGAAGCCCCTCTAGCCATCGTCGTAGGCCTCACAGCAGCGCCGTCATCCAGTAGCTCAGGGCCCGATCACTCCAGCATCTTCGCTTCAGCCACAAGGCCAGAGCTCACTGCCGCGGCCTCCGTGATAGGCGGAAGCCCGCCTGAGTCTGCATCTGCCTAAGTCCCGGCCTTCAACAGCTCCTCCGTGCCAGCCTGCTCATCATGCGGGCGCCCTTCAAGGACAGTCGAGCCATTGACATCCACTCGGCAGAACAACTTCGAGATCTCGGCCCTCCACATCTCCCTAAACTCCCCCAGAAGAAGCTGTAGATCACCGTTAGTTAAGGGTTGATCTTACGGGGTCATCAACGGCTGCCTCACGGCCAGGTCCAGCTGCACGGAAACGGAAGGATCCGGGCACTGCAGATCCCAATGCTCCACAGCCAGGCTGATCCAAATTGCCTCGACCCACAAGGACAGCTATGCCCTGCTGACTGCAGGAAAAGTCAGAGGAAGCGGCCTGGTGAGGTCTCAAAGTCTTCAGGTCGCTGCAGCAGACAATATGGCCACCAATGATGCACCACAGCCGTGGCAGCGGCGGCTACCAGAGTCTCAGATCCCCGTGCAACTGGGGAATACAGGTGAAAAAGAGGCCCGGGGCTATACCCAGCGTTAGGGTCGAGGTGTGGGATAAAAAGGCACGTCTGGGAAGGGTAAATACCCAAAAAAAGTCAGCAAGGACAGGACGGAGCTCCCGCAGCACACGTCCACACACCTCGGTATCCAGCCATGCCCCCGACCCAGTTCATCTTTGTCACTGGCAGGGGGGTGGAGAGGAGCTTCCCTGCCTCCTCGCTCTGCTCACACTGGGGTCTGATGACTGGGTATACATGTATCTGGGGTCTGATGTCTGGGTATTAATGTTATTTTTGTAACTTTATTTTAAATAAAACCTTTAACAGTGTAATTTCATAAGATAATTTAAGGGGGTGTGTTTAGGGGCAGAGTTAAGGGCTGGGTAGGGGGTTAGGTGGAGCAACTGGTGGCGAGTAACTCTTATGGCCTGGTTAGTAGCTTGGGACTTGAAATTTTGAGCCCTGCTGTAGCTGATCGTATTGCTGTTATCTACAGACCCCCTGGCCAACCTCTTCTCTTCCTTGACCATTTCTTGTCTTGGCTCTCTCTCACACTTCATGTCCACTGACATTCCATCCCTCATTCTTGGTGATTTTAACATCCCTGTTGACTCGCCACTTATCTCAGCTGCCTCACGATTTCTCTTCAAAATGTTGGCGTTTGGCCTCACTCAGTGGTCCGTCTCCCCCAGGCACACAGCTAGCAATACTCTGGATCTCATGTTCTCCTACTCGTGCCCTATATCGGATCGCACTATTACACCTCTCACTCTCTCTTGCCATCATCTCCTGACTTGTGACCTCAGTTCTCCCTGCATTCCTCCTTCTGAATCCAAACTTTATAAGACTCGAAGAGATAGCCACTCTCTTGATCCGCAGCAATTCTCTGCTGATATATCTGTACCTCTCTCATCTGTTTTATCTCTCTCCTGTCCTAATGAAGCCATCACACGCTACAACTCTCTTTCCTACACCCTTGTTAAGCTAGCACCATCAAAAGCTGCAACTGTGGCACAGCAAATTGACCTGGCATCTCCAAAGATTTTCTAGAACTGCTGAGCACTATTGGAGAAAGACCTGCTTCCACTCGGACTTTCTTCACTATAAATTTATGCTCTGGTCCTACAGCTCTGCCCTTTTTCTAGCCAGGCAGTCATATTATACTGCCCTCATACACTGTCACTCCCGAAACGCCTATTTGGTGCGTTCAACTCTTTTCTCCGTCCTACTGGTGCTGTTCCTCACACTGACCTCAATGCCGAAGACCTAGGATGCTTTTTCACAGTAAAAATAGAACAGATAAGAACCAAAATCTCCACGATGCCGTTATCACCCATGCAGGAAGATATTCATTCTGTCTATCCTCACACGTTTAACTCGTTCCCTTCTGCGACTGATCAATAAGTCTTCAAAGTATTACGATCCTCTCATTCCACTACCTGCCCCCTCGACCCCATCCCCTCACATATTACAATAACACTTTCAGTTTCTCTTGTGCCGTGCTTAACCCACACCTTTAATGTGTCATTAACCTCTGGGGTCTTTCCTGCTCCCCCAAACATGCGACAGTAGTCCCAATTCTAAAAAAGCCATCTCTGGATTCAACTGCTGTCTCGAATTGGATGTCTTCCCGCTTCCTTAAACTCAATCTTGCCAAACCTGAAATTCTTGTTGTTCCTCACGCCAAGAAAAAAACAAAGCCACCTATCTCTCTGCGAACAAATGGAACGCTCATTAGCCCGCCTCAAGTTGGCTACCTTGGTGTCACTTTCAATTCTGACCTAACGTTCTCTGCCCACACCCAGACAGTGACAAAATCCGATTACTATCAACTCAAGAACATTGCCCGAGTCCTCCCCTTTCTGACACAAGATACCGCAAAGTTGATGGTTCATGTGCTTGTCATTTTGTGGCTTTATTACTACAACTCGCTCCTTATTGACCACCCCAATGCCCGCACTGCCTCTTTGCAATCTGTAATGAATACAGGCGCCGGGGTTATTTTTCTCAGCAGGTTCACCTCGCCTACCTCCCCCCTCTGCTGATCCCTCTATTGGCTTCATGTACTGTACATTACAGGATACAGTTTAAGATACTGATGCTCACTTTCAAATCACTCAATAACTCAACCCCCCACTCACATGTCTTTGTTACTATGCAAACACTTCCCGTCTAGACAACTCAGGTTGGCGGGCAACCTCTGCCTGTCCTCTGTCTACACCCGTGTTGCACACTCTTGCCTCCAAGACTTCTCATGGGCAGCTCCGGTCCTATGGAATGACTTACCTCGCTCTATCAAACTCTCCCCTAATCAACAGGCCTTCAAGAAATCCCTCAAAACCCATCTCTTCAGATTAGCATACCAAATTACTGATCCCCCTGCTCACCGACTCACACATGATTGAAGCCACTTCCACTGCCCCACCATTCCCGAACTGCTGGCACAAATGATCCTGCCATCGAGTAAAACTACTTAACGGTAAACTCCTATGAGCAGGGCCCTCTACACCTACAGGGTTTTTCAGAGAAAGGTGAAACTCTGGAGAACTTTTGGAGAAGCTAAAATTATATCATGTCTATTCACTAAAAGGTGAAACTCAGGAGAATTGGCAGGAGAAGAGAACAATCTGGACAAAATAGCAGATTGGGAAAGTGAGATAAATGGGAGACTTTTTCTATTTTGGCTATTTTGACCTAGGATTTTCACTTCTCCTGCCAATTCTCCTGAGTTTCACCTTTCTTTGACAAGTATGTCAAAATAGCAGATTTGGAAAGTGAGATAAATTGGAGAATTTTTTCTGGTTGGCCATTTTAACCTAGACTTTTCACTTCTCTAAAAGTTCTCAAGAGTTTTCCCTTTCTTTGAATAACCCAGATAGTGTTTCCATCCTATATATTCTATATATTTATTTGTATCTTCTTCCCTTTTCATTATTGTAAAGCACTGCGGAAACTGTTGGCACTATATAAATGATGATAATAATAAGTCCTGCAAAGATGATAAAACACACTTTAACTCATTCTGTGACTGGCAAGCAACAAATTTGATTCTAAGTCAGACGTATTCCCACTGCTAGCATATAGCAGACCTATGTACAAACTGACTGGAGGAGAAATGACAGCAGACATGTAACCAGAAGAGACATTGAAAAAATTCACTATTTCTCCCCATACATTGTATCTCCACCTATTTTCTCCCTATCTCACCTTATACACTCCACTTGTGCCTCTATCCCAATCTCCCCTTACAGCAATGCCATGTACCAGCTGGGTGGAGTAGAGGTAACATCACTGCTCTGCGTGGAGACTGTGGAGACACCTGGTTCGATCCCGGCAAGAGCACCTCTCTAGTAAGTGTCCTTGGGCAAGACCCCTAACGGTACATACTTGCCACCCAGGACACACTTGAAAACGAGAGAAATCTCAATGTATCCTTCCTGGTAAAATACTTTCCAAAAAAAATAATAATAACCCATATGGTTATACCCAATGGTATCCTATAAATCTCAGAACTACAGTATTTGACCTCTGACACTCAAACAATGAGAATTTTTGTACATTAAGGGCAGTATTCCTAAATTTGTGCTAACGTAACCAGAACTGTTGTAAACTTCCCAGAGCCATTATAGTCTATGGAGTTAAGTTAAGTTTGCAACAGCTCTGGTTAAGTTAGCACCAACATTGTAATACTGCCCTAAGAATAGCCATCATCAGTATCCTAATTTCTACGGTCTTTAAAACTTAATGCAATGATGCAGGGAACGAATTTACATATGTGGTGGCAATGTCCAGTGGTTTCTAGTGGACTTTGATCCTTGGTCCTATGTTCTTAACCAGCCCCAATCACATCTTACAAGATACCAGTCTAAGTTGGCTGCGGCAGTAAGAAAAGCCCTGGCGGAAACATGGAAGGCTCCCCGGCCAGCGTCTTGGAAGAGAGGGGGATCTTGGATGATGTTCGTCAAATGGATGAATTGACTGCAAGAGTTCGAGATACTTATTTGATGTACTCAAGAGTCTGGGCAGGATGGATAGAGATTGAGGCCAATCGAAGTTAAGATGGCTGGAGAAAGTAAGATGGGATAGGGGAATGCCTTTTTTATTTTTTATTTCTCTTCTTCCGCCCCACTCTCTCCCTGTGTATTTGGGGAAAAATGACACGTGATATTGTTGTAGTGTTTGTAGCATATTTTGGTGTGTATATACAACCGTATTATTTTTTTTCTTTTGTGCACTGTGTCTTGATAAATAAAGATTTTTTTTAAAAAAAACTTAATGCAATGAGGCCTAACCTTAGCATCCCAGTACAATTAGGGCATGAGGGCCCCTAATGCTCAGGTGGCATAGGCTGAGCCTTGACAATCCATATGTTTCTTATCACTTATGTGCCTGTGTGTGGCTGATGTGACTTTTGTGGGTGGGTGCAAGGTTTATGTTTGCAAGCTAGGAGTGCAATGAGTGCAATAGTGCGTGCAATGAGAGTTGTGCAACGAGAGGTTTGTTTTTCTTCATTTTATATTCTCCCATTCACATTTGCCAACTATATTCCATGTATTAGAGGATTAAAAAATGGAATGAGAATCAGCAGGGGTATTTTTTCTTATCGTTTCACCATAGTACTGTTTTTGAAGTGGCACGATGGTTTACAAAAGTACCAAAGGTTGCACATTCAATAAGAGCATTATAATAATATAAATGAAAACTGGTTTATTCTGTAAAAAAAATCTGCAAATAAATGTTTTTGTCAGCAATACCAAACAAAGTGGAAAACTGTTAAATAGACAGACATGCAAATGGACTAAATTGTTTGCCTTCTTCATGAGAACATCCAGCTGTTTTTACATATTGTCACACACTGTAAAAAAACAACATTACTAGGAAACTGATGTATAATATTGGCAACGGTTTCGGTCTCATTTCTGGTTCCACAAGTTACAGAGCTAATCTCACACTTGTATTTTGGAATATTTCCATTGACATAAAGTATACCCTCATTCTCCCGAATTCCCAGAGCCCATCCCTCCATCCACTGGCAGCTTCATGTACACTATGCAATTTGCATCTCTGTGCTGGTGTGATGTATTTAAGTCTGTTTGTACTTTAGTGACTTCAATCATAATGTTACATCTTGCTGTTTTCCGAACGCACAATGCTGATTTGCTAAACTGAAGGAATGAGGGGCTACCTGAGTCAAGCTATGCAGTGATAGAAAGCAGATGCCTTCCAGTGGTGGACATGCATTCACAATGTTTGTGGTTGCCTGCTGTGTGTTAATCCCTCTTCAATATCTACAGACAATGACCAAAATAAACAGAAGACAGACAAGAAGACCTTTCCTTTTTTCTTTCTTTAACTCTTTACTACATCAATGCCAGCCATACAGGAGAGTGAAATGGGATTTGTTGGTGATATTTTGTTATATTTTAGAATTGCACTTGGCTCTTTACTGACTATCCTTGTGTGTTTCCTAAATTGAATATTTGCCTCTCTGCAGCTTATCAATCTAAATTTCCTGACCAAAACATGAAGTTGAGCTTTAAAAAGGACACTAGCACTTACATAGGCTGTAACTAGATTACTTGTGCAAAACAACATTATAAAACACTTACGGCTGTTTCTATTTTTATGTTTGAAGTAATTGCAGGTAAACAGGAAAAATAAAGTAAGGTTCTTATGTATTGGTTCCATTTTGTGTTTTTATTTTCCCATGATGCAACATTTTCCAAAAGCTTTGCGGCTCCTGTTTATCTAATCTGCATTATTATTATTCTTTATTTATATAGCACCAGCATATCCCGCAGTGCTGAAAAATGGGCACAATATAGACAGGGTTACAATACGTTGAGACTGAACAACATTTCCCTTCAGCAGTGCTCCACAGCCACTGGAGATAAAATCATGGGGAAAAAGAATTGGCTCTGTAAGATGCGTTGGGTATGCCCTCCGTTTTCCTGCTAGGATATCAGATCTGCCAGCGGGACCCCCTTCTGCGTGATGACTTCAGAAATGGGACTTCACCCTGTCTGAGAGGGGATTCCCTATGGAGGCAATACAGGGGTCCTTTGGAACCCTGTATCTCCAGAACCATAGAAGATAGAGGGTCTTGTGAGGCCTTTCCAATGATACATGGTTCTGTGTAAAAATTATAAATAAAATATGCTATTGTACATTTTTACAATTACAAATGTAGCGGTGATGCTGCACTAATTCACCTTCCCATTTCCCATGCTGTTAGCAAGTGTGGAGACGATGGCACAATTTATGCATTATTTCATCAAAAACCTAAACTGTCGCACTGCAGTAAGGAGCTCCGGGGGTCTTTTGGAACCCTGCATCTCTTATTTTTTATGCCACACAATATCAAGTGAGGTGTAATTGGAAAGGTCAGAGTCTAGCCTTTCCAACGATCCCAAATATGACCATGTAATGTGTAAAAATAAAGAAAGGAAACAAACAGTACATGCAAAATTTACTTTTTTTCATTGTTCTAAGTCAGTGGCATTATGTGCTGTTACTTATAAAGTAAACAATGCCGCCACAATACCTCACCTTCTCATTTCTTATGCTGGGACCAAATGTGGAAGTGATGGAGCAGTGCATTATTATGCATTGGTTCATCTAATACACAAGCCACCGCACAGCAGTCAGAAGAGGGGGGGGGGTTCTTTGGAGCCCTGTGTTTCCATTCTTTATCTTCCCAAGGTCAAGTTAGGTGTCATTGGACAGGTCAGAGTATGCTCTTTGCAATGATACAAAACATGACCAAGTGCAATGTAAAGAAAAAAAATAAAATACAAACAAAAAGAAAAAATAATATATATTTTTGTTCCAAAGCCACTCCATTGTGCATTTGTCACGTATATAATACGAGCACAGGCCAGCCATCAGAAATTTTAGGGCCCCTTACTGACCCTCAGAATGCCCCCCCACGATCTCCTCTTCCCATAGGAATTCAATATTTACTGTGAATCGTGGTCACATTACAGAGTGTTAGTCCCAATATCTTAAAATCACCCATATTGCTCGCACAACATCACATTTAACATAAAAAAGTATCTATCTGGTTCAAATAATTTAAGACCATATGAAATTCAAATTGTGATTAAAAAATAATATGAATCAAGATCGTATTACAGAGTGTTGCTTCCAATACCTTAAAATCACTTAAAATGTGTATTCGTGCAAACAATGTAGCATAAAAGTATAAGGGCTATATTACAATCCTAGCGTTAAAACGCAAGCGCAAGGGAGGAAAAACTACGCCCGCAGTTTTCCCCTTGTGCCCGTGTCTTAACCTTGGATTACAATGCAGGCGCAAAAAATGCTGCCTGCATTGTTTGTGGGCGTTAACCCCCGGGATGCTCGCGGCAGCGCTGTCGGATGCAATGATGTCATTTTCAGGAGGGTCCCCGTCCCTGTGAAAGCCAGACGAGCACCTGAAAAGGAGGGGAAGGGTGTCCTTTGGACCCCTCCCTCCCGATAGGAGGAGGAGGTAAAAGTCAAAGACAGACACCGCTGGAAAGGACAGAGTCTTATGGTGGAGACAGGGATCATTTGGACCCTCGTATCTACCGATCCGTGGCAGCTGGAGGTAAATGTTTGGTATCATTGGAAAGGCCAGAGCATGACCATGTTAAAAGTAAAAATAAAATAAAAAATTATTTTTTAAAAACTCAAATCGTATTTTTTTATTAATTTATTAATATTGTTCCCATTTCAATAATAATGTGAACAATGCACTAGCAATTTTTATTTTTTGTGGTTTTAGCTAAAAATCACGTAAATTCTCACAAAAAAAAAGGAACAGGCTCCCATTTCTAACTTTTGTTTAACAAGCGTACCCCATAAAATGTAAAACTGCAAAGTCCTGGATGATAAAATGTGAAAAAAATAGATTTACACGCTGTATAGGATTGGAAATTCAAATTTTATTGCATTTTTTGTTATAACATTCAGGCAGGACGTATACCTATAATAATAATGATATAGTATGAATCTGCCGGGTCTGCTGAAAAAAGGATATATAATTTGTCTGGGTCCTACAAGAAAACATGACTTTAAATCGCTTTTAAACATGTTAGAGAAAAAACGGTAAAAATGAGCTCAGCACACAGACTTTACAATATACTGAAATGTTTGTAAGTGCTGGCCACCCGCACTGGCGGATCCAGGAAGGGGCACAGGGGGCATTTGCGCCCACGAGCTGCAATCCCATTGTAAGAGATAAAGTGGACTCTGGATATTTTAAACCCCCGTATCTCAAGGTCCAAACACTACGTGGTAGTTTGAAGTGTCATTGGAAAGGTCAGAGTCTAGTCTTTCTAAGAATACCAACTATGATTATGTAAAAATAAAATACAATAGATTTTTTTTTAGTTTTTTTGAAATTTGGTTAAAACGATGTGTTTTTCCTTAGAAAAATTAAGTAACAGAATCTCAGTTTATGAGGGTTTTGATTTATTTATTTCTTTCAAAAAGGGTACCCTGTCAAGTAAATAACCACCAAGGTTTGGATGATGTGGAAAAAAATATTTATATGGTGTAAATAATTGAAATGTGAATAGAAATTTTCATTTTTTTTCTATATATTTTGATATAGCATTCTGGTGTCACGTCACATATACATGTGCCAGAATGCAGACTGAGGAGCATTGCTTTGCGGGGTCGGTCAGGTGTTACCTGAACTGAAGAAGCAAACAAACCCTGTGTGGCAATGTTCTGGGGAGAATGAGTGTGTTGAGCACAGCCTGCGATTTGGTACCATCTGCCTGTCACTGTTACTGCAAACAGAGCACCTATTCAGTGAAAATTGGTAGAGCGCCCCACCCAAAACATGTTTCTGGATCCGCCCTTGGGCCACCACTGATAGAGCCCCACACTGGCCTTTGAGCTCCTGTATGTGGAGATCAGGCGAAGGGTCCCCTTGCATACCAGAACACCACCAATGGGGGACCCATATTGTCTGGGGGCCAAAGTCTTGTCAGTCCACCCCAAATAAACATTACGCAGATACAACGTGACTACACAATTACATTTGTAACAAAAGTCATATACATTCATCATACTGTGGCACACTGGAACAGTAACACAGTTAGGTGCTGGCACTTGGTAACATGAGAAAAAAGCAAAATAACATCACATTGCTATGTTAACGTCTCAATTGGAATATGGGTCATTGTTTGCAATTACGTACATTAATCTAAAAAAGATTAAGAATAGACTTTTTGAAAAATTGTTTATTTTTTAGAAGGATGGGACTATTGGCAAGTATAAAGCCAATATGTGTTGGAGTGGGTGTCTGCACTCCACCAGTTCCATCAGCAAAGGAATTTTACTTTTAAGCACAAGTTCCAGCCTTTAAGTTCAATTTGAAAAAAAGAATGAGCTCTACATCTGAAACGTTGCTTGCTTGCACTTAAAATTCCTTTGCTGATTGAACTGGTGGCATACTGGACCTTCTAACAACATTTTTCACTGGGTTATGTTGTACGATGGGTCACGTCTAGTGTCAGCATGACGAAAATTTCAGAAATTATTTTTATATATTTTTTTCTTTGGAGAGAACACCAGGAAGAAAATAGTCAGGGCTGGAAAAAACACAGTCAGATAAATCGGTGCCTGACATTTAAGGGGTTATTCAGAGAGCACTGAAATGTCAGCGACTCGCTCCCCGCACTTCGGAAAATCAAAGCTCCCCACCCTGCGGTGAATTCAGCATTCACCGCAGGGTCCCCGGATTGCAGGGAAAAGCCGCTGAAAGCCCACCGAAAAAACGCATCCGATACGATCCAAAGTATCGGTTCACGCAAACCGCTGCAAAAAACATGCCAAACACATCTGGAAAATGCCGCCGAGCCGCTGAAAATAGCAGCCGCTGGAAAAAGCCAACAAGCTGACGAACTGTGTGAAAAAAAGTGTCAAAGTTTAAATGCTGTTTGCAAATAAACTACTGAACAAAAATGCCTAAAATTTACATATATAAGGTCCTATGAGTGATATTAAAAAGGTCTGTTACAGGAAAAAGAGCTCCTAGTTGGAATACAAAGTGATATATCTAACACATCCTATATTCATGGTGCGGCAAAGTTCCCTTCATGTCTTCCCTTTGTCTACATGGTCATCTTACAAGCACTCTGGCAAACAAATAATGTGCATACTAGTTTTTCAATGTTGTCCTATGTCGAGAGATTTATGTAGTAGTAGATTTATGTCTCGACTACTGATACTTTTGCAGCTGCCAAAGATAGACCTAGGGCAGGGATCTCAAACTCTGGCCCACCAGATGTTCCTTGCTTACAATTCCCAGAATTCTTTGAAGGCAATAGATTGACTCATGGGAGGTGTAGTACTTAAACATCTGGGGTGGCCATCGTTTGAGATCCCTGGTTTAGGGTCCCCACTCCACTCACTTCTTAGCATAGAAAAGGCACGCAATATGTTTACGACTACAGGGCACACTTATACTAAAGATGAGTTACGGGGCTGTCCCTGTAAACATCATGCAGACCCATGCTGATCCAGATCAAGCATGCTTAAGGTAATGCTATCTTGCCCACTATACCCATGAGACAATGAAGAGATGATGTTCTCACATAGTACGCACAAGCATGTTACACTCTGATGAAAATGACCAGATAATATTCGGTTCAAGAACATTGCGCATGCACAAGGTATATTATAAATTACACACAAGCATCTACACGATGATAGACCAGCCATAGGCATCTGACAGATGCAAAGATCTCCTTACTATTCATATCTGAGAGAACAGTAAGCATACACAAGAATTTTCGAGATGTTAAAGTTCTGTCTGGATTCTATTTGCATACCAACAGGGACATTGTATGCCAAACTCCCTCTTACACACAGTAAATTCAATATAAGTTTATCCTGTGTTTCTGCCTACGCTGCATACAGGAAATTATCATATTCCTGCCCACGAGTTGTCACGGCTCATGCCCCTGCATTCTCCACGAACAAGCGTGGCAAAGAACTCATATTTTCACCAGTCCATATGTAAACCTATAGCTTCAGCACATCAGGTTAGTCACTTTCTTTTCTCTCTTCACCCTAAAACTTGGGTCTCTGTATATTTCTTATAGTTATGCAACTCCAAGGCTACTTACTTTTCCTGTGATCCGGCCCTACTCCAACTGGCTTCCCTATGCAGTAGAAAGACATTTTGATGTCTCCTTCCAAACTGGACCCTTAAAGGCCGGTATTATCTTTAACATAGCAACCACTACCGTACTATATACGTTCAAATATAGCCATTTTGGAAGGTGCAACTTATATAATGATACATTACACCAGGGCTCAAAATTTCCACTCGCCTACATGCATTTGGCGAGTGGAAATGCACACACAGGCAGCACAATAAATTATTTTGTGCTGCGTATTCCGGCAGTGCCACCATGCAGTCCCCCCTTCCCCAGGCTGCACGGTGGCAGGAAACAGCTGCCTAACCTGACCCAGCTCGTCTGTCACTGGCAGGGGTGTGGAGAGAAGCTTCCCTGCCTCCACGCTCTGCTCACACTGGGGTCTGATGACTGGGTATACATGTATCTGGGGTCTGATGTCTGGGTATTAATGTTGTTTTTGTAACTTAATTCTACAAAAAAACTTTAACAGTGTAATTTTATGATAATTTAAGGGGGTGTGTTTCTGGGGGAGAGTTAAGGGCTGGGTAGGGATTAGGTGGAGCAACTGGTGGCGAGTAACTCTTATGGCCTGGCTAGTAGCTTGGGACTTGAAATTTTGAGCCCTTCATTACACTACTAGTCTAGTTCTTTCAGGGTTATTCATAGAGCACCGAATTTGTTCCCTGCACTTCGGGGAATCAAATTCCCCCACCCTGTGGTGAAGTCAGCATTCACCACCGGGTCCCTGAAGTCCAGGGAAAAGCTGCCGACCGCATGCGAAAAACCCACCACAAAACCGCTGCATCGATTGGGAAAAACCGCTGCAAAGCAACCGGGAAAAAATCTGAGCGACCTGAAAAACCACCGAAATAAAGCACCCGACGATTCGCCACAAACCCACCAACTGCATCCCCAAAAAGCAGACTATCCGCCGAATAGAGCTCCAACTAGCCGCCGGAAAAAACCTACAAGCTGACGAACGGGGTAAAAAGAGAAAAAAAACACACTGCAACTTTAAAAAGCTGTTTGCAAAAAAACTACTGCACGAAAATTCCTGAAAATTACATTTAAGGTCCTATGAATAATAATAAAACGGTGTGTTACAGAAAAGAAATAAACTATTTAAAATAAAATCGGGAAAAAAATATTTGCCGAAAAATGCCTAGAAAATCCTAAATAATAAAGAGACTTTTTGCTGCAGATTAAAATAACTGTTTAATAAATATTCAATAAAAATGGGAATATTTTTTACATTGATCCCTATGGGATTCGCCTGAATAAACCTGCTGAATGAAACCACCAAACATCAGGGGAGCACAAACAGGAGGTGTACATGATACATGATGAAAAGATGACCCTGCACGTAGGATAACTGTCCAGGTAGTAGAGCACTTAACCAAGAATCTTCCCTACTCCAAACCAATGCCAGCTAATGAGTATTCTTCACCTAGTTAAATTTTGGGTCAACCCACCCCTCCTGTATTCTGAGACTGATGAGAGTTGACATAGTAGAAAAAAAATTAATGGTTGGTTCGGGTGAGCAATACTGCCTCTTTTAGGATTACATTTAAAAAAATCATAACAGTGGCACTGGTTTAGGTGGGTAAAATTGAGAATTTCACCAGTTTGTTGCTATCTAGTAAATAAACACCATAGGAGTTAAACAGAACACTGTTGTTAAAATCGGATATTTACAGTTATCATTTTCATGTCCGTTACAATAAAACTTATTTATGTTTATCCTTTTATTGAGTATCTTTATTGCACACTGAATGTTATTTTATTTCTTTTCTTACTATGCATTTTACAACTTACTATAACTCGCTTTGCATACTTATATACAGATTATTTTATGTGCTAAATCTCCTGTAATCATTTTACTTTATTATGAGGTCACTGTTGTGTCTACCATCCATTCAAGCAGAACATTATTTTCTTGCAGGGAGATGACATCGAAAGCGATTTGTCCCATATCATAAATGATTTAATACAGGGTGTTTACTTAAAAAAAAAAAAAAAAAATTATTATCATACTCATTACATTTTGATGTTGAAACTTATAAAAAAGGGTTCCAGGCTTTTAGAATGAGGACTGACATTGCCTAATCACAGATACGGAAGAAAATATCTCAGTTGGTTAGTGTGCTAACTGCTGTACTGTTATTGAGGCTAGGGTCAGACAAACACATTTTTCGCATTGTCCGTGAAAAAGTGTGTGAGAACGAATGAACGTATTTTTTCACGGAATACGCGATAGCGGGTCATACAATGCGCATTTTCCTCCGTGATTTTGTACGGATCATCAATAAAACTCTTTTTGCATCTGGACGTTATGTTGGCCGGACATTAGCAGCGTCTGACGTCTCCTAATCACGCACACATGCCGCTAGCGGACGCAGCGCACTCTGTACGTCAGGACTAGCGGTTTCACGTTCTCGAAAAAATGCGATTGTTTGCCGCTTGCGTTGCCCGGCCGCACTTTCATGCGGCCATACTTCGTATATTGCCTGTCATTGGACGTCATTTGCTGCTACTACCGCCGTGATAAAAGTGCGGCTGCACGCGCGTTCGCACTGCGTTCGTCTGACCCCCAGCCTAAACAAAAGTTTTATAAATATCCCCAAATAAAACATGATGTCAATTTCCAAATATGATTATTTGGAGATGATCACTCAGTATTTATTGCAACGGATGTATTGGAATGTCTGTGACAATATTACGAAATTCATCCATCCCTTTGTAGGACCCAAAGTCTGTTCACAACACAGTTTTGCAATCTATTTTTTTAATACCAGCTGGTTTGAATCAGCTTGTTACTCTTCCAGTGTTTATAATATGAGTACCATTAAGTTTGGTAGTAATAATAATTAAACGTCACAAACACTTGAATTTAATAGGAAAATGTTCATTTCAGTAAATATGATGATGATTATTATTTATTTTTTGAGAAAGGATTTTACCAGGAAGGATACATTGAGATTTCTCTCGTTTTCAAGTATGTCCTGGGTGGCGAGTATGTACCGTTAGGTGTCTTGCCCAAGGACACTTACTGGAGAGGTGCTCTTGCCGGGATCGAACCCATGACTCCACAGGTCTTAAATTAATATAAACGCCTAAAATCATTCTGTTGCAATCCAAGGGATCACCCATGACTGTTATTTATTGAGCAGAATAAAAGACAAATAAATTCATGCCGTTAACTTCTGAACGTAAAATATTTGAGTCATGAAAGGCAAACCAGGAAACTGCTAGAAGATGTATTTATATGTTCTTCAGAAAAATGGAAAGGACTGATAGTGAATGAGACTGGGAGGGGGTAAACTAATGGTGAGGGGAAATTGATTGGGAGATGGGAGAGGAGGAAGAATAAAACTCAGAATACTGGAGATAGTAAGATGAGAAGGGAAGGCTGAGTGTGTGGAAAAGAGGGAGGAAAAATAAGTTTGTGAAAGGAGGAGGAGGAGGCTCGAGGGTTGGGAAGACTGCGTCTCAGAGTTTGGTTTCAGCTCAGAGAGGGAAAATCACTGATCTTTAAAGGGTTTTCTTTATATTAAAATGGATTCAATACGGTGTCTCTGAGGAAGGTCAGCTCTGCAGAACGGTGAGTCTGGTGGCAATTTGATATGATTAAAAGAAGACAAGGTCCTGTATGTCTAGACCTCCTGTCCTGTAGCTGATTTTATCATCAAATGAGATAGAAGGGCACTGGGATAATGTCTACCTAGTCTACTGTCCATCTGTCCCTGCATGTAGGGCATGACATCCTTGTCTAAGTGTGATACTTTCAACCGTTAAGAATGTTTTTCCAAAGTACTGTACACAGAAAATGTTGATTGTGGTTTACATATGTGTACGTGAATATTTCCTAATGGATACCTGGGTAATATATCATTATAATACTTACTGACCATCATAAGTACTATTCGTATCATATATAGTCAGCCCATCTTGGTACCTGCACCAAACAACGTGGAATGCTTTTTGTCTATAATACTTGCCTGCTAAACAATATATCCAGTAGTAACATAACATAAATGAGTTTATCAAGTAGTTATATATGTTAGAAATGAATCAACCATAATGGAACTGCCTTTCCTCCGAACCAGCCGTCTGGTGAGCTACTTCTGGCGGTCGTTCTATGGAAACAACCACTGTTAAAAGAATTAGAATCACATCTGCCAACTCACTGAAATTTAGGAAACCTGAACATTCCATGAGTGTGTTGGAACATTGTATATAGTGGGAGGGAGAAGACACATGACACCTTTAGCCTCTTTGGCCATTGTTTGCAGATGGTCTCTCTGACACTGGTTGAATAAATGTTAACATTAGTGTTTTAGAAGGACTTTTTTTTTTTTTTTTTTCTTTTCGTTGCCTGGAAATAATCATGAGTTAAAACGAGAATGTGTGAAATTAAACTAAATTATCCATCTTTAAACAAAGAAAGTTTTGGCAGAAAATAATAATAATAAAAAAAATACTTAGACTGCCAATAGTTATAGAAATGTAATTTCTATATGAAGTCAAGCTAACAGATTGTGAAAACAAAGGGAGTAAATTGTCATTCAGGTTTAGTGTCCTGAAAATGAGCACATTCTAGATTTTGGAATGATGAAGGCTTGCGTCTAAGTCACACGCTATAAGTAAAATGACCCTGTTTAACCATGCGCGTCAGGAACACAGCATAAAGTTAAAAGACTATGAAATATGGGAGTGCTAACTGCATAATGTAAATTACTCTAATGTACACCAAATTTCCCATCTGTATTTAATGCGGCAGAAGATTTGTTGTTCCTTTTTTATTCCCCCTCTTCCTTTTTAGATTGTTTTGTTTTACTTAGACAGATTTTTGGCTCAAGGCTATTGTGTGCACACCTACAAGTGCGCCTATATATAAAAAATGCAAGGAAAGGCCTTAGGAAAGAATAATGACCTCACCTCCTTTAACACTCCCATCAGCTCGTTACAAAGGAATTTTAGGAAAATGTTATAGACTATTGCACTGTTTATGGCAGAGAAATGCAGAGCAGAGTTATTCAAAGAGATCCGAATTGCTGGAGAAAGGTAACTGAACGCTGAAATTCAGCCTAGGGTTACCTTACCTGGCCATTCGGCTATTCAGAGAGCAGGCAATTCGCCAAATCCTGGCGAATTGCCTGCACATACGGTGCCTGTTCGTTGCCTCGAGGGCAGTGAATCCTCATAGAGAAGCAATGCTTCGGCTATTCAGAGAACAAAAACCAGCAGTGAAAAGTTGCCGAATTGCCCTGCCATTCAGTGGTTTAATTTGGCAGGTTTATTCAGGCGAATCTCATAGGCTTCAATGTTAAAAAATATTCCCGTTTTAATTCAATATCTAATAAACTGTTCATTATAAAATTCTGCAGTAAAGAGTCTCTTTATTTTTATATTTTTTAGGACCTTTTAGGCATTTTTTGGGATTTTTTTGCAAACATTTTTTTTTCGTTTTTTTTTTTTTTTAAATCGCTTTTTCTTTTTTCTGTAACAGCCCTTTTTATTATCATTCATTGAACGTCATATGTAAATTTCAGACATTTAAGTTCATCAGTTTGTTTGCAAACAGCGTTTCACTTTCAAACATTCAAGCGTACTGTGTATTTTTTTTTTAAACTCCATTCGTCTGAGGTGTCGGCTTTTTCCGACAGCTGCTCTGCGCTGTGATCGGCTCCTGCTCGGGTTTCTCAGGCGTCTTTGGCGGGGTTAATCCAGATGTTTTTGCCGGTTTCGGTGTGCGTTCGCCCTCGTTTTGCGGGGAGTTTTTGGCGGGTTTGCGGCAACTTCTCCCTGCCCTACGGCAGGCCCTGTGGTGCTTGCTGAATACACCGCAGGGTCGCCGAAATGGAATTACCAAATCGCTCCGAATTGAAGATAATGAAAAGTCACCAAACGTGCGGTGGCTTTTCGATTCTCTTTGAAAAACCCTGACAGTTTTTATGTTGATTATGTACGATGATCTATCAGCCTGAGTGTTCTATATACACTGTAGAATGATGGGGCTGTTTAAGTGTTCTTTAAATATTAGTCTCTGTGTAAGGCTGGGGTCAGACCAGCGCACTTTTAACGTGCGTTCTGGCGCACATAATTACAGCCGCACTAGCAGCAGATGATGGCCAATGACGGCCAATATACGATGTACGGCTGCACAAAAGTCCGGCCGTGCAACGCAAGTGGAATTTGAATGCATTTTTTTGAGAACGCTGAACCGCTAGTACTGACGTACTGAGTGCGCAGCTGCGGCATAGCGGCGTGTTTGCGTGATTAGGAGATGTCAGACACTGCTAATGTCCAGCCTACATAACGTCCAGACGCAAAAAGAGTTTTATTGACGATCCGTACAAAATCACGCCCGAAAATGCGCGTCGTCTGACCGTTTTTGCGCATTCTGTGAAAAAATACGTCAATGCGTTCGGACGCACTTTTTCACATTCGCGGGGAAAAATGCTTTCGTCTGACCCTAGCCTTAAGGTGCATAGGTGTCAGGGGCAGCAGGTGAGGCTGAGCCTCACCTGCCATTAAGGGCTGAATGGGCTGCAGCTGCACAGATAATAAATCAAAGACAAACTCACGTACTCTGCGTTCCCCCGCCGGCTCCGTCTATCTTCTCACATTCTTTTTATTTTATTTTTCTTGCAGCAGTGAGCCTACGCAATTTGCGTAGCGGGACACTACGCAAATCGCGTAGGCTGCCAAGAAGTGTACAGTGCGGCGCACTGTACACTGAGGCCTCTGAGGCCCTGGGAGAGCTATGGAATAGCTTAGACCAATAGGAAAGCACTATTGGACCAAGCCATTCAAAAAACGATTGATGGGAGGCGGGCCTCCCATGCATTAGTTGGCACAGGACAATCAGTGGCCTCAGTGTCACACTAGGGCCTGCTGCCTGGAGGAGGACAGAGATCCTGGGGAGCCCTTAGAGCAGCCAGTTCATGGGGAGCACTGAGAGCCGCCAGATCCTGGGAAGCGCTGAGAGCAGCCAGATCCTGGGGAACACTGAACCTTAACCCTTCGTACCCGGTGTATATCTGGCTCTGATATGAGACAGTGCCTCACCAGCCACTGACCTCACCGCACGTCACTGATAGGGAGGTTATATGCCCCTGGCTACGATATATGTACCATATTTTCAGTGTATAAGACGCCTCCCATGTATAAGACGACCCCTACTTTTCTCACCCAACAATAAGAAAGCAATATTTTAAACATAGAACAGAACACATTTAACATTATTTTCAACGTATTCAAATACTAATAGCATATTCAGTAATTAGATAATATTTTTAAGATAGTGGTACATACGGCACCATGATATTATGCATCAGACTCAGCTTTAGACATATTGCTTTCTTCAGCCTCTTGCATCACTGCTTTCTTCTTCATCACTCTTAGTTCCAGACATTTTATTTTCTGCCATTTTCATGGGAGAGTGCTCAAAATACCGGTGTTGTCACATCTACACAATGCCCTCAGCTCCTGCCGCCAACAGGATGCTTTCGGAATTTCAATTGGTTTGTTCAACATCAGATGGCTAAGACGCCTGTTATCTAAGGCTCGTGATTGGAGGAAGCCTGTTTGCAGAGGGAAGCCTCATGATTGGAGGAAGCCTGTTTTCAGAGGGAAGATATTGGCAGTTTTGCCACGCAACGCCAGTTACTCCTGCGGCATCACATTGTGGTCTGCGGCCATTGTAGCAAGCGTGGTAATGTGAGCTGAGCATGGCAACACTCAGAACAGACCCACATCTGGTATGTGGTACCTGTTACTCTCGTGTATAAGGCTGGCGGCAGACGTACGCAGTGATCACGTCCTTGTTGCTGCACAGTTTAGGCTCATGTCAGACGAGCACAGTGTGAACGTCCGTTTTTGCGCACATAATAACGTCCGACGCAGCATAGAATAATCGCCAATGGAGACCCCCACACGAAGTGCGTCCGCACCGAACTGCAGGCGCACGGCGCACGCGGCAAACGGACGCAAGTTAGGCAAGAACGTAAAATCGCTAGAACGGACGTGTGGAGTGCGCTTCATCCGCCACGTCGGCATAGCTTTGTGTGTGCGTGATGCACTTAACGGACGTTAAGGCTGGTGTCAGACGGACTGCATTTGTGCGTCCAGCATTTTTTGACGGACAAAATGGTTTTCATATTTACTTTTTTTTTCCTGCTACATAAGGAAAAAAAAAATGTCAGTTAAAAAAACGAACTGTGTGGCCACTACTGCGTCTTCAGTCAGAAAGTGTGTCCGTACTGCACGGGCGCACAGTCCGTACAAAATGTGCTCATCTGACACCAGCCTTAACGTCCGTTGTAGCATAGAATCATGAGCAATAGAGACCCACACACGAAGTGCGTGTAAACCGAACTGCGCACGCACAACGCACATGGCAAATGGACGCAAGTTAGGCAAGAACGTAAAACCGCTAGACGGACACGCAGAGTGTGCCACGTCCGTGTAGCGTTCTGTGTGTGATGAGATGTCAGACGCAGCACATTTGCGACGTCCAGCTCCTTGACACACAAAATGGCTTTTCATATCCTTTTCAAATTTTTATCATATTAATTTTATTTCCCATAGTTCCATTTTTTTTCTACGTCCGTCAAAAAAAACGGACCGTATGGTGTCTACAGTATCTTCCCTCTGTACGTCTGTCCGTTATGCACGCACGCAGAGTGCGCTCAGATTGCATTCATCTGACATTAGCCTAAGATGACCCCCAATTTCTGGCTTAACAATTTTAGACAAAAGTATAGTCTTGTACATGGAAAAATACGGTATATAAAGGTGAGCAGCTGGCGAGCCTATCGTGTGTATACCTTCCTGCACCTAATGGGACAGATGAATTGGGCTGTCAGGATAAGATATGGGCCTAGTGATACAGAAAGATGCCCCGTTAAACTCTTCTTGAAGGGATATTTGTGAAGCATGGCCAGATATAGGAACTTTTTTCTGCTCTTTTTGGATATCACAATTAATGAAAATTGCTGAGAAAGATCAAACATAGTTACGTTACTCAGCCCTTACAGAAAGATAAACAAGACCATCCTTATTTGCCACTAGGACATGTAATGCTAGAGAATACAATGTAGTGTCTTATCTGTGTCTACTTCATATGTGACGTCTCCGTAACGTAGTATTTTTCTGAGGTCTATCAGATTAGGTCAAAGGCAACCCCTTCAGATGATGGATACACATCAGGTTGAACAACACGCTAGGAAGACTCCATGTAGAGGTCCCCTGTCATCATACTACATAAGGCACACATAAGTTTCTTATTCACTTTAACTGTTGATACCAATAACTCCTTGACTTTCGATAGACAGCAGTTTTGTATAAGTGTGTGCAGGCAGCTAGAGCAAAACAAGGAAAAGGAATTACCGGCTGTAAGAAACTAGTTTTAAGTGCTTTTACAAAATAACTTCACTAAAACATTCATCACTTGCCTCTGCCCCCCTGCAGACGAAGATGTAATGGGTACTGTTTGTAGCATGTGAGGGCTCTCTCTATAGTTTCTATGAACTCCTATGGATTTCAGAAAAGGTTACTAGTGGTGGCATGTGGTGCTTGACACCGCTGCCAGTAACGGTTAGCAGTTCCCGCATATTATGAGTTAAGATACAAATATAGCGTCTCGCAAGCAACAGAGTCGGTAGTAGGGAGTTGATAATGATTGACAGCTTGCACTGAATTTTTCCATTAGTGGCTCTCTATACGTGCTTCAACCGAAAAAGAGCCTGGGTTGGCAAACAGGTCTCTGTCCATTAAACTTCTGCTCCCATGTTCCTCATTTATTTATTTATAAAGTATTTTACCAGGAAGGATACATTGAGATTTCTCTTGTTTTAAGTATGTCCTGGTTCAAAAATTATTGAATTTATACAGAAATACAAAGTAATAAATGGAAGATATTAAGAAAAAATAACACAAATATACCCATTAACACAGAAAAATAAGTATCAAGGAAATATATTCACTATGTTACATGTTTACAGGTGCATTCTGTATTGAGGTATATTAATAGAAATCTCTTAAGTGACTTTAGACTGGGGGAAGATTTGATGGCGTCTGGGAGGTTATTCCAGATTTGTGATGCTCTATAGGAAAATGGGGATCGAGACACTTTCTTTTAGATGGAAGCTGTGTTTTCACAATGATGTAGAGTTCCAGAATGGTAGGAGGAATTTGGATAAAAATGAAAGAACTCTGATAGTAAGACTTTGTAATTCTGCATAACTGCATGCAGTTTATTTAAAGAAATAGTTTGTTACGAATAATCAATCTTAAATAGCATTCAGTATAAATAGCATTCATGAACAACTTTCTTTGTTATGCCCTTTTTATTCCCTTAAAAAAAAAAAATTGTGGAACACTCAAATGTTTTGTATGCAAGTTCCGCGGTACCTGCGCAGAAAGATGGCTACACACCAGTCCTCATCTGACATTTCCCAGATCACTTGGTGCATGCCGACATCATCAACATCATTGGCGTGCTGACATCATTGATCCCCGATTTGGTACTCAGCAGCCAGGATAGTCAAATCCCTTCTGTCGAGTGACAGTTCTGTGGATTGAGCAGCCGTTGCTTTTCAGTCCTTTTGCATTGAGAGGTTTCTGATTGGCTATGCACTTGGATTTCTTGAATGTAAAACCACAAAGGAATATTCCAATGCTGGAGAAAAAGTGAATTTAAAAAAAAAAAACAATTAAGTTAAAAATGAGAAGGGTGTAAGGACACATTTATTTACCCCTGTTTTACCTTAGAGCAGTGGTTTTCAACCGCGGTCCTCAAGTACCCCTGACAGGTCATTTTTTCCAGATAGCTTAAGCACAGCACAGGTGATATTATTTGCTGCTCTGTGATTGCAGGATTCAGCCTGCATTTCCCCAAGGTGATCCTTAAAACCTGTACTGTTAGGGATACTTGAGGACCGTTGTTGTAAACCACTGCCTTAGAGCAAGGGTTTGCAACCATGGCCTTTCTAGGTGGTTTGCAACTACATCTCCTATGAGGCTCAGCCATTCTAAAGAATACCTGAGCATCACGAGAGATGTAGCTTCAAAACATCTGGAGAGCCAAGGCTGCAGACCCTTGCCTTAGAGCAGTGGTTCCCAACCGCGGTCCTCAGGTACCCCTAACAGGCCAGGTTTTCCAGATATCTGAAGCACAGCACAGGTGATATGATTTGCTGCTCAGTGATTGCAGGATTCAGTCTGCATTTCCCCAAGGTGATCTGCAAAATCTGGCCTGTTAGGGATTCGTGGTTGGGAACCACTGCTTTAGAGTATCCCATTACAGGTAAGTAAAGATAACAGTATTGGGTATACTTTATTGCTGCTGCCGCTACTTGTTTGGAAAAGTACAAAACACCATTGTGGTCACTGGATGACAAATTGTGAAGTTTGCTAGTTTTTTATTTGAATACTTTGCTTCCAACTATGTAGCACATATTCTATATATTTTGCTGGTTTGAACAATCCAGCGACCTGGGCATTATGCAGAACATAGGTGCTAGTCTTCACACCAGTAAATCTAGAAGTCCAGCAGGGCTATTCAGAGAGGTGAAAACCTTGAGAATTGGCAGGAGAATGAGCAATCTAGACCAAATAGCCAATTTGGAAAGTGAGATAAATGGGAGAATTTTTCTGGTTTGACTATTTTGACCTAGAATTTTCAATTCTCCAGTCATTCTCAATGTTTTCACCTTTTTCTGAATAGCCCTGCAGGGTTTTCTTCCAATTCTTATTCAGCAGTAATGATTACGGTCTACACTGAATCCCAAGCAGTGGTGTAGCGTGGGGGGGGCTGGGGGGGCCGTGGCCCCAGGCGCAGATTTCTTAGGGGCGCATAATTTCAAAAGAAATTTGCGCCCCTAAAAGTTGAGGCCCGGGCTTGGGCAGCTGTTCGAATGCTCTATCGGCATTCGGACAGCCGTCCCTGGAGCTCCGTCTCCGGCATACTTACCTGCCTGAGCAGCGCAGGGAAAGTTTCCTCGCTTCCGCTCTTTGAAGGACCCAAGCCGCGGTCACGTGGGAGTCCCACGTGACCGCGGCTTCGGTCCTTCAAAGAGTGGAAGCGAGGAAACTTTCCCTGCGCCGCTCAGGCAGGTAAGTATGCCGGAGACGGAGCTCCAGGGGTGGCTGTCCGAATGCCGATAGAGCATTCGAACAGCCGCCCCATGTCTGGTCTGGGGTCTGAGCTGGGGCATATCCATGAGAGCTTGGGGCAGTATATCCACGAGCTGGGGCAGTATCTCCATGAGCTGGGGCATATATCCATGAGCTGGGGCAATATATCCATGAGCTGGGGCAATATATCCATGTGTGAGCTGGGGCATATCCATGAGCTGGGGCAAATCCATGTGTGAGCTGGGGCAAATCCATGTGTGAGCTGGGGCAATATCCTTGTGTGAGCTGGCTGGGGCAATATCCACGTGTGAGCTGGCTGGGGCAATATCCAGGTGAGCTGGCTGGGGCAATATCGATAACGTGTCCACAGGTTGGGGGGGGGGGCACAATTCTTGGCTGGCCCCGGGTGCTGACAACCCACGCTACACCACTGATCCCAAGTCACCTGGTACTACAGTCCAGACATTAGGAAAAGCTAGCTTCAAAAGCCACTTAACATGTCATCGACAACATATATGATCTTTTCACTCAAAGCTACCATGATCCCCATAACAATAAAAGTAAGTTGTATTCTAACGGAAGGTGCTATACTAAACTATTCATACATGGTGTATGTTTGTAAGTGTATATATTTCAAGCTTATAAAAGTCTAACTGCTTGTGATTTGTCACCTCTACAGAACACGCAGAATTAACCAAAGACACCAAACAACAAAATGTGGATTCTTTGGATATCAGTTCCTTGCTTGTTCGGGTGTTTTATATCTACCAGTGGGAGAATTCTTCCAGAAACAGGTAACATCCACATAATTCTCATCTCCTTGCTTTACAATAATTCATAAGGCAAAAACATATTCCACAGTGTTGTAAAATTGATAAGACAAAACAATCATTAGCCGAAAAAATAACAACAGGAAATGATGACCCTGCTCAATATTTTACAATCTAAGAGGAGAGGTGTGACACAGGGGTGAGGGTAAATAGCTGAGTGTGAAAAGTAATGAGATACATGGGGCTGGGTGGGAGATAAATCGTGATGGGTGCAATGGGGAGGTTATAGAACAGCTGATAAGTGTCTGTAATGTGCTTTTAGAGATGTCTTGAAAGACTGGAGGCATGTGGAGAGTCAAATATTGTGAGGGAGAGAGTACCATAGATAGAAGGCAGCTCGCAAAAGGTCCTGAAAGTGAGAGTGGCGGGTACATATACAAGGAAATGATAATAACCCCTTAGTGACCAGGGTGTTTTACCGTTGTCTGTCCGAAAGTACTCACTGTTTTTACATTTCTGCGCTGTTTATGTATAGCTTTAATTTTCCTCTTACTTGTTTAATGTACCCACACATATTATATAATGCTTTTCTCGCCATTAAATGGACTTTCTAAAGATACCATTATTTTCATCATATCATATAATGTACTATAAAAAATATATGAAATATGATGAAAAAAT
Organism: Leptobrachium leishanense; assembly: GCA_009667805.1. Classification (NCBI taxonomy): domain Eukaryota; kingdom Metazoa; phylum Chordata; class Amphibia; order Anura; family Megophryidae; genus Leptobrachium; species Leptobrachium leishanense. Next base: position 238,675,927 of record CM019064.1, on the reverse strand, counting down.
TGGAAAAACAAAACACTTTTTCGAACTTTGACCCTCAAAATCTCTTACACATCTAGAATCGCCAAAAAAGACCCCGGCTAAATAGTTTCTAAATGTGACGTGCGTCATTTGGACTTGGGGTGTATGGACCTGGAGATGGATTTGGGAGGTGCAGGCCGGATGTTCTGTGTCACTTCCTTGTCCTCTCTTTAGTGCATGTAATCTGAGTTTTGCATGAATAATGCTATTATCTATTTGTTACCGTCCATGTGTACCTGCTGCATATCTGAGGAGCTGTTAATCTGCCTGTTCGGCAAACACTGTCCCATTATCTGATTCCTGTTACAGTGGCTTATATAATTACTGTGTGGTCACTAATTGTTAATTTATGCAACGTCACTCTGTTATCTAATGTATTCTGGCATTCTGATATGCAGCCTGTGATTACATGCCACCATATTGTTTCATGTTTAGACTTGTCTGGTTCACTTGAGGCTGGGGGGGCAGGGTGTAACTCTCCATTGTCTGTAGCCCCTCCTGGAACTGTATTCAATAAAGGTGTTCAGTCTGCCTGTCCCATTCTAACCCTTAAAGACCCCAGATCTATAGTCTCGTTTTATTTCTGGGGGATGATAGGCTCTCTATGTGTCCCGTTCCTTAAGATTCGTCTGAGGACAGAAGGAAGGCATGGGAGTCTGCCTGGGTAGAACATGGGGCGGGGGGTCCTGCAAGGAAGCAGCATTGACAGATGTGTCCCTGTCGGGGTACAGAGATCTGTCACACTAAATTTCGTCCAGAGTTTAGAAATACCCAATGTTTACTTTTTTTTTTGTACATAGTTTTTTACATTGCTTTTTAATTCCATCCATGCTGAGCCATTTCACCTGTGTGCTGAGCTCATTTTGACCTTTTTGTGCTCAACATGTTTAATCACGATTTGAAGTCATAATTTGTGTGGGTCGTATAATAAAATATAGCCTTTTTTTCAGCAGACACGGCAGATTCATAATAACCCTGTGTACCAAATCTAGCCCGGTCTGACTACCCTCTCTGGTTTCTGACTCTGGCTTGTTCCTGACCTTCTCTTTCCTGTGTCTTGTAGCTAGATTCCCAGCTATTCTAAAGATCGTCAGTTTACACGTTACACTGGCCTACTAAGAAACCTGCCCTGCTTTCACAGCAAGGCACTGGGACACGTGGGCAAGCCTTGTTATGGATGTGGTTTCCCCTTCATTCATGCTTGGGCCTGGCAAGTCAGTTTTCTGATGCCCCCTCTTAAACCCTCCCACCTCTGTCCTGAGACCATACCTTTTCTTTTAATATTCAAATTCAGGAGGTGTTGATGTACATCAATAGTAATGTATTTTTTGTTTTTTGCCTGTGGATGCACGTTATTAAAATTCATGCAAACTCAGTTGAGGTTTGTTTGATGTACTTTGCGTGTCTGCAGCTCACACTCCATATTAAATGTGTCAGACTGCTGTGGCTGCAGGGTTAAACATGAGTCAATATCAGGTTCCAATAAGCTGATAGTATGCTGTGCCTCAAGGCCTATAGCTAGACTAAATTGTAATTTTCTATATCGTCCCATGTTATGTTTCTACTCACTTATTATAGTTTATAGCCTACAGAATCCATAATCTAGCCCACACATTTGATCTATATCAAACCACCATCAGCAACTGATGAATCACCTGTACCATTAGGCGCTGCGTTGTAATGATGAGGGAATTCATCTTAAATCCAGCAGTGTTTATTCCAATATTTTCAAGCAATTTATTCTATGTATCGAACACTGATTTATTTTTAATAAATTCATTTTGTGTAAACTTAATTGTGTTTCCATTTGAAATTAACGCCTTATGAGTATGTGATAGTTCATAAATCCAACCTCTAATGATACAATGTTGAAACTGGACAGTTTTATATATGTTGGTTGTGGCCACAATATTTTATTATAATAAAACAACTTGATGGAAAATAGTGACGTTTGAGGAGGTCATTCTACTAGATTAGACCTACATATATAAAACTTTAGATATAATTGCACTAGTGTTTAGTCATTTCAGTGTTTGAAACATACAGGGTTATTCAAAGAGATCCGAAAAGTCACTGCACGTTCGGTGACTTTTTGTTCCCCGCACTTCGGGGCGATTCCTAGTTCGCTGACCCTGCGGTTTATTCAGCAAGCACCACAGGGCCCCCGTAGTGCAGGGAATACTCGCCGCCAACTCACCGAACACTCAACGAAAACCCAAAGAAACTGCCGCAAAAACCAAGCCGAACACGGAAAAATCCAAGCAGCCGGTGATCACAGCGCAGAGCAGCCGCCGGAAAAAGCTGACTAGCAGACGAACGGGGTGAAAAAAAAAACCAGTTTGCTTGAAAGTTTGAAATTTGAGCCGCTGTTTGTAAAAAAACTACTGAACGAAAATGTCTGCAATTTACATAGAAGATCCATTGAATGATAAAAGGTCTGTTACAGAAAAATGAAAAACGATTTAAAAAAAAAACGGGAAAAAGATTGACAAAAAAAAAAAAAATCACAAAAAATGCCTAAAAGATCCTAAAAAAATCTGTAAATAAAATATACTTTTTACTGCAGAATAAAATAATAAACGGTTTATTAGATATTGAATTAAAACTGGAATATTTTTAACATTGAAGTCTATGAGATTCTCCTAAATAAACTTGTCGAATGAAACCACCGAACAGCAGAGCATTTCAGCAACTTTTCACTGCTGTTCGGTGTTCTCTGAATAAACAAAGCATTGCTTCTCTATGGGGAAGTTCGCTGCCCTCGAACAGGCACCGTATGTGCAAGCAATTTGCCAACATTAGGCAAACTGCCTGCTATCTGAATAGCCGAATGGCCAGGAAAGGTAACCGTGCGCTGAATTTCAGTGTCCGGTTACATTTCGGGGCCAGATCGGCTCTCTTTGAATAACCCTGATGAGAATATTTTTTTGAGATATGAGATCCTATGAATAATAATAAAAAGGTCTGTTACAGAAAAAAACACCATTTAAAAAAAAAATAGTCGAAAAAAAATCACTGAAAAAATCCTGAAAAATGCCAAAACAAATCCTAAAACATAAATAAAGAGACTTTTTGCTGCAAATGTATGAGGACAATGTTTAGAGGCGATGGAAGGTGCATTATCTGCCCAGAAGTGACTATCTTGTAGAAACACTGCTCTGTAAGGGCCAACCTCCGTATCATTGGATGGTTCCAGCCGCTGTCATTTAAAGAGATAAATCTAAAGGTAGCCATGGTAGATAAGGACGGTGGTTGGGTGAATATATGTCTGGAACAACCAGGTAATGGGTAGAAAGGTACAGTTTAAAGGGTGAAGACAGTAACACATAACAATAAAATCATGCAATATTGCTAAAGATGTTGATGTACTTGACCAGCCCGGGTAAAGACTCATATGGGATACAAAATGCGATATGCTGTGAGAAACTAGCGCCAATCACATATATACAGTTGTGTTCAAAATTATTCAACCCCCAATGCTGTAAAGGGTTTTAGGGAATTTAGTGTACATTTGTAATTGTATTCAGAATGAAATCCTACAAGGACTTTTTAAAGAACCATATGCAACTAAAATGACATCAATTGGTTTTGTAATACAGTAGTAAATGTTTCTTTTGTGAATTCTTCATTGACACAATTATTCACCCCTTAAAGACTACCACTCTGAAGAACAGAGGTTCATTCAAGTGTTTTCAATCAGGTATTGAAAACACCTGTGGATGTCACGGAGCAGCAATAAAGCATAATAAGCACCAATTAGGCAGCTTTAAAATGACTGTGATACTCAGCTCCTTCTAGACATTTACTGGTGTGGTTACAAACATGGTGAAGTCAAGAGAATAGTCCAGGAAGACAAGAGAATAGGTGATTACTCTTCACAGGAAGGGCAATGGCTATAAGAAGATTGCAAAGATGTTAAACATACCAAGAGAGACCATAGGAAGCAACATTCGCAAATTCAAGGCAAAGGGCACTGTTGCAGAAAGAAGATGCTGACTTTGACTGCTGTGCGCTACCTGAAGCGTAGAGTGGAGAAAAGTCCCCGTGTGACTGCTGAGGAACTGAGAAAAGATTTGTCAGATGTGGGTACTGAAGTTTCAGCTCAGACAATACGGCGCATACTGCGTAATGAAGGCCTCCATGCCAGAACTCCCAGGCACACCCCCTTGCTGTCTCCAAAGAATAAGAAGAGTTGACTGCAGTATGCCAAAAGTCATGTGGACAAACCACAGAAGTTTTGGGATAGTGTTCTGTGGACTGATGAAACAAAATTAGAACTGTTTGGGCCCATGGATCAACGCTATGTTTGGAGGAGGAAGAACAAGGCCTATGAAGAAAAGAACACCTTGCCTACTGTGAAGCATGGCAGGGGGTCAATCATGCTTTGGGGCTGTTTTGCTTCTGCAGGTACAGGGAAGCTTCAGCGTGTGCAAGGTACCATGAATTCTCTTCAGTACCAGGAGATATTGGATGACAATGTGATGCAGTCCGTCACAAACCTGAGGCTTGGGAGACGTTGGACCTATCAACAGGACAATGATCCCAAGCATACCTCCAAGTCCACTAGAGCATGGTTGCAGATCAAAGGCTGGAACATTTTGGAGTGGCCATCACAGTCACCTGACTTAAATCCGATTGAGAACCTCTGGTGGGACTTAAAGAAAGCAGTTGCAGTGCGCAAGCCTAAGAATGTGACTGAACTGGAAGCTTTTGCCCATGACGATTGGGCGAAGATACCCGTAGATCGCTGCAAGACACTTGTGTCAAGCTATGCTTCACGTTTAAAAGCTGTTATAACTGTAAAAGGATGTTGTACTAAGTACTAAGATTGAATGTCACTTGGGGGTTGAATAAAACTGATAATGATGTGAGCACAGAAAAGACATTTGTGGTTATTTCATTATAAATGTTATGTTATATTTGTCTGACCTACACGTGCCTCTTTGATTTAATTGTAAGCAAGATGACTGAATGATCAAAATCAATGTCAAACTGGCCAAAACACTCAATTTCAGTGGGGGTTGAATAATTTTGAACACAACTGTAGGTGTCTAAGCTGCTTGTGCAATACAGAAAAGATTTTAAGGGCTGCTGTATCTGGACAAAGGTATAAGTCAGGCCCATGTAGGATTACAACTAATTTAAAGCAGGCAAAACAATCCTGCTAGCGCAGGATGAAACAGTGATATAAATGTTAAATGATGAGGTGTATCAGAAGCGGTGATTTCCATATATGCATAAATATTGTTATTACTGCCTATACATAGAAAATAGAAATGCTTTGGATATATAAAATCAATACTTAATTTCTCATTGAGTGTCCACTTGTTTCCATCTCACATGTGCATATGTAAAAAAATAATCTGAAAAACATACAATAGTGCAACATTGCTTAAAATGTTTTGTGAAGGACGAAATGACAGTGGTCTATGCATGGCCGGCTTTTCGTGAGTGCACCCAACCTGGTGCTCAAATCGGCCCTGTGTGGCTGCAGTTATTCCCTGGATGTGAGAGGAGCATCGTGGGGAATCCCTCCCCAGCACTGACGACACTCTCCTCACATCCTGCTTCTGTTCCTTCTTGGCACCATTGGTAAACATGGATGAAATATCAGCTTCCAGTCAGGCCCCTTTGTGGAGATCTCAGAGCATGCTGAGCTTGGTGGGTCTCTAGCGGCTTGCAGCTCTGCCTCCTCTTGCATTGCGGCCTCCGCCATTTTGCCAAGCCAGCTCAGATAATGCCGCATCAACTAGGCACCAGATTCCCCAGGCGAGCTCTCTCGCGCCTGAGAGGATGGGTGCCTCTTTCTCCGGCCCATGGTCACGATATTCATCATCTGGGGTCTTTACCGGTCGCTCTTCCCCGGGTCCGGAGCTCCACACTCAAGCGGCAATTCGCACGGAGTTCCGGCCATGCCCCCCATTCAAATAATTTTGTATAACAGTATCACTTTAATGAAATATTTATTTATTTACTAAATAAGAATGATGCTTGTGTCTTCCACAGAAAAGCTGGCATCACACATTTCTAACACAGTGCCCTACCCTGATCTTCATTTTAATTACATATTTTTGACACCTAAGCTATCTCAATCTGGGGCATCTCATTTATATTATTTTGAAGAAAATTCAGGCAGCCACATCTGTATGTCCCAAGTGAGCCGTTTTACAGTTATTATATAATGTTATTGCTGATTATCAACGATCAAAATAGTTTTCAGCACTGTCCATGGAGGAAGAAAAGAAGAATGTTCAAAATTTACACATACATCAACTAAGGATGGTCTCTCTGGAGATGACTAAACAGTCCTCCAGACTTTATTTTGTTTACAAGCAACCAGCATTTTATAAGTAATGCATGAAACCTAAAACACACATAAACTTCTGGGAACAGTTTTCATCAAAGTTAGCAGTCATAACTTGCATCAGGTTTTGCAGCCATGCAATGTTTATTAATTACAAATGAGAATGTAGCTTTTGGGTACAAATCAGACTCATATTCAGAAGTACAGAGTGAGGGGCAGGAATTACCTATTTTCTGACTATTAGAAAGTGCCTGGATACTCCAGGCACATCCCTTGTACAAGCCTATTTATTTATAAAGTATTTTACCAGGAAGGATACATTGAGATTTCTCACAAGCCTATGGGTTTGATATTACATAACCTTCGTTTTGGCACACAACAAATCAGTGCCATTATAGATGGTAGGGGATTAGCTTCACCCAGAAGCTGAGATCAGTGAGCACTGACCTCAGCTTTATCAGTAATCGTGACTCTTCGGGACTCTCCTGCAGATAACTCTCAATGCTTTCACATTGAGAGCCACTGGACTGGCTGGGTGGTTGTTCATGTGTCATCTGCAGCTCGAACAGAATTGTTGGAGCACAAGGCCAGGTGATGTATCCAGCGGCATCCCGAGTGTTTCTCGGGGTTACCGCTTCCAACATATGAATTGAACCCCAAGCCACACTCAGGATACTGCTAGGGCGGAGGGGCAAAAAAAAAACAGAGCACTTTGAGACATGAAAATCTGCAAAAATTAGACCGCCAGGGAGGTTAATACAGGAGGGGTGGTTGTAGAATGTGTCAGAAGAGGTTCATTTTTATCTCCTGAGCTCCCCACTGGTTTTAAACCTACAGGGTTATTCAGAGAGAGGTGGAAACCAAGAGAATTGCCAGGAGAAGAGAACAATCTAGACCAAATAGCCGATTTGGAAAGTGAGATAAATGGGAGAATTTTTCTGGGTTGGCTATTTTGACCTAGAATTTTCACTTCTCCAGTCATTCTCCTGGTTTTCACCTCTCTGAATAACGCTGCTAGTGTATCCCTTTGATACGGTTAGGGCTTCATAAGGAATAAAAACTCAGCTATAGTGTCAGGGAGAAGAAGAGTAAAAAAAATATTTGTGGCAGCTTGTCTTGCAACAGCCATCACATAATTTGGGGCATCCACTGGGTGGAGGCAAGATTCCGGATTCAAACTGCTGACCCAAAAACATTGGATTCAGCAGACAACAGCATCAGGAGGCAGCAAGCCAGCCGGTTTACGAATGCCAAGACTGCGTCAGATGGATCAGATTCCGGAATTCCCTTAATTCTGACATTGGACCACTTATGTTGAGCCTCATGGCATGAGCTAAGTGGGCAAACTGATTTTGAAGGGCATCCACCTTAGTGGCAAGGAAGGACCACTTTGATGCCGTGAATTTGGGTCTGGACCGTTGGCACTTGGGTACGTACCACTTTCACCTCTTCTTTCACCCCTGTGACATTGTTCTGCCACAGGGCCCACATCTCTATGATAATTTGGTGAATAGATTCCTTAGTTTAGAGCAAAGTGTTACATGGCACGTGACCCACCTCTGAAGGACTAAATTTGGTGTTTGAGAACACTGGTGATTCATGATGTTGGCATCGTAGGCCACCCCCCATTGAGACATGAATGTCTCACTGGCAGGGGCTTCACATCTGGCTACATTTCTTGATTCTTTTTGTCCAAAAACAAAATTCCGCGTATAACAAATGAAGAGGCAGGTAATTTGAAAAACAAATGAAGAGTCAGTTAAGCAGGTCTACACAGATGTAATTTCCACAAACTCCGCAACAGACTCCTATAATGGCCCCCCAGACCTGGCCACAAGCATTATTCCATAGCTGGGACTCATTTGAAACAGTAGCCAAGGATGATCAAAAGAGCCTACAAAGGGACATCCGGATAGTCAAGGCTACCAGGTGCAGAAAAAACATAGATCAATGTTGGGTCACAATAAAATATTGATTATTCAAGATATGTTAGAGAACTCTTGTATGTGTGACCATTCCTGTTACTGCTTGGCTCCCCCTCCCCAAATTGTAAGTTGACTTGGAAAAGGAACTGAGACTTTACCATTTTCGAGTGGAGCCATAAGAGTTAATGGTTACCTTGTGACTCTTAACGGATTATACGGAATAAAGCCATAGGTGTTATTTTAACCATAAAAATAATAAATCAGACAACCCTTCATGTAAATTGTGGAATAAGCTGATGTGAACTGCAATTTATCATTTTGCAAACAGCAGTATTTCAAAAGAACAACTTTGAAGCTTCATGATACATTCTGAAAACAAAGCCAATTGTTATCTGTCAGACCAAGTCTTAAATAACGGAAAATTGTTTTCGTCTAAAGCGCGACATCTATCAGTGGTATGTCTGAGGATCAATAGGTATATTTCCATGATTTCACTCCGTCTGCCATTTTTTCTTACAAATTCCTGCCTCATCTTACCGGTGTTCTAGACAGAAAAACACTTTGATATTGCAATTTATTTTGTGTTGGGGCAGCAGTCATACCTTAGGGGGTCTGTGTTGCCTTTCCAGTTGGCTCCCTCTTCCTCCTAAACATCTGTAGCATGAGTCAAGCACCATTGCCACATTCACACTATTCACCTCTATTAACAGAAACACAGTAACAATAACAGATTGGCTTCAGTCAATACACTTACTAAATATCCTCAACATATCAAGCCAAGAATATAAATTAAAGATGACCTGCTGGGTATTGTCGCTTTATCCATACCGATGTTTTACGCGTCCTGGAGTCCAATCAAGTGTACACGTGTATGGTAATGTTGTCAATTTATCTTAATGTTGTTAATCTCCCAAAGCATGGAAGCTTAGCGGAATATTGAATAGGTGCCAGCATTTAAAGTTATTTGAAGTTTGCATCAAAGTTAAATATTTGTCCTTGAAGTAAAATAAATTTATGTCTACAGGCATCCAACCACACATTTCATCTGCGAATGTATAAAGGGAAGATTACGATTATTGAAATTAAAAAGTGTATCATTTTGTGTTAAAATGAAATTGGAGATAATGGGAGTAAATCCCTCTGCGAGTTTTATCAAAGACGATTTCAGCTACAGAGGACGTGCAAAGTAAAAAATGTTATTTAGGCATGAAATACCGCACGGTAATATTAGCAGGATGTTGTAGGAACACATTCTTTATAATCAACAAAAACACACATTATTTGCTCAAAATGTTAGTCATATCATTTAATGTTTTGACTTTTGAGCTTCATGTGTTAGTTAAACATGTTGGGCACTATTACATTCTTAACCCGAAAACGCAAACTAAATGCGTATTTTTTTGTGCGAAGCCTTAAACGTTAACGCACAAAAATCACCGCTGGAATTACATTCCTTGCGCATTATTTAATTCGCCGGGAAATTGCGCTCGTAAAACCGATGCGCAAAAATGCGTGAAAAGTACCGTTGCGCACAGAAATCAGTGAGCGCAATGTAATTTTTAACGCGAGTGACATTTTGTGCGGACTGCGCACAACAGACGTACGTTCTGACGGAAGACAAGGTAGTGGCCGTCATTTTTGACGGATCTAGTAAAAAAAACGTGCGCATCGACGTTCTACTTTGTCAATCCGCAGATTGGTACGGTCAGGTTGTTACAATTTGCCGTTACCACCAGCTTTTCAAAGACGTGAAAATTATGCGTGCAAACGTTGTCCGTTAAATTTTGTGCTAAGATTGTAATACCATGCGCGCACCAGCGCACAAACGCATTTGTGCTCACAATGTTAAGTATAGGATGTGCGCACTAAATTGCGCTTCCAAAGGGTTCGCGCCAGACCACTCGCGTTAGATGTTAACGCGCATTTTGTGCGCGAACGTCGCATTTGCCCCTCGCGTTAATGCATTTTTGCGCACAATAGTGCGCCAAGAATGTAATAGGGCCCGTTATGTCTATAACGCATCATGGCTTTGCTAAGTCTGTATTGACTTGGCAAGAACCAAACTGGCATGGCAGCTTTCTTCTGATTATACAATGATACTGTATGACGTCACATTCAGTGAATGTATCCATCCATGAATGCTAGGTGCGTTAAGGTTGCCACCTTTTGCCCATTTTTTTCCTGGACGCTTTTGAGTGGGTGTAACAATCCCAAATGTCAAAATTAAAGAGCAAGCTCTTTTGCATTGCTTCCCAACTTTATGCCCCACTCCCATTTTTTGTGCCACTTTAGTTTATGGCATTTTGTGTCCCTCTTCCAATTCTATGCCCTCCTCAATTCTATGCCCTCCTCTCATTTGTGCTCCTCTTCTCACCATCTGCTCCATTCCTCCTTCCCCTGTCCTTGAGCAATGTGTGTTAGTTGAGCTGGCAGTGACTGATGTGAGTGGTCTGGGAAGAACGGGAATGATGTATGTGGTCTGGGCAAGGTGTGAATGATGTGAGCAGATTGGGCAGGATGTGAATAATGTATGTGTGGTTTGGGCGCAGTGTGAATGATTTGATCTGAGTGTCTATCAGTTGTTTGGATAGGGCATGTGTGATGTGTGTGGTTTGGGCACAATGTGAATGATTTAAGCCGCTTGTGGGTGAAGTTCATAGTTTGGTGTTGGAGTGTGTACATGATGTGTGTGGTTTGAACTGATTTCAGTGATGTGAGTGGATTGAGCAGGATAGAAATGGCCTGAGTGGTTTGGGCAGAGTATGACTGAAAGTGTTTTTGGGCTGCAGATTCACAGATGAGATCTTCAATGTGAACCTTTTTCTTTGATAAACCAACACCTCCTCAAGTTTATCCTGAGTGCTGGACTGCAGATCATGATTGGCCTGTCAGACATATGCAGATCCAAGCTATCTCCAATGCAATGGATCCGATGAGCCATGAAATGCAAGCAGTTTGAGCCTCAAGCTGGTACTGCTTTGTGGTGGTCGCCCTTAGCAATCACGATAACCGAGCTATGTAACCAGGCAGCGCTGAGCCTTCGCTGTCACAGCCAGAGATCACTGTCACATTGAATATTGCCACCTTTGCCTAAATCCAGATATCTGCTTGTACTGAACAGCCAGGTTAGATCTAAACATGCGCAGATAACACAGGTCTGCAATAAAAATGTCATAGTACCCACAGTTTTTTTCTCGATGTATTGTTCCGAAGTACTAATTGCTGCTACCTACAGTGTCTTGCACAATTTCAATTATTTTCTTTATTTTGAACGGATTTCTGTGTTTCATATCAGAGAAATAAAAGTATATTGAACGTCTAGTAGAAGACCTGTACCCATCTTTCTCTTTTTTGGATTCTTTCAGGTTGTATTTGGTGTACTGTAATCAGTTGTAAAACATGGCTATCCATGGAACTGTCAACAGTCCAAGTAACCCACTTGTATATTTCTTGTACATAAATATATTCAAAACTGGCAACAAAATACGTTCCATGTGGCCATTTTTATTCAGTCTTATAATCCATCATAAAAAGGTAATTTTTGCATTTAACACCCCAAATTCACATAAAACCACAATACATTTTGAAAAAAGTTTTTTTATGTCCCTCAAACACCTGGGAACCGAAAACCCAAACTGTCCAGGTTAATCCCGGACAGATACAAAACCTCAGCTGCACACCAGGTGGGCTGGCTACTAGGTGAACATTTCTATCTTGAAATAACATGTTTGGGGTCTAGAGATTGTGACTAAAAAGGGTATTACCTTAGCCCGTGCTGATTGTAACTTAAAAAACATATTTCTTTCCTGTATTTCTTTGTCCATAATCGAGTGTTTTCTGATATTTGGAAAAAGAAATGGTTTTCCAACTCACAGTAATGGATGTTCTAATACTCAATAGAAGACAAACATACAGTCAAAAAAAGTATGGCTGATTTTGCGAAATCCTGGCATTTTTAGTCCTGAGTGTTATCTACTTATATTAGTTACAGGTTCTATGTGACATTAGGTAAAGTGTGGTTTCAGAATTTGAAGAAAAAAAAAATTTCAGTTGGTACTGACAAATCTGGGGCCTATATACAAAGGGAGGCCCTGGAAAGATTTTTCTTGGAGACCACTTCCTTTCTGTCAGCTAATTCTTGTTGTTTCTGGCACTAAGGACAATTCAAAAAGCTTGACTAGAAATGTGATTTGCATGAAGGGAAAGTGAAAATATTCGTCTCAAAATGCCGAGCTAAGCATGTAGATAACTGGTAAATTGTAGGGTAGTAATGCTACAATTTTTTCTTTAGTTTAGTTGCAGGCACAATTTAATAATTGTTTAAAAATAAGGCACAATTCCAAGTGATCTGTAACTCTGAAGGCTCCACATTAAATGTTGGGCCGTACTCTCTGCTGCAGCCGTTGGGCCGTACTCGCTGCCATCAGGTTACTGTATCTTTACACTTGGTATACTTTGTATAAGAAGTGTAAATGTAATGGGAGCTGGTTAATAAGTGATGCCAAGATGCTAATTATTCTTGGGTGCAGAAAAAAAAATGTCAGACTGACAAATGCTGATGTGAAGTGATTGCATCTGTTTAACCATGAGTTAAATTATAAATGTATTTATTCATTTATTTACACAAATATCATCTCCAGAAGAACATAGCATACATCACATCCAGTAAATAAAAAGCACAACATTCCCACAGATTTTCAATTTCCAAACCCCTAATTAGGGGCTGTATTCCAGCCTTGGTTTAAACTTAACCAGAGCTGTAAACTTAACCTGTGCTCAGTGGGAGGGTGTTAATGACGCCGGGGCACATGCGTACATGGCCCGTTTGCGCAGCTGATGTGTGGCGCATGCCATTGACTGCAGGGGCACAGCCTGAGTTCAGACTATCCCGCGAAGCAAATGACGGTAAGGTTTCTATCCTTCTGGTACTATTCAGTCTCCCAGCCAATCCTTGGTATTTTGACCCCTTAGCTAGTATGGCTATATTGCGTGTTTGCTACCTAGACCTACTCTTTCTTCTTCCTTTGATTTGGTACGTCATATGCCTGCCTATTACTCAGATTAACTATCCTTCTTAGATGTATAGCTCACAGTAATCATTACATTTATTATGTGTCATGATAGCAGGAGGAAGCTTTACAATTCCAGGTCTAGACACTAAAGGTGAAACTCTGGAGAACTTTTAAACTCTGGAGAAGTGAAAATTCCAGGTCAAAATAGTCAAATCAGAAAAATTCTCCCATTTATTTCACTTTCAAAATAGGCTAATTGGTCTAGATCAGTGGTTCCCAACCACGGTCCTCAGGTCCCCCTAACAGGCCGGATTTTGCAGATCACCTTGGGGAAATGCAGACTGAATCCTGCAATCACTGAGCAGCAAATCATATCACCTGTGCTGTGCTTCCGATATCTGGAAAACCTGATCTGTTGGGGGTACACAAGAACCACAGTTGGGAACCACTGGTCTAGATTGTCCTCTTCTCCTGCCAATTCTCCTGAGTTTTACCTTTGGTGAATAGACCTGTTAGTGTACAATAGCCTTAAGCAGAATGTGGACTTAAGCAATAACCTTGGAATTGCCAAGCAATTTTCAACTTATTGTATGAATGCTGCAGGCTGCTGAGGGGTGTAATATAAAAATGGGATATCAGTAACAAACATCCTGAGATTAACTAAATATGAAAACAATTGATACTTTTTGCCTTAAAAGATCTTAATTATTTTGATCTCACAAGTTATAATTTGAGTTGTGAGGGTGAAATTGAAACCACTTACAAACTCTGCCATGTTTAAAATAAAATAAATAGTCTTTTAAACCAATTACTTGAATTGACATTTTCCGGGAAGAGTGGCCAACCCTCTGCTAAATATAATGAAGAGTTACAATTTAGAGCACGTGTTATTTTACCTTACATGACACTATGCATAATGCCAGGGAAGGATCAGGGTAGAGGTTGTTCCATCTGTAGCTTCAGGCCCATGTCTCAAGTTAGTAATAAGGAAAGCAAAAGAAAGCTTGCTATGCCTCCTCCTTGGAGAAGCACAGAACAAAAGTACAATCAAGTTGGGAAGAGTAAGTTAAAAGCACAATGTTCATCTAGTGGCGCAAAAGCACATCATGGCTGAAAAAGGTGGGACACAAACATATCAGGGGTGATAAAAATGTGACAAAGACCCTCCTGAACTATGAATTTTTGAACCAGCACTTCAAGCTTCTTTGTCTCATTCTGAAATCAGACGTGATTTTCTCCTTTTTGGTCAAAAGAAAAGTTTTTCGAGAACACCCCACTAGGTAAATTATCCATTAATTAATGTTCACAAGCCTAGTTTCACGCACGTGCCTGAGGCAGGTTCAGCAATTGTCATTGAGTGTAAAAGTGGTGCTTATGACCAAGCAGAATTTAAAGATGGCCACTCCCATGCAAAAGAATAACCCAGGAGATGCAATGGGCGAATGGTTTTACTGCATAATACACAAATTATAATATGTTTGAGTGAAAGTACTTCCTTGTACGTACAATGATGGTGTTGTGTCTTCTATTGTTTAGCAAATCTTGAAAATTGTAATCCATGGAATTTCACCGTATATAAACATAGGCTGGGGTCAGATGAGCGCACTGATTGCGCACAGTAACGGATGCCCTTTATAATGGATGATATAAGAACCTTGGAATTGTCAACTTAGTGTATGAATACTGCAGGCTGCTGAGGGGTGTAATATAAAATGGTATATCACTAGCAAACATCCCGAGATGAACTAAATATGAAAACAATTGATACTTTTTGCCTTAAAGGATCTTAATTATTTTGATCTCACAAGTTATAATTTGAGTTGTGAGGGTGAGATTGTGGTTACATTGTATCAGTTAGTTTTGACTGATGTTGAGAAAAAGTAAAAAAATGCTGTATTCAGGGGTTTCTCTACGTCCATGTAGCTTTTTCATTGATGCCATTTTGGCGTCTGTTGCAACATGCGTTGCCTGCGTGTGAAAAAGTGCACACGTGCGTTGTTCTCTATTGACTCCTTTGAAAAGCTATGATGGACAGCAAACAGTGCGGTCAGATGGACGCAAAAAGTGCACTCGTGTGACTGCAGCCTAACCCGTAGTATTTCTACATGTATTCAAGCTGTCTGTATTAAGGTGAATGCAATATGTATTGATATATTTTATTGATTTCCTAACAGGAAACCCGTGCCCAAGCTTACAAAATGAAGGGTCAAACTCAGGAGACATTAACGCAAACAGAACAGGTATGTCGCCCATTTAAAGTTCTATTGATCCTTTTAGGCTAATGTCAGACGAACGCAGTCTGAGTGCACTCTGCGTGCGTGCATAACGGACGTACGTACTGATGGAAGATACTGTAGACACCACACGGTCCGTTTTTAATGGATGTAGAACAAAAAGGGAAATATGGGAAACAAAATTAATTCAAATTAAATGACAGGTACAGTCAGCCAGACCAGAAAAACCTCTAAGCATCAACGTGGTGGACGTCGCAAATGCGCTGTGTCTGACGTTGCGTCATCACGCACACAGGCCGCTACGTGGACGCGGCGCACTCTGGGCGTCCCTCGTAGTGCTTTTACGTCGAGGCCTAAATGGCTTCCGTTGCCGTCTGCGTGATGTGTGCGCACTTCGGTGCGCACGTACTTTGTGTGTTGGTCTCTATTGATCACAAATCAATGCTACGACGGACGATAAACTGTGCAGCAACACGGACATGATGACTGCGTTCGTCTGACGCTAGCCTTAAATGTAGCTGCTGTTTTCATAGCACGTAAAGCCTTCAATTCACTGTCATTTTCTTGCTGATTTTCCAATTTTATGCGATATCAAGTATTTGTTTCATGGTTTAGATCTTTGCAATAGAATTTTGTTTTTTTATTTCTTCATTTCAGTTTTTGGGGCATTATTTGTTTGCTTCCTTTTTTTTCTACTTTTTTTTTTTGTATCCTTGCAAACACTCTGTAGGATTTACACTGGATCATTTATTGGTGTCTGGAAGGGGAGGCATTGTGATCTATGTATTAATGCAAAGGTAGAATTTTCTCTGGTAACCGACAATATAATTCTCAGCCTGCAGCCTCGCTCACAACTGTATTTTTACACCTGCCACAGATAATTATCTGTGAAAGTTTATGCCACTCGGCGCAGCTCTTGATGCCAGGGGAAAGGTAATAACATGTCTGACAACAGTACAAAATCTTCTACTTGTGTGCAAATATATCTCTGGATAATTTATCCATTTCAGAATACAAGGTGACAACTTCCTGACAACATACAGCACAGAAATAGAGAGATACCTCGAGAAATGAATAGGAATCACGTCCTGAGGGCAGTAGATGCCAGAATATTTAAAACAGCATGTATCATTAACTAATGTCACTAATGATAAAATATACAAATGCATTGATAATAAAGGTATCATCTGGCACTGGATTTATCTGATGCACTTTATATTTTTTCTTCTTCGTCTAAAATGGACTTGCTGTAGGAATAGTTTAAAAATGGAAAAAAAAAAAAAAAGAGTAAATTAACAAACGTAGAATACCTGCTTCTTGACATTTGCATATTGGGGCAATCATTATATATTATATATACTGTGATAAAGGCGCTGGATGCAGTGATCAGTACTTCCTCTTTCTTTTATTGTGAAGTCATAAAAGTAGCAGGGTACAGCAAAACATCAAATAAACAAAATATAAAAACAACTGCCTACTCCTTCATGCTGAGTCTAACTAAACATACAGGATGCCCTCACTGAATATTGGGCAGCTAGGCTGCTTGCCAATAAGTGGCACAAAATGAAAGGCACTTCCCTTATGTCTTCAGGAGTTTATTTTGCTTCCTTCCCTGCTGTAGCCAGCACACACACACTGCTCTCTCAGAGGGGAACTACCTCTCCTATATGTGCAGAGCAAGCTTAATCAGGCATAATGTTAACATCAACCCTATAGTGGGAAAATGGCATTCGCCATATGCCTACTAATATATTTATTTCTACTACCCTGCCTCTAATCACACTGTCACAATACGTATACATAAAAATCATACATAATAAAAAGCTTGATGGTGGAACAAATTATGTTTACTATATCATTGGTGTTGCTTTGCTATGCAATTATATTTCTTTACTCAATCAGCTTGCTATTGTTTTACCTTACTATGTTATTTTTGTCATATATGTTATAATAATAATAATATAAGAAAAATTTCTATCGGAATGTTATTGATAAGTTGATTTCCTCACTTTATTTCCCTGTTGCAAAAAAACTGTATAAAAACAACAGAAACAAAAACACATCTTAGCTTGAATTTCTCCATCCAGCAGCTCTGTTGTGCCCCATCAGCGCATACACCTACTAGTTTAAAAAGAGAAGATCGAAGGGTAACTGTATCAGTGGAGATTTATGAAGCTGGTGAAAGTTCACCCAAGGACACTTGAGGATTAGTTACTTATTTATTTATGGTATAGCATTTAGTTTGACTTGTTTTGACAGGATGCCCTGAAACATTGTAGCAGGTGAGAACTTTTGCTGAATGCGTTCATATTCTAAAGAATGAAACAGCGATGTCTGGGCAGAAATAAAACACCTGAAAGCCTGATTAATATTAACATTTTCTGAGGGGGGGAACAAACAGTAGAATACAGGAATGTAATTTCTCAATTCATCAGAGTTAATGCT
Source organism: Leptobrachium leishanense (assembly GCA_009667805.1). NCBI lineage: Eukaryota > Metazoa > Chordata > Amphibia > Anura > Megophryidae > Leptobrachium > Leptobrachium leishanense. The sequence goes on along the minus strand of CM019064.1, from coordinate 238,657,989 downwards.
GAATAAATGATAAATGATCCCTTTAATTAGTGAGTTGGACTCGACTCAACATTAATTATCGCCATGTCTTGCTTCCCATCCAGGATTCAATCTGATTCGCAAATTCTCCCTGAATAAACTGAACTCGGTGAAAAAGATTAAGAACCCCAAAGGTCCCCTTATCATGCGACTTGGAGGAGCACGGCTGGTGGAATCTTCTGCGTGAGTCCAGATTTACCAAATTATAAATTAAAAAAGCAAAAAATAATGGTATTGGTCTTGTATGTATACTTATTCCTATTGAATATTTACTAAGACAGATAGACACATAGTAAAGCTATACATAGATCATTTTGACAGTATGGCAGAATATGACCCATCTATGTTAAGAGTTTTTTGATCATTTCAATCACACCACACTGCTGCCACTCTGAATGATGTGCCCCTTCATATGATTGATGTGGATAAGAAGAATACCCTTAAGGAAGCTATATGAGAGCCTTGTAAACCCTTCCTAATCCTGGAAAGTGAGCCTCAGGCACATTATCATCCTGGGCACCCATCCAACTCATTACGCAACATAGAGCTGCAAGCTTCTTTTTTATTCCTCCTCTTTTTTTTGGCACTTCTCCCAGAAAAAGACAGGATGGCCAAAGGGCGGTAGGAAGAGAGAGAGAGTAGACCAGATTTGTCAAACAGCCTCTTGTTTTCCAGCAGTCCAGATATGACATCATCACACAAGAGGAGGGTGAGATCACACATACTACATGCAAAAAAAACTACAACTGTGTAACTGTAATCAAAATATGAGTTTTAGTCTCCCTGCATAACTGCTTCGTGATCTTTTATAAATCTGTATACATTCCAACCAGGTGGCAAATAAGTAGAACTTTTTAATCCCTTCAGGATCAGCGACAGAAATACTTAGTTCAAAATTACCTTGCCATCGAGTAACTTATAGTAAAATAGAACATTCTGATCATTTAAAAGCCGTTTCGACTTCGGAGAATGATTTGGCCATCAGTCCAATAGTAGCAGGGACATTTCCTATAAATAGACAAGAAAAGTGTAAGGACGGGGTCAGACGAGCGCACTATGTGCCCCCGTACTGACGTGCCTCCCGGCGTCCATCGCAGCTTTGCGACGCTTCGACGGGGTCGGTCACACGCTGCAGCGCACACACATGAATTGTTCGCACTACAAGCGGATGTGCAGAAAGCCTCCCCATCAAAACGCTAGATGCGCATTGGACGAGGCTGCAAAGAGTGATCCTCCATAGGGGGATCGAGCCTTGCCGTGCTGAGCGCACTAACTGCGGTCAGCGAGGTGGCCAGATGGGTGTCAGAGTGGAAAGACGTCCACTGTCACGGACGTTCCTTCCCCTTCCGCTCTCAAAGACGCTTGTCTGACCCCGGCCTAAAACCTGCCATTGTTTTTATATCTTCTTATTTAAAAAGTGAGGATGTTTGCGGGGAAGGGGGAGCATGTGATATCAATAAAGTCGAAATTTAGGACTTGCCTGTTGGGCGCTGTTATTGTGTCTCTCAGCTGTGTATTTGTATTTATTAATTATAAACTAAAATTAGGCTTTATCTATGGAAGAAAATGTCCTTGGAAAGTATAACATTCTGTTCTGTAATAAATTATAGCGTCCTAGAATGACACCTATAAAAAGAATTGAGCATGAATGTGTCACACAGCTTTTGTAATGTTGGCAATATTTCTGGACTCATATTTTTATTGTCTCCCCAGTTCTTGGTAAATACATGGGTCATCCAGTTCTAACAATGCTGGCACAATTTGCTGGGCCTTTATTTCTAGGGAACAGGAGAGCGCTAAGGCATTAAGATGTTCCTCTTAGAAATTCTTTCTTGATTTTTTTACTTATTCCCTGTCACTACTGTGGTATGGGGTATTATTCAAAGATGTTTTGTTTTGAATATAATGAGGCGTTACAGTCACTCATGATCCTTGATCCACCCTTTCGTGGCCAGAGAAACCTGCAATAAATTAGAATCCACCAGAGACAGGAGGTCGATGTGATGCCAGATCCTGTCTTGGCCAGAGATGGAGATTCCAGACATAATTCGTTATTCTTTGAGCAGTAATGAAACTGCCAGCCATCCATTCACTTTCCAATATATGGTGTCTCGTTTTCAATTTGCCTTTTTTATTTTTTATCTCTGGTTTATTTATTTGGATGCCGTTGTCGATCCATATCAGAGACATTTGACCATGACATTTACAGTTCAGCTGATGTTGGGTTTTTTGGAGAGCATTTAAAAATGCGTTCACTCGTTTCTGAACATAATTCTTGTAAAAAGCAACTCTTACACAGCAATAACCAGCACTTAGATTACCTTATTTAACTGAAGCTAGACACATCCGTATTGTTGATGCCTTCAGTCATACAGTGGATAAGTCTACGTACCCTTATAAACTGCAGGATTTTGAAATGTAAAGAGAAATAATAGCAATTTAAATGTTAGACTTTTTCAATCTGCAGAGTGATCTTCCAACAAAAAATCCCACAGGAAAAACAAATAGATAATTAATAGGATCATTTTTAACAGCTAATAAATGGTGACACCCATCACATAAGTTTACGAACCCAACCCAAACAGTACTTTTTAGAAGCACCTTTGCATTTATTACAGTTCAGTAGTTTGTGAATAGGTTTTGCTGTTGTCGTTTTTTTGTTGGTGTTTTTTTATATCCACATGGAAGAGATCATCCTTGTCTGATCCATTATTTTGAAAATCTGGTTATCCATCTGAAAGAAAAACAGAAAATAAACAATAATGATAAAACAAATAAAAGCAGTAGCCAAAAACAGAATTACTTTTAAAGAACAATTCTTGAACAAAATACTAAAATCGGGGCAGTCGGCAGGAACATTCAATTGGTTTTCAATAATGATTGCTCTTCTTTTAGGACAGTGTCCACACAATTGCTTTTCAGAAATAACACCCAATCTGTAGCAATTGGAGAATCCCACAGGGTTGATTCTGTAAAATGTTCTATCACTGCTGCATGAAGTTCACAGTTTTCAGACAAAGGACAGGAGACATGCTGTGTTTGACATTCATAACATCCAATATCAGACAGGTATTCCCACATGGTTTTCCAAATGAGTTCACGCTTGTGGTGACCCTGATGCTGAAGAAACAGACAACAGACGAAGACTGGTACCTCTTCCAAATCAGTGACCAGCTCGGATACCCACAGGTACTAACTCTCTTCTACATCTTTTCTGTCAATGTGTGAATTAGGTTACTTAAGGGCACGCTTCATTACTTGGAAGACTTATTTAAACATTTTTAAGTACTTAAACACTCCAAACAATTAGTATCAGTGTGATCCTCTTCACACACAAAATTGACTTTGTCCAGTATGGTATATAATGACAGTTTATGTTTAATTAAGATGGAATATCAATTTCAAGCTATACATTATACTTGTAATCAGTTATAGAAAACTGTCACCAAATTTCACAAGTGATGACACTAAAATGCTGTTATTTATATATTTAATGATCTGTTCTGATGATAATGATTTGTGCACCTTTTGTTATTATGTATGACATTATCACAGACATAGTTCTCAAGCAATTGTGTGTTCGGCTCACACCATCCTCTGCGTTTTCTTTTCATGAGGTGCCCATGTTTTTCCATATTGCTTCCATGTTGCTTCTGTATCTGAGGATCGCCGCATCACATCAAGTTTAACCTCTGCCATGTTTCTCTACTTTACAGATCTCCGTAAGCTTCAACGGTAGGGATCATAGTGTAACACTTCAGGCCAGGGGTCAGAACGCCGAGTACGTAGGATGCACCTTTACAGGACAGGGAGTTTACTCGCTATTTGACAATGGATGGCACAAGATTGTACTTAGCGTTCAAGATAAAGTGGCATCTATTCACATCGACTGTAGTTTCATCTCTTTCAAACCAATTGAGCCAAGGGGACCTCTCTCTATGGAAGGACATTCATTCATCGGATTGGACACAGTTAATGGTGCTCCAGTGCATGTGAGTATGAGTACACTTTTTTTAAATACTGGTTCTTTTGGCAGACCCTGGATTTCTTTGATGATTGTCCTATATAATTATGTTTCCTTTTCAATCAGATTGATATTCAGAAATTCTTGATATACTGTGACCCCTTAATGGCAATGCAAGAAGGATGTTGCGAAATTCTACCTGCTGGAGTAAGTAGAATACTTACATACTCAAGTGAAGCAGTTTGTGCTTTTTCCTGCAGCAGCGTTTGTTTATGAAATCTTTTGTTTTCTATTATCTACATATTACCTTAGTTTGCTTGTTTGGCACTTAAGGACCCAGGCACTTTTTGTTATGTGTGTATTCAACCATGATTTACACTTATTTACTACACCCAAACGTATCTTATAGTGGTTCAGTTAATTTAGTTTTTTTAAGGACTGAAAGCTTGCCCTGTAACGGCCGCTAGCTTCCTTCCATAGCCACCGCGAGTATCCCCTCCTGGAGTTCATAGGACTCCATTGAGGGTTGTGCTTCCAGGCCATGTGATCCCGCTCTCGCAAGATCGTGCATGGCCGCAGGATGATCGTGGAGGGAGACTGGGGACTATTTGTCCCCAGCCTCACTCTGCGCCCGGTGGCCAGAAGCTGCAGCTGGGGCCACCGTTCGCGCCGTAGGATGAGAGGCGAGTATGTGATTTTTGGGGGTGCTTTTCAGCTGGTGATGATGGATGCCACAGAAGCGGAATCAGTTATCGCCAGCTTAGAGCTGTGATTATCTTTTCAGTTAGCCGCAGCGTTGAGTAATTAGCGCTAGGACTTTGTGATTCTAACGCCAATTAATCCCTGCTTACTCTTTGTGCTCCCCATGTTAAGTATAGGGAGCGCAAAGTAAAGTAAGCTCATGCTAAAAAGTAAGCTCAGTAAGTAAAGTAAGCTCAAGCGAATACTGATGCGCTAATGGATTTTTTAACTTGTTAGCAATCGGGATCCGATCTTTGCGTCACGCTGTCACCTCAGTTAATCTAGCCCTAGCACTCACTTATGTGAGCGCTAGCATTAACGAGGTGATATAGCCCTGAGAGTTTTATTTTCATATGAAAACTTATCTGGCAAACGTAGACAAAGTGATTTTCTTTATCTCTAACTCGCACAAGAAGACTAAAAGGGTTATTCAGAGAAAGGTGAAAACCAGGAGAACTGTCAGGAGAAGAGAACAAACTAGACCAAATGGGAGAATTAACCTGTTGGTCATGAACCTGTAGCTGCTCAGCACAGTTTAACCCACATGGCAGAATTATTACCTCATGGATTCTTAACTGTCCGACATCCATGACAGAATAATTCTGTCATGAGACAGAAAGGGGTTAATTTTTAATTCCTAAAGAGAGGGAAGATTTTGAACTTCCCATCTATAATATAATTGAGTAAGGCTTGGCGTGTCCCTCGCCAAGCCTTACTCTGCCTTACTCTGCGCATGCGCGCGCAACCAGTGCGCAACCAGCGGCGGTTGGTTGAGCGCGCATGCAACCGCTGCGGCACGAGCCGGCTGTGCGCTCGCCGCGGCGGTTACAAGATGCACACAGCAGCCGGGTAGAGGCTGCGCTCGCAGCCTCTACCCGGCTGCCGCGCGCATCCATCCCCGAGCGGCGAAGGGAAAGTTCCCTCGCTTCCGCTCTTTGAAGGACCCAAGCCACGGTCACGTGACCGCGGCTTGGGTCCTTCAACGACCGGAAGCAGGGAAACTTTCACTTCGCCGCTCGGGAAGGTAAGTATGAGGAGCTCATGGGGCGGCTATCCGAATGCCGATAGAGCATTCGAACAGCCGCCCCATGTCTGGTCTGGGGTCTGAGCTGGGGGGCATATAGCCATGAGAGGTGGGGGGCAAATATCCGAGAGGTGGGGGCCAAATATCCATGAGCTGGGGCAGTATCCACGTGCTGGGGCAGTATCCACGAGCTGGGGCAGTATCCACGTGCTGGGGCAGTATCCACGAGCTGGGGCAGTATCCACGTGCTGGGGCAGTATCCACGTGCTGGGGCAGTATCCACGTGCTGGGGCAGTATATCCACGAGCTGGGGCAGTATATCCACAAGGATAAAAACAGATTTTTCTAAAATGAGATTTTGTGTGAATGAGTCATTATCAGACTGGAGGAGTTTAAAGGGAGTCCAGGAGAAATGGGATTATTTAAAGGAAGCATTATTGAAGGCCACAGGAAATTGCATTCGGCTTGTTAGCAAAAACAAAAAAGGGAAGAAACCACTGTGGTACTCTACAGAAGTGGCCAAAATAGTGAAGAACAAGAAGATAGCATTCAATAATTATAAAAAAACTCAGCGTGAAGAGGATAGGCAAACCTATAAGATTAGGCAGAAAGAGGCAAAGCAATTTATAAGAGCTTCCAAAGCACACGCAGAAGAGAAAATAGCTCAGTCAGTAAAAAAGGGGGACAAAACATTTTTTAGATACGTAAACGAGAAAAGAAAAGTAAAACAAGGATTAGTTAGATTAAAAACAAAGGAAGGAAGGTATGTAGAAGAGGATAAAAGTCTCGCTGACTGCCTCAATGAATATTTTTGTTCAGTCTTTGCAGAAGAAAAGGAAGGAAAGGGACCTCAGTTAGGAGAGAACACTAAAGAGACATTTACATATGAGTTTACAGAGAAGGAGGTTCTAAAGCAGCTGTCTAAAGTAAAGACAAATAAGTCAATGGGGCCTGATGGGATCCATCCTAAATTATTAAAAGAGCTCAGTGATGTAATAGCAAAACCGTTAACAGATTTATTTAACCAATCCTTGTTAACAGGAGTTGTCCCAGAAGACTGGAAATTAGCAAATGTTGTGCCCATTTACAAGAAGGGTAGTAGGGAGGAATCGGGGAACTATAGGCCAGTTAGTCTTACGTCAGTAGTGGGGAAATTAATGGAAACCATGTTAAAGGAAAGGATTGTTGAACATCTAAAAACACATAGATTACAGGATCAGAAACAACATGGGTTTAGCTCAGGGAGATCATGCCAAACTAATCTTATTGATTTTTTTGATTGGGTAACAAAAATAATAGACACAGGTGGTGCAGTAGACATTGCTTATTTAGATTTCAGTAAGGCTTTTGATACTGTTCCGCATAGAAGGCTTATCAATAAATTGCAATCTTTGAGCTTGGATTCCAATATTGTTGAATGGATTAGGCAGTGGCTGAGTGACAGACAACAGAGGGTTGTGGTAAATGGAGTTTATTCGGCGCAAGGTCTTGTTACCAGTGGGGTACCTCAGGGGTCAGTACTTAGACCCATTCTCTTTAATATTTTTATTAGTGATATTGCATTAGGTATTAATGGAAAAGTATGTCTTTTTGCTGATGACACAAAAATTTGCAACAGGGTTGACGTTCCTGGAGGGATCAGCCAAATGACAAATTATTTAGGTAAACTAAAAAAATGGTCGGAGTTGTGGCAATTGAGTTTTAATGTGGATAAGTGCAAGATAATGCACCTGGGACGTAAAAACCCAAGGGCTGAATATAGAATATTTGATACAGTCCTAACCTCAACATCTGAGGAAAGGGATTTAGGGGTCATTATTTCAGAGGATCTAAAGGTAAGTAGTCAATGTAATAGAGCAGCAGGAAATGCTAGCAGAATGCTTGGTTGTGTAGGGAGAGGTATTAGCAGTAGGAAAAGGGAAGTGCTCATGCCACTGTACAGAGCACTGGTGAGACCTCACTTGGAGTACTGTGTGCAGTACTGGAGACCGTATCTCCAGAAGGATATAGACATCTTAGAGAGAGTTCAGAGAAGGGCTACTAAAATGGTGGACGGCTTGAAGGAGAAAAGTTACCAGGAAAGGCTTAATGATCTTAACATGTACAGCTTGGAAAAAAGACGAGACAGAGGAGATATGATAGAAACATTTAAATACGTAAAGGGAATCCACAAGGTAGAGGAAGGGAGTATATTTAAAAGGAAACAAAATAGCAAAACAAGAGGACATAGTCTTAGATTAGAGGGGCAAAGGTTTAAAAGTAACATCAGGAAGCATTATTTTACTGAGCCGGTGGTGGATACATGGAACAGTCTTCCAGTAGAAGTGGTAGAGGCCAAAACAGTAATTGAATTTAAGCAAGCATGGGATAGGCATAAGGCTATCCTAAACAAAAGATAAATCCAGGTCAAGTATCCATGTAATTGGGCAGACTAGATGGGCCGAAAGGTTCTTATCTGCCAACATTTTTCTATGTTAAACCTTCTTATTATTGTGAATTGGTGTATGGATAGTCCCAAAAATCAGCATAGGACAATAAGCATTTGGAAAAAGCTATGGAATAAGCATTCATCTGCTGATTTATATGAATGTTCACTCATTGTCTGCTTTTTCACTAAAAACACAAAAAAAAGTTTTTAAATGCACGAAAGAAACACTAACAGGGAATAATTTTGAATATTTTTAAGATAGTAAGGTTTCCATTTATCTCTCATGGCATCCTATAGTGCGGGCCAGAGGCTCCCAAGACCAGGCGCAATGCAGAGGTTTCTCGGCTCATGCAGGACAGCAATTTCATTGAATTGGCTTCTAAATCCAAATCTCAGGGTTACATGCGATGCTTCTGTCTGGAGGACTCAATACTGGCAAAGGTAAGGAAATCATTGATACTCTCTATGTAAACATGTTTATAATTATATACTCAAATGTAATATGTCTCATATCAGACATTTCATTTTTTTCTCGAAAAAAAACTATACCCATCATTAAATGGTCATAGCTAGTTGACTGTCTCTTCCCTCCATCCTCCAAGTGGGCTGATTCAAAGTGGAGGGCTCAATAATGATGCCATTCAGATTGTTAACAAGAAAGCTTTTGGGGATTTTGGTCACCAATGTCCAGTTCAAATGAATTAAAGGAACAGTACCACCAAATGAAAATGTATATGTTGTTTATTTCATGTTGCTGACATCTAACATGTGCTTTGTTTTTCTATTGTGAGTTTATTTAAGAATATATTTTACTTTATATGTGTCACTGGGTGCATCCTTTTTGTTGTAAACCCCCCCCCCCAAAGTATCTTTACATTGCTTGCTGGTTACTTTGTGGCAGCTGGGTTTGAATGGGGTCTGTTGGTCGGATAGCCCCTCCCCTTTCTGCCGCGATCACACCTTCTTTCCCTGCCTCCTTAGACCTCTCACATCCAGCCCTCACAACCTGAGTGCACCTCCCACACCCATGTCTCACACACAGACTGCGTGTGTCCTGCCCTCTCAACCACTCATCCACCTGCAAAGCACAGGCTGCACATAACTCCTAGCTTACAGCCCAAACAAGACATCCCTCCATATACATCATGTATGCCTGGAAGTGATAGGAGCAGCAATGTATCTGATGCTTGCAGGCTGCAGTGAGGGCTATATCAGATACAATGCAGCTCCTATCACACACAGACATCCATATTGTATAAGCAGGCTGTACTTTCACTGCTGGATGACATGTGAAAAAAAAACCACAGTCTGCTGAGCTGCCTGTTCCTGCCCTCTAGTGACACAGCAGCCAGTAACAGAGCAGGGGTGGATCTCTGGACAGCAGACTCTGGCAGAACAGTAAGGTTCAGATCTTGGTAAAAGTTGAATCATGGGAAAACATTTACAAAATGGGACCAAGAGAGATGAACCTAACTTCGTTTTCCCTTTTTACATGCAATTACTTTGAACAAAGAATAAAAAAAACAGCATCATGTGGTTCAGAAGGTGGTTTTGTTTGTAATGGACAATTAATCTAGATAATGTCTTTTTTGGTGGTGGTGTCCTTTGAAGAGACATCAGATGGGCTGACGCTTGAATAAGTGCTCAGTCAACAGACAGCCTGCTTGAAGGAAGCAGACATGTTACTGGAGCTGCACCGAAAGAGACCCCAGCACAGAATTAAAAGTGTGATTTAAAATATATTCTAAGGTAAAAACAGAGAGGGGGTGTCTAGAGAAGTTAATACCTAATCCCTCCTGAATACATAGATGCCTGTTTGTCTTTTTGTCTAGCATGTATCTGTATGTGTCCACTGGCTTCCTCCGAATTCTATTGAAGCCACAGTCAATGAATGTTGATAAGAAATCCTATAGAACTCACATTTTTAATTAGCAGAACACATTTTCCACAGAATGGAACATTTAACAGACACAATGTTTCTTTGTCGATTTAAGTTTGTAACTCTTAAAAGTCTTTAATTATCTTATGTTTGATCAAGCAGGCTTTCTTAAAAGAAATGCAGTCAGTAGATGTGGGGCTGTAGTCTAAGGACTCTATCACCTCCTTAAAGCTAATGCTAGCGCTCACATAAATGAGCGTTCGCGCTAGCTTAAATGAGGGGATGACGCTCTGCACAGATCACCTCCGAATCGCTAATGGGTTAAAAAACCCATTAGCAAATCGGTATAAGTGCTTTTTAGCGCTTGCTGACTGTACTTTGCGCTCCCTATACTTAACATGGGGAGCGCAAAGTGCAAGCACTCAGTAATTAGCGTTAGGAGCTTTCTGCAGCGTCACTTGCTTGCATATATGGACCTTAGTCGGCCATATTCCTTTTGAGGCCAGACATAATGAGTCAGCCCCCTGTTTTCACTGTGGTACCTAATTTGTTGTCAAAGGTTACTGAGACTCTTTTAATATTGTCGTCCTGGTTGTCTTTTGCTTTATGCATGAATAAAAGTTAAGTTTTATTTAATTTTTCTATCAGCAGCACAGTATCCCTCTACATTTATTTACTGCATAATCAGTTAGCAGCTGAAACCCCCCCAAATAAACAACAAATACTCACCTCTAATCCCCTGGTAAGAACAGCGGGCCAATCCGCCGCTTCTGGCTGCCGGGAGCAGAATGAGACTGTGAAAAAAAGTCCCCAGTCTCCCTCTGTGATCACTCCGCCGACCAGCAGGATCTCGAGAGAGGCGAGAGCCTGTCGCTCATGTGACCCTGCAGCACAATCCTCCATGGCGGCTGCTGGACTCAGCGCCTGCCCCGTAATCCACTGGGAAAACAGGGGTGCTAGGGGAACATTAGTGAACGCTATTTTTTCCCTTTAACATCCCCGTTTTAGCGAGTGATAAGGCCCCAAGTCTGGTAAACTTAACCAGAGATCTGGTAAATTAAACATAAAATGTAATGGCTCTGCAAGGTTTACAACAACAACATTGGTTATGTTTAACAGGCTGTGGAATATGCTGTAATACACTGATAATTGCTCACCTGACTCCTGGCTTACAATAACAGAGTACGTGCTATGTCTGCACCCTGTCTTCATGTGTATCCTTGAATATTTTCCATGGTTTTCTGCCCTGGAGGCTTCCCACACCTTTTCCTCAAGTATACTCCGGGTATCTTCATCAAACCAGACAAACAAACGATTATAGCACACCCTCTATTAAAACATTTCTAACATAGTGGGCAGATACGTATCAATTTGTGGGATGATACGGGGTGTGCTTTTTGTACAACAGGTAAGGGTGCAGCAAGAATTCACCATAGAGAAGACAGTTTTCGTTTAATTGATGGAATAGATGTATATCCATAGAATAATAGCTTGTGTCACCTGCAGCAGTTCCATTTGCATGAAACCACTGGACTTTGAGTGCCTTAACATTTTGTACATAGCAAATTTGGTAAACATTTTTACAGCGTTGATGTGTCAATTCCTTATTTGAAATAGACGTTTGACAGATATTTTAGTAGAGATACAAACTGAAAGCCTGGAGCAAGACCTTCGCCAAGTTGCCACCTCTCAGATCAGCCCATACAGTGGATTTTATTGGTAGTAAGCATTTTTAAGTCTCAGAGCCAGTACCTGTTAAACCACAGCGGAGATGGAGAGTTGAGCTTTCTCTCAACTCACTGGTCCATGATTGCTCAAACCAATAGCCTTGCACAGTAGCGATATATGAAAAGTAGGTGATTGGTGCAATGTAGGGTAGCTGCATATGTGTTGACTCACCTCATTGCTTTAACCCCTTAAGGACGCAGGGGTGGCGCCCTTAAGGGGTTTGAATTTGCCGGCGAGGCGTACAGGTACGCCTTGCCGACAGGTGCCGTCGCGTGGCATTGATTTTGAGCCCTCCCCGCAGCCGGCGTGCAGTGCGCGTCATTGGCTGCAGGGGACGGCTTGATTTCAGGCCATCCCTCTGCAGCCAATGACGCGCACCACGAGTCAGCGCGCGCAGGCTGCGGGGAGGGGCCGAGGCGGCCCCATTGAAGACAGCGAGGCGTACCTGTGCGCCCCGCGTCTTCAAAGTCCGCCCGCCGCCAGGACGTCATGGAACGTCCTGCGGAGTTAAAGGGTTAATATGAGAAATTTATAAAGTATTTTACCAGGAAGGATAAATTGAGATTTCTCTCGTTTTCAAGTATGTCCTGAAATAACAGGTTGAAAGTAAATGCATATTTTTTCAGATTGTTATAATACCACAAAGCTTGTCTGTATATCTATAAGCACTCAAAAACCCAATTTTATCGTACAACTGCCAATGGCATGTTTATATTAAGTTATAATTCCCTGGCACTCCTGTGGTTTGTTTTAGAAATTAATGACATAGCGCCTTAAAACAAAGATGGAAGCCTTAATGACCTTTTGCTATTCCCACTTTTCTCTGGAAAGACAACTCACTTTCCCGCAGAGTTTTACTAAAGGCATATTCTTGCAGTGTGCAGTTGAACTCTAAATATATTTTGTTTAATACCTACTGCATTATGATTCTCTAAATATTGAAAAATCCTGACAAATATTATTAATAAGCAAAAACAAGGTTTGCGAGGGATCTGAGAAAGAGCAGCAGCACTGGTGGTCTGCCCTATGGTGAGAGGCCCTCCTCGAGTCTCAATAGTTTTAGTTTGAGGATGCCATTACACATAGACGACTATTCCATATGCAAATCAGACTAGTATCACCCATGGGTAGCCAGTACTGAAATGGCAAGAAAGTCATCTCTGCATGAGAGGTACAGCAACCCGCAATGATCGTTTCAGCCTTGTTCGGTCATGTCAGGATAGTATAGCTCTAGGCACGTAGAGCGAGGGGCCCATTTCTGGATTACCCTGTATACTTGGAGTGAGCAAAAACAAGGTTTGTGAGAGTCCTGAGTAAGAGTACCAGTACTAGTGGCCTGCTCTACGGCATGTCCCAGCTCACGTCTCATAAGATCTCCTACCTCTTTCCATCTGCAAGATTATCTCAATTACTCACCGCCTCCTGCTCAACACTGAACAAAGGAGGTAAAATAAGGCAGATAAGGAGTTATAAAGCTTGTGAAGGATGCTGAATAAGTAGGATTAATTCCCTGTAGATAGAAATAACATGAATAATTTCAATTGCCCAAATGTTTTGATACCAGACTGGGTTCATAAGAACTTCCTTTATTTAATGAACAAAAACTAGAACAACCCTTTAAATCTAAACCACTGTCTATTAAAAACCTCTTTGAATATCAACTCTAGTGACACCTCACCACAGCTTTCAGTTTCCTGATGTTTCCTGTGCATGTAGACATGTGTAGTCGCCCATCATTTTCTCCAATCCCTGTTGCTTTTGGGAACGCAAGACATGTTTTTTATTAAGATGCTGCCCCAGTATTCGTAACTAAATCCTTTACAGATTTCAGTTTCTTTTGAAATGCTTCAGAACCTTTGAATTGAGAAGTACACGGTGTAAATTTGTTTTGCCATGAAGATCTCTTTGTGTTCGGCACATCTGTTCTTTATTTCTCAGCACGAGTATGATTCTAATAACCCCTATGTTTCTTTGAACTTCATCTCTGCCTTTTGTCTTTAATGAAGGGTCATGTGTTGCACGGTTTGTGTAGGTTCCACGTCGTCCATAAAAGTAAGACAGACAAAGCAAAAAAGGCTGAAAAAGAATCGAAAGGAGGAGTGGAAGAAAGGGGAGGGGTGGAAGTGAATGGGTAAGATTATTCACAAGCCGTCCCAAAAGCATAACATAAACCTCAAAGATCATTAGTGGTGAAGGGCTTGGAAAGAAATCATCTTACTTCTGCATAACCCAGCTCCATCTACATGCTGACTAAGCAGGGCTCTTTTATCTCAGATACTTGGGAACACAACTAGAAGAACTGGCCAGGAAAAAGAGTAGCAGGAATAAAAGAGGCAAGACTTATGAAAGATCCTTGGCTCCATTGTAATGCTAAAAATGTCTGCAGTGTTAAAGATAATATACGGCTTCGCAAGAACCATAAATCTATCCAGTGCTTTTTTTTCTGGAAAAATAGGTGGGGGTACTCTCACGCCCAGGGAAAAACTGATTATTATGACGATTTTTTGTGTCCTAATAAATACTCCTTTATTCACACTGGATATATTGTCCCCCAGTTCACACTGGATATATTACCCAGGACATACTTGAAAACTAGAGCAATCTCATTGTATCCTCACTGGTAAAATACTTTGGAAATAAATAAAATATATTGCACCCAGTTCACACATGGCTATATTGCCCCCAGCTCACACATGGCTATATTGCCCCAGACCAGCTCACATATGGATATATTGCCCCCAGTTCACAAATGGATATATTGCCCCCAGTTCACAATGGATATATTGCCCCCAGTTCACACTGGATATATTGCCCCCAGTTCACACTGGATATATTGCCCCCAGTTCACACTGGATATATTGCCCCCAGTTCACACTGGATATATTGCCTCAGCTCACACATGGATATATTGCCCCCGACCAGCTCACATGGATATATTGCCCCAGGCCAGATTACATGGATATATTGCCCCAGACCAGCTCACATTGATATATTGCCCCAGGTCAGCTTACATGGATATATTGCCACAGACCAGCTCACATGGACGTATTGCCCCAGGCCTGCTAACATGAATATATTGCCCCAGACCAACTCACATGGATATATTGCCCCAGGCCAGCTTACATGAATATATTGCCCCCAGCTCACCTCTATCAGGCAGCCAGGCCCCTCCGAGTCATTGCAGAGGGGCCGATCCAGCGGCCGCCGCGTTCTTTCCTTCAACAAGTGGCCACCTGCATGGATATTTGCTGCTCGCCTGGAATCCATCCTCCAGCCAACCGTGATCTTGCGAGATCGTGGAGTTCATGTGAGCTCTGCAATCTCGATCGCGGCTGGAGGAGGGCGAGCGTCAGATATCCATGCAGGCGGCCGCTCGTTGAAGGAAAGAATGCGGCGGCCGCTGGATATGCCTGCGCTGACGAGACAGCTCCGGATTCGGACTCCGATACCAGAGCTGTGAAAAATTAAAGGACGGCTGGCGATGAGGTGCCGGTACGTCGTACCGGAGCGTACTGCCTCAAAAAAAACACTGAATATATCATAAAAACCAACTGACACCACCATTTGTCTCACTTTATAATTATGCAAACACTATAGTATGAATCTAAGAAAATTTAACTGTTTTTAGCAACTGGACAAATTCAGAGTCTAATGCTAATTTCAAATAATGAAAACAAGCAGAGCCACTCACGGGGGGGGGGTGACAGACAATAATATGCTCATGGGCCCAGTGGCTCCAAGGGACCCTGGCTTTTGCCAAACCCTGTGCAACTTGTCCCACAGATGTATAAAATCCTCCATGCCAAACAGGACTTGCCCACCAAGATACCAACAAATTTTCTGATAGCACTTAGGGTTGATAAGAGTACTATGACTTATCACTGAGGAAGTGATTAGTATAGTTTGCTCCAGGTAGAAGTGCAGACTGAATGCTCTTCCACCAGGGAACACTTTATCCTCTTGCTGGACCACCAGAGATTTAGCAAACTCCATCAGGGTTATTCATAGAAAGGTGAAAACTAGGAGAATGGTAGGAGAAGAGAACAATCTAGACCAAATAGCCGATTTGGAAAGTGAGATAAATGGGAGAATTTTTCTGGTTTGGCTATTTTGACCTAGAATTGACACTTCTCCAGTCATTCTCATGGTTTTCACCTCTCTCTGAATAACCCTGTAAGTAAAATAGTGTAAGCAGAGGAAGAAATAAATTTTTTAATTGGTTTACTGAAAGGTGGCTAAAAGAAGGGGATCCTGTATAGTGGTTTAGTAAAGGGCCCTAACAACTCTGATGGCAGCCGTTCTTCAAGCAAGTTTTACAATGGTAAACCAATTTTTAACACAATAAAACAAGCTTCTATATAGATTAGATGGTGGAAATGCATATGGATATATGTCCCTCCATAATCACAGGGCTACAAAAGCAGATGGAGCATGTGCAGCCCAGTGTAAAGGATGAAAGTGAGAAATAGACTATGAAACCTCCACTCTCAAAGCCTTTAGCTTAAATCAAAAGAGGGTTGGCCTACTATAACAGATTCACCCGCCAGGGAGTACCCTGCTCACTATTCCATAAGCTAATGAAAAGTGACCTTCCCGGGGGCTTGCCTATTATGTCAGAACGTGTCTAAAGTACTGGGCAATCCACTGTTGCCTTGTTGTCGATTGGAAGATATTTGTTTCTTCGTGGCACCTATTGGTTACAACAAATGCATGGAATTTGGGAAACATGTAATCTCCAATGAAGTGGGCCTCAATCTAACAGTAAACATCTCTCTAACATTGTGTGAAATTCAAAGGAGTCTGATAGCTCATAGCTGCTTCCCTGGGTCATCCTTGGCCTGTTCTGTGTTGATCTGGTGGGATGAACCCGTCGGTCCCCCTTGTCTGGCGACTCCATCTCTGGGTGCCCCTCAGGCAATCCATGCCACTCGCTTAGCAAGTTAAAGTACAGTTCACCACCATTCTCATGTGCAGGTGTCTCTCTGCTTCCATCTGGTAACCATCGCCAGACAGAATGCTCAGTGGCACCATGATTTTCTGCTGTATTATTATTATCTTTTATTTATAAAGCGCCAACATATTCCGTAGCGCTGTATCTCTGCATCATCACAGGAATGACACTGTTTGCAGTGCATCTGCAGGTTTCAGTTGCACGAAACTGACACCATCAAGGGGCAGAGCGT
Source organism: Leptobrachium leishanense (assembly GCA_009667805.1). NCBI lineage: Eukaryota > Metazoa > Chordata > Amphibia > Anura > Megophryidae > Leptobrachium > Leptobrachium leishanense. Next base: position 238,641,024 of record CM019064.1, on the reverse strand, counting down.
AGTCCCTATTTAAACCAACTAGTAAGCCATGTGCTTTGTCCTGTTGTGGTGGTTTCCTAGCCCAATAGTGAATCACATTGTTCTGTGTTTCTCTATGTACCGACTCATCTTTATGTGGCCTCACTAACCGCACTGTACCTCTTAGACTCTGATCTCTCCTTCACTCCTCACATTCAAATCATTAACCAAATACTGCTACATCCACCTAAAAAACATAGAACGCTTCGTCCCTGTCTTAATCGGGACTCTGCTAAAATGCTCATCCAAGCTCTTATTATGTCCCGCCTTGACTACTGTAACCTCCTTCTCTGTGGCCTTAAGAGGTCCCAGATTCTCCCTCAGTCCCAGTCGGTAATGAATGCCTGCACCAGGCTCACCCACGTCACCTCCTGCACCTCTCCCCTTTGTCAATATCTACACTGGCTTTGTTTCCTTTAGAATCCTATTCAAAATATATGTGTTCACATGGAAAGCTCTCCATAACTGTGCCCCTGCCTACATCTCCTCCCTTATTAACAGGTACATCATGTCCCGGGCCACTTCGGTCTGCCAATGATCTGATGCTATCAGTTCCTCATACCCATACCCCAAACTCTCATCTTCAGAACTTCTCTCGAGCAGCTCCTTTTCTAAGGAACTCCATCCCCTGCAACATCTGACTCTCCCCGTCTCTCCTGTCCTTCAAGAAGTCTCTAGCACATTACTTAAGAGAAACCTATCATCTCACTCCCTAATCCCCCTCTGTTCATCTCTTATTCCATCTTCCCACATAGCCCACATGTGCCCCGCTACTTTATGTTCCCTAATTTACTTTCACCTAGTGTGTCACCCCTCTCCTCTTAGATTGTAAGCTCTTGAGCAGGGTCCTCTCTCCTACTGTTTTGTGTGTTTAACTTGTATGCATATTCGTTAATCTGTCTCACTCATTGACCAGTGCTACGGAACTTGTTCGCGCTTTACAAAAACTTTTTAGATGTTGAAAGAAACGTTCTTACACAACCATCCTATAAACCTTCCTGCTTATAAAATATATATATATATATACACATAGAAGTGATTATTATTATAATTGGCTTTGAAAAGTACCACCAGAATGTTGACATTTTCCGTATTGAATGTCTGAAAAATCTGAAGCTGCAGAACACACGCCATTCATGCTCCTCATATGGATGTATCACTCTTTCCACTGCTGCCTCAGTCAGACATAAGGGGAAACTACTGGCGATGGAAGAGGTTTGATCAGCCAGCTAGGGGAGGAGAGTGTCCTGCTCCTGATGGTTTAAAGCTTTCCAAGTATTTTGGAGAAGAATGGACATTTTGTTCCCGGTGTGTGGGCCCAGTTCATTTCCACACAATGTTGAAATATTACAAAGGAAGGAAAGAAGCTGCAGCTTGAAACTTCGTACGGAGAATGTCACAATACCGATAAAAATCTGGCTACTGAGCTCAGTCCGCTCAAATTATTAATGACAATCCGCTTTAAACTCAGGATCATGCCCAAGACTCACAAAAAGCTTTGGCTCGCACTGCTCATAAAATACCCTTTTTTATCACACCAACAGAATGTACTCTTGCTTATAATTAGAATTTGCTTCCTTCTACACAGAAGCTCCTTTTCATGCAGAGGAAACATCAACATCAATTGCAAATACTTCTCATTGCTTTCCAGTGATGTATTTACTCTGGCTTCCTAGGTAAACCCTAGCACTAATGCTTTAATTTCTCCAATAGACTCAACAGAACCAACTGCATAATTCCACAGTGACTGTAATAAGTGAAAAGTGGTGTAAAGCAGAATAAATCAATATCCAAGCACAGTGCAGGAGATTTTTTTTTGTGTTCAGACGATATTTATTAATCAGCAGAAGATAGGACATTTATTAATGTGACATTCTAGTTGTTTTTGAACTTTAGCTTAATCAATTCTTCATGGTTAAACAAGTATTTTCTTAATATACATCCCTTATTTATTTCCTTTGCTTATCTGTAGAATGTTAACTGTGAAAGTTCAGTAGAATGTTTTTAAAGGTGTAAGAAGTCTTTATTCACAGACTAGATTACAGTATTATACATGATTCGGTGTTTGTTTAAATTTGACCCCTAGCTATATATGGAGACAGCTGATCTGGCCCCGATACGTAACCAGATGCCAAAATTCAGCGTACGGTGAGATTTCGGGGCCATTCAGCTATTCAGAGAGCAGGCAATTCGCCTGTTCGAAGGCAGTGAACTCCCCCATAGAGAAGCAATAGTTAATCTATTCAGAGAACACCGAACAGCAGTGAAAAGGTGCCGAAATTCCCTGCTGTTCGGTGTTTTCATTTGGCAGGTTTATTCAGGCGAATCCCATGTTTCAATGTTAAAAATACTCCCGTTTTTATCCAATATCTATTAAACTGTTTATTATTTTAATCTGCAGTAAAATGTCTATTTATAGATTTTTGTAGGATCTTTCAGGCAATTTTTTTTTTCCATTTTATTTTTAAATCGTTTTTTCTTTTTACTGTAACAGACCTTTTTATTATTATTCATAGGATCTTATATGTGAGTTCCAGGCATTTTCGTTCAGTAGTTGTTTTTCAAAAAGTATTTCAATTTTGAAACTTTCAAGCATATGTTATTTATTTATTTTTTTATCTCGTTTGTCAGCTCGTCTGCTTTTTCTGGTGGCTGGTCTGCGCTGTGATCGGCGGCTCGTCGGCTTTTTCCGGCGTGTCCAGCGTGGTTTTTCGGTGGGTGTTCGACGGGTGTTCGTTGGTTTTGCGGCGGGTTTTCCCTGCACTCCAGGGACCCTACAGTGAATGCTGAAGACGTGCGGTGGGGAGCTTTGATTCCCCAAAGTGCAGGGAAGCACGGGGGAACGAGAGAGCACCGAAATGTCGGCAACATTTCAGTGCTCTCTGAATAACCCCTAGTATGTGCATATCTGTCACGATTAGTAAGATCCAGAATGTAGTACCTGGACCAAAAAAACTATCTTAAGTCTATACCAGCCCTTGTAGCGGCTGTATTACAGGTACAGCCCAAACAACAGGGACTAAAAGAATCAAACACAAACTGAGATTGGGAGTACGGAAAGACAATAAATAAAGATCTAGGCTAGGTCTATAAATTAATAAAGGTATTCGAGGATGTGGGTCAAAGCTAAGGTCGGGGTGGTAGAGGAAACAATGGTGAGAAAACAAGCTGGATCAAAAAGCAGGAAACCAAGACAAAGTATAACGTGCTATCGAGTTGTTAAGGAATGATGGCAAAAGGGTCCAGGCAAAATCACACAGTGAGAATAAATAGTCCACGAGGAGCAGGATCATTTCTGTGCATCAAAACGAGTATTACCAAACCGTGTCAGGGCTTTAGAATTACCATGAAGTCACAATAGGGAATTTTCACTAATGATAATTTGGTCAAAATCTCTGGTTCAAAATGATGAAGGTCTGGTCATCGTCATTTTTGAGTTGCTAGATTGATTTACGGTGTCGAATGAGGTGAAAGAGATACTTAATCAATGCAACAATGCTGGGGAAACCTGACAATGTCCCGATTCAAATGTTCGTGACATTTTTTATTCATTTTGAAATGTTGCAATCATTGCCCAGCTTCTCATGAAGAATCCGATGAGAAGGTAACTGAAAAGTATTACTTTGACGCTGGTTTATAGTGTTGTTTGGGAATAACCATGAAAATATAAATAATAAATGTATGTCACTGACTGAAAGAATACAATTACATTAGAATTTTTACACTTATCTTTCTTGTTCTATATCAAAAACAGTGTCTCTGTCTACTTCTAATATTCACTATCAAACTGATATAATATATAGTTGAGCTAATCAGGAGGAACATTTTGTAATGCTGTCTTTATTTCCAGGATGAGAAGGTAGTTTCTGGGATGCCAGTGGATTTGCCTCCAGAGGTGAGTGTAAAATTAAAGTAGGTTCTGAATTTGTATTCGTCTTTTGTTTGTTCTATAAATAAGTATATTTAAATGCTTGGGTAGCGCTGTACAACTAGGAGAGTTTGAATGTAAGTTCATTTAGTGTCCTCCCATTGCTACAGAAAATGTAAGTCAATACAGCCCAGAGATTTGAAAGATATAACACTTAGACACAGTGTAAATATGATACACAATTTTCTTTTTTTTGTTTTCTTTGATGATGGTTTTCATTTGAGTCACGATTCAGTCATCATAGTTTTAGACATCTATAGTTTAGAGATACTACTGTAACTACAAAGGCTACTGAGGACAGAGTGAGAGTAGAATAAAAGTACAATCACCAGGTCTAATGAATATAATGAATGGACATATACCCCACAATGGGTCCTATGCAGTACCCAATGCTAAAATAGGGAAGTGGCATTCCCATTTTTTCGTGAGATTCCAGAGCAGGCGCTAAGGCTGGGGTCAGACGAGCGCAGTTATCACGTCCGTGTTGCCGCACATTTGTACGTCCATGGCAGCTTAGCATTCTTACCAATGGAGCCCCACACACAAAGTACGTCTGCACGGAAGTGCGGACACATGACGGACATGGCAAACGGACGCAGGTTAGGCAAGAATGTAATACTGCTAGGACGGACGTGCTGAGTGCGCCACGTCCACAACGTCCGCATAGCTTTGTGTGTGAGTGATGCAACAAGGTCAGATGGACTGCATTTATACATCCAGCATTTTTGACGGACAGAATGTTCTTTCATTGTAAATTATTTTCCCTGCTACATCAGTCAAAAAAACGGACTGTGTGGCCACTACCTTGTTGTCAGTCAGAAAGTGCGTCCGTACTGCACGGACGCACAGTCCGTACAAAATGCGCTCGTCTGACCCTAGCCTTAGGCAGCACCTTGCCCTGGAACCATGCCCTACCTGCAGTGATACTCACGTAGCGCTTCTGCGCCGCGCGAGTATCAACTCATGGAGTCCTTAGGACTCCAATGAGGGTTGTACTTCTGGGCCGTGAGCCCTGTGTGATCTCGATCCTGCGAGATCGCGTAGCGCAGCAGAGTGATTGCTGAGGGAGATGGGTTTAGCGTCAGGAAGGTAATATGAGTGGCATGCATTAAAGTCACTTATTCGAGCGTTAACAGATACTGATCCGAACGCTACAGTTTGCGTTCACTATGGAATAAGGCCCAAGGTGTGTAGCTTACTTTTGTTTAATGTTCAGGCAAACAAAGCTCAGAAAATCCATTTAATCAAGTTATGAATACAGATCAGGACAAGTACACAATCCTCAGGTGGGCGCTGGGGTAGCAGGAGAAAAAGTCTAGCTGAATGGAATAGAACATGTAGAAACTTGTCACTTAGAATGTTAGAAATGTGGTATTGAAATGCTAGCGTTTTTTATGAGCTTCAGGTCAGATCATGTACATTGTCCTATTTGTTTTGATCATGGTCTTGATAATGGGATTATGAGTTCAACTGGTCCCCTCCATCCAGATTAATGTGTCTTTATTAACCTATCAGTTTTATAACCGGGTTAGGCATCAACTGCAAATGTTCATGTATTTTACATACATGTATGGTGAGATGCTACTTTTTTGTGATTTTATTTATGCCTTTACAAGCCAAAAAAAAGAAAGTCAGTGGCAGCACTTAATCAGAATCTTGGCCAGGTGGTAAAGAAAAAAAGAACAAGAATTGTATATGAATTATAGCTCAAAGATACTGTTGCAATAAATGTAGACAATAATCCAAAATACATCTCACCTTTGAACACTAAATTTATTGCCACTGGTCACAGTCGAGGTTTTTTTACAGACATGTTTTTTTATATCCAAACTTCAGCCCGGCCTATCATAAAATGCCTTGCACAAACATATTTTTAAGATTCATTTCACATATGCTTTCCGAATGCACACATATGAAATGGATGTTGTAAATATTGTTTCTTTTCTCTCTTCCTGCAGTGCGCATCATGTGCTTTCCGGATCCCTGAAGCCAACGTAAGTATGCACCATAACACAGAACATATGTTCGGGGAAACGGTCAAAGTAATAAAAGTGTTTATTCTGTATCTGCTGCTCTGCCACGAAACAAAAGATACTCAAATTTTTATTGGCTAGACCTAACAGCACATACAGAACACAAGAACAGATGTTACTGCCTACGTAACGCCTGCACCTAGTTCAATAGTACACATTTCTCGACATCTAGATTTGGAATTTGCAATGAAAAGCTTCTGCCAGTACAGCCAATCACATGTCCTCTGTTTCTCTCGCAAAATCATGTTTACTCTTTTCCTTACGAAGAAGTATTGCTCAATTCTCCTTTTCTGGAATGTTTCCATCATATAGCATTATTTCTGGATGATTTCTTTCCGTCTAGTGTTTTCTCTCTTTTTTTGATTTAACAAGAAACAACAGGATATTCAGGATAAAGAAAGATTTAATAACAATCATGAATTCCCAGCTTTCAGGTTTGTGCAAAATGTTAAGAATACCCAGTCCTTTTACTAGCCCAAAAGAGTATCTTAATTCCTTATTACCGGCCGTTCTCGGTTTTAAGGGAAAACTAAAGCAACTTCATGATCCGAGTAACAATGAGGTCTTCCATTTCAGGAATAGGGTAAATCATGTTTGTGAGAGGGTCAGTTAACCATTTAATGCCACGGAGCGTGCTATGCCATCCCAGCTGTGGGTGGGCTTGAATGCAACGGGGTGGCATAGCATGCCCTGCTGGCTCCTATTGAATGCCTCCCAGCTGTGGCATGTTGCAAGTCATTGGCTGAACTCAGGCCGTCCCCCTGCAGCCACTGACATGCGCAGCACGTCGGCGGGGTAGACGGGATAGTGCAGTCGCCAGAGAGCAACGGGGCATACTATTAGGCCCCACCGGCTCTCAGACCCACCCACATGGTGGTAAGAGGTTAAAGGAACCGTCTAGTTTAAAAATGGCGACTGGGTAAATATTAACTCCATGTGACCCCTACTCTAGTTCCCTCTCAATCTAGATATTAGCTTAGACTGTATAAATACTTACCTTTTCTCATATGCAGTGGTGTGCCTTGATGCTTCTTTGGGCTGACAGTGACGGTTACAGGAAGCAGCAAAATCAGTCACTGACAAACAGTGCATTCATGACTAGTATGCACACACTAAATCAGATGCCTCCAAATGCTCCTGCAATATCATTCATTATGCAGAAGACTGCAGGAGAAAAAAAAATCCATCACCCTCTTTAAAAAGCTGGTGTACTGCGATTTGATGTTTTGGGATACCCGGAGTGGTGATTATGAGAGAACCTGCTTACAAATCGCCACTCAACATAGAATAACGTTTATCTATCATTTAAAGACTATGGTATCAGTTTCAAAATGGAGTTACTGTTTTGTAGAGGTTCTGTGACTTTCGGGGCCCTTTAAGCCTTAACATTTTTATGCCATTTCAAACTAGAATTGCCCCTTGAGTTTTACAGGCCAATGGTGCCGAATGCTGTCATTCCTTTGAGGCTGTAAGGTTTCATTCAGCTTAATTTAACTTAACCGGATCTGATCATCCAATGTCTCTCAACAATGGCCACTGTTGCTTCCTGCAGCAAAAACCATTACCATGACACTGTGGAGAAGAAGAGTGTCAACATAATCTGGGCTAAAAATGGTGTGAGTGAAAACCGTAATGAGGGGTTTCAACCTTGGTCCTCCAGGAGCAGTTAAGAATTAATACCACTAACCTGTATATGCTACATGTGAACTAAATGTTGCAGACAAATGTCAATTAATGCCAAGTAAACCACTATGGTCAAAATCATCCAGCAACAAAAATGTATTTAAATAAATCCTTTGAACGGCAGTGGACAAACTAAAAACCAGAATAGGGTTGTTGTATGCCTTTCTCTTATTTTGGTGCAGTTGGATGAGATGTTAGGACATGGGTAAGGAGCAATCCCATTCTTCCTTCTGTGGTTATTCTCAACTCTGTACTTTTCCAGTCAAATACTACTTTTGAATAATTTCCCATAATACTAAGCATCACATTGGCTTATTACACCTTTAACTAAACCCAACCGTAATAATATCATACTAAGTAGTGTTTGCTTCTGTACTTCTCTAAACATGGCATCTACCCATCTATAACTTTCTAGAAAATCTCATTTATCAGAGATCGCAGATTGATGTTATGCTAACGAACACGTGAAGAGTTCAGAATATGCCAGGTCTATAGTCATATGACAGGACATACTTGAAAATGAGAGAAATCTCAATGTGTCCTTCCTGCTAAAATACTTTATAAATAAATATTGCAAAATGTTTACATTTAAATATTGAATGTGTGGAGCCATATGACGTTCACCTGACAACATATAACAAGTATAAAAGGTAAGAGAAGCCAGCCAGCTAACGTTAGGACATTATATTTAGAACACTACAGTGTGATATGCTGCCATTCAGCCAGATAAAAAGCACATATACCATTGCAGTGAAATGTCAGACAGGGAACCAGGGATTATTATACATTTCTGTATACGGTAATTACATATATAGAATAAGCAGTATAAGACGTCAGACAGCTGGCAATGTGCCTAGATAAGTGAATCATACATTTTAATGAGCTTCACTCCGTGGCATAAGTAGAGGGGTCCTGTTTAATTAGGGTTACTTGGTTGTTTCCGTTTTGTGTTTTTTTTTTCTATTAATATTCAGAATCCTTCATGGCCATCAGTTATAAAAATGTAGATTTTATATTTAGAAAATAAGGTTGGTCTCCTTATTACATAAAAACTATGTTACTATTATTTTTATAATCCACCGAAGAATGCTGAGCGCTGGAGTGGGGCTTCAGGACATGGGATGGCAAAGATAGCACCATTACATTTAGCCAACATGGTGCAAGCAGAAAAGGTTTTTGTGGCATGGGGGCACTACCCACATTGAAAGTCATTGGATGGTTGAGCATCCCACCCTCTGTCATAGCTCTCACAGCTGTAGCTTCAATGTCCAATGTGTACAATGAAGTTTAATCTCATAATCTGAAATTGACATGAACATTGTAGATAGACTGAAGAAATAATTCCCACTTCATGCCTGAGCAATCATACTGGCAGCTAGGACAGGAATAAGAGCTTCTACACATTTGTCATTTCATTTACAAAATTTAGGGTATATACAGTATGTTTGACCAGTGCTGGATTATGGGTTTTGCACCTGGATTAGGGACCTGGATGTGCAAGATTTTGGTGTACCTCTGCCTCACCTGTCCAACAACCCCCCTATTATGCCTTTGTCCCATCACACCGACATTCTACTTTTCTCCTATCACTCTTTGCTGATACAAAAAAACGCCCTGCAGTCGAACTCCTTAGCACAATCAATACAGTAACAGAACGGTGCTGATTATCTATAGAAAAGGTGATGTCACATTGATGTAGGTTTACAGAATACATTATAGCACAAATCCAACCTTGCTAAATTGTCGCAAGGAAATAACGCAAACCACCTCGCACTTTGACACCAGAAGTATATTATAAAGTTGCTTTTATTTAAACGAACAATTCCCATTACATTTTTGTAATTTGAAGGAGTTTTTCAGATACAGTATATCACTGTTTTTTCACCAATGTCGCACTAATGCATGATTTGAGTCCTGCGTATACGTCTTAGAAATATAAAATAATTAATTCAAAAACAAACATCAAAACACACCTTCCCAAATAATCCATCGTTATTTCTCATGGTCTATAAAAAAACTAATTATTTCTCTAAATACCTAGTCTGTCACTGAAACACTCTGACTCTAACACTCTGAAGAAGACTACTGATGGTATCATCCCCAGGAACAAGGCACATACATTTTGCAGTAGTTTAATTGGGGTGAATACACCTACAGAAATATAGTGCATGTTGAGACATTCGATGCACAGACAAATGAAAAAGTTAAGATTGCTTACTTAACATCAAAGCAATATTAAAATTGTTGCCATGTACTTGATTAACAATGTATTTGAAGGGTAGCCGGTGACTTCTGAGAAGACTCAGGGTTGGGGGGGGCATCAGGTGCGCTATGAGGTGTTACTGCCCCTTTGGGAATTATGCTATTTTATTTTACTCCTGGACCTTCAGTGTATGACTTAAGCAATGTTTCCTCAAGTGCAATGTGCTGTTTATCTGTTTGATGTGTCTTTTTATGTTACTTTCCCCTTCCCCTCTATTTTTTATGTACCCTTGTCCAAAATTTCATAGAAATTTATACTTTTCAAAAAAATATTGTTGCCATGATAACATTATTAAAATATAAAAACCCTCATGTGAAATACTCTGGAAGGAATGTGTTACCCTTAAATGTATGCTCCCCTCCTTTTTTACTTGCTGAGAGCAACTGAACAATTATTTTTATAACATGTCTTTTAGTTAGGTTAAAATACTCACCTTTTGTTCAGCGGCGCTGGGCTCCCCAAGTCTTCCAAAGCCCCAAGTCTTCCAAATGCAAAAGTCCCTGGTGTCTGTTTGCAGCTCACTGGATAAAGACCTATCCACTGGATGCTTCGAATTGGCCACAACCAAATTTTCCACACTGGTAAATCCATAGATGGCAAAATATCAGTACATTACGAAGCGTGCTGATGTCTTTAATCCCTGAGTTTGTCTCCAGCAGGTGGGATCCCATCTGCCACGTGACAGCTGCATAAGAGAAGGAAACTCCTTCTGCTTCAAACAGATGTCAGAGCTGACCCACCAGGGAAGGGTGGACATGCTCCTCTCACTCTGACCACCTGCTAAAATGGTCAGAGTCACCACTTCATGCTATGCCATCCCGCAGCGTTTAGACTCACCCACCGTGAGGTCATAGTAGGACGGGGTCAATTGGAATTAAATAAAATCTATACACTTTCTGGCATTTACTGGCACAAAATATATATATACTATATATATATATATATATGAAATGCAATTCTCTATGAAAGGTCACTTTCATTTCTTAATCCGCTTGCCCATATTCTATCCCCATCATCTCGTGAGATTTTCTATGCCCTGCCTTAACTCCCCTTTTAATTTAATTAATCCCCCTATCTAATCTTTTTTACCTGTTGGCAATGTCCCACACACATCAATGTACTTATGTACCAACAAACACAACTCATAAAGGATTATTCAAAGAACGCCGAACTTGCCACTGACTTTCACCATACAGTGCAATTTCGTAGAAGTTTGGCTATTCAGAAAGCTGTCACTTCTCCAAATACTGGTGAATTGACAGTGAAATACGGTGCAGTTCACCACAGATCGCTGCTATTCGGCGATCTTCAGTGGCAGTGAAATTGTCCCATAGAGAAGTAATGGTTAATATATTCAGAGAATGCCGAACTGCACCAAAATATCAGGGATATGCCCTGATTTTCAATGTATCAGTTCAACAGATTTAAAAACAGGCGAATCCCACAGCATGCAATGTAAAAATATATACAAGAGGACATAGTCTTAGATTAGAGGGGCAAAGGTTTAAAAGTAACATCAGGAAGCATTATTTTACTGAGAGGGTGGTGGATACATGGAACAATCTTCCAGTTGAAGTGGTAGAGGCCAAAACAGTGATTGAATTTAAGCAGGCATGGGATAGGCATAAGGCTATCCTAAACAAAAGATAAATCCAGGTAAAGTATCCATGTAATTGGGCAGACTAGATGGGCCGAAAGGTTCTTATCTGCCGACATTTTTCTATGTTTCTAGATTTTCATTTCTATACTATTTTTTATTCAACGGTTTATTCTTTTTCAGTTTCAAAGAAAAGCCTTTTTATTTATTTATTTGGTATTTTTGGGTAAAATTTTTGATTCCGATTGTTTTAATGGCCATTTTTAAATTCTGTAACAGGTCTTTTTATTATTTTTTTATAGGACCTTTTTTATTATTTTCACACATCTTCATGCATTGCTTTAAATGTTTAAGGAATAGCAAAGTTCCGTTTTTGTTTTTTCTGCAATTCGGCAGCGTTCGGCAGCTCCACGCAGGGTCAATGAACTGGAATCGCCAAAGTGCACCGAACGAGAAAGCACCGAAATTTCACTTCTGAATAACCCTTTTAGTGATGTCGGTATAAACACATACTACAATCTGGGCAAGATAGTTAAAGGAATTGACTGGTTCTTTACAGATCAGTACAGAGAAACTTTAACCAAGAGCATTCATCTAAACAAAGTGAAATCAGTAAATACAGCATACCAGACAGCAGTTTATAAAAGCTGAGGATATGACAGAATTATGGTATGTAGCACTTTCCCCTGCAACTATATGTATCAGTTTGGAAAGAATGCTTGACATTACGTGCAAGAGTAAAGATATTTAGATTCATTACAGGAACATCTAGTCTGCTGAGTTAAGGTGGAAAATATTTCAGAATAAAAGCAGCTGTGTGTATCCCAGGTGTTATTCACCTGTGGGGTGGGTTTATAATATCCTTCGTATGCCATGACTCACATAGGTTAGATTTTTTTTTCCCAGAGGGAAAATATGTGTTAATATCTGTGTTTATCGTTATATGACAGGGTCAAGTCTTAGTTTATATACCTTCAGGGGTAGGGCGTGTGTGGTAGAAACTCCAGACATCTCCCGTGGGGAAAAGCAAGAAAACAATGGAGTTCTTACTGATAGGATACGTTATAGGTACTAAAAAGTGAAATCTGCTAAAAGTACAGAAGCTCAACAAGCCTAGGCTTGGAATTAAACTGAACCATGCATATATTATAATGTTATAAGATATAAATAACCAAAGTTCAACCTGCTGTTATACTTAACTTGCGTGTTAACCCTTACTGTCTTAGCTGGAATAGCATGGTTATCAGCTAGTGCCGACTTTACTCATTAGCAACTCCATATGAACGACTAAATCAGTATAAGGGCCTTCATTGGCACATTGACAGTCATGACCATTTCTAGTCCTGTTTTCAGCTGTCACCCTTTGTTAGAATAATGAACAACGTAGACCCCCTCAAGGACATTGTGACGGACAGAGTGCCAGTTTATGAGATTCATGGGTTCCTGCCCAACACCTTTCTCACACCAGATGGATAATTTTTTGGGGCATGAACCTGGAGCTAAATCTCCTGTAGCTACAAAGTTAATCCAGCTCTGGGGTAAGCACATTTAGTAGGTGTTTAAACAAAATCTATACATATGACAAGTAGAAGAATTCAAAACCCTATTGACCGAGCTATAGTGAACCTGACTACAAGTAAACTTTACAGGGAAAATCTAGGGACAAGAGAAAGAAAGTTAAAAGAACAGTACTTGTTAATGCATCCATGCTACTCCCATCCCATCAGTTTTTTTTAACATACAGGGTTATTCAAAGAAAATTTTAAAGCCACCGCACGTTCGGTGACTTTTCGTTCTCTTCAATTCGGTGCGATTTGGCGATCCAATTTCGGCAACCCTGCAGTGTATTCAGCAAGCACCACAGGGCCTTCGTAGTGCAGGGAAAAGTTGCCGCAAACCCGCCGAAAACTCACTGCAAAACGAGGGTGAACGCACACCGAAACCCGCAAAAACATCTGGATTAACCTGCCGAAGGGCTGTTGCAGAAAAAAGAAAAAACGATTATAAAAACAAAAAACGGAAAAAAAATGTTTGCAAAAAAAATACCTAAAAAGGTCCTCAAAAATCTAAAAATAAAGAGACTTTTTACTGCAGAATATTATAATGAACGGTTTATTAGATATTGAATTAAAATATTTTTAACATTGAACCCTATGGGATTCGCCTGAATAAAGCTGCCGAATTAAACCACCAAATGGCAGGGCAATTCGGCAACTTTTCCCTGCTGTTTTGTGTTCTCTGAATAGACAAAGCATTGCTTCTCTATGGGGTTTCACTGGCCTCGATATTAATATTTTTAACATTGAAGCCTATGGGATAAAACATTAGTTTTACTAAAACATCAGGCAGACACGGCCCTCTAATCAGGCACTGTAGAGGGCAGCCTGCAGGGGCCTCCCAAGGATCCCCTTGAGGAGCATGCGGCCGCTGGATGACAGAGCTGCGGCTGTGCGGGCTAGCCGCCCGGGTGCATGTTGCAGAGACAGACAGCGCAGGGAGGGAGCCACTGCACCTGCAGCCATGGCACCCCCCCACAACCAGGATCCAGGGAGCCCCCACTGACCACCAGGCTGAGGTAAGGCGACACATTTCTAAAATAAAAAAATCCCGAGGACATTTTTAAATGCCCCCGGGAACGTAAAATAAAACTTTTTTTTCTCTACCTGGCTGAATGTATTTAATTATATATATTAGATACATTCAGCCAGGTAGAGGGGGGGTGGCATGTGGGCTGCGTGGGGTCTCAGGCAGTGGTTTGTTTTTTTTGTGTGCATGTTTTTTGTAAATTTATTGGGGAAGGTAAGGGCAGGTATGATATATATATATATATATAGATAAGATATATATCTATATTCTTATAATTAGATATATCCAGACTTGTATTACACACATTTTGGCAAATAATTGTCCCGTCCCCCCATTTGGCTGATCCCTCCAGAAGAAATGTTGAACCCGACGATAAAGCAGAGAATAATATATATATTCTCTGCTCTGTCGGGTTCCACATTTCTTCTGGAGGGATCAGCCAAATGGGGGGGGGGCGCATTTAGTTGAGATTGTCCACATGCCACCCCCCCCCCCATGTGCGTATGTGTATATATGTTCTGAGGGTGAGTGTATATACAGTTGTGTTCAAAATTATTCAACCCCCAATGCTGTAAAGGGTTTTAGGGAATTTAGTGTACATTTGTAATTGTATTCAGAATGAAATTTTACAAGGACTTTTTAAAGAACCATATGCAACTAAAATGACATCAATTGGTTTTGTAATACAGTAGTAAATGTTTCTTTTGTGAATTCTTCATTGACACAATTATTCAACCCCTTAAAGATTACCACTCTGAAGAACAGAGGTTCATTCAAGTGTTTTCAATCAGGTATTGAAAACACCTGTGGATGTCACGGAGCAGCAATAAAGCATAATAAGCACCAATTAGGCAGCTTTAAAAGGACTGTGATACTCAGCTCCTTCTAGACATTTACTGGTGTGGTTACAAACATGGTGAAGTCAAGAGAATGGTCCAGGAAGACAAGAGAAGAGGTGATTACTCTTCACAGGAAGGGCAATGGCTAGAAGAAGATTGCAAAGATGTTAAACATACCAAGAGAGACCATAGGAAGCATCATTCACAAATTCAAGGCAAAGGGCACTGTTGAAACGCTACCTGGTCGTGGCAGAAAGAAGATGCTGACTTCGACTGCTGTGCGCTACCTGAAGCGTAGAGTGGAGAAAAGTCCCCGTGGGACTGCTGAGGAACTGAGAAAAGATTTGTCAGATGTGGGTACTGAAGTTTCAGCTCAGACAATACGGCGCACACTGCGTAATGAAGGCCTCCATGCCAGAACTCCCAGGCGCACCCCCTTGCTGTCTCCAAAGAATAAGAAGAGTCGACTGCAGTATGCCAAAAGTCATGTGGACAAACCACAGAAGTTTTGGGATAGTGTTCTGTGGACTGATGAAACAATATTAGAACTGTTTGGGCCCATGGATCAACGCTATGTTTGGAGGAGGAAGAACAAGGCCTATGAAGAAAAGAACACCTTGCCTACTGTGAAGCATGGCGGGGGGTCAATCATGCTTTGGGGCTGTTTTGCTTCTGCAGGTACAGGGAAGCTTCAGCGTGTGCAAGGTACCATGAATTCTCTTCAGTACCAGGAGATATTGGATGACAATGTGATGCAGTCCGTCACAAACCTGAGGCTTGGGAGACGTTGGACCTTTCAACAGGACAATGATCCCAAGCATACCTCCAAGTCCACTAGAGCATGGTTGCAGATTAAAGGCTGGAACATTTTGGAGTGGCCATCGCAGTCACCTGACTTAAATCCTATTGAGAACCTCTGGTGGGACTTAAAGAAAGCAGTTGCAGTGCGCAAGCCTAAGAATGTGACTGAACTGGAGGCTTTTGCCCATGACGAATGGGCGAAGATACCCGTAGATCGCTGCAAGACACTTGTGTCAAGCTATGCTTCACGTTTAAAAGCTGTTATAACTGTAAAAGGATGTTGTACTAAGTACTAAGATTGAATGTCACTTGGGGGTTGAATAAAACTGATAATGATGTGAGCACAGAAAAGACATTTGTGGTTATTTCATTATAAATGTTATGTTATATTTTTCTGACCTACACGTGCCTCTTTGATTTAATTGTAAGCAAGATGACTGAATGATCAAAATCAATGTCAAACTGGCCAAAACACTCAATTTCAGTGGGGGTTGAATAATTTTGAACACAACTGTATATATCTGTGTATTGATATATACGTATATATATATCTGCGTGTTGATATATACGTATATGTCTGTGTGTGGTATCAATGCATCCCTACTCTATACACGTCGCTCCATGTCCCTATAATATATATGATCAGGGGTTACTTTTTTTTATATTTTTATACTATTCCTATTAAATTAACAGTAATTTTTGATGTATTTTATGGAGTCGAAACTTTTTTTTGCTTATATAACATGTGCTTTGTGAAAATAAAACGGTTTTGTGTGTACATTTTAATTTAGTTAGTGGATTCCTGTCCAGTGCGGTGAGAAGCAAACGTAATGTAGTGTAGACATGCTGCGAGGCGGAGTGAAGTCTTCGCTTCGCTACGCTGTGCGTTGCTACACGCTCAGTGTGCCTCAGCCTTTATTCACACATCGCTAGCTTACCCAATCACTTTGTATACTTGTTACTGACCCTGCTTGTTCTGAGGACCCGATCTGTTGCCGACTTTGCCTGCCATTTGACTATTCTCTCTGTGTATACCC
Source organism: Leptobrachium leishanense (assembly GCA_009667805.1). NCBI lineage: Eukaryota > Metazoa > Chordata > Amphibia > Anura > Megophryidae > Leptobrachium > Leptobrachium leishanense. Next base: position 238,624,239 of record CM019064.1, on the reverse strand, counting down.
TGCCTGCTCTGTTTGCTTCCGGTTGCTACTGGTGTGTGGCGATTCTCACCATATACAGTAGCGCAGTACAAGTCCCTAAACATTGCTAACACGGTTTTGTTATAGCTGCTGATGTAACTGAATAGATCGGGATCTCTTCTGCATTACCAAAACCTCCACCACTGCACTCTTCCACAATACCTCAGAGGGGTTACGGTGTGAAGGCACTTGCTGCCACCAAAGGCAAAATATTTGGGTGCACTGCCACTGACGCCTATACCAGATTCATATCATTTTAATATTTGACCACAGGGTCCAACCCTGCACTCTTCCACAATACCACAGAGGGGTTACGGTGTGACGGCACTGTTGCCGACACTAAAGGCCCAATTTTAAAGCACCTATTGTTACTTTCATCCAAAGCCTGCATAAGTTTCACCATAATTTAGCCAAAAAATCACTAAACTTGTTCTGCGTGTCCTAAAATGTCTCCTCTTTTCATACAGACTGCCGCCCCAAGCAGTTGTTTATGAATAGATTAAAGGAAAACCATTTACCGTCATTTGAAATGTCATTTTTTTGTTTTTAAATGTTTCTATACATCCTACAAATCCGCCACTTCACGGGCGGGTTATGGGGACCTATGTATGAATGTACAGCACATTTTTACCAAAACAAGATAATTATGTTACGTGATAACATAACTATTTGCCTATACTTGTAATCATATACTTGGCCTATATATTAATGTTTTTCTTTTAATGTTTTTTTGCAGGTTACAGCAGGACCTCAAGGCCTCAGAGTAAGTTTACATTTGTTGTATATATAAAGTATAAGTTTGCCAGCTATGAATCTTCTTAAATAGCAAGTGCGTGTCAGTCAACATGAATCAATTTCAGAGTTATGACTACAGAGTCTCCTGCAGCAAATACATTTTCGTTCTCTAAACTATATGAATCCCTTTACAGCAATTCATTTGTAAGGGTTAACTAAATACTTTTCAATCAGAGCACACAAGGAAGAAAATTGCATAAATGGGAATATTGTAAGAAATGAAGGTTATCATACGTATAGTTAAACTCATAAAGCAAGACGTGCTAATCTTGAATGAGGCCCTTGTGAAGTGATAACCTTGAGATTTTTGAAATGCTCAGAATTATTGCGAGTATTAAATACTCATCCATTTTCACTCCATTTTCTTTAATTTAGTCCACTTTTATAGGTAACCTTGCTAGTCTCCTCTTTTGTACATTGAAAGCTTTAATTATAACTACCTATTCATGCTAACGAGTGCAGATAATGGCAGGCGTAACCTCAGCCAGTGGGTGCCGTAAGGTGAGAAATATTATAAGTGTATTTTTGTGAATACAGATGAAGCTGTATGAAGTTGGTTATTAGACTTTTATTTTTGCCGGTATTCTGGAAACCTTTTCTCAGGTGAAATGGAGGTGATACTTTGATTTGACATAATAACAACACATACCAATAATCTTTTCTGAATAATATTAGTAGTAGTAGTTTGGATGGGACCTACAAAATACCAAACTGGGTGCCTGATCACCTGGTGTGAGCTAAAACGCCAACGCTACATGAAAAATCAAGCAGGAGTCGCTAACAGGTAGCGCCTAACAACCCACCAACAAATCACCTTGTCTGTGTACAAGATTCATTAGCGCACGCTAGGGAAACGCTAAAAACTGGGCTGAGAACCAGCGCTAATACATTGTATAGTAAAACCGCCATGCTTCGGGGAAACTTGAAAAGATGAATTGTATAGTTACACCGCCGTGTGTAGGGAAATGTGGAAAGATGCATTGTACAGTTAAACTGCCTTGTGAAGGGGAAACGTGAAACAATGCATTGTATAGGAAAACTACGGTGCTTCAGTACGGAGCCCCACTGGTGTCAGGAGGAAAAAGGTTCTTCTTGGCCGACTGCAGGCGTATGATAGGAAGCCTTAAACCTTCCCTCCTCATATGTCAGTATAAATAGCTTAACAGATCAATGCACCTTGTTAGCAAGGAAGGATCGAATCCCAGTAGGGCCTTTTTTTCCCTTTTTTTTAAATCTTCCTGTGTTTTATATTTATAATGCTGCTATTATAGGTTGTGTTGAGCGTAATAGTAGCATCATAATAATAATTAGGGATGCACCGATACAATACTATTAACGGTATCGGTGCCGATACCGGCATTGCACTAGTACTTAGTTCTCATGCAGATGCCCTCGATACCTCTCCTCCAATACCGGAAGCCAGCACCGAGCTGGCCTACCGGCAACCGAGGGGCTAGGGCGGCAGTCAGAATGCTCTAACGGCATTCCAACAGGCCCCTGCGGCTGGCTGCGGTCCAACGAGCACCTCCGTTAAAGTCTTAGAGTGGCGCTCGTTTGGAAACCCCCAGCTACCATCTCGCAAGATCTCAGAGTTCGGAGATCTCGAACTGTGTACAAAGTTGCGAGATCGCGGCTGGGGCTTCCCAATGAGCGTCCACTCTAAACCTTTGCCAGCGGCGCTCGCTGGAACGTGGTCAGCTGCAGGGACCTGTCCGAATGCAGTTAGAGCATTCTGACAGCTGCCCCATGTCTAGTCTGAGGTCTTACACAGTCAAAGAAAAAGACAAAATCCAAAACGATACACTGCATATATGTTTAGAGTAGTGAGGGCGACTATGCTTGAAATTTTGGGCCAGCAGATAGATATGTGTGGCTACATTGCTGCATTTGCAGCGAGACCCTTCCTCTTTGAAATATGTTTTGTCATATCCATAATATTTCTGATTTTACTGTTAATGAGCGTTAATCAGAATAAGAGCCAAGTCAGGGGGCGTGGCCTGACAGCGGACGGAGCTGGACGTGTGAGAACTGAGCTCCGTCTCCCGAACGCCATTTAATCCACTTAAGGGGCCTGCAAGCTGTAATGGGGCAGCGAAAACGGACCTCCCAAGCCTCCCAACCTGCCGGTACTCGAACCACCACGAAAACCGCCACTTTATTGCCGTTTTTAAGCGGTTCCCCGCACTTGCGACCTCCACCGCCGGAATCCAAGATGGCGGCCGTGACAGAGATGCACGAGGAGGACAGAGAAGATGATCCACTCCCAGACAGCCCTCCTAAAGGTAACACGGGGGCCTCTGCGGACATTGAGCTGAGAGATATTCTCAGAAATCTCCCCACAAAACGGGACTTAACTACACAGCTCTCAGTTATGGAGAGAAATGTAAACGGCAGAATTGAGGCCCTGAGCTCGGATATAAAACACTTGGGAGGTCGAATTCTAGACTTAGAAGAAGATAGAGACTCTTTATTTACGCATGTAGAACACCTAAATGTACAAGTGGCGGAACAGGCTAAACATCTTACGAACCTACACCGGCACTTAGATGACATTGACAATAGGGGCAGGCGAAACAACATCCGGATTAAAGGATACCCAGAATCAGATGAAAGCCCGGAAAACTTAGTCGAACTCCTGCGGCACCTCTTTAACGATTTGTTACACCGGCCGGAGGATGCGAAAATCAAATTTGACAGGGCCCACAGGGCGCTAAAACCTCGCGGTGCGACGACGGATCAACCACGTGACATTATATGCAGACTACATGACTTTGTTGTGAAAGAGGAGATCTTGCGGGCCGCCCGTAAAACTGCAACCATCAAAGTAGATGGCTGTTCTGTGGCCTTATATCAAGATGTGTCTTGGATTACGCTACAGGCCAGACGTCTTTTAAGACCGATCACGGCTGCCCTCCGTGAACGAGAAATCCGGTATAGATGGGGTTTTCCCCTAGCACTTCATGCCCAGAAAGGCAACACTACCTATTCCATAATCACACCTGCGGATGTTCCGGGCTTCTTGTTGGCGTTTGGTTTACCTGAAACGGATGTAGCAGATTGGTACGGAGCAGCATCGACTCTGGCACCACCAGCCCAACCACAAAGGCAACGATGGAACCAGGTTGCTAAAAAACGGAAAGCGAAGCCACAATCACCACTCATGTCGAGCTCTCCAGGCCATGGCAATGGCCTCCAAACACTTAGTCCACGACGGGCATCGCAAGAACTGACCTAGGACGTGGAAGTCTTCGGATTGTTTTCCTCTTTTTTCTATTGCATCTCCTTCATGTTGCTGCCCCATTGATCCAAAGTTCTCAGTCCATTTCCTGTTTTTCCTTGCGAAGCTTGCCTCCCCCTGATACACTTCAGTTTCAGAGGCGCTTGGGTTGGACGCTGGGAAAATGGGTCCCTTGTTTTGCACTCTTCGACTCCACCACCCCGATCTACCTGGTACTAAGGTGGAAGGGAATAGATGGGCCCCATGGACTCGGCTTCTTTTCCTAGATGTCAAGGCCGTGTCTCCGGAACGGTGTATATCGTTTTTGTTTTCACCTTCTGTTGCGTCCGAGCACAGAGGTTTACACTGTTTGATTCTGTATATACGAGTTTTTTTTTTTTTTTGTATTTGATGTTATTGTTATTGATTTTATGTGTCGTGGTCGTGCACGAGATTGAAACATCAGGGGTCAAATGCTTACAGAGAGTCCTTTCCATTAGACTATTTATGTGGTACACAGTATCTTAATGGCTGATCTCCGTTTGATTACATATAATGTTCGGGGTCTTAACTCTCCCCACAAGCGTCGCCGTGCCTTACAGGAATTCCAGCGTCTGGGGGGTGATGTGATATTTCTCCAAGAGACACACTTTCAGGAGGGACGCGCCCCGGCTTTTCATAACCGCAAATATCCTCTGGGCTACTTTAGCAACTTCGGGGAAACTAAAGCTCGAGGGGTGGGTATACTGATTGGGAGTCATGTCCCTTTTCAAGAATTAGGGGTGTTGACGGACCCACAGGGGCGTTATATCATGGTGAAAGGAATGATTGGGACCACAAGGGTCACTTTGGTTAATGTTTATTTGCCCAATAGACTGCAGACTAGAGCATTCCGGAGGATTCTGGATAAGTTGCCGACGTTTCTGGATGGAATGTTGATTATGGGTGGGGACTGTAATGTGGCGCTGGACCTGCCGGCGGAGGGTTTGGCGGGGGCTACGACCTCGGCTGGGTCCTTGCGACGGCAGTTCCAGAAGCTATTGGGTGATGAGCGCCTGTATGATTGCTGGCGGACTCTCAATCCGTCAGACAAAGATTATACCTATTACTCACATGCCTTTTCTAGATATTCCCGAATAGACTATTTTTTTTTACCTCACCGTTATTTAGATCGAATTCGGAGATGCTGGATCGGCCCGATTACTTGGTCGGATCATGCACCAGTCATAATGCACTTGACTCTACCGCAGTCGTTTAGGGGTACATCGCATTGGAGACTTAATGACACATTGCTATCAGACGTGATTCATCGGTCTGATTTGCAGTCGGCCCTTACTAGATTCTTTGAAGAAAATGAGTCCCCAGATATAAAACCCACAACACTCTGGGAGGCACATAAATGCGTTGCGCGAGGGGTACTCATACAGATGGGAGCTAGAAAGAAAAGAGAACGTGACGTTAGGGTAACACAAATCCTATCAGATATAAGGGACCTCGAGAGGATGCACAAGGAGGACCTTGATCCGCAATCTTTTCGGAGCTTGGTTCTACTTCGTGCAGAGCTAAATAAGATTTTAAACGACCAGGCTTCTCGATCAATTACTTTGACTAATCAGACATATTACTCTCAGGGGAATAAATGCGGGAAATTGCTGGCCCGCGCCCTTAAGAACAGACATCAATTAACCTTTATCCCCAAAATAAGACGAAGAGAGGGGAGACCTATGGCGTACACGACGGGAGACATAGCCTCGGAATTCCACCAATATTACTCCACCCTATATAATAACCGCCCCGACATTGCGCCTCCAGCGGTAATCGACTCTTTTTTAGCTAAAACAATAGGCCCCACTATGGCCCGTAACCACCGGACTTTGCTAGACTCTCCCATAACGGCTGCGGAACTGACACAGGCCCTAAAGCTGACCCCTAACGGGAAGAGCCCAGGCCCGGACGGTTTTACCACATTATATTATAAGACGTTTCAAAATATATTGACTCCGTTCTTTGTACAAGCCTTTAATAGCGTTGACGAGGAGACCCGCCTACCCCGAGATACGATGGCGGCCTCCATAGCAATTATTCCAAAGCCGGGGAAGGACCCTCTTGACTGTGAGAATTACAGACCCATCTCGCTTTTAAATACAGACCTGAAGCTTTTTACTAAGATTCTGGCCCTTCGTCTGCGCCCGCTCCTGGGGGGCCTGATACATGCGGATCAAGCGGGCTTTGTCCCGAGACGTGAGGCTAGAGACAACACTCTGCGCGCTCTGTCGGCGCTTCATGGGGCGTCGGTTTCCTCCACGCCCATGTTGGTTCTCTCTGTCGATGCCGAGAAGGCTTTCGACAGGGTGAACTGGCAGTATCTCTTCGCGGTCCTGCACGCAATGGGATTTGGCCCACGTTGGTGCCAGTGGATGGCGGCTTTGTATGGGGAGCCGCATGCCCGGATCAGAGTGAACGGTACCCTCTCCGATTCGATTACTATTAGAAACGGTACTCGACAGGGGTGCCCTCTGTCCCCACTATTGTTTTTGTTGTACCTGGAGCCTCTGCTGCAGGAGATTAGACGAAGCCAGGATATTAAGGGCCTACGTTTAGATAGACAAGAATACAAGGTCTCGGCTTATGCGGACGACCTGCTCTTTACTCTGACCGATGTGGACCGTTCCCTGCCATCCCTGATGCGAGTCCTCACAGAGTTTGCTAACATTTCAGATTACAAGATTAACCCCACCAAAAGTGAGTTTATGGGCCCTCTGATTCCCAAAAGTTCCCTAGTCTCTATACAAGAGACTTATGGGTTTAAATGGAAACCAGAGGGACTTACGTACTTGGGAATTAAACTAGCTACTACCCAATCTCAATTGATAGCCCTCAATTATGACCCGCTTCTTCGCTCGGTAACAGAAGACTTACAAAAGTGGAATCTACCGCACATATCATGGCTGGGTCGATTGAATGTACTTAAAATGAATATTTTACCCCGTTTCTTGTACTTATTTCAAGCCCTTCCAATATTTTTACCCCGTTCGTTTTTTATTTCACTACGAACACAAATCACACGATATATTTGGAGGGGAAAGAGGGCTCGCATCTCGTTCGCGGAGATGGCCAGGCCGGTGGGTAGAGGGGGGCTGGGAATGCCCCACTTTCAGTATTACTACCTGGCATCTATGTTCTCTATCCTCTATCATTTCTCCAAACCGACGGCACACCGACGGTGGATTGAGATCCTACAGGCTACCTCGGGATTTCCTCTGGCCTCTCTCCCATGGCAGACGGCCTCACTTCAGGCCCTGGGGCTAGCAAACCATCCGATTTTAACCCCGATTTTGAAACTGTGGAGAAGACATGGGTTGGAGTTAGGATTGACGGCGGAGAGTTCCCCGCTGACCCCGGTCACACACAATCCCCTTTTTCCGCCAGGAATAACTGGAGAGCTGCTGGGCCTTGGGAGGGAGATGCCTTATCTTCCTGTTAATCAGATTGTTGAAAACGGGGCCCTGTTGCCCCTTAATGTCCTCATTTCCCCCACCCAGTCTACGTTTGCGCACGCTTTTAATTATACCCAATTGCGCCATTTCTTTCACTCAGACCTCAGGGAGGCGGCTGCTGGACGTACGCTCACCCCATTTGAATCGATCTGCTCGGCGACAAGAGGAACGGAATCTATAGTGTCTGTTATTCAGACTTATTTAACAGATGGAGGATACTGCTCGGACTCGCCGAGATTGGCTAAATGGGAGGAAGAGTTAGGAAGAGATATAGATCCACAGGAATGGTACAAGGCTTTTCTCCTAACGTTTTATGCCTCACGGAGCATGACTATAAGAGAACAAAATTGTAAACTGTTTTTACGTTGGTACATGACTCCGGCGCAGCTACATCGTATTTCGCCCTCGGAACCGGCCTCCTGTTGGCGTTGTCTAGGTGACAAAGGGGACTACCTACATATTTGGTGGTCTTGTCCTCGTCTGCGTTCTTATTGGCGGGAGGTGGCGGCTCATATTGAAGAGATTACTGGCAGCGACTTAACATTTGAACCTGCATCTTATCTATTAAACATGCTACAGTACTCAACTGATACCTTTAAAAACTCCCTGCTAGCCATCCTCTTGTCGGCAGCTAGGGGGACTATACCGATGTATTGGCGCCAAAGGGTGATACCTACAGTTAGAGATTGGGTAACACGGGTTGAGAAGATCAGAGGATTTGAAGACTTGCATTACACCGCGCAGGGTAAATATGATCATTTTCACGCTGTGTGGTGGCCCTGGATTGACCGGTTGCCGGCCCTGGCAGAGGGCGCTGGAGGCCACGGATGTATGAGATAATGCGCTTAGGTAATCGGCCACAGGGGGATAAGACCTCATGGGAAGTACCAGCTTATGCACGCTATGTTACTCTTCGTTTTTGTTCAGACCACGACTAGACACACTGTTTAAGTTTTAGTTTTTAGTGATGTTTTAGTATTATAGACCATTTTTCTGATTTAATTTGTCCTTCCTCAATGGCATCTGAGTAAAATTCATCGGACAATGATATGTAAACACAACCTTAAGGACTTAGCACAGATTTGATCTGATGTTCAGGTCGAGAAATGTCCATGTGTATATGCTTTACTGCTAATATTATTTTCCATACACGCCTTCTGTAAACATATATGTTGTTTCCTTTGGTTGAATAAACAGAAATTACATTAAAAAAAAGAGCCAAGTCAGCGCTGTGCCCAACATCCAAGGTCATCCGCACAAAGTACATGATTTTCTCTGCACAAAAATCTAAACGCTTCCTCTTTTTATTATTATATATATATATATATATATACACACATACACGCTCACGCACACATAAGATCTTTGGTCAGATTATATACTTGCTCCAATTAAATATTAGCAAGATTTAAAAAGTCAGAAACTATGTATAAAGGCATATTTTGAGGTGTCAGGCACTTTCAGTGACATCATGTTTACCAGCTCACTCTCAGGATTGTCTGACCAAAGAGGACTTACACCTACTCTTGCTTCATGGCAGACAACGTAAGCTTGGAGGTGGACTGATACTATAACTATACATGCAGTGTAAATAATCACACAGGCTTTACTAAATCAATTATTTTTAACGTAAAACAAAACCAAAACAGTTTCCCTAAAATTAAATGACCATATACACAATCGCAACAATGCACTCCTCGGCGTCCCCATGCATTCACCTTTTTTTATGTCCCCATATTTATAGGTATATGTAATGAGGGCTGGGGTGCATATATATATTATTATATTATAGTATATTACACACAGCAACCTTTCAGACCTCAGACCAGAGTGTGTGTATATATACACACACACTCTGGCTTGAAAGGTTGGTGTATATATTGCAGTACAGCAACCGCTCGGGATCCTTGGTTCCAACCAAACAACACAGTCCTCTAGGGAAGAAACAGCCGCAGACTTGAAGTTTGTGCAAATGGGAGGTCTTTTATTCCAGCATACAGAAGCAAACACCGCACTTGGAATCAATATTGCAGGTGATTCAGAAAAAAATACAAATCAAAGCCTAACTCAAATGAGAGTTCTTACTAAACATCCAGCGCCTGACTATCCAAAATCCTAATCTTGTAAACAAAAGAAAAAAACACAGTTTGTCTTGTGTAGAAGTGTTACTGCTCCCCGCCCTCCTCCCAGCAGTCTGATTAAACACACTTTTGTCCAGCAGTCAGCAGCCTGGGAATTTACCTGTGGCTTAATTGGTTAATTGGCAGCAAATGTGAGAGAGGGTAGAGGCTGTGCAGGATTCTGGGTCCTAAATACCTTCCCGCAATTACTCTCCCAGACATCCTGTTACCCAACCACCCGTCACAATATATATATATATATATATATATATATATATATATATAGTTTAGGTAGGCCGTGTTAGTTCAGATGCCAAAATCACGAGTATAGCAGTCTGTAGTGATACCTTTTTTATTGGACTAACGCTACATTTAAAATACAAGCTTTCGAGAGTGTTCCTGTCTTCGTCAGGTCTGGAAGATATACAGTTGTGTTCAAAATTATTCAACCCCCAATGCTGTAAAGGGTTTTAGGGAATTTAGTGTACATTTGTATTTGTATTCAGAATGAAATCCTACAAGGACTTTTTAAAGAACCATATGCAACTAAAATGACATCAATTGGTTTTGTAATACAGTAGTAAATGTTTATTTTGTGAATTCTTCATTGACACAATTATTCAACCCCTTAAAGACTACCACTCTGAAGAACAGAGGTTCATTCAAGTGTTTTCAATCAGGTATTGAAAACACCTGTGGATGTCACGGAGCAGCAATAAAGCATAATAAGCACCAATTAGGCAGCTTTAAAAGGACTGTGATACTCAGCTCCTTCTAGACATTTACTGGTGTGGTTACAAACATGGTGAAGTCAAGAGAACGGTCCAGGAAGACAAGAGAAGAGGTGATTACTCTTCACAGGAAGGGCAATGGCTAGAAGAAGATTGCAAAGATGTTAAACATACCAAGAGAGACCATAGGAAGCATCATTCGCAAATTCAAGGCAAAGGGCACTGTTGAAACGCTACCCGGTCGTGGCAGAAAGAAGATGCTGACTTTGACTGCTGTGCGTTACCTGAAGCGTAGTGTGGAGAAAAGTCCCCGTATGACTGCTGAGGAACTGAGAAAAGATTTGACAGATGTGGGTACTGAAGTTTCAGCTCAGACAATACAGCGCACACTGCGTAATGAAGGCCTCCATGCCAGAACTCCCAGGCGCACCCCTTTGCTGTCTCCAAAGAATAAGAAGAGTCGACTGCAGTATGCCAAAAGTCATGTGGACAAACCACAGAAGTTTTGGGATAGTGTTCTGTGGACTGATGAAACAAAATTAGAACTGTTTGGGCCCATGGATCAACGCTATGTTTGGAGGAGGAAGAACAAGGCCTATGAAGAAAAGAACACCTTGCCTACTGTGAAGCATGGCGGGGGGTCAATCATGCTTTGGGGCTGTTTTGCTTCTGCAGGTACAGGGAAGCTTCAGCGTGTGCAAGGTACCATGAATTCTCTTCAGTACCAGGAGATATTGGATGACAATGTGATGCAGTCCGTCACAAACCTGAGGCTTGGGAGACGTTGGACCTTTCAACAGGACAATGATCCCAAGCATATCTCCAAGTCCACTAGAGCATGGTTGCAGATTAAAGGCTGGAACATTTTGGAGTGGCCATCGCAGTCACCTGACTTAAATCCGATTGAGAACCTCTGGTGGGACTTAAAGAAAGCAGTTGCAGTGCGCAAGCCTAAGAAAGAACCCCCTGGACCTTCAGGAAGGGGGACATGACTGATGGCCTGGGCCTGTAAGTTAAGGGAGAATCTAGAAGGGTATAGAATCCCTGGGGCCCCTCAGGAGGGGGGGGGGGCTGGATGAGTGCATGGGCCCGTCAGTCAAGGAAGGCTACGGTGTTATTGGTGGAGTGGTTGCAACAGTGTTGCTTACCTGGACTATATATGCTGGTGATTGGTGCAGGGTTCTTCCTCTTGTTCCTGCCAACGTGAGAAGTGCAGCTAGGTGAGAGTAGGTTTTCGGTGTCTTTTCAGGTGTCCTGGTGAATAAGAAAAGAGAGATAAGGAGAATGGCTGGGATGGCTGCTTCATCGCTGGAGGGGCTGCTGGAGCAGTTGAGGGAGCACGCTGCGGCTAGGGGAGCATCGTTGCAGGAGTTACTGGCGGAGGCCTCAACTACTCCTGATGAGCAGGCAAGCGGGTCGAGTGAGGAGCCTCGCCAGTGGAGAAGAGAACGGCGTTCCCGGCCTCCGAGTCGGCTCAGCCCGAGTCCTCCGAGGTCAAGAGGAGCCAGGTTGAGCGGCGGGGGTGAAGGAGACGTGGCCGGTCCACAATCATCTGAGGAGTCGGTGGTGATGGACACGCCACCCAGGGATTTGCGGTCCGGTGCCAGGAGGGTGAGCATGATGAGTGCGCCTGCAATGTTGTCTCCCATTTTAGGTGCCGTTGTTGAAGGCCTGGATCGCGGGGACGGCGTAGGTCGGGCTGGGGGGGGGGTCGGAGGTCCGCCCCCCCTCGTGCAAGGCAGAATGGCTGGCGGATACCGCGTTCTAGGAGCCCGCGCAGCGAACAGGCACTTCCGGCATCCAGGGGGAGAGTGACAAGGGCGGCGGCGGCTGCCTCCAGGCCCCCGCCTCACTAGTCGCAGGAAAGCAGCGTCACGGGCTGTGCTTTCGGCCCGCCCACAAGATGGCGGCGCCCATCTGGCTGCCCATCTGGCTGCGCAGGAACGGAGGGGGCGTATTACAGCGGTGGCTATGAGGGGAGACCCGGTGACTGGGGCCTTCGGATTGGGAGCGATCGTTTTCAACTATCTCGGCCGAGGAGCGTCGCTGAGGCTGGAGTTGGAGGTCAGATAAGAATACCGGTTACCAGTGGAGGTGCTCTTCCTGGGCGTCCAGCGCTGGGATCACCTTTGGCTGCGGGTCATATGGCTTCTGGAGGATCGTCATTGATGGCTGCACGTGAGTCAGATTGTGGGGGTGCTGCACTTAGATCGCTCGGCAGTTTTGGGGTTAATGCATCCGCTGCGGCTCAGGGTGGGACGACGGGGTTGATAGAAACCCTGGTTGCTGAGCTTCGGCGCTGGCAGGATAGGTCAGATGCGTTAGCTATGGTGAGCGCGGCGCCGACCGCGTTGGAACACGTCGCTCCTGGGGGTACGGTACCTGCAGCGTTAGTCGCGCCGGGCTCTGCTCCTGTTGGGGTTACTGCGCCCGCTTGCGTGTCTGGAGCGGCACCTGCGCCCGTTTTGGCTTCAATGTTGGGTCAACAGGGGAATGCCGGGGCTGGCGCAGTGTTGGGCCCTGGTGCGGTGGGTATGGCTGGACCTGTGTTGTGTGGGGTATCTCCCGTGGGGGGTGCGGGCATCTCTTATGGGTCCTGCGAGCTGTCCCCAATGGGTTTGCAGGTCACTTCGGAGTTGCGGGAGAAGATTTGGAAAAATGAATACGTGGATGTGCTTACGCTGCTTTCGGTGGATAGGGAGACGGTGGACCGTCCGAAGCGGCCGGACTCGTTCATGGACGAAAAGGAGAGGGAGAAGTTTAAGAAAACGCTTCCTCCCACTTTCGGAAATTGGCTGCAGGGTTTCTTGGCTTATTGTGCTATCTTGTGCGAGCGGTTCCCGGAGCGCAGCGTTTCATTATTTGCGTATATCGATCTAATTTGGGGGGCGTATAAGATTTACGGGGGACAGTGCTGGTTTCGTTATGACCAGCAGTTCCGTCAAAAGATGGCGGTGCGTCCGGGGCTCAGGTTTGATGTCCAGGACACGAATTTGTGGCTTCTTCTCATGACTCCTAACCGGCCGGTGGTGTCTCCCTTTCAAGGGCCCGCTGCACCTAGGGCCCCGGGAGTGCAGTCGGGGGCTGGAAGGGGGTGGTGTTGGCTCTTTAATGAGTCTACCTGCCGGTGGTCCGCTAATTGTAAGTTCAAGCATGAATGTTCTCTCTGTGGGGGCCCCCACCCGGCGTTCCGGTGTTTTAAGAAGGGACAGGGTTCGACCTTCAGGCCTATCGGGCGCGGCCAGTTTGGTAGGAGGGATTACGCCAGTGAACGTGGGGGCCCTGCTTCCTTGGCTAGAGCTGTACCCCAATAGGCGGGGTGCGATACTGTTGCGGGAGGGTTTTCAGGAGGGTTTTTATATACCGCACGATTGTTCTGATTTTCCGCAATTTTCCCGTAATTTGGTTTCGGCTGGGCAACACGCAGAAGTAGTGGCGGCCAAGTTGGAGGGCGAAGTTCGGCTTGGGCGGATGGTGGGTCCATTTGCGGAGCTTCCGTTTCCTAACCTTCGGGTTTCTCCTTTGGGGGTAGTGCCCAAGAAGGAGGAGGGCAGGTTCCGTTTAATACACCATCTGTCTTATCCGGCGGGGTTTTCGGTCAACGATGGTATTGGCAGGGAGGGTTGCCGGGTACGGTATTCCTCGTTTGATGATGCTTTGCAACTCGTTAGGGATGCGGGGCCTGGCTGCTTGCTTGCCAAGGTTGACGTAGAGTCAGCTTTTCGGCTATTGCTGATTAGGCCTGACTGCTACCATTTACTCGGTTGTGAGTTTCGTGGCCAGTATTATTATGATCGTTGTCTTCCGATGGGCTGCTCCATTTCCTGTTTTTATTTCGAGTTGTTTGCTTCCTTTTTGCACTGGGTGGTGTGCCGGCGCGCTGGGCGGAATTCGATGGTTCATTATCTTGATGACTTTCTTTTCGTGGGACCATCGGATTCCTCCGACTGCGCGAGGCTGTTACAGATCTTTCGGGAGGTGGCAGGGGAATTTGGCGTACCGCTGGCGGAAGAAAAAACGGAGGGTCCGGGTCGCCTGATCACCTTTTTGGGCATTGAAATCGACACGGTGCTCAGGGTGTTTCGACTTCCGGTGCAGAAAATTCAGGTCCTGCTGTGTTTGGTGGTTAGGGCTCGGGGGGTCAAGAAGTTGCGCCTGTCGGAGCTACAGTCGCTGTTGGGCCACTTAGCATTCGCTTGCCGGGTTATGCCTATGGGCCGCGCATTTTGCCGTCGCTTATCGTTGGCTACGGCGGGTGTCCGGTCAGCGCACCATTTTATAAGGATCACCAGTTCCTTGCGGGCCGACTTAGTGATATGGCAATCCTTTTTGCTAACCTATAATGGGTTGACCTATTGGCAAGAGGCGGAGGTGGACAACGAGTCCATCGAGCTTTTTGCCGATGCGTCAGGTGCCCATGGCTTTGGGGTCTATTTCCAGGGTGACTGGTGTGCGCAGGCGTGGCCCCAGGAATGGTCGGCATCGGAGCTGGTACGGAATCTGACGTTTTTGGAGCTGTTCCCATTGTTGGTCGCCATGGAGCTGTGGGGGGAGCGGTTGGCAAATAGGCGGGTGGTGTTTTGGACGGACAATTTGGGTGTTGTGCAGGTGGTGAATCGCGCATCGTCCAGTTCCCCTCCGGTCTTGGCCCTTTTGCGTCATCTGGTTTTGCGCTGCCTGGAACGAAATGTGTGGTTGAGGGCTAAGCATGTTCCGGGAGTGCAGAATGTGGTGGCTGACGCGCTCTCTCGTTTCCAGTGGGACCGTTTTTGGCAGGTGGCTCCGGGGGCAGCGAAAACTGCAACGCCATTTCCTCGGTGGCTCTGGACCCTCGCTTCGCTGGACTGAAGCGGTTATTGGAAGGTTCTCTGTCAACTGCAACGTGGAGTTCCTATTCGCAGGTCTGGCGGGCGTGGGGTTCGGTGGCGGCGGGTGAGAGGGGTTGGCAGACGGCCGAGGATCGAACGTGGGCCACGATGATTTACCTGGGCGGGTTTCGAGAGCGGGGAGGTTCCGGGCCTGGTGCGGCAAAAGTGTTGGCGGCTCTTTCTTTTTTATGTGGGGTAATCGGTTGGGAGGATCTAGGGAAGGATTTTTTGTTGCGACGGATTATTAGGGGCTGGCGTAGGACGGTGGTCCCGGATGCCAGGCGCCCGGTGTCAGGGGAGCTATTTGCGGAGTTGTTGGGGTCTTTGGAGGTCAATTGCAGAGACTGTTTTGAGGTGGGTTTGTTCCGAACCGCATTCGCCTTTTGTTACTATGGGGCTTTGAGGGTGGGGGAATTGGTGGCTCCTAACACGGGGGCAATTTCTGCGCTGCGCTTGGAGCATGTTTCGATTTTGCAGGACCGGGTGCGGTTGTTGATCTCGCGTTCGAAAACGGATCAGTCGGGTAGGGGTTCGGTAGTTACCCTGGGGGCGATTGGGGGGGTACACTGCCCGGTTAGGTTGGCCGGGGATTATGTCAAGGAACGTCCAGGGATTGGGGGTTCATTCTTGGTTCATTTGTCCGGGGCCCCCCTTACGATGTACCAGTTTTCGGCAGTTTTTAGGCGTTGTATTGCATCGTTGGGTCATGACCCGAGGCAGTTTGCTCCGCATTCGTTCCGTATCGGCGCAGCGACAATGGCGGCGGAAGCAGGGGCGTCGGACGACATGATTAGGCGCCTGGGCCGATGGAGATCGGAGCGTTTTCGTTCCTATGTGCGTCCTAACCTTTTATAATTACAGGTTCATCCCCGACGACTGTTTGGATCATCGGACACTCGTATATACACTGGGCGGCCAAGCGGGCTGCACAACGGCCGCTTGGCAGGAACCTGGGTTTTCCAGAGGACTTGGCTACGATTCAATGGATTGGCGTCAGGGGTTTGCGTTGGGCCCAGGTGGTGGGTAATTGCAGGGCTTTGGCCGGGCTAGAGGCTAAGGACGTGGTGTTAGTGGTACATGCAGGGGGGAACGAACTGGGGGTGGTCCGCTCTATAGACTTGGTTAGGGAGATGAAACGTGACTTAGCCTGTTGTTTCACCATCTTCCGGGGTTTGACATTGGTATTTTCGGAGATAGTCTCTCGCCCCCGTTGGGAAGAATTTGCGGCCCCCAGGGCTCTGGACAAGGCACGGAAGCGGGTTAACAGGGAGATATCGAAATTTGTGGGTGAGTTGGGTGGAGTGTCGTGAGGCATACGGAACTGGAGGGGGACAATAGGAATGTCATTAGAAGGGATGGGGTCCATCTCACGGATATTGGGTTGGATATTTTCCTGGTGGGTCTGCAGGCTGGTGTGGAGGAGGCGCTGTCTGCGGGGGGCGCAGGGGCGGACGCTGAGGCGGCCCCTGGCGTTGGCGGTTTTCCCTGGACAGCAGTGCTTAAAACGGAGGTATGAGCCGCCATCGGGTGAGGCTGGGGGGGAGACGAACCTCGCTTGCGGGGGGACGAGCTCATTTTGGAATGCCTATTGCATGGAGCGATAGGGCAGATTGAGTAAGCACTGCAAGGGATGGTTTGTATATGGTTAATAAAGCTGTGGCCCATGCACATTCCAACTGATATACGTGTTTGTGTTTTATTCAGGTTATTGGGGTAAGGGCGGGGAAGGTCTCAGGCTTAATCAGTCAAGAACCCCCTGGACCTTCAGGAAGGGGGACATGACTGATGGCCTGGGCCTGTAAGTTAAGGGAGAATCTAGAAGGGTATAGAATCCCTGGGGCCCCTCAGGAGTGGGGGGGGGGCTGGATGAGTGCATGGGCCCGTCAGTCAAGGAAGGCTACGGTGTTATTGGTGGAGTGGTTGCAACAGTGTTGCTTACCTGGACTATATATGCTGGTGATGGGTGCAGGGTTCTTCCTCTTGTTCCTGCCAACGTGAGAAGTGCAGCTAGGTGAGACCCGCCCACCCACCCTTGGATTTCATCACTTCGTGTCACAGCTGAAGATTGGCGGTTTTCCCTGGACAGCAGTGCTTAAAACGGAGGTATGAGCCGCCATCGGGTGAGGCTGGGGGGGAGACGAACCTCGCTTGCGGGGGGACGAGCTCATTTTGGAATGCCTATTGCATGGAGCGATAGGGCAGATTGAGTAAGCACTGCAAGGGATGGTTTGTATATGGTTAATAAAGCTGTGGCCCATGCACATTCCAACTGATATACGTGTTTGTGTTTTATTCAGGTTATTGGGGTAAGGGCGGGGAAGGTCTCAGGCTTAATCAGTCATGTGACTGAACTGGAGGCTTTTGCCCATGACGAATGGGCGAAGATACCCGTAGATCGCTGCAAGACACTTGTGTCAAGCTATGCTTCACGTTTAAAAGCTGTTAAAACTGTAAAAGGATGTTGTACTAAGTACTAAGATTGAATGTCACTTGGGGGTTGAATAAAACTGATAATGATGTGAGCACAGAAAAGACATTTGTGGTTATTTCATTATAAATGTTATGTTATATTTGTCTGACCTACACGTGCCTCTTTGATTTAATTGTAAGCAAGATGACTGAATGATCAAAATCAATGTCAAACTGGCCAAAACACTCAATTTCAGTGGGGGTTGAATAATTTTGAACACAACTATATATATATATATATATACACACAAACACACACACTCTCTGGTCTGGTGTCTGCTGGGTATACATGTATCTGATGCCTGTGGAGTATATTATATAAATAATATACCCCACTGGCATCAGATACATGTATACCCAACAGACACCAGACCACAGAGTGTGTGTATGTATACATGGTGTCTGTGTGTTTGTGGTTAGGGTGTGTGCAGTGGGTAAATGGGGTGTCTGGCCATACATTGCAATGTTAACATAAACAGGACAGGCTTTCAGCAAAATCCTAAATTATTTATTGAAAAGCGTCACATGACTTTAAATAAAAGTATCAGTACTCAGGATCAGTGAGTACCTGAAAAAAGTATTGGTACTCATACTTATAAAAATGGTATCGGTGCAACCCTAATAATAATCAGAATCTTATTATAATGCTACTATTATTCATTATACAATCTTAAAATAATAGCAGCATTATAAATATATAAGGCATAGTAAGATGTTAAAAAAAAACAAATGGCCCCGCTGGGAATCAATCCTAAAATATCTTTCTAACTAACACGGTGCATTAGTCTGTGAGCCACTATGCCAACATATGCCAAGGGAAGGTTTCAGGTTTCTTATCATATATCTGCTGCTGGCCAAGGAGAGAGGAAAAAAAATTACACGTCCAATGAAAAAAAGGCTTTTTTTTTCTTTTTTTAATCTGAACCCTAAATTTCACCTAAAAAAAATCCAGAAATATACCTAATAAATTCTAAAAATTAATAAAAAGGCTTTTTGCTGCAGATTAAAAAGAAATAAACAGTTGAATAATAATAATAATGATAAAAAAAAAATATTTTTTACATTGAATCCTATGGGTGGTTTTCATATACAATACATCTTTTACATGTGCACAGTGTTTTTACTATTCAATGCATCTTTTTCATGTAAACTACATCCAGCGAGCCAAGGGAACAACTGTTTTGCATTCCTTTCAATTGCCTGTTAATTCTGGGCAGGGACATTTGACGTTTTTTTTTACCTTTTTTTTTCTTTTTCGTTAGTTAACACCAGTGTTGAGCAATAGGTAAATATTTTCGATTAGCGTACGTGTAAGAAATTAGCGCCGCGACCAAACGATCTGTTGGTTACAATAGCACAAGTAATCTCTAGCGCTCCTGATGTTAAGTATAGGATGCGGTAAGTACAGTGAGCTCGCACTACGAACTGCAAATTACTGTGTGCTAAGTGATTTTTGCCGTATGTAGCAAGAAGCAAACAATCTGTTGGTCCGGCGCTAGAGTGTATTTACCTGGCGTTAACGCGAAAACATGCTAACGCTAGGGTTAGCTCACACAGGCGATAAGGCCCTGGGTCTTCTATGCCCACCTCTACCCTTCAGTCATGTGATATGGAGCCTTAGTCTATGATCTATGGGGAAGCTATTATATTATGTTGTGGAAGCAGTGCCTCTTGGGACTTTTCCGGTCATCTCCCCTTTGAGGCCATTGATGCATCCTGCCATTACTCACATACGTTATTGTAAGAATAACAGACTAATAGGAAAATTGTCGAAATGTCTATTATAATATTTATTCAACCTAAAGTATTACATTATTTTGCAGCAATCCTCAGTGGGAGTAGCCATCTTTAGGTGCTCTTAGCCAATCAAAGAGCACATAAATTATTGAGAGCTAGTATGTGTTCATGACTAAAATATAGTAGATTTGCGTGTTAAAAACTTTCTTGTGAAATATGAAGTAATGAAATTGCTACTAATATGGAAAGAAATTATGGCATGTGTTAAAACATAAAGGAGAAAAAAAGGAGGAACATTCTCTTTTTTGTCATTGACAAAAGTGGCAAAAGGACATCCTGTTCCAATTTATATTACAAGGAATTTTCCTTTTCCTCAAGAAATACAGAAATCCCCTGCTGACAGCTTGGAAGATTAATTTAGCTGGCAATCTGAAGAACAAACATTTGGACTAGTATTGATATATCCAAAAGTGTCCTGTGCTGTAACCAATCATATTTTCCCTGGGAAACAGAGAACATTCAGTGGAGAGATGGGGAGGGACTCTATGAAGCATACAATGTGGAAAGGAAGCCAGAGAGCCGTGTACCATGTGGTAACACTGCATTTTATGTTTTTAGTGTCAGCTCAGCTGAGTTAGAACTCCTCAACAAAGATGTTGAATTGATAAATGGATTACTCTTCCTGAACACAGTTTCCATTTTATTTATAGATTTTACAACCTATTAGTATCTCAAATACAAGCACAAAATGTGTAACCCCCTTGTATCTCCATCACCTCATAAATCAAATTTGTTCTCCTTGTTTTCTGTTTTTAGTTTCCTGTAAAAGCGTTGAACATGGTCTGTGTTTTTTGGCTTAGTCTGTGCCAAGAAATATGCATGTATGCTTTGCCGGTGCCGAGAGTCTTCTATACAGTTTTTTAGAAGATACAAACTGAGCCAATCATATCATAGAATTTCTAGTTTGTATACAAAGGTGATATTTACAGGAAATCCATGTGTCTTTTTTTTTTAAAAGTAATGATGATGGAATCCCTCGTAGGACATACTTTGCTTTATTTAGTTGTCTGTCTGCGCACTGGTAATTGTGTACTTATCCACTGACGAAACATGTCAGTTGAAGCCTTTTAATCATTCTTTTGCTCTGTAACATTCCATTTTTCTTCCCTTCTCTAATCTCTATCCACATACATTTCCATTGCCATCCCAACCTGTCGGCTCTACCGCTCTAATAGTATGACTGCTACCAACTTACTGACAGTTCAGATGACAATTTAGTAGGATTATCGGCATATGTGGGTGTTCACACATGGAACCTTTATTACTCACAAACTGGGAAAAATACAAACAAAATACATGTTGCTTATCATCAACCAAAAAAGAAGCACACAACAAATATAGACAGGGACCTAAAAGGTGGACAAGCGTGACCTATTCCTTTTTTGGCAGACTCTCTGTGCATGCCTGTGTTTAAGATCAATCATAAAAGAATGTTGTGGGGTAAAATGCTAGCAGAAACAGTATGAGTTGAGTTCCAGAACCATGAAGCATCTAGCAATGCATTTTGAATGATGCTAAAAGGTGATATATTAATAATGTGACACAAAAGATTGAAATTCTAACATGGGGACAATAGAGCAGGAACTGAGTTCTAGTATGTTTATTTATTTATAAAGGGCGAAATTACAATCCATGTGCTAAAACGGGGACGCTAGGGAGAAAAAAACATTCCTGCAGTTTTCGCCCTAGCGCCCCACGTTTTAGCACGGGATTAAAATGCAGGCGCCTAAAAAGCTGCCTACATTGTTACCGGGCGCTAGCCCTGGGATGCGTGCGGCACCGCTGAGCTCCGCCGCACGCATCCTCTTAATGGAGTCCATAAGACTCCATTGAGTCTCCCCCTGCCGGTCACATGACCTGCCGGATCTCGCCTCGCAGGTGAGTATCTGATTTTTTTTTGGGGGGGGGATTTCCAGTGGAATCTGCTTGCACCAAGTCCAGGCTGTGGTTAACGTTTTGTTAACCGCAGCCGGACGTTAATCAGCGTTAGGACTTTGTATTCCTAACGCTGATTAACACTTTGTGCTCCACATGTTAAGTAGGGAGCACAAAGTGCAGTAAACTCGCGCTGAAAAGCACAAGGTACCAAACGCAAACGGGTTACTTAACCCGTTAGCGTTTGGATTGTAATGTGCGGTGGCCACCATGGCGAACGTTAACGCTCACGCAGGTGAGCGTTAACGTTAGCACCAAGATTGTAATGTGGCCCAAAGTATTTTATAAATGCAAGATATTAAAAAACAACACAAATATACAGATTAACAGAAAATAAATATGTAGGAAATATATTCACTATGTTACATGTTTACAGGTGCATTCTGTATCGAGGTATGTTTAGTAGAGCTATAAAATGGTGAAATATAATTCAGACAAGGAGTTAAAATTGTATGATTTTAATTAAGGAGTGAAATAAGGGCTGTCAAAGAGTTTTGTAGAATGAAAAAGATGTGGAAGTATGAACTGCATGACAATTTTGTGAGGAGGCTGGGAGTCAAATTTCTCCTTAGAATTCCTTTTTATGAATGTGAAGGATTAGAGATGAAGAGAGAACAGATGGGTCTGAGTGTTTTTGAAAAGCAGAAGAAGTAGTCAACGTATTGAATGTGATGAATAAAAGAGTTGAATCATACATGACACAATGTATGCTAGTTCTTGCTTTGTGTGGAATATAGTAATGCCACCAATACTTATGGGGAGTTAAGATACAGTAGTATTATACGGTGTGTATATATATATATATATATATATATTGCCCAATACAAATTTTATTGCCCAATACAAATTCCATATGCAATGTGGAAGTGCTTTTCCAAAACTTCCCTAAATTCCCAGTACAAAGCATAATACGAAAAGTGGAATTTATAAAGAAATCTGGAATTGGACCAGCAGTATACGTACCCACAGACTGATGT
Organism: Leptobrachium leishanense; assembly: GCA_009667805.1. Taxonomy (NCBI): domain Eukaryota; kingdom Metazoa; phylum Chordata; class Amphibia; order Anura; family Megophryidae; genus Leptobrachium; species Leptobrachium leishanense. The sequence continues at coordinate 238,601,815 of CM019064.1, read as the reverse complement.
AGAAAAATTGCTATTCTGTTGCCAGATCTATTAATACACACGAGTTCCGCACCGCTCACTGTATAGGTTTCTGTATGGAATAGTAATGTTACATAACAGTGCTCTGAAAAAACATAATTGTTAAGTGTCCTGATTTAATAAAATTTGGCATTTATTTTAATAAACAGCATTCTCCATTCACATGCATTAAAATTAATATTTGGCTTGTTCTCCACTTGGAGCAAGCAGCGGAAAAGAACATTCCAAGAAGTGCTTGTAAAGAGTGTGGGCCTTACTCCAGCCAAGCTGTTAACATTAACCAGAGAGCCTTTATGCCATTATGTAGAACGTTACTTATAATGGCTCCACTCATTAATGGTAACCGCTTACAGCATATTTAAGCAAACCTTTGTTGCAGCTTGTCTGTTACAACAGACTACTATACATAAATGCTTTCTATACTTCGTATAGGAAGTGCTAATGTGGAAGCAGCCATTGTTACTCTCTCATGCTTTCGGTATTACAAATGTTGATATTTGGAATCTCAAAATCACTTAACAGAATTGAAAGAAGGTAGGAAGTTTGAAACTCAACTGTCTAATTGCAGCTGAGAGGACGATGCAATCCACCACCTCTTTTCACTGCAAACTGAAGGACATGGAGAACAAATATCTCTCCGCTGTCCTTCCACCAGAACAATGGTGTTGCTACTGGTAACATTAGTGGCTCCCCAATATTACAAGCTGAGCTCCTGGTCTAGCAATTAGCACATAAAGGAGACGGTAATGGGAGTCACTAATGCTTATGTCTGTTTTGTATTTGTGGAACCCAATTTTGTATTAGTGGTCAGAATAGGGTCTATTGTGTTTGCTACCTGCGTATAACAGATTTATATAATTTCCTGTGTAACATGTTGCACCTTATGAACACATTTTTCATTCTGATTGCTCACGTATGGCTTTCATTTGTGGTGAGCAGTGCAATCAATTTAATTTTTGAAATCTGATCTTAATATTTTTCTGAAACAAGTGAATAAATAGTATATTTGTATAGACATGGGTTAGACATCACTGCATATTGTACTTGCAAGTTTTTAAGTATAAACTACCAAAATACAGGTATGGAAGACCGTTTAGAAGGTACAATAGTCAATCTTCTAAGATTTTAAGTTCCCTTGGGAACAGAATCCTCCTGTGACTATTTCAGCAATTTGAGTCTTCAACAATGTATTTATTGTGCCCTTGTCACTAAAATTACATACTAGTTGAGGCTTTGTGTAGTGCTGGGAAATCTGTTGGTGCTGTATAAATAAAGTATAATAATAATAATGGCCGATGATCAAATAGTAAATGGGAGTTTTGTTGCTATCATTACATACGAGTCCACAATTTCTCTCCAGAGAGATCCTGTATTTCTGGACATGAATGGATAGCAATCAGGACTATAATAAAAGCATCTGCTTCTGTTACTGATTTTCCCTATTTTCATGCATTTATACCAAAGAATTAACCCTATCCGTGAGTCCATAGATCTGTTTAGATTAAATTTTTATATATTTTTTTTAAAGACCGCCTCACTTGAAATAATTAGAATGAACCTTTAAATTAACTCTTCGGTGCCCAGAACGGCCCCACTAGTAGTGGTTCAGAACCAAATTCCTCTCATCTAGCATGGAAAAAAGCCTTCTGTTTTACATTAAAAGAACAGGAATGTTAAATATCCCATTGTGTTTTCTAAATCACTAAATCTCTTTAGATCTATCTGAAATCAAAAGCCTCCATCAGCACACTGTCTGAATGTTTGGATTTATCGCGTCTCCAAAGTGTTTCCACTCTGTGGAATTTACCAGTGCCAACTATGTAGTATGATAATATTCATAGCATAACTAAAACAAAACCAGCAATAAGAGCCCTATGTCTGCTACTGCCATGCACTACGATGCGATTCACATAGTAAAGTAAGGAAATGCACAGGGTCTAGCAGGTACTTATACAAACATATTTTGCTCAGGAAGAAGTCTGTGGTCTTTAGCCCCTTACCGCCTGGCAGGTTGTGTCCAGCATTGGGGTTTAAAGTCGGTGGGGTGTACTAGCAGCTTGCCAGCTGCTGCTGCGGTGGGTCCCTTTTGCAGCCTGCCTATGCAGCTGCCGTGTATCATTTGCTGCAGGGGGACAGCCAGAGTTCGGGCCATCCTGCGGCAGCTAATGACGCAAGCTGGGTCGGTGGACTTTCGCAGCCCATAGATGTGGGGCATGCTATGCCGCTCCAAAACGTTAAGGCCCACTCGCTGCGGGACAGCATACTACGACCCGCAATGGGAAAGGGTTAAATATACATGGGATGTTTATGACAATACTGCATTGACACAGCTTTCACGTGAATGTGGCCGTATGATGGCATGTTGTAGATGTAGCGTATTAAACTGATTACGGGCACTATTTCATGCCCTGCAATAAAATGGGGACACTAATGTAGAAAGCCTGGCCTGCAGGTTTCCCCTTACATCCCCATTTAAGCACCATACACGGGGCAGCTGCTGATTCTAACGAGGCGCCACATGTATCACCTCCTGGAGTCCACAGAACGCCATGGAGGGTTGTGCTGCCTGGCCGCTAGATCTGCATGATCTCGCTCTCGAGAGACCATGCAGGGCCGCATAGTGATTTGTGGAGCAAGACTGGGGACTATTTGTCCCCAGTCTCAATCTGCTCCCAGCAGCCAGAAGCAACGAATTGGGCCACCGTTCACGTGGGATTAGAGGTGAGTATGTGATTTTTGGTGGGGTTTCAGCTGGTGCACTGGCTTCTACTTGTGGTTAACTTTTTAGTACACCTGCACACACTGAAAATATTGGACCACAAAAGGAAAAGATAATATGAGGAAAGTGCTGCCCCTCCAGTCTCCTACCTAGGGCCAAGTCTAGCTGGCCTATTCAAGAATACAAAGCTGACATGCACTTAAACCACCTAGGATAGGATGCTTGGGCAACATCAAATAAATACACAATTTGAATAATGTTCATGACTTTAATCCAACCCCTTACACACAGAATCAGCTTTGCCCTTCAGATGTTTTGGAACTATGACTCCCATCTTGCTCAGCTATGCATTATGATGACAAGTCTCACGGAAAATGTAGTTCCAAAACATCTAGAAGGCCAACATTGCTGACACTGCTTTACACTGAGACTAGCACTGGAGTAAAAACCTGGTCTTGTCTAGGTACAGAGTGCAAGTAACATTCATTTTGTATCCATTAATAACAACAACTCGCCCTGCAGGCCTATAACGACACATAGATTTTAGAGCTGACACTATTACATTCAGGAACTCTTTCTGACACAACTTAATACAAGTCTATAGATCAACAATGTTACCTTGAAGGGACAAAAGAAGTGAAAACTAAATTTGTCCGAAGGCTGATGCAATCTTAAGTTGTTTACTCTTGCCATACAATATCTTGTAGCTGACCGAACACAGTAGGATTGTATTTTATGCTTGTTGCTATTTTCTTTTTTAGTTTGATAGAATTTTAATTGCATTTTTCAAGAGAAAGCACCGGGAATTTGTACGGCATGCAATGACAGTGGTGGAAAAATAAAAGCATCACATCCTGGTGTAAAAATCGAAGAAATAGACCAATGGTATAAGAATAAAAAAGTGTAACAGGGAAAGGCCAAGAAAGTCTTAGATGCTAGGGTGAAAGAGGAAAATGACAGTTAGCACGTGGAAATATCTATGGGTACCTTAGAATGGGGAAAGTAAGCATTACAGTTTGCTTTTTTTATCTTCTTCTTCTTTAAGTTTTATAGAAAGCTAAAGGTTAAGATATTGACAAAGGATGTCCTCCAAAAGCTTTTTCTAGCAATTTATAATGAATAAATATGGCATACGTTTAGTTTTCTCATTGGGATGCTGCTCTACTGGGTATTCTTAACGTTGTAAATTAGATCTGTAGTTACTAATTGCTCCTATGCTGAGGCAGCCTTGCTCAGCCACATTCAAAACGCTGGCCCAGGCTTGTCTATACCTAAGTACATATTTTTTGCCAAAAGACAGTGCGCTCGGATTTATGAGGTTAAGCATAATGTAATTTCAACTGCTGCCAATTTCACACACTTCTGAAGAAGAGCAAGAGAGGGTGTAGAAAGACTCAACACTCCATCCATGGTCCTTCTAATCCGCAGTATTTTACAGAATCCCACGGAGAACCTGTTGAAAGAAGCTGTTTTCTGCTCGTATAAAAGCATGATTATATATGTATTCTGTGTATGTTTTCTCACATTGAACCTATGTTCTTTTATGGACATCATACTAAAGTTGATCGTTTCTTTCACATAAAATAACTTGATACATCGCAATTTTATGTTTTAGGGGTTGAAAGGAGAAAGAGGACAGTCTGGGAGTTATGGACTAAAAGGAGAAAAAGGAGCTACAGTGAGTTATTATTTAAATGTATTGTGATCACAGAACGGATAAGACAAATTGGTCAAATAACACTTACATAGCATTTTCCCAAAGATTTTCTACACAGAGCTCACAAAACCTCGAAATCAATTTTTATGTAAACTCCAGAAAGTTTTCCCACACTGCATATATCACAGTCACACGAAGTGCTCCAAAGAATGGTTGTACCTGTAATAATTCACACTACATAGATCTTTGTCCTATCTAAACCCTACTCCGAGCACCATAACACCTCATGTTCCTCCATTAGTTTTGGTGCAGGTAGGTTCCTTGTGATAATGGTCCTGTGCATAGCTACATATAACGGTAGGAGTTAACCCCTTCACTGCTGAGCCATTTCACATCTTAAAAAAACATGTTTTTCTTTTTTTATTATTATTTTCATTATTTTATTCTTTACTTTAGACATGGTCATGTTTGGACTCATTGGAAAGGCCATGCTCTGGCCTTTCTAATGATACCAAAGATGACCTTGCTAGCTGCCAACAGTCGGGAGATATCGGGGTTCAAAGGATCCCCTATCTTTCCTTAGGAGTCAATGAGGACGCTCCCCACACGTCCTCAGCAGTGAAAGGGTTAAATAAATGCCGTAAATACACGCCTTCCCGTTGGCTTCAGATGTTAGATTATGCTTGCTCTTTTTCTCATCCAAAATGTTGACTGTTACCATGCTCAACCTGGATGAGTAGGTGCCTTTCAAGTCCCCATCCATCATAACTGGTCTAGTAAGAGCCTGAGCTACCAGCTGTACATATATGCTGCTGCTGATGGCAGTGGTTCCAGGTATCTTATCTGAAGAACGAAAGTGCTGCTGAAGGTTGCACTAAAAATCCCTTGCCAGAATGAGCAGCTCCTAATTGGCTGAGCCATATCCTGGCCATGATATATTTAGTATTATTTTTTCCTTTACACATAATGGAATTAAAATTTCTGTCACCTCCAGCCTGGATTGCCCATATAAAGGGGCACGTAAGCCATCTATGACCATTCAATGTATTTTAAATGATCATCGGTAGCTGGGTATATCTTTCCCATTGGTTTTCCAGTGAGCCGATTCGGCTTTCCAACGCAGAGTGTTTTCCTCCACATTGAAGTTTTCCAATCAGCTTATGCTAGGCAGCCTATCAGGTATTAGATTGGAAATGCACAGCTCTGTGCATTTCTAAGCAGCCAATGCTTCTCAATGAGAGGTATTAGATTGGCAGGACTCCGAAGTGAGCATTCAGCCAACCGACAGCTCGTTTCATTAAAAGGGTGCATAACAACAGGTGCCATAATATTGGTGTTCTGAAATGTATATCCTTATAATAAAAAGCTGTCTGTTCTTCCATTTGATTTTATACACGTTGAATATTTTTATTCATTCCAATATAATATAAGAATGCTGATGGCTTGGCCAAACTGCCATGTGAGACAGCAGCTATTAATTATTATTTAATTACTGCCCATGTACTCATTCATACTTGCTTTATTTTAATTATCATTAATTTATATAGATTATCAAACTTGCTCACACTACGAGAACTTATTCACACTTTACTTGTCCATGTACATCACACACAAAGTCTTCATATGGTCATGAACTTGAAATAATTGTTGTCAGTCGTAATATGTCCTCTCTGCCTCTCTTGTGTTAGGGTGCTGACTGTGTTCGAACCTCAGCAGCGGGACCCCTACAGGTAAGTGTTGCATATTTTCACATTTCATGTGTCCTATCCAGACGTCGGTACAGACAGCTGATCTATGTATGTTTTATACACTTACTTATTCACTGTGTGATAACAAACATTAGGATTTTTTCTTCCTGATAGAAAACCTCTTACCCTTCTTTTTTTACAGTGTGCTGAAGGCGTGAAAGGAGAGAAAGGAGATCAAGGACGAGAGGTGAAGATCAGACCCCAGATAATCAAAGGCTGCAGCATATTGAAGCATTTTATCACTAATTCACCATGCGTAAAATAAGCAAGCAGCAGATAACAAGCAGCACCAGTCTACCTAGTGCATATCTATAAACTCTGGTTACAGAGCTTGAAATTTATGCATGATCGGTTATTATTTATCTCGTTTAATTACTCAACTTTACATACATCCTCTACCATCATTAGTAAAGCAGCTCCATAGCATAGCAATATCTGAGCCAATATTGTCGTATGTATTTTATACGTTATATATAATAAACACAATTGTTTGAGGATAAGAAAATAACTACAGTATAAGGGGTTATACAGTATAAGTATATATATATTAAAAAAAATCATAGAAATGGTCTTGAGAGGGGATAAACAAGAGACCATATAGAGCATGCTCTATATGGGCTCTTGTTTATCCCCTCTCAAGACCATTTCTATGATATATATTTTTTGCTGCCCATGTGTGGTTATGCTAATAATACACATATATAGATAAATGGTACACCGGCCCGCTTTACTGACCGTCCGGTCCTCTGGGAGGTTGGTACTAGTCCTGGAGGGCTGTATATATAACCCGCTACTTCCAGGCTAGCCCTGTCATTTCAGGTGCTGTATAGACTCATTTCTTTATGTATTATACATGTTTCTAGCCACTTTTAAAATGCACACATCTTTTTTGATACTGTATTCTAACTAAAAAAAAATGATTGTGTATAAATATATATATAAAAAAACAAGAGGAGAGCACACCAAACATCCTGTTTTGTTGTATATCATGTTGTCTTGAGATGCACCTGCACTGAAAGCGTAGTTAAGGTTGAGTGCTGCCCCTCTTGTTTATTTTTGTATATATATATATATATTACATTGTATCTTGAGTAACAGTCTATTCTGGGGAGAGTTCATTGATTTTGATCTCTATCCCAGTCTCTTTCACTTTCTATACAAGATGAGGGTTTAGGCTGGGGTCAGACGAACGCAGTGTTAACGTCTGTGTTAGCCTGCACTTTAGTATGTCCGTGGTAGCAGATAATCATGACCAATGAAGGCCCACACACGAAGTACATCCGCATGGAAGTGCGGACACAGTACGGACGCGGCAAACGGACGCAGGTTAGCAAGAACGTCGAACCGCTAGGACGGACGTGCAGAGTGCGCCACGTCTGCATAGCTTTGTGTGTGAGTGATGGAACGTGGTCAGATGGACTGCATTTATACGTCCAGCATTTTTGACGGACAAAATGTTTTTTCATTTTAATTTATTTTCCCTCCTACATCCATCAAAAATAACGTCAGTCACAAAAACGGACTGTGTGGACACAACTGCGTCTTCCGTCAAAAAGTGCGTCCGTGCAGCACGGACGCACAGTCCGTAGAAAATGCGCTCATCTGACCCTAGCCTTAAACCCATTTTTTTGACGGTTCCTTATTCTCCCTTTTTTTCTTGTCAATATCGTGAGGTATTGACATCTTGTCGTCTAAGCAGTATAAGAATCGGACTTTCAAGAGGAAGATTTTTTTTAAATTATTTTTCTTCAGTTATTTTTTTTATTGAAATCATTAAGGCTAGGGTCAGACGAGCGCATTCTGTGCAGACTGTGCGTCCATGCACAACGGACGTACTTTCTGACTGATGACAAGGTAGTGGCCACACAGTCCGTTTTTGTGACTGACGTTTTTTTTGACTGGACGTCAAAATGCTGGATGTCAAAAATGCAGTCCATCTGACTTCGTTCCACCACTCACACACAAAGCTATGCGGACGTTGCGGACGCAGCACAATCTGTGCGTCCGTTCTAGCGGATTTACGTTCTTGCCTAACTTGCATCCGGTGCCACGTCCGTTGTACGTCCGCACTTCTGTGTGGACGTACTTCGTGTGTGGTCTCTATTGATCATAATTGTATGCTACCACGGACGTTAAAATGTGCGGCAACACGGACGTGATCACTGCGCTCGTCTGACCCGAGCTTAATTTAGACCTTTTTCTTCAGTTTTGTTTTTTCAAAATCCTATGTGGCCATTTATGAGGGGCAAACTAGGGATATCTATCAGGTCTCCTCTATATTTAACTATATGCCATCACCCATCAATTTAGGACATGGATTGGGCATAAGAAGGGCATGTGGAGGGCGGAGCTAGCAGCAGCAGTGAGCGGCCGTGTTTTGGAGGAGCTCTGCAGCGACACAGCGATTTTCTGCCTTTTCCCTCCTTTTACTCGGCCGTTCGCAGTGCCCAATTGCTCTGGGGTGGTCCGGGGATTGCCATGCTTCTTATCAGCTTCTGGACCGAGAGAACCGAGGAGCCCCGCAGCGTCTTCCCGGGTTTGGGCCTAGTGACGGCGGCCATCTTTGAAGCCTCGAGCTGGTAACAGACCTGCACCTCTACATCTGCGGGGACTGAGGAGACATGCCAAGCAGCCGGACAGCGAAAGGGAGCTCCCGCCAGCGGGATATCAGGGAAACGCTGACAGGTGGGTCTGCCACTGGAAGGAGGATGGTCTCTTCATCTCTTCCTCCAGATTATGGATCATCCGGGGAGGATGACGGGTCCTGGCCGAGGGGAGATGGAGCGGGAATAGCATGGCTCTCCCCTCAGATCCTGCCACTTGACTCGTGCCCACTCTCCGCGGCGGCGAAGAAGCGGGCGCAGAAAAAACGCAAAAACGCGCTGGCGGCGTCCTCGCTGGTCCTGGAAACCTCTCAGGCCCTGACTGGTGAGGATTCAGCTGACGACTCCCAGTTTTCCGCTTCCAGCCCCTAAAAGACACCCGGATCCGGGACTGGTGCTACCGGCGAAGATGGCTGTGGCGAAGGTGACCACGCCAGGGATGAACTCTGCTGCCTCAGCAACAAAAGGAGAAGATGAGCATCTTCCTGCTACAAAAGGCGACTTTTGCAGAATTCTGAACGAACTACGTGAGATACGAGAAATCTGGAAACCAGAAGTGGCTGCGGTTCGAGAAGAGATCGCTACAGTGTGGTCGCAGGTGGTGGAGGTACAGACGGCGACATCCGAGGTGAAACTGGACCAAGCACGTCTCTCTGCCCAGGTTGTTACACTTCAAACACAAGTGGAGGTCCTGACCCGCTCAGTGGAAACGTTAGAATCTCGACACAGACGCCGTAATATACGAGTCAGAGGCATCCCTGATTCGGTTTCGGCTGAGCAGCTCTTGCCCTACGTTACTCGCTTGGCCCTCCAGGTCGTTGGGCTCCCATTAGATACGCCGGATATCGTTGGCTCAGTGTTCCGGGTCCGGAGACCTGCGTCGTCCCTTACGGGGGCACCGAGGGATGTTGTGGTGGCTTTTCGTGACGTGGCTCTCAAGGCGAAAATTATGACTACCCCGGGTGCTCGAGATCCAGTGCACTTTGAGGGCTCCACCTTGGCCCTCTACCACGACCTCCCGTTCCAGACCTTGATGGCCCGCCGCCGTTTTAAAGATGTGACATCTACCCTACGCAGGAAAGGAATTTGCTACCGGTGGGGTCCGGCAGGTACACTGGTGGTGACACACGGTAACGTGCCGCATACGATTACAGACCCTGACTTAGCTTGGTCTGACCTTGCTACGGTCGGTATTTCCCTGGACTCACCGGAGAAACAACCGGGCTGAGAATTATCCTGCCCCTACATAAGCCTTCTGTTTTAATTGCTTTTCCGACGACTTCCCCGGATTGTTTTTGTTGTTTTTGATATTTTGATATACGGTTTTGACACGGTTTACTTGCTCCTTGTATGGACTATCCTTTATAACGAGGTTAACCTCCACCGCATTGTTTATCGCCCGAGTTTTCCCATTTTCGCAGGACTATGATACCAGACTTTTCATCTTTGGTTTTGCTGGCCATATATTCGTTTGATTTCATGATCTTCCTTTGTATTTTTATTCCTTAAATAAAGAATTTAAAAAAAAAAAAAAAAAGAAGGGCATGTGGGCAAAAGCAGCTACTTATTGGATATGGCAGATCACTTCTTTTCATTATATTCATTACTATATTTCAAGTAGATGTGTCTGTGTTCAACTCAATTTGCCAATAACGAAGTTGGGTATTTAAGTTTGTGTGACATTTATGTCTGTTCATAGTTTGGATGAGTGAATGAATGGAGAAGAAAGTGGATGAACCATAGAATGTATAGCAAAACATGAAGTGGTAGGACAGTTACAATGAAAGCTAGCACCTCAGGATAATAGCAAACTTCAAGTCTGCAGGGCTTCTGCGGATTGTGGGAAATGCAGTTAATGAATCCATAATTCCAAATGTATCTGCATTCCTGGAGTGGGCAATACAGAATTGATCTATACAACCTGGAATGATACAGAGATTGGCCAACACACAGTAGCTATATTCAGCTGCATTGTTGTTACCTTGTTTGTATTTAGTATTTAAAACCGTTTTCTAAACTGATTTTTTCAGATGGAATTATTATATAATTCTATATAAATTAATCCACTCTTCACATTAGAGGAAACAGGTCAAAACTGTTACTGCTAAAGGGATGAGTAACGTCACAGCAGCATCATATGCATGTATAATAGGCAAAGCACAGATATGTCTATATGGCATGTGCTATATATGATATATTCTCAGAGGTACAATATAATGCAATATAATCTGGTTGTCATCAACAGGGTCCAAGAGGATATGATGGGCTGACAGGACCCGAAGGAGAGAAAGTACGTCTGACTATATATTTTGAAGATTTAGGAAATGTTTATGTTGTTTTACAATTAAGAGGTCCTCATCACCATTCATTTGTCATACCAGGGACAGAAAGGTGAAAAGGGGGATCTTGGAATGAAAGGAACAGTTGGCACGGCAGGACGAGATGTAAGTACTGGTTAGCATTTGTAACTAGTACATATTTAGTACTCTCTGGTGGCCACATTAATATACACATACATAACTATATGATAAAAAGAGAAGAAGCATTTTATTTTTTTCTTATATTAGCATACTTCAATGCTCAATGTAAAATTTTACTAAGGTCATAAAACCACCATCAATTGTCCTACTAAATTTATGACTGTATTCTTTCAACCTACATGTTCCATATTGGCACAGTAACATCTGCACACCTCATTCCCAAAAATACATTCAACTTCACGTTGCTCAAATTCTCCCAAACCTCTAACCATATTGCTTCCTCTAAAGGTAAAAACACAAGTGCTAGAAACATATTTCACAATTACCAATATATTATTTTAAATTGTATTATGTATATATTTCTATATAACAATATTCTTTGTTTTCCAGGGAAGGCCAGGGGAAATCTGTGTGGTGGGCCCTAAGGGACATAAGGTCAGTGACAAAGAAAATATACCTGCATATTTAATCTACTCTATGACTTTTAGGAATCAAATGCCTACAAACAACTGAATTTGCATTTAAGATGAAAAATGTGGCTTATCGAATATTAAAAAATATATATAATTACTTTGCTAGCGATAACACACAAGTGTTTACCTTTATGGTCTTCTTTTACGCTTGTACATATTGATTACAAAATAATTAATGTGAACCCGTCATAGATCACAAAGCTTTGCGCACTTTGATAGGAAATTGAATTATATCAATATATTACGCAGAGATGTTTAACAATTACCTTTTTAAATGATTATTCTGCACCCCCATCTGTCATAAATATAGCTGGGTATACACATCTATGCTAAAAAGCAGTAAAAGAGAGGAAGAGCCAACCTGCAGGTGCTTCTATCCCTCATTTCAACCCCTTCCATTGTGGCTGATGCAATGACATGTTGAAAAAGTGGTTCTTTATGATCAATGTAATATCCATGTCTTAAGAAGATATCACACTAAACCACAATGACAGGATCAATTTAGCCATATTGCCAATCTATCGAGAAAGGAATCTGTATTTTCTCTAAAAGAAACACGAAGAGAAACTTCTATATGATTTAGCATAAAGTGGGAATGGATGAAGAATGGCTTGAGTCCCTTTCATGCTTCATATAGGACTATAGTATACTGGTCAACAATGAGTCTGTCTCTCTGCCATCTTGTTATTGTCTGTTTTTAGGGAGAAACTGGCATTGTTGGTCCAGAAGGTCTTGCTGGTGAGCCAGGACCTCCAGGAAAGCCAGGCACTTCAGGTGTTGGGACACCAGGAAGGCCAGTGAGTACAGATCTACATTTATCTTCCATATGTTTTTTGACTATTGTTGTCATATCAATTTTTTTTAGTTAATTATCACTATTACTAAAGTAATGTTACATGATATTCTTACAACTAGAACTATTTGTCTGCATAAACATCTTCCACACTTATTAGGAATCTATGTTATCTCCACTTTTCTAACACAGGCTATTTTAATATCTAGGGTAGCCCTGGTGGTCCACCTGGTCCACCTGGAGAGAAGGTAAGTTTTTTTTTTCTTGTTTCATTAATTAATGTCTAGAATGCCTAGTATTCTCCAGAATAATTAAGTTCAGCCAATACTCAGACAAGTAAATTATGAAATTAAACTGACACAACCTAATCTATGGTCTACAATGGACATGTACTACATTCCCACCCGAACTAGAACAGTTTTTGTTGCTTCAGTTTTCGGTAAACTATAAAATGATGATGTCAAGGTAAACTGCTTAGAAGAGTTTTTAAGATTTTCCATCCTTCTCAAAGAGATTATAGCTTCGTAGGAAGTAGTCATTAGGCAACCAGCCGATGAAGCCCAATAAATTAGCAGACATGCAGCCATACATTATTGCAGACAAGATAAATAGTGGGTTACTTCAGAGGTCAGCAAAAGCAGATTTTTTAACAGTGATACGGCTTTAAAAATTCCTCTCTTCTTCTTTCTCGCTCTCTCCAGGGTCTCTCAGGAACACCAGGCCTAGACGGGTCCATTGGAAAACCGGTAAGTATTTCATTTGTATGTTTTGAGTTCCAAATATGAAGGTATGGAAAGAGCCTTAGGTGATGCAAAAAAATCTATTGTAATCTAAAAATGCTGATACATTTTAATGTTTATGTTTGCCATGTAATTCTACTGTTCTTGACTTTGTAAAAATGTCGCTTGATTTGTGTTTTCTTCAGGGCAAACCAGGCTTACCAGGACTGAGGGGGGAGAAGGTAAAATTATGGAAAAAAAAAGACAGAACCAAATAGTTTATCTACGGAATTTAGTCCAGCTATACAAAATAAACCTTGCTGTATGTGTTATGTGATGTCTATAAAATTAAAAAAATTGTTTGTGCAAATGAAAGCTTGAACACAGCCCTTGTCTCAATGTTTATGACTTTATAACGGTTTAAAGAAGCTAACACATACATCTGATGTGGAGAGGCCTTATAGATGAGGTATGTGGTGGTTTCACATGTATAATGTTTTGGAACAGGATAACCTATCGATATGCATAAGGCTATTGTTTAATCAACATAGAATTGTAAAATATACTGTGTATATATCTCAAGAAAAAAGGTAGGGGCACTCCGGGGCTTCTAAAATTAAATGGATTATGTATATATTTAAAAGAGAAGAAAAACCAAAGTTTCGGCTCCTCAGAGCCTTTCTCGAGGTCTAACATTTTAGACTTTGAGAAAGGCTCTGAGGAGCCGAAACGTTGGTTTTTCTTCTCTTTTAAATGTATACTTACTAAATTTCATTTTAGAAGCCCCGGAGTGTTCCTACCTTGTTTCTTGGCATATATCCCTTCCATCAGAAAAAGCACCTGGGCACTTTACATTGTTACTATATATCTGGACTGAGTGCTTTTTCCATCCAGTTTCCTTTTATAAATATAAATGCGAAATTGCAGACATCATTTGCATGTCTTACCCAGAGTTCCTTGCTGCATATGAGGAATGTAGCACATGAGCTCTGTGATGCAGTTCTTTGAATGCTCTGATGTGTAAATGGCTTCTGCAATAATAAACTTTATTATATATATATATATAACAATGTTTATTATTGCAGAAGCCATCTGCACATCACAGCAATTCAAATAACTGCATCCCAGAGCCCCTGTGCTGCATTCCCCGTATGCAGCAAGGAACTCTGGGTAGGATATGTAAATTACATCTGTCTCTGTCTCACTTTTATTGCATCCTGTGTCTGTTTTTACACAGAACCCTTAAATCAATGCCATGCCATACTAGATGGCTTTTTTTTTTTTAGCAGAGATTAGGTTTATGCAACTGATCAAAACCACTCCTAGGACAGCGCTGTTTCGGGTTCATTAGACCCTCATCAGCAGAAGTTAGGCATGAAGACCAGTTGCAGTGGATGCTTGAACCCGTAGGGCAAATCAGTACTTACAACGGTTGTGGTGGAGGACAAAAAGTGAGATAAAAAGCCTCCACACTATAATGGTTATGTTTATTATTTGCATATGGAAAATTCATCCCTGTAATGGCACAATCAAGCTAAAACCTTGTTTGTGAGACCTGAGCGGGCACCCAATAGCAGGCCATTGTGCTATTGCTCGTTCTCAGGACCCTCACAAACACCCCCCCTTGCTTCTCACTATAATTGTAAAGGGTCATCCAGACGTGGACCCCTTGCTTGATGTGCCTAGAGGGGTGTCAGCTATACCCTCCTGACGAGGCCCAAGAAGGCCGAAACGATCGTCGGGGGTTGCTGCACCTCTCGTGCAGGGATGACGTCCTTGGCAATCAGCACTGGCCACCCTTTCTGGGTGAGAGCAGGCTGATTTGCATATGGAAAATTCATCCCTGTAATGGCACAAGCAAGCTAAAACCTTGTTTGTGAGACCTGAGCGGGCCCCACCGTAGAGCAGGCCATTGTGCTGTTGCTCGTTCTCAGGACCCTCACAAACACCCCCCTTGCTTCTTATGTTTATTATTGCAGAAGCCATCAGCACATCACAGCAATTAAAAGAACTGCATATATATATATATGTATAACAAACGTCTGCTCCCGCTACTCCTTGTTACGAAAACACTCTTAAGATGAAAAAAACGGTGCAAGCCATTGTGCATATACAATATAGAAAATCAAAAGAATGGCTGCACACGCACAATATTGAATAAAAATAGGTCGACCTTGAAAATGGTTCCTGTGTGAACCGAAACGATCTATTTTTTAAATATGCTTCAATAAATTTTTTATTTTTATTCAATATTGTGCGTGTGCAGCCATTCTTTTGATTATATATATATATATATATATATCAAATGTCTGCTCCCGCACTCCTTATTGCGTAGAAATACTCAGAAAAATCGCGGTGCCAGCCATAAGACATGTAGAATATAGAGAAACGAAGAGATGGCTGCACACGCATCAAATTGAATAAAAAACAAAAATTTATTAAATCATTTAAAAATGACCGACGTTTCGGTTCACACAGGAACCATCTTCAAGGTGGTTCCTGTGTGAACCGAAACGTCGGTCATTTTTAAATGATTTAATAAATTTTTGTTTTTTATTCAATTTGATGCGTGTGCAGCCATCTCTTCGTTTTTATATATATATTATATATATATATATATATATATTATATATATATATATAATATATATATATATATATATATATATATATATATATATAATGATTTGTAAGTTAGTGATGATTTAAGGATTTAAGGTTAGTAGGTCTTTCTGTATAACATTTCACTGATTCTTCCAGGGGGATCCCTGTGAGGTGTGCCCAACTCTTTCTGGTGATGAGATGTCAGTGGTCACTATTCCTGGCACGAAGGGGAGTAAGGGAGACGCAGGACCAGCTGGAGTTGGAGAGCCAGGAAAGCCGGTGAGAATTAGTTAGACATTAAAGAGAATGAAAAATAATGAAAGTACTTTCACCAATGAGGACAACAAAATGCTAGCAAAGAGTGGTTTGTGCATACACATATAGATGACCCTTGAGAGTTAAATGGTTATTCTATTTGAAGATGCATAGGTCATTATAGAACAGTGTGATTTATCTCTGTCATTATATTTATCAGCTCCAATTTTTAAAAATATAATTTTAACCGAGTCAGCAACGGAATCCATATCGGGCCCCCTGATTTCCCTGAGTGCCATGTTCATTCTTTTAGATTGGTTTAAACGTCTGATTACACTTTGCACTGAAAAGTCAGCTACATTTTCAATAGAAACCTCATCTAACCAGTAATTAGTGTGATGATCAAACCCGAAACACATTAAACCGAGCACTAAAGAAAGCTGTTCAATTTCTCTTTGCTTTGTCTGGGAATTTCTAATGGCTGACACCTGGTCCTATGTACATACTGTGTTCCATCCGTGATGTTGCAGGAAAATCAGAATATGGCTGTAAGAGGGATTTCTAGAAGTCTCAGCAAAGTGTAACCAGTATATTTTCTTCTACAATACGAAGAAACATTAACACATGCTTGAAATTCTATAAATTATTGTATGGTTTCCAGATCTGTGCTGTTTTTCCTTCTTCAAAGAGAGATGCTACCATTGCTGAGCATACTCATTAGCAGTTTACTATGGAAAGGAGCTGCTTTAAAGCCACGACAAAAAGGTGCATCTGTAAAAAGATGCTCCAAATTTGGCCACAGCTTAATTTGACGCACCAGAGAAAACAGCATCGTTTTGTATACATATGGTTATAAATTAGGGTTAGGTTACTAGTTGTGCTCGTTTTAGACTTACGGCTACATTTAGGGTTAGGGTTACATGTTGGTACACTGCACTCACTGCAAAACAAAAATTAAGCAAAAAAAGGAACAGGAATAATTAGTGGCGTAGCGTGGGATGTCCGTACAGGGCAAGGCAAGACTTGCAACCCCTACCCCCCCCCCACCTGCCACTTTGCCTATGCAACGTTCATGCTTCACACGTTGTCAAATCAATGAAGTATTACAATATTCTTTTTTCATGCATACCATCTTAAAAGTGATAGATGACATCATTCCCTTCCACTTACAGCACAAGACAGGTAGTTGAAGCCTCTATCATAATCCCATGATTTGCTTCACCTGTGTATGTGCTGTACTGAAATCAATTTGATGCAAATTGTTCAGATGCAAAATGTGTATGACATGTGGACTAATTTGCATCAGTGTGACCTCTCTCTCTTTCTCTGAAGCCTCTCTGTTACCCCCTCTCTCTCCTTGACTCCCTACTTTCTCTCTGTGGCCCCCTCTCTCTCTGAAGCTTCTATCTCTGTGACCCCCTCTCTCTCCTTGACTCCCTTCTCTCTCTCTCTGTGGCCCCGCTGTTTCCTTGACTCCCCTCTTTCTCTCTGTGGCCCCCTCTTTCTGTCTCTCTATCTCTGTGAATCCATCTCTCTCTCTCTCTGGAGCCTCTCTCTCTGTGACCCCCTCTGTCTCCTTAACTCCCCTCTCTCTCTCCTCTGTCTCATTGACTCCCTTCTTTCTCTCTTTGGCCACCTCCCTCTGTGCTCCCCTCTCTCTGTGTCTCCACTCGCTCTCTTACCCCTTTCTCTCTCTCAAGCCCTCTCTCTCTGTGATCTCCTCTCTCTCCTTGACTCCATTCTCTATCTCTGTGGCCCTCTCTCTGGGCCCCCTCTCTCTGTGACTTCTCTTTCACTCGCTGTCTCCTCTCTCTCTGTAACCCTCTCTCTCTCTCTCTGTAACCCTCTCTCTCTCAATTTCTCCCTCTGTGGCCCCCTCTTTCTCTCTCTGTGGCCCCTCTCTCTGCGTGTATCCTCTCTTTCTGTGGCCCCTCTCTGTCTCCTTTCTCTCTTTGGCCCCTCTCTCTCTCTCCGTGGTCCCGCTTTCTCTCTGTGTCTCCTCTCTGTGTCCCCTCTCTCTCACTGTAACACCTATGTCTCTCTGTTTACACACTCACTCTTTGCTGTTGAGTGAGGGATGGCCAGGTCAGAAGGGCAGCTGTCCCAGCCAGATGATTTCTACCTCCCAGGAGCAGACTGGCCTCCCCGCTATGTGTGAGGAGCTACCCCACGTAAAACAATCGCTAAGGGCAATCAGTGCTTAACTTACTGAAGGGGTGTTCACCTGGGTGCTGCACAGGCCGCCCTGTTCACCAGCATGTCTGTCTCACTTCTCCTCATGCCACGAGTACCGGAAGCTGTGAGGAGGATGGGGAGGAGCATGCCTGAAGGTATATTTTGCAGGGCCAGCCCTGAGCAGCTGGGAAGTGGTGTGCGCCCTCTGTGTCCTACCAGCGTAATTATAATTATTGGTTTGCAGGAGCTCAAATGTGTCATCAGGAGGGCAACACCACATGCCCTGTTATCACCCGGAGGGGAGGGAGCTGCTGTCAAGCGGCTGCTGTGTGTGTGCAGGCCAGCACGCGGCCATTGCGGTGCTGCTGCGGTTGGATGGCTGGCGCAACACACATGCTGGAAACTATTAGGGGCGCAATTTTTGTCTGAAATTATGTGCCACTAAGAAAATTGTGCCCAAGGGCTATCTCCCCCGTGCCCCCCATGCTACGCCACTGGGATTAATTCTCATCCTAACTTCCAATCCTAAATTCTAATCTTAACCCTAGCACAAATTTTTAATCCTATCTATGGAAAAGACTCTCCATTTTAGGCTGGAGCATTCAATTCGGCCATGGGGATCCTTTTTCAAAGAGGCAAATTGCTTATCGCGTATTTTTTTGGCATGGCTTTGAAGTCACATCTTTTGCATAGAATTCCCTCCTCTGCCTGTCTCAAACTGAATCAGATGGCGTCCGGTGGGTAATAAAACACCATGTTACAATTTCATAATTACACTAATTAGTCTTCCATCTATAAATTTAGAAAACTCATTTTAAAACTTTGGCATAAGTCCAATTGCAATTGTGGATTTCCATTAGAGCATTTTTTTTTAAATTTCAAAATGACCCAGGCTGTATGGTTTACTGGGAAGAAGACAATCCGTGGAATATGGACCATTATTTTACACTAGTAATATTGGGTGCTCTAACAGCAGTCGGTCCCAAATACCATGATTCAATCACATTAGAGGCTATTCACAAATCACTTGTGTTATAACTACAGTGGCCATCAGCTATACATACAAGGACAATTTAAGAATGGCAGATAAAGTTGCTTTAACCAAAAGTGAACAATAGTATCACCAATATTCTTCTGTTAAATAAATCAGCTACGGCAGCTCTCTATTTACTATTCCACCATAATTTGCAACACTTCTGAACATATTGTACGTCAATTTTAATGTGGTGTTCTCCATTGAACTCCAAATGAAACAATGGTAAAAACAATGCTAGATATATCTGACTGAAATTACAGAGGAAATAATGGTGAAAACCACACAAAACTAATTTGGCACTAACAATGATAAAAATTAAGCAAACTGCGATGAAACTCCCCTAGATAGTGAATTCACCATAGTTGATACACTGTAGTTCACTGAAGTAAGTCCACTAATGCTTGACCAAAACAATAGTGCTAAGTGAACAAGCTCTATAAAGTAAATATATGTGGACAGCTTAAAATACTTAAGTATAGCTCACATATGGGGACCACTGAAAAAGCCATATAAAATCTTTGTTAATCCCTACTGATGTTAATTAATACCACATATTTAGCCTTTTCCCCTGATTTCCACTAGAGCACTCTGCTACATCTAGAAATGAGCTCTGAGATCTCATTGGGATCTATCAGCCTCAAAAAGTAAAAATCACCAGGGCTGGATTCCCTAAGGGTTGCATTTTTTTAAGATATGACCCATAAGCAATCCAGCCCTTGGTGATTAATGTTTTAAGGCTGATAGATCCCCACAAGATCCCACAGTTCATTTCTAGATCTAGCAGGGGGTTCTAGTGAACCTAGTCCAATGTCTTACCTATACCATTCTCTAGTCTTGTTTTTTTAAACATACTCAGGGTTATTCAGAGAGAGGTGAAAAGCAGGAGAATGACACACACAGACTGCTACGCGGACGCAGCACACTCCGGGCGTCTGTCGTAGCGCTTTTACGTCGAGGCCTAAATGGCGTCCGTTGCCATCTGCGTGGTGCGTGCGCACTTCGGTGCGCACATACTTCGTATGTTGGTCTCTATTGATAACAAATCAATGCTACGACGGACGATAAACTGTGCGGGCGGTGACACGGACGTGATAACTGCGTTCGTCTAATGCTAGCCTAAGACCCCAGTATCATGGGAACCCTACAGGCTAGAGGAACATATAATGTATCATTGGAAAGGCCTGAGTATGGAATTTCCAATGATACCAGAAATTTCCAGTTAAATTTAAATGTGTAATAACAAATTAATAAAACATAAATATTTTTTACTCCTTTCTTTTCTAATGCAGCACTATTGTTCACATCTCAGTTATAAAGTGAGCATTGATGCTGCATTAACTCACCTTTTTATTTCAAACACTGCCAGTTATTTTTTTTAATGTTTAGAAAAATATTGAAAAATTGCTGAAAATAAAGCAGCATCAAAAAATTAAGTGGTAAAAACGTCACATCTTGAAAAAGACCATCGGTTGCAGCCATATTTTGATGCCGAGGATATTGGTTGCTCTGGATAGAAGTGCAGCATAATTTTCCATAGCCAGGGATAGAAATTAGGGTTAGGGTAGTATTT
Organism: Leptobrachium leishanense; assembly: GCA_009667805.1. NCBI lineage: Eukaryota > Metazoa > Chordata > Amphibia > Anura > Megophryidae > Leptobrachium > Leptobrachium leishanense. The sequence goes on along the minus strand of CM019064.1, from coordinate 238,580,966 downwards.
GTGCTGGTTTCAGGGTTAGGTTACTATTTGTGCTTGGTTCAAGGTTAGGGTTAACCCGAGCCCTAACTTGCTCCTCCAATAGCAGGGCAATTTGGCAACTTTTCCCTGCTGTTTGGTGTTCTCTGAATAGATGAAGCATTGCTTCTCTATGGGGGATTTCACTGCCCTCGAACAGGCACCGTATGTGCAGGCAATTCGCCAAGATTTGCCGAACTGCCTGCTCTCTGAATAGCCGAATGGCCAGGAAAGGTAACCGTATGCTGAATTTCAGTTACCATTCGGCCACAATTTGGATCTTTTTGAATAACCCTGCTAGTTTTGACACTTTTCCTGGGGAGGGGGGGGGGTCACTCCAGAGTTTTGCGCCTACAGGCTCCTGAGAGGTAATTCCGGCCCTGCCTCATCAACCTCATTAACAATACTGTAGATTAGGTAAATCACAACAGTGAAGTGAAACATTTAGACAGATTTAGGTAAATGTTGCACCGTGGGAAAAATCAACAAAATGGAAACCGGAGATAAGAAACCTAGCTTTATTTTTTATTTGTAAACGCAATTACTTGAAAGAAAAACCGGCAGCATGTGTTTTATAATGTTTTATTTGTAATGCCCAAGTAATCTTGTTACAGCTTACGGACCAGGTAGTGTCAATTTAACACATAACACAGACCCCCGAAACCCTTATGGGCACAGGGTGACAAAGACATAGGAAAGGGTTGGGGAATAAAATAATGATTCAGACCCCCAGAACCTATAGTCTAACACCTCCCAACAATAATGCCAAGTCCAGGTACCCCCGGTTCAAAGTGACTGTCATCACACATACTATCAATTGTATTATGAGCTGGAAGCTTACTTCAACCCACTTTACTCTCCTTTTTTACATAAATTCCCATGTACTTTTTTTACATTTATTTTACCATTTGTCTTTTAAATATTCTTTTATGTCTTTTAGGGTGTATCAGGAAATCCAGGACCAAAAGGTGAACAGGTATAGCTGGCTCGGTATGGAGAGAACAATCATATCACTGTGTGTACGATGCCCGTTTGACAAGATACATTCACTCTGACAGGGAACACAATGGATTGCTGGATTAATTGAAAGACAAATGGATATAGCGTCGAAAATAATTGAAAGAAAGAGGCCATGCCATTTTCCTATTCGAGACACACACAATCCTTCACCAAAAGCCACGTTCTTCTTTACATACGGGGAAGAAGCGCACATATATCAAAACAGGAAACGTTATCGCAAAGACAAACGATAGAGTGACTAAAGCTGACCTGGGAACTAAGGGTCTTTACTAAATCCCCACCCTTCCATGCAATGCCAGGACACTAGCAGGTCTATTCACTAAAGGTGAAACTTGGGAGAATTGGCTGGAAAAGTGAAAATTCGAGGTCAAAATAGCCAAACCAGAAAGATATTCCTATTTATCTCATGTTCCAAATTGTCTATGTGATCTAGATTGTCTTCTCCTGCCAATTCTCCTGAGTTTCACCTTTTAGTGAATAGACCTGTAGATGTCAGCATTAGACAAAAAGGAAAATGCATAACAATGGTTTAATGCTTAACCCTTTCACTACCAAAATGTGAATAAATTATATAATTGGAATACAATGATAATCAAAATTAGGATATAAATCCCCATTTGACACAAAACTAGAAGCAGCAGCCCACACCCTCACAGTAGGTGCTACTACAAACTTTACTGATGCATTACAACAGCCAACGTGGGAAGAATGCATGCAGACTGCAGAGCTCTGGGATAGAATTGCTGGCAATCCCTGTACACTACTGATACAAGGGGTTACCGTAATCTCCAGGTTCTGCATGTAGTCTTTATTTTTATATTCTATTGGCACTTTTTTAGAAGCTGCTTTGCTACCATTGCAAAAATTCTCATTATGATCACTAGAAATCCTATAAGCAGAATGTCTGACTATTTTATTGTTATCTATCTTTATCTCACTTACTCAGTGGTGCATTCATGCATGCAACAAAAAGGTCTGGGATTAGGAAAGCAGATTGAAGGTCGGATGGGGGTCCTAATGTTGTTTCTTTTAGATGTCCAGTGTAAAAGAGTTGTGCTATAAACAATACCACGATTTTCTAAGATCTGCCTGAAAGCTAATATCACAGACCCCTTTTGCTATTGCTGTTCAATGGATAGTAATGCAATATGGTGATCTGTATTGTTTTTAATGGTGCATAATTTATTTTCTTTTTATGTATGTATTGTTTCATTAATCACGTAACAACATGTTTGTATGGCTCTCCTTCCTTAAAGTGTGAAATGGTTATGAAGGAGTTAACGGGACAGATTTAATTGAATCATGTTGCACATAATAATGATGTATAATGTCACAAATTGGAGATACTATAAATATGATGTCGTTTTTATGTGAACTCAGGCTTGACAAAGACCCACAAGGGTTGAAACGTTGGGCTTCACATTCCATGCTTCAAACAAAACATACTCAGTAATGAAAGGGTTATTCTTCACCCAGTGAGCTAGCCCGATGTTACTGATTAGAAGATGCCTTAGAAATACCCAGATAAATACCAGGACAATAAAAGCTATTAAAAGAATGTTAATTTAAAATATTTTAGAGTTTAATTGACTAACCAGATAGATATTAATTCCACAAACGTATGACATGGTGGAGATGAGCATTTTAGGACATCATCTCTTTACCCTGGAAGACGTTTACAGGGGGTGTAAGGAGATCCACTACACTAATATGTGAGCTATTGCTGTTCCCAGGTGAGCATCTTTGACTCCGGATATTAAAGGCTGCGATGTTTTCAGGTTTCACTTAATTCTCTATTAATGTCTACGAGCTCTATTAACCTCTCCGCGCAAAAGCACATGCGCAGCGCTATTTTTTTTGCGCGCAGCGTTAAACGTTAACACGCGTAAATTAACGCTGGTATTACCATCCGAGCGCATTTTTTCATCCGTCAAAAAATAACACGCGTAAGAACGACACGCAAAAACACGCGTGCTTTTACGCTGCATGCAGAAATCGTTGGGCGGACTGTTTTTTCACACGATTTAGCCAATCAGAATTAAGTACCACAATTGTCTCCCGTTCAGTTTTTGCGCCTGTCAAAATCAATCTGAGTATATATGCTGCAGCAATAATAAAAACACGCACAACCTCTCAATTTTATTGTTTGGGTATGCGTAGAATGTGTAACTATACTGTGCTGTATTTTTTTTGCTGGTGTATTTGGTTTCAGCCAGGACGTTCAGATTTGCCATTAACACCGGCTTTTAAAAGACGTTAAAATTATGCGCACAAACGTTGTCAGTTAAAATTTGCGCATAGATTGTAATACCATCCGCGTACCAGCGCACAAACGCATTTGCACTCACAATGTTAAGTATAGGACGCGCAACGTACATTACGCTCGCAAAGGGTTCGCGCAGGTTCACCAGCGGTAGACGATAACGTGCATTTTTTGCGCGGACATTGTAATACGGCGTTCTGCGCAAAGGGTTTTTCCGTTTGCGTTATTGCGTTTTTGTGCACGCGTTAACGTTTGCGCGAAGAAGTTAATAGAGCCCTACATATTTGATGATTGGGGACATTCAACTACCGCCTTTTTACGTTCATATTTGATATGTGTAATGTAACAGCTAATAAAACTTCTTTTATCCTATATTCTCTGTTATGCTTCTCACTGATGTTATTGTTTTTTGGTTTTTTTGCATTGATCAAAGGGATCCCATGGTCTAAATGGTTTTAAAGGAGAAAAGGTAAGCTACTGATTAGAAATTGTTTTATGTTTAAAAAATGATGTAGTATAAAAAAATAAACACATAAATAATAATAAAAATTCTGCTGTAGATATGCTAAAATAATATGACTTTGTGTTTCTATCGTTTCTCTTTTGTGCTTTTGCTTCATTTATTATTGTGTAGAATGCATATTTTATTTTATACATACTGTATGTCTGGAAAACATTTACCAATAAAATGTTTACCTTTATTTAAATAACTGAAAAATAAAATTAAGAATAGCTAAATAAAAAGGGAGGCAGAAATCCTATAAGACATAAGATGTAGAACATAAAACCTATGAGCCTGGATTGACTACACACTATCGGGGTTATTCAAAGAGAATCAAAAAGCCACTGCACGTTCGGTGACTTTTCATTCTCTTCAATTCGGTACGATTTGGCGATCCCATTTCAGCAACCCTGCGGTGTATTCAGCAAGCACCACAGGGACGCTGAAATGCAGGGACAAGTCACCGCAAACCCGAAAAAAACTCACCGCAAAACGAGGGCGAACACACACCGAAACCCGCAAAAACATCTGGATTAACCCGCCGAAACGCCAGAAAAACCCAAGCAGGAGCCGATCAAATGCAGCACAGCCGCCGGAAAAACCCGACACCGCAGAAGAATGCAGTGAATAAATTAGAAAAACAGTTTGCTTGAATGTTTGAAAAGTGAAACGCTGTTTGCAAAGAAACTACTGAAGGAAAATGTCTGAAATTTACATATGATCCAATGAATGATAATAAAAAGGGCTGTTACAGAAAAAATAAGTCAAGTTAAAAAAAATCTGACTTTTTTTAAAAAAAAAAATCCGAAAAATGCTTAAAATATCCGAAAAAATCTAGAAATAAAGAGACACTTTACTGCAGAATATTATAATGAACGGTTTATTAGATATTGAATTAAAACGGGAATATTTTTAACATTGAAGCCTATGGGATTCGCCTGAATAAATCTGCTGCATGAAACCACCGAATGGCAGGGCATTTCGGGAACTTTTCACTGCAGGCTTTTGCTCTCTGAATAGCCGAAGCATTGCTTCTCTATGGGGAATTCACTGCCCTCGAACAGGCACCGAACAGGCACCGTATGTGCAGGCAATTCGCCAGGATTTGGCGAATTGCCTGCTCTCTGGATAGCCGAATGGCCAAGAATGGCCTTTCGGCAGCCATTCGAATCTCTTTGAATAACCCTGTATGTTTATTTGTTTTCTCTCTTATTTTCAAATATAAACAAAAAGATTCATAAATACATAGAGAAAGCAAATGTCAGGTATCCTGAAGATTGTAGTCTTACAATGACGCTGACAAATAATATCAATTTTTGCTACTACTGACCTAAAAAAATTGTATTTTAACAGAATATATCTAATCTATTAGCGGAGATAGTAGAAAGTGAACTATAAAAAAATTGCATGAATATATAGTATTTCGTATTTCAGTAAGTTAAAATTAAATGAATTGTGGTGTAGCATCGCCACCTAGTGTACTGTGAGTAAAATAGATCCTTGCTTGACATTAGCCTTTCACTACCTAATATTTAAAAAAAAATGGGTAAAATAGTGTGAAATCCAAAATGGTAAACTACATAAATTTATACATTTTATGTAATAAATACAATTTTAGAAGTAGAGTAGAGATATTAATCACAGTATTTTCATTATTTGTACATCTATAGGGATTGTATATTCAGTTTGTTTTAGGAATGCATCCAGGTTCAATGAAATGGCTACCGTTAGGATGGTAAGAGGCTCAAATCAGGGGTCATTGCTGGCTGAATTTGGGGGTGTAATCATACTGTATGCTTTCACTATAAATATAGCCATTATCTTTATCATATGGACACCTGAAAATCTAGCTCAGATATAAATATCTGTATGACATAAGGCCAGAATCAAATGAAAGGATGCAGGATGTTGGGGCGCGAGATAACAGCACACGTTTCTTTATAGCTAGATAAAAAGCTTAATCACCATTACTTGATGGACTGTGAGGTTAGCTCCTGTAGTATGGGATGAAGGGATGATATAATAGCCCTTATTTTTTAAATATTAGTTTTACCTAATTATGGCAATTCCAGTTTTTATGTACACTTAATTGTATGTATGATTCAGGGGATCTATTCCATGCTGAATGATGTCATAAGGCTCAGAAATTACCACAAGACCTGCTGTAAAAGTCAACCAATAGCGGAGATACCGTGACAGTATTTCTATGTGGTTTCTATCATTTTGTGATGGTGTGCACCCACAGAACATGTAATACTTTTACTTACTGTGCAAGTCAATATTGTACAATCAGTTTTCTTGAAGTTTATTTAGAATTTGGTTGGGAGCACCACACAAGTGTACACAGTGTCTTAAATAAAGGACTGACAAGCCCATTTTTAATAGGGTTTGGCTGGACAGATTGGGCTCAACCAATACACATGCTGTGATTACTGTATTTTCATCCAGGTTCTTGTGAGGTAATGTTGGAAAGACCACAGTATGGCCCTTCCAATGATATCAAACACGACCAGATTGTGTGTACAAAAAAAAAAAGATAATAAAGAAAAATAAGTTACTTAATATTTCTCTGATGTAGCACTATTGTTCACTTTTCCATTATAAACTGCACTCTCACCTTCTCATTTCAGGGTGCCAGCATCGGTGGACGCGATGGCTCAAGGCATTATTAAGCTTTGTTTCATCTAAATCCTAAGCCGCCACAATGCTGCAAGAGGCACAGGGAGTCCTTTGGAACCCTACGTCTCTGATTTCTACACCGCACAACGTCGAGTAAGGTGTCATTAGAAAGGTCAGAGTCTGGCCTTTCCAACAATACCAAATGTGACCATGTAATGAGCAAAAATAGAAAAATTTACATTTTTTCCCAGTTCTATGGCAGTGGCATTATGTGCTTTTACTTGTAAAGCAAGCAATGTCACTGCAATAACTCACCTGCTCATTTCCCAGTGGGACCAAATGTGAAGGTGATGACACACTGCGTTATTTTGCATTGGTTATCTAAACACACAAGACATTGCACCGCTGACAGGGGAGCAGGGCTCCTTTGGACCCCTGTATCTCCATTCTCTTCACCAAACAAAGTTAATTTAGGTGTCATTGGACAGGTCAGAGTCTGGTCTTTCAAAGGATACCAAACATGACCTTGTAAAAAATAAAGAATTGTTTTTATTTATTTTTTGTTCAAAAGCAATGGCATTGTCCATTTGTCATGTATAAGAAAGCAATACCACTGCCATTACTGACCTCATTTCCCTCACTGTGAGCAACGTCAGTGTTTTATTTAGTCATATTTTTCATAAAACACAATCCTCGAAAATACAATCAAAAAACGTTTTTTTTTTTTTAGTTTTGGTTAAAATTTCATATTTTCTCCGAAAAATACAGTAATAGAAGACATTTATAGTTTCATTTATCTGCCAACATATTCTATGTTTCTATAATGATACATTTTGTGTCTTTTGAGTGCGCTGAAAAAAATTATATATAATTTGTCTGGGTTCTATAATAAAACATGACTACCAGGGTTATTCAGAGAGCCGACTTGTCCCTGAAATTGCACCGAACAGTGAATTTTCCCATACGGTGCAATTTCTGAGCCATTCGGCTATTCAGAAAGCAGGCAGTTTGCTAGATTTTGGTGAATTGACAGTGAAATACAGTGCCTGTTCGACAGCAGTGAAATCCCCATAGAGAAGCAATGGTTAATCTATTCAGAGAATAATGAACTGCAGAGAAATGTCAGTGAAATGACCTGATGTTCGATGGTTTCATTCGGCAGGTTGCAGCAGGTAAATCCCATAGGTTTCAATGTTAAAAATATTCCCATTTTTATCCAATATCTATTTATTCTTTTAACCTGTAGCAAAAAGTCAATTTTTTTAAGGATTTGTTAGGCACTTTTCGGGATGTCGGTGACATTTTTGGTGCTCTGAATAACCCCTTAAAATAAATTTGAACATAATGCGCACAAAACGGTCAAAATGAGCTCAGCAGCAAAGGAGTTAAACTAAAAATACATGCCAATGGTTTCCCTATGAGGTTACACTGACAGGGTCACCATAAACACCTGGGGCTCTATTGCAAACCTAGTGTAAACCTAACCAGAGCTCGTGTACACTTAGCAACTCGTAGACTATGGGCCCTATTCCATAGTTGTCAATAGGATAACTACAGGAGACGTTACACATAATGTCTCCTGTATTTATTTTATCGAGGGGAATCGCTATCCCATTCTTGCTACAAGCTGGGCTTGAAGGTCGAAAGTCGCAATTACGTGCTCAAGGTTACTGTAAATTAACATCTCCTATACTTAGTATAGGAAACATTCATTTAAACCTCTGCAAGAAACGCAAGATAATCCAGGGTAGATTGTGATTCCACCTGGGAGGAGCTATTTAATTGAAATATACCAACACTTAAAAGCTGGTGTTAAGTGATTTTGCATTTACAAAATCACATAACACTCTATGAAACCCACCAAAAAATCCCATACTCACCTCTCATCCTCTAGTGGAGAGGGTGGCGCGATCCGCCGCTTCCTCTTGCTGGGAGCAGAGCGAGACTGGGAACAAATAATTCCTAGTCTCTCTCCACGATTCCTCTGGCGCGCTACAAAATCTAGTGAAAGCAAGCTTGAGACTGGGATGCCCAAGGCTTCATGGAGTCCTATGTGTCAATGTACGCACAGTAATGATAGTGCGCTAGATACAGATGTGTCTCAACCTCAGATGTATCTGAAAAGTATAAGTTATTCTATGACCATAGAAAGGCATCACTGCAGTCTGCACCTGTCTGAACATTAAACACAGAACTAGTTACACACCTCTATTCTTCATTCTGTAAAGAGATGTTGCCATATTAATTAAGCAATCTAATTAGGAAAACATTTAAAGTTATCTTTTTCCTCTAAAGTACTCTAAGCTTTATTTTATTTCTCGGAAAAATAAATATCGTGAGTTTAAACATAGTGCTAAATTCTTTTGCCAACAATTTGCAATGTAAATGGTTTAATTAGCTCCGACCGCGCAGCCTTCTGCTCTGAACACAGAGGACGGCAGTAATTGGACCCAAGTTCATTTTCATTTTGGAGAAACAGATCTGTAGCAGTAACTAGAAAGCTATTCCAGAAAATGGAGCGCTGCGTTCAATATGATCGTCTGAGAGCCTGCTAGGATTTCAAGTCTTCCATAAACCTTAAAGTGACTGTAAAGGCTGGGAATAAATCTGCTGCATTTTTAATGGCGATATATATTGTTTACATGTGTGCAGTCACATTTTGTAAACCTTGAGTATCTGTTATAGAGCAATTTTCTATCAATAAATCTGTGCACTGAACCAGAGAGAAGAACAAAAAGTCTAGTTGCCAACTTTTCAGGTTGTCTAGTGGTAAGAGAGTAGAAAGTCGATCTCCGGACATCTAATGTATTGTATTGTGCAGATCAATCTTTGAAGTGATGTAGATCTGGCTCTGAATTCATACAGGTCTATTCCAAGAAAGGTGAAACTCAGGAGAATGACTGGAGAAGTGAAAATTCTAGGTCAAAATAGCCAAACCAGAAAAATTCTCCCATTTATCTCACTTTCCAAATCGACTATTTGGTCTAGATTGTTCTCTTCTCCTGCCAGTTCTGCTAGTTTTCACCTTTCTCTGAATAACCCTGATAGTTTCTTTTGGAGGACACCCATTGCCCCAACTATAAAGGCAAACACTGCACATACAACCTAGAGATGGATAGAACAAATACATAATTAGCTAGCCTGAATGAAATGGGATAGGAAGGAAGAATGAGGGGGTCAAGGTGAAGAGAACAAAGTAATGTCAACTGATAAGGGTAAAACAAATGCAAAGGAGGTGGAGAGGAATCGGCCAAAAGGGCAACAGATGTGACAAGGATAATATGGGGACCACCCAAAATCTTCAACTCCAGTCACATGGATCACATAATGCATCATGGCTAGAACAAGCTATATTATGGCAACACCTATGGACATATGGAAAGTGCTAAATTGAATGAGTAAAGAAAACAGTGTGTAAATAATATGACAAATATAAAAAATCAATGTTAAAAAAATAGATTAGTTAAGTGGCCATATTATTTAATGAATTATGTAAGTCTATGTCCTTTCTAAAGTCTCTTAAGTTAGGGATTGCTTCCATTCTTGCAGAATTCTTTTACCAATAAGTAATGAGAAGGATCACAAACGTTCCGACCTGAAACAAGCTAAACTAACAAACGGGCCTATTAGCTATGGTTTTTTCATAATCGACCACTTTATTGTATGATAACACGTCCGGGAAACACGTATCATTCATATTTCTGTGTTTAAGGAAACTATTTAGGAAACAATTGAAAGCATTTCATATTTAACTTTTAAACTGATATATTGAGTGCCTATTTACAGAAATTTGAATGTTTGCATACATCAACATTGATAATATTGGTCTTTCGTATGTTGGAATTTGTTTTCATGGTGTATTGTCTTTATAATAGTCGTTAATGAGGCATTTGTCTTAATGGGCACCAAAGATTGCTTGCAGTGGTGAGCATCCTATAGATGTGTGTGCTATTGTGGGAAGGGGAAATGTATCAACAACAATGAGGTGTCAAAGCCAATCTTTCCATTCCAGGTCTTTTTTATTTTCAAAATTCTTATTGGATGGATTGTGATCACAAATGTTGATAATCTCCATGCAGCATATGGAAGGGTTATTGTTTAGTTAGGTGTCAATTTGTTGGGCCTTCAAAAAGCATTTTATCATTAGATTGTCACTACTCCAATTCTATTATATAGCATTGGTTCATCTAGGTTACAATCACTCCAATGTCAGAAAACGGTTCTTAAAATTTGATTTATCCTGTATAATATAGAGAAATGTGTTCAGGCTCTGGTTATCCAATCATTTCTTTTAATAAAAGCACAAACAGTAACTTTCTAACAATATATCCTTTATATTGGTTTGTTATACTGCCAGGAGCCATTGCAAAGATCCAATAAGGTGTTTGATATGAAGGCCACAGTATGATCATATCTCTAACCCTGGGACAGTCAATAAGATATTGAATTGGTACCCAAGTTGATGGTTTCACCTTTTGCTCCACAATTCCGCATTATATCTGTTCCCCTTTGTCCTTCAAGCCTTTAAAAGCGAGATGTGAGAAAGTATATAGAAATTAAAATTGTGACTATTAAGTGATGTGGGAAAGTCTTGCTTTTATGACATTTCTCCATTCTCCTATAGGGGGAGTCCTGCACTTCCTGCTTTCCAGACATGGCTTCCTTGATTAAGCTACCAGAGAGCCTGAAGGGAAAACCTAGAGAATTTGGATTACCTGGACCTCAGGTCAGAATAACAAAGACAAAATAACATTAACTATTATTTATTAAAATAAGACTGCTGCCCCTGACATGTTACCTTGGTATTAGGTGACCTTAAAGCAGACTGATATCACAACGTTGCCGCTTGGTGTTTCCCTTATTGCTTACTGTCTCATTCACCACCTTGTACCACCATCTCACTGTATCGGCATCGTATTATTGTACATTTGAACTGCTTGACCTCGCTTATTATTTTGTCAAACACGGACAATTTATTAATAAGCAGTTTTGAAAAATAAATAAATAACACTGCTGCTACATATAGAGACAAGACGATAGTAAAAAAAAAAATCAAATTCACATAATAAGTAGTATTCTGCATCACCTTGAGCCATTTATTTCACATGCAAACACATTAAATCTCACAAGCTACAAGCTTCAGCTGCTATACTACACCAATGAACTGAAATAAATAGGAAAGTATAAATATTTATTTAAAAGGTAATTAATGCCTCAAAACAGCAATTACTCCTTTCCAATTTTGATTTTGTTTTTTTAAATAAAATCAAGGTTTCCTATTTACTTTTAAATGACTAAACCACAAAGAAGTTGGTTAATGCATGTGTTTAAAATAATCTATTGATAAATTGAGTGATGCTGCTATACTGGGCTTTCTGTCATTGCATGCTGTGAAATATTGTGTAATACAGCTTTCTCACTTCTGACAAGCTAATGCCACATTACCCAGGATCCATCAGGGCATGCAGAAGCACCACCAGTTATGCATTGTGCAGCTATACAGTCAAAGTATTATATTTTTTGAATTTCTGTATATACTTTGATGGTTGCAGGGGCAATCTAAAGATGTTTAATCTATTCAATTGCTGATGACTTGCCCAACACAATAGATAGATAGATATTGTTGGTAACAGATCCATTTTATACAATACTGCAGGGCTCAAAATTTCCACTCTCCTACTCGCAGTTGGCGAGTGGAAATTAAGTTAGGGCGAGTGGAAATGCACACGCAGGCAGCACAATAAATTATTTTGTGCTGCATATTCCGGCAGTGCCACCATCCAGCCCCCCTTCCCCAGGCTGCACAGTAGCGAGGTTTGGCTGTCTAAACTGGCCCAGCTCATCTCTGTCACTGTCAGGGGGTGGAGCTTCCCTGCCTCCTCACTCTGCTCACACTGGGGTCTGATGTCTGGGTATACATGTATCTGGGGTCTGATGTCTGGTTATTAATGTTATTTTTGTAACTTTATTCGAAATAAAACCTTTAACAGTGTAATTTCATAAGATAATTTAAGGGGGGTGTTTAGGGGCAGAGTTAAGGGCTGGGTAGGGATTAGGTGGAGCAACTGGTGGCAAGTAACTCGTATGGCCTGGTTAGTAGCTTGGGACTTGAAATTTTGAGCCCTGCAATACTGTGATCTCTATTGCTCTACTTCTTGCCTTGAGATAGAAAAGCTATACACTATATATAATTTGCACAATTATTACCATGTAATCGAAACTATAAAACACATTGTGACTTGAAACCCCTAGTGATATGACAATGGGTCAAAACATTTGGGTACGAGCATTTGCAAGATGTATTTGACCACTGTTTGGCAAGTAATGGATTCCTATATGTATATACTGATTTGGCTATTATTCCTGCATTTTCTATTGTGTTATTGTCCTCTGGTAAAAATAAGATGTATTGCTACTGTACAACCAATTCTTTAGAAAACCAAAGGCCTTCCATATTAGAGTGTGCAGACATGCCACATTTATTACATACAAACAGTAAATGACAACAGAAATCCCATTTCCATGGCAATCATTAAGGCAAATCCAAAAGTGAAGGTGGCGAGCTAAAAGGAGTGTAAAAAGGACCAATAAATCCAGGTCATCTAACTTCTGTACACAACTGTGTACCAGACACGTGAAGATTTAAAGATATATATTTACATATACACATACAACCATTGCAGAATTTCTGAGCGCAGAACATGAACCTCATGGTCGTAATGAAAGTTTTTTTTAAAAACTGAAACATCAACATTGAAAAGGAAAAATATTGATAATTAATGATAAGGCTTAACAGTGTTATTATACTGTGGCATTACACAAACATACAGGTATAACTATAGGGTATAGAATATATAGAGAATCTCTTTTGTTTAGCTTATGGTTTTGGTTGGGGCTTTAGGGTCCAAAAAGTGTGAGTACAACCAACGTCTTTACTGTATTTGGTCACATGTCCACTACTGTTCGTTTTCAATTTAACTTGTGATCTTCTCACAGGGAAAGGCTGGAGTACCTGGATTACCCGGACTTCGAGGAGATAAGGTAGACATATTATTATAATTTACATATATTATTATAATTTACATATTAATATTTGATCTTGCGTATTTTACAAACTATTAATACATGACGTTAGATTAATATTGTATTTATTAAAACCCAACATGTTTTGCAGAATGGACTAATATAGGTGTTAACCCGTGTGATTGGTTTGTCTTTTGTTTTAGGTTTATTTGCTTGTGTCTGATCATACATTACAGATACACAATTTTCAATCTGGTGGGTTAGATTTCTCAAACATGATATTTAACGTACATGGCGCTGATGAATATGTTGACACAACACAAAGAAATAATAATAATGGTTGTAATCTGCAGATTGTTTTTGTGTCTCAAGTTCTACAAATGCATCAGGATAAATATAGTATACATATACACTATCTACACACGTGTTTCCCATACCTGTCCTCAGAACCCTCAACCAGGCCAGATTTTGCAGATCACCTTGGGGAAATGCAGACTGAATCCTGCAATCACTGAGCAGCAAATCATATCACCCGTGCTGTGCTTCCGATATCTGTAAAACCTGACCTGTCAGCGGGTCCTGTGGACATGTTTGGGAAACACTGATGTACATGGTCAGGTCTCCCACTTATAATACAAAAAATGGTTATATCTACGCTTCACTTTTACCAGTCCATGTTTTGTAGAGTCCTCAGTTTTTTAACAATACCTTGCTACCTATCAACCCAAAATAACTGCTACCTCTATCATTGTCAAGATGTAGCCATATACATCTTATTTTATCTTCCATTGTATTTCTTTAGGGGGATCATGGAATAGAAGGACTAGCAGGGACACCAGTAAGCATCAACGTGAATTAAATGTTTCCATTTTATCGTTATCTTTGGCTGTTCTTCTATCATGTAAGCTTTTTCTCTGCCCCATAGGGCATTCCTGGAGATCCTGGGAAAATAGGTCCTTTGGGACTGAAAGGAGAGAAGGTTGAGTAAATTGATTCATCTGTGTTATTTTAACTTTATAGCTTGTTTTGCCATAGAATGGTCATGTTTTCTCACATCATTTTGTATCATTCTCTGTTTTAGGGGGAGCCCTGTGCCTTATGCCCTACTCTTCCAGCTGAAGTAACAAAGCCTGATACACTTATTGCCCTGCCAGGACCCCAAGGACAGAAGGGAGAGCCAGGGGAAACAGGGACTGGACTTTCAGGGAAAAATGCAAGTAAACTGTATTGGAGAATCTATGGAGAAATAGCAGCGCAAAGGACAGAGAATAACCCTTTTGTTTGTGAATAAAGATTAAATATAGCAGGTTCAAAGGAAAATTAGACCCTATGATAATAAAAAAATTCTGATCTGACAGTATTTTTTTTCATTGAGTTAAACAATTTGCTTTGTTCTCATCAATACTACAGTCATGATCCAGTCTACATTACGAGTAAACATATGGATGTAATTGTTACCCAGTTTTAAAGCATGCTTTGTTATCTGGGTTTTATTGATCACAGCACATGCATAATACTGCTTCTGACTGTTATGTAATTAAACATGATAGTAGAGAATGAGAACGTGTAGTCAAAACCCACATTGTGCTTCAGTACTCAGCCATTGCTGTAATCAATAATTAACATATTGTCCGCTCTTTGCAGGGGAAACACGGGGATCCTGGGATGAAAGGACAGAAGGTATGCTATGTGAATCTCGTAAATAGTTATAATCCATTTTGCTAAGCGTCCAGTATCTCCAGCTTTTTTGAATATACTTGTCTATTTGTGAAACAGGGTGCAACTGGCAGCGCTGGTGATCCTGGTATCCCAGGGGTAGCAGGTTCACCAGGATTAGCTGGAGATCAAGGCATCCAAGGGATTCTTGGAAACAAAGGGGAGAAGGTGAGTTATATGCAAAGAATCAGCTTTAACTACTGACCTCTTGAAATGGTAACAAAAGTTGTTGTATAACAGGACCACCAGTAGGCAAACAAAAATAAAAATCACTGAACATATAGTTTATAAATTAAAACTACAGAAAATAAATGTGTTATGTTTTTTACATCACTAGTAAATACATAGAAACATAGAAAAATGTCGGCAGATAAGAACCTTTCGGCCCATCTAGTCTGCCCAATTACATGGATACTTGACCTGGATTTATCTTTTGTTTAGGATAGCCTTATGCCTATCCCATGCTTGCTTAAATTCAATTACTGTTTTGGCCTCTACCACTTCTACTGGAAGACTGTTCCATGTATCCACCACCCGCTCAGTAAAATAATGCTTCCTGATGTTACTTTTAAACCTTTGCCCCTCTCATCTAAGACTATGTCCTCTTGTTTTGCTATTTTGTTTCCTTTTAAATATACTCCCTTCCTCTACCTTGTGGATTCCCTTTACTTATTTAAATGTTTCTATCATATCTCCTCTGTCTCGTCTTTTTTCCAAGCTGTACATGTTAAGATCATTAAGCCTTTCTTGGTAACTTTTCTCCTTCAAGCCGTACACCATTTTAGTAGCCCTTCTCTGAACTCTCTCTAAGATGTCTATATCCTTCTGGAGATATGGTCTCCAGTACTGCACACAGTACTCCAAGTGAGGTCTCACCAGTGCTCTGTACAGTGGCATGAGCACTTCCCTTTCCTACTGCTAATACCTCTCCCTACACAACCAAGCATTCTGCTAGCATTTCCTGCTGCTCTATTACATTGACTACTTACCCTTAGATCCTCTGAAATAATGACCCCTAAATCCCTTTCCTCAGATGTTGAGGTTAGGACTGTATCAAATATTCTATATTCAGCCCTTGGGTTTTTACTTCCCAGGTACATTATCTTGCACTTATCCACATTAAAACTCAATTGCCACAACTCCGACCATTTTTTTAGTTACCTAAATCATTTGTCATTTGGCTGATCCCTCCAGGAACGTCAACCCTGTTGCAAATTTTTGTGTCATCAGCAAAAAGACATACTTTTCCATTAATACCTTCTGCAATATCACTAATAAAAATATTAAAGAGAATGGGTCCAAGTACTGACCCCTGAGGTACCCCACTGGTAACAAGACCTTGCGCCGAATAAACTCCATTTACCACAACCCCTGTTGTCTGTCACTCAGCCACTGCCTAATCCATTCAACAATATTGGAATCCAAGCTCAAAGATTGCAATTTATTGATAAGCCTTCTATGCGGAACAGTATCAAAAGCCTTACTGAAATCTAAATAAGCAATGTCTACTGCACCACCTGTGTCTATTATTTTTGTTACCCAATCAAAAAAAATCAATAAGATTAGTTTGGCATGATCTCCCTGAGGTAAACCCATGTTGTTTCTGATCCTGTAATCTATGTGTTTTTAGATGTTCAACAATCCTTTCCTTTAACATGGTTTCCATTAATTTCCCCACTACTGACGTAAGACTAACTGGCCTATAGTTCCCCGATTCCTCCCTACTACCCTTCTTTAAATGGGCACAACATTTGCTAATTTCCAGTCTTCTGGGACGACTCCTGTTAACAAGGATTGGTTAAATAAATCTGTTAACGGTTTTGCTATTACATCACTGAGCTCTTTTAATAATTTAGGATGGATCCCATCAGGCCCCATTGACTTATTTGTCTTTACTTTAGACAGCTGCTTTAGAACCTCCTCCTCTGTAAACTCATATGTAAATGTCTCTTTAGTGTTCTCTCCTAAACTGAGGTCCCTTTCCTTCCTTTTCTTCTGCAAAGACTGAACAAAAATATTCATTGAGGCAGTCAGCGAGACTTTTATCCTCTTCTACATACCTTTCTTCCTTTGTTTTTAATCTAACTAATCCTTGTTTTACTTTTCTTTTCTCGTTTATGTATCTAAAAAATGTTTTGTCCCCCTTTTTTACTGACTGAGCTATTTTCTCTTCTGCGTGTGCTTTGGAAGCTCTTATAAATTGCTTTGCCTCTTTCTGCCTAATCTTATAGGTTTGCCTATCCTCTTCACGCTGAGTTTTTTTATAATTATTGAATGCTATCTTCTTGTTCTTCACTATTTTGGCCACTTCTGCAGAGTACCACAGTGGTGTCTTCCCTTTTTTGTTTTTGCTAACAAGCCGAATGCAATTTCCTGTGGCCTTCAATAATGCTTCCTTTAAATAATCCCATTTCTCCTGGACTCCCTTTAAACTCCTCCAGTCTGATAATGACTCATTCACACAAAATCTCATTTTAGAAAAATCTGTTTTTTTTAAAGTCTAAAACTTTTGTTTTTGTGTGGTGCGGCTCCATCCCTGTTCTTATATTAAACCATACTGATTGGTGATCACTAGATCCCAAATTTTCACCTACAACAACGTCCGATACCAAACCTCCATTTGTGAGTATTAAATCCAATATGGCCTCTTTACGGGTCGGCTCCTCAACTACTTGTGTTAGAGATAATCCCAGTAAGGAGTTTAGAATATTTGTACTCCTGGTGCACCCAGCTATTTTGGTTTTCCAGTTCACATCAGGAAGATTACAGTCCCCCATGATAATAACTTCCCCTTCATTGCCATTTTGGCTATTTCCTCAAGCAGCAGATTATCTAGCTCTTCTACTTGTCCAGGGGGTCTATAGATCACACCTACACGAGCTACTATATGATTGCCAAATGTTAGCGTAACCCAAACTGACTCTATGTTCACCTCGCTCACTTTTATTTGGTTCGTTTTTATGTTGTTTTTCACATACAGGGCCACTCCTCCTCCTTTCCTACCTTCTCTGTCTTTTCTATATAAAGAGTACCCCGGTATTGTCATGTCCCAGTTATTTTTCTCACTGAACCATGTCTCAGTAACCGCTACTAAATCTACTTTTTCAGCTGCCATCATTGCCTCCAGTTCATTGATTTTATTGACTAAACTGCGAGCATTTATAGACACCACTCTGAGCTTGTCATTTTTTACCTCGCATGTTGCTTGCACCCTCCGATTTAGTTTTGGGGGACAATCGGGCAGACAATACAAGAACTAGATCATCACTGACTTTTTATCATCTAGTATGGCATGGCATTGATTGGAGGGTTCTGTGTGAAAACAGACCCAGGATGCAAAAAAATGAGAAATTGCAATGTCATTTGCATGTCTTACCCATAGTTCTGTGCTGCATATGGGGAATGTAGTACATGAGCTCTGTGATGCAGTTCTTTGAATTGCTGGGATGTGTAAATGACTTCTGCAATAATAAACTTTATTATGTGTTGTGTGGAGGCTTTTAACCTCCCTGGCGGTCTAATTTTTTCAAAATTTCATGTCTAAAAGCGTCTCAATTTTTTTTTTTTTAAAGGAAACGTGTTTTTGTACATTGTTTGCCTCTAATAATTAGGAATCACGCACTGAAATCCGTGCAATCAAGAGTCCTTACTGGTAAAATCCTTTATAAATAAATAAATAAAAAAATAGTAAATACACTGAGTCCGATAAAGTTTGAAACACCACATAATAATTTATTATCCCAAAAATAATTATCCAAAATAATGCAAATAAATGATATTCAATAAAATACAACAAAAAACACTGAAATCTGTCTGCAAACAAGGGTGAGACGATGTATGGTCTGTTTCTTATCCTGTAGTGCCACCTAGTGGCCGTTCATAAACATTGCACATTGGATTATACAGTGTATTATAATTTTTTTCTAAATTTGCTGCTGGTCCCACCCCCCCTGCATCGTGTGACTCACAGAGAGCCTAACCAGGAAGCAGCTCGCCGCGATCACACTGCGGGGGACAGCCAGGGAGTGCAGGAGGTGGTGAGTATGCATCCAGCCCGAGTGTGGCTCGGGGTTACCGTTCACAGTGAAATTTAACCCCGAGTCACACTCGGGAATACCGTCAAGGAGGTTAATCTAATTTTTTTGCCATCTACCACATTTTAAATGAGTATTGATTTGTCCTAAGGGTTTAGCATCAAACTGCAACTGGTCACGGCCTATCTCCTGCTGATGAGGGCACAAATAAGCCAGAAACAGCTGTACAAGAGTGGCTGCGACCTGTTGCATAAACCTGACCTCTCTGCTAATAAAAGCCATCTAGTATGGCATGGCATTGAATGGAGGGTTCTGTGAGAAAACAGATCCAGGATGCAAAAAAAATGAGAAATTGCAGATGTCATTTGCATGTCTTACCCAGAGTTCTGTGCTACATATGGGGAATGTAGCACATGAGCTCTGTGATGCAGTTCTTTGAAATGCTGGGATGTGTAAATGACTTCTGCAAGAATAAACTTTATTTTATAGATCCATAAATTCTCCAATATGTTCTGGAAGTTGGTGCAAAAAAAACGCCAACCAAGAGATGGAGTAATGAATAACAAGAGCATGCTCAGAAGGTCTTGGAAACTAAATCTATTGCAAATATCAGAGCAAAAAAAAAAAAAACTCAACATTTTAATGTGTCATCAGGATTTTCATCTGGACAATAGCATTGATCTGTCAGATAATGTTGGAGAATAATGACATATTCCCTGATTAACGGAGCTTCTAATAATCCAGCCCATGTAGGCCCGTGTCAGACGAACGCAGTGATCACGTCTGTGTTGCCGCATAGTTTAACGTCCGTCGCAGCCTAGAATCATGAGCAATAGAGACCCACACACTAAGTGCGTCCACACCGAACTGCGCATGCACAACGCACGTGGCAAACGGACGCAAGTTAGGCAAGAACATAAAACCGCTACCGCGGACGCACATAGTGAGCCACGCCCGCGTAGCATTCTGTGTGAGTGATGAGATGTCAGACACAGCACATTTGCGACGTCCAGCACCTTGACACACACAATGACTTTTCATATCCTTTTCAAATTTTTATCATTTTTCATATTTTTATTTCCCATAGTTCCCTTTTTTTTTTGTACGTCCGTCAAGAAAAACTGATCCTGTGGTGTCTACAGTATCTTCCGTCAGTACGTCTGTCCGTTATGCATGTACGCAGAGTGCGCTCAGACTACGTTTGTCTGACTCTAGCCTTAGGGATCATTCACAAAGTTCTTATTGTATTATCTGATACCCATTCTTGGTATATGGTTACAGGGTGATGCTTGTGACTCTTGCCTGACATCGGTGGAAGGAAGACCTGACATAATTGGTGTTCCTGGAAGGCAAGGAGCCAAAGGAGACCAAGGCTCTCCAGGAGTGGGACAGCAAGGAAAACCAGTGAGTTAGGCTTTATGATTTAATTTAACATCTCTGTACGGTTTCATGTTTTTTTACGTTGACTATTATCTGTCATTAGGGTAAACCTGGTTTGTCTGGACCTCAAGGTATTCAAGGACTGAAAGGAGCACAAGTGAGTTATGATTTTAAATTTCACACCTGACCTTTTCTCTTCTGCACACCTACAGCCTGATTTACAGTCACTACCTGGTCATGCTAAAATTAACACATTTATGCTAAGCAAAGAGCACTTAATCTCATGCCTCCTGGGGTATCATGTCCCAGTTTTTGGGTACCAAGATTTGTTGCCGTCCAGCACAGTGAGCTGAGCAACATACATATTTGAACATTCATTGGCTGCCCCATTTCTCGCTGGCTGTGCTTCGGAACATCTAATGCATGACGCCAATAAATGACACCAGATGCAAACTTGACACATTCACAGACTGTGCTTTCAGCTCCCTCCATGTGAGGGAGAGAAAGAGTGGAGAGCAGACCTCTGGTGAACTTACAAATCAGGCAGATTTGTAAAATTAAAAAATAATATTGTGTGGTGGCGGGAAATAGGGCACAATAGCAGCCACTGAGAGTCTAGTGGTCCTGGGAAGGCATAAGCTCTGGAAGGGGATTGGGGTAATGTCAGAGAATAAATGGAGAATATAAGGGGAATGACATGGGCTGTAAGAATACAGTCTGACATGGGGTCTGATAGTTGTACGGGGACTGAAAGAGGGTCTAAAAGGTTTATGGGGACTGACAAGGTGTCTAAGAAATGTGTAAGGACAGAAATGGGATTTCATAAGCGTATGAGGATTGGCATTGGGTGGGTCTGAAGTGTGTATCAGGACTCACATGCGGTATCCTTACCCTGACCTACAAAGCTCTCACTAACTCAGGCTTCTGCTACCTGTCCTCACTAATCACTAAAGCGCTCCCTAAGGTCAAACAGTGACCTGCACCTAGCTTCTCCACGCATCACCTCTTCCCATGATAGACTGCAGGATTTCTCACGTGCAGCCCCCATCCCTGGAACACTCTCCCTCGTACAGTTAGCCTTCCCCTAGTTTCCCTTCCTTCAAACGCTCCCTTAAGACATTCCTGTTTAGGGAAGCCTACCACCCAACTCTCTGATGTCACCAGTCCATCATTCCCACCTTGCACTCCATCACTCTCACCTTGCAGTCCTCTCCTCCTGTTTCCACCCCCAACCCATCTAGTGAGTTCCCACGGGAAAAGGCCCCTCGTTTACTATTGTACCGGTTTGTCAATTGTTGTTCAATGTATTGTAACCCTGCCTATATTGTGCCCATTGTACAGCGCTGTGGAATATGCTGATGCTATATAAAGAATAATAATAATGCTGGATAGATTATATCTAACGGGTATATGATGACTGACAAAGGGTGTGAAGGTGTGTGTTAGAAAAAATCTGTTGTGCCCCTCCAGATTTTTTGGGGATGTGGTAAAAACCCATTAGTTACTAGCTGTGTGAATTTGGATACACAATAATACAAATAATAGTCATAGCCGAAAATCTACATTATTCTTCATATACTTCCAAGTGTGTGTTTCTAGAAGAATTTTTTTGAGGGACAGTTCAGAGTTTGATATTGCAACAGCAACTGGGGTTTACTGGTCTCCGTCTTGAGGACCAGACCCAAACCTGTTACAACGTCTGTCCAGTCTCTTCAGTCAAGCTGATCCGCAGCAGCTTTCCTTTTTACAACCCTCAGCCAGAACATGAGGGAGTGCTGTATATTTCTATGTATCTCTCCCCATACAACAGACACAGCTTAATGAAAGGTAATGAATAATCTTTACTGGAAATGGGACCAGGTATATGAGAAACCGAGAGGGGGAGGTAACATGACATAATCAACAGAATACATTGACTACATGAAGGGGTGTGTGAATTCCTTCAGGAGACACAGAAACCAAATTAGTACACACTAGACAAGATTAGCAAACACACATCAGATCAATCTAAGGACAAACAGATAGCAAGAACAATATTTATTTATTTTATTTATTTATTTATAAAGGATTTTACCAGGAAGGATACATTGAGATTTCTCTCGTTTTCAAGCATGTCCTGGGTTCAAGAACATTGAAGTGTTACAGTTACAGAAATACAAAGTAATACAATGCAAGATATTAAAAAAAAAAAAAAAAAAAAACAACACAAATATACAGATTAACAGAAAAAATATGTAGGAAATATAGTCACTAGGTTACATGTTTACAGGTGCATTCTGTATTGAGGTATGTTAGTAAGGAGCTTTTGAGTGACTTAAGACTGGGGGAAGATTTTATGGTGTCTGGGAGGTTATTCCATAATTGTGGTGCTCTGTAGGAAAATGAGGACCGAGCCACTGTCTTTTTGTATTGTGGTATTGCAAGTAAGGTGCTGGTCCTGGATCGGAGGTTATAGGATGAGGGAGCTGCTACATTGTATCTCTAACACAAACTAACTTCTAAAATACAAACAGTTTCAAGATAGAAATACATTTAACACTTTAGGTGCCCCTTATGCCCATTGTCCTTGAGACCTGGTTTTGCCAAATTGGTCCACAATCTCTTGGCAGGAGGCCAGCATCCACACTTCTCCAACAGGCACAGAGACCATGTATAGTGTGTGGGTAAGACCGCAAAGGTAGAGGAAGCTTCGGTTACAGATATACAGTACTTGTTGAAATTAGTTTATAGCCACATGTTAGCACACAGGCTATAATCTTAAATATGCTCAAGATGTCTAGTTGGCAAGCATCAATTATTTTAAGTACAGATCTGTTCTAGATAAATTGATAATAGAGAAAAGATGAATTCATGCCTGGGTTTAGGGCAGCACATGTACAGAAGCAGCATTTTTCCTAGCATCCTTTCATTAAAAGGTCTGATATATTCTGGTTGTGCGGGTGTATAACAGAGCTGCAAAACCATAATCCTCAAAGCAATGAGTTTCTAAACTAAAATTAAAGTTGTTACAACTGGTATATCTAAGGTATGATGCTTTTGATATGTTTTGAATATTTGTTTTTATTTTATGTTCATGTTAATATTTATATTATATGGTAAGGCGGGCAGCAGAATTTTGAGTGCCTAGGCCTTAGGGCAACACAAGTCAAAATACGGTCCTCTAATAAGGTAAATTGTTATTCTTCCACCTATTTCATACCAGGTTACAACGTGTGACATGTCTTTGATTGTGTTCCATAACACTGTACACCTATTAAAAGTTGGTTTCTAGTTAGTACAAAAAAAAGGAGTTGTCGGATTCTCACTATTGTCCGTCCTGTAGACTTTGTTTGTCGTACCTTTTGAACATTTTCCTATGATAAACTGATGTAATTATGGGTTGGATGTAGCTGAACAGAACGGTTGTTTTGTTTATAAATTTGCTTATAATATCAAACATCATAAAAAAAAGTCCAGGACTACTGAATAATTCAAATATACATGAATACTGTTCACACAATAAAGGGTTACTGACAAAACAAGGTGATACTATGAATAAAATACAGCAAACAAAACATAACTATTTCATATATGAGTATTAATAATTAGCTCTCTATGTTAATATATGACAAAAAAGACAACCTTCCCTTCTCTCAGACATACTGGGACTGTTCTATTATAGGTTTTATTATAACGGGTAGCACCAAGTTCTCATATCCAGCATCATTTGAGAGGAACAGGTTAAAAGTGTTGTCTGTGAGTAACACAACAGGTTGTACTATTAAGTCCTTGTTTTAAGGCCAATAATAACTCCAAAACAATTAATACTGGCTAAAAATCAACTCATACTGCAGTGTAACATGAGTCTTTCAGCAAAGCATAACATTAGGGGAAAACATTACCTTAGTATACTGTGTAGACACAGTTGGGTTACCAGTGATATGGATTGGGACGGGGACTCAAGTGAAAATCAAATATCTTGAATATATTCATTATCAGTGGTTAAATTAGTGATTTACACTAGAATATCTTTCCATTATATTGCAGTGTGGTACAAAACATTATTTTCTGTATTTTAGGACTAATTAAGTGTAACCATTTGCCAACACTCATAATAATCTTGTATGACCAGATCAAAATAAGTGCCACCTAAACATGTCAGTACACTTTAGATTATGACAGAATATATTTAATAAGGGAGTGGAGATGTGCTAGGTATCAGGTCTTATTCCCTTCACTACCACGGATGAGTATACTCGATGTTAAAAAGCTCCTGCAGAAGTCCAACACTGAGTAAACTTGATCAGGTCATATTCTGGAGCATTGTAAAGGAATTTGATTTACTGGCCATGAAATTTGTTTTCAAATGCCTACAGAATGTGCATTCAAATTTTTTTCTGTACCTTGGCCATATACAAAAATACAAACTTCCAGCTGTATTATTATACCTCTGCCTCTCGAATAGGTTTACTGTCTCTAAAATGTATTCTATGAAGGGTACAAACATTTTGAAACTTTCTGCAATAAATTGTTGTTTTCCATAAATCCACTGGGTCCTGGCAGTGGTTTTATGGAAAATAAGGTGGCAGTAAATGGGTTAAAATGTTTTAAACCTTTTATTATAATCATTAATTTGTCAACAGTGCCTTGTACAGCCTGTGCACTTAATTAGGGTGTGCACTTATGGAAGAGTTAATAATAAACGTAACAGTTTGATAATTACTCAGTACAAAACATGCATTTTTGAGAATTAATAGCCAAGCGTAAACAGAGATAGACAGTCTGCATTTTATTTATCACAGATAATATATGACACCTCTAAAAAGTGTAGTCAGGGAAAAAAATGGGGGGCAGACAGAACCAGTTCATCCAGAACTACAGAGTGGTCAAGCACACCCACCTCACGGGTCTATGATTACCAAGCTTCCTTCCTCCATATTTTCCTTTTGTAAACAGTGTGCTGTTAACAGTCTCATCTGTTGGATTATGCTGATTACAGTCATGGTTTGTGTCAGGGCTAAAATGTATTAAATGTAAGAATTAATACTCCTCTCCTGCACAGTGGTTTTGTTTGAACATTACACAGAAGTAGTCATTTCGAGCTATATTTTTATTATCACATCAGCGTGCCAACACTTCTTGTTTCAGTTAGTGACATTAACTTATGGAGACTGCGACATCTCCCCTATAGTATCTGATATAATATATTTTCTCATCTACAGGGAGAGCCAGGAATATCAGTAGAAGGCAAGCGAGGTCCACAGGTAAGTACACAGGTTTTTCATAATATATGCAGGACTTAATTCCGGCTGTGTCGGTAATAGGGAGCAGCTAATGGAAAACTTCTGCGTGAACCATTAACCATTAGTAGGTCCTTATTTCCAGCTCCATTACAAGTGAGCCCCAGTGTTAGCGGCTAGAGATGCTTACAAATACAGGCAGTGGCACCATCTGTATCAGCTCCTAGAATACACAGGACTCCATGGACACTTGAGCAAGCTAATGTAAGTGGGTTTGCACAAGGTTAACCTGCCTGACGGTTATCTCGAGTGTGTCTCGAGGTTAAATTTCACCGCTGAGAGCGGTAATCCCGAGCCACACTCGGGCTGTGTACATCACCTCTCCCTGCGCTCCCTCGCTGATCCCCGCAGTCTCCTCCGGCAATCGCAGTGTTTTACGTCCTGGATTCCTTCTTGTGAGGAGGGAACCAGAGCCGCGTTCAATACCTCAGCCGTTGCAAGTGCTAAGTTAGCAACTTGCTATTGAACGCTGTTCAACCGCTCAGCGCTCAGCAGTGCTAACCTAGCACTTGCAGCGACCCGAGGAGATGCTTAGTGTGACGTATTAAAGATGGCCGCCGCCATGAAGCAGTAACAATTCCATACAGCAAGATGGCCGCCGTAATGAAGCAAGTAAGAATTCCGTACAGTAATGTTAATTTTGAGGTTTTTGTTCACCAAAGCACAAAATATTTCTTTATTATTTCCCCCTGCACATAGACATATATTACAGTTCAATTTAGATTTTGTTTCAGAAGTAAACATAACGTTTATTCATTAAAAACGATCATTTGTATTGTGTGCATACAAAACGGAATTGTGCTGACTGCTTTTCTTTATCATATTTTGTCCGAGTGATACGAAAAACAATCTGAATCTTTCATTAAGAAATCGGATTCAAAATTTGCATCCAAAGCGTTCAATGACAGCTGCTGAGGTATTGAACGGGGCTCAGGAAGTATGAGGTCGCTGTCGAAGGGAGTAGACTGCGGGGGACAACAATGGAGCACAGGGAGAGGTGATGTATCCCGCGGCATCCCGAGTGTTGTTTGAGGTTACCGCTTCCAACATAGGAATTTAACCCCGAGCCACATTCTGGAATACCACTAGGGGGGCAAAAAAAAAAATAGACTGCTTTTAGATGTGGTTTTTCAAAAAAAATTAGACTGCCAGGGAGGTTAATGACCAGAAAAAGAGAACTATTGGTCTCACTGTCCTCTTTGTGGAAAGAGGAGGCAGTGGATTGCAATGCCCTCTGCAATGTAAGATCAGAGGTGAGTAATGAATTGTTTTATGAGGTGTTGCTTGTGTGTGTGCTAAAGCAAAATCACTCACAACCAATTAAGTGCAGCCGATAAATATTTGTCAATTGCAGCTACGAGAGCAATGGTCGAACTTGAAATTTCTTGCTATTCTCCAGTTGTTTACTCATTAGTGCTTCCTATACAATGTATAGGAAGCATTAATTAACAGTAAGCAGCCGTAACAGCTGAGATGTAGCTCGGTTGACTTGGGAGGGAAAGCATTAGGATTAAGGAGTAGAGTCGTGGCTTTTCAAGACTCACCCATTTAAACATAACGGCTCACTGTTAATAGTTTTTGAAGTGTTTTTCATATAAAATGCAGTTAAATTAGCATATTTGCTGTTTCTGCATTGCAATAGAAACCTTTGTATTGACATGTACTAACACTAAATGAGATTTGAGTGTTACCTATCAGAGCTTCAGTACAGTAGAGATGAATATTGCTAGTGAACAGACAAAGGCATGGAAGGTTTTTATGTCCTTTTCAATGTTTATTTATCTTGGTACATATTTTCTACCTCCATACTTTTACTTTCTCGATAACTATCAACATTTTAATTGATAAAGGAACATAAACAAAATCTCCTAATGGAATTTAGGACAATGGCTAACTTTCACATTGTAGATTTTTGTGATTTACATTTCCTCTAACGTCATCCCCTTTGCTTTGAGTAAGACACCTACTTCCTTGGGCTATTCATGACAAATATGTGATGCGGAAATAGTGCACTACATTTTTTTTACTGCAATGGGCCTTTAATGTAGACAATTTTTGAATAATCTTAGGGCTCTATTAACTGCTTCGCGCAAAAGTTGTTTAAAAACAAATTTAAATAAAACAGACAAGTGGAAAATCATAGAAATTTATGGGACAGCCTGATTGTATCCAGGGGTCCTGGTGGTATTGTTTTAGTTATTTTTGTAAGCACTAATCTGTACAATTGTATGTTTTTTGTTTCATTATTTTACTCACCTAACATAAAATCCTGCAGAAACAAGAGCCTAAATAACATGTAAATCTCTAAAATTCTGCACCATTTCATTTCAGGGTGAGACTGGAGAACCTGGCCTGTCTGGAAAATCTGTACGTTCTGACAGCAGTAATACTCAGCTTGAACAATTCTTTCTCCTATCTGTCTTACCTTATGTTTTATTTGATTGAGTATGATGATTATAGATGTCTATACACGAAAAATACTGTAAGTGCTGACAATGTTTATACTTCTATTACAGGGACCTCCAGGACCTCAGGGACCACCTGGAATGTTTGGTTTAAAAGGTGAAAAGGTATTGGCTAATGTGTAAACCTCCAGAAATATAATAGCTTTTACATTATTGCATACGATGCAGAGATGTTTTATTTGGAAGCACATTTTTCTCTGAAGAAGCAGGTATTTTTTTTAAAGATTTTTGGAAATTATATAACTGTTGTATGAGTTAATCAAAGATATTATTTCTGTAGGGTAGCAGTGGTCAAAGAGGAGCACAAGGACCCCCTGGACATCCTGGAATTGGTGTCATGGGACCTCAGGTAAATGAAACATAACGGACACAAAATGTGTGCTTGCTATACTTTCTCATATCTTTGGAGATTTACACTTTCTTCACACAAACCACAACCAATGTGTAATAGATTCCGGATGAGCCGCTGATGGTTTTAAATGAGCCTTAACTATAATGGCCTCAATCCTTAGCTGCTTCTATGCTATTCAAAGTCCACTTGACTTTTGTGATTTACTGCACAGGTACAATTCCTAAAAGTGGCATATTTTGAATAAGAAGCACAAGTGTAGAGAGATTTTCGATCTCTCATCAGTCACTTATATTGTCTCTGAAAAAATAAGTTACCATCCAACCAGACCTATTGTTAAATGATTTTCTAAATGCAAAAGAAGTGAAAGCTTTCATACCACAATGAAGAGGAAGACCCATCCTGCAACTTCCTTTTGTAGTAAACCAAAATACACTGAGAAATAGAGAAATAGTTCTCCAGTGTCCTTCAGCTCTAAGTAAATAACGATGAGCAGGAGAGATGCACTCCTAATGAATACACAAAAAAGTCCTCTAAATTTCTGTTAGCGCATCATTGCGGTAATTAGCGCTAGCACTTTGTAATACCTTACTTATCCTAACGCTAATTAATAACCCATTTTAACTATTGGATTTGCAAAGTACAGTAAGCTCGCGTAAGCTAGCGCAATCACCGATGCGCCAATGGATTTTTACGGGTTTAGCATCAGGAAGGTAATATGAGTGTCATGCGTTAAAGCCACTTATTTTCACGGGAAATCAGCCATTGCTAATAGGTCACCTGAGTCTGTGTGTGCCGAGGCAGGAAAACCCAGGGCTGGTGTACTGAGAGATGAGATACGGAAAAAAAATCCAACACCTGGTCTGGAATGTGCGGCGCAGAAATGATGCTGCCATCAGGTGCGAGCACGGGTCAGGCTGTGGTCAGAATCCTGACACCCTTCCACTTGGCAGCACAGAGCATGGAAGGAAGATAGAAGGAAATGAAGATGAACGTGTCAGTGCAATATTTTCTGAACACAATTTTCATTCATAAGTTGGCACCACATCACACCTTATGTCCCCATTTTTGTTGTGAAATAGTTTTGTTGCTATGAATTACTGAAGCAAAAGGATTATCCATGGAACTATTCAAAAAAGTTACAATTGTTAATGTGATGGCAAAAATAAATGTTTTATAAGGTAAAAAATAAATCTTTGACTTCACAGTAACACCGACAGGAACACATTTTCTATCATAAAAGACAAATCATAAGATGTGGCATCATTGTAAAAGAAAAATGGTCTCCAACACTGAATCAATTCTTTAGATATTAGAGCTGGTGTCAGGCGCTGGCACTTGGTATCTTCAGATCCAGTAGGGGCTATCCAGCCTAGTGTCTCGTCCTCCGAGGGTGAGATGGTGAAGGGAAAAATACAAAAAGGAGAAAATATTGCGCAGCCTGTGATAACTCAATGAGTATATTAGGTGGAAGGGAGATATACTCACACTTTAAGGTGCCAATTTGATTAACAGGCACCAAACAGTATGCAGATCGGTGGATTAAACTCAGGGGCACTGATTCCCCTCTCAGCGATCCAGAAGCAGAAGATCCAAACCTCCAAGATGTCTTTTCAGAATGTAGGAAGGATAAAATCACCAGGAAATCAGTCGAGATGATAAAATCCACAAACGGTTTATTAAAACAATCTTTAAAATACACCTCAAACGCCTTTCGCTACTCAGAGCTTCACCAGTGGGTGTCCACTGATCACACCCATTTTCAAATAGGCATGCTTAGTATCAACGGGATGGTGATCTAAATATGGTTTTGCGCTTCCTGTGGCACCTTTCTTCCGGAAGTGCATGGTCGGAGGACCACGTCCTCTGCATCACCTCTTCTTCTAGGATAAACATTACGTCAGGAAATGCTTGGAGACCTGTGCAGGTACAGCGAGCGGGAGTTTGAAGCGCTGCAGCCACTCTTCTACCCAGACGAGGAGGAGGTTTCCCTGCGTAGCCCAGACTCCGTCCCCCTGGGAGAGGTCATGTGGAAGAAGTTTGAGCTGTTCCCTTCACCTCCCACCTCACCCAGCCAGGAATGGCTGTTTCCCGGTCAGGTGTCCGCGATGTATGCCAGGTTGCCCATTGGCAGGGATCCGCTGGACTGGCGTCTGATCTCCTCTTGATGTGCCCTGAAATCGACCTATCAGATGATGAGGACCCGGGCGTCCAGCGGGCCACCATAACCGACCTGCCTCCTTGGAACCTGGAGTCGGTCATCATCCAGGACTGCATGTGGAACGGCTCCTCTCCCAAGCAAAACCCAGAAGGCATGGAGGAGGAGGAAGAGAAGAAACAGCAAGAAGCTGCCGGGGCCCCGCTGTCTGCCCCCCGCCCAGGCCGGCCGTCGCGCCAGCGGCCAGTACAACGGAAGAGGACCCTGCCATGCACTGTGTGGACCCCGCCGTCCTTTTCCCGTTCCCAGTCAACAGTGAGAAGACGTCTGGTGCGTCAAGAAGTATCACCTCCTCGTTACCCAGCGCATCCGTTACCATGACGACTGCCGCGCCCGTGAGGAGCCGCCCACAGCCCTGGCCAGATGAAGAGGAGAGCGAGGTGGCGGAGGATGTTCAAGAAAAACCCAGAATCCTCCAACAAGCTGGTGACCTGTCAGGATTGCAGTGCGCCCAAAGGATGCCGAATCTACCAAGACCCCAAAGATCAATCTGATGCACGGGAAGGGTGCTGCAGCTCATCACCGACCCTATGCAGCTCCGTCAGCAACTGTGACCACTGAGGTAGGGGCTCCACCTCCAAAGAAGCCGAAAGATGCAGCACCACGTCCACTGGCGAGCACCATGCCATGACTAGTGAGAAGCACTAGCTGCCAGGGCAATCTGATGCACGGGAAGGGCACTCCAGTTCAACATCAGCGACACTATGCAGCTCAGTCACCATCTGTGAAAGGTGAGGTTAGTGGCTCCACTTCCAAAGAAGTCGAAATATGCGGCACCACATCTGCTGCCGAGAACCATGCCACGACTAGTGAAAAGCTCTATCTGTCAGAGCATTCAGATGTGTGAGAATCCAGCTCCTCGGCAACGACCGTATGTAGCTACATCACCATCTGTGTAGACCGAGGTAGTGGCTCCGTGTCCAAAGGAGGAGGCACCAGGTCAGCTGATGAGCATCATGCCACCACAACTGAAAATATGCAACCTTCAGGTTGATGTGATCCTCGAGATAAGCAATCCAGCTCAACAGCAGGGATCGTATGCGGCTCCATCGCCAACCGTCTCAGTCTGCAAAGAGGCCAAAAATGAAGGCGACAGGGTCAAGAGGAGGGTCAAAGGTATGCTTTAGAAAACTGCATCTTCGGTATCTTACAGCAGAAGATCCTGCACAACGCCCTGGAACGCCAGCGCCGCCATGACATGCGGGTGAGCTTCATCACTTTGAAGAACCACGTGCTGGGATTCGTCCGACAGGACAACGTCCCCAAAGTGGTCATCTTGATGAAGGCCACCAACTACATCCACTCCCTGAATGCTGAGGAGCAGAGGTTACTGGAGGAGAAGAGAGCCCTGGAGAAGAAATGGCAGCAGCTACTCCAGGAGATCGAAAAGGCTCGCCCTGGCTAGAACCTTCCACCACTTTCTTTCCAATCCCCCCCTCGATTCCGCACTTTTGAAAGCAGAGAGAGGGGGAGGTGTGGTTTTTTGTTTGTTTTACATTACTGTATGTTACTTGCGTTAAACCCCGTTCACTTTGCACTTCATACAATACGTCACGCAACGTAATCTTTTCTACAAAGTTTTAATTTTTTTATGGAAAATGGACTTTATGTGGTTTTATAGAGTTCAGTCCAGCCGGCTGATATGCTGTACCTTTTATATACATTTTATATATTGTATACCCTTGGTTTTTATCGTGAGTGTATTCGAGCTGCTGTTCTGTCTTCTTGTGTTTTTTTTGTACTTTTAGCTTTATTTTTTTCATAGGGGTTTTGTTGCTCCCCGCTCTGTACGGATGGTACATTCCGGGGACAGAGTTCTACCTCTGGTTACATTTTTCCACTTCCTCTCTATGTATATTTTTTGTTGACTTTGCGTGATACGTCTATTAACAAATGTGCACTAAAAACCCTCAATGAATTAGGAGAATGTCCTGCACGCAAATTAAAATGTGAACCACTTGATTTTGCTCTTGAATTGGTTGTGCTTTTATTTTCTTTCTTTTTTTGTAGGGGTTTTGGTGCTCCCCGCCCTGTACGGATGATGTGTTTGGAGGTTACAGTTTTGCCTCTGGCTACATTTTGCCATTATCATTCATCCACTCGTGTTGGTTTGTTGTTGTTTTTTTGTATGTTTTTCTTACACTTTGTTCCGTTAAGGAATGTTAAACTGAAAGCTCCGGGTCCATGCACTAAAACCTCGATGAATGAGATGATTTTGCACACGGATATAGTGTTAAGGACTTATTTTGCTTTATTTTATTTACACTAAAACCTCAACAAATAAGAACATTGTGCACATTAATACAGTGTTAATGATTTTTTCTATACTTTTTTTTGTCTTATTATTTTTGTAGGGGTTTTGTTGCTCCCTGCCCTGTGTGGAAGTGTTTGACGGTTCTGCCTCTGGTTACATTATCGTTCATCCGCTTGGTTTTTTTCTATCAGGGTTATTGAAAGAGATCCGAATGGCTGGAGAAAGGTAACCGAACGCTGAAAATCAGCGTTCAGTAACATTTCTTGGTCATTCCGCTATCCAGAGAGCAGGCAATACACCAAATCCTGGCGAATTGCCTGCACATTCGGTGCCTGTTCGAGGGCAGTGAAATCCCCATAGAGAAACAATGCTTCGGCTATTCACAGAACAAAAACCAGCAGTGAAAGGTTCCCCTAATGCCCTGCCATTCGGTGGTTTCATGCGGCAGATTTATTCAGGCGAATCCCATAGGCTTCAATGTTAAAAATATTCCGGTTTTAATTCAATATCTAATGAACTGTTCATTATAAAATTCTGCAGTAAAGAGTCTCTTTATTTAAAGATTTTTAAGGATATTTTAAGCATTTTTCTGGATGTTTTTTTAATAAAAAGTCCAATTTTTTTTTGGTTTTTTTTAGTTTACAAATTTTTTCTGTAACAGCCCTTTTAATTATCATTCATTGGACCTCATATGTAAATTTCAGACATTTTCGCTCAGTAGTTTCTTTGCAACAGCGTTTCACTTTTCAAACATTCAAGCAAACTGTTTTGCTAATTTATCACTTCACTCATCTGCGGTGTCGGCTTTTTCTGGCAGCTGCACTGCGTGTGATCGGCTCCTGCTCGGGTTTTTCCGTGGTTTTCGGTGGGTTAATCCAGATGTTTTTGAGGGTTTTCGGCGTGCATTCGCCGGGTTTTGCAGTTAGTTTTCGTCGGGTTTGCGGCAGCCTTTCCCTGCAATTCGGGGACCCTGTGGTGCTTGCTGAATACACCGCAGGATCACCGAAATGGGATCAGCAAAACGAACCGAATTGAAGTGAACAAAAAGTCACTGAACGTGCGGTGACATTTCGATTCTCTTTGAATTACCCTGTATGTTTCTCGAGGACATTGTGT
Organism: Leptobrachium leishanense; assembly: GCA_009667805.1. Taxonomy (NCBI): domain Eukaryota; kingdom Metazoa; phylum Chordata; class Amphibia; order Anura; family Megophryidae; genus Leptobrachium; species Leptobrachium leishanense. The sequence continues at coordinate 238,546,713 of CM019064.1, read as the reverse complement.
GAGATTCTGTTAATCTGACAGATCAGGTCTGAGCACTGAAACCTCAGCGTACGAGGAGATTATTTTTCACACGGATAGTGTTGTTTTTGGTGTTTTTTTTGTGGTTTTTATTTTCATGGAGTTTCGGTGCTCCTCGCCCTGTACGGATGATACGATTGAAGGGGGGAGAGTTCTGCCTCTGGGTTGGCGATGGTGACGCAATGTACCAATCCTCTATGTTTTGGTTGATTTTTCATGTTTTAATGTTAAACAGTAAGCTTTTGGCTAAACCCGGAGACCTCCGTGTTCGAGGAGATTGTATTTTTGATATGGTTGTTTTTGTACTGATGCCTATTTGATATTTTTGATACATGACTGGATTCTGATATTTTCACATGAAAGTGCTTTGAGATTTCGAGGCGATTAGAACGCGTTACGACGATTTATACGCCGCGGTTTTGTATTTACCCATGGGTTTGTGGCACGTCGCACTGGACAGATCGCCAGCGTGCGTCTATTTTTCACTTTTGATAAACAGTGTTCGTTTAATGTGATTTTGATGTACTTCATGTTTTTGAAATAAATTTCAATGTTGGTAAAAAAATAAAAAATATATATGGTTTTGCGAGTGTTTTACTGGCCTGCTTTTTTCAGAACAGCATTATTTTTCAATTCAGCGGTGTCCAAATTTTTTCAATTGAACCAGCAGATATTTTTTTAAAAAAATTAAATGAAACTGTTATTATTGTTAAGAGAAAACAATGGTTGAATGAATTAAACCAAGCCCCAAGTCATATCTTTTAGTACACAGACGGATAGAACTGATCTTTGAAACATTTGCAATTCAATAAAAATTCAGTGGTGATTAAAGTTATGACATCATAAAGGGGGTGAATAATTTTAACACTATTGCTAATAGAGTTTCAGTATAAAATACAATTTTTAATGTATATGTCATAAATTGTATTTATTGAATCAATAACCTCTTTGCAATAAAAAAATCTTCTCTCCAGGGACGAGATGGATTAGCAGGCAAGCAAGGAACTCCAGGAACTAATGGTGTACCAGTAAGTCAAACCAACATTCTATCACAACTGCACTTTCACTGTCAAGCAACTCTTATCCCTAAATACTCTTTCAATCACAACTAGAGTTGTGCACGGCTAGAAAATTTGTTTCGTTTTCGCAATTTCATTTCATAATTTAGTTTTGTTTCGTTTGGTAGATCGGATTGCTAAAAAACACATTGTAAGTTGGGATCGATTTGCTATTTGATATTGATTTGAATTTTGGATCATTAAAAAAACCAATAAATCAAATTCTGCTTTTAAAAGGCAAGCTAGGGTTAAATATTGAGCAATGGATAGCTGACAATAGATTCAGCACTAAATGCCAATTTACAGGAACAGGGTGCTTTGTGAAAAAGTGAAACAAATCTGAATGTCATAATATCATTTGCTTTAGTACTTGTATGTATGCAAGTTAGGATTGAGTCGATATGTGATATAGCTTCGAATTTCGGATTACTAAATAAAAACCCAGATAAAACAAATCCTGCTTAGGAATCATTTAATCAATGGTTCTCTTGTGAAACCGTATAATGACTCAAACTTGCTATATACCGTTTCGTTTTCGTTTCAATTTGGATGAAATCAATTCGTTATTTCGGAAGTACTTCCGGAATACAAATTAACAAATATTCAAACTAATTGCGACTCGTTACGAAATGAATGCACAACTCCAATCACAACCCTGTGCCACTGTTATCCTTACCATCATCAACCCTTTATATCTATTCCATCTCATTTTTGCAAGTGCTTTATTGCCCGTCTTATTCACATTACCCAAACACTATCATACCACTTGAAATACTAAATCTCCAAGCTAAACTCATTTTCCACCCCTTTATCTTGCAGGGTGAAAGGGGAAATAAAGGCGATAGGGTAAGTTTTTGCCAAACTGTAAAAACAGGGAACTTAAAGACTGTAGCAAACAGTTAAAGGTCATTAACAATGAACTTGGAACAGTCATATTTTAGATTGTCTTTTTCAGGTGGTTATTTTGATCCATTTTATGCTTGAATTTATTGTTGGAGATCATTGTTATATCCTTTTGACAAATACCATAGAGTGAAGGTGGTTGGCTGTAATCCATTATGGGAACTGAAAACTGTCTGTCTGTACTTGTAGCAATGCTCATTTGAATACGCTTTCTGAGAGACCAGAGAGTTAAGGTAGATGAAAAATATGAAAATTATTTCCAAAGAAGCTATTTGAGGAGTTTTAAAAAGATAAAATATAGCTCACTGAGATGTTGTATCTAGTTTGGTCCATTATGTGCATTAGCTTCACAATAGCATTATTGCATTTAAAAAATGATGCAGATGCTTTTACATTTATTATACCATGCATCTCATCGGTCTACTAGTGGCAGAACGTAAAAATATACTGAATATAAGAACCAAACAAAAAGCGTTAAAATTATTATATGAAAACTAAATGTAATACCTTCCTATACAGGATTACTTTTTTCTGACACTTTTCTCCTTGAGTTTGATGTTTACAGTTTTACTCCATAAAAACATTTTATCACCAAACTAAGGTCAGATTACATGGATCCATGTTCAGCTTGTGTCCACCTCCATATGAAATCCCTCATGAGATGATGCATGTTTACTTATAGAGCATTGCTCTCATCCCTTTGTTCTTCTTCCAAGACATAAAAATGTACCTATTTTCTTAGTAAATGAAGAATTTACTCAAAGTAGTTGAACTCGAGAAGGTATTCATTGTCATACTGTTTGGCTGTAAATTAGCAATTGATTTGTAGATTCTTCACAAATCTTGGTTTTTTTATGAACTCACTAGCTCAAAAAGACAAATGTTATCCTTAAGCACATTTATTGCAATGCTTGTTGATCTAATATATGTGTTACTCTTATATTTACCATTTTTCTTAGTTGATATCTGTGTAAAACAATGTGCGCATTGTCTAGAATACATATTCAGCTAACTTTTCTTTGGCTTAATGTCCCAATTTGGATAAAAATGGTTAATCTTCAGATCTGAAAGAAAGTTGCAACAACGAAGAAGAAAAAGGCTTTTCTTTTTTCGTCTTTTTACAAAACAAAACTCTTTTTGTTATGGTCCAAGAATACGATGAACCTCCTAAACGCTCAGTGAACTCATGATCTCAAGCTTATCGAGAGTCTGTGGCTCTATTTGGAAACTGTAGTCAAAAAGTGTCACCCGAACCTAACTGAATCACCTGGATCAAATCTGACAAAAATGGGTACAAATTACTTTTAGCCAGTGTGAAGTTTGAGCCGCTAGCATACAGAAGTTTCTGGCCATAACCTCACAGCATCATTTTTCTGCTAGTTAAATGCAGCGTAAAATGACATGGGCTGTCTATACTTGAGAAAGATACAGGGTTATTCAGAGAGAGGTAAAAACCAGGAGAATGACTGGAGAAGTGAAAATTCTAGGTCAAAATAGCCAAACCAGAATTTTTTTTCCCATTTATCTCACTTTCCAAATCGGCTATTTGGTCTAGATTGTTCTCTTCTCCTGCCATTCTCCTGGTTTCACCTTTCTCTGAATAACCCTGATAGTCCATGTCACATATCAAGTTTAAAAAATGGAAAAGTGACGATTTATAGGGTAGTTACAAGGAATGCATCAGTAATAATGAAATATAACATAGAAATGATTGTGTCCTGATTGCCCCATCCCAGTAGATCATGGGGTCTTGCTCAAAAGTGTTAAAGCTGTCAATACAACTATTATTAAAAAAAATGGCTTAATTGAATATTAATATGGAGGGGTTTGAATATTCATGCAAGCAGCATATTACAGATTTCTTCTCAACATCTGCTCACAGGTATTTAATTTTAGCTTTAATAAGTGCGCAATAAATATATTTGTTCGGTAAACATGATTGTGTATCATTTGTCATCCAGGAAAGAAAATTATTATTTTCAAGGGTTCTGAATATTATTTCATGGCACTGTACTTGGTTTAACATAATTAAATGTTTATAATACTCAGTGCTAAAAAGCAGTCGTGGTTTATTACCTTCCACCCTAGCCAGCACCCACATATCAATGTAATGAATTTGCTGTCTCCAGCCTAAAATTTCCATTTTTACCGCACTTGTTATTAGCATTCAATCCTACATCAACTGACAGAAAACACCGTTGTTCCTCTCAATGACATGTCTGTGTAACTGATTGCTTTTGGATCCTTTTTTTTTCTCTTCAATCTAGGGAGATTCTGGTGTTTGTTCATGCCCGCCTGGCCCTTGGATAGATGGAGACTTCTTTGGAAAGATAGTAAGTTTTTTTTTATATCTGGGGTAGAGCATTTAACTCTGAGCTACATGTCTCACGGTTTCTGTTTATATTGTAGGATGCACAAGAAAAGGGGGATGAGTTCTGGCCTTTTGGCATTCAGGTCTTTTTCATGTTTAATTTTTTTTGCCTTGTTTACCCACTCGTGCCTGCATCCCCATATTCTTTTCTTCTTTTTTGTTTTTCCGCACGTTTCTAATTTCTGATGGTACTTTATTAGCATAATTCAATTATACTAAAATGTACAGCATAAACAAAGAAGAACAAGGCTGGGCATATCTAAATACCATAGATTAGTGGCCGAGCAACAATACCATTCAAATCCTGAATTAATGATATAGTAAATATGGTAACGTAGATATGAATCCCTTCACACACTTTTCATGGCAGTTCTAGTATCAACAATAAAAAAATTATGCGTGGCACATTTTACAAGAATGTGGACATTTATGTTAATAGAATTAGGACATGTATGTAACATTAAACTGAATAAAATAAAATGCTGCTGTATACTTTTCCAGTGGGTTTCCCAGCCATCATGCCCTCCTGTCCAAAATAATCCTAAAATGACAATGCAGGATGCACTGTTATGTTTAATATCACAACAACATTGTGTGTAACATTGTATTGGGCCAAATTAACATAAGGGATATTAGAACTGCTCCTCTAGGGCCATGCCCAAAAATATATCCAATAAACTGTGTCAGCATCAACTTGATCACACTGAGATTAAGAAGGATGGGTGCAGTGGTACAATGGGATATCAAAACTACTGGGCAGAGGAGTAACAGGAGGTGAACCAAAGGAACAATTTAGGGTGAGAAGAATAGGGAAGCGGAATAATGTGAGGGGAGAGGAATGGGGAAGAACATCAATGGGAGGTGAGAAGAATTGGGGTAGTGACACAACGGAATTTAAGAAGAATGGGGAAGAGGACAAATGAAAGGTTGAAAGATTGGGGCAAGGAAACAATAGGGAGGGAGGGAGGGTGGGACTGCCAAGAGTGGAAATGAAGCTTGGTCTGTGTGTTTCTGTATGAAAAGTATATAGCAGAAGCAAAGTGCAGCAGAAAGGCACATCACAATCTTCAACTCCAGGTCCATTGAGTCCTTAATCCAGCACCGCACTGTACCCCATGTGGTAATGGCACACTACAATTGCTATTATAATGGCACAGTGGTATTTTTATTGATAGATTTTAGGGACTCTTTTTCAAATGTTAAGTAAATAATTATCTCAGAAGTGAGAGGAAAAAGGAAGAAGAGAACTTCAAAAATTCTCCTTCGCCAATTTCAGTCAATTACCCAAAGCATGCTTGTTGTCACCTTGTCTCAAAGGGTCAATTAGTTGAAGCTGACCTAAATAGCTTATCAGCTAATGACTGGCATGAAACCTGAAACGTGCATGCAAGATTTATTTTTATGAAGTGTAAATGGGGAAAATATTAATTTGCCTGCAATGGTTATTTGCCACTTCTCACGATTTTGCCTAAAGTCAACAAATTTCATATCTTTGCACGTATTTTCTGGTCACCATTTTTGCACAATCTTTCCAAATTTAACTTTAATCAATCTATTCACTAAATCGGTTTTCGAATTCCCAATCAGTAACCACCAACAGGCTGGGGTTTGTAGTCCCTTGAGGAGTACAAATGTCTCAGTGAAGAAGACTGAATTTTAATTAAATCTCATGTGCTACATGTGTAGATCATGGAATTGTGCCCTGTTGGTGTGTCCAGTGTAGGAAAAGAGTTATGCTAAGCAGTGAGCTATTGGTACATTGACACCCGACTTGTAAACCCTTCACTAAAATATTAGTAGTAAGATTTTGGAAATAATACCCTATTTGACAAAGGTGCAGATTTTTCCAAATTGACTTGATTGTAGTGTATATTTGGCAAGTCAGATGTCATAACATCAAAGCTCATGGTTTAGTGCAACATATTCTCACCCCATTTTATTATACAAAAATGCTCATGATCTCCCTAATCTTTCAACTGGATTTGTTTCAGGGACCTCCTGGACCACCAGGACCTCCTGGGCCACCCGGATTACCAGGTCACCAGGTGAGCCGCATGCTTGTTTCAATGATTACATTTGTCAAAATTCCCATTCTCAGACCAGTAATTAATTATAAAATTGTTAATACCATATCGTAATACACACCATCACATCAAAATTTTGTTTGTGAAGAGAGACAATATATATAACAAACTAATGTTGATTAGCAGTCCAATGGCTTCATATGCAATTTATCATTTTTCTAAACTAAGCTGTAATTGCATTTTAACAGTGGTGAGAGATTTATTATAAAGCATATTAAGCACTTGAAGCTGACAAGGCTGAGCATTTAATTGCTTGAGCAAGTTTAAATTGTCATATATTGTTGTATCCAGGTCATCAACACTGTTACATTGTCTACGTTTAATAGTACCCATGTTAAGTTCTTAGCTTTATCAGGCAGGACAGATTTGAATTTGTCTACAGTATATGGGAAAACAAAAGTTCCCAAAGTACAGCAAGGAATACTATATGTGATGAATGAAGCATCATAAATGAAGGTGACAGTAGAAGGGTTGAATATAAAGTAATATATCTGATTTCTAAGTTCCTAAAGTGAATAATTCTGCCTTGAGGTAATAGTGGCCAAGTGAGTACGGTCAATTAACATGACATGACAGCTAGAATCAGGAAAAGCTTTATGTTTTTAGGGTATCCATATCGCATGGAGTCCAGGGGTGGGCTGTTAGTATGGGGGTTCAAGACACTCTGATAAAGAGAAGCCCAAGCAGATATATTAGCCCCAGATTTCTTCCTTGACTGTAGGGTTCACCTGGACTCAATGGTATGCCAGGACCACCTGGAGTGCCAGGAGAACTGGTAGGTATGGTGTGCTGGTGTGCTTTTTCTGTGTGTCAGTGCAACGCTCTCTACGTGTCCTCCCAACCCATGTTGTACCAAGGCAGAAGAGCTGTCGTGACACGTGCACACTTTCCCTGTCAATTTCTATGGTGTCTCCACCTTGTCGATTTGCTTTGCAGGGTCACTGTGCAATTTTGTATGTCTGATTTTGTCCTAGAACGTGTACAAAAACTCCTCTAACAGCCAGTTTTTCTTCTTTCACTTATAGGGACCCCTGGCAGCTGAAAGCAACATTGATATCCTGAAGGTGAGGATGTCATAGGGAGAAAGATAAAGAATTATGGGACAAAAAAAGGAAGTTTAATTGGTCTAGTGGCCTGTCTTTGAAGCTTGTGTGTCTAGTCAAAATCCCTTGGAACACTGGAAAAATCAAATTAAAGGGTGAATTAGTATATCTGATATTCACCTGCTTCATACAGAGTATTTGTGGGGACTGTGCCAGTGGGCAGAACACTTATCCATCCCACATCGCTGTGAAAGGAGAGAAAGGAGATCAAGGCCATCCTGGGATTCCTGGACCGGACGATTGTGAGCGGGTATGGAGACTCTGTAAAAGAGTTGTTGTGTTTTACCGTGTGTAGTTGTGATATAGTTATGTGGTGTTTCTTTTTATCGTATTGTGAATAACTTGTAAGTGTAAGTTGTCTGTATACATGGTGTCTGGAATACTTGATAAAATAAGATAAATACATACATTTAAAAGCATGTCTAACGGACATTAACATCTATGTCACATTGTGTACGCATTTGTCGAGTATTCATGTCTGTATGTGTATGATATCATTAGTAGGTAGTGAAAATCTGTACATGGCACGGAGGCTTAACATAAATATATGATGTGTGGAATAGTGTCGGGCATTTGTGAAATACATATGAGACCATGTGGCAATTGTGCATTTAAACATATACTGCTAATTCCCAAACACGGGAGACAAGAGCTTTTGTAAACTTAACAACTCCATAGCCCATATTGGCTCTGGTAGGTTTACAAGAGCTCTGGATAAATTTACACCAGAGTTGGAATGGAGTCTGGGGTTTGCATCCTTGTACTGACAGCAAGGCCCTCAGCAAACTGACTCCATCAAAATAGTGCTACAAAACACGTGTAAAAAGAATTACAGTGTACTGTAACTAAAACTATTAACAAACGTGGGAAGTGTATATAACATTCTGAAAATACCCGTATAAGAATGACTGTTGTAATATGTCTGAAATGGCACAGCTGGTTGTGTCATGAAAATTAACCATTAGGATGCTTGCAATTGTATTGGCTGGATAAGAAATTAATGTAAAACTATAAAACCTGCAACAAAATTATTCCTACCGAAGATTTTTGTTTGAGAGATACATTTCTGTTGGAAAATTATGTATATAGTCTGGTAAGCACCACTGTGCACTGCGCTACATCAGACTGGTAAGGTCCACTGAGCATTGAATTAAGTCAGCTGTTAAATATTGTGATCACTTTTATCACAGCTGCCGCTACACAAATCCAACAGCCTGTTCGGCACCATACATTTGTTTTTGAATGTGTTATAATGTATTCTGTTCTTATTCCACAGTGCAAGTTTGAGAAACATGAAGCGGTGAGTGTTTTCTTAAACAACACAAATGATCTTGCTTTGATTTTCATGGTCTGCATAACTCACCCCACAACCCTACCCAGGCCAGATGAAGACCCGTTGAGCACAGTCTAAATCACAGGCGTGCAATGAAAGCTGTGCCACTCTATTAGTTGTTCCTGCTTTTGATATTTCCAGGTTATGTCTACACTTTGGGTTTTTAATCTTTGGGTTATGATAAAGAACATGAAAATCATCAGTCTGTTGTTATTCACAATATGTGAGTGATAAATGTAGCATCTGTGCACACTACAATATTCCCTGCATACGCCTATGATCCAAGTACTTTTACTCTGTACAACAGACCTTGCTTTTTATTTAACTGGCAACCCTAGCAGTTGTTCTGGGAATGGCTATTTGAGGGCGCCAATGCAGTACTGCAGATTATCTGCTATATTCTAGGGTGGGAGCATTCTGTTTTAAAAGGCAATTGCCAAGCAGTTAGTTTTACTGTGATCAAGCATCATTTGTTCCTCTTGTCTAGGGTGACGAACCTGATCCTGGCTGTGCAGGTGGTCCAGGACACCCAGGAATTCCAGGACTCAAAGGAGAAGAGGTATTGTGCGTAGTATGGTTTTTAAAGTTAGTTTACGTTTCTACTATGGGAAAACTAAAGTGTCCTATGCCTCACTAATAACTACTCTGTGCCTCATTGCAGGGTTCCCCAGGTCAACGAGGCTTTCCTGGAGCACCAGGGCCCATTGTGAGTACTTACACTTACATAAGCACTTCATTTTTGAATAGCTAGTAAGCATAAATGTGTTGTTTCTTCTAAGTCTTCAGTTAGAAATGTGCTTCCTCTGTTGACATGGATTGGTTTTACTGTAGCACGCCCAGGTGTGTTTTTACTTTTCTTTCTTAAACACATCTCAAGGAACATTCACACCATTTACAATCTTCATGTCCGGTCATAACAATGAAGATTGCCATTTCTGAATGTTATCTGTCATGCTTTGATTCAAAATGTTTAGAATAACATACTTTTGTGTGATCTCTTTTGAATCAGTTGACGCTGAACCTTCAAATATGTATTTCAATGTATAACATTATTTAACAATTCTAACAATATTAATAAGAATGTTGATGTTCTCTTCCCAAGAGGGTCAAGCCGATCTCTTCTCCCTCTCATGGATTTTTGGCTGTCTTGTTCCTCTTCAAAATGGCAGTGGCTCTTGGATTGTGATACCCCTATTTTTTCTCTCAGGGGCCCCCAGGTTTCCCAGGCTCTCCTGGCTCCCCCGGATTACCTGTAAGAATCTAATCCCCCGTCCCGTGTCCTTGCTTTGGCTTCCCAATAATGAGCTCTTTCCATTACCTTGTCCGCCAAATACCTTCACCTACTATGTGCAGATATAAATTAATTTCTTGTATCACACCCATGTGATGTCAAAACTTCACAACCCTTTGTATATCCAATTTTTCACCCATTGTGTCTTCTCCTGCGTAATCCCACCTTTATCTTTTTACTTGCCTAAATTATACATGCTATTGTGCCAAGGAAACGTGGTTTAAGCACCACATTTGGTAGAGTGTGTCCATTGAATATTTTCACATGCCACTGATTTATCTACTAAGTCAAAAAACTTTCAATGGAATGTACCTTACAACTAAACCTTGAGGGTCTCGAAGAGCACAAGCTGACCATTGTTAGCATTAAAATCATTCACCTTGCTGGTCTATTTTGGGCCCAATACTGCTCTGTTAGAAATTACCTATGTCGATATTTTGAAGGAATTTTATTGAAAGGTGACCAATGTTCCAGACTGAAGAATATCAATATGTAACTGTAGAAAAAAAAGATGTCTGGATATGCAAAATTATATATATATATATATATATATATATATATATATATATATATATATATATATATAGGGGTGGCCAAAAGTAAGGTTACATTCAAAGATATAATGTTGATATCTCAATACCCTCCCAGAAGAAAACTTGTTTATTCAGTATTTCTCAACATAATCATGGACAATCTCAACACATTTTTTAAAGCAATGCTTCCACTTCTTAAAACAGCCCCGAAAATCATCTTTTGTCAATGTACGCAACGGTTTTGAGGTCTTGAAAGCACTGTTTTGCACAGATACCACAATGAAATTGGTAGAACATAATGGTCAGTTTTTCCGGCTTTGAGAATTTAAATTTTATGAGCCGAACACCGCCACTTTTTGGGACACATCCCATCTCCAAGATCATCTGTGGGGACATCTTTTTTTACAAGTAATAGAAGGATTAGGCTTTCTTTGAAGGAAAAAACAATTAAGTTACTATAATTATTTCATTGATTTTTAACCCTACGTTTCGACCTCCCCTCATATATGTGTAGTCTGAAATAGATAATGCCAAATTAGTAATAATCATTATTAGATAGATTTGTATGTGTATATATATATATATATATATATATATAAATGAAGGCCTAGTCATTAAAATTATTTGGAAAGGCAGGTCAGCAGTTGTAAACAGGCTTCAATAGGTGCCGGCTTAGTTAAGCACAATATACACTGAGAGGCCAGATTATTATGACCACCTGACATTTTTAGGCAAATTAGCTATAATTTTGTGCTGACGTTGCTAGAGGGCCAGGCCATTATAAATAGGGAAGCAGGTTGTTTACCACGACAGTAGAAGCGATTTGTTTTCCCCGAAGATATGGGTAAACAACGCGATTTAACAGCCTTCGAACGTTGGATGATTGTTGGCGCTCGAAGCCATGGAGTGAGTATCAGCAAAACAGCAGAATTCATTAAATGTTCAAGAGCAGCTGTTGTTAACGTGTTTAAAGACTGGACTGTCAGCCGAAAATCTGGGTCTGAACATGTGAATTGTGGCCGTCAGCGACTAGTCAATGTTAGGGCAGAACGGAGAGTGGCAAGACAGGCACAAGACAACAGAAGAGCAACAGTGCATCAAATTACTCCAGATCTTAATCAGGGATCCTCTCAAATGATCTCTGAAAGTACTGTTCGCTGTACACTGCATCGTATGGGATTTGGAAGCCGAAGGCCTGTTCAAACATCTTTGCTGTCTGCAGTTAACAAGATAAAACGTCTCCAATTTGCAAAGGAATACAAGGATAGGACAGTCGAGCATTGGGAAAAAGTCATGAGGTCCGATGAATCACGTTTCCAGTCGCATCATGCAGATAGCAGAGTGAGAATTTGGCGGAAACAGCATGAAAGCATGCACCCCACATGCATGAGTCCAACCTTTCATGCTGGTGGGGGCAGTGTTATGATTTGGTGCTAATTTGTGTGGAACAACGTCTGAATAGCACAACATACCGAAGCATTGTTGCTGATCAAGTTCATCCTATCAAGTTGATGGCGTATCCCAATGTCTTCTTCCAACAAGACAATGCACCATGCCATGGTGCTCATATTGTGCAGGAGTGGTTTCAAGAACATGAGGGAGAATTTACCTTGCTTAGGTGGCCCCCACAATCACCAGATCTCAATTCAATTGAGCATTTGTGCGACGAAGTTGAAAGAGCCATCAGGCAGCTGGTTCCACAACCATCAAATCTCACAGAACTAGACAGTGCTATTCATCATGCATGGTGTCAGATTCCTCGCATCACCTTTCAACATCTCGTGGAGTCAATGCCAAGAAGAATCGCCGCAGTATTGAAGGCAAAAGGTGGCCCAACGTAGTACTGATGGGGTGGTCATAATAATCTGGCCACTCAGTGTATATGAAACGTCTGCTATATCTGTATGATCTTTACATTTGCGCAACCTATAATCAACATTAAGCAGTTAAAAAATTAATTTTTCAAAAAAGACTTTCCAAAATATGAACAAATGAGCCACTGTAATATGGATAAGACCACTAGGGAGTTCGCAATTGGTGTCATCATTAATATACAGATTAAAGGCACAAACTTTTGTCTACCTCCTATTTTCTTCTCAAACTTTATGCCACAATGTCTTGTGTCACATCACTTCCCTAATTTGTGATCAGTAATCTATCCTCACGTGTTCCTTGTCCTGGTCAATATTGCGCCCCCCCCCATGTTCCCCAGATGTATTACATGTTATGCCACCTAGCAATGTTGCTTCTGTCTGGTGAGTGGTGTTCCCCTCTGCTGCTCGATGTTATACTCTCTAATCCTCGCCTAAGGGATTTGTATCGTAAAGGGCATTGTATTTGGACACAGACCTTGGTTCTGGCAAAGACATTTAGAAGCTTCATTAGAGTTTAATAAACTACTCCTGTTTTAGTTAATGCACTAGGTTAGTACATGGTTTAAGATGATGCCAGGAGGAAGCTTACAGCAAAAAAATAAATACAAAATTAAAAAATGTTCTTGATGCCATTTAAATTTTCTCTTGTACAAAATCATTTTTCCATAAGGCATTACCACAATGTAACTCTTTGCACACCTTATTTTAACAAAAATAAATGTAATTGTTCAGCATTAACGCAAGTTGCTGAGCTCCTAAAATGATTAGACCTTACTGGCCAAAAAGGTGCAACTGGTCCAAATCATTCAGCTCAGATTCAGTGCAATCCAGATTTGTTCTGACTCCTTTTCAATGCAGCTTGATACATATCCCTTTGACCCAAGTATTTAAACCTTTCACAAAATGGATTGTGTCATGTCTTCACACACCCTAACGCACTTCTTACCCTGTGGTGTTTGTGGTTATGTTTTGGGTAAGTAGGCTAAGGCATCAGCTTTTTATCTTTCTCAATGTCCTAAATAACAAGTTACCTTCCGTCACCGAATTTCTTGTTGTTTAGACACTATTTGACGACATTTAAAAAAAGTCACTCAGTACTTAACCTCAGAAAATGTAAAAAGCCATCAAAATATTTTCAGGTTTGTCCTGTCTCATGACAAAAGTCTGAACTTGAGGGCCACATCCTTATATTGTACTATACTGTAGTGTTAAAATAGCACATGTATTGCTCATTGGGTATAGTCTGCTTCCATTATAAGTACCACTATAAAATCTAGTATGTCAGTCCTTGGGGACATGAGCTTAAACTCTTGCTGTGAGATAGACAAACGCAGTCTGAGCACACTCTGCGTGCGTGCATAATGGACAGACGTACTGACGGAAGATACTGTAGACACCACACGGTCCGTTTTTGTTGACGGACGTAGGAAAAAAGGGAACTATGGGAAATAAAATTAATATGAAAAATGATAAAAATTTGAAAAGGATATGAAAAGCCATTTTGTGCGTCAAGGTGCTGGACGTTGCAAATGCGCTGCATCTGACATCTCATCACTCACACAGAACACTACACGGACGTGGCGCACTCTGCGCGTCCGTCTAACGGTTTTACGTTCTTGCCTAACTTGCGTCCGTTTGCCACGTGCGTTGTGCGTGCGCAGTTCGGTGCGCACGTACTTCGTGTGTGGGTCTCTATTGATCATGATTCTATGTCACGACGGAGGTAAACTGTGCGGCAACACGGATGTGATCACTGTGTTCGTCTGACACGGGCCTTAACCGACGACGTATATTATTACGGTTTGAAGTTAAAAGCAGTCACTCTTATGGCTGGTCTAGCACATTGTTCGGTTTTTGAATTGGTGACTATTTACTCAAGTTCTCAATAGAAATGAAAAACAGCACCACTTGGACTGAAAGCCACCAGATACACTAAAACCAAAATAACTGAATTCTTATAGTGACCCTACAATGAACATTTATTATTAATCGGAGTTTACCTGGATTGGCATACAGCAGCAGAACAAGCTTATGATTTGCGGGTTCAATTTCAATCCAGTATTTATTACATTCACGGTGGGGGGGGGGGTAAATAAGCCTTAGTTATATTTGTATAGGCCTGAGATAATGGAGTCTCATAAAATGAGACTGGATGCTCTAGTAGTAGTGGGACCAGTGGTCACACTGCTGGGTGAGCTGCACTCCCAGACTAACTCTCTAATCATTATGTTCCAAGGGCATGCAAGGAGAACGAGGACTTCCTGGAACACATGGAGAAAAAGGAGAACTGGTAGGACAGGTTCTGAATGTTACTGTAGTGTGGGGGTAACAGGCATATATAAATGAATCAGAGTGAAGTTTTTGGGGTACCACTCTATTAAACCTCTGCCACCATGTTCTGTTCTAATACTTAAGGGATAGGGGCTACTTAATTTTGTAGTTTATCTACTTAAAGTATTATATATTTAATTAATCTCCATTTTACATAAGTGCATAAACCACAGATAAACAGAACAGAGTTACAAGAGAAGGAAAATTTAGCAGCTAGTCCTTAATAGTGAAATTGTGCAATCTCAGTACTGTAAATTTACTCATCCTGACCATTTTATTGTTTTAAAGTGGTCAGGATATAAAGAATGCCCCCTCCCCCTCGACCCGATATGGAGAAAATCCTGGGTGAAGTGGAGGCGTTTCCTCCACTTCAGCCAGCGTCACCAGCAGGTGGGGAATTTGAATTTCCCGACTGGCAGTCCCCAGATCAGTTACTAGTGACGTCAGCATGTATAGGGTGTGCTGACGTCACCCTCTCTGAAGCCACTTCCTGTAACGAGCAATTTCAGAAAGGCAGCCAATGGATCGGATCTGTAAATGCGCGTGCATCTCCAATCCATCATTCTGCACAGGCGCTACAGAACTTGCGCACATAAAGTTGCACAAGTCCTGTAGCAGTGCATAATTTGCGGTTCCTACACAATGCAAGTCCCTGAGCCGAAGAGGAGGAGATGTGCACCGAGAGAGAAAAGGTGAGTAATTCATCCAAAAAGAAAAAAAATTATAATTGGACAGAGGCTGGCAGCAGCTTCTGCCCAATTATTTAACCCCTTCAATGTGGTGGACGCGCTCAGCGCGTCCAACCGCATTGCTACTTGGCTGCGGAGGACGCGCTGAGCGCGTCCTCCCTTTGCAGCCCGCGATCAGCCGGTATTCCGGCTGATCGCTCGGCCCCCCAGTGTGGGCTGACATCATTGATGTCAGCCCAACCTCCGGGACCCCGGCGAGCACGATAGGCGTCATCGCGCATGCGCGATGACGTCTATTTCAGGCACCCCCCCCCCCCGCCATTGCAGGGAAGGTGCCTGAATGGGAAGGGGGGAGGTCCTTCGGACCTCTCCCCCTCCCCATCCGTGCATGCCAGCGGTTAAAGGCAGGCACCGCCTGGAAGGGCACAGCCTGCCCTTCCAAGCGGCGGCTGTCTTTAACCCCTAGGGGGCTGGATCGCGATATGGCGCCAACATGCGCCGTATCGCGGTCCCCTCCCGGAGCTGGCCGACATCTTGAATGTCGGCCAAGCTTCCGGGATATCCCCTTAATGACTGGCGTCATCGCGCAGAGCGCGATGGCGCCAGTTTTCAAATTAACCCCTTGCTGCCAGTGGAGATAGGGGGTTCCAATGAACCCCCCATCTCCCGATCCGTGACAGCTATGGGTTAATGTTTACTATCATTGGAACGGCCAGAGCGTGGCCGTTCCAATGATACCAAACATGACCATGTAAAATGTAAAAAAAAAAAAAAAATTATAAACAAAACAAAAGTTTTTGTTTTTTTTTTTTAGATTTATTAGTGCAACAATATTGTTCCCATTTCAATTATAATGTGAACAATGATGCTGCACTAACGATTTTTTCTATGGGGGGCGTTTGCTAAAAAACACGTAATTTCCCCCAAAAAAAAGTAACGATTCCTCATTTCTAATTTTTTTAACAAGCGCACCCCATAGAAAATATAACCGCAAACGATCGCATTTTAAAATGTGAAAAAAAACACTTTACACATTGTAAATTATTGAAAATTCAAATTTTATTGCATATTTTGTTTTAATATACAGACATGACATGACGTATACATATAATAATGACATATTATGAATCTGCACAGTCTGCTGGAAAGAACGATATATAATATGTCTGGGTCATATATTAAAATAAGACTTCAAAACGCGGTTAAACATGATGAGCGAAATCGGTAAAAATGACCTCAGCACAGAGGCGGGAAAAGGCTCAGCAGCGAAAGGGTTAAGGGCAAAAAAAAAAAAAAAGGGAACTCTATTTTCAATCGATTATCCCTTTAAAGCTACATACTAGCTTTCCAATGATATAAAATCAAATTTAACTGCAATGTACGGACCAGGGCTTCAGTTTGGGTTCGAAATAGTGGGCTTTGATTTAAAGGATAATTTATAAACAGTGGGTCGGCTAAATTAATTCATAGCCAATCAGAATATGAATAATTTATATTTGCACATCTAAAAACATGTTACAATGGATCTTATTAATAGAAATAGGACCAAGAAATGTTAAAACACGGTTTTGGTGGAATTTTCAATAATGCACTTGTAGTTTTACCTCATAAATTGTCAGCATAATGCAAAAATGCATGAGTGGAAGCACAAACACCTTATAAGATGAACACAGGGACGAGGCTTAAATAAGACATGTATTTCACAGGTTAGAATATTTCTTGATATGTGCTTAGAGCAATTCATGCCCCCTGCTCTCGCAGCCTCTATTGTCTAGCACTAGGCAGGTTGGGCAGCAGCACCGATGGGTAAATGTGCTCATAACCATGTAATTGTAGGTTATGCATGTGTAAAAGCAGACTTTGGGAAACTGAATATTGATGCAAGGATTCTCTTTTCCTATTTGATAATTAGGGATCTCCTGGTCTTCCTGGTTACCCTGGATCAACGGGACCCCCAGGACTTCCTGTATGTAACTGCTGTACCCGATTTTATGGATTGATATGGTTTTTTTTGCCCGCTGTCCATGTTTAAGGTTCCTCTTGTTTCTATTCTTCAGGGACTGAAAGGAGAAAGAGGATATTCTGGAAAATCAGGAGAAAAAGGAGAATCAGTGAGCAGACTTATTGACTTAATAGAGTGCAAGCGATAAACTACGCATTGGTGCAATAACAGTTGACACTTGAATTGTCTACAATTTTTCCATTTTCAGGGTTCACCTGGTATTCCTGGTATTCCTGGTCCTGGCGGTCCTTCAGTATGTGAACTCTAAATTTGGCCCAATTGAGTATCTCACTTCCTTTCCACAATCATTTCAATTATGACCTCTATTTCCACAGGGTCCAAGAGGAGAGAGGGGGCTCAGTGGGAGCTCTGGAGAGAAAGGAGACCAGGTGAGCATCTGAAAAATCAATATATAAATCATTAAAGATATTCAAAGCTGGGGTTTGTTTATTTCAGCATACAATTCTGCAAGCAATGATTAGTATATCAGGTATAAATACAGATTTGTGGCTACTGGTGGAAAGCACAAAAGGTTTTCCCTTTTGTGTAATGTGAAGAGAAAAGATTGCACACCCATGTGAAAATTATTACATATAATGGGTTTCCTACACTCAAAAACCCTGACTCATTGCATGGGTTGCAGTCATAGTTCTAGCCAAAATTCTACTCTTTATGGAATGTCAAACCGAATAAAAAAATTTTTTAAAGGATTTTCAACAGTTTGCTACAACAGTAAACAATGGCGATTAGTGAATATTCCCCTCTATAATCACTGCCATCTAATAATCAGTAATAAGTACTGACACACTTTCTTACACCTCTTTTATAGGGATTTCAAGGCTCACCTGGATTTCCTGGACCACCTGTAAGTAATAGATTACTTGTGTACGCTAGGGGAATGTAATATAGTAAATGTTTGCCACATAAGACATAATTTTCTTGGTACAATTGGTCACAGAACTTAGTACTCAGGGATAGTGTCTCCATGCAGAAAGGCTCTCTCTCGCAATTAGTGTCCATAGGAAGTACTGATCCTGGCCCAGTCTCACCCAGTCAAAAGCCAGAGCTCACTGTAGGGTAAAAACAAATATCCTTAACACTACTTTATTCTGGTTTTACTTCATAACATACATAGCAGGCAAAGGAAGGAACTCCCAGTCCACCACATGGCAGGAAGGAGAAAGTTTCAGTTTCAGAGCTGGTATCCTGCAGTTCCAGAGGCAAGGCCTGCTGAGATCTGGTTTAACCTAGCTCTTAGGGCTAAATCTGAGCATGGAAACATTGCAGGACAACAAAATAGAAATACAGTACAAATCAGGGAAACAGCACAGCATATACCACACAATATTCTACAAAGAATAAATCAGGAAAAAACACTGTGCTGAGCTGAGTATGTCATGCATAATCATACCGGTCAGATAACAGGAAGTGGGCTGGTGCCCCAGGAAGGGCTAAGGTGACAGGGAGATAAGATAGAGTCAGGAAAATCAGCACCGATTTCATGACCAACAATAATAATAAAGAAGTTGATTTAACAGAACCTTGTGGATCATTTCAGTACATTAAACTGAATAACACACCCCACACACAGACATCATGCAATAGGACAGGAGATAACACAGACATGCAGTACCTACAAGAGGCACAAGGTGACCTTGACATAGGGAAGGTCTGGGGATCAATATAAAATGTCAGAGCCAAAGTCACACACCTACCAAAAGCATTTCCAGGTCTACGTAATTCAAGTCCCAAGTGACTAACTTCACAAACACACACCCACCAAATGGTTTTCCATAAACACAGAGAGAAAGCAATGGTTTTATAGAAAACTATTTTAAATTACCACTTAACACTATAACTGACACACACACCTACTCACAAACATGCGTAAATACACATCCACAACTACACATATACATGCAGTTTAAGTACACTATAATTATCATTTAGAGACTATATGCACTATTTGGAAGAGGGTAATCTACAGTATTTACTGTACTTTTAGTTACATTTTCTGGAAGCCATGTGCAAATAAACATTGCTTGTGATAAACAATTGTAAATGAATTGTGTTTATTATAAGTACAGGTCGAGTTAACTCAATTTTGTACAGCTTTTGGTACATTGGAAAATCAATCAAGGTAGTGAACTTAACGCTGAAATATGGGGGAAATTAAAATTGTGTTCTGTTCCAGGGGCCACCTGGATTTCAAGGAAAACAAGGTTCGACAGGACTTCCAGGCCCAGCTGCTGAGAAGGTAAGAGTCACAAAATTTGAGGAATACAGCTTTTAAGTGAAGGAATAATAAAGATGGATATGTTGTCATACAAACTGGAGGAACTAAAAAAACATCATCTGGTAAAACAGTACAATTAATGGAGATAATTACATGAAATTTTTGTAGATGCACAAGCAAAAGAATCAATAATTCAAAGTAGAATTATAAATAGACGAATTGAAGATAATGGCTGTATAGGTAAATAGGACACTTTGCTGTGGTGATAGTCAATTGAATGCACCGACTTGTACTTTGTGGCTTAAGTAGTTCTCCTCAATTCCCCAGGGATCTGAGGGAGTACAGGGCTCTCCAGGATCAACTGGACCTCCTGGGCCCCCTGGCCCTCATGGAATACAGGTTTGTGTAATGTTATTGAGTTTGGTATGTATTTCCACGGACAGATTTTAATTTAATCAATTTAATGTGTTATTTTTTAGGGTCCACCTGGCATTGAGGGATTAGATGGTAAAGATGGGAAACCAGGTCTTAGGGTAGGTGTAAAGTCTGCAAACAGTGTAATTTGGTTACAGTGTATTTAAAGATATAATAATACTAAATAAATATACTGTGATGGATGTCATTTGTTCATATGGGATGCATCCATTTATTTAACTGTGTGTTTGGAAGTTCTCTTTTACTGAAATTAAATCACAAACATAATACATTTTATTTTATTTTGTTTCTACTATAGGGAGAATCAGGACCACCAGGAATCCCTGGACATAAAGGCATCCCGGTGAGCAGTGGAGAGATTCTCTGTAAAATACCCCTGCATAATGTGATAATTAGATTAAGTGTGAAACTTGGGATGGTGGTTTTACTGGCTTTGCACAGTATCTATGTTATGGGGACACAAATAGCTTGGATTGGGTTATTTGTAGGATAAGAGGTATTGCAGGGGATTTAGCATTGAAAGTATGACAAGATGGAAGTAATTTTCGATTTCCATATCTAACGGAGTACTTTTATTCTTATCTGTGATGTGCATAGGACGAAAGATTTAATCTGTTCTTACAACATTTATCTATTTTCAGGGATTTAAAGGAAAAACAGGTCACAATGGCCTACCAGGGCCAAAGGTAAACTCTATACATGCTTTAATGCTTGATAACATTACTTCCTGTCATTTTATTAGCACATAGGAAGTGATGTACTTTAATGAGACAGCTACAATGTACAACACTACAGTGGTAGTTATCTGGAGCAAAAACAAAATGGTAAAAGTACAGTGTAGCACTAATTACAATTATAACAGTCCTCCAGGGGCAGGGGCCCTTGCGCCATGACCATTGCTAATGGTTGCAATTCCTGGTAGTCCCTTTAAAGGCACTCTCTATTTACATATAGCATAATATAGAGAATTCATAAAAAATATGTAGCAAAAACAAACCTAACTCTTCGTTATAATTAATGCTGGTTGTGAACTCTACTAATGTACAAAATGGCGCTAAACATCAGGTTATGGGCAGCAAGGATATTCTGTTAAACTTCTTGAAAAGGAGGTTTATGAAGATGGATTACATGGCTCAGCAGGTGACAGCCACTCCATCAATAACATGAGTGAAATAGATGCAAAACCTCACAATACATATATCATGGATGCGGTCAACGTAAATCTCTGTTAACACATCCATCACCAAGCCAGTGAAAGTCTTTCTCCAGTCTGCTAGAAGTGGATGGTGAAGAGCCTATGCCTACCAGGGCAACCCTTATGGATGGGTAAGTAGGAAGCATGGCCCTGTGCCATTAGTGGCCCCGGGAAACTCAATCCCACTTGATCAGGTTTAAACTTGGAAAAAATTGATTTCCACCTACCTAAACACGTCCAAAGGAGTAAGGTAGATTAGGGGTTAAGTCTTGTATTTGGGCTCCACATGGACTTAAAATTGGCCCTGTTACCTGCATTGTAAGAACATCTCCTTAACACTCTTTATACAAGAAGAAACTTTAAGATGAGTGTCCAAATTTGTAGGCATATGTCAGGCCTCACCTCAGCACAGGGGGGTGTCCTGGCAGTGGGGCTCCAAACCGTCAGCTGTGGCTGGTGGTGCCAGAGTGCCAGCAGCAATATAGCATTCACGATCCTCTGGGTTCTGTGGGGTGTCTGGCCTGGGATCCTCTCCTTGGCCAGCTGGGTGGGAGACTGCGGCGCCCAGCAGGGACACCAAACAGGTTTTGGCTTGGCCTCTCACGCTAGAGGCCGAAGGTAATCGAGGGAGGAGTTTCCTGTCCTGGGGGTGTGTGGCTCCTGCCGGGGAAAGGCCAGGAGAGGTTGCTATGGCAACTTGATGCTCCTTTGACCTATGGAGGTGCCTGCTGGAGGCTGGAGCTCCTCCCTGGGAGTGGGGTTTCTGACTGGCTCCCTATTTAAACTCACACCTTCAGTGGTGAGGTGCTCATTTGTCGTCTTCAGGTTGTACCCTTCCTCTGAGTGCCTTTTCCTCTTGATCCCAGGGTACCAGACCCTTTGGCTTTCCCTTCGACTCTGTTATCTACCTGCTTTGACCTTTGACCTGCCCCTGACTTCACTTCTTGGATTGCCCTTTGGATAATATGCTCGATTCTCCAGTACCCCTTCTGCTGCCATGCCTTGCAGCGACGGGCATGACAGAGTATAATTGTGTCATTGCTGTAAATGATTAAGGCTGTAAGCATCTATGTTCAAGGATACAAGAAGAATAAATCTTCAGTGTATTAATTTAAAATGCTAGCTAAGTTTGCAAATAGTATGTCTTCTTTAACACAACATCTCAGTTATGTAAAGACATATTGAAAGTGTCTGTGTCCTATAATCTGCATCTATCTTGAAAGTAGAGTTAATCAAGGGTGCATTGAACAACGTCTGTACTATTGGCATTTGAGAAGCCGCAGTAAGACATTCAATCTTCCATGATCAAATGTGTCATAAACACAAAAACAGCCCAATTCTACCACTGCTGTGCTGGTGGAATTGAAAAGGTAAAAGCTAGAGTGCTTGGGGTTTTTCCGTTAACCCAAATTCCCAATCAAATTAAATGCTATGGTATCCACTTTAAATGTATTCTTCACATAGGGAGACTGTGGACAGCCAGGGCCCCCAGGAGGCATTGGGAGAACAGGACCAGAGGTATGAGAAGCTACTCATATATTTCTATAATACACCAGACATCTTTTCCTACTTTAAACAAATTTTACTATATTCACTTAGGGTGAGCCAGGTCCTCTGGGGCCACAAGGACGTCCAGGACCGCCAGGACACATGGTAAGCAAAGTACCGTAAAATTAGAGTAAATACCATTCTCAGAAATGTAAATAAGACATAATGAAAGTGTATGTGCTCTGTAATCTGTATCCATGTTTAAACCAAAGTCGATCATTGTGTCTCTTTTTTAGGGGTCTGCAGGAAGTCCAGGGCAACCTGGCAGTTCAGGGCCTCCAGGGTTGGTAAGTGCAGATCCATCCTATGGTAAGGGATGAGTTCCAATCTAGCATGTCAACTTAAGCATCACTGTATTTTCCTACTAGGGAATGAAGGGTGAAAGAGGTACTCAAGGTGATCGTGGACTCATGGGCCAACCTGGTGAACCTGGTGCTCCAGGACACCAAGGATCTATCGTGAGTACAGAATGCTGCAATTTTGGGTGAAATGTTTCAAGTGATGCATAGAGGAAAATTATATTAGTGTTTATTGCGTAAGTTATTACACACTGAATAGCCAAAAATAGGAGGACACCTAAACATCATTCCTATATGTACTTGTTGGACATTGAAAATCCACGGACATTTATATGCTGCTACCACACACGCACTTCTTGTGCCACTATAACAGCAACCACTTTCAGAAAATATATTTTAATGAGGTTTTGCAGTGGGTCTGTGGGAATTTGTAATTATTCAACTAGAGCATGTGAGAATAGGCTCATTTGTGAAATTAGGCTCATAACATACATATGTGTTGAATGAGCAGGTGTGCATTCCAATTTATCACAATATTTATTTGATAGGATTGAGGTCAGGGCTCTGTGCAAGACACTGGAATTTCCTGACATCAAACCATGACCTCCCTTTGTGCACCAGTATGTTAGAATAAGAAAATGCCTTCCCAACACTGGTGCCACAATGTTGGAAGCAATACATCCTGTTGCATTAAGATAACCCTTCAGTAGAACTAAGGGGCCAAGCCCAAACCATAGAAAACAGCCCCAGGCCATTATCCTTCTTCCACCAAACGTTACAGTAGGTGCTTTGTATTAAAATAGGTAGCGTTCTCCTGGCAAACCCATATTCATCTATTAGATGCCAGACAGAGACCATGATTTATCACTCAAGAGATGTTTTGCAGCTGATGGTTTGCATGGAAATTCATTTTTTTAAGCTCCTACACTGGTGTTACTTCCAGAGGCAGTTTATAGTCAGTAGTAAGTGATGCACCAGATGTTAATCAATTTGTACCCACTTCAGCATTTGTGCCCCTGTTCTGTATGCATGGTATACAACTTTAAGAAATTGTCGGTCCTTGCTCGTCGGTGCTTCTTCACACTAATACCACTTGGTGCAAAGGCAGATTAAGTAGAGCAAAAATGTCACAAACTAATTGGTGTTAGGGGACATTCTATGGCAGTGCCACATTTGAAGTAACTGAGTCCCACAGTATAACCCATTGTACTGTCCATAACTATTCATGGAAGTTTCATGGCAGTGTTCAATTTTGTGCATGTTTTAGCAATGACTGCAGGTGAAAGACCTCAATTTAGTCACTAGGATTGTCCACGTAGTTTTGGCCATATAGCATATGTTATTATTTAGTATTAGTTTCCTTAACGTACTAATCTGTGCTGCATTTATACTTGACCTTTTTTTTGCTTCCCCAGGGAGAAATGGGATCAGATGGAGCCCCGGGTAAAGATGTGGGTAGAGTTGAAGAGTTATATTACTTGTCTCTGTAAATATTGTTTCTTCCTTATGGATTTCTCTCACACTATCACCTCATCAAATATCTTTTTTTTCTCTCCTCTTTGCATGCTTAATGTCTCCCTTAAAAACTTTGCAAATTGTGCTCTTTTTGTTCATCCACACTTTAACTGACACATGCTTATTTTTTCAACACCCATATCCTTTTTATGCCACCCTGTAACTGGTCTAATGCAAATGGACTCAACCCTCTTTTTTGTACTTTTCAAAAGGGTTCTCCTGGACCACCAGGTATACCTGGTATTCATGGCTTGAAGGTGAGAGGAAATTTCTATAATTCAAATGGATCTCAAAAATATTAACAAAAATGAACAAAACAAAATTCCCTCTTCACATTACAGGGTGAACCTGGAGCATCTGGTTCTACAGGGCCTCCAGGAGAAAGAGGTAGACCAGGAGTACCAGGAGATTCATCGTCATCGAAAACCTCTCCCATGGGAATAGTTGGGCCAAGAGGCCCTTCAGGAGAGAGGGGAACTTCTGGTCCACCAGGGCCTCCTGGGCCACCAGGAATTCCAGGAACACCAGGAACAATGGTAATAAAGTAGTATTTTCTGGGTCTTTACATAAATAACATAGCATGTGATTGTTTTACTAGTTGAACAGTCAAGGCTAGCAATCGGACAATGTTATTGACTTGAGTTAGGTTTATTGTCATTTTAATATAGAAACAAATGGAAATATAGTGGAGAGATCTGGAACTGGTTCATCTTTAACACTCACTTGTGTTAATCAGTTAGGGGCTAGTTGCACAAGTGAAATGTTCTGATTCCAATAAGACACAAATAAGACTGAAGCTAAATCAAATCCAACGGCAAAGACTGAAGTCCTCATTTTTTTACTAGACTGAACACATCACCTACGATGAAATTAGGAGAATGATACGACAAGAGATGATCAAGATATTTGACGGTATGTTTTCTCTTTGTTCAATTCCATCAAAACTATTGTTTTTCTTCTGAGTTACAATTGAGTATTGCAATCTAACACAACAACTAGTATGATTACTTAATGGCATATTTCATGCAAAATCTATACAATCTCCAACTTTTTAATGTTGATATTATCCATAAATGCCTTTATCCTCCCCTAGTAGATAGCTTCAATAAACCTTGTGTAAGAAAAAGTGAATATGGAAACAAAATTAAAGTAAGGATTAGATTTGAATGTATTGTAATATAAAACTTGTCATGAAGACCTAATAGGTATAAAAGGTAGTAAAATACATAATTACATACATAACATAGTATAAATACGAAATTAGTACCAGTTTATTATTCTTACTTGAAATTATAGCGGTATTGTGCCCTGTTATGTTTACAGAACATTATTTTATACAAACTTATAACAGGGCTGTGGTATAAAGGTTTGGTTAGTTCACAAAATGGTTACTGGTTCGTATTCGCTTCTGATGCCATAAGCTGGCAGCCGTCTTCTTTCCACAGAAGACCGTAGAAAATGGTAATGCACAATAACGGTCAGATGACTAGACACTACTTATAAATAGAAAAAGACAAGAAAAATCGGAATATCCCATGAGCGCAAATTACATAGTCTTCCTTATATGAAAATGTAGTTAATGGAGGCAAAGACAGCATAGGTGTCACAGGATTATCTTAAAAAAATAACTGCCCAAAAAATAATCAGTGTCTACTACCTTGCAGTCAATATGTTTAAGTATTTTGAGCTTTAGTCACATGTTGTCTACTTTATAGAGAGAATGGCTTACTACACTCGCATGCAGACACCAGTCGAAATGGTTTCTGCACCAGGAAGACCAGGCCCACCTGGAAAAGATGGAACTCCAGGACGACCAGGAACAGCCGGCCCAGCAGGACATCCAGGACAGATTGGCCGTGAGGGACGACCAGGAGCCCCTGGAATGAGAGGTGAAATAAGACAGAGGACTATTCATTAAAGTCCAAAATGCAGCTCAACTGATATAGCCAGTGATGGGCATATGCAATTCTGCTATACTGATCAAAAATACAATTCAACAAACCATGGTTCTCCAGACTATCCGATTAGCATGCAAAGAGTACAGAGATTCTCCTGAGCAAGGTCAAGGTGGGGAATGACTGCACCAAGTAGAGGATTAGAAGGTGATGTTGGGAGGTCTATGAAAATGTGAAGCTGGATCCTTCAAGGTGTGCAACAAGGATAATTGGAAAACTAGTCATCTATTCTTTTAACAACCAAGTCCATGTGGGAAAATGCAAGTCTGCTATAACGGTCAATTTACATTAACTCAAGAGTCAAATCACAATTTAGTGAGTAGACCTCACAGCATGTTTATCTACAATGCTTTAAAATTTTACAAAAGTAATTGCCTCCCAAGTTTGTGTGTTTGCTTTTGTGTATCTTTTCCCCTGTGATCTCTACTCCCTTGTGTTATATTCTAACACTTCATTATTGACGTTTGCAGAGTACCATTTCAAATAAGTTAGCACTCATTATAGCCCTCACTATTAAATGGACTTTGCACTAGCTGCATAAACAGGAGTAGGGTGTTCCTAAGCAATAGACAAAAATGCCACCAACTTCTAAACACCAAACTGATTATTCGGTTATTAGATACCATGGTCATAAGGTTTAAAAAAAAAAAAAAATAGTATATTAAAAAATCTAGATTTACTATTGAGTCCATTATGGTCCTGTATAACAGGACTAGCATATAAAGATATATATATAGTTTTGACTACTACAGTCATGGACAAAAATGTTGGCACCCCCTGCATTTCTGTCAGATAATGCGCCACTTCGCCCAGAAAACTTGCAATTACAAATGTTGGAGTTGCCAAAACATACCTGAGGAAGCCTAAATCCTTTTGGGAGAATGTGATGTGGACAGACAAAACAAAATTACAGCTGTTTGGAAATCTCCATCATTCTACCGTTTTCAGAAAAATAAATGAGGCCTTTAAGGAAAAGAATACAGTCCCTACAGTCAGACATGGTAGAGGTTCACTGATGTTTTGGGGTTTCTTTGCTGCTTCAGGCAATGGATGTCTTGACTGTGTGCATGGCATTATGAAATCTGAAGGCTACCAAAGAATTCTGGGGTGCAATGTAGGGCCCAGTGTCAGAAAGGAAGGTCTCCATCAGAGGTCATGGATCTTACAGCAGGGCAATGACCCAAAGCACACGTCTAAAAGCACACAGAAATGGTTTAAGACAAAGCGCTGGAGAGTACTGAACTGGCCAGCATTGAGTCCAGATCTAAATCCCATAGAGCCCCTGTGGAGAGATCTCAAACCTGCGGTTGGAAAAAGGAACCCTTCCAAACTGTGAGACCTGTAGTAGTTGGCTTAAAAAGAGTGTTCCAAAATTCCAGTAGAGATTTGATGGTTACAGGAAGCGATTGATTTCAGTTATTTTTTTCCAAGGGGTGTGTTACCAAATATTAAATTGAGGGTGCCATGTGGAGACCATTTTTGAAGTTTTGCGTGGAATGTGTCAGATTTGGCTTTTTTTTCTCCACTTCTTTCTGTCAAACCAATGCAAAAAAACCAAATAAACGTGATAATGCATAAACACTTGCAATTGCAACAATTTTCTGGGCAAAGTGGTGCATTATCTGACAGAAATGCAGTGGTGCCAATATTTTTGGCCATGACTGTATACGTCATGCATGTTAAAAAAATTGTATGCATGAGTAATGTGTGATGAATTATTATTCCATTACTTTCTATTTACAGGAGAACCTGGAGCAAAGGGTGAAAAGGGTACAAATGGAATTGGATTGATGGGCGATGTTGGCCCTCCTGGAGGACCAGGTATAGTGTCCTTTTCAATGAATCCACCTGTACAGCGGTATCATAAAAAGTACCATACATTGTAGCCATGTTGATTAAGTACTTGTGTTAACGATGGTTTCTTTTGCATGTTCTAATTTGCAGGGGCACAAGGCCCCCCTGGATATGGCAAGATGGGATTACCAGGGTCAATGGGTCAGCAAGGAATCCCAGGTATCCCAGGACCCCCTGGATCAAATGGAAATCCAGGGAAGGAAGGGAGATGCAACCCATCTGACTGTTACAGTATGATGTCAGTGCACGATTATCAGCCCAAGAACATGAAAGGACCAGGTCGATAAGGTGCCAAAAAATCCCCAGACATTAATGGATCTGTTTATGGACCATCTTCCAGCATCTTTGACATCCCAGAGTGACTTGCAGGTCACTGTTTCATATACTGATTTATATATATATATTGCTCCATATTGTGATGCTGGATTTTCTGAGACAAGAGGGGAAGAATTAAGTTAATTACACTTTATATTTTCATCCTAGTTCTACTTCATTCAGCTTTATCCCTCCATCCATATATTGTTCCTCTAATTCATCCTTTTCTTTGGATAATCTGATCCTTTTATGCTAAGGCTAGGGTCAGACGAGCGTGATTTCTACGGACTGTACGTCCGTGCACACGGACGGACGTCAGTACGGAAGACACAGTAGTGGTCACACAGTCCGTTTATTTACTGATGTATATTTTGACGGCTGTAGGAGGGAAAATAAATTAAAAAGCAAAACCATTTTGTCCGTGAAAAATGCTGGACGTATAAATGCAGTCCGTCTGACCACGTTCCATCACTCACACACAAAGCTATGCAGACGTTGCGGACGCAGCGCACTTTGTGCGGCCGTTCTAGGGGATGTACGTTCTTGCCTGCCTTGCGTCCGTGGGCCGCGGCCGTTGTGCGTCCGCAGTTCAGTGCGGACGTACTTCATGTGTCAGGCTCCAATGGGCTTTCTTTCATGCTATCACAGACGTACGTTTAGGCGCAATCACGGACGTGAACACTACGCTCGTCTGACCCCAGCCTAAACTGGCCTAGCCTTCTGTTTCACAGAGTACATTATCTCCTCAATGCTTTCAAACCTGAAGAAGCCAAGACATTTATTGACACTTGCAAAAAATATAATTGTTTGGTGAAAACTGGAAAATATGCATAAGAATTTGTTGTAGATAGCTTTTCTAACACGTTCCACAAAAGTTCCAAGGAGGCAACATTCTCTTATACAGACATTATGGCTCCAAGTCTTTTTTATTCAACAAGTTTCTTTACCTTTTGACTTAATATGAAAACCTCCTGTGCTGTTCCCTTCTTCACAGCGTACACATCTTTGCCACATGTATGCACGTATTATGCCTTTAATTGGTTTCCCTCCCAAATTAAATTGTTATCTTTAAAAAAGATATATTTGAGATATCATACAGTCTGGAATATTAAATAGTCCATTTAATTTATTTGCTTCAATCAAGAGTGATTATCTTTGCTTATGATGCCGTAGCAGAGAAACCT
The DNA here is from genome assembly GCA_009667805.1 of Leptobrachium leishanense. Classification (NCBI taxonomy): domain Eukaryota; kingdom Metazoa; phylum Chordata; class Amphibia; order Anura; family Megophryidae; genus Leptobrachium; species Leptobrachium leishanense. The sequence continues at coordinate 238,516,587 of CM019064.1, read as the reverse complement.
CTTTGATACAAACCAATTCCTCCTAAATTGTAAATTATATGGACCTAGAAGACATAATTTCTGATTAAAGAGAATCTCAGGAACATAGGAAAAGCCATAAATGTCCTTTATAAATGGCCAGTAGCTAAGGGTAACCTGTAACGTATGTTATATATTTCATGCACTTAGCTGAGGACTTTTTATTGAAGGCTACATAAAGGCAGATTAATGGTGATTGTTTCCTACAAAATCAGGTAAATCAGGTTCCTTTAACCAGAATGTTTCCTCTAATTTTTTTTATCCCAACAAGACCTGTCTATAGTAAGGATTCTTACTGTAGTACCTTCTTTGTTTCATGCTTTAATGAGGACTTTTTTTTTAATATTTTCTGAGGACTCATGAACAATCATGAAGTAACATTTATTGGTGCAGTCTTCCAGAAAACCGGTGTTTCAATAAACTGATGAACCTTAAAAACAATTTAATGTCTCCCTCTTTTCGGCAGCACTTAAATTTGGAATTTTTGGAGTATACCTGTTGACAGTGAATGTTATGAATATTATAGAGAGCATAAATGGTATTCTCCCAGTCTTATTTTTCTTGTTCAAAGTTTTCTTTCCGGTAATTTCATAACTATTTAATACTTAAAAGGTTACTGGACTAAACCATGCCGAGATGCTCAACCTTTGTCCGTTTAGCGCAATACGGAAAGAAAGTGTCAACTTTCCATATTCGAGTTTCACAAGTACGATATGCAATCTATTGAAATGCAGATATAGTAAAGAAAAAAAAGGCTCTAGATCAATGAAAACAGAAAAAAAGTTGACTCAAATGTTGTAGAATAATGAACCTTGGTTAATACTCTTTTGCTGCAGTAACGTTTGTTGGACATCAGTGTTGCTTTGAGTGGAGATCATCACCTAAATGTAATTTGTCAAAATCAGGTGATTTATATCATTGTGAAGGAATGCCCCTACCTAACCGTAACATATGGAAATTAATAGGTACATCCACGTAATGAGCCATAAAGGTTTCACTATTAAATATCCTAGATACTGTAGTTTGACTTGAAATTTAATTAACCTTTTGTCTTTTACAAAAAATACAAGACATGCGTTTTGTCACAAAAAACTGCGATCAAAGTCTGCGGTTGCTGGGTTAAACCATGCATATAGGTGACATCTGTAAATTTACTGAATATGGTCATCATATTATGTATTTAGACAGAGGATCTCAATGTGGCACAAAATGCAGGTAGTTCTCACGCTTTCAATAATAAGAAAGTCCAGTTTTGTAGTGTGGATACAGTACACACATTGTAGTACTAAACATATGTGTACATTACTTAATACCTCCATTCAGGTGTTTCAACCTCACCCATTGTTAACAGGCGCATAAATCTTGCACATTTCAATGACATCTCCATAGATATTGGCAATACAAAAGGCCATACTGAGCATTGAATGTGGCCCTCTCATAGGATGCCGCACTCGCCATGAGTCAATTTCTGGAATTTTTATTTTATCAGATCTGCCCTGGTCCAAATAGTTTTATTTTGAGGTGAAAGTGTCTAGGAACAAAGACAGGCCAGCCATGGAGTGGTGACCACACAAAGTGCAGGGATAACCAAGTGCCGAAGTGAGTAGCACATAAAATCTCCTACCATCTGCTTCTCAGCACAACAGAGACCTCAACCGCCTCTGGGAACAACAATCAGGCTGATGTAAATTCCAGATGTAGTAGATGCAAGAAAACCACTACTTACTGGAATACATAGTGCTGTACCGTAATATTTGGTGGAGGAAGGATAATGGTCTAGTATGGTCTTCAGGGCTTGGCCCCATACGTCCAGTGAAGGTTGTGTAAATCATAGAAAATATAAAACCAGTTTTGGCATTTGGGTGCTTTCAAATATAACATTATGGAGAAGGCCTTCTTTGAGAAGACAGTGTCCCCTTGTTGACAAAGGGGAATCCATGACCACTTGGTTTGATGAGGTGGAGTTGAGGAACTCAAGTAACCGCACAAGTAACCTCACCTCATCCGCACCCTAGCAGGAAAGCAGAAGACGCACTCACGTGTTGTCTGCAGCCAAGCTGTTAACCCGTTGCCGATGGAGACCTTATATTTTTGTCTCTTTCCCTGTTTTTCTTTATTCTGTTTTCTTTCTGCTCTCTGGTTTCTACTGCCCGTGATTTATTTTCTCTTTCCCTCACTTCTTTTAGTGGGCCCTCATGCTGCTCTGTGGTCTCTTTTGCTCATACTGTTCGCAATCTTTCTTTCTTACTTTCACTTTGGTTGTCATGTTGATGTGTGGTATGTGGCGACGTTGATATACTTTCTTTTGATTTTTTTGCTTTGTGGTGAACTTCTTCAATGATTTTTCGTGCTACTTTTAAAAAAATTTACTTTCAATTTTGTGGATTTAACTGTCATTTAATCCTTCGCCTGAAAGTTTGCCTAATCCAAACAAATGTTCACTTTTATACATTAGATATGTGTGTAATAGATATAGTCAGGTCCAGAAATATTGGGACATTGACACAATTCTAACATCTTTGGCTCTATACACCAACACAATGTGCTTTAACTGCAGACTGTCAGCTTTAATTTGAGGGTATGTACATCCAACTCAGGTGAACAGTGTAGGACTAACAGCAGTTTGCAGATGTGCCTCCCACTTGTTAAGACCCTCCCAAAAATGAACACACAATAGAATAAACCCAGTCTTTGAGGTGGCTGGTCTATATGCAGACAAGCAAATATAAATCAGAGACAGGCCAAAGTCACGCATTAGCAAGGTTGAAAAACTACCTGAGGTTGGTACACGAGAGTCAAACAGAAGCAAGGTTGAGAAACTAGCTGAAATAAGTGCACAGCACTAATTTTGGGCTTGCTGCTGCAGAATCGCAGGGCATAACAAGGCCTGATGTTCAACATTGTTTCCCTGCCCTCTCCTATGTTGAAGTCACCCTGTATTTAAAATTTTAGGTGTAGGTTGTTTGTGTCCTCTGTGCTACCCATGAATACTGTTATTGTTATTATCAGTATGTTTGTTTATCTGCTACTATTTGCTAATAGGATTACTGTGTGAGTTTATGTAGCCCTTTCCAACTCCCCCTATCTAGAATATGTTTACATCTGTTAAATGTTTGAGTGATCTTTGTTTTGGGTGGCAAACACTGCCCTATTATTTGATACTTTATAATCTGAATCCCCGGTTTATCCTCACAATCTGCTGTTGTCCTATTGATCTGCTTGGTTGGTATATTGCATATGCCTCTTCCTGACCATAGTTAATCCCATTATCTGTCTCTCGTCTAATTATGTCACAGACACCAAGCAGTGACTCCTGGGCTGTCGCAGCAACATGCCAGGGAGGGATTTCCGATTGGACGCTAGGCTCCATCTGACACTATATATACAGAAGGACCCAAAAAAGTGTATACACACTTCAACATGAAAAATATATTACGCATGTAATTTTTATTACTAGTTTTATATAACCATCAAATGGCAGCTATAAGTCATGTTTTAATTATGCAATCTCATTAGGTGCTCAAAGGGGTCACCATTAGCATCTGGACACTTTTGATTTTGGCGCACTACTGTAACGAACTGTATAGCGCTCGCACTGAAGTAGCGTTGTTTGGATTATAGAGAGCAGATTTTTCTGACAACCAGAGACCGTGAAAACAAAGCTATTCTCCCAAGCAAGGGAGTAGACACACAGTCTAGAATCACACTTAAGCTCGATTGGTTTCGTGACCAAAGGACAATTTAGTGCTTTAACATAATCATAATCGATCTGGGAATTAAACACGGTATATGAACTTGTAACAGTAGTATTTTTACGTTCGTTCGTATATAAAGGTTTACCACGGCATAGGAGTTGTGCAGACTGCAGGGCAGTAACCTTAGAGAAAAACCTTATTTTCGTAAGTCTTTCAGATCGTACAGATTTAGGATCGTAAGTAGTATATGCAGAGCTCACAGCATGATAGTCAAACCCACAGTAAGGTGCCTTGTGATTAGGTCTTATATTGGTACGGGCAATTATCAGAGGCCAGGAGTGTGAGTAAGATTGTTCAAGGAGACGGGCAGGTCTCATACATGCATATACAAAGCGTAGCATCGAATTGAACGAACAAACACAAAGGGGATAAACCAGAGAATCGTCAAAGTAGCAAGCTGGGTCAAAATACATAATACAGGTCCTCAGACAAAAATGGGTCGGCAACAAATCAATAAGTCTCAACAGCAAACAGGCGATGCGGGAAGTAAACTCCACGTCAGGGCAACGAGGCAACTCCTCGCGCCCTGCTTTAAACCCGGCGTCTCCTCATGACCGCGCCAGACCCCGCCCCCTCAGACGCTGCTCGGCCATCATGGAATGCTGGCACCTGACCCACAAGTGCCACAGAACCATGTCTAGACCCCCCAGGGAGGGCAGCAGGGGCCAAGGATGTAACAACTACTACATGAACAGCATTGACTAGCGTGTCCACAGGGATTGCACTGCATAATATTTCAAGTTATGCACGTAGTGCAGACAATGTAAGTGGTTTTCTACGATATACCACATTCTTTAGTGTTCCCCACAGATAGAAATCGAGTGGTGTTAAGTACGGGGAACATGGAGAGAATTCAGTTGCACTGCTGTGTCCTATCCAGTGTCCTGGCTCTTAATCTCGGTGGTAGTGAGGTGGCGCGCCATCTTGCTAGAAGTAAAATTGCTGATCTCCATAAAGCGCACAAATGGTCGGTAAATTGGATAAGCAAAGCATGTTGAGGTACACTGGACCAGTGACCATGCCTTAAAAAAGAATGGGCCAATTAAACCCTTGGATGACAGTCCACACTTGGTATTGAGCCCCGGTAAATTGACTGCTTTTGTCCACATGAATGTAAGGATTTTCTAGCGCCCAATAAACACAATTATGATGGTTTAATGAACCATTTAAACTACACTGTGTTTCATCAGACCACTCCATTTTCTGTACAAAGTCCTCATCTTCATGTACCATTTGTCGAAACCACTCACAGTACACCATTCTTCGATTAGGGTCATCTTCAATAATGGTGTGTAAATAGGATGTAAAATTTCCAATGTGCTCTCTTCAGAATATGTTGTATGCTTTATTTAAGTCTCATGTGCACATTGTTTGACCACTGTTTGCGGTGAGCATGTAAACTGTTGCAACACAGATCCTCCTGCAAGAAACGTCCCTGCAATCACAGTCCAGAAACACAGACCAAGCTTCATTTCCACACTGATCCTCCTGCAAGAAACATCCCTGTAATCACAGCCCAGGTATCCAGATCTCAATACGATGGCCATCATCACACTCTGCAATATTCTATCATCGCAATTGTATTTTGTGTCTGCATTTATTAATTTCTGGCTGTTTATCCTCTAAAATCCCGTTTTTGTTAGATAATATTTCACCAGTGCCCCTCCCCCCATTACAAAGGCCTCTGACACCTAGACACTTACCTGTACTAATTTCCTTTTCACACAGAAACACACTTGGCAGTCCCATTCTCCCCCCCCCCCCACCCAGGACCGGCCTCTTATTTCAGGCATCCTTTGCAGCAGTCTCCACTTCTCTCTCCAATTACTCTTACTAATCCCAGGCTTCTGGTCTCTCCCATGCAAGCTCTGCAGTGTTTTTCTTGCCACCAGCTCCCCCTCCCCTGCTGGAATTAGGGAACTGCAAGGTCCACATACTGCAGCACAATGCACTGTCTCTTCTACTCTTTTACTCTGCATTCATCCTAAAGTGGAACTCCTGCCACTGTACCACCAACCCCTCCACTATCGACATCTCTCCCTCTCTTATAAGACATTCCTATTCAGGGAACCCTACCACCCAACTCAAGGATACCCCTCACTGCCCCAACCAGTCCATCACTCTCATCCTGCAGTCCTCTCCTCTTGTTTCCACCACCAACCCTTCTAGATTGTGAGTTCCCACGGGAATAGGGCCCTCGTTTCCTCATGTATCGGTTTATCAAATGTTGTTCAGTCTCAATGTATTGTAACCCTGTCTATATCATGCCCATTCTTCAGTGCTGAGGAATATGCTGGCGCTATATAAAGTATAATAAAATAACACGGTTTCAAAGGAAGCAGAACCTGTTGCTGTGCAACGCCTCCCAAATCTTTGCTTGTGCACAACACACACAGTGCCATCTGTTTCAACTTACCACGAATCCGTGCAATGGTTAGTCATGTAGGTGGTTCTGTTCCAAACGCACATCACCATTGTACTTCACACACATTTTCTAATTTACAATACCACTTCAAAAATGGTGTTGAGTAGCTCGAAAGTCAAGCATGCCTCTGCCATTTTCTTTGATTCTCTACTGTCACATGATGATAAACAATGGTACGACTACAGATATCTTTAAAGGAAATACTACACAATGCTGTCATAATTCAATATGGGTTTTATAAAAAAGGGGTAGATACCAATAACGCAACTTGAATCGATACAGCTGATATTTCCATTGAAAATTAAAGCCACAAGAGCTGATATCTGAAATTTACATTAAGAATCAAAATGCCAGTAAACCCAAATTTGAATCAACTGAACAAAGAAAAATGTCTGTAATGCCACCAAAAAGGATGCCAATTTTGTATACTGGGCCAAATTAAAATCGAGCCCTTAATGCCATGAAAAGGTTTCCCACCCCCAGAAACGGGATTAGTTTGGGATTCTGCACCCTCGCTACATGAAGTGGATAATTCAAGAAATACAACATAAGAGGGGTTATTCAGTAAGGGGGAACTTGCCACCGAACCGTACAGTGCAATTTTGAGGCAGTTCATCTATTCTGAAAGAATTTGGTGTATTTAGTGAATTGACTGTGAAATACGGTGCAGTTCGACGACCTTTGGCGGAAGCAAAATTGTCCCATAGAGAAGTAGTGGTTAATCAGTTTTAGGGAAATGCCCTGATTTTTGGTGATTCAGTTCAATAGGTTTAAAACAGGCGAATCCCATAGGATTCAATGGAAAAATTTATCGCTGTTTACTTTTTTTAATTCAGCTGTTTATTCTTTATAGATTATAGAAAACTCCCTGTTTTGCGCTTAATATTCAAATGTATAGTTTAAAATAAGTACCATATGTTTGCGTAAGTCATTATAGTGTTCTGTATGTACACATATACACCTTATTTTGTGACCATCAATTTTGCCTTATGCTCCCAAACAAGCTATGGGTTTACCATGTAGTCAGAGAAAAGAACAGCAAAGATATAAACAATATGGAAGTGGTTAAAACTTATTAACCGTGCAATCCCGTAATTTTTAAAGTTCTATTCAATACGAGAGAGGTAAGGAAAGGCATCTTAAAGGGATAATCTCACTAACTTTTGCCTGCAGCTTCGCTCCCGTGGATTTGTTACAATTGGTTTTAAAAAGAAACATGGAGTTTTTTTAGTCCAAACTGTACAAAATATAATTTACAGGTTGATGTCTTAAAGTAATCAGTAATGTTTATTGCAGATGTTAGCCAGGGCGTATTGGCTACAAAACAAAGTTGTTTATTTCATATGCGTCCATTATTATTTTTTTTACAAACAGACAATGACACAGAAAAAAAGTTTTTTTTGGCATTTGGAACATAGAAATGAATTAATAAAAAAATACTTGAGTACTTCTTTGTAAACTACGAGTGGTTCTTCTATCAGGTGCTCAGATCAGCAGTTAGGTGAGCTCAGTCTGGAACAGGCAACGTAAAACTGCCCATGTGACAAGCAGACTTCTCTTAGGTTAAACCTCCCCTACCTTCAAAGTCTGTCCCTGAGACTTGTAGATGGTCATCGTAAAACAAACCTTTAGGGTGAATTGAAGGCTTTGAATCGAAACAGATATTCTGAAGGTATAAGAGGTATTCGTGGTATGAACACAGATTCCCCCGGCCAGAACCAGTTAGCACTGTTGCCTCAATCACATTTCTGTGTAATGCTTTTACTTGTAATCTGGTGCCATTACAGAGATTAGGTTGGGTGAGGTTCTCCCATGCTGAAGCATTGAGGGTGTTTGTGAGGCCTGGGCTGGGAGAAGGAAGCAGACATGCTGGAGCAGTGAGGGAGTACCAATTTTCACATCTGTAACATCTTCTGGATTTTAGATATAGGTACCCTCCCCCAACTGGTTTTTCAGAAAATGGTAAAAACACGTTTTTTTTTTCCACAAAGATTAGAAATACCAATTTACACGCTTGGAACATCTTTGGGTTTTGAAATACAAGTATACTGATAAAAGTATTCACACACCTTTTTTACCACCACCCCCAACTGGATTTTTGGAAAAAAGAATAGAATACTTTTTTTTTATTATTACGTAGATTGTAAATACCAATTTTCATGCCAGTAACATCTTTGGTTTTTGAAATATAGGAATAGTGGTAAAAATGTATTCACCCCCCCCCCCACTGGATTTTCGGAAAATGGTAAAATACATGTTTTTTTTTTATTATTTTTAAAGACGAATTTGAATACCAATTTTCAAGTCTGCAACATCTTCTGTTTTTGAGATATAGGTGTCCTGTTTAAAATATTCACCCCCTCCCCCACACTTGGATTTTTGGAAAATGGTAAAAACTTTTTTTTTTTTTTAAGAAGATTGTAAATACCCATTATCACACCTTTAACATCATCGGTTTTTGTGCTATAGGTACCCAGTTTAAAATAGTCAACCCCGAGGGGTGAAATTTCCAAGAATCTTTCCTTAGTGGGTGCCTACATCATAAAAACAACGTACCTTCAAAATTTCACATTCCTAAGTTAAACAGTTTGAGCTGTGCGTTGAGGAGTCAGTCAAGACTTTTGTTTATATATATATATATATATATATATATATATATATAACAAACCAAGAAGAGAGCACTCCAAACAACATGCACAAACAGTACAGAAGAAACCACAACAGCAGCTAAATTCATTTAAAAACAGGAGATTTAACCAGGTTTAACCCTTTAAATGCCTACAAACAATACTTATTCCCTTCAAATGCACTATAGATCTTAACCCTTGAATGTTGAGCTGTGTTGAAAATGGTGGAAGTTTAGTTTGCAATGGATGGCCATGGATTGCGTAAGCCTGCCAACAGCGACAATGTATTCCACCCTTCTTGTGTATTTTGTATGAAAAGGGCTGACAACCCTTGGGCAAGCACCCCTCCCTGTCACAGGTGCTCCACCCGCAGGTTCTATTTAACCTTGATCTGCAGGGAGCTTCAGAAAGGACTGGGTCCTCAATAAGTAAGTTTATCCCATAAGAGCAGTCATTAGGTTAGTATGATAGGACCTGCCAAGGGTGGAATACATTGTCGCTGTTGGCAGGCTTACGCAATCCATGGCCATCCATTGCAAACTAAACTTCCACCATTTTCAACACAGCTCAACATTCAAGGGTTAAGATCTATAGTGCATTTGAAGGAATAAGTATTGTTTGTAGGCATTTAAAGGGTTAAACCTGGTTAAATCTCCTGTTTTTAAATGAATTTAGCTGCTGTTGTGGTTTCTTCTGTACGGTTTGTGCATGTTGTTTGGAGTGCTCTCTTCTTGGTTTGTTGTATTATACTGTCTTGAGATGCACCCGCACTGAAAGCGTAGTTTAGGTTGAGTGCTGCCCTTCTTGTGTATTGTGTATTATATATATATATATATATATAAACGAATCTATCTCATTGTAGTACTGTTCCTGATGTGATGTTATAGTCAGTATGGGTAGATGCCGTCATTTAATCCTTGTAAAACAATTTTTATATTCTTCCAAATCCTTGTTTCTTCTTTCTGGGTATTACTTGGTATTTTTACATCTCTCATTTTCTATATATAACTCAAATGTAGGGAGACATATTCTCCATAGTGTATTCCATATGTGGAGATATATTGCTTATTACATAAAGAAACTGCTCACCTCGTTTAGAGCCACCTGTTTGTAGGCTCTATGTTTTGTGTTCCCTTATGTCATATGCCAACCCGTAGCCCTCCTAAACGGCGCCATAGACACCGTGCCCGAGCTGGTAAGAACAACTGAACTATTAACCCCAACATATGTATTCATACATACTAAACACAAATTCCACCTCTGGCCTCTGGGAGTCCCCTTCTCTTGCTACTCTTGGATCTTTAATCACCTTCTACCACACCTGTAATGAAGCAAGCCTGAATTCCTTTATAAGGATTATTCTCCCATCTATCCTGGCTTCATTATTACAAGACCACTCTTCAGCCAAGGTGTGTATCAAGAAGCTCTCCCAGATCTCAAGACTACAAGCAGAACCTCAGACCTTCCACCTTTGCCAGGCTTCATGTCCTGCTAGGCCGGCATCCTATTTATTCAGGTCTGTACTATATGCCAAGTCTACCCTGCAACTTAAGGAATCCACCTTTATACCAAGTCTACCCTTTAACCAAGGACTCCTTCTACCGTAACACTTATAACTAAGGACTTCCCTTCCACCCAAAGAATTCAACTGCCAAGAGACTATCATTAATTATTGTTTATCTCTAGTGCCCTTCTCTGACATATATATATTCAGATTACCCGGTTTTCTTTATCTTGTTGTTTTGTTCTAAATAAACCTTATTATTTCCCTTACCTGACTTTCCTCTTTTTGTGTTCACTGCATATTGGGCTCGACACCCCTCGCACACAGTGACACCTTACTGGGTGAAACACCAACCCTTGCTCTCCCGATCTCCGCTTTTGGTCTATAGCACTGCTATTCTCGATTAAAGAGGAAACATATGGAGCTTATAAATAAAAATTTTATTTATAAAAAATATATACAATGTGCATTTAAAATAACTAAAAGGCAGTAGGACACATATTTCGCCGACTATACTATTGGCTTCCTCAGTCCTTGTGTTTGACCCTTGTGGGTGCTCCATATTTATGATATCACCGTGTGTGTTCCTGGCGTCTAGAAATGCCCCTTGCACATGTGTAGAGTGTCTTCTCAGCCAAGCCTCATTCTCCTCTCTGTGCACCTGCGTTTTCCGCACTTTAAAGCAATCAACTTTCTCGCGTCCACATCCGAGGGGAGGTTACATGGTCCCAGCCTGTCAGATTCCCCATTAACGGTTTATTCATATCATCCACTTACTGATACACCGCCAATTATATGCCTCATTTAAAATAAATCATCCTACTGTATCTGGATATCGCTTATCTTCTCTGTAGGTGATTATTAGTCTCAATGCTACCTATTGTTTTCTATCATATTATTTCTACATGGGGAGGGAGATCGAAAGAAAAATATTAGGGAAAGGAGAGAGGAGCAGGGGGGGGTTGGAACGTGAATTTAAAGGTTTATTCTTTTCATTTGCAGCAAAAGGCCTACATTTTAAAAACATCTTGTTTTATTTTTCTAGTAAACTTTTGATTGGATTGTTTTTTTAAATTCTGTAACAGACCTTTTTATTTTTGTGAAGGACCTTTTCTATTATTTACACCAATAAAGATGCATTAAAACATGTGTAAACACCTATTAGAAGAAAAACAGTTCAGTTTTTTTGTTTTATTTTTCTGCAGTACGGAGGCTCCACGTTTGGCGCACTTCGGTAAATAGTGAATTCAATGCAGGGTCGGAGAAATTGAATAACCAGGTCAGTGAAGGTTTGGCGAGCTTCAGCAAATTCAAAGAGCACTGAAATTTCAGCGTTTCGTCAGCTGAATTTGCAGCCCCCGAAGACAGCCGACAGTGACCTCTGAGAAGCCAGAACACTGCCAAATTGTAGGGAAAAAATAAACGTAACTATTATTTTAAAAGCTGTTTAAAACCATAAAAATGTGTGGAAATAAAAAGGTCTGTTACAGAATTAAAAATTAATCAAATTTTGCTTTTTAATGAAACTTTTTCCTGGAACTGAATAAAAGGATTTTTTTTTCCATTGAATCCTATAGGATTCGCCTTTTTAAACCTGTCAAACTAAATCACCGAAAATCTGGGCATTTCACTGATATTTTGGTGCAGTTTGGCATTCTCTGAATAGATTAACCATTACTTCGCTATGGGACAATTTCACTGCTGCCAAAGATCGCCAAATTGTGGTGAACTGCATATTTCGCTGTCATGTCACCAGTATTTGTCCAATTGACAGGTTTCTGAATAGTCGCACTGCCACAAAATTGCATTGTATGGTCAAATTCAAGTCAACCCAACCAACATCAGACACAATAACACAACCCCCACTCCCACTTGGGACTCTGGAACACTAGGTCAGTGAGTAACGAAGAAATCTACTGCCATCCAGGACTTCATCTCATGCTCCCTACATCTACTGGCTTTAACCGAAACCTGGCTCTCTCAATCCAATATGGCAGTCTCTGACACACTCCCCTAGACTGAGTGACAAAAAAAGGCGGCGACGTGGGGTTTTTACTCTCTCCCCACTGCTTTCAAGACATTCCTCCGTGCCCATCTCTTACTTTCCCCACATTTGAGGTCCATACCATTTGCCTATTTAAGCCTCTAGCCGCTCGTATTTCTGTTATCTACTGACCCCCTCGCCAACTTCTTCTCTTCCTTGGCCAGTTCTCTTCTTGGCTCCCACATTTCATGTCTTCTGATGTTCCATCCCTCATTCTTGGTGATTTTAACATCCCTGTTGACTCGCTGCTTCGCTCAGTTGCCTCAAGATTTCTCTCATTTGGCCTTACTCAGTGGTCTGACTCCCCCACGCACACAGCTGGCAATACTCTGGATCGTATATTGTCCTACTCATGCCCTATTTCTGGCATCGCTGTTACACCTCTCAATCTCTTCTGACTTGTTCCTCCATCTGAACCCAAACTTTATAAAAGACTCACAAAAATCTGTAGTGCTCTGTAACTGGAGAGAACGTGGAGAAACAGATTCGATCCCGGCAAGAGCACCTCTCCAGTAAGTGTCCTTAGGCAAGACACCCAACTGTTGATACTCGCCACCCAAGACATACTTGAAAATGAGAGAAATCTCAATGTATCCTTCCTGGTAAAATCCTTTCTCAAATTTAAATAAAAAAAAAAAAGTGCCACTCTGGATCCGCAGCAATTCTTTGTTGATATATCCGTACCGCTCTCGTCTGTTTGTCCAATCTCTCTGTCCCACTGCAACGCTACTCTTTCCTCCATCCTTGAGAAGTTGGCACCATCATAACCCTGTTCAATGAGGCAACAAAACCTGCAACCCTGGCACAACAAATTGATCTCCAAAGAACTGCTGAATGCTATGGGAAAGCTCCGCTCCCACTCTGACTTTCTTCACTATAAATGTATGCTCCAGCTCTGCCCTCTTAGTAGCCAAGCTGTCATATTATACAGCCCTCATACACACCCACTCCCGAAACCCAAAACGCCTGTTCGGCACGTTCAACTCCCTTCTCCGTCCTGCTGTGGCTGTTCCTCACACTGACCTCAATGCCGAAGACCTAGCTTGCTTTTTCACAGCAAAAATTGAACAGATATGAACTGAAATCTCAACAACGCTGTTATCACCATGCACGAAGATGTTAACCAGGTCGATCCTCACATTTTCAACACGTTCCCTTCAGCAACTGAACAAGAGGTCCTTAATCTACTACGATACTGTCATCCCACTATCAGCCCCCCCCCCTTCGACCCTGTTCCCTCACATCTTGCCAAAACACTTTGTGTCTCTTGTACCGTCCTTGACCCATACCTTTTAATCCGTCCTTAAACATGCCACGGTATTACCAATCCTAGTAAAGCCGTCTCTGGATCCGACTGCTCCAACTACCGCCCTGTGTCACTGCTCCCTTTTGCCTCCAAACGCCTTGAAAAGCTTGTGTATGCCCGTCTGATTGACTACCGCAACACCCACTCTCTCCTTGACCCTCTGCAATCTGGCTTTCGCTCACTGCACTCAACAGAAACGGCTCTTGCAAAACTGACCAATGATCATGCAAATGCTAAATCTAATGGATGCTACTCTCTGCTGATCCGCCTTGACCTCTCTGCCAAATTTGATACAGTTGAGCACTCAATCCTCCTTCAAACTCTTAGTTATATAGGCCTTCAAAGTACTGTTCTTTCATGGTTTGCTTCCTATCTGTTCCAAGGATCGTTTAGCATTTCACTTTCAGGAAGTACCTCCTCCCGGCAGCCTGTCTCTGTTGGGTGCCCCAAGGTTCAGTACTGTGCACTCTACACTGCTTCTCTAGGCAAACTGATCAGCTCCTGTGGATTCCAGTACCACCTGTACGCGGATGACACTCAACTATACCTCTCCTCCTTTGATCTCTCTCCGGCTCTCCTGGATCGAGTGTCGCAATGACCCTTGGCTTGGGCCATGATAGGGCCTTGGTTCAGGAAGGAATTTAGCCCTTGAGAGGCAGGTTAGCTACTGGCTGTGTGGGCAGATACAGCATACAGAGAATATACAGATTCCAGACAGGAATTACCAGGACTGTAGCAAGAGCAGGAGGGTACAGAAGAAATCTACAGGAATCCCTAAACTGGGGAAGATCCTTAAATGGTCTTCTACCTATGGAAGCCTCACAAAGAATAACAGAGATAGGAGAAAAGGAAAGGCAAAAGTTAAACAAGAGAGACCTGCAGGAAGCCCTAAACTGGAGAGGTCCTTATACTGGCCTCTATAACTAAGAACACAAAACATGAAACAAATACAATAGTCTAAACAGAATCAAAGGATCAGGAACCAGGATTGTAAATCAGACAGGCAAAAGGTCGATACACAGGGTATTAAAATAAACAGAGTCCAGGGAACAGACAGAAATAGTCAAGAATGACAATATTGAATAAACCAGATAATCCAAGATACATATGTGGGAATAGAACAACACAGGAACCTGAACCCAAGGAACAGGATACAGGAATCAGAACTCATGCCAGAGCAAAGGGCTTCTGTGCTGCTGGTGTTTAAATAAGGAACAGGTCTCAGCAATTAGGACAAGTGATCCCAGAACCTTAACAGCACAGCCAAACCCAGGAGCGGCACAGGGTGGAATAGCTAGCCCAGAGCAGGGAAAAGCTGGCCTGGAACGCTACCACCACCAGGGCGCATGGCTGTAACCAGTGAAAAAAGTGACAGAGTCGCTGACTGCCCCTCCACCGTCTCGAATTGGATGTCTTACCGCTTCCTTAAACTCAACCTTGCCAAAACTGAAGTTCTCGTTATTCCTCCCTCGAAGGAGAACCCCAAACCACCTCTCTACAACTAAATGGAATGCTCATTAGCCCAATGCCACAAGCTCGCTGCCTTGGTGTCACTTTTGATTCTGACCTAATGTTCTCTCCCCACATCCAGTGACCAAATCCTAGTTACTAAAGACTCAAAAACATTGCTCGCGGCCACCCCTTTCTGACACAAGATACTGTGAAGGTGCTGGTTCATGCTCTTGTCATTTCTCAACTTGATTACTGCAACTCGCTCCTTAACGGCCTCCTCAACTCCCGCATTGCCACTCTGCAATCTATAATGAATGCAGGCGCCAGGCTTATATTTCTCACCAAACGCACCTCGCGTACATTCCAGGATACAGTTTAAAATACTGATGCTCACGTTCAAAAATCACTCAATAACTCAACAACTCAGCTCCTCCCTACATGTCTTTGTTACTTCGCAAGCACGTCCCATCCAGACAACTCCGGTCAGCAGGCGATCTCCACCGGTTATCGGTCTACACACGCACAGCCAACTCTCGCCTCCAAGACTTCTCAAGGGCAGCTCCAGTCCTGTGGAATGACTTGCCTCACCCTATCAAACTCTCCCCTGATCTTCAGGCCTTCAAGAAATCCCTCAAAACCCATCTCTTCAGATTAGCGTACCACATCACTGATGCAACTCATCCCTCTGCTCACCTACACACATGTTTGAAGCTGCTCCCATTGCCCCACCATTCCCAAACCACTGGCACTAATGATCCTACTATCTAGTGAAATTCCCCTGGTCTTTCTCAACCCCAATCCCTCTCATTTCTAAGCTCCTATAAAGCAGGGCCCTCTACACCTGTTGTTTCCGTTTACCTGTATGTGTTGCCTTTGGTTATTGTAAATCGCTGCGGAAACTGATGGCGCTATATAAATGATGGCAATAATAATTTGTTGGCAAGTTCAGCTCTTTCAGTAACCCCTTATGTCTTGAAATTAAAACATTTTAACAACTTCAACCTCCTACTAGCCTTACCATTATTTATAAAGCATCATATTCTGCAGCGCTGTAGAAGACAAAGATGTTGGACACACCAACGAACAAAAGGATAAAGTCCTATATGCTTAAAACTTTGGGTAAAAATAAATTTAAATTACAAGTAAAAAAAAAATAGATAAAATGCATAAATAGCTACAGGTGAAAGTCCAAACCGAAGGCCGTCTAGAATTAGCCTAGTTTCAAGGGGTTCAGTCTACTGTTCATTCCCCATAACTGCTCCTCAGTAATGCAGGCATGGGGTGTGCATGTGCTGCGAGCAGGCGGGTCAGCTGTACCGTGCACTAAGAAGCAATACCCGTAACCACAGAATCTGAGGTATGATGACGAATCACCTCCTAGGTAATGGTACAGGAACGCCAAAGTTTTGAGCGTTTATAACGTCATACCACGCTTACACAACCACGCATAATCACTTCCGCCACACCTCCCAGGATCCTCTACGCGCTGTGCTCTCCCTCTTCCCCTATCGCGCCTCTCCATATGCACGCCCACTTCCTGACACGCCTCTAACTGCAGTTTAGCTTTTTCCGACGGACCAAGTGGGGACCACACACGGTAGTGACGTCAGCAGCGCCATGGCGAGCTACGGCCAGGTAAGAGATGTGCTCTATCTGTGGTGGGAAAATGCCTGGACTGTCTCATGTGTGAGCAGGGGGGTGGGGCGCACTGTGAAATAATGCTAGCAATAGGATATCACAGTATGGCACGCTGCGTTTCAATACTCCCTGCATTTCATTCACATTATGTCATTACACATGTCACATGACATTACAGCTTCTTTATAGAAATATGGCGTTTAAGGACTTTTCCCCACTGGCATAGACACAGGCAACTCAGAGGGAGACTGTTTCACATCTAGAGTAGCACTAGACATGCCTAGCTGTATGTTCCAGCCAGGACTGAGTGGGGGGTGATTGAAATTCAGTGATTGCTGCTGCTTCAGTCTGTGGCAGCTCACTCACTCAGTTACCTTTTTAATTTTTTATTTTCTATTTTGCAAAGCAAGGAAACATCCCTCTGCCCCCCCCCCCTCCCCCAGCCAGACCGGCCAAAGGGCAGAGCTCCAGCTCATGCAGGATTGTATCTCCTGAAGCATAAAATGGGCATACTACTGTTACAGTAACCCATAAAAGGATGACCCCCCCAACATATTGCTCTGTAACGTCGGCACTCTGATTGTTGGTCTGGTTATTGCCAAGCGAAATGAACGGCTGTACCTTTTCACAGCTGAAGTTGTCGGCATGCCACGGGAAGTGTACAATGGCGTAAGTTTGATACTGAAGTTTACCAATTTGCATGTCCTCCCATTCATCAAAATAGTTCTAGTTTAGGGGTCATTTAACCCCATTCACTAATCGAATTCTCTCGCTTTTTGCATTGACAAGCGCTCAATAGCATATCAAAAGAGCATTTTCATCCGTTTTTTTTCTTTTTTTAAAGCCGGATTAGCGTGTCCGCTGTGGTGAAATAAAATCCTTTTTGTTTTATGACTCTTCAAGCACCCTGGAGATACCTAAAACCAGTTGCAAATAGCAACCCCAATCCTCACTGTAACAAAAAGTTCAACTAGATTACAGCTGCCAGTGATTTGGCAGAATATAGGGAGAGCTCTGTGGTCACTCCCTGCTTGCTATACAGTGATACAATTCAGGGGGTTATAATGATTGATAATCCCTGTATATTAGATACAAGATGTTCCTGCCTGTGTACGGAGATTACAGTATGTCACTGTACAGATATTTTTAGATTCTACTGGTATTTTTTTGGAAGCTGCATTGAGAGTAATCTCATTATGATCACTACAAATTCCCATAAGCAGGAGATCTGAACATTTATATTGTCTAACTTAATGTCACATCCCATGCCGTTTTCTGTAGCCAGCACCCCCCAGCGCGTTCCTCTCTGCTTGCTAGCTGGGTGCAGACTGATATGGGTTCCCTCACGGGTCAGGAACGCCGTAGGTAGCGGCGTGATGTCGCAGCATCCGCCGGGTTTAAAAACAGGCGCCTGAGACCTACTCGTTGCCCTGAAGTGGTTTTACCTCCTTTCAATGCTCGTTTTGTATTTTCTGATATATTACTGTGTATGACCCTTGCTTGTCTGACTACTCATTTGGCTATTAACCCCTTGGCTTCCTTTCTGACTACCCAAACTGGCAAATGACTCTGGTGTACGGCTGACACTGTACTCTGGTGATACGATCCTTGACGTTCTGGTGACTTACTCTGTATTAACCTCTGCTGGATATTTGTGTTATTAACCCTGTGTGTCTGACTCGAGCATCAGAGAGAGAGATTCCACCCATAAACTTACTCCTCTGGTCTCAGGTAATAAGTAGCGTAGGATAGCTGTTCTGGGCCTATTCTATTGGTTATCAGGGACTATTGTGACATTTTATCAGTTACTGTATCTAACACAAAGGTCATTTCTGCCTGTATGATAATGATACAGACCCCATGTGAAATTGTGTAAGATGAAAGACACCATCTAGAGCTCAGAATCTTACATTTCAACTATTCCTGTAAAGGAGAAACGAATACATTGAAAACAAAGTATCTCAAAATAACAGTGTCTGTGTGAAACTTCTATTTTACCGCATATTTAATTGTTATCGTCATATCCCAGGTTTCAAATAACTAGAACATTTTTTTTATTATTTTTTCAACAAAAATCGCTTGGAAGTGAGGGGAGTGTCGGCTCACCAACCAGGCAAACCTAGGTAGGTGATTCCTTCCTTAACAGTGATGCCTAGCTTTGTCATCTCCATCAGAACCACTTCTCCGGCTACACTCAGGCAGGTCAGGAACATCTCTTGCAGCAGGGCTTGGCATCAAAGTCGTGTTTTATTTAGTACACAGACTGATAGTGCATCCCATTTTATACAGGGTTATTTAAAGATAGGTGAAAAGCAGGAGAATGACTGGAGAATGGAAAATTCTAGGTCACACTATCCAAACCAGAAAAAGTTTCCCATTCATCTCACTTTCCAAATTGGCTATTTTGATCTCGCATTTTCCATTCTCCAGTCATTCTCCTGCTTTTCACCGCTTTCTGAATAACCCTGATAGTGTTTTGGAGTAGCTGCTGGAATTATTTCTAGGGGGGCTTTCCGGTGCCGCTTATGTTGCAAAAGAAAAATCTAAACAGCTTGAAAGAAGCTTCCCTTCATTTTTCTTATTCAGCTTTTTCTTGATCTTCATGAAGATTTCCTCCGATCCCAGGACTAGCTGCTACTTGTGACCGTTCCTGCTTGTAACCAGTGGAAACTTGTATACACCTACAATCAGATTGCAAGTCTGAGCTTGTCCTGTACACACTGTGCGCTTTATATTCATAACATTAAATCTTGCTTTTGTTAAAGTTGTTATATTTTTTTATTACAGGGATATTCTGGTTCAGCAGCAGGACAACCTCCAAGTGCTCCCCAGGGTGGTTATTATTCGGGGCAACAATATGGAGGAGGAGGAGGCGGCTATCCTGGATATGGAGCCCCAGCAGCTGGCGCAGCCTATGGATCACCAAACCAAGGTAGACCATATGGTCAACCTGGCCAAGGAGGGGCAGTTCCTGGAGGACACTATGGCAGCCAGCAGGCACATGGGGGATCTTATGGGATGCCAGGATCCAACCCTTACGGTGGTCAGCAACCTGCCCATTATGGACATGGATCTTCAGGTGAGTAGGGCAATCAAGTGATTCTTGAGACTTATTAGTCACGTTTGGGTCCCTATGGACACTTATTCCACAAATATTTGTGTTGGAAAGTCAAACAAGGTGTTACACAAACATTGATGCTAATGCACATGTGACCTATTACTGGGTAAAATGAAACCTGGCATAGGACACCGTTGGATGTTACCCACCAAATCTTTACTGCTTATTTCAATTCTACATCTTTATTATGGTTTTGTTAAAGGGATACCGTATGCTGAAAAGAGAGGGGGGGGGGTTCAGAAAATCAGAGGCGATAAATTTTAATACCCACAACAACCACCAAAGTCACCTGATTTGCCGAATTGGTTCTTCCTCTGTGCGCTATAATTCTGATAGGTCAGCTAGTCGAATGCCTCATGGGCATAGGCTGCTCAGTGCCTCACATCCTGACTGGTGAGGATTGTAACCCAGAAGGCTAAGCCAGGTTGAATGGATCGACAGCCTCCTGGATGGAGGGAAGCCATCTTTGCTTTGGAAGGCTGCCACAGCCTCTCAGATATCCCTAAGGGGATGGGACACCCAGCTCAGCAGGAGCATCTTATTGAGACATTTGTCATTGTGGCTATAGTGTTACTTTTTGAAATATTCGGTGTTATGGTATCCTATGCAAGACCACATGCTTTTACTCATGATCTGTGTAAGAAACCTTGATGAGATTTAAAGGTTCTTGGAAATGTATAACATTATGCAGTAGAACAAGCACTATAATAATGTGAGCAGTGAGTGACTACTATGATTAGTGTTATGGAAACCCTGACTTCTCTGAACGACCTGTAGAGTACTAATAGGTTCGCCACCACTATTGTGTTTTTTTTTTTTTTTTTTTTTTTTTTTTTTTCCTTCTCGTTGTCGTCAAACCAACCAGCTTCTCTGTACCATGCACAGGTAACATTCCTACAGGAGTTGACCCTGAGGCCTTCTCCTGGTTCCAGTCTGTGGATGCCGATCGCAGTGGCAACATAACTTTCAAAGAGCTGAAACAAGCCCTGGTGAACACCAACTGGTCCACATTTAATGATGAAACCTGCGTTATGATGATAAGTGAGTCGTCAAGTCTAAATTCTAATACATTGTCCTTTCTGTAAGTGGGTTATGTAATCATTTTGGGGCTTGCATCATTTTTATTTTATTAAGATCCTCCCTAGACACTTTGAAAACATGACCCAGTGTACTGCTAGAAGCTTCCTGTTCTGTCTTCCTATCCTGCTTGGCAGAGAGCCAAACTCTTGCCACAGACTACAAAATCCACTGTTTATTTGCCCAATACCAAACCCAGTGCCGTACATAGGAACGCTGAAACCGAATTTCACAAATACAAACATATGATTACTAAAGGGGGTTATTCAGAGAGAACCAAAATTTCAGTTCTCTCGTTCGGTGCGTTTCGGCAAGTTGTTTTTTTTTTTTTTGTTTGTTTTTTTTTTATTAACGTCACCGACCCTACAGTGATTTCAATGTTCGCCAGAGGGACCTCGAAGTGTGCCAGACTGCCGAATGTACACGCCGAACGCAGCCGCCAAAATGAGGGGTTTAAAAAGGCATTTAAATCAATAAAAGATGCATGAAAATAATAAAAAAGGTCTGTTTACAGAATAAAAAAATTAAACAATAGAAAATATTTCCCGACAAAAAAAAAATATTTATTTTTGCCGCGAGTGACAGGTTGAATAATATATATATATATATATATATGTCTATAAGGGTTGTGGTGAGATAAAAAGCCTCCACACTATAATAAGTGTCTTTAATATTGCAGAAGCCACCTGCACATCATAGCAATTCAAAGAATTGCATCCCAGAGCTCCTGTGCCACATTCACCACAACCCTTATAGACACTTACTTACCTATGGTCCAAGCATCCACTGCAACTGGTCATGCCTGCCTCCTAGCTGATGAAGGTTCAACAAACCTGAAACAGCGCTGTCCTGGGAGTGGCTTTGACCAGTTGCATAACTAGGGATGCACCGATACTAGTATCGATATCGGTGCCGATACCGGGTACTGCAGGAGTACTTGGTACTCCTGCAGTACCCCCGATATTTTTTTCCGATACCGGAAGCCGGCATTGAGCCGGCTTGCCGGTATCCGAGGGGCTGGGGCGGCTGTCCGAATGCTCTATCGGCATTCGGTCAGGCCCTGCAGCGGCTCACTTTGTTTATACTTACCTTCCTTCAGCGACGCCGGGAAAGTCTTCGCGCGCGCGCTCCTTGGAAGGTCCCCAGCCGCGACCACGTGGGACCATGTGATCGCGGCTGGGGTCCTTCCAACGAGCGCACGCGCGGGAACTTTCCCGGCGTCGCTGAAGGAAGGTAAGTATAAACAAAGTGAGCAGCTGCAGGGCCTGTCCGAATGCCGATAGAGCATTCGGACAGGCCCTGCAGCTGCTCTCCGCTCATACTTACCTTCCTTCAGCGACGCCGGGAAAGTTTCCGCGCGTGCGCTCGTTGGAAGGACCCCAGCCGCGATCACATGGTCCCACGTGGTCACGGCTGGGGACCTTCCAAGGAGAGCGCGCGCGCGCGAAGACTTTCCCGGCATCGCTGAAGGAAGGTAAGTATGAGCGGGGGTGGGGGGGCAGCGGCATTATCCATGAGCTGGGGGGGCATATCCATGAGCTGGGGGGGCATATCCATGAGCTGGGGGGCAATTATCCATGAGCAGGGGGGCAATTATCCATGAGCAGGGGGGCAATTATCCATGAGCAGGGGGGCAATTATCCATGAGCAGGGGGGCAATTATCCATGAGCTGGGGGGCAATTATCCATGAGCTGGGGGGGGCAGGATATCCATGAGCTGGGGGGGCAATATCCATGAGACCTGGGGGCTTTATATGAGGTCTGTTCTTATTGGAAAGCGTCACGTGACATAAAATAAAAGTATCGGTACTTGGTATCGGTGAGTACTTGAACAAAAGTATCTGTACTCGGTCTTAAAAAAGTGGTATCGGTCCATCCCTAACCTTATCTTTGCTACAAAGCCACAGTGTGGCATAGCATTGATTTTAGGGTTCTGTGTAATAACAGACCCAGGATGCATAAAAGTGAGACAGATGTCATTTGCATATCCTACCCAGAATTCCTTGCTGCATATGGGGAATGTGGCACAGGAGCTCTGGGATGCAATTCTTTGAATTGCTATGATGTGCAGGTGGCTTCTGATATTGAGATTATATATATATATATATATATATATATATACTCATTCATTCATTCTTATTCAAAGAGAATCGAAAAGCCACCCTGCGGTGTATTCAGCAAGCACCACAGGACTGCCGAAATGGAGGGAAAAGTCGCCAAAAACTCACTGCGAAAGCACACTGAAATCTGCAAAAATATCTGGATTAACTCGCCGTAAAAACCCAAGCAGGAGCCGATCTCACACACAGCGCAGCCGCCGGAAAAAGCTGACACCGCAGACGATTGGAGTGAATAAGTTAAAAAAACAGTTTGCTTGAATGTTTGAAAAGTGAAACGCTGTTTGCAAAGGAAAGACTGAGCGAAAATGTCTGAAATTTACATATGAGGTCCAGGGAATGATAATAAAAAGGGCTATTACAGAAAAAGAACAAATGTTTAAAACAACAGCAAAAATGTTTGGCAAAAAAATCTAAAAATAGACTTTTTAATGCAGAATATTATATTAAACGGTTTATTAGATATTGAAATAAAACGGTAATATTTTTAACATTTGAAGCCTATGGGATTCGCCTGAATGAACCTGCTGAATTAAACCACCGAATGACGGGGCATTTCGGGAACCTTTCACTGCTAGTTTGTGTTCTCGGAATAGCCGAAGCAGTGCATTTTTTATGGGGATTTCACTGTCCTCGAACAGGCACCGAATGTGCAGGCAATTCTCCAGGATTTGTCGAATTGCCTGCTCTCTGGATAGCCGAATGGCCAAGAAAGGTAACCGAACGCAGATTTTCAGCGTTCGGTTCCCTTTCAGCAGCCATTCGAATCTCTAAGATTCGCCTGTTTTAATCCTGTCGAACTGAAGCACTAAAAATCTGGGCATTTCGGTGCAGTTCGCCATTCTTTGAATAGATTAACCATTACTTCTCTATGGGAGAATTTCACTGCCACCGAATTAAGGCGAACTGCACCGTATTTTGCTGGCAATTCCTCAATATTTGCTTTATTGACAGCTTTCTGAATTGCTGAACTGCCACGAAATTGCACCGCACGGGGAAATTCACAGTTCGGTGGCAAGTTCGGCTCTTATATCCCTTTTAATAGAAACAAAAAATATGAACTGTATACAGGCAATTCAAATGCATTGACACAAACAGAAACGGAGACTATAGAAACGGACTATATCAAATGAATACAAACGATAAACCTTCAAATTATTTACTAAACCTAAGGGTAGCATTACTGACAGTATTAATATAGCTAGAATAAAGGAAGATTGGAAATTGTAAGTATTGTTATTCAAACTATTTGGGTAATCCTATGCTATACACACCCCGATAATGGAAAAATATGACAGCAAACTGCTTGCATGTCTTTCTTGCTTCCTTTTTAAATGAATGATCTCTCCTGTATTGGCAGGTGGAAGGTCTGTTGCGGGGGGGGGCGGGTTGGCGGCGCAAGAACCCACCAAGATATCTGTCCCTTGAGCAATTATCACCTGTAACAGAGATACACACTAAAGTGTGTGATAAGTCACAAGAAATATGATTTTTGTGAAAATATCAGGGAAAGATGATTGTTCGTCTGAATACAAGCTTTATAGTGTGGGCCAATACAAAATTCTATTCTCTCTGCATAAATGATGGAGGAATTGTGTCCCTCCCCCCTCGACTTGATCCCTTGTCTGGTGCATGCACTCTATGCTGCAAGGAGGGAGGGGGCAGAGCCAGAATATTACAATGCCATCTGCCTGCATGCTCCCTTTTCCTTTTTATTGCACAGATGAGCAGCTTCTCTAGAGTACCCTGAGTCTTTCCAGCTGGTTGTATGGGAGCATGTTCCCACAAGCTCCTACTCCTTGTAGGTCTGGTTTAGTGAAACTGTTCTGTGTCTTCCCACTGGAGGTGACCCTTGCAGACAATGAATTGAATACCACCTCCTGATAAGTCTTTACTAGAACACTTACGTCGCATTGTCCATCACAAGTGACGCCTGAGCTGACTTACTGTGAGAACTTGTGTTATTGGCCTTGACAACTGTTTGCAACTTAAGTGTGATCTCTAATGAACAATTTTATAAGCGTTTATCAGGACGGGTGCTCGTTTGGACTAAATGTTCATTAAACTATCGGACACATTATTTTTTTCTTTTTTTTTTCTTCCAGACATGTTTGATAAGACTGGAACAGGCAAAATTGATGTCTTTGGGTTTTCAGCACTTTGGAGATTTGTTCAGCAGTGGAAAACTATGTTTCATCAGTTTGACAGAGATCGTTCAGGCAACATCAGCCATGGAGAACTTCATCAAGGTGAGCCTGAGAACACGTTTTGTTGGATTGTTGTCTTTTTTTTTCTCCTGTGGGGGTAAAAAAGTGAAGCTGTGGAGTTTCCTTTACACGCGTGTGCCATCAGGCAGCCAGGGTTTTGAACAGCAACTTCACATTTTTATTCCTTTTTTATTTTTTTGTCAAGGCTAAAAGGGGGGTAAATTCCCATTACAGTGCCCCTTTTTTAATCTAGTTCCTAAACCAAACCTTCAATCCCACAGTATTCTAGATGTTGTGAATGATGCTGAACAAACATCCAAGTTTGTTCTCCCCAGAAAATTCTTCTTTTCATTGTGTTCAGTCTTTCTATTGTAATCCTGTGTGTTTTTCTTTACAGCACTATCCCAAATGGGGTATACCCTCAGCCCCCAGCTCATCCAGCTAATTATGGCTCGCTATGGTCAGAGATCTGCCAATCCGACATTGCAACTTGACCGCTTCATCCAGGTCTGCACCCAACTCCAGAGCATGACTGAGGCCTTCAGAGAGAAGGATACTGGGAGATCAGGCAATGCAAGGCTCAGCTATGAGGATTTCCTGACTATGACTGCCACACGGCTTATTTAACATGCAGCTACATCAAGCCGTTCTTAGCACCACATGGCCAACAATGTGACAAACTGCCTAGCGGGATGGTGGTGCCACATGATACACTCCAACGCACAGTTGTTTTTTTTTGTTTTTTTTTCTGTTTTTGTTTAATCTTGTACCAATTCTATTAGGACCCTTGATTTACGTTTTGATGTCTTCCTATTGAAAGCAGTTGCAAGATGCCATTTTAGTCACACTGGTTAGTGCAATGCATTCCATATGAAATATTATTAGTTTGGGAATAAGTTGTTTTAACAGTGGTACAAATCCTATTTGCCATATCCAAGCACTTTTGCAAATGCTGTCTAAATATTTCCCACTAGAGGGACGTAATGGTGTATCATCACTATGGCTTTGTCAGGCACAAAACTTGTAGAAAAGTAAGATACTTACTAGTGTATACATTTCCTGAGTGATCTTTTGATGTCTTGTTTTTATTAAAAAAAATATTATTTTTTTTGTATAACTTCACTAAGGAAAAACCATGTATAGTTTGCCAAATATTATAGGTACCGTCTTCTTGATAGAATAGGTACGTGATAAACCTATAAGCCACTTTCTAATTCCTGGTTTTATATTATTTAAAAAAAAAAACAACATAATTACTGATTTTTCAAAATTAATTAAAAAGTATACATCCTAACTAGCTTTGTATTCATTTTGATAGTCTTATTTTATTCATCCAAGGATTATCATTGTTCCATAAATGATGCCAACATTTTTCTGCTGTACTTTACAATATAAAGTGGAAAATCACATTTAGAAAGACCAAACAAGATGTGGAAGGCCTTGCTTTATACAGTGTTATATCAATGGTTTTGGATATCCCATTATCATTGCTGTTTAAGGACACAGCCACAGGGGTGGAGGGAGAATGGATGCTCTCTCCACACAGATGCCCCTGTGGCCCCCTCTCTGAGAGCACAGGTCTACAAATTGCGAGCTTCCTATCTGACATCTGTCATAGCGCTCCGCCGGAAGTAAATCCATGTTCTTAGTAATGTATGTTAAAGTGCACACATTACATCCTGTGGTCCTCCCAGCTGATCAATCGTTGGGAACGGGGGGGGGGGCACATAGGGATGCAGTAAGATAGTGTAAACAAAAATGTGTAAAGACAACGAGGGCAGGCAAGGTCACAAGGTTTTGTAAGGGTCCTGAGAACGCTGTGCTACAGTGGTTCCCTGCTCAGGTCTCATACTGTTTTAATTTGATGTGCTATTAGAGGGGGCAGAACCATGTGAGGTCACCCAAAAAGCTGAAATGCCAAGGCAGTTGCGTCTGCACAAGAGGAACTTCAGCCCCCAATGTTATTTTCAGCCGTGTTAGGTTTCATCAGTAGGGTGTAGTACAGTGTTTCCCAAACCTGTCCTCAGGACCCTCTGCCTCCCCAGGTTTGACATGTCTGAAGCACAGCACAGGTGATATGATTTGCTGCTAAGTGATTGCAGGATTCAGTTTGCATTTTCCCCCAAGGTGATCTGCAAAATCTGGCCTGGGTGAGGGTCCTGCGGACAGGTTTGGGAAACACTGGTGTAGTAGATGCCTCCTATGCACCTCGAAAAAGGGGTCTACGTCTGAATTACCCTGCTCATTAAGTATGAGCAAAAATATGAAAAGCCGTGAAAGTAAACATTTGTATATATCTGCATCCGTTTGCAGTTTTATATTCCTCATTTTCTTATTTAATTTTTGAGGCCAGTTCTTCAGAATTCATCTACATTGTTGAATTAAATGCGAGTGGAATACAAGGCACCCGCCGGGTTTACCCTCTGCTTACCTGCATTGCTTGTGTGCAGGCAGGTAGGGAAAATCCGTGGCGTAAACTGCACCTACAAAAGAAATGTCCCAAATAAAGTACATTTTTTTTTTTTTTTTATCCTAGGGACTCAATTATCTACCCCCAAATGACACAACAACCCCTTGACAGTTTAAGAGGGCACTTTCTGGTGGAAGGACAGTTTTCATATGGATTATTACAAGTCTTTTGTCTTGTATGATCTGCCAGTTTACGCTGATTGTGGTAGCTTTTCATTTGGTCCTTTTTGAGATCATTTGATTCCTGTAGCAAAGTATATTGGCTGGCCAATTACGGCCATTCAATTTACTTTTTAAAAATAGAATATTTTGAGATTACTAGTTCTGAGATGCTCAAAGTACATTGCTTTACGTGTTGTTACTGTGGAGCTTTGTGATAATCATACACACTGCACATCACCATGGGTTGTTGCTGTGGAGCTCTGTGATATCATGTAGACTGGATATTGCCATGTGTTTTTACTGTGTGTCTCTCTGTGATAATCATACACACCTTACACATCACCGTGTGTTGTTGTGGAGCTATGTGATCTTCATACACACTGCACATCACCATGTGTTGTTGCCATAGAGCTCTGATATTTTTGATGCATTACAACCTGGAATTAAACTGGATTTTTGGGGGGGGTTTGTATCATATGATTTTCACAAATGACTAAAACTTTAAAGATGCACAATATTTATTTATTGTAATACAAACGAATTATGAAAAAACAAAAGCTTGAGCATGCTAAAGTCAATACTTTGTAGAGCAACCTTTTGCAGCAATTAAATCTCTATAAACTTGGCACATCTAGCCACTGGGATATTTGCCCATTCTTCAAAGCAAAGCTGCTACATCTCGTTTCAAGTTGGATGGCTTTCACTGGTGTACAGCAACATGCCAGATTCTCATTTAGTTCGAGGTCTGGGCATAGAACTAGGCCATTAAAAGACATTTAAATGTTTCCCCTTACACCTTTCGAGTGTTGCTTTAGCAGTGTCCTTAGGGACATTGTCCTGCTGGAAGGCGAACCTCTGTCCGAGACTCAAATCTCCGGAAGACTGAAACAGGTTTCTCTCAAGAATTTGCCTGTATGTAGCACCAGCCATCATTCCATCTATCCAGTATCTGCTGATGAAAAATATCAACCAGAAAAAGAGCTAAAAATAGGATAAGCCTCTGCACTATGCCTGCAAAATATGGACAAAAATGGCAACAATGAAAATGAAAACTATACCAAATAAGGAATAAAATAGGTCTGTAGTATGTACCGAGAGCAGTGGCGTCAGTAAGGTTGGTGTAACCCCCCCCCCCTCCCCCTGAGTTTTATTGTTTCCTTTTTTTTTATTTACTCTTCCTCATACATCAGAACTCCCATAGAACACTGAATGCTCATACACAGTGCACATTACTGTGAAGTTTATTGCTGTGGAGTTTTGTGATGTGCTCATACACACTGTGGTAGATTGACCAGGCTTCTCCTGGGGCAACACAAGAATTCAAAGAAAAATATGCTTTATTTTGCATATTGGTCTTATAAACAGGCATAACAAACAAAAAGAACAGTCACAAATTAATACCTACTCCGTCTGGAGACTGACTCAATCTTAATTTCCCTCACTGCCCCACTGATCAGCTACCCCTGAGCCCAGTCGTCTATATATGTCAAAAATATAATCTATGCAAACCGTGGTTTAAATGAACTCATGGTTTAGCTCTTGCTGCCTCCCTGGCAGGCTTTCAGTATCTCTCTGCACACCCCTCACAGGTGCTGCCTTTATCAACCTTAATTTGCATTTTGCATGCCTAGGCTTAACTCTTTGGGTGCCGCGGCTACACAGGACACACTGCTACATACCCTGCCCCCCAGCGTAATACAATAGGGTGGAGCGGCCTTTAAGTGTGGACTACCTTCTGGATCTTGAAGCACAGAACTAAGCAAAGACTATCCCTAAATCTAGCCGATGCACTGTGTCCTCTTCTACCAGGACACCGTTGACTGCCTCGCTGCCATCTATTGTCCCGGTCGTCCACTTGTCTCTGTATCCGTGAGTGTATATGTTTGAATCTGTGTGTGTATCAATGAGTGCACATGTTTGAAACGTTGTGTGTCTGTATCAGTGTGTGAATCTGAGTCTAAAACCATGGGTACATTGAGCAGTAATCGTGATGCATCGCGGAATTGAACTGAATCGTTGACGTGATAATCATAATTGAATCGTGAGACCAGTGAAGATGCGCAGCCCTAGTGTACACAGTAGAACTTCGTAATTGGGGCAAATTAGTGTGTGTTCTTCTTTACTTTTGCTCTGTTCCTTCAAGAACTGTTCTTGTTTTTTTTAATTCACCACAATTCACTTCAGTAAATTTTTCCCCACTCTGAAATGGCCAAAATATTTATTCTCCAGGTTCACATAAAATATTAAGAATAAACATCATTCTTTGATATGTCTAAGAAAATATTCTGTTCTGTCCTTTTAAAAATGCTATCCAGGTTTTGCAGAAACGCCTCAGTCTTTGTATTCTCCAGTGATTACTAAGGGTGATTTTACAGTTTTAACAGCAGAGTGACCTTTACTCTGTTTATTGCGTCATGCTTTCCTATATGTAAGGTATTTGAGATGTAGGTGTTGGTTTCATCGCAGTGTTCAGCTGATAATGTGTTTTTTTTTCTTTCTACACAAGAAAAGCTCTCAAGGGCTGACATTGTGTTACTGCACAATCCCTTATTATAACTCATAAAGATTGTCCCCATGTACTGTCTAGCACTGTCTAAACGTTATTCCCTAAGTGACTTGATGAAGAATGAAGTGCATAGGAGGGATTAAAATGTATAAGGATTAAAAGAATAAAAGGGACTTTAGAGGGGAGAAGACATTGAAAAAAAGTTAGCACAGGAAGAAATGAGGTGGATATTTCAATTGACAATCTGGCCCCGTGACGGTTAAATGACCCACTTCTTAGATTATTAACCCCTTCACTGCCAATATCGAGATATCTCGGGCTTCAAAGGCATCATCTGGTGCCCTGATATCGAGATATCTCGGTATGCTGATCTGCAGCCCAAAAGCAAATGAAATTTGTTTGCTGCAAATGAATTTTGTTTGCTTCTGGACTGCAGAAAGTACCCCAAAGTATTAGCCCTGTGGGCATAATGCCCAAAGAGCTAACACTGTAAAATCAGCTGCTCAAAGCTCTGAAATATCGGGCTTTCAGCAGCCGATGCAGGGAGAAATAGAAGAAAACAGACTAGCCGCTCAAACCTCTAACTCAATTTGGCACTAGGTGGCGCCATTTACTGGCCAAAAATAGGTTATTTACATTAAGAAATACAATAGGTATAAGCTCAAATATTTCTTACTTTAAAATTAATTAAAAATGATTTTACAAAATAAAAACAAACATTGGTTTCTGACAATGTTTTTTTGGAAAAATCACTTGGTATTGAAGGGGTTACAGAAGGTATTCCCTTGAAGTAGGATGAAGCCTTATAATTAGACAGGGAGTAGGGCAATTGTAAAATGTATTAATATTTTATCATTTTAATAAATAACCAAACGGAGTATGAAGGGAATTCTGGAAACTGGTTTAGGAGTAAAAGGTCAGCCTTAGAAGTAGAATATTGGAGGAAGAAGTATTGTTAAATTGATACAATTTTCCTTTTATGGTAAATGGAGTCTTCCAGTGGAACGTAAAAAGGAATGTGTATATGCACAATGAGAAACTGAAAGTGTA
Source organism: Leptobrachium leishanense (assembly GCA_009667805.1). Classification (NCBI taxonomy): domain Eukaryota; kingdom Metazoa; phylum Chordata; class Amphibia; order Anura; family Megophryidae; genus Leptobrachium; species Leptobrachium leishanense. Next base: position 238,485,112 of record CM019064.1, on the reverse strand, counting down.
CACTTCATGATGGAGCGCAAGGAAGGATTAGTACTTGATACGCGTGCCCAATAAAGTGATGAATGGGCTTAAGGCACATGTGCGAGAAGATGAATTTGGCGAAGGAGAAATTGAAGTGCGGAACCTATACCGAATGGAAACTGAAAAAAAGAAGGAAGAGGACGCCTACAGAGGATTTTAATTAAATGATTATAGAGAACTAGAAGAAAAAGGCCAGGTTGGAGTATGAAAGCGGAGGGACAGTGGCACCTTGAAGTTGACTTATGCGCCAATCCAGGAGAGCCCTTGGCATCTTGGGCTTTAGATCACATGAGTTTCCTGATAAAAAAATAATCAAGTGAGGATCTCCTGCACTATGTAGATGTTTATGTTTTTTTACAGGTTACAGGGTTGGAAGAATTGAGAACAACTAGAAAGGGGAGCACATTAGACGTGCACAATCAAAAACAATTGTTTAGTGTCAGTGCGTTTGTTATGCTACCGTGATTCGTATTTTGGATCGATTTGTTATTTCATGAGATCGGTAATTTGTTTCTATTAGTTGTTTTGTGTTACTGAATGATTTGTTATTTCAGAATTTGAAATGGATGAATCCCCGGTTTCAGCACAAAGGACAGCAGCTCCGCGGGGCTCCGGAGCCTCGCAGGGTTGCTGTCCTTGGTACTGAATAGGTTTCAGCACCAAGGACAGCACCTGTTGAACGCAGCCAGACTGAAGAAAAAAAAAAGCCTGTTTTTAAAATAATTAGGAATCCAAAAATTTCACCAAAAAAATCCCAAGAAATAGACTTTTTGTTGCAAGTAAACAAAGAATAAATGGTTGAATAAATATTTAATAAAAACAGGGAATATTTTTTACATTGAAACCTATGAGATTCTCCCGTTTAAACCTGTAGATGAAACACCGAAAAATCAGGGCAATTCACTGTCCGAATTTTGATTGATTTGAACTAAAATGAAATGCACAGCTCTAGAGCACATTGTCGGATATAATCTCTGCACGTGAATACAACACGTTTGTATATATTGGATTTATCAGCCAAGCCTCCAATATGTCTATATTGGACTTACTGGACCTACCTCGGCAGTCGTCTCCAATATATCAGGGATTATTATTTCATAAGAAACTTATACGAGACACAAATATCAATCGTCTATATCTCTTAGAAATTATCCTGAATTCTTTTAATTGTCTGTGTTTTGCTTTAAAAAATACAATAATCAATAATCGGATAAAAATATATATATATATTTATTACGTATACAAAAGAATTTCAAATCTCATATCATAAACAACAATTTATAAACCACACTCCATCAGCATATAAAAACTAGCTTCACAATATATGTATCGCCGGTTAGTAACTGCATATATGATTAATATCATTTACCTTATCAGTTAGTAACTAATACACAAATGGTTAATAAACATTTCTGCTTAATACAACATGCATTTCCCAGCAAACAATGTTTAACCAGCCAGCTCTTATAGATATATATATATCTCTATGCTACATGGATCAACAAAAGATGAGCTAATTTATTGATAAGTAATAAAAACTTATTTAATGAATCCTCCCCTAATCTCGAGAATTAAACTTCTAATCTTTTGCTTTTTATTTTGTAGTTCTATAATTCCTTGCTCATTAATTTTAATCACAGTAATTTCCAAATTCAATATATATATTGGTATCAATCATGCAACATTTCTTTAGGAATAAATCCTTATATCCACTTCTTCATACTTCTATCTGCAGAATAGAATTACTTAGAATTTGGATTTTAACCTTATCCGAGAAGTCTCAGTCTACGTTGCAAAAATCTCTACAAATATATTTTTACATTAATTCCTTATTTCATACATTACCTGTCCAATTTGGATGTTGATGAGTCTGCCTTGGAATTTTCTATGTAATGCTTTGTTTTGGAATATGTGAAAATTATCGATATTAGATAATCAATGCATGTGAGTTAGAGATTTGGTGAGAATATTAATTGCCTCATGTCTTGGGATCTGAGTGCATGGTGATGTGAGTCTGATGTGAGTCTCTGTCTGTTGGAATCTCTGACTCCTCAGCGTGTCATGTATAATGAATATCTGAGTGCATGGCGATGTGAGCCTCTCCGCTGGAATCTCCCGACTCCTCAGAATGTCATGTATAATGAATGTCTGAGTGCATGGTGATGTGAGTCTCTGTCTGTTGGAATCTCTGACTGACTTACAAAAGAACCTTTGCCGCCTATTATACCCAATTTGACGTCATGGATAATCAATAATAATATGAATCATTATTTTTAATATCCTCTAGAGGGCAGTATTGCACTTATATTAATTCCAATTAATTCTTTTTAATAGTCCTATCTCGGGTCAAAGGTCAGACTAACTTAACAAAGAACCTTGTCTTCTAACTACTAGACTGTCTCTGTCTTGAGATTTATAGTTCTCCTCCCTTTTGGTTGCTTAGATCAGCTAGTCAAATGGAGCCACATGCTGGAAAATTTTTCAACACACGCATTGAATACACTTCTAGAAGAGAGGAGATACAATCTTGAGGAGACCAATCAACTGATTGAACTAAAGTCAAAAGAGTTTTTAGGATCCACACAAGAAGGTGACGAACAAACCTTCACAGAAAAAATGGAGAAAGCCTTGACTAAGCTGGAGGAAGAATTGATTAAGAAAAAAAGGAAGAAATATGCTAGAGATAAACAAGATTATGAGAAGGGCAATGTATGGAGATCAGAAACCAATAATATAAAGATAACAGAAGAAGAAGAACAGGACGCCTTTGAAGACGATCCTGATCATATAGAAAACAAGAACAGCAACAAACTCACCCCTAGAAATCCCGCTAGACGTCCATCTTACCGAGGATTTAGAGGGACACCATCCCGGGGACGTATACAATCATACAGAAATAACCGGGTCTATAACAAAGGACCAAGGATTAACAACCCTCAGAGATATTATCAAAGACAATACAACGGACCGAGGGAAACCAACCAATATGAAACATACAGGGGATACAGAGGAAGAGCCATGCAACAGCAGAATTGGAAAGCTGAATACAGATACCCCAGAGACAACTATACATACAGACAAAACAGACAGACCAAAGGAACTCCCTATAAAAGAAGGATCCTGCGATCCCCTAAAGAGAGCACCTACCAATCCAACAGATTCAATAACATCAGGAATACAACTGAGGAACGTAAGGACCTCAATGAGGTTTTTCACCCGGCCACGCCGAAAGATCAAAGAAAGAGGAGGCTGGAACAAACCCAGCAAGACTGGTATCCAGAACCAAGAAAAATGGGAGAAAAAAGAGACGTGGACTCATCCAGATCACCAAGCAAAAAAGCAAGGATAGATTAAGAGGTAAAAGAGGTGGAAAGAAAAGAATTAGAACCCTTACCAGATCCAAACCCGAAACACAACAAAGAGAAAATGACGGAATTTTCAACCTATCTGAGAAAATCCTCACGATAGACCAACAACGAGTTCTAAGCAAAGGGCTGAAATTTGCACCCACGCAAAGACTGAATCATTTCTCTACTTACATCGACTTACAGAAGTTTAAAAGAAAATTATGTCTTAAGAAATATTTTCTAAAAAACCCACTTGAAAGGGCACCACAACTGCAATACTATAAACATACAGACCTTAAGGAAAAATCAAAATTCTATCCCAGATCCATGATATCACCAGAAATCTCAACTTTTGAAAAAATGGTTACCAGGGAAATGGAACAAATCAAGATGGGGACCAAAAACAACCTCACGAAAAAAGAGAGAAAGGCCCTAGACGAACTTAGAGATGATGATTCCATTGTAATCAAACCAGCGGACAAGGGAGGAGGTATCGTGATCCAAAATACAGAACGCTATGAAAGAGAATCTCTGAAAATTCTTGACGACCCAGAAACATATAAAAAATTGAATAAGGACCCCACGCAAGATATCATAACCCGATTCCATCAATACTTAGATGAAGGAGAAGCGACGGGCATACTTAATGACAAAGAACACAAGTATATGAAGATCCTCAATCCGCAGAAACCCACCTTTTACCACCTCCCCAAAATCCACAAAAACAAAGAGAACCCTCCTGGGAGACCTATCATCTCCGGCGTGGACTCTATATCCAGTAGAGTGTCTGAGTATATAGACAAACTATTGCAGCCTCTAGTGCATAAAACTAAATATCACCTCAAGGATTCACTAAGCATCATCAAAGAACTTAAGACGACACCATGGCAGGAAGACTTCATACTTGTCACATGCGACGTAAAAGCCCTGTATAGTAACATTCCGCATAAAGAAGGAATAGAATCCATCAATAAATACCTCAAGGAAGAAGACGATATCCCCATCGAACAAAAAGACTTCATATTAGAAGGGATAAAACTTATACTAGAAAATAATTATTTTTCCTTCAACAGAGACTTTTATCTTCAAACGAAAGGTACAGCAATGGGAACAAGGTTCGCTCCCAGTTTTGCGAACCTCTATATGAGTAACTGGGAAGAGAACATCACCGCAGGGAGAGAAAATAATATCATCCTATATCGAAGGTATATTGACGATATCTTCATGATCTGGAGAGGAGGAGAGGAGGACCTGACTGCCTTTTTAGGCGAACTTAACTTGAAAGACCAGAATATTCAACTAGAAAGTACTTGGAGCCATAACACCATAGACTATCTGGATCTCACCGTCTTTATAGAAGGAGACACTATCAACACCAAGACCTTTTTTAAAAAAGTGGACACCAATAGCTACATAAATATGAATAGTTGCCACCTCAAGAGATGGCTAGAAGGAGTCCCCAAAGGACAATTTATCAGAATGAAAAGAAATTGCTCCAAAGATACAGATTTCAAATCCCAAGTCAGCAGACTCCAATCACAATTTATTGAAAAAGGCTATAACAAAATCCAACTGGAGACAACCGCAAATGAAGTCGCACTCATCAACAGAGAAGAGCTCCTGGAATATAAGGATAAAACCACCGCAGGTCCTGACTACTCGACTGTCCCATTCATCTTCTCTTACAGCCAACAGGACAGAGATTTCCGCAACATCATCAAAAAATTCTGGCCAATCTTACGTGAAGACCCCCTACTACAGGATATCTTACCCTTACAACCAAGGATTATCTGCAGAGGAGCTAAGAATTTACGATCAAAACTTACCACCAGCGAATATGTGGCCAGAAAAACGCAAAACCTGAATAACCCATTCAAACAAAATAGTGGCTTCTTTGGATGCGGCAATTGTATCAGCTGCAGAAGCTCCGGAAACAAAAAAAGACATATCACCTCTGTCGAAAACAGACGAGGAGTCTGGAAAATAAGAGATATCCTTACATGTTTCACATCCCACGTGATCTATTTACTCATTTGTCCATGCGGGCTCAAATATATTGGGAGGACAACGAGAGCCCTCGGAGTAAGAATTAGGGAACATATACGAAACATAGAAAAAGGCATCGAGACGCACAGTGTCCCAGCCCATTTCAAGAAAGTCCATAACTGTAACCCATTTAATTTACAGTTTATGGCCATCAAACGCATCAGGAACAACAGAAGAGGAGGCGACCTGGCCAACAAGCTAGGACAAGAAGAAATGAAATGCATCTACGAGTTTAACTCACTACACCTGCAGGTCTAAACAGTGACTTTGAGCTCTGCCACTTTCTCTAACATCATAGCGGTCTCCTCCAACCCACACTGATCTCATTCTCTCTCCCTAAGTACCCACCCTTAAAAGTAAAGACGCACCCTTTGCCCGAATACCAATTTCTATTAATTATAGAAATACAAGTCAGCTCACCCCAACCATACCAGCTATTCGTCCAGCTTTCTATCTAAGTGACTAAATAGATTTTTTCTACCCCCATATAATGGGATACCTTCTAATATGTGAAAACCTATAGCAGGACATCTATTCTGCCCAAATTTTATTTCTTAAATTAGAGGACATATACTTGGATACCTTCTTAAATGTACAAAAGAATAGCAGGGCGCTCTTCCTGCCCAAACCTCATTTAAACCCCATTTAAATCTCATCAGTGTTCTCACTACTAATAGAGGACTCATACTGAGATATTTTAAAATATGTGCTTAAGAACAGCAGGGCGCTCGTTCTGTCCAAACTGTAGCACCTATCACAGATTTCCTCCCTTTCTTATTCAGCTAAATCCACCTTAATCTTCCATCTGGTCAGGCACTTTACCGCCACAAACTCCAATCTACCCTATGGGCACATACTGGCTACGATTTTCACAGTGTACCACTCTTTACAAACATTGGTTATAACTACAGCAACCTTTTTGACCTGTCTCGGCATCCGGATCGTTCCTTTTCCATGGAGTAACCGAAACTCTAAAACCGATTGGCTCATTATGGACATGTGACCCGACAAGCGACCGAACCAATGAATTTCATCGCTATACGCATGCGCAATAGCAACTGCATCAAACCGAAAGTAAAATAACACTGTATATAAACCGGACTATCATTCAAGGGGGTCATCCAGCTGAAGAGGCCAGTCTAATCTGGCGAAACGCGTCCTGGACCCCCCCACTATCTTTTCATGCTGTTGATCATTGTGATCTTTTTGTTTTTACACAACTTCTGTTGTTAATTTTATTTTACTCAGCCATTAAAGCACTTTTTCCCACCTACCCTGCATCTGAGTCCTTCCTGGCCAGGTCCTTTATCCCGCAGGACAGAATCCAGCTGTCACACAGAAAGGATCGTTCCAGCCCAGCGGAGACCGTAAGCGGAAGAGACCGACAAGGGATTAACCAGCGGTGGGAAAGAAGGGAGCCCAGTCGCCTCTACAGACTGGGAAGGCGAATTTGAGTGAGCGTGGTCTTAGTACCAGCTCAGGACCACGTGAGTTGCCATTTTTTTGTAACAATACACCTCTAGTAATTGGTTTAATGCACTATCATCTTATCCCTTACCCCGAGGCCCCGCTCTGACGAGAAAAGGAAGAAAGAAAAGATTTTTCTCATATTTCTTCAAATTCTGACCACAAGGTGGCAGCAGATGATAAGAAAAGAATTTTTCCTTCCTTCATCCCTCAAGCTGTTCACAGAGAGACACTGACCTCCTTCTACCACAAGAGGTCCCCATACCCCAGCAAAACTACCTTCGTGAATTCAGGACATATTTACTTGCTTTGAAAGGACAATATATTTCCTGCTACCTAGGAATTAAGCCTCCTATTTATGTCTAATTGATGTTTATATTATGTTTATTATGCCATATATTGTGTACTCCTGACTCCATACCATATTAAAACATTGTACATCCATACATTGTACATCCGCATTGTATTTGTAGTGAACATAGACTTCATCTCTATCTCTGCTTTATTGCTTAATACAGATGTATTTTGGCACAAACTCTTGACACATATATTTGTCTCTGCCGTCTCCATACCTACGGAGACAATCCATTAACTTTAGATACCTTACATTCCATTCTGCTACCACGAGACTGTTTCACTAGAAACACTCATTCAAATTACTCGTAAAGAGGATTTCTCTAGTTCAGCGCCCATTCGAGGATATCCCCCCCCTTTCTTTTCCTAATTTAACAAAGAACCTTGTCTTCTAACTACTAGACTGTCTCTGTCTTGAGATTTATAGTTCTCCTCCCTTTTGGTTGCTTAGATCAGCTAAATTCTTTCCTGGTTAACTCACAGAATACATTCTTTAGTAATTTTTATTATTTACCAATTATATACTTTCTACAATATTTTGGAGTATATATTTCATACTGTAATTATAATAAAATATACCTTGATTATAAACATATATTTTGTGAATATAATTCTATGTTACAGAATATTTAACTCTTATTCCTATACCCAAAAAAACAAAATCTCTTTTGTTTTAGAACTTCTGACAAACCAATAAATTTACTTATAACATGTCTTAGCATTATCTCACATTCATTCTAGGTTCCTTCATGTCTGGGACTTCTTAACCCAGGAATGAACTTTGTAAAAAAAAATCTTGTTCATTTCTAAACCTAGAGAATATTTTGAAAGAAAAACGGTCTTTAAAACAAAATGGCTACAGGCATCCATTTTAAATCTCTCCTTTTCTGTGTAATATACCCGACAACATCCGATCGGAAAGAGGGCGCTGTGCATATATACTGTGGTGGAGCTGCTATGTAAGCGAAATATGATGCTGCCTGTGCTGAAACCCCGCCCCCTCCTGTGTGCATGAGAGAGGAGAGGATGCTGTCGGTTAGATAAAGCCCAGCCCTATCTCTGTGTGTGAGAGGAGTGTCTGAGGTAACAGAAAGCAGCCAAGAAACAGTCTTGCAATAAACCCCAAAAACTGTAGGTGACCCATTGAATAAAAAAGGAATATCTGAATTTTGTCAGTATATAACATATACAGAGCTATCCCTTTGAACAAGGGTGCTCAAAACAGAGTGAGTGGCTTTCTTATAGGGATATAATGTAAAGAAAAAATGTTTTAACATAGATATACTCCGCAATAGCATGTAATGTTTTGTTTTAAAAGGTCCCATGTATGGAATACTGGACTTTCATTCTATTAAGGATTGCTTTTGAGATAAGCTAGCATATACACGATATATTGGTGGTCCTCACTGCATGGAATATAAAGGTGTTTTAAGAAGTGGTCAGATATAAGAATTGTTTTGCGCTCCACTAATTGGTTTATTTTCAATAAAAGCAGCCCTGGTCTTGCAGAAGGTCAGACCTGGGCCGCAATTTAATACGGCCTGGTAGATAAAATCAGGACCTTTTTCAGTTCAGGAGATTCAAATGTTGATGTACCAGCATTTTGATTTCATTATGAAAATTCAGATTGAACATCGGCTATACATCAAGGGAAACATTGGTTAGGTCTATTCAATGTGTATTTATTGGTATGCAGATTTCCAAAAAAACTACAGATGCTAAAAAGGTGTTGATAGAGGGAATTAGAAGGAAATATTTTAAAATCAGGCATGTCTAGTAGTATTTTTTTTTTTTTTTTAAACAAAAGGGCATAAACCTATATAATGCTAAACAAAAAGATTTTTCAGCCGATTTAGGCCGGGGTCAGATGAGCTTTTTTTTCAGAGCAGAAGGAACGTCTGTGAGAGTGGAGGTTCCTTCCACTCTGACGCCCGTGTGGCCACCTCGCTGAGCGCAGTTAATGCGCTCAGCGCTGCAAGGCTCGATTCTCCTATGGATGATAGCACTTTGCAGCCCTGTCAAACGTGCGTCATATCATAGCGTGTCGAAGGGGAGGCTTTCAGCACGTCCGCTGTAACGTGCACAATTTGTACGCGTGCTACAACGTGTGGCTGTCCCTGTCGAAATGCTGCGATGGGCGTCAGGAGGCACCTCAGTAAGGCACTAGCCTCACCAGCCATCTTTTTTTAGACCAATGCCATTTTTTGAATAATTGACGCCGACCGAATTCTTTCAGCTGAATCAACGGATTAAAAAAAATGAATAATCGGAAAAGAGTGTCCGCAAGCAGCCAATATTTTGTTTTCGAAAAATTTACATTATTATTAATGCAAAATGTTTTATTGAGGCAGACATAGGTTATCAAATGCTCGCCTTTGTGCCAGTGATCCCAATTGGTTTTCTGTTCATGCAACATCTAAAATTTCATGGAATGTAAAAGTAATGTATATGTGCATACTGAAATCACAATTCCTCAATGTCTTTGTACTATACAGGACATTACAGTGCCAGATTAGACCAGAGATTAGGGGTTATAGTAAAAAGAAATACATTTCTCAGCTAATTTTCAAATAATTCTTGACAGCATCTTTTAGCCCTTAGTAATTTGCAGGTTGATCAATCACCAAAATACAATCAACTATAAAAAGGTGTAGATAAACTCTTTGAGGAGAGTAAAACACTTCTACAGGGCATTCAAGTCAAAATGACATGCTCTATTGGAAAAAAATAATAAGCAATGTAATAAAATCTGAGGTGATGTGAGACCAGTGGTGTATAGAAAATACATAATCACAAACAGTGCAACATAATATGTTGTTAATGGTGTTCCTTTTTACTCTACATATATCTGGATTCCAGATAAATTCATTACACTACATGGCAGTGATGGCAAACATGGGACTGCAGTTGTTTTGAAGTGGTGTGCCCCATGATACTCCTACAGCCTACAAACCATATGGAGTGCCAAGGTTTACCACCACTGCTAGAGAGGAAGTCACATTTATTTAAACAGCATATGTAGGTAATAAAAAGTTGGCTAGTAGGACCAACAGATTCAGATTGCCATTTATCTGCGTCAACAAATCATTATGCAAAACAATGGTGTATATACAGTATTCATGCAACATAATCTCTAAACCAGGGAAAGGCTACAAATATTGCTATTACACCTTTTTCAATTCTTAGTAAATCACCTCCATATGGTTTTGGTTGAGATGAAAACACAATGATTAAGTGGCTTCAGTCCACTTGTCCAGTTGATTGCATGTTCTTACCATCTACCATCTATCTCTGCTGTTGCATGGGACATTCATACAAGTCACAATTAAACCTGCCATTAATGGAAAAATTTTGTTTGCCAACAGGGACAGAAGTGACATGCACCCCCAATCATTTTAACAGCTTGCTCATATCACTGGTTCTGTTGGTCTTCAAATCGAAGGAAATATTTTGCTGATCGGTGTGTAGAGCAAACATACATCTGGCAAAGGCAGGATATATTCACGCATGTATGCATTAGAGGAATTTATGTTGGGAGATGAACTCCGACTGTCCAAATATGCGTTTGATCCCTCATTTAGCGTCCCAAAGGATGATCTTTTCTATGACCTCCACTGGGGGCCCTATTCCAGTTGAGCTGTTTTAATTTAGCTCCCACTTACTGGGGGGGGGGCATTATGAAGAGTAGGGTCGATCCATTGCCTCCTCGCATTGCAAACAGTTCAAGTGTCCTTCCACAGCTACACCGTACAAGTGTCCATGGGCTACAGGAGAAGATACCAGAATTAACACATGGCGGGCGCTGCAACCCTGGATTAATTAGCAGCTCCCACATAAGAAAGAGCCAATCTGCGTATATAGCACCTTGCTGGTAATAGAGCCAGTAATAGGGTGTCACTCATGGTTAATGACTCATACCGTCATATGACATTTGTGGCTCCCACTTACCAGCTCGGCTGGGGTAGGACAGAAGAGAAAATCTGAAGTATCTGCTTTTTTCTTTTAAATCACAAGTTTCCTTTTCTAGTTGTTGCCATAATTAACCAGGGTTTCTTCAAATGAAATCTATACATTTTTCCACTTGCAGAATACTAAGACACAATGAAAGTCTAATACCTAAAAGTAGTTTACACTTGTCTGTGGTTCCTTCGTAATTAATTAAATTCCCTATTCTTTATCGTAATGAGCGATGGAAAATTTAGGTGCTATAGAAAAGATACTCCATGCACAGATGTGCCAAAGGGCACAACACTGCCCATCTTTGCAAATCCAATTCCCTTCCACCCTTGTTCTCCAGCTTGTGCTACCTTGATGCCAAAGTCTCTTCAGTGCAATCTTCCATCAGACTTTACTGCTCAGGAGGGGGAGGTAGTGGAAATCACATGATAGTAGAAACCGCCATGAAATCTGTTACCTCCTTTTATAGATTTTGTATATCTTTTATCTTGGCATTTTATTCACCTCAAGTTGTTGTTACATAGGCTGAAAAAAGACATGCGTCCGACTTCGAGTTCAGTCTTTCACACATCACCTACTGCTATTGATCCAAAAGAAGGCAAAAAACCCAGTCTGAAGTGCTCGCCAATACGCAACAAACTGGGAAAAAAATCCTTCTTGACCCTAGAATGGCGGTCAGATTTCTCCTTGGATCAAGAAGCTTTTATCCACATATTAAATATTATAACCCTTAATATTATGTTTTTGCAGGAAGTCATCCAGTCGTTGTTTAAAAGTCTATACAGTCTCAGACCCAACCACCTCACCAGGCAGAGAATTCCACAGCTTTATTGTTCTCATAAAATAACCCTTCCTATGCTTTAGGCTGAATTTCCTTTCGTCCCGTCTAAATGGGTGACCTCGTGTCCTGTGCATAGTCCTGTTAATGAATAGGTTTCCAGACAATGGTTTATAATGGCCCCGTATATATTTATATAAAGTTATCAGATCCCCTCTAAGCTGCCGTTTCTCTAAACTAAACAGGTTTAAGCTTGTTAATTTAGTTGCCCGTCTCTACACTTTTTCTAGCGCTATAATATCCTTTAAGACAGGTGCCCAAAATTGCACGGCATATTCAAGGTGCGGTCTTACCATGGATTTATACAGATGCAAAATGTTTAACCTGAGAGTGAATTCCCCATTTAATGCACGCTGTTCTCACATGCAAAATATAGGCCATAAATGCAGACGTGGAAAAAAGCTCCAACTCAAAAAGAAGTTAGATATTTTATGCAATCCCCAGTTTGAAAATTTTGTATCTACTGTCAGCTCACTGCAACATGAATAAAACATGTGCTTCTTAAAGAGAATGACCTCCCCATGAGTCAGCCACCCATCGACAGAGACCTCACGCTCTTAACCATGTTAGTTACATTGGAGTTCATTCAGAAAACACAGATGAGTCATAAACAGGTTTATTATTATCTGAACAATTTAATAAATAAAGTTACACTCATTTCACATTTTAGATAAACATTTTTGGTAACATAATTCCATTTAACTTCTTTACAGAAAAATGGTGGAGGTTTCATGGGATGGACACTCCAGAAGTGGAATGCAGTTTTTTGACAGCAGTGTGATATAGCAATATCTGTGTACACAAAATACATAGGAAGACCTAGCATCTGCTTGGTAGGAAAAGTCAAAGACAAAATAGAAAATAAAATCTGAAAAGAGAGGGATACCCAAGCCATTTCCTACAGATTGTCTTATCCATTGGTGTTTAACCTATCCTGCGCATTGGGGCCATCAGTTCATCTTGATATTTTTACTCCTCCCTCCCGTAGCTTCTGGTAGGCAGGGAATGTCTGCATCCGACAGGTTCACAGGCCTGTTTGCCTAACATTCATAGCCCAAACAATACCTTTTGATCCCTGAAGAGCTTATATGATTGTGTGCACTGTTATCCCATCTAAATCCCACAGACTGTGAATGTCCAGTGTCAGCACCACAGGGTAAGCTTAATTACACACAGGCCCCCAGCTACATCCTGCTCTTATTAAGGGATTTTTCTTCTGCATAGTAGCTCAGCTTATCGCCGTTGTGCATAAACAGGTTATTTCCACAAATTGCAGTGGCCAGTTTCTGATGATATCATACATCTAAGGTGTAGGAAAGAGCATAGAAACAGATGATGAAATCACAATTGGGGAATGTGCCATGGGCCACCAGATGTGCAAATGAACACACAAACAAGGTTGTTCATTGCTGGCATCACTACAAGATGGGTTTACCGGACCAGGAGCAATATGGAAAGCTGTAGTAACTCTACATTTCAGCTCTTAAATAACATTGGATGCTCCTGTGGTTGTCACAGGTGCTTACTGAAAGTTGTCCTGCATCCTTTCTCTAAGCCAAAAGTGACAGGGATGTTATCAACAACCGGAAGAAACCGATAACTACAGAAGTCTGCAACCCTAAAAGGTGAGCACACAAACCCCAGTTGTGAAACTGGTCCCCAGTATATGGAAAATACACCTATGACATCATGATTCAGCTTGCAGTTTTCAGAAATAACAGTCTGAAGGTTGAGCTAGATGGTACACTATACCCTAGCCCATATCATAAATATTGAGTCCAAGGACCCATTATTTTTTACGTGCAAGGTCTTCCATGTCAACTCTTCCCCAAACTCCTACCACGAAGGCTTCAATTTCACACTCATTCTCTCCACGAGCAATGCGGAAATATCCCCTCTCCCCCCAGTCTGTACCCCAGGAGTTAGCAGCCAGCTAAAACAGAAGAAAAAAATAGGAGTTATTGATACTACATCATCATTTTGTGACTTCTAAATAGTTAATTGCACAATGTTTTTCAATAATAAAACACTTTTAAAAAAAAAAATCAAGTATTTCAATACTACATGTAAATTTAGAGTTAAATGCCCCATAACACCATGTGGTCAAACCCCAAAAATATGTTTAATATACATTTAAAGTTAGGCTTGGACCTGTATTGACATTGTTTGTGTGACTGTCTCAGACTTCTATCTTGGGGGTAAATCAGTGGCTGGGTTCTGGTTGGAAGATGCTGGGCACTATCGCTTGCCCTGAGCTAAAACTGGGACACCAAGGGGAAAAATTAGCAATCGCCAATTTCCCCTTTGTGTCCCGGTTTCAACCAGCAGATTATGCGGCCCTTAGGCTCGCAGATGCTGTATATTATACATGGGATATTTGCAGGGCCAAATTAAGATCTTTATGGGCCTGGAGCTGAATATTTTGGTTTCTTTTGTTGGAATTTAGTGAAATGAAAACATTTTAGGTTATTTAATAGTGCAGGTACGGGTATATGTAACCAGCCATTGTCTGTGCGATTAATTTTTCATTCAGATTTCAATCATTTAAAGAGTAATCCCCCCCCCCCATTTTATCAATCCTTTGTGGTTATATATTCTATAATGAATTCTTGCTTGGAAACCTGTTACTGCAGAAAATTTACAAAAAAAATATTTTTTTTGTGTTGGAGGATGGTGTTTTATGAATAATATGACTATGTATAAAACACTGACCTTGCTCCCAGTGTGAGAAATGAGGGGAGTAATGGCAGTGCTCATTTTATACGTGACAAATGGACAATGCCACCGCTTTGGAACTAGAAATAAAAGTATTTTTTTTTTGTTCTTTTCTTTTAGATTTTACATGGTTATGTTTGGTATCACTGCAAAGGCCAGACTCTGACCGGTCCAATGACACCTCACCTGACCTTGTGAGGTGTAAAGATTAGTGACGCAGGGGTACAAAGTCCACCCTAGTGTTCTTCGCTGCAGTGCGGCGGTTTAGGGTTTTGATGTATCAGTTCGTAACAACGGATTGTGCCATCACCTCCACACTTGTTGGCGACACAAGAAATGTGATGGTGAGTTAGTGCAGCATCATTGTTCACTTTATAACTGAAAAGTGAAAAATATTGCTGTGTTAGAAAGAAAAAATATTTTATTTTTATTGTTACATAAAACCGGTTTGGTATCATTGGAAAGGCCATGCTCCCATGCTCTGGCCTTTCCAGTGATACCTCACATGACCCTGTAGCTGCTATGGAGTTGGAGATACAGGGGTCCAAATGCCCATCAATGCAAACATAGTTAACCTTTCTCTGGGTCTATTCTGGGGCATGGGCCTGGAGCTGCTGCTCCAACAGCCCCGATGTTAATTTGGCCCTGGATATATGAATTGTTTGTTTGGTTTTAAATTATATAGTTTACATGGGTGCCGTTAAACTGTCTAATGCATGAAATTACACATTATGAAAACGTTAGCCGCACCGATTTTATATGTGATTAAAATATACATCATGGAAGGATCCCACAAGCTTCCAAAGATAAAAAAAGAAACATGCCCACAAACCAGTTTCTAAACCTAGCAGTAAATAGGACCAGTTGAGGAGATCTTAGATAAACTGTCGAAATGTAAAACTCCTCTGCCTATTGCACTTAGTTTTGGACTTCTGTAATAATTTACATTCCAAGCCCAACATTTAATACGGAAACAGAGCTAATGCTCACTATCACGAAGACCTCACTAAATTGTCCTGTGTGGGAGCAGAACATTATTCTGGCTCTGTTCTTGTGCTACAGGGACCAGTCTAATGTTTCAGGTTGAACTGCCTCTATAGCAACATATACTCATTATACAAGTTTCTTTATAAACAGCACAAGTGAGCCAACCGTTTTTACACGGAGAACTGCACATACGTCTAGGGATTAAGCTTTTCTGTCCGCTCTAGCGTGTTGGTGAGTTATGATTCTGGAGACATCCTCTCAGAGACCTTTTGCACTTCAAGCACCAAATAGTATATGCACCGCACCACACCCCACAAGAAATGCCTTACCCAATATTTGCGCATGTGTCCATCTGCTCCTCTTTCCTCGCCCCATCTAATAAAAGAGAGAGACAAGGCTTTAAAAACCGAGATGCAAATTGATAAATTAAGATCTTTTATCATTGCTAGATGGGTATCATAATGCAATAATGACAGTAAAACCAGTGAGTGTAAGAACTACACATCTACAACAAATGCTGTATGCCATTCATACAATGATTTGAAAGCATAAAACCATGAAAGCATCCATTGGGGACGACACACAAATAATTGTCAATTCCTACTTTATACTGTAATCAAATAAGGAAGAAATGCACACCAAGCTAGCTAAATGAATTATCTGCTGAGTGATCCTGGGCATCAGGATGGCTAAGGTCCCCAAGACCGCGTTATATGAAGAAATTAAGTATGGGAACTCCATCATCATCTATTAGGATTTAGCTCATTAAAAGACTGCAACTTAAGCATTGCGACAGCTCCCTCAATAACTTTCCCAAGAGGATAGCTGGAATGCCCCCACAATTTCATACTAAAAACATGATCACCCTTCCTTGAAAGAAAAAAAAAAAACACTATCACTATGTTCACCCAAATCCTAAAAAATATTGTGCAGCTTTAAAAGAGAGGACATGTGTTACTCTAGTGAGTAACAAGTCGATCAATAAGGGTAGGCAGGCTAGTGGATGTTTGTAGGATACTGAGGAAACTTAGTGGGCCAGAGTAACTACCAATGCAAATGGCTTTTAAATTAAAATAACATGGAAACATTTCAAGACGGTCAATAACATATGTAGTAACCTATCAAACAAGACCCTCTTTTCTGTATGGCACACTCGCACCATATGCCCCTGAGTAACCATTCAACATTATAGTGTCCAATTATGCCACCTATATCTTCCCGTGTGCTCATTCGATCAGGAAATACATCTATTTTTGTGTGTTATTGGGGTCAGATTCTGTGGAGAACGCATGCTCTTTGTGCAGCTGCAAACCCATACTATATTAAATCCACACGTATCCATCACCTACTCCCTACATTTTAACCGCTTGTTGGTTACTGCATGCAATGGCTTTTTCCAGTTAGATTACACTTCCTACACCATGCTGTTTTATGAAGTGTCCCAAAAGAACCGTATGTCTCGGATAGCTGCCCTCCCTGTCTAGTTTACCATTTCCTATAAATAGTCATTCCTATTCCTGTCTGGTTCCCCAGATACGTGCCAGGAGCCTATTCCAGCAGAGAATAGGTTACTTCTTAAAGGAAATGCTAGAGTCTCCATGGGTGGAGATGATGTTCAGTAATGTTGCTCAGTACCCTCTGCCCTCAGGGAACTCCTAAAAGGTTTCCTGCCTCTCCTTTCCTCTTGTTTCAGGGACTTGCAAAGCAGGCGAGGCCTGTAACCTCCAGCGACCTCTGATGCTAGAATCATGATAAGAGAGGTATGTATATGATCAGAAATCTGTACAGTGTGAACCTTGAAGTAACAACACTGAAAAACAATTGTGTTCTTAAAACCATCAGTGGGGATGAATTTGAACTACTAACCATTTACTCATCTGTTAAAATCCTAATCTACAATGTCACAGCCTTGACCCCAATGACATGTCAATAAACTGGTTAGAGGACCATACCAGTAATAAAGAATATGATGCCCTCTGTGTGGATTAAGGCTAGGGTCAGACGAAAGCAGTTTTAACGTGCGTTTAGCCGCACGAAATCACGGCCGTGCTAGCAGCAAATGACGTCCAATGCCGGGGAACACACGAAGTACGGCCGCACGAAAGTTCGTCCACGCAACGCAAGTGGCAAACGAACGCATTTTGTCGAGAACGTGAAACCACTAGTACGGACGTACAGAGTGCGATGCGTCTGCTAGCGGCGTGTGTGTGTGATTTGGAGATGTCAGACACTGCTAATGTCCGGCCAACATAACGTCCAGATGCAAAAGTGTTTTATTGATGATCCGTACAAAAACACGAACGCAAATGTGCATCGTATGACCGCTATCGCGTACTCCGTGAAAAATGCGTCCATTCGTTCGAACGCACCTTTTCACAGACAACGCGAAAATGCGTTCGTCTGACCCTAGCCTTAGTCTTGGGCTTGTATAGAAGAACAGCCTGCTGGGGGTTCGGACAATTCCTCTCCTTTAGCAGGTTGTCAGAGCCCTCAGTCAAGGGAAGAAGGAGCACATCAAGCACACCATGACCGTTTAAATTCATGGTAATGATGTCCAGAGGGTTCCTTTTAAGTGCATTAGTCCATATTCAATTACCGTAATAAAATTATTTATTGGAGCATAAAATTCAAAAAAATATTTCCAATGGAGTTAAATTAATGCCATGCACAGGGAAGAGGGAGGGTTAATTATTTCAGAGGATTTAAACACCGTGACCAAGCAGGGAGCAAGATGAACACATAGGAAGCATATAGGAAGAGAGATTAGAAGTAGGAAAAGGGAGGACTGGCTATGCATATTGTATCCCATACTACAGGCTTTCTCTTCAGCAAAACAAAACAGTAGGAGTTATACAAAGACGTAAAGAAAAATAATGCAAGGTGTGCAGAATAATATGGATCAAATGAGACTAAGGCTGGTGTCAGACGAGCGTAGTGTTCACGTCCGTGATTGCGCCTAAAAGTACGTCCGTGATAGCATGACAGGAAGCCCATTGGAGCCTGACACATGAAGTACGTCCGCACTGAACTGCGGACGCACAACGGCCGCGGCCCACGGACGCAAGGCAGGCAAAAACGTACAACCGCTAGAATGGCCGCACAAAGTGCGCTGCGTCCGCAACGTCCGCATAGCTTTGTGTGTGAGTGATGGGACGTGGTCAGACGGACTGCATTTATACGTCCAGCATTTTTCAGGGACAAAATGGTTTTGCTTTTTCATTTATTTTCCCTCCTACATCCGTCAAAATATACATCAGTGAATAAACGGACTGTGTGGCCACTACTGCGTCTTCCGTACTGACGTACGTCCGTGTGCAAGGACGTACAGTCCGTAGAAATCACGCTCGTCTGACCCTAGCCTAAAAGCTGTACATACATAGCTTGGACAAGGAAAGGAGTTTAACTGCAAATATGGGAAAGGGAGAAACAGGATTCCAGCAACCAAGAAGACAGTGTCAAGGACAAAATATTTTGACATAGAGGTCGATTTAAGAAAATCTACAGATTTTCATTACGGTCTCCTTTTAAGGATAAGAGGGGAGTATGAGATTTTTTTGGGTGGGTCAACCAGGGCATTAAGTGATGTTGCACTTAACACCAGCTTTGAGGAGAAGGGATTTGTCAGTGAAATACTGTCTATGTGGAAGTGCAAGATACCTTGGAATAGTGAGATTCCATTTGGAGGTGTTCATGCATCTTGAATGAAGGAGACTTTACAGTACGAGTAGGGAAAGGCACCACTCTAGCTCCAAGCCCAGCTTGTAGCAAGAGTGGAATAGCGATTCCTGGCAATAAGTTAACTACAGGAGACGTTATGTATAGTAGAACGTCTCCTGTAGATATTTTATCGTCAGGTGTGGAGTAAGGCCCTTTTTTTAATACATGAAACTGGTGTTGGATGTGTGTTACATTTGCTGTAAAAGTTAATTCAATACAACCCCTCCATGTTGACTCACCCGGTGATCTTCACAGAGTGGGTGCCATGCCGACGGTAACGCTCAGGCTCATATGCCATCACAGGAGTGTGCCTGTAGATCCCATGCTTATACATGAAGAAATCCTCATGAACCTCCATGATAGCTGTAGTAGATAAAACAGAGCTAAGGAAGCCATAGGCGAATGCAAAATATGGTGACAGAAATCCTGATTTTGCCAAACATTTGTTTCTCAAAAATCAGCATCATTTAAAAAAATTACAAGTGTTGCACCTCCAATTTCTTTTTAGTATCATTGTAAATATTGCCTCATATTTAGTAATTGAGCATCATTGGAGCCAAAATCAGTACAAGGCCAACTCAATCCACAAAACCCCCCTGTGATTTTATGGTCGATATGCTTGGAGTACACCCATTACATACGGTTGCTGAACATACCTTGCACAGGTCCATTCTCATACAATTCCTTCATTATTTCTTTCTCCTGACATTACAAAGAAATAAAATCATCATTATTGGGAAATTAACATGTGTTTGTTCCCTTTTACAGAGAGAAAATAAGCAGTTTACACATGGTATAAAACTGTATATGCTTAATTTCCACTACTTGTACATTTTATTACGCTAGAGGATTTTATGTATGGTTTACAAGAGGTGGAACAGTGCAGATCTGTGTAACAAGTCCTGATTTAAGATCAGTAAGGTTCAGTGTGGAGGTGGCCATCTTGGAATTGCATCAAACCATCAAAGAGGTTTGTGGATTGCTAAATAAAAAGGCTACAGAGAGCATGTGACTTTTAGGGCATTCCAAGGCCAAAAAAAAAGAAAAGCTGAAACAAAATGTGTCGGGTCGGTTTGCTACTGCTCCATGTGTGAATATGCATTTAGCTTTAGTAAAGCAAGAATAGTAGATGGGTAACGGGATGAAGATAATGCGACATCCGGATATAGAAAGAACATGTAATAGCAAAGCAGAAATAAGCCTATATGTATAAGGTGTATGTTACGGAACCCCATGCTCAGACTGGACTGTACTAAAACCTCGCTCCTCTGCTATTCCCCTCATGGAAGCCATTTGTCGGTTTATGTTTCAATGTTTATGTTTTAATGTTAAAAGTGGTGGTTTGTGCCTTACTCTCCCCCCCCCCTCCATCAGCACATCATACAAATGTCTTTAAGCCTGTCCCTCATAGTCCCTGTATTCCCTGCCACCAGGGGAAGCCTTGTTTTGAAACTCCAGCCAATCACCATCCAGTGGCTGGGTTTGAAAACCTCAACCAGTCCCATTCCAGGACCACACAGCATTCATGTCAATGGAAACATCTGCAGAAACTTTAAACCCCGGTGCCCTGAAAACCCTTTGCCCCAGCAGGGTGGTCTTTTGGGGTTAGGGTCCCCCTCATGGGAGCTGCAGTTGGGGCAGAAGGGAGCTGCAACAGGAACCCACGTTTCTGAGTCTTTCTTGGCCGCAGGCAGCAGCAGCCATGTGTCATCACCTGGGGAACTTCCACACACTGCCGCTCTTGCCCCTGCCTGCGGATCTGAGCGTTTTTTGGACTGTGACATCATAGGGGCCCGAGCTATCAAACAGTACCCACAGATTGCCACTGCTCCCCTGATATCCTCCCCCAAACAAGGACCCTTGCTCTGTATGACTACAGTTATTTATAAAGGCGCCACTAAGTTCCGTAGCGCTGTACAATGGGAGAGACAGAATAACTAATATACGTACAAGCTAACACATAGAACGGTATCAGAGACCCCTGCTCAAGAGCTTACAATCTGAGAGAACCTGATGGAGAGCATGGAAAACTGCAGTGCCATGATGTCTGGGATGAGAACGGTTATCGGATTCTGTACCAAATAAAAAGAGGCAGTGTGAAATGGCCAGTAAGTCTACTTAACCCAATATGACCAGTGTCGTCTGCTTTATTGGGAGAAATTAAGAGCGGACACTGATTCGGCGCTGCTTGCTGAGGGAAGAATCCCGGAACTAGCGGAGGCGAACAAATCACAGCGGTCGAGGGAAAAGATTTGACCTGGGCTTCCGTAACAGTGTAGATGAAATATAAAATGAATTGCGTGTTTAACATGCTTCCCATCCGCATATATACAATTAATCTAAAACCTGAAAAATCCAAAATATTTCTGATCCCAAGCCTCTTGTGCAAGGGTTGCTCAAGCTGTACATCAAACCAAAATTGATTGGCCAGTTACCACCTTTATGAAGTCACACGAATACGTTAAAAAACAAATATCTCAAGTATATAGGACAATGCCACTTTGTTATATGGGAGTTCATTATAGACACAGTAAGACTGTAAAAGCCAGGAAGCAGTTATGCACACGGTCACAGAGCAGTGAGAGTAAACAATGGTTAACTCTTTGATGGAAAGCATGGAGACAGGATGCAAGTGGATGTATGAGTGATAGAACGTTTAGTATTTAGGAATGTGACCAAGCATATAGCGGTCAGTAACTCACACTGGATGCCAGGCGGTAGGCTGGTGTAGACTGGTAGATTTCATTGGAGAATGAATGTGGATTGGGACAGTGGGAGGTAGCCTGTCTCTTCCCTCGCCCTGCAGAGCGGCTGTGCATCATACAGGGGGAGTGATGCTCATCTGAAGTCATACTTCCAATTGGATAACAGTTATCTGTCACGACTCTGAGTAAAGGAAACAGATTTCAGTAAATCTTACTTCTAGTAATACATGTATTTTTAATGCCTAAGCTTATCTAATATGCAGAGCAGCATATCCATTGTGCCCTCTTGGAAAGTGCGTGCATACAACTATTTGTACGGATCCATCGCAATCCAGAGAGATGGTCAGTCCAATCACTGTCAAGTATCATTCACTGAAAAAAAATGCTGGCGAGTTAATGGTTATCCCACAACATCCCAGACAATGGGTACGATACAAAAGCAAGCCCTTATGGAAGCCCATTCTTTATCACACCGAGTGTATTTACCCTCGTCTCCTTAAGTACCACCATGCTCCATCTAAACGTCCCCCTCTGCAGCCATGTTGGTTCCGAATGTCACACGATAGCAAATTCTGAGGAGACAAAGCTGGCGTCATATGTCCCATTGACTGGATGGAAATCCGGTCTGATGCAACAGCTGAAAGAGAAAAGAAAAGAAAAAAAAAAGTTTAAATTTCTATAAATTAGAGTAAATATGCACATATAGGGCACCATCATCTTCCTACAGCTAAAAATGAGGACGCTAAGGGTAAAAATTAGCAGTCGCTAATCTGTTTTACAAGCACATTACGGGGCAGGCGCTGAATCCAGCAGTCTCCCTCATAGCGCCCGCTAGGCTCCAGAATGCTGGGGGCAGCACTAACGCGCTGCCGCAAGTATCCCCTCATGGAGGCTTCTGCTGCCAGGTCTCATGATCGGCAGGATCTCCCCTCAAGATCCTGCAGGTAGGTGGAGTGATTGCTGAGGGAGACTGGAGACATTCCCCCCCCCCCAGTCTCACAATGCACCCGGCAGCGGATCGGGCTGCTGTGGGATGACACGTTGGGCATCTGATTTTTTTTATTGGGGGGGGTACAGCTGCAGCTAACCGATTCCACAGAAGCGATTTCAGTTTGCTACAGCTCTAGCTCTGGTTAACTCTTTTAGCTAGCGTTAGAATCGCAAAGTCCTAATTACTGATTACTTAACATGGGGAGCACAAAGTACTGCCAGCTGGCACTAAGAAGCACCAATACCGATTCTTTAACCTGTTAGCGTGCCTCATAGATCACCTCCCGATCACTATCGACTCCTAAGCCTAGCACTCATTTATGTGAGCGCTGGCGTTAAGGTGATGGTGCCCATAGAGATCTGTTCTGGGTCCTACTAAAAAGTACTTTGAGGGATAAAAATAAAAAGCCGACAAAGGAGGAGGTTTCTAAACAGGTCACACAGCACTAAAGTGGTCAAAAGCGTAAAATAAATCACATAGTTTTGTTCCTTAAAATGGAACAGGAAAATTATTTAATGTAATCTATTCAGAGACATCAACATATGCAATAGGCTTCAAGGTCCTACTTTTTGTGGTGCAGTAGGATTAAAAAAACATGCCCACTAATTATATACATTTTTTTCTTTTAAAAAAGAACCTAACTTTATCAGCTTGTCATTCAAAGATCAAATGGTTACATTATTTAAAAACACATCTGCTGTAACAATTATGATTAACGTATTCTTTCACACCAGTTACAAAAAGGACTCAATTTTCCAGATAGATAAATGGGCATTAATAAAGAGCACAAGAAACATCCTGCAGGACAGCATGGGAACACAGTGCTCTCACTATTTTTTGGCTGATACTGGGAAGCTGCAATAGCGGATCTATATAGACACAATTTTATAAACCTTTCTATATGTAAGAGTTTTTCCTGGATTTAAGCACATTGGGAAGGCATGGGAATGACAATTTCTCAGTGTTTGCCAGAAGAATGGCATTCTCATGCATAAAGAAGCGCTGCAGCTGCTGCGGCTCCCAGTAACCTTTGAGACCAGAATATACAGAAATGTTTGAGTTCCCACACTTACCTTTTTAAGACTTGACCCCCGAGAAAAACTAAAATGCTCTCTATAGAGAGATTGTTCTATAAGATTCAGTAGATACCGGACACGAAGCCAGTCAATCTGGCAAGTATAGAAAAGTTTAAATCCCCATCAATATCAGGACATTATCGTAAAAATCTGAACAATATATCAAAAAAGGATAATAGATTCGTCTACATGACACTTATTGCTACATCAAAAGACACTTGTCATAGGTTAACTGACAATCACAATTTACAGTTTTTACATAAGCCGATGCCTTGTGAAACGAGTGCAAAGAAATACCGAAGATTTATATCTAGTTACACAGGTTCAGGAATGTGGTGATCCAAGACAAGAATACGCTGGACCTGCCTGCCAATATTTGTATTGTACTTAGTCTGTGCACAAGATCTTTCCCCATTACAACCTATAGCAGGGCTGTCAAACGCACGACCACCCCAGATAATGTCTACAAACCCTAGAACTCTTTTGACGCATTAGTTGGCGAGGGAATCAAGGGAGTTGTAGTCCAGAAACATCTGGGGGCCCAAAGTTTTACAGCCTTGATCTATAGTCAAGTCTCCAGTATTCCACAACTCCTTGCTCTATGCACTACCTTCTACCTGCCAATAGATGGCACCCTTAAACTTGCAGGTTCCAAATAGGCAAAAAGGCATAAACCACAGTGCTAGGCACAAGGCAAGATAAAATTGTTTACCTTTCCACTACAGCCATGTTATCGGTTTTCTCATTGGTAAAATTTTGTCTGCCCTTTACTGAATTGGCAGACCTTCACAGTCTTATGTGGCTAGAATGAGTGATACATTTAAATAAAGTGTAAATACTGTGTGTATACCCATATACAGTACATCAGGATTTTAGTAGCAGTGTGTATTTCATGTTTAGATCTTTTCACAATTCTCCATTCAAAAATAAAGACTGAAGAGAAGACGATTGTAGCTTTTCAGCAAATAAGTTCCAAAAGTTAAACCAAATTATTCCATGACAGTAACAAAACTATAAATAAAACTATTTGCTATCCTCATAGTAAAAGAAGCGGCTGAAAAAAGGATTTAGATTAGTACAAACATCCAATTATGGTAATCTTATACCGATTACAATTTTTTAAATTGGTAACATTTAGGTAAACAGCCCTGCCCCTTGTCTACATTTTGCAGCAGTGTAATGGTTTTGTTTTTAAACACATTTCTCACTATACAAACACAGCTGTCACGGAATCAGATTTCCATTCTTTAATCTGACAACCTCTCAAATGATAGAGAAGTATATTAATACAGCGCATGGAATCATTTTAACCCCCACACTAACAGGTGCTTTTCCATAAAACCCCCGTCAGGAACCAGTATTTCTATGGAAAACCATTTTACAGTAGCCACAGAGTATAAATCTGTTGCAGAGTTCCTACAGCAATATTCCATACTATATGCACTTTGACAGGCAGATGGCTCCTCCTGCTGGCTAAAAAGTGCTACTGCCGCTACAGTGCTGCTAGGCCTGCCAGATCTCAGATGGGACACATGCCGGTTTCCTAACGGTTCATCCTGTTCTAGCACGTTGGCTGTAATGTGTAATGTGCTAGAAATATAAGGACACAATCTGGAGCCTACATGCAAAGTAATTTTGCAATAAACAAAATTAATTTGCATTGCTCCAGAATAACACCAGATTCAGGTAAATCACTCTGGGGCCCCTGCAGGTGCTTTCTTAGATGGAGTCAAGTCGATCTTGGTAGTGAAGGGGTTTGAAATGTAAGGAAAATTATAATCCCTTCCGATGAATTTAAGTAATTTCAACATGTAATGTAAATACAAAAAACAAAAGGCCCAAAGGCGAATCATTTAGCACCAGCTTTTGGTTAACGGTAAAAATCTGTTTTACAATAATTAGCATTCGGACTTTGTGCTCCCCATGTTACCGTAAGTACCGTAAACTTGCACAAACACTGATGCGCTAACGGATTTTTTTCTGTACAGATGGGAATCGGGGCATGCGTTAAGACACTACCCTGACGTTATCGCTTACATATCTGTACGCTACAGTTAGCGTTTGGTATGTAATCTAGCCAAGGCAAATAAAATACAAAGTCTGTAAGAATTGACAAAATGTAACAAATAGTGTTTATTTCTCCACAGCAAGAACCACCATCACATTAGTAATCTGCAGATTAAGGGAGATATCCGTTCTTGACACGACTTTCTGCAACAATTATAGTTACTACTAGGGATGAGCTGCTCGAGTTCGACTCGAACTTTGGCAGTTCGAAAGTTCTCGAATTTCGAACCTTTTGGGCGTGTTTGGTTCGGGTTCGGAAAAAGAAATTTTGAAAAAAGTATAGAAAATGCTTAAAAAAAAATAGTAAAAAAATCTAGAAATAAAGAGACTCTTTACTGCAGACTATTATAAGCAACGGTTTATTAGATCTTGAATTAAAAACTAATGTGTACGTGGAAAGATTATCAACTCTAAATGACCTGTTCACAAACGGGCATAATACCAGGTGTTTTTAGTCTGGTAATCAATTTGATACATTGTACAATATACTGAGGGTGGGGTGGTGTCTGTTTCTGATTGAGATTTGAGAATTAATTTCCCTAAAGCATCCTAATATGCTGCATTTAACTGGTGTTCGAAAATAATCTAAAGCAATGTTATTTTTCACCTCGGGATTAAACATTCACAGGGTTATTCAGAGAGCGGTGAAAGGCAGGAGAATAACTGGAGAAGTGAAAATTCTAGGTCAAAATAGCCGAACCAGAAACATTCTCCCATTTATCTCACTTTCCAAATCGGCTTTTTGGTCTAGAAGTTTCCATTCTCCTGCTTTTCACCGCCAAAAAAAAATCAGTAAACTTTCTCTGCGTGTCCGAAAATGTCTCCTCTTTTCATACAGACTGCCGCCCCAAGCAGTTGTTTATGGATAGATTTTAGGAAAAGCATTTACCGTCATTTGAAATGTCATTTTTTGGTTTTTACATATTTCTATACATCCTAGAAATCCACCACTTCACGGGCAGGTTATGGGGACCTCCTAGGCACGATATTTGAAGGAATTTTTCATTTTTAACCCTTATTTCATGGAAAACTCACTGTCCCTTTAAAAACGTTTTTTTTTTACTTTTTGTCCCTGTTTCCTGTCCCCAGGGCACTACCCGGACCCCCATACACCTTTTATGGCAAATATGTAGCATATATGCCCTCTTGGAGGGCACTCTAAAAAACGGAATTTTCAGCCCCATTGACTTGCATGGGGGTTCGGGTTCGGTCCCTGTGAAGGAACCGTTC
Source organism: Leptobrachium leishanense (assembly GCA_009667805.1). Lineage (NCBI taxonomy): Eukaryota > Metazoa > Chordata > Amphibia > Anura > Megophryidae > Leptobrachium > Leptobrachium leishanense. Next base: position 238,457,594 of record CM019064.1, on the reverse strand, counting down.
CCTTCCGTCTGTCCTGGCTCTCCAGACACCCCTTCGTTGTGGTCAGCCCGGCTACTGGGAGCGCTGTCCTCAGCGCCTCGAGCAGCTTGACCCGCTGCTTCTGTTTCTCTGCCCTGGAGCCGTTAGGAATCTCCAGAAGGCCGCTCTCTGCCTTCTGAGGGTGATAGTGTAGTGTAGCGTCGCTGAATGAAACACCAAACGCGGTTGTATGTTCCAACAGGATCCTCTCTCTCTGAGCTTGAGAGTTCTCTGACCTTTTAATGAACAACGCCACCATTTATGCTGAAGTACAACAGTCATAATTTGCATACCCATACTAATTACTAGCATACCCATACTAATTAGATTATGTCAGTTATTTACAATAAACATTCTTCACATTCTCTTAGCCTTCAACTCACACAACATTTGTATATCCATTGTTCTAGCACATCAGATTAAACACACTATCAGAGATCCCTTGAATTAAACATGCAGCTAGATAATGGGGAAAATCCCTGATGCATAACTTACACAGCAGCAAAGCTTGTTTACTGTATACACAAAACACATTTACCTACAGGAATATAGTATTTTAAAACCAAAGCTATGTCATTTAACACTAAACTAAATTAACTAAAACCAAACGATGTAAAATATATTTAAAATCACACGATATAAATGAACATAAAGTCTCTTGGGGTTTGAAGCATGGAGCGTTACATCAACTCCATGACATATGTCCCTATGGTGCAACGGCACTGAAGAGTCCACAGTAACCCCAGCGTCATTAAAGCTGTCCCTGGCTGAGGGTCCTGGGGTTTGTGGCCGAGCCTCTTGGGGCATCCCGTGACACTCCTCCCCCTTCCCAAAGTTCGACGCACCCGGTTGGACCCCAACGGGTCATACCGGGGAAGTCGGTGCTCCCAGGTCCATAATCTGTCGGAAGGGGGCGAGCCACCAGGCTTCTCCATTTGGCCTTGCGGCCGTGCCTGGCGGGTTGGGGGTACAAGTCGTTGGGGTTACCCCCTCTGGAATAAGGATCCTGTGGCTGGGGAGGGGTACCGCCTGTGCCACCTCCGGGAATATCTCGCACCCGGGAAAAACGGGTGCTAAATGCACGCGCCCCGAGTGCCCTGGTCAGCCGTTGAGGAGAACAGTGGCTGCGTGGGGCCTCCGGGCCAAAGGGTTGTGGAGATGGGCAGAGCGGAAGCAGGCTCTGCCCCGTGGCCAGCGCGTCGGCTGGGTGGTTCAAGGCCGAGAAGGGGACCCCGGCCAGGAGAATGGCGTCCTCCATCTCCGGTGAGGTCCGTGGCTGCGGGATAAGTAGCCCGAGGGTATCCCCCTTCTGCTCCTTGGGGTGGATGGTGGGAGATGGTCAGAGGCCAGCGGCCCTCTGCCCCGTTGCCAACTCTTCTGCTGGGGGGTGGGTACAGAAATGACATCCAGGGGGTCAAGTGGGGTCAACGGCTGCGGGGTCAGCAGCTCGGGAAAACCCTGCTGCTCCTCAGGGCAGTCGGAGAGTGGGCAGAGGCCAGCGGCACTCTGCCCCGTTGCCAGCTCTTCTGCTGGGGGGGTGGGTACCGGCACAACATTCGGGTGGTCGGAGGAGGACAACGGCTGCGAGCCAAGCAGCTGGGGTAAACCTGGCTGCTCCTCAGGGCATTCGGCAGAAAGTGGGCAGAGGCCAGTGGCACTCTGCCCCGTGGCCAGCTCTTCTGCTGGGGAGGCGGTTACCAGAACAAAGTCCAGGGGGACGGACGAGGTAAGCGGCTGTGGGGGAGGCAGCCCCAGGGTATCCCCCTCCTGCTCCTCGGGACAGCTGGGAATAGGTGGGCAGAGGCCAGCGGCGCTCTGCCCTGTGGCCAGCTCTTCAGCTGGGTGGGGGTCTTCTTGCGGGGGGATGGTTTGTTCCACCCCCGGGGCAATCAATGGCTGCGGCCAGCCTAGCCCGGGGAAACCATCTGCCCGCTCCTCCTGGCAGACTGTGGGAAGTGGGCAGAGGCCAGCGGCGCTCTGCCCCGTGGCCAGCTCTTCTGCTGGACCCGGCCACCGTGTCTTCCTGTGGGTTTGAAGGAATCACTTCTTCTGCTGGGGCCCCAACGGGGACCCATGGGAGCATCTCGGCCTCCCATACTTCAAGGTTCCTTGGACTGTCGGTTCCTTCCGCCGGACAGTCCCAGTACATGGGACTTAGACCCGACTGCGGAACGCTGTCCAACAGTTTCCTATAGGCCTTCTCGAGCTCCCATTCTCGCTCTACTAGGAACTCCAGTTCCTCTAACTCAGAGTCCCTGCTATCGTACGGGAGCTCCTTTTCCCGTCGCTCCAGTATCTCCTCCGACCGCTCTTCTGTCTCTTCTCCGAACCCAGGGTCCTGGGCCATGTTCTCGTAAAGCAGCCCTGTGCCGCCGTAGTGGGGGCCTGCGGTGGAGGCGCCATCAATGGTGCGGGGTAGCAGAGGGCCTGTTAGCCACCGGAGCGCGCTGTACGCGGCGTCCAGTGCAATCTCCTGCTGCACCAGGTATTGGAGCTCTGCCTCCCACTCGTCCGGGGGTCGGCCCCTCAGGAATACAGCTCTGGCATTGAACTGCACCTGGAAAATGACAGCGCTCGAAGGGACATCAACCCCGTGGCAGTCCCTTTCATGGCGTAGCGCCTCATACCAAAGCTCTTGGCGGATCTCGTCCCGCCACTCAAGCCCAGTGGGCTCCACTGTGGACCCGTGGTACCGATCCAGGTCCTCCTGCAGCCTTCTCGGAAATTCAGCCTCCATGTCGGTGAGGGTGCCGGCACAGGGGCACCACTCCTCGGCGGGGAATGTGGCGTCCTCAGATGCAGCTCCAGGCGAGCTGTAAGTCTCCATCCAAGGGTCGCTGGGATGTGCGATTTCCCCAATACAGACTCCAGGCGAGCTGTAAGTCCCGAAAGGGGTATCGCTGGGGGGTGCAGATTCCCGGGGTGAAGCTCCAGTCGAGCTGTAAACCTCGACCCAGGGTTTTACAGGCTTGGGGACGGGGTTAGAAAGTTCATCGCACTTCATACAGAGCGCTGCCATCCGCAACTCGTGCTGACGGTCCCTCTCCTCAGCCGCTTGGAGGTCCACCATTAGCCGGCTCACCATGTCCTCGGAGGGGGTGAGGCCGAATCCCATGATCAACGACCGAGCGCTCTGCCGAAGGTGCTCGTTAGGGTCCTGAGTCAGAGTTGGGGGGCTCACCCTTTGCTGGTCCATCCTGGTCAGCTCCTTCACTAGGGTTTTCTTCTTTTTGTTGCCGGGAGTCCCTCCCCGATTCTCCAACATGCCCCGCAGGACGTCCCGCTGGTAAACGCTGTACCCGGCCATGGTAAGGGTCTTCTTGGGGGTTGCAGAGAGCTATCCCACCGCTTGCCACCAGTGTGAAGGAACCGTTCCCTTCCGTCTGTCCTGGCTCTCCAGACACCCCTTCGTTGTGGTCAGCCCGGCTACTGGGAGCGCTGTCCTCAGCGCCTCGAGCAGCTTGACCCGCTGCTTCTGTTTCTCTGCCCTGGAGCCGTTAGGAATCTCCAGAAGGCCGCTCTCTGCCTTCTGAGGGTGATAGTGTAGTGTAGCGTCGCTGAATGAAACACCAAACGCGGTTGTATGTTCCAACAGGATCCTCTCTCTCTGAGCTTGAGAGTTCTCTGACCTTTTAATGAACAACGCCACCATTTATGCTGAAGTACAACAGTCATAATTTGCATACCCATACTAATTACTAGCATACCCATACTAATTAGATTATGTCAGTTATTTACAATAAACATTCTTCACATTCTCTTAGCCTTCAACTCACACAACATTTGTATATCCATTGTTCTAACACATCAGATTAAACACACTATCAGAGATCCCTTGAATTAAACATGCAGCTAGATAATGGGGAAAATCCCTGATGCATAAATTACACAGCAGCAAAGCTTGTTTACTGTGTACACAAAACACATTTACCTACAGGAATATAGTATTTTAAAACCAAAGCTATGTCATTTAACACTAAACTAAATTAACTAAAACCAAACGATGTAAAATATATTTAAACTCACACGATATAAATGAACATAAAGTCTCTTGGGGTTTGAAGCATGGAGCGTTACATCAACTCCATGACATATGTCCTTATGGTGCAACGGCACTGAAGAGTCCACAGTAACCCCAGCGTCATTAAAGCTGTCCCTGGCTGAGGGTCCTGGGGTTTGTGGCCGAGCCTCTTGGGGCATCCCGTGACAGTCCCGAACAAATGGGAAGTTCGGGCTCGAACCGAACTCGGGGAGTGTTCGGCTCATCCCTAGTTACTACTTCCACCAAAAAAGGAAACCATTACTTCACCCTCTCTAAAACAAGGCCACCTTAAAGTAATGTTCATGGTTGTATTTTGTTTGCTTTTTGCCAATAAGGGCATATAATGAAATGATTAGGCCCTGTTCACACATGGGCGTTTTACAGCGCGTTCCTGTACGCTGTAAAATGCCTAAACACGGAAATCTCATGATTTCCTATGGGACCCGTTCACACATGGGCGTTTTACAGCGCGTAGGAACACGCTGTAAAACGTCCTACGCCCAAAGAAGTACAGGAGCTTCTTTGGTGCGTATTGCAGCGTGTTCGCAGCCATAGACTGCAGCGTGAACGCGCTGCAATGCGCGATACGCGTGTCAAAAAATGTGCAGGTGTGAACCCAGCCTTACTATTGGGAAAAAAAAATGTGGTGAAATCGACCTGCCGAATGCAACTGAAAAACTGCCAAAGCGAGCCGAAAAAAGCCAACGACCATGAAAATAATATGAGGTCCTATGAATGACAAGAATAATTTTTTTTTTAAAAAAAACGAAAAATCAAAAGCAATTAACTTAGGTTCCAGGGCGAAGAGATATGACACTTTCTACAGTACACAACAGAACGCTTGGAACAAATAGTTCACAATGCTTTTACGTGGAATTTTAACATCCCTCCATGACCCTGTCCAAACAAACTGCTGCAGAGCTCAAACAGGATCACGTTTCGCTCCATAGAGTCTTCCGTCAGGAGTAGATACCCATGGGAGTGCGCTGTGCGTGCATTAATTAGCAGCTCCCTATTATTACAGCTAAGGGTTATTGGCTTGCAGCAATTTTTTGTCCTTCCTGGCTCCCTGTTACCAACTTGGTTCTGGATTTAAATGACAGATTCTCTCTTCAAAATATTCAGTTTTAGAAAAGAAGACCTAGGGCACCATTACATTAATTGTGCCAAAACGGGAACACAAAGGAGAAAAACCTGCAGGTTACTCCGTTGCATCCCCGTTTTAGCGTGATATTACCTTTCAGGCGCTAGAAAGGTTGCCTACCTCATTATCGGGCGCTAAGCCCCGGGATGCACGCGGCAGCACTAAGTGCCGTCGCGAGCAACCACTCAATGGAGTCCATAGGACTCCATTGAGGCAGACGCTGCCGGTCATATGACCTGCCGGATCTCGCGAGTCGACAGTGATCCGCAGAAAGAGACTGGGGGACTCCCCCTCGTCTCTCCCTGCTCTCGGCAGACAGAGGTGGTGGTTGGAGCTGCGGTCCTCGCCATGGGATAGGAGTGGAGTATGAGATGTATTTTGGGGGATTTCTGGCCGGTGCGGACGGGTTCTGCAGCAGTGGAATCTGTTAGCGTTAGTTTATTGTAATACTAACGCTCATTAACACTTTCCACTCCCCATGTTAAGCATAGGGAGCGCAAATAACAGTAACCTTGCGTTGAAAAGTGCAAGATACCAATCGCTAATGGGTTTAACCCGTTAGCGTTTGGATTGTAATATGGGTGGCCTCCGCTAGGGCCACCAGGGCTAACGTTAATTCTCACTCTGGTGAGTGCTAACATTAGCACCAAGAATGTAATGGTGCCCCTAATCGGCTGATTCAATAAAGAGATTTGGAAAGCAGAAATTTGAAAGTGAGAGGGAAAATGATAAATAGGAGGGGATGGAATAATGAAAAGGGGGGGGGGAATTATGACCATGAACAAAGAGAAGTACTTATGAATAACCAAAAGATGGCCAAACCTCAAGAGCAAGGATCAGCGGAGATATATTTACTTGTGCACATTCCATGCATTATTAAGCACTACACAAGGAGAATATATTACAATTAACCATCTGCTCACAGTAATAACCTGATGACAGTTTTCCTTTAAATGAGCGGTTACATAAATGTCCATGGTAACCTCCACAGAAAGAAGTGCTCTGGACGTACTGCGAGGGGTCATGAGGTCTAGACTGGGTTAGACAGTCAGAAGTGATACAGATTGGTGAATCAGTGCTTCAGAACAAGCCTCCAGCTAGGTGCGCTATGGAAAGACATGCTCTGCTGTAGACTCCGGTCACGCAGAGCAATGAGGTCATGGCGGATATTGCCTTCCACGAATTAGTGAGGTTGGGCTAAATGTTGGCAGTAAGCTAAGCTGTTATACAATAAAGTTATGGTTAATAAAAAGGTTTTAAACAAAGCTGTTGTCCCTATCCAATAAAATTGTTGTCTGTTGTGTGTTAATGTTGGAGAACATGGCCTTGTGGGAGGTATCAGGCCTGAGCAGTCAAGGGATTATATTACCTTGTAAGCAAAGCTTAATTCCTATGGAAATTTAGTGGGACTGCATTCCTATTCCTTTTCAGGCAGACAACATCAGCAGAATGGTGCACGCAGAGCCGGTTCCTTTCGGTGCATGGAATTCCTGCACATTGTACTATGGAGGTACAGCTAATGCCGTAGTCAGCAGTGGAAAGGCTTGCACAAATAATGAGAAGTGAAAGGGTTTTTTTTAAAAAAAGTTTTTAAAAAAAATTACATAAGAGGTTATTGAAAGCATCAAATTGGCTCATAAATTGCACCGAACAGTGAATTTCCCCGTCATTCGGCTATTCAAAAAGCAGACAGTTCGAAAACCATTAGTGAATTGCCAGCAAAATATGGAGCCGTTTGACAGCAGTTAAAGTCCCCATAGAGAAGCAATGGTTAATTTATTCAGAGAACACCGAACTGCAGAGAAATGCCTTTATGTTTGGTGGTTTCATTCGGCAGGTTTAATCAGGCGAATCCCATAGGTTTCAATGTAAAAAAATATTCCAGTTATTAAATATTTATTAAACCAATTCTTCTTTAAATTTGCAGCAAAAGTCTATTTGTTTTTTAAAAGCGTTTTTTTCTGTAACAGACCTTTTTGTTAGGACCTTATATGTAATTTTCAGGTAGTAGTTTTTTGGAAACCGCTTTTAAAGTTGCAGTGGGGTTTTTTTGGATGCGTTCGGGGGTGTTGCGGCAGTTCGTCAGATGTGTTCGGCATTTTTCAGATGCATTGGTGGCTTTTCCCTGCACTTCAGGGATTTCTGAGGGGAATGCTGAATTCACCGCAGGGTCGGGAATTTGATTTCCCAAAGTATGGGGAAGGAAAGAGTTTTGGTGCGCTTTGAATAACCCTGATAATGTCAGGTTACACAGTCCAGATTAGGCTGGGGTCAGACCAGCGCACTTTTAACGTGCGTTCTGGCGCACATAATTACGGCCGCACTAGCAGCAGATGACGGGCAATGACGGACAATATACGATGTACGGCCGCACAAAAGTCCGGCCGTGCAACGCAAGTGGAATTTGAACGCATTTTTCTGAGAACGCTGAACCGCTAGTACTGACGTACTGAGTGCGCAGCTGCGGCATAGCGGCGTGTTTGCGTGATTAGGAGATGTCAGACGCTGCTAATGTCCGGCCTACATAACGTCCAGACGCAAAAAGAGTTTTATTGATGATCCGTCCAAAATCAGGCTCCGAAAATGCGCGTCGTCTGACCGTTTTTTGCGCATTCCGTGAAAAAATACATCAATGCGTTCGGACGCACTTTTTCACGTTCGCGGGAAAAATGCTTTCGTCTGACCCTAGCCTTAGCGGGAGGTTATTTTGATTATGTATACTATTTCAATCTTACTATAAACAGGAGGGAGAAGTTAGAAATTGATTTATAAAACAAGATTCCTTGATTTGCAGATATAACCTTGTAACACAAAAAAGGGCAATACTGTAATGCAGGTCACTACTATGACAGCAAGTAGGGAAAGGGTTTACAGATAATTTGCTTACATATGAGAGAGAGATTTCTAGGACTTGTAGCTACAAGTTGTATAAACGACTAGACATGTGCACAGCACAACATTTCGTTTTGAACTAATGCATTAGTACTAAAATGCAATTTGTTTAGTTGCTGAAGAAATTCGTTTTCAGTTCTTTAGTATGAAAACTAATTTCATTCATCCGAAAACCAGTGGATACAATTACTATTGTAGTGGCTCCTCAGAGGGCTGAGATCGCTGCTTGTTACAGTATCTCTCACTCTCAGCACAATGTGGGCCATATTACATAGTTGGTGCTAACTTAACCAGAGCTGTTGTAAACTTCCTAGAGCCATTATAGCCTATGGAGGTTTTCAGTTTACAACAGCTCTGGTTAAGTTAGCACCAACATTGTAATACTGCCCCGTGTCAGGCAAAGCTGTTACAGTAACTGACTGCTGCTCCTCACAGCGCTCAGAGTTTCAGTAAAACGAGTAAATAATATTTTTATATATAAGAGGTTAGAACAATATTATTTCCTTGTTTTACTGAAACTCTGAGTTACTGTAACAGCTGAGCCTGATACATTCACGGTTATTCAGAGAGCGTGAAAAGCAGGGGAATGACTGGAGAATGAAAAATTCTAGGTCAAAATAGCCGATTTGGAAAGTGAGATGAAAGGGAGAATTTTTCTGATTTGGCTATTTTGACCTAGAATTTTTCATTCTCCAGTCATTCTCCTGCTTTTCACACTCTCTGAATAATCCTGATTGCACTGAGAGATAATTTAACAAGCAGCCGATCTCAGTACTCACAGCCACTGGATTTAAAGGGCTAAAAAAAAAAAAGGCTTCTCTCTGTATAATGTTTAGAACATCCTCCTGCATTAATTAATACCCTTATCTGTATAATATATAGAACATCCTCCTGAATTAATTAATGTCCCTCTCTGTATAGAACATCCTCCTCAATTTATACCTTTCTCTGTATAATGTATATAACATCCTCCTGTATTAATACCCCTCTCTGTATAATGTATAGAACATCCTCCTGCATTAATTAATGCCCCTCTCTGTATAGAACATCCTACTGCATTGGCATGTGGAGGGTGCAGAACTTCGGATGTTGCGATGTTGCGCTCTTCATTGCTGGTCTCCTTCACTCATCAATGTAATATCACAAAAAGGACTGAAACTAAAATGTAGTGCATTTTATTTTAGTTTCTTTCATTTTGTACTGAGCAGTTTCGTTTCTCTTGAGTCATACGAAAACTAAATTATCCCAAAATTCGGACTAAATCGTTTTAGTACTAAAACGAATGCACATGTCTATAAACGACCAACATACCAGCCGTAGAGAAAGCCCAAGAACCAGCGCAGTTGCCTTGATCTAGGGGCTCGTGGATCAATCCTGGCCATTTCTCTGCAGCATTGAAATACACAGGCAAGACCTCATTTTTCATGTTTACCTGCAGAAACACACAAACCTCCAGTTAGAAGACATTATGTCCAGATACACAAAACAGGAACTTAACTTTTCGTCTTCCTCAAAAATAATAAAATGCCAAAATGCTCATCCAAACTTATCTCCCGCCTTGACTACTGTACTCTCCTCTCTGACCTTAAGGCCCCCGGCACACAAGTGTATTTATGGCTCAAATGCACCCGCACTTCCCTGCGTCCGTGGGTTTTTGATGGGGAAGGCCATCCACCGGACGTGAAAAAGCCCTCCCAGTCAAAAAGCTAAACGGACGCTAAAAGGATACAAAGTGCGATTCTCCATAGGAGGATCGCGCTTTGTACGCTGAGCGCAGAGAGTGGAAGGAACGTCCACTTTTACGGACGTTCCTTCCTCTGCTCGTGTGCCGCCAGCCTAAGAGGACCCAGATTCTCCCTCTGCAGTCTGTTATGAATGCCTGTACTAGGCTCATCCACCTCACGCATCTTTCCCCTTTGTCAATCTCTACACTGGCTCCTTGTTTCCTATAGAATCCATTTCAAAATACTGGTACTCCCTTACAAAGCTCTCCACAACTGCGCCCCTGCCTACGTCTTTTATTTTATTTTTTTGTACACCCCGTCCCGTCCACTTCGTTATGACAAATGATCTGATGTCATCAACTACGCGTACCCGTACCCCCAACTTCAAGACTTCTCTTGAGCTGCCCCCTCTCTATTGAACTCCCTCCCCCACAACATTAGACTCCCTGTCTCTCCAATCCTTCAAGGAGTCTCTGAAAAAACACTTGAGAAGCCGATCATTCCCCCACTGTACACTTCTCGCACCACCTTCCCACCCAACTCCCATGCACCCGGCTACTTCAGGTCCTCCATTCACCCTCACCGATTAGGAAACCCCTCTCAGATTGAGATCTCAGTGTCCTCTACCATTGTTCTGTGTGTTTAACTTTTATATACTTATCATTCTTTCACACCGAATGTAAAGCGCCACAGAACTTGTTAGCGCTTTATAAGTACTTGTAACTCATTCTTTGTCAAATACATCTTACCTCCCAGTATTTCTTTGTTCTATCCCTTTTGCCCACTTTGTTTTATTGCCGCATCCAACTCATCCCCATAGATTGTGCCCTTGTCCGGTGCTTTTTGGGTTAGACACAGCGGGCACCGTAAGTGTTAATCTGGACCTATTGTGAATGGATGGGCCGGTGCTGCTTCTGCAATAGCCTCTAGTTTAATCCAGCCCCCGAAGAGGCATGTTAACGATATGGTTAATATTTTATATGCTTTTGTACAGCCAATATTACTACAAGAAAGATTTTGGTCGATGAAGCGGCATGTCCATCTGTTGACAATGATAGATGCCCAATAGCACAAGGGAAGCTAGCATAGCACTAATTACCTTGAAAACTAATAAGGCTGGATATTGAGAGAAATTGCAGAGAATACAACATGGAAGCCTGTTCCATATGGTTTAAAAGCAGGGTCAGCGTGCTGTAGACATTGGTCCCTGTGGAGAGCACCCTGCCTTTGTCTTTATTTCTTGAAACAAAAGCAAAGTTTTCTAATGAGTAAGCCGGTCACGTCCTTTGGGTCCTACATGGACTCGCCCAACCCATCAAGGAATTTTCCAGTCTTTCCTTGTTATGAGTCAGAGCCCTCTTTTTTTGCCTTAATCATTTGGAGTGGAGCTACGGATTTCCTGAGTGGAAGCACATGAAAACACTGGCCTCATTTACTTTTTATTGTGATTTTCTCGTGTAGCCTGCCAAAAATCACACTGAACCCTGGTAGGAGAAAGGGCAGTGGTTGCATTCCAGCACCATGTTTACAAGCTCTCACCTTTATTCACACTATTGTAGTACACGGTGTCCTGATATCAACATTAGTATTCGGTCACCTAAAATGTGCCCATCCACCCCAATCTGCATTACTTTGAGGGGGGGGGGGTAAATGAGGGATATTTAGAATTTTAAAAAAAATTTTGTTTGATGCATTATTTTGACAGCACTTATATACAACGCCCACCATCTTAAATTCTGCCACCCCCCCCAGATGTTTCTGAACTACAAGTCCCATAACTCTTGCCATCAATTGCATCTAAAGAATTCTGGGAATTGTAGTGCAACCTCTGGGGGGAGAGATTGCTGCTCCGTTGTCATAAACCCTGAATGAATGTGGAGCAATAAGAATTGCTTTCCGCTGTGACTGCTCCTGGTTGACAACTTTACACAAAATGTGTATATTCTTCATTTAAACACAATTTACAATATGAGGTACAGCACAATCGGAGGGATTGGAACATGAAAGTCTCCAATAGTGTGCCAGACACCGCAATGATGTGATATTTAATCACTTGCACATACAGGATAGTTTATGGAAGTCATTTTAGTGCCCCTTTGAAAATAAAAAAACAAGGAGGGACTTCGTAAGAGTAATTTCTTGAAGGAAATTGCCATTGTATTTCTGTAAGAAAGTGGGCCAACTTGTTCTATATACTAGGCTTCGAGTGATTCCCCCCCCCTTTCAGGCTAGTTTGGCATTCACAAAAGGTTAAATAAATTCTTTTGGGTGATCACACTGTAGTTACACCATTTGAGATTGGCATGTGACAATCCTTCAAGATTACACTGTACCACATGTTTTGGGGTTTTTCTGGGAGTAGATCTGTAACGTATTTGGGAACTGTAACAGTGGTTCATAGCGAGAGAGACGAAGGTGGAAGAAGCTCATTTTGTCAACGCTGCATTTTATTCTTCTTCTGAAGATGCTGCTCCCATGTTTTTCTACATTTAAACACTTTTCAGCCACCCTTTCACATCATCACAAAAGATGGGACTGTCTAGGTGTTGGGTTTCCTCCCTTTACCTTCCATGGTCCTCCCTGTCTCCATTACAATTCAAGCTCAATACTCAAAGTCACCTTAAAACAAAAGCAAAACTCTTGCTTACATGCAGCTCGTTCATGTTCAGAATTGTAGAGGAAGGCCTGTTCGTTCCCAGTCGATACTGAATGCCTTGGTCTAGAGTCAAGCCCCAGAACTGGCTATAGTTTCCAGCAGTCCATCTGTAAACGACAAATGAAGACACCCCTAATTTACATTTTATTCATCAAGGAACACAGGCAACAATCCTGTGGTAACCTCAGTCTTCTAGCGCACTTCAGAAACCATTACTGACACGAGTGAGGGAGTTGTATGATCAAGTGTATAACAGTCAGGTGAAACGGATTTTAAGAAGTCAGTGAATAATCAGGTGTAAACTCTTAAATCTGTCAATTTCTATTGACAGTGTAATCACATTTGCATTTATTAATTCGTTTATTACATCTTAATCCCTAGTCTTATCACCGGAGTCATGTTATGGTCCGCATACATTGTACTGTGCGGAACTAGCAACCATGATCCATCTACCGCTTTATTTCAGACTGTCAGGGTTATTCAGTGAGCACCGAAATGTATCCCTGTAGTGCAACGAACCGGCCTCCGACGAGCACAGCGCCGACCAGTCGCAGAAAAAAAAGATTCAGTATGAAAGTATGCTAATGGTCTAATATAATCTGTGGGGGAGAAACCAGGAACCCTAACAATTATATACACATGTTTTTCTTCACACGTGACAATGCCTTTTAGCTTTCTCTAGTATCCCCCGACGTTAGAAACCGAGTAATAGACCCTGGAGAATGGGTCGGGGAATCCATAATGTCTGGGACTAAGGCTGGGGTCAGACCAGCGCACTTTTAACGTGCGTTCTGGCGCACATAATTACGGCCGCACTAGCAGCAGATGACGGGCAATGACGGCCAATATACGATGTACGGCCGCACAAAAGTCCGGCCGTGCAACGCAAGTGGAATTTGAACGCATTTTTCTGAGAACGCTGAACCGCTAGTACTGACGTACTGAGTGCGCAGCTGCGGCATAGCGGCATGTTTGCGTGATTAGGAGATGTCAGACACTGCTAATGTCCAGCCTACATAACGTCCAGACGCAAAAAGAGTTTTATTGACGATCCGTACAAAATCACGCCCGAAAATGCGCGTCGTCTGACCGTTTTTGCGCATTCCGTGAAACAATACGTCAATGCATTCGGACGCACTTTTTCACGTTCGCAGGGAAAAATGCTTTCGTCTGACCCTAGCCTAAAAAGTAGTTAACTGTTGTGCATCAAAAAAAAAAAAAAAAAAAGTTGTGTGTATATGAATTCCATAATAATGAATACTTTAGTCTTATTGTTTGCAGTGCACGTTATCCTTACAGTCAAGGAAGAACAGAAAATGAAAGTACACTCTTTTTTAATCTTGTTCCTACATATCGCGACTGGTTCTTTGGAATACCCCCTCGACGATGTAACTTACCCATAGTTCCCTCTGTTCACAGCATTTATAGTTTTTTTATTGATGAGGCAGGGGTTTTCTTCACAATGCCAATTTCCTAAATTACAAGTACTGGGGGAAATAAAAAGAAAAGTGAACGGTGATTTCTGGTTAACCAACTACTAAAGATTTAACATTGTGGAAGTTCCCACTCCTGTAATAGTGGTCTTAGCTTTCATTTCAGAGAATAAAGATGAAAACATTTCAGGGAAATAAAATATATGGTGTTTTACACATACAAATGTTATCATGGAACCCGATTCCTCAGACTGGGTTAGTCCACTCTCCTTGTCTCCAGAGCCAGATTTGCATCTCAGGAGCCTGAAGACACAGAAATGTGGAGCACCCCCCCAAGAAAAAAAAAAAAACTTTAAAAAAGTTTTTGCTTTGGGGCAAACTTTTTTTTTTATAAAAAAAAATTCTAAACACATTTTAGAAAACTGAAACAGTGTCTCTGCACTCAAATAAAAAGGGGCAGAATCTGTTGCCTTAGTGCAGTGGCATTGTTTTATATGTAAAAAGCATATATTGCCTTTGCTGTAGAACACAGAAAAAAAATTGCATTTACTTTATATACACACACACTGTAAAGACCAGTCTGACCTTTCCAATGACCTCACTTAACCTTGTGCGGTGTACAATTCAGGAAATGAGATGGGGTGTTAATGCAGCATCACTGTGCACTTTATAATTGTAAACTGAATAGTGTTGCCTTAGAATTAATAGAATTGTCATTTTTACATAAAAATAACCTGGTTATATTTGGTATCACTGGAAAGACCAGAATACGTTATACGTCCCTCGAGCCCCTAGGGCTCTAGAGATAGTGATCTAAAGGATAAAAAAAAAAAAAAAATGTACAGAGCAAGGTGCCCCCTTGTGGCAGGCACTTGTAGGCACATGCCTAATCATAAATCCGGCCCTGCCTGTCACATAGTCTGGCCCAAATCCACCTTCCTGTGCAGCAAGGCGAGTAGCATCCCATTATACTGGGCAGATGCATTCGGTTTTACCTTCCTACTAGAAAGCATACGTCAAAAGCTCTCTACCCACAAGACCCCATTTATTTGCTGTTGGATGAATTAAGCTTTCCGACTTCAAATCATACCCTGCATGCGACATTCACTTCTTGCATTTAACCGTGGGCTTCCAGAATACATGGACATTTATTGAAGAGGTGCCTTTAATGTAGGATGCGTTCAACACAAACCCTTTAAGACTAAACTGATTTTTGTTCTAAGATCTCAGAATAGCCGTTTGCTGTAAGTGAGCCTACTAATGTAGTGCGTTTCTAAATATGCAATTATACTGCATTCAGACTAGTCCACTTTAGTTTAAAAGATTTTATTAAAACCCCTAAATTTTAGAAACAAATGATGGGGATTTGGCTGCAAAGTATGATCATACAGTGTATAAGTCTGCCACAACATAAATGCGCCCCATCATGGCCGCTCAGGTTTCTAGCTTAACCGAATGGCTGCTGTCAGCTTATGCAATGTATGGATTGTGTTTTGTAATCAAGTCATCATTTATTCCTAGGTGTACTGTATATATCTCCACTCTTCTGCTTAGAAACAGTTGTATCCTCTGTTTAATAGAATAATTTACATCACATTGTAGTTTCACTTTCTGCCCAACATGTACTGCCCTTTACATTTCCTTCCTTAGCGGTCATTAGTCACCCACAGGTTTGTTATTTTTCAAGTCTCCCCATTTGAGAGAGTTGCAAGACCTTTAGTTTACAAGCTATGAAGATGGGAAACAGTTTTTGGATCTGAGCAGATTCTTAGTGGTCTTCTCCTTCCATCGTGAAAAGAAGACCAATCTTACAATGTTACAATCTTTGAGTTAAAACGCTCGCGCAAAGCGTGAATTTGTGTGCCATGCTTTGAACGTTAGCGCACGTAAATCAACGCTGGAATTACAATCCTTGCACATTTTTTCATCCGTCGAGCAATAACGCGTGTAAAACGGACGTGCACAAACGCGCGCAGCAACATTGCGCAAACGTTTTTCCCCCCCACACGATTCAGCCAATCAGAATTAAGAACCACAATTGTCTCACGTTAAGTTTTTGCGCCTGTCAAAGTCAATCTGCGCATATATGCTGCAGCAATAAGGCTAGGGTCAGACTAACGCATTTTTCGCGTTGTCTGTGAAAAAGTGCGTTCGAACGAATGGATGCATTTTTTCACGGAATACGCGATAGCGGTCATACGATGCGCCTTTTCGTCCGTGATTTTGTACGGATCATCAATAAAACACTTTTTGTGTCTGGACGTTATGTTGGCCGGACATTAGCAGCGTCTGACGTCTCCCAATCACGCACACACGCCTCTAGCGGACGCAGCGCACTCTGTACGTCCGTACTAGAGGTTTGGCGTTCTAGAAAAAATGCGTTCGTTTGCCACTTTCGTGCGGCCGTACTTCGTGTGTTCCCCGGCATTGGACGTCATTTGCTGCTAGCACGGCCGTGATTTCGTGCGTCTAAACGCACGTTAAAACTGCTTTCGTCTGACCCTAGCCTTAGGCTGGGGTCAGACCAGTGCACTTTTAACGTGCGTTCTGGCGCACTTAATTACGGTCGCACTAGCAGCAAATGACGGGCAATGACTGCCAATATACGAAGTACGGTCGCACGAAAGTCCGGCTGCGCAACGCAAGTGGAAAATGAACGCATTTTTTCGAGAACGCAGAACCGCGAGTACTGACGTACAGAGTGCGCTGCGTCCGCTAGCTGTGTGTGTGTGTGTGATTTGGAGACGTCAGACCCTGCTCATGTCCGGCCAACATAACGTCCAGACACCCAAAGTTTCCTGGTTTGGATCCGTAAAAAATCACGCACAAAAATGCGCATCGTATGACCGTTTTCGCGAATTCCGTGAATACGTCAATGCGTTCGGACGCACTTTTTTACGTTCGCGTGTAAAAATGCTTTCGTTTGACCCTAGCCTAATACATGCACACACAACTTCTCCAGTTTATTGGTTTGGTATGTGTAGAATGTGTAACTATACTTTGCGGCTTTTCTATTTGTACTGGTGTATTTGGTTTCGGTCAGGTTGATAGAATTTGCCTTTAACACCAGCTTTTAGGAGTTGCTAAAATTATGTGCGCAACGTCTATGCGTTAATTCGACCCAGGACATACTTGAAAACGAGAGAAATCTCAATGTATCCTTCCTGGTAAAATCCTTTATAAATAAATTCCTGCGCGTAGATTGTAATACCATCTGCGTACCAGCGCACAAATGCATTTGCGCTCACAATGTTAAGTATAGGACGCGCGACGTACAGTAAGCTCGCACAACGTTCGTGCAGGTTCACCCGCGGTAGACGTATACGTGCGTTTGTTGCGCTGACATTGTAATACGACTTCAGCGCAAAGGGTTTTATCCCTTGCGTTAATGCGTTTTTGCGCTGGCGCAAACATTGTAATAGGGCCCCAAGTTAGGAAACATGCAGAGTGACGTTTCATAGGGCATTTGCTGTTCAAGAAGGACTTCTACAGAGACCATGAATTGAAACATAACCATCCCCTCATTTCTTCTGGTAGAAGTGCTACTTGATCTGACAGCACTGGGAGTATTTAGCTTGGCTGCATGCTAGCAATAAAATAAATTTGCAGCCTCTGCAGAAAATCAGCGGATCGTGTACATGTGCTACTGACAGGTGACATTAAAAGAAAAATAATTGTGATCAATGATCTAAAAGTTAACACATGAAAAAGAGGAAACGTAAGTGACAGCATAACACAAACAAACAATTCTAATACTTCTGTATAGATCAGGCGGTTTACAGAAAGATGACAAATATGACAGGATGTATAACCTATAGTCTCATGTGTACAGCACGCAGAGTATTTCCATAGCAGTCAAGTCGCAGGGATCACTTGCAGTTTCTCACCCCCGGCTATGGAACTTTGGATTCCTTTTAAGGCTCGGAACTAGGAGTCCAAGTATGGTTAAGAATAAGCTTGAGAACTTTTTTTTTCCCTCTAGGTTCTCTTTCCCACAAATTCATAGAGATTTATTTAAAAAAAAATAAAGAAGGAACGTAGAAGTTGCCGTCAGTTGAGTTAACCCACCTCCCCCCAACTTTGTTTCAATGATCTTACAACGTATGCTTCATACAAAGCATCTAGAGCGCCGCTATAAGAAAATAATAAACTAAGCTGGACTCAAGAACTAGGAAAAATATGCTTAATATTCAGAATTTAGCACATCGCAATTTAATGTATATTTCTCTATAGCCTCTATTTAGTGGACCATTATAATCATATCAATTGGTTTTGATTTCAAAAAGACATTGGACTTTATAGCACTAATTAGCGTTTGACCACTGGTTGTACCGGTCATACACACTTTTTTACTTAACCCGTTCACTGCTGGACCATTTCACTGTGTGTGGAGCTCATTTTTACAGTTTTTGCTCATGTTTAAATGCAATGTGAGGTCACGTTTTTATTATACGACCCAGACAAAATAGATCTTTTTTTCCCCCCGCCAGATTCACAATATCATTATTATATGTGGACTTCATGCCCTGCCAAATTTTTTTTATAACAAAAGTGAATTTCCAATCATCTACAGTTTGTAAAAAAAAATTTTTTTCCCTGTTCACTCTATCAACCGAGCCTTTGCGGTTATATATTCTATGGAGTTAGTGTTTTATTTGTAATCGTATTTTTATAAAACAAGCCTCCAAAATACAAGGCAAACATCTTTTGCAGTTTGTAGTAAGAGGTTCCCGTTTCCAATCCCCCCCAAATATATAACCAAAAAAAAATAAAAAATTAAAAGGTGTAAACGATTGAAATTTACTTTTTTGTACACACACAATATATAAAAGATGTCTGAAAACAGGACTTAAAGTAGTGGTTATACTGGATGAGCACGAGATGGTCAAAAGGACATCAGCAGTGAAGGGGTTTGTAACCGATCTTCGTACCCTGGCTGGGTCACATGTCAATGTCGCTGCCTTGCTGGACCTAGTTCCCCCACCAGCAGTCTTAAGCCCTTATCTGAAGCTTAAGGACGGGTACACAGACAGCGTGGTGATAGCACTCCCAAAAATGAGGCAGCATGCAGATCTTTGAGTTAGACAAGCCCGGCAGGAATTGAGCCAAAATTTATACAGTGCCAAAATGGGCCAGTCAGCCAACGGAAAAACAATGGCACCCCGGCATATTGCTGCGCTACATCAGAAATCCCTCCCTGGCATCTGGGACCTAGATTAGGGACAGAATGCAAGCAGCTCTAGACATCAAGACGCATTGTGCAACATCCCAACAAAAACAGAATAGCAGATACTAAAGTCTGCCACAGATGTAAGCAAATTCTAAAGGGGGGGGTTGTAAAAGGCTACAGTGGCCCACACAGTAAGCAGTTCAGCCATAGTAACAGTCGACAAACACCTTGCACCTAGCATTTTAGGTACATGGTGACTTTAATAGAGAGCAGGGAAACAATCTAAAACGTCATGCCTGCACCTCCAGGTCCATGTACCCAAGCTCAAAGGGACCCGTGTCACGGTTAAAATAATTTCAGTAACAAACTAGGGTGAGTGAGTTTGGACATGGGGGGGGGGAGAGAGACTGCACCAAAGGGAGGGGATGGCAGCTCTGGACTGGAAAGAGGGAGGCAGAGAACTGGTGGTGTGTTAGCGTAGGACTCCATCTCCAAATAAGGATACAACACCTGCAGCATAGCTCCTCCGTGCTGCCGTGCAGTGGCAGTACCCAGAGTCTATGCTATAGTTCTGCTAAACTATAAAACCCAAACAGGCCATGTCTGATAGACCCCTAGGACGGTAATACAGAGTAAAGCAGCCACATCTTCTTTAATCAGCTCCAAACTCCGTCTGACTCAAAGCGACCGATGAAAATGGTTGTCAACCATTTTCATTAATCAATTAGTTGTTGCAGCCCTAGAACGACAAAAATACGTATAATATGCAAATTATTACACAAGGAGTTTGATTGTATGTCATTGCTCAGTGCAGGGGGTTCGCCTTTTTTTTTGTAAAAAAAAAAAAAAAAAAAAAAAGACATTCTAATCACTTCAGTATTGTTTTACATTTAATCTGAAGGAAAAAGCTCAACCAGAGCCTTGTTAGGTCATGTCTGAACCCTTAGCATTTGAGATATCAGTATGACCGCAATTCCCTGCTGTATAGTGGGAAATGCCATGGAAAAATGTGTTCCTATTATTTTTGGTGACTTCGTAATGAAATTCCCCACATCTATTTGCGTCTTTAAGGAAGATCCTTCCTGAACTTGATAAAATATTTGTATGCATTTCCTTCTGTCCATATGCCAAAATTATCGAGCATGATCTCAGCCTCCAAGGAATGCCAGTCAGCCGCATTCTAGAAATAGGTTAGTGTAGCTTTCCACATCCAGAAGAGCCAGGGTGATGGGAAAGGACAATTCATGTGATCACTTTATATACATACCACAAATTGCAATGGTCACGGTAGGTTGCCCCCTTTGGAAAATGTTGGCCATTTCTCACACAGGCTGAAAAAGAAGTAAATGTTGAGGATTGAAGTAGACCATCAAATACACCCCCCCCCACAAGGTTTCTGAACGGCACCTCCCATGATTAAATTGCCATTTATTGCATTAGAAGATTTCTAGGAATTGTAGGCGATAAACATCTGGGGTGACCAGACTTGAGATCCCTGTGTGTGAAAGCGTCGAACATTTGTAGCTGTGCATGTCAACATTTGCACAAACTCCGATACAGAAAGGTAGCACCTTACAACAAAAAGGTTGATATTACAGGGGAACTGTCACTACTATCTACTATTGCGATCTAATCAAGCACAATTATGCTCAGGAGGAGGGGGTATACATGATGTATAGGAGGATTCATAAAGAGCTTGGACTTGAGCAGGTGTAAAGATACTATGCCGCTGTGACATCATTTATCTAAGGAATGAACACCATTTAAGGCCCGTGTCAGACGAACGCAGTGATCACGTCCGTGTTGCCACACAGTTTATCGTCCGTTGTAGCATAGAATCGTGATCAATAGAGACCAACATGAAGTGGGTCCGCACCGAACTGCGCACGCACAAGGCAAACGGGCGTAAGTTTGGAAAGAACGTAAAACCGCTAACGCGGACACACAGAGTGCGCCATGTCCGCGTAGCGTTCTGTGTGCGTGATGAGACGTCAGACGCAGCGCATTTGTGACATCCAGCACCTTGACGCACAAAATGCCTTTTCATATTAAGTTTCCCATATTTCCCTTTTTTTCTATGTCCGTCATAAAAAAAAAAAGGAATGTGTGTTGTCTACAGTATCTTCCGTCAGTACATCTGTCTGTTGTGCACGCATGCAGAGTGCGCTCAGACTGCGCTCGTCTGACTCCAACCCAAAAGTGTTTGTATTAATTAGGTATAAGATTTGACAATACCACATGCAAATGGAATGATGGCCTCACCATCTGGAGCTTCTCAAAACCCAAGCAAGTCATTTAAATTTACAATAAAGATTCTGTCAGATGGTCAGTTACCTTTAGCGATAATGTTTGGAGGAGGGATACCCAAGCAATGCTGCCAAAAGTCAGGACAGCAATCAGATACGGTTCTGTTGCAGAACAAGTCACAATAGCAAATGGTATCCAAATATGGCACGGTGCAGGCATCATTTCTGCCAGGGCAGCAGGCATCATGCCTCTGGCAGTAGGAGCCACCTGCATCTCTGATGCCACGGGTGTGAAGACCTGGAGTCAGTTCACGTCTGATGCGGGATCTTTGACACGAGACCATCTCAGTCATCCATAAACAGAGCACCAAATTAATGAGCAGAATAAGCCTCATCTTCAAAGTCCGTGTAGAATCACACCTGTAATAAAAATTATATATTTAAAATACAAATTAAAAAAAGCTGTGGCATTAGGGTCTAAAACGGATTCATAGGGAATCTGTCAAACCTACAAAAAAAAAAACAATCATAAAAAAGGGGTTATTCAAAGAGCATTGCACCAAACTGAAATTTTGTGGCCATTCGCCAAATTTGTGACCTATGGCAGCAGTGGAATCCCAATAGAGAAGTAATTGTTAACGTTGAACTGCACCGAGATGCCCAGATTGTCGGTGGTTTCATGTGACAGGTTTAAGCATGCGAATCCTATAAGTTGCAATGTAAAAATCTGTTTTGTTTTTTTAATATGCATAGGGGCCTAATATATTATTTCCAGGCATTTTCCTGCAGTAGTTTCTCAAAATGTGTTTTAAAAGTTGCAGTTTTTTTTTTTTTTAACCCCCAGTCATCGGCTGCTTGAGGATCAATTAGGCGGATTGGCTTTTTCCTGATAGTCGGGATTGTGTTCGGCAGGTTGATTTGCTGCACTTTGGTGACCCTGCGGTGAATGCTGAATTCACCTTGCTTAAGTGTGGCAATCAAGAGCACCGGAAGGTCGGTGACATTTCTGTGCTCTGATTAACATGGTTTTAGAAAAGGTAACTAACAAATCAGATAAACCAAATTGACACTATATGCTGTAGAGCCAAGTGATTATAGAATTTTTATATATTACTTCGAATGGCAACACCATAAAGAAAATATCTTTCAGAATAAAGAAGATAAACAGGTCTCTTCAGTAAAAGGTGAAACTCAGAAGTGAAAAAGCCAAACCAGAAAAATTATCCCCATTCAATTTCCAAACCTGCCATTTGCTATAGTTTGTTCTTGGAGTTTCACCTTTTAGTGAATAGACCTGTAAGTTAGTACCGGCTGGGTGGAGTAGAGGTAACATCACCGCTCTGCATGAAGAGAGCCTGTGGAGTCATGGGTTCGATCCCAACAAGCACCTCTCCAGTAAGTGTCCTTGGGCAAGACACCTAACGGTACATACTTGCCACCCAGGACATACCTGAAAACGAGAGAAACCTCAATGTATCCTTCCTGGTAAAATACTAAAAAAAAAAAAAGTTATTTTTGGAGCTATGACAGAGAGAGAGCTTGGAGGGGGGTCCACTATTGCACTTGATGTTGTATAGTGAATAATATAGTCCTTTTGGGGTTTATAGCACATGGTTATAAAGCAGAAAGAGAAATATTGTAGGTTAGTGAAAAGTAAAAAAAAAAAATAGTTTTACAGTAATAGAACTTCTTATCCCATCCTTAGTTTGGTTGTAATAAAACCTCCATATTGGTTGAACAAACCATTGATAGAAAACAAAACAATTCTTTTCAGGGCAAGAGTAAATGTCAAAGATTATGGCTTCTGTGTGTGCATAGAGGAATCCCATCTTCAGACCTCCCAGCTCTCAGTAGGGTAAAGGCAGTATCATTGCACTGAGGGAGTATCAAAACGTTTAGGAAATAGAATGAAAACAAACCAGAAATTGTGGACTCTGGGTCATTCTACAAAGCAAGGATGGTATTCACACAGCAAACCTCAAATCATAAATATTGACGGCAAGTTTCTCCTAGTTTTGGCTCCAGGCTGTCCCTTAAGAGCAAATCCTTTCCCTGGATGGTTTGAAAGCACATTCATTTATTCAAACAGTTTATTTCTGTTATGTTTCTTTCACTCCTGCATCATGCATTATGAGCTGCATAGAGTAGAGAAAACTGGCCAAAAAAGAAATATAGGATCTGGAACCCGGGGGGGGGGGGGAATAAAATATTCTAGTTATTTACCTCCTGACCGAAGCCCTGAACTTTACCAGCCAGGTCCTGCACCAAAACCTGCCAATTAATTAACTTGTTAAGTAATATAAATGTATTTATTATTGTATGGAGACGTCTGCGGACACTTTTAAATAGGAAAAACTTGCTAAAAGACAAGAAATAATGGAAACCAGAAAATGTTTTAACATGTAGTATGTGGCACATATATGCCAAAGAAGTTACGGCACATGGAGCCCTCTGTTCTGTGTTAACACCCAAGCACATTAAAGACTTAAGCATTACATCGGCAGTGACCTAAAGGGCAGCGCTGTTATTTCGGTGTCAGGAGAAACACCTTGATCATAACATCTCCAATACAAAGGTGATCTTTTAGAATTTGAGGAATGACAGACAGCTTGTGCTGGACCAACACTGGCTTGAAGGCATACCGTTCATAGTGTGCATACCACCTG
The DNA here is from genome assembly GCA_009667805.1 of Leptobrachium leishanense. Classification (NCBI taxonomy): domain Eukaryota; kingdom Metazoa; phylum Chordata; class Amphibia; order Anura; family Megophryidae; genus Leptobrachium; species Leptobrachium leishanense. The sequence goes on along the minus strand of CM019064.1, from coordinate 238,433,603 downwards.
TAACATTTACTGTGGCATTTTTAGGATGTACATTTTTTCCACAAAGTGCCAACTTGGATTAAAAATAAATGAAAACATACTAGCTGATTTAAATTCTCAGGAAACGTTTAAGGATTTAAAGACTAATTAAGTGTTTAACAATAACCTTCAACTCTGAACGGAATGAACCTGTGCGAACCTAATGCGGAAGAGAAGCTAGTTACTCCCTACAGGAAGGATTGTCAAATCCTACGCCGTGGGCACATTGGGGGGGCATGCATGGTCTGCATATGTACCACAGGAATTTGCTCTGCAACAGCAGAATACAGTGTGAGAGTATCTGGACAGTTGCAGAATGTGGATGTAATGGAACCAAAAAAGGGGAGATGTGTCATTTGAGTGATTAGAACTTAAAATAAAAAACACATGACACTTAGCACCTCAATACTAACCTTTTATTAATAAATATATTGTGGGAATAAAATGCTGGTGTGCCTTGATAATGTGCGTTTCCTTTAGCAGTGTACCTTGATATGAAAAGGTTGCAAAGAAAAAAAAAAAAATCACCCAACAGCCAATACAGTATTCATTCTTGTAGCACCTGAGCAACATGCATATGAAGTGATGTAAACTGCCATACTTTAAGGTCAACACCCCCTGAGGATTAGCAGGAGTCCTGACATGTCAGTTGCCAAGGGTTAAAATTGTCATTTTGTATAGGAAAATGCATTTACTATACATTTCCTCTAAATTAGAGAAAGTTGCAGATCTAGTCAGGGTAAGAAGCAACGTAAGAAAAAGCGTGTTTAAGCCATGAAACACCAAGTATCTTATGCAGTACTAGATTATATATACACCTTTTTAAAATCCTATTACACTATCATACTTGTCAAGTTGCGTGGTATCATTACGACATTGAAATGTCAAATTATGGGGATGTATTTCAAAATTCCTCCCCAGTGCAGGCTCCAACACTGACAAAGAGCACTAACTCAAAGGCTGGGGAAGAGTGTATCAGAAAGAAAAAAAAACACTCCATAAAGTCTCTTTAAAATTTCCAAATTACAAAAAGGCAAATGTATATAAATAAGTTTTTTTTTGCCTAATTTAATACACCTCTATATGGGCACCATTAGTTGCACGAAGCACATCAAAAGGTACTCGATTTCTTGCCATGTTCGCTGTAGCATACCCTCAACGGTGGCAATGGTATCAGTGATCCTCTGCTTTAGATGAATGTGTGGGGTAGGATCATGTGCAAGCGAATAAGCGGTCTGTTTTTCTTTAGACAGACATCAATTACTGCAAATATTTACCTTGACCTGTTGACTGAATACGTGGCACCACAACCAACCATCATTTTCCAGCAAGATGGTGCACCACCACATTGGGGTCTGCATGTTCGTGGGTTCCTAAATGAAATATTTCCAGACCGGTGGATTGGAAGTGGTAGCCCAATTCCCTGGCCACCTCGTTCACCAGATATCACTCCCCTCGACTTTCTATGGGGTTATGTTAAAGATATTGTGTATCAAAGATACGGGACATCACTAAACTAAAGCAGAGGATCGCTGATGCCATTGCCATCATTGATGAGGGTATGCTACAGTGAATATGGCAAGAAGCGAGTACCGTCTTGATGTGCTTTGTGCAACTAATGGTGCCCATATAGAGGTGTATTAAATGAGGCAAAAAAATATATATTATACAGTTTTATATGTTGTTAAGCCTGCAGGCTTGTTGTTAAGGCAGTCTATTGTTCTTGCCAGCTCAGAATTCGTGTCCACATATTGGTTTTTCAATGTCCTATCCAAGAGTATCTCCATATATGCGTTTGTAACGCGTCAGTCGCCGTCCTGTCCGTAACAGGAGGGCTGAGTGAGCAGCTGTGATGGGTGCAGGGGCAGCTGACAGAGCAGGTTCCTCTTGCCCCTTGGAGTGTAAGCTCATGGCGCCCCTTGGAGTGTAAGCTCATGGGGCCCCTTGGAGTGTAAGCTCATGGGAGCAGGCTGAAAATGGTGGGGTTCCCAGTACTTACCTTGATTCCAGCGCTGTGTTCAAGTCCAAGTCTTTGCCGCGCTGGTTCCGGCATGCGGCGCCCAGAGCCTCCCCTGCACCAGCCGCCGGGGGAGACTCAGGGCGGGGGTGATCCGCAAGGGACAAAAAAAAATAACCGATCCGTTGTAGAGGGGAGCACACAGCACCACTCTAACGGATTTTTTCTTCCCTCATGCAAGCTGGCAGGTAATCACCATGGGCAAGTAGTCTTGCGCATGCACATTGCGTCCACCGCCTGAGGTGGCGGCCGCAAACAGTTTTATAGAGATATATAGACACGTCTCGTTTTGTAATAATTTTCACTTATCTGTCTTTTCATTTTTCTTTGTAATACATTTTTGAAATTGTAAAGAGACAATATGGACTGTGTGTGTGTGATATATATATATCACACACATACACAATTTTTTTTTAAAACCCAACCCATCAGGTCTAGATCACATGGTCAATCTTTGCCTGTGCCGCTTACCATTTACCTCCCAATTCATATGAAAGTATTACAAGAAGGAAAACAGTGAAGCGCCCTCAGGAAGAATGGATAATCATATACGCTACACGTCGTATATGGAGGTTCCTCTAAAAACCTGAGAATATACAAAATGAGCAATCAGAGCACCAGTCTAGGACTGGTATATATGATTAAACACTACACATGTCCATCGGTGTGTCTTCTAAATTCTCCCAGAGTTCACTTTTTAAGATGGGTAAACGTCTCTATAAAAGACATTTACCCATCTTAAAGAGTGAACTCTGGGAGAATTTAGAAGACACACGGATGGACATGTGTAGTGTTTAATCATATATACCAGTCCTAGACTGGCGCTCTGTTGATTGCTCATTTCATATGAAAGTATTAACTGCCTTAAACTCCAAAACAAGTATTCCACAGACTCCATACTGGATTTAGAGACTATAGCACACAGGATTTGTGTGTCTGGGAATCATTTTTCAGGGACTTCATTTTGAGAGTCCCAACTCCCTACCCTAAAAAGATAAATTCAAACATGAAGATTTTTAAAATCCACACTGTGCAATTCTATTAGTGTTATTTTAGATGACATCACCAAATCGCAAGTCATTGTAAAGTTGGCAAGTCTGTACTATTAAAATGGGAAAAGCAGTACATTATCCCTTAGCAACCACATACAGTAGCTAGAAGGCTTCATTTGTTCCAGTCTTTGGTTTAAAATATGCTTCAGATATGGAAGTAAATTGAGTAAACCAGAGCATTGCGCCCAGACTACATCTTATTTACTAGCAAGTAATCACTCAATAGGAGGTGAAATTGGAAAATTAGCAGAAGTGAAAATTCTAGGTCAAACTAGCTAAAAATCAGCCATTTGGTCTAGACTATAGATTGTGCTCGTGCCAATTCTCTGGAGTTTCAGCTTTAGTGAATAGACCTGCTAGTCTAGGTTACCATCAGGGAGATGACAGCCCATGGCAGGTTATGGATGTGGCAGCTCCAAGGGGCCTGGGCACACCAACACCTGTTCTATCCCCTGTAGCTGTACCAACTACAGGTGCACCATGCTGAGCGCGTGGCTTCCTGGAAGAAACTGTTGTTGCGCTCAGCTCCCCTAGAGCTCCTGTTTGAAGGCCATGGCATGCTCAGAGAGAAGAGGGTGAGCACTTCAGTATATCTAACAGAAGGATGACCACTGTGGAAGAGAGGAGAGAATAGGGCTGCTTCCAGTATAAAGGAGGGTGGGAAGAAAGGGAATGGAGAATTGCCACTAAAACTGGGGAAGAGAATAGGGACACTCACTCGAGGCCTTGTCTTGGGACAAGAGGGCATTAAAACAGTTTTGTTACTGAGAGAATATCTGTGTGTACCAATTTAGGTGTGGTGGGCAGTGTTCTGGGGGGTGACAGACAGAAGGGCCCCACCCAGAGGTTCTGTATGGTCACTGAGATTTTTGATTGTTCTTTTTACATGTTAGCAGGGTGGCAAAGAAATATAAACCGTTACATGGTGATTTGCAGGTGTAATAAAAAGAATGATTTAACTTGATGTTTTTCCCCGAAAGCTATCAAATGATTGATGTGCGGATATCTCAAATTACAACGTCAGAAATTGTCTGTTGGAAAGGCTGAGCTAAGAAAAACCAATTTGTACAGGCAGCGGCGTGGAATATTTGGAGGGTTGTTCACCAATTGTTTAATATTAACGTCTGGGGGGGAGGGGGAAAACAAAAAAAAAAAAAACACAACACGAAAGTAACAGGTTTACTCATTAATGTTGAAACTCAGGAGAAGTGGAAATTCTAGGTCAAAATAGCAAAACCAGAAAAATTCTCCAATATTATTTCACTTTCCAGATCGGCTATTTGGTCTAGATTGTTCTCGTCTTCCAATTCTCCTGAGTGTCACCTGTAGTGAATAGACCTGCAAGTTAATTACTTTGAGGAAAAATGGAAAAGGTAGCGAATTACATAATATAATATTTACTTATTGTCTAGAACTATTGACACAACCTGGAGTTAAAGTGTTAAGGTGCATTTCACTAAAAGTCAAAAAGCGTATGCTATGACATGTCTACAGATTGTTAAGTGAATATTTGGAGAGGTTATCTTTGAGTTGCAATACAAAATAAAAGAATATAGAAAATTAACAGTAGAAAAAAAAAAAAAACAACCTTTCCACATCACCTACTGCTGTTGCTCCAAAAGAAGGTAAAAACCCCAGTCTGAAGCGCTCGCCAATATGCAACATACGGGGGGGGGGGGGGGAGTATTAATCCTTCTTGACCCCAGATGGTAGTCAGATTTCTTCTTGGATCAAGCAGCTTTTACCCCTTATAATATATTAGTATAATCCTTTAATAACATTCACATCGGTGTCTCCAGAGATACAGTAAATTCATTTGGGATAGTGATACTGAATTGAAGCTGAGCGACCCTAGAATATATGGAGACTCTGGTTCAGGGACATGCGGGGAGGTCAGTGGCTGTTGAGGCACTGGCTAGTATCAGAGCCAGATATATATGAAACAGAGCCAGATATCACTGGGCAGTGAGCAATGTGGGGGGGGGACACTGAGCCTGGACCCCAGTGTCCCTAAACAGAAAGAAGCCTTAATGCCCAATGAGCCCGGTCACCACGGAACCTGTCAGATGTACCTTCTTATGCCCGGTCCCGATCCAGTGGTGCTGAAATAAGCCATGCAGTGTGTCTGACAGTTCTGTTGAACTTCAGGGCACAACCCAGCACACTGTACACAGCCCACGCCCGCTGATGAGGACAGTCACATGACTGTCCTGCCTCCCATGGAGGTTTTTTTTAAATGGTTTGAGACCAATGGTGCTTTCCAATTGGCTCAAGCAATTCAATTGCTCTCAGTGCCTCTGAGGCACTGAAAAGCATAGATTCAGGAAGTAGGCAGCGTGCCAGAGGAGTGCTGCAGACTTCAATCTGAATCATTTGGCCAGCTTGAGCTATGCAATTAGCATAGCGTTCAGCTACACAAATTGCTTAGGCTAGCTCAGTGCTGCCGCTGCTGTCTGTGAGGAGTCACACACAGCAGCCGGTGAACTGAAGGAAAAGAAAAAGGGCGGAGGAGAGAGACGGACAGCGAGGGGGAGCATGTGAACGATTTTACTTTATCACAACCACCACAGCAGAACACTGACTTCATGGAGTGGCAGATGAGGCCCTGCCTCACCTGACTGCACGTCCCTGCTCTGGTTGCTTTACATGCCAGTGGGTTCACACAGCCATCAAGATGCAAAAACTAATTTCAGGGAGGCCGACTGCCTGCTTCAGTGCGGAAGGACGGCGCATGCTCGGTAGGCAGCAATTGCCGACTGTGCCCTCTGACGCCAGGTTCCGAGGGTTTCAGAAGTGAATGTGGGTGTCAGGGAAACTCCTGGAACTTCCGGGAGACTTGGGATTCCTGTCCTGGTTAACGGGACAATGACATGGCCTCAAAAGGAGAAAAAAAAAAAAAACACCTTCTCATGCACCAGGGGATGGGTTATTCATTTCGTACAAACTCATCTCCCTTTAAATGATCAAACCACCTCTGGTTTTTGTTTCTGGGCCTTTTGCGTATTACTATGGGAAAGGGGAGTACAGTGGAGGCGCTAATGTAGTGTGTATAATTACGTTGTGCAGCCGACAGGGATTATAGCACAAAACTTCGACAGAAATGTGCAAGTTATGTAGAGCGAAAAAGGGAAGGGGATCCTAGTGGCGCAGTCTCTTCTGAGGGTGATCTATATATGGTGGATACAGGTGGATACAGTATTCCTATTAATCCAATAAGTGCACGGTCGAAATGACCACTAACGTGCTGTAACAGAATAAAGCTGGGTACAGTGGTAGTAATGTGTAAGATGAGACAGTTGTGTCCTGTTCTATATAATAGTGACAATAACTGTCCTCATATAATCAAAAAGTGCATAAGAGTGCATAAAAGTGCATATAAAGTGCCAATGCAAAAATAAGGAAAAAATGCATATATAGGTGCACGTGGAAGAAAAGTCTCTAAAAAAAGTCTTGTTTTCCAGTTCGTTTGTGAAAAAAAGGAAGAAATAAATTTGGACCGTATGTTATATGATGAAGTTAAAAATAGTCCGGTGGGGTCTCCGTTGGGGTAATCCAGAAGTTTTGAGTGAAGTCCTGTCCTCACCTAGGTCCTATACAGACTCCCAGTTCCCAAAAGTTGGGAAGAAGGGGGAGAGGGGTAGAGGGGAAACAAAAAGAGAAAAATAGTGCAATATTGATTTGTAAAGGGTTAAGTGCCCAATGACAAGGGGACACTTACAGTGTATAGAGCCTCTCGTACCGGCTCTGGTGTGGAGTGCCTTGGGCCTAATCAGGGGTGGCCTCTGCCCTTCTTTAGAGTTATTCTGGGGTGACCTTCGCCTTTCTTCTTAATGCCTGCTCGATCGTCTCAGATATACAGAGAAGACATCCTCATAGCGCAATATGCAGCCAATGGTTTAAAAGAGGTAAGCAATGGTCAAAAGTAGGGATGCACCGATACCGATACTAGTATCGATATCGGTGCCGATACCGGGTACTGCAGGAGTACTTGGTACTCGTGCAGTACCCCCGATATTTTTTTCCGATACCGGAAGCCGGCATTGAGCCGGCATTGAGCCGGCTTGCCGGTATCCGAGGGGCTGCAGCGGCTGTCCGAATGCTCTATCTGCATTCGGACAGGCCCTGCAGCTGCTCTCCTCACTTTGTTTATACTTACCTTCCTTCAGCGACGCCGGGAAAGTCTTCGCGCGCGCGCGCCGCGCTCGCTCGCTCCTTGGAAGGTCCCCAGCCGCGACCACGTGATCGCGGCTGGGGTCCTTCCAACGAGCGCACGCGCGGAAACTTTCCCGGTGTCGCTGAAGGAAGATAAGTATAAACAAAGTGAGGAGCTGCAGGGCCTGTCCGAATGCAGATAGAGCATTCGGACAGGCCCTGCAGCTGCTCTCCGCTCATACTTACCTTCCTTCAGCGACGCCGGGAAAGTTTCCGTGCGTGCGCTCGTTGGAAGGACCCCAGCCGCGATCACATGGTCCCACGTGGTCGCGGCTGGGGACCTTCCAAGGAGCGCGCGCGAAGACTTTCCCGGCGTCGCTGAAGGAAGGTAAGTATGAGCGGGGGTGGGGGGGCGGCGGCATTATCCATGAGCTGGGGGGGCATATCCATGAGCAGGGGGGCATATTCATGAGCAGGGGGCATATCCATGAGCAGGGGGGCATATCCATGAGCTGGGGGGCATATCCATGAGCTGGGGGGCATATCCATGAGCAGGGGGGCATATCCATGAGCAGGGGGGCATATCCATGAGCAGGGGGGCAATTATCCATGAGCTGGGGGGCAATTATCCATGAGCTGGGAGGCAGGATATCCATGAGCTGGGGGGCAATTATCCATGAGCTGGGGGGCAATTATCCATGAGCTGGGGGGGCATTTCCATGAGCTTGGGGGGCCATTATCCATGAGCTGGGGGGCAGGATATCCATGAGCTGGGGGGGCAATATCCATGAGACCTGGGGGCTTTATATGAGGTCTGTTCTTATTGGAAAGCGTCACGTGACATAAAATAAAAGTATCGGTACTTGGTATCGGTGAGTACTTGAACAAAAGTATCTGTACTCGGTCTTAAAAAAGTGGTATCGGTGCATCCCTAGTCAAAAGCAAACTCACCGATGTTGGAGCCTTAAATTCCAGGCTCAACTTGTGGGCATATGGTACTGCTATGGTGGGTACCTGCACCTCTTTCAGCGGCGAACAGTCTTCTTGTAAGGAGGAAGGAGACAGGGTATATATAGCATGAATTATGAAATAAAGGCTGGATGCAGATGGTAAATAAAAAGGGGTTTATTAGTTAAAAAAGCAGGGGGGGTATCACAGATACGCGTTTCGGCTATCAAACATAGTTTTAAAAAATGGGGGAAAACTACCTTTCACATGGACTGAGGAAGGCTATGTTTGATAGCCGAAACGCATATCTGTGATACCCCCCTGCTTTTTTAACTAATAAACCCCTTTTTATTTACCATCTGCATCCAGCCTTTATTTCATAATTTATGCTATATATACCCTGTCTCCTTCCTCCTTACAAGAAGACTGTTCGCCGCTGAAAGAGGTGCAGGTACCCACCATAGCAGTTGAGCCTGGAATTTAAGGCTCCAACATCGGTGAGTTTGCTTTTGACCATTGCTTACCTCTTTTAAACCATTGGCTGCATATTGCGCTATGAGGATGTCTTCTCTGTATATCTGAGACAATCGAGCAGGCATTAAGAAGAAAGGCGAAGGTCACCCCAGAATAACTCTAAAGAAGGGCAGAGGCCACCCCTGATTAGGCCCAAGGCACTCCACACCAGAGCCGGTACGAGAGGCTCTATACACTGTAAGTGTCCCCTTGTCATTGGGCACTTAACCCTTTACAAATCAATATTGCACTATTTTTCTCTTTTTGTTTCCCCTCTACCCCTCTCCCCCTTCTTCCCAACTTTTGGGAACTGGGAGTCTGTATAGGACCTAGGTGAGGACAGTACTTCACTCAAAACTTCTGGATTACCCCAACGGAGACCCCCACCGGACTATTTTTAACTTCATATAACATACGGTCCGAATTTATTTCTTCCTTTTTTTCACAAACGAACTGGAAAACGAGACTTTTTTTTTAGAGACTTTTCTTCCACGTGCACCTATATATGCATTTTTTCCTTATTTTTGCATTGGCACTTTATATGCACTTTTATGCATTCTTATGCACTTTTTGATTATATGAGGACAGTTATTGTCACTATTATATAGAACAGGACACAACTGTCTCATCTTACACATTACTACCACTGTACCCAGCTTTATTCTGTTACAGCACGTTAGTGGTCATTTCGACCGTGCACTTATTGGATTAATAGGAATACTGTATCCACCATATATAGATCACCCTCAGAAGAGACTGCGCCACTAGGATCCCCTTCCCTTTTGCGTATTACTGACCACTCGATAATCAGTGTGCTTCATTCTGTCACACACGCACCACAATTTGCCAAGTAGGACAAATGCTGTTTTTTCTCCAACTTTAGTCATTTTTGGTATAAAATTTGCTGACCTATAAAAATATGCTGTTTAGTGAATAATCTGCAAACCAGCCGTTCTGGATAATATACATGGCCATCCAGGTCTAAGACTTTATAGCAGGAAAATCTAGACTGGTTGGGACAGGCACACGCTTATCTGCTGGAATATTCAGTGTCTGTGCAAATACGGTTCGGTAGATTACAGTATAAAGGCATTTTAAAAATGTTATATTTTGGCCTCTGTGTGTGTGTCTTAGATAAATACATGGTTCTTTTGAAATGCGACTAGGTAGAACACATGCATGTTATATCAAAACATCCAGTGCCCCTCAGGCTCATCTTTTTAAAATACACAAAAATGCGTGCCTGGTTTTGATAGTGTTCCAGGATCTTAGTGATAGCCATGGATTATCAGGAACGTGATTTTTCATCATGTCATAGGGGATAATACATTATCCATTATTACTACACTAGAGTTGGAGTGCTATTGAAAAGAGGACTTCAAGCCATCTAGGAATTAAAAGAAATCTGCAGCTAGAGTCAAAGCCTGATGTGGTAAAATTACCAGAGCCATTAACCCATTCATTACCAATGTTTCCAAAACATAAAAAAAATAAAATAATATTCCCATTGTATTTCTTACTGTAATTGCCATCCTCTGGTCAAACTAAGTTAATACAGTTCAGGGCTCCGGCCATTATATTAGCTTGGGAAAAGTCAGAGACATTCCCCAGCTAAATTTTAAAAAGTGTTTGCTAAAAAATAAATAAAAGTAGTGGCACTTTCTGGAGCCCAGTTGCAAACAAGATTTGTTTGCAAATAAACTAATTTGCTTTTGTCCTGCTTAGATGCAGATCGAGACCTCAATATCATGCATCTGGTGTTGCCTTTGAAAACCTGAATTATTGCAATCTCAGGAGTGACAGGGTTAAAGTATAGTAGATTTAGTTGCCAATTTTACCAAAACTCTGGTTAACTTTATGCCAAAATATGCAAAACTTTGCCTACAGCCGCAGGTGTGTTCTATGTTGTAGGCTTTATCTACAATTATATTTATTATAAAATGTGAATTCCTCTTCAAAGCATTTCCAGAGGCCTGTTCAATACCTCAGCTGCTGCAAGTGCTAAGTTAGCAACTTGCCATTGAACGCCGTTCAACCGTTCAGCAGTGCTAAGGCTGGGGTCAGACCAGCGCACTTTTAACGTGCGTTCTGGCGCACATAATTACGGCCGCACTAGCAGCAGATGCCCGGCAATGACGGCCAATATACGATGTACGGCCGCACAAAAGTCCGGCCGTGCAACGCAAGTGGAATTTGAACGCATTTTTCTGAGAACGCTGAACCGCTAGTACTGACGTACTGAGTGCGCAGCTGCGGCATAGCGGCGTGTTTGCGTGATTAGGAGATGTCAGACGCTGCTAATGTCCAGCCTACATAACGTCCAGACGCAAAAAGTGTTTTATTGACGATCCGTACAAAATCACGCCCAAAAATGCGCGTCGTCTGACCGTTTTTGCGCATTCCGTGATAAAATACGTCAATGCGTTCGGAAGCACTTTTTCACATTCGCGGGGAAAAATGCTTTCGTCTGACCCTAGCCTAACCTAGCACTTGCAGCGACCCGAGGAGATGCTGAGTGTGACGTTTTAAAGATGGCCGCCGCCACGAAGCAAGTAACAATGCCGTACAGCAAGATGGCCGCCGCCTCGAAGCAAGTAATAATTCCGTACAGCAATGTTAATTTTGAGGTTTTTGTTCACCAAAGCACAAAATATTTATTTATTATTTCCCCCTGCACATAGACATATTACAGTTCAATTAATATATTGTTTCAGAAGTAATCATAACGTTTATTCATTAAAAACTATCATTTGTGGTGTGTGCATACAAAACAGAATTGTGCTGACTGCTTCTCTTTATTATATTTTGTCCGAGTGATACGAAAAACAATCTGAATCTTTCATTAAGAAATCGTTGGCCATTTTGGATTTAAAATTTGCATCCAAAGGGTTCAACGACACTGCTGCAGCAAACTGAATTGCTGCGCTGCAACAATTCAGCAGCTGCTGAGGTATTGAACAGGCCTCAGGTTTATCCTTGAGGGAGTCCCCATCTTTAAGGCCTCTTTCGATTAAAAATGAGAACTTATGCAACCAAATACAATACGGGGAATCAAGAGAGAATCGGCACCGTAATCAAGAGTGTCTGTATTCACATCCATATACAAGTTGTGTCCATTTCAGATGTTGGTCAATGGTTATCATCACACAGACAAGCAGGGTTTCCTCACCAAAAAAATAACCGCTTCTACACTCTTGTCATCTTACCACTTGAATACTGCAACTCGCTCCTTATTGACCTCCAACTCCCGTATTGCCCCTTTGCCCTCTAATGAATGCAGGGGCCAGGCTTATTTTTCTCAAACGCACCTTACCCCTCTGCCGGTCCCTCCATTGGCTTCCTGTACATTCCAGGATACAGTTTAAAATACTGCTCACATTCAAATCGCTCAATAACTCAACTCCTCCCTACATGTCTTCGTTACTCGTCCCGTCTATACAACTCCGTTCAGCAGGTGATCACCGGTCTACAAGCGCACAGCCAACTTTCGCCTCCAAGACTTCTGAAGGGCAGCCCCGGTCCTGTGGAATGACTTATCTCGCCCTAGCAAACTCTCCCCTGACTTGCAAGAAATCCCTCAAGACCCATCTCTTCAGATTAGAGTACCACATCACTGATGCAACGTCTCCCTCTGCTCACCTACTCACACATGATTGAAGCTGCTTCTATGGCCCCACCATTCCCAAACCACTGGCACTAATGATCCTGCTATCTAGTGAAATTCCTCTTGGTCTTCCTCTACCAATCCCTCTAGATTATAAACTCCTATGAGCAGGGCCCTCTACGCCTCTTGTTTCCATCATATGTATCTCGTTCCCTTTGGTTATTGTAAAGCGCTGCGGAAACTGTTATTTATATAGCGCCAATAAATAAAACAATGACTGTCATGATTTTGTTATCAAGTCACACAGGCATTATACATGCAGGTTTATTCTCAGATGTAGATATTGTGGAATCTGGGAGAATACTCGAGAGAATAGCATACAAAAACCGAAGAAGCCAAGACTGCAGAAACAATTTCAGCTTAAGTTTGCAATTTTGTTGTCAGTTCCCCCCTCCCAATTCAGTGTTCCTACCTGTTGTATGGCTTCCACATCCAATTCACATGAAAGCGCTGATTATTGAACATGCATGTTATACATTAACACACCGAATAATGTAGGGTTTACTGAAAGTGAAGACCATTGTCCTGATGAAGACAGATGAGCTCAATGCTCCAAAAAGGTGAGGTAGGGAGATCAGGTAACAAACCACGCACACAGCAAACGGAAATATTGATTTATGCCATATTAAGAACGGCTTCACCAGCCCAGCCTTTCCTACTTGCTGAATGAAAGCTTATAATTGTCTGGCTACCTGACCTGTCTTTATGCATTAGGAATTTACCCATTTAGGCTAAGGTCAGACGAAAGCATTTTTAACGTGCGTTTAGCCGCACGAAATCACGGCCGTGCTAGCAGCAAATGACGTCCAATGCCGGGGAACATACGACGAACGGCCGTACGAAAGTTCGTCCGTGCAACGCAAGTGGCAAACGAACACATTTTTTCGAGAACGTCAAACCGCTACTACTGACGTACAGAGTGCGCTGCGGCCGCATAGCGGCGTGTTTGCGTGATTGGGAGACGTCAGACGCTGCTAATGTCCGGCTAACATAACGTCCAGACTCAAAAAGTGTTTTATTGATGATCCGTACAAAATCACGGACGAAAAGGCGCATCGTATGACCGCTATCGCGTATTCCGTGAAAAAATACGTCCATTCGTTCGAACGCACTTTTTCACGGACAACGTGAAAAATGCGTTCGTCTGACTCTAGCCTTATGACTCAGTTGGTACGCTGCATTTATCTCGCAGAAGCCATATAGTTTAGGCTAGGGTCAGACTAACGCATTTTTCGCGTTGTCTGTGAAAAAGTGCGTTCGAACGAATGGACGCATTTTTTCACGGAATACGCGATAGCGGTCATACGATGCGCCTTTTCATCCGTGATTTTGTACGGATCATCAATAAAACACTTTTTGTGTCTGGTCGTTATGTTGGCCGGACATTAGCAGCGTCTGACGTCTCCCAATCACGCACATACGCCTCTAGCGGACGCAGCGCACTCTGTACTAGCAGTTTGACGTTCTAGAAAAAATGCGTTTGTTTGCCACTTGTGTTGCGCGGACGAACTTTCGTGCGGCCGTACTTCGTGTGTTCCCCGGCATTGGACGTCATTTGCTGCTAGCACGGCCGTGATTTCGTGCGTCTAAACGCACGTTAAAACTGCTTTCGTCTGACCCTAGCCTTAATCCTTGTGATTAACCCTCAAATTGATCACATCTGCCAACATTTCAAAATACGCAGAGGGACACTCGTCAGAAAGTCAGTGGGATCAGAAACTAAGCTATGTTCACACTTTTAAAAATGGCATCACGACCCATTGATGAGAATAAAATTTAGAACATAGGCAAAAGAATCTTAATTACAGTAAGTGATATCTAGTAATATGTAGGGCCTGTGAACCATTAGAGTCTCATAACGGGAAGTTTTATATCTGTGCACCCCCAGATATATTAGGCTACTAAAAAGACAAGTAAAAAAAATGGCAGAGGGATTTGGGAAACAGAAATGGGACTGTCCCTCTAAAATAGGGACACTTGGGACTGAGATTTAGAGTTTACCGGTGCCATTTCAATGTGATTTTATTGCACTCTTTATACTCCCAGACTGCAAAGTTATTAACAACAATATAACTGAGGTCAGAAGCATCCATAATTCTATACTCTGTTCAATAAAAGTATGAGTATAATTAACTCATAGGTTCTCAAGCTGTATCCTTTTGGCAGGTAGTCACCTAGTAGGCAGTTGGTGGAAAATTGCACATTTGGCAAAAATAAAGTTCAAGGGATTTTCAAATCCCTTTTCTCACCAGAAAATTTGCAATTTAGATGTTGATTATCAGTTCACCATTAAGTGAATGTCCCTGATTGTAAGCCTGAAAGAGAAGGATTGATCAGTAGATGCTCAGATGAGCACGAATCATTGCAGCCAAAACAGACTGGGTATACAGATTTAGCCCGCAGATATATCCCACTTCCTGAATGTTTATCTCAAGCAGATTGTGAAATTAATTTTATAGATAGGGGTGAGACCTTGATAAAAGTTACAGATGGAGTGGGTTCAAGTTCAAAGGAAAATACCTGCATCCTCTAGAGCAGGGCAAAACCTGTCAAGTCCCAAGCTGCCAAATCAGGCCATTAGAAGTTACTCGCCAACAGTTACTCCGCCTAACCCCTACCCAGCCCTTAAAACACACACCCTTAAATTATCATATGAAATTATTTCTCCAAGGTAATCCCTAAAATGTGGCCTGTTAGGGGTACTTGAGTACCGCAGTTGGGAACCACTGCTCCAGAGCAAGAACAAAAAGGAGGAATGGGTGGTCATTCTCCAAGAACAGCATGACAACTTTTCGTTCTACACAAGCTTCTATCAGGCTCGAGAAGGCTCATGCAGAGATGATACAATGAAAATAAACCTGCCATTTTTTGCCGACGGAGGGCCCAGTCCTTGGACGGTTGAGGTAATTGGCCTCTCCAGGACTTGGTGCACCAGCTCGAAGTGTTCTTTGAAAAGATGGTGTGCTAGTTCTATGTATCTGTACAGCCATTGGATCAGTCTCAAACCTGTCCTCAGCAAGCTCTAAGGCTGGTGTCAGATGAGCATTTTTATGAGTGGAAGGAACGTCCGTAAGAGTGGACGTTCCTGCCACCTCGCTGAGGGCAGTTCGTGCACTCAGCGCTGCAAGGCTCAATCCTCCCATTTAGGATTGCACTTTGCAGCCCAGAATGGACGTCGTAGCACTTCGACAGGGAGACATTCTAAAGCAGACACAGCACGCCTGCTGTAATGCGTGCAATTCGTGTGCGCGCTAAAGTGTGAGGCCGGCCCCGTCACAACACTGCGACAGACACAGGGAGGCACGTCAGTATGGGCGCCCATAGCCGGTTAGTGTGCTCGTCTGAAACCAGTCTATGTTTTAAGGATTAGCTTTGGGAAATGCAGACTGAATCCTGCAGTCACTGAGCAGCAAATTATATCACATGTGCTTCAGAGATCTGGAGAACCTGGCCTGATTGGGGTACCTGAGGACCAGGATTGACAATTACTGCTCTAGATGGTCCATAGTGAAAGACATACACATCTTTCAGAAGGGCATCATACTATGAAGTTCTTGGATAAGCGACAGACTGAGTACAGGATAGAGTGGTGCAAGGATGCACTGTGCATATTACATTAGAGAGTGATATCATAAGTGCTTAGAAGCATATATACTGTATATTGGGTAGCAATAGCAAAGCTGAATATGGGTTATTATTTGGTGGCATTAAAAATGCTTTACTAATGGAACATCTGACATAAGATTGTTGTGATTGCGGTAGCATGTAGTTATGGGTTGGAAAGAGAACTGGGTACTTAACGGGGCATAGTGTACAAGGGAGGCCTGAGGGCTGGCATGACCTGCTAGAAGTGAGCGATAGGTGTCTAGGTCAAGCTTATGCATCGATGGCAATTGTCAAAATGACAGATGGCTGTGCAGGTCAGGACATGAGAACTGATAGACAACTCAAATGTATGCCATGTGCATTTCTTTTACATTGGAAAACTACACACATTAGCTGGGGGTGTATGCTTGAATAGGCCAAATTGGAGGATGAAGCATTTTATTCCATGATTTCCCCTCTTTTAGAGGTCCTGAATATTTAAGGGATGGGGTGTACAACAGAGCTGCAAAAGTCAAAGCTCCCAACAAGTCTCTACACTGTAATACATTTGCTCAAAACTAATGGTTTTATGGGTATAAATTGCTCCAATGAATTATCTTCATCTCATGTTTATGTTCATATTTGAGATTGGAGCAACAGCAGAATTTCTAGTATAGGGCAACAAGCACAAATAATGCACCCCAGATATTAGCATGGAGTAAGAAAAAAAAAATATCCAGTGTGCCAAGGACAGCTACAACAAGTCTGATGTTGCCCAGTGTGAGTGATGCAAAGGTTCAGATAAGGGTGAGCGGAATCAGAGAATGCTATGGGTGAATCATCACTGTTTGTGACACCAATATGAGAAGGACAATAGTCTCTTTATCGAAGTGGAATCAGCGATGGGACTTGTGGATTTCAGTGTGAGTGCACGTTACTGGGAAGGTTTGGAAAGCATTTTTTGTGGAGATGGCGGTATGGCGGATACAGCAATTAAATATACGTGACAGGTGACAGGAAGTGAAGATGCTCAGAAAGACTGACAAGTGTTCACGAGTGTGTGATAGTGGGAAAGAGAATGGTTGTCACAAGAGGGACTAGAAGGTGTTGAACCTGTAAATTATGGACAAATGGTGAGGACAGGAACTGCCATCTGTGGTCAAGTTATGGTGATGTTGGATTAAAAACTGGTGCTTGCGTTAAGCCAAGTGGGTTTGGTAGAGGTTTCATTAAGTTTAGATAAACCTATGAATCTAGAGGAAAGCAGGTAAAGGTGAGGACAGATATTTACAACTGTGAGCCAGAAGGGTATAAAAGTATCATAGGCGTGCACAGAGAGTGTGCCCAGGCACACACTAATGTTGGGTAAAGAGGACTTCGCTCTCACCTCTTCACAGTGGCATTTTAGATGTCCCTTATCTGGGTTATGATGATTAACAAAAACTGACTGTTTCTTACAGGCTTGTTATTGCGAATGAAAAGTGCATGTTATGTTTAGAAGATTTTGCACAAAAGTTTTCAATTAATAAATGTTTCATGGGTGCGTGTACACCCCAACCCAACAGGCTGTGCATGCCAGTGAAAAGTATATAAAAAAGTGTGGGGTTGCTTTTGGTACCCTGCATGTAGGATAGCAGAGAGATACAGGATAGTGGTGAGGGAGAACAGAAGGAAGGTACCAGTATATGAGGAGTAATGGGGAAGCAGGTGAGGTTGAATGACAGGCAACAGCATGTGAATGATGGGGAGGTTGAGGAATACAAGGAAAGGCAGATAGAGGATGGTGGGAATAGGAGTAACGGCAGGCTGGAAAATGGATAGATATCAGTGCAAATACCTTCACATCTTAACTGACGACTAGCAAGAATAAATATTTCTTTAAATTCACACACAGGGTTATTCAGAGTAAGGTGAAAACCAGGAGAAGAGAACAATTTAGACCAAATAGCTGAGTTGGAAAGTG
The DNA here is from genome assembly GCA_009667805.1 of Leptobrachium leishanense. NCBI lineage: Eukaryota > Metazoa > Chordata > Amphibia > Anura > Megophryidae > Leptobrachium > Leptobrachium leishanense. Next base: position 238,415,691 of record CM019064.1, on the reverse strand, counting down.
AGATAAATGGGAGAATTTTTTCTGGTTTGGCTATTTTGACCTAGAATTTTCACTTCTCCAGTCATTCTCCTTAGCTTCACCTTTCTTTGAATAGACCCGATAATGTCCATTTGCAAAAAAGTAGAAGTTGTAGCACAGCATATTTATAGAATGACATTAATAAATAACAAAATTTCCTCAAGTTAAAGGGAACATATGAAAACCAATAATTCTCCTTGTATCAAATCATTTTTTTCTTTTATATTTAAACAGGACAACCCATTAAAATCAGAGCATGCAATATACACTGCCCTGAAAAGGCATTGCATGTAGCACAGTCAGGGCACCTTACCAGTCAGCGTCTCCTGTCCTGGGCCACTCACTTCTAGATGTAGGTAACAGGTTTGGAGAGCTTCCAGGGATCTCTACGCACACTTGTTGCTTGCTGAGACTGGGACACTCCTTTATGTATAAAGAGCATTGGGACCAGCAGGCACTCCCACTGATCCTAGCAGCATGCCCAGCCCTTCTGTAGTTTAGACCTGCCCATCCCAACTGCCTGCCAGTACCCTGCTTCTACTACTACTTTCCACAGAGCACTGTGCACTCACTGTGTCCTTGATTGGCATTATCCAATCTCCCACCATCCCATTCCCTTATTCTATGTGTTGCAAGTCAGTGCTTGTAATATCGCTTGATAATTTTATTGTAGAATATGAAATGTATTTACATATATTCCCACCTGAAATATAGCTAACGTATATAGATAGCATAGCTGGAGAGACAGAGCTACAACCAACAGGAGCTATAATTTAAAATATATATATATTATATATATGCACACATGTTGAGGGCTGCCAACCCTCTTAGGTGTGTACGCCTCCCTGTCACAGGTGTTCTATCACAGGTTATATTTAACCTTGAACTGCAGGAGGCTCCAGCAAGGATTGTGTCCCCAGTAAGTTGATCCCATAAGGGGCAATCATTAGGTGAATAGTTTAGGACCTCTGCGTGAATTCCCATGTTGTTCTCTCTCTCATATATACAGTTGTGTTCAAAATTATTCAACCCCCAATGCTGTAAAGGGTTTTAGGGAATTTAGTGTACATTTGTAATTGTATTCAGAATGAAATCCTACAAGGACTTTTTAAAGAACCATATGCAACTAAAATGACATCAATTGGTTTTGTAATACAGTAGTAAATGTTTCTTTTGTGAATTCTTCATTGACACAATTATTCAACCCCTTAAAGACCACCACTCTGAAGAACAGAGGTTCATTCAAGTGTTTTCAATCAGGTATTGAAAACACCTGTGGATGTCACGGAGCAGCAATAAAGCATAATAAGCACCAATTAGGCAGCTTTAAAATGACTGTGATACTCAGCTCCTTCTAGACATTTACTGGTGTGGTTACAAACATGGTGAAGTCAAGAGAATGGTCCAGGAAGACAAGAGAAGAGGTGATTACTCTTCACAGGAAGGGCAATGGCTATAAGAAGATTGCAAAGATGTTAAACATACCAAGAGAGACCATAGGAAGCATCATTCGCAAATTCAAGGCAAAGGGCACTGTTGAAACGCTACCTGGTCGTGGCAGAAAGAAGATGATGACTTCGACTGCTGTGCACTACCTGAAGCGTAGAGTGGAGAAAAGTCCCCGTGTGACTGCTGAGGAACTGAGAAAAGATTTGTCAGATGTGGGTACTGAAGTTTCAGCTCAGACAATATGGCGCACACTGCGTAATGAAGGCCTCCATGCCAGAACTCCCAGGCGCACCCCCTTGCTGTCTCCAAAGAATAAGAAGAGTCGACTGCAGTATGCCAAAAGTCATGTGGACAAACCACAGAAGTTTTGGGATAGTGTTCTGTGGACTGATGAAACAAAATTAGAACTGTTTGGGCCCATGGATCAATGCTATGTTTGGAGGAGGAAGAACAAGGCCTATGAAGAAAAGAACACCTTGCCTACTGTGAAGCATGGCGGGGGGTCAATCATGCTTTGGGGCTGTTTTGCTTCTGCAGGTACAGGGAAGCTTCAGCGTGTGCAAGGTACCATGAATTCTCTTCAGTACCAGGAGATATTGGATGACAATGTGATGCAGTCCGTCACAAACCTGAGGCTTGGGAGACGTTGGACCTTTCAACAGGACAATGATCCCAAGCATACCTCCAAGTCCACTAGAGCATGGTTGCAGATTAAAGGCTGGAACATTTTGGAGTGGCCATCGCAGTCACCTGACTTAAATCTGATTGAGAACCTCTGGTGGGACTTAAAGAAAGCAGATGCAGTGCGCAAGTTTAAGAATGTGACTGAACTGGAGGCTTTTGCCCATGACGAATGGGCGAAGATACCCGTAGATCGCTGCAAGACACTTGTGTCAAGCTATGCTTCACATTTAAAAGCTGTTATAACTGTAAAAGGATGTTGTACTAAGGCTAGGGTCAGACGAACGCATTTTTCGTGTTGTCAGTGAAAAAGTGCGTTCGAACGAATGGACGTATTTTTTCACAGAACACGCGATAGCGATCATACGATGCGCATGTTCGTCCCTGATTTTGTACGGATCATCAATAAAACACTTTTTGTGTCTGGACGTTATGTTGGCCGAACATTAGCAGCGTCTGACGTCTCCCAATCACGCACACACGCCGCTAGCGGACGCAGCGCACTCTGTACGTCCGTACTAGTGGTTTGACGTTCTAGAAAAAATGCGTTCGTTTGCCACTTGCGTTGCGCGGACGAACTTTCGTGCGGCCGTACTTCGTGTGTTCCCCGGCATTGGACGTCATTTGCTGCTAGCACGGCCGTGATTTTGTGCGACTAAACGCACGTTAAAACTGCTTTCGTCTGACCCTAGCCTAAGTACTAAGATTGAATGCCACTTGGGGGTTGAATAAAACTGATAATGATGTGAGCACAGAAAAGACATTTGTGGTTATTTCATTATAAATGTTATGTTATATTTGTCTGACCTACACGTGCCTCTTTGATTTAATTGTAAGCAAGATGACTGAATGATCAAAATCAATGTCAAACTGGCCAAAACACTCAATTTCAGTGGGGGTTGAATAATTTTGAACACAACTGTATATATATATCTGTTAATAAGAATAGCTGAAATATATATATATTTTATAATAAGCCTTCATATTCAATACAATAACTGGCCCTGATCATTTTGCTAACAACTGACCTGATGACAAAGTAAACAAAATTTATTCAAATCATACATACAGTATATGAGAATTATTTAGGGATCAATTCCCGAGGTGGCTTTTACAGATAATAAACAAAACATGGTTGTGCTTTGTGTTTGTCTCATTTAATATCCTTCTTTTGAAGCAAGAGTTTCTTTAAGGTAACTGTCAGTAAATTGATTCTTTTATATGATAACAGTAAATTCTAGACATGTGCATGGCCAATTTTTCGTTTAGTTTAAGATCATTTCGTCCCATTTAACTTTTCGTTCCAGTTCGTTTATGTTACCGCGACTCGTATTTTCGGATAGCCGGTGTTTCGTTTTTCAGGTTGATTCATATTTCGTTTAATGACTTATTTCATTTTTTATTAGTTATTTCGGAAAGTGAAACGGCTTAAGTAATTACTACTACCAGGGTTATTCAGAGAGCGTAAAAGGCAGGAGAATGACTGGAGAATGAAAAATTCTAGGTCAAAATAGCCAAACCAGAAAAATTCTCCCTTTCATCTCACTTTCCAAATCGACTATTTTGACCTAGAATTTTTCATTCTCCAGTCATTCTCCTGCTTTTCACGCTCTCTGAATAACCCTGTATTACTACTACTACAATAAAATACCAGCCGTACAAAATAATCCCATAGGTTTCAATGTAAAAATATTCCCTGTTTTATTCATATAAATTATTTATTCAACCGTTTATTTTTTCACTTGCAGCAAAAAGTCTCTTTATTGATCTATTTTCTAGCATTTTTTAGGCATTTTTCAGGATTTGTTTGGTTAAATTAATTATTTCCTAATTTATTTTGAAGCAACAAGGCTTTTTTTCTTTGCTGAATGCAGCTCTATTATTTTCTTTCAGTCTGGCTGCGTTCGGAGCTCCGGAGCTATCCATGGTGCTGATTCAGAACCAAACACAGCAGCCCGTGGGACTGTGGAGCTATCCATGGTGCTGAAACACCGATTGGCATCAGATCTCAGTACGGGCAAGTAAGGGGTTAAGAGTGGCATCACTGGAAAGGTCTGACTGTGATTCTTCCTCTGTTGTGCGCCGGATGGGGTATAAAAGCGAAGGTCTGACTTCAAGGAAGTCAAAAGTGAGTATGGGCCCCTTTCCTTGTGGAGACCCCACGATGGGTGGGGAATCTCCTCCACACACAGCGGGACACACCATGACGTTCCCGACACATTGTCCACAGCGACAGGTTTAAATAGGCGAATCCCATAGGATTCAATGTAAAAAAATATTATAGTTTTTATGTAGTTTTTTTATTCAACCGTTTATTCTTTTTATTTTCAGCAAACCGTCTTTTTATTTATTTTTTGGAACACATTTTTGTATTTCTTGCTTTTTTTTAGGTGAAAATTTTGATTTCCAATTTTTTTTTTAAAAGCTTTATTTATTCTGTAACAGACTTTTTTATTATTTTTATAGCATCTTTTTTATTATTTAGATACATTTTTTTTCTGCAGTTTGGCGGCTCCATGTCTGGCGCACTTTGGGGACCCTGCGGTCAATAGTGAATTCACCCCAGGGTTGGCGAAATTGAATCCTACGGGTAGGTTGTCTTTTACTCATGTATCATTATTATGTCTCATGCTTGTGCTCCCCCATTGTATAGCGCTACAGATTATGCTGGCGCTATATAAATAACTGTAACAGTATCTTTTAATAGCCCAGCTAGGTATCTTATGTAGACAACAACAACTTATGTGTGATTTTTCATAATTTCTGTAGTAAACCATCCAAGTATCCTATGTAAAAGACACCACCTTCTGGTTGAGATGAAAAAACTCTTCAAATTGGACATTTCCGAATTCGAAGCCTTGCATCGTTTCCAGGTTTTTTCGGAGTAATCAAAATTTTTCAGGAGATGACAAACATTATTGATTGCTCCCAAACGAGCCATTTTGTTAAGCTATCAATTTTTAGAGTTAGCGTTAGTTTTAGAGTTAGCAGTAGTGTTGGGGTTAGTATTTAGGTTAGAATTTTTAATTAGGGTTATGTTATCATTTTTCCTTGTTTTAGAGTTAGGGTTCGATTCAGGCTAGGGTCAGACGAAAGCATTTTTCCCCGCGAACGTGAAAAAGTGCGTCTGAACGCATTGACGTATTTTTTCACGGAATGCGCAAAAACGGTCAGACGATGCGCATTTTCGGGCGTGATTTTGTACGGATCGTCCATAAAACTCTTTTTGCGTCTGGACGTTATGTAGGCTGGACATTAGCAGTGTCTGACATCTCCTAATCACGCAAACACGCCGCTATGCCGCAGCTGCGCACTCAGTACGTCAGTACTAGCGGTTCAGCGTTCTCAGAAAAATGCGTTCAAATTCCACTTGCGTTGCACGGCCGGACTTTTGTGCGGCCGTACATCGTATATTGGCCGTCATTGCCTGTCATCTGCTGCTAGTGCGGCCGTAATTATGTGCGCCAGAACGCACGTTAAAAGTGCGCTGGTCTGACCCCAGCCTTAGAGTTAGGGATCACTCTAATTCTAACATTCTACTTCTTTTGATGTGAGCACAGCGAGCCTAAAATTGCCTTAAATTGAAGCAAAACAGAGCAGAATGTTAGGGTTAACCCTAACCGTAAATGTAATCATCACCTTAAAAGTATGACTAGCATTACAAAATATTTTACAAGGGTGTTCCCCTGGGTATTAACTGTTTTTCCCACCTAAATATTTGGATATAAGGAGAGTGCCATATTAAATATATTCCTGCTTTAACCATGAATCAAGTTCTAGCTCGTTCCTGGTCATTTCCTTCATTCACTCCCTGCTCTTATAAGACTAGATGCCCACTTATGAAGAAGCTTATCCAGCTTGGCTCTTCTTAGAATCCCAGAAGACGGAAGCTGTGATCACCCCTAATGCAGGCAACGGGAGGTGTCCTTAGGTCCCCGTACTTCCACTGATTATACCCCGCTTTGCTATAATCGCATTTCTACACACAGAAAGTCCTTATCAGGACCTGGTATTTCTGCAGGACAGTCTTTTCACTTAGCAGTGTCTAGGGCCAGTGGTGGTTTCCACAATGGAGGAGCTCTTGTCAGGGCTTGGTGAGCTCTGTTATACAGAAGTTTTTTTTAAAAAAAAAAAAATATGTTCATGGCCGAATTTAAAACATTCCAATTTGGGGACAATAGGAATTTTTTCCTCATCCCAAATTTTTTCAGTTTCTCCCAAAAATTATGCAAGAAGTCAAATTCAAGAGTCGGAATTGAAGCCTCTTTTTTTAATCGTTGTCATTTTTATTGCACTGTTTTCCAACCTGAAGGCGATGTTATTTCTATAGTAAGTTGATAGGGTCACTTACATTCCTGACACCTTGAAAGACAATACACATATGACCATGCATGTTCTTTTCCTTTATGGGTTCAGGAGTTTTCTTTGGGAAATTGCAGGGACAAATAACTGCCTGATGGATGACAGAGGGAATCCTTTTCCCTTCTATTGCATAAAACCATTCCATCGGGCATCTGATCTCACCGTCTGTCACTAAAGCATCAAATTATGTTAAGCAAACAAGAATATGTTCAGGAAATTCACTGCATTTGCCATATTGTGAAGTCTAGTGTTGGACACTAGAATTCCGACATACAGTATAAGTATATGGTGGAATATTTGAGAAACCATGCCATGGCATGCCATGCCATGCCAATGGATGTGACTCTTTCAAGCACTGTAATGCTTATACATGTGCAAAACCATTTATAGCATAAATATATTTTTCCTTCACCATCCACTGTCTAAATTTCATATTACAAAAAAAGTATCATTACGATGATGTAAGTCATCAGATGGACATATACACCAGCATCAGTAGAATGATCACTCTTACTGGAAATGACCTCAAAATGTAAAATAAAGTAGTAAGAAAAAGATATACAGCAGATACTGAGGTTGATCAGCCTATAGGTTTTTGGAGTTTTACTAGACCTGTATCTCCCTGGTGTTTCCTATCAGTAGCAGTCGAGTTGGTTTAGTGGCTCCTTTCCCTCATATTTTGTGATTGAGATTTTAAGTAAGCTTAATTTTAGTTAATTTTTTACTTTTTGTATGTAATGTGTTCATTATTGTGTTTGATTTTGTAAGTTACACAGTATTTTTCTAAAACAAGCATATTTATTTATAGCATATAGCAATGTTGCAATGTGAACTTGAATTTCAAAATTTTATTTGAGATAAGCAAAAAACATGTATCGTAGTAAATAGTTATTTTCAACATAAGATGTGATGATTAATATCACCCCATCCTCAGTAATTCATTAAAGGTCAAGCTGGCACTCACATGTGAGTGGAGAAGTTGAGTAAGGAGTCCCAATCTTGTCAACTCTGCACTCGTCTGAACTTAGGAACCCAAAAAAAATTTCACAATTGTTTGGGGACCCCTTGTATAGTTGACAGAGCAAATGAATCAGTCAACCATTGCAAATATAAGACTATTATGAAAGGACTTCTCATGTCCACAGTACATAAGATTTTTGATGCAACATAATTTAAGGAGATACTGTAGGTTTAAAATGGGGCGTACTTAAACAGTAACTCCTCCTGACCCTCTCTGCACCCTCACACCAGTTTAATCCCTTTCATTTTGTTTTTAAAATCACCTTGAATCCAGCACTGGGCCCCCATACTGTTGCATCAGAGGTGACCAGGGCTTTTTTTCAGGTGGTACTCGGGGGTACTCAGTACCGGCACCTCACCACCAGCCAGAACTAACAGGAGAGAGCATGATGCTCCTCCTGCAGTGGCAGGCAGAGAATCGGAAGCACTCGGCAGCTCATGTTGCTCCTGAATGCTTACATTTGTCAGGAGTGTATGTAGGGACTGATAACCCCCCTCCCCCAGTAAGTGACAAGGGAGGGCTGCTCCCCCTCTCTCTGCAGCCGCTGAAACTTTGAACAGCATGGGAAGGGGTGGTGCAGCATGTTTACACACATCTGCCAGAGCTGCGGATTGTCAGGCAAACGGTGTGATCAGAGGAGCTGGCACTGTAAGGCGGTAGTGAGTTTCATTGCTGTGCAGCTCATACACACTGCGCATTACTGTGAGTTTCATTGCTGTGGAGCTCATACACACTGCGCATTACTGTGATTTTTATTGCTGTGGAGGTTCAAACATACTCAGCAAAACTGAGTTTCATTGTTGTGGTGCTCACAAATGCTAGGGGATTATCCACTCCGTGCCATCGTTGCAAAAAACCCCCAAAAAAACGGCTAACTGCCCTGAAATACAGATTTTTCTTGCAACAGAGGCACTTAGTGGATAACCCCCATAGGGTTACAACAATAGTTGTAGTTCATTTAAAGGAACACAGTATTAAAAAAAGATGGTTCCCATTTATAGTGTCTTGCGTTAAGTGAATTACAACTATTGTTTATTAGGACATGAAAATAGTCATAATAATCAGTTTGTCCCCAGGCATGAGAGTACCCCCACCTTTTTTAACAGAAAAAAAAGCACTGGACGTGACTTACATCAAATCAAATCAAAATAAGCTTTATTGGCAGGACCAAATAAATTTTAGCATTGCCAAAGCATATGGGGAGGTTATATGGGGTGTGGGGGGGGGTAGTGGGACATATATGGGGGGAATGGGCAAGTCCATGGACATTAACAGGGGTAAGGGATAATGTGAGGTCGGATGGGGGCGAGTCCGTGTTGGGGATTTATAAGTCCGGGATCTCTCATGTTCCTCTCAGTCTGTGACATTCTGTGACGTATTGGGCAGATATTTTCACCGCCGGCTCCTCTTCTCCCAGTATGATGTGGAGTTTCCTCGTCTCTTCTATAGAGGTGAAGTCCGGGATGAGAGCGGAGAGTCTCTGGAAGTGAGTTTCCCTCAGTGCTGAGTACTTGGGGCACTGTAGGAGGAAGTGGACCTCATCTTCCAGGGCCCCCTGGTCACAATGCTGGCACAGTCTATTCTCCCTGGGCTTGTAGGTCTGTCTATACTGCCCTGATTTGATTTCCAGGCTGTGGGCACTCAGTCTGAACCGGCTCAGGAGCTGTCTGTCCTTGGGGTCTTGTAGTACCTCCAGGTATGGGGCCAGTTTGTATTCCCTCTGTAATGATTGGTAAATGGTGAGTTTCTGAGAGTTTGCTATATCATGTCTCCATTCTCTGATATAGTTTTCCCTGGAATCGTTAATTAGGGCCTTTATTTGATATTTTGTCAGGTTGCATTCATGGGGGCTTTGGATGATCAGGGTGGATATGAGTTGTTGCAGCCCACATGGTTTGGGGTGGTCCTTGTTGGCCAGTAGGGCTTTATGGTGGTATGAGTTGAGGCTGCTGATGTTTAGGTGGTCCCAGTATGATAGCGCCCTCTTTTGTACTGCAAGAAGTAAGGGGAGTCTGCCCAGCTCGGCCCGGCAAGCATTGTCACTCTGAAACCGACAGCAGTTAGGACAGCCGTCACACAAATGTCACAAAGCTATCAAACACACATGAAACACAGCCATCACACACACAAACAAAGAGAAAAGTAGTGGATTCCCACAAGAAAGGATCAATGAAATGGCACTTCAACAAGAGACTGACGTTTTGACTGCATCACCGCCAGGCTTGAGAAAGGATAGAGATCCAACCAAATTGTTGTCAGTCTCCTAATTAATTACCATAATATTAATACTCAAGCATGGGAACCTCTAGATATATTTTTATGGTCTGTATGAGGAGTATGACAACTCTTTGGATTGCCAGCACCTTCTTCATGTGATTTCCAACTGGTTTCCTGTATTTCAAGTCCTTATCCTTTTGTTTCACAGTCACACACACACACACACACACACACACAACACAGCTATCACAAAGGCAACATATATCCATCGCACACTGCCCTCACAGCTCTCTGATACGCTTATAAACACTGCACTATGAGTATTATTGCTATGGCGCTCTGTGATATGCTCAGTCATTTGCATTGCACATTACAGTGAGTTTTATCACTATGGAGCTCTGTGATACACTCATGCACACATTACTGCAAGTCTTGTTGCTGTAGAACTCTGCGATTGACACATACAAATTGCAAATTACAGTGAGGTTTATTACTGTGACACTCCTACACTGCACATGACTGTTTTTTAAGTTTTATTGCTTTTAACTCTGATACACACATAAAGAGCACACACGACTTTGAGTCTTATTGCTGTGGAGTACTGTGACACATTTATAAACAATTTATTACTGTGAGGTTTATTGCTGTGGAACTCTGTGATACGCTCATAAACACACCATATTATTGCACATTTCTTTGCGCTGGGACTCTGTTACACACATGTACAGAGTCTGCTGTGAGTCTTATTGCTGTGGAGCTCTCTGCTTCCCTAACTAGCACTGAATGTTGTTCGATGTAGTTTTTGAAGTTTGGCCCCCTCAAAAGAAGACAACTTGGTAGTGGCCCCAGGAAATTTCAGTTTGAGATTCCCTAGCCTAGAGTGTCCGTTTATCACTTTGATGGCACATCATTTTTGTTTATGTAGAACAATTAAAATAACTCAAAGTCAAAATGGTGGTAAAAATAGTGCTTTCTGTGGTTGGTAAGATTGTACTAGGCGAACAAATGGTGATGTGTCAAGAGAAAAAGACTGAGCCACAATGCTCAATTTAATTTTAAAACACAGAACATTCATCCATTAAAAGACAGCTGCGGATTGACAGCTTATAAGATATACAGGTTTATTCAGAGAGAGGTGAAAAGCAGTAGAATGGCTGGAGAATGGAAAATTCTAGGTCAAAATAGCCGATTTGGAAAGTGAGATAAATGGGAGAATTTTTCTGGTTTGGCTATTTTGACCTAGATTTTTCACTTCTCCAGTCATTCTCCTGCTTTTCACCTCTCTCTGAATAACCTGATGAGACATCACACTAAAGAGCTGTCAAAGCATTTAGGAGGTGGCTCACAACAACGTATTCAAACTTAATTGGTCATGGTGCTTAGATCGTCCCTTTTGAAAAAAGAAAAATCTATCAAAAATCACAGATGACATTATTCAACTTTTTAGGCTAACGGTACCTCCAACATACATGGGGAGTCTGATCCTTAACATAGAAGTAATGGTCATCAAAACTTCATTAAACTCCAATCTAATCCTCGGGATGAGGATTGAAAAGGAAATGAAGAACAACAGTGATACATTAACTTGACTTGGGGAATTCCACAGCAATATGCTATTTTATGGATAAAGAATGAGCACTTCCTAACAATCGAGTACAAAGTGAAATTATGTTTACAATTTACAGTTTATGGCCACAATGATAAATTGTTATTGTGTATTAATGTGTTTATTGCCACTATTTGCTAAGAGTAATTTAAAAACTACAAGAGCTACAACAACAAAAACCACATATGTCCTACTGCTGGTAAACGTTTAAATGAACTCATCTGTGCTGTTTATTTCCTAAGCAACTATTGTTCTCATGACGCTTTGTTGCAATTTTGATCACTGTGAACTAGTGTATTGTGTTGTCCCTAATAGATAGCCTTCTGTAATTCTGCTACCCCAGTTTGTCTGTGCTCTATCTTTTCATAAAGAGTTTCTGCTGAGGGTAGAGATCCTCACGATGTCCACATTCACCCGGATTCTGTGCTCCTGAACCTGGCTTGCATTTGCCAAGTGCTATCTTGTACCTGGGTCATGACATTATCCGAAGAATATCGCAAAACACCAAGACGCCCCATGGCCTCACAATCCTAATAGCTCAACATTCAGGGTTCTTTTGCTAGAGGGTTAAAAAACATCAAACGGTGCATTCCTTCATGTAGCCCATGTCATAATCTATTGTAACCGAAGGCCTTCTACACCTGCATTTTACATCACTCAAAAATCGAACTTTATGATGTTTGTCAAAGGCAACTCATTGATCCAGCATGGCAAATACTTATCAACAGCTCCTATCTGTGGCAATGAAAAAAATCTGACTGGTATGGTCTCTTTCTTATAGTGGGTTGGAAATCCAAATGAGTGATCCTTATGAAAAAGGTGGTCTGATCCCTGAACAAGTCTGGGGCATATGAGCTAGCGCTACAAATAATGAGTGACTTGGGTTCGCTCATTTTCTTAGTAGGATCACTTTTGTCATAAAAGTACATAAAGTATGCACAACAGCCACACAATACTGCAGGTTAATGCTCAATATGGCACACTGTATAGTTAGTAAGAAAATGACAATTACCATGATGTCACCACTGTGTGCATTTATTAGCCTGTATGTGCCTTCCAGTCCAGGCTGTCTGAAACATATAATGGGCACCATAATAAATATTTAATTGATAATTTCCTGTTTTATTATTTTTTTAATACTCTATTTACTGCACATGTCTATTATCATCAACATCAGCATAGACACTGTTAATGTTGGTAATTACTATTGTAACTGAAAATGGTTGGTTTTGAATGTGATCCATTGGCAATGGCTGGAAAAACGTGTTATGAATAGACCAATCTAGGTTTGAGGTGTTTAGATGACAAAGAAAAACATTTCTGAGACTCAGACCAAATGAAAAGATACTGGAAGAGAGCATAAAGTCTTCTGAGACACGGGAGAGGCAGTGGTGATAAAGTGGGAGGCTTATACAGGGTAGTAGAGATCTCGAAGAAGGAAAGTTATCACTCCAGTATGCAAAGCCATTCCATACCCTGTGGAGCCAATTTCCTCCTACAACAGGACAATGACCCAAAACACAACTATACAAGCTATGCAAAAACTATTCAGAGCAGAAACTGTCAGCACAGTCAACAGATTGAGCTGTTATGGGACCAGCTTGCCCATACGGTATGTAAGAAGTGCCCATCAAGCCAATAAGATCTTTGGGAGGAGCTTCAGGAGGCAAAGTGCGAAAGATCATCAGATATATTCTGTACTGTGGAAAAGTCTTACGCCACCATTAGATTTGTTTTAGCAATGGTATTTGAATACAAACCGAAAATACAGGAAATGTGTTTTCAGTGTTCAGAAACAGAAAAAATATATATATATAAAAAACTGTTTCTACAGGCTATGGTGGTATTCAAGCTGTTATTAAGAAATTTGTAGAATCAGGAAAGATCCAGGATAAAAAAAGGACTGGAAGGCAAAGAAAAATATCAAAATCCGATGAGCAGTTTCTCAGCGGTTCTTCTTTGAAACATAGAAACACAGAAATTGTCGTCAGATAAGAACCTTTCGGCCCATCTAGTCTGCCCAATTACATGGATACTTAACCTGGATTTATCTTTCGTTTAGGATAGCCTTATGCCTATCCCATGCTTGCTTAAATTTAATTACTGCTTTGGCCTCTACCACTTCAACTGGAAGGCTGTTCCATGTAACCACCACCCTCTCAGTAAAATAATGCTTCTTGATGTTACTTTTAAACCTTTGCCCCTCTACAGAAAGATCTGAAGTCCAGCATCTGGCAGCTTCATTGGGATGCAAAGATGACCATTCTACATTCTGAAGAAGCTTGATCAGGAATGGTCTTTGTGGAAGGGTAGTGTAGCGCTGTGTTTAAAAAGACTGTTCTGCTGCATTTACTTGCAATGGCCACCAGAGGGAGACAGAGACCATGCTAAGATTATGCTGGACAAACACAGAAAACATTGGGACTACATTTCCCGGCATGCTTTGGGGGCAGACACAGGAAGTGGGTGGGACACAGACGCTTACATCCTGAGCCTCGTGGAGAGAGCTGGCAGAGCACGCCAGGGAGTGGGAGAAGCAAGACCTAGTGCTGCAGAATGTGACCGTGACCAGGCCGGAGCGCAGCTGGGGCCTGACAGAGTTAAAGACTGGGTTATTCAGCCTTATCAGAGGAAGACCCAGTGATTCACCAGACTACCCATACTGATATTGAGGAAGCTGGAAGACCCCGAGTTAGGAGTACCGCAGATCGATCGGACAGGGAGAGCAGGCGGTGAGCTGGACATCTTGCGGCAGGTGCAGAAAGCCCGACAGCGGATCCAGTAACCAAGAGAACCCCAGTCAACATCGAGCGGAGAGACGTTCTGGGTCGAGCGGAGCACCAAGTATCTGGCGGATGGGTGAGAAGCCTTCCAGGCCGTTGTGAAAACAGAAAAGCACGCTGCTGTTTGTTTCAAAAACCCACAGGGCCCCAACTTGACTAGTCGAAGATACCTCATAAATAATTCACTGGCCAGTTGAATATTGTACCTGGGTACCATCACACACACACACCTACATTCTTTGGGACATAACCTGTACGGGACTCACTCCCCAACCACAAAGGGGGTTAAAGATATATTTTTCTCTTTTCCGCTGCATGTTTCTCGAATTACGAAGCATTGTATTTCTTTTCCGCTGCGCGTTTCCCGCATTACGAAGTACTGTAAATATATATACGTATACCGTGTTATTCATTATATGCCATTTATTCTAGTAAACTATATAATTTATAAAATCCACGACGGTGCTGGAGTATATTTATTCCCTAGTGCGGGGAGACTGACCCGAGGTTCAATTTCAGCGGCTCCTCCGGGAGTGAGCGCTACAGTAGCAAACATTAACCACTTTTTCAAAAGGGAACAGGGTGAAAAGGCTAAAGCTTACTTAACTGGAGTGAAGATCAGTAGAAAAGTTATTTGGAAGAACAAATCAAAGTTTAAAATTTTTGGCTTCAATTGTCGACAATATGTGAGAAGAGGAATTGGAGAGATGGAAGAATGAGTGTTTGCTGCCTTCAGAGAAACATGGTAGAGGTTCTCTTCTGGTTTGGGGCTGCATTTCTGCCTGTGATGTTGGCGATATTTTCCGACTTGATGGGACCATGAATGCTGAAAAGCGCACATGGGTGTAAACTCACCACGTCATTCCTTCTGAAAAGAACCTGATTGGGAATGGTTTTATTTTAAGGCATGATAACAATCCCAAGCACAATGCTAATGCAGTGAATTCATATTTGGAGAGCAAAACCGTTCCAGAGTCCAAACCTGAATATTCTAGAGACAGTATGGGATCAACTAGACACCGGGGCGAAGCCGGACACAGGTTTCAGGAGAGGCACTCTGGTGTTTGGTTCACAGTAATGGTGACAGGCAGAACGGGCATCGAATCGCAGGCTCCATTCATCACATTCAATCTCTCGAGATTATCACCGCACAGGGTCTGTCCTGCGGCTCAGGTGACGTGTGACAGACTCCACACAGCATATGTTCTGCCGGTCACTGAGAAGCAAGCACCACCAGCAATAACAGCAGATCAATAGACTCACAATATACCATTACAACGTGTATATGCTATCTCTCACCAGAACACCATATCAAAATAGATTTTAAAAAAATTGTAAAGATCTATACAGCTTTCAATAATTTTCACCCTTTATAAAAACAAATTCCCACATGTTTTCATCCAAACCTTTTGTGGATATATACAGTATATTTGACAGGGTAATCTTTTTGAAAACACTCAGAAATGGAAAACCTGTTACTACACTTTTCTAAGGAAATACGCAATATATTAACAAAAATTAAAAAAAAAAAATGTTTTCCTTTTTTGATTTTTTTTTGTCTACATTTTACATTGTAAATGGTCATGTTTGGTATAATTGAAAAGGACAGACTCTGACCTTTCCAATAATACCTCAACTGACCATGTAGCGTTTATGGAACTAGAGATACAGGGTTATAATTTTCAAAGGTTCCTGGCTTTGCAGCTGCAGGGAGGGTGGGCGAATGCACTTATACACTGAAAGCGATGGAACGCAGTGCAAAGCATTTGCTTCATGCGTCGTTGCATTGCGGCCACAGCTGGTTATTTTCAACTCTGGACGTTCAGCCTCGTGGCCAAACGTTGGCTGACCGTGCAGAGAAGATGGGGCTGTATACAGCGCCGCCTACATGTTCTGTGCGTCGCATCGCATTCAGTGTATCTCTTTTGTACAGTACTGTATACAAAAAGATATCTTCCTTCCTATATATACATACATGTCGGGCCATATTACAAAGTTGGTGCTAACTTAACCAGAGCTGTTGTTAACTTAACAGCTCCATTGGCTATAATGGCTCTGGGAAGTTTACAACAGCTCTGGTTAAGTTAGCACCAACTTTATAATATGGCCCGTAGGCTATGTTTGAACTACAGCATTATTACCATTGTGAATACTATTATTTCATGTATAAAAGTTTCAGGTAAAATACATAAGAAAATACAGCAGCATGTTTCAGGACCATATTGTGAGGAAAGTGTTTTCATTTCCCTATTTTGAGGCTCATACAAAAAAAAGCCGCTCAGCTTTTATTTTCTGAAATCAGGAACCAGCACTACAACTTTCCTGGAAGTTACAACATTACTTCTTTCACTAGTCATGGGATTGTGTCCCCAGTCACTGTGTAAACCCCTGTGTGCCACCCACATTAACAATGACTCAGTGTCAGTGAACGTATGTGAGGAGGTCAGGGCAATGTCACTCACTCACTGCGGGGACTGATTCACACATAAGACACAACTGGAGTCAGCAAGTGACGACAATACATCCTCACAGAGAAGGTCATTAGTATCCTCGAGTGTATGAGTCCATGTTCACCTGCAAGACAAAGCTCTGCAGGGCACACAAATCCCACATGTAGCATACATGCATGCACATTGAAAAATAGTTTTCTGTCTTTGTAATACCTACAATAGAATCAGGTGCCTTTCTTCATAGTCATAATTCAGAGATATTAGCTTTGAGGTAATTATGGACCAATTTATCTCCCAAATTCCTCTCATTCTGTTGAACAAAGCCATTCATGCTGCTTCATAAGATATTAGAATTTGGTCTTTAATTCAGCTGACATTCTGGCAAGTGCAGGGCCATGTATGGGCATTGATTTGGCTGACACTTGGGCCACTTCTGGGTTTGCGTGGCGCAATGGGACGCCATGACCTCAGGACCTAATGACGCACAACACACGTCAGCTGCGTAGGTGGGCTGGAGGGCATATCATGCCGTCCCTGTGGTCGGGTGGGCCTTGAAGAGGCGGGGTGTACTAGTATGTCCCATTGACTTCTATGGGCCGCCTCAACCCGCCCAGAAGTTAATTCAGGCTGTCCCCCTGCATCCAATGACGTGAGTTGTGCATCGTAGACTAGGCGGGCCAGAGGAGGCTCTCGCCAAAGCAGCCAGCGTTAACCCCCCATCCGCTAGGCACAACCCAGGACTGTTGTGAGTTAATTGATTGTTTGTAAGACTGAAGTGAGTAGACAATCTTTTCCTTTTATTTATTTTTTTAAAATGCTGGTTTATAATACCAGGTTTTATACCTAGCACTCAAAACAGTATAAACAACTATAAAACACAGCCTTTTAAAACATGGCTGCCATGTGCACTGGCCTTCAGCAGCTTAAAAAAGTTATTGAGATGATCTTTATTAATCAAAATGTGTATGATGTGAACCCACAGAATTGTGATCGAGGGAAACACCAGCCGTGATAGCGAATCACCTCAATCTGTAGGAAATCTATCTCAGTGTGTGTTAATCGGTTTAGCCTCCTGTATATGACCTGTCAGGAACAAAAAACAACAAATGCATACATTCCTTCCTAAATCCTACATCATAACATCAAGAGCAGCTCTAGGATTTAAGAGGCCCCAAGCAACACACTCAGGGGGTGTATGGCTATATTTGTCAAGGCGTTATTGTGTGGAAAGACTTTGGTATTTTTTTTTAAAAAAAGGACACCACAGGATGGAGTTGTTTTCATGTATGATAATAATAATATACATTCAAAATATACTCTGTACATTTTTTTAGATTTGCTCTGCTCCAATTAGAAAGTACCCAAGACGTAAGGCATACCATCATTTTCTGTGGAAGCGATGAAAACACCATAAGTAAACCTGCTCAGTTACAGTTTATTATCAGGCAGCCGTTCCATCCATTAGAATGTCCCAGTGAATGTGCTGCCCAAGCTGATATATCAGATACGTGTGTGTGTGTGTGTGTGTAACCCATTTATTTAGAAAATGTATAAAGTGCATTTACATTTAGAATTTCCAGTACAATATTCACACATCAATACCAACAGGGTTATTCAATGAGAGCCAAATTGGATCCGAAATTGCACCGAACAGTGAATTTCCCCGTACAGTGCAATTTCGTGGCCATACTGCTATTCAAAAAGCAGGCAGTTCACCAAATATTGACAAATTGCCAGCAAAATACGGTGTCTGTTCGACAGCAGTGAAATCCCCATAGAGAAGCAATAGTTAAGCTATTCAGAGAACACCGAACAGCAGAGAAGTGTCAGAGAAATGCCCTGATCTTCAGTGGTTTAATTCGCCAGGTTTAGTCAGTTTTTTTTTCTGTAACAGACCTTTTTATCATTATTCATAGGGCCTTATATGCTATTTCTCATGCAGTAGTTTCTTTGCAAACAGCTTTTAAAAGTTGCAATGTGTTGATTTTTTTTTTTTTTTACCCGTTTGCTTGTCGGCTTTTTCTGGCAGCTGACCAGCGCTCTCCAGATACGCTCAGCGGTTTTGCAGCGGTTTTACGGATGCGTTCGGCGGCGTGTTTCCTGCACTTTGGGGACCCTGTGGTGAATGCTGAATTCACCATAGGGTCGGTGAATTTGACTCCCCAAAGTGTGGAGAACAAAAGAGAATAACCCTGCAAGCGTATACAGAGATACCGTCAAGTCTATGCTCTTTAACGTACAGATAAGAAACATTTAAAAAGGCTAAGTAAGGAGCTAAAGGGAGGACAATCAAGGACAATCCACCACCTTTACTCCTGTACGTATCAGTATTGGCCATTTGCACTATTTCATAATTTGATACAGTGCATTTACAAATATTTTTTTAATACCACTGTAGTAAGGCTTGCATATCTTTGCTTTGACCTTCCTCAATAAATCCCAATTCACCAATCTCTCCATCTATACCTCCGTCCTCACTGGGTAAACTCATCACCAGCTATGGCTTAAAGTATCACCTATATGCTGATGACACTCAGATCTACCTCTCCACTCCCGATTTCTCCCCCTCCGTTCTCTCTCAGGTCAGTGATTGTCTGTCTGGTATCTCTGTCTGGATGCCCGCTCACTACCTGAAGATCAACATGTCCAAGACCGAGCTCCTTAGTATTCCCCCCTCTAACTCTACTCCAATTTCTGACTTCTCCATAATTGTTGACTGTATCACTATCCTTCCTTCTGCACAAGTCCATTGCCTCGGAGTGACACTTGACTCCAGTCTTTCCTTCAGCCCCTACATCCAATCACTCTCATCATCTTGCCGCAATCACCTCCGTAATATTGCCAAAATTCATCCATTTCTGACTGCTAACACCACCAAACAACTTATCCACTCACTTGTTATCTCCCACCTGGACTACTGCAACAGCCTCCTGACTGGCCTTCCTATCTCCCGCCTCTCCCCCCTGCAGTCCATCCTAAACACATCAGCCCGGCTTAGCCATATCACCTGCCGCTCTGTCTCTGCTGCTCCTCTCTGTGAATCCCTACACTGGCTCCACATCCACAGCAGAATCAAATTCAAACTACTCACCTTGACCTACAAAACCCTCACTAACACCGCCCCTCACTACCTGTCCTCACTAATCACCAAATACATCTCAGCCCATCCCCTATGATCCAACAATGACCTGCGCCTGGCATCCTCCATCATTACCTCTTCACATGCCAGAATGAAGGACTTTTCTCGTGCGACGCTGACCCTATGGAACGCGCTTCCTCGCAATATCAGACTGTCCCCAAAGATGACTTCATTTAAACGCTCCCTAAAGACCCTTCTGTTTATGGAAGCCGACCACCTGACTCCGTAACAAGACATCCAACCGACCCAAACACAGTTCTCACCTCTCCCTGCATTAACTCATCACTGCAATCCCCCCCCCCTCCTGTTTCTAATCCCCTCACCATCTAGATTGAAATTCCCACGGGAATAGGGCTCTCATGTCCTCATGTATCTGCTGGCAGCAATACTGACCTGTCTCCTGTATGTATTGTAGAATTGTCCTGTCTTTACCCATTACACCTTGTACAGCGCTGCGGAATGTGTTGGCGCTTAATAAATAATAATAATAATAAAGAAGAAACCAAAAAAATCAAGTTGCACAAAGCATTTTTATTTAAAAAAAAACACAATAGTGTAGAAAATAAATCATTAGGAGGAAGAATATAATATAGAACACAATTGTGAAAATAAGCCATACATGAGCATAATAATACTGATAGAAAATTGATTTGTAAGATAGAGGAAGACCAGTAAATTGAATAAAATCCACAACCTATTTTTACATATGTCTTATATAACAGTTTTTTATGCTTCTATATTGTAAAAGTAAAGGAACTGCAATGAATATAGATGGGGAATATAAGAAATGTAAAGGGGTGTTTCCAAATATAAAGCAAAATAAAAAAATATTTCCTGCCGAGTGTCTTAAATATTTATGGCAAGTATGTAGTGTAGTCGTGGTAAAGGTGAAAATGAATTGTAAACGGTGTGCAGGACTAGTGGAAGAAATGCTCGGATCTTACGGAATTACTGTCAGCTGCCAAAACGTTCCATATCAGTTTGCATTAAGCAGGACTTTTCATTATGCGGATCATGATTTAATGAATTGTTTTAATAAGAGGTTAAAATAATATGAATAATATGTTGATGGAAAAAGGGAAGACAGAATTATTCCCAGGAAGCATTGCTCATTTTTCTAGGATTATGGTGAGGGATTACATTGTTTTTCCTTTGAGACAATCCAGAGAAGAAGCCATTATACAGAACATGCTTTAAAATGTAAATGTTTGTTATACATATTGCCTTGCATGATGAAACACAATGACATATGTTCTGTTTTGTGCAAGTGTTATGTTAGGCCGGGGCCACACGAGTGCAGAAAGAACTCCATGAGAACGGACTTCTTTAGGCATGGATGCCTGTATGGCGACCTCGCTGTGTGCACATACAGACAGTGGCGTCGTAACGTGGGGGCGGTGGGTGCGGCCCGCACCAGGTGACACCCGCCTTTAGGGTGACACCGTCACCCTAAGGGCGGGTGTCTCACCCACCGCCCGCCACCGCCGCGTATTCGCTCCGTGCGAGCGTCCGAAGCACGCAGCTTCGGCGCTCGCCTGGAGGAAATACGTCACCAGCCAATCGCGGCTGGTCACGTGGCTCCCCCAGACGAGCGCCCAAGCTGCGTGCCGCCGGACGCTCAGAAGGAGCGAAAAACGCGGCGGAGAGGTGCTGCCTGGGCCGCTATCCATGTGCTGGGACCAGGCCCAGGAGGTGAGCTGGGGCAAATCCATGAGCTGCTGGGGCAAATCCATGGGGGCCTGGGGCATATCCATGAGGAGCTGGGGCAAATCCATAAGCTGCTGGGGCAAATCCATGAGCTGCTGGGGCAAATCCACGAGGAGCTGGGGCAAATCCATGAGGAGCTGGGGCAAATCCATAACCTGCTGGGGCAAATCCATGAGGTGCTGGGGCATATCCATGAGGAGCTGGGGCAAATCCATAAGCTGCTGGGGCAAATCCATGAGCTGCTGGGGCATATCCATGAGGAGCTGGGGCAAATCCATAAGCTGCTGGGGCAAATCCATGAGCTGCTGGGGCAAATCCATAAGCTGCTGGGGCAAATCCATGAGGGCCTGGGGCATATCCATGAGGAGCTGGGGCAAATCCATAAGCTGCTGGGGCAAATCCATGAGGTGCTGGGGCAAATCCATGAGCTGCTGGGGCAAATCCATGAGGAGCTGGGGCAAATCCATGAGCTGCTGGGGCAAATCCATGAGGAGCTGGGGCAAATCCATGGGGGCCTGGGGCATTCCATGAGGAGCTGGGGCAAATCCATGAGGTGCTGGGGCAAATCCATGAGGTGCTGGGGCATATCCATGAGGTGCTGGGGCATATCCATGAGGTGCTGGGGCATATCCATGAGGAGCTGGGGGCATATCAATGAGCTGGGGCATATCCATGAGCTGCTGGGGCATATCCATGAGCTGCTGGGGCAGTATATCCATGAGCTGGGGCAAAATCCATGAGAGCAGCTGGAGCATTATCAATGAGAGCAGCTGGGGCAGTATATACATGAGAGGAGCTGGGGCAATATCCATGAGAGGAGCTGGGGCATATCCATGTGTGCTGGGGGCAATATCCATGAGAGCTGGGGCAATATCCATGTGTGAGCTGGTCTGGGGCAATATATCCATGTGTGAGCTGGTCTGGGGCAATATATCCATGTGTGAGCTGAGGCGTAATATATCCATATGTGAGCTGAGGCGCAATATATCCATATGTGAGCTGGGGCAATATATATCCATGGGTGAGCTGCTGGGGGCAATATATATCCAGAGCTGCTGGGGGCAATATATATCCATGTGTGCTTTCACTGGCTTCGAACAGGCAACGTACTTGCTGGCAGTTGGCAAAAAGTTGTGTGAGCATATGAGAGAGCTCCACAGCAATAAACCTCACAGTAATGTGCGCTGTGTGTATGAGCATTCAGTGTTATATGGGAGTACTGATTTAGGAGTAAGAGTAGTTAAAAAAAAAATTCTGAAAAACTCGGGGGGGGGGGGGTGACACCATTAATTACCGCACCGGGTGACACCGACCCTAGTGACGCCACTGCATACAGACACATACACACAGCTCTACAAAGTGCTAGCCTCCTATAGAAAATCGTGCTTTGTAGACCGGTCTGCCATCTGTTGTAGCGGTTCGAGGGGGAGGAAAACAGCACGCCCGTTGTAAAGTGCGTTACTAGTACACATGTTAAATTGTGTGGCACTCCCAGTCTATCCGTCGTAATGTTACGATGGACAATGGGAGGGAGGGTCACTATGGACACACTAACAGGGTTATTCAAAGAGATCCGAATTGCTTGAGAAAGGTAACTAAACGCTGAAAATCAGCGTTCGGTTACCTTTCCTGGCCATTCGGCTATCCAGAGAGCAGGCAATTCGCCAAATCCTGGCGAATTGCCTGAACATACGGTGCCTGTTCGGTGCCTGTTCGAGGGCAGTGAAATCCCCATGAAAAAGCACTGCTTCAGCTATTCAGAGAACACAAACCAGCAGTGAAAGGTTCCCGAAATGCCCTGCCATTCTGTGGTTTAATTCGTCAAGTTTATTCAGGAGAATCCCATAGGGTTCAATTTTAAAAATATTCCTGTTTTAATTCAATATCTAATAAACCGTTCATTATAAAATTCTGCAGTAAAGAGTCTCTTTATTTATAGATCTTTTAAGATATTTTAAGCATTTTTCAGAATTTTTTTTTTTAAAAGTCCGATTTTTTCTTTTTACGTTTACTTATTTTTTCTGTAACAGCCCTCTTTATTATCATTCCCTGGACCTCATATGTAAATTTCAGACATTTTCGCTCAGTAGTTTCTTTGCATACAGTGTTTCACTTTTCAAACATTCATGCAAACTGTTTTGCTCACTTCACTCTGCGGTCTCCGCTTTCTCGGCTTTTTCCGGCGGCTTCGCTGCGGGTGATCGGCTCCTGCTCGGGTTTTTACGTGGTTTTCGGCAGGTTAATCCAGATGTTTTTGCGGGTTTTCGGCGTGCATTCGCTGGGTTTTGCGGTTAGTTTTCGTCAGGTTTGCAGTAGCTTTTCCCTGCAATTCAGGGACCCTGTGGTGTTTGCTGAATACACCGCAGGGTCACCGAAATGGGATCGGCAAAAGGAACCGAATTGAAGAGAACGAAAAGTCACTGAACGTGCGGTGACTTTTCGAATCTCTTTGAATTACCCTGTTAGTGCGCTTGTATGGCTCCAGCCTTATTGGTCAAAAAATACATGCAAGGGGCGGTGAAACACAAACGTTACATACACCAGTAAACGGGATATTCACTATACACCATTTTGGACAGAAGTTCACCATAGTTGCTAAAAACAGTAAAAACCCTTGTTATTGCAACTATGGTCAAGTGCGGCTATCCAGGGAAGCATTCAAAGACAGGTGAAGTTTCTGCAAACAACAGTATCGCTGTTATCCGTCCATAAAATGAGTAAACTATGACTATTCTCCATTCAGCATTGTTCTGCCGCTGTTTGCAACACCAGTGAATATAGTGGGGGTCTTCAGTGAAATTTATGGTGGGAACGCCATTGAAAGCTATGCTGAGAACTACACTGAATAACTTCAGCAGAAGATACAGTAGAAAGAAATGTGAAAACTATGGAGAACTACGGTGGCAGCTCCCTAGATCGTGAATTCACAGCCGTTTCACAGTACTTGACCCACTATAGTTCATTGAAGTTGGCCAAACTAAAAGCAACTAGTCTTTCATTGAAAGACTGGTGGTTAGTGAATACACCCTTTTGCTATTAACCCTTTCACTGCAGAAGACGTATGGGGAACATCATGGGGATTCCCCGCTATATGCGGAGGACTCTCCCCACACATCATCCGCTAAGGGGACTCTCCCACCTTATACTTACCTCTCCCTCCAGGGTCCAGTGGTGGTCTGACTTCCTTGAAGTCAGATCCCACTTTTATACACCCTCCAGGCGCCCTGATGTCATTGTGATGGACATGCAATTGCTTCAAAACAAAAAACAGCAGCATGTGTTACAGTTTATGTAAGTGTTGGTGTCCCTTTAATCTCTGTGGAATGCCTCATTGTGTGGGATCTTTAACACACCCAAACTATTCATAATTCTCATATTATGTGACAAGGGTGGTTTTAAATTTCTTAGAAACAATCCCAATGTGATTATAAATAAGTAAACAAAATGTAAGAAAAATGTACATCACTTGGAAAGAGTGGGAGGAGGAAACAGATAATAAACAGCAAAGAAAGGGAAAGAATGTAAAGTAACCCTTGCAGATACTGTCTAACTGCTTCCACTCCCTGAACCAGCTTCTAGAGAACAGTTTGGGGGCTTCTCTGAGCACTGATTTAATTTAATGTTCTACTTATGAAGGCTTGTCAGCAGATTTATATAAAGGGTGTGTTCTGAAGCAAGCATCCGGATGTATTTAAAATTTCCAGCATTTTATGACTTTATGTATTGACCCAGGAGTGTTTGATATTTTCAGCCATATAATATCCCCGGTGAAGAACAAAGCCGAAGCCCCAAACCAAGCAGATAAGCTGCTAGTCTATGGGGTCCTGGTGAAGTATTTTCTGTAACCAATCCCAAAAGCTTAGTCCTTTCACCAGACTGATATGTAGGGTGTAGTGTATATCAGCGCTCGCACTGGTGATCAATTCACCAATTTTCAGTATTTACACTGGAAAATTAGGTCTTTACTCCGTGGGGTGTTCCTCATTAAAAACAAATAAGATGCAATGTGCAGACCATTTAAATAAATGGTTATAGTGGAATATAAAATGTCAACTCATATTTAATGGTGCCTAGTATTCAAGGGGCACCGGACCCCCTTCTTGGTTGAAATGATCCTCAGTGGTGTTAGTGGTGGTGATTCATCCACTAAAACAGGGCAGGCAGTCGCTGGCTATGTTTAAAACTACTTTATTAAAGTTTACAATACAATAAAACACCGCAGACACGTTTCGCTGTGGTCAGCTTCCTCAGTGGGTGTCAGAGATATATTTCACATCTATTCTAGTAAAAAAAAAGCCAGAGATATACTTCACATCCATTCTTTCATCAGACTGTCTTGAAGACCAGTGATTCCCAGCCCTATGGGGTTCCCCGCTATGGGGCCCGCAGCCAAGTGGGACCCAGTGAGGATGTGCAGACCAGGGGCGGACTGACTCATCGGGCCCTCAGGCGCCGCCTGAGGGCCCACGGGTTGAGGGTGGCCCAGATTCCATGCAGGGGGTGCCCAGTCCAGAATAGAGTGAGGTCCGTGTTGAAGAAAGGGCAGGCAGCTGCGTACATGCAGGTCACGCGGTCCAGCCAGTCAGGTGGTACTGAGTGTCAGTACCACCTGACTGGCCGGACCACATGACCTGCACACGCGCAGCCACTGGGGCACACTCTGGCATCCCACTGCTACCCAGATGGCTCCGCAGCCTGGAGGGACCCTGGGCCCCCCACACCCTTCAGAGAAAGGACAGTGACAGCCGGTAAATATATAATAAAGAATTCTGATACGTTGACACACTGCACATTGCTGGGAGTTTCAATGCTGTGGATTCTGATACACTCGTACACATTGCTGGGAGTTTTATTGCTGTGGATTCTAATACACTCATACACACCGCACATTGCTGGGAGTTTTATTACTGTGGATTCTGATACACTGACACACACACCGCACATTGCTGGGAGTTTTATTGCTGTGGATTCTGATACGCTCACACACACCGCACATTGCATTGCTGGGAGTTTTATTGCTGTGGAGCTCTGGGATACGCTCATACACACCACACATTGCTGGGAGTTTTATTGCTACATACCCCAGGGTGTAGGGGATATGGTTATGTATGTGAACGAATGGCTGTGTGTGTAAATGCATGTATTTGTCTTTAAATAGGCTGCTGTGCGAAAAATTCTGTGCCTGTGTCCTTGTCACAGTCCGTCGTTGCCCCCTTATGCTGCACCCAAAAGGCTGGTATTGCTCCCAGAATCGCCACATTATCTGCTTGCTGCACCACACAAAGTAAGAATGACACACCCCATCCATGACTGTGAGTTATATTGCTGTGGATTCTGTCCATACACCCCAACCATGACTGAGTTACATTGTTGTGGATTCTGTGCCCATACACCCCAGCCATTACTGTGAGTTATATTGCTGTGGCTCCTGTGTATACTCATATACCTATTACTGTGAAAGTTTACAGCTGTGGATTCTGTGTATGCTTATACGTACGCATTGCCCATTTCCATGAGAGTTTTATTGCTGTGCAGCTCTGTGATATGCTCATACACACCACACATTACTGTGAGTTTTATTGCTGAGCAGCTCTGTGATACTGTGTTGTTCAAAGGCATTAGTTCATTTTTTGTGTGGGTGGTAGACTGTGGGTGGGTGTTAGGTTGCAGGCGGGGGGCATACAACATTTTGCTATAGGGCCCTGTGATTTCTAGTTACGCCCCTGCCTATCACCCGTGCTGTGCTTAAGAATGGATATCTTGCAAACCTGACATCTCTGGCACTCGAGGCCAGGGTTGGGAATCACTGATGTAGACCATCTAGACATGTATTACACAATTTCTGCTTTGAGTTCTAATTTGTTTATGTACAACGCTGTAGTCAGTGAATTCTGTTTCTTAACAAGGAGAAACAAATTCCTCGACCAAGGTCACTACTTGATTTCACAGTTCGTTTATTTAATAATATTTTCAAAGAACACCAATGCAAAACAGAAAATGCCAGTGCAAAACAAAATGCCAATGCAAAACCTGGTATGTTAATGATTTCCTTTTCATACTTTGCATGTTCTCTCCTTGGCATTTGTAACCATGACTAACGAAGAAGAGCAATCAAATTTATTACAAACTGCAGCGTTTATTTCCTGACAACTCGTTAAAAAATTAGCCATTCTGTACAACTGAGACACTAATACTATCAACAAATCTTGATATTCATGTCCACGGTCAAACATTTTGGTTCATCATTTTCAGGATTACTCGCATTGTGTTGGACCGTATAGTACCCAATCAGCTCTTGTGATGCGCTCAGATTACTAGCCTTCTCATTAGTGAAATTCGAACATTCAGGTTGGGCTCGTTATGCCAATTACAGCACAGCAGCCATTGGTTGTAGTCACTCACTGTGGTTAGCCTTTGACCCACCGGCTATGGGTTAAGTGTATATGTAGGTGTATAGTGATATTTCCATTTTAAGTCATGTGGTTTATTTGTGTTTATTCATGCAGATAACAATTAACTTTTCAGTTTTAAGGACAAATCCGTGAATATTTGTACAAATAGTTTTTCACTTAGCTATTAACCAGTGAATATGTACAGAATTGCATTAATAGGTATAAATATGAATTTTGTAATTATTAAGCATTCATTTTGGAATACCTTTGTAACTGCACTAAATCTCCACTTAGTGAACAGCACTGATGCAACCTGCATGAAATATCAGAGCACACTCCCCCTCGCACAGGCCATGTTGAGCGTTCCCACAGAATCTGCTGACCATGCAGTAGGATCCAAATAAACACACTGGGTGTTTGAAGAGATGGGAATTGGTGGCAGAGGGGGTTGGCGGAGGGGGGCAGCGCACCATGCATGAAGTGTCAATCATACCACCGCCTACCCCACCTCTGTTTAATCACAGGACTCTTAGGTAATTTTTCTACCAATTGCTACGTTTTCCTGGTTGCTGATCATATTATATTAACCTCTTTTTCACAATGACAGGGTCTCAAATCATATTCTTTTGCATAATATTGTGCATTGAAAGGAAATGTGTTTGCACAAGAGAAAAGGTCCTTGGTTTGTTGCTTGCACAAAATAAAATGTTTTGGAACTACAATGTCCATAATGCTGGGCTACTCATTAAGTTTGCCTGAGCATCAGGGAAAATGTAGTTCCAAACATCTGGAGGTCCAAGGTTGCTGATTCCTTCCTTACTGCAATGGTATCGGTCTCTGTTATCAATAGGCAAGGAAACTTTTACAAAGCATTGGAAACTCCCAGTCTTAAGAGGTCATGCTAATTGAAGCCCTCACTCTAATTGAAGCCCTTTATATAATTTTAAACCGATCACTCATGTGTTATGTAAAACATTCTCTATAAAGTAATAGCAAACCATGAGTACTCTGTTTATCAAAATGTTTAAGCTCCGGCCCCATAAAGCCCTTCCGCTGTCATTGTCACGGCACAACAAAGCAATTCTCAATAGCACTAGACCATTATTTATTTGTCCCTGACCTGTACAAGTAGAGTTCTGACTTTACATGCACTACTTGACGAGGGTCTTTGGCCTTTGCCCATTGTGGTCCACCATGTATCTGCCCGGTTTTCCCAATCGCCAGTTCAGCCTTTATTGGAATATTGCCACAACGTTTCATTTCATTATTCTTGCATGAAGATCTTAATTTAGACAACTATTCAAGTCATTATGTTGATTAAATATGGGTATTAATGCAGTACACAATGAATGTGTATCATACTCTATATAATCAATAACAAGACTAGAATGTAACAATGTATTTATGTCAATTTGCTGCAACATCAATTACTAGCTTGATAATACCTATATCTTCTGGCAAAGCATCTGACCATATTTATGCCTTTAACTTAATTCTATTTATTTTTGTGTTTGGTTTGTTTTTATCACACAAAATAACCAATTAATAAAGAGTAAGGTATGAATGCTAGCTCCAAGGCATCCTATTATATTCACAGATGTTGGATTCTATTCCAACTAAGTCATTATGGTTAACAAGAGAGTTGTTAAGAATAATAGACCCCCATCACATCTCCTGTCCTATTCCAGCTGAGCACTCGTGGCTCAGCTGTTGTGGCTGCATATTATAGATTGACACTTTCAAGACTTTGTATAGGATGCAGACAGCTGGAGAATACTGAGAGATTCCATGGTGTCGCTCCTTATTCTCATCTCAAATAGATATTTAAAAGTTTGTAAGAAGGCTATTTTCAGTTACTCGGTTTTCATGCACGGTGCTTACAACTCGCATAATTATTATCCAAAATGAAAAAATTTGCATGTACTTAAGGACACTTAATTAAAAGTTTCATCTTTATTTCAAAATCCAATCAGTGTCAATGTGTAGTCTCCACCGAGCCTATATCAAGACCAGCAGGGTTATTCAAAGAGAGCCGAATTGACCCCGAAATTGCACCGAACAGTAAATATTCCCGTACGGTGCAATTTCGTGGCCATTCGGGCTATTCAAAAAGCAGGCAGTTTGCCAAATATTGGCGATTTGCCAGTGAAATACGGTGATCTTCGACGTCAGTGAACTCCCCATACAGAAGTAATAGTTAACCTATTCATAGAACACCGAACAGCACCGAAATGCCCTGATTTTCAGTGGTGTCATTCGACAGGTTTAAAACAGGCAAATCCCATAGGTGTCAATGGAAAAAAAAAATCATGGTTTTACTAAATATTTATTCAACTGTTAAGGCTAGGGTCAAACGAAAGCATCTTTCCCTGCGAACGTCAAAAATTGCGTCCGAACGCATTGACGTATTTTTTCACGGAATGCGCAAAAACGGTCAGACGACGCGCATTTTCGTGCGGGATTTTTTACGGATCGTCAATAAAACTCTTTTTTGCGTCTGGACGTTATGTAGGCTGGACATAAGCAGTGTCTGACATCTCATCACGCACACATGCCGTTATGCCGCCGCAGCGCACTCTGTACGTCAGTACTAGCGGTTCTGCGTATTCGAAAAAATGCGTTCAAATTCCACTTGCGTTGTACGGCCGGACTTTTGTGCGACCGTACTTCGTATATTGGCCATCATTTGCTGCTAGTGCGGCTGTAATTAAGTGCGCCAGAACGCACGTTAAAAGTGCGCTGGTCTGACCCTAGCCTTTTTCTTCTCATTTGCAGCAAAAAGTCTCTTTTTTTAGGCATTTTTTGGGTTATTTCGTCAAAATAGTTTTTCCCGATTTTTTTTTTTTTTTTTTTTTTTTTATTATCATTTATTTATTTATTTTTTAAATGGTGTTTCTTTTTTCTGTAACAGAACTATATATTATTTTTTATAGGACCTTGTATATTATTTCCAGGCATTTACATGCAGTAGTTTTTGTGAAATCGTGCTTTAAAAGTTAGTGGGGGGTTTTTTGTTGTTTTTTTTTACCCCCTGTTCGACAGCTTGTCAGCTTTTTCCAGTGGCTGGACAGCGCTTGGGTTTTGGCGGGTCATCGGCTTTTTTCGAATCGCTTCAGTGGTTTTGTGGCGAATCGTCGGATGCATTCGGCAGGTTTTCAGAACGATTCGACGGTTTTTCAAATGCATTCGGTGGCTTATTCGCTGCACTTCGGGGTTCCTGCGGTGAATGCTGAATTGACCGCAGGGTCGGCCATTCAAACTCGCCGAAGTGCAGGGAACGGGAGAGCACCGAAATGTCAGTGAATGCTCTCTGAATAGCCCTGCAGGTTTTTATAAAGGCTCAGTGGAGCCGAAAAGTTGAAGCTTTGATTGGATTTTGAAATGTGAAATGGGGAAACTTTTAATGAGGAATGCCTTCTTAATTTTTCATTGGGGAATATATATATGTGAAAGAAGCACTCAGTCGAAAATACTTGTGAACAAAACGGGTATGTTGCCCAGGTGCTAACCAAAGGTATGGATACAGAACAAGCAAAGGATGGGAGCACTCTGGGAATTGTAAAACAAAAAAAGTTTATGAAATAAAAATCTGACGTTTCGGCTCCTAAGAGCCTTTATAAAGGAATAAAATACACTGTATATAAACAAGTTTAAATACTATAGGTATACAGTCACTACCCAATCATGTAAACACTGCGTCGTAGGCCACGCCAGAATGAAATGGGGCCCGTGTGTGACGTAATGGCTCAGCACGTCATCCCAAGCGACGGTTGGTTTCGTTGCCAGGGCAACCCGTGAAGCTGCGAGTGCTAGGTAACCTGCAACAACAAGCCATATCGGGTAATGTTGTAGCATTAGGGCAAAAGTAAATAATGAAGTGCTGGAGTAGATGTAAGTAAAAATTGGTTATAGAGGGTCCTACAACATTACCCCATACGGCTTGTTGTTACAGGTTACCTGGCACCGCAGCTTCACGGGTTGCCATGGAAACCAAACCAGCTGTTGCTTGGGATGACATGCGGAGCTGATACGTCACGTGCCCAGTACAGGCATGCCAGCCCCATTCCCTTCCGGCATGGCCTATGACGCAGTGTTTACACGAATGGGGAGATGACTGTATACTTACAGTATTTAAATGTGTCTATATACAGTGTATTTTATTAGGAGCCAAAACGTCAGATTTTTATGTATATTTAATAAACTTTTTTGTTTTACAAGTCCCAGAGTACTCGCATCCTTTGCTTGAGATTATATATACAGTATAAATATATATATATTTCAGAACCTGGTATTACGGTAAGTTATTTAGCCTTTCCAAAATTATTAAATAAAATGATGACATTTCTTTGTCCGACCCTGGAGCTTTTCTGAGGATTGCCGTTATTTGTAGTCTTATGTACTGATGTGTTTTCCTGCATTTTTTAAGCATTTGCACTATTAGTCACTTTGTCCAGGCGTGTGACATCACTGTGAACGTTGCTCTTTGACTCGAGTTTTGTTGTCGTCTTCTCTACATTTCCAGCAATGGAAAACTCACAGAACACAGTGATCCTCAGAAACAAAGCTGTCCCTTGTGTATGAGGACACTGAAGGGGAGGAAAATGTTTGTCACACATAACTTCATGTACTGTCACACAAATGGCTCATCAATCACATATAGCTTGCGATACATTGTCATATGTTACAAAAAAAATCCTATTCTGGGAAACAACGTGAAATGCCATGATGGAATTTTTGGGGGATTTGATTTAAAGATGAGAAACTTGACTGTATATTGTACACATTTTAAGATGCTTTTTAAATATTTTGCTAATAAGGCTAATATCAGGGGAAATGAAAGATACTGAGAATGTATTTATAGATAACTATAAAAGGAGAGACTGCAGAAAAGGGAGAATTGGAGTGAACATATTCTCATGTTTGGGCTAAATTGAAAAAACAGTGAATTAATGAAACAGATCAGAAAAACATAAAACTAATAATAATAATAACCCCCTCCCCATATTAGTGCTAAGAGTCCAAGTGTTCACAGTAGGTTAGTACAAGTGATCACAGTGATGCTGGCTGGGTGGAGTAGAGGTAACATCACTGCATGGAGAGAGACTGTGGAGACACAGGTTCGATCCCGGCAAGAGCATCTCTCCAGTAAGTGTCCTTGGGCAAGACACCCAACGGTAAATACTCGCCACCCAGGACATACTTGAAAACGAGAGAAATCTCAATGTATCCTTCCTGGTAAAATTCTTTATCAGAAAAAAAATTAAAATTGGGATGAGTTGTTCCTCTCACATGCTAAATGTCAAGGGCATCTCTATTTTCAGACTCTGTCCTATATCCGGTGGTCCTGACCTTTGCTTCCGGCTCTTCCTAATAGTTTAGTTTCATGTACTTCCTTATGCTTTTATGGGAACAGTGTAACCGGATATATTTTTTTTAATGTTTGTTTAAAAAACAGTGGACTGAAACAGATTTAAAGATAGCATATAATTAATTCTCTGTATAATCAAAATAAAGTGAGATTATTAAATTCAAATTAAAATGAAAGTAAAGTAAAAAGCAGATCTTTATCATAGAGAGAAATCATGTTGATAAAGATAATGCTAACATGATCATGCTTTTGTATGTAATGTTTTAATGTTATATGGATCAGCCTGGAGTTTGTATGAAGTTCTGCACTCAGATAATAGCTCATGTCACTGTCTTTTCCCTAACCTTAACATGTCTGATTTTTTTGTGACTGGGTAGCATTGAGTGGCATCCAGGTGGCACAGTGCAATCTTGCCACTCAGTCCTTTTCCCCAATACCAGCTGTTTAATTTGCAACAGGGCGTACTGCAGAGCAAATAAGGTTACAGCCTTGGTAGTAGTTTGTCAGGGACATCAGATGCCATGGAGGAATAAGCATTGGCCTATCCAGGAAAATGCCTGATTCGTCAATAAAGTAAACGAAGAAATATTCCATGAAAAAGAACACACTACATTTCAACACAGTGAGTGGCATTAAATAATGGGTTACAGTGACATGTAGCACAACAGCGCAGTTTTCTTTGCAAACTTAGGTGGATTTCAGGTCGGGTGACTTTATTAGGGAATAGAGACATATACTGTAAGAGGAATTTTAGAATTAGAGGCTATCCATCTTCATACACACTCAATCCCGGAACCGAAAACGCCTGTTCTGCACTTTCAACTCCCTCCTCCGTCCTGCTCTGGCTGTTCCTCACACTGACCTCAATGCTGAAGACTAGGGATGAGCCGAACACTCCCCGAGTTCGGTTCGAGCCCGAACCCGAACTTCCCATTTGTTCGGGACCGAACCCGAACCCCCATGCAAGTCAATGGGGCTGAAAATTCGGTTTTTAGAGTGCCCTCCAAGAGGGCATATATGCTAGATATTTGCCATAAAAGGTGTATGGGGGTCCGGGTAGTGCCCTGGGGGACAGGAAACAAGGACAAAAAGTTTTTTAAAAAAAACGTTTTTAAAGGGACAGTGAGTTTTCCATGAAATAAGGGTTAAAAATAAAAACGAAAAATTCCTTCAAATATTGTGCCTAGGAGGTCCCCATAACCTGCCCGTGAAGTGG
The DNA here is from genome assembly GCA_009667805.1 of Leptobrachium leishanense. Taxonomy (NCBI): domain Eukaryota; kingdom Metazoa; phylum Chordata; class Amphibia; order Anura; family Megophryidae; genus Leptobrachium; species Leptobrachium leishanense. The sequence goes on along the minus strand of CM019064.1, from coordinate 238,381,282 downwards.
CGGATTTCTAGGATGTATAGAAATATGTAAAAACCAAAAATGACATTTCAAATGACGGTAAATGCTTTTCCTTTAATCTATCCATAAACAACTGCTTGGGGCGGCAGTCTGTATGAAAAGAGGAGACATTTTCGGACACGCAGAAAAAGTTTACTGATTTTTTGGCGGTGAAAAGCAGGAGAAAAAAAACGTTTTTAAAGGGACAGTGAGTTTTCCATGAAATAAGGGTTAAAAATAAAAACGAAAAATTCCTTCAAATATTGTGCCTAGGAGGTCCCCATAACCTGCCCGTGAAGTGGCGGATTTCTAGGATGTATAGAAACACTTAAAAACAAATAAATGACGTTTCATATGACGGTAAATGCTTTTCCTTTAATCTATCCATAAACAACTGGGGCGGCAGCCTGTATGAAAAGACATTTTAGGACGCACGGCATTAATCACGGCCGCACTAGCAGCAAATGACGGCCAATATACGAAGTACGGTCGCACGAAAGTCCGGCTGCGCAACGCAAGTGGAAAATGAAGGCATTTTTTCGAGAACGCAGAACCGCTAGTACGGACGTACAGAGTGCACTGCGTCCACTAGCAGCGTGTGTGTGTGATTTGGAGACGTCAGACCCTGCTCATGTCCGGCCAACATAACGTCTAGACACCCAAAGTTTCCTGGTTTGGATTCGTAAAAAATCACGCACAAAAATGCGCATCGTATGACCGTTTTCGCGCAATCCGGGAAAAAATACGGCAATGCGTTCGGACACACGTTTTGACGGTCGCTGCGAAAAATGCGTTAGTCTGACCCTAGCCTTATCTCACTTTCCAAATTGGCTATTTGGTCCAGATTGTTCTCTTTTCCTGCCATTCTCCTGGTTTTCACCTTTCTCTGAACAACCCTGAGAGAGAGGTGAAAGCCAGGAGAACTTGCCGATTGCCGATTTGGAAAGTGAGATAAATGGGAGAATTTTTCTGGTTTGGCTATTTTGACCTAGAATTTTCACTTCTCCAGTTATTCTCCTGCTTTTCACCGCTCTCTGAATAACCCTGTGAATGTTTAATCCCGAGGTGAAAAATAACATTGCTTTAGATTTTTTTCAAACACCAGTTAAATGCAGCATATTAGGATGTTTTAGGGAAATTAATTCTCAAATCTCAATCAGAAGCAGACACCACCCCACCCTCAGTATATTGTACAATGTATCAAATTGATTACCAGACTAAAAACACCTGGTGTTATGCCGTTTGTGAACAGAGGTCATTTAGAGTTGATAATCTTTCCACGTACACATTAGTTTTTAATTCAATATCTAATAAACCGTTGCTTATAATATTCTGCAGTAAAGAGTCTCTTTATTTCTAGATTTTTTAGTATTTTTTAAGCATTTTCTATACTTTTTTCAATTTTTTTTTTTTTTCGAACCCGAACACGCCCAAAAAGTTCGAAATTCGCGAACTTTCGAACTGCCAAAGTTCGGATCGAACTCCGAACCGTCCGAACCCGAACAGCTCATCCCTACCGAAGACCTAGCGTGCTTTTTCACAGCAAAAATAGAACAGAGAATAGAATAGAACATGCTGCTATCACCCATGCAGGAAGATGTTAATCATGTCTATCCTCACATGTTTAACTCGTTCCCTTCTGCGACTGAACAAGAGGTCTTTAAGTTATTACGATCATCTCATCCCACTACCTGCACCCTTGATCCCGTTCCCTCACATCTTACCAAAACACTTTCTGTTTCTCTTGTACCATCCTTGTCCCACACCTTTAATCTGTCTTTAACCTCTGTGGTCTTTCCTGCTCCCTTCAAACATTCCACAGTAGTCCCGTTCCTAAAAAGCTGTCTCTGGGTCCGACTGCTCCCTCCAACTACCGGTCTGTGTCCCTGCTCCCTTTTGCCTCCAAACTCCTTGAAAAGCTTGCGTATGCTTGTCTGATTGCCTATCTCAACACCCACTCTCTCCTTGACCCTCTGCAATCTGGCTTTTGCTCACTGCACTTGACAGAAACGGCTCTTGCGAAACTGACCAATGACCTGGTAACTGCTAAATCTAATGGGTTCTACTCTCTACTGATCCTTCTTGACCTCTCTGCCGCCTTTGATACAGTTGACTACCCCACTCGCTCCTCCTTCAAACGTTTAGTGATATAGACCATCAAAGTACTTTTCTTTCATGGTTCTCTTGCTACCTGTCCCAACGATCGTTTAGTGTCTCATTTTCTAGAAGTACCTCCTCCCGGCAGCCTGTCTCTGTTGGGGTGTCCCAAAGTTCAGTACTGGGTGCTTTTTTATTTTTGATCTACACTGCCTCTCTAGGCAAACTGATCAGCCCCTCTGGATTCCAGTACCACCTATACGCCGATGACACTCAAATCTACCTCTCCTCCCCTGATCTCTCTCCGACTCTCCTGGATCGAGTCACTGACTGTCTCTCCACCGTCTCGAATTAGATGTCTTTCTGCTTCCTTAAACTCAATCTTGCCAAAACTGAAATTCTCGTTGTTGCTCCCTCCAAGAAAAACCCAATGCCACCTATGTCTGTGTAAATGGAACAAGTAAATGAATTAGCCCGATGTCTCAAGCTCGCTGCCTTGTCACTTTCGATTCTGATCTAATGTTCTCTCCCCACATCCAGACAGTGACCAAATTTTGTCACTATCAACTCAAGAACATTACCGCGTCCGCCCCTTTCTGATGCAAGATACCGCAAAGGTGCTGGTTCATGCTCTTGGCTTTTCAAGACTTGATTAATGCAACTCGCTCCTTATTGGCCTCCCCAACTCCCGTATTGCTCCTTTGCAATCTGTAATGAATGGATGGGCCAGGCTTATTTTTCTCAGACGCACCTGGCGTACCTCTCCCTCTGCCGGTCCCTCCATTGCCTTCCTGTACATTTCAGGATACAGTTTAAAATACTGATGCTCATGTTCAAATCGCTCAATAACTCAACTCCTCCATACATGTCTTCGGTACTCCGCAAGCACGTCCCATCTAGACAACTCCGGTCAGCAGGTGATCTTCTCCACCTGTCAACACCAGCCCGGCCAACTCTTGCCTCCAAGACTTCTTAAGGGCAGCTCCGGTCCTGTGGAATGACATGCCTCACCCTAGCAAACTCTCCCCTGATCATCAGGCCTTCAAGAAATCCCCCAAAACCCATCTCTTCAGATTAGCGTTAACAGATCACTGATGCAACTCATCCCTCTGCTCACCTACTCCCACATGATTGAAGCTGCTTCTATGGCCTCACCATTCCCGAACCACTGGCACTAATGATCCTGCCGCCAAGTAAAATTCCCCTTGTCTTCCTCAACCCGAATCCCTCTAGAATGTAAGCTTCTATGAGCAGGGCCCTCCTCACCTTGTGTCTCCATCCTATGTCCGTTTATATGTATCTTGTTCCTTTTGGTTATTGTAAAGCGCTGCGGAAACTGTTGGCGCTATATAAACGATAATAATAATAATATGCTCATAAACACTGCATGTTTGTTTTTTTTGCAGGGGCAGCATTTCAACCTTTTTATCCCAGGCAGCACAGTGTCTTGAGCTGGCCCTGCCATAATGTCTAGTCAGCTCAAAGAAAATCTGAGCATAATGGGAAAGCAAGAGAATGAGCTGGCACTCGTTGGGTCCAAAAACATGCCTTTTAATTTATGGGGTAATCAACAAAAGCAGCAATGTTTCAACCCCACTGGACGTTTATCAAGCTCCTAATCAAGCTCGATAAAAGTTCACTGGGGCTGAAATGTTGATGCTGTTGGCGTTGACTCCATAAACTAAAAGACACATTCTTGGGCCTAATGCAGGGGATCATTCCCGTTTTATCCCCTTTTGATGTGTTTTCAGGCATGCAATCTACTATCATAGTCTGAATTTCCAATTCGGCCTGGCTGCACAAAGCCTTTGAGCCTTCTTTCTGCAAAGAAAGATAAACCACAAATCTCTACAACCCTCATCCTTGCATTCCACTGCTGAACTCACTCCAGTCACATGCAAGTTTCCACCACACAGGTATTGTGACCCCAATATGATGGTAAAAATAGAATTTCTTTGCTGACATCCCTAGATGTCCTGGGTTTGACTCGCAGCATTTCCTCTTTCAACTCAGCTGACGTCAGGTTCCCGAAGGAGATGAAGAGCAAAATCTGAGCCAACTAAGGGACATTGACGTCACAGAAATAAGTCTTTACCAAAGACATGAGAAACTGCAACATTGCAAAAAAAAAAGCATCTGAATTATGAATGCAGTCACATTTTATTTCTACCCTGAATACGGCAATCACTGTATTAGTAAATATCCCTAAGAATATATTTAAACATGTTACAGAGGAGGGCATGTATATCAGTTTAACTGATCATGCAGTACTATTGAGGTACTATTAAAATATCACTGTGACTTAACCCCTTCACTACCAACTGATTTTCCATAAAACATCTGTCAGAGACCAGTGTTCTTCGTAAAATTACTTTTCTTTTATTATACGGTGAATGATCATTGGGAAAATTATTAAAGGGACACTCTACACACCTGACCACTTAAGCTTTTTAATTTGGCTAGGGTGTATAGAATTTGACCCCTGCACCCGTTCTCTCCCTCTGGAGATCTGCTGTAGCAGGGGAGCTTCCTCAACCCCACCTAGAGTCACCAGCAACCGGGATTTTGAATTTCCCTGCTGCCGATCACTAGATTGTGTGCTGGCATCCACCAGTGTTAACGAGTGTTTTCAGAAAGGCCGCCAATGGATCAGATCTGTGCTTGTGGGTGCATCTCTGATCCATTGTTCTGCACAGGTACTATAGAACTTGCATATGTAAAGTGCAGAAGTCCTGAGGAAAGCGCAATTTCTATTGCGTAGTTATGCATATTGCTTTGGCAACTGCAGGCACTTGCGCGTTTTGGAAGTCCCTGACCTGAAGGGGAGGAGCAGTTCATGCCGAGGGAATAGAGTTGAGTAGTTACATCTAAACTGTAAAAATAAATTAATAAAAATAATTAGGCAGATGCTCTTCCCAATCAGCCAAATTATTTAGGGGCAAAAAGGGGGGGTTGTTTTTTAATTGAGCATCCCTTCAAAGTATCTTTTATGTTGTAGTCATAATTGACAGGAAGATGTCAAAATCTGCTGGCTGTCCAACAAAAGTTAAGGCAGATAGGGCTCCATGCTGAACCAGGTTGTTTCTCAGTATTTTAGACACATATTCCCAGAAGGGTTATTCAGTAAGCGACAAACTTGTCACCAAATTGCACCAAACAGGCAATTTCACCGTACGGTGCAATTTTGACCGTTCATCTATTTAGAAAGCTGTCAATTCACCAAATACTGGAGAACTGACAGTGAAATACAGTGCAGTCCTCTGCAATTCGGCAGCAGCAAAATTGTCCCATAGACAAGTAATGTTTAATCTATTCAGAGAATGCCGAACTGCACTGAATTGTCAGGGAAATGCCCTGATTTTCGGTGATTCAGTGTGACAGGTTTAAACAGGTGAATCCCATAGGATTCAATGTAAAAAAGATATTATTTTATTTATTTTTTAAATTCAGCCATTTATTCTTTTTCAGCAAACTGTCTTTTTATAAAATTTTTGGAACATCTTTATGTATGTTTTTAGACTAAAATTCACCACAGGATTGGCAAAATGGAATCACCGAAGTTGGCCGGACCAGGAAGCACAGACATTTAGGTGCTTTCCGAATAACGCCTTAAGTAGGGAAACCATTAGTCCCTGATTTCAACGGACAGTCCTCAGACTGAGGAGACTGTCCACGGACAAATTATGTCCCTGGAACGGAGCTCCCTGGTGTCATATAGAAGAAAAAAAAAACAAGGATTTCCCTCCCCTAGTCCTCTTTTGCCGCCACAGATTTGCTCACGGGGCAGGGACTTGTCAGCTATGTCGCTCTTCCCTGCCCTAGGCTGTAAAATATTTAGTAATCAGTAAAGTGGCTTGTCTTCCTGTGTTGGGCTGTGGCTCAGTTAGTTAATGCTCCTGTGAAGTAAACTGGGAGGTTTTAAGGTCAAATCTAAGCAGCGCCTGTCTGTTTTTTTTTGTTTTTTTTTTACACATCTACCTGTCCCTTTGTTTTACTTCATAAAACAAGGACAATAATAATTATGATAATTTAATAATAATATTATTATTATTGCGCTTGTTATATGAAGTAAAACAGGGACAGGTAGATGTGTATAAACAAAGCAGACTGGTGCTACTTAAATTTGAACTCACAACCTTACCATTTACTACTCAGGAGCATTAACTAACTGAGCCGCAGCCCAACACATGAAGATATACTGCTTTACTGATGACTAAAGCATTTACAGCTTGGGCAAGGAGTATTTTTACCATTTGCCGATTTAAAAAAAATGTTCCTGGATTTCATTTTAAAAATCTGGTCACCTTACCCTTAAGTATTCAAACTTTTTTACACATCGGCTGTCATTCCTGAGGTGCTAAAACAATTGGAACACACTCTGGAGGCGATTTGCAAGTAAAGTTCTTTGCATTGCTCCAGAATTAGACCAAATCAAATACAGTAACACCTTGGATTGAGAGTAACTTGGTTTGAGAGAGTTTTGCAAGAAGAGCAACAATTTTTTTTATCAATTTTGACTTGACATACAAGCAATGTCTTGATATATAAGCAATGTCAAAGTATGTACGCTTTATCTGCCGAGCGTCAAGTCACATCTGAGGCCATGGTCACCTATCCTCCCTGCTTCCATCGCAGCATTCTGGCAGCTTGAAGGGGAGGGTCACACGGTGTAACATACATAACACATTACACCAGACTTGCTGAAACCCTCCCAACAGATAGCAGTGATCCCATTAGTGATAAACGTCATGCACAATAACTCTCTCTCTCACACCAGCCACTATTCTTCTCAAAGGCAATGTGCAGGTTAAATTGTTTTATTTTTACTTTATACTGTACAGTATTTTGTGTTACTGTATCATTTTCATATGAATAAATGGTCGTGAAACCAATCGTCAGAGTTTCCATTATTTCTTATGGAGAAATTCGCTTTGATATAAAAGTGCTTTGGATTACAAGCTCGCTCCCAGAACGAATTACGCTCCCAATCCAAGGTATTACTGTATACGCAATATCGGGACACCAGCAGGTGCTTTCAAGGTAGAGATAATATATATTGGTAGTGATGGGGTTAAATCAGTTTAGTGTTGTAATAGGTTTTCTAATTATTGTCAATGAAATATTATGGCTGCTACGCTATGTAACCTACTATCAGTAGCTTTAAAAAAACCTACTGAAAGCAGTAACTTATTACCAGTTAGTGCTTACACAGATTACCTCTAAGTGGGGTACTTGGCATTTAATATATAGGACCCATCATGTGCTTACAGCAAGATATCAGTAGCCCATATTTTGCTAGAAAGACAAAAGACTATTCAACCTCCTCAGTCTTTTTCTTGGAACAGTGATGGATTGGAATGTGATTATTGTTATTATACCCCCCCCCCAAGTGATTCTGCCACTGTGTATTATTTTATAATAAACACACATGCTTTTTGACTTAAAATTACTCTGAGGGCAGCTAAATAACTGCACAAGTTGTACTTGTGAGTTGTGACCAAATGGGCCACAAAGATGGCTGTCCTCACACATCACTGGCAAGCCGGAGGCGAGTTTAGTCTACCATCAGGTGCTACAGCTAAATTCGTCATTTGCGCGAGTTTAGTCTACAATCAGGTGCTACAGCTAAGTTCGTCATTTGCAACTTAATGGAACTCTGCAAACTGATGTGAAGCACTGCTAATGTAGCACTCACAGCGGATGAGATTGTAGCTGCAGAGTAGCTAAATGACAAGATTGCAGCCTCCATGGAGAAACAAACATTACAATTCATACACTACATAGTAATAAATAAATTCCTAACTTTTTTATTCGATAAGGAAATCACCATTTAATTCACTGGTACATTAAAATGAAGAGAGCTCTCTACTTCCCTTAGTGCAGGGGTCAGCAACCTTGGCTCCCCGATGTTTTGGGAACTACATTTTCTATGTGGCTCAGTCACCCATTAGGCTGACTGAGCCACGTGGGAAATGTAGTTCCCAAAACAACAGGGAGCCAAGGTTGCTGACCCCTGCCTTAGTGCAATAGTGGAGATTTCACAAAAAGACCTGCAGTTACATGGGCCTCCACTTCCATTTCAATGCTAGAGTCATAGTCTAAGCATTCAGTTATGCTGCTGCAAGATAGCAATTCACTGCACTGAACTCATATCTGGAGATTACACACCCCTTCTTGTGGTACTGGGATATGAAGGTTACAAAATAAAATATATCCCACACATTAACTTGTAATATGATTTTTTTTCATTAAGATGTGATGGCAAATCATATGTAAACCAAATACAACTACTTACAGGTCTATTCACTAAAGGTGAAACTCAGGAAAATTGTCAGGAGAACAATGTATACCAAATAGCCAATTTGGAAAGCGATATAAATGGGAGAATTTTTCTGGTTTTGCTATTTTGACCTAGAATTTTCACTTCTCCAGTCATTCTCCTGAGTTTCACCTCCTTTGAATAGACCTGCTAGAATTTTCACTTCTGGCAATTCTTCTGAGCTTCACCTTTGCGAATAGACCTGTTTGAATTCCCACAGAAAAAGTCAAGCAAACTGGTTGGATTGCTGAAGGTGATGTTAGTTATAATCCAAAGACGGCGCTAGAAGGCTGCTAGGTATTCAACTCTGTTTGTTGTTAAAAAAGTGAATTCAGAAATTCCCATAGAGGAACTGGAGTGGGTGTAAGGAGTGTCCAGGCCCAGTTTCGTGTATTGTGACCTCTACACGTTTCCTCCTCTGTGCTGGAATGCAGAGCATGTGTGACGTGGACATGTTTAATGACACAAAACTCATTACCAACTAACTTCTGCTGGGATAACCAGCTCCATACGTACTACGATTGACAGAAGACTCATTGTATGTATATTAATGTGTAAGAATTGGCTCCCAAAGAAATAGATTATAGTAAAAAAATCTGCAGTCCCTGGTATCGTGAATGAAGATAAACTAAAGTGATTTTGAATGCTGGCTGCCTGGTACAGTATACCAGAGCAGGGGCGGATCCAGGGGGGCAATGGGGCAATTCCCCCCCCCCCGAGAAAACATTACCGACCTGACGGCCATCAACTGTTTTTTTTTCCTATGAGCGGCATTTGAAATAATATTACATTTAGCTCAGCAGAAACTGTTGGCACTATATAAATGATAATAATAATTATTTGGTATCAGGTGGCAGGCAGCAGAATTTGGAGTGCCTAGGACAACTTTAATCTTAAATACAGCACTTACATGGTGTCTCCCATTATATTCTGGCCAGTCACATGCCCAGCACAGTGGTAGTCTGTAATACCAGTACAGTGGTAGCACATTAGAATCTGATGCCTTCTGGAAGCAAACAGCTGGTCTGTTAACAAGAATTCCTCAAGGAAATGTTCATTTTGGAGTGCGCCTGTGGGTCGTCCCCCCTCCTTCAGGCCAAGACATTCTTTGGGGCAGGTAGTGACACAGCCAAGGATTCTTTTTAACTACAGGACCCCACATTCCTCCAAGGATGGTATGTAGAAACCAGACGATCTATGCCGAGTTACCTGCAGGGCAATGTGCGTGGGACCCATCCACCAGTGCAAAGGGAGTGAAACCAAGGGAATATTATTGTCTGTATCCCTGGGCTTTTGCCACACAAGATTACATTATTTTTTATTATTCTTACAAGAAAAGATGTAAAAATTACTCATTTGAAGTATTCACATACACAACTATATAAATGATTATTGAATTATATTACTATTTGAGATATATATATATATATATATTAGTAAAATTAATTTCAGGGAAATTTCGGTGCTATCACGTTCGGTGCACTTTGGTGTGCTTCAGCTATTTAATTTCACCAACACTGCGGTGAATTCATTATTCACTGCAGAGTCCCACAAGTGCGCCGAACATGAAGCCGCCACAGACCACCATCTTTCACTGAACAGATCGCTGCCGAAGAGCGCCGATCACCACCAAACTGCACAAAGAAATAAAAATGAACTCTGCTAGTTTTCTCAAAGGTGTTTAACCCCTTAGTGACCGGGCGGTTTTACAAAAGTCCGTCCTTTAGTGGCCGCTGCTGTTTTTACGTTTCTGTGTTGTTTGCATTTAGGTCAAATTTTCCTCTTATACACCGCTTTTCCCGCCATTAAATGGACTTTCTAACGATACCATTATTTCCATCATATCCTATAATTTACTATAAAAAAAATGAAATATGATTTTAAAAAAATGGGAAAAAAAACACACACTTTTTTTGTAAATTTTATCCCCAAAATCTACAACCGCCAAAAAAAAAAGACCCCGGCTAAATAGTTTCAAAATTTTGTCCCAAGAATAGAAATACCCAATTTTTACATGTTTTTGCTTTTAACCCCTTCACCTCTGTATGCTGAGCTCATTTTAACCGTTTTATGCTCATCATGTTTAAATGCCAGCCAAGGGCCTATTTTAGTAAACCCCCCCCAGACAATTTTTTTTAAAAAAAGCCAATTTGTTATAAAAAAAATTTTTATTTATTTTTACACCAAACCTGGTCATGCTTGGTATCGTTGGAAAGGCCATGAGCAGCTAGGGGTTATCTGGTCCACTGACGTCCTCACACATATGGTGAGGATGTCAGTGGGTGGGGGGTGACCCAGAGGCTTGACTGACATCCAAGATGTCAGCCACCTCTAGGTTTGAAATCGCGATCTGGCAGTGAATTGGTTAAATCTGTATATCTATATATATAGATGCTCCCCTTTCCAGTGGTGCAATTTGTTTGTGGCTAGCTTCTACTGTTGGGGAAATAGAGGGCTCCAAAGGAGCCACCCCTCCCTTTCTGGATTTTTAGTGCAGATGCCGGTTGTCGCCTGCCGGTGACATCATCACACAGCGTGATGCCATCATCGCACCCACTGTCCCCCCTAAAAAGGCGGGGCAGGCTTTCAGCTTGCCAATCTGCCGTGAGAGCTGTCGAGGGAGGTAAGTATCGGGCGGGAGGGAGTTTAGGAGACCCCTGACTTACCATGTACGTCCCCGGGTCTAAGGGAGAATTCCTGATCGGACGTACATGGTACGTCAGCAGCCGGGAAGGGGTTAAACCAATAACAATACATTAAAATATGTGTAAATAATAAAGAAAATCCTATAAAAATAAGAACATGCTTTGAAAAACATTTGGATTCAAAACTTTTGTCTTAAAAATACACATACTTATTAGACCGCAATTTGATTGGTCTTTGGCTACCACAGGCCTGGCAGACTGGTGTGTACACCTCCCGTCTCAATTGCCCTTCTCTCTCATATCGGCTACAATCAAATCACGCAAACAGATCCCGTCAGCCCAATAGTGGGAGATGTTATACAAGATACTACATGGTGCGTACATAGCCCCCGACCGCCTGTCCCGTATTACCCCACAGAGTTCTGGTCACTGTTTGAAATGCCATCATGCCAATGCAAACTTGTTTCACTGTCTATGGTCCTGCCCGGTTATTGCTCTTTTCTGGGACTCGATACGACGTTTTGGGACGCAGGTCCTGAGGCTCCGTGTGCCCTTTCCCCGGACTGGGCTTTATTCAACATTCTCCCTTGTCCTGACTTATATGCTATGACCAGTGCGCGAAAGGTACTTTTGAGTATTCTTTCAGCTGTAGCAAAAAAGGCCATTCTGGGAGACTCGATATTCCCTACAACCCCTACTTTTGGTATGTTTTATTCCCGCTTCTATGCCATATTCCAACATGACTGGGTGAAGGCGAGTCTGGACAAGGAGTCCAGAGTTCAAATTTTTTTTAATATTTGGCAAGACCTTAGGCTTACCGGACCCTGTTCTTACTAAACTCCGTGCGGACTTTGGGCTCACCACCTGGTTTTTAACTCGCTCACTGTTGCATCCGCGTTTGCTAACCCCGTCTCGTAATACTGTTTTACAAGATTTTCTAAACTCTGTTGTGTAATGCATAATTCATGGAATTTTGTCGTGTTGCCATTAATGTCCGTGGTGACAGCTGTTCGGGCTGCCACCATTTTCTGATAATTGTATTGTTGCCTGAATTTATCTAAATAAAGTTTAAAAAAAAATACACAAACATGTTCCAAAAATCTAAATAAAAAGACTATTCTTTTCATTTTCAGAAAACAAACGGTTGAAGAAAAAAAAGGATAATATTATTTTACATTGAATCCTATGGGATTCACCTGTTTAAACCTGTCAAACTGAATCACCAAAATTCATGGTATTTAACTAACACTTTGGTGCAGTTCGGCGTTCTCTGACTAGAATTATTATTATTATTATTATTTTATAAAGCGCCAGCATATTTCGCAGCGCTGTACAATAAGCACAGTACAGACAGGGTTACAATACATTGAACAACATTTGACAAACAGTACAGGAGGAGATGAGGGCCCTATTCCCGTAGGAACTCACAATCTAGGAGGGTTGGGGTTGGAAACAGGAGGAGAGGACTGTAAGGTGAGAGTGATTGATGGTTGCGTCAGTGAGTTGGGTGGTAGGCTTCCCTAAATAGGAATGTTTTCAGGGAGCGTTTGAAGGAAGAGAAGTTAGGGGAAAGTCTGACAGCACGAGGGAGAGCGTTCCAGAGAGTGGGGGCTGCGCGTGAGAAATCCTGCAGTCTATCATGGGAAGAGGTGATGCGGGGAGAAGCTAGGCGCAGGTCACTGTTTGACCTTAGGGAGCGGGCTGGGGTGTATTTGGTGATTAGTGAGGACAGGTAGTGGGGCGCTGAGTTAGTGAGGGTTTTGTAGGTAAGGATAAGGATTTTGAACTTAATTCTGCAGTGGATGGGGAGCCAGTGAAGGGACTCGCAGAGGGGAGCGGCAGAGACAGAGCGGCGGGTGAGGTGAATTAGCCTGGCGGAGGCGTTCAGGATGGATTGTAGGGGGGAGAGGCGGGACAGAGGGAGGCCAGATAAGAGATTATTGCAATAGTCGAGTCGGGAGATTACCAGGGCGTGTATGAGTTGTTTTGTGGTGACAGCGGTAAGAAATGGCCGAATTCTGGAAATATTACGCAGTTGGTATCGGCAGGAGGAGGAAAGAGACTTGATGTGGGGGATGAAGGAAAGAGCAGAGTCCAGTGTAACTCCAAGACAGCGAACTTGGTTTGATGGGGAGATGGTGATACCCTCCACCGTGATAGAGAAGTCAGGAGGTGGGGAGGCATTAGAGGGAGGAATAAGTAGGAGCTCAGTCTTTGACATGTTGATCTTTAGGTGGTGGGAGGCCATCCAGGAGGAGATGCCAGATAAACAGTCACTGACTTTTGAAAGGACAGGGGGAGAGAGATCAGGGGTAGAGAGTTAGATCTGAGTGTCATCAGCGTAGAGGTGGTAATTAAAGCCAAAGCTGTTGATGATTTTGCCCAGGGAGGAGGTGTAGATGGAAAAGAGCAGAGGACCAAGGACAGAGCCTTGAGGTACACCAACAGATAGAGGCAATGAAGAGGAGGAGTTAACAGCAAAGGACACACAGAAGGACCTGTTGGATAAATAGGAGTCAACCCAAGCAAGTGCAGTGTCACCGAGACCCAGAGAGTTGAGGGTCTGTAGAAGGAGGGGGTGGTCAACAGTGTCAAAAGCAGCCGAGAGGTCAAGCAGGATGAGAATAGAATAGTGGCCGTGTTTTTTAGTAGTTAGGAGGTCGTTGGTGACTTTGGTGAGGGCAGAATAACCATTACTTCTCTATGACACAATTTTGCTACTGATTTACAAAGATGCCAAGGCATCTACCTCTCAAGCGCGTTGCCTAGGGGTCCTCTTGGACTACGATCTATCCTTTACTCCTCACATTCAGTCACTAACCAAATCTTGCTACTTCCACCTAAAAACCATTGCACACATCCATCCCTTTCTTCTTCAGAACTCAAATGCTCATCCAAGCTCTTTTCTCCTGCCTTGACTACTGTAACCTCCTTCTCTCCGGCTTTGAAGGGACCCAGATTCTCCCTCTGCAGTCTAATGAATGCCTGTGGCAGACTCATACACCTCACATCCAACACCGGTTACACCTCACCCTTTTGTCAATCTCTACACTGGCTCCCTGTCTCCTTTAGAATCCACGTAAATACTGGTGCTCAAGTACAAAGCTCTTCATAACCGCGCCCCTGACTACATCTCCTCCCTTATTAACAGGTACATCCCATCCCGGCCACTTTGCTCTGCCAATGATCTGATGTTATCAGCTCCTTGTACCCGCACCCCCAACTCTTGCCTTCGGGACCTCTCCTGAGCTGCCCCCTTTCTATGGAACTCCCTCCACCGCAACTTTAGACTCTCCTTGTCTCTCCAGTCCTTCAAGACGTCTCTGACACTACATTACTTTAGAGAAGTCTAACAGCTCACTCCATAATCTCCCCCTGTACATTTCTTGCTCAATTTTCCCACACAGCCCACATGCACCCCGCTACCTCACATACTTCTATTCATGCTCACCTAGTGTGTCACCCCTCTCCTCTTCGATTGTAAGCTCTTTAGAAGGGTCCTTTCTCCTACTGTTCTGTGTGAGTTCTGTGTATGTATATTTGTTATTCTGTCTCTCCCATTGTACAGTGCTAAGTAACTGTAACTGTAGTCCAGGAGAGGCATTAGCCTTCCTAATGATGTCTGCCATGACTGCACAGTGCAATTTAACACATTTAGCAGAATTATTCCATCATGGGTCATCAACTGAATGACATCTACGATGGAATAATTCTGTCATACATCAATAATTCTGATGAAACACTTGAGCTAGATTGCAGTCTGGGGTTCCGATACACACTGCACAGCTAGTCCACTTCTGAAGTTGTATGGTGGGCAAATTACTTTGGAAGCTACAGGGACTCCCATGTTTCAGAAGCCCCTGAGCTAAAGAGGAGGAGCAGAGCTCGCATAGGTGAGTAAATTCACTTTAACTTAAATAAATAAATAATAATATTCGAGCAGATGCTGTCAGCAGCATCTACCCAATTATTTAATGTCAAAAAGGGGGCAGGCGTTATTTTTTAAGAGTGTATCTCTTCATTGCCTGTTTGCATATATATTCTGAATAAAACACATTATTAACTTCTGCCCTATCAAATGTTGCCATTAAAATAAAGCTGATTCTCTTGGGTCATATGATTCTTCTTTCCTGAGTCTATCAAAAGATAATCTTAAAAGGTGCAAAACCCACATCAGTTATTCTGTGCTGAAAATAGTTATCTATCCATCATATGGGTTGATGGTTAACTTGATGTTCTTACATTTTTTAAATTCCTTTAAAGTGCAATGGGTTATTGTTCAAATTAGGTCAGGAGGTACAATTTATAAGTGGATAGGGAACTAGATGATGCGATGACTGGACTCCAAACTATTGCTATAAATGGTTATTTCCTTGCTAACTATAGTTGTGTAAGGATTGTGAAGATGATCGTGTCTGACATTTCTGAATTTCGGAAAGTACAAAATCAGTGCACATTTTCTCTATGTAAATATATTTCAATAAAAAGGGGACATTGGTCAATTTGCGATACTTTCTATTCATTACAGTAGAAAAATGGCATTAAATTCAATCTAATTTATTGTTTATTAGTTAAATCACCCAAGGAAAAGGATCAGGGAAAATGTGTTTTTAGACATTCCTAACATTTGCAATGACTGAAAGCTCCTTGAATTATTGAAATATAAATATGAATTTGTGCAGCTTTTTAGGGTATAGTGGGTACCAGTTATCGATGTAAGCTGTCACCTTGTGTATGCATGTGGTTGTAATTATTATCTTTTATATAGAGAGTCAATGGTTTCCGGCTCCACAGGACTCTATAATGTTGAGCTATTGCTATGGCAAAGGATATTCAAGGTGAAGTGCCATTTTTCAATTCTCTACTCCCTCTCTTGTAAACTGTTGATGCATGGCGAGAGATGTGTTGTGTTTGATAAGAAACAGTTTGTGTGGTTGGTTGAGTGAGATGGGAGTTAATATGTGGCAGACTATGTCACGGCTCCGGTAGGAGGGGAATAGGGTATGAGCCCAATATGCAGTGATAAAACTAGCTAAGCCACATGAATAAAGGGGGTTTATTATAAGAATGCAGTAATATGGACGAGACATGACTGAGGAGGCAATGCGGGGAGGAACAAGACACTGGGGGAAAACACAGCAGGAGACTTACATAAGGCACGAAACAGGCAGCAGGGGGCACTGGAGGCTTAGAAGCAGAGGGCAAGCAATATTCGTAATAAAGTCCAGGCAATAGGTCGTGGCAGGCGGCTGGCAATCGTGGTATAAATCCAAGCAATGGTCGGTACATGGGAAATCCACATAAGCAAAGGAAGGGAGCAGGTGAAGGGCTACCAGTTAGTCAGACAATGGAGTACTGGATCATGGGTGTTCCACCCTTATGAAGGGAACCACATGCCTATGATTGGCAGCACCTGATGTTAGCACACAGCTTGAGGGAAAGAACAGGAGGGGGCGGTACCACCTTTGGCCTTCTTGCCATGGCGGCAACGGAGTGATCCAAGACAGGCTGATGCGACTTAATGAGATGGGAGAGAGCATGTGAGTGTGTGGATGACTGGTGGAATAATCAATGAGAGCATGTGGGTGAGATGGAGATGATGGTTTGTGGCTGAGTAGCAGAGGAGTGAGTGTATTTGAGCGTGCCCCTCTTACCTCTCTTGCTATGTGGCCAGCAGTTTCGACACTAATTTGGCTGCATCTGACAGCAGGGAACTCTTGCAATGCATGACCCACCAATGTCCTCCTGTCCTATGGAGGTCATAGCCTGGGCCCAGACGAGCAAGCAGTTCATTATTTTGGGGCAAAGGTCAGATTTATTCCCCCCCCCACAAACACCCTAAACTAGTCAGCTTTAGAAAAAGAGACAAGAGGTTTAGAGGGCCCAGTCTACAAAACACAAACCTAAAGTACAGAGTATAAATAAAACATCAAACCTTTATTCATTCTTCTAAAAATAAATTCTTTGATGACATGCTTAGAAGTCTTAATAGTGGTCCTTAAAAGTGGTTGGGTGTATATTATCAGGCATAACACTCAATTGTCTGAGATTTCAGCCTTCCTTGAAATAGATTCAGGCTTACAAGTTAATACTGCCTTCACATAGTTCTTAAGTTAATGAAATTAGGCCTGTGGCCCGGTAAGCAGCACACACCCATTTCAAATAGTGTCCCATTCTGTGTACACACACATACCTCAATTTTTAAAATTCAAAGTGAGGTCACTATCCGGTGTGCTACCATCTATACTGAACCTGTAAATAAATTATTGGGATTTTGGTTATATAGTAATCTTAATAATTGACTATTACCTTGGTCACCCCTGGGTGCCTACTTATACCTCCTAAATCATCCGCTCATTGATTGCACCCAAAGTTATTACGTAGTCACTCCTATTACTTGCCACCTGGATGGTACTTTTTCCACATAACTTCCATGAGCCATGTTCACTCTTACAGACTACTACATAACCTTCTTTAAGAGAGGCGGCACACGAGCATACTGTACTGCCTTTTTTACGGACGCACCTTTTTGACGGACAATAGTGTGAGTACTGCATAAAGTGCGTCTGTAACGTCTGATGTCTCCACGCCCTAGGATAATACATGGCAGCATTGTTTCTGCGTCCGTTTAGCTTTTTCACGTCAATGTTATTTTCGCATCCGTTGCTATATGTGTTGCCGTCCGTGAACAAGTGCGCAAGTGCTTTGTGTGGTGTATTTAATTGACTCCTTTATAAAGCTACGACGGACGGCAAACAGTTCGGTCAGACGGACGCAAAATGTTTGCTCGTGTGCCGCCAGCCTTAATCCCTACATCCTTTTTCCTCTATATAGAACCTGTTGTTCTCTATTATTTGGGGACATATGCTGCCTGACAGTAGTAGGCTGTTACATTGGTCACCACTAGAGTGCCTACTGTTACCTTGAGATCCGCTACATCAGTGTTTCTCAACCCTTGGCCAGGTTTGCCTGATATTGAGGCACAGTACAGGTGATAGGATTTGTTGCTCAGTGATTGCAGGATTCAGTGTGCATTTCCTCAAGGTAATCCTTAAAATCTGGACTGTTGGGAGTCCTTAAGGACCAGAGTTGAGAAGCACCGCGCTACACCTTAGAATCCCATAATTTCCCAAACTAGGTAGATAAATCGATTTATAAATCACTTCCTCATTTTAAAATAGATTGTCAGAGGAAGAAACCTTTAAATAGTATCCCTTCCCAGAATCCCAACAGCACCATTTCTAAACATTCAACCTAGAATTTATGGAATTCACCTCCTA
Organism: Leptobrachium leishanense; assembly: GCA_009667805.1. NCBI lineage: Eukaryota > Metazoa > Chordata > Amphibia > Anura > Megophryidae > Leptobrachium > Leptobrachium leishanense. The sequence continues at coordinate 238,362,944 of CM019064.1, read as the reverse complement.
ACAAAGTATACATGAGCCAAAATGGAGAAAACCAGTTTAGCCACCACAGCTTATTCTATATTAACATCTTCCAACCCAGGTAAAGCCTGCTGAACTCATGAACTGCTGATGTCTAATATGGTTGTCATCAAATCAGTCCTTTTTAGGCTAGCGTCAGACGAACGCAGACATCATGTCTGTGTCGCCGCACAGTTTAACGTCCGTTGTAGCATTGATTGTGATCAATATAGACCAACACACGAAGTGCACACGCACCACGCAGGTGGCAACGGACGCCATTTAGGCCTCGATGTATAAGAACTACGACGGACACCCAGAGTGCACCGCATATCTGTGTAGCGGCCTGTGTGCGCAATGAGACGACTTAAGACGCAGCACATTTGCGACATCCATTACGTTGACGCTCAGATGTTTTTTTGGTCGTGCTGACTGTACCTGTCTTTTAATTTTTAATTCATTTTGTTTCCCATATTTCCTGTTTGTTTCTACGTCCGTCAAAAAAAAACAGACCGTGTGGTGTCTACGGTATCTTCCGTCAGTACATACGTCCGTTATGTACGCACGCAGAGGGCGCTCAGACTGCGTTCGTCTGACATTAGCCTTAGAGGTTAAAACACCTCCTGATTTCAAATTTGCTGCATTTTAAAAATTTTTTAAATGCTGTTTAAATGTTGGAATGGAGTACACGTGTTTGAGAGATCCGCTATGGCAGCAAATTTATGTTTTGGCATATTGCTGGTCCGTTAGCTGCAATGTGTATGTTTGTGCGCATTTGTAACAGGCTTTGCTGCGGTATTTGAGTTTTTGGTGCCATATTGCTTTACAGTTAGGAGTCAAGTGGGAAAGTGTCGGAATGCAGTTCCTCCACTATTTTTTTTAGAGGGAACTGAGTTCCCATTGTTCCCACACACCGTACAGCTTGTATTCAGGTGTTCAGTCATACGTTTCTTTAAGACACAATAAATATAGGATTTATCATAGATTTCTGCTAAAATTCCTCATACAAACATAAATATAGCAGATTTGAGTGTGTGTTTGTCTTAAGTACGAGATGGTAATTGCTAATTGGGGGGACAAAAATCTTAGTGAGGTTCCACACTTCTTTTTTTAGAACTTGACCCCTTTTTACAGTGATGTGTAAGTAAAAGTATATTAGCAATATGTTTGCAGTTTAACAGTAGACATGTGGAACTGGATTACTTTTGATAACCGTGAGATGTAAGACAAGGCTATGATCATTTCAACTAAAAGATATGCATATTTGAAGCTGATGAACTTTTGTTAGCAACCACTGAAAGGATTGGAACCAAGCCCCATCTATGAGGAGACAGCAGACCCCCATCTATTTGATCCTCTGCGTCCACAGGTTGGGCATTGGCCATTTCTGGAGAGCAGATGTCTTGTATGAAGTTGTATGAGTGGAGATTGAGAAGAATAAATAAAAAAAAAAGCATAAAACTATAAGGAAACATAGGCTAATTCAGAAATACTAGCTGATGTCCTCCTTGTGTGAATGAGTTGTACTTGTTAGCATCGGTTCTGCTAATCACATGATTGGTCATCTGGAGCCTTTTTATTTCTGTACAGGCCTTTGAGTGGCAACAGGTGCTTCGCACCCATGAGGTACCCTAGAAAGGCATTTTAGTATCTGTTTCCTTGCTTCTTACAAGGTTGCACTTGTCAGGGTTGGTGAAAACTTTGAGAATGTTGCACTAGATACTCTTTTCCATTTGGCGTTCTGTGTACTAATGTAATTGAAGAGAGATAGATATGAGAGTGTTTAGTGTATGAAGCCCCTGGTTATCTCTATAACGCTGATTCATAGAGACCAGTGATTTGCTCCATCTTGTGGAGGATGTAAAATGCTGCAACAATGGTTCTGCACTACTCCAAGGTGTGAGACCAGATTATCCAATATTTCTCGAAATGGAGAACTCGACACCATACTGGGAGCAGCTTGTTTCATTGTCCTTGCATTGATTATGGAGTATTGTGCTCACTGCCAGTATAGCACACAACCCATTATTTGTGCCAGCGTTAGATACCCTGTCTCCTTTAAGATCTCTTACACCAGGGATGTCCAAACTCTGGCCCCCCAGATGTCCATGAACTACAACTCCCATGCTTCTCCATCCATCTAATGCAGTCAGAGATTTCTGGGAGTTGTAGTTCAGGAACATTTGGGGACCGGAGTTTGAATATCCCTGTCTTACATTATAGAGGTTATTCACTAACCTCCGAATTGGGCACATATTACACCGGCTGTGAATTTCTACGTTCGGTGCAATTACAGGCCAATTAGTCTATTCACTAATGGGTCTATTCACTAAAACGGGAAACTCTGGAGAACTTTTGCAGAAGTGAAAATTCTAGGTCAAAATAGCCAAACCAGAAAAATTCTCCCATTTATCTCACTTTCCAAATCGGCTATATTGACCTAGAATTTTCACTTTTCCAAAAGTTCTCCAGAGTTTCCCCTTTTAGTAAATAGACCTGTAAGCTTTCAATTGGCCAAATACTGGCCAATTGATTGTGTTTTCTATTCACATAATGCCGAATTGCACTGAAATTCTGGCAAAATGCCCTGATTTTCGATGTTTCAATTCAAACAGTTTTAGCAGGCGAATCCGATAGGATTCAATGTAGAAAAGAAATATATTTTTTTTAAGACCATTTATTCTTTTCAGTTTTTGCAAAACCCTTTTTATTTTTTAGAACACCTTTTTGTATTTTTTTTAGACGTCATTCTTATTTTTTAAAAGCCTTTTCTATTTTGTAACTTTTTTATTCTTTTTAAAGGACTTTTTTACTAATTGGACACATTTTATTGATTTATATATTAACCTATTAGAATAGTTTTTTTTTTTTTTTGCAGTTCGTTGGAATTCGCTGATGCTAATTTGTCCGATAACTGCTTTGGCAATTCCAATTTCAGCAAAATACGGTGACCATACGCTAAGTAGTGAATTCACCGTATTTTCAGCAAAATGGAGTCCCCGAAGTGTGTTAAAATGCAGTGAATTGCGGCGTAACACAAACCACCAAAATTGGTGCTTTGTGAATAGACCTTTGTATGTGAAAGCAAGGAGTGCACGCACCACACAAGCTGCATGTGAGTTATATTGGCACCATCATAACTTATTATGAGAGAGCTTTACAGCCTTTGTGTATGTGCACAGTAACATATACCCTTACATACTCTCTATTAAATCACCAATTATGTTCCCGATTTTCTCATGAATAAAGCTTGAATGTTTTGAATGTAAACCTGCAAAATTGTACGAAATCTATTAAATAGTTACAAAACCTTATTAGTCAGTTTAAAAAGTCTAATACTTGAAAACGAGATAAATCTCAATGTATCCTTCCTGGTAAAATACTTTGCAAATAAATAAATAGTTTGAGAGCTCTCAGTAAAATTTTGTCCAGAAGTATTTTACTTCTATTTTGAATGTATGTCTATATATTGGTTATTATTATTATTTTTACCTCCTTGATGACTATTGGGTATTAGCAAGCAGTGCAGATTGCAAACTGGAATTTTCTTAGTTGGCTATGTGTGTGTATCCAGACCCAGATTGGCCACTTTGCAAATGTTTGTTGGGTTAGGATGAGAAAAAAGAGATTTGAGGGTACTGAGGACGAGCAGCAGCACTAGTGGCCTGCACTACGGTGGGGCCCGCTCAGGTCTCACAGGGTTTTTGTTTGATTGTGCCATTACAGGGACGACTGCTCCATATGCAAATCAGTATGCTCTAACCCAGAAAGGGTGGCCAGTACTGATTGTCAAGGACGTCATCCCTGCACGAGAGGTGCAGCAACCCTGACCTTTGTTTCGGCCTTGTTAGGCCTCGTCAGGCGGGTATATCTGACACCCCTCTAGGCACCTCAAGCAAGGGGTCCACGTCTGGATTACCCTGTATACTTAGAGGTTTGTGAGGGTCCTGAGGACGAGCAGCGTGACTAGTGGCCGGATGGCAAGATCTCAGGCTGACGGGAAAGAGCTCTGCACTTTTCCCAAGTAAGGTTGGTTCTACCATAGCATTAACCAAAGAGGACAATTTGATCTTCTTTGTGCTAGTGAGGACATCAAAAGATCTCCCTAACTGACTGTGCAACCAGTATTGGCCAATCCTGACCGATCAGAGTCTCAATTGGGTTACAAGGGCAAACACTCTATCTCTCTCAACAGCATCCAACCACTGATGGCCCTGGCAAACACTCTAGGCCAGGGTTGTCAAACTATGGCCCCTCAGATGTTTCTGAACTACAGCTCCCATGATTCCCTGGTCATTTATTACTTTGAAATAATTCTGACAACTGTAGACATCAACATCTGGTCAGCTTTGAGTTTGACATTTCTATTTCTGTTGGCGGCAAGTAATGACACGGGAAAAAAAATTTGCAACCTCTCGTGGCCTACAATGGAGATCATTGCCATATTTCCCCAGTCACACATAACTTCTACATGTTAGTGAGCTGCACATGAAAGAGCTTCCCTGAAGTATGTAGACTTCATAATCTGCAGTATGGAGATAACAACACTTTAACCTCCCTGACGGTATTCCCGAGTGTGGCTCAGGGTTAAATTGCAATACTGAAAATGGTAACCCTGAGCCACACTCAGGCTGGATACATACCTGTCCCTGCACTCCCTCGCTGGCTTCCGTGCTCGCTGATCGCAGTAGAAGGGAACTAGAAAGCATGACGTCGCGATCGTCTATAGTGTGGGGGACAGCGAGGGAGCGCAGGGACAGGTATGTATCCAGCCCAGGTGTGGCTCGAGATTACCACTTTCAGCATAGAGAGCTAACCCCAATAGCAATAGCCCCGCCATCACAATAAAGTGCGGTTTTACATTATTTGTTTTTTGACTGTTGTACATTATATGTGGTCACTGTCCTATTAGCTTTGGTGGATTGGCATGGCTCAGGCTTCTCCTAGCCATACTGGTCCTCCTTTTTTTCATTTGCTTTTGAGCTGCAGAAGGTGCCCCCAAAGTTTGAGCCCTGTTGGCATAATGCCTAAAGAACTAAAACTGTGTAAAATTGTCTGATGTCCATACATCGGGCCTTTAGCAGCCAATGCAGGGGGGAAAAAAAATAAGAAAATCGAGCTGCAGCTCAAACGGCTGTAACTCAATTTGGCAGTAGATGGTGCCATCTACTGGCCAAAATAGGTTATTTACAGCAAGAAATACAATGGGTATATGCTCAAATATTTCTTACTTTATAATGAATTAAAAATGTCATTTTTTTTATTGAAAATCACTTGGTAGTAAAGGGGTTGATTACATTGTAATAATTCTAATAATGTGTAAAAGATAAATTTTACTGTCTCGTTCATTAGACACATTTTATTGTTTAAGTTGATATTAGCTGCCACTCTCGCTAAAAAAGATAAAAGATGACAGAACACAGATATAAACCTCAGTCAAATCGTTGTGCCATTTATTGCCTAGCATTAGTAAAAAAAAAAAAAGTAAATGCAGTGATCACGTTATTCTAAGCCGTCTCTTCTTCTTCATTTGGGAGTGGTGGTTTGGGTCCTCTCATATTCTTCCTCTGGGTGGAAGCTGTGCATGGATTCATCCTGGCAATAAAAGAACGGCTAGCCTGTACACTAGCGGTAGCAGTTTGTTGACTGATGTTACTAGTGGAACTTGTTGGGATGCTAGCAGTGGATCTACTTGTGGCACTCCACAGGATTAGAAGGTTCACTATCACTACCTTTTAGGAGATGAAAGAAAAACACAATTTGGAGAAGGAGATAATTGGTGCTTGACTTTACCAGATGAAGAACAATTCATCAGACTGCATTATTTGCGGAAACTACTTGCTGCTTACTTCTGGAAAAAAGAGACATGTTTGGGTGCAGACGAATCCTTGTTTATAGACTTCTGTGGGCTTTGCAAAAATGGCACAGGACAGTCTTTCTGCAAACTGCACCTGCACATGTGGGAGACTATATGGGTAAAGGACGAGCAATTCTAGATACAAACAAATATATAAAATAACATAGTGTAATCCAGTACACACAAGCTTTAAATTCAGCCCCTCACTGGTTAAACTCACAAAATAGAAGGCACATCAATACTGCTTTAACCTGCTAACCGTCAGGCGGATCTCAGGAGTCGCCGAGCATCAGACTCTGGGCAGATTCCCCGATTTGGTGCAGGATCAGCTAAAGTAAAGTCCCCAGTCAGAAAGAAAAGTGCAAAACTGACTCTTGATAAATATAAAAGGCGATCTTTATTAAAACAAATCAAACATTGAATATTCAACCCGTTTCGTAGTTTAAAACCACTTCCTCACGAATCTCTATCTAATGTCCATATCTCTCCTTTTTTATAGCTGCAGTTCGCAGTCTTTTTTTCTCCCTTTATTGCACTAATCGGCGATTCGTCTTAATCCACGTGACCGACCAGGAGCTCGAATCATGTTTATTTTCGATCTCATTGACCAATCCGAGATCTTCTCATTGCGCATGCGCGAGTGTTCTGGCCACCATCTTTGAAAATCCTTATGTCTGGCAATTCCTTTCCAGCGCTTCTCTTAATCAGTTGTCTGTGCATGCGTCGGAACCCCGCTAAACAATAGCACGTATATCAGTTGTTCAAGCCCCACAAATTTAGCTCTTAGAGAAAAACAGCTGTGTACACATCCAATCAAACATTATATGCAGTTGATAATATCGATCTCTAAATTTAAACCCCCCGTTTGCCAAGTTTTCATCTTGTAGATCCAGCTGCTTTCTTTTATAGCCAGAATCCTGGTATAATCAATCCCCCCCTCCAATTCAGTGGTACCAACTCAATTCCCATCCATATTAACTTCTCTTCTTTATACATGGAACATTTCCCGCAATGATTAGGGACACTGTGATCAATTTTATTCTTCTTTATGTTATTCATATGTTCAAGTATACGAACTTTCAGTTCTCTCCACGTATTGGGCCCCACACGCACACATCAAAAGGTAAATGATCCCCTTGCTTCTGCAACTAATAAAATCTTTAATCTGGAAAATTTCCCCTGTTTTACTGTAGCTAAAAGATATAGGGCCACATTACAATCTTGGTGCGAACGTTAGCTGCGGTGTCTACGGCATATTACAATTCAAATGCAAACGGGTTAAGTAACCCGTATGCGTTTGGTACCTTGTGCTTTGCAGCGTGAGGTTACTGTACTTTGCGCTCCCTATACTTAACATGGGGAGCGCAAAGTGTTAATCAGCGTTAGGATTACAAAGTCCTAACGCTGATTAACGTCTGGCTCTGGTTAGCAGAAAGGTAACCAGAGCCAGGACTTGGTGTTAACGGATTCTGCAGAAGAGGAATCCGTTAACAACAGCCAAAAAAAAGGAATCGTATACTCACCTCCTGTCCCGCGGCGAGGGCTGTGGCTCCAACCGCCTCCTCCGTCTGCTCCTCAGTCTCCCCCAGTGTATCACTACCCTGACCGGCCAGATCTCGCAAGGCAAGATCCGACACGTCATGTGACCGCCGGCGTCTGGCTCAGTGGAGTCCTATGGACTCCATCGAGTGGATGCTCGCGGCTGTGCTCAGCGCTGCCGCGAGCATCCCGCTGCATACCGCCCGTTACAAATGCAGGCAGCATTTTTTTCACCTGCATTGCAATCCCCCGTAAAAACGGGGGCAGTAGGGGGAAAACTGCGGGCGCAGTTTTTTCTCCCTACCACCCCCATTTTAACGCGGGGATTGTAATGTAGCCCATAGTTTTCCTATTGTTTAAAAACTTACAAGCTTTACAATTGCTACATTTATAAAAACCTGGATTTTGTTTCAGAAAGGAACCCTGTATTTTTTCTTTTTGTTTTTTTTGGTAAAAGAGTTGGAGCGAACAGATTCTTAAAATTCAGAGCTTTTCTAAAAATCCCCAAAGGTGATTTGGGTATAGTATCTTTAAGAACTTCATCCATCTTCAAAATATGCTAATGTTTCCTAAAAACCTTTTTAATTGCATTGGCATGTGGATTATACTGAGTGCTAAACGAAAAAGCTAATTTTTCTTGTTCCAATCTATCCAATTTTTATTTTTCTTTAATTAATTCTCTATCTTTTTTATTATTTCCTTCAAATCTTCCTCAAATTTGGCCTCATCGTAAACTTTGCTTATATATTTCAGCCTAATCATCCTTGCCTGATCATTGAAAACTTCTAAGACGATACAGTTCCTTTTTAACTTTGTTAATTGTCCTTTCGGGACATTCGTTAGCCATCCTCTAACATGAAAACTAGAAATATCTATTGCAGAATTAGAGTCAGTCTTTTTAAAAAATGTTTTTGTTTCTATTATGCCTTCTTTAATATAGATTACAAGATCTAAAAAATTAATTGTCTGTGTATGTAGTCAATGTGAATTTTAAATTGAAAGAATTTTCATTCAGAGAGGAAATAAAATCATTTAGAGATTCCAAACTACCCTTCCAAACAATCAACATATTGTCTACGATTCTCTTCCATAGGACAAGGTTTCCCCCCCCCCTCCTGCAAAGAAGAGATCTGATCTTTTTCCCATTGGTGCATATAGAGATTCGCATAATTTGGGGCGAATCTCGTCCCCATTGCTATCCTACAAATCTGGAGACAAACTGAAAATGAATAGAATCAGCCAAAAACTTTACCTGGTCCACTGGTAAGGAACTATCCTCCAGCAGACTCTTTTTTATCATCTCCACCCCTTTCAAATGGGGGGTAAAGGTATATAATGCAGTGACGTCTATTGTCACCAAACAGAATTCCTCCTGCCAAGTAATTTTGGCCAACTCCCTTATAACATGGCCTTAATGTAAGACAGAGTTCTTTTCACCAAAGGTTGTAGAAATGATAAATTACTGGTTAGTGATTCAATCCCACTAATTATCGGCCTCCCTGGGGGGTTCTGCAAATCTTTGTGAATCTTGGGGAGGAAAGAAAAAAGGGAAATCTTGTGATTCTTATTCAACAGGAAATCAAACTCTTTATCCTGAATTATGCCCTTTTCTCTTCCCTCCACAAGTAATGCCTCCAATTCCTCAAAGTCTTGGGATCTCGATCTATCAACTTATATGTGGTCTTGTCCCCCAACAATCTATAAGCTTCTTTCATATACAGTGGCGTCGTAACATGGGGGCGGGGGGTGCGGCCCGCACCAGGTGACACCCGCCTTTAGGGTGACACCCAGTGGGGTATCTAGTGGGACCCGCCGCCCCCATGTTCCGAAAAAACCCTGCAGCCAAGCGTTCACGCGCAGCTATTACTGTCTGCGCTGGGAGGAAGTGATATAACGTCACTTCCCCCCAAGCACTCCATCTCCACCACGCAGATGCCGCTGAGGAGAGAGGTGGCGCGATGTGGCTGATCCTTCCGTGCCACCCTGACAGCCCTGTCGCCTCACACGCCTGAGCTTGCAAGAGGAGGAGCTGGGCTATGACCGTGGAGCAAGCAGCAACCCTCCCAGATGGTAAGCAGCGGCACCCCTTCCCCCGGGAGCTCCGGGGAATGTCACATACACCCGACCATTCCCTGCCTCCTGTCCTCGTTACCCGCCAGGCCCGGTCCCTCTCTGCCCATCATCGGAAGGAGTATGCTGGGAGTCCCTGGGCCCCCCCTTCCCCTGCTGGCCGCTTGCTCTACTTGAGCCCCCCCCCTGTCTCCAAAAACTGACAGGGGGGTTGAAACAAAAAGAGTGGGGGTTTGAATGAAATCAGGAGAGAGTGGGGGGGGGTTGGAATTTAATAAAGATAGGTGGGGGGCTTTGAATTTAATATGGAGAGGGTGGGGGGCTTTGAATTTAATATGGAGAGGGTGGGAGGTTGGAATGAAATGGAGAGGGTGGGGGGTTGGAATTTAATAAGGGGAGGGTGGGGGGTTGGAATGAAACGAAGAGGGTGGGGGTTGTAATGAAACGAAGAGGGTGGGGGGTTGGAATTTAATAAGGAGAGGTGGGGGTTGGAATGAAATGAAGAGAGTGGGGGTGAGATGAAAAGAGGGGTCCGTTTGGAATGAAAAGATCTAGTCTCCCAATTACATGGATACTTTACCTGGATTTATCTTTTGTTTAGGATAGCCCCAGTATATCCATGAGAGGAGCTGGGGCAGTATATCCATGAGAGGAGCTGGGGCAGTATATCCATGAGAGGAGCTGGGGCAGTATATCCATGAGAGGAGCTGGGGCAGTATATCCATGTGTGCTGGGGGCAGTATCCATGAGAGCTGGGGCAATATCCATGTGTGAGCTGGTCTGGGGCAGTATATCCATGTGTGAGCTGAGGCGCAATATATCCATATGTGAGCTGAGGCGCAATATATCCATATGTGAGCTGAGGCGCAATATATATCCATGGGTGAGCTGCTGGGGGCAATATATAACTGTGAACTGGGGCAATATATCCATATGTGAGCTGGGGACAATATATATCCAGAGCTGCTGGGGGCAATATATATCCATGTGTGCTTTCACTGCCTTCGAACAGGCAACGTACTTGCTGGCAGTTGAAAAAAGTTCTGTGAGCATATGAGAGAGCTCCACAGCAATAAACCTCACAGTAATGTGCGCTGTGTGTATGAGCATTCAGTGTTATATGGGAGTACTGATTTTAGGAGTAAGAGTAGTTAAAAAAAAAAAATCTTTAAAACTCGGGGGGGGGGTGACACCATAAGTTACCGCACCGGGTGACACCAACCCTAGTGACGCCACTGTTCATATAAAATTCTCTACTCAAAAGAAACGAAAAAAAAAGACCGTGAACTGGAGCTATAAAAAAGGAGAGATATGGACATTAGATAGAGATTCCTGAGGAAGTGGTTTTAAACTACGAAATGCGTTGAATATTCTATTTGTTTTAATAAAGATCCCCTTTTATATTTATCAACAGTCAGTTTTGCACCTTTTTTTCTGACTGGGGACTTTACATCAGCTGATCCTGCACCGAATCGGGGAATCTGCCCAGAGTCTGATGCTCGGCGACTCCTGAGATCCGCCTGACAGAAACAGGTTAGAGCAGTATTGATGTGCCTGAAAATTTCTTTTATTTTGTGAGTTTAACCCGTGAGGGGCTGAATTGAAAGCTTTTGTGTACTGGATTACACTATGTTATTTTATATATTTGTTTGGAGCTAGAATTGCTCGCACTTTACCCATATTGTCTATTTCCAAACGCCAAGGAGGAGACTTTTTTTGGACAATAAGATACATATACTTTTTTATTAGATAGGGGTTATTCACATATTTTATCATGTGGGAGACTAGACTGAAACTTACTAAGGGACTTATTCACTAAGTGATGGAGTTTTATCATGTATCGCCGGCGTCCGGCAGCATCTTCCGCGCTGTCCACTGTCCGAGCATCGGGTGAAATACAGGCTGGTGTGGATCACGTGACAAGCGGAAGGGCAGGACGAGCAGCTATGACGTTGCGCCATCGTCTTTAAATGGATTGCAGTCAGCAGTGTTCGGCGAGTTGACGTGGTTTCTTTTACCCACAGTGCTACCTAGCGTTTGCTTCTCATCCAATTTATGGGTATGACTTTTGGCTTTGGCAATCAATGATTCTGGTATCTGAACCCCTGGCTTTGACAATTAACGATTCTGGTATTCTAAACCCCTGGCTTCGGCAATTAACCATTTTGGTATTCTGAACCCCTGGCTTTGGCAATAAATGATTATGGTATTCTGAACCCCTGGCTTTTGAGATTTCTCTCGATTCTGACATTTCTTTCTGGTTCCTCACTGTTACCACATATATAGTCTCATTAACCGACCACTGTAAGTATCGGAGAGTATAGGGGCAATTCTGCGTACCGGGACTGGCTTTATATATATCCGTGGGGAATCCGTGACAAGGTTACAGTTTTTGCAGTCAACCTTAATCATCAGTGGTTCCAAGAGCAAAATTGACACAGGCAACTGGTGACAGTGAACAGGACACAAAGCAGGTAACATCTTACTCTTTGTGCCTCTCTTCTAATGTATTTAGAGTAAAAAAAGCAATCAGTTGTTGTGTAAGTGGCATGGCTCACCAGTTTCATACAAGGAAGTAAATTTGACAGGAGGCTATCAAGTCAGACAATAAGCATTGGGAAATGCCTTACTGTCTCTTTAATAGTTCATGTCAAAGTGTGGTAAGGGAATCCTGCATTAAGATTTCTATATTTTATAAAATTTTAGTGATCTGTTTTTCTTTCCCTCACCTGGTCTGTTGCTCTATGACAAAATTAAACATTCATTGGCTATCCCATCAATCATCCATTTTCTACCTGAGGAATGGACTGGGAATACATCCCACATAACTGGAAAGACTCCATTTACATCATGGCAAACTAAGATGCTGAATTGCCAAATGAATAAGGCTATTACTCCTTTTCTGGTGCCAGGAATGAAAATGAATGAACAAATCAGTGGCGAAAAGACATCCATAACATGATTTATTCTCCATTCATTCCATCTATGTGACTTTTGGCTGATTCACTATTTGGATGAATTGAATTGAAAGAAATCCTGAAGTCTAATGTACCCTGTTATAGTGGATGAAAAATATCAAGAGACGTCATGGTTTATTCATTGGTACACCACACAACAAAAAACTCTGCACATCTTAGAGGTATTAAGTAAAATTTTAATGAAACCAGTAGTTCAATAAATTAATAAAGTGAGGTACAGAACTGTTCTATTGTAATCGCATCTAATCCGAGACTCATTAGCTCAAAGCATTCTCCTAATCCCTCCTAACTACAAGTGCTCCTTCCCCATGATAGTGCACCATCACTCTTCTGCACTAGAGCAGGGAGCAAAGCTTATATGTCTGTGTTTGAGGGGAGCCTCCTATGTCAGATGCAGATCCTAACTCCATGCTGGTGCATGCATAGCATACATGAATAAGTGCGGGGACTATGACCCCAGCACTGCAAGGGAGGGGGCACCAACCAGAGAGGACCATTAATGGCAATTAATAGAAGTGTCGCAGGAGCAGGTGGTTGTGGAACTAAGATCCATGCACTATACTGTGCGCATTGTCTTGTTCTGTTACCAATTTAGTACCATTTATGCTGAAGGATAGTTTAATAAATAATTAATTACAATTCATAATTCAGTCATCGGAAGTCCTACTATACACTCCTTAGATATGATTGCTAGAAAACATAACCGACATGTCCTGTTAACCTGGCACCTTGCTGATTTTAACAAACTGTTATAAGCGGGACACCTGGCAATACTCTATACAGCTGCTGGAATGTGCCCTTTTTTGTAAGCAAAGTACAGGACAAGACTTCCAAGCAATCCACTTTCTAACACGCTCGATTTTAGCTCCCTGGTAAAGTACAGCTGCAATTTGTGAGGGTTTAAGCGTGCTGTGAATCTATTTTTACACTGTAATTAATTAATAAACAAGCAAAACTGACCATGTATTTCATCTACATGATCCGCCATTTTGTTCAAAATTCAAAAAAAAAAACAATTTGAATTTTTTTAATTATAATATTGGAAATATACAGCGTGGGTAGCTCATCCTTCGTGGCTAGTCATATTCCATTTTTTACCTGCTGTAAATATGTTCTTGAAATCTTAAAAGGGGGCAGTTCACATAATCTCCCAATGAAATACTATGATTCCTTTCGGTGAGGGGTGAAGTTTCTGTCTTTATAAGACACTAGGCCCTATTCCAAGATTTTTTTTAAAAAAAGACTCCTTATTACTTGCTTAATTACAAGGTAGCCTCTACATTATTGGCTTGGCATGTATGTGTAGAGAGCTACTGACAGATACCAACAGCCACTGGTATTCTCTCCTTGAGTGCAATGGCTCTTTGGAGACTTGCGTGAGATCTTGCTCGATTGCCCAGTGCTGGATGAACCACTGGTATTTGTGGTCCACCTTCCTACATTTTTGGAGAATGGAGTTGGTATATTTGTGCCCTCTTCCCTGCGGGATACGGTGTAAGTTTCAAAATGTTTAAGTTGGGTTTTTTTGCGCTAAGTGTTTCTACAGATGCAAAATCACTTAACACCGGCTTTTTGGAGTCAGTAATACTTTTTGGTTTGCACCTGCTGATGAGGATACCAAGAAACCCTTGAAATGCTCATTATTCCCTGGTTGCCTCATCATTTTCAGTGCTAAATCTAGAAACATTTAATATACAGTAAGTAGTCATAGAAGAAGAGTAGCAACAGAAGCTGTCAACAATAAAAAGTAGGCTGCAATACTCAATAGCTCACTCACTAATGGGTCCAATAAAATAGGGCCTATTCTGTGTAGCAAACCAAAACAGAATATCCTGTTATATATTGCATAACTTATTCAAATAATGTCAGTTGTTACAGTGCGCAACCTTCAGTATGAGTTTTTGCATTTCCAAGTGTAAGAAATCAACCATGGTATCAGGTGAAAAGGACATGTATATGCAGCACCGTATACAGGCAGGGTTATTTTATATTTATTCAAGTCTTGAGCCTATGTTCCTATTTCATTTCAGCTCTTTCTAGCTCTACTAACTTTCAGTGCATGCTAACATTTTGTAAGGGGACGGTTGGGGGTTTGTAATGAGCACGTGGGTAACTTTCCATCCTACTAAACCATTATTCTTTCATAGGCAGAATGGACTTTTTTCACGGCCCTGATCTAAACAGCTGCACAATCACCTCTGACATTCGGTACCGGATAATGGACAGAGATATTGGCATTAGAACAGATTCACTATACATCGGATTTGTCGCGTGATTTCAAACACAATGGGAGTTTTTCAGCGAGTGCTGGTGTTTGCCGAAGTTGCAAACATTGGTGATAAATCGCTGTTGTTGCAATGACAAACACCGGTGTTTCACAAAAAGAAGAATCCAAACATCAGCAGGAAAAGTTTCACAGTGCAAAAGTTGAAAACATCATTGCGTTGAGAATTGTTTTCAGCAGAGGCAATAGGTCTTAAAATTCCTGGTTTAGTGAATAAACCCCAAATGATTTTGGAACAGTTCTCTTTTCCGAGTCACTTTCGCAGGATAATCCTTACCATTAACAAAAAAAAAAATCATCTGAATTCTTGTTGAAATGAAAAAAAGTTAATTTACCTATAAAAGACGTTTGCTGGCTTATAGGACTGTATGTGTCCCCGAGTGATTAAATGAAGACTAATATTTAAGACCCTGTTTTTTTCATCCTCTGTAGCGATGTTGAACTTGTGGAACCTGTTTAGAATAAACATTAATGAATTGTACAGGTTGATTTCTAACATTTTAACAGAAGGCATTAGGTCAAGCTTGCCATTTAGGGTGGCGCGAGAGTGTTTGTAGTTTGCAGGCACAGCTATAGTTAAAATGCATTAAAAAGGGGTTCAGTCCCCCAAGGCATTTTTGGCTTACCCAGCAGCAACATGCTTAGGACATTGGATGGGAAGGTATTTCATGCTGTGTGCGTGTTTGGGTGGGAGTCGGGAATGGGGTGGAAGACAGAGTAATGCAGGGAATATCAATGCTTTGCATATATTTATATATTGCTTCTCCTAAAAAGACAGCTGTGCAAATATATTACTGATTAATCAGAACAGCACTCGATCCACCTTTTCAGACTCGCACAGGGCAGATTATGTGCTATAAACTTCAAGTTCTATCACATGTTATTCTCTCCAAACACAGCTGCTAACACACAGACATAGACAAACATGCTCACCTCCAGGACATTGACAACTTCATATATGAGAAATGTCTATGCTTAAAACATGTTCTTTCATGTAAATATATACACATATAAGATAATACAGCTCTTAAAAGGTTATTCCGTAAGCCCCGTTGTTTGTCGGTGTTGCAACGCCAACAAACGCCAGCATTTCACAAAGGTAAAAGCCAAAGAGTGACAGGAGAAGCTTCACTCTGGGTTTTTTCCTGTCATACTGTTATGAAATGCCAGCGTTTTGTCAATGTTGCACCACCAGCAAACATCGTCACTTTATGAATTATCCCCTTAGTCTCCAGAGACCATTTGGGTTGGCATAGTAAATAATAGTGCCCATCATTGCCAGTATCATAAGTGTTAATAAAATCATCCCACTAGTGTATTTTAAAAGACTGTATGACTCATAACATTAATTTAATCTAAACACTTTACAGGGGAAATGTGCCTGTTTTTTCTTAAAAATGGTACACTTGAAATGACTGTATTGCAATGAAAATGGAAAGATAGTATATTTCTGCAGCATATTAGTTCCTCCAGATCATTTATATCCATGGAGGATTTTTGCTTTGGTGCCAGTATCAAAATAACAGTTAAAGTAGGTACCCAGGTCATTTCCGCAATACTTAATTGCAGGAAAGGAACTGGTATTAGGGACTTGCTCAAATCAAAACTGCAAAAATGCTACTACAGGTAACAACTCAGGCCTAATTCCAAGTCAAGTAGTACTGACAGCATGAGGTATTGTCTTAAGGTATTGCACAATTGTCACTACTCAACGGGATATCTCAGCCATGTTGGATAACTAGACTTTTGTGATTCCGCCATCCTTTCGGTAAATAGTTATAAAGACAAGCGGAGTTACTGTTAAAGCAAATTCACCAACAACATAATAATGTGGAGATGATGGAAATATTTCATGTACTTTTTCCACCAAGTGAGCAAGATTTTGGCCTGGTCATCTTGTTGGTGAATCAAGCCATGAAAGACACTGTGTTTTGTAAGAATTGCTAGAATTCATATAAGGGGTATGTACACTAAAAGGGTTATTTAGAAAGCACCTTCTCGTTCGGCGCACTTTAGCGATTTCCAGGTGGCCAACCCTGCGGTGAATTCACTATTCACCACAGGGTCCCCGAAGTGCGCAGAATGTGAAGCCACCGAAGACTGCCGCCGATCAGCCTGCCGAACGCAGCCGTCATCCACAGATCAGTCCGCCGAATGCCGCCAAAGAGCACCGAACTGACCACCGAACTGCAGGAAAGAGAAAAAAAAACTGAACTCTGCTACTCTTTAACAGGTGTTTAAAACAATACAAAAGCATCAAAATCTGTGGAAATAATAAAAAAAAGGTCCTAAAAAAAATTATAAAAAAGGTCTGTTACAGAGTTTTTTTTACATTGAATCCTATGGGATTCGTCTGTATAAACCTGTCGAACGGAATCACAGAAAATCAAGGCATTTCCCCAACACTTTGGTGCAGTTCAGCGGTCTCTGAATAGATTAACCATTACTTCTTTATGGTGGCAGTGAAACTGTCCCAAAGATCATCGAATTGCGGCGATCTGCAGGGGAACTGCACCATATTTTTTGCTGTCAATTTGCCAGTATTTGGCGAATTGACAGCTTTCTGAATAGACGAACTGTCACGTAATTGCACTGCACAGTGAAGTTCACCATTCAGTGCAATTCGGTGGCAAGGTTGGCGCTCTTTAAATAACCCTTATAGTAGGAAATATAATGAGGTTATGAAGCACAATGTTTCACCTCCTCCAGTGTATTGGATTATCACGGAAGCTGAAAAAATACCCTCGTCAAGCCATCTAAATACATAACTCCTTGTTCTTCAAACAGATATTCTTTACAGATAAGGGTAAAATGACGGGCCATGTGTTTTTTTCTTTTGTGTATAACCATCAGACAATTGAATACAATATTGACATGACATCACATGTAATATGTACAACACCATTCTTTCTGTGTTAATGATTTTTACACTATGTACACATATATAGCTCATTTAAAAATAGACACACACCCATGTATAACTAATCCATACACACACAATCATTCATCAAAGCACATATAAGGAAACAGAGTTCGAGAAATACACATCCATACTTCAAGCTGTAGAGACATATAAAATGAGTCATTCATCTCTCACTATTACATTGAAACCTAATTATCCCCCCTTTTCGACCATCCCAGATGTGAAATATTAGTATTCTAAGTTTCTAGGTTTCTCTCCTCCTCCTCCAGAGATGAAATTGTGTCATTATGAGGTCTCTGAACATCCTCAGTTTGCAGTCGGCAAAATCCCACCCTACATAGAGAACCAGCAATGAGCTCAGGTTTCCTATGCACCACGCCTCATGCTGCCCACACATTCAGCCGAGATGAAAGATGAACAGGAGCAGCATCTGCAGATAAGGGTCTTTGAGGCACTTTCTTGAGGCTGGGTGTGTCAAAAGTGGAACCCACCACAGACATTGAAGCAACAAGAAGGTTGCTGTACTTGGCCACGGTACTTCCTATTCTTGTCAACTTGTAACATGAAAAGTCCTTTTTGATCCATGGCAACTATGGAGACTGCTGATATGCTTTATTGTTCTTCAGAATTCATATGGCTTATTAGTCCTCTTCACCTCTATGCAGAACAAGTGAACGAAGTAAGATCTTGAAAGGGTCTTCTGTGTAATTGCATAAGAGATTATAGGAGTTCCATCTGTTGTAGTAAGGTGGAAGACACAGACTCAAAATGGCCAGAAAAGTCCACTGAATGCTCCCCAAAACAAGTTTTTCCTAGTTCTTTGAGGTAACCAGCACACCTTCTCCTCACCTTTGGCGCAAAAGTAATAGCCAGGGGCACTATGTACCCCATAATCCCTCACTCCGCATTCACATTGGAGCTGGCTGAGCAGGAGGTGTTCAGTGTTTGTGCTGACACTGAGATACCCTCCTGATCCACTGGGCTTTGATAATCAGATGTCAAATCCTGGTCTATCAATGGCATATGCAGGGAAGTTAGGGTAAAGGAGCTTGTAGGACCCTTCCGCAGAAATTGAGAGTAAAATCCCAGCAGGACATCTAGCTTTTCTTCAATAGATTGTACCTGTAGAGAGATTGAGAGACCAACAAGTAACCTGGAAGAATGGATAGGATCATCATGAAGTCAAGACAAGGTGACAGCACTGATTTTAGAAAAGGCCATTCCACTATGAATGTAATCTGGAACCCAAATTAAATTATTTTAGTCTGTTGTGATTAAAAAAAACAATGACTATTTGAACATGAATAGCGGTAAACAAAATTAGATTTGCTGTTGTCTAAATGAACTCTGCATAAATCAAGATTTGCTGGCAAAGGAATATCATAGCAACCAAATGGTAACACCTCATATAGCCATATTTACCATGTGTGACGGAACCTACCATCACTTGGGCATCTGGAGGGGGCTGTGGGCTAGCCTACTGCACAGCGACTATGGCCCGTGAAAGAGACTAATGAGGGAAATGGTGGACCTTTTAAATATATTTGGCTTTTCACGGTTTTAAACATTCCCCAGCTAATTAAACATTACTGATGTCTGTGTATTATTCCCTTATGTAGTTATTATAGAGTCTCTCCTTGTGTATATTGCGTACATTCCCTCAATTATCTAACCCCTCTATGTATAGTGTAGACCTCTGTATTAGTACCTGCTCTCTCTATTGTGTATATTCTCTCTATAAGAAATTACTTTTGTTTACCCTGCTTTCTCCCTCCCCCCTTCTTCTCCTAGGAAATCCCATTGTCCATTGTTTGAAGGTCCTGTGCATTTATTTGATCTGTGAAGTTATCTGTTTGGTTGTATGCAAACCCCTCACTAACTCAGCTCCCCACTACCTGTCCTCACTAATCACCAAATACACCCCAGCCCGCTCCCTAAGGTCAAACAGTGACCTGCGCCTAGCTTCTCCCCGCATCACCTCTTCCCATGATAGACTGCAGGATTTCTCATGCGCAGCCCCCACTCTCTGGAACGCTCTCCCTCGTACTGTCAGACTTTCCCCTAACTTCTCTTCCTTCAAACGCTCCCTTAAAACATTCCTATTTAGGGAAGCCTACCACCCAACTCACTGACGCAACCATCAATCACTCTCACCTTACAGTCCTCTCCTCCTGTTTCCAACCCCAACCCTCCCAGATTGTGAGTTCCTACGGGAATAGGGCCCTCATCTCCTCCTGTACTGTTTGTCTAATATTGTTCAATGTATTGTAACCCTTTCTATACTGTGCTTATTGTACAGCGCTGCGGAATATGCTGGCGCTTTATAAATAAATAATAATAATAATAATAAAGGAGGTTGGTCCTTGACTGTGTATCTGTGCTTGTCATTTTGATTAAACCAGTTCTATTCTGACCAAGCTTGAAGTCATGACTCATGTTTTTGGGGTAGCAGCTATCGTCTGCTTGCTGTGCCAACGAAAGGCTCCAGGTCTACAGATTCAGCTTATTTCTGGGGGATGCTAGCCAGGCTCTCTACATCCACCTGTCTTTAAGCTGCGGCTAAGGTACTGGAGAAAGGTGTGAGAGTCACTGGGAGAACCTGGGTGTCCAGCGAGGAAGCAGCATTTGACAGATGTGACTCTGTCTGGGCACAGAGATCTGTTACACCATGCTTTTTACCTTTGGTGTTCGGCTTCTGGGAGATAACAAAGAAAAGACTTGTTAAAAAGCCCAACTCTACTGCAGATGAACACACGAAAAAATGGGTGGCGCCCGAAACCTGTACCACCACCAGTTAACCAAAGCCGAACCAGAAATTCAGTGGTTTCCCCCAAACCAATGTGTAGAACAATGTAAAGTGATACGTATCTGGTGGCGCGATGAAGGTCGCTTATGGATATCTGGTAGTTCTCTTAGTTCATATTATCCACATGGGTCATACAAAAGAAAGCAAACAATATAATAGTGCAGACTGTTTAACAGATTTTTTAAAAAAGGGGACTGCGGTGTACAATTTCACTCACAAGTCTAGAGCCCGAACACTGGCTCTAAGTGGATCAACGCATATCTGTATTTGAATTCTCCACTTGAAAGGTAGCCCACACCTTGTTGTCACGGGAGACTCATCCCACATGGAATATAAGAGACAAGAAAAACTTCCTTGTGCAGATCTTGCGAATTTGATGTCAAATGATCATATAACGATTGCCAACTCACGTTTGTTGGAGCTTAGGACCAAGCTCTTGGTGTGCGAGCATGTGGAATTGTTATGGGTTAAGTCCGTAAAAACCCTCTTGGACCTCCAAGTGAACGGGGATCAAAAATAAAAAACTCAATAAAACTAGATAAAAATTTAACTTATTAAAACATAGGTGCAAATAATTATAAGCACTGGTATGTAGCCAGAACGCGTTTCGCCAGATTGAGACGTGGAACGCACGCTAAGTATCGAATTAAAGACACATGGGGACAATTTTAAGGACACTATTTAACCAGATTACTCAATGAGTCTGTAAACCAGCTGATGAAGCCAGTTAATCTGGCGAAACGCGTTCTGGCTACATACCAGTGCTTATAATTATTTGCACCTATGTTTTAATAAATTTAATTTTTATCTAGTTTTATTTAGTTTTTTATTTTTGATCCCCGTTCACTTGGAGGTCCAAGAGGGTTTTTATGGACTTAACCCATAACAAGTCCACATGCTCGCACACCAAGAGCTTGGTCCTAAGCTCCAACAAACGTGAGTTGGCAATCGTTATATGATCATTTGACATCAAATTCGCAAGATCTGCACAAGGAAGTTTTCTTGTCTCTTATATTCCATGTGGGATGAGTCTCCCGTGACAACAAGGTGTGGGCTACCTTTCAAGTGGAGAATTCAAATACAGATATGCGTTGATCCACTTAGAGCCAGTGTTCGGGCTCTAGACTTGTGAGTGAAATTGTACACCGCAGTCCTTTTTTAAAAAAATCTGTTAAACAGTCTGCACTATTATATTGTTTGCTTTCTTTTGTATGACCCAAGTGGATAATAGGAACTAAGAGAACTACCAGATATCCATAAGCGACCTTCATCGCGCCACCAGATACGTATCACTTTACATTGTTCTACTGCAGATGAGTTTGCAGCAGGATGAGACTATACAGGGGATTTCAGCCCATATGATGATGAATCAAAGACACCCTAATTGACTGATTTGGACTTCGACTTTCTACCTATGGGCATGTATGAATGGCACTGCTATGCCGTAACTTATTAATTTTGATATTTCTTTTACACCTGACTTACATGACCTGCTTATTTTAAGCTTTATCATGATTAAGAAATTAAAAACATATTCTAACATATTCTACCTGTTGGGAATGGCCTGACCACATAAAACCTCAGACCACAAATATCTATCATCTCTGTAACCATTATCTTGATGCAGGTGTGATACTAAAAAGGACACCCACATGCTGAAATCTTCCAACAAACAATATAAATACGGTGGCTTGTTTTTGTGGTTTTGTATTCAGAAGCATTATATCTCATAAATATGCATTTATTTCCCCTTTGCATAAGTGCTGTTTTTTACACTACACTAACCGTTATTGAAGCATACATTCAAGTGTTCCCCATGTTCTCAGAAAATGTAATGCATCCTGTAGGGGTGCTTACATTACATACAGCAGCTTTCAACTTCACAGCACCAGATGATGTTCCAGGCTACATCTTCAACTCCATCCTGATTTGCAAGTAGCCACAGGTGCTGTGTACTTAAGGGAAGCTTTCAGTTCAGTCCTTGCTTCTGCAATGTCTGCACTGCCTGAAGTGCGCTCTAATTCTGAGACCTGGACCCCTTTTGGTGGGTACCTATGCCTGCCAGCCTTGCCCATGCTCCTGCCGCCAGCCTTGCCTGTGCTCCTGCCCCTATCTCTTGTGAATTTTGTCATGTCAAGACTCAATTCTTGCAATTCTTCCCCTCCCAATGAAAAAAGCATGGTTTTATTTTAAAGTCAAGACCCTTACCTGTCTCTCAACTTTCACCACTCTGCCCATCATGCTCAATTCATCTGCAGCTTCAGCGTCAGTTCCCACAGGAGGTGGCTTGTCTCCTTTTTCTCTTGGCTTCTTCTCCATAGGGATTGGCCCCCGTCCGATGATCTGATCCACCCTGCAATAAGGAGTCGCCCATTGAAGAATTTCATTGAGGAACATAGGACAGTAATATCATTAAAATCCTACGGGCCAGATTGCATTGCTCAGGCTAAAATGGGGACATTATCAGGGAAAAGCTGCACCTGCAGGTTTCTCCATAGCATCCTCATTTTACCGTGAGATTCCGGGGCAGGCGCTACCTTGGCACCTTGCCCCAGAACCAAGCTCTTCATTCAGTGATACTTGCGGTAGCGTTTCCACGCCGTTACGAGCATCATCTCCTGGAGTCCATAGGACTTCATGGAGGGTTGCAATGCCGGGACGCGAGCCCTGCGTTCTCTCACTGCCGCGGAGTGATCGCAGAGGAAGACTGGGGACTATTTGTACCCAGTCTCACTCGGGTCCCAGCGTCAAGAAGCAACGGATAGGGCCACCATTCTCGCTGTGGGATGAGAGGTGAGTATTGGATTTAGGAATCATTAAAAATTAGTTTAGCCCATCGCTGCGGTTAGTAGTGCTAGGTCTTTGTAATACCTTACTTATCCCAACGCTAATTACTGATTGCGCTCCCCATGTTAAGTATAGGGTGCGCAAAGTACAGTAAGCTTGAGCAAACTAGCGCAATCACCAATGCGCTAACAAATTTTCAAGCTGTTTAGCGTTAAGAAGGTAAGGCTGGCGGCACATGAGCAAACATTTTGCGTCCGTTTGACGGTACTGTTTGCCGTCCGTCGCAGCTTTATAAAGGAGTCAATTAAGTACACCACACAAAAAGCACCTGTGCACTTGTTCACAGATGGGCAAAGCATAAAGCCACGGATGCAAAAATAACATTGACGTGAAAAAGCTAAACGGACGCAGAAACAACGCCGCCATGTATTTTCCTAGGGCGTGGAGACATCAGACGTTATGGACACACTTTACGCAGTACTCACAATATCTCCCGTGAAAAAGTGCGTCCATAACGGACGCAGTACAGCATGCTTGTGTGCCGCATCTCTAATAATAAGGGCGCATACGTTAAAGTCACTTATCCTGATAACGCTTACATATCTGAACACTACACTTAGCATTCGGTATGTAATTTATCCTACGATTGTTATTTGTCTATGTTGTGAGAAACCCTAATAAGTCATACCATTGTCACAATAACCCCGAATTTGCAGCCGGAATCTCATTACTCACAAATGATGGTCAGCCAGTCCACTCTATAGGAAACGAGGAAGTCTGCTGCTTATGCCACTTTATGTCTTCTATGGTTTGTTGTATTTGATAGTGAAAAAAGATATTATGCTCAATACATAGATAATCCTGCTTGAAGACCCATGGTTCAAGTCTTTCTCCACGTTGTTAACTAAAACAGCAGTTCCAAATATTTATTAAGGAATTATGCTGCTCCTACAGCCCATAACATGAGATCAGATGCTTGTGCTTCCTCCCATGTTTTGGATGCTGTTCACAATGGGCTATAAACATGTTGCTTTCCCTGGCAGCTTTGTTATCATGTATCATGTTGTCATGTAAGATGATAGAAGCAATTCACATGTTAAAAGCTTGACTGCTCTGAATATTTTACTTGATAAATTATAGTAAGTGCACAGAATATACAGGTTCTATTAAAAAACGAACAAGCTGATGCCAAGTAGTGCTGGTTGCCTTTGGTAAGCCAGTCGATCTCAGAAGGAAAAAGTGATCCAATCTCATCACAATTGTGCATGCTGACTCCAGCACAATTCTACCATGACAAACTACTAACACATTATTATTATCATCTTTTATATAGTGCCAAGAGTTTCCACAGTGCTTTACAAAAACCATAGGACATAGGATGGAAACAAGAGGCGTAGAGGGCCCTGCTCATAGGAGTTTACAGTCTAGAGGGATTGGGGTTGAGGAAGACCAGGGGATTTTTACTGGATGTCAGGATCATTAGTGCTAGCGGTTCGGGAATGGTGGGGCATGAAAGCAGCTTCAATCAAGTGTGAGTAGGTGAGCAGACGGATGAGTTGCATCAGTGATGTGGTACGCTAATCTGAAGAGATGGGTTTTGAGGGATTTCTTGAAGGCCTGAAGATTAGGGGAGAGTTTTATAGGGTGATGTAAGTCATTCTACAGGATCGAAGCTGCCTTTGAGAAGTCTTGGAGGTGAGAGTTGGCAGCACAGGTGTAGACAGGGTACAGGCAGAGGTCGCCTGCCGAACGTAGTTGTCCAGATGGGACGTGCTTGCGGAGTAACGAAAACATGTAGGAGGGGTCAAGTTATTGAGTGATTTGAACAGTATCTTGAAACGTACAGGAAGCAAATGGAGGGACTGGCAGAGGGAGGAGGTACGCGAGGTGCATTTGGTGACAAAAATAACCCTGGCACCTGCATTCATTACAGATTGCAAAGGGAAAATATTGGGAGGCCAATAAGGAGAGAATTGCAGTAATCAAGCCGTGAAATGCCAAGCACGTGAACCAGCACCTTTGTGGGGTCTTGTGTCAGAAAGGGGCGGATGCGGGCAATGTTCCTGAGTTGATAGTAACAGGAGTTGTCACTCTCTGGACGTGGGGAGAGAAAGTTAGGTCAAAATCTAAAGGCAGCCAGCTTGAGGTGTTGGGCTAAAGAGCGTTCCAATTACTCGTAGAGAGATAGGTGGCATTGGGTTTTTCTTGGAGGGAGGAACAACGAGAATTTCAGTTTTAGCAAGATTGAGTTTAAGGAAGCAGGAAGACATCCAATAATCTATATAGTAGACGTATAATACTGGCTAGAGAGTTAGGAATTGTGCATATCTCTCCTTGGTAGAAGTCTTAAAGGCATTTTAACACTGACCGGCACTGTAGGCTCTTTATTCTCCCAAGCATGTCCAAGTGTCCAGCAGAGTACTGCTCGATGACATCCTTCACATCATAAGGTCGAAGGGTTTCTTTGAATTTCCTCTTAGCCACAAGAAATTTCAGGATTCTGCAAGAGATACAAGCAAAATCAAAAATTATGAATAGCGTTCTTAAAAGACTATTTGTATGTCTTAAATTTGTACTTGCACTGCTGTAAGATTCACCTATATGCATGAGTTAAAGGAGAAAATTCAAACAAAGACAGAAAACCATTTCTCCAGGAAAAATGTGTTATATTGGCTTGAGCTTCTATAAACAGATATATTGTTTTTATGTGTACGTCACCTAAAGGCTCTGATTAAAGTTTTCACGGTTGGCATGACATCTTCCATGGTTAGGTCACTCTGAAATCGCTTTTCATCATTACTGTCTTCTCCAGCACCATCTGGAAGGAGAAAAAATATTTTAAGACAAAAGTATCTGCATCTTGATTCCTTGACATTATTGCTTTTATTATTATTTTGCCAGCTCTTTTCCTAGTCATGTCGTCATCTTACTCCATTGACACTTCTCTTCTTCGGGCCCAGCCTATTTCTTTGTATATCATTACACAGACCCACTCATCTGTAAGTCCAGCTCTTTTCTCACTTTTATCCCTGCTGTCTGTCCACTTGACAGTCTCCCTGCTTGACTGTGCCCTCCCCATCCATACAATGGCAATACCCGCAGTGCCTGTATAGAGATGTTAACCCTTGCACTGCTTGTCATTCTGTCATTCTTTGTAAACTCCTAGGTTCCAGCCTGTCTGCTGCAACAAAATGTAAACATTTTATTTATTAATTTAAATAAATACCTTTTATTTAACCTGTTGTTTTGCCTTCAATCATACTGATTGCGATATATTTCCCAGGCTGCCTATTTACCCTCCAGGCAGTTTTCAGCAAAATCCCAAAATTCCCTGGCTGAGTGTGATGGGATTTGTTGGGATTCACTAAAATAGTGCCATGTGCAAACTGAGGGTGCTTTCACCAGGTTCTGAGAATCACTTATCTGCCTGAAATTCTGAACCTCACAACATGAGCAAATATGGAAATCCAGACTGGAACTCACTTTCCAAATCCATATATATAGTGGTTGGGGCATCTACTTGGTCTCATCTATGTATATAAAGTCCTGACTGACTGACTGACTGATTCATCAATGCCCAGCTGAAACCGTTTAACCTAGGAACGTGAAATTTTGAAGGTACACTGTTTTTATGATGTAGGCACCCACTAAGGAAGGATTTTTGAAACTCCGCCCCTAAGGGGGTGAAAAAGGGGTTGAATATTTTAAACCGTATACTTATAGTTCAAAAACAGAAGATGTTATAGCTTACAGGCCTGAAAACGGTTATTTCGATTCATCTTGAAAAATAAAAAAAATACGTATTTTATCATTTTCTGTAAATTCCTTGGGGGGGCAAAAAGGGGGTTTGAATACTTTTATCAGTATACCGATATTTCATAAACCGAAGATGTTATGGGTGTGAAATTTGGTATTTACAATGTTCTTGGAAAAAAACAAATATGTGTTTTGCTGTTTTCCACAAATCCAATTAAGGGGGGGTCAGGGGAATGGGGTCTGAATACGTTTCGCAGTATACCTATATTTCAAAACCCAAAGATGTTACAGATGTGAAATTTGGTATTTACTATGTTCTAGAAAAATAAAAAAAGGTGTTTTACCATTTTCCAAAAATCCCAGGTGGGGGTGAAAATGGGGGGGTGAATACTTTTAAACAGGATGCCTATCTATATAGGACATACTTGAAATCGAGAGAAATCTCAATGTATCCTTCCTAGTAAAATACTTTATAAATAAATAAATAAAATATAAACGCGAAAGTCCTGACTGACTGATTGACTGACTGACTGACTCATCAACGCCCACCTGAAACCGTTTAGCCTAGGAACGTGAAATTTTGAAATTACATTGCATTTATGACGTAGGCACCCACTAAGGAAGGATTTTTGGAAACTCCGCCCCTAAGGGGGTGAAAAAGGGGATTGAATATTTTAAACAGGATACACAAAAACAGATGTTACAGATGTGAAAATTGGTCTTTAGATTTGTCTTAAAAAGCAAAAAAACACGTATTTTACCATTTTTCAAAAATCCAAGTGGGGGGGTGAAAAAAGGAGTTGAATATTTTAAACAGGATATACCTATATCTCAAAAACAGAAGATGTTACAGGCTGGAAAATTGGTATTTAAATTCGTCTGAAAAATAAAAAAACACATATTTTACCATTTTCCAAAAATCCAGTGGGGGGCAATAAGGGGGTTTGAATACTTTTATCAGTATACCTATATTTCAAAAACCGAAGATGTTACAGGTATGAAATTTGGTATTTACAATCTTCTTGAAAAATAAAAAAAACATGTGTTTTACCTTTTTCCAAAAATCCCAAATGGGGGATGAAAAAAGGGGGGGTGAATACTTTTAAACCTTTACCTATATCTCAAAAACAGAAATGTTACAGACGGGAAAATTGGTATTTAGATTTGCCTTGAGAAAAAAAAACACGTATTTTACCATTTTCAAAAAATCCAGTGGGGGGTCAAAAAAGGGAGGGTTGAATACTTTTATCAGTATACTTATATTTCAAAAACCAAAGATGTTACAGGTGTGAAGTTTGGTATTTACAATCTTCTTGAAAATAAAGAAACATCTGTTTTACTATTTTCCAAAAATGCAAGTGGGGTGAAAAAAATGGGGGTGAATACTTTTACAGGATACCTAGATCTCATAAACAGAAGATGTTACAGACGAGAAAATTGGTATTTACAATCTTCGTGCAAAGAAAACAAACATGTTTTACCATTTTCCGAAAATCCAGTTAAGGGGAGGTGGAAGAAAGGGTTGTGAATACTTTTATCAGTATACCTATATTTCAAAAACCAAAGAGGTTACGGGTGTGAAATGTGACACTTACAATCTTCTTAAAAAATAAATAAAACACGTGTTTTACCATTTTCCAAAAATCCCAAGTGGGGGGTGAAAAAAGGGGGGGTTTGAACAAAAAACTCATGTTTCTTTTAAAAACAATTTTAACAAATCCCAAAATCAAGCAAAGCCGCGGGCAAAAGTTAGTTTTATATATATATATCATTCTATAAGACACTATTTAGCCGTCTATGTATCATTCTGACTTTAGATTTGGCCATATCATTGTGTGATAGTAGTACACAAAACTCAAAAGACACTGACAAACTGATGCACAAGACCGATAGACATTGGCAGAGATAGATACACACACGTTTTTACTGCCCCAGCTGACTTGCCTGCAAGCCCCCCCGCCCTACACTCTGAATGATTCTCAGGCCATGTGCAGGTATGAAAGAGGTATAGGGTCCGGTTGCCATGTTCTGTGTGGAGGAGGAGGTGCAGCGCAGGTATATCCCTGCATATGATCTGCTGGGAATATCAGACGATAATAGAAGTGGTTTGTCATCTATCAGGACCACACGTTGTGCTCTGTAAGCTGCCTGCATGTAAGTGACACCCCTTTGGCTGTCTGTACCACTTGTGCCATATTATAAATCCGGCCCTGTTTCTGTACTACTACTCACCTTCTGGCTGTGGTTTAGCTTTAAGTCTTAATGATGCACGAAACCTTGTTCGGTCATTAAAGCTCCAGCTTTTCTGAACTTTGGTGGAGGTGGGAGACTCCGCTGTTGCATCTGTTCCTGGGGATAACCGCTCTGGCGGGGCCAGGTACTGTTTGGTTTTTGTACTTTGTCTTGGGGTACCAGCCCCTTTCATCCGGTCTTTTAATCCTGGCTTGCTACTGGGAAGTGTTGAGGAAAAGGAAATAGAAAACATAAGCAAGTAAAAAACAAAATGCCAGCAACGAATGAGATGTGAAATTATAAATGTAATGTTATGTAATAAAAGAATTTTGGGGTATAAATCAGGAGTGTAACAATCCCCAAAATCTCTCTTGCTACATAACTGCATAGTGTATTAGGAAGAGTAGAGTATAGGACAAGTACAGGATTTATTAAAACGGCTACAAAGTGTGAGAAGGTATAAGCAAAGGGTAGTGAGACATGGAGGCAGGTGAGGATCTTAGGGAAGGATATATAGGGATACAAACAAGTAGGTAGGAGATAAGTGAGAGAGTGTTTGATAAGACCATTTCCTTTCACATAGGGATTGTTTGTGAAAATCTAAAAGTATTTTTGCCATCATCTTCTAATTTAGTACAAACTGGAATGTGAGTGTGTGTTTGTGTATAAGCTCTAAAAACATACCTATCAAGTAGAGCTTGCATGATCAATCACATATGTACAGACTCTTTTACACTTGTAGATATCTGAGATCCACACATGCAAGTAAAACACATTCAAATCAGATGCAAGTGGTCAGCATGGTGAAAAAGACAAATAAATGGCCAATGTGTGATTAGGATATTAGCTTTTTGAATGAATTTTGCTTCTTATCATGTTGGTAACCACTGTCACCTGTGTACTAACACATACAGGGTTATTCAAAGAGATCCGAATTGTGGCCGAAAGGCAACCGAGCAGTGAAATGTGAAATTCAGCGTGCGGTTACCTTTCCTGGCCATTCGGCTATTCAGAGAGCAGGCAGTTCGCCAAATTTTGGCGAATTGCCTGCACATACAGTGCCTGTTCGGTGCCTGTTCGAGGGCAGTGAAATCCCCATAGAGAAGCAATGCTTCGTCTATTCAGAGAACAAAAACCAGCAGTGAAAAGTTGCCGAATTGCCCTGCCATTCGGTGGTTTAATTCGGCAAGTTTATTCAGGAGAATCCCATAGGCTTCAATGTTAAAAGTATTTCCGTTTTAATTCAATATCTTATACAGCGTTGATTATAATATTCTGCAGTAAAAAGTCTCTTTATGTATAGATTTTTTAGGATCTTTTAGGCATTTTTTGGGGGGGTTTTTGCGAAAAAAAATCCGTTTTTTTAAAACGTTTTTTCTTTTTTCTGTAACAGACCTTTTTATTATCATTCATTGGATCTTTATATGTAAATTTCAGACATTTTCGTTCTGTAGTTTCTTTGCAAACAGTGTTTCACTTTTCAAACATTCAAGCGTACTGGGTTTTTTTCTTCACTCCATTCGTCTGCGGTGTCGGGTTTTTCCGGCGACTGCTCTGCGCGGTGATCGGCGGCTGCTCGGGGTTCTCCGGCGTGTTCGGCGGGGTTAATCCAGCTGTTTTGCGGGTTTCGGTGTGCATTCGCCGGGTTTTGCAGTGAGTTTTCAGCAAGTTTGTGGTGGCTTTTCCCTGCACTACGACGGCACTGTGGTACTTGCTGAATACACCGCAGGGTCGCCGAGAAGGGATCGCCAAATCGCACCAAATAGAAGAGAACGAAAAGTCACCGAACGTGCAGTGACTTTTCGATTCTCTTTGAATAACCCTGATAAATATTTTGCTCAAAGTTGGGTTACGCAAGAGCTTGGATTTATTAGCAAGTGCACTACTTATACATACTCTTAGTTATGTGATACCACTAACCCCCCCTCCCGTTTCTATCCCTCACCCATCTAGATTGTAAATTCCCACGGGAATAGGGCCCTCACGTCCTCCTGTATCTGCTGGCAGCAATACTGACCTTCTCCTGTATGTATTGTTGAATTGTCCTGTCTTTACTCTTTGCACAGCGTTGCTGCTTAATAAATAATAAATAATAAAAAAAATAATAATAATAAACAAATAGAAATAGCGGTGAACTGCAGCCCTCCATAATGTATTGACTTGATATCTGGTTGGGACTTCAATGATCTCCAAGAGTGCATGAAATTCATTCTGATATAATGGATTGGATGTGTTGTTTTTGTTATTTCTTTTTCACCATGTGAGTATTCATGCCTTGTCTCTTTCCCCTAAACTACAACATGGGAACAGAACCAGTTTGCATAATATTCCGCTTACACCCTCCCCTCCCTATTCACCAAGAAAGAATATGTCACTGCCATCTCCCACCCACTCACCTCAAACCAGGATGCTACTGCAATGCACATGCTACCAAACAGATGCTGATAATGAGGTCCTTCAAATCCCTGCATGCACGTATGACATAAGAAGCCAAAATCCATTGACTGCCAGTGGTATCTCTAGGTAACTCAAGTTCTCCCACGGCAGTGAATAGGATTAATGAGATCCACCACATCTCACCCTTTTAGCCTTTCACATACCAGCAATTCCAGTTTCATCGGCAGTTATCCTTTCGTGCTGGTCCTTAAAAAGGTTAATTCCCAAAATGCAAACACCTTGCATGTTCCTGAGGGCAGTGCAACAAATGTCAATGTGGATGTCTATGTATTAGGATGAGTTAATTCCCACTCTGGGCTAAGATATTTCTAGCGTAGCTAGAGGCTGATTGAGAATTCAGTAGATAAACAGAGGTGGGTATGCCATTCATTCTCTTCCTCAATACATAGACAGACTCATTTAAAAAACTACATTGGTCAGAAGGGGAAAGGTGAAAGTTGGGCCTTTCTCCCCTGAGATTAGACTCTGCTAAGGAGAGCAGGCCTGTCTCCCGTCTTCCAATGCCTACACAAAGGGCAAACACATGCAAACTATCTCATTCCAGCCGGTGAGTACCTGGGCCTCCAGCCAGCATACAGCCGAAAGAAGCTCCGTTTACTACTGCAAAGAGGTCACGGGTATGTTAAATATAGCAATGTCTCATGGGGGAAAAACAACATTAGCTAAAATGCATCTTTTTAAACCAATACTGCAGCTGGCTACAGCAACCCCTACACTCTATGTAATACAGGACACCATATTTCTGGTATGACAGGTATATATGATACAAAATATGCACACTAATAAATACAATATATACTTTGTAGGTCTTTGTGTAGTTTTTGCACCTGTGTGATAAGAAAAGAATGAAGTGAGACATTGTGCCATCATCACAAAGTGTGATACTTAGTGGCTAAAGTGACGAGAAAGAGAAAAACAATAAAACAACCCAGAAAGGATCATTGTTCATAATGATAATTACATCTCTTGTTGTTCGGGATTGTGCGAGATACAGTACATGCAAACAGGCAGCTTTGATGGCATTTCAGGGAAAAGAGAAACAGGTGATTAAAGCTTGGATCCGACGTGAGCAAGGAATCAAACTGTGGAAGATTAATGGAGAGGTGCGCGGAAAAAGAGCGAGTGAAACTCAATAGGAAGATATCAACACCCATGAAATACAAACACAGAAATAAACCAAAATAATGGAAATACCAGAGTCAGAGGGGCCAGCACTGTAATATGCATGTGCACAAATCTAAATTGTGACAGACTGGTACCTCCAACCATGGCTCACTCAATCACTCATGGAGAGTGGGTAATATAGCAAATGTCAATCAATTTAGTGGTTATTTTCCTTACTATTATTAATTATTTATTTAGAAATGAGCAATCAAGACACAATTAGTGGCATTTTGTAGCTATCCACAGCCCATCGCTGTCCCATGAAGCCTCGGCAGCATTTAAGCAGGCTGAGCATCGTGGATCATATGCAGTGCCAACGTTAACTATCACTGGTATTGAGTGTGTTACACACAAACAAATTGTAACACAAATTGTGCATCCACGCACTGTGATAAATTGAGGAATAAAATGAAGAGTAACATTAAAAAGTGTCACACTGCACTATTTGGTTATTTTTGGCAGTGTGTTAAGATGCTCCTGCATCCACTGAAGAATTATTTAAATATTCATATTTGTATCTATTTTAGGGTTTGTTTAATATGCCCTGCAGCACTTTTCACTCCACAAATGTTGGCAATTAAGCTGATGCTACAATGAGTTGTTGAGAGCCCAGAAGTTCAGCTTTGGTGACAAAAAAAATAAAAAAATAAAGCACATCATCACATTTTACTTAAACAGCTGCTGAACCACTTTCCTCGTCTTGCTTTTTATTTTTTTTAAAGACTAAAAGGTTTTTTTTCTCATTAAATATTAATTCAAGGAGTGAACCTGAATATAGATATATCTTATCAAAGTGAAAAGGCAGTATAAAGCAGTTTTTTCAGAAACCTAGCACGTCAGTTTATACGTCAAGGAATGGCATAGTACGTACATATATACTAGGCAATGGCTGGAGGTACCCGATCTCAACATACGGCTGATTTCCTTAGTTACCACAAATCCAAGTAACAGGCTGACACCAGCACACATTACACAATTCACTGGATGTACATGTTCACATGTGCAGACAGGCACCCGCTCTTGCTTTTTAAATACGCTTAATAAGATTATAGCACTGTACACATGCATAGTATTTATTATTGCAGGCCCCTCTGCCCCTATATAGACACTAAGACCAACAGAGGAACTTGTCACATTGGAGGGGAACCCTACCTTTCCCCTGCACAATAAGGGGGTGCTGCGGATTTCAGAGCGTAAGGGGTTGGGTGATAACGAGGAGACCCCTGATAGTGCCTAAACCCTCCATTTCGGCTGCGGGTTCGATGCCAGGTATCAAACAAAAGGAGTAGCTCTCTGAAGAGGGTCAAATATATATATTATTAGGTTAAATATTTGCTGTTAATGTAGTGGTTGTGGACGGACAGTAAAGTAAGAGAAGGGGCACTGTTGACCTTTGATTTCCTGAGCACCAAACGACCTAGACTTTCCAAAATGTGATGCAGCTTACCTTAACCAGGGTATATACATTCAACGAATCAGACAGACTTCAAGTTAAATTAGGGAAAATTATTTTGATGTACATGTCTAAAAGAAATGTATCTGTTCACACCGGTTCTGCTCCCTTACACAAAGGAGAACTAGCACTTTCCAAGAATAAATATGTTTTAACTCATTCGCAGGGTGTACATACGGTATATTTCAATAATTCTTGTGATTTATATTTTTTGGATTAATTTTTTCCCCTACTACTAATTAGTTTGCAGCCTTTTAGAATTAGGATACTAGCAAACTGCAATTTAGAAGATGGGTACACACCTAAACATAGGGTTTCCAAAGCTTAAGCTTAAATGCCAAAGACAGAAAGGCTGTCATTTGAGTAGAGAAGATACTGGAAAGAAGAAACTCCATATCGGGGGACTACAAGGCCAAGGGCTATATCACCCCTTTTTATTTTCTACTTCTGCTATTCTTTTGTAGCTTACTACAAAACCATATTTATTCCTCTTCAATAAGATTTAATTTTAATTTCTGTCCAAATAGAAATTGAGAAGCAAAATGTGTATACAGTCAAGAGCCATTAGCCAAGACCTTGTCTGAAGCTCCCAAACACCAAAATTGTGAGTATCAGGGTTCATTTGGAAATTTTATTTGGCAATTGTTCGATTCGGGAGATTTAATTAAAGGTATACTTGTCATGGAACCAGATTCCTTTTTTGTTTTCCCTCTGTTTTTTCTTAAAATGGACTAGTCCACTCTCCCTGTCTAACTCACGTATTTAGTTTGGCCCAGCCTATTTCCTCCTTAGCATCACAGAGGCATTCAGCAAGCATCTATATGTACCAGGTGATTGCATCCTGTTTTTACTGCCCCCCCCCCATAACATGGTACACCTGAGAAGCCCTCTGTTCCTTTAAGTCACGTTTTATTTGCTGTTACTTTCTCAATAAAGTGAAGTAAATACAAAGGACTTTGTGTTTTTTCAAAAGGGGATGCGTTAAGCTATCTGACTTCAATCGTATCCTTCATGTGACATTCACTTACTGCATATGACCCTGGGATTGCAGAATAATCCTGGTAATTCCTGATAAAAATTTGTCTCACTTATCGGCAATCATGCCTATACTTACTAGATGAAATTTTGACTTTAGCGATTGAACTTGAATTTATCTGTAAGTCAACGCCGACAAAATACCAAGTGCTGAAACAGGTTGATACATGGCTCTTCAGTCAGGGAAAAGAGAAAAAACACGATGAC
Source organism: Leptobrachium leishanense (assembly GCA_009667805.1). Lineage (NCBI taxonomy): Eukaryota > Metazoa > Chordata > Amphibia > Anura > Megophryidae > Leptobrachium > Leptobrachium leishanense. Next base: position 238,327,399 of record CM019064.1, on the reverse strand, counting down.
ACCCTCACTTAAATTATAAGTGTGGTTTACCACTTCACCGTAAAGCATGGAGACTGGTTGAAATGTCTAGCTGTACGGGGCACACATCAATAGGTCTTTCCCCTCGAGTAATGCTCTCTGTATCAGTAGGTGTAAAACCCCTTTTGAGCCCTTGTGTCCTGTATTAAAATTCAACTGCCCCATGTTCTGATTTCCTATTGTTATTATCCACAGTTTGATTGTAAGTTTGACACCAGAAAAAGTGTTTTTATCAAATTATTATGTATTTTGCTGAGTTGTCATTTGTTCTACATCAATTACATGCTATATGTATGTGAAACATAGATGTTAAGGTAAAAGCTGATATAACGGCCAAGATTTTGTCAAAGGGTTGCGTTGAACTAATCAAAGGTTATTAAATGAAACACATAAAAAGAAACATTGCACACACTACGCAGCTTTTCAGGATTCTGCCACCTTGTTTGATTTGTAAACTCCACCTCATTGCACTCATTTGTAGCTGTTTTGTTTTTTTATACCTGAGAGACTCAGATCCTGCAAATGTACATGTATTTGCTATGGATACACATACACAATAAAACATTAAATTAAAAATCATCCCACATACTGTGAAGACGAGTACAAAACATCAAGAAATTCAAAAGGGATAATATGAAAAACCGAACTGGAATAACATTGTTTAGCATTTTGAAATAGGGTTGTGACTTGAGTTCATTGAAATTTGCTCTTTCATGAATAAAATTAATTCATGATAAGATGTGAAGATGTATCAATAGTTTAGGATTGGAATCATTTAGTACTTCCATTTAGATGTTTGATTACATATATTGTGACTAGGTCCCAAGTCAGCAGAATTAGTCAAGCTAGCTTTTCATGAAAAATATGAACTGTAATCAAGCCGGAGCAACATGGCTTTAATTGTGGCCTACATGATATCAGTTATGACTCATTGGGCATTATTCCAAAGCAGCGATTAAAGACTGGGGTCATTATACTTAACCGATCTAGTCATTAACATATCAACTTGAGCCGCTATTCCAACTCAACATTAACAGGTCCTTGTTGTATATTAATGGGTCCTATACATTGTGGGCCATATTACATAGTTGGTGCTAACTTAACCAGAGCGGTTGTAAACTTCCCAGAGCCATTATAACCTATAGAGGTTTTAAGTTTACAACAGCTCTGGTTAAGTTAGCACCAACATTGTAATACTGCCCTGTATATTTTGTATAGAAGCTATTAATAACAGCTCAGCTCGAGACCAGTGAGCTATTCAGATCTACCTCATTATCTTTGACTCAAGCTGGTGGTCAGAAAGGAGCATAAAGGTAGGAGCCTATCAGGGCTATTCAGGAAGAGGTGAAAACCTTGAGAATGACTGGAGAATTGAAAATTGTACGTCAAAATAGCCAAACCAGAAAAATTCTCCCATATATCTCACTTTCCAAATTGGCTATTTGGTCTAGATTGTTCATTCTCCAGGCGATTCTCAAGGTTTTCACCTTTCTCTGAATAGCCCTGTATGTGTTGGCAATAGGTTAGGACGCACCTAGGGAGGTTTGCCTTGATGTACACGGAAATCCATTTTTTTCTCAAATGTTTTGCTTTCAGCAAGAAAAGGCAGCTGACTGTGCCGTCCTTTGCAATGTGGGACCACAGGTGACAGCCAGGTATTATTTAAGGTATTTATTATTGTGTTGCTAGGGCAGCAGATCCTTAAACCTTACTGTTTCCTTTACGTTTGATGAAGTGTAATAATAAACCTACATCCATAATAAACTCATAAATCAGAATTTCAAAGCTTTTAGTCCCAAAAGTGGTTAGTAACAGACAGCTCACCTGAAGGAAGGCAAGATACTGTCATAATAATACCATGTTGCTGTGAGGTAGGATCGGCTCACATCAGTGGAGTACAAACGCCATGCTGCCTAAGAAGAGAAATGAGGCAAATGATTAGATGCAAGAGAGAAAACAAAGTATCACTTAGCTCTATTTGGCTAGAAGAATGAAAGCATCCATTCTAATTTATCTATTAGGCTATTTCAACAATCCCTTATTATAACATGGATGTGAAATCAAGCACACTGTTTTGTAATCTGCCTATGAAGACAATAGAAGCAGATTTGTTGTAATGCAGATGTCAGTGACTTTGTTAGTGAGATTATCACAGTTTGACTCCTTCCAAGCCAGTTATTTTTAAATTTCGATGGATATTAATTTTACTCCTCACTACTTCTTGTTTTCTTGCTCTGCAGTAACTTTATAAATAATCTTACCAATAATACTTTGGGGGAAAAAAACGTAAGAACTCTATATCCATCTATTTAAAAGGGAGGCTGGCTTGCAAAACTGACCTAAATCCTCAGAAGTTAGTACATGTATAATGTATGGAACAGAGTCTAAAAATTCAACCTTTTTATTGAACTACCGTATTTTTCCGTGTATAAGACGCCCCCATGTCTAACCCAACATTAAGAAAGCAATATTTTAAACAGAAGACAGAACTCATTTAACATTTTTTTTTAAGTATTCAAATACTAAAGGCATATTCGGTAATTAGGTAATATTTTGACACTGGGGGGACTTTTTCACCCCAGTCTTTCCCTGCTCCCGCAGGACGGAGAATGAGGTTGGAGCCAAGGTCCTCGCCGCGGGACAGGAGGCGAGTATACGAATTGTTTTTTATTTTTTTGGATGGTGTTAACGGATTTTGCAGAAGCGGAATCCGTTAACACCAAGTCCTGGCTTTGGTTAACTTTCCGCTAACCAGAGCCAGACGTTATCAGCGCTAGGACTTTGTAATCCTAATGCTGTTTAACACTTTGTGCTCCCTATACTTAACATGGGGAGCGCAAAGTACAGTAACCTCGCGCTGAAAAGCGCAAGGTACCAAACGCAAACGGGTTACTTAACCCATTTGCGTTTGGATTGTAATGTGCTCACTGCTCAAGCAGTTGAGCGGTAACCTTAGCACATAGATTATAATGTGGCCCAAAGAGTAAGAGACCTTTAAACAAAAGAAAACAAAGAAGGATTGTGATAAGGCTTGGTTTTCCTATGGATCTGTGACTTCTGTATTCCACATATTTCCTCTATTTTTACTAGAATTTATGTTATGTATGTTTGTTTGAGGATTATTTCCTTCTAAATTAAGCTTGTAGTGGAGCAAGATGGATTGTCTCCCAATCTAAGCCTATCATTGGATTTTGACGTCTTTGGCCAGATTTCGGTGTCAGGCATGCAAGGGGGCACTTGAGTCATTATTGATAAATGAGGTTGTAATTTTCCACTAATAGGTGAAGAAATTGATCTGTTTTCCCTCAATGTCACAATGCTGAGCTCCTTCTAGCTCCTTTGCTGCTGAGTTTTGATCGATTCCAGCATCCTTGGATCTTCCCCCAGGTATGACACCCTCTCAACAGAGCTAGCTTAATATTTATAAAGGAACTTTGGCCAGCAGTTTGGGAGAGGAAAAGACCTGGGCCTTTTGTTTCTATGTGAACATAAATATCTTCCATGGCAACACTGCAGTCTGGTACAAATATTATGGTTCAGATCAGATTGTGCACTCACATAAACTAGACAAACTGAATTAAGAAACATGTTTAGCCTCGTTCTTGTACAATAACCTGTGTATGATTGTTTTGGTGAAAGACAGGTTGTGAATGCATAATTATTAATTATTCCTGCATTAACTTTAACAACATGTGACCTGATCTACATTATTAGTAAATGAGTTTAGAGTTTGATTTAGACAAAAGTCTTTCTCTATAACGGTGCTTGTATTACCCCAAAAGATCAAAGAATTTTATATCAAGTCAGGAGGCGAATATTTTGCATTCTCTTTTCTTTACTAAATCACAGCAGCAAAGAGAGTTTTACATAGCAACAGTAAAAACCAATGACCAAATAGTATTCCAACAAGAGAGCAGTAAACCCCTCCCACGGCCTCTTTTGTTTGCTGCTGGCCTCCAGGTGAGACGTTCTCTAAACAGCTCCTGGATGTCAGGCTTTATTTGATTGTATTTAGATAAATTTTTCTTTTAAACTATCGATTTATCGTTTTTGTACAATGCACTGTATACTTTAACTGTGTTTCTCCCTAGGTTTTTCCTATCCCTGCTGTGTGGACACTTTACAACCTGCAGGTTGCGTTTTGCGTATCTGTTTTGGTCTCCCGGCGGCTCAGGGGGTTTTTTATTCCCCTCGGACCGTCGGGTGCCCAGCGGCATCTGCCTTTGTTAATTTTTAGCACTTTTATGCAATTTTTTCCCCTTGGTTCGCTGTGCGGCGCCCGTTGTCTCCCCGCGCGTGCGCACTACTCGCTCTTTCCTGAGCGTAGCGCTGCACTCGTCTGCACCTGCGTCCTGGCGGCCATTTTAAAAAAATTCTAACTGCTTGCCGCCATTACAACAAGCCGCCTCTCGTGCCTGAGTCATCGAAGACAGGCGGCTGCTCCTTCTGTTCCGGTGGACCCATAACGGCCTCCGCTTCCCTGTACGGACGCTCCGGGCACTACTGGCATCTTGGGTGAGCCCCGCAGATTTTTTCCTTGGCGCGTATTCTGTCTGGGATTTACTAAGCCCACAAAGCATCGGGTGAGCCCCGATAAGCTACTCCGCAGTACAATAAAATATATATATATTTTATAAACGGGTGAGCCCCGTTCTGTTGATTTTTTTCCTCATGGATCCTCCACAGCTGCCCTCTAATCAGGAGGAGCTCAAGGCTTGGCTCCTTGCAGCGATTTCCGAAACGCTGCGCATAGCGCTGGCGGCCCTTCCCCCACTTCCCCAGCAAGAACCACCGGTTCTCTCTAGGGCCCAGTCTCCAGCCCGTTCTGAGGGCTCTCGCTCTGACCAGTCCGACTCTGCCGAGCCTTCGCGCAAGAGACCCTGGAAAGGCCAGTCAGAATCTGCTGGCAAGGGCAAGGCGCCTGCTAAGAAATCCCCCCGCGTTTCAAACCCCAAGGGTGGGGAAACTTATGACCTGGATGACTACCAGGCTGACTACCCTGAGGAGGAGGAAGTTGAGTCCGCCGGTGACCCGCCGGCTACTCCAAACTCAACGGGTGAGCCCCTTTCTGCCACACCAGCGCCGCCACGCTCCCTGGTGTCCACGGACACTCCATTACAAATCCTCGACGCTCGGGGTATACCTTTTTTTGACCCGCGCACCACTACACACTCTAGGTCTTCCGCTTGTTTACCTCCGAACCACATAGCGGAGTTCTTGCAATTTTGGCTGCGCTGCCCCCTAGACAAGGTCGATAGGGCGCGCTTGCGGGCCGAATGTCCTCGCCCGACTTTACCGGACAAGGTGTCCCTTACCCCTGAATTCGACGAGGATTTCGTCACCTTCATGGGAAAGGCTGGCAGGGATCCTCGTCGAGGTTTGGAACAGGGCATCCGTGTCGCCCAGGATAAACTTCTGGACGTCTCCGGTCCCCTTTCCCTTATTTTTGTTATGGCGGACGAGGCATTAACTAATAATAGTCCGCTCGACCCAGCGTTGGTCCGTGAATGGGCACAGCGTGCTCTGTTTGTTAGGCAATGCCAACGTTGGCATCTCGTCAGAACGCCGTAAGGCGGCCCTTTTTCGACTGGATGCCAAACTCACCAGTATGTGCACTAAGGAATTGGGTCCGGCAGCTAAGGGGTTGCTGTTCAGGGATCTATTTTTGAGAGAACTAAACCGTAAGGTTAACGTTTTCACGAACCTTCAAAAGGTCCAGTCGAATATGAAGCGGGTCTTCAGCTCCCAGACGCGTTTTTCCTCCAGGGCTGGTGCACCAAGAGGTCGGGTCGCCAGCCGCTACAACAATTCCTATAGATCTCGCCTTGCATCCAACCAGAGCACAGAGGTGCATTACAGACCCAGCCCGATCCTGGCTCGGAGTCCCCATCGGCCGCGGCTTCGGCAGACCCAGACACCGCTATTCCGCTGGTAAGTGCCCCTGCGCTCCCGCTTCCACACATTCCGGTCGCGGGTCGGTTACGTTTTTTTCCTTCACAAATGGCGCGAACTCACATCCGACTCGTGGGTACTGCGAACAGTGGCGGGTTTTTTAATAGACTTCTCCCAGGTCCCCGTCCAGTCTGCTTCCCCGCTTCTGGCCGTTACTCCTCAGAAGAGGCGACGCTGATCGACAGGGAACTTCGCTCTTTGCAGTTGAAGGGCACCATCCTTCCCGCGCTGGGTCCCCCCGCGCTTCGTCCGCAATATATTCCTGGTACACAAGAAGTCTGGGGATCTCCGGCCAGTTATAAATTTAAAGGCCCTCAACACCTTTGTGGCCTATCCCCACTTCAAAATGGAAGGCATACACCTCCTCAGGGACCTCCTCCGAGACGGCAACTGGTTCACGAGACTGGACCTCACAGACGCTTACCTCACGGTCCCGGTCCATCCCACCCATCGACCATATCTGCAGTTCCACTGGCGACGCGACCTCTGGCAATTCACTTGCCTGCCGTTTCGGCCTCAGCTCCGCACCCTGGTGCTTTATGAAACTTCTCAAACCGGTCATGGCCTTCATACAGGCCCAGGGCATCAGAACGATCATATATCTGGACGATAGCCTGATAGTAATCCTCTCATCACACGACTCTTGTGGTTACGCTCCTTCAAGACCTTGGCTTCATCGTCAGAGACAAATCATCGCTGCGCCCTGCTCAGATCATCACCTTTCTAGGGTTCGACATAGATTCGACCTCTTGTCAGCTGCGTCTTCCCCCGCAAAAGCTGCGAGCCATCAAGAAAACCCTTCGCGGACTCCTCACTACGGACACCATCTGCCTCTGGGATCTGGCGAGAGTTGTAGGTCTACTCTCTTCCTCCATTCAAGCTAAAAATAATTAGTTAGGTTGTACCTGTAAATTCTTAAAAAGAATATACCTTACACAGCACTACATGGATGATAAATACCAAAACAAATGTACAAATTAAGGGCTCTATTACATTCCTTGCGCAAAAACGCTCACGCAAATTTTTTGGGCGCGCAGCGTTAAACATTAACGCGCATAAATTAACGCTGGTATTACAATCCAAGCGCATTTTTTCATCTGTCCGAAAATATTGCGCGTAAAAAATACACGCGAAAACACACGCAAATTAACGTTGCGTGCAGACATCGGTGGGCAGACTGTTTTTTCACGCGAGTCAGCCAATCAGAATTAAGAACCACAATTGTCTGCCGGTCAGTTTTTGCACCTGTCAAAATCAATCTGAGTATATATGCTGCAGCAATAATAAAAACACACACAAACGCTCAATTTTATTGTTTGGGTATGTGTAGAATGTGTAACTATACTGTGCTGTATTTTTTTTTTCGTGCTGGTGTATTTGGTTTCGGCCAGAACGTTCAGAATTGCAGTTACCACCAGCTTTTCAAAGACGTTAAAATTATGCGCCCAAACGTCGTTCGTAAAAATTTGCGCATCGATTGTAATACCATCCACATACCAGCGCACAAACGCATTTGCGCTCACAATGTTAAGCATCGGATGCGCGCACGAATTTTCACTCGTGCAGGGTTCGCGCAGGGTAACTCGCGTTAGATGTTAACGCGCATTTTGCGCGCGAACGTCGAAATACGACGTTTAGCGCGAAGGGTTTTTCCCCTCGCGTTAATGCGTTTTTGCGCACGCGCAAAATTGTGCGCGAACAGTGTAATAGGGCCCTAATTGTGTTTTGCAATGTATGAGTCAATTTAAAATAGTAGTATAAAGGTAACATGTGTGCAGCAAAGCGTGCAATGTACTGTAATTTAGATAAAGAGTTCTTTTTCATCTGATTGTATATCTCGTCAACTCTCGATAAACTAATTGTGAGACCCTGTCTGACACATCATATGCATTTTTTCTTGACATTTTTGAAAGGACATTACTAAACTTAAAAACTAAGGCCTGTGACAAAACTGAAGAGCAAAATAGAACAATTTATTTATCAGTAAAAAGGTATCCAAGAATACATCATAATATATACTGTATCATGGAGCAGTTTAATCTTATATATTTTTTACCCTCATAATTTTAATAGTTGCTATATATACAGTGTTGCGGAGCAGTTTAATCTTATTTTTGTACCCTCATAATTTTAATAGTTGATATATATATATCCCCCAGTACAAAAAGCTGTCCTGTAACTTGATCATTAACAGAACTGTACAAAGAACACAGGTAATCATAGAATGAAACATGAGTAAATTACATAATCCCAACAGAGCTAATTAGATTACACATTTAGCCTCTCCATAGACTATATCATGTGTTCTGAGGCTATTTGGCAGATCATTGTCAGTGTTACCAGATTCACAATGTACGTAACAGTTTCAGAAGTTTACTATCACTGTGGTGTCTGATATCTTTAGCTGGTCACACTAAGTACTAAGTAAAGTACCTATAAAACCAAGCAAATGTAACTTCACTCATATAGTTTAAATATAACTAACTATATTACATTATAATATAATGTAGACGTAGATCAGGGCCTCTCTCCTACTGTCCTGTGTTTAACTTGTATTTATATTTGTTATTCTGTCTCACACACACTGTACAACACTACAGATCTTGTTAGCGCTTTATAAATACTTGTAACTGTAACCTGGACCTAGAGTGGAGGCTGAGGACTCTGCACCCAGATGCTTCTTGGAGAGACGCCACGTGCATCTCAAGAAGGTATTAATGAAAAGAAAATGTGAACTGTATTAATCTTTGTTACATTACTGTATTAAGCCATGAGGTATGTAAGCATAGAAGGTATGTAATATATTGTCATTCCTTTCAGTAAAGCAGTACATTCCTGCGACTGTGTCACACTGACCTAAAGTCAGATCCCAGCTTTCTGACACATTCCTTTTATGAAGCACGCTGCACATCTGTACTCTGCTAACACTAACATAACTAAACATTTTCCAGTATATCTCTCTCTCTGCTTTTTATCTTCCAGGCTGAACTTTTCACTATACCGCAGTATTGCATACCAATAATTATTTGGAAAGCGAAATTATTCAGACGATGTTTCTGAAAGACATGCTACAGAATTAAAGTGATTCCCAGAAAAAATAGTTACCTGTTCTGTTTCAAACTTATTTATTTTGGCCATTGTGGAAAATTGAGGTTGAGCAAGGTAAAACCTTATTAAATGGTAATGAAAAATTCATTTTAAATAGAACTACAATGAAAATGCTAGCTTGTCATTGTCATACAGCTAGGATATCCAGGCACCCAAACTCCATAAGAAACAAATAAAGGAATAATCGGTACATTGGATGTTATTCTCTGATGCTTTCTTCATCCATATAGCTAAACCGTATTATATTCTAATCCTTATTTTAACTAAAAGTTGCGACCAAGGGACTTGGCATAGATTACATGACCTGCATCTTACTTGAAATACCACAATACAAAATGAAAGTGACTCGATCCTCATTTTCTTTCAGAGCACCATAAATATGGAATAACCTCCCAGATGCCATCGAATATTCCCCCAGTCTAAAGTCACTCAAGAGATCTCTATTAATATACCTTGATACAGAATGCACCTGTAAACATGTAACATAGTGAGTATATTTCCTACATATTTATTTTCTGTGTTATTCTGTATATTTGTGGGTCTTTTTTAATATCTTGCATTTATTACTTTGTATTTCTGTACCCCACTGTAAAATTCAATGTTCTTGAACCCAGGACATACTTGGAAACAATAGAAATCTCAATGTATCCTTCCCAATGTAAAATACTTTATAAATTAATAAATTGTTACAGTTATAGGGAACTGTGGAATCTTTTATGGGTAAATATATGCTTGGGGCATAAACTGGGAAATCATCTATTAGTTTGAATATGCTATAAACCACCTAATGTGGATAATGATGAGGATGAACAGCTGTTAGATGTGCAGCTTTCCTCATTTGCTCTAGGTAACACTTTAACTAGCGGAGATTTTAATTACCTGGACATTAATTGGGATAGTGGGACTAGTAATTCAACTAGGGGAATCCAGTTTCTGAATTATAAATGGTTTCTGCATTCAAATGCTACCTTCATGTCACAACTGGTAGCAACACCAACTACAAAGGATACCTGTCTGCATCTGGTTGTAACAAGCAATGTTGATATTTTGTCAAATATTCAAGTAAGGGAGCAGTTTGTAAACAGTGACCAGTATATGGTATTGTTTAACATAAACTCAAAAAAAGCAAGTTCATAGGAGGATTGCTAAAACATATAGGGCCCTATTATATAGTTAACGCTAACGTTATCGCTTAGCTGTGTAAGCTAAGCTGTGTAAGCAGCAACCAAAGAAAGTAAATGTAAACAAAGCCTGAGGACTGGATGGAATTCACCCAGTATTGAGGAAGCTATGTGTGGAAATATGTAAACCTCTGGTTTTAATACTACAAGATTATTTTCTTTCAGGAATCGTACCAGAGGATTGGAGAAAAGCTGATGTGGTCCCTATTCAAGAAAAGGTTCAAAATGTCTGGGGATTATAGACCTGTCAGCATAACATCTGTGGCTGGGAAAGTATTTGAGGGGTTAATATGGGGATAATATTCAGGAATTCATTGAGAGGCATAATGTCATTAACAGAAATCAACATGAACGTATGAAACGCAGATAATGTCAGACTAACCTAATTGCAGTCTATGAAGAAGTAAGTAGAAGTATAGATCATGGGGATTTACTTGGATTTTGTCAAAGCTTACACACAGCAATAAGGCTCACAATCACGCACATTGCTGTGAGTTTTATTTCTGTGTGGAGCTCTGTGATACGTTCTATGGGGGGGCAAATCCTGTTTTTTTTATTTGTTAAACAGGCGTATCCCATAGGATTCAAGTACAAATCGGAGGATATATGTCCTCTGAATCAAATATGACAAATATAACTCACGAGATGATGAGTAATATCTTTGGAGTAGGTGCGTTAGACTTGGATTGGTTTGGTTTCCATAATTCACCAATGGGAGTCGTGGTGGATATTTCTTGCCAGGAAAACACCACAATGGTTTTCAAAATGAAAAATATTTATTCTTAAAACTATTAGGCTAAAACAAATAAAATGCCCATAAGCCCGACGCGTTTCGTCTGCAAAACAACAGACTTCCTCAGGGGCAATGTGCAAATAAATATAAAGCAAAATGATAATGCTTATATTTGGTTATCATTTTGCTTTATATTTATTTGCACATTGCCCCTAAGGAAGTCTGTTGTTTTGCAGACGAAAGGCGTCGGGCTTATAGGCATTTTATTTGTTTTAGCCTAATAGTTTTAAGAATAACTATTTTTCATTTTGAAAACCATTGTGGGGTTTTCCTGGCAAGAAATATCCACCACGACTCCCATAGGCAAATTATGGAAACCAAAAAAATCCAAGTCTAACGCACCTACTCCAAAGATATTACTCATCTCGTGAGTTATATTTGTCATATTTGATTCAGAGGACATATATCTTCCGATTTGTACTTGTATTTTGGCTCTAAAGGAGAAAGTGAACCATCTCCAAGAAGATTGTCCTGAGAAAGTTAAGTATTTGTATACACCAAATTATTTCGTTATATATTGTATCCCATAGGATTCAATGAAAAAACATAATATCTATTTTTAATTTTTTTTTAAAGACTGTATTAATTTCATTTTTTACAAAAACTCTTTTTAGAACACCTTTTAGTATTTTTCAGAGGACGTTTTGGGTGTTCTTATTATTTAAAAGACTTTTTTATTTTGTAACAGATCTTTTTATTATATTTTAAAGGACCTTTATTATTTGGATAAATTTTTTTCGATTAGAATAGGAGTTTTCCTGTTTCTTTTTTCTTTGCAGTTTGGCTGAATTCACCACTGCTAATTCGGCAGTTATCGGTGCAATTCGGTGTTTTTCACTGATGTCCTATAACTGCTTTGGTGACTCTAATTTTGTCAAAATATTGTGATCATTTGCTAAATAGTGAATTGACTGTATGTTTGACAAAATGGAATCGTCAAAATGTGCCGAATTGCTGCGAAACACAAAGCACAGAAATTGCATGCAATTTCGGTGCTTTGTGAATAGACCCTTACCTCCCTGACTGTAATCCCGAGATTGGCTCGGGGGTTAATTATCAGTACCAAAAGCAGTAACCCCGAGCCACACTCGGGATTAAACTGTAGTGTAATTTACCTTGTCCCTGCGTTCCCCCGATGTTCCCCGCTGTGTCCTCTGGCCGATGCCGTAGATAATAATATAATATAAAGATAATGAAATAATCAGACCGCCAGGGAAGTTAAGTATAAAACACTGAACTTGCTCCCAGTGTGAGAAATGAGAAGGTAAGTAATGGCAGTAGCATTGTTCATTTTATGCATAACAAATGGACAATGCTGTTGTTTTGGAACAAAAAATAAATAAAAATAAAAAGGTTTTTTTTGCTTATTTTTTCTTCTTTTAGATTTTTCATGGTCCTGGTTGGTATCATTAAAAAATGGCGGAGTCTGACATGTCCAATGATACCTAACTTGACTTTGTGGGGGTGTAACGAATGAAGATAAGGGGTCCAATGTATTCCTCGCAGTCACACGGTGGCTTGTGTTTTAGATGGACCAATGCGTAATAACGCAATGCGTCATCACCTCCACATTTGCTCCCATCAAAGAAAATTAGTTTGTGCAGCAGCATTGCTTACTTCATAGGTAAACGCAAATAATGTAGAACAGAGAAAAAAAAAAAATTTTGCTTTTATTTTCATTTTTCCATTTTTGCATGTCATGTGGTCATATTTGGTATTGTTGGAAAGGCCAAACTCTGTCCTTTTCAATGACACCTCATTTGAAATTGTGCAGTGTGAAGATTAGAGACGCAGGGTTCTAATGGACACCAGCCCTCCTCAATGCAGTCTGGCAGTTTAGGTTTTTGATGGAACAATCCATAATAACACATTTTGCCATCCACTCCACACTTGCTGGCAACATGGGCAATGAGATGGTGAGTTAGTGCAGCATCATTGTACACTTTATAATTGAAAAGTGAACAATAGTGCTGTGTTTGGGGAAAAAAAAGGAGAATTGTATTTATGTATTTTTTATTGTTACATAACAGCTGGTCATGTTTGCTATCATTGGGAATGCCATGTTCTGGTACATGATCCTGTATGTGCTATGGTTGTGGATATACAGGGGTCTCAAGGACCACCAATGCATACATTCAGGGTTATTCAGAGAGCCGTGAAAAGCAGGAGAATGACTGGAGAATGGAAAATTCTAGGTCAAAATAGCCAATTTGGAAAGTGAGATGAAAGGGAGAATTTTTCTGGTTTGGTTATTTTGACCTAGAATTTTCCATTCTCCAGTCATTCTCCTGCTTTTCACCGTTCTCCGATTAACCCTGATAGTTATCCTTTCTCTGGGCCTTTTATCGGACAATAGCCCCTATTTTTATCCAGTCCTGATGTTATATTTCTGGTACCTTGGTGAGTTAAGATACGTCATTTTAGATTACTCAGTGATTTTGCATTGATTTATATAATGGACTCTGAGCTTTTCAAGCTACTCTGCCCATTAACATTTTATCAAGCATTGTGATCCATTCTTTAATGGGATGATTAAAATGAGATCCATATAAAGCCTATATACAAAGATCTGTATAAATTGTTGTCTCTACATCCCACCTGGATAAGATTGGCTGCCGGTGTCCGTCGTTTTTCAAAATGCTTCTGACGATGTTGCTCCTGAACTTTCAAGGCAAAACCAGATCCCAGGATTCCCTGTAAAAATACACAGAACATGGTTTCTTTTGGCGATGATACAGAATTTTGCGATTATCCCTTATATGACACTGTACATTTCAGACATCCAGTTAATAGCAACTGTGCAGATTTTGCTTACTGCAGGTAGGGCGAAGAAAGAGATACCCAGTAGTGCAAATCCAGCAGCCAGGACCCTGCCAAGCCATGTTTGAGGAGTCTTATCGCCATAACCAATGGTTGTCAAGGTTATCTAAGCAAAGAGAAACAAACATCAGAAAGGTGAGACAAATTAAACGAATGCAGACTAAGCAAAGGGATGCAGAGGAAGACAAGTCAATGAAAAGCTCAACGTGGACATATATAAGGTGACATCTCAATAAGCTAAAATGATATGTGACCACAAAGGGCAACATCTCCCAACTCTCTTATTGTTTGAAAAAATAAAAAAACAATCCAGCTGTCACAGTTATCACAAGCTCATGTCCATTTCTCTTATTCAGGTTTCTAACATTGCAAGTGCACATCAGCTTCTAGTATAAATCATATGTGCCCCAAAGACTTACTTTTGGCAATTTTACAACATTATAACTATTATTCATATATTTGTAGTGTAGCAACAAATTCCACATTGCAGAATATAGTTTTTATATTGATATTTTGATTCTGGATTTTGACTGAGACAAGATCCCAATGTGTCACTGGATGTGCTGCAGGTAGAAACAATAATGGGATAAAATAACCATATCATCATCACGAAACTTTTCATCTTTTCTCCTACACTCTTTTCGAATATATGAACACAGGTCCAAAATGAAGACAAAGAAAAACATACACGACGTGATGTAAACCCTATCCTATACTGACATATTGCTTGCAACTTTGTTATTTGAAGTGGGATCGTGATGGTAATAATGTAAACTAGCTATAATAAAAACCTGGCTGTGTTAAGACAGGGAAAGGGCTTCATCACATTGAAAATGCTCCAACAAGCCACTCTGTGTCTGCAAACCCCCACCCGCCCTATAAAGAATCTCATGGGACTTTAGTATGAACATGATTTAAATGGAAATAAAACGTGCTAAGCGAAGAGCTATATTTGGAGGGAAACTTTGTCCAAAGGCAGTCATAATACAACCCCAAAAACATTATTGCTAGTTATGGTACCATATCTTATGTAACAGAGATCCCTTTTGAAGCAAAATACAAACGATTGAGAAATGAGTGTTGTACATTGAATGCCTCCGAACATTTGAGGCATGGATATTTTAACAAAATTAGCTTTTAGAGTAAATTTCAGGTGTGTGAAATCATGTAAACTAGTCAAATGAAATAGAAGGAACTACCAAAGTATAATGAGGCGTTAGCTAGTCAAGTAAATCTGGCATGTTCTTTGCCACCTGCCACCAGTTGCAATAAGCATGGTGTAACAGAGCTCCTAAATCAACTCGAGTCTCTGTTAAAGTGTTGCCTTCCGTAGCTATCTGGTGATCCACCTTAACCCTCCCCGAATACGATGGCCGCTTTGTGTCATTGTGCTACAATAATTGCTGCAACTGGGGTCAACAATGGTATATAGCTGCTACCCACACCATGAGCCGTGACTGCATGTAGGGTTAAAATAGAACTGGTTTTATTGGGGACGAGCACAGATATTTATGTGGTCAAACAGGGGTCATTTACATAGACAAAAACCTACCCTAGAAAATGTTATGATGTTATGAAACAATTAGATTTAGGTACAGTGATAACATTACTTAAGTTTTCTAAATGAGTTAGAACAATGGCCATCACAATTGACAAACACATTACAGTTTAAAACAACAGATAACAGAGCATTCTTGCATAATCACAGATTACACAAACATTCTGCACACCAGGGAGGCCTGCACCCTATAAATATGCCTCCAGGTCTATGCACCCAAGATTAACAATGCCACAGCTTTCCACAAAACACTGGATATATTTGTAGATCACTGGCTCTTCTGATTTGCAGTATGAAAATGTAAAAATATATAGTCCAACCACAAATTCTTCTGTATTCTAAAATACAAAAAGTGAGACATACATTGCGCAGTATATAGAGATCTTAAGACCACCCATATTGAATGAGCATAGTCAAACTCACTTGTTGGAGAGCCCTATATAGCTAATAGGATATAGAATGGACATTAATATCCTCACCACCAATGACCAATGTCTCCTGGTGTAGAGCGGGTAGCCGATGAGTTCCGGCAAGATAAAAGAACTGCACCTCCTCAACTCAATACAGTAGGTATATTTATTACAGCATAAAAACAAATAAAATAAAATCAAAAGCACTGACGCGTTTCGACCCATAGGTCTTTCTCAAAGTGCATACAATAAAGAGTACAGACCATCTTTTATGTCCGTATGTCCGGAAGTATAGGGTGGCACCAAACCGGACAGAAATCTTCCGGTATGTAACCATCTTCCCCTTCTTCCGTGTATCTGGCGCATGTTGATGACGTGTTTCCAGTCCAAGATAGGCATGCAATACTCCCGCTGGTTCCGGATGGTCTTTTTGCCCACTTGAAGCCACATGCGCCATTAAGTAAACAAGCAATTTCGTATAACAGTCAGCTAATCACCACTATTACATACAAACTAAAATCTAATTAAAATTATTTCTACTATAGAGTATGAAAATGTAAAAAAATTCCATATTCAAGTTTTTTTCACATTTTTATAGACACAAAGATCGACACATTGATGTACTATGAGTGCAGAGTCCAAACAAGACCGATACACAGACATGGCAGTTTTGCAGAGATGCTATGCTGACATTGCACAAATATAGACAAGAAGACCGCATGCTGACACAGCATGAATGAGACGTAAGCTTCAAATTTCCATCTTGGTTGTCCCAACAACTCAAAATGATATATCCTTTACTTTCTGAAAACCAAATCCTGTTTGTAATGTAAAGTGATCTTCTACAAAAAAATAACGTACCTCATCCAGGAGAGGATTAGTTACATTCTTGTTAGCAGTGTTTTGAAAGAAGCACTGACAGCTATGGGTTTCTTTTCCATTTCTTTCTATAAATAAAATGATCTCTTCTAATTTCTAGCACAGAATTAAGCCACATTATTATATGATCTTTAAGGAATTAGTTAAACTGCTAAGTCCAGTTTTGGTTTGACTGGCAAGTAATGGGCCATTACAAAAGTACCATTTTAATTCAAAACACTGCAGTCTCTGCCATATCCTTATGCCAAGGTCTACATCCACCAAAACAGACCACCAGCCTTCCAGTACACCGTACTTTTTTAAAAAATAGAAAGGAATATTATCATGTTGTCCATCAATGTCCATCTAGTTATGTGATGGGTCAAGGAATATCAAGGATGGATCAAGGAATATATCACTTATGGCTCGCTCATTCTAATGCTTGTCCAGCAATTCAAGTTACTAGACATTATAATATTTGGTGAACTTCTGGCTACTCTATTTCTGTAATCCCCTGGTCAGGACAGTTGAAATAAAGCTCAATATTCCAATACAACCTTACTAATACTGATGGGGGGGGGCACTATACTGCACCGTTCAAGATTCGCGCAGTCCAAGGTCACCAGCCAAAAAAGTGTACATTCAGTGAACGAAGGGTCCAGTCATATGAGGCAAGGCACAGAAAGGAGATTTATTGGGAAACACAACATTGCACCTCCATCACAACCATTTGATAAAGGTTGTTTGTCAGGACTGATACATTGTGGTTCCCAATAAAACTCCTTTCTATATTGTACCTCATGTGTCCTGTCCTTTCTTTACTGGACACCAATACAACATTGTGAGCCTCATGCTTAGGAAATATAGTCTCCAAAATAAAGCAGAATAAATATGAAAGGATTAGCTGAGAGCCTTTGAACCGATCCTTAATCCTTGAGATAATTGCGGGCTCAAATCCATAGCTCTCTGGCTAAGGCTGAAAAAAATCTGCTTGATTTTCAGGTTGTTCAGCCCCTGATTTTCAGTGGTGTTGATCATCACATGCATGCAGTCATGTTTGATTCTCTAGCATGTGATGAACTACAACACCTAACAGTCAGTGGTGTATTTAGGTTTTGTGCTGCCCTAGGCCTGACTAAACTCGTGCACCCCCTAATTTAAATTTGAGGCACCCCTTCCTGTCAAGGGCACACCTCTTCCCGGTTAATCCCCACCCTTCCTCTTTAAGCTCCACCTTTTCCTCTCTTTATATTAAAAGTGGATACCAAGTGCCTACTTGTATATTTTGTATACCATTTCAAATGTATCTATTGAGATAAATAAAATTATGAAATGTTTAAATTCAAGCATTTTTACAAAGAACAGCCATGCATGTCAAGTATACTGGATCACAGCCACTCTAATTGGTTGGACAATAAAATCCACAGAAACGTGCACTGCATATGAGCGTATCACAGAGCTGCACAGCAATAAAACCCACAGAAATGGGCACTGTGTATGAGCATATCAGAACTGCACAGCAATAAAACTCACAGTAATGTGCAGTGTGTATAAGTGTATCCCAGAGCTCCAGGGCAATAAAACTCACAGTAATATGCAGTGTGTATCACAGAATCCACAGCAATAAAACTCCCAGCAATGCAATGTGCAGTGTGTATGAGTGTATCAGAATCCACAGCAATAAAACTCCCAGCAATGCAATGTGCGGTGTGTGTGTGTGTCAGCGTATCAGAATTCCCATCAATAAAACTTACAGCAAGGCAATGTGTGGTGTGTGTCAGCGTATCAGAATCCACAGCAATAAAACTCCCAGCAATGCAATGTGCGGTGTGTATGAGTGCATCAGAATCCACTGCAATAAAACTCCCAGCAAACCGAGTGAATAGGAGCACACAGCAATTATGTATTCTATATTTACCGGCCTCCGTCCGCGGTAGGGCTGTGTGCAGAGTCAGCAGGGACTGTGTACGGACTCAGCAGGAGGTCCCTCCAGGCCACGTTAGGATCGTGGCTGTGCCTGTGCGTGGAGCCATCTTGTCAGCAGTGGGGTGCCACTACCAGAGGGTGCACCGTGGCTTTGATTCCCTTCCCGGTGGGTGTTCAGTCCAGAATAGAGTGAGAGTCCGTGTTAACGAAAGGGCGGGCAGCTGCGTGTGTGTCACGTGGTTTAGCCAGTCAGGTGGTACTGAGACTCAGTACCACCTGACTGGCTGGACTGCGTGACCTGCATGCACGCAGCCTCACCAGGAGCCAGGCAGCTCAATGACAAATTTCTATCACTACAGTGCTGGTTAAGGAAAGGTCCACTTTAAACAGCAGTAAGCAGACAGGGCTTCATATTCTGCTGATACCCCCCCTTTACCTGCCATTTACTGTCATCTTTCTCTGCACACAAATCACATCCCCCTCCCCTCTCCTAGAGCTGCTGCGGGGCAGGGGAGGAGCTATGGAGGGAGGAGAGGGGGATTTTATTCTATTCGATTTTATTCCGTATGCAAATGCCCTGCTCCGCTGCTCATTGTTTGAGAACACAGCTCAAAGCTGACACACAGTGACAGTGGCACCTCCTAGTACCCCCTAATGACACCCAAATAATCACTGGTACCTGGGGCGGCCCGCCCCCGCCACTCCCCTAAGTACACCACTGCTCTGTGATATGCTCACACACAAGTTTTGCAAACTGCCAGCAAGTACGGTGCTGTTTGAAGGCAGTGCAAATCCCCATAGAGAAGTAATGGTTAATCTATTCAGAGAACACCAAACAGCAGAGAAATGGCAGTGAAATGCTCTGATGTTCGGTGGTTTCAATCAGCAGGTTTATTCAGGCGAACCCCATAGGATTCAATGTTAACAATATTCCCGTTTTTATGCAATATCTAATAAACCATTTATTATTTTAATCTGCAGTAAAAAGATTTTTTTTTAGTACCTTTTAGTAATTTTTCAGAAATTTCCCCCCCTTTTTTTTTAATAGTGTTTTTTCATTTTTCTGTAACAGAACTTTTTATTAGCAATCATAGGATCAGTAGTTTTTTTTAAAACAGCAGGCACGGGTTTGCGGCTGGCAGCATTCAGTGGCCGACTCTATGCACTTTGGGGACCGGACCCTGCGGTGAATGGTGAATTCACTGCAGAGTGGAGAAATTTTATTCCCCGAAGTGCAGGGAACTACAGAACACCAAAATGTTGGCGTCATTCCGGTGCTCTGTGAGTAACCCATTTAGTGGTGAGGTTTTTTGCTGCACCCCTGGAAAATGAAAGCCTAGGCCTTGCCTACCCAGGACATACTTGAAAATTAGTGGAATCTCAATGTATCCTTCCTGCTAAAATACTATGCAAAAGTAAAATCAAAATTAATAATATATATTTTTTTTTTTAAATTTAGGGGTGGGGCCACCCGGTGCGGGCCACCGCCCCCTGGAAAGTGCCGCCCTAGGCCTAGTCGGCCTAGGCCAAAATACACCACTGCTAACAGTATTCCTGTACACCCGTACAACAAATATGTGTACACTAACAATTTACCAAATTAACTAAACAAATATTAACTAAAAGAGAGGTAATTGGTAAGCTTCTACCATTGTTAAAGTCATTAAAATTCAAGAAGAATACATACCATTTTCAGTAATAGTTCTGCTGGTATCACTGGCAGATCCATAGAATGGCACAGGGGGTACCCCCCCCCCCCCACTGAGCTGCACACCCTTTGTAGGAGATACTGGAGACCTTTAGGTGTTTCAAATCCTTTATCTCTGGTTCCATACACCCTACATGGTTAAGTGAGGTGTCATTGGAAAGGCCAGTCAGATTTTTCCAATCACTCCAAGTATGACCGTATAGAATGTACAAAGATTTTTTTTTTAAAGAATACAATATAATTTTTTTAAAATTTAGGTTAGAATTTGTATTTCCATAGTTAAACTGTTCCTGGTCACGAGCAGAGTGAGACTGGTGACAAATTGTTCCCAGTCTCCTTCCGCGATCACTCTGTGGTGCAGGGCTCGTGGCCCAGCAGCACAACCCTCCATGGAGTTCTATGGATTTCAGGAAATGATACACTCGGCAGCGCGGAAGCACTGCCACGAGTATCACTGAGGGCAGCGCTGCTTTCCAATGCAAGGTGTTGACGTAGCGCCAGCCCTGGAATCTAATGCTAAAACGGGAATGCTATCTATGGTCAAGATTTTTCCCTTTAGCGTCCCCATTTTAGCTTTAGATATGGAATAGGGCCCAACGTGCCTGTAAATGTTCTTAGAATTTGCTTTATTTTTTACATAACATTTCTTTTTACACAAAAGGCCGTGATGGTTTGCGCTGCCGAATAAAAAGTCTGGGAATAGCCTAGTTTCTGAGCCTACTTCCAGCTACTTCCCTAAATTGTATGTGTTTATATGTGTATAGCTATGTGTTTCTATCTCTGTGTTATATGGCTATCTATCGGTATCAGTTTGTACCTGTGCCATGTTTTTGCTGGTGCTGTTTGAGTCTCAGTGGCAGGCAGAGTGTGTGCCAGAATGCAGACCGCAGATCATTACTGTGCAGGGTCTGCCAGGTGTCACCTGAGCTGTAGAAGGACAGACCCTGTGCGGCAATGTTCTGGAGAGAGTGAGTGTGATGAGTGCAGCCTGTGAACAGGCATCTGCTCTGCCTGTCGCTGCGACCCAAACACCCCGGCTCGTAGATAAATTGGTAAAGTGCTCCTCCCAAAACTTGTGTTTGCATCCACCCCTAGCTGGGCAAACCTAAACATTGGGGTATACACCTGTCACCTTGACCACTTACATAAGTTTTAAGCAGTTGTGGTGCCTCGAGTGTCACTTTAAAGATACCAAGGCTCCAAGAACTCACCGTGCCCCACCAAAGGGAGTCTGCGTATGTGGAGAAATCTTTGTTGGCATCTTTCTCTGCCAAGTACACCAAGAAGGAGGCAAATATTAGCACCAAGAAACCAATGTACCAGGCAGTAATCAGCTCCTGTGGAAAGAGTAACAGAATAAGAGTAGCAACATGGCGAAGCAATGAAAACAATTAAATAATAATATTATAAAACCATTTGTCACATCTATAAAATATAGAAGACTAAATTGAGTATGAGCAACTCTGTTATCCATTGTATTCTACAGCTAGTCACATCTGCCTAACACTGTATAAATATATTACCGTCATTTTCCTGTCATAATTCAAATCACCACTACCAGGCACTTGTTATACATATATTATAATAAAAGCATTAGAATTACATTTATTCGGAGGCACATTTAGCATGTACGTGTCAGATAAAACATTGGTTTTGTGTTTAGAATGCTGTTCTAAGGTAAAATAAATGCTCAATTTTACTTTTACATTCATTCAATATTCCCCTACAGAAATTTTTAGTGCGAAAAAAGAGCAGAACCCAGTTGTGTATCTCTCATGTTTCTTACACTATTAAAGTAAGTAGAGTTTAATCCCTCTCTCATCCGTGACTGTCAGGATGCAGCAATAAAGTTTTATTCTAGTGAAGAAGCAGGGCAGAGCAGCCATATTTTATCTCTGTGCAGAGACACAAAGGAACAAATCAGAGACCTGACAGAGAAATGTGTGTCTCACTACAGTATGATAAGCATTCCTGCAGTATACCTTGGGCTTTACAGACTTACATTTATTGTTATTTAATATAAAAACATGTATACGTGGGATCCTATTCAAGCATTGCATTCCACGGCATGGAACTGGCACAGCGATACACTGTGACTATCACCTCGTGGAGTCCATAGGACTCTATGGAGCTTTGTGCGTCCCGGCCAGAAGCTTTGCGCAAGCTCGCTCACACAAGATAGCACAGGACTGTGGAGTAATCATGGAGGGAGACTAGTAACTATTTGTTCCCAGTCTCACTCTGCTCTTGGCGAGAAGAAGCGGTGGATCATACTGCCCTTTTCATGGATGAGAGGTGAGTATGGGATTTAATGGGGGGGTCAGGACCGTATGTTGTATGATTTTGCATTTTCAAAATCATTTAACACCAGCATTTAGGAGTCAGTATTTCTCAGTGAAATAATGTCTCCCATGTGGAAGCGCAGGCTACGTTGGATTAGCCTGCGCTTAGACGCGAAGGTTACAATCAATGTCACCCATAATGAATATTAAGGAGATGTTAATTTACAGTAACCTTTACGCAGGAAAGCGGCTACATTAGAGCCTCAAGCTCAGTTCGCGGCAGGAATGGAACGGCGTTTCCCGTCTATAAGTAAACTACAGGAGACATTATGTGTAACGTTTCCTGTTGTAAGCTTATCGACAACTAGGGAATATAGCCCCAGACGTTTAAAAGTTAAAAGGAGGTGAAATGGCTCAATCACAAAGCAGTATGCTGAGGTGACAGCAAACTTGAAATATTTATGGCAAATAGACACGCTGAACATTTTTTTATACATTTTGCACGCTGTGAACACTCAGCAGTTGTTTAGCCAACATACTAAAAAAAAAAGACACTAAATTCAATTCATGAAGGCAGCATTTACCAAAAAAGGTTCCATTAAAGACACATTTCACTGAAATGTTACACTACAAGAGGCAATTGTGTAATTACATTAGGCCATTTAGGAGGGCTTAAAAAGTACCCGTGTCGGTTTGCTCAAAACCTTTTTTACTACATAAAGGATCCCATGAATCAGGCTTATTATATAACATCTGAATGCACCCATTCATTCCACACAGGTCTCAAAAGCAACTTCTGTAAAATTGATAGCACCCCTGGATTGTAGAAAAGTCACAGGTCTGCTGTTTTGGATATAAATTTAAACACAAAAAAAATTGCATTAACATCCAAAAGCAAAATAAAATAAAAACGGCCTGGGGGCGGAGCTAGCTGTGGAAGCAAGCGGCAGCACTTTGAAGGAGCTCTGTGTTTACCACAGATTTTTACTGCCTTTTTCGCCGTTTGCGCTGACCTGTGAGCTTCCCGGTTGGCTCGAGGGATCCTGGAGAGTTGAGGTACCTGATTTAGCCCTGAGTTTCGCGCCCGGGGACGGATTACTGCCGGCAGCGCGATTTGGGCCTAATCACCGCGGCCATCTTGGAAGCCTACTCGAGGCGTACTTGAATCCCCTCACCGCCCTGCGCCCACGTGCCAGCATCTCCGGAATCATGCCTACCGGTCGTTCCCAGCGACGGGCCCCCCGACAGAGGGACATTCGGGATGTTCTGCGAGGTGGCCTAGTGTCTGGACTCTTAGGACGGTTTGTAATTTTTTTGATAAGTCCCGGCCTGCATTTTATAGTTCGTTTGGTTTTTTTGCCTGCACATGGTACTTTCTGCCTTTTTATTACTTTTTACCGCCCTGTCCTTCTTTGCGCTGCATGTTTTCTGACCAGCTGACCGTAGTTACCTTGGCCGGCCTTAAGTGGCTGCATTTCTATATGTTTGATTTCGTGATTTTTCAGTATTGTATAAATTCACTAAATAAAAAAATTAAAAAAACGGCCTAGAGAGACCGGAGTGAAAATCTCTCCTAGGAATTAATTATGCTGTACATAGAGAATAGTACATGTGGGAGCACTCACGCGGTAACATTTGTATAAAACTAATGAACTATATTTTAGATGGTAGACAAAGGGGCCAAAAATAAGTGAGGGAACTTACCAAGATTTCCTCAATCCTCAGTAAATAAATAATGCTTCATAAACTCATATTGTTGTATATTATCTAAATTGTCCCTGAACTCTGACCTTGGGATTTTTCACTGAGCCTTGTGTTTTACGTCATTGTGTCCCCCTGTTTTATGTCACTGAAAGGGTCTTGGTTGCCTTTTTACAGGCAGGGTTATTAATTAGATATAAAGACAAAGATTTAAAGAGATAGACAAATATATATAGAGCTAGAGACAGATACAGACACCAATAACAAAAGACAGAAAAAAACATACACACTCAGTGGCAGACACAGAAAGATAGACATACACAGGGAAATGCCAGAGACAGAGATTGTCAGAGAGCGTATCACAAAGAGAGACACAGAGATGCAGACACAAAGCTGAGAGAAGCAGAGAGATAGATATAAAGGAAGAGAGACAGAGTGAGAGAGACAGGGAAGTTGAGAGACAGAGGCATAGTGACAGAGAAGCAGAGAGACTAGGAGACAGAGAGCATAACTTTTTTTAACATGATTCTTTTTATTAGCGATCTTTCCTCAATACATTCCACGTGCTTTTTGTTTATAATTTCTCTATATTTCTTAATAAGGTAAAAGATATGTAATATTCCCTCTATCCGTAGCATTTTTATAATTTAAGATATAACACTTTTTACTAGACACACACCTGATGGTGTAGCTGCCTGCCCAGAAGCTGTGATTTACCAGACGTTGGAGCATCTTCATACAGGAGGAGCTGCCTCACCTCAGCCGCGGACAGACAGGTGCTGGCTGCATCCTCTCACTTGCAGGCAATTGCATTTACCCACAGGAGACGCATGCCTGGTGGGGACATTAACCCTTTTGTCCCCCTCACAAAGTTTCATAAGGGATTTGTCTCCTCCATACCCCCAGTTCCTAAGCCCATGTGTCACTGTGCCCACTATATGTTACTGTAGCCCTTTTCTGTTTGACTGTGCCCCCTGTTGTGTCAGTGTATCCCTCTAGTTTATGCACATTGCCTTTTATTTATTTTACTGTGCCCTCATTTTTGTTTCACTCTACCACCGATTTGTGCCACTGCACTATGGCTCCAGTCCCCTGCACGCACTTTACCTGTGCGGATTATGGTGCAGAGGGCAGGAGGGCAGACATTTAGCTGGCCAAGCTGCTCCAATGTCAGGTCTGCTGAAGTTAGTTCTGGGATGTTTCAAGGGCCAAGGCTGAGATCAGACATCACCACTCTGCATCTGCCATCCAGCTCCGAGGAATGCATTTAACTTGTGGTCAGTTGGTTCTGGCTGAGCATCGAAGACCAACCTCTGGGGTGTTTGGGTCCGACACTTTTTGCGACACTAGCAAAACAGGAACTTCATTCCCGCCGGAAAAAATAGTGTGGGAACAAAGTTCCCCTGCACCCCTGCAGGACTCGACCCGACCCTTGGGTAGACATATTACAGCTTGTTGAAAACGATTAAGAAAATTATATATATATACATGCACTGCTGAATTTATATTAATAGTGCATAGTGTGAATAAAAGGCACTGTCTTGTAAAATGTTATTATTTATTATTATTAATAAGCCACGAATTAGCAGGTCTCTTTCAGGAAGAAACTTCTCTCATTCATTCAATGGACTGCTGCTATACCAGTCTTTTACGTCCCATTATAAGGTGTGCCATCAGCAAATCATCACACATAATCCAGTATGTTGCATTTTGTTTTCTGTGTCTTAAAGTGAAGATTTTAAACATCCCATGCCCAGTGGGAAGTGTAATTTTGTGTTTTGGACTAACATTGACAAGCAGATTTTTATTCATTAAAAAACAAAAATCACAGATGGCAAAGAAATTTGTTTGGATAGCATCCACCTCAGTCTTAATTTATTGTCAAGAGATTTTTAGCCCGTGCTATGCTCATAAAAATTGAATAATATATTTTAAGATATTTCGTAACCCAGCTTATAGTTCATATGACTGGACTCAGGACATCCTATGAGCTATCCCTAGTTTAGAGTGTTTGGTCCATTTTTAAGTCGATTTCTAAGTAAATGCCAACCTGTGTTTATAGCTACAGTGTTGCACATCCAAGAAGAACTCAGCAGATGGGAGCATAGTCCTTTTCCGATTACCCGTGAAAATAATTTCTCCAGTTTCAGCAACAAACACCCCCCAAGGGTCTATTTTCTACTAGATGTCACAATGCTATCACTTTTCTTTACTCATCTCCCGTTCTAGTCTATATCATTGTCTGTTGGAAACACAGTGACAATTTTCTTGGGTAACATAATCTAACCCCTGGGCTTTAACAGAAAGTTTGGAAACAAACAGTGATGAACATTTTGGGCTATGTTCAGATACTTATATGACTTAGGAAAATCCTGACAATCCATCCTCAATACAGGATGGTTTCATTTGTGAATCTTTTCTTTAAAGGCTAAAAAGGACCACCTTGGGCAGAGGTGTACCTTGCTGTGAGCATACACCACAGATCCCAACAGCTTCCAGGTGCCTCCTCGTCTGTCCATGCGAACCATTCGAAGGATCTGCAGGAATCGCATACTGCGCAGAGCCGAGGTTGCAAAGATGTTACCTTGAGTGCCAGCTGCGATGACCGCCAGAGAGGCAACCAAAACGATGAAGTCTAAGGGAAAAATAATCAAGAGAATATACAATGAGCATTAAATCTACAAAGTAAAGGAGTGGGATGAACATCGATAGCTTCTGTTGCTGATCCTTGACAATCAAACTCATCAGTTATGTCTTGAGCAGTGGTTCCCAACGACGGTCCTCAAGTACCCCTAACAGGCCAGGTTTTGAGGATTCCCTTGGGGAAATGCAGACTGAATCCTGCAATCAGTGAGCAGTAAATCATATCACCTGTGCTGTGCTTCAGATATCTGGAAAACCTGACCTGTTGGGGGAACTTGAGGACCGCGGTTGGGAACCACTGGTCTAGAGCCTTTCTAATAAGGTAGAGAACCACCAAGCTCTGATATAGAATCTCTCTTTTTATTCGATCAGAGATGTACCTCAGATGGCTAGATTCACTACAGCCCCTTACTAGTTCTAGTGATGAGCTCTGAGATCACACGAGGATGTCTCTGCATTAAAAAGTTTGATATCACCATGGGTTGGATTCCATAAGGGTTGCATTTTTAAGGATTCGATCCATAGGCAATCCAGTCATTAGTGATTTCATCATTCTAAGGCTGGCATGAGATCTCACAGATCATTTCTAGCCCTAGTAGGGAACTATAGTGAATCTAGCCTCTTGAGTCTCGTCCTGGATATAACAAAGAGATTTATTGAATCTAGACCATTATTTGTGAAAAACACACGAAGGAAACCGCAGTGATCAAAATCAAAACTACCACTAAAGTAACTGCTTGTAGGAGGTGACACTGCCAATGATGCTTGAAGAATTTCAGTCTTGGAAACTTAGCATTATTTTAAAAAAATACAATTAAAATAGATTTTATTTTTACTTGGAAGATCAATAGTCCCATAAATGACTCTGCCTATAAAGATCTGTAAATTTTGCCAAGTTTAGGGTAACTTCTAAAATCCCTGTTCTAATTTGTACTTCCTGTTGGGAGGAACAAGTCAAAAAAGAATCTTTGGAAAAACACTTGAGGTAATTTATTTATATTTTGCTATTTGACCATGTTAGAAAGGAAATAATCCCTATGTATTTCTTTCATTCAGAGAGAATGCTTTCAAGCGACAAAATTAATGATCATTAAATTGTGAGATTAACAGGAACTCATCTTATTCTCTTTTTCCATCTGTACGTCCACGTGATCATAGGCTCTTTGTTATTTTGGGTAGGGTAAAAAAGAAACCGAGGTTTGATTTTTTTTCATAAAGTATGCGATGACGTTCATTGTTTAAAATTTGCTGAACACTCTCTTTTTTCCTCCCCTTACACACAATCCATCTATTACCTGTGACAGTGCTGGCTCTGCAGTATCTCCCCCAACCCACCCATTTATATCTCTCTCCACCACTACAATGGAAGGCAAGACCCCATTCTGCAGCTGCTCTGCTGACGATAAAGATAAAGAAAGGCAAAAGGCTTTGTCCCTTTGGAATTGTAACATCTGGAGAGAAGTAAAGAAAAAGAAGAAATGAGAGGAATAAAAGGGATGGATGAAAGAAGAAAGTGGACATGAAAGAAAGGATATGCAGAAACAGGAGTATAGTATAGCTGTAGTTGTACTGTTCACTGTGAGATTAGAAAATTATGGGAGAATGTGACACAAAACACAAAAATGATTACGTAGTCTTTTAAGTACTATATTTGGAAAATCACATCATGTTGAGCTTGTTGAATTATTAGCATTTACTTCTTTTTTTTAACACGCAATTTTATTGAATTAATTTTACTGAAGGTAAAGATAATAAATAACATATGCATTATGAATGAAAAACAGGAACACAGAGTATGGAATGCATAGTAGCTGATTGTGGTCCAAATTTGTCTTCTGACATGGTTTTATTTTATTTTCTCTCTGAGCTATACATTTTTCATGCCTGTGTAACAGACATTTCACGACATGACAGTTGTTGATGAACAAAAAAATGAAAGATCGGATAACAGAAACTCCAAAGCGGTATCACCAAAAAAGTAGATCAAGATCTATTTGCAGAGAAATACTCAGAATTCTAGAGCTAAATGTTAGTGGACTGTTAATAACATATACAGTTTTCTGTTATCAACTTCTCATGTGTTTCCTGAAGGGAGAGTGTAGAGTTGTCAGGTCACATATAGTTTCCAACAATTAAAACATTTTTGGGACAGGGTTTCATCACATCGGAGTATCACACTGACTTTATTTTTTTTAATACTTATTTCGTATACCTCAAGTCCATATGTAGAAAAGTGCAACAGGTTGGGTTGCCACCCGGGTTTTGAACCCTCTGTGTGTGTGTGGTGAGCCTAGCCCCAGGCATGCACATGTCTGGGACTACGCTCATTTTTCAGGAAAGTAGGGATGCACAGAGGGTGACAGGCACCCAGTGCTGCACAGCCCAGCCCCTGAATCCATTCAGGAGATGTGGGCTGCCTCCCCCTGCTCTCCTTTCACCAGGTCGGACACCGAGAGGATAGACTGTAGAGCCATTGCTACAGAGTCACTCCCATTCTCTTTCTCTCTTTCTTTATCCTCTCTACAACTCTCCCATTACTCTTCCCTTTTTCTCCCCCACTCTCTCTTGCTCTCTCTCCTCTCTCCCATTCTCTACCTCATTCCCCTTTCTCTCTCACACCCTTTCTCTTCCACACTCTCACTCCCACTCTCCCCTCTCTCACTCCCACTCTCTCACTCTACTCCTTTCTCTCTTTCACTTTCCCAATCCCTCACTCTCCCTCTCTTTCTCTCCCTCTTTTTCTACCTCACTCCCCCTTTCTCTCCCTCCCTCGTTTCTCCCTTTCACTTTCCACTCTCACTCTCTTCTCCCTCACTCACTCTCCGCCTTCCACTCTCCCCTTCCCCCTCACTCTCCTCTACTCTCACATTTCTCTACCTCACTTCCCCTTTCTAACCCTTACTCCCCATTTCTCTACCCCTCTCCCTCTTCTCTCCCCTCACTCTCCCCCTCTCCTTCTCTCCCTCCCCTCTTCGCCCCTCCTTTCTCCCCTCTTCGTCCCTCCTTTCTCCCCTCCCTCCCCTCTTCGCCCCTCCTTTCTCCCCTCCCTCCCCTCTTCGCCCCTCCCTCCCCTCCCTCGTTTTATGCCTATATGTGTACAGTGAGTGTACAGTGTGAGGAGGTTTGGGGTGAAATGATCTTATTTGTGGATGAACGGAGTTGATTTGGTGGGGAATGAGGAAGATTTATTGTTTGTGAAAAAAAAGGACTGAAATGGGATATGTGTATGAGCGTCCGTGTCTGAGCATATACCTGTGAGCAGAAAAAGTATTTTGCCATGCAGTGCTAGAGTGTTTGGGTTTGGCTTGATGAAAAGGTGGCAACCCTAGCAACAGGTACATCTGAATTTATTTGCTTGTATTTGCAGTGTGCTTCATAGCTGAGGGCGCCAGGATATGCCCGCCCACTGCCGTCCTTCATAGTAAGTATAGTTAGGAGACAATTACAGTAGCTATGTGTCCAACAGCCCACCATGTAATAGGTGTGGTTTGTCCTAGCTTTAACTGTTCTAATACAAACACACGCAGGGTTAGAGAAAGGTGAAAACCAGAAGAACTGGCAGGAGAAGAGAACAATCTAGACCAAATAGCCAATTTGAAAAGTGAGATAAATGGGAAAACGTTTCTGGTTTGACTATTTTGACCTAGAATTTTCACTTCTCCAGTTATTCTCCTGAGTTTTACCTTTCTTTGTATAGACCTGTCAGTGTGCCCCTGCAAAACAAGTAACAAATTACCCATACCACCTCATTCCCTCATACTATGACCCAAAACACAAAGAGCAATTCTGGAGTGACTATGAATAGCTTTACGCAAGATAAAACATGATAGAAGCCCTTTCAGAAACCTAATAAAAAAAATTATATTCTTTGGTCTATCCAATGTTTATTTGACTGTTTAAAGCCTTGAATACTGAGGTTACGTATCCCATAAAGCCATACTCACTATCATTTTATGGTGTATGTCATTTATCAGGCACATATATGTACCTAAGAAATTGACAAATCCATTTCTCAAGCCCTGTGGAAGTTACACAGTTTAAGCAAATTAGGGAAATGCAGGGGTATTGTTTATTGCACGTTTTTAATTTATTGACTTTATAACTTATCAAAATGGTAAAAAGAGGATGAACAATATATTGGGGAGCCCGTTGAAGCATAATGTATCCCACCACACTCTATTGGACGCTAACCATTCTAAATTCATTCTCAAAAATGTGATATCGTGCTTTAGAAAAGTTATTGGAAAAAGATGTGTATCACTAACGCATCGTTGGGCCAAGTTCCTTTGTGATTGAACTTATAATAAGTATCTAAATAGCAGACTACCAGCTGCTAAAAAAGGCTTACAGCAGGGGTCAGCAATATTAGCCCTCCAGATGTTTTGAAACTACACATCCCATGATGCACAGCAATTCATTACGTTGACTTTGAATGGTGGGAGATGTACTTCCTAAACAACTGGAGGGCCAAGGTTGCCGAACCCTGGCCTACAGATTCAGTAAATGTTTAGTGATGTAAAATGGCACATACCATGTAAGTTGTCCATTCATAAAAAAGAAACTTAAGGGGAAAAAACAGTTACTGGCATCTTACCAATCACACAGAAAGGCTTCCTGGCAAATCTTAGTCTTCCTTTCCAGCCTCTGTACCGGCAGCAACATCCAGCCGACCAAATCCGGATTACATACTCCATGCCGAACACTATAATCATTACAAATTCCTTGATGTCCGAGAAAAAAAGATAAACCAGATTCATTAGCATTATAGATATATGGGATATATGGGAACGCAGTTCCTCCACTATTTTTGCAGAGAGAACTGATTTCTCATTGGTTCCTACTCTATAAAGATTTTTTTTCATCTGTTTAATCACGTTTCCTTGCTACTTCATGTATTTGTCACATATCATATATTTTTGCTAAAATCTACATATTTATCATAGTTGAGTGTGTGTGTTAAATGCAAGTTGATAATTGCTAATTGGGGGACACAATCTCGGTGAGTTCCCACTCAGATTTTTGTAGGACTTGACTATTGTAGATATATATCCAAATATATACCAAATCTGCAAATGCATCACCTGTCTACTGTAAAGCATTGTGTGAGACAATGTAAAGTTACATAAAACTCACCAGAGAATGTCAGTCTATAGTTTAAAAGCAGCATCTCCTCTAATGTGACATGTGATGCAGAACGTGACCCCTACTCATGATGTCTACAGATAGTGGTTTTGACTGTATATTGAATGTGTTTTCCAAAGAGTGCACTTTGTCATAGTGTCCCAAAATATCTGCCATTTATCAATAGTTTGTATTTTGTATTAACAGTTATGTGTTTTTTTTATATTACCCTAGGTAACAATCAAATTATATACACGGGTGAAATCAGAGATGGGGGGGAGGGCAGCGTGACACTATGGATCTGACGGGAGGAACCTGCTTGGTTTTCTCCAAATGCCTTTCTATCAATACTATTTTAATATCATATTTATGTAGCACCAATCTATTTTGCAGTAACCGATAATGGGTGAAGAAACATAATAAAATGTAATAAGGCTCATATAAAATACTAACGGGTACATTGAACACGGTGAAACAAATACATTGTATGTATATAAACAAACAATGTTCCTTGTCCTATGTGATAGAAATAAAATACTGTAGATACTCGAGTATACTGCTATATTTTGGTGACAAAAATTTACCTTAAAATTGGAGGGGTCGCGTTATATTTGAGACATCTGCATCGCGTGTCAAAAACAAAAAAACTTTCCTTGCTCTGGATCCCAAGTCTCCGGAAGTTCCAGTAGTCTTGCTGAAGTGAATGCGGGATCCCTGATGCTTGCAAACACTTCAGGAACTCCTGGATTCGGGAGAGGTGGGATCCATCACGGCCAGAGGGCATGCTCGGTTTAAGCCAATCATTCACCTCGCTCGCCTCCGCCAGCCATCTAAATCGCTAGTAAAGAAGATGGGTGTCAGGCGGCTTCATACTTCGTAACAACTGCAATCATTCTAGAGCAGAGCACCCTGGCCTGAGGGGAAGCCTGACTGTGTTAAGAGAACCTGGAAGGATTTTAATTGTTTACTGGTACAGAAAAATTTTGTTGCTCGCGTTATATTCGAGTCTTGAGTATTCTCTCATTTCCATAATAAATCTCTATCCATCGCGTTATATTCGAGTCTTGAGTATTCTCTCGTTTCCATAATAAATCTCTATCCATCGCGTTATATTCGGGTCGCGCTATACTCGAGTATCTACGGTAGTAAATCCTTTGTGTGATTACATTAGAAGACAAAAGTCAAATATGAATAAATTAACACAAAAAAGCATTCTGGATAGGAATTTAAAAACCGTATGAGGTAGAATTGCTGACATACTTATTTTAAATGAAATGTGATGTCTTCATTTATAAGACACAAACAGTAACTGTATATCTTAAAATAACAGCTCATGGAGGACAATCAAGACTCACGTGAGGTCATATTTTTGATTTTGAGTGTAGATTATTTATTTTTCTAAAGTATACACGATTTGGTCATGATTTTGTTTTTAAAAAAACCGAGGCTATAGAGAGATAGCAAAGGAGATAAAGGAAGATAAATGTTGCCATTACAAAGAAGTGCCTTATCAAATGACATTTCCATGATGGGCCACCCCCAGCATCTTACATGCAGGAAAAAGAGAAGGGTAAAGTGATTTTTACAGTCAGAGCTTCTCAAATGACACCGATCCACCCTTCCATAACATTGATCTACTTATACTGGGGAAGGTCTGGTTTCCCAAACCTCAGCAAAGTGTCCTTTGCTATCTCCAGCACCTTTCCAAAAACAAAGTCAACTACGCTTAATCAAAGGAGAGACACAAGGACTTCTTAATTTAGACTTTGTCTCCGCAAGTAGAACTCCTGACGTCAGGCATTTGTGACACCGAGAAGGGGGAAACACTGAAAAGGAGGAGAGATCTCATTGCAAGTGAAGCGGAGAGAGTTGTATTGTTTCCCTCAGCAGACGATTTTCATCTAAGAATAAAATGTCTCGTAAAGACAGGACTGTAGCTGTATTGCTGACTTGTGAAACAGCTTTCCTTTTATGACGAGATACAGTTGTGTTCAAAATTATTCAACCCCCAATGCTGTAAAGGGTTTTAGGGAATTTAGTGTACATTTGTAATTGTATTCAGAATGAAATCCTACAAGGACTTTTTAAAGAACCATATGCAACTAAAATGACATCAATTGGTTTTGTAATACAGTAGTAAATGTTTCTTTTGTGAATTCTTCATTGACACAATTATTCAACCCCTTAAAGACTACCACTCTGAAGAACAGAGGTTCATTCAAGTGTTTTCAATCAGGTATTGAAAACACCTGTGGATGTCACGGAGCAGCAATAAAGCATAATAAGCACCAATTAGGCAGCTTTAAAATGACTGTGATACTCAGCTCCTTCTAGACATTTACTGGTGTGGTTACAAACATGGTGCAGTCAAGAGAATGGTCCAGGAAGACAAGAGAAGAGGTGATTACTCTTCACAGGAAGGGCGATGGCTATAAGAAGATTGCAAAGATGTTAAACATACCAAGAGAGACCATAGGAAGCATCATTCGCAAATTCAAGGCAAAGGGCACTGTTGAAACGCTACCTGGTCGTGGCAGAAAGAAGATGCGGACTTCGACTGCTGTGCGCTACCTGAAGCGTAGAGTGGAGAAAAGTCCCCGTGTGACTGCTGAGGAACTGAGAAAAGATTTGTCAGATGTGGGTACTGAAGTTTAATCTCAGACAATACGGCGCACACTGCGTAATGAAGGCCTCCATGCCAGAACTCCCAGGCGCACCCCCTTGCTGTCTCCAAAAAATAAGAAGAGTCGACTGCAGTATGCCAAAAGTCATGTGGACAAACCACAGAAGTTTTGGGATAGTGTTCTGTGGACTGATGAAACAAAATTAGAACTGTTTGGGCCCATGGATCAACGCTATGTTTGGAGGAGGAAGAACAAGGCCTATGAAGAAAAGAACACCTTGCCTACTGTGAAGCATGGCGGGGGGTCAATCATGCTTTGGGGCTGTTTTGCTTCTGCAGGTACAGGGAAGCTTCAGCGTGTGCAAGGTACCATGAATTCTCTTCAGTAGCAGGAGATATTGGATGACAATGTGATGCAGTCCGTCACAAACCTGAGGCTTGGGAGACATTGGACCTTTCAACAGGACAATGATCCCAAGCATACCTCCAAGTCCACTAGAGCATGGTTGCAGATTAAAGGCTGGAACATTTTGGAGTGGCCATCACAGTCACCTGACTTAAATCCGATTGAGAACCTCTGGTGGGACTTAAAGAAAGCAGTTGCAGTGCGCAAGCCTAAGAATGTGACTGAACTGGAGGCTTTTGCCCATGACGAATGGGCGAAGATACCCGTAGATCGCTGCAAGACACTTGTGTCAAGCTATGCTTCACGTTTAAAAGCTGTTATAGCTGTAAAAGGATGTTGTACTAAGTACTAAGATTGAATGTCACTTGGGGTTGAATAAAACTGATAATGATGTGAGCACAGAAAAGACATTTGTGGTTATTTCATTATAAATGTTATGTTATGTTATGTTATATTTGTCTGACCTACACTTTGAAATCTTTGATTTAATTGTAAGCAAGATGACTGAATGATCAAAATCAATGTCAAACTGGCCAAAACACTCAATTTCAGTGGGGGTTGAATAATTTTGAACACAACTGTAAATGACAAATGACTACATTTTTAAAACAATCAATGTTGAAGCTGTCAGATGGTGTTGGAAGCCACATTACCACATAAGAGGCAGAAGGCTATAGAAAGAATTGCTACCTCCAAAACATTGGTTTAACTCTACAGCTAACTAGAAGTAGTATCCTTTTTTAATGTAAACATGTAACATAGTGACTATATATACATAATGCAACTGTAAACATGTAACATAATGAATATGTTTCTTACATATTTATTTTCTGTGTTAATCTGCATATTTGTGTTTTGTTTTTAATATCTTGCATTTTATTACTTTGTGTTTCTGTAACAACTGTAACAATTCAATGTTCATGAA
Source organism: Leptobrachium leishanense (assembly GCA_009667805.1). Taxonomy (NCBI): domain Eukaryota; kingdom Metazoa; phylum Chordata; class Amphibia; order Anura; family Megophryidae; genus Leptobrachium; species Leptobrachium leishanense. The sequence goes on along the minus strand of CM019064.1, from coordinate 238,291,366 downwards.
CTCAGGACATACTTGAAAACGAAAGAAATCTCAATGTATCCTTCCTGGTAAAATCCTTTATAAATAAATAAATGTCCAGGTTATTTTCAAAACATAGTTTGATTTGCACCAATTTAAAGCAGATAGGGCAAATCCTGAAATATAATGACAATCTCATCATGACATATGCACAACAGTTGTAATCCAAAAGCAAAGTGCGCGCTCGTCAATAAAAAACCTAAGATGTCCCTCAGTCTACGGCGGTTCAAGCCCTATAGGGGTTATTCACAGACATTTCGGTGCTTTCTCGTTCAAGCACTTCGGGGAAATCTAATTTCACAACCCTGCGGTGAATTCAACATTCACCGCAGGGCCCCTGGAGTGCAGGAAGGGACTTGAAAGTCCTCTGCAAAACCGCTGAAAAAAAGCCGAAAATCCGCTGAAAAATGCAGCCGATACGGTCCGAAGTATCAGATCACTTTGAACCGCGGCAAAAAACACGCTGAACACGTCCAAAAAAGCCGATGATCCGCCGAACACAGCGCCAGCTAGCCACTGGAAAAAGCAGACAAGCTGACAAACGGCGTAAAAAAAATAAAAATGATTGCAAGTTTGAAAGTGTCAATATTTTTTGAAATATAAAATAAAAGTGTCAATATTTTAAACGCTGTTAGCAAAAAAAATGCTGAACGAAAATGTCTGGAATTTGCATATAAGGTCCTATGAATAATAATATAAAGGTCTCTTACAGAAAAAAGAAAAAACGGTATTTAAAAAATATACATTTTGCCAAAAGAATCCTGAAAAATGCCTAAAAGATCCTAAAAGATAAATAAATAAAGTAGAGTTTTTGCTGCCGATTAAAAGAATAAACAGTTTATTACATATTGAATAAAAACAAGAATATTTTTAACATTGGAACCTATGGGATTCGCCTGAATAAACCTGCCGAATGAAACCACTCGACAGCAGGACATGTCGACAACTTTTCACTGCTTTTCGGTGTTCTGTGAATAGAATTGCTTCTCTATGGGGATTTCACTGCCATCAAACAGGCACTGTATTTTGCTGGCAATTCGCCAATATTTGGCGAACTGTCTGCTTTGTGAATAGCCGAATGACCATTAAAATGCACTGTATGTGAAAATTCACTGTTCGGTGCATTTTTTGGGGCAAATTCAGATCTCTGTGAATAACCCTGGAAATGTTCCAAAGCAAAACATACAAAAGGATTGAGCACGCAAAGCAGAGATCTGTTCTGAATCTTTAATTCAAGCAGGGTTATTCAGAGAGAGGTGAAAAGCAGGAGAATGACTGGAGAATGGAAAATTCTAGGTCAAAATAGCCGATTTGGAAAGTGAGATGGATGGGAGAATTTTCTGGTTTGGATATTTTGAACTAGAATTTTCCCTTCTCCAGTCATTCTCCTGACTTTCACCTCTCTCTGAATAGCCCTGTTAGTATGTACCACACAATGTATTGGCCCCTATACCAGAGCCTTTTCTTGAGAAAGGCTCCAGTACAAGGGCCTAAACAATGTGAGATTAACGAAGGTCAGATAGAAAAAGATAGCAAAAGAAAATAAGCAGAAAACAGGGTATTCAACTAAAATTTTCAAAAGTATATGTAAAAAATATTTAGACTACAAATGGACACTGCAGGGTCAAGATTGGTGCAATGATGGTCAAAGAATATAAAAGGAAACTGGGAGCTATATGCTGAGGGCTAACTCCTGAATATAATAAATCTATATAAAAAAAGAAGAGTTTCATCAGCTGTCTCTCATGCGTCTGTGATTGTGCTCTGATATGTTTTGAAGACAAACTGAACACAATTGGGATTCATTCTGAACATATGAAGCCATTTATAAAGACTGTCAACCTCGGAGGGGAAACATACATATCTTGTTTTACACTGGGAATAGTGGCTTTATAAAAGAGTGCCTCAGGCATCTCAACAGATCCCTACATTTGTAATAGTGTCATTGGGATCAGAAAAGTAGCCATTTTTTCTATTTTTTTTTAATATCACATTCATTAAAAAAAGATGGCACCTGCCATTATTGTAACTCATTAATGGTACTGAAACCATGTCACTGCATACACAAATAATGGCAAGGCTGTTCTTTATGCCAGAAATTGATCACAATGATTATTTGTAGTCTTAAATAGCAAATCTGAAAAATATGGTCTATTTTGTGCTAAATTTATAATTTCTTAGGTAGTGAAACGACTGTACTAGCTCCTGCAAGAGGTGATATAGATGTGATAACATGGCCTGCCACGAACGACGTATAGGTGTCAGGAGAGGGAAAGGGTGAATGACTGAAATTCCACCTTTTTATGTATTCCTCTACGTCAGTGTTTCCCAAACCTGTCCTCGGGACTCTCAACCAGGCCAGATTTTGCAGATCACCTTGGGAAAATGCAGACTGAATCCTGCAATCACTGAGCAGCAAATCCTATCACCTGTGCTATGCTTCACATATCCTGCAAACCTGGCCTGTCAGCGGGTCCTGAGGACAGGTTTGGGAAACACTGGTCTATGTGTTAGCGAATTCGCTTGAATCTGGCTCTCTTGGCAGTTTTTCGCACTTTATTGAAATGTAATCCACATATACACATTTTGACCCAAAAAATGAGCATGTGTTTTTTTTCGAGAACGATCACAGTTCTTTGCACTTATTGGTTATGTTTAACAGTTATACCCATGAAAAGGAACATTTTATCTCTTCTTTTCAATCACTTTTTTGTAATAAGGTACTGATTTAAAAGTGAACAATTTCTCATCCCTCCTATAAACTCTTGAAATAGTGGGATCTAGACACTAGGGGCTGAGCTGGTGCCAACAGTTGTAACTTTCCTAAAGCCGAAATAGCTGGGATGTACCGCTCACCGAATCGGCCTCCACGACCAATGCTCCTGATTTGGCCAAAAATTACTTGGATTAACCGAAACGATGCGGAGGAGTGCAACTTATAAAATTATAGTCGAGTTGCACATGTTGGAACCATGTGAATGGTGCCATGTTATGTTATTTAACTGGAGAGTGAAATATACTTGTGTGTAACGTCACGCTCTTCTCAATCTTTATGAGAATGTTTCCAGGTCAGCTATTCAGTGTAACATTTACCAGTTGACTCCAGTGAACTATACTAGGTTTACAAATAGCCTGTTGGTCTCATTTGTACAATCAACATTATATATATATATCATTTCATGAAGTGAACAAACGAAAGAGTAAAAAAAAAAAAGGCATAATGTTAAACCAAATAGCAAGATGGAGCACAGTACTGGTCATGTGGAAAGAGAGGGAAGATCTCACCAGTATGAAGAGGCCTTTGTTGGATAAGTTCTGATATTCAGGTATGGTGGAGAATACTGAGAGCACCAGACAGCTGAAAACCAGGAAGAATCTGCAATGATAAATCAATACATCAAAGCGTGAGTAATATATATATATATACATACAATTAGTATAGAATAAGCTATAACATGACATAAAATAGAGACATACAGGGTAATTCAGAGAGAGGTGAAAACCAGGAGAAGAGAAAATTCTAGGTCAAAATATCCAAACCAGAAAAATTCTTCCAATTATCTCCCTTTCCAAATCAGCTATTTGGTCTAGATTGTTCTCTTCTCCTGGCAGTTCTCCTGGTTTTCACCTCTCTCTGAATAACCCGGTGAATCTCCATCTTTATATTTAACTCATACATACAATATACATTCCTTATCAGTGTTTAAAAACTGTAAATTGTTTTTCAAGGATTAAAACAAAGAAATGGTTCAGTTATCAGATCTGGGAAAACCGTTGATTGCTGGATTAGGAGTAGGGATGAGCTGTTCGGTTCGATCAGTTCAGAGTTCGAACCGAACTTTGGTCGTTCGAAAGTTCGCGAACTTCGAACTTTTTGGGTGTGTTCGGTTCGAGTTCGCAAAAAAAAAGAAATTTTGAAAAAAGTATAGAAAATGCTTAAAAAAATACTAAAAAATCTAGAAATAAAGAGACTCTTTACTGCAGAATATTATAAGCTTATTAAGTTTATTAGATATTGAATTAAAAACTAATGTGTACGTGCAAAGATTCTCAACTCTAAATGACCTGTGTTTTTCAAACGGCATAACAACAAGAGGTGTTTTAGTCTGGTCTAATCAATTTGATACATTGTAGACTATACTGAGGGGGTGGGGTGGTGTCTGCTTCTGATTAAGATTTGAGAAGTGTTAATTTCCCTCCTAAAACTTCTAATATGCTGTATTTCACCGTTGTGTGCAGAGCTCATTTTTACCGCTTTCGCTCATCATGTTTAAACGCGATTTTGAAGCCACATTTTGTTAAATGACCATGTTAGATATCGTTCTTTCCGGCAGACTCCGCAGATTCATAATATATCATTTTTATATGTATACGTCCTGTCCTGGCTGTATATTATGAAAAAAATGCAATAAAAATTAAATTTTTAATCATCTGCAGTGTGTAAAGTGTTGTTTTTTTCACATTTTAGCACATGAGCGTTTGCGGTTATGTTTTCTATGGGGTGCGCTTGTACAAAAATTAGAAATGGCGACTTGTTACATTTTGTGGGGGGAATTACGTGATTTATAGCAAACACACCCCATAGAAAAAAATCATTAGTGCATCATCGTTCACATTATAATTGCAATGTGAACAATATTGCTGCATTAATAAAAATAACACACAAAAAAAATACATGTTTTTATTTTCTTTTTTCTTTTTTTTTACTTTATACCTGGTCATGTTGGGTATCATTCGAAAGGCCATGCTCAGGCCTTTTGATTGACACCCTCCATGACACACTAGATGCCTGGAGATATTGGGGTTCAAATGAACCCCCTATCTCCACCAGGGGATTGGCCTGGGCAATATATATACGCATGATGTGAGCTGGCCTGGGCAATATATATATATATATATACGCATGATGAAAATTTGCAAAGGATAAGGCACGCAAAGTGAAATTTTGATGTGTCTGAAATTGAAACTTACGTGAGAACTCTTATTTTTTTTTTCGTTAATTTATATTTGTTTAATACAGTTAATTTTAATTTGTTTAATAGAGTTAATTTAAAATGGTTTAATACAGTTTATTTATATTTATTCTACCTTTACTATTGGTGCTTTTCAAACTTTATTCTCAAGTAAAAAGAAATTTAGCAGTTTCATGTTGTGTCGTATTTTTTTTTGGGGGGGTGCCCCCAAGTAGCTGGTCTTGCCTAGGGCGCAAAATAGTCTAGCACCGGCCCTGACCGCATGGTCCACCCCTGCACTCTTCCACAATACCACAGAGGGGTTACTGTATGATGGCACTTGCTGGCCTGGCACCAAAGGCACAATATTTGGCTGCACTGCCACTGACGCCTGTATCAGATTCATATCCTCAGAGGGGTGAGACTGTGTGACGGCACTGTTGCCGAAGCTAATGGCCCAATTTTAGGCTAGGGTCAAACGAACGCATTTTTCGCAGCGAACGTCAAAAAGTGCGTCCGAACGCATTGAGGTGTTTTTTCACGGAAAGCGCTTAAGGCTAGGGTCAAACGAAAGCATTTTTACACGCGAACGTAAAAAAGTGCGTCTGAACGCATTGACGTATTTTTTCACAGAATACGCGAAAACGGTCATACTATGCGCATTTTTGTGCGTGATTTTTTACGGATCCAAACCAGGAAACTTTGGGTGTCTGGACGTTATGTTGGCCGGACATGAGCAGGGTCTGACGTCTCCAAATCACACACACACACCGCTAGCGGGCGCAGCGCACTCTGTACGTCAGTACTAGCGGTTCTGCGTTCTCGAAAAGATGCGTTAATTTTCCACTTGCGCTGTGCAGCTGGACTTTCGTGCGACCGTACTTCGTATATTGGCCGTCATTGCCCGTCATTTGCTGCTAGTGCGGCCGTGATTAAGTGCACCAGAACGCACGTTAAAAGTGCGCTGGTCTGACCCCAGCCTAAACGGTCATACGATGCGCATTTTTGTGCGTGATTTTTTTACGGATCCAAACCAGGAAACTTTGGGTGTCTGGACGTTATGTTGGCCGGACATGAACAGCGTCTGACGTCTCCTAATCACGCACACATGCCGCTATGCAGACGCAGCGCACTCTGTACGTCAGTACTAGCGGTTCAGCGTTCTCGAAAAAATGCGTTCATTTTCCACTTTCGTTGCGTGGCCGGACTTTCGTGCGGCCGTACTTCGTATATTGGCTGTCATTGCGTGTCATTTGCTGCTAGTGCGGCCAAGATTAAGTGCGCCTAAACGCACGTTAAAAGTGCGCTAGTCTGACCCCAGCCTTAAAGCACCTATTGTTACTTTCATCCAAAGCCTGCATAAGTTTCACAATAATTTAGCCCAAAAAATCACTAAACTTTTTCTGCGTGTCCGAAAATGTCTCCTCTTTTCATACAGACTGCCGCCCCAAGCAGTTGTTTATGGATAGATTAAAGGAAAAGCATTTACCATCATTTGAAATGTCATTTTTTTGTTTTTAAATGTTTCTATACATCCTAGAAATCCGCCACTTCACGGGCAGGTTATGGGGACCTCCTAGGCACGATATTTGAAGGAATTTTTCGTTTTTATTTTTAACCCTTATTTCATGGAAAACTCACTGTCCCTTTAAAAACGTTTTTTTTTTTACTTTTTGTCCTTGTTTCCTGTCCCCCAGGGCACTACCCGGACCCCCATACACCTTTTATGGCAAATATCTAGCATATATGCCCTCTTGGAGGGCACTCTAAAAACCGAATTTTCAGCCCCATTGACTTGTATTGAGTTTGAGTTCGGGTTCGGATTCGAACATTTGGAAAGTTCGGGTTCGAATACGAACCGAACTCGGGCGTGTTCGGCTCATCCCTAATTAGGAGTGAACCTGTCATGTCCAAAAGACATGTCAAATCCTATCTATATATATTGCATTAGCAAATGTATCATTTTATTCAAAAATAGAAAAAAAAAATGTTCCTTCGGGACTGTCAAATCTCAGCACAGAGGTCTAAGTCAACTCCAGAGACTCTATGCTGAGTGTTGAGTGATAGCACAGTGGTTCCCAACCGCGGTCCTCAAGTACCCCCAACAGGCCAGATTTTAAGGATTTCCTTGGGGAATTGCAGACTGAATCCTGCAATCACTGAGCAGCAAATCATATCACCTGTGTTGTGCTACAGATATCTAGCAAACATGGCGTGTTGGGGGTACTTGAGGGAACCACTGCGATGGTAGAAGCATCATCCAATCCAACAGGTGGTTGTTCTATTCCCCCAATGACAGCAAGCTGATGTGCTGGCAATGGATCCAGAGCTTACTGCATTGTCTCTGTGGGAGGTGTTTTCCATGTAGGGGTCTTGGAAAGGACTCTAGAGAGCCTAGGGATGTAGTACATACAGATGTAAGATATTGTAAAGGACACATATCGACTGGACAATAGTCATGTGCTATTTCAATATTTATTTAAATATTACATAAAGTACTGTTCTACACAATAGATTCAATTCAAAATACACATCTGAAACAAAAATGTCCTAATTTTCAATCCTGGTGATCTCCCTCTTTCCCTGTGTTGTCTTTTAGGACCAGCGTACCTGTAGTTTGTAGCCATTCAGGTGTTAAAATTATTTTTAGCTACTCCTGTCCTAAGGCTTCTACTCTTTTGTAAACTCTGTATACATATAGTACAAGACTGTGCAGGTGCTAGATTATTTTTAGTTGCTTCTGTCTAAAGAAAAAAAATGAGTCCACTGACAGGTTTCTGCTCCTTAGGGAGGAAAATATTACGGCAGCAGCACTGCATGTTGTGTTCACAAGAAAGACTTGTCTACTGACATCTCCACCTGTGTTCTATACTCCTGTGTTACCTCTATATTCCCAACAGAGGGCGTGCACACACCACATGCAATCCTAGAATCTGCAAACCTGCTGAGTTTGTTTAAATGCCCAAAGGAAAAAGCATTTACATCATTATATATACAATAGATAAATACAATATAATAAAACAGATGTTACTGAAATACTATCTGTCTCACTTTCCACTCTGTACATTGGAGAGGATGACTACATTTACACCTGTAGGAATACTTACAGACTGCATTACGAATGCAAATATTTTGGGACTTACTTACTAAACTGTTGATTGAGGATAAGTTGGAAGAAAACAGCAAAGGTTCGGCAATGCAAGAGCCGTGTTTCAAAAATTCTTCCGGTTAGGCTGTTTTGGGTTGTGATTTGCATCCTGTCCGATCCCCACAATTTGGGAAATATAGCAGTAAACCTGGCAAAGGCTGACATGCTGGCTTTGCGACCAGCATATCAGCCTGGTCAATAGGGGGAGTAGAAGGACTGCCTGCAAAAGGTCTCTCCAGCACTATACACAAAGCACTATTAATTTCAATTAGTGGTAGACTGTAACAAGAAGGTCGTGGTATATGTTTATATGAGTTTGGCTTCTATTAGACCGATGAACCTTAACCATGCATTAATCTCAGCATTAAAAGGCATCTTAGAGTATCATCAGACAAAGCTAATCCTGAAGTTCATTTCTGTCCACTGACTAGTACCTGAACCAAGCCTTAATGGGTCTGCCAGCAGTAACTAGACCCAAGGGTCCAATGAGCTCCTTAACCTTAAGTGTGAAGCATTCGGAATGAGACCAACCCATCTACTAATAAACAGGTGCACAGCAATCTGAGCAAGAGTCCATTTATCTTTTGCTCTAGGCTCTAGGGACTGTAAATGGCTATCTACCTTCAAATACTTTGTATTATACACAGTCAGGGTTATTCAAAGAGATCCGAATGGCTGCCGAAAGGTAACCGAACGCTGAAAATCAGCGTTCGGTTACCTTTCTTGGCCATTCGGCTATTCAGAGAGCATGCAAATCGCCAAATGTTGGCGAATTGCCTGCACATACGGTGCCTGTTCAAGGGCAGTGAAATCCCCATAGAGAAGCAATGCTTCGGCTATTCAGAGAACAGAAACCAGCAGGAAAAAGTTCCCCTAATGCCCTGCCATTCGGTGGTTTAATTCAGCAGGTTTATTCAGGCGAATCCCATAGGCTTCAATGTTAAAAATATTCCCGTATTAATTCAATATCTAATAAACCGTTCATTATAAAATTCTGCAGTAAAGAGTCTCTTTATTTACAGCTTTTTTAGGATATTGTAGGCATTTTTCGGGATTTTTTTGCAAGCATTTTTTTTGGGGGGTTTTTTAATCGTTTTTTCTTTTTTGCAACAGCCCTTTTTATTATCATTCACTGGATCCTATATGTAAATTTCAGACATTTTCACTCAGTAGTTTGTTTGCAAACAGTGTTTCACTTTTCAAACATTCAAGTGTACTGTTTTCTTTTTTCTTCACCTCCTTCGTCTGCGATGTCGGCTTTTTCCGGTGGCTGTGCTGCTGTGCTGCGTGTGAACGGCTCCTGCTCGGGTTTTTCCGGCGTTTTGGCTGGTTAATCAAGATGTTTTTGCGGGTTTCGGTGTGCATTCGCCCTCATTTTGCGGTAAGTTTTCGTCGGGTTTGCGGCGACTTTTCCCTGCATTACGGCAGCCCTGTGGTGCTTGCTGAATACACCGCAGGGTCGCCGAAATGGGATCGCCAAATCGCACCGAATTAAAGAGAACGAAAAGTCACCGAACGTGCGGCGACTTTTTGATTCTCTTTGAATAACCCTGAGTGTTTATTAAGCGCACATCCTGTATGACATAGACATTTTACAGATTGCCTACTTTACTATATTACACATACACATCAACACTCATGAAACAGTATCCTACCTCACCCAAACACTGAATCGCTGTACAATTACAACGTCCAATTAATCTCTTTGAATATCTAAGTCAACCAAATGATAATAATATTATCTTGCCCACATGAAGCAGCTTCCCAGAAGAGGTGGCACAGGAAACGAGTCACAGAATTCTTTACCAAGCACAGCTGACACTTTTAAACAGAGTTCTAAAACAGAATTTTAGGTATGTTTTGAAAACAAAAATGACAATAAACCCAATTGGCTCTTTGTAAACGCTACGTCAAGGTTCATGAGAGTTATGTCTTTGGTGATGAGTGTACGTGGATGTCCATAGGTTTGAATAGAGCCCTGGACTCACGCTCCTGGGCCTTGCACTATGGTGAATTGAGTATGAGGATGACTGGGTGTTTTTTCCCAAGTAAGTAAGTACAGCAAGGAGATGACTTAATTCCATTCTCACATTATGTTTATATAAGATATAACACATATATTAGTTTTAGAATTTAAAAGTTGATAGTTTTCCCTTAGTATAGGGGTTATTCAGAGAGCACCGAAATGTCACCGACATTTTGGTGCTCTCTTGTTCCCTGCACTTCGTGGAATCAAATTTCACCCCAGGGTCCGCAGACTGCAGGAAAAGGACCTGAAAATCCACTGCAAAACCGCCGAAACATCGCCAAAAAAACCCGAAAATCAGCCGCATAATGCATCCAATACAATCCGAAGTATCAGATCACTCGAACCACCGCAAAAAAACACACCGAGCACATCCGGAAAAAGCCGACGGCCCGCCGCACACAGAGCCGACAAGTCAACGAGCGGGGTAAAAAACAAAAAAGAAACAAACGATTGAAATTGTCAAAATTTAAATGTTTGCAAAATGTTTGCAAAAAAACTGCTGAACGAAAATGCCTGGAATAAACATATAAGATACTATGAATGATAAAAAAAAAGGGCTGTTACAGAAAAACTAAAAAAATCTATAAAAAAAGTGGAAAAAAATTAGCTGAAAAAATCCTGAAAAATGCCGAAAAGATCCTAAAAAAAAATCTATAAATAAAGAGAATTTTGCTGCAAATTAAAAGAATAAACAGTTTATTAGATATTGAATAAAACGAGAATATTTTTAACATTGAAACCTATGGGATTCACCTGATTAAACCTGCCGAATGAAACCACCGAACAGCAGGGCATTTCACTGACATTTCACTGCAGTTCGGTGTTCTCTGAATAGATTAACCATTGCTTCTCTATGGGGGATTTCACTGCCTATCGAACAACACCATTTTTTCAGGCAGTTTAACAAAATTTGGTGAACTGCCTGCTCTCTGAATAGCTAAATGGCCACGAAATTGCACTGTACGGGGAAATTCACTGTTCAATGCCTTTTCGGGCCAGATCGGCTCTCTGAATAACCCTGTAAATCACCCAGTATGATTGTAGGAGCACCATTGGCTGTAAACTGAGTTTCAACCAAAGAATTGACCAGGGATCTGTACATTGTATGTGAAAATACCAAATCGGGACATGAAAGCAAACATACAAACATGCAGAATGTTCCTAATTTGGCTATTTTGGCCAAAAATGTTTATTTCTCTGGTCAAACCGGCTGGGTGGAGTAGAGGTAACATCACTGCTCTGCGTGGAGAGAGACTGTGGAGACACAGGTTCGAACCCAGCAAGAGCACCTCTCCAGTAAGTGTCCTTGGGCAAGACGTCTAACGGTACATACTCGCCACCCAGGACATACTTGAAAAAGAGAGAAATCTCAATGTATCCTTCCTGGTAAAATACTTTCTCAAAACAAAACGAAAAACCCTTACAATTCATTGTAGTGAATAGCACTGCGTGTTATGATTCTCTCTTATTAGCTCCATTTATATAGCAGGGCTTTATCCAGATAGGAAGAGGTTGTAAGCTCTGCAGGCACCGCGCTCTCTTTTGCCCTCACAATTGCTAAGCATTAAAAGAAATTAAGACGGACATTTATTTGCCAGCTCTTGAAATGTTTAAACTGGGATTTTAAATATTTAATAAGGAGCGAGGCTGCCGCAGAGAGACACATGCTGGGGGGAAAACAATCAGAGAGGGAGCTAGAGAAAAGGAGCCTTGTAGAGACAGCTCATTGCATTTAACCCGTTAAAAAATCTGATTTTTTTGGGGGGGGGGGAATGGTGATGTCTATTCATTACTCATAACTTTTAGAGAAAATTTTCTGGTACCCGAAACGGAACATTTTATGCCTTTGTTGGATGTAAAGGGATCATACAGGCACGGATGTGCTGCTTGGTAAAGTTAATATAAATAAATAAATAATATACTAGCCGTAAGGGAACAAAATATTTTTATATTCAGTCAGCATTAATTATACTCGGTCATGTTACCTACCAAGATTCACAATCACAATTACGATAGAAATAGTGTTTCTCCAAACCATCCTTTTCATGGACATGATACGCTGCAGGTCCACTAGGTGCTACTTTATAACAATTTACATGATTTATTCATAAAATAGTGAAAAGTGCTGTACTGGCTAATACTACATTTAGGCCAAAAGTATTATTATCATCATCATCATCATTACATACACTGTCCCAGCAACATACACAAGAGTATTAAAATGAAATAATGGCAAACGTAGGAAACAAATGAGGCACAGAGGGCCCTGCCCCAAGGAGTTTACAACCTACATGATCAGCTACATTTTTACACTCCATATGCATTGATTTTAAGCCTTTCAGGGTTATTCAAAGAGATCCGAATGGCTGGAGAAAGGTAAGCGAACGCTGAAAATCCTGGCGAATTACCTGCACATACGGTGCCTGTTCGGTGCCTGTTCGAGGGCAGTGAAATCCCCATGAAAAAGCACTGCTTCGGTTATTCAGAGAACACAAACCAGCAGTGAGAGGTTCCTGAAATGCCCTGCCATTCGGTGGTTTAATTCGGCAAGTTTATTCAGGAGAATCCCATAGGCTTCAATGTTAAAAATATTCCCATTTTAATTCAAGATCTAATAAACCGTTCATTATAAAATTCTGCAGTAAAGAGTCTCTTTATTTATAGATTTTTTAGGATAGTTTAAGCATTTTTCTGGATTTTCTTTTTTTTTTAAAAAGTCAGATTATTTTTTTTGTTTAACTTTACTTATTTTTTCTGTAACAGCCCTTTTTATTATCATTCCTTGGACCTCATATGTAAATTTCAGACATTTTCGCTCAGTAGTTTCTTTGCAAACAGTGCTTCACTTTTCACACATTCAAGCAAACTGTTTTGCTAATTTATTCACTTCACTCGTCTGCGGTGTCGGCTTTTTCCGGCATATTCAGCGGGTTAATCCAGATGTTTTTGCGGGTTTTCGGCATGCATTCGCCGGGTTTTCGCCAGGTTTCCGGCAGCTTTTCCCTGCACTTCGACAGTCCTGTGGTGCTTGCTGAATACACCGCAGGGTCGCGGAAATGGGAAAGCCGATTCACACCGAATTGAAGAGAACGAAAAGTCACCGAACTTTTCAAATCTCTTGGAATTACCCTGTATATGTTGTTATTATTATCCTTTATTTGTATAGCGCCACAAATTCCGCAGAGCTTTACAAGGTCAGTGTACAAGGAGTTGATTCATTGGAATACCACACATGGATGATATGGCCTGATTTGGGGGGACCCTGTTCCTAAGGGAACTTACAATCTATATGAGGAGTGCTAGTATTTTGTGAGGTAGACGCATCCATATCAGACACTCACTGGTGGTGTCTTCTGAGTGGGATTGAGTCGTCTTGATCAGCGACCTGGTGGTTAGGTTGAACTCGCTTCTCGTAAAGTCGAGTTTTGCTTCTCCACAGTTGTATTGGAGGGTTGTGCTTATTCTTATTTGACTTGCTTCTCCATGGGCGAAGGATAGAGACGTCACCACTGGACTCCGCAGTCAATATTGTGTGGTAGGCAAGTATGTGCCGTTGGGTGTCTTGCCCAAGGACATATACCAGAGAGGTGCTCTGGCCAGGATTTGAACCTGGGTCTCCACTGTTACCGAGCAGTGATGTTACCTCTACTCCATCCAGCCGGTGTGTTCTGCTCTCACCTTCATGGCAATTCACTGTTATGTATACTCAAAATGTGGAGCTGTTCCAAACCTGTGACAACATTCAGGCAGTCAATGACAAGGCTTCTATAAGCAGAAGAGTCGCCGGCATGCGGCTGTATTCCAACCCTGATGTAAACTTACCACAACCATTATAGGGCCAGAAAACAACTAGCCTGTTGGGCAATCAGAAGGAGTTGCTAGACATATGGTCACAGTCGATAGAACCTAGAAAGAGAACAAAAGGACTATTGTATACTAAGTAGCTCGTTCTTCTCCTTTAGAGTTGGTATTTAAAAAATGACCTGCTTTCAGAAGCTGGGGTTAAGTGCCATTGCTTTTGCAAAAAACACTTGAATCTAAAGTGATTGAAAAATCCCTTATTTAACTGAGATCCCACATTGTAGAGGGCGATAGATCAATCTGCCGCTTCCTCTGGCCATGTGCAGCAGAAGACTGGGAACAATTGCGGCTCCTTCAATGGCACCTGTGCATCCCTGCTCAGGCAAACTCTCACAGAGCTTGTGCAGGGTCGAACTGGACTCAATGGTATCCTAAGGACTTACAGGGTCATTCAAAGAAAGACAAACTGGCCCCGAAATTGCACCAAACCGTTAATTTCCCCGTACGCTGCAATTTCGTGGCCATTCGGCAATTCAAAAGCTGGCAATTCACCAAATATTGGCGAATTGCCAGCGAAATAAAGTGATCTTCGGCAGCAGTGAAATCCTCCATAGAGATGCAGTGGTTAATCTATTCAGAGAACACCGAACAGCAGAGAAATGTCAGAGAAATGCCCTGATTTTCTGTGGGTTCACTCAGCAGGTTTAATCAGGCGAATCCCATAGGTTTCAATGTAAAAAATATTCCCATTTGTATTGAATATTTATTAAACCGTTTATTCTTTTAATCTGCAGCAAAAAGTCTCTTTATTTAATTTTTAGGATTTTTAAGGCATTTTTGGGGATTTCTCAGGGAATTAAATAGGGCATTTTTTTTTCTGCAACAGACCGTTTTATTATTATTCATAGGACCTTATATATTAATTCCAGGCATTTCCATACAGTAGTTTGTTTGCAAACAGATTTTAAAAGTTTTGCTGTTTTTTTTTATTCACAATTTTTGCATTTACAAAATAGAAACAAGGCAAAAAAGACGGTTGACCTCACATAGGTTAACAGTGGTTACTCGATATCCATCCCGAGGTGGCAAAAATTAAAGGAGGCCTATTGCAATACACAGAAACATCACTGGGTCTCAGGGACAGTCCATGCAAAGTATGATGATCGACTCCAGGCAAATCGGAGATTTTTTTTTTTTTCCTATACCCCGTTTGTCGGCTTTTTCCGACGGCTGGTTGGCGCTCTGTTCAGCGGATCGGCGGCTTTTTGCAGATTCAGTCGGCTTTTATTGGCGGTTTTGCGGCTCCTCGTCGGGTGTATTCGGCTTTTTTCAGCGGTTTTGCGGCGGTTTTTCTGTTCGATGCGGCGGTTTTGCGGATGCGTTCGGTGGATTATTCCTGCCCTTCGGGGACCCTGCAGTGAATGTAAGTGCGGGTACGAAAGAGCACCAAAATTCCAGTGCTCTTTTATAAATATTTATAATCATGTAGTAAGTTTTGATCAGGTCCACAAAATCAGATGTTTAGATGACTAGAGAATGGCACATCTGCTTTTTCGCTGCCTTGGACTGTAGAAAAAGTATGTACAGTATCTCTAGCTTTCTAGCAACTCCTCATCAATAGCACAAGGCACAGAATAGGAAAAGGATAATGTGGTTTCATTTTCTAATGGGATTGATTAGGAAAGTATGATATTCAAACCGCAGTCTGCACTTTTCGAAAATGAATGGTTTCCAAGTGAAATCTAAACATTAAAGGAGTCATTGTAAGTGCCAGAAGCTAATGCGTGTATCTCTCCAAATGATGACATACTATCTTGGGGTTGTTGTTTGGGTGCCTGGGGTGAAACTGGGTGATTGTAGACTACGCTCAGAAAGCAAAACTTGCAAGAGCCCATTATTCAAATGGCTTTTCCAAATCCAGCATGTTTCCATGTTTTCCAATTCTGTTTGCCTACTGACTCCGAGCTGAAAGAAGTAGTCAAACATGTAAAAAAGTACTGTCAGTTCGTATGAAATACCTTACACTTCAAATCATACAGCCAAATATTGCAATACTTCTGTGGAATTAGCAACAGCTTGTGACGTTTTGTCTACAAAACCAGGAGAATGACTGGAGAAGCGAAAATTCTAGGTCAAAATAGCCAAACCAGAAAAATTCTCCCATATATCTGACTTTACAAATCTGCTATTTGGTCTAGATTTCTGCCATTCTCCTGGTTGTCACCTTTCTCTGAATAACCCTGTATATAATGTAAACGAGGCTTAAAGGACCTGCAATACACCATGCCCCCCCCCATCAGCAGGGGCTGATTCAGCCGTTCAACTGCAGGTTCTGCCTAGACAGCAGTGCTTATGTTCTGAAGCTATGGGACCTTGGTCCACCAAAGGTTGTCATGTACTGGTGTTGAAAGCCACTGGATGTCTGGGTGCTCACTGGAGTGTCCAGCAACCAATCATTTGACAAACTGCAGCTTGAATTGGTTACCCCTAAGGCTAGGGTCAGACGAACGCAGTTTTAACGTGCGTTTAGCCGCACGAAATCACGGCCGTGCTAGCAGCAAATGACGTCCAATGCCGGGTAACATACGATGAACGGCCGCACGAAAGCTCGTCCGCGCAACGCAAGTGGCAAACGAACGCATTTTTTCGAGAACGTCAAAGCGCTACTACTGCCGTACAGAGTGCGCTGCGTCCGCATAGCGGCGTGTGTGTGTGATTAGGAGACGTCAGACGCTGCTAATGTCCGGCTAACATAAAGTCGAGACACAAAAAGTGTTTTACTGATGATCCGTACATAATCACGGACGAAACTGCGCATCGTATGACCGCTAACACGTATTTTGTGAAAAAATACGTCCGTTCGTTCGACCGCACTTTTCCACGGACGACGCGAAAAATGCGTTCGTCTGACCCTAGCCTTAGATTACCCAGCTAGGTGCCTTCGCAAAAAAACATGTACATTAATTAAGACACAAACAAAAACATTTTCTTTTGGAATGGAGCAGCCCACAGTTTATTTAATAACAAACAATAAATATATATAATTTTATTCAACAACTTTAATAAAATCTAATTTACTTAAACATCTTGCAACTAGAAAAATGTACATAAATAGATAAGTTATAAACCGCAGCTATTCTCCTTTCTATATATGCAGAAACACTTTGAGGGTCCGTTTATTAAAAAGACTCAAGCGTCTATTCACTAAAAGATGAAACTCTGGAGAAGTGAAAATTCTAGGTCAAAATAGCCGATTTGGAGAGTGAGGTAAATGGGAGAATTTTTCTGGTTTCGCTATTTTGACCTAGAATTTTCACTTCTCCAAAAGTTCTCCAGAGTTTCACCTTTTACTGAATAGACCCGTCAAACTTCACTCTGTCAAATATCCCTCTGAACTTCAGTTGATTTCTATAAAATCTTACCACTCTTCTAACTCCATCTTCACTTTCACTATCCTGCAAACCCTGCCCTTTGCTGTGACACCAAGGAGCTTGTGGAAACATTAAAAGAGCGGGATTTGTTGACATTGGTTCCCCTGCCCCGGCAAGTGGAACCAATTGAAGGCCACTCTGCCACAGGAGCCGTGGTAGCATTACAAGAAGCCACAGCGTGCCATGTGAGAACCAGAGTCAACAGAGCACAGCGCTGGATTTAAGGTAAATTCGCAAATAAACTAAAGGGTTAAAACAGGAGAAGGATGCAGAGGGGGTCAGAGGGGTTCATTTTTAATCCCTCCATTACCTCCTCCTGTATTACCCTATAGTATTCCTTTAACGCTCAACACATACAGTTCCAAGACACTTACATGGGAATTTGACCTAAAAGCCACATACTCCCAACTCTAGACCGTAGAACTCTAGAAATATTTTCAGAGCGTGCACCAATTCTTCATTATTGTCATGTGAAGTGATGTCAGAGGAACTAGTGTCACATAAGAAAATATATAGAATGATTATAAAATTTCCAATGTGTACTTATTGATACGTATATAGTACTTTACATGTGAGTATGTGGAGATTGTATATAACAAGGGTACCAGGATTGTTTGTGGGGGGGCTCCATGTGTGCGTGATTGTGTGATGAAAGTTAACCACTTCACTACTACCATGATTGTGTCTACACGATTAGCAATAGCAGACACAGCAGCCCGAGTTTATGTTAACATGATCTGGGGCTATGCTGTACTATTGTGCATGAAATTTGTTTGTTGCAAACAAATGTCATTTCCTTTTGAACTCCAGAATGTGCCCCCGAAGTGTTAGCCCTGTTGGCATAATGCCCAAGGAGCTAAAATTGTTTAAAATCAGCTGATGAATATCCTTATCAGATCCAGCCAATAATTCACAGAGCCACTAGCAGCAGTTCTAACTGCAGTAGCTCCTTTTGGCCAGTAGATGGCAACATGTGCCTGCCAAATAGTTTATTACAGTAAGAAATACTCTACACATCCAGACCACCTTGTATTTTTTAAGTGGTCAAGATGTGAGGAGTGCCCCCTCCATGCCCAGCCAATTATTAGTTACAGTTACAAGTCTTTATAAAGCGCTAGCAAATTCAGTAGCGCTGTGCAATGGGTGAGACACAATAACAAATATACATACACAGAACAGTAGGAGAGGACCCTGCTCGAGAGTTTACAATCTAAGAGGAGAGAGGGTGACGCACTAGTGAGGGTAAATAGAGAATCTGTAGTAGAGGGGTTCATGTGGGCACGGTGGGAAGATGGTGTAAAAAATGTACAGTGGGGTATTATGGTGTGAGTGGAAAGACTTCTCTAAAGTAATGTGTTTTCAGAGACATCTTGGAGGACTGGAGAGATGGGGAGAGTCTAATGTTGGTGTGAGGGAGTTCCATAGAAAGGGGGCAGGAAATGCTGGGTGAAGTGGAGGAGTTTCCATCCCACCCAGCATCACCAGCAGCTAGGGAATTTGAATTTCCCAGCTGTTGGTTATTAGGTCAGTTACTAACTCTGAGACCAATCGCGTTAGTGATCTATCATTAGTCCTGCTGCAATTTATGTTTCCTACACCAGTGTTTCCCAAACCTGTCCTCAGGACCCGCTGACTCGCCAGGTTTGCCAGATATCTGAAGCACAGCACAGGTGATATGATTTGCTGCTCAATGATTGCAGGATTCAGTCTGCTTTTCCCCAAAGTGATCTGCAAAATCTGGTCTGTTAGGGGGTTGATTTCGGAAACACTATCCTACACAATGCAAGTAGCGTAGGGAGCGCAAATTGGGCAGAAAAGAGTCAGAGACTTCTGTGTTCGGGAGTCCCTGAACTGGAGGAGCTGCGCGCAGTGAGGGAGAAAAGGTGAATAAAATCACCCGAAAATAAGAAAAATAACTTTCAAACTAATTGGGCAGAGGCTGTCAGCAGAGTGTTCCTTTAATTAAAAATGATATTCCAAATAACACCTGGATCCTGACAGTGGTTTTTTGGAAAACATCACTTGGTAGTGAAGGGGTTAAAACACATGTGCCTAATAGAATCGTTATCTTAACATCTGTGTCCTTTAACTGCAGAGGACACGTGCAGAGCATTTAATGTTTTCCCTATGGAGAGCAAACGATGATGCACACATCCTTGACCATATTAACCAACAGATCGCTCCCTAAGGCCCCCGGCACACGAGCGTTTTGAGAGAATGGAAGGAACGTCCGTGAAAGTGGGCGTTCCTTCCATTCTCTGCGCTCAGCGTACAAAGCACGATCCTCCTATGGAGAATCACGCTTTGTATACTTTCAGCGTCCGTTTAGCTTTTTGACGGGGAGGCCTTTTTCACGTCCGGTGGAGGGCTTTCCCCGTCAAAAACCCACGGACGCAGGGAAGTGCGGGCGCACATGAGGCAAAAATACGCTCGTGTGCCGGGGGCCTAAGCGATCTCCTCCTTTTCAGATGACCTCTCAGACAGTCAGGCCATACCAGGGGAATGTCAGGAGTGCAGTAATGTTAGAAAACTCCCCTTAACTCCAGCAGAGCTGGAAAGAATTTAGAAGTGGAAAGGAGTGTCTCACAAGGTCAAGTGAAGTATCACCGGAAAGATCTTTGTCAGACCTTTCCAATCATATAAAAAATGAGTATGCAAAATATAAGAAATATTTAAAAAAAAATACAGCACAGTGCCATAGTCTGCTTTTCACCTACAACGTGAACAATGGCGCTGCCATAATTTACGTTCTTTTTCCCTTTCCAGGAGCAAGTGGAGAAGGTATGACACAATACATAAGTATGCATTGCATCATCTAAAGCGCAAGCAATACTATAGCTGTTTACAGTGCTTCCAAAGACTCTACCACATTTCAAGCACTGGAAAACGTTTTGTTTTTGTAGCTAAAGTGTCGTATTGTGCTAATTGTCAAGCACCCTATTTTTAGTGGAAAAAACTTCAGTAACCCTATAATTTGAAGTGGTCGGTTGTGTAGTTTCTAGAAATAATTATTTTCTTTTCTTTATTTTAACTTCCTGGGAAGCCAGAGCTTTTTAATTGTTGTTTTGCAGCTTTAAAAAAAAAATATGCAGAAAAAGTTGTGCAAGGTGCAAAGTGGGACTCCGTTCTCTATCTAGGGTCAAGCAATGCAATAAAGTGGGGTGTTATTTTTCCTCTAGAGGCCGAAGCTATGCAATGAGATAAAAGATTATCACCTTTATAGAGATTCCAGCTTCAAGGACTGGAAGTCTATAGGGTTATTGAGAGAGAGCCGATCTGGCCCTGAAATGTAATCAGACACTGAAATTCAGCGTATGATGACATTTCGGGGCCAAACGGCTATTCAGAGAGCAGGCAGTTGCCAAATTTTGGCATATTGCCTGCACGTACGGTGCTGTTCGAAGGCATTGAAATCCCCCATAGAGAAGCAATGGTTAAACTATTCAGAGAACACCAAACAGCAGAGAAAAGTTGCCGAAATGCCCTGCTGTTTGGTGGTTTCATTCGACAGGTTTATGCAGGAGAATCCCATAGGCTTCAATGTTAAAAATATTCCCGTTTTAATTCAATATCTAATAAACCGTTCATTATTTTATTCTGCAGTAAAAAGTCTCTTTTATTTATAGATTTTTTTTAGGATCTTTTAAGCATTATTTTTCAGCAAATTTGTTTTCCCTTTTTTTAAAATCGTTTTTTAATTTTTCTGTGACAGACCTTTTTATTATCATTCACAGGACCTTATATGTAAATTCCAGGCATTTTCATTCAGTAGTTTTTTTTCAGCGTGGTTTTTCCGGCGGGTTTTCGGTGTGTTTTTTCCAACAGGTTTTCCCTGCGCTCTGGGAACCCTGCGGTGAATGCTGAATTCACCACAGGGTGGGGAACTTTAATTCCCCAAAGTGCAGGAAAGCGCAGGGAACGAGAGAGCACCGAAATGTCGACAACTTTTCAGTGTTCTCTGAATAACCCCTTTTATATAAAATGTGTTTTTTAACCAAAGTGCTATATTCTCTAGATCAGGGGTCATCAAACATGGACCTCCAGATGTTTTGGAACTACATTTCCCATGAGGCTCTGCCACCCTATGGAGAGGTTGAGTATCACGGAAGAAGACGTTCTAAAACATCTGGAGGGCCATGGTTGCTGATCCCGGCTATAGGATGTGCTCCCAATTTGTACAGTAGACACAACAGTAACCACTCATATGATGCAGCCAGATATGTTGTGAATATATACATACAGGGTTATTCAGAGATAGGTGAAAAGCAGGAGAATGGCTAGAGAATGGAAAATTCGAGGTCAAAATAGCCAAACCAGAAAAATTCTCCCTTTTATCTCACTTTTCAAATCGGCTATTTTGACCTAGAATTTTCCATTCTCCAGCCATTCTCCTGCTTTTCACCGCTTTCTGAATAACCCTGATAGTTAGTCCTTGTACAAAGTTTTACCGACGGCACTCTGGGACCTCTCAAAAAATATGGTTTATTATCCTTATGATAGTAAACCATATTTTTTGAGAAGTCCCAGAGTGCCTTCGGTACAAGTTTGTACAAGGACTAACTATATGGGCTAGGCGTTGCACCGGGCCAATATATTCTGCATGCAGGAACCTGTGGAATGAATATATATATATATATATATATATATATATATGTGTTTCAACTGCAAAATCCGGCACTCAAAAATCCAAAATCAGCTGCCCGGTGCAACGCTCGGCTCAATGTATATTCTATCGAATAGCGCCACTCAAGGTCTTTTCCACGAAACAACGAATATTTTTATTAGTTCAACGTTACACATTATCACATAAAAATACACATACAAATATCCACTTAAATAGGTACAATAATACAAGAATAATACAAGAATGGGTGAGTTACTGTACCTATTTAAGTGGATATTTGTATGTGTATTTTTATCCTGAAGAAAGTTTACGGAGAGTAAACTGAAATGTTTACAAAATATTTGTTGTTTCGTGGAAAAGACCTTGAGGCTGCTATTCGATAGAATGTATATATATATATATATATATTCTATTTACTGTTTTTTATTTCTCAGGAAGCAAAAGCTTTTAGAACTCCAATGTGAGTAGGTGCAGGGGTAAGGATGTCTGCTTGCACCCTGTATACAAATCGATGAATAAACAGCAGCAGCTGAATACCGAGTCCCTCTCGCAGCATCCAAACCGAGAGGGTAAAAAGTTCACATGAAACAAAAAATTGATTTGATACCAGTGCTGCTTTAGAAAGGTGCACTCGTGCCACCCAAAATTATTCCAATGAGGACCAGAACGTACACAGACGTTTCGGGGTCGCAGCCCCTTCTTCAGTGTGTAGTTTTCTCAAGACAACTTGACCTGCCTACTATATTTTCATTTTTACACAGCAAATCCCAAAAGATATATTGATAAGTAAATAAATTTGTGTAAAATCAATCCCTTTTATCATTAGAGATATACATTAGAAAATAGTACAGATCTTAACCCCTCCTTGGTTTTGGAATTTTGCGAACTTTTTATAAACAAATAGCAATGACATGGTCAGCATTTTTTTTTAAAAACAAATCTCATTCATTAGAGCAGTATAAGACACATCATCAAAATGTTTGCAAAGTCAATGGGCACTATCACCTGGCCCTCGCTAAAACGGGGACGCTAAGGGGAAAAATTTGCGTTCGCTTATTTCCCCTTAGCTGCCCCCATTTTACCATTAGATTACGGGGTAGGTGCTGAGTCCAGCAGTCCGTAGCGGTCGCTAGTCTCCTGGATGCTCAAGGCAGCGCTAACGGGCCGCCCTGAGCATCCCCTCCATGGAGGTGTCTACTGCCAGGTTACATGACCGACAGGATCTCGCCTCTCACAAGATCCTGCAGGTCGGTGGAGTGATTGCGGAGAGAGACTGGGAACTTTTTGTCTCCAATCTCGCTCCGGCAGCCAGAAGCGGCGGATCAGGCTGCCATTCTCGCCGCAGGATGAGAGGTGAGTATTTTATTTTGGGGGGGGGGGTTTCAGCTGCTGCTAACTGATTCTGAAGCAGCGGACTCAGCACCAGCTCTGAGCTGTAACAAACTTTTTTAGTTAGTGACAGCTCTTTGTAATTAGCGTTGGGAATTTCTGATCCTAACGCTAATTACTCTCTGGTAAGCATAGGGAGTGCAAAGTACAGTAGGCTGGTGCAAAAAAGCGCTAATACTGAATCACTAACAGGTTTTTTAACCCGTTAGCGCTCTGCCTGAATTACCTCCGAATCGCTATCACCTCATTTAAGTTAGCGCTAATGCTCATTTATGTGAGCGCTAACACTAGCGTTAACGAGGTGATAGTGCCAATGTGTATATCATCAATTAAAGATTGAAAGCAGTAGCTGTCGTGCAGTGCGATTTCCATTACAACTCCTTAAACCCGACATATAACATCCTCAACACGCTAAGAATTTTATACACGTGTTGATGTTTCAGAAAGGAAGAAATCCAGACAGCAGCAGGAGAAGCTTCACAGTGAGGTTTCTCCTGCAGCTTTTTGGATTTTTCTTTTGTGAAACACCAACATATGTTAGAGTTACAACAACGCCTGTTTTCAACTTCGGGAAACCCTGGAATAGCGCCTCAAATTTGGATAAAACTGCTTATTTTTATAGAAGAATGCAGTAATAGATTCTCCATTTCTGATCTGTATAAAATAGTACCTCCATAGGATACATAATCACAAAGGTTTGCATGACGTATTTCAGAAAAGTCATATTTACATGCTGTAAATGATTGAAATCTGAATGGAAATTTACACTTTTCTTGAATCCTCAACTGCTTGGATGGGGGTGTGGGGGGGGGGGGGTTACAAAAAAAATGGCAGCCAAGAGGGGAAAAGCAGATGTTATAGTACTGTGTATTACTTCAACAGAATTAAAAAATCCAGGAGAAAACTAGCACCATCTTATGTTTTCTATCAAGAGTGGCAGCGAAATTCTGAGACACAAGAGTTTGGCACAAGGGCTACTACATCCTGACACCATGCCGAACATGTACAATACACAGAGCAGAAGAGGTAAAATTCTCTCCCTCCTTTAGATCAGCACATTATTAAACAGCTGCCTGAGGGGGGTTTGATAGGAAGCATTCATTTAACTTACACCCCCCCTATTCTGGTATCACTTGCTCCCCGGAGACCACTCACACACACCCCTGTCTTGCTTACTCGGCACAACTGCGCGCTCCTGCGGTCTACGTGCTCATAGTGCCCTCACACTCTGCCAGCTTCCTCCCAGCATTCTGCGGCTCTCAGTGTTGCACGTGGGCATCCGACACAAGCTATTAGGAAACCTGCTCCTTCTTAAGGACACGATATAAAAATAGCATCTTTATATAATTTATATGCGGTTATTTTTTTTATAGAAAACGGCTCCTTCTGAGCTTCGCGACATCAGATATATACATCACTACAGTTTTTTATCCGTCTATATAAACACACATATATATGTGCATACATTCATAACTCATCGTATGTATGGCTTAAGTGTTTATGTATCAGCATCATGGTGTTTGATGGTAACATTCATCATTTGAAACGCTGTGATAGCTATACGTGCGAAATCCCTAGATGCCGTATGTTGAATCATCCCCCTCCTCGCACCCTGCATGAGTGCACCTCCCTTTGGCTGTGTACATATCATTTGTAATAAAATCCTGTGTGTGCAATTATCCACAATAACATCATAAAAATCTAACTGTACAGTGCGTCACGATTAATGTTGCAGGGTTTCCACTGGTTACTGTATCAGCAACGGCGTAGATATGCCTACAGCATGATGTATGTATGTGTATTTATACATGTTTATATATATATATTGTATATTCCTGTATCTATATACACACACTCCACTATACAAAGATAGATAGATAAGTAGATAGATAGATACTAGATAGATAAGTAGATAGATAGATAAGTAGATAGTAAGATACTAGATAGATGATAGATAGATACTAGATCGATAGATAGATAAGTAGATCGATAGATAGATACCAGATAGATAAGTAGATAGATAAGTAGATCGATAGATGATCGATAAGTAGATATATAGATAAGTAGATAGATAAGTAGATCGATAGATGATAGATAAGTAGATAGATAGATAAGTAGATCGATAGATGATAGATAAGTAGATAGATAGATAAGTAGATCGATAGATGATAGATAAGTAGATCGATAGATGATAGATAAGTAGATAGATAGATAAGTAGATAGTAAGATACTAGATAGATGATAGATACTAGATCGATAGATAGATATCTATCTATCATCTATCTAGTATCTTACTATCTACTTATCTATCTATCTACTTATCTATCATCTATCGATCTACTTATCTATCTATCGATCTAGTATCTAAGTAGATCGATAGATAGATAGATAAGTAGATCGATAGATAGATACCAGATAGATACGTAGATCGATAGATGATAGATAAGTAGATCGATAGATAGATACCAGATAGATAAGTAGATCGATAGATGATAGATAAGTAGATCGATAGATGATAGATAAGTAGATCGATAGATGATAGATAAGTAGATCGATAGATGATAGATAAGTAGATAGATAGATACTAGATATATATCGATAGATAGATGATAGATAAGTAGATCAATAGATAAGTAGATCAGTAGATCGATCGATAGATGAGTAAATCGATAGATAAGTAGATCGATAGATAAGTAGATCGATAGATAGATACTAGATAGATAGATAAGTAGATAGATAAGTAGATAGATACTAGATAGATAAGTAGATCGATAGATGATAGATAAGTAGATAGATGATAGATAAGTAGATAGATACTAGATAGATGATTGATAGATAGATAAGTAGATAGATAGATACTAGATAGATGATAGATAAGTAGATCGAAAGATACTAGATATATATCGATAGATATATAGATACTAGATAGATGATAGATAAGTAGATCGATAGATAAGTAGATCGCTAGATAGATACTAGCTAGATGATAGATACTAGCTAGATACTAGCTAGATACTAGATAGATACTAGATAGATAAGTAGATAGATAAGTAGATACTAGATAGATAAGTAGATGGATAAGTAGATAGATGATAGATAGGTAGATAGATAAGTAGATAAAGTAGATAGATAGATAAGTAGATAGATACTAGATAGATAAGTAGATAAAGTAGATAGATAGATACTAGATAGATGATAGATAGATAAGTAGATAAAGTAGATAGATGATAGATAAGTAGATAGATACTAGATAGATAAGTAGATAAAGTTGATAGATAGATACTAGATAGATGATAGATAGATAAGTAGATAGATACTAGATAGATACTAGATAGATAAGTAGATAGATAGATAAGTAGATAGATACTAGATAGATTAGTAGATAGATACTAGATAGATACTAGATAGATGATAGATAAGTAGATATATAAGTAGATAGATAAGTAGATGGATAAGTAGATAGATGATAGATAGGTAGATAGATAAGTAGATAAAGTGGATAGATGATAGATAAGTAGATAGATACTAGATAGATAAGTAGATAAAGTAGATAGATAGATGATAGATAGATACTAGATAGATGATAGATAAGTAGATAGATACTAGATAGATACTAGATAGATAAGTAGATAGATAAGTAGATAGATACTAGATAGATAGATAAGTAGATAATGATAGATAAGTAGATAGATACTAGATAGATAGATAAGTAGATCGATATATGATAGATAGATAAGTAGATAATGATAGATAAGTAGATAGATAGATACTAGATAGATAGATAAGTAGATCGATAGATGGTAGATAGATGATAGATAAGTAGATAGATGGATGATAGATAGATGGTTGATAGATATCTAAGTAGATAGATACTAGATAGATGATAGATAGATAAGTATATCGATAGATAAGTAGATAGATAGATGATAGATAAGTAGATAGATAAGTAGATCGATAGATACTAGATAGATGATAAGTAGATAGATAGATACTAGATAGATGATAGATAAGTAGATAGATACTAGATAGATGATAGATAGATACTAGATTGATAGATGAGTAGATCGATAGATAGATACTAGATAGATAAGTAGATAGATGATAGATAAGTAGATAGATACAGTTGTGTTCAAAATTATTCAACCCCCAATGCTGTAAAGGGTTTTAGGGAATTTAGTGTACATTTGTAATTGTATTCAGAATAAAATCCTACAAGGACTTTTTAAAGAACCCTATGCAACTAAAATGACATCAATTGGTTTTGTAATACAGTAGTAAATGTTTCTTTTGTGAATTCTTCATTGGCACAATTATTCAACCCCCTAAAGACTACCACTCTGAAGCACAGAGGTTCATTCAAGTGTTTTCAATTAGGTATTGAAAACACCTGTGGATGTCACGGAGCAGCAATAAAGCATAATAAGCACCAATTAGGCAGCTTTAAAATGACTGTGATACTCAGCTCCTTCTAGACATTTACTGGTGTGGTTACAAACATGGTGAAGTCAAGAGAATGGTCCAGGAAGACAAGAGAAGAGGTGATTATTCTTCACAGGAAGGGCAATGGCTATAA
The DNA here is from genome assembly GCA_009667805.1 of Leptobrachium leishanense. Taxonomy (NCBI): domain Eukaryota; kingdom Metazoa; phylum Chordata; class Amphibia; order Anura; family Megophryidae; genus Leptobrachium; species Leptobrachium leishanense. The sequence goes on along the minus strand of CM019064.1, from coordinate 238,263,401 downwards.
GAAGATTGCAAAGATGTTAAACATACCAAGAGAGACCATAGGAAGCATCATTCGCAAATTCAAGGCAAAGGGCACTGTTGAAACGCTACCTGGTCGTGGCAGAAAGAAGATGCTGACTTCGAATGCTGTGCGCTACCTGAAGCGTAGAGTGGAGAAAAGTCCCCGTGTGACTGCTGAGGAACTGAGAAAAAATTTGTCAGATGTGGGTACTGAAGTTTCAGCTCAGACAATACGGCGCACACTGCGTAATGAAGGCCTCCATGCCAGAACTCTCAGGCGCACCCCCTTGCTGTCTCCAAAGAATAAGAGCGTCGACTGCAGTATGCCAAAAGTCATGTGGACAAACCACAGAAGTTTTGGGATAAGTGGTCTGTGGACTGATGAAACAAAATTAGAACTGTTTGGGCCCATGGATCAACGCTATGTTTGGAGGAGGAAGAACAAGGCCTATGAAGAAAAGAACACTTGCCTACTGTGAAGCATGCGCGGGGGTCAATCATGCTTTGGGGCTGTTTTGCTTCTGCAGGTACAGGGAAGCTTCAGGTTGTGCAGTGTGGTACCATGAATTCTCTTCAGTACCAGGAGATATTGGATGACAATGTGATGCAGTCCGTCACAAAACCTGAGGCTTGGGAGACGTTGGCCTTTCAACAGGACAATGATCCCAAGCATACCTCCAAGTCCACTAGAGCATGGTTGCAGATTAAAGGCTGGAACATTTTGGAGTGGCCATCGCAGTCACCTGACTTAAATCCGATTGAGAACCTCTGGTGGGACTTAAAGAAAGCAGTTGCAATGCGCAAGCCTAAGAATGTGACTGAACTGGAGGCTTTTGCCCATGATGAATGGGTGAAGATACCCGTAGATCGCTGCAAGACACTTGTGTCAAGTTATGCTTCACGTTTAAAAGCTGTTATAACTGTAAAAGTATGTTGTACTAAGTACTAAGATTGAATGTCACTTGGGGGTTGAATAAAACTGATAATGATGTGAGCACAAAAAAGACATTTGTGGTTATTTCATTATAAATGTTATGTTATATTTGTCTGACCTACACGTGCCTCTTTGATTTAATTGTAAGCAAGATGACTGAATGATCAAAATCAATGTCAAACTGGCCAAAACACTCAATTTCAGTGGGGGTTGAATAATTTTGAACACAATTGTAGATAAGTAGATAGATGATAGATAAGTAGATATATAGATGATAGATTGATAGCTAGATCTAGTATCTATCTATCTCCTAGATTGTGAGTTCCTACGGGAATAGGGCCCTCATCTCCTCCTGTACTGTTTGTCAAATGTTGTTCAATGTATTGTAACCCTGTCTATACTGTGATATTGTACAGTGCTGCAGAATATGCTGGCACTTTATAAATAAAGAATAATAATAATAATAATAATAATACTAGATAGATGATAGATAAGTAGATCGATAGATAGATAAGTAGATCGATAGACAAGTAGATCGATAGATACTAGATAGATAGATAAGTAGATAGATATATACTAGATAGATGATAGATACTAGATTGATGGATGAGTAGATCGATAGATAGATACTAGATAGACAGATGATAGATAAGTAGATAGATAGATGATAGATAAGTAGATATATAGATGATAGATAGATACTGGATAGATAGATAAGTAGATAAGTAGATCGATAGATAGATAAGTAGATAGATACTAGATAGATAAGTAGATAGATACTAGATAGATGATAGATAAGTAGATAGATACTGGATAGATGATAGATAGATAAGTAGATAAGTAGATCGATAGATAAGTAGATAGATACTAGATAGATGATAGATAGATAAGTAGATAGATACTAGATAGATAAGTAGATAGATACTAGATAGATGATAGATAAGTAGATAGATACTGGATAGATGATAGATAAGTAGATAGATAAGTAGATCGATAGATAAGTAGATAGATACTAGATAGATAAGTAGATAGATACTAGATAGATACTAGATAGATGATAGATAGATAAGTAGATAGATACTGGATAGATGATAGATAAGTAGATAGATAAGTAGATCGATAGATAAGTAGATAGATACTCGATAGATGATCGATAGATAAGTAGATAGATAGATACTAGATAGATACTAGATAGATGATAGATAGATAAGTAGATAGATAAGTAGATAGATACTAGATAGATGATAGATAAGTAGATAGATAGATAAGTAGATCGATAGATGATAGATAAGTAGATAGATACTAGATAGATACTAGATAGATACTAGATAGATGATAGATAGATAAGTAGATAGATACTAGATAGATACTAGATAGATACTAGATAGATGATAGATAAGTAGATAGATACTAGATAGATAAGTAGATAGATACTAGATAGATGATAGATAAGTAGATAGATACTAGATAGATGATAGATAGATAAGTAGATAGATAGATAGATAGATACTCAGATAAATTTACGGAATTAAAAACTAAAAAAAACACGAAACCAGACAGACAGGCAAGCAGACAAACATACAAGGAGATGTAGATAGGATAGATAGACACATAAATAAGACACATATGACAGTTTTAGATGATATGTACACAATGTCTTGATGTAAAGGAAACACAGTGACAAAAGTCTTAAATTAATGTACAGAACAATAGTGTTGGAATCTCACAGAAATTACCTCATGGAATCAATGTGTCAACATTTAAACCATCCAAAATGTTGCTAGGGTATAGGTCTGTGTGATGTAATTTACGAAGGACCCTGATACCAGTGGAAGGATGTCATATTCATAATACAAGACCCAAAACTGTTTTTTTTTCTCTTGTCTTTATCACATTTCCTTAAATTATTGTTTTTAAATGTAGAACAAAGTACATCTGTATGAATTTGTAACTACAGGGGCCTGTCGTGGCCACATAAGTCACATGGGCTTTTATTGAATAAGGGCTCTATTCCAACCTTGATGTTTTGTATAATGGCTCCAGCTGCAAGCTTTGCTTTTCGCTTCGGTCGTTGCAGCAGGTTACTGTACTTTATTGGGCCCTTATACTTTGTATATGAGCACTTAATTAGTGGCAAGAATGAGACGAATGAGCTATTCCGAAATTGCTCGTTCTTCTCTTCTGGAGCCTGTATCTCTGAAAGAACTAGTGACTGCCAGAACCTGGTGATAAGTGATTTTGCAAAATCACTTAACACATTAAAATAAACCCCTCGTTTAATCCCATAGCTATCGCTGATCCCACGTTGAAGAAGGTGGTGCAATCTGCAGCCACCTCTCACCATACTCCGTGGAAATATGGGACCAAAAAGTTCTCAGTGTCATTGTGCTTCCTCTCTGGCTCCTTCGTATTCCCAGTTGGCTACACGGAGTCCTAAGGACTCCCGAAGATGATATCAGCAGTGCTGCCATTATCTGCGGCTCCCGATTATCCTGACTTGAGCTGTTAGTTCAGCAGCTGTATCGAAATGGGCATGGTAGCAGAAAGCCTGTAAGGAATATCAGTCCACAGCAATTTTGTCCCTTAACATTTCTCTGTTACTGGCAGCCTTGGAATAGGACCATAAGTATCTAAAGTGGTATGATGATCTATCTGCGAGTTCCTATGAGGGAACTGCTGCTCCTAAACAAATGAAGTCACTAAGCACTGCTGCAGCCCAGCAGAGCTGTGATCTGAACACTATTGTAATTATTAGAACTTACACTTGACAGCAAGTGCGGGTTGATATTCATGTCACCCAAAATTAAGTTGCAGTCGGAAAATGGAAAGTAAATTAGCCTAGTGCAGCTCAGACACGAGGGACTAAAGCAAACATTTCAAATGTTGAAAAGCATAGTCCAGACCCATCGCGATGCAAATGCAATTTTTTTTTCTTATTACTAAATTCGCAATGGTGTCAAAAATCTGATTTGTTTTGTCATTATGGGGGTATTGCGTTTAGAATGATGTAATTTGGTGGCTTGTATAGTCATTGACAGCCACTTGGCAATCTTATCGTGTTGGAGGTATGGAATAATGGGTATTATTATCTGATATAAAATTTTGTCTGATATAAAAATTTTAAGTGCTTTTCTCTTTCTCTGGTGACATAGTTTGGTTAGCGAACTATGTGATTGACCATTACTAAATTTCCCAATAAGAAAACAGCCAAGCTTGTTCACTAGGCCTATCACTGACATGGTTTTTCTGATCCCTTAGTGATTGAAAGCAGGTTTCAATATAGTAATTAACAGTTGGTAAACACATACTACAAGATAAAGTCCTCAAGATAAAATGGTTTTAGCCTTTTACATGTCATTCCAGTCTGTGGTTAGTGTATGTTATTGACTGTATTGTGATCTTGATCGACTGGATTGTGATTGGTCGTAATGTGAAAAACTGCTTTTATATTGGCTGTATTGGAAGTGAACCATTGAAAGAAATCACCCACATATCCCCTGTTCGAATATCTGAGGTAGACAGATTTTTTAAAGCTATTTTATTAATTTATGGCTTGTTTCGAGACATTCTTTCACATCGTTACAAAGTTTTGGATTTTCACTTCCACCTTGTGAACCTTCTTGGCAGAGATTTATGCACGACCTTCTTTGTCGTTCATCTGGGCAATGGTGAGGATCGAGCCTTGGGGCCTGACTAATACCCAGGGAAGACATTTCTAATACTTTCACACAGTTCTGGCGGGTGAGAAATGTTTAAATCCTGCATCACCTGCTCAGGATTACCACTGAGCCTCTTAAAGAAATGCCAGCTTCCTTGCCAGGTTCACAACTAAAAGGCATGTACGTTGTGACCTTCAGATGTCTCTCCAGCCGTCCTGCCAGTTTCGTCCTAAGTCACAGCGCCCCCTCAGATATCCTTCCAAGGAGTCCTGTCACTTTGACATTCAATCGCACACTCACATAACAAATTAAGGAGCCTGTTGATCCAGGACCTTGCTCTAGTTACAGAGTCAACAGAATCCTGCACCTCCACCACTGGGTCATAAAGGGCCTGGGATTCCCTTTGCCTTTTGACCTTTTTAAATACAACCTTTCACTCAAAAAATTAAAGGGCTTTCTTGTAATCAATGCAGTCTGATAAAATAAGTATTTTAGCAAATTAAACTATCAGGGTTATTCAAAGAGATCCGAATTACGGCCGAAAGGTAACCGAACAGTGAAATTCAGCGTACGGTTACCTTTCCTGGCCATTCGGCTATCAACAGAGCAGGCAGTTCGCCAAATGTTGGCGAATTGCCTGCACATACGGTGCCTGTTCGTTGCCTGTTCAAGGGCAGTGAAATCCCCATAGAGAAGCAATTCAGAGCTATTCAGAGAACAAAAACCAGCAGTGAAAAGTTGTCGAATTGCCCTGCTGTTCGGTGGTTTCATTCGACGGGTTTATTTAGGCGATTCCCATAGGCTTCAATGTTAAAATATTCCCGTTTTAGTTCAATATCTAATAAACCGTTAATTATAATATTCTCTTTTATTTATAGATTTTTTTAGGATCTTTTCACCATTTTTGGGGATTTTTTGCAACCATTTTTTTTTTTAAACGTTTTTTCTTTTTTTCTGTAACAGCCCTTTTTATTATCACTCATTGGATCTTATATGTAAATTTCAAGACATTTTTGCTCAGTAGTTTCTTTGCAAACAGCGTTTCACTTTTCAAACATTCAAGCGTACTGTTTTGTTAATTTTTACTTCATTTGTCTGCGGTGTCGGCTTTTTCCGGCGGCTGCTCTGCGCTGTGATCGGCGGCTGCTCGGGATTTTCCGGCTTGTTCGGCGGGGTTAATCTTTTCGATTCTCTTTGAATAACCCTGTATATTTAGTTAACTTCTACCTACAAGGAATTCATCTTATTTATTCAGCACAAGTCAAGATCCCTTGTTCACAGTATGGGGGTGGGTGTTTCTGCTGTTCTGTGCATATCATTTAGTGTTAAACACTAAGGGCCCTATTACAATCTTCGCGCAAACGTTTGCGCCTGCGCAAAAAAAACATTAACGCAAGGGGCAAAACCCTTTGCGCTGAGTGTCGAATAACATTGTCAGCACAACAAACGCGCGTATACGTCTACCACGGGTGAACCTGTGCGAACCCTGCGCGAGCTTACTGTATTGCGCGTGTCCTATACTTAACATTGTGAGTGCAAATGCGTTTGTGCGCTGGTACGCGGATGGTATCACAATCTATGCGCAGTTTGTAACGCATAGCCTTTGCGCGCATAATTTTAGCAACGCCTAAAAGGTGGTGTTAATGGCAAATTCTATCAACCTGGCCGAAACCAAATACACCAACACAAAAAAAAAATGCAGCAAAGTATAGTTACACATTCTACACATACCAAACCAATAAATTTTAGAAGTTGTGTGTACATCTATTATTGCTGCAGCATATATGCGCAGATTGACTTTGACAGGTGCAAAAAGTTAACGTGAGATAATTGTGGTTCTTAATTCTGATTGGCTGAATCGCGTAAAAAAACTGTCCGCACACTGATTTCTGCTCGCAACGTTACTGTGTGCGCATTTGTGCACGTCCGTTTAACGCGCGTTATTGCTAGGCGGATGAAAAAATGCGCAAGGATTGTAATTCCAGCGTTGATTTACGCGCGATAACATTTAACGCTTGGCGCACAAATTCAAGCGTTGCGCGAGCGTTTTAACGTGAAGATTGTAATAGGGTCCTACATCTCTACAGATTATTTTACTGACCTATTTTGTTTTTTTGCAAAGAATGTTAAAAATCTCCTTATTTTGCAAGTCTTTTCTCAGCTTCAAACAGAATATATTCTATTTTACAAATGAACATTACAAAAATATCCATTTAAAAAAAAACAGGATCAAATTTGGGGAAAGAAACCTAATGAGCGGCTTCATTTGCTGCACATCACATCACTTTATAATGGTTTCCATGTCCCTTGCAAAGTTTAAGTTAGAAAATACTTACAAGTCATTTAGATTAATCCGGGTTATTTACTACAGCAGAATCTGTGATAAATTGAATAAGAGATAGAATAATTTGGCATAAAAGTCTATTTATCCATTTACTTACAATTTAGTAAACAGCTCCGTCAGTGAATCATCATTAATTTAATTCAGCAATTGAGCACTACGAGCACCCAATGCACCAATGGCATTCAATCCCACAAACAGCATTACCAGAAAGAGAAAAATATACAAAATACAACTTTCTAAAACTTTATTTAAAAAAAAAAATCCATTTCTGAAAATTAAAGGAAGCACACCTGAGAAAAACTTCAGCTATGGCACCAAAAATATACAAGTCTATTCAAAGAAAGGTGAAAACCATGTGAATTGTCAGGAGAAGAGAACAATCGAGACCAGGAGTCAGCAACCTTGGCTCCCTGATGTTTTGGAAACTACATGTCCCATGTGGCTCAGTCAGTCTAATGGGTGACTGAGCATCATGGGAGATGTAGTTCTGACTGGGTGGAGTGGAGGTGGAGTAGAGGTAACATCACTGCTCTGCATGGAGAGAGCCTGTGGAGTCATGGGTTCGATCCCGATGAGCACCTCTCCAGTAAGTGTCCTTGGGCAAGACACCTAACGGTACATACTCGCCACCCAGGACATACTTGAAAACGAGAGAAATCTCAATGTATCCTTCCTGGTAAAATACTTTCTCAAAAAAAATATATATATATCTCGGAGTCAAGGCTGCAGACCCCTGATCTAGACCAAATAGCTGATTTGGAAAGTGAGATAAATGGGTGAATTTTTCTGGTTTGGCTATTTTGACCAAGAATTTTTACTTCTTCAGTCATTCTCCTGAGTTTCACCTTTCTTTGAATAGACCTGATAGAGTGACTTATGTAGTGAATAAAGGTGCTTTCCTGGACCCATACTTGAGTGCCCAGTCCTTCTATGGTTTTTGGAAAACAGAACTGGAGTCAGTTCTCCAAAACACACACTAGAGAAGAAAAAAGTAAACTGAACAGCACAAGACAGCCATTATGCGTGCAGACCAATCAAAATGCCAAATAATAACTTCTACTACACAATAATATAACACTTTATGCATTTAGTGGCACGAATCAACTTTGATCTGCCGACCAAAATATATAACTGACTAGCATTTGACAAGTACCCCTAGGAACAAGTTGTCGCCCATGTTTATGAATTGAATTGAAGATATCTTTCTTTGCCCTGATGAAGTCCAGTTTATGTTTGGACGAAACGCGTTGGCTTTTATATTCTTTTTCAATTATTTTTTTTTTACCACAACTGGAACCAGCTTGGCGTATACTTCCTGTGATGTCGGGGTGTTCAGTCTGGCTGTACTTATCCGAGGGAGTGGTAACTAAGCTATATGCACACAATTTCTTGTATTCTGTGATCTAAAAGGGGGCCTTTATGTACCTGATTTGAATGTCTTACTGCACCATGATGTGTTATTTTGTCTCTTTATAGAGCTCATTCCCCAATTTTTCGTTTTACATTTAATATATCATCGGCGCCATTAGGAAGAGACGCTTGGGTAGAGAGATACGCTAAAAGATATGTATTATACTGTTGTGTGACCACACGTTTTTGTTTACCTAAACTAACTAGGCTAGGCGAATGCCTTGAAAAAATAGAACAATACAGTCCAGTTGTAGAAAACCAGAATCCTTTAACATGGAACAAAGAGTGGCCAGCTACATCAGTCCCTGAAGCCCAGGAATGGCCTATACAGTCTGCTGACATTTTATTTATTTCTAAATGGATTAACAGATTTATGAGCATAGAGCATGATGTTTCCCAGCTTGCGTGTGACCCTACATTTCCAACTAGCATCGTAAAGGGGATATCTGCAGATATTAACAGACACTCAGACAAGAAACCTCTCACACTAAGACCCGAAGAGCATATTCACACAAGGCAGAGCTGGAATGAAAACAGACCCCGATGAAACTTCCCAAGAGAAAGGTCTAAACTCATTTGTCAGACAGTATAAAAACTATATCCCCCAACTTTATCCAAATCGTAACTCTAAGGCTAGGGTCAGACAACTGCATTTTTCACACCGTCTGTAAAAAAGTGGACGTGCTTTTTCACGGAATACACGACAGCGGTCATTCGATGCGCAATTACGGCCGTGATTTGTTACGGATCCAAACCAGGAAACTTTGGTTGTCAAGACGTTATGGTGGCCGGACATGAGCAGCGTCTGACGTCTCCTAATCACGCACACACGCCGCTATGCGGACGCAGCGCACTCTGTACGTCAGTACTAGCGGTTCGACGTTCTTGCAAAAACACGTTCGTTTGCCGGTTGCGTTGCACGCCCGAACTTTCGTGCGTCCGTACTTCGTGTGTGGGCCTGCGTTGGACGTCATTTGCTGCTACCACGGCCATAATAAAGTGCGGCTAAACGCACGTTCGCACTGCGTCCGTCTGACCCCAGCCTAAATCAGTAGTTCCCAACCTCGGGCCTCAGGTACCCCTAAGGCCCCATTCACGCTAAGCGATTTATCGCGCCGTTTTTGCCGCGATATCGTGCATATTTCCACGCGATATCGCGCTATGTGGCTTCTCCAATGCATTTCAATGGAGCTGTTCACATCTCAGGCCGCGTTCACACTGAGCGACATGAAAATCATGTGTTTTTCCACTCGGTTTTCATATTCGCGACATTGAGCGATATTGTGCGATAATATCGCACAATATCGCCGTTATGCGCGATATTGCACAACACCACCAATGCAAATCACAAATCAGAAATCGCGAAAAAAGGCTCATGTACCAGCGACAATCTACAGCGACGAGCTAAAGGCGACATCGACATGTGAACAGCTCCATTGAAATGTATTGGAGAAGCTACATAGAGAGATATCGCGTGGAAATAGGTGCGATATCGCGGCGAAAAACGCGCAATAAAACGCTCAGTGTGAACGGAGCCTTTCAGCTCAATGTCACCTGTAGCTCGTCACTGTAGGTTGTCGCTGGTACATGACCCTTTTTTTGCGATTTGCGATTTCGCAATTTGCATCAATTGTGTTGCGCAATATCGCGCATAACGGCGAAAGTTAACCACAGCTAGGAACTGGTGCTAACTGACTCTGCGGAATCAGTCAGCACCAGCTGAAACCCCCCCCAAATCACATACTCGCCTCCCATCCTGTTGCACGAACGGCAGCTCGATCCGTCGCTTCTTGCCACCAGGAGCAGTGAGAGACTGGGGAAAAATGTCCCCTAGTCTCCCTCTACAAATCACTACGCCGACCTGCCGGATCACACAATGCGAGATCCTGCAGGTCATGTGACCAGCAGCGTTGGCCTTAATGGAGTCCTATGGACTCCATGGAGGGGATGCTCGCGGCGGCGCTTAGTGCTGCCGCAATCATCCCGAGGCTTAGCACAGCATTACGTTGCAGGCTGCTGGTTTAGCGCCTGCACTGTAATATCACACTAAAACGGGGATACTAAGGAGAAACCTGCAGGCACAGGTTTTGCTCCTTAGCATCCCTGTTTTAGCGTGATGATCGTAATATAGCCCCAGGTATCTTATGCCCTTTATAAGCTGGAAAAAGGTTACCTCTACTATTCTTGTTGAAGTAAGCATTCAATGCCTTCAGCTAATACCATCAGTGGTAACGCTAGTGATATTCACATACAGGGTTATTCAGAGAGCGGTGAAAAGCAAAAGAATGACTGGAGAATGGAAAATTCTAGGTCAAAATAGCCGATTTGGAAAGTGAGATGAATGTGAGAATTTTTCTGGTTTGGATATTTTGACCTAGAATTTTCCATTCTCCAGTCATTCTCCTGCTTTTCACCTCTCTTTGAATAACCCTGTTAATTTTCTTCCAGCACCCGGGAGAATATTGATAAACTTGGAAGGCCTTGTTATTTTACAAGCACCTAAAACACACAGGGTTATTCAGAGAGCGTGAAAAGCAGGAGAATGACTGGAGAATGAAAAATTCTAGGTCAAAATAGCCGATTTGGAAAGTGAGATGAAAGGGAGAATTTTTCTGGTTTGGCTATTTTGACCTAGAATTTTTCATTCTCCAGCCATTCTCCAGTCATTCTCCTGCTTTTCACCTCTCTTTGAATAACCCTGACAGTATTAGTTGGATTTCTGCAAACATTCTGGTTTCCTTGCAATAGAGGGATTGATTTCAACCAATTTTTCGGTGTATGTTTCCTAGATAAAGTTCACATGTGGTCAGTCTGTGTTCCAAAGAATGCATGGTTGTTTGAAGACTCAAGCATTTATTTCAAACCAGAGAATATGGAAACATTTATTAAGAGGCAATAAAACCTCATTTGTTAGTAAATTCTTTTCATTTATATCTTATACTATGAAGCCGACTCATTCAACTAAACAGGAAGTTGTGGTTGTGCGGCGTAACACAGGGCATAAAGAGCGGCCAGCAAGGCTTTCATCATTAGTTCACATGTTTCACATCTCCCTTTAGTTCATGGAAGCAATCCAAGACATTATATACATATATCTATATGCATATTTAGAAACACTGGCTGCTCAAGGCAGGAAAGGTCTGGACATACAATCTGGAGGCTACTGAGCATACTGTATTACAGCGAATGTGAGACTTCAGTTAAGACTCCATCTGTATGTAGTGTTACTGTACTTTTGTGTGTACTATGCTTTGTACAGAAAGAGCACTGACAGCCTCAGAATAATGAACTAGGTAAAAATACTAGCCACAAAAAACTGGCATTATGGGATTTCATCCTTAATAGTAGAAAAAAATATATTTGAAACAAAAATCTAAATTCTTTCATTCCTTGATGAAGAGGAAAGTGCGATCCACCACCTCCTCTTATTGAGTACAAATATTATACAATGTCTTTCCACCAGTTCTTCCGGTCAGGGCCGGCCCAAGCCACTGTGCTGCCTGGAGCGAAGGATAAAATGCTGCCCCCCCCCAAAAAAAAACCACGTGACATGTATGAGCGTATCACAGAGAACCACAGCAATAAAACTCACAGTAATGTGCGGTGTGTATGAGTGTATTACAGAGCTCCAGAGCAACAAAACTCACAGTAACATGCCGTGTGTATGAGTATCACAGAGCGCCCCAGATCCCGGCCTCAATGTCACACACACATCCACATCTAGCCGCACTCACACACACATCCAGGCACACAGTCACACATCCAGGCACACAGTCACACATCCAGGCACATATCCAGGCACACAGTCACACAACCACATCCAGGCACACAGTCACACATCCACATCCAGGCACACAGTCACACATCCAGGCACACAGTCACACAACCACATCCAGGCACACAGTCACACATCCACATCCAGGCACACGGTCACACATCCAGGCACAGTCACACATCCACATCCAGGCACAGTCACACATCCACACCAGGCACAGTCACACATCCACATCCAGGCACAGTCACACATCCAGGCACAGTCACAAATCCACATCCAGGCACACAGTCACACATCCAGGCACAGTCACAAATCCACATCCAGGCACACAGTCACACATCCAGGCACAGTCACAAATCCACATCCAGGCACAGTCACACATCCAGGATTCAGTGTCAAAAAAGTTAAACTTTACCTTTTTTTATTAAATATTTATTATCATTTTTCAGCAAAAAGCCTTATATTTTTTAGAACACCTCTTTACATTTTTTGAAGAAATTCCCCCCCAAATTCATATAAAAGTTTTTTTTTTTTTAAATTCTGTAACTGACCTTGTTATTCTTAAATGATCTGCGACACATTTTAAATGGTTTAAACATTAGGAGAGGGGTTTTTTTTTGGGGGGGGGTTGCATTTCAGCGGATTTTGCCAAGACCACATCTCAGGACAGAATCAATATAAACAAACTGCCTTTTTTTTATCGATCAAGCCCAAGACCCTTTTATTTGATGGTATATTTAAAAGTAGCAATGCAGAAGCGATTAGGACAAGATAGTCACCTAAAGTGAAATATATTCAGTTGATGCTAATGTGGTAGTTTGTGGCGGTCTCCCTGCCTCCTGCAGTGCTGGCCCCAAAACCCTGTATGCCAGCAATGCTTGGGGCAAATGCCCGCCCCACCCTCCCCAAACAATCCTTGCCAGTCCACTAACCTCCTCCTCCTGTTTGCTCATTTGGAGATTATAGGGAGTGCGGAGTATCTCCTGATCACTGAGAACAGGAGCAACCATGGAAAGTGAAGAGCTCCTCCTGATAAAACGACAGGGATGATGATGACCTCCTCCGTCCTGATAACAGAAGCAGCCATGGAGGATCATCTCTCCTTGATCAATGGACCAACCATGGCAGAATATGTGGTAACCCCTTCAAGGCCACTCTGTGACTCCAAACTAAGAGACCAATTGCCTGTCTAAACACCAGCACCATGCAAGCCCCTGTCTGCGTCACTTTACATCATTGAGGAGCCCAGAGTGGCTGTGAAGGGGCAGGCGCAGCTCCGCTCGCAGTGGACGCATGCGTGTGGGTCAGGGTGGGCGCGGTCAGAGGAGGGCCATTCATGATGCGCCGACGGTAAATTACATGAAGCTGCGGCGCAACAAAAAATAGGGCATTGCAGCGGCCACAGAGACGGCGAATTCCCGCCCTCAAATTTCCGCCGCCTGGAGCAATTGCTCCGCACTGATCTATCATCGGGCTGGCTCTGCTTCCGGTTAACCTTGCGTGTACATAATCTTGTCTAAGTGTTACTCTACATTCTTCAGGGTCCTAAGGACTCCAAGCGTGTGTATCAGCAGAGATGTGTAACACTGCTGTTCATATTTTGAAAATACAATAAATGCCTAACCCTTCATTTATAATGAGGTGAAAAACCTACATACCTTGAGAAAGGTTTGATTTTATAACCAAAATATTGCATCCCTCCATATAAACCAGCCATTATTACTATGAAAATGGTGTGACCAACATTATCTTTAATATTTGTTGCAATTCCTGTGGGCTGGCTGCTTGGAGATTGCCTTGCAACTCATTGTAAGTGTAACAGATCTCAGCACTCCAACTGAGTTACATTTGCTACTGCCACTCCATTGCAGGACATCCATCCTCCCACCAGCAATCTTTCATGCATTCTTCAGCCCTTAGCCAAAGCTTAAGGACAGGTACAGTAGAAGAGTGGTTATAGCATTCCCCAGACATGAGGCAGCACTAGGCACTGGGGTAAAACAGAGAGAGTTTAATGAAACATATGAAGCAAATACATACAGTGCAAGGCAGGACCTGGATACCAATGGAAGAGGACACCCTGGTGCCCCACCCCTCTTCCTCTGGTGATCCACAGTCCGCAGCCATAGTCCAATTTTAATTGTTTAATCATGAAGCAATAGAGGGCCATACAATCACAGTTTGAGCATCATACTGTCTGAATGAGTTATATAATGGATAATAAATAGCAAAAGCACACAACAGTCTGACAGAGCAGCAATGCTTGTCTGGCAAACAAAGGCCACTCAAACCTGTCACAGCTGTAAATTATGTTCTATATGAGGGGGCTCGGAAAGGGCTCTACTGACGCACACACAGTAATGACATTAGCAATAATAAGAGTAATATATATACATGAACAGTAACAATATTAACACATAACATATACAACCTGTAACCTTACAGACACAGGGTGACTTGGACACAGGAGGGGGGGCAATATGATACACCAAATCCAACAGAGCCCCACAGTCTCACACCTCCAAAAAGCAATATTGGGTCCAGCTACCCCAAGTTCCAAGCGACCACCATCAGCGTAAGATATTATATTGGACAAGTGTGATATCAAGTATTGATACTAACTTACATAAGAAGTGGTACACACTTGAGCAGCTGGGCTTTACCATAGTTATCATATATGCTTTTCCCCTTGTCAGTTAGCGCTGGGATGAGTCATTTGGTCTACTTCTACTACTGTGTCCTGAAAAAGCTTAGATTCCAATGCTGTATCTTGAACCCCAGTGTGATACCCATGTTACCACAGGAGGTATCACACAGGAACAGAAATCAAAATGCCAGACAAGTCAGAGACATACCACATAATTACAGAAAACAACACACAAAAATAGGGAGGATCCACTAAATGGTCCACATTGCTCTGAAGTGTAGGATCCACAAATGACTTGCAAAAAAATGGAACGAGCTGACACTTGTTTAACCAGTTTATTGGGCGCTATATCCTTTGTCTCAACCTACCTATGTCTTGGTCATAAAAGAAAAGGAATGAGCCAGTACTCAGCCCAAGAACATGTCTAGTTTATGATCCATGGCAACAGCAGCAATGTTTTATCTCCACAGGGTTTTTTGTTTTTTTTAAATGTAGTTTTTATTAAGAAATAATTGTCATACATAAATCAAGCAAATATAGGTATAACATTTGTAGAAAATGGGGGATAGAGGGGGGAAGGAGAGTGGAGGGGTTGCCCAAACCCAGAGAAGAGAGGTGAGAAAGAGGGAGAGATGGAGAAAAGAGAAAGTAGGGAATGTACAGTGATTTAGATAATTGCAACAGTTTTCATATTAACATCATCGATCTACAAGGCTAGAAGAGCCAACCAAAACCCCAAAACTGTATAAGAAAAGGGAGATCCGTTTCAAACTGAGCCCATCTGTTCTATCCAAGGTGTCCATGTTTTATAATAGGCTGAGAGTGTGTGGTGTGTAGTGGCTGTGAGTTCATCCATCAGTTGGGCATCCCTGATTTTAGGTAAAATTTTTGAGAATGGAGGGATCGACGGGCAGTTCCAATGTTCCGCGAGAACGCGGCGGGCTGCAAGGGTTATCTTGGCCAACAATTTGTTTTCATGTCGCGACAAATCTGGGAAGGGCCTGGACAACAAGTAAGCCCATGGATCCATTGGCGTTTCTCTCGATAATATTGCCTGTAGTAGAGTGCGCGTTTGGTCCCAAAATCGTTGGACCTCAGAACAAAACCACCACATATGGGCGTATGTACCCCGAAGTCCACATCCTCTCCAGCAAAGATCAGGGGTCTGTAGGGACATGTGCGAAACTTGGACAGGAGTGGTGTACCATCGGAAAATAGTTTTGATCAATTGTTCCTGATGAACCGTGCATACCGAGACATTTCTCATAGCGTCCCAGATATCGCCCCATTCTTCGGCCTCCAGAGTCTCCCCCAAGTCTCTTTCCCAAGCTTGAATGTAGTGGAGTTCTCGCCAGTCGAGAAGGACTGTAAGCTGGTGATAAATTGTAGAGATTAACCCCCTAGGGTAAGAGCCTCGAAGGCACAGTCGTTCAAAGGGAGATGGTGTGGTTAGTGCCGCAGTTTTGATGTGAGGGCGAGTTGTATCTCCACAGTGTTTTGCATCGAGCTTGATAAAAGCTCTCGGAGGCTGAAACGTTGCTGTGCTGGCATTGACTCCATAAACGAAAAGACACATTCTTGGACCAAACCAGTACTGACTCGTTTTTTTCCTAATCACAATTTACAGAGGATAACGTGAACAAAGGGTGTATTTTCCAATAAACTGGTATTTTTGGGTCGGAGAGGGGACCCAGCTTGGCAAACAGGCTGGTTTAGAATGTATGAACTAAGCATGCACTTTGTTAGGTAATACGTGTCCAATCCATATTCGCATTTCTGAACTTAAACCACTATAGTATGACCGTACCTTAAACCTAATAATTCAACTCAGCTATATTAAAATGTTCAATTGTAAAATAATAAGGTACTGGAAAACAGAATTGATGAAAATATCTCAAATACACAATTTTGTTTGCAGACTACGGGCTATATTACACTCTCTGCGCAATTGTGCTCGCGCGGCGGAATTTTTTTTGCGCACGAAAAAAACGCGATCGCACAAAAATTTACGTGGTATTCCGATCCGAGTCCATTTTTTCGTCCGTCAAAATATTTTAGTGCGGAAAAACCACGTTCAAAATTGTGCGCAAAGTACGTTGCGCGCAGAAATCTGTGTTCGGACTGTTTTTTTCACGGGATTCAACCAATCAGAATTAAGAACCACCATTTTCTAACGTTAGGTTGTGCGCCTGTCAAAGTCAATCTGAGTATATATGCTGCAGGAAAAAATAAATAAAGCAATTTATTAATTTTCTTGTTTGGGTATGTGTAGAATGTGTAACTGTACTGTGCTGCATTTTTTATTTTGTGCTGGTGTAATGTAATAGGGCCCTTCATGTACAGTTTTAAAGTTATTAAGGTTTGGGGGGGTTTGTCTTATAAAAGGGAGTCAATTCAAGAATGATCAGTTTGACTGAGTTTGTTATTTTGTGTAAATCTCTTAGATTAACATTTATTTTGCATGTATGGTATTTTACTTCAATAGTGCAAAGTGTCAGTATAGTAAATTTGTATGTGAGTGTGTAAATGTGTCCAGTTGATAAATATGCGTGTGTTATTTTGAGTATATTTCCTATGCGGTGCGTGTCTTCAGTATTTCTCGGAGAAGCATTTGATTAGGCAATGAAACTAGACGATTTTGCTCTTTATAATATTATAGTGATACTGGCTTGAAAGAAAACAAGCAAACACACATATTATATTTGCCTACAGCATTCTTTTAATCACATTTTCAGCCTTCTAAATTAGAATTTGGTTAAATTTGTATCTTTCTGCTAACATCACAAAATGTACTTTTGTCTTGATGCTAAAACTTGACATTGTGCATTATTGCTGAGTCTAAAATCCACCGATACCCCTAAACCCAGCTCTATCACGGATTACCTTAACATGACCCCATTTAATTTATATATAGCATGCTCATTTTTACTTGCCATGTAGAAAACATAGCACGTATTAATCTTAAACCTAATCTGTCATGTGCATGCCCAATTTCCCATTTTAACTAAACCTCTCTGGAGAAAAAAACAATCCTGCTGAGTTTACAGCTCTATATGATTTCATCCATAAATATGGGCATTTTTTCTTTTACTGCTCAGTGCAATGCCCTTAACAAAATTGCAGAGGTACCAAGAAAAGCATAAGGAAATGTTCGATTTAAACAAACAATTTCGCCTGCATATTTTAAAACTTCTTCTACCACATTAAAATACAGCCCTCTGGCTACTGATAAAATGGTCACTAATGGGTCGAAGTAAAAATAATTTTCCATATTGGAAGTTGAGGTAACTTTTTGCTTATGTCGCAAAAATGCAGCCCAAAAAAATCCTCTTAGTTTGCAGACTACATTTAGCTTCATTTGTAAATACGTACATTTTGTGAATTCTTTAAATTGCCTCAAATGCTTTCATACCAATCTGCTTCTTCAAGTTCACAACTCTAAAGACAACTCTAGTATTTTCTAACATCCACGTATCTCTTTATGTGATGCTCTCCAGTGTGAAAAACACCAGGCTTGCCATTTCAAGTCAGATGTTTTTGGCTGAGGCTCTGTCATCATTGTGGTACCTCATGAAATCATTACCACTTGTTATTCTAAGTCGAACAATAACTTGCAGTGCATCTTGGAAAAATTCCAGTCAAATCCACCAACTCCTAGTACTTTTCCAAGTCATAGTCCCTTGATGTCCTCCTCCAGAACATCTGTGCAACAGTGAAACTTTCAAAGCATGAATAGCACTTGGTATCGACACTTGTCATGAAAATACCTTTGATTATGTTGGCCTACCATTATTAACCTGATAGAAGTAACAATTTACCACTGGGTGGGGTAGAAGTTGGAACACAGAGAGCCAGGTTTGAAACCCGATCAGATCATCTCTCCAGAAAGTGTCCTTGGGCAAGATGCCTATGTTACAAGATCGGTTGTGCAGCAGTAACATTTCTGCCCTACATGCATGGAGAAGCTGGTTCGGATCCAGATCAGAACGTGGTCTGACCAACACATCTCACCTCTACAACTGTGGAGAAGCAAGTTCAACCTCACCACCATGTCTCTGCATGAAAACCAAGGAGAAGCAGGTTCTAATCCCAATCAGAACACCTGATCAGCAAATCTCTCATGGAGAAGCAGATCTCTGCCTTACAACTGTGAAGAAAAAGATTCAGCTTCATCATCATGTATTCAACCATGGAAGGCAATTTCAAATCTCAGTCAGTATACCCCATCAGCAAGTGTTCATGGGCAAGACATCTAACATTATCTATATGCCTACCTCACTGTATATCTGATGAGGATTGTATGTTCCCTCAAGAACTGGGTCCCCCAATCATACCATTTCACCCTTGTTAAGTTATGTGTCATCTCCTTGTCCACATATCTTGTATGGCGCTGCGAAATCTGTTGGTACTCTATAAAAAAAGGTTAATAATAATAATAATGAGGATAATATCTTGAGCTGCAGCTCACAGCTTTAATACTAGACTCGGAATAGTACTCAAGAGTATTACTCATTTAGAACAAGTGCTGCTTCCTAAGAATTTACGTTGAATGAACACAGTGCTCAGCGTGTTCCTTCAACCTATCAACTGCACTGCAAAGCTTCTACAAAGATTTGAATAACTTTAGTAGTTTTGCAGTCTAAAGTTTTTGCAAAACTAGTTTCTCCTGCCGATGGGAGAGATCCAGCTGTCCTGGAGTACTCCGTTTTACGAGCTCTTGATTACAGCTGTCCCTGGCTGGGATCCTGAAAGAGTCTGCCGAAGAATTACATTAGTATAATGGCATGATAGTGTGCCACTGCCTGCAATTCTCTAGGGATGCAGTTCCTATTCCTGTATATTATTATTTAATTTTCTATTTGTTAAAGGGACACTGCAGGCCGCACTGATTTTCCATTGAACTTACTGTAAGATAATAAATAAAAAGAAAACATCAACCGTTTTCTGCAGATACCATGACAATTTCCGTTTACCCCGTAGATTCCACAATCACCTATGATATTAAACTAACTCCCGCGGTCACCACGTAATTGCTAGTCAGGAACCTATTACGAAAAACCTCATGCGTCCCTCTTTAACCGTGTTTTTCAAACTCTGGAGTTTTCGCTATAAAAAAGATGTTTCAGGCATTTACAAAACTGTAGAAAAATTGTATATGTTTCATTTTATCCTCTCATTAATGGCTTATTAATTATTGGTGTGAAAGAAAATACCCTTTTCCAATTTACTTAACATAACGACCCAACATGCATCAAACACAAGTGGTGCCTTATGATGATAAAGATATTATTGCCAGGAGAACTCATCCACTTGAAGTTTGAAAACTGAGCTCCGACTTTGTATTTATAGAAGTATTTGTCGGCACATAATCATTTTACTTTGACCACATACATGCCAGATGCATGATCACTGCCCGGCACACCCTCACATGCCAAATCCTTAGAGAGGATTCTATCAACGTTAAGTATTAAAGCAATTCTACTATTCACACATGATACATATAGGGTTGGTAGGACAGCTAAGGGATGTGGGTCCCAGCAATGTAATGTGGCCGGCAATGTCTTGTGGTGGCCAGTAAATAACTAACTGAGCATGTTCAGGGCATCAATCAGCAATGGTGTAACTAAAATAGCGCTAAGCTATATAATACAGATATTAAACACACTTAAGGACATCATATGGTTACAAACAACCAAAAGGGATAACAAATATTACTTTTTGCTGTTCCATATATGTAGAATGCTTAGAAATGCTTCAATTCTCAATGCTGATGGAATAATATATAACAAAAAGACGTTTAAGGTATACATATATAAATATTCCGTTCTTCATATATCTCAAGGCAAATGGATCTACATTATTTTCATGATGGGACAGCATTTCATATTGCTATATTTATTTATTTATTTATTTATAAAGGATTTTACCAGGAAGGATATATTTGAGATTTCTCTTGTTTTCAAGTATGTCCTGGGTTCAAGAACATTGAGTTGTTACAGAAATACAAAATAGTAAAATGCAAGATATTAACAAAAAAAACAAATATACAAATTAACAGAAAATAAATATGGAGAAAATAAAGTCTTTATGTTACATGTTTACAAGTGCATTCCGTATTGAGGTACGTTAATAGGGAAGTCTTAAGGGACTTTAGACTGGGGGAAGATTTGATGGCGTCTGGGAGGTTATTACATAACTGCGGTGCTCTGTAGGAAAATGAGGATCGAGCCACTTTCTTTTTGTATTGTGGTATTGAAAGTAAGGTGCTGGTCCTGGATCTGAGGTTATAGGATGAGGGAACTGCCAGGGAAAGCAGCATATTCAGGTAGGGTGGCAGCTTCCCAGAAAAGCTCTTAAACACCAGGTTGGAAAGGTAAAGGGTGCGTCTAGATTCCAGTGACGGCCAGTTTAGCTCTTTTAACATGTCACAATGGTGGGTCATGTAGTTACATTGTAGCACAAAGCGAGGGAAGAATGAATGGTGAGGGAAGAATAAAAGGCAAATCTTCCTCTCTAGGAAAAAAAGAAATACAAATTTGTAGTGAAACCCTGTAATTCACTGAGTAATACACTATAAATGAATATTATATAGGCTTTAGTATGACGTTTTATATCTTTTTTTTCATGAGTTGAAGATTTGCCTTATATTCTTCTCTCTCCATATGGATATGTGAAACATTGCCTCATCAAGAGGTGGACCCCTTTGCCATCGAATATATGGGAAAATTGAATATTTCAGTTATATTGTAACACTTCTTTTTTTTATATATTTTTCCATCTGTGTAGAAAATATAATCATTAATAAGCATACCATATAGAATGCGGAAACCTATTAATTAATATTTGATGCTCAGGTAATATAACATTTATGTCCGTGAAAGTCAAAATCCACTGATTAAACACAGACATTTCCTAAAACACAGAAAATAAGAACTTGCGGTGTTACGGGTTTTTATTTTGTTTGATTTTTGTCTAAAAGATGCTAAACAAATTTTGAGTCTAAAATATGCCTTTTAGTACTTTTTTGTATATTATACATTAAGACAGTATGTATTTGCGACCTTCCATTTTTGAAAAATATTTTTTCTTGGCCAAAACGTTTAACACAACGGGGATGTAGTTTTCTGGTTAACTGTAATGTGCCGATATGTATCCATGCCTTAATAAACTGCAGCATGGAAGGACACAGCTTTGATATCTAGCATTGTAATTAGTTGTATAATGATGTATTCATTATTTTACCTTGTATAGCTGCATTGCAGATATGATATGGCATGGGTAAGCAATAAGCATATGTGTAGCATGGAGATAGCTGAGGCTGATCAAGGAGTATAATGTCTTCAGGGCAATTAGAATCTGTAGATTTCTTGTTATCGTGTATTTGGAACTTTGTGGCATTTTTTTGTAGTCCTCTCTTTATCCTCTCCAGTGTCCCCTATCACAGAGTTCTAGGTCTATATTTATTGAGCTAGTCAGACAGCGAAGGGACAATGAGAGAAGGTAGAGGAACGTGTGTGTGAACTATTTTTAGGCCCCTGTGTTCCAGGGCAATAATACCAGCTTGCCTCCTGGGCTGAACATAGAAGTCTAATCAAGGTGTGCCTTGTCCAAAATAAAGTAGTGCCAACACTGGGTATTACTAACCGATTCACTGCCAGAATATGCACATTCGATTTCCACAGTTGGAATAATATCCTTTGCACTTGCATGCATATTTAACCATTTCAGCATGGGAGGGATGCATAGTGATATATTGATAATTTCTATGCAAAATGCATCTACGGGTTGTGTATCCCTTATACAAAATGCTCGGGGGAAGAAGTGGTTTGCATTTTGGAATTTTTCTGAATATTTATATATAACAATGAGATATCTTGAAGATGGAACTCAAATCTCAAAAACAAATTTTGTTTATATTTCATATACACTTTACACATATAGCCTGAAGTTAATTTTATACAATATTATTAATAATTTTGTTCCCTGACACATGAGGTCAGGTGTGGAGTTTTACACTTTTGGTGTCAAGATCAAAAATATTTTGTAGTTTAGAATATTTAGCAATTTGGCATTTCATATTAGGGATACTCAATCTTCATTGTTATTTAACCCATGGGCTGGTGGAATATGTATGAAATAAAAATGACAATGTAATGTTGTGGTCTTATGTAATGTAGCAGGGCAGATTAGTTTTGTAATTTTTTTATAGCACAAGTATCTCTTGAAAGTCTTCCTTGGGTAAAATACTATACGCAATGAAAATAATAGAGCATCAAAAAGAGCTGAATACACAGTCCAAGTAGTTTCCCGCTGCGTTCTCACTTCTTATTTATTATAGCTTCATGGGGTTTTCGTACCAACACACACACTATCAGGGTTATCCAAAGAGATTCGAAAAGTCACCGCACGTTCGGTGACTTTTCGTTCTCTTCAATTCGGTTCCTTTTGCCGATTGCATTTCGGTGACCCTGCGGTGTATTCAGCAAGCACCACAGGGTCCCCGAATTGCAGGGAAAAGCTGCCGCAAACCTGACGAAAACTAACCGAATGCATGCTGAAAACAAGCAAAAACATCTGGATTAACCTTCGCAAAAGCCGAACAGGAGCCGAACATGAGCCGAATCACACAGAGCCGAAGCAGCTGTGACGTAGAGGAGGCAGTGAATAAATTAGAAAAACCATTTGTATGAATCTGGGAAAATGAAACGCTGTTTGCAAAGAAACTACTGAGCGAAAATGTCTGAAATTTTCACAGGAGGTCCAGGGAATGATAATAAAGAGGGCTGTTACAAAAAAAATAAGTAAACTGAAAAAAATCAAAAAAAAATCGGACTTTTTAAAAAAAAATAAAAAAAATCTGAAAAATGCTTAAAGTATCCTAAAAAATCTATAAATAAAGAGACTTTTTGCTGCAGAATTTTATAATGAACGGTTTATTAGATATTGAATTAAAATGGAATATTTTTAACATTGAAGCCTATGGGATTCTCCTGAATAAATTTGCCGAATTAAACACCGAATGGCAGGACATTAGGGGAACCTTTCACTGCTGGTTTGTGTTCTCTGAATAGCGAAGCAGTGCTTTATCATGGGGATTTCACTGCCCTCGAACAGGAACCGAACAGGCACCGTATGTTCAGGCAATTCGCCAGGATTTGGCGAATTGCCTGCTCTCTGGATAGCCGAATGGCCAGGAAAGGTAACCGAACGCTGATTTTCAGCGTTCGGTTACCTTTCTCAAGCAATTCGGATCTCTTTGGATAACCCTGTATAATGGGACCCTCTCCACCAACCTGTACAAGACCATGTAAAGCATGTACATAACAAGTATATACAAAAAAGGAGATGCCCTTAAAAAGTGACTCTTTTTATTTACCTCGATGTACAAATTAAAGCTTTAATGATATCCACACAATCACTTCCCATTAGGTAAACCTCTATCTTCCCAAACACTATCCATACAATTTGCATTTGAACAACAAACAAACAAACAAAGAATAACACTCAGATCAACTCCCTGAGGAAGAATGGCTAAGTAAGACTATGCCTGCATTTTGGTGACAATGAAGTTTTGTTGTGATATACTAAGAATGACTCATGACTACACACCATTAGTGACCACATTTATTTATTTATTAAGGGCCCTATTACATTCTTCGCGCATTTTGTTTTGCGCGAGTGCAAAACCACTTGCGCAGAACATCGTATTTCAACATACGCGCAAACGATGCGCGTTATCGTTTAACGCGGATGGACCTGCGCGAGCGTGATGAACTGTGCGCGTCCTATACTTAACATTGTGTGAGCAAATGTGTTCGTGCGCTGGTACGCGGATGGTATTTCAATCAATGCGCATCTTTTTACGAACGACGTTTGCGTGCATAATTTTAACGTCTTTGAAAAGCTGGTGATAACTACAAATCGGAACATGCTGGCAGAAACGAAAAACACCAGCACCAAAAAAAAAAAATACAGTACAGTATAGTTACATTCTACACATACCCAAACAAAAAAAATGTGAATTTGTGCATATTTTTTCTTATTGCTGCAGCATGTAGATTTACTTTGACAGGCGCAAAAATGTAAGTGAGTCAATTAAGGTAAATTGATGTCAATTAAGGTTCTTAATTCTGATTGGCTGAATCTCGCAAAAAAAACAGTCCGCACACTGATTTACGTGCGCTACGTTACTGCACGCGTATTACACTTCGTTTTGCGCATCGTTTTTACGAACGTTATTTTTTTGACGGATGAGAAAATGCGTTTGGTTCAGAATGCCGCGTTAGTTTTCGCACGATAACGCAGGACGATGTGCGCAAAAAAATTTGAGCTCCGCGAGCGCAATTGCGCAGAGAATGTAATCGAGCCCTAAGTATTTTACCAGGAAGGATACATTGAGATTTCTCTCGTTTTCAAGTATGTCCTGGGTTCAAGAATATTGAAATGTTACAGTTACAGAAATACAAAGTAATACAATGCAAGATATTAAAAACAAAACACAAATATACAGATTAACAGAAAATAAATATGTAGGACATAGTCACTATGTTACATGTTGACAGGTGCATTCTGTAGCGAGGTATGTTAATAGGAAGCTCTTATGTGACTTTAGACTGGGGCAAGATTTGATTGTGCCTGGGAGGTTATTCCAGAACTGTGCGGCTCTGTAGGAAAATAAGGATTGAGCCACTGTCTTTTTGTATTGTGGTATTGCAAGTAAGGTGCTGGTCCTGGATCGGAGGTTATAGGATGAGGGAGCTGCTGGGGGAAGCAGTCTATTCAGGTAGGGTGGTAGCTTCCCCTAAAAGCTCTTAAACACCAGGTTGGAAAGGTGAGGGGTGCGTCTAGATTCCAGTGACGGCCAGTTTAGCTCTTTTAACATGTTACAATGGTGGGTCATGTAGTTACATTGTAACACAAAGCGGCAGAATGAGTTATACAATGTAGTAAGTTTCTGGAGATGTGTTTGCGGGGCAGCTGCATACACTACATCACCATATTCAATAGCCGGCATAAGCATTTGTTGTACAATCTGCTTTCTTACCGTGGGGCTCAGGCAGGATTTGCTTCCGTACAGGGCACCTAGTTTGGGGTAAAGTTTAGATGAGAGTTTTTCGATGTGACGCCAAAGGATAGATTTGGGTCGAACCACATACCTAGATATTTGAGAGAAGTGACTGTGGTCAGTGTGCCATTTGATTTTGTCCCAACACATAGATGGGGATTTTGCAATTTATGTAGTTTAGGTGCGGTTCCAAAGAGCATTGTAACAGTTTTGTCAGTATTTAGAAAAAGTTTGTGTTTGATCCACTTTTCTACCTCTGCGAATTGTTCTTGCAGCACGGCCTCCAGCTGCGGGAGATTTGGTTTGCTGGTATAGATTACAGTGTCGTCTGCGTACATGTGTACAGTTGAGGCTTTGAAGATGTTAGGCAGATCATTTATGAATATCGTGAATAGCAGGGGGCCGAGTATCGAGCCTTGGGGTACACCGCACGTGACTGAGAGGGGGAGGGAGGAACTGCCAGAAATGGACACATATTGCGATTGATCGGATACATATGATTGAAACCTGGTTAGCGTGCTATCACCAATACCAGAGTTTTTACGTTTTTTTTTACCAAGATGCCATGGTCTACTGTGTCAAAGGCCTTGGCAAAATCAAGGAAGATGGCTCCAGTTAGGTTTCCTTGTTCCATGCCAGCTTGGATATCATTGCAGACTTTTAAAAGGGCGGTTGTAGTTGAGTGATTTGGATGAAAGCCGGATTGATTTGTGGTTAAATAGTTCCAATATTGATAATAATCACGTAAGTGTGTGTAGACACATTTTCATTTGGAGCAATCCCCCTGCAGTAATGTTTGAGTAATAAGTATGTCTTGCTCCGGAGACACTAAGTAGAAGTGTATATTAGCTCTCAGCCCATCCAGTCACTTGTCGAGACACAGTGTAGGGTGAATAGAATGGATTACTTTAATGGAAAACTGTATAGACTTTTATACAACACAGAATCAGATAAGCCTCCAATCCCCACCCGCACATCCTGCCCTCCCCAGACATCCCGGCGCCACAAGCCGGACACCAGCCATAGCCCATTCTGATGTCACTTCCCCCAGCCATAACCCAATCTGGAGCCGGTGCCCTCAGCCATAGTCCATTCTGGTGCCTCTGTCCTCAGCCATAGCCCATGGGCGAGGTTACACTCCTCAGTAGGGCTCGCACTCAGTAATCACCCCAGGCCAAGCTCCACTTGTGACGATTTTAAACCCCAAAGAGTGGTGTGGTGGGGCCGCATCTGCTGAAGCGACTGCGCAGATACGTAGCAGGGGTCCACTGTGTCTTTGGCCAACCCGGAGCTCAAGGAGGCCATGTCCCAGAGCCAGCTAGGTGTGCTGTCAGGAGAGTCTCAGTCCAGAGTTCTGGGGTGCCTAGGGGCAGCAAGGTGTAGGTGTGATAGTCTTACAAAAACAGAGAGGAGTTTGAAGATGTGTGGCTGTTGAATTGTAGTGATGGCACTTTTAAAACAGGACTGGAACTGTACTGCTGACCTCCTCATCCCCAATTCCTGTGATACCTCTCATGACATTATTGTTAACATCAGTGAGATGACAGACTAGGAGCTTTAATACAATCTTTCTATAAGGTTAAAGACTGCAGGTGCTATACCTGTGGAATTAGTGGCTCCCATACTTTCTAAAGGAGCTGTTAATTTGCAGCCAATATGAGAAGGACAAACTGTTCCAATGTAGCTCGTTCTACTTGTCTAGAGCCAGTATATTTGAAAGAAAAACTGGCTCTCAGAACCTGGTAATAAATGAATTTGCCTAGGCAAAATCAATGAACACGTTAAAGTAAGCCCCAGAAAACATCCAAAATGTAACTTCAATGTAGGATGAAAAGGATGTTGCAGTCCACTGATTCCTCTTGCCACATACACTGTCATTATTTGTTTGTGGTTCCCAATTATTCCGACTTAAGCTGATAATACAGGAGCTGGGTGGGAATAGCTCAGTAAGAGCCTCTAATGCATATTGAACCATGGTTATTTTTCCCCTTTACTGGAACACTGTTACCGATAACTTTGGAATAGGGCCCCAGCTGCCATCACAAATTCCACAAGTCTTTTCCCCATGTCTCCCTGATCTTGTAATATAAACTCTAAAGTTCAAACACTTGCCACATCTAGACCAAGATAAAAGGATTCAATAGCCACTAATCCTTACACTGATGCAAAATGAAGTGAAGATGGTCACACAATATGGGTCCGTTTATAACAAATCCAAAAACTAATGCAAATATGACACAACATTTTGGCTCTGGACACAGACCCTTTATCCAATGTCTCCTAATTTGTTGAGCAGATAGTACAGAGCACCCATAGGTCACCACATGTGTAGAGAATTTTTGGACACAAATAACAGAGCATTAGAGTGTATAAACAACAGAGGCAGGCGGACATCCCCAGATGGTACTAGGAACACAGAGGTTTCCATACTGAACCTGGGAGTTCCAAAATGCTTGGCAGAAAATCACTTGTGGGTAAGAATCTATGGTTCCTTCGAGGGAAACGACCACAAAACTCTAAAAAGTCAATCTGCTTCAGCATCATGGTTGAGGGTATAAGACAAACTCAAAGCTAATTGATGCCTAGTTGGAGGATTGATCGCTCTATTCAGATATAGGCTTTACTTCCGTCAATGGGAAAGAGCACCATTGATCTTCCAGCTTTGAACCTTGCATTTGAATTATGTATTGTGATTATTGTGAAAACTGAGCAAAGTGATTTATTGATCAGGAAACCTTGACTAAAGTGCACGTATAAGTATATATGCATTTGGCTAGCCGTTACCCTTCATAATGTAAGGATCATAACCTTACATCATGAGCAAAGTGTTACCAATGACATGAGTCTGTTTCATTCTTCCCACCTCCACATATCATCACTATGGGGATAAAACATAGCGTGTTGGAACAGCAGTAAATCTGTGCTTCTGGGATTTGTAATAGAATAGCAGGGAGTGCTGAGATGCAGAAGTAGTGTATTCGTGTCTTTCTGGCTGAGCTGGAAGAGAACATTTTGCTCAGACAACAGTCTCTAACCCATTCTTTTCCCTTTCTTCTTTAATTTTCGCTAGCTCTGGGTTTTCCTTTGTTTCTTTCTCTTTTTTATTAGCTAATTAACGCATTCCCAGAACTAAGGGACAATTAGCAAATGTGGCAAATCCTCGTTTCAATTACAAGACATAAAATGCAGGGGCAGGAGTGAGACTGGTAACTCCATCTAAATGGGAAAAAAAGAGGTCAAAGAGATACTCTTTGCGCACCTTTTTATCTACAGAGATTCCCTTGGTCGACGAGGCAGGAAAAATGTAATAGATTAATGAAATCGCCAGACAAAGCATATAATTCCAGACCCCACATCTTCCTAACCCCCCTGTTCCTTCAAGTCCAGCCATGCATGCTTACAATTAGCTAGAGTAATTAGTCATTTTCATATGGCCAACCATACAGGACTCTTCAACAGACATTATGTGGGCTTAATTACCTGTCAGAAGAGAACAAGAGACAATTCGCACAGACCCACACAGTATTCTGACAGGTAAGTATACTCAGTATTATAGGCACAGGTAAGTATAATGTGGCGAAATCTGCTGTTGCACAGTAAGTACATCACTAAATTCCCAAAATACCACGGTATATCCTGACCACTACTATACTTCAACAAATAATATGATCAAAGCACATACAAAGATAGAATAACCACTTACTACACAAAGTACACATAACAATGTAGTTATGAATGCAGGATAAAAGCTAGCACACAGAAACATCTTTTCTAGGCTTTTAATAAAATTCATTATCATTTATCGGACCACAAGTACTGTACATTTACCAGCCAGCATTTTCCACACATCAATTAATCACACGCACATAACTCACAGACAGAACCATACTCACAGCCAGCAGCTCACTGACACTTCGTTAATTCACACACAGCCCTTGACATGTTATACTTGTATGTGCATATTTTTCATGAGAGGTTTGAGTTCATATATTTATATATACACATCCTTTTTGTCTCTTTGTTCTTGAGCACATTGTAACCACTATTCTTTCGGGGGCTTTTTTCCATTGGAGATGTCTTTTTCTTCTGTATCTTTCCTGTGACACAAGAGAACAGTAAACAGGGGCACAGGAAATAATAAAAGCATCATTCCAGAGAGGGTATCGGTTAGAACCCATGTTCCCGTGGTAAGAAAGCAGATAGCACAACAACGGTTTATGTCGGTCATTGAATACGGAGATGTAGTGTATGCAGATGCCCCGCAAAAGCACCTTCATAAACTTACTACATTGTATAACGAATTCTGCCACTTTGTACTACAATGTAACTACATGACCCACTATTGTGACATGTTAAAAGAGCTAAACTGGCCGTCGTTGGAATCTAGACGCACCCTTCACCTTTCCAACCTGGTGTTTACAGGGCCGGATTAACAGTATCATGGGCCTGGTGCTGAGGATTTTGGTGGGCCTTTTTAAGATAATGAGGCAGCAATACATACCGTGATTTAACCGGTTCCTACAGAATATATTTCATGCATACAGACCTGCGAGTCCGCAGTTTTACTTTATCCTTGAAAACTTGAATAAACATTTATTTACAAAAAAAACCACTCACAAATAATTGTATACAAAAATAAATTATATATTGATAAAATTACATACAATCCAGGAATTCCACACATAAAAGTAAAAAAAATATTTGCTTCTAGTTGCTACTGCTGTGAGTACACAGAAAACACATGTTGGATATACAGCACCATGAAGACATTCAGGGTTATCCAAAGAGATTCGAAAAGTCACCGCACGTTCGGTGACTTTTCGTTCTCTTCAATTCGGTTCCTTTTGCCGATCCCATTTCGGTGACCCTGTGGTGTATTCAGCAAACAGCACAGGGCCCCCGAATTGCAGGGAAAAGCTGCCGCAAACCTGACGAAAACTAACCGAATGCACGCTGAAAACAAGCAAAAACATCTGGATTAACCTTCGAAAAACCCGAACAGGAGCCGAACATGAGCCGAATCACACAGAGCCGAAGCAGCTGTGACGTAGAGGAGGCAGTGAATAAATTAGCAAAACCATTTGTATGAATCTGGGAAAATGAAACGCTGTTTGCAAAGAAACTACTGAGCGAAAATGTCTGAAATTTTCACAGGAGGTCCAGAGAATGATAATAAAGAGGGCTGTTACAAAAAAAATAAGTAAACTGAAAAAAATAAATAAAAAAAAATCGGACTTTTAAAAAAAAAAAAAAAGGAAAAATGCTTAAAGTATCCTAAAAAATCTATAAATAAAGAGACTTTTTGCTGCAGAATTTTATAATGAACGGTTTATTAGATATTGAATTAAAACGGGAATATTTTTAACATTGAAGCCTATGGGATTCTCCTGAATAAACTTGCCGAATTAAACCACCGAATGGCAGGGCATTAGGGGAACCTTTCACTGCTGGTTTGTGTTCTCTGAATAGCCGAAGCAGTGCTTTTTCATGGGGATTTCACTGCCCTCGAACAGGCATCGAACAGGCACCGTATGTTCAGGCAATTCGTCAGGATTTGGCGAATTGCCTGCTCTCTGGATAGCCGAATGGTCAGGAAAGGTAACCGAACGCTGATTTTCAGCGTTCGGTTACCTTTCTCAAGCAATTCGGATCTCTTTGGATAACCCTGTAAGAGAGCAAAAAATATCTGTCAACACTTCAGTCCCTCAGGATTTTTTTCAAAAATCCTGAGACTGAACCGTTGAGTATGGCTATGGATTATTGATATTTTTTGTTCTCTTATTAGCTATACGACTCGGTGGTGTGCTATGACTGACGTGTTTATATTACAGTTGATTTTAATATATAATTATAATACTTTAGCAAAATTAACTACATATAATAAATTATATATTAAGATAAATATTATTGAAATAATTCTGTGATTTTTTTTTTTTTTTAAATATACGTTTCCCCTTACCAGATTTGCATTTTTTTGCAGAGAGGGGGGTTAATTCTCTGGGAATTGAACCAAGTGGGAACAGAGCTGTCAGTTCTGCATGGAGGGGAAGGGGTTAAATCCTAAGGGACCCAGTGGGAACAGCTACCAGCTCTGTGGGGTAGATTGGGGAGGGAGTTAAATCCTTCCACCTCTGCAGGTTGGGGTTAAATTCTACCATTCCATCTCTGCAGAGTGTGGAGGTTTGGAGAGGGGTTACATCTTCCTAGCTCTACAACAAATGGGTTAAATCCCCCCCAATCCTCCCAGCTTTAACCCACTCCCCAATCCTTCCAGCTTTGTATGGAAGCAGTTAAATCCTCACTTTTCTGCAGTGAGGGGATGGGTTCAATTCTCCCATTTCTGTGATGTGTGGAAGGAGGTTAAAATCCTTCATCTCTACAGGGAGGGGAGGATTGGGCAGGGGGTTAAGGCCCCATGACCAGGCTCTACAGAGAGAGTAGGATTGGGGAGAGGGTAAGTTCCCCCCCCCAACTCTACAGGGAAAGGAGGATTGGGGAGGGGTTAAGTCCCCCCTAAGCTCTACAGGGAGGGGAGGATTGGGTTAAATCCCCCCCAGTTGAAGTTCTACAGGGAGGGGAGGATTGATGAAGGGGTTAAATCCTCCCCTTCAATCCGCCCAGATTTAACTACCTCCACAATCCTTTCAGCACTACAGGGAAGTGGTTAAACCCCACTTTTCTGCAGGGAGAGGAATGATTTAACTCCTACTTCTGTAAGGAAGGGGATTGGGGAGGGTGTTAAATCCTCCCCCCAATCCTCCCGTGGTTTTTAACCCCCTAACCTGCAGAGGCGGAAGGCTTGGAAAGGGGTTATATCGTCACTTTTCTGCAGGGGGGGGTATTTTACAGCTGGCTCACTCACCACTGCTCAGCCTCCGTCTGTCTGGGTCCCCTCTCTCCTGCCTTCACACGGAACAGCAGCACGTTGTAGGAGGCAGTGCCGCCTCTCAGTGCAGCCTGCTGGGGGCAGAAGGCAGGCCAGGAGAATTTCCTTTTCTGCTGCCAGGCAGCTTCTGAACCCGTCCCTGTAAATGACCGCGCGGCTCTCACTCTGTCATGTCAGTCATGTGGCCGAGAGTCTCCCTCTGCATGGGCATGTTACACCAAGAAGTGACGCGTTCAGAAGTGGTCTGTCGGCCGGTGATTTTGACAAATTGCCAATTTTGTCAGAACACCGGCCAGCGGATCATCCTCTTGGCTGTGGGCCTATTTTCAGGTAGGGGCCTGGAGCGGCCGCTCCATCCGCCCCTACGATAATCCGGCCCTTGGTGTTTAAGAGCTTTTTTGAGAAGCTACCACCTTACCTGAATAAACTGCCTTTCCCAGCAGCTCCCTCATCCTATAACCTCCGATCCAGAACCAGCACCTTACTTGCTATACCACAATGCAAAAAGACAGTGACTCGATCCTCATTTTCCTACAGAGCACCGTAATTATGGAATAACCTCCCAGACACCATCAAATCTTCCCCCAGTCTTAAGTCCTTTACGAGATCTGTATTAACATACCTCGATACAGAATGGGCCTGTAAACATGTAACAGTGACTATATTTCCTACATATTTATTTTCTGAGTTAATCTGTATATCTGTATATTTGTGTGTTGTTTTTAATATCTTGCATTTATTACTTTGTATTTCTGTAACGACTGTAAAACTGAATGTTCTGAACTCAGGACATACTTGAAAATGAGAGAAATCTCAATGTATCCTTCCTGGTAAAATACTTTATAAATAAATAAATAAACGTCTTAATATGACACGGCATAGAGTCGTAGGAGTAAACACACGAGAAGCAAGTTAATCCTCTCTGAATCCTCTGACATTCCTGAGACTTGAATGGAGACAGCAGTGCACAGCTGTGAGGCCACATTAAGATCACAAGGAGCACCTCGATGCCAGGATTCCCTCACCTCTTGCCAACTGCTCACCAAGCATCCCTGCACATAGAGTACACAGAAAGTCGGTATTTCTTCTGAGAACTATATTGATCACCATGTATGGCTGGTTTGATGGCAGATTTTTGCCCCTGCAGAACCAAGCTCTATTTTGTAGAAAACAGTACGTATAACATTTATTTAGGGTGCACAGTTAAAACTACATGGTCTAAAATGGGATCTGCTTTAATAACATACAGGCAAAAATGGGCTGTGTTTCAAATATAAACAGAGCTATCCAGAAAGAGCCGACATGGCTCCGAAATGGCACCAAACAGTGAATTTCCCCGTATGGTGCAATTTTGTAGCCTTTCGGCTATTCAGAATGCATGCAGTTCGCCAAATTTTGGTGAATTGCCAGCTAAATACGGTGCTGTTCAGCAGCAGTGAAAGTTCCCATAGAGAAGCAATGGTTAACCTATTCAGATCAGAGACACTGAACCGCAGTGAAATGTTAGAGAACTGCTCTGCTGTTCGGTGGTTTCATTCGGCAGGTTTAAGGCTGGGGTCAGACGAGCGTAATGTTCACGTCCGTGATTGCGCCTAAAAGTATGTCCGTGATAGCATGACAGAAAGCCCATTGGAGCCTGACACATGAAGTACGTCCGCACTGAACTGCGGACGCACAACGGCCGCGGCCCACGGACGCAAGGCAGGCAAGAACGTACAACCCCTAGAACGGCCGCACAAAGTGCGCTGCGTCCGCACCGTCTGCATAGCTTTGTGTGTGAGTGATGGAACGTGGTCAGACGGACTGCATTTATACGTCCAGCATTTTTCACGGACAAAATGGTTTTGCTTTTTAATTTATTTTCCCTCCTACATCCGTCAAAATATACATCAGTAAATAAACGGACTGTGTGGCCACTACTGTGTCTTCCGTACTGACCTACATCCGTGTGCAAGGACGTACAGTCCGTAGAAATCACACTCGTCTGACCCTAGCCTAATCGGGCGAATCCCATTGGCTTCAATGTTAAAAATATTCCTGTTTTTATCCAATATCTAAAAAAAGTTTATTCTTTTAATCTGCAGCAAAAAGTCTCTAGTTTCATTTATCTCTTTTAGGATTTTTTAGGCATTTTTCAGGATTTTTCCAGCAACATTTTTTTCGTCTTTTTTTTTTAACCCTTTCGCTGCTGAGGCTTTTCCCGCCCCTGTGCTGAGGTCATTTTTTACCTGTTTTGCGCATCATGTTTAAACGTGTTTTGAAGGCTTATTTTAGTATATGACATCGACATATTATATATCGTTCTTTCCGTCAGACTCGGTAGATTCATAATATGTCATTATTATATGTATACGTTATGTCATGTTTGTATATTATAACAAAAAATGCAATAAAATATGTATTTTCAATAATTTACAGCGTGTAAAGTGTTTTTTTCCACATTTTAACATGCGAGCAATTGCGGTTATATTTTGTATGGGGTGCGCTTGTTAAAAAAATTAGAGATGGGGTCTCGTTACATTTTTTTTGGGGGAAAATGACACCATTTTTAACAAACGCACCGCATACAAAAATCGTTAATGCAGCATCATTGTTCACATTATAATTGAAATGGGAACAATATTGCTGCATTAACAAACCAAAAAAAAAAAAAAAAAAGTGTTTATTTTTTTTTTTTTAATTTTTTTTTTTAATTTTTTTTAATTTTTTTTTATTTTTTATTTTTTTTTTACAATTTTTTTTACTTTCATGTTTGGTATCGTTGGAACGGCCATGCTCTGGCCGATCCAACGATATCAAAATTTAACCCCTAACTGCCACGGATCGGGAGATAGGGAGTTCATTGGAACTCCCTATCTCCACAGTTCGTGGCAGTTAGGGGTTAATGCTAGGACTGGCGTCATCGTGCTGCGCACGATGACGCCAGTCCTCTGGGGGAGTTCCCGGAAGCTTGGCCGACATCCAAGATGTCGGCCAGCTCCCGGGAAGGATCGCAAATCGGCGCTTTTCAGCGCCGATTTGCGATCCAGCTCCCCAGGGGTTAATGCCAGGCATCATTTGGAAGGGCAGGCTGTGCCCTTCCAAATGATGCCTGGGTTAAGCCCCTGTGAGCCGCCGATCGGGAGGGAGAGAGGTCCGAAGGACCTCCCCCCCCTCCCTTTCAGGCGCCTCCTCCGCACATGCGGGGGGGGCGCCTGAATTAGGTGTCATCGCGGGGGCGCGATGACACCTAATAATGGCGGCCACTGCTCCGGATGCCGGGCTGACATCCAGGATGTCAGCCCGCACCGGAGGGGCCAGCGATCGGCCGGTACCCGGCCGAACGCTGACCCCAATGCGAGGACGCGCTCAGCGCGTCCTCCGCATACCAGCGGCAATGCTGAGGACGCGCTGAGCGCGTCCTTAGCATTGAAGTGGTTAAATAGTGTGTTTTTTTTCTGTAACAGACCTTTTTATTATTATTCATAGGACCTTATATGTTAATTCCAGATATTTTCGTCCAGTAGTTTTTTTTTTTGCAAATAGCGTTTCAAATCGTATTGGGTTTTTTTTTACCCGTCCGGTGGCTTGTCAGCTTTTTTCTGAGGCTATTCGGCGCTGTGTCTGGTGACTCGTTGGCTGCGTTCGGCGGTTGTCCGGCGTGTTTGCGGCCGTTTCGGATCTGATAATTTCTGTGATATTTTTTATTAAAAATGCGCAGACTCACTGAAATTATCAGATTCGATAATTTCAGCGGTTTTGTGGCGACTTTTCCCTGCACTTTGGGGACCCTGCGGTGAATGTGGGTGATATTTTGGTGCTCTCTGAATAACCCCTAAAAGAAAAAATGGAACACTAGACAATCTTTTACATGGATAAACAGGAGTTTTATTGTAACATCTTCTACAGCAACGTCTTGGCTGAAGAATCAGCATTTATCGCGTTGTTTTGTTTCAAACACAGTGAATGTGACGAAGACAGACAATACAAATGGTGAGATCTCCTGCTTATGGGGATTTGTAGTGGTTGTAATGAGATTATTGGCAATGCAGCTTCCCTGAAATACCAATAGACTATATCAATAATATCTGTATGTGACATAATGTCAGTATATTGAAATTACTGTAACACATTGTACCTGTACTGTGCAGGGATTTTCAGCAATTATATCCTTTTGAAGCTTATGCCTGTACAAAAGAATGTTATTTTCTTATCATTATGAGATAATGGTAGAACAAAGCATTAGAAAAATAGAGGGGAAAATTTAGACCTAGAACATTAATAAGATGCACATATATAGCTGTACGTGGGACAGAAACATACAGTAGGTATTTAAAATCGTAA
The DNA here is from genome assembly GCA_009667805.1 of Leptobrachium leishanense. Classification (NCBI taxonomy): domain Eukaryota; kingdom Metazoa; phylum Chordata; class Amphibia; order Anura; family Megophryidae; genus Leptobrachium; species Leptobrachium leishanense. Next base: position 238,226,359 of record CM019064.1, on the reverse strand, counting down.
TAGTTATAACTTTACATAGTTATGTATCTGCAAAAATAATTAAAAGAGTAATAATCACACAACAGGACCTAGGAAAAGACATTTGTATAGATAGTCTCAAGAAGAAATGTGTAAGGAAGTGTAAATTAAAAGGCCACTACCACCAAAAAATGAAATGTCCTTATTGTGTTTATTTTAAGTTGTTTATATCCTGTGCTTTGCTTCTTGTTTGATTAGTTAAGAAAATACTTTACTCTATATGTGTCACTGGGTGCATCCATTGAGGGATCTTATGTGTTGTAAACTGCCCCCCCCCAGTATCTTTACATCACTTGCTCCTCACTGTGTGGCCCTGGCCATAGAATGTGGTGAATAGGTCGATCTCCGATTCAAATCATTGTATTGTGTGGGATGTATTCAAAGAACATCACCAGGGGGAAGATTAGAAGTCTTTTAAGCTCCATGTTTTATATCATTCCGCTGCCATCTCTTATCTTGGGTAGTCTGGAGAAAAACAGCACCCTGCTGCTTTATCTAAACGTCTCCACCTCCTTAATAGGTTAAATACTGTAGATTAGATAAAACAGAACATAAAAGTAAAACTTTTGCATAGATTTTGGTAGATGTTGTATCATGGGTAAAATCCACAAAATGCAAACGGGAGGTAAAAAAGTAGCTTTATTAAACATTTTTACATGCAATTATTTCAAACACAGATAAAAATAAGCAGCATGTGTTTTGTAATGTGGTTTTAGTTGTAATGCATAAGTAATCTAGTTACAGCTTATGGTAGTGTCCCTTTAACAGACCCTGACATGTTACACACTAACTAGCGAATCTGTAAACAGGTACTCACTGAGACTTAGAAAGAAGGCTTTACAAGACATGGATAGATGGACATAAACAGAGATACTGACAAAAATGAAAGCTGCTGAGAGAGTCGCTGGGATGTCCTCTTGCTGAGAGATTTAGGGCACTATTCCCTGAAAGCTAACTGTAGCATTCGGGTGAGTAAGCGTTAACGTAAGGATAAGAGAGTTTAATGCATCACACCCAGATTACTTTTCTAACACTAAACCTCCTAAAAATCAGCGCATTGGTGATTGCTCTAGCTTGCGGGCGTTTACTGTATTTTGCGCGTCTTATACTTAACATAAGGGTGCAATCAGTATTTAGCGTTAGCATAAGTAAGGTATTACAAAGTCTTAACGCTAATGACCGCACTGATGCGTTAATCAAAAATTTGTCACATAGAAGCTGGTGCTAACTGATACCACTTTTGTAGAATCATTTAGCACCCCCAAACCCCCAACCGAATAAACCTGATACTCACCTCTCATCCCGCGGCAAGAACTGCTTCTTGCCGTCGGGAGCAGAGTGAGACGGGGGACAAATGGTCCCCAATCTCCCCTGTGATAATTCCGCGGCGCTCGTGACCTGGCACCGCAACACTCAATGGAGTCCAGGAGGTGACACACGCAGTGGTGCGGAAATGCTATAGCAAGTATCCCAGAGGGTAGCGCATCATTCTGGGGGAAGGTACTGAAGTAGCGCCTGCCCTGGAATCTCATACTAAAATGGGGGGGGGGGTGCCGGACAAAATCCCTACAACCAGGTTCCCTAATGCCAACATCCCGACGGCCAACTTCCAGACAGAACAAGTGTCGAACATACCAAATTCCCTATACGGCCAACATCCAGACATCCAAAATCCCAGCGACTAACCCTAATAGTAACACCCTAACCCATAGGAAGTTAGGCTTAGGCATTATGGTTTGGTTTAGGGGGTTAGGGCTAGGTTTAGGGGGGGTAGGGTTAGGGCTAGGTTTAGGGGGTTAGGGTTAGGTTTTGGGGGTTTGGCTTAGGTTTAGAAGGGGTTAGGGCTAGGTTTAGAGGTTAGGGCTAAGGCTAGGTTAGGGGGGTTAGGGTTAGGTTTTGGGGGTTAGGGTTAGGGCTAGATTTAGGGGGTTTAGGGCTAGGTTTAGGGGGTTAGGGAGTAGGGTTAGGGTTAGCCGCTGGGATTTTGGATGTCTGGAAGTTGGTCGTCAGGGATTTGTCTGTGTAGGGAACTTGGTATGTCCGGCACTTGTTCTGTCTGGAAGATGGCTGTCGGGATTTTGGCCTTAGGGAACCTGGTTGTAGGGATTTCAACCTAAACACAAAATGGGACGCTACAGGGAAACCTGCAGGTGGGGGTGTTCCCCAATATTGGTCCCCATTTTAGCGTGAGGAAGGGAATAGTGCCCTTAGGGGGCAGAATATATTTCCAATATCCCCACTGTGAATTGTGCTTAATTCCATGCTGGACTCAGTGTTCAAGTAAGAAAATGTGAAATAAAGTGATGACAACATAGAAGCACATAGTGAATCAATTGGTGGTCGCAATCATAACTCTTTCCTCGGTTGTTTCACAATTTTCTCAACCCCCAACCACTTAATCGTTTATCCACGTCTTATATGAGTCTCTACAAAAAGCAAATCAGAGAACAATAATTTGAATACCAATACTAAACTTGAACGAGACTAGAGCTTATTTTCCAGCACTATGATTCTTTGACAGTACTCAGCGCCCTGCGGGAGAAAAATGCCAGAGACACCGGAAATCAATAACCAATTCAACTGGGAACCAAGTCAGCATCTTAAAAATAAAAGAACCATCTAGATAGCTTGTTTTCTAGCCTTCACTTCCTTTATGCAATAACATTCAGTATCACATCATTTTATTTAAAGTCACATGCACTGCTTTTACTACACGTCCCCATTCCTCTGAAACTGACGCCCCTGTTTCATTGAATACTGCCACTCATCACATAATGCCTCAACGATCTGTGCATGCGCAAGAGTGACGTAACCCCAGCTGAACTGGTAAACAGCTGGTTGTCATGTCACACCCGCACATGCGCAGATCGTCAAAATCACCATCACCGATTCAGCAAGCGCAGAGGCATTATCTGATCGTCAAATACTGCCTCACACTACCTGCGCATGCGCAACTGATGGACATACGAAGAGGGTGGGATATAGACATGCACATATATGAGCAGCGAGGAGTACACTGGTCACCAACAGGAGGGGTACTGCTCTCACTCTCTGTATATACACACACATATTACCCCTCATGTCAGTGTACAGTATACTCCTCAGTGCTCTATGCATCTTTACACATATTACCCCTCTTGTTAGTGACCAGTATACTCCTCGCTGCTCTCTGTATTTGTGCATGTCTATGTAGCGCTACTCCCGCGAGAGCCGCTGTATTTGACGGGCCTTCTGTCTCACTCCAGTGATTACTCACCTCCACCTCCGGCGCCAAGTAACACCAAGACAAGGTTACTTTAAATAAAAAGGGGTTTATTAGGACTAGCGAGCAGCCCCTCTGTAGGACAAAGTGATCAACAGTATAACAATATCGACTGGGTTAATTTACCACCACTATTGAGTGCAATGATGAATGAACGAGACAGTAACTACAATACTTCAGTGCGGTTCGATTATAGACTATAATCAACGTAACCAATATCAGTAACCTATCTAAACCTTATAAATTCTACCTAACCACTGGCCAGTGGAAATTACACAAGCTCTCAAGTCTGCTAGCGTTGGGGCCCTCTGAATTCTGCCGTTGGGTACCTTTAACATGAAACCATATATTTATTCCACAAAGTGAGAAAGATATCTACGCAAAGTGTCACAGGGTAACAAGATTTGTAACTGCAGCAATCTTCCTTTTTTTAGCTGAAGCTGCGTGGGCAGTAGAACTAGGCCAGACAATAAAGTTAGCAATATCAACTCACGCAGGATGGCCGAATACCTCTCTCCGTTAGACACACTCACTCCTTCCTCGCTGAACGGTAGCTCGATCGCTATCTCTAGCACTGGAAGCACACGAGGACAGCCGGATCTCTCTCCGCTGGATATACTCGATCACTCCCTCTGTCACTGGAAACACACGAATGCAGCCGGACCCCTTCTCCGCTGGATGCACGAGGACAGACGGATCTCTTCTCCGCTGGTACTGGCAAAACGTAAGGGCAACCGAATCTCTCCTTCGCTGGACACACAAGGGCAGCTGCATGCACGATCCGCAACACAGGACTGTTCATTCCGCCCGTCTCGCCCGCTCTGACTTCTCTCTGTCCCACACGTGCACTTCCTTCCCTGGAAAACGCAGGCTTCCCCTTCGCACTGCTGGGAGGCATCGTTTTCTTCCTGACAAATTGCATTAGGCTTTCTGTACTTGAAACTAAACGTTCCAGAATCCTTTGCAATCCTTTCAGTCTTCCTGTCTTAAACAACTTCCTTTTGCCAATGATGAGACAGGGAAGAGAGGGGGGAAATTCCCCCACAGCGGTGACAGGCTGCATGTCTCTCTCCAAGCCTGAGCCACAGTGAAAAAAACATAATAGTCCACACACAGTTCAAGAAGCCTCCGCTACATCCTGTAGTCCCTATGGCCAGTACCTGGATTCAGCAATACAAACACAAGTATATGTATTCTACACACCACAGGCTACATAAAACAATACAAACATCATGAAGGCATAGCAGTCCCCTAAGAAAGAAAATCTGACACTCACTCGAAGTGGAGGGTGGAGAGTAGCGTGAAGACACATCAACACACATTCTCACAGTAGGCTCCACCCTCCCCTTCAACTGTGTCAGTACTGTTACTCACTGTGAGGGAGGCACGGGAGTTGATAGGGAGGGTGGAGCATAGCATCAAGACGCAACATCACACATTTTCATTTTACGCTCTACCCTCACCATCAAGAGTGACAGTATTGGAGTTGGAGAGGGGAGACGTTGGGAAGGGATTCAGAACTAGGAGGCACAGGACCAGTGGCATAGCAACCTTACATTACTTAATGAATAAATTAATTAATTATTGAAGGGGGGTGTCATGTTTTGCCATGGGTGACCGTACATCTGGTTACAAATCAGTGTCCCACTCCCTAACCCAGATTTATGGTCTCTTGGGTTTTGCCCCTGGGCTCTAAAGTGTGAATTAATATTGGATGATCAGAATAAAGATAGGAAATTTATGAAACTACGAATACCTCCAAATGCTTCCATAAGTGCACTAACCATTCAAAGAGAAGGGAAGGAATGTATTGTATATTAAGCTCATAGATGTGCACAGATTGGATGTCCACTGTATTAATTAGTCCTGTTTGTCCAGCTTTTAGGTCCCAATATACACTTTTGTGGTTGTTCCTTATATGCTTGTGATTATTTACACTTATTAAGTAGTAGTACCTTAATACTATAGGCTGCACTGGCCTATGAGTAAGCACAATGATCTTAAACACAAAGCTTTACTTTAACTGACACACCAGGCAACGTTTCATAATAGTTTCCCAATAAACTTACTGCCTGGTCCCAATTCTCTTCCAGAAAGTGACAGAATGCTGATCATCCTTCCATTTCTAAAGAGAATTAACACTTCTTCCAACAACTTAAATTCAGAAGCAGCATTTCTAAGAGAAAATCTATAGAAATAATCCTACTGAAACAGCAGTTTTTGCATTCAAGACTTAATGGGGAACGTGTCAGGATTCGCACTCCCCGCTATAATAGCATCATCTTGTATTTTCAGAAGTGAACTACTCCCCAGATAAATGATGCGTTTTTGGACTTTATACAAGAGCGTGCACATAGGACTATCAGAGACACAGAACAATATAGTATACTAGTATACAATTAGTCCGTCCGTCTGAAAACATGCAATATAATATCAAAGCTCTTCCTCTATTAAACTTGGGTCTATTCCTTCGGTAATAGTTAAGGCTGCGTCTGTTTAAAAAGCCTCCCTGTCGAAGCACTACGACGTGCTGCAAAGCGCGATCTTCCATAGGAGGATCGAGCCTTGCAACGCTGAGCGCACTAACTGCACTCAACGAGGTGGCCAGACGGGCGTCAGACGGGCGTCAGAGTGGAAGGAACGTCCCCTCTCGCAGACGTTCCTTCTGCTCGTAAAAACACTCATCTGACACCAGCCTCACCAAGCAAGTATATTCCATTGACAATTGTATGGACATAATCATGGCTCTCATGAGTGAAAATCCAATATGGAGATGGCTTGTTGTCTGTGTGTATAATTCTGACTGAGACATTTTTATACTTTCTATTTACCATCAAAAGACAACCATTAAAGAGAAGAGAAATAGCCTTATAAACTCCACCTTCTTTTTCCAACTTAGGAGCCACAACAGTAGCATGCAACTCAGTTGGAAAAAGAAGGTGGAGTTTATACATTTCCTTTTTTTCACCAATAATCTGATCGGGACGGCGGAGGATCCACAAGAGGGCAAAGGGTTGCCACATAAAATACCCTGCAAGCGGATACCCCCTCAGAGCCAGGACACGGGCTCTGAATCTTGTAAGTACCCCCTAGGGGACGAATAGGGGCTTTCAGCGTTATATACCGCGCAATGGTCCTTTCTCTTTGTATATCCCATAGAAAGTTCGAAAATCCTGCTGAGCTGACCAAAGAAGAAGACTCTTTCTAAACCTTGAGGGGCTATAAAGAAGGATTTATGAACTTTTGATTGTGTATATTCCAATTAACAGGCAACTGAGTAATTGTAAATCCTTCATTGGAGGGATCTACCTTGTCTGTGTTCAAACATTTGGCCATATATATCAGCAAATTAGCTGAGCCACATATTACGTGCGCCTAAAGGCTATTTCTCTTTACTATTACCTCGTGTTTTTGGTGTCAAACACTCGCCTCGGGCAGCACGGAAAAATAGCAAACGTAGGTCCAAAGCGCCCATTGTTCCTACATTCCTGTCATCAAACATTAAAGTGAACCTACCAAGGATCACACAATGTGGCAGCAATTTGGCTAACAGACACTGTAGTAAACATTTAAATTAATCCTAATTTTATTTATTTATAAAGGATTTTACCAGGAAGGATACATTGAGATTTCTCTCGTTTTCAAGTATGTCCTGGGTTCAAGAACATTGAATTGTTACAGTTACAGAAATACAAAGTAATACAATGCAAGATATTAAAAAAACACAAATATACAGATTAACAGAAAATAAATATGTAGGAAATAGTCATTATGTTACATGTTTACAGGTGCATTCTGTATTGAGGTATGTTAGTAAGGAGCTCTTGAGTGACTTAAGACTGGGGGAAGATTTGATGATGTCTGGGAGGTTATTCAAATGACTCCCCACACATTACTATCACTGATACTGGCAAAGACGTCTGAGCAGACCTATAAACTAATGAGCGGTGACTAGAAACAGTTGCAGTACAGGCGGTTCTGCTCATAGCAAATTTTCCTATTAATTGCTGCAGAACTAGCTAACGAGACTGCTTGACGTCACCAGAAAGGACCGTTCTTGCAATCACATGAAAATGCCCTCCATATGAAAAACTCACATTCTAGTGCGATGGCGGAGCCGGATGTTGGGAAGAGATGAGCTGCACTATGCAATATCTCATCAAGAGAAGAGATATCTCATCCATCTTTATCATTAATTCTATAGACTGCAATTGATGGGATATTGCAAGGAAAGTGAACCTGTTGGTGGCATGTTCGCTTTAAATATGTAAGATTTTCATACTGGCATTGCTTGTGGCTTATTTAACACCTTCACTGCTGAGCCATTTCACTCCTGTGTGCTGAGCTAATTTTTACGTTTTTTTGCTCATCTTGTTTATGCGATTTGAAGTCATGTTTTATTATACGATCCAAACAAACTATATATAATTTTTTATGACAGTCTCGGCAGATTCATAATATATCATTATATGTATACGTTATGCCCTGCCAGAATGCTATAACAAAAAAAAATTGAATTTCCAATCATCTATAGCGTGTAAAAAAAAATTTGGCATATTTTATCACCGATCCTTTGCGGTTATATATTCTATGGGGTATGCTTGTTAAAAGAAAATAGAAATGGGAACCCCTACTTTATTTTTCTGAGAAAAAAAAACTTAATTTATCTAAAACCAAACAAATGGTTAGTGCAGCATCATTAGTCACATTATAATTAAAATGTGAACAATAGTGCTACATTGACAAATCAAAAAAAACAAAATAAATGTAAAATTTATTTTACATTTTTTTATTGTTTTTTACTTGACATGCTTGGTATCATTGGAAAGGCCATGCTCTAGCGATCATATAATATTGGGGTCAAAAGGAGCCCCCTATGTCCACTTGGAAGCTAGGGGTTAACTGTGCAACTGACATCATTGAGCATATAGCGACGATGTCAGTGGGCGGGGGGGCCCAGGAGGCTTGGTCGAAATCCAAGATGTCAGCTTCCTCCGCGATCTGGCACCTAAGGGGTTAAAAACAGGCTTCACTGTAAAGAGCAGACTGTGCCCTTTCCAGCGGTGCCTGCATTTTGAAAAAAATCCCAGCTGTTCGGGAGGGAGAGTGGTCCAAAAGACCTCATCCTCCCTTTCAGTCTCTCTTCCGGCAGTGCCGGGGGCACCTGAAAATGACATCATCGCACTTGTCGCGATGACGTCAGTGCACCGGGAGGGGGATGAGAAGCGGGGTCTGACTTCCAGGAAGTTAGACCACCGCGGGACCCTGGAGAGAGAGGTAAGTATAGGGAAGGATGATGTGTGGGGAACATCCTCCACATATAGCAGGGATTCCCCATGATGTTCCCCACACGTCGTCCTCATCCAATGGGTTAAGCATGTGGCACTTTCACTATAGCAATATAACCAAGGCTGTACGGGCTAAAAAAGTTGAAATGAGAGGTGAGTTTTGGAGAACACTTGACAATGTCCGGATTCTGGTCTTATAACATTAGAAGTAATCAATGAGAGCAGTACTTTGTAGACTAGTGGTAAATAGTTCAATCCAGTTGACCGTATCAACTACAGTTACAAGTATTTAAAAAGCGCTAACACGTTCTGTAGCACTGTACAATGGGTGAGACAGAATAACCAATGTATTTATTTATTTATAAAGTATTTTACCAGGAAGGATACATTGAGATTTCTCTCATTTTCAAGTATGTCCTTGGTTCAAGAACATTGAAATATTACAGTCGTTACAGAAATACAAAGTAATAAAATGCAAGATATTAAAAAACACAAATATACAGATTAACACAGAAAATAAATATGTAGGAAATATAGTCACTATGTAACATGTTTACAGGTGCATTCTGTATCAAGGTATGTTAATAGGGAGCTCTTGAGGGACTTTAGACTGGGGGAAGATTTGATGGTGTCTGGGAGGTTATTCCATACTTTTTGTGCTCTGTAGGAAAATGAGGATCGAGCCACTTTATTTTTGTATTGTGGTATTGCAAGTAAGGTGCTGGTCCTGGATCGGAAGTTATAGGATGAGGGAACTGCTGGGGGAAGCAGCCTATTCAGGTAGGGTGGTAGCTTCCCAGAAATGCTCTTAAACACCAGGTTGGAAAGGTAAAGGATGCATCTAGATTCCAGTGATGGCCAGTTTAGCTCTTATAACATGTCACAATGGTGGGTCATGTAGTTACATTGTAGCACAAAGCGGCAGAATGAGTTATACAATGTAGTAAGTTTATGAAGGTGTGTTTGCGGGGCGGCTGCATACACTACATTTCCGTAATCAATAGCCAGCATAAGCATTTGTTGTACAATCTGCTTTCTTACCGCGGGGCTCAGGCAGGATTTGTTTCTGTACAGGGCACCTAGTTTGGGGTAAAGTTTAGATGAGAGTTTTTCGATGTGGTAGCCAAAGGATAGATTTGGGTCTAACCACATACCTAGATATTTGAGAGAAGTGACTGGGGTCAGCGTGTCATTTGATCTTGTCCTGACACATTGGCCTATATTACAAAGTTGGTGCTAACTTAACCAGAGCTGTTGTTAACTTAACAGCTCCATAGGCATAATGGCTCTGGTAAGTTTACAACAGCTCTGGTTAAGTTAGCACCAACTTTGTAATACTGCCAATAGATGGGGCGTTTGTAATTTGTGTAGTTTAGGTGCTGTTCCAAAGAGCATTGTTAGAGTTTTGTCAGTATTTTAAAAAAAGTTTGTTATCTGCAATCCACTTTTCTACAAGCTAAACACACAGAACAGTAGGACTGAGGACCCTAGTTGAGAGCTTACAAGCTAAGAGGAGAGGGGTGACACACTACCTTAATATTTCTTTGCTCTTTATTAAGGTTTAAAAATATATGTAAGAAAATCCTGCCATCATTTCCATTATACCATGATAAATAATTAAAAATATATATATCTCCAGTTGATTTTAGCATTCACCCCTCTGACGTTCTAATTGTATGATCTTACTGCCCAGATGCTATAGCTCATATATTATGCATAAATCCTTGGTGTAGATGCTCTCAGGGGCCTACAAAACTGTTTCGTTTGCTTAAACCTCCATTACCTCAATACAACGTATCAGCTCGGACACGAACTTGATAAAGTTGCGATCAAGTCGAAAAGTCATACTGTAATCACTGAAAGTTTAATTTAAAGATAAAGGGCTACATTACAGATTTGGTGCTAACGTTAGCACTCACCTGCGTGGTGGGAGCACCATATTACAATCCAAACGCTAACGGGTTAAAAAATCCGTTCTCGTTTGGAATCTTGCGCTTTTCAGCGCGAGCTTACTGTACTTTGCGCTCACTATGCTTAACATGGGGGGTGCAAAGTGTTAATCAGCATTAGGATTACAAAATCCTAGCGCTAATTAACGTACGGCTGTGGTTAGCAGAAAGTTAACCACAGCCAGGACTTGGTGCTAACGGATTCCGCTGGCACAGAATCCGTCAGCGCCAGCAGTAACCCCCCCAAAATAAATCAAATAATCAGCTCCTATCCCACGGCGAGGACCGCAGCTCCAACCGCCTCCTCTGTCCGGCGGGAGCAGGAAGAGACTGGGGGAAAAAGTCCCCCATTCTCCCCCTGCGGATCACTACACCAACCTGCCACATCTCGCGAGGTGAGATCCGGCAGGTCATGTGACCGGCGCTGTCTGCTTTAATAGAGTCCTATGGACTCCATGGAGAGGATGTGTGCGGCGGCACTTAGCGCCCAATAACAATGCAGGCAGCTTTTTAAGCGCCTGCATTGTAATATCGTACTAAGACGGGGGCGCAGAGGAGAAACCTGCAGGCGTAGGTTTTTCTTCTTTGCATCCCCGTTTTAGCACAATCTATGTAATGTAGCCCAAAGGGTTTTGAAAGCCAGTGTGTGCATCTACACCAAAAAAATTTAAGATTATATTTAAAGGACTACCACTCTATTGGGTAATCAAATGGTTTGTTTTTTGCACAGCTGTTGCCTGTGTTACATGAAATTATTTTGAGGGTTTCCTTGGTTTGTTAAGCTAATTAACCACTAACTAAAGGTCATTTAGGATATCAGAGATCTTTCCCTACAATCTGCATATGACACACCTACACAGGGAGGACAGAAGCCTGACATCCAAATGTTGTGGTGAATTATAAATAGTAGCCAACTCGCTTTCCTCCTGGAAACAAAAAAGTGCAAAAGCAAACCAAGCAAATGCAAATTAGATCCTATCTAATAACGGAGATTTCCGCCTGTCTTTTCAAGTCTTATCTAAACAGAAGATATACTTTGACTAAAGGTAATACTAAGGTTTCAACTGAATGTCCTGTCCACATAAAATTACTTTTTATTAATTTTTCCTATGACATGACAGAAAGAGACCCATTTACCTAGGGGTCTATCCAGGGCCGGCACAAGCTACCATGGTGCCTGGATCCAAGGATGAAATGCTGCCCCCCCCCAAAAAAAAAAACATGTGGCGTGTATGAGTGTATCACACAGCTCCACAGCAATAAAACTGACACTGCACATTACTTTTGTCGCTCTGGAGCTCTGTGTTACAGTAATGTGCGGCGTGTTTGAGTGTATCAAAGAGCTCCACAGCAATAAATCTCACAGTAATGTGTGGCATATACTGTATGAGCGTATCACAGAGCTGCACAGTAAAGTGCAGTGTATATGACTGTAACACAGAGTCCACTGCAATAAAACTCACAGTGATGTGTGGTGTGTATGAGCGTATCACAGAGCTGCACAGCAATAAAACTCACAGTAGTGTGCAGTATGTATGAGTGTGAGTTTAAGGCCGGGTGCACACTAGGAGTTTTTTTGTGTGCACTAATGTGTGTTAAAACGCACTTACCGGCGTGCGTCGCAGCATATAATTACGCGGATAGAGAAGAACACACGCATAACGTGCGCTAAAGACGTCGGTCATGGAAACACCAAGGCTTGTGCTCTAGGATTGACGCGACGTTGGCCTTGTGCTGAACGTCAAAAGCCCAGGTTTTTATTTTTTTCATTCAACTCAAATTCAGTTTTTACGACATGCGTCAAAATTAACGCATCGTCTGGCGTCTACCATCTCCTCCGTCAATTTTAGTGCATGGGTGCGTCGTTTTTAACGCACGCTAGTGCGCACAAATAAACGCCTAGTGTGCACCTGGCCTGAAAACGATGCACCCGTGGGTTAAAAGTAACGGAAGAGATGGTAGACGCCAGACGATGCGTTAATTTTTACGCACAACGTAAAAACTGAATTTGAGTTGAATGAAAAAAATAAAAACCTGGGCTTTTGACATTTGATGTTCAGCACGCGGCCAACGTCACCTCAATCCTAGCGCACAAGCCTTGCTGATTCCATGACGGGCGTCTTCAGCGCGCGATATGTGCAGCCCACGTTATGCGTGTGTTCTTCTTTATCCGCGTAATTATATGCTGCGACGCACGCCGGTAAGTGCGTTTTAACGCGCGTTAGTGCGCACAAAAAAACACCTAGTGTGCACCCGGCCTTATTGTTGTGGCACTCTGTGATATGCTCATCCTCACCGCACATTACTGTATCATGGAGCTCCACAGCAATAAAATGTTTTCATACAGTGTAGAGCACTCTTTCTCATTTATCATATAGCAGTCTCCTTCATACTGCGCAGCACACATCCATGCAGCGCACATCCATGCAGCAAAACACTCATGCAACAGAACACCCATGCAACAAAACACCCATGCAGCAAAAGATCCATGCAGCAAAAGATCCATGCAGCAAAAGATCCATGCAGCACACATCCAAGTAGCAAAACATTCATGCAGCACTCACAGCCTACCTTTAAGTGACTGGGTCCCAGGCTGCTGCAGAGCCCTGCCTTTTCCTGCTGCTTCATGCTTTACTCACTTCTTTTCCCCCAGCATGCAGGGACAGGTAGTGCAGGAGGAATGGAAGGAGCGAACAGGAGCTGATCTGAGCACCACACGCTCTCTCACAGGCCTCTCCGGCGTCTAGGGTTGCCACCTTTTCTTCAAGCCAAACCCGAACATTCTAGAGTTGGGCTTGGGCGGCCATTTTTTTTGTAGCATATACATTATGAGTATATTTACTTTATGCATATATATAATGGCACGTGGTATGCATGGCATGTCAGGCTGGTATTTAGGCACACCGGTATTATGTATCACACACTGGTATTATGCATGGCAGACTAGTAATATGCATGGCAGACTGGTAATATGGCTGGCAGACTGGTAGTATGCATGGCACACTGGTAATATGGCTGGCACACTGGTATTAAGCATTGCAGACTGGTAATATGGCTGGCTCACTGGTATGCATGGCAGACTGGTAATATGGCTGACAGACTGGTATTATGCATTGCACACTGGTAATATGGTAATATGACTGGCACACTGGTATTATGCATGGCAGATTGGTAATATGGCTGACACACTGGTATTGTGGCTGGCAGACTGGTATTATGCATGGCAGACTGGTATTATGCATGGCAGACTGGTAATATGCATGACAGACTGGTAATATGGCTGGCAGACTGTTATTATGGCTGGCAGGCTGGTAATATGCCTGGCACACTGGAATTATGGCTGGTACACTGGTAATATGGCTGGCAGACTGGTATTATGGCTGGCAGACTGGTAATATGGCTGGCAGACTGGTATTATGGCTGGTACACTGGTATTATGGCTGGTACACTGGTAATATGTCTGGCAGACTAGTATTATGGCTGGCAGACTGGAATTATGGCTGGCACACTGGTATTGGCTGATGCTGCGCTCGCTCACACTCACAATTACAGAGTTACTTGTCACGGAGTCGGTGGGAGTGGAGAGGTCAGTGCAGATATGGACACCGCCACTCCACTGATGGAGAGGCATGCAGACATGTCTTGTTCTTGTCGCTCTCTGGAGTCTCGGGAGCACCGGCCCAGGATCGCTGCACGCACGCACACCAGGGCACGTGCAAGCACGTGAACGTCACGTGAGCCGTTGATCCTGCGCATGACTGACAGTGGGCGGGGCGGTCCTTCCTTGTCTCCAATGAATGGTAAAACAGGCGGAGCGAGGACCGCAGCGACGGGGGCACGAATTGAAATGTAAGTATGGCGCGGAGATGTCCCGATCCCGGAAAAGAGTCATGTGTCCAGGTGGCAGAGGGTGTCAAACCCGGACACATGATTCCAAAACCGGACAATCCGGGTCAAAACCGGACAGGTGGGAACCCTACCAGTGTCTCAGTGGTCGCTGGAGTGCAGCCCTGGAGATTCTTTGCTGTCTGTGCGCCATGGGAACACAGACCACATTGCTTTCATCTCCAGGAGTGGTATCAATCAAGACAGCCTCTGCACCTGACAGGGCCGCAAAATGCCACCCGCAGCCACTATGCCGCTTGGAGCCAACGCTCCATGCGACTCCATGGACGGGCCAGCCCCCCAGCGACTCCATGGACGGGCCAGCCCACTCATTCACTTCCAGTTCCTCCCACTCCTCAACAGTGGGTTTATAAGTCATCATCCATGTCAACAATGACTTGCTTACCCATATGCTCTGTAGGTGTCAGGTCTAACTTTCCAGACATACATAAATGTAAACAATGCCATTTATTTTGCATGGCATTACAGTGTCAGCTTTCAATTGCTGTGTATGACAATGCAGCAAGCGGAATGCTAAAAGCAGGCTGTATACCTTTCTACTGCCTTGTACTCTAAGCACTGTGACCATTCAAAGCAAACTGGATGGTCACAGTGATCTAAGAGTGTTCCAACCTCTCCCACGGTGGGGGGGGGGGTTCTCAGAGGGCTGATTCAACCCTGTGAGTGCAGGGGATTAGACCTGCCCAAAAAGCCAAGATAATCAAGAGTTGATTTGGCTTCCTGCACATAGGTTAGGAATGGTCACCTATATACTGTTACGTATCTATAATAGCTCGCACTGAGCGCTCTTAAATTGTCTGGACTCTGCTGGACACATGATGACTTGACAGGTAGATAAAGCAGTTCACGTGAACCAGTGGTATCACTCACCCCAGCAGCATGCCACTGGACATATGACAGTATCTCTTTAAAAGGGAATAATGCCATTTTTTAAAATTACAAGTGCAAGAAGTGCTAACATGTTTATTGAGTGATTCCAAATCAAATGAGCCCAACCTTCATTGGGAATAACAAGTGCACTTTAAGATATACACGTATGTGCATAGAAGTGACTTCATGATCAATGATCATCACCTTCGGTGTTTCTATCATTATTCAGAAAGGTAAAGTACTGTTTAACTGAATTCTTTCTACAATTGTTGCATTACTGCAGATGGAATAATAAACCTTTTTAAATCCTATGGAAATAACAAAATTAAAAAAGGTTTTAGATAAGCATCTTAAAAATATATATATATATATATATATATATGTTACGGGTAAAGCCAGGAGTGCGGTTAATCCTAGGATCACCCGGGTAATCCTGACATCACCCAAAACCGCTGGGTAAAGCTGCAAAATAATGAAAATTTCGGACTTTACCCGGGTAATTTTAGGACTAACCAACTGCCCTTGGGTAACAGTCTGGAAGAGCTGAAAAAATTCGCACTTTACCCGGATAATGTGCAAGTCTGAAGCTTCACCCGGGTAATCTGAGGACTATCCACAGCTTCACCCGGGTAATCTGCAGAGCATCCAACCCCGCTTGGGTAACAGTGAATTTTGCTGTTATCTATGGATATTATCAATGAAAATGGCAAAAGACAAACATTAAAATGTATTAAGGATAGAATGAATATACAGAGTGACAGGATATGTTTCTTATATGAATGTGAAAGAGTTACATGATCTTTAATATGTGTCATATGTGCTTATATATCATTTATAAAACATAATAACCATTAGGTTACTCTATAAATTAATTTTCAGACAATTAATGCACAGAGTAAACTTATGGTTATTTAGTGTGGTTTGTGACTGTGGATACAATTTTATTAAAAATAACCAAAAACTCAATTTTGTTATTGGTCAGATGACAGTTTGCAGCTTTATCCGGGTAATCCTCGGAACTCAGTCATTTGTAACCTGCTGAAAACCCAAGAAAAGCTAAATACCCAGAGGTGTTTGGATACTTTGCAGATTACCCGGATAAAGTCTGATGTTTCATTGCACATCACACTTTATCCAACAACAGTAGGGTAATGTGCGAATTACCCGGTTAAAATAGAGCAGAAAACCAGAGTACCCAGAGGCCTCTGGATACTTTGCAGATTACCCGGGTAAAGTCCGAAATTTAATTTCACTTCAGATTTTTGCTAATGACGCCTGAGTAATGTCAGGATTACCCGGGTAATCCTAGGATTAACCGCACTCCTGGCTTTATCCGTAACATATATAAATTAAAATACATCTATAAGGCATAGAAATTGGGATGAGGGGTAAATCCAGGCTTTACTAACCTTTACATCTGATTTGATGTAGGGGTGTCAAAGAACTCTGTCCTGTACCTAGTTTGTGATGCGCAAAATAGTCTTTCAAATAGTAAATGTTTTGTTCATGGACCAAACACATTACATGCTGCAGAGAAGTGGCATGGATGTGTTTCTTAGTGAAATACAAAAGCAAGTACAATTAAACCATACTAGTAAAATTTCCATTGGCTGCTAATTAGATTAAAAAGCCCTCACAACCGCTAACCCCTGGGGAAACTGCTTGTTCAAGTGGCGTCATCTAAACAGCCATATCTGAGTAAATAACTACAACAAAACCGAGTAATAAAAAAAATGACACCTGTCAACACCAATAGTGCAATTGCTGCCTCCTATTTACACATAATATATTCCTACTAATAAACAAGATCAGGTTCCTTTACCTCCACCGCTGAAAGCAATTATCAGAATGAAGACGTCTTGTAGTATGTCTCTGAATACAATTACCTCCAGTGTTCAGCACCAAAAAAAAAAATGATGTTCACTAATCAATAGAAACTGTGTTAGAATTTTAGGCAAAAAAAACCATTAAAACATTGCAAGAGTATATCCCTGTATGCGTGACCGTTAAAAATGTGTAAAACACGCGTGTGTTTCAAGAGTATAAAGCAAATAAAGTATGTTGTGTTACGGTGCTTTGTGAGGTCCGATGCTCTGAGGTTTTGATGATGCTTAGAAACATCTTACATAACCCAAAGCGATTCTGCGGTCAAAGTACTCTAGTGCAGAGATGCTGTGGGAATTGAGGATTCACATATAAAGCGATAGACGTATTTGAAGGTGCAGGATCATAGGAGCAGGCACTAGGTTGACATATAGGACCTGCCTTGATGGGGTACATCATTGTCTGTATGTTCTTTTTTTTGTAACCAAATCCCCATCACTTATTCCTAAATTATGTGATTTTTTAAAAAAAAATCTTTAAACCAATATTAAAGAGCTCTGAATTCGGTGTGAGATATAAATACAGTATATAAAGTCCTTTTACTGCAGCACACACACTGTACCCCTTCACTCCCTCTCTATTCTGTTGCCAATTGTTGTCTAGTGTTAATGTAAAACACTATTTCAGCTTGAAAAGATGTCAAGCGGGACAGAAAAAAAAAGAAAAGAAAAAAAGCTCTCATAATGGGAGATTTGAGAAGCCGGAGACGTAAATGACGCTTCGGATCCAGTTGTCAGCAGTAATGTGACGAGCCCTCAGCACGTTCTCCCTAGGGAAGCCCACCTTTTGCCTATGTGCATTTTTTAAGTCTGATCACAGCCATGGTCTCCGAAGCACAGACTTCTGGCCTTTCCCGACCAAATTACGGGAAATAAGTAGGGAGGGGGGACGCCTGCTTGAGTACTCCTACACTGTTGTGCCATCGCTATAAGGGTTAACAATTTATTCCATTCGCTGAGCCAGGAGAATTGAGCTGAAAGCTTGCTGTGTATTTGGGACGGCTAGCAGAGCCCTCGCTGCGCTCGTGTACCGACTGGAAACCTCATAAGGCTCCTGCGCTCGAGCAATGAAAAGCCTCCAGTAAGACATGTTCTGGAGGGTACCTAAATTTTGCAAAACCCTTTGTAATTTAGATCTAAGTGCTGTATATTTTTAACAGGATATAAGATTTCTAGTAGAGCAGATAAAGTTATGGGGAGACTATGACCAAGCACAATGGAGAGACTGTGGAAGTAAGACAGCAAGAGTTTGAGAGATCAATTATTAAAGAAAATTTCTGGAATCTCCATTTCTAAGTAATAAATATTTCATACAAATATTATATCCCATGTGTCTCCTTAGAAATATACTGCAATCATGCTTGGATCGGGGAAAACCAAGCAGTCCGGTGATGTTCAGACAGCAGACATTTTTAACATCTTACTCTACTGTATGACATCATACACACAAAGGGCTCTGAATCATAGTGATGTTAAAGGTAGCGTTTGGATGAGTAAGAGTTAACGGTAGGATAAGTGACTTTAATATTAACTTTCATATTAACTTCCAAACGCCAAGCCTGTGAAAAATCTGTGAGCACATCGGTGATTGTGCGAGCTTGCGCGAGTTTACTGTACTTTGTGCACACTATACATAACATGGGGAGCCCAATATGTAACTAACGTTAGGATAAGTGAGGTAGTACAAAGTCCTAGCACTAATTACCGTAGTGATGGGCTAAACTGAATTTTAGCAGCACCTAAAAGCTGGTGCGGTTTCTGCTTTTGCAAAATCATTTAGCACCCCCTAACCCCCCCCCCCCAATAAATAGACACCTGTCATCCTGCGGTGAGAACGGTGGCCCGATCTGCTGCTTTTCCTGGCCACGAGTAGAGTGAGACTGGGAACAAATAGTCACGTGTGTGAGATCGTGCAGGGCTCGTGGCTCGAAACGCAAGTCTTCATGGAGTTCTATTTACTCCAGGAGGAGATACTCACGGCAGTGCGGAAGCGTTATCGCAAGTATCACTGAGGGTAGCGCTGCGTTCCGGGGCAAGGTCCTGAAGTAGCGCCTGCCCCAGAATCTAACGCTACACTGGGGATGCTACGGGGGAAACCTGCAGACGCAGGTTTTCCCTGTTATTGTCACCATTTTAGCGTTAAGTAGGAAATAGGGCCCAGAGTTGCATCAGAATACAGGATTCTGACAGCTATACGTCACATGGATGAAGACTGACATGATAATACATAGAACCCTGTAACTGTACTAAAAGTGTTAATTCAGTATACTGGATGTCGTGGAGAAGTAACCAGGGAATTGTACCTTTTAGGCTAAAATAAAAGAGCTGGAAAAATTGCTGAACTCGAGTTTTTGTTTTTCTAGTCGAGCTACTTTGCCCTAAAACTGGAGACTCCCTACACAGATAACATACACATATCGCTGTGTACTGAATAACAAGCAAGATTTGTTAGGATTAATGTCTTCTGGTACTTGAAATAATCAAAAGATATTAATCCTGTGTTTTATACAAAGGGCAGCACAGCGGCAATATTATAGCAGCGGGATAAAACTCTGTTTTAATGATATATATTGTGCCATTAGCAGGGCTGGTGTTTAGGACCCTATATTATGAACTGTTTCACCCTGGCTGCTGAAATTACAATATAGATGTCAACCGCAACCCTACACAATATAATCTGGCCAATATTAACCACCGAGCAAGACAAACCATTGCCAGGTTGGAAGCAACTGTCAGGGGTCAAGGGCCAACTAGGGCTGGTACTAAGCGATCACTCAGGAAAATAGGTTTCTCATACACGTCTTTGCACATCCACATAATTAAAATCCTGTCCAGGAAAGGCATTGGTATTGAGTTGACCTATAGCAAAACATTATGGGCACTATTACACTCCTAACGCAAACGTTAACGCTCACTTGCGTGAGCATTAACGTTTGCTGCGGTGTTTACCGCATATTACAATCCAAACGCAAACGGGTTTAAAAAACAGTTTGCGTTTGGTACCTTGCGCTCCTCTGCGCGAGGTTACTGTACTTTGTGTTCCCTATGTTTAACATGGTGAGCGCAAAGTGTTAATCAGCGCTGGATTACAAAGTCCCAGCGCTGATTAACGCCTGGCTCTGGTTAGCGAAAAGTTAACCAGAGCCACGACTTGGTGTTAACGGATTCTGCAGAAGCGGAATCTGTTAACACCAGCTTTAAAAATAAAAAAAGAATCCTATACTCATCCTCCGATCGCCTCGTCTGGCCGGCGGGAGCAGGGAAAGACTGGGGGAAAAACTCCCCCCCAGTCTCTGCCTGCTTATCACTACGCCGACCGGCCGGATCTTGTGAGGCGAGATCCGGCTGGTCATGTGACTGGCAGGGAGGAACTCAATGGAGTCCTATGGACTCCAGCGAGTGGATGCTCGCGGTTGCGCTCAGCGCTGCCGCAAGCATCCAAGATTTTACGCTCGATAACAATGCAGGCAGCATTTTTTGCGCCTGCATTGTAATCCAGTGTTAAAACGCGGGCGCAAGGGGGAAAACTGCGGGAACAGTTTTTTCTCCCTTGCGCCCGCGTTTTAACGCTAAGAGCATAATAGAGCCCTATATCATTGTGACAGGTCAAAGATAAGCTGAACTTTATTCCAGTTTGATATCTTCTTGACTATATTCAAATTCAGCAATAATTTGGTTAATCATCACTAAATTAAAGAGACACTACCTGACATGATCATTTGATATACACTATATTGCCAAAAGTATTCGCTCACCCATCCAAATAAGCAGAATCAGGTGTTCCAATCACTTCCATGGCCACAGGTATATAAAATCAAGCACCTAGGCATGCAGACTGTTTTTACAAAACATTTGGGAAAGAATGGGTCACTCTCAGGAGCTCAGTGAATTCCAGCGTGGAACTGTGATAGGATGCCACCTGTGCAACAAATCCAGTCGTGAAATTTCCTCGCTCCTAAATATTCCACAGTCATCTGTCAGCTGTATTATAAGAACGTGGAAGTGTTTGGGAACGACAGCAACTCAGCCACGAAGTGGTAGGCCACGTCAACTGACGGAGCGGGGTCAGCGGATGCTGAGGCGCATAGTGCGAAGAGGTCGGCAACTTTCTGCAGAGTCAATCGCTACAGACCTCCAAACTTCATGTGGCCTTCAGATTAGCTCAAGAACAGTGCGCAGAGAGCTTCATGGAATGGGTTTCCATGGCCGAGCAGCTGCATCCAAGCCATACATCACCAAGTGCAATGCAAAGCGTCGGATGCAGTGGTGTAAAGCACGCCGCCACTGGACTCTAGAGCAGTGGAGACGCGTTCTCTGGAGTGACGAATCGCGCTTCTCCATCTGGCAATCTGATGGACGAGTCTGGGTTTGGCAGTTGCCAGGAGAATGGTACTTGTCTGACTGCATTGTGCCAAGTGTAAAGTTTGGTGGAGGGGGATTATGGTGTGGGGTTGTTTTTCAGGAGCTGGGCTTGACCCCTTAGTTCCAGTGAAAGAAACTCTGAATGCTTCAGCATACCAAGACATTTTGGACAATTCCATGCTCCCAACTTTGTGGGAACAGTTTGAAGCTGGCCCCTTCCTCTTCCAACATGACTGTGAACCAGTGCACAAAGCAAGGTCCATAAAGACATGGATGACAGAGTCTGGTGTGGATGAACTTGACTGGCCTGCACAGAGTCCTGACCTCAACCCGATAGAACACCTTTGGGATGAATTAGAGCGGAGACTGAGATCCATGCCTTCTCGTCCAACATCAGTGTGTGACCTCACAAATGCGCTTCTGGAAGAATGGTAAAAAATTCCCATGAACACACTCCTAAACCTTGTGGACAGCCGTCCCAGAAGAGTTGAAGCTGTTATAGCTGCAAAGGGTGGACCAGCGTCATATTGAACCCTATGGATTAGGAATGGGATGTCACTTAAATTCATATGCGAGTCAAGGCAGGTGAGCAAATACTTTTGGCAATATAGTGTATTTTAAATAGACATGGCAAGCTGAGAGCCTCTCCCCCCCCCCCGGCTGTCTCTGAGGATCGTGACTGCCCTTCAAAGTTTGCCTGAAAGCTGTCAATCAGCTCCCGCAGCTTTGCACGATATTGATAAGCTTACTATACATCAGGGATGTCCAAACTCCGGCCCCCCCAGATGTTCCTGAACTACAACTCCCAGAAATCTCTGACTGCATTAGATGGATGGAGAAGCATGGGAGTTGTAGTTCAGGAACATCTGGGAGGCCGGAGTTTGGACATCCCTGCATACATGAACTGAAATTGATCATCCAATGCCTCATCCTGCAGAAATATAGAGGAGCATCTAATTGGCTGTGTCTGCACAAGTCGAGCATGTGCTGATCACCAGAACGATGGTTTTTACTGTGGATCCAGCCTTCCAAAGCGGAGGACTTACCTACACCTGGAAGGCTGTCAATCAGCTGATACTGGAGCCGACCAGTGGTTTTGGACAGTAATGTACACCTAGTGCATTTCTCAATACTTTTGCTTTGAGAGGCAACTTAATGCCTGAGTACTGAGGCAAACGACCATTCAGTCCATTCACCTGTTTGCTCAGGGAGAACCAGACCCGTCACAGTTCAAGAGCCCATAGGGAGAATCTGGAGCCGGAACAAAGATAATTGTAAGAGATACATTAAGTTTAATATAGGTTAATATTTAACCCCTCTGGTGTCACACACGTGAACCCCCTCCTCCACTTTCATCTTAGAGAATCCTTTTAATAACATACTTCTCATGTTTTCTCATTTTGGTTTATTGGTTGTTGTTATGTATTGAGAGCCCCTAAAAGAGTCCGTTGGAAGGAGTAGAGGGGCAGATGACAGAATCATCATAGCTCCTAATATAAATTAACCCCTGAGGGTCCCTTGCTGATTGAATAATCGTGCTAATAGTATTTATTTATGTTGATTACAATTTGCTATTATTACACTGACTTTTACTTTCCACAAATTCCCACTTTGTTCATTTCATATAAGACACAAAACACAGAGTTTACAAAAAAGTAGATTGGGATGACGTTACAAGGCTGTAAAGTGTGTCTTTAAATACCAGTCTGGAGGAGCAGACATTACACAGAGATGTTGTCCTACCAGAAACCCCGAGCATACATATACAAGCTTTGCCGTCGAGTGGGAATTAACATGTTCAGTTCCTCATTCTATGGAGAAGCAGAGGGCTGCAACACACCAAACACATTCTAATCCACCGCAGATATATCTTTAATAAAGAATATGCTTCCATGACCTGTTTATTATTATTGAGGGTTTCAGGAAATGTGTTTGAATTCATTATTTCATGTGACGGACATATAATTCTAAATAAGTTAGGCATTTAAAGTTGTTTATATAAATGTATGTTAACATACAGATATACTTATGGGCCTAAGATCTCTCATGCGTTTATTTTCCCATTTTAACCATAGCATTTGACTCTCACTATTTACGACATCTAACCCCCCACCCATGTGCCCCTTAATGTCTTAATGCTCAATTCTAGGATATTTATTAGTAGAGCGTCCAGACCTGAAGAATAGAGGAATTCTCTCGAAAGCTTGTCTTTAAAATGTAGCGTTCGTCCAATTAAAAAGGTATCACTACGTACTGCTATACTCATGATATATATATATATATATATATTCTCGAAGTCTTTTAAATGTTACGTTAGTCCAATAAAAAAGGTATCACTACGTGATCACTACTCGTGATTTTGTCAAACTGGACTAACACGGCCTATCGAAATATATATATATAATATATATATAGTGTGTTTAATATTGCAGAAGCCACCTGCACATCATAGCAATTCAAAGAATTGCATCCCAGAGCTCCTGTGACACATTCCCCATATGCAGCAAGTAATTCTGGGTAGGATATGCAAATGACCTCTGTCTCACTTTTATGCATCCTGGATCTGTTATTACACAGAACCCTAAAATCAATGCTATTCCACACTGTGGCTTTGTAGAAAAGATAAGGTTATGCAACTGGTCAAAGCCACTCCTAGGACAGCGCTGTTTCAGATTTGTTGAACCTTCATCAGCTAGAAGGCAAGCATGACCAGTTGCAGTGGATGCTTGGACCATAGGTAAGTAAGTGTCTATAAGGGTTGTGGTGAAGGACTAAAAGTGAGATAAAAAGCCTCCACACTATAATAAGTGTGTTTAATATTGCAGAAGCCACCTGCAAATCATAGCAATTCAAAGAATTGCATCCCAGAGCTCCTGTGTCACATTCCCCATATGCAGCAAGGAATTCTGGGTAGGATATGCAAATGACCTCTGTCTCACTTTTATGCATCCTGGATCTGTTATTACACAGAACCCTAAAATCAATGCTATTCCACACTGTGGCTTTGTAGAAAAGATAAGGTTATGCAACTGGTCAAAGCCACTCCTAGGACAGCGCTGTTTCAGATTTGTTGAACCTTCATCAGCTAGAAGGCAAGCATGACCAGTTGCAGTGGATGCTTGGACCATAGGTAAGTAAGTGTCTATAAGGGTTGTGGTGAAGGACTAAAAGTGAGATAAAAAGCCTCCACACTATAATAAGTGTGTTTAATATTGCAGAAGCCACCTGCAAATCATAGCAATTCAAAGAATTGCATCCCAGAGCTCCTGTGTCACATTCCCCATATGCAGCAAGGAATTCTGGGTAGGATATG
This sequence comes from Leptobrachium leishanense, assembly GCA_009667805.1. Taxonomy (NCBI): domain Eukaryota; kingdom Metazoa; phylum Chordata; class Amphibia; order Anura; family Megophryidae; genus Leptobrachium; species Leptobrachium leishanense. Next base: position 238,201,508 of record CM019064.1, on the reverse strand, counting down.
CAAATGACCTCATATATATATATATATATATATATATATATTGCTACCATCTACAATTCTGGTTTCTGGAGTCTAAAATTATTGTTTGTTATTTTTAGATCTCTGTTTCATATTGTAAAATGCTGCAAAAAATTTTGCACTATATAGATATTTTTATTAATGATAATTATATCAATAATAACCCCTACACAAGTTTTATACTATTTAGGTTTTCTTTTCCCAGTAGGACAAAAGGCTTCTCAATACTCAGCACTAACGTCCGTAAAAAAAAAGCATTGGATGGATAACTCAAAAATGTATTCTTTACCATAAGGATAACCCTCTGAGCCAAACTCAGGTACATTGCGAACCCAGCATAGAGAAGGTAATAAGCAGCGTCTGCCTCTTGAGATGCTGAAATGACATTAAGAATTGTTAAATTACTTTTCTCTCAACACCGTATACATAGTCTGACTTTAATTCTATATTACAAATCTATGAAAAGCAAGAGGCAGGTTGTTAAGCTGCAGATGGTCTAACAGTCACCATCCAGTGATGCTACCCTGAATTTCATCTTGTCACCTTTGGACTATTCTGATCCTGTAAATCTTTGAAAATATTTTATAGACACTATCATATTTTAAGAAAAGTGCCAGCATCTAAACTCTTAAAGTGACACCCAAAAGAGATTGGGCTCACTTGAAAGGGAATCACTCCCTTTATTTTTTGCTGGCATATATAACTAAAAAAGGAGTTAGTCCCTGTCAGTTTCCCTGTCCCTCATGTGACTGCGGCATGCCACAAGGAGAAATGACAGCTCTGAACACTGAGCCGACTACAGGACAGCCTTCCGCTCAGTCCACGTACCACATTGACTGTCAGCACAGCATCGTACGGCTAAGGTCCAATTGTGCATTGCTGCATGATGGCCCCCAGCTTGCTCAACCCACGGAGGGTCAAATCTTGGCAGAGTACAAACTGCGATATCTCAAGAGATTAGATATCATATTGATCTTGATTGCCAATGCGCTATCCATCAGTTGATTAGCTATCACAGCCAAATTGTACCTGGGTAGTACAGAAGCACTATAACCCTAGTGAACACTAACATTAGCATCTGGATGTGTAAGCGTTACCATCAGGATAAGTGACCTTAACGGCGCATGCCCTCCATTTATATTCCTGATAATACCCACATTAGTAATCCATTAGATTGTCATTTTATTGTGCTAGCTTTCGCAAGCTTACTGTACTTTGCGCATTCTATACTTAACATGAGGAGCGCAAATGGCCATTGGCGTTTTGGTAGGTAAGGTATTACAAAGTGCTAGCGCTAATTACCACAGGGCACAAGGTACCACCGGGACACACAGGGCACAATTTTAGCTATTTCTAAAAGCTGGTGTTAAATGATTCTGCAAATGCAATATCATTTAGCACCCCCTAACCCCCCACCCAATAAATCCGATACTCCTCTCTCATCCTGCGGCAGGAACAGTGGCCCATTCCGCTGTTTTTTGTCACTGGGAGCAGAAGGACTGGGAACAAATAGTTTCCAGTCTCCCTCTGCAATCAAATTGCCCAGGGCTCACGGCACGGAAGTGCAACCCTACGTGGAGTCCTATGGACTCCAGGAGGTGATACTCGCGGCAGCAAAGAAGCGCTACCGAGAGTATCCCAGCAGTTAGAGCTGCGTTTCTGCGTGAGGTGCTGAGGTAGCGCCTCCCCCGGATTATCGGGTTAACATGGGGACGAAACCTGCAGGTGCAGATTTTTCCCATTAGCGTCCCCATGCTAGAGCGAAGAAGAGAATAGGGCCCTAAGTCTTTTGTTTTATCTCTTGCAAAGTTACAGTAATTAAATGAATTAATGAAAATTTAACAATACGTCAACCAGTTTCTAACCAGCAGGTGCAGCTTTGCAATATATTTGAAAGATAAGACAAGATTTGGGAAGCACAACTTGTGTACCTGAAGAGGTGCTGCCAAAACGACTCATCCCAGGTAGCTTTAGATGAAGTCCCCTTCACACTTTTTCACGATAATCGGCCTAACTAAAGGAGCAGAGCAGTGAAAGGGAACCTTGGCACCCCAGAGATTTCAGATCTACATGTCCATTGATGCCATTGCTTAGTCACAGATAATGCTTTCAGAGCATCATAGGACATGAAGTACAAAGACATCTGGGGTGCCAAGGTTGTTCATCCCTGGAATAGAGCATCATTTACGATGCAAAGCAAGGAAGGAGCACAGTAATGCAAGTCTATCTCCCACATTGAGAACATCAGAACTTGACATACCCATACAGTGTGACCAAATCCCCATGTTTTTCTCTGTATTTTGGTGTATCTTTGAAGCGGTACACATTGTTTTGTGCTGAGCCCTTCTGGTCTATTTGATACAAAAAAATATGAATTTGTTTAACAGAGGGTGATTGGGTTAAGGCGATTTACTCAATTGTAAATATACAATGTCTTGAAACTAAACATGCGTACAGTATATTCAAGCTTTGCTAGACTGCCAGACTCTTCATAAAATATTTTTTAAACAAACAAGGTCCAAAAAAAAAAAAAAAAATCACAATATAGCAATGCCCTCAGAAACCATATCCCAAACGGGAATAGCTACAATCTTTACACATCCCCCTGGCACAGGGATACCTTTTCTGTGCTCAGAACGTTCACTCTCCTTATACGCAACTTCAATGCTTACGTACAAAAACTAGCAAATTCTTCTGCTATGCTGAATGGCTAAAATGCGAACCCCTGCCAAATCTCTTTGGAACTTTAGATTTCTACCATGACAACTATAACACTCCCATCATAACATAATGCTGGAGCAGGGGTCCCTCTGTGACAGGGCTCTGCTTTACATTTCCCCATCAGCTATATACCCTTCCACTGAGAAGCATCTAAGCATGAGAAAGTTAACCACCAGCTATTGTGTCACCACTAGGAACTTAACCCATTCAGTACTACACGTGGAAGCAAAATCACTTTGATGCGTCCATTCCATGGGGAAACCAGGCGTTGAGACACATGAAACCCCTTAGATATATCAGGATTGTGCTGCGTGCAAAATGTAATGGTGAAATCATCAGTTTATTCATAGTGTTGAGTGTTTACAAACTTTTAAGTCTTGAACAAGAAATATTATTGTATAACCTTTTATTTACTAGCAAAAACAACAAACCTTCCACTTCAGGCATAATTTTAAATCGTCTTATGTCGAACACAGATTATGTATTTTAATTAAACATATATATATGCACATGTCTTTAGTCTTAAAAGTATAGATAGATATATAAAACAATATCCCTTAAAAGGGATGCCATGCTTGCAGAACACCACTATATAAGACCCCAACTACAGCCAGATGCCCCAAAATGTATTCTCCTGTGTTGTATTATTTGTTTTGGTTCTTTAGTAACTTGCAATGTGTACCCATGTTGCCAGGCTGATTTTGGGTAACCAAGGCCATGTACTATAGATCTAATGATGATCGTATAAACTCATAGTGGGACCCATGTTATGAATAACTTGTTCTTTCACTCCTTCTTCTTAAATTACAGTCTAGCAATGTCCCTTCCTGCCTATGGGTATTAGCTGTATGGTCCACGATGGATGGAGGGCACTGGGACAATAATACCCTCTGCTTTCCTTTCCGTATTGAAATTCTGCAATTCTCAAGAGAAAAAGTCCCCTTATTTTATCAGATATAATGGTGCTTATAGAAGATACTATGTCCCATATGCATATTTTACACCATCGTTATACAATGAATGTCTTCTTGCGGCTTAGACACCTTCTGTTCCGGTTAATGAAAAATAGTAGGAAGAGTTTAAAGAGCATTTCAGTAAACCCCGGTTTGTGTGTTTCAGGTAAATAAAAGTATACATGCTGGCCTTTTATATAAGTGCGAACAGTGAGCTACTACAGGGTTAAACCATACACACAGAAATGGTACTGTGCCTGCTTACAGGACCTGTCAGTATGACTGATCTGATGCAGGAGAATAAAATTCCTATAATGTAGCTGGGGGAAGTCTCTTAGACTCTCTTATGGAAAGTCATTTCCCAACACAGACCCTTTATTGATATACTTGTTATAGGAAGGGGCGGGCGCCACGCTGATTTAACCTGTGCTGGCAAAGGTCAAGCAAAGGGTTAAATTGTATTTATATCACATGCTTAAGTCTTTGTTCCATAAATATAATTTCATTCAATTTTCTCTTACGGCGTCCAAACTACACAACAAACCATACGACGTGAACATTTTCCCCAAGTTCTTTATTGTGAAACAGAAAGGAACCTGCCTTGTTTGCATCAAGTCATCCACAGCACTAATTATCCCTATATGCGCCTATGGACCACGCTACGCAAAATCACCACTTCCCGCTGTTTAATCGCAGGAACGTGGCACTGCGCAGTCCTGATGTAAACATGTGTACTCTACATTAAAGCCGTCACTGCGGGTAATGGTGCAGGACAGTGCAGGTCCCTATCACAAGGCTTTAGGGCTCTTTATCACAGCTAGGAGCAAGGAAGAAAACTTAGGAGCCAAGCACACAATATTAAGAGTAAGTTCGGTGTAGAGTCTGTGGCTATCTGAGCCCTGGATTTGGCATGTCTCGCCTTACTAAATATCCCAAAAATGATGTAGGATGCTGGTATCCAGAGTTCCTAAGACATGGCTTGTCACAGTCCTGCAGACATAATTCAAGCTTTTATCCCTTCTATATTAGCTACATTGATTAAATCCGGGACCCAAAGATCTGTGGTAAGACTAGATTTAGGAAGATAGAGACATTTAAGTGTGATAAAGTGCAAAACAGAGCTATCTCAATGCACAGGGATACATGCAGGTTATCAGTGGGGATACTACATTGGTTTCCATGGTGATTGCTCTACTTTTTACAAGTTTGCTCCATGAGACCTTTACTACTATCACACTGTGTACAAAGACACACTATACAATATAAAAGCTGAGAAAAAAATCATAGGCATGTGAAAAAATACATAAAATGTGAAAGACAGACAGATAATTAGTTACGGAGATAGATATTAATATAGATTGACAGTAATAGACAAATACAGCTATAGAAAGATAAAAATATAAATAGACAGCATCAGAGATAGAGACATAAATAGAAAGATACATAGAAAGATAAACAGACAGCATCAGAGATATATATACAGAGATAGATTTCGATACATAGATACGGATAAATAGATATAGATAGATAGATACAGATAAATAGATATAGATAGATATGGATAAATAGATAGATAGATACAGATAAATAGATATAGATAGATACGGATTACTAGATAGTAATAGCTATAGATAGATATGGATAAATAGATAGTAATAGATACGGATAGATAGAGATGGAAAAATAGAGACGAATAAATAGTTAGCAATGAATAAAAAGAAAGATAATATAATGATAGATACTAGACAGACAGATAGAGAGATAGTCAGAGATAGATAGATGATAGATAGATAATATAATGATAGATAATATAATAGATAGATAGATAGATAATATAATGATAGATAGATAGATAATATAATGATAGATAGATGGATAGTCAGAGAGATAGATAGATAGAGATAGATAGATAATATAATGATAGATAGATGGATAGTCAGAGATAGATAGATAGATAATATAATGATAGATAGATGATAGATAGATAATATAATGATAGATAGATAATATAATGATAGATAGATGATAGATAATATAATGATAGATAGAGAGATAGATAGATACATAGATAGATAGAGAGAGAGATAGATAGATACATAGAGAGATAGATACATAGATAGATAGATACATACATAGATAGATACATACATACATAGAGAGATAGATAGATACATAGAGAGATAGATAGATACATAGAGAGATAGATAGAGAGATAGATAGATACATAGATAGATTAGATAGAGAGATAGATACATAGATAGATACATACATAGAGAGATACATAGATACATAGATAGATAGATACATACATAGAGAGATACATAGATACATAGATAGATACATAGATAGATACATACATAGAGAGATACATAGATACATAGATAGATAGAGAGATAGAGAGATAGATAGATAGATACATAGATAGATAGAGAGATAGATACATAGATAGATAGATAGAGAGATAGATACATAGAGAGATAGATACATAGATAGATACATACATAGAGAGATACATAGATAGATACATACATAGAGAGATACATAGATACATAGATAGATAGAGAGAGAGATAGATAGATACATAGATAGATAGAGAGATAGATACATAGAGAGATAGATAGATACATAGATAGATAGAGAGATAGAGAGATAGATACATAGATAGATACATAGATAGATACATAGATACATAGATAGAGAGATAGATAGATACATAGATAGATACATAGAGAGATAGATAGATACATAGATAGATACATAGATAGATACATACATAGAGAGATACATAGATAGATAGAGAGATAGAGAGATAGATAGATAGATACATAGATAGATAGAGAGATAGATACATAGATAGATAGAGAGATAGATACATAGAGAGATAGATACATAGATAGATACATACATAGAGAGATACATAGATAGATACATACATAGAGAGATAGATACATAGATAGATAGAGAGATAGATACATAGAGAGATAGATAGATACATAGATACATAGAGAGAGATAGATAGATACATAGATAGATAGAGAGATAGATAGATAGAGAGATAGATACATAGATAGATACATAGATAGAGAGATACATAGATACATAGATAGAGAGATAGATAGATACATAGATAGATACATAGAGAGATAGATAGATACATAGATAGATAGAGAGATAGAGAGATAGATACATAGATAGATACATACATAGATACATACATACATAGAGAGATAGATACATAGAGAGATAGATAGATAGATGATAGACACATAGTACACCCAGTAGTAGTAGAAGTATCCAGCCTGCTGTCAGTGTGATCCTGCTAGGTGACACATCTCCCGGTGTAGCCCTGATTTGGGGGTGCAGGCAGGGTTGCTGTCTCCCCGGGTTCCCTGGCACTATACGGGGTACTCACATGAAGACGTGGTATATGAAGGCCCAGGCTCGGGGTCTCTCCAGCACGTTGTACAAGTAGTTCTGGAGGCGCCGGTATTTCTTGTGGGAGGCTGAGGTCCGGGGTGGCCCCGGGAGGGGGGTCCCCAGCAGTCCCAGGCGCCGGGGGCTGCCTCTGTCCGTCTGCACCGCGGTGAGAGCCACGAACTCCATGGCGCTGTCCTGTGCAGACATGGGGGCCAGGGAGAGAGAGGGGAGCCTGCCATTATCTGCCTGGGGCTGTGCCCCCACCGCCATGCTCCCTGTGGGGATAGGGGGCACCGACAGCCTTCAGCTCATTCCAGGAAGGCAGCAGGAGAGGTCGGGGGGGTCCGGAGGGTTTCGGGGGTCAGGGCAGCCTGCGGGCGTGTGGCATGTGTCTGCACGGAGCTGACAGGGGCTGCGAGGTGACAACTTGGCAGGAAAGTTTCAGCAGCTCCATTGCCGGCAAGTTTTGGCCAGAGAGTCAGGGTGGAGCGGAGGCTGGCAGACAGGAGGCTCAGCCCGCACTCTGACAGCACATCCCGGGCTGTGCCCTGTGACTGGGGCCCCGGAGCTCTGCCAGCCCTGTGAATGGACCGCTAACACCTCCCTCTGCCAGCCCGGGCCCTCCCCCTCCAGGGCTTACTGGGGCTCCCAGGCAGAGGGGCTTCTCCTACACACCCACCTTCCCTCACCCTCCCGCTGACTGACTCCCAGCACTCCCAGCTTCCCCACACCATCTCTCCATCTGTCACCGGATACAATGTATCAGCTCAGGGGCCACATTCTAACCCCGGAGCAATCAGCGGGGATTTCACTAGTTTCCATGGCGATTGCTTCACTTTTATAACTTTACCTTATTTAGAGCAACCTTTTATATATATATATATATATATATATATATATATATGTATAAAAATAAAGACACGCCGTGTGAGGGAGCAGGACTGTTTGTCTGTCTGTCTGTCTGAGGGAGCAGGACTGTCTGTTTGTCTGTCTGAGGGAGCAGGACTGTCTGTCTGTCTGTCTGTCTGAGGGAGCAGGACTGTCTGTCTGTCTGTCTGTCTGAGGGAGCAGGACTGTCTGTTTGTCTGTCTGAGGGAGCAGGACTGTCTGTCTGTCTGTCTGAGGGAGCAGGACTGTCTGTCTGTCTGTCTGTGGGAGCTTGGTAAAAGAGACTTTGCTAATAATACTTATAAATATATAACAAGAAAAAATATATATATAATAAATATTTTTATAGCTAGGTTGGTCAAGATTTTTTAACCCCTTCACTGTGTGCTGAGATCATTTTAACCATTTTTTGCTCATCACATATAAACGTGATATGAACTTATGTTTTAGTATTGGACCCAGGCAAATTATATATGTATGTTTTTCAGCAGACTAAAAGTGCATCGTTACATATACTATGTATACGTCACTTCAAAATGCCATGTCAAAAAAAGTAAAAAAAAATCTACATTTCCATTCAGATTTCTGTTGTTCACAGTGTGTAAATGTATTACTCCACTTTACATCATCCAAACCTTTGTGGATATATATATATATATATAATCTACGGGTTGTATTTTTTCGGATTTTGGTTTAAGAATAATATATCTATGTTTAACCCTTTCGCTGCTGAGGCTTTTCCCGCCTCTGTGCCGAGGTCATTTTTACCGGTTTTGCTCATCATGTTTAAATGCGTTTTGAAGGCTTATTTTAGTATATGACCCAGACATATTATATATCGTTCTTTCCGTCAGACTCGGTAGATTCATAATATATCATTATTATATGTATACGTCATGTTCTGCCTGTATATTATAACAAAAAATGCAATAACATTTGAATTTTTAATAATCTACAGTGTGGAAGGTGTTTTTTTTTCACATTTTGTCTTGCGAGCCTTGGCGGTTATATTTCCTATGGGTTGCACTTGTTAAAAAATTAGAAATGGGGACTCGTTAAATTTTTTTCGGCTGAAATTATGTGATTTTTAGCAAACGCCCCCCCTAGAAAAAATCGTTAGTGCAGCATCATTGTTCACATTATAATTGAAATGGGAACAATATTGCTGCATTAATTAAACAAATAAACAATTTAAAAAAAAAATTATTTTATTTTTTTAATTAAATTTGTATTTTTTTTCCTTTTAGGGTTAACATGGTCATGTTTGGTATCATTTGAAAGGCCATGGCCTTGCCATCCCAATGATACCTAAATTAACCCCTAGCTGCCACGGATCGGGAGATAGTGGGTTCATCGGAACCCCATCTCCACCATAGGTGGCAGCTAGTGGTTAACTCCCGAACTGACATCATCTCGCTATGCGCGATGATGCCAGTAGGCAGGGGGAGATCCCGGAAGCTTGGCCGACATCCAAGATGTCGGCCAGCTCCGGGAGGGGACCGTGATCCAGCGCCTGTTGGCACTGAATCGCGATCCGGCCCCCAAGGGGTTAAAGGCAGCTACCGCTTGGAAGGGCAGGCTGTGCCCTTCAAAGCGGTGCCTGCCTTTTGCTTCTGGCCCATACAGATGGGGAGGGAGAGAGGTCCAAAGGACCTCCCCCTCCCTTTCAGGCACCTTCCCCGCACTGGTGGAGGGGGGGGGGTGCCTGGAATAGACGTCAACATCAATAGACGGGGGGCTGCAGTGATCAGCCGGAATCCCGGCCGTTAGCGGCTGCAAAGGGAGGACGCGCTCAGCGCGTTCTCCGCAGCCAAGCGCCGATGCGGCAGGACACGCTGAGCGTCATCACAATCACGTTCAGTGACTTTTCGTTCTCTTCAATTCAGCTTGATTCGGTGATCCCATTTCGGCGACCCTGCGGTGTATTCAGCAAGCACCACAGGGCCATCGTAATGTAGGGAAAAGCCGTCGAAAACCTGCCAAACACTCACCGCAAAGCCCAGGCGAATGCACACCGAAACCCGCAAAAACATCTGGATTAACCCCGCCAAACACCCCGGAGAAACCCGAGCAGGAGCCGATCAGAGCGCAGAGCAGCCGCCAGAAAAATCCGACACCGCAGACGAATGGAGTAAAAAACACAAAAACAGTACGTTTGAAAAGTGAAACGCTGTTTGCAAACAAACTACTGAGCGAAAATGTCTGAAATTTACATATAAGATCCAATGAATGATAATAAAAAGGGCTGTTACAGAAAAAAGAAAAAACGTTAAAATTTTTCTTTTTTCTGTAACAGCCCTTTTTATTATCATTCATTGGATCTTTTCCCTGCTGGTTTTTGTTCTCTGAATAGACAAAGCATTGCTTCTCTATGTGGATTTCACTGCCCTCGAACAGGCATCGAACGGGCACCGTATGTGCAGGCAATTCGCCCACATTTGGCAAACTGCCTGCTCTCTGGATAGCCGAATGGCCAGGAAAGGTAACCGAACGCTGAATTTAAGTGTGAAAGTTTTACTTTCTTTGACTTTTTGTTTACACCTAACCTGGCCATGCTCTGCCCTTTCCAATGACACCAAACATAACCCTCTAGCTGTCACCGATCAGAAGCTACAGGCTCCAAAGGAAGGACTCGCCTATCTCCACCATAGGGATTTCCATAGGGGAGTGGTTCCCAACCGCGGTCCTCAAGTATCCCTAACAAGTCAGGTTTGCCAGATATCCGACGCACAGCACAGGTGATATGATTTATTGCTCAGTGATTGCAGGATTCAGTCTGCTTTTCTCCAAGGCAATCCTTAAAATCTGGCCTGTTAGAGGTACTTGAGGACCGCGGTTGGGAACCACTGCCATAGAGGTAGCTAAGGGCTAATTCCCTAACTGACATCATAGCACCCATGCACGATGAATATCAGTGGGCGGGGGGAGGCTACAGAGGCTTGTCTGAAATCCAAGATGTCAGCCAACTCCGGGAGAAGTCCGCAATCTAAAGGGTTAAAGAGAGGCATTGCTGGAAAGGTCAGATTGTGACCTTTCCAGCGATGAATTTATTTTTTCTGTACATGTGGGGTACGTCCCCCGCATACAGCAGGAACACTCCATGATGTCTCCCACACCTCATTCACAGCAAAGGGGTTAAAATGAACTGCACGAATTTGAGAAAATTCAATTTCTGCTATTCCACCTAGTAATTATATTATTTTGTAGCAATGCACTACATTGTATTGCATATTTGAGTCTTTTCTTTGACATTTAAGCTATTTTAGTTATGTATTGCCATTCTTTTAAAAAAAATAATCATAGGGCTAAGTTCTAAAGGTAACTCAATTGCTTACTTGCCTGTTGACCCACTTTACGCAGAACAGTTGCACTGTTACTGCTTTTATCTAGTTTATTTCTTGTTTCACTGAAAATCTTATGTCTTCTTACACCCCCATCTTCCTTCCTCTGATCGTGGTTAGCTTTGCTTTTACTTTTTAAATCATATTACGCACATTGAATTGTATACTGTCACCTTCTGGGAAATCCTTTTCTTTGATTTAACCCCCCTGACGGTTATCCCGAGTGTGGTTCGGGGTTAAATTTCACAGCTGAAAGCGGTAACCCCGAGCCACACTCAGGCTGCAAACGTCACCTCTCCGTGCGCTCCCTCGCCAGGGGCGGACTGACCCATTGGCCACTTGGACGCTGCCCGGGGGCCCGTGGGGGCCCGGTTTTGTAAGGGACCACGGTGGCGCACTAACAAACCGCCTGGTAGGTGGTGCTCCAGCGTGCCTTCCTGGGCCACACGTGCACCCTGCATTGATGCCGCCCCCTCACATGAAGTGCGCGCATCACGTGGGGGCGGCGTCAATGCAGGGTGCACGTGGGGCCCAGGAAGGCACGCTGGAGCGCCGCCGACGAGGCGGTTTGTTAGTGCGCCGACGTGGTCGGACGTTGGAACGTCCCTTACAAAACCGAGCTGCTGGGGTCAGTATATATTATACATCCATGTGTGAGCTGTGCACTATACATCCATGTGTGAGCTGGGCACTATACATCCATGTGTGAGCTGGGCACTATACATCCATGTGTGAGCTGGGCATTATACATCCATGTGTGAGCTGGGCACTATACATCCATGTGTGAGTTGGGCACTATACATCCATGTGTGAGCTACTGGGGGCAATATATATCCATGTGTGAGCTGGGAAGTGCACTATACATCCATGTGTGAGCTGGGCACTATATATCCATGTGTGAGCTGGGCACTATACATCCATGTGTGAGCTGTGCACTATACATCCATGTGTGAGCTGGGCATTATACATCCATGTGTGAGCTGGGCATTATACATCCATGTGTGAGTTGGGCACTATACATCCATGTGTGAGTTGGGCACTATACATCCATGTGTGAGCTATTGGGGGCAATATATATCCATGTGTGAGCTGGGCACTATACATCCATGTGTGAGCTGGGCACTATACATCCATGTGTGAGCTGGGCAATATACATCCATGTGTGAGCTGGGCATTATACATCCATGTGTGAGCTGGGCACTATGCATCCATGTGTGAGCTGGGCACTATGCATCCATGTGTGAGCTGGGCACTATACATCCATGTGTGAGCTGGGCATTATAGATCCATGTGTGAGCTGGGCACTATACATCCATGTGTGAGCTGGGAAGTGCACTATACATCCATGTGTGAGCTGGGCACTATACATCCATGTGTGAGCTGGGCACTATACATCCATGTGTGAGCTGGGGCAATATACATCCATGTGTGAGCTAGGGCACTATATATCCATGTGTGAGCTGGGGCAATATATATCAATGTGTGAGCTACTGGGGGCAATATATATCAATGTGTGAGCTACTGGGGGCAATATATATCAATGTGTGAGCTACTGGGGGCAATATATATCAATGTGTGAGCTACTGGGACAATATATATCAATGTGTGAGCTACTGGGACAATATATATCCATGTTTGAGCTGCTGGGGGCCATATATATCCATGTTTGAGCTACTGGGGCAATATATATTCATGTGTGAGCTGCTGGGGGCAATATATATCCATGTGTGAGCTGCACATTACTGTGGGTTTTAATGCTGTGGAGCTCTGTGATAAGCTCATACACACTGCACATTAGTGTTAGGATTTTTGCTGTGCAGCTCTGTAATACGCTCATGCACTCTGCACATCACTGGGAGTTTTATTGCTGTGGAGCTCTGTAATGTGCAGTGTGTCAGGATTGTACAGTATCTGTTAAAGTGATCGGCAGTTTCCCACATTTTCCACAGGGACTTTCTGTGCCAGTGTGTAGCCTTAGCTGCAATGAGTGGGTGATGGCAGCTGCAGCAGTGCAGTGGCCATCTGTAAGTATGGAGGGGGCACAATTCGCTGCTGGGTCCAAGTGGATTTTCAAAAAGGTTATTTTTAGGAGTTCAGAAATGAATTCTTTAGCACGATAATGTACATTTGGGTGTTGCGTTGTAGGGGGGTGGGGTTTTTATGAGTGTGGCCTCCTGTGGGTGCAGAACAAGGGGGGCCCCATGACCTCCTATTGCCCGGGGGCCCCATTAGTTGTCAGTCCGCCCCTGTCCCTCGCTGATCTCTGCAGTCTCTTCCGGCGATTGCGGCGTTTTACTTCCTGGATTCCTTCTCACGAGGAGGGAACCAGGAAGTATGAGGTCGCGGTCGCCGGAGGAGACTGCGAGAGACAACAAGGGAGCGCAGGGAGAGGTGATGTATCCAGCGGCATCCTGAGTGTTGCTCGGGGTTATCGCTTCCAGCATAGGAATTTATCCCCGAGCCATACTCGGGATGCCGCTAGGGGGACAAAAAATAAAATAGACCGCTTTTTAAAGAAAATCAGACTGCCAGGGAGGTTAAATGGGCACTTGACTCATTCTGGTCACTTGATCTTTTTAAAATGGCCAGTTGGGTAGAGTTCCCCTCCTCTCTGCAGCCACAATTTGGTTAAGATGCTGGGTGAAATAAAGAAGTTTCCTCCACCCAACCCAAAGTCACCAGCAGCCAGGATTTTGAATGTCCTGGGTGTCAGTCACTAGATCGGTTACTGGTGATGCCAACATTTTCCCTGCATGCTACGGGCAATCTCAGAGAATCAGCTGATAGTTTGGTTCTGCACATGCATGCGCAGCTCCAATCCATTGTTCTTTGCAGGTGCTTTGGAACTTAATCCATTCGCCACCAAGTGGTTTTCCAAAAATCCACTCCCAGGAACCAGTGGATTTTTGGAAAATAATTTTTAATTAATTATACAGTAATAACTATTTGGGAATATTTCCAGTGTATTTCTTACTGTAATAAACTATTTAGCAGGCAGATGTCGCCATCTACTGGCCAAATAGAGTTCCTGCAGTTAGAACTGCAGCATATGTCTCCATTTTGGCTGCGGAATGTCTGATAAATCAGGGGACGTTCCCCAGCCAATTTTAAACAGTTTTAGCACCGATATTCTATGGGGCACTCTTGTTAGAAAAAAAAATTAGAAATGGGAACCTGCTACTGCATTATTCTGAGAAAATATGCAATTTTAACTAAAACTGAATTTTTTTTAATTTTTCACTTAAATTTTGTAAGATTGTGTTTTATGGATACTATTACTATGTATAAAACACTGAACTTGCTTCTAGCATAGAAATTGAGAAGGTGAGTAATGGCAGTGGTATTGCCCATTTAATATGTGACAAATGGATGATGCCATTGCTTTGGAACAAAAACAAATCAATAAATAAATGTTGTGTGTTTTTTTTCCCCCTCTCATCGCTGAGGTGTGGTGGCTTGTGTAATATATGAACCAATGAGTGATAACACATTGTTACATCACCTCCACATTTGGTCTCAGCGTGGAAAATGAGAAGGTGTTAGTCGAGTGGCATTGTTGTAGCGCTATATGATACACTCATACACATACTGCACATTACTGTGAGTTTTATTGCTGTGGAGCTTTAATGATATGCTCATACACAGCTTATTACTGTATCAGAGAGCTCCATAGCAATAAAACTCACAGTAATGTGCAGTGTGTATGAGCGTATCACAGAGCCCACAGCAATAAAACTCACAGTAATGTGTGGTGTGTATGAGCGTATCACAGAGCTCCACAGCAATAAAACTCACAGTAATATGCAGTGTGTATGAGCGTTTCACAGGGCTCCCTGTCCTGGAGGGGTTAAACTCTGTGTTGGGACGCGGTAGCGGGGGTCTATCTGCCTGGCAGGGGGTGCAACCCTGCTGTGTGGGGGCAGGCTCTTGGCGTAGGTCCCCGATGTCGCTGGGTATGCTGGGAGGCTGCGGGGACCCTGGCTGACAAGGTGTCCCTGGATGAGCTTCAGGCCATGGTGGGGGAGTTGGAACTTACCTGTATCCCACCGAGCAGCGGAGGTGCAGGTGCAAGTCCAGGGTGGCCCGGGCTCCCCATGTCGTTGATTCCACCGGAATGATGATTTCCGGAGGTGGGAGGCTTAGGACACAGCAGCGGCACCAAAAAAAATAAATAGTGCGGTGGCAAAAATATGCCGCTCTAAAAAGTGTGCCGCTTGGAGCGGTTCCTCCAAACTGCTCCATTGTTGGTCCGGCCCTGGTGATTATTGATCCAGCTGCTTTATAAAACCACTTGGTACTCCAGAGCTCATGAACTCTGTCCTTCCTCTACATCGCAACATATTTTATTGCCCCTCTCTGGTTTCTTGTTCACACCAAGAGTCAAAGGCAATAGGTGTACAGTTAGTGACCTGTAATGATGACTAGCTGAGATAAGCAAAATCAGATATGTCTTAAACAGTGTTGAATTAAGAACTGCATGGGCTTAAGGGCTGAGCTGAAGCTTTCAACATTCTTATGCCACATCCCTCTTACTACCATTGTTACTCTTCCCTCACCACTGCCACTTCCATTGTTTTTATGCCAATTTCTATTATTTCTAATTTTTCCTTTGTTGTATACCTCTATGGTTGTAAAGTACGTAAAAGACCTGGCGAATCACACTCTTTGTGTGACACATGATATAAGTTATCCACTAAACACCATTGTTTAGCGTTGTTGCAAGCGCAGTAGACTTTGGTGATCCAGAGAGAGAAGATCAAAGAATGAAAGGGAATGTTTGAGTGATAAAAGCTCCACCTACCATCCATTGATTTTCCCTCTCTGGATTGTAGACATTTATCGTAGCTACATTAACGGCAATTTTCTTCATTTTACTCAAAGGTGTTTATTTAATACATCCTCTGTATAGATTTAGAAATTGTACTCAATCACACTGGGGAGAAGAAATTCTAAATATTTTGTAGTTCGAGAGACAGTTGCCTGTGTCTTCAAAACATTTGCCAGTGGGCCTAATGTTAGGGAGGATAAAGGTCCTTCTATATCAAATGAGGTTTAACCACTTCAATAGCAAGTGCTTTTCTTTTTTAAAAAAAAAAAAAAATCACTGGATGAACCCTTGATTTTATGGAAATGACTTTCCATTACTCAAACAATAAATATATACAAAAGTGTCCCTCTGTATATGTTCATATAGGTAAGTGCTTTTTGACAGAAGTAGGGCTCCCTCTGCTGATCAGAAAGGGCTACTACATGTACATTTTAGCTTAAGCTTTTTTGCTTCCGAGCATGAAAAAACAGATCTCACGGCTTTTCAAATAATTTTCGTCTGACATGTCCAATGTGTTGAAAATGTAAGGGTTATGTACTCGAGTCCATTTGCAGATGTTTTTTTTTTTTTCCAGTAAACAAAATTCCTTTGCATTGCTCCAGAAACAGACCACATTGAGTATACTCGATATCAGGGCGCCAGCAGGTGCTTTCGAAGATCACATATGACCGCTCTTGGTAGTGAAGGGGTTAACCCTCAACCCCTGAGCAGCAAATCATGTCACCTGTGCTCTGCTTCAGATATCTGGCAAACCTGGCTTGTTAGGTGTACCTGAAGATAGGGTTGAGAAACACTGATCTAGACAGACTTGCTGTTCTGTACTGCTCTCAAATTGGTCACCTGCTGAAAATGTGCAATTTTCAATAAGAATAATGAGAATCAGTGCTTATATCAAATTCAACCTGCTGCAGCTGCACAGGGATAAGAGAGAAAACAGTAACAGGGTTATTCAGAGAGAGGTGAAAACAAGGAGAACTGGCAGGAGAAGAGAACAATCTAGACCAAATAGGCAATTTGGAAATCAGTGCACCAGCAATTGCAAAACCTGTCGCAACCCTGATTAATGAATCACTGGCGACTGGATACATACCCAAACTCTGGAAGACTGCGAGAGTGGTACCTATTCATAAAAGTGGTGACAGTACTTTGGTATCCAACTACCGTCCGATATCGTTGCTCCCTGTAATGTCAAAAATTCTGGAAAAATGTGTTTACACTCAATTACCTGATTAATATCAGTATCAGAACTATTTAACCCCAGATCAATCAAGCTTTCGTCCAAATCATTCAACTACAACTGCCCTTTTAAAAGTTTGTAATGATATCCAAGCGGGCATGGAACAAGGAAACCTAACTGGAGCCATCTTCCTTGATTTTGCCAAGGCCTTTGACACCATAGACCATGGCATCCTATTACAAAAACTTAAGAACTCTGGTATTGGTGATAGCACGTTAACCTGGTTACAATCATATGTGTTTGATCGGTCGCAATATGTGTCCATTTCTGACAGCACTTCCCTCCCCTCCCAGTCACGTGCTGTGTACCCCAAGGCTCGATACTCGGCCCCCTGCTATTCACAATATTCATAAATGATCTGCCCAATGTCTGCAAAGTCTCAACTGTACACATGTACGCAGACAACACTGTAATCTATACCAGCAAACTTAATCTCACACAGCTGGAGGCCGTGCTGCAAGAAGAATTCACAGAGGTAGAAAAGTGGATCAAACACAACAAACTTTTTCTAAATACTGACAAAACTGTTACAATGCTCTTTGGAACCGCACCTAAACTACATAAATTGCAAACACCCCATCTATCAGGGTTATCCAAAGAGATTCGAAAAGTCACCGCACGTTCGGTGACTTTTCGTTCTCTTCAATTCGGTTCCTTTTGCCGATTGCATTTCGGTGACCCTGCGGTGTATTCAGCAAACAGCACAGGGTCCCCGAATTGCAGGGAAAAGCTGCCGAAACCTGACGAAAACTAACCGAATGCACGCTGAAAACAAGCAAAAACATCTGGATTAACCTTCGAAAAAGCCGAACAGGAGCCGAAAAGGAGCCGAATCACACAGAGCCGAAGCAGCTGTGACGTAGAGGAGGCAGTGAATAAATTAGAAAAACCATTTGTATGAATCTGGGAAAATGAAACGCTGTTTGCAAAGAAACTACTGAGCGAAAATGTCTGAAATTTTCACAGGAGGTCCAGGGAATGATAATAAAGAGGGCTGTTACAAAAAAAAGTAAGCAAACTAAAAAAAAATCAAAAAAAAAAAAAATCGGACTTTTTAAAAAAAAAAAAAAAATCTGAAAAATGCTTAAAGTATCCTAAAAAATCAATGAATAAAGAGACTTTTTGCTGCAGAATTTTATAATGAACGGTTTATTAGATATTGAATTAAAACGGGAATATTTTTAACATTGAAGTCTATGGGATTCTCCTGAATAAATTTGCCGAATTAAACCACCGAATGGCAGGACATTAGGGGAACCTTTCACTGCTGGTTTGTGTTCTCTGAATAGCCGAAGCAGTGCTTCTCTATGGGGATTTCTCTGCCCTCGAACAGGAACCGAACAGGCACCGTATGTGCAGGCAATTCGCCAGGATTTGGCGAATTGCCTGCTCTCTGGATAGCCGAATGGCCAAGAAAGGTAACCGAACGCAGATTTTCAGCGTTCGGTTACCTTTCTCCAGCAATTCGGATCTCTTTGGATAACCCTGTATGTGTTGGGACAAAATCAAATGACCCGCTGACCACAGTCACTTCTCTCAAATATCTAGGTATGTGGTTAGACCCAAATCTATCTTTTGGCGTCACATCGAAAAACTCTCATCTAAACTTTACCCCAAACTAGGCAGGGCCGGATTAAGGGTATCATGGGCCTGGTGCTGAGGATTTTGTTGGGCCTATTTTTGGATACTGAGGAAACAATCGCCAACTAAACTGTCAAATCGCCAAATACTGCCGAATTGACAGAGAAATACGGTGCAGTTCCCACAATTAGGCGATCACTGGCAGAGAAATTGTCTTATAGAGAAGTAATGGTTAATCTATTCACAGATGAGCGTATCACAGAGCTGCACAGCAATAAAACTCACAGTAATGTGCGGTGTGTATGAGCATATCACAGAGCTCCACAGCAATAAAATCGGAATGTGCGGTGTGTATGAGCATATCACAGAGCTCCACAGCAATAAAACTCACAGTAATGTGCGTTGTGTATGAGCATCTCACAGATATTCGCAGTAATAATATTCACACTCATACACACTGCACATTACTGAGTTTTATTGCTGTGGAGCTCTGTGATACGCTTATACACACTTCACATTACTGTGTGTTTTATTGCTGTGGAGCTCTGTGATACAGTAATGTGCGGTGTGTATGAGCGTATCACAGAGCTCCACCGCAATAAAACTCACAGTAATGTGAAGTGTGTATAATCATATCACAGAGCTCCACCGCAATAAAACTCACAGTAATGTGAAGTGTGTATAATCATATCACAGAGCTCCACCGCAATAAAACTCACAGTAATGTGAAGTGTGTATAATCATATCACAGAGCTCCACAGCAATAAAACTCATAGCAATGTGCAGTGTGAATTAGTAGTCATTTTTAATTTCTCTATGTGACCCCCTTTCTTTTTCATTCCTCTGTGTGACCCCCTTCTCTTCATCCCTCTCTGTGTGACCCCCTTTCTTTTTCATTTCTCTGTGACCCCCTTTCTTTCATTTCTCTCTCTGTGACCCCCTTTCTTTTCCATTAGTCTCTGTGACCCCCTTTCTTTCATTTTTCTGTGTGACCCCTTCTTTCATTTCTCTCTCTGTGACCCCCTTTCTTTTCCATTTCTCTGTGACCCCCTTTCTTTCATTTCTCTCTGTGACCCCCTTTCTTTCATTTCTCTCTGTGTGACCCCCTTTCTTTCATTTCTCTCTGTGTGACCCCCTTTCATTTCTCTCTGTGTGACCCCCTTTCATTTCTCTGTGACCCCCTTTCTTTTTAATTTCTCTCTCTGACCCCTTTCTTTCATTTCTGTAACCCTCTTCTCTTTCATTTCTGTAACCCCTTTCTCTTTCATTTCTCTCTGTGACCCCATTTCTGTGACCCCTTTCATTTCTCTGTGACTCCCCTTTATTTAATTTCTCTCTCTGACCCCCTTTCATTTCTCTGTGACCCCCCTTTCCTTCATTTCTCTCTCTGTGACCCCCTTTCTTTCATTTCTCTCTGTGTGAACCCCTTTATTTCATTTCTCTCTGTGACCCCCTTTTTCTTTCCTCACTCTCTCTGTGACCCCTTCTCTTTCATCCCTCTCGGTCTGTCTCCACTGTGTACTGCCCCCCCCCCCGCATGCTGTCCCCTCCTCCTCCCTGCCGAGAGATCAGAGGAGAGCTGAGGGGGGGCTCAGAAAGTTTAAAAAAACGCTGCCCAGCAGAATCAGCTGGGGGAATCTTACCTTTCCCCCTGGCTGCTGGTCCTGCTCCCGGTGTTTCCTCGCCTCCACTTCCACATGGCTGGAAACAGGAAGGCTTGCAGGAGGATGGGGAGGAGCAGCTGGATGTGTCTCACTCAGCTGATGAGTGACTTCTACTGGCTGCTCCACCCAATAATCCCCCGGCACAATACACAGTGACTGTGTGTGTCCTGTCTACCGGCAAGCAGTTTATCTATTCTTGGGGCAGCTGTGGGCCTATTTAATGGAAGGGGCCTGGAGCGGCCGCTCCATCCGCCCCTACATTAATCCGGCCTTGAAACTAGGTGCCCTGTACAGAAACAAATCCTGCCTGAGCCCCGCAGTAAGAAAGCAGATTGTACAACAAATGCTTATGCCAGCCATTGAATACGGAGATGTAGTGTATGCAGCCGCCCCACAAACACACCTCCAGAAACTTACTACATTATATAACTCATTCTGTCGCTTTGTGCTACAATGTAACTACATGACACACCATTGTGACATGTTAAAAGAACTAAACTGGCCATCACTGGACTCTAGACGCACCCTTCACCTTTCCAACCTGGTGTTTAAGAGCTTTTCTGGGAAGCTACCACCCTACCTGAATATGCTGCTTCCCCCGGCAGTTCCCTAATCCTATAACCTCAGATCCAGGACCAGCACCTTACTTGCAATACCGCAATACAAAAAGAAAATGGCTCGATCCTCATTTTCCTACAGAGCACCGCAAATATGGAATAACCTCCCAAACACCGTCAAATCTTCCCCCAGTCTAAAGTCCCTTAAGACTTCCCTGTTAACATACCTCAATACGGAATGCACCTGTAAACATGTAACATAATGACTTTATTTCCTCCATATTTATTTTTCTGTTAATCTGTATATTTGGTCTTGTGTTAATTTCTTGCATTTTACTATTTTGTATTTCTGTAACCACTCAATGTTCTCGAACCCAGGACATACTTGAAAACGAGAGAAATCTCAATGTGTCCTTCCTGGTAAAATCCTTTATAAGTAAATAAATAAAGTGAGATAAATGGGAGAATTTTTCTACTTTGGCTATTTTGACCTAGAATTTTAACTTCTGCCAATTCTCCTGCTTTTCACCTCTCTTTGATTAACCCTGTTAGTGCTCCGTGTGCATTCTCTTTAAGCAAAATCACTTAAACATCAGGGTGTTTGACCTGGAATTCAATCTTGAATACCAACTCAAGCTGTGAATAGTAAGCTACTAGGGAATAGTTCCAGGTGGCCTGTTGTTAATGGCTCCTATGCAAAGTATATGCAACTTTAACAACCAGCAAGCAGCTGCTAATGCAGAGCTGCGAGCAAAGAGCGTGGTTCGGCTGGAATAGCAACAACCTTTAACTTAACAGCTGTGTTGGAATAGGTTCTAAGGATTGGAAAGAAAATTACATGCAACATATTACAACAACAAACTGTGGGCAAGAAAAGGAAATATATGTTTTTTAACAGAAGTTAGTTAGACAGTGTCACACTCATTCAATGGGTGGCTGGAACCTAATATGCAATAAGTAAGCCACAGGAATCGATATAACGCAGTACAAGAGGAAAATCCGTAAGCAGTGGTCAATGGACGCGAGGTCAGGGCTGGCAGCAGACTTCGTAATCGTGGTGGAGAGCGAAAGGTCATAACACAGATGTGGAAGGATAAGGAAGAAAGCACTTAGTTGCAAGACTAGCAGAACACAATACTGAAGCAATGCCAGAGAGCGATCTCTGGTCTTTTATAGGAGGTGGACACGCCTCCAGCTCAGCATCCGCCCCTCTTTCCCCCATTGGATAGGAGTTCGGTAACTCCTCCCTAAGCCACGCCGGTTCTGGGTCTGCCCTGCTTCCGTCCATCAGACCTATCAAAAGTCCGCCCATCCCCTGGGCGCCATCTTGGCCGGATCCCCACGTGCGGCATCCTGCACAGCGGCAGGCCATGGCACCAGCAGCTGGCCGCCGCGTCAGGCAGGAGATCACATGCCGCCGGGAGAGCCGGCCACCCAGGACGCGAGGGTCGGAGGACCGGAGGCCCTGACAGTGCGGAGCAGGAGGACCACAATGACCCGCCGGAACCAGGGGGAGAGCCGGCGAAGGACGAGGATGGATGCGGCTGGCGGTAAGGCGCGACAGACAGTCTGAATGAACATTTATTCAATACGCAAAGAAGTGAGTGTCCGAGAGTAGTCTGAGAGAAGAATGATGACCAGGTTCTAGATCTAAATAAATAAGTGCAAAGTGTTTTCTTCAGTTAAGTAAAAAATGACAAGCCACTAGACCAAGCAAATGAAATTATCACACATTAACAGCAAATAAGTTTAAGCACACTCATTTGCGAGAGATAGTTTGTCAGCTAAAACGGAAACCAGAGGAAAAGAACAACAGAAATCAAATGAATGAAGAAAGTTGTAAAAATGTAGATGTCAAAGAGAAATCTTGCAGGCAGGCAGTGTAATTTCTAAAGAAACTAGTGGGGAAATACCCAGTTAAATAACATTTCTCAGCTTGCTTACACTGGAACTCCAGCACGTCTACTGTTAAATCTGCAGGCATCGCACTCCAGCACCCCCTCCTCCCAGCTCCTTCTGTTGCCTCTGCTCTTTAAATGTGTTTAGTAATGCTAACAGGGCATTTACTAACGAGTTGTATTGTTATTCCCTTGATACCTTTAATATGCACTTCTCCTTCCACCTCTCCCTCCCTTCTTCCTACTTTTTCAAGTATCT
This sequence comes from Leptobrachium leishanense, assembly GCA_009667805.1. NCBI lineage: Eukaryota > Metazoa > Chordata > Amphibia > Anura > Megophryidae > Leptobrachium > Leptobrachium leishanense. The sequence goes on along the minus strand of CM019064.1, from coordinate 238,178,146 downwards.
TCATATTTCTATCTCTCCAGATTCGGTTTAATAGACTACATTCCCATTTCCTTTTCTATGGTTTTTTATATTATTTATTTCAATAATTGCTGTTTAGCATAACACTTTATATGACGTTAGTTGTTTTCCCCTTTCCAAAATGTCTGTCCTATCTCACATGTGCCTCCAAAATAATCTTAACTATTCTTACCCTCCCTTGATATATATAATTTAAAATATTTCATTTGCATCTCCTACTATACACCATTTTACCGTTTAATGTTCCGCTTCTAATATTTCTTCTTTCCATCTCAGTAGTCTTTTTCTTCAAATTTTGTACCCTTCTCTCTCTCACTTTTTCTATAATTCCTATATATTGATGTAATGCTGACCATTTTTCCCCCATGAAAACGTCTTACCCTCTGTTAACTCAAGCATCGTTTATCTCGTTCTTTCTTTTCGTCTTTCAGTTATTGTTTTAAATCTTACACACTACACATTTCTCTTTTTTTCCATCTCCTTCTGTTTTCACCTTATCTCTCCCCCTCTCCTTGTCTAACCTAGCACACTTCGCTAGGTACAACACACCTCTTAGCAGAATTTGTAACAATAACCTTGTGTGCCTGATATTTTTACCTCCCAGCATAAACTGCTGACTAGGCGTCCTTCAGCTAAAATACTTTTTCACGCAGATGGGGGCCACTAAGATTTCTTCATCACATTTTTCCTTTTTTTTGTTTCTAGGAGATTGTCACTTTAATCACTCGTCATTTGTGACTCATTCTAATTAAAGAGAATGAAAAGCTCAGTTTTCTAAGGATGCATGGTGAGATAGGATTCACATAACTGTCCTATTTAGGAAATCAGAAGTCCTGGCATTTTGCGTTTAATAATACATATATAATTTTCCATGTAAAGAGCACAAGAGGCACTGTATCATTCAAATAAACAAGTGAATTCCCTACCAATATGTGACACAATTTCACACTATGAGGTACAGCTGTCCTTGATAATGAGTAAAGTTAGTTTCTGTTCCATAATACTTTTGGTGGTCAGTCTTACAGGAGATATTATGATTATTATAGCTAGGATTATGCATCATATATCTTATATCTGTATGATGGAATCCCCCTTCACTGTATGAACAAGCGTATTGGTACATCTGACCATTACAACAACAGAGACCTTTGCATTCAAAACACATACAGGGTTATTCAGAGAGAGGTGAAAACCAGGAGAATGACTGGAGAAGTGAAAATTCTAGGTCAAAATAGCCAAACCAGAAAAATTCTCCCATTTATCTCACTTTCCAAATCGGCTATTTTGACCTAGAATTTTCACTTCTCCAGTCATTCTCCTGGTTTTCACCTCTCTCTGAATAACCTTGATGGACATTAATATGGATTTGTTACCCTCTTTTGCAGCTATAACAGTGTCCACTCTTCTGGGAAGGCTTTCCTCAAGGTTTTGGAGTGTTTCTGTTTGAATTTAAACCCATTAGCAGTGGTCCCCAATGCGGGTACTCAGGGCCCACTAACATGCCAGGTTTTAGGGAATTCCTTGGGGAAATGCAGACTGAATCTTGCATGCAATCACTTAGCAGCAAATCATATCACCTGTGCTATGATTCAGATATCTGACAAACCTGGCTTGGTAGTAGGCCCTAAAGACCAGGGTTGGGGACTATTGCAGTAGAGCATTTGTGAAGTCAGGCACTGATGTTGGATGAGAAGGCCTGGCGATGAAAAAGGGGTAGCTTGCACTCTCCTTTTCAGTTCATCCCAAAGGTGTTCGACGGGGTTGAAGTCAGGGCCTGTCAAGTGCTTCCACACAAAAATCTTCCAACCATGTCTTTATGGACCTTGCTTTGTGCAATGGGGCACAGTCATGGTTGAATACAAAAGGGCCTTCCCCAAACTGTTCCCACAAAGTTGGATGCATAGCATTGTCCAAAATGTCTTGGTATGCTGAAGCATAATCATTTCCCTTCACTGGAAGTAAGAGGCCTAGCCCAACAACTGAAAAACAGCCCCATACCATTATCCCCCCTCCACAAAAGTTTCAATCTGGCACAATTCAGTCAGACAGGTAATGCTTTCCAGGCAACATCCAAACTCAGACTTGCCCATCAGGCTGCCAACAAGGATGCGTGATTCATCGCCCCAAAGAACACTTTTCCCTTGATCTAGGGACCAGTGGTGGTGTGCTTAACACCACTCCATCCTACTCTTGGCATGCAGCTGATTGACCATAGAAACCCATTCCATGACACTCTCGTTGCACAGTTTTTGTTGTTATATTAATGCCAAGATTCTAAAAAAGGTAGTCATTCAGTCTTTGATTATATAGGGTCTTTTAAAGACAAAGAAATGATAGGATATGCTAGTAAACATTGTGTTTCAGAAAGGCAGGAAATTTGCTGAAAATCTTCTTCCAACATAGAGCTGGCATTTGCTTTTCTATCAATCATAGTCCAAGTGTAACTGGAGAACTCTTGAATGGTAAAAAATGGAAATTGATTTTCCAGGTTTTTGTTTCTTGTTTTTTTTTTATAATACTAATTAAATTTTATTGCTGTTCAGCACTTGTTTTTGTTGTTGTTGTTTAACTTTAAACTGTTATAATGTTCAGTTATATTTAGGAAATAGCATTAGCAGGAGTATCATTGTAGTGTAGTAAATTAACCCAGATACTTTAAATTAGTTACCTTTCTAATTCTCTTTTTCTCCCTCTTTCTCTATTCTTCTTTTTGCTCTCAGTCAGTCCTATGCATCCTTAAAAACCAGAAGCATGTGATGTCTAGAAACACAACCACTCAGCACAGCCTAGTGTTTCTAAAAATAATACAATCTCAAGAACAGGCAACATTTTGGGGAAGATCTTTATAGTAATATCTCAAGCTTTTGGACAGGGAGGTCCTGCAGGCAGGGCTGACATACAAGATTCAGTCGCCTGCAGGAATGGTCTGTGATTGGCTCCGAGCCTTGGAATGGGTCATGTTTTTTGCAGACTCAAGGGACAGACAACAATGTCTGTGCCTGGGGCAACTGCCCCTGTTGCCCCGGGTTAATGGTGGCCCTGGAATGATTCCAACTTGAGTCGCTACTTGAGCAGTTGGGCTTGGTCAGAAAAGGCCCAGTAACAGGGGGTCAGTTGTGCCAATTTGTTTCCCATACTTGATCTGTGTTCCCAACAGGGTTGGAATAGGGCCTCAGGTCATTAAAACATTGGTTAGATTACGGATTGGACCTTTATATAAGTAGACTATGCAAAAATGTTACCAATATCGTTACTTTTAATTACATAATGCCCTGTCAGAGATATAAGTATAGTATTTGCTATATTTCAGGAATTTCCACTTATGTTTTTTCTTTATGTGTTAATTTTTATGGAGGACTATCTACACACACGAGTCATTATATTGTTGTTTTCTGTGTGGAATTTTATCCATTCAATACCAAGTAGTCTTTCATAAAACCCCTGGCAGAAACCAATGGATTAACATGGAGGTAGATGGAGGTTCTGGTCATGAATGTGCATTGAGGACGGGGGTTGTATCACTTGAAAATTCCAATGGGTCCAAAAGGCATCAGAAGCGACTGCAATTATCGAGGTCTAGAAACCACAATTTTTTTATTGTTTTTTTAGTGCTAAAGTATCATTTTCTTCAACACTGGAGTTTCTGGTCACTGGATTGCAATCATTTTAAGGTTTTTCAAGCTAAAGGAAATCTGTATCCCAGTAGACTTGTACCCATTGAATTATCTGGCTTTACTGGATTGAAGGCACTACATACTAATTTTGTGACTTTACATCTATCACATTACCACTGTATCAATGACAATATTACTTTTTATAAAAAAATTAAGGCGCAAATGCAATACTTTTTATAATATGCACTTTTTTAATGTCTTGATAACAGTAACTTAAATAATGAGCATTACCTTCAATCACAAATGGGAAATGTCCTGTGTAGTGATCAAATAAGAGTATTTTCATCCTAAACTATCACAAGGTTGACAAGGAGTCAATGCACTGGGGTATCCTAGATATTTAACAGTTGAACTAGTGTATGATCAGACCATAGAATAGAGTCAATGTAAGATGATTGTGCCACCAAAAACCTGCCTGTGTAGTTGTAGGAGCTGTGCACCAATTAATGAAATGTCAAGCCTTTGACTGTTTGATTTAGAAGATGCCAGAAAATAACTTCTTGCTTTGATACTATAAAGTCACACATTTGGCAAACACCTGTATTATGTGTGATCAACAACGAACATTTTGTGGATACAAAAAATATCTAATTGCTGAATAACAGAAGTTCTAGAAATGGAGATATGATTTCAATGAATCTCGAGTCCAAATTTAAGACTTGAAAAAGTCTCACTATGCAGACAAGTCATTTTTTTTATGTTAACGCTGCTGGACATTCAGTCCTTCTATATTAGGCGATATTAATATTAATCCCATAAGTAGTCCATGAAAAAAAACCAATTATCCCATTGCAACGTATAATGCAATCCAATCATTGAAAATGTCCATCTATGAGAGTCAATATAACAAGACAGACGCCAGAGTGCCCTTCACATTAAAACATCTGCCAACTATACAGGTGAATGCATGGCTAATGGGAGATAAGTGGCACAAAGTAGAGAAGCTGGGATTTAGATACAACATCTGTGATGTATAAAAACATAAATGAAACAGTAGACCATTTGCAAACCTAAGGGCCATTAATCTTACAAAAGTTAGACGCAAAACATGTAGTCTACAAAGTGTAAGCAACAAAATAACAACATGAATAAGATAAAACAAATGCCTGAATAACGAAGAAAAAGAAAGCTTAAAAAATGGCAAACTGGAAGAATATAGACATATTTTAGTGAAAACATACTTATTGATGTGGAAAAATCAGATTTTACGCTGTTGAATCAAGAAGAAATAATTTTTAATTTTTTTTGTATTTAAGGTTTTTATTTTTGAGAGAAATAAAGGGTCACATACCGACCAGCAAGGTTGGCCTCGCAGGGCCAAAATGTATACTCACAAAGATAACATGCAAAATAAGAGGGGGAGGGTCATAGAAGAAAACTGCATAAATTGAAAAAAGAGGAGGGGGTAATAACATAAGTCTTCCACAGGTCTTCACAAAAATCAAAGTCTTGAAAAAGGAACGAAATAATCCCCAGCCGGGGGAACAGCAGCGAATGAGTCCTCAGGGTCCTTCAACAAAGGAGAGTCACAGCAAGAATAGAAAATTTCAACGTAGAGGGGAAAGGGAAGGGAGAAACAAAAAAAAAAAAAGCCTTCAGGTTACTCGGCAAAAATCGAGGGGGAAATAACACGACAGACAGGGTGGCGTAGTTGTCTCAGCCCCTGTCCCGTAACGGGTGGGGCACCAAGGCTCCCAGCATGACATTAGGTAGGCATTGTAAATCATGCCCAGGCCTCGCATTCTCCTCGGGTTTGCATGTACTATAGGGTGAACATAGGGGAGACAAGGCCAGGCGAGGTCCCCACTCACCCCAACCAAGACCTGAGGAGGATTCGCAGGCAGTGTCTCACGCGAAGATGGGCAAGGGGAGACATCTGGAGTCTTCATAGAGGGGAACGTAGATCTCACCGGACCTCGGCCCGCTTCTTATGGGGCCACCGCTTCCGCGACGGTCCCAGCCATGAAGGCCTTTAGATCCGACAGCATGTATGGGTAAGTCTTCTTCCAACGCGCACGGGCTGGAGGTCAGTGGCTCTCTGCATCCCCGCAGTATGGCCATCATCTGGCGCCAGGTCCCCTTCGTGAGTGGGCCCAGATCGTCCCCCTTCAGTATCGCTAAACAGGCCTCAAGGCCCTCAATCACTGTCATTTTTGCTTCAGTGTGGGGAGGGGGGGGCGACCCGATGCCCAGACTCACCATCCTCAGCCATCCGCAGTGATCCATCCCGAGCAGCGCACAAAAGATGGGGGCCCTCCGTTTCCACTACTCCTGTCAGGGGCTCAACCAGAAATGGATCCACAGGGGAGCACAGCAAGTAGGAGGCTGGGACCGAGGGGTAGGCTCCAAGATGGCCACCGGCAGCAACCTCCGTTAAAAAAACACCCGGCTATTGGTTGTCTCAGGTCTGGAGGGGGGGCAAAAATGGGCCCCGGACATCACACCCCCGATGGCCAGCTATTCGGGACTCCAAACGCTTGATTCTCAGTGTTAAAAGTCTCCTTAGAGATCCCTTAGAGAGAGGACAGGTCGGAGCTCCACAGACACGCGTCCTCTCTCTTCAGCAGTCAGCCACGCCCCCCAAAGAAATAATTTTCTGTATTTTGTGGTACACAAAACCAAAATGCAGGTGAAATTAATGAAATCGATACGAAAATATACAAGCAGAAAGAGTAATTCTAAAACTAAGACTAATCCTTAAAGTAGTCCTAATGCTAAATCAAGAACAAATAGTAACCCTATAAGAAATCCTAACCCTCTTCGTTAAACCAGCACAAATAGTAATTCTGACTATAAACAAGTAGGAATTGAACATGAAAAGTGATGCCACTGGTATTTCATATTCTGAGTGTGAAGTACAATCTACATCAAAAGTGATGTCCTTCAGTATTTCATATGCTGAGTGTGAAGTGTTTTACAAGTTCGTACATTACATGAAAAGTGATGCCTTTTGTTATTTCATATGCTGGGTATGAATTATGTGTGCGTAAAGTAAATAGGGGATGGAACTGGGTGAACCTACGTTATATGTAATTTGAATTCCTTATTTAACGTCACATTATGTGTTTATATGTTGAACTTCTGTTATCACCAATGCTAAGCTGATCTACTTCTTCTGCTTCATTATAGTGCCATCGCGTTTCCACTAGAGTTTGCCATGGGAAATGACAGCTTTTTCTAGTGATGGCAGCTTAGCGGTTATTTGATAGTGGGCTTTTTAATGTTTATGCAATTCGGCAGCAATTTTATCCACTGTTATTTCATTTTTATGTGCCATAGATATTCAGGTCTCTTGATATTTGTAGGAAGTCCAGGCTCTATGGTGTCAAAAAAATGTTTATTAACCTCCTTGATGTGTTGAGTGAATATCAGTCAATCACAAGCCATGCCCTTAAATATTTTCATAAGAGGTTATTAAAAGAGCACCAAAATTTTGGTGCTCTTTCATCTGGTGCACTTCGGAAAGCTCAATTCCCTGACCCTGCGGTGAATTCAGCATGCACTGCAGGGTTCCTGAAGTACGCCGAATGGATCCGCTGAATGCTGCCGTATAAACCCACTGAAAGCCGCCGAATGAAGGCGCAAACCGCCTAACGCAGCATAAGATTCCCCGAACAGACCACTGAACGCTGCTGAAAAAAGATGACCAGCTGTTGAACAGAGGTAAAAAAAAAAACAGAAATTTTTAAAAGGTGTTTTGAACAAAATGATGCATAAAAATGTTATATAAGGTCCTATGTATAACAATCAAAATGTCTGTTACAGAATAAAAAAAAATGCCATTAAAAATAAATAGAAATCAAAAATTTGCTGAAAAATCCAGGAAAATGCTTAAAAAAATAAATTCATAAAAAGACATTTTGCTGCAAATTAAAAGAATAAACCGTTGAATAATTTTTTTTATAAAAACAGGATTTTTTTTTGGACATTGAACCCTATGGGATTTTAGTGTTTAAACCTGTCGAACGATAGCACCGAAACTCTGGGCACTTTGTGAACTTTTCGTTGCTGTTCAGCATTGTCTGAATAGATTAACTATTACTTCTCTAAGGGGAATTTCGCTGCCGCCAAATTGCACCTTATTTCACTGACAATTTGGCAATATTTGGCGAAATGCCAATTTTCTGAATAGCCGAAGGTCCACGACATTGCACCGTTAGTTGAAATTCACCGTTCAGTGCAATTCAGTGGCCAATTCGGCAGTGTTTGAATAACCCTTTTCAGGTTATCTTGTTAAGCAATCAATAACCACTCCTATGTTTTATTCACCACAAGCTAAATTAAAATTCTTTACTTCTTAATATAGACTTTATTAACTTTCAAGTCATTTATCACATTATCAGCTCATTAAATTCATTTTACAGTCTAAAGGGAAATCTGGGGGAAATAGTCCCAGTGTCTGCTCATGGATAATGCAGAAAAAAAGGACATGTGATTTCAAAGATTGTTTATTTAGACTTAAGAGAAACTGTAAGAAACAAGGGGGTGTTTGTGAGGGTCCTGAGAACGAGCAACAGCACAATGGCCTGCTCTACGGTGGGTGCCCGCTCAGGTCTCACAAAGTTTTAGCTTGATTGTGCCATTACAGGGATGAATTTTCCATATGCAAATCAGCCTGCTCTCACCCAGAAAGGGTAGCCAGTGCTGATTGCCAAGGACGTCATCCCTGCACGAGAGGTGCAGCAACCCCCGACGATCGTTTCGGCCTTATTGGGCCTCGTCAGAAGGGTATAGCTGACACCCCTCTAGGCACATCAAGCAAGGGGTCCACGTCTGGATGACCCTTTACAATTACAGTGAGAAACAAGGGGGTGTTTGTGAGGGTCCTGAGAACGAGCAACAGCACAATGGCCTGCTCTACGGTGGGTGCCCGCTCAGGTCTCACAAACAAAGTTTTAGCTTTGATAAGAGAAACTTAGATTGATAGGAGAAACTGTAGTTTAAATGTAGCCTTGTTACTCCCACAACACAGCAACAAGAAGTTATTATTAAGTGTAGCGCTGGTTTTAAATCCCCTGCCGTGTAGTACTTGTTTTTGGCCACCGGAGGGAGACAAGCACAATGTGAGACGCTGAACATTGGGACTACATTTCCTGGCATGCTTTGCGGGCGGACACAGGAAGTGGGTGGGACACAGACGCTGACATCCTGAACCTCGTGGAGAGAGCTGGCAGAACGCGCCAGGGAGTGAGAGAAGCAAGACACAGTGCTGCAGAACGTGACAGTGACCAGGCCGGAGCGCAGCTGGGGCCTGACAGAGATAAAGACCGGGTTATTCAGCCTTGCAAGAGGAAGACCCAGTGATTCACCATAATACCCGCGCTGATATCGAGTGAGCTGGAAGACCCCGAGTTAGGAGCACCGCAGATCGATCGGACAGGGAGTGCAGGCGGTGAGCTGGACATCTTGCGGCAGCTACAGAAAAGCAAGACAGCGGATCCGGTAACCCATAAAATCCCAGTCAAAAATCGGGTGGAGAGACGTCCTGGGTCGAGCAGAGCACCAAGTATCGGGAGGATGGGTGAGAGGCCTTCTAGGCCATTGTGAAAATAGAAAGCACGCTGCTGTTTGTTTCAAAACCCACAGGGCCCCAACTTGACTAGTCGAAGATACCTCATAAATAACTCACTGGCCAGTTGAATATTGTACCCGGGTACCATCACACACACACACCTACATCCTTGGGACATAACCTGTACGGGACTCACTCCCCAACCACAAAGGGGGTTACAGATATATTTTTTCCTTCTTTTCCGCTGTGCGTTTCTCGAATTACGAAGCCTTGTATTTCCTTTTCCGCTGCGCGTTTCCCGCATTACGAAGTACTGTAAATATATCTACGTATACCGTGTTATTCATTATATGCCATTTATTCTAGTAAACTATATAATTTATAAAATCCACGACGGTGCTGGAGTATATTTAATCCCTAGTGTGGGGAGACTGACCCGAGGTTCAATTTCAGCGGCTCCTCCGGGAGCTCGTTTCTGGGATCCAGTCTCTGGAAAAACCGCATTTAAAGGGTTAAATATGGATCCAGACACTGCTGCCAAGTGGTGTGAGGAGCACAGTAGTCAGTTAGAATTGTGTATAGTCATGGATATTCCTGCAGACACTTGGGCCGAAGATCAGATTCGCCAGGCCGTGGTCGCGCTGACGCCAGATCATCGGGGGTTAATCCTGGACATTGAAGAGAACCCAGATACTTCTCACACGTATGTTCTTTTTGAGTGGAGAAAGGGTGTTCCAGTGTGTTTTCAGGGCGCGAGCGTGAAGCTGACCGATGAGGTGGAAGTCCAACTGATTCAGCCAAGTGCGCCACGTGGCAAATCCGCGAGTGTTCCCGCACCCAGTCCGTTGGCCATGATCGGGCCTGAATTTATAGTGGCTATTGGAGATTTGCTGGCTAAGTGTCAGAGAACAAGCCCTCCGCACACTAACTTCGGTTATCGACGGTTGAGAAATTTTACAGGAAACGTACCAACTCCGGCGGGAGAAGAAACCTTCGAAGAATGGGTGGAACAGGCGATGCAGGCTCTGGATGAGTGGGACGTCCCTGAAGCACAGAAAAAGCAAAGGATCACTGAAAGCTTAAAGGGACCTGCGTCAGAGGCTGTAAGAAACCTAACATTGAGTAAGAAAGACTGCACTGCTTTAGATTATTTAAATGTTCTGGAGGAAGTTTTTGGGCGAACGGAAAAGGCTGCAGAGCTCGTATATCAGTATGAACACACCTACCAGCGGAAAGGTGAGAGAATGACCAAATATATGAGGTGCCTAGATAAGATTCTGCACCAGATTCTCCTCAAGAAAGGGGCCGAACCGGCTGAAGTAGATAAGATCCGAATAAAACAGATCCTGAGGGGCTCTCAACCTCTAGATCCAGTGATGCTGCAGCTGAGAAGCAGAGAAGGTAATCAAGAACTGAAGTACCTGGAACTGATCCGAGCTGTCAGAGAGGAGGAGGCTTTACTGGAAGAAAAATCCTTCAGGAGAGGAGAAAGAGCTTACGCGCAACCTGTGCGGCATAACGAATGTTTGCAGCCTGAAAGTGACTCGTTGGATACATATGGATCCGACGTGGACGAACAAGAGCATCTGATCGCTTTTAAATCCACAGAGAGGGCTGTCAAAGAATTAAACCTCTCTGAACATGGTGAGTTGCACAAAACTGTTAAGAAAGTACAAGAAGCTCAAGCTGAATTGCAACAGGCGCACGCGGAACTGTGCCGAGTATTGTTGAAGGTGACAGAGATGCAGACAGAGATGCAGAAGTTCCTTACAGGCATGCAGACAACCGGAGTTGCTGTGGCGTCTAGCCAGGGTCCTTAAACCGAATCACAGCAGGCGACTGCGTCTCCGCTTTCTAAGAAGAGATGTTTCAGTTGTGGAGAAATGGGCCACTTCCGCGCACAATGCAAAAGCCAAAAGCCTGAAGGAAATAGAGTTGAGGAGCTTTTAAAAGCCTTGGAAGGACTGTTATCCACCTCACCAGCGGGAAACGCCAGAGGGCACAAGTGAAGGAGCAACCTAGGTGCCCGGAGGTCGAAACCCGCTCCAAAAATCAAGCCAGGGCTAAGAGGGCGAGAGGGCCCAAAGTCTGGCCAACTGCTGAGCCTGCCAGGACTGAAAGAGTCACTCCCTTAGCATCCGGACCTACGTCATGGGGAAGCAATGCACACCCAAAACCTACACGGGCCAAGAAGAAGGCCAGGGTACAACAAACTGGGTCTAAGTGTCCTGGTGCCACCACCAAGTTTCCTGACCAACTGATAGGTCCTTCTCCTATTGTGCCAATCCAAGTGGAGGGAGTCTACACTAAAGCCCTGTTGGATTCAGGGGCTCAAGTGACATTGATCTACCGAGACTTCTATGAGAAACACTTGAAGCACATTCCTCTACAGAAATTGAAGGATTTGGAAATCTGGGGTATCGGAACAGAGAAACTCCCTTATGACGGGTATCTACAGGTGAAGTTGGAGATCGGATCCGAAGTCATCGGACAGTCCGGAGGTTGTGATGCATTGGCCATTGTGTGTCCTCGGCCTTCAGGGGCAAACAGGAGTTCCATGATAGTGGGGACAAATACTGATTTGGTGCGACGCCTCCTGACACCTATCGTATTGGAAGAAGGTTCTACTAAAGGAGTACACCCAATGCTACGTCCAGTCTATCAGAGAATGGTCGAAGAACAGAAGGCACCTGCTGAAGTGGGGCGCCTGTGGAGATTGGAAGGAACAGAGAAGGTTCTGCAAGCAGGAGAAGTAGCAAGCTTCCGGGCTTCAGTCAAGTTGAACGGATCGCAACCAGGTCCCTATGTGGTACTGGAAACCGATTTTAATCATGGGAGTGAAGTCGGAGTAGAAGCAATCCCTGAAATAATCTCCACTAAAGCTTTGAAAAGAACACGAGGAAGAGTCTCAGTCAGCGTGTGCAATGTGTCTGATTCTCCAGTGGTCCTTAAAGCACGAATGCCTATTGGGCAAGTAGCGTCCGCTACGCCCCTCTCTACCGATTTAGGAGGGGGAGTGGATAAAGAGATTCCAGATGAAAGATTCTACCCCAAGGACGCTCCCATTTCACCTGAATGGAAGAAACGTCTTCAGTCCCAAGTTCTAAAGTGGAGAGACTTGTTCTCGAAAGATGAGTTTGACGTGGGCCTAGCTAAAAGTACTGAGCACCGCATTCGTTTACAAGAGGACAAGCCATTTCGTGAAAGGTCAAGACGAATTCCGCTGGGAGACCTGGATGATCTACGAGAACAGCTGAATGAACTGCAAAGAACCAAGGTGATCCAAGAGTCCAGGAGTCCATATGCATCTCCAATAGTAATGGTCCGGAAGAAGAATGGTTCTGTCCGCCTATGCATAGACTATCGCACGCTGAATCGGAGAACCATCCCAGACCAATATGCTACTCTTCGGATAGAAGATGCCTTACAGTGTTTGTCTGGAGCAAAATGGTTTAGTGTGCTAGACCTGCGAAGTGGATATCACCAGATACCAATGCATCCTGAAGACAAAGAAAAGACTGCGTTCATCTGTCCACTGGGGTTCTTCGAATTCAACAGAATGCCTCAAGGCCTTACGGGGGCTCCAGCCACGTTCCAGCGGTTAATGGAGAAGACAGTCGGGGACATGAATCTGATCAAAGTATTAGTGCACCTGGATGACATAATTGTGTTTGGGAAGACTCTGGAAGAACATGAGCAACGTTTGGAGAAGGTCTTGAAGAGGCTCCATGAAGAGGGATTGAAACTGTTTCTGGAGAAATGTCAATTCTGTTTACCGTCTGTTACGTATCTGGGACATGTGGTCTCAGCAGAAGGCGTTTCGACAGATCCTCGGAAGTTGGAGGCCGTAGCTTCTTGGCCTAGACCCCGCAACGTCACTGAACTTAGATCTTTCTTGGGGTTCTGTTCCTATTATCGAAAATTTGTAGGAGGATTCGCAAAAATAGCTCAACCACTGAACAAGCTTCTACAGAAGGAAAGCACAGAAGGCCACAAGGTCTCCGACCGAAATCCGTCAGCTCCGGGGCCGAGGAAAGCTCGAGAGTCCATCCAGGGAGAGTGGACCAGTCAGTGTGAAGGTGCTTTTACGAAGCTGAAAGAGAGTTTAACTCGAGCTCCTGTCTTGGCCTATGCGGACCCTCACAAGCCGTACGAGTTACATGTGGATGCCAGCAGAGAGGGTCTAGGAGAAGTCCTGTATCAAGAGTATGGGGGATTGCTGAGGCCTGTAGCGTATGTTAGCCGGAGCCTTACGCCTTCCGAAAAGAACTATCCTACCCACAAGTTGGAGTTCCTAGCCTTAAAGTGGGCAGTGGTAGACAAGCTAAAAGGACTATCTGTATGGGGCCGATGATAAAGACGGATAACAATCCTCTTACCTACATCCTTACTACTGCGAAACTGGACGCAACGGGACATCGGTGGTTGGCCGCTCTGTCAGGGTTTCGGTTCAGCCTGAAGTATCGCCCTGGGGTGAATAATCGAGATGCTGATGCTTTGTCGAGAAGACCCTACACTACAGTTAACTCCAGACGGGGTCCAAGCTTTGTGTCAAGGAGCAGAGCGCCGGGTCAAGGGAGGGATTGAAGCGGAGGCCATAGGAGTCATGGCTGCGGCTGTTCCGGAGTTCTACTGCAACCCTACGCAATTGAGGGATGAAAGTCTACCTACCTTTTCAAAACAGGATCTGAAAGCTGATCAGGCCAGAGACCCTTTAATTGCATTAACCATAAAGGCCCTAACTGCGAACCAGCGGGAAATTCTGCTGACCAATTCCCCAGATGGAGCCAGATTGGTCTACAAAGAGTGGGAACGGTTGAAGATGTTGGATGGGGTGGTCTACCGAAGGGGCCCCTCAACCAATGCTGAAGAGACCCAACAGTTATTCCTTCCCACTAAACATAGGGAGAGTGTGCTGCGATCGCTACATGATGAGCATGGACATTTTGGCGCAGAAAGGATTTTTAAGCTGGTGCGAGACAGGTTCTATTGGCCTTGCATGAGAGCTGAAGTGGAAAGTTACTGCCATTCATGTCTGAGGTGTATTCAAAGGAAGACCCTACCGACCCAAACCGCTCCAATGAGCCATCTGCAAAGTCAAGGACCCATGGATTTGGTGTGCATTGACTTCCTGTGCTTAGAGCCGGATGCTAGTGGGCAGGGAAATATTCTTATAGTGACTGATCACTTCACACGTTACGCCCAAGCCTTTTCTACGAAAGACCAACGCGCTCCGACAGTGGCAAAGGTTCTGATGGAGAAGTTCTTTGTTCACTACGGCCTACCAAGGAGAATACACTCTGATCAGGGTAGAGACTTTGAAAGCCGACTTGTTGGGCAATTGCTGGAACTGTTGGGAATCCAAAAGACATGAACTATACCATATCACCCTCAAGGTGATGCTCAGCCTGAAAGGTTCAATCGCACGCTGCTAAATATGCTGGGGACGTTGTCAAACACAGAGAAGCAGAGTTGGAGTCGTCACATAGCTACTTTGGTGCATGCATTTAACAGTACAGAGAGTGACGCCACTGGATACTCACCGTACCGTCTTATGTTCAGAAGAGAAGCTCGACTACCGGTTGATTTGGCGTTTGGGTTATCTCTGGACCAGACGTCGGTAGCTTCCCATAGAAATTATGTGGATAGACTTCGAAAGAATCTGGCCTCTGCATTGAACAGGCCCGTTTGACTTCAGGAAACAGGGAGCAAAGAAACAAAAGGAACTATGACTTGAAAGTTTGGATACAGGATCTACAACCCGGTGATAGGGTTTTGTTGAAGAACTTGGGTGCTGCTACGAGGCACAAGTTGGCGGATAGATGGAGTTCTCAAGTCTACATTGTCTGCAAGCAACTGCCGGGTCTGCTGGTGTATCAAATTCGGCCGGATGGAAAGGCTGGGCCTCTTAAGAACTGGCACCGGAATCATTTGTTACCTTTGAGAGAGGCTGTGAGGATACCAGTTGGGGACGAACTTCCTCTGGCGAATCCGCCTGCTCCACGTTTGCCTCCTGTTACTCGGTCTCAGCAGACCCGGGTTGTCGAAGAGAGCGGAAGGGACAGTGAGGAAGAGAGTTTTTGTTTGGACTGGATGCGCTCACCGGAACCTGAAGAAGTTATCTCGGTTCCTGAACGGTGGGAAAGTAATTTGAGGCCTGAAGCTCCTGAATTTCAGTTGGAAGTCCCCGAGACTATTGAAATCCCTGTAGTTCCTGAAGCCGAATCTTAAGACTACAGTTCTATGCCTTCACTGGAAGGATCATACTCCGAAGAGATGTCTGCTCCAGTGGTAGAGAGAAGAATTGAGCCCGCGCCTGTAGTACTTCCACCTGAAGAGGAACTGATTGAGCCAGAACCAAAACGCTCTGTTCGACCGCCCCAGAGACTCACCTACGACTCACCAAGACATAGCACTGAAGAGGCCGTCACCACAGTGCGAAGGTTGCCCAAAGTGTCTGCTATGTTAGCTGAGGTAGTCCAAAGCATGAGTCAACTTGAGGAAGTGTATATAACCCATTGTATGCTTGCTGCTGAGCCTGTATATGTTGCCTAAAATTGTGTTGAAATGTAATGCAACTGTTGTACCTCCTTGGAGAGACCCAAGAGTTCTAGGAGGGGGGAGTATATTTATTCCCTAGTGCGGGGAGACTGACCCGAGGTTCAATTTCAGCGGCTCCTCCGGGAGTGAGCGCTACATCTGCATAATCACAAATATATTACCAGCGAATGAGTGTGTTACATGGTTACAAGTGTAAAGAAATCAGCACAGACAAAAAGTTTGTAATCCGAAGTTATTAATAATCACCTACCAATTTGGTTGCTACACTATGTATAGCCCACCACTGTGTCGAGGGACCCAAAATGCAGTGGGTCCCAAGGGCAGACTGACCATATGAGCAGTCAGGGATTGCCCCAGTCCACAGGCCTGGGTGGTGGCCTGTGAGGAGCCCCTTGCGGCAAGCCTCACTCCAGTGTGAATTCATAGTGATGACATGAAATTATAGGGCTATATAAACTCACAGAATCACCCGTTCTTTGTCCTGGCGGGGTTTCCTGTTACCAGTTAGTGTTTGCTATATAATTGTTCCTCTGTGTTGTGACCCAGCTCTTTTTGACAATTCTGGGCAATATTCCAAAATTGGTGTTAACGTACCCTGAGCTATTGTAAACTTGACAACTCCATCGACTATAATGGCTCTGGTAAGTTTACAACAGTTTTCGTTAAGTTAGCACCAACTTTGGAAAAGGGCCCTCTGTTTCTCTTCTGAGATTTAGAGCTTGGCTTTGTTTCTTGTTTATGCGTGCCTCTGGTATCAAGAATCTATCTTGTTAATTTTGACTATTCTTTCATTAATTTAGTAGACTGGCTTTTACAAGGAGTGGTTTTCAGTTTAAGGATCACCTCCCTTCTGTCCTATCCTGGAGATTTCTTTGTGTTGATGTCACGAATCCCCCTTGGGTCTATAAAACTGGTCCCTGTATACAGTATACTATCTACCCCTCCGATCCTTAGGTGGTCAGTACAGTTAACTATCTTCAGGGAACAAAGTGACACGTACTCAGCAAGGGTTAACAGATACCAGAATATTATAACAGACTTGGTTGATGGAACAGGGATCTTAGTACCAATCAGATGTGTGCCAATATTGATACACAAAGCAGGATCACTAGTACTTGCCAAGTCGTTACACAGAGCAGGTTTGTCAGTCAATGCCAGGTTGTACTCAGAGCGGGTTTGTCAGAGAATGCCAGGTTGGTACATAGAGCACGATTGTCAGTCAATACCAGTTTGGTACACAGAGCAGGTTTGTCAGAGAATGCCAGTTAGGTACACAAATAGCCAGAATAACACAGAAAGCACTGAGGGAAGTGAATACCACATCAGGGCACAGGAGTAAGTGAGACACTTTGTTTTAAACCTGTTGGGCGCGCGTCATCAAGCCGCGCCCCACCCCTTAGAATCTCACGTGACCGCAAGGCTTCTGTTCTTCACTCGGTGCCGGACCAGTGAGCAGTGAACAGGACGCTGCCGGGCGGCGGGTACTGTTGATGTGGGACGTGACAGTTGAGCTATACCGACACCCTACCTGTAGCACCCAAATATGTTGAATCCTTGGAATATTCCAAATAGTTCCAATACCAAAATAAAAGCCTCCAGTATTATGAATTAACTAGTTCTGTTTATTTTGAAATTCAACATTTTTGAATTTCGAAATATTCCAAACTGAGACAAATTTTTTTTGCTCTGCGCAGTTCTATTCTGACAGCCTTTTCTTACATTTAGGAGGGGGTCTTGGATATTTACACAGGTCTTACAAGCCAAATAATAAACGTTCCACTTTTAGTGAAGCCATATTTGCAAAAAAATAAAGATATTAGTACATGTGGTGAACCACTCTGGAAGCAATGCAGCACCTGGAGACTTGCAGTGCTTTACAGAGCAAAGGATATGGGGCTGTGCTGTTTTTTGCAAAGGCAGAATTATGGTCATTTGGCTTCCAGATTAGCAGCCAAGAATGTGGAATCACTTTTGGGATAATAAGCAAAGGTCTTAAAATAAAAACGGAAAACAGGGAGTTACTAGGAACAGGGATAGTGAGAGTGAAAGGGGGAATGGGTCAGGGAAAGGGTTGCTATATCAATTCTTGCAGCAGCATGAAGAAGCACTCTGTGTGTGTGCTAGGGATGTGACAGGGACATCGTCCGATGTTCCGAACCAGCCCGGCAACGAAATACAAACCATCCGAAATATTTCCCGACACGAAACGAAAAAATGTCATTATTTCGTATGGACATAAAATTTGTAAAATCGCAAGTCATTTTTGTTTTATTCGCGATTTCGGTTCCGTTTCATTTAATTTTGGACAACGTATTTTCGTATCGTTTCGAGTCCGTTTTGGTTCCGTTGCTGATTTTGTAATTTCGTATTGTCAGTCACTTTTTCCAGTTCAGATGAGAACCATGGACAGTCGCCGATGGTGAAACACATATTATCGATATATTTCTTCATATCAGCACCATGGATAACGGCAGCCTTGTTACTATCCATGGTACTGAAACTGACAAACTGTATTGTATCAAAATTCATTGCCGAACAGAACACATACGGAGAGACGGTGAGAAGATAATCCAGCGGTATGTGTTCTGCATAGAATAAAACAGACCTTGTTATACATTTAAAATAAATTAGGAAGAACCCTTAATATTAACCTAAAAATTCCTGAAAAATGCAAAAATAATCCTAACAAATAAATAAATGCAGACACTTCTTGTTGTAAGTGAAAAAAATAAATGCTTTAAGATATATTTAATAAAAACTGAATTTTTTTAACATTGAAAGCTATGATGGAAAAAGGCTAGTTTCTTTAACTCAAAAGTCACGAAAAATGCAAAAATAATCCTACAAAATAAATAAAAGAAATGACTGTTTGCTGCAATTGAAAATAATAAACGGTTTTAGAAATATTTAATAAACACTTAAAAACGGGGATTTGTTTTAACATTTATTCATAAGAAAAAGGATATTTTCATAAAATAACGGTACGTCCGAAGGAACAATTCGGCAGGATTACCGTATCGACCGAAATATCGGAGCATCCAAAATACCATATGTCTAAAGTCAAAACGAAAATCCGAGGATGGACCCTTTGAAACGAAGAGAACAGACGATCCGAAAGACCGAAATTCGCTGATTTCACGAAACAAAAATCGATACAAAACACCGAGCCAAAACTAAAATGGGCCGAAACGATCCGAAACTTTTTTTCAAAACTTTTGAAAAACCGAACATGCCGAAACAAAATGAAAAAAAAAAAACCGCGTGCACATCCTTCTGTGTGTTCAGAAAAGCATTTTCAAACTGGTAACTCTAGGATTGTAAAAAAAAAAAAAAGACAGAGTGATATCCTTACTCTACTTGTCATATGCCATGTGAAGGAAGGCCAGTGACATGGAGAGAGCAGATGTAGGGCATATATACAATACATTACTTCTATATAGTTAGGTCCATATATGTTTGGACACAGGCACAATGATTAAAATGAAACAATACAAATGAATTTGAAGTGCAGACTTTCAGATTTAATTCAAGGGGTTGAACATAAATATCAAGTACAAATTTTAGGAATTCCAACCATTTTATATACAGTCCCCCCATTTTCAGGGACTCAAATGTAATTGGACAAATGAATATAATCATAAATAAAATGTTAGTTTTTAATATTTTGTTGAGAATCCTTTACTGGCAATGACTGCCTTAAGTCTGGAACCCATGGACATTACCAAAGACTTGCAGGGTTATTCAGAGAGAGGTGAAAACCAGTAGAATGACTAGAGAAGTGAAAATCCTAGATCAAAATAGCCAAATTCTCCCATTTATCTCACTTTCCAAATCGGCTATTGGATCTAGATTGTTCATTCTCCTGGCAATACTCCTGGTTTTCACCTCTCTCTGAATAACCCTGCTGGTTTCCTACTTTCTGATGTTTTGCCAGGCTCAAACTGCAGCTGTCTTCAGTTGTTCTTTGTTTGTGGGTCTTTCTGCCTTTAGATTTGCCTTCAGCAAGTGAAATGCTGCTCAATTGGGTTGAGATCAGGTGATTGACTCAGCCATTTCAAAATATTCCACTTATTGTTCTTCAAAAACCCATGGGTTGCTTTTGCAGTGTGTTTTGGATCATCCTTCATCTGTACTGTGAAGTGCCGTCCAAACAACTTTGCTGCATTTGGCTGAAAGTATATCTCTAAACACTGCTGAATTTATCCGGCTGCTTCAGTCTTATGTCACATTATCATTAAACACCAATGACCCAGTGCCACTGGAAGACATGCATGCCCCTGCCATCACACTGCCTCCACCATGTTTTACAGATGACGTTATGTGCTTTGGATCATGAGCTGTTCCAAGCCTTCTCCACACTTTTTTCTTCCTGCCATTCTGGAACAGATTAATCTTAGTTTCATCCATCCTAAGAATGCTTTTCCAAAGCTGGTCTGACTTTTTTTAGATGCTTTTTGGCAAAGTATAATCAGTCTTTTCTATTCTTCAGGCTTATGAATGGTTTGCATGTTGTGGTGAACCCTCCTGGAGTGTGTCCTGCACTTGTCTGGATGTTGTGAATAGGTTTTTTTTTACCATACAGAGGATCCTGCGATCATCTACCACTGTTGTCTTCCAAGGATGTACAGGTCTTTTTATGTTGCAGAGCTCACTAGTGAGTTCTGCTTTCCTCAGAATGTACCAAACTGTTGATTTGACCACTCCAAATGTTGCTGCTATCCCTCTGATGGATTTGTTTTGCATTTGAAAACTTACAATGGCCTGATTCACTTGCATGGACAGTTCCTTTGAATGCATGATGTAGGTTTAAAGCAATAGAATCAACTCCAGAGCTTTTACCTCCTTAATTGATCAAGAAATAACAAAGAAGTAGCCCACACTTGGCCATGAAACGGCTTTTGATTCAATTATCCAATTACCTTTGGTTCCTTGAAAAGGGGGGGGGGTGGCAACTCTTAAGAGCTGTAATTCCTAAACCCTTCCTCCAATTTGGATGTACATACCCTCAAATTAAACCTGGGAGTGTGCTCTTTAAGCCCATATCCATTATATACTGCAACTATAGCTTGAATATGTTTTGGTAAATCTCTGGAAAACGAAAAAAAATTGTGCCTGTGTCCAAATATATATGGACCTAACTGTACATACTAAAAATTAAAAAATTCTTTCCAGGTATTGTATCATGCGCAGTGACCTGCCACATACACACCCCTGCAATTCCACTGACTGAATAGATTTCCTGAGTGCAATATGGCATTGGATTAGCCCCACTATGTTCTAGGTCAGTGATGGTGAAACTTGGCACCCCAGATGTTTCGGAACCACATATTCCATGATAATTAGTCATACTTGTGATGAGATTCACTTTGGAAATGGGGTATATGGACCTAAAGATGCATTTGGAAGGTGCCAGACTCATGTTTTATATGGTGTCCATGCCCTCTCCTATGTGGAAGTTACCCTGTACCCACAATTCTAGGTGCAGGGTATTTGTATCATGTATGATAACTGTTATTGTTAATATTGTTATTGTCTATGCTTATCTGTTGCTATGGGTAATATGATTAGTGTGTGGGTCAATTCAGCCTTTTCCATCTCCTCCTATCTAGAATATGCTTACATCTGTGAAAGGTTTGAGTGGTCTTTGAATGTCTATCTTCTTTGGCAAACATCGCCCCATTATCAGATACTGTAAATCTGAATCCCTTGTTTATCTCCACAATCTACAATTGTTCTGTTTTGCTGGAATGTTGCTCATTGCTTCTTGGTGTCCAGAGTTAATTCCATTATCTTTCCCTAATCTAATTATGTCTCAGACACCAAGACACCAGGGGGGATTTCTGATGTAGCTCAGCAAGACGCCAGGGAGGGATTTATGATGTAGGGCGGCAAGACACCAGGGTGTAATTTTCCATTGGTCGCTAAGCGCCTTCTGGCACTGTATATATATTTAGCTCATTAAAGGCTCAATTACTCTATGACTGTTCTAACCCAAAGATCTGCGTGCTGCCTCATTTCTGGGGAATGTTAACACTGCGCTTTCAATGGACCCATCCTTAAGCTTCAGCTAAGGGCTGGAGAAAAGCATGAAAGACTGGTTGTGGGAGAACGGGGGTCCGACAAGGGAGCAGCATTAACAGATGTGACCTAGTCAGGGTACGGAGATCTGTTACAGCACTTAAGACTAGCAGAGCATCATGGAACATGTAGTTTAGAAACATCTGGGGTACCAAGGTTTGCCATCACTGTTCTAGGTTCTTGCTTTGCCTATATTATGCTTGCAGGTATTTCAGTCTGACTGAGAATTTTACAGCAGGAGTCACAAATCTTGAAAATCAAGGAATTACCCACTCAGTTTCAGTGACCAAAAGGATACCCAATGAGATTTTACAACAAATAAGGGATATCTATATTTAGTTGGGTAGCCGGGGCATCTATATACCGCATCAAAAAAGCAGTGTGGTATCAGATCGAATCCACCAGCATGGGCAGCTATAAAACACGTTTGTGCACAATACATACATCACTGAAGCATTACTCCTGCTGCACATTCTTTGAGCATTAACCTTTAAACAGTATTGTGTAAGCAATTTTTTTAGCCATATGTGCAGATGTTTTGCATCAAAACAAAAGATTGCGCCAGCCCAAAAGAGTAGAAAACAATCGTCAAGGGACCTGTGCCATATAGTGCTATGCGCTTGCGGCTCTTCTGTCATCCACATCCACGCATATAAAGGGTTACATTTAGCTTCCTGTACACTTTAGAATTAACCAAAGGCTGTTAGAGTCACAAGCGCTTGAATGCTGGTGTGAGCTTTGCTGTGGGGAAGGAACAGGTTAAGGTGACTGGTTATGAGGTGGAATCCCATGTTTGGCAGGGAACAGTAAAAAGTTTGGCTGTGAAAGGGAGGAGCATTAAGCAAATCCATCTTTAGGTTTGTGTTCAGCTCTCATCCACGTCCACAGTGTAACAGCAAGCCTTTTTTCTTTTGCACACAGTAGGGATTCCACTATGCGTTTAACCCTCTGGTGACCAAATCTGCTAAAATATAAACAAGGCTAAAGTTGGATGCCTCTTGACTCTGGGAAATGTTAACTTCAAGTCTGCAATGTGTGATACATTAAATGCAATGCATAGTGAATGAAAAGTCTCATAATTTTTGACAGATGTTATACCAACATGGTAACATTTTAGATGGATTTAACCATTACATGGCAATCACAGGGAGTAAGACGATATATATACAGTATATATATATATATATATATATATATAGATTAAACAGGGTCTATGCAGCGCTGGTATTCATACAAAAATAGGGAATAACGCTAAACACAAAATGTTGGCCTTATCCTCCAACAAAAAATACAACAAAACAGAAGGGCTTGTGTAGCGATATCAATGGCCCATCAAACGATTTGCCCCAATGAATTCCTAGCGCTTCTCCACTTCTTTTCCTTCCGACGTCCTCAGATAGGAAAATAAATAAATAACATAACGTTACCTGTGCAGTAAGGCTAGGGTCAGACGAACGCATTTTTTGCGTTGTCCGTGAAAATGTGCGTTCGAACGAATGGATGCATTTTTTCACGGAATACGCCTTAGCGGTCATATGATGCGCATTTTCGTCTGTGATTTTGTACGGATCATCAATAAAACACTTTGTGTCTGGACGTTATGTTGGCCGGACATTAGCAGCGTCTGACGTCTCCTAATCACGCACACACGCCGCTAGCGGACGCAGCGCACTCTGTACGTCAGTACTAGCGGTATCACGTTCTCGAAAAAATGCGTTCGTTTGCCACTTGCGTTGCGCAGCCTCACTTTTGTGAGGCCGTTCTTCGTATGCTGCCCGGCATTGGACGTCATTTGCTGCTAGCACAGCCGTGATTTAGTGCTGCTAAACGCACGTTAATACTGCGTTCGTCTGACCCTAGCCTAAGAAATAAATAATGTTCAGTGACAGGTATCACTCATGTGATGGAGAGCCTGCCTGGCTCTAGGTGATCGGCGTCTGAGCTGTTTCTCGGCTCAGACGCCGATCACCTAGAGCCAGGCAGGCTCTCCATCACGTGAGTGATACCTGTCGCTGAACATTATTTAATTTCTTACTGCACAGGTCACGCTATGTTATTTCTTTCTCTTCTTATCTGAGGACATCGGATGGAAAATAAGTGGAGAAGCGCTAGATAGAGATATATATATATATATTATATATATACACTGTATATCTTAGTTAGGTCCATATATAGTTGGATACAGGCACTATTTTTTTAGTATATTTTCGGTGTTTACCAAAACATATTCAAGCTATAGTTATACAATGGATATGGGTTGAAAGTGCACACTCTCAGGTTACATGCCAGGTGTGGGTTACTTTATTTTTTCTTCATCAATTAAGCAGGTAAAAAGTCTGGAGTTGATTCTAAATGTGGTATTTGCATTTGGGATCTATTGCTGTAAACCTACATCAGGCGTCCAAATGAGCTGTCCATGCAAGTGAAACAGGCCATGGTAAGGGTTTAGAAACAAAACAAATCCATCAGAGAGATAGCAGCAACAGTGGGAGTGGCCAAATCAACAGTTTGGAACATTCTGAGGAAAGAAGAACGCACTGGTGAGCTCAGCAACATGGAAAAGCCTGGACATCCATTGAAGACAACAGTGGTGGATGATCGCAGGATCCTCTCTATGGTAAAGGAAAACCCATTCACAACATCCAGACAAGTGCAGGACAGGACACTCTCCAGGAGATGGGTGTGTCATTGTCAAAGTCTGCAACCAAGAGAAGACTTCACGAGAGCAAATACAGAGGGTTCACCACAATGTGCAAACCATTCATAAGCCTGAAGAATAGAAAAGCCAGATTAGACTTTGCAAAAAAAAAACATCATTTCCAAGTGGCATTCTTAAGTGGACGTTCAGAGTTGATTCCTGGAGTTTTATCCAAGATCCCCTACGCCATCACGATCCCTAATTCCTGTGTCTCCTCTCTCCACAGGTAGGCATTATCACCCATCACCCATCATCCACAGACACCCACATCTCAACTGATCCCCTGCATACTTTTGCTGGTAGGCATTATCACCCATCACCCACAGACACCCACATCTCAACTGATCCCCTGCATACTTTTGCTGGTAGGCATTATCACCCATCACCCATCATCCACAGACACCCACATCTCAACTGATCCCCTGCATAGTTTTGCTGGTAGGCATTATCACCCATCACCCATCATCCACAGACACCCACATCTCAACTGATCCCCTGCATACTTTTGCTGGTAGGCATTATCACCCATCACCCATCATCCACAGACACCCACATCTCAACTGATCCCCTGCATACTTTTGCTGGTAGGACCCCATCACCCAGTATTCGCAGGCACCCACATTATAACGTTTCCTTGGTTTTTTTCTGTTTTTTATTTATTTTTGTTTTTCTCCACCATCTGATTTGCTAATTAGCATGTGAATCTCCTGCCCTATTGACACAGCCCATCCAGCTTCAGGTGTTGACTTTTTCAGGTGTTGACTCTTTAACTGCCTGAATGCAATCAGTCCGCCCTCATATAACAACTATACCAGGCTCCATTGAGTCAGGCTCCAGTGTCATTTCCAAGTGGCATTCTTAAGTGGACGTTCAGAGTTGATTCCTGGAGTGGAGGGACTGGAGGAAGGAACTGCAAGGCCCACTCTTTACTCTGGTAAACTCACGTCTATATCATGCTTTCTCTCACGCTTCTGCTCTTTACTTCTACCTTTCTCCTTAAATGGAACTCCTGCCCCTCTACCACCGACCCCTACACTATCTGCATCTCTCCCTCCCTCCTCTCGTCCCACATGATGGCCTCACATGAGCTCCTTTGTTTCCTCAGAACATGGTCTCCCTCTAACTCTCGTGCTGCCTCCCACTCCCACAAATCCCATTCCCACCTTCTCTTTCTCACCCTCCTGCTGTTACTCTATTCAGGTGACATATCCAATACTTCCCTCTCATCCTATCTCCATCGCACATAAATCACCTCCCTGCAAGCCCAGCAACCTCATTCCCATCATCCCTCAGCGCCTGTCCTCTTTCTCCTGCGCCCTCTGGAACGCTCGCTCTGTGTGCAACAAACTCACAGCCGTCCATGACCTCTTCCTTTCAAACTCCTTCAACCTCCTAGCTTTAACTGAAACCTGGCTAACTCCCTCTGACACGGCCTCCGTTGCTGCTCTCTCACATGGCAGTCTACACTTGAGCCATACCCCCAGACCGGGTGAGAGAAATGGTGGTGGGGTCGGAATCCTGCTCTCTCCCACCTGCACCTACCAGCATCTCCCTCCACCCCCATCCCTCTCCTTCTCCTCCTTCGAGACACACTGCATCCGCCTGTTCTCTCCTCTGGGCCTCAGGGTGGCAGTCATCTACCGCCCACCGGGACCAACCTCCCAGGTCTTTGACCACTTTGCTACCTGGCTTTCTCACTTCCTGTCTTCTAATCTTCCATGCCTAATTCTCGGGGACTTCAACATTCCCATTGACGATCCTTCCGCTCCTGCTGCCTCCAAACTTCTTTCACTCACGTCCTCCCTTGGACTCACACAATCCTCCCTCCTCCCTACCCACCGCGATGGTCATGTTATTGACCTGGTCTTTTCCAACCTCTGCTCCATTTCTGAGTTCAAATGTCGCCCTTTCCCCATCTCTGACCACCACCTTCTCTCTTTCAACCTATCTGGACTTCCTAAACACCCTGCTCCCCCACCCCGCGCACACACTCGCAGAAATCTACATGCTGTGGACCCCCATCAATTCTCCAACCTACTTCACCACCTCCCTCACACCTCATCCTTCACCTGCCCTGATGCTGCCACTAATCACTACAACACTACGCTTATCTCTGCTCTAGACACTCTTGCTCCTCTTTGACTCTGTAAGGCCCCACGCTGCCAGCTTCAGCCCTGGCACACCCTCCAGACTCGCTACCTGCAAAGATGCTCCCGCCCTGCAGAGCGTGCCTGGAGGAAATCCCGCTCTGAAGCTGATTTTGTTCACTTCAAGTTTATTCTCCGGTCATACACCTCTGCCCTCCACTTGGCCAAACAATCCTTCTTCTCAGCTCTTATATCTACGCTGTCCTCCAACCCTAAACGGCTCTGGTCCACCTTCAACACCCTCCTCTACCCACCTGCACCTCCCCCCACAGCTGCCTTCAGTGCTCAAGACCTGGCAGACTACTTCCTCAGTAAAACTTTAACTATCAGAAGCAACATCCCAACACAAGATAGTTATCTGCCACCGCCACTCCCACAGGTCCCCTCTGCCACCCTCTGCCGCTTCCTCCCAGCCACTGAGGAGGAAGTCAATTCCTTATTGTCCTCCTCACATCTCACCACGTGCCCGCTCGATCCCATTCCCTCACATCTAATTCCTCCCCACACACATCTTCAACCTATCTCTCTCCACTGGCTCCTTTCCATCCGCCTTCAAACACGCGCTAGTTACCCCTTTACTAAAGAAACCATCCCTAGACCCCAACTCTCCATCCAACTACCGCCCTGTATCCCTGCTTCCCTTCACATCAAAGCTCTTAGAAAAACTAGTCTTCAACCGCCTCTCCCTCTTCCTGTCCTCCAATTCCCTACTTGACCCCCTGCAATCTGGCTTCCGTCCCCTACACTCAACTGAAACTGCCGTCACCAACGACCTCCTAACTGCTAAAAAACACGGCCACTATTCTATTCTCATCCTGCTTGACCTCTCGGCTGCTTTTGACACTGTTGACCACCCCCTCTTTCTACAGACCCTCAACTCTCTGGGTCTCGGTGACACTGCACTTGCTTGGGTTGACTCCTATTTATCCAACAGGTCCTTCTGTGTGACCTTTGCTGGTAACTCCTCCTCTTCATTGCCTCTATCTGTTGGTGTACCTCAAGGCTCTGTCCTTGGTCCTCTGCTCTTTTCCATCTATACCTCCTCCCTGGGCAAAATCATCAACAGCTTTGGCTTTAATTACCACCTCTACGCTGATGACACTCAGATCTACCTCTCTACCCCTGATCTCTCTCCCCCTGTCCTCTCAAAAGTCAGTGACTGTTTATCTGGCATCTCCTCCTGGATGGCCTCCCACCACCTAAAGATCAACATGTCAAAGACTGAGCTCCTACTTATTCCTCCCTCCAATGCCTCCCCACCTCCTGACTTCTCTATCACGGTGGAGGGTATCACCATCTCCCCATCAAACCAAGTTCGCTGTCTTGGAGTTACACTTGACTCTGCTCTTTCCTTCATCCCCCACATCCAGTCTCTTTCCTCCTGCCGATACCAACTGCGTAATATTTCCAGAATTCGGCCATTTCTTACCGCTGTCACCACAAAACAACTCATACACGCCCTGGTAATCTCCCGACTCGACTATTGCAATAATCTCTTATCTGGCCTCCCTCTGTCCCGCCTCTCCCCCTACAATCCATCCTGAACGCCTCCGCCAGACTAATTCACCTCACCCGCCGCTCTGTCTCTGCCGCTCCCCTCTGCGAGTCCCTTCACTGGCTCCCCATCCACTGCAGAATTAAGTTCAAAATCCTTATCCTTACCTACAAAACACTCACTAACTCAGCGCCCCACTACCTGTCCTCACTAATCACCAAATACACCCCAGCCCGCTCCCTAAGGTCAAACAGTGACCTGCGCCTAGCTTCTCCCCGCATCACCTCTTCCCATGATAGACTGCAGGATTTCTCACGCGCAGCCCCCACTCTCTGGAACGCTCTCCCTCGTACTGTCACACTTTCCCCTAACTTCTCTTCCTTCAAACGCTCCCTTAAAACGTTCCTATTTAGGGAAGCCTACCACCCAACACACTGACGCAACCATCAATCACTCTCACCTTACAGTCCTCTCCTCCTGTTTCCAACCCCAACCCTCCTAGATTGTGAGTTCCTACGGGAATAGGGCCCTCATCTCCTCCTGTACTGTTTGTCAAATGTTGTTCAATGTATTGTAACACTGTCTATACTGTGCTTATTGTACAGCGCTGCGGAATATACTGGCGCTTTATAAATAAAGAATAATAATAATAATAATAATCTAAAAAGCCAGACCAGTTCAGGTAAAGGTAGGCTCACACAGCGTGTGACTCACTGGTCAGACTTCAATGCTGAAGTGGGGAGCATTGGGCGTAGTCTCCCTATATGGAGACCTGGGCAGGTGACGGATGATTAATCTAAGGGTTATACAGATGGGAAACATTGGGCTGGAGGATCAAGAAACTGGATGAAGGAGAGGGCTAGATGGGAAACCTGGTTTGGGACATAACAGGGAAGTTGTAGTTAAGTTACAGGATGGTCCAGACCCAGATCAGGGCCTTTTGTGGCATCTTCGTCGAGGGACCTGACATTGAATGAATTCAGCAGTGTTTAGAGATATACTTTCAGCCCAGATTCAGCCAAATGCAGCAAAGTTGATTGGACGGCGCTTCACAGTACAGATGGATAATGATCCAGAACACACTGCAAAAGCGACCCAAGAGTTTTTGAAGGAAAACAAGTGGAATATTTTGAAATGGCCGAGTCAATCACCTGATTTCAACCCAATTGAGCAGCATTTCACTTGCTGAAGGCAAAACTAAAGATACAAACAAAGAACAACTGAAGACAGCTGCAGTTAGAGCCTGGCAAAGCATCAGAAAGGAGGAAACCAAATCTTTGGTAATGTCCATGGGATCCAGACTTCAGGCAGTCACTGCCAGTAAATGATTCTCAACAAAATATAAAAAAAATGAACATTTATGATTATATTCATTTGTCCAGTTACATTTGAGCCCCTGAAATGGAGGGACTGTGGATAAAAATGGCTGCAGTCCTGAAAATTTGTACTTTATATTTATGTTCAACCCCTTGAATTAAAGCTGAAAGTCTGCCCTTAATTTGGATTGTTTTGTTTTAATTGTATTCTGGTGGCATACAGAGCCAAAAGTATGAAAATTGTGCATGTGTCCAAATATATATGGACCTAACTGTATATATATACATTAAGGGTGAAGTAAGGCTTGGGTGACTATATTACGTACAATTTATGCCAGGGGTAAATATATCAACATTTATGTAAATAAGATATAATGGAACATGACAAAAAAGCTGAGAATTGTATTTAAAACTTAGCAGCACACTCTAATGGGTAGGGGCCATGCCAACATAGATGTAATATTACAGCTGTATTGTACAGATGGACGCACTGGGACGTGAAGTGTATGGGATCACAGAGAAGTCATTCGCTTTCAAGTATTACATATCGGCTACTACAACACAATGAGTCCTACATGATTGAATATGACCCTCCTTACGAGAACAAAGGTGACAAACAGCCATACACTTCTTTGAGGAAGGGAACTTCAGAAAGCTATAAACTAATGACAATTCTGCACCACACGTCCGCAGTCTTAACCTCCACCAAATTCACAATTACCTGAAATCTTTGCCTGGGAAACTAGACCTATGTATCCTAGTCATACCAGTAGACCATGGGATCATAATGGGTGGTCTGGGTGTTGAGAGGGTTGACATGGGGGGGCTATAATAGGGAAGATACATGGGATCTGAGAGGTGCAAGAGTTGGTGTCTGGGTGGAAAAATAGGCTGGAATGGTGTCTGTAAAAGGGGTCTGGGAGGTAAGAGGGTAGTGACATAAGGTCTTGCAGTTGAATGGGGAGACATGAGGGGTATCTAGGTTGGGCCCACCCTTCTATTAGGAAGGCACCCGAGGAGTGGGCCCTTAGGGAGAAAGGGGAGGGCCAAAGGTTTTCTTTATATTATCTTTTTAGGTGACTGTCTGTCCTGTGGAAGGCCAGAATCTGGTACTGCCGGTTTATGATAGGAAAAGGGGGATTACCTGTCATTAGGACTGAGGGGGTGTAACAGGTTGTATTGCCTAATCAATCAGCAATTAACTTATTATTTAATCAACAGGACACGAGACTGACTGGTGAAAGTAAAGGGGAAAACTTTTATTACACAGTTAATGAACACAATATATATATATATATATATATATATTACACATACACAATTAAATGGTAGGCAAATACATCAAAACCCCGAGGACATTCTTGAAACCAGATCATCACAGAAACCAACACATGTATAAATCCATATCAATCAATGCAAATGACTCAATTATTCAATTAACGCATCAACCTGAAACATCACAGTATTCACACATCTGACAATCAAGAGTGTTACACATATTAAGGAACATCGCCGTAGTTCCCTAATCACAATTAATTAAACCATTAAGCTTCAGATGTAAATGCTGAGTCTGGCTGAGAGTAATGAGACACACATGACATTAAAGCATTGTCTGAAAATAACCTTGATATAAATAGTTCATTAGTTGTGATAGTCAATTAACCCTTTTAGCTGCAGATGTAAATGATGCCTCTGGCTGAGAGTGATGAGACACACACATGCACGACATTAAAGCATGACAAATGACAACAAAAGAATCCTGCTACAAATTGGTTAGTAGATATAACACAAGTCACTAGTATTATTAGGATAAGCAATAAACACTTGTAACTAACTGATAGCAATTTAGTAAATTAATTATTAGTACTGGATAATATACAAAAACTAGATGGTTAGAGAGATTAGACATTAACACAAAAAGCTATCATCATTTATACGTTACCAAGGAGAGCTTTATCATTCTGCATATAAGGCTGGTTTGAGATCGCATTGTCATGAGAGCTCATTCAAACTCTGAAGCTTCCTTCTCTCCCCTTTTCCTGCTCCTTCACTAAACATCCCTGGACTTTTTATACAATCCAAATACACAGTAGAATTCATACTTCACCGGCTGAGACAGGGTGGCCAATCCTGTTCTCAGCCTGTCAATCAAGATTAATTAATCAAACAGAATTCTCTTGCATATTTCTTTTTTGTATCTGTCCTTCTAGATAGATTACCTATTAGATATTACCCATTCATAGAATTGGGAAATTGAGAATAGTCTTGGGCTCGGATAAGCACACCCAGTCTGGCTTCCTTCCATTGTTAGCTATACATAGTGCTATGGCACCCTGGAATCAGTTTCTTCTCACAGACACAGACCCTAAACTAATTTAACCCTTCCCATGAGAATCAAACAGTCAGTAAAATCTGATCAATTATTTCTATATATTGGGCTTATAAAATGCATTGTAACACATAGGTACTGAGGGATAGGAAGGTGAAAAGATGCTCTGCCTTTAAATGCTACTGTCTATGTTTTGTCCATGTTTTGTATAAAATGTAACCTCTACTCCCATACAGTGAAGATAGTTATGTGAAATCAGCTCACCTGTCTCTGCCTCCCAGACAATCTGTCAGGTTCATCATGACATAAGAGTGCTAGGTGTCCATGAAACATCCTATAAAATGTTATCTTTTTTTTACTGAACGCCAATACAAATGTACCAATATGACAACAAATTCAACCCATAAGGCTAGAGACTTGGCCAAAATCTAGGCTCTTAAATCTATTGTGGGATTACATTCATAGTCAACACTTGTGGTCAATGGTCCAAGAGATCACCTGGAACTCACCCCATGGGTTTTCCTTTTGCCACAAAAAGACTTACAGACCACAGGTTTTATTAGATACATTCAGCCAGGTAGAGGGGGGTGGCATGTGGACTGCGCAGGGTCTCAGGCAGTGATTTGTTTTTTTTGTGTGTATATTTTTAGCAAATTTATATGGGAAGGTAAGGGCAGGTATGATATATATAATATATATATATATATATATATATTACACATACACAATTAAATGGTAGGCAAATACATCAAAACCCCGAGGACATTCTTGAAACCAGATCATCACAGAAACCAACACATGTATAAATCCATATCAATCAATGCAAATGACTCAATTATTCAATTAACGCATCAACCTGAAACATCACAGTATTCACACATCTGACAATCAAGAGTGTTACACATATTAAGGAACATCGCCGTAGTTCCCTAATCACAATTAATTAAACCATTAAGCTTCAGATGTAAATGCTGAGTCTGGCTGAGAGTAATGAGACACACATGACATTAAAGCATTGTCTGAAAATAACCTTGATATAAATAGTTCATTAGTTGTGATAGTCAATTAACCCTTTTAGCTGCAGATGTAAATGATGCCTCTGGCTGAGAGTGATGAGACACACACATGCACGACATTAAAGCATGACAAATGACAACAAAAGAATCCTGCTACAAATTGGTTAGTAGATATAACACAAGTCACTAGTATTATTAGGATAAGCAATAAACACTTGTAACTAACTGATAGCAATTTAGTAAATTAATTATTAGTACTGGATAATATACAAAAACTAGATGGTTAGAGAGATTAGACATTAACACAAAAAGCTATCATCATTTATACGTTACCAAGGAGAGCTTTATCATTCTGCATATAAGGCTGGTTTGAGATCGCATTGTCATGAGAGCTCATTCAAACTCTGAAGCTTCCTTCTCTCCCCTTTTCCTGCTCCTTCACTAAACATCCCTGGACTTTTTATACAATCCAAATACACAGTAGAATTCATACTTCACCGGCTGAGACAGGGTGGCCAATCCTGTTCTCAGCCTGTCAATCAAGATTAATTAATCAAACAGAATTCTCTTGCATATTTCTTTTTTGTATCTGTCCTTCTAGATAGATTACCTATTAGATATTACCCATTCATAGAATTGGGAAATTGAGAATAGTCTTGGGCTCGGATAAGCACACCCAGTCTGGCTTCCTTCCATTGTTAGCTATACATAGTGCTATGGCACCCTGGAATCAGTTTCTTCTCACAGACACAGACCCTAAACTAATTTAACCCTTCCCATGAGAATCAAACAGTCAGTAAAATCTGATCAATTATTTCTATATATTGGGCTTATAAAATGCATTGTAACACATAGGTACTGAGGGATAGGAAGGTGAAAAGATGCTCTGCCTTTAAATGCTACTGTCTATGTTTTGTCCATGTTTTGTATAAAATGTAACCTCTACTCCCATACAGTGAAGATAGTTATGTGAAATCAGCTCACCTGTCTCTGCCTCCCAGACAATCTGTCAGGTTCATCATGACATAAGAGTGCTAGGTGTCCATGAAACATCCTATAAAATGTTATCTTTTTTTTACTGAACGCCAATACAAATGTACCAATATGACAACAAATTCAACCCATAAGGCTAGAGACTTGGCCAAAATCTAGGCTCTTAAATCTATTGTGGGATTACATTCATAGTCAACACTTGTGGTCAATGGTCCAAGAGATCACCTGGAACTCACCCCATGGGTTTTCCTTTTGCCACAAAAAGACTTACAGACCACAGGTTTTATTAGATACATTCAGCCAGGTAGAGGGGGGTGGCATGTGGACTGCGCAGGGTCTCAGGCAGTGATTTGTTTTTTTTGTGTGTATATTTTTAGCAAATTTATATGGGAAGGTAAGGGCAGGTATGATATATATATATATATATATATAAGATATATATCTATATTCTTATAAATATATATATCCAGACTTGTATTACACACGCATTTTGGAAACTAATTGCCCCCCCCCATTTGGCTGATCACTCCAGAAGAAATGTTGAACACGATAGAGCAGAGAATAATATATATATTCTCTGCTCTGTCGGGTTCAACATTTCTTCTGGAGGGATCAGCCAAATGGGAGGGGGGGCGCATTTAGTTGAGATTGTCCACATGCCACCCTCCCATGTGCGTATGTGTATATATGGTCTGAGGTCTGTGGGTGGGTGTATATATATATATCTGCGTGTTGATATATACATATATATAGGTCTGCGTGTTGATATATACGTATATGTCTGTGTGTGGTATCAATGCATCCCTACTCTATACACAGCGCTCCGTGTCCCTATAATATATATGATCAGGGGTTACCTTTTTTTCATATTTTTATACTATTCCTATTAAATTATCAGTAATTTTTGATGTATTTTATTCAGTAGAAACTTTTTTCTGCCTATATAACATGTGCTTTGTGAAAATAAAACGGTTTTGTGTGTACATTTTAATTTAGTTAGTGGATTCCTGTCCAGTGCGGTGAGAAGCAAACGTAATGCAGTGTACACACGCTGCAAGGTGGAGCGGAGTGAAGTCAAGCCTGCAAAATGTTTGCTTCTCTTCGCTTCGCTATGCATCGCTACACGCTCAGTGTGTCTCAGCCTTTGTTCCCGCATCGCTAGCTTACCGAATCAGTTTGTATACTTGTTACTGACCCTGCTTGTTCTGAGGACCCGATCTGTTGCCGACTTTGCCTGCCATTTGACTATTCTCTCTGTGTATTTCCTGCCTGTTCTGTTTGCTTCCTGTTGCTTCTGGTGTGCGCCGATTCTCACCATATACAGTAGCGCAGTACAAGTGCCTAAACATTGTTGACCCGGTTTTGTTATAGCTGCTGTTGTAACAGAATAGATCGGGATCTCTTCTGCATTACCAAAACCTCCACCACTGCACTCTTCCACAATACCTCAGAGGGGTGTGAAGGCACTTGCTGCCACCAAAGGCACAATATTTGGGCGCACTGCCACTGACGCCTATACCAGATTCATATCATTTTAATATTGGACCGCAGGGTCCACCTCTGCACTCTTCCACAATACCACAGAGGGTTACGGTGTGACGGTACTGTTGCTGACACTAAAGGCACAATTTGAAAGCACCTATTGTTACTTTCACCCAAAGCCTGCATAAGTTTCCCCATAATTTAGCCAAAAAAATCACTAAACTTGTTATGCGTGTCCTAAAACGTCTCCTCTTTTCATACAGGCTGCCGCCCCAAGCAGTCGTTTATGAATAGATTAAAGGAAAACCATTTACCGTCATTTGAAATGTCATTTTTTTGTTTTTAAATGTTTCTATACATCCTACAAATCCGCCACTTCATGGGCAGGTTATGGGGACCTCCTAGGCACGATATTTGAAGGAATTTAACTTCCTAATGGTTAATTTAATTAACCTTTATTTCATGGAAAACTCACTGTTCCTTTAAAAAAGTTTTTTTTAAAACTTTTTGTCCTTGTTTCCTGTCCCCCAGGGCAGTGGCGTAGCGTGGGTTTTCAGCGCCCGGGGCCAGCCAAGAATTGTGCGCCCCCACCTGTGGACACGTTATCGATATTGCCCCAGCTCACACATGGATTTGCCCCAACTCACACATGGATTTGCCCCCAGCTCACACATGGATTTGCCCCCAGCTCATGGATTTGCCCCCAGCTCATGGATTTGCCCAGCTCATGGATTTGCCCCCAGCTCATGGATTTGCCCCCAGCTCATGGATTTGCCCAGAGCTCATGGATTTGCCCAGGTCATGGATTTGCCCAGCTCATGGATTTGCCCCAGCTCATGGATTTGCCCAGCTCATGGATTTGCCCAGCTCATGGATTTGCCCCAGCTCATGGATATGCCCAGGTCATGGATTTGCCCAGCT
Organism: Leptobrachium leishanense; assembly: GCA_009667805.1. Taxonomy (NCBI): domain Eukaryota; kingdom Metazoa; phylum Chordata; class Amphibia; order Anura; family Megophryidae; genus Leptobrachium; species Leptobrachium leishanense. The sequence continues at coordinate 238,141,906 of CM019064.1, read as the reverse complement.
CATGGATTTGCCCAGCTCATGGATTTGCCCAGGTCATGGATTTGCCCCAGCTCATGGATTTGCCCCCAGCTCATGGATTTGCCCAGCTCATGGATTTGCCCCCAGCTCATGGATTTGCCCAGGTCATGGATTTGCCCAGCTCATGGATTTGCCCCCAGCTCATGGATTTGCCCAGCTCATGGATTTGCCCCCAGCTCATGGATTTGCCCCCAGCTCATGGATTTGCCCCAGCTCATGGATATGCCCAGCTCATGAATTTGCCCAGGTCATGGATTTGCCCAGCTCATGGATTTGCCCAGGTCATGGATTTGCCCCCAGCTCATGGATTTGCCCCCAGCTCATGGATTTGCCCCCAGCTCATGGATTTGCCCAGCTTACACATGGATTTGCCCAGCTCTCACCTGGATATTGCTCCAGCTCCGACAGGGGTTGAGGGGACCCAGATGCCGGGCAGCGCGGGAGTGCCTGCCCGGTCCTGAAGAGTCCGTCCTGTTGAAGGGGATGCGGCTGCGTGGCGTGCGTGCGCAGGTCACGTGGTCCGGCCAGTCAGGTGGTACAGAGACTCAGTACCACCTGATTAGCCGGACCACGTGACCGGCTGCGCCTGCACGCAGCCGCTTCCCTTTAACAGGACGGACTCTTCAGGACCGGGCAGGCACTCCGGCGCTGCCCGGCATCTGGGTCCCCTCAACCCCGGGCCAGTTTTAGGGGCGCAAATGCGCCCCTAACTAAACTGCGCCCGGGGCCACGGCCCCCCCAGCCCCCCCCACGCTACGCCACTGCCCCAGGGCACTACCCGGACCCCCATACACCTTTTATGGCAAATATCTTGCATATATATGCCCTTTTGGAGGGCACTCTAAAAAGCAAACTTTAATTATTTTTTTTATTTTTTTTTAAATTCTTTATTTTTGAAAGTTTGCATCAACATAGAAAGTCAACATAAAATGATAAAGACCTCGCAGGGCCAAAATAAGTCATCTGTTAAACTATAGAAGAAAAACAAAAAAGTAATTTAAGATCATTCTCGGAAAACACACTGAGATGTAAGGTCTCCTGCAAAAAACACACTAAAGTTTAAAGTCATCTGCGACAAACACAATAAGATTTCAACGTCATCTACAAGGAATGCACTCAACAAAATCATCCCCTATCAGGGGGGTCTCATCCAAAAAACAAAAAAACAGGTTATAGGGAACTAATGGCTATTAACAGCCAGAGAAAGTCATCAGGTAGAGAACAGAGAAACATAAAAAAAAAAAAAAAGGAGGGGGGGATAAAAAGATGGCAAAGGCCAAAAATGTGCCTGCCTTGGCGACTACCCAGACGGTCCATAAGGCCGCAGGGAGGCCAAGGGGGAATAACGGCACCTGGCCCAGGCACTCAGGAGCAAGCCGGGCACCAGGCCACGGCTGTGCCCCCGAGATGTCCCGGAATAGCCAAATAATAAAAAAAAATAAAAAAAAATAAAAAAAAAACAGCAAACCTCTAAAGTCTCAAAGACTGTGAAAGGATGTAGGGCGAGGGTCGTTAAGGTAAGCAGGACTAGTCAAGAGCCGGGAAAAGAGGTACAGCAAGTGTCTTCAGCCCGTATCCACCCAGAGTGCGGGACAAGCAGCCTCGTCCGGTCGAGCCCCCGTGCGTAGGATTCTTCGGGTGAGACCCTTCCATTTAACTCCAGCCGCGGTAAGGGTCGTGTCACGGAGCAGCGAACGACACAGCAGCACCACGGGAGGCAATCCCTCGACGCTAGGGACTACCACCGCGGCAGACATCACATCGGAGCAGAGCTCATATATCTCCCCTGCCGCCACTCCAAGACCGCTCCCCCCGGCGACCAGAAAACTGCACATGCGGTAGGAACCACTCCCGGAGGTGGAGAGGCCAGCGACCGCTCGAACACCAGGCTTCTAGCACACACCTCGACCACCGGTATCACATCCGCATCCACGCTCCCGGCTGAGGATCCGTCCACCGACGCACCTCCATCCGTGGTCTCTTCCTGCCGATCCGGCCCCCACACTGCCATTAGACGGCGCCATGTGCCTCGTGTAAGCGGGCGCCCATCTTCGTCCCCGGGTATCAATGCTAAGCAGGCCTCGAGGCCCTCCAGGACAGCTCCCAGATTGTCCATGGGGGGTCGGCGAGCCAGCTGTCGCCAGTCCGTATCCACCCCCACTGTCTCTGCAGTGGGTCCGGCAGCTGCAAGGCGGGGGCCCTCCATCCTCGCGGCAAGCGCACCCAAGTAAGGGGCCGAGAGAGGGTCAGGCCGTTCACAACTAGGAGCCTAGGCCCCAAGATGGCCGACAATGGGACGAGCTCTGCGAAATGTGGAGGCTTGAAACGGCTTGTCTCTGGTCCGGAGGGGGGAACAGAGCGGACTCCGGACAGTGCAGTTCCGGTGGCCAGCTACTGCGGTACCTCAGATTAAAAATTTCCCAGAAAAATAGTCAGCTGGAGGTCCCTAAAAGCAGCAGACGTGCGGAGCTCCACCAGGACACGTCTGCTCTCGGTGGTAGCCGGCCACGCCCCCCCTAAAAAGCAAACTTTAGAGTCTCATTGACTTGCATTGAGTTTGGCTCGTGTTCTGTTCGAACCCGAACTTTTGAAATTGTTTGAGGTCGAATGCGAACCGAACACGGGGGTGTTTAGCTCATCACTAATCATCACCAGATGAGATGACCGCCGGCCTGCTGTGGGGGGGAGGGGTTAGAACTGGCCATATTAATTATATGGGGGCCTACTCTGTGTGGGGAGATAATAAATTATATGTAACGTCAGTTGAACATGCATACACAAACCTATCCAGGCTTCATCCTATAGGAAAGTGGCACTCAACAATTCAATTTGAATTCGAATCTTAACAGCCGATTTGATTAGTGATTCGATTTGAGCTTAAATTTGTGATTCGCAGGGCCCTACGTCAGCTGAACCTGCACACACAAACCGATCCGGGCTCCATCCTACAGGAAAGCAGCACTCAAGGATTCGATTTGTTATTCAATTTGAGCTAAAATTTGTGATTCTCAGGGCCCTACTCTCCCATTCCCATTATGTTCTTCCCGGATGTCCCCTTGCAGTCTTCCCCAAACTCTATATGCCGACTGCCTGGTCAGACCTGTCACCCCCTCTTGTATTTGAGCCGCTTATTGCAACAGCCTTTTGTTCATTTTTTTGTGTGACACTATTGACAACGGTGTGGCCCTGCGTGACCACTTTTCACTGTGTACCTTATTTGTCTATTTGCGTTAAATTTAAAAAAAAAGAGAAAGTGTGTCAGATAAACATTTTGCAGGAATTACAAATAGTTGACATATGTACACTGTGTTACAGGAAATTCAGCCCTGTTACGTTTTTTTGCTTCAAAAACAGATGTGTTTACGGTCCTTTGTAGATACTATCAAACAGATTAATTTCCTCCGCTCCACCCTGTGTGCGCTTCTCAGAGTCATCAATCGCTGCACTGTCTCCACGTGAGTCTGACTATAAATACTACCAAGAAAAAGATCAAGTGAAAATGTAATATATAAAAAAAAAACAACGTCTTGCAATACAGAAGATATTTTTTGTTGGGTTTCTGTTTGCTCAATGCATGGCAGCCATGTACCGTTTTGAATGTATTAATATTGTAATTATAGTATCGGCAATTTCTTTTTCTATCCAAAATACTTTACAATGGGGAAGTAAAACAAAATGTTAAGCTAATTTAAAGGGATACTCTATGGCAAATATGGCGAACCTTAGCACCCCAGATGTTTTGGAACTCCATGTCCCATTATGGTTAGTAGGGCTGCAACTAACGATTATTCTCATAATCGATTAGTTGGCCGATTATTATTTCAATTAATCGATTCATCGGATAAAAAAATAAATAGAAAAAAATGTGTTTACTTAAAAAGAATTTTATGTAAAAAAAATAACCACAACCCCTTCCCCTTTTTTCATAAGCAATTTGAGTAGTGTACGTAACTTTTGTAAAAATTTTGTAAATGTGATATCTCCATATCTTTGAAAGCAGAGACAGGCTGTGGAAGGTTCTTATTCTTTATTTACAGGAGCTGCACACAGCGTCTGCACGCTGCCTTAGAACTCTACCATGTGATCAGGAAACTTTATTTACAATAAACAGGAACACAGATAATACCTACAACATGCGCCCTCTAGTGGTGGATAGATATAACACTATGATATACTACATCCCCTTCCCTCTGATAACACTAGTTTCAAAAATACCACCCCCCATGACCCTAGGCACAGAAAAACTCCCCCTAAACTTGAGACTTTGGGTAGACTACCTCCGTCCCAGTGAGTTCCAGGACGCATTCTTGTCCTGTGGCTGGGGAACTCACTACTAAGCTAAGTATTAATCCTGTAGATAAGTTGGTGCTTTCTTTGTTCTGGTGGATCGCCGTAATTCTTGCTCCCCCTCCACATGAGCAGTCTCTGATGATTTCTCTGTGACAAGCTCCCCTCCATCTGTCCCTCTTCCCCGGCTTCTGCAAGTACAACACCGGAAAGGGGAGCCAAAATCTCCATATCTTGCGTTAATGGTTCCGCTAAACTCTGTAGATCCTCTGGATATGCAACATGTCTATTTCTCACCTGATCTATGTGACGACGCACAATCTGGCCATTTCCAAGTGCAACAGTGCATGACACAGGACCTGTCTGCGTCTGAACAGTCCCCGGAATCCAGGAAGGTCCCACACCAAAATTTCTAGTGTATACTTTGTCACCTTCCCGCAGATGTCTCTCCTTGGCATGTTGATCATGATAAAGTTTTTGCTTCACCTGCTTTTCTTGCACCTGGCCTTTAAAATCCGGATGTATGAGATCCAACGTGGAACGCAATTTCTCCCACACAAGAGCTCTGCAGGTGATTTTCCAGTCGTGGACTGAGGAGTTATCCTGTAACTAAACAACGCTCTGGCCATCTTGACCTCCATGGAATCTCCTGAACTTTTTTTTATCAGCCCTTTAAATGTCTGCACCGCCCTTTCGGCCAGTCCATTGGACGCTGCATGGTAAGGCGCTGTGGTCACGTGCTTAATACCATTGCGAGCCATGAATTCTTGAAACTCCATACTCGTAAAACTGGTGCCATTGTCCGACACCACCATTTCGGGAATTCCATGCTGGCTAAAGCTCTGTCTGAGGCATTGAATAGTCACTGCGGAGGTGGATTTACTTAACGGGTACGCCTCTATCCATTTAGAGTAAGCATCCACCAAAATCAAAAACATCTTGCCCATCCACGGGCCCGCATAATCAATGTGAAGTCTTCTCCATGGAAGGTTTGGTACTTCCCAAGGATGTAAAGGTGCACACTGGGAGAATTTCTATTTTCTTGGCACATGGTGCAAGTTTTTACCATTGCTTCTATATCGGCATCCATCTTCGGCCACCACATATAGCTCCGCGCCAGCCCCTTCATCCTGATTATTCCTGGGTGAGTCGTGTGTAAGTGCTTCAGTAGGTCTGTGCGACCTGGGGGTGGAATGACCACACGGGCACCCCAAAGACACAACCTGCCTCCACACTAAGTTCCTCCTTCCTTTTCACATACGCTCCAAACACTGATTTCTCCACTCTTTTTGGCCATCCTCTGAGAACGAACTCTCTAACCCGTGCTAAAACGGTATCTTTATCTGTCCATTTCCTCACCTGGTCGGCTTTAACCAATGGTACGCCATTTTCTTCCAATAGAAGTACTCTCTCTTCCTCCGCAGGCGTCTCCACCCCTGTTTCCGCGACTGGCAACCGCTCAAGCCATCAGCATTTTGATGATCCTTGCCTGCTTTGTACACGATGGAGTACTCATATCCACATAATGTCACAGCCCATCTTTGAATGCGTGGCGAGGCCATTTGTGGAACCTCCTTCAGTTCATTAAATAATGAGATCAGTGGTTTATGATCTGTAACAATGGTGAATTGTCTCCATACAAGTATGTGTGAAACTTCTTCACCCCAAATATCACCGCAAGGCCCTCCTTCTCAATTTGAGAATAATTTTTCTCAGCTGCATTCAGTGTACGTGAGACGAACCCTATTGGCCGTTCAGATCCATCCCCCATCCTGTGCGACAACACAGCACCCACACCATAAGGTGAAGCGTCACAAGCCAGGATATAGGTTTGTTGACATCATAATGTACCAACAAGGCATCCGACTGGAGAAGATTTTTGGACTTTTCAAAGGCCTCTTTTTGCTCACAACTCCAGGTCCATTTAGTCTCTTTCCTCAATAGTGCATGCAGCGGTGCCAGTAACGTGGACAGGCTCGGTAAGAATTTGTGGTAATAGTTCAATAGGCCTAAGTAAGCCTTTAGTTCACTCACAGACCGCGGTGTGGGTGCCTCTTGTATGGCCTGGACCTTTTCTGCGACTGGCTGCACACCCGCAGCACTGATCTTGTGACCCAGAAAAACCACTTCTGTTCCCAGGAACTTGCACTTGCTCCTTTTCAGTCTCAGGCCACTTTGTTTTAGCCGAGACAAGACCTCCTCCAGATTTCTTAAATGATCGTCCTCACTGACCCCAGTAACTAAAATGTCATCTAAGTAGACTGTGACGTGCGGCATGTTTTGTAGGATGCCCTCCATAGTGCGCTGGAAAATGGCTGGACTCGACGCCACTCCAAACGGCAATCTACCATAAGTATACAGTCCTTTGTGTGTATTAACAGTCACATACTTTTTGGCGCTTTCATCCAGCACGATCTGCTGATACGCATGACTCATATCCAGTTTGGAGAATTTGTTGCCGCCCGCCAACTGAGCAAATAAGTCTTCCACTTTAGGAATAGGATATTGTTCCACACTGGATGCTCGGTTTACTGTGAGTTTGTAATCTCCACAGATGCGGATTGAACCATCCGGCTTCCTCACCGGTACTATGGGAGCTGCCCATTCCGAAAATTGTACTGGTTCTATAATTTTCTCATCTACCAGTCTCTGCAGTTCTGCCTCCACCAGAGGTTTGACAGCAAAAGGTATCCGTCGTGGCTTATAGAATCGTGGCTGGGCCTCTGAGTTCACATGAATTTTGGCCGTGGTGCCTTTCAGCTGACCTAGCTCATCTTTGAACACCTCAGCATATCGATCTAGCAGGTCAGCCAAATGTAGCGTTGGACTGGCTGTTACTGTATTCACCAGTTGTGGCAACACTCTTAAGTCTTTCAGCCAGTTTCGTCCCAATAAATTTGGCCCGGCCCCTTCAACCACTACCATAGTAAGTTTCTTGTTGTCCATCTGACTCTGCACTGTTCCTATAACCTGACCTAACACCAGCATCTTCTCACCTGTATATGTTTTTAATGTCAGGTTGCATGGTTCCCACTCTGGTATGTCGGTGTTTTTCCATAGCTTAGAGTATTGCTTTTTGCTAATAATTGTAATGCCACAAACTGTGTCCACCTCAAATTCGATGTTCATGCCATTCACCTTTAACTTCTGTAGAATAGGAGCCACTTTAGGCATTTTATGTGAGACACTGTATATCGTGTTTATGTCACCTGCATCTTCTGTCTCACTAACGTCTTCTTCTTTCACTAAATGCGACCTCCCAGCCTTCTCCTTTCCTTTCCTCTCCCCCCTCAGTCCTTGAAATGGGGTTTTGTGACTCTGCATCGCGTGCTTGGATTTGCACGCCCGCTTGATGTGTCCACGTTTCTGACAATGGTGGCACAGTTCATTTATAAATTTGCATTCGTGGGGTGCATGATTCCCTTTGCACCTGAAACACTCATAGTCCGTCTTCCACCCCCTCTTATCCACTGCACCCACATTATGCACCACCGATTGTCCCTGATGAGACCTTTGAGACTGTGATTCTTCATCCCCAGAGAAGCCTTGGAGATCTTTTATATTTCTGTCAGCCGACTCCATCGCCAGACACATAGTAAGAGCCTTTTCAAAGGTTAAATCCACTTCTGACAACAGCCGTCTCTGCATCCTGTCGTCGTTTACTCCACACACCAGCCTGTCCCGCAGCATTTGTGGTAGTGTAGGCCCGTATTCACAATACTGTGCTAACTTTTTCAACTCCGCCACATAATCAGCCACCTTCTCGCCAGTATGCCGTGTGCGTGAATTAAATTTATATCTCTGCACAATTTCACTTGGTTTTGGATTATAATGGGCTTTGAGCACGACGACAAGTTCCTGATATGTTTTCTCTGCTGGCGTCATAGGACACAGCAAACTTCTCAGCAAACTATAAGTTGACGCGCCGACCCCGCTTAATAACACTGCTTTCCTCTTACCGGCATCAGTAATCTCATTAGCTTGAAAGAAATAGTCCAACACTTCAATATATTCGTCCCACGATTGCAACTCACAGTCAAAGGGGCTCACTGTTCCCACAAGAGCAGCCATTCTGTCTCAGCAATTCACGTCCTTGTAGTTTCTTCTGTTTCTTATTTTTTTTTTTTCTTCTGCTCTGCAGACCTTGCAACTGCACATACACGTTCCACAGTACAACCTGTTTACCCTCGTCGCCAATGTGATATCTCCATATCTTTGAAAGCAGAGACAGGCTGTGGAAGGTTCTTATTCTTTATTTACAGGAGCTGCACACAGCGTCTGCACGCTGCCTTAGAACTCTACCATGTGATCAGGAAACTTTATTTACAATAAACAGGAACACAGATAATACCTACAACATGCGCCCTCTAGTGGTGGATAGATATAACACTATGATATACTACAGTAAAATCCTTGGATTTTTTCCCTTAAAAAATCCATAGGCGATCCTTCTCGAGCTTGGAAAGCTCCACCAAACGTAAGTCTTGAATTAGCAGAAAAACCTGCAACTTTAAGATTAGAAGGATCTCATACTAGGAAAGCATATTTTTTTCTTGCCTCCATTTATGCACTGCACTCGAGGAAAAATTCCAGTCTAAGGTGGGGGTCACCTGCAAACAGGGAGGAAGAAAAAATTACCCAGAGGCGATATTCCACTCAGAGCCGGTGCTGGGGCTCCATATTTGTGAGTGGATCTATCATATAATTCATCACCCCACTATATATATCCTGCTGTATTGCACTATGATGTGTTTTTTTCTATTTGCTTCTTATATATAACCATATGATGTGCTGCGGGCTGATTTGAGACATCCGGACTCCAGAGCATTTATTTTGCGCTCACCAGAAAAAAATGTGTTTACTTAAAAGGAATTCTATGTAAAAAAATAACCACAACCCCTTCCCCTTTTTTCATAAGCAATTTGAGTAGTGTACGCAACTTTTGTACATACATACGCAAATTGCATATCTTGTATACTTTTCACACAAGGTATGCGAGTGCTTGGTCAGTGGGATGGGTTGATGCTGCAAGTGCTTGGTCAGTGGGATGGGTTGATGCTGCAAGTGCTTGGTCAGAGGGATGGGTTGATGCTGCATGCGCAGCTTAAGCCCATGTTTAGCTTCTCAAATGAACGTGGCTACAAGCACTTGGTCATAGATGATGATGTCAGCATGAAATCGGGGTTAATAAGCTAAAGTGGTCAGGGTGCGTAGAGTGTCCCTTTTTAAATAATTTTGTGAACAATCTGAGTGGGAGGAGGGACTGGGGGTGTCAGGGAGTGACTTTGCTCAAGAGACTTGACCGGAGTGTGAGAGGGCGTGGGTATGAACAAAAGACCGGATCTGAGTGTGGGAGTGAGTTTGGGGAAAGGGACCAGACCAAAGGGAGGGAAAGGCAGTTCCTGACCAAAGAGGGTGTGGCAGTGAGGGTGGGGTGGTGGCACAGGACTCCAGCTTCAAGTAAGGATAAAACACAGGCATACAACTCCTTCACCCAGTGGCAATATCCTATTGTTTGTGTTATAGTTCTGCTACTGTCGTAAACGGAATAAAAAACAAACTGGTTGTGTCTGACATAACCCTAGAACTAAATCATACAGAGTAAAGCAGCGGCGCGTCTTCTCCAATCAACTCTGAAGCTGAGTTTATTTCGTTTAACTCCGTCTGACTCCAAACCGTGTGTGCTGTACACAGAACGATTAATCGACACCGATTAATCGATAATGGAAATAGTTGACAACTATTTTAATCATCGATTAGTTGTCGATTAATCGATTAGTTGTTTCAGCCCTAATGGTTAGCCACACGTAATGCTTGGCAAGCATCAAGGGAAATGTTTTTCCAAATCATCTGGTATGCCAAGGGTCGCCATCAGTGCTCTAGGGCTACAATGGGAAAAAGGGTTTGTTTAAACATTAACCCCTTCTGTTTTAACCTTTTAGATATGTTTAATACTTTGCCTGGAATCTATGCAGATTTGTGTTTCCACTCCTCTGAAAATGACATGTACATGACCCTGGGGATGCTCCAGGAAGCGACCAACCAAGCAACGGCTCTCATTTCAATCGCATTGAGAGTCATTTGAAAGAAGTGAGTTTCCGAGTTGGTTCTTACGGAAGCCCAGAAAGGCCATGCATTTTTAATATTTTTATTTGGTTTGTTTCATTAACTTTTCATACACTGGAAAAAAAGAGCCAGGAAAACAAAATTGTTTTCCTGATTTTTTTTTTTCATACACTGTTAGTAAGGAACCCCAGAGAGGCCATTTTCAGTTGGGAAGTGTCATAGAGAGGAAGCACACACTGAAAGCAGCTACTTTGATCCTGATGGCCACACACACTCACATACAATGACCCCACACTCCTATATGGACAATGACCCCCTCACAAACACTGATCATACACTCACAATGATCCTCTTCCCTCATTTGAATGTCTGGCAGACTTGGGTCCAGTAGCAGGGCCCAGGTGCTGTTGGGTAGTGTCAGGTGGGTATGACTATCTGCCGTCGTGGGGCAGCTCCAGTTCAGCACATTTGTGTGTGAGCTCAGGGGCACCGCTGGTCGTACTGAGCGACGTATGTAGGTGGTGCAGCCTCCAGTGCAGCGGCACTCAGTAGTGTGACACCTTCAACCCTCTCAGGTTCCTGTGGCTCCGTCTTATTAAACAAAGCCACAGGGCTTGCGGCTGCTGGGCTTCCAATTCACCTCACTATCTCCTAGCATTGCCACCTTTTCATCAAGCCAAACCCGAACACTCTAGTGTTGGGTTCGGGCGGACATTTTTTTTGTTTTTTGTAGAGTATAAATTATGGCACGTGGTATGCATGGCATGTCAAACTGGTATTATGCATGGCAGACTGGTATTATGTCTGGCACACTGGTATGGCACACTGGTAGTATGGCTGGCAGACTGGTATTATGCATGGCATACTGGTATTATGGCAGAGGCAGACTGGTATGGCTGGCAGAGGCAGACTGGTATTATGCATGGCAGAGGCAGACTGGTATTATGGCTGGCAGAGGCAGACTGGTGTTATGCATGGCAGAGGCAGACTGGTATTATGGCTGGCAGAGGCAGACTGGTATTATGGCTGGCAGATGCAAACTGGTATTATGCATAGCAGAGGCAGACTGGTATTATGGCTGGCAGAGGCAGACTGGTATTATGGATGGCAGAGGCAGACTGGTATTATGCATGGCAGAGGCAGACTGGTATTATGGCTGGCAGATGCAGACTGGTATTATGCATGGCAGAAGCAGACTGGTATTATGCATGGCAAAGGCAGACTGGTATTATGGCTGGCAGAAGCAGACTGGTATTATGCATGGCAGAGGCAGACTGGTATTTTATGGCACAAGACAATGGTATTTATATAGGAGAGAGGGGGTATTTTACGATCAATTGGTTTTCACCTTTAATACTTGATGACTGGCGGCTGAGGAATGGAAGGGTGATGCAGCTGGGCTGATAGGCTGATGCTGCGCTCACAGAGTCGGAGTGGAGACCACTTGATATGTCGGGACGGAGCCGGGAACGCCGCGTGAGTTGTTGCACCTGCGCCTAGTGATGACATCGGCTTATGGGAGGAGTCAGGGAGGAAGAAACATCACCGGCGGGCCCACCACACCACTCCCACACTGCCAGTGATTGGCAGAGTGGGCGGTGCAGAGCTGCGTCTCCAGGAAAACGTAAGAGAGAGGACCGTGGCGCCGGGGGAACGCATAATATGTGAGTATGGGGCGGAGACTTGTGCCGGCACCTTGGAGTCATGTGTCCGGGTGGCAGAGGGTGTCAAACCCATACACATGACTCCAAAACTGGACAGTCCGGGTCAAAACCGGACAGGTGGGAACCCTACTATCTCTCCGCTAGAGGTGGCTACAAACCAAGCTGTGGGGTCCCAGGCCATACAGTGTATGAAAAAAAAAAATCAGGAATTTTTTTTTTTTCATGCACTGAAAAAAAAGTCAGGAAAACAAAAAAAAACAATTTTGTTTTCCTGACTTTTTTTCCAGTGTATGAAAAAAAAAGGTTAATGAACAAACCAAAAAAAATAATTAAAAATGCATGGCCTTTCTGGGCTTCCGTAGGTTCTTGCTTGTTGGTCTAAATTCCTGAAGCTGGGGTCATCTCTTTCTGGTCGGAGGGGGAGGAGGTAAGCTCCTGCACTTATACAGGTAAGAAGAAGCATAATACAAGGTAGCAATACATTTGTTAACACTGTGCTTCTAAGGCCAGTGTCAGATGGGCGCCCTCTGAGACCCGTCGCAGCGTTGTGATGTTTTGATGGGGCTGGCCACACGCTGAAGTGCACGAACGAATTACGAGTGCTACAGCAGACGTGCTGAAAGCCTCCCCGTCTAAATGCTACGGTGCACTGATGGGGCTGCAAAGCGCGATTCTCCACAGGAGGATCGAACCTTGCAGCGTTGAGCGCAACTAAATGTGCTCAGCGAGGTGGCCACATGGGTGACAAATTGGAAGGAACGTTCACTCTCACGGATGTTCCTTCCGCTCTGAAAAACACTTGTCTGACGCTGGCCTAAACAGAAATAATACTACTGTCAGGCAACTGATCCAGGAACTCGCAGGGTCCGGAAAAAGACATGTCCCTAAGCCACTACTGCTGTGAAATGAACTCTGGCAGCACTTTTCAGACTGCATGTTCCAGTCCTGCCTTTCCATCTGCCCCGCCTGGCCTTAGGGAGACCTCAATCACTAATAGGTTAACCTGTGGGCTTCCTATTTAAAGGAGCCATCCCTATTCTCAGATGCCTTGACATCTTCATTCGTGGCTAGACTTGTACCTTGAATGAATATCCTATCCCACCTCATTTGTTTCGTTTTCTCTGCCCTTTCTGTTCTGTGTTGTGAAACCTGATCCCTGTAAATCAGGGGTGGGGAACGTCTGGCCCGCAGGCTGTATACGGAATGACATGCTCTGGCCCGCGGCTCCCTGCGAGCGTCCGAAGCCATGGTGCTTTGGCGCTCGCCTGGGGGAACCACGTGACCAGTCGAGTTCTCGCGAGATCGAGGCTCGTCACGTGGCTCCCCCAGGCAAGCACCCAAGCTCCACACTGTCGGACGCTCAGAGGGAGCCGAAGACGCGGCAGCGGCAGGAGCCAGGAGGTGAGCTGGGGGCAATATCCATGTGCGCTGGGGCATATCCATGAGAGCTGCTGGGGCAATATCCATGTGCGCTGGGGTATATCCATGAGAGCTGCTGGGGCAATATCCATGTGCGCTGGGGCATATCCATGAGAGCTGCTGGGGCAATATCAATGTGCACTGGGGCATATCCATGAGAGCTGCTGGGGCATATCCATGAGAGCTGGGGGCAATATCCATAAGAGCTGGAGTATATTCATGAGAGCAGGGGGCAATATCCATGAGAGCTGGGGCATATCCATGAGTTCTGGGGCATGTGAGCTGGGGCATATCCATGAGAGAGCTGGTCTGGGGGCAATATATCCATATGTGAGCTGGGGCAATATATATCCTTGGGTGAGCTGCTGGGGGCAATATATAATTGTGAGCTGGGGCAATATATCCATGTGTGAGCTGGTCTGGGGCAATATATCCATGTGTGATCTGGTCTGGGGCAATATATCCATATGTGAGCTGGGGCAATATATCCATATGTGAGCTGGGGTGCAATATATCCATATGTGAGTTGGGGCAATATATATCCATGGGTGAGCTGCTGGGGGCAATATATAATTGTGAGCTGGGGCAATATATCCATATGTGAGCTGGGGCAATATATATCCATGGGTGAGCTGCTGGGGGCAATATATCCAGAGCTGATGGGGGCAATATATATACATGTGTGCTTTCACTTTCACTGCCTTCGAACAGGCACCGTACTTGCTGGCAGTTGGCAAAAATTTGTGTGTGAGCATAGGAGAGAGCTCCACAGCAATAAACCTCACAGTAATGTGCGCTGTGTGTATGAGCATTCAGTGTTATATGGGAGTACGGATTTATGAGTAAGAGTAGTTAAAAAAAAATCCGTAATACTCGGGGGGGAAGGGGGGTGACACTGTGAGTTAACGCACCGGGTAGGGATGTGCGTTTCAGGTTTTGGAATTTTGGAATTTTCACGAAATTTCCCGATTCGTGTCTTCGGATTCGGCTGAATTTCCGAATCGGGTCGGACCCGAAAACCGATAGATCCGAAAAGTTTTCCGAGCCGAAACGAAAAATTTTCGGATTTTTCGAATGGACTTGAAATGTGTCAAATCGAAATTTATTTTTGCTTTATTCATGATTTCGGTTCCATTTCGGTAATTCTGGAAATCGTATATTTAACTATTATCGGTTATATCGCTGATTCTGTAAATTTTGTATTTGTAAATGCGTATCACTTGTTTCTTGTGGCATTCGGGTCAGTTTAGCGTTTTTTAAATCGTTTTGTTCATTTTTTTTGTTCCTTGGCTTTCATACCATTTTAATATGATTAAATAAAGTTGTGAAATGTATATTCAATTATTCATAAGAAAAAAAGGATCTTTATTTAATAAAAAAAACAAGATAGAATCGCCAGAATTATCGTAGACACTTTGAAACGAGGAGAACAGAAGTTCCGAAAAAACGAAAATCTCCGAAATTTCCGAAAAGTCGATACAAAAAACGAGCAAAGTGACCCGAAAACACGAAAAATGGTCGATATTCCGAAAAAAAAATGTACACGAAAAACGAGCCGAACCGAACCGAATCGAAACAGAAATCGGCCGAAACGAGCCGAATCAAAAATTTGAAACATCCGAACAAATCGAACCGAATAAAAAATCGGTGCACAAGCCTAGCACCGGGCAAAATTTTAAGTTGTTAATTTTGTATGGCCCTCGAAGGATCTTATAAATCTCCAAATGGCCCTTGGCAGAAAAAAGGTTCCCCATCCCTGCTGTAAATGAACCCACCTGTTTACTTGCACCACAACCTGCCTGCTTTGTGTCCCCAACACTTTGGCTCTACCTGCACCCTAGCACCCTGAACCCTGACGCCTACAGAGCAGACTACGATTTACTGCGTTTGGCGACCTCTTTCCCACAAAAAACCAAAGGCACTGGATTTCTTAATAAAAAAATTTTTTATGAACATTCATGTTTAACAAGATTTTCAGAAATGTTTTATACTACAACAAAATGTAATGCAAATGGGTAGAGGTGAGGGCCCTGTACAGACTACCTAAAAGAATAGCAGATGTGCAGCCTCTATGTTGTTATAAGTAAGTAATTGCACATTTTTGAAACAAAGGATTTGAAAAAGTCCTTAAAAATGCAGTCAAGTTTTGTGAATACCCCCAATGGACAACGTGACACTTCAGGTTCAGAACCAGATAAAATGATCAAGCAATTACTACATTTATTTTAGGCCAGCAGTTCAGGCTAAAACTTCTAAAAATAAAACATTTTTGGTTTTAGATTTCCAGTGTGTAACACTTGAAATTAGCTATACATAGACTAAAAATAGAATAAAGACTGCCATTTCCTCTTTATATGCTGTATTTAATTCTAAGGGAGGATTACGAACTGCTGGATGTATAAACATTTAGGGTTCCCAATAACATCCTGACAGCCCAGACTAAAATATGCCCTCTAGTGGTAGTCTGGTGGACAAAGCAGTTGTTTAAATATCAGTTATATATTTTTTTTTTTGAGAAAGGATTTTACCAGGAAGGATACATTGAGATTTCTCTCTTTTCAAGTATGTCCTGGGTGGTGAGTATGTACCGTTAGGCGTCTTGCCCAAGGACACTTACTGGAGAGGTGCTCTTGCTGGGATTCAAACCTGTGTCTCCACAGTCTCTCTCCACACAGAGCAGTGATGTTACCTCTACTACACCCAGCCGGTGGCTTTTGTTATTTTGATCTTCAGTTTATTTACAAACAGTGACAGATTCAATACAAACTAAATGGGTAATTTCGTCAATTCCCACTTTGCATTGTGGAACTGCAAAGAAAGTGTCAAATGAATAACCGGTGATGAAAGCTATCCCCAAGCACCCAATACACTCAAGGGGTTATTCACAAAACACTGAAATTTCGGTGCTTTGCACTTCTGTGCGCTCTGGCAATTCCATTTTGCCAACCCTTTGATGAATTCACTATTCACCGCAGGGTCACCGAAGATTGAGTGGCTGAACTGCAGAAGAGAAAAAAAAACATAACTCTCCTAATAGGTGTTTAAAATGATACAAATATGTTGAATAAAAAAGGTTGTTTAAAAAATAAAAAGGTCTATTACAGAATTTTTTTAAAAACAAGCCATTAAAAAAAAATTGAGAAACAAAATCTTCGTCAAAATACAAAAAGTTGTAAATTATAGACTTTTTTTTCCTGAAAAATGAAAAAAAAATTAACTTTTTTTCTTAATTGAAATCTATGTGATTTGCATGATTAAACCTGTCGAACTGAACCACCAAAAATCTGGGCATTTCACAGACACCCCTTAGATTGTATGCCCTCGAGCAGGGTCCTTTCTCCTACTCTTCTGTGTGTAATATGTGTGCATATTTGTTATTCTGCCTCTCTCATTGTCCAGCGCTACGGAACTTGTTGGCTCTTTATAAATGCCTGTAACTGTAATTTCGGTGCAGTTTAGCTTTCTCTGAATAGATTAACCAAAACTTCTCTATGGGACAATTTGGTCATACGCGTAGTTGATATTCTTAAAATATTAAATAGGAAATAGTAACAAGCCTTCCATCAAAAAGTCATATCAATTTGCCTGAAATTGCGTACTTGGTGAGGAAGAGTTCACATTAAGTACCATTATATAGCCAGAATACTGTAATGTAGAGGTTTGGTTTTCTGACTGCCATTGTGCACCAATATGCACAGCTTAAAGTGCACGGGTGGAGACGTGTTTTGTTGTGGCTTTTTTATGGACCTCTAGGCTTTTTTATGGACCTCTAGGCACTAGCAGAACAGGTTATTGTCATGTAGTTATAAGAGCAGCCCTCTAACAATATTCTGGTCTATATAATAAAAAGAAAGGTTGTTGGTATTTGTATCTAACACATGCAGTTGTCTCTAGGGATGAGCTGTTCGGGTTCGGACGGTTCGGAGTTCGACCCGAACTTTGGCAGTTCGAAAGTTCGCGAACTTCGAACTTTTTGAATGTGTTAAATGCTCTTCACCGCTCTCTGAATAACCCTGACAGGGTTATTCAGAGAAAGGTGAAACTCAGGAGAATGACTGAAGAGAAAATTCTAGGTCAAAATAGCCAAACCAGAAAAATTCTCCCATTTATCTCACTTTCCAAATCATCTATTTGGTCTAGAATTTTCCATTCTCCAGTCATTCTCCTGCTTTTCACCACCAAAAAATCAGTAAACTTTTTCTGCGTGTCCGAAAATGTCTCCTCTCTTCATACAGACTGCCGCCCCAAGCAGTTGTTTATGGATAGATTAAAGGAAAAGCATTTACCGTCATATGAAATGTATTTTTTTTGTTTTTAAGTGTTTCTATACATCCTAGAAATCCGCCACTTCACGGGCAGGTTATGGGGACCTCCTAGGCACGATATTTGAAGGAATTTTTCGTTTTTATTTTTAACCCTTATTTCATGGAAAACTCACAGTCCCTTTAAAAACTTTTTTTTTTACTTTTTGTCCTTGTTTCCTGTCCCCCAGGGCACTACCCGGACCCCCATACACCTTTTATGGCAAATATCTAGCATATATGCCCTCTTGGAGGGCACTCTAAAAACCGAATTTTCAGCCCCATTGACTTGTATTGAGTTCGAGTTCGGGTTCGGATCCGAACATTTGGAAAGTTAGGGTTCGGCTCCGAACCGAACTCGGGGAGTGTTCGGCTCATCCCTAGTTGTCTCACACCGCACAGGAGTTTAGAGGAGCCTCCTTGTCCTTAAAAGAAAGTGTAAAATGGCCTAATTTAGAGAAACCTTTAAAGTATAGCTGTACCAGCCTGGCTGGCAGTATAGAAGAGACACCTCCATTGGGGGTGGATTTTCTATTGGTCTCAAAGATCAATGTGAGAACTTATCCCTTGAGATAATGCAGACTGTACTTACCCAGCTCCAGCACCAGTATTTCCTAGTCTATAGGTGGCGTTATGAGGGCATTGTGCAGTGCTGTGTGATTGGCCCCCAGCAGTGGTGATGGCAGTTCAAATGTCAGCGCACTGGTGTTCCATCATATGCTCGATTATGTGGCAACTTGAGACCCAAATCCTTTCCGGTGCACTCACGTCACTTCTGGTGATGTAAAAATTGGCTGTTTGGATCCATAACCACACAATGCACATGCACGCACTACATGACGCATACCACAGCAGACATGTCAACAGTGACATGTCGGTGTGCCATGGGACGGGCATTGTGCGGCTATGGTGCCAGATGATTTTACGTCACCAGAAGTGATGTGGATCTTGAGTTGCCACGGGTGCAATCAAACAATGAAATACCGGCTGTCTAACGGGTGCACAGTGAGCGGAGGGTTGTCCTGTAGGACTGTTGTTCCACTCACAGCGGTCACTCAACCCAGCTGTGCCAATGGAAGTGAGAGACAGTGAAAGATTGACCAGGAATAAGTCTTTATTTCCCTATATACACATATAAAGGGAGTGATTTCCTGTCAAATGAACCCAACTTCCAAGGGTCATGACATAGTGACCGTAACATTCAGTTTGTACAGGAATATCCTCAAAACCAAATCATAACGGTTGTCGTGTTAAAGCAACGGAGGCTAGTGCTGTCTAGTAGAAAGTTTAACTTTCACCAGGGTTTGATGACAATGTATTTTTTAAAGGTTTTCATACTGACCTGCCGGATATAGGGCGTTTGCCTAGGTAACAAGTTCTGCAAGAAGCAGAAGATACTAAACACGCAAGTTCTGAATATACGGGTCCCAAATCTAGATATGATGGGACAATCAATTACATACACACAAAAGGAAATTTGTTGCACAAAGTAAAAGGATTGACATTTCTTTTAGGAATGTCCTTATTGGACTTTTGCAGCTGCAAATCCAAGTTATTTGCTAATCGGGATAGGCCCTGTGGTCAGGGCCGGATTATCATAGGGGCGGATGGAGCGGCCGCTCCAGGCCCCATTTTGAAAATAGGCCCACAGCCGGCCGCAGGCCAGCCTACCGCCGTATTGCCCCACACACACAAAACTCAAGGCTGCCGGATCTGGCAAAGCGGCCCGCCCGAGCCATCGGCCTGTGAGTGATTTTTGGTGGCAGTCGCGGGTTTTGATTTCTAAACAAAGCAGCCTGCAGTTTGCGGCGCCGCGGAGGTCTGGAGGAGAACATAAGAGCGGATGTGGAAAGGAGAACAGGTCACGTGATGCGGTGACGTGTCATGTCACGTGTCCCGTCCCTCACACGTGCCGGCCCAAGCTGAACGAAGGCAAGCACGAGCAGCAGGCAGTGCGCAGGCGCGCGTATGAATCTATCCGCTCAGCCTGCACTGGCCTGACTGAGAGCGGCTAGCTCGTCACTCACCATAGGTCCGTCCTTAGCGCAAAAAAAAAATCGTGACTGACGTGACACGCACTGCCCAGCCCCAGCAGCACCACCAGCGTTGCGCAGCCAGGCCAAGGCTATTTTTTAAAAAAGACACTGCGAGTGCGACCTGTTTCTCTCTCACTGCTGCCCACCCCTGTCATCACTGTGTGAGTGTGCCACCCACTGTCTGCCACCCACTGCCAGAGACAGAATTTGGAAGTGGTAAGTGACAGCGCCCAGGCAGCAAACAGTATCTGCCACGTGCTGTGGTCAGACCAGTGGTTCAGCTGCTTAGGCTTTGGATTTTACCAAAGCGTCTTCCCTGCCTGCTTAAAGGGAAGATACTACAGTTGTGCACAGATCTGCCAGCTGTTACAGAAAGTTGAGCAGTGTGAAATCTGCACACAGCTTTTGGCATTCTCCACAATGCCGCCTATACTCCCCACACAGGCACTTACCCCTGTGTGTGGAGTATGGACAGCATTACTGAGCTTGCCGAAAGCTGCGTGCGGATTCCGAACTGCACGGTTTTCAGTAACAACCAGTGGGTCTGTGCACACCTGCAGCGTCTTCCCTGCAAGCAGGCAAGAAAGACGCTGTGTTGAATGCTGAGGCCTCCCAGCCAGGCATGCCAGTCTTGGGCTTGAAAGCTGATACCGGATCCTCAAAAAGGTAAGATCGGGTCCTGATCATTAGGATTGGATCATCCAAAATTCATTCCATATACAGGACTGTAAAACGCTGGAATGATGAATAGAATCCATACACATCTACACAATAGAGATTTAATGGAAACATACACTTACGCCACCTGGATATATCAGTTTAATTGATGGTATTTGGTGAATAAAAGGACTTCTAGGCAAGGCTCTAGAATGTCCCGAGCTTACAACCATACTTGCTGACGTGAGTCCCATTATCATGTATGGGCTTTGTTTTTTAATTTAAAGTGTAAGATTGAAGGATTTTTTTCCCCTCAAGTGTTACAGCAGTAGCTAACAAACCTTTGACTTTCAAAGGAATAGCTACACTCACCGGCCACTTAATTCGGTACACCTTGCTAGCATCTGGATGGACCCCCTTTTGCTTCAGAACTGCCTTAATTCTTTGTGGCATAGATTCAAGGTGGTGTTGGAAACATACCTCAGAGATGTTGGTCTATTTTGACAAGATAGCATCATGCAGTTGCTGTAGATTTGTTGGCTGCACATCCATGATGCAAATCTCCCATTCTACCACATCTCAGTGCTCTATTGGATTGAGATCTGGTGACTGGAGGCCATTGGAGTACAGTGAACTCATTGTCATGTTCCAGAAACTAGTTTGAGAGGTTTTGCACTTTGTGACATGGTGCATTATCCTGCTGGAAGTAGCCATCAGAAGATGGGTACACTGTAGTCATATAAGGATAGACATGGTCAGCAACAACAATCAGGAAGGCCGTGGTGTTTAACCCCTTAAGGACCTCGGACGTACCATGTACGTCACGGCCGCGGGTCTCTTTTAGACCCGCTGACGTACATCGTACATCCTGCGGTCTTTTGAGCGCTGGAAGTGATCGGATCGCTTGCAGCAGCTCAAACGCCATTGCAGGCTGCCTGGGAGTCCAGGCATCCATGCAATGGCGGTTAGAAGTGCCGGGGCCCCTTGAGATCGCTCCCCGGGAGCGATCAACATCCGGTTTCACCGGAAAGGTGCCCCGCACTTCTACAGAGTGCTGGAAGCAATCGGTATCGCTTCCAGCTGCTCTGAGTATATTGCAGGGATGCCTCGACATCAAGGCATCCTTGCAATATGGTTACCTGCCGCCGGTCCGTCTGTGATCGCTCCCCCCGAGCGATCACTTCCGGTAGCGGCAGGAAGTACTGAGTGCCACGAGGTATCGTGGCACTCAGTACAAAAAAGATCACATGAATGATCAGGTGCTCTGCTGGGTGCCTCGAGGGATCAAGGCACCCAGCAGACTAAAAAAATGTCTAAAAAAAGTGTAAAAAAAGTAAAATAAATAAATAAAAAGGTATAAAATAAAAGAAAACTGACAGCCAAGATGGCGCTGCCCTTCTAAGGGCAGGGTCATCTTGGGGCTGTGTGAGATGTTCCTAGCCTGCCTCATCAGAGAGGCAGGCTAGCAACATCCAATCAAAAGTTATAAAAAAATCAAAATAAAATTTCTAATTTGTCAGGTCAGGTCAATATTTTGTAAATATTGGCCGTGACCTCTGTGATTCTCCCTCCCTCTCCTCACTTGTGTTTTGGTGAGCGAGAGAGAGAGATCATATTTGACAGGTTAGAGATTTTAGGTAGATTTAGTGAGATTAGAAAAATTGAGGCAGATTTAGAGAGATTTTAGGGAGATTTAGAACAATTGAGGCAGGTTTAGAGGGATTTAGAGAGATTTAGGTGTTTATTTTCTTGTGAAACCCAACGGTTCTTCTAAGAACCAATAATCCGCTTATATATATATAATAATTATAAAATTTTATAATCTATTATATATAATGTCTGAGAGGGTGTACAGCGCTGAGGAGGCATATGCCATCCTGGCGTCAGAATCTGAGGCATCTGCGTCGGACTCAGACCCAGATTTTGACCCCGCTAACTGCTCAGAGACCTCACTAAATACATCATCTGCGCTGGCTGATGTATCTCCTAGTGATGTTTCTGATGCAGATCCTGGGCCACCACCTGCCAGCAGGAGACGCACAGCTCCAGCTGAGGAGTGGGTAGTGCCTCATCGCCAGAGGCCAGATATCCCTCCTTTCACGGCAAATCCTGGCATCAATATTGATGTTGCAGGATTTACCGCCACACAGTTTTTGCAGGTATTTATGGGGGATGATTTGTTGGGCCACATTGTTGCCCAATCAAATCTGTATGCCCATCAGCATTGTGCTGCGAAGCCAGACTCCTACTTGGCAAGGCAGCAATGGACCCCGCTAGATGTGCCAGAATTTCTGAAATTCTGGGCACTTACTATGCTGATGGGCATCATAAAGAAGCCCTCAATTCGCTCCTACTGGAGCAGTAGCCCCATCTGCTCTACCCCCATTTACCCCCAATCAATGTCACGTAGAAGGTATGAAACCATTTTGCGTTTCATGCACTTCAGTGACAACAGCCTGTGCCCTCCTAGAGAGCATCCCCAGTTTGACAGGCTGTATAAAATCCGCCCCCTGTTTACCCACTTCGCCGCCAGGTTTGCAGAGGCTTATACACCTGGAAGGAATATCTGCGTGGATGAATCCCTAATGAAATACAAGGGAAGGCTGGGATTCAAGCAGTATATTCCTTCCAAACGCTCCAGGTATGGAGTGAAGGTGTATAAGCTCTGTGACAGCGAGAGTGGGTATACTCAGGCCTTCCGGGTGTACGAGGGAAAGGATAGTAGCCTTGACCCTCCAGGTTGCCCAGAACACATGGGAACCAGTGGCAAGATTGTGTGGGACCTACTTTTTCCCCTGATGAACAAAGGGTACCACTTGTATGTTGATAATTTTTATACGAGTGTCCCTTTGTTCAAGCTGCTGTATTGTTTTGAAACAGCAGCATGCGGTACTGTTCGCAAGAACCGCGTAGGTTTCCCAGCACAGCTTGTCCGCACCCAGTTAAAAAGGGGGGAGACCTCAGGTCTGCGCCAAGAGGAGCTGTTGGCGGTCACGTACAGAGACAAGAAGGATGTATACCTTCTATCCACCATCCACTCTGAGAGGTCTGTGGAGGTCTCTGTACGTGGCAGAGCTGAGCGCATCAGGAAGCCAGTGTGCATCAAAGCCTATAACCGGCATATGGGTGGGGTTGATCTGGCAGATCAGCTGCTCCAGCCCTACCAGATTATGCGGAAGTCAAGGGCCTGGTACAAAAAGGTTGCAATTTACCTGATGCAAATTGCAACCCACAATGCCTTTTTGCTCTGCAAAAAGGCAAACCCCGGAGTGACGCTGTCCTTTTTACAGTTTCAGCTCCAGGTCATTTCGGGGTTTTTGTACCAGGATGCACCTGCTCCCCGGGCGGTGATGGGGGACAGAGTTGGGGCTACACATTTTATTTATAAAATCCACCCTACTGAGGGCAAACAGAAACCCCAAAAAAGATGCAGGGTGTGTTTCAAGAGGGGGCAGAGGAGAGACACAATCTTTTACTGCCCAGAATGCCCTGGACAACCCAGTCTGTGTCTTGGGGACTGTTTCAAGATATATCACACTGTGCGTGATCTGTGATATTTTTTCCTTTCTATTTTTTCTTATACTCTAGTTAGTAAGTTCAGTTTAGTTTTTTTTTTTCTTTTACTGCACCAGACTTTTACATTTTATTCCTACATTTTTATGTTCTACAATTGTTGCTGTATTTTGCCAAAATCTTTGCACACCTATGCATGGGGGGCATGGGGGGCATGGGGGGCATGGGTGTACTCAGGAGACCTTGCAGAAAACAACCTGGAGAGTTTTCATGCAGTAACCAACAACAGTGTCTCTTAAATCACAGTCCAAATCTAATGTGGGCGTAAAAATAAAAAATTGAAAAATTACCGCCACACACCTTCTCAAATGTTTTGGGCTAAAAACCGTTGCATCCATGGCATCAAAGCACTCCATATGCAATACCTTGGGGTGTCAACATAACAAATATAAACAATTTTCTGGCAATAATTCAAACTGGGGTATGCGGTTGACCCAAAACCAAAGATAGGCCTAGCTGAAGAAATAATCTCAATTTCAACTCCAATGACAAAGTCATAAAAATTGTATTTGAACCACTGGTGTATTTTGGCCTAGGCCAACAAGGCCTAGGCCTAGGGCGGCACTCTCCAGGGGGCGGCTGCCCGCCGGGTGGCCCCACCCCTAAAAAAAAAAAAAAAAAAAAATTTTTTTCACTTTTGCAAACTATTTTACCAGGAAGGAAATATTGAGATGTCACTAATTTTCAAGTATGTCCTGGGTAGGCAACGCCTAGGCTTTCACTTTCCAGGGGGCAACAAAAAACCTCACCACTAATTGGGTTACTCACAGAGCACCGAAATTACGCCAACATTTTGGTGTTCTGTAGTTCCCTGCACTTCGGGGAATAAAATTTCCCCACCCTGCAGTGAATTCACCATTCACCGCAGGGTCCCCAAAGTGCATGGAGTCGGCCGCTGTATGCTGCCAGAGCAAACCCATGGCCTGCTGTTTTCAAAAGAACTACTGAACGAAAATGTCTGGAATTTACATATAAGATCCTATGATTGATAATAAAAAGTTCTGTTACAGAAAAAGAAGAACCGATATTAAAAAAAAAGGGGGGGGATTTTGCCCAAAAAATTCTGAAAAATTACTAAATGGTACTAAAAAAAAAAATCAATAAATAAAGACTTTTTACTGCAGATTAAAATAATAAGTGGTTTAATAGATATTGCATAAAAATGGGAATATTTTTAACATTGAAACCTATGGGGTTCGCCTGAATACCTGAACCTGCTGATTGAAACCACCGAACATCAGGGTATTTCACTGACATTTCTCTGCTGTTTGGTGTTCTCTGAATAGATTAACCATTACTTCTCTATGGGGATTTGCACTGCCTTCAAACGTACTTGCTGGCAGTTCGCCAAACTTGTGTGTTAGCATATCACCAGAGCAGTGGTGTACTTAGAGGAGTGGCGGAGGGCAGGCCGCCCCAGGTACCAGTGATTATTGGGGTGTCATTAGGGGCTACTAGGAGGTGCCACTGTCACTGTGTGTGTCAGCTTTGAGCTGTGTTCTCAAACAACGAGCAGCGGAGCATGGCGTTTGCATACGGAATAAAATCGAATAGAATAAAAATCCCCCTCTCCTCCCTCCATAGCTCCTCCCCTGCCCCGCAGCAGCTCTAGGAGGGGGATGTGATTTGTGTCCAGAGAGAGAAGATGACAGTAAACGGCAGGTAAAGGGGGGGAGGTATCAGCAGAATATGAAGCCCTGTCTGCTTACTGCTGTTTAAAGTGGACCTTTCCTTAACCAGCACTGCAGTGATAGAAATTTGTCATTGAGCTGCTTGGCTCCTGGTGAGGCTGCGTGCGTGCAGGTCACGCTCGGTCCGGCCAGTCAGGTGGTACTGAGTCTCAGTACCACCTGACTGGCTGAACCACGTAACACGCACGCAGCTGCCCACCCTTTCGTTAACATGGACTGTCACTCTATTCTGGACTGAACACCCACCAGGAAGGGAATCAAAGCCACGGTGCACCCTCTGGCAGTGGCACCCCACTGCTGACAAGATGGCTCACACAGGCACAGGCGTGATCCTAACGTGGCCTGGAGGGACCTCCTGCTGAATCTGTACACAGTCCCTGCTGACTCTGCACACAGCCCTACCGCGGACGGAGGCCGGTAAATGTAGAATAAATATTGCTGTGTGCTCATATACACTCGGTTTGCTGGGAGTTTTATTGCAGTGGATTCTGATACACTCATACACACCACACATTGCATTGCTAGGAGTTTTATTGCCGTGGATTCTGATACGCTGACCCACACATTGCATTACTGGGAGTTTTATTGCTGTGGATTCTAATACACTCATACACACTGCACATTGCATTGCTGGAATTTTTATTGCTGTGGATTCTGATACGCTGACACACACCAAACATTGCATTGCTGGGAGTTTTATTGCTGTGGATTCTGTGATACACACTGCATAGTACTGTGAGTTTTATTGCCTTGGAGCTCTGGGATACACTCCTACACACTGCACTGAACTGTGAGTTTTATTGCTGTGCAGTTCTGTGATATGCTCATACACAGTGCACATTTCTGTGAGTTTTATTGCTGTGCAGCTCTGTGATACGCTCATATGCAGTGCACGTTTCTGTGGATTTTATTGTTCAACCAATTAGAGCGGCTGTGATCCAGTATACTTAACATGCGTGGCTGTTCTTTGTAAAAATGCTTGAATTTAAACATTTCATAATTTTATTTATCTCAATAGATACATTTGAAATGGTATACAAAATATACAAGTAGGCACTTGGTATCCACTTTTAATATAAAGAGAGGAAAAGGCAGAGCTCTAAGAGGAAAAGGTGGAGTTTAAAGAGGAAGGGTGGGGATTAACCAGGAAGAGGTGTGGCCTTGACAGGAAGGGGTGCCTCAAATTTAAATTAGGGGGTGCACGAGTTTAGTCAGGCCTAGGGCAGCACAAAACCTAAATACACCACTGATTTGAACCTTCCCAAAACCCTGGCAAACCTATGCATGGGGGGCATGGGTGTACTCAGGAGACCTTTCAGAAAACAACCTGGAGAGTTTTCATGCAGTAACCAACAACAGTGTCTCCTAAATCACAGTCCAAAACTGATGTGGGTGTGAAAATGAAAAATGACCACCAAACAGTATCCAATTTGTTTGGAGCAAACGGTTGCATCCATGGCATAAAAACACTCCATTTACAATACTTTGGGGTGTTAGCTTACCAATTATATGCACGTTCATAAAATTGGGGTATGTAAAAAGGCCCCTAAAAAGAAGATAAGCAAAGAAGATACTGTATGTCAAATTAGAAAATTGACAAGCACATGTCAAAAGATTGGCGTAGTACCCCAAAAACAACAGAACAAATCTATATATGGGTGGTATCACTTTACTCAGAAGATGTTGCTGAACATATTTTGGGGTGTTTTTTGGCAGTAACCCATAACTGGATTTGACAATTCATGCCTAAAGTACAATGTGTGTGAAACAATAACACAAAAAGTGACTACCTGAAAGTTTGACATAGAGCTAGTGCATGGAAAGTGTTAAAATACAACTCTTTGAAGTACCCTAGGGTGTGCCCTTTCTAAAAATATATGGTTTGTGGGGGTAAATTACTTTGGCCGGCTTCAAAAATGTCCCAAATAGGACATGGGTGCATGATGACGAAATGTGAAAATTCCAAGTTGGAAAACTGAAATGCGCACCCCCCAAATAAGGCCTATTAGCCCCCAAATGACCCGACATACCTATACATGGGTGGTATCAATTTACTCAGAAGATGTTGCTGAACATATTTTGGGGTGCTTTTTTGGCAGTAACCCATAACTGGATTTGACAATTCATGCCTAAAGTACAATGTGTGTGAACAAATAACACAAAAAGTGACTACCTGAAAGTTTGACATAGAGCTAGTGCATGGAAAGTGTTAAAATACAACTCTTTGAAGCACCCTAGGGTGTGCCCTTTCTAAAAATATATGGTTTGATGGGGGTAAATTACTTTGGCCGGCTTCAAAAATGTCCCAGATAGGACATGGGTGCATGATGACGAAATTTGAAAATTCCAAGTTGGAAAACTGAAATACGCACCCCCCAAATAAGGCCTATTAGCCCCCAAATGACCCGACATACCTATACATGGGTGGTATCAATTTACTCAGGAGATGTTGCTGAACATATTTTGGGGTGTTTTTTGGCAGTAAACCTTAAAGTTCACAGTACATGTATTCTTAAATTGCATTAAAAAAAAAAATCACCAAAACTTTTTTTTTTCTCAAACTTTGGCATAGATTTGTGGTAAAATGGTTTGCATGGAAAGAGTCAAAATACCCCAAGTTTAATACCTTGATTTGTGTACTTTAAAAAAATATGTATATGTGGAGGGTTATTCAGGAATTAGTGACAGATATCAGTGTTACAATGTCACTATCACTAGTTTTGAAAATAAACTCTTTGGAAATGGCAAAGTGCTACTTTCACTTATTGTTGCATAAGATAAGGAGAAAAGCGAGGAATATGTAAACATTGGGTATTGCTAAACTCAGAACTAAATTTAGAAACTACTAAGGAATTCAATTTTTTTGACGGTTGTTGATACATAAGAAATTTTGGGGGTCAAAGTTCGAAAAAGTGGTGTTTTTTCAATTTTTTTGTCATATTTCACAATGTTTTTTATAGTAAATTATATGAAATGATGAAAAAAATGGTATCTTTATAAAGTCCATTTAATGACGAGAAAAACAGTGTAAAATATGTGTGGGTTGCATAAACGAGTAAGAGGAAAATTTGTCCTAAACACTAACAGCGCAGAAACGTAAAAACAGCAGCGGTCACTAAAGGACGGATTTGTGTAAAACCGCCCGGTCACTAAGGGGTTAAACATTGCTCACTTGGTACTAAAGGGCCCAAAGTTACCATGAAAAGATCCCCACACCATTAAACCACCACCAGCCTGAACCGTTGATACAAGGCAGGATGGATCCGTGCTTTAATTTACACCAAATTCTGACTCTACCATCTGAATGTCGCAGCTGAAATAAACTCAGACCAGGCAATGTTTTTATAAACTTTTGTCCAATTTTGGTGAGCCTGTGAGAAATGTACCCTGTTTCCGGTTCTTAGCTGACAGGAGTGGCCTCTGGTGTGGTCTGCTGCTGCTGTAGCCCATTTGCTTCAAGGTTGGGCGTGTTGTGTTCACAGATGATATTCTGCATACCTTTGTTGCAACGAGTGGTTATTTGAGTTTCTGTTGCCTTTCTATCATTTCCAACCAGTCTGCCCATTCTCCTCTGAGATCCTCGTCAACACAACTGCCGCTCATTGGATATTTTCTCTTTTCCAAACCATTCTCTGTAAACCCGAGATGGTTCAGCAGATCAGCCGTTTGTGAAATACTCTGACCAGCCTGTCTGGTACACAGTCACTTAAATCCTCTTTCTTCCCCATTCTGATGCTCAGTTTGAACTTCAAATTGTCTTCACCACATCTAGATGCCTACATGTATTGAGTTTCTGCCATCTGATTTTTTTTTTGAGAAACTATTTTACCAGGAAGGATACATTGAGATTTCTCTCGTTTTCAAGTATGTACCATTAGGTGTCTTGCCCAAGGACACTTACTGGATTGTATGTGATTGGTTGGTTAGCAATTTGGATTAACAAGCAATTGAACAGGTGTACCTAATAAAGTGGCCGTCGAGCTTATTTTTGCATTGTCTTAATTTTTCATCATGCCATGAAGGGAAGGATTAGCTCCGGCTTCTAACATGTAATGAACATACACTTCTGCCTTTTTTGTAACAGTGAGCCAATATCCCATACTAGATCTCTGTAACAGACTCCATACTGGCCCACCTGATGTATTACTGTCTGGAACCACAATAATAAAAAAATCGGGAGATAATCGCAGCGGCACACCACTGGTATCAGTTCCTGGAGACCATAGGACTCCACAGAGCCAAGTGGAAAACACGCGGCAAGCTGCAGGGGCCTATCCGAATTCAGCTAGAGCATTCGGACAGCAGCCCCATGTCTGGCATGAGGTTTGAAATGTGCCAGTGTGTGTGTATATGTATACACACACACCCTGGTCTGAGGTGTGTATGTAATATATACACTGTGTGTATATATATATATATATAATATATATATATATATATATATATATATATACACACACACACACACAGTATACCACATATACACAATGTGCCAGTGTGTGTATATGTATGCATGTATACACACTCGGGCTGCAACTAACGATTATTCTCATAATCGATTAGTTGGCTTATTATTTAGATTAATCGAATAAAAAAGAAATTGAAAAAAACCTGTTTACTTAAAAGGAATTTTAAGTAAAACAATAACCACAACCCTTCCCCCTTTTTCATAAGCCATTTGCGTAGTGTATGTAACTTACGTACGTACATACGCAAATTGCGTATCTTGCGTACTTTTCACACAAGGTATGTGAGTGCTTGGTCAGAGGGATGGGTTGATGCTGCATGCGCAGCTTAAGCCCATGTTTGTTTGTTTGCTTTCTCAATTGAACGCGCCTACAAGCACTTGGTCATAGATGATGTCAGCATGAAATCGGGGTTAATAAGCTAAAGTGGTCGGGTGCAGAGAGTGTCCCTTTTAAATAGTTTTGTGAACAAACCGAGTGGGAGGCGGGACTGGAGGTGGAAGGGATTGACTTTGCTCAAGTGACTTGAACTGAGTGTGAGAGGGAGTGGGTATGGACAAAAGAGCGGATCTGAATGTGGAAGTGAGTTTGGGGAAAGGACCAGACCAAAGGGAGGGAATGGCAGTTCCCAACCAAAGAGGAAGGGGTGGTGGCACAGGACTCCAGCTTCAAGTAAGGCTTTTAAACACAGGCATACAGCTCCTTCACCCAGTGGCAGTATCCTATTGTTTGTGTTATAGTTCTGCTACTGTTGCAAACGAAATAAAAACAAACTGGTTTTATCTGACATAACCCTAGAACTAAATCAAACCTAGTGAAGCAGCAGTGCGTCTTCTCCAATCAGCTCCGAAGCTGAGGATAGTTACGTTTAACTCAGTCTGACTCTAAACAGTGTGTGCTGTACACAGGACGATTAATCGACAATGGAAATAGTTGACAACTAATTAGTTGTTTCAGCCCTAATACACACATATATATCACACCTCAGACGGGGGGGGGGGGTGTATATGTGTTTATTATTGCAGAAGCCACTTGCACATCACAGCAATTCAAAGAATTGCATCCCAGAGCTCCTGTGCCACATTCCCCATATGCAGCAAGGAATTCTGGGTAGGATATGCAAATGACATCTGTCTCACTTTTATGCATCCTGGGTCTGTTATTACATACCTCAGACCAGGGTGTGTGTGCGTTATATATATATATACACACACGCCACCTCGTCTGAAGTGTTTGTGTGTGCATATACAAATATACATACACCCCCCCTGGTCTGAAGTGTGTGTGTAATATATGTATATATATAGCTGGTAATTATTAAAATTTTCGTGTTCAATTCATCAATTTTTTTTTAAATCAATTATAACGCACATATGAATCCAACTACTTTTAGCTGATCTGCATGCATTGCAACTCTGCATTAGTCAGTGGTAAATGTGGAATACACTATTGTTTCAACAATCCATGACTTACTTCACAGTTCACACAAATACGTCTTATAATAACTTCAGTGCTACAGTTGAATTTATTTGCCCCCAGCTCACGCGTGGATATATTGCCGCCGCCGCCCCACCTCACCTGTGGCTATATTGCCGCCTCGCCTCACGCGTGGCTATATTGCCCGCCGCTGCCCCACCTCACCTCACCTCACCTCACCTCACGCGTGGCTAGATTGCGCCACGCGTTTGGCACTCTATGATCGTCCGAAGGCATGGAGCTTGGCCGCTCGCCTGGGGGAACCACGTGATCAGCCGCGTTCTCGCAAGAACCTGGAGTTCACGTGCAAAGCACGCGGCGACCGATTAAAAAATATTTAATCAACCAAAAGAAATTAACGATTAATTGATGGATTAATCGTTATTTCCGCAGCCCTAATATATATATATTATTATATATAACAGCAGAAGGTTGCACTCAACCTCAAAACTAAGCGGGTGCATCTAAGACATCAAATACAAAACACCAAGAAAGAGCACTCCATATTATTGACTATATATATATATATATATATAAATAATCAGTCATAGCCAAAATTTTGGCACCCCAGACATTTTTCCAGAAAATCAAGTATTTCTCACAGAAAAGTATTGCAGTAACACATGTTTTGCTATACACATGTTTTGCTATACACATGTTTATTCCCTTTGTGTGTATTGGAACAAAACAAAAAAAGGGAGAAAAAAAGCAAATTGGACAGAATGTCACACAAAACTCCAAAAGTGGGCTGGACAAAATTCTTGGCACCCTTAATATTTGGTTGCACACCCTTTGGAAAAAATAACTGAAATAAGTCGGTTTCTATAACCATCAATAAGCTTCTTACACCTCTCACCTGAAATTTTGGAGCACTCTTCCTTTGCAAACTGCTCCAGGTCTCTCTTATTGGAAGGGCGCCTTTTCCCAACAGCAATTTTAAGATCTCTCCACAGGTGTTCAATGGGATTTAGCTCTGGACTCATTGCTGACCACTTCAGAACTCTCCGGTGCTTTGTTGCTATCCATTTCTGGGTGCTTTTTGATGTAGGTTTGGGGTCATAGTCCTGCTGTAAGACCCAAGATTTCGGATGCAAACCCAGCTTTCTGACACTGGGCTCTACAGTGCGACCCAAAATCCTTTGGTAATCCTCAGATTCATGATGCCTTGCACACATTCAAGGCACCCAGTGCTAGAGGCAGCAAAGCAACCCCAAAACATCATTGAACCTCCACCATATTTCACTGTAGGTACTGTGTTCTTTTCTTTGTAGGCCTCATTCCGTTTTCGGTAAACCGTAGAATGATGTGCTTTACCAAAAAGCTCTATCTTGGTCTCATCTGTCCACAAGACGTTTTCCCAGAAGGATTTTGGCTTACTCAAGTACATTTTGGCAAACTGTAGTCTTGCTTTGTTCTGTCTCTGTCAGCAGTGGGGTCTTCCTGGGTCTCCTGCCATAGCTTTTCATTTCATTTAAGGCTAGGGTCAGACGAAAGCATTTTTCCCCGCGAACGTGAAAAAGTGCGTCCGAACGCATTGACTTATTTTTTCACGGAATGCGCAAAAACGGTCAGACGACGCGCATTGTCGGTCGTGATTTTGTACGGATCGTCAATAAAACTCTTTTTGCGTCTGGACGTTATGTAGGCTGGACATTAGCAGCGTCTGACATCTCCTAATCACGCAAACACGCCGCTATGCCGCAGCTGCGCACTCAGTACGTCAGTACTAGCGGTTCAGCGTTCTCAGAAAAATGCGTTCAAATTCCACTTGCGTTGCACGGCCGGACTTTTGTGTGGCCGTACATCGTATATTGGCCGTCATTGCCCGTCATCTGCTGCTAGTGCGGCCGTAATTATGTGCGCAGAACGCACGTTAAAAGTGCGCTGGTCTGACCCCAGCCTAAATGTCGATGGATAGTTCACGCTGACACTGATGCTCCCTGAGCCTGCAGGACAGCTTGAATTTCTTCGGAACATGTTTGGGTCAGCTTATGCACCATCCGGACTATCCTGCGTTGCAACCTTTCATCAATTTTTCTCTTCTGTCCGCGCCCAGAGAGATTAGCTACAGTGCCATGGGTTGCAAACTTCTTGATAATATTGCGCACTGTGGACAAAGTTAAATCTAGATCTCTGGAGATGGACTTGTAACCTTGAGATTGTAGATATTGTTCCACAATTTTGGTTCTCAAGTCCTCAGACAGTTCTCTTCTCCGCTTTCTGTTGTCTATGCTTAGTCTTTGCATTGTGTGTGCCACACTAAGTGAACTTCTCTCCTTTTTAATCGGCTTTCAGGTGTGATTTTTATATTGCCCACACCTGTTACTTGTCCCAGGTGAGTTTACAGGAGCATCACATGCTTGAAACAATCTTATTTATCCACAATTTTGAAAGGGTGCCAATAATTTTGTCCAGCCCATTTTTGGAGTTTTGTGTGACATTATGTCCAATTTGCTTTCCCCCCCCCCCCTCACTTTTTTTCTTTTGCTCCAATACACACAAAGGAAATAAGCATGTGTATAGCAAAACATGTGTTACTTGATTTTCTGGAAAAATGTCTGGGGTGCCAACAATTTCAGCCATGACTACATTTATACCCAACAGACAGAGTGTGTGTGTATATAAATGGGTTGTCTGGCCATACATTGCAATATTAACAAACAGGACAGGCTTTAAGCTAAATTTTTAGTTATTTATTGTAAAAGTGGTCACATGAATTTTATAAAAGTATCGGTACTCGGTCTTAAAAAAATGGTATTGGTGCATCTCTACATACAGGAGGCTGGCCCGTATTACTGCCTGTAGATACAGGAGAACATGAGGGCCCTATTCCAGTGGGAATTTACATTCTCAAGGAGTGCGGGGATTAGAAACAGGAGGAGGGACTGCAGTGATGAGTTAATGTAGGGAGAGGTGAGGAACGGTTTTGGGTCGGTCAGATGTCTTGTTACGGAGTCAGGTGGTCGGCTTCCCCAAACAGAAGGGATTTTAGGGAGCGTTTAAATGAAGCCAGATTTGGAGACAGTCTGATATTGCGAGGAAGCACATTCCATAGTGTTGGCGCGTATGAGAAAAGTCCTGGTCTGGCCTGTGAAGAGGAAATGATGGAGGATGCCAAGAGCAGGTCATTGCTGTATCTTAGGGGACAGGCTGGGGTGTATCTGGTGATTAGTGAGGACAGGTAGTGAGGAGTGGTGTTAGTAAGGGTTTGTAGGTCAGGGTGATTAGTTTGAATTTGGTTCTGATGGGGAGCCAGTGTAGGGATTCACAGAGAGGAGCAGCAGAGACAGACAGGGTTATTCAGAGAGAGGTGAAAACCAGGAGAATGACTGGAGAGAAAATTCTATGTCAACATAGCCAAGCCAGAAAAATGCTCCCCATTTATCTCACTTTCCAAATCTGCTATTTGTTCATTCTCCTGGTTTTCACCTCTCTCTGAATAACCCTGAGTGACGGGTGAGATCGATAAGCCAGGCTGATGTGTTTAGCATGGACTGCAGGCGGGATATAGGAAGGCCAATCAGGAGGTTGTTGCAGTAGTCCAGGCAGGAGATAAGCGTGGATAAGTTGCTTGGTGGTGTTAGCAGTCAGAAACGGACGAATTTTGACAATATTGCGGAGGTGATTGCGGCAAGATGAGGAGAGTGATTTGAGTAGAGAGTCACACCGAGGCAGCGGACTTGGGCTGAGTGAAGGATGGTGATACCATCCACAATTCTGGAGAAGTCAGAGATCGGAGTAGAGTTAGAGGGGGAATTAGAAGGCGCTCGGTCTTTGACATGTTGATCTTCAGGTAGTGAAAGGCCACCCATATGGGGGGGGGCAGGGCACTGGGAACTATGTGTTTCCAGTCTTCTGCTGCTGGTAGCCATATAATGCAGCACATTGCACAGCCCTGTGCATCAAGGGATCAGAGGCAAGTTGGGGATTTTTTTGGAAGGTTTATTATCAGGGCTTGACAAATTTGCTTTGAACCTAGGAGCCAGCTACAAAAGTTAGGAGCCAGTGTTTCGGTGAGGATTCGCAGGGCCGTAGGAAGGGCGAGGTGAGTGAGGCACGTGCCTCGGGCACAGCTGTGAAGGGGTGCAGCCATGGCTCGAGTCCTGCGGGAACGATTGCCAGCGGCCGCGTGCTTCCTGCTAGAACGGCCGCTGACAGGAAGTGCAGACGCTCGCCTGGGATCTAACTTCCAGCCGAGAGATCGCGTCAGGCTGTTTCATCGATCCCAGGCGAGCAGCTGCACTTCCTGTCAGCGGCCGTTCTAGCAGGAAGCACGCGGCCGCCGGCAATGTGCGGCGGCAATGAGAGGTGAGCTTGGCCACTATCCATGAGACCTGGGGGCACTATCCACGAGACCAGGGGGCACTATCCATGAGAGCTGGGGGCATTATCCATGAGCTGGGGGCATTATCCATGAGACCTGGGGCATTATCCATGAGACCTGGGGCATTATCCATGAGAGCTGGGGCAATATCCATGAGAGCTGGGGCAATATCCATGAGAGCTGGGGCAATATCCATGAGAGCTGGGGCAATATTCATGAGAGCTGGGGCAATATCCATGAGAGCTGGGGGGCATATTCATGAGCTGGGCCATATCCATGTGAACTGGGGCAATATATACCCATATGAGCTGGGGTCCATAATATCCATGTGAGCTGGGGTCAATAATATCCATGTGAGCTGGGGTCAATAATATCCATGTGAACTGGGGAAAATAGTCTGGGGGCTCAGTGCTGTGTATATTATTCTGGGGGGGGGGGTGTATATTATGCTAAATGTTCTTTTGCTTTACGTGCATGTATTTGTAAATGTACTGTGTGTGCACTATATATGTAGGGCCCCATCACCTCCTTAACGCTAGCACTCACACATGTGAGTGTTGGTGCTAGGTTAAATGAGGTTACTGCATGCTGCCCATATTACATCCTAGCACAGGACCCTCATATTACAATCCCAACGGTAACAGGTTAAAAAATCCAGGAGATTGCGCTCCCTATACTTAAAATGGGGAGTGCAAAGAGTAAATAGCATTAGGATTACAAAGTCCTAACGCTAATTACCATCCGGCCATAGCTACAAATGTTACCCACAGCTAGACGCTGGTGCTAACTGATGCCGCTTCTGCAGAATCAGTCAGCACCGGCTGGAACCCCCCCCCCCCAAAAAAAATCACATACTTGCCTCTCATCCCACAGCACGAAGGGTGGTCCGATCCACTGCTTCTGGTCGCGGGGAGCATCCAGGAGCTTAGCACTGCGCCACTGGTCGGGGACTCTGATTTTTAAAATTATGTGGGGGGGGGGGGGGGCACAATTTTCTGTTTTTGCCTCGGGTGCAAAAGTAGCTAGCTACGGCTCCGAGGATTCGCCTTTATCACGGTATACCTTGATAAAGGTGAATCCTCACCGAAACATTGGGAACCTGCATCTGGGAGTTGGTTTGTACGGACCCAAATTATGATTTTAAGGCAGGCCTCGGAGGCTTCATATTTGCAATCTCTTTCTTTATTACTCCTATAGCAGTAGAGAAGAGTGATAACAAGAACCAGAAAAAAACATGTCAAACCCCCAACGTGGGGTAACCCTCCTCTTAGTAAGTCCAGCCCCCTAGCCTATAAACAGTCTGAGCTGGAGCAGTAACGCCCTCTTTCTTTACTGCTCCTGTTCAGGACAAGATAAGTATATTGCTCTCCTCTATTTGTTATAATTTCATTTCAGATTTCTGGTTTGTTTCGGATTTTGGATTTATTATTGCGGGTGCTGACTTACCCCGGCTATAACCGCGGGGGTCAGCGCCCGCCCGGCGGGAAAATTCCAGCGTCACGCTGTGGGTGTATGCGTTCTTCCACCAATTGTATATTTTTTATGCTGCAGGCGCTTGGCTCCCCGAATTTACTAGTACCCACTAGGCTCATGCACCCGCACCCCTGACTTTCGTCCTCATTGGGAGCACTCGCGACCGCCGGGGATCTCGCGGGAGACGCGCACGAGATCCCGGCGGCCATCTTGGGGACACCACCTGACCGTGTGTATCTCCGCGCGCACGCACAACTCCCTGTTCCCTTCACTCACGCTGACCAGATCCATGGCGCTCCTTACCACATCAGGGGGTGATCGATCTCCCCATGCAGGGGAATCAGACTCAGCGGGCAGCTCCCGGCAGTCAGATTTGTCTGAGGCTTTTGCCTCTCCTCCACCTCCAAAAAAGTGCTCAAAATCGGCGGCACGTTTTGCCGCCATGGAAGCGGCTCTGCAGGCATCAATCACACGCTCACTGTCCTCTGCTGTCACCACGCTTTCCCAATCCTTCAGAAGGACCATGGATGAGGCAGTGGCCTCTATTACCTCGGTACCCCCAGCTCCAGGGGTAGATCCTACCCCACCTCCAAAAGACCCGAGTTACCCTCTGGCTCTGCACCTACTAGCCTTAAGAAACGTGCCAAGACTAAGCACATTGATATTCCTCCAAGAGGGGCTAGCATCCCCGATACTCTGCTTTCTGACGATGGCGAGGTGTCCTCGCACAAGAGAGCCCCTGACCGCGGGGCACTAATTGCGGTCTCAAAAGATAGGCCTTTACCTATGGGTACTGGCCGACTCCCCAGAAACACTGACTCGGAGAGTGAGGAACCCGAGCATGGGGAGGATGATGGAGCTATTGAGTTATACGCTCCGCATGATGTTGGCCTGTTGGCCGAGGAGGAAAGGCCCCCACCGCCTTTACTGTCTGCAAAGGAGGTTGTATGTGATCCTCAGGGCCGCCCGATGTTTTCCCCGGCAGGGGTCTTACATCCACGCTCCACTGCATGGTCCCCGATGCCTCATGTAGAGATGTGGGTGGATGCCCACATGCGACTCCCCATGGATAAAGAGACCAGGGTGAATATGAGGGCAGAATGTCCTCGCCCTACCACCGTGGGCAAAACTTGCCTCACCCCGGTGGTGGATGAGGATTTTGTGAAATTCATGACCAACAAGGGATGGTCCCCCAAGAAAGGGGTGGATATGGCCTTCAGGGTCTGTGAAGACAAGGTGCTAGATGTCGCACCACCACTGATTTACCTCCTTGACATGGTGGAGGATGCCCGTCTACAAGGTACCCCCTTGGATTTGGAAGACGCCACAGGCTGGATCCAAACGCTCCTTATGCCTGTTGGGCGGTGCTAATGCGGCTTTGGCTGCTGAGAGACGCAAGTCTATGATCCTAAGAATGGATCCTCAGCTTACTTCTATGGCTAATAAGGATAAAGGGGTCAAGGCTCAAGGCCTTCTCTTCGGGGATGGCTTTATCAAAAATATGGGCACATACACCAGCGCTTTCACCGCTCTGGATAAGGTCGAGACGGCCATTAAGAAAGTATTTCCCAAAAAGGTTTTCGACAGGGCCGGTAGAGGAAGGGGCCGCTCTACCGGCCGCGCCGGATCTATGGGCATTACTAGAGGATCCTTCCGGGCCTCTAATGCCACCGACTCTGGCCCTCCCGCTTACGGATCCTCGGCCCGGGCTCAAGCCTGGAGAGGCCGCGGATTCCGTGGCGGCAGAACTCAATTTCGTGCTCGACGACAGACTGGTAAGTCTTCCTTTTATTGTTCCTCATTCATCTGTTCGGGTGGGGGGCCGTATTCGGTTTTTTCTTCCAAAATGGGAGTTGATCACTACGGACCCGTGGGTTCTCACCGCGGTCAGAGGATTCGAAATAGACTTCGAAACTGTCCCTCCATACCAATCCACGCCACCCCGACCACTAAGTTTTTCCGCGGAACAGGAACTTGTAGTTCACACCGAGATTCTGGCTCTAGCATCGAAGGGTGCCATAGAAAAAGTCCCTTGGGATTCCCCCAAATTTGTGAGCAATTTGTTCCTCGTGGCGAAGAAAGGGGCGGGACACGCCCTGTCATAAACCTCAGGGAACTCAACTTGTGGGTGTCATACCGCCATTTCCAAATGGAAGGGTTTCATACCCTCAGGGATTTGCTCAACGAGCAGGATTGGCTAGTAAAACTAGACTTGAAAGACGCGTACCTCACCGTCCCTATGGCGCCGGCTTCCAGAGATTACCTGTGCTTCCCTTGGCGCAGCCGCATGTGGCGCTTCGCGTGCCTGCCTTTCGGCCTTTCATCCGCTCCGTGGTGCTTCACGAAGCTTATGAAACCGGTTGTAGAATCCCTCCGGGTGAGGGGCGTCCGACTCGTGATTTACCTGGACGACATCCTACTGATGTCGGATTCCTCAGTTTCCCTTCAACTACACTTGTCGTGGACACTATCCCTATTACAGGACCTGGGTTTCCTGATCAATGTGGAAAAGTCTTTGTTGATACCCACACGTTGTCTGGAATTTCTGGGTTTCCTCCTGGACTCACACACTATGACTCTGAGCGTCCCACATCCCAAGATCAGGTCCATTCGCAAGGAAGTCCGCTCCCTCCTCAGGGATCACTCACCCACCTTGAGGGAGCTAGCGAGGGTGATTGGTCTCCTGGCGGCGACTCGCCTGGCGGTTCTGCCGGCTCCCCTACATTACAGGGCCCTCCAGAGATTGAAGGCCCGTTCTCTCCGATCGGTGACGGATTATGCCCGCAGGGTTCCCCTCTCGGACGATGCGAAGTCGGATCGGTCATGGTGGCTAACGGACTGGTCCCGGTGGAATGCTCGCCCAGTGCGATTCCCCGTACCGTCGTTGACCATAGAATCCGACGCGAGTCGTTCGGGTTGGGGGGCACGGTGCGCCGAGATGGAAACGGGAGGTGGTTGGTCGACCCAGGAGTTACGTCTCCACATCAACGTTCTGGAACTTATGGCGGCGTTTTTCGCCCTGAAATGTTTCTCCAGGGAGACCGCCCACCGCTGTATCCTCCTGAAGCTGGACAACCTGTCAGCTGTCAGGTATATCAATGCCCTAGGGGGAGCTCGTTCAGTGGCTCTGACGTCAGCGGCTGCCGAACTGTGGGATTTCTGCCTTCCCCGCGGTCTGTTTGTGGTGGCTCAGTATCTTCCAGGTCTCGCCAATACAGTGGTGGACTGGAATTCACGCCATCTGACGGACTCGGGGGATTGGCGTCTGGCGCCATTGGTATTTGCCATCATCAACGAGTTGTGGGGTCCTCTCCAGATGGATCTGTTCGCTTCCAGACTGAATCGGCAGTTACCAAAGTTTTACAGTTGGAGGCCAGATCCGGAGGCGGAAGGCACGGACGCCTTCGTCCAGGTGTGGCCGGAGGGCCGTCTTTACGCCTTCCCTCCGTTTCAGCTGTTATTACGCGTTTTGAGGCGTCTCTGCGACGTAGAGGCGGAATTGGTTTTGGTGACACCGTGCTGGCGGTCCCAACCATGGTTTCCCCTTCTATTGAAGTATTCCCTGACCCCGCCCAGGCGGATCCCGACCTCGCCGTCTCTGCTGACGGGTCCGGACGGCCTCCCTCACCCATTATTGCGGGACGGTCGACTGTCCCTTGTGGTCTGGTTGATTTCCGGTTATCATGGCGGGCCACAGGCATTTCGCCAAGAACTGAGGAATTGCTCCAACACGCTTGGGCTCCGGGCACGAGAGGTGCCTACCGCTCGGCCTGGACAGCTTGGCACGGCTGGTGTTTGCGAAGGGGTGAGGATTCTACTTCTGCCCCTCTGAATTCGGTTTTGGATTTTCTATCCTCATTGTTTGATTCGGGATTAGCCTTTCGTACTATAAATGTGTACCGGTCGGCTTTGTCGGCAGGACATCTCGGTTTTGATAACTCTCCCCTGGGTAGACACCCTCTGGTTTGTCGTCTTCTTAAAGGCGTTCGGCTGTCTCGTCCTCCGACTCCCCGCTACTCTTCTACGTGGGATGTGACTCTGGTAGTGAATTTCCTTCGCGCGTGGCCATGTAATGCCTCGTTGTCACTGCGCCAGTTATCGGCAAAATTGCTAGTTTTGTTTTGTCTCATTTCCTGTAAGCGGGTCGGGGACGTCAGGGCGTTGGACTTTGGCGCCCGCTCTTTTTCGCCGTTTGTTTCGACGTCTCGCGACGTACTAAGACTGCGATTCGAACTGTTTTTTCCAGCGTTTCCGTTGATACCTGAGTTGTGTCCTGTTCTGTGCCTGCAGGAATGTGAAAGCCGTACATTGGCTCTGCGTCCCCTTCCTGGGTCCCTGTTGTTTGTTTCATTCCGGGTCCCTCATAACCCTGTTAGTTCCCCAACTCTGGCTCGGTGGACTCGTTGGCTGTTGGATCTTGCTGGGGTTGATATTTCACGCTTCGGCGCTCATTCCATCCGTAGTGCTGCGGCTTCTAATGCTTTTATGGCGGGTTGTCGCCTGGAGGACATTATGAAGTCGGCGGATTGGTCGCGTGAATCTACTTTTCGTACATTTTATTTTAAGCCGGTCTCTCATTGGTCACAGGCACTGATGCGTTGAACGTGCAAATATGAAGCCTCCGAGGCCTGCCTTAAAATTCCCAAATTTTCCTAGTCCCGGTGACGGAAAGTTTGGATTTTAATAAGGACTCGGAGGCGAGTATGTCCCACCTCTCCCGCCCTGAGGGGGGTGTGTTCTAGACCGGCCAGGATGTTTGTACCTACGCGCAGCGCATGGTTTTGATATGGGTGGTCCTCCTGTTGCTTGGGAGGCGGGAAACCGAGGGTTCGGTGTGGTGCTTTTCCTAATGCCTGCCTTCGTGTTTCTGTTCTTCTTACAGCGAATTGATGACCTGTGGATTATGAATACTCACGGGATTGTCGTGTTCTCCGGATGGATCTACTATTACCTGTTCCCTGTTTTGTGGCTCCAGTCGCATGAAGAAAGAGGGCGTTACTGCTCCAGCTCAGACTGTTTATAGGCTAGGGGGCTGGACTTACTAAGAGGGTTACCCCACGTTGGGGGTTTGACATGTTTTTTTTCTGGTTCTTGTTATCACTCTTCTTTACTGCTATAGGAGTAATAAAGAAAGAGATTGCAAATACTCGCCTCCGAGTCCTTATTAAAATCCAAACTTTCCGTCACCGGGACTAGGAAAATTTGGGAATTTTAGCTGCTTCTATTTATTTATTAGATTGTTACCTGGTAGTTTTTGGTGTTAGGTATTTTTTGTGCATGTGGTCTTTTGACTACTTTTTGGAGCCTAGAAGTGTAGACCGTTGCTTCTAATAGGTTTGGCCGCTCAGAGATAGATAGATATAGATAGAGATATATATATATATATACATATATATACACACACATACACACATATACATACACCAGGGCTGGATATATTTGCATTAAATGTAGGAGACAGGAAGAAAACATTGAAGCCAACTAGATGTTTTTAGATGCCAAAGACTGCTTTTAGATTGGTGTAAAATAAACTGGAAATTTAGGAGCCAGGAGTAAAATTCTAGGAGCCAGTGGCTACCAGGCTCCTGGCTTTGTCAAGCCCTGCTTTATAGTGTCAAGTGATTTTGCAAAGGCAGATTCCAAGCTGCAGGCTTTGTAGGAATACAGACTCCAGCTGTTAATTTCATGATCAGTATGCTGCCCCATGTGTTCATTGAACTCTACTTCAGAATGCAATACCATTGCCATTTGGTACCTATCAGTATTTAAAATTTAGCCTTTCATTGCAGATAAGCATACCGTCTTCTAAATGCATGTGCTAAAGAATACATGTAACTGGTGTGG
Organism: Leptobrachium leishanense; assembly: GCA_009667805.1. NCBI lineage: Eukaryota > Metazoa > Chordata > Amphibia > Anura > Megophryidae > Leptobrachium > Leptobrachium leishanense. Next base: position 238,098,611 of record CM019064.1, on the reverse strand, counting down.
TTTCAAACTAGGCGCAAACCTGCTGGAAGAAAAGTTTGAAAAGGTATGTACTCCACGTGCTTTAAAACATAGTACCAGAATTGTCAAAATATCCACTCCCATGCTATAGCGCTCAAACGTCTGTTCTTCTGTTCGTAAAACACAGCGAGATACAGGTTTCTGTAGAATTACAATTTGTGTATAGACATGTAAACCATGAATAAAAGTGATAACATCTCTATTGTATCTAAAAAAGGAAGTTTATTGCTGTCTGTGCAATGTGTTTCATACATGCATTCAGCGCAGACTAGCGCCAATACTTAAAAAGTTACAAAATACATTTAAAAAAGAAAATTTTTTGAAAGAAAACAACACACTCGTCCGTGTTCTCATAACAGACAAAAAGGAAAATAAGACGATTTATACCTTGTCCGACAAAAAGGGTTGACGGGACACCCTGACTAGAGAGCGCAGGAGGGCTTGCAAGTGTTTATGGCGCACAGGGTAAAAATGAGGGGAGGGAATCCCGGGGTTTCTTTTCCTTGCATACCTTGGAAAGGTGGCGAACACTTAAGCCCTTAGGACAGGAACACTTTGTGGGAAAGTCGAACGTCTTGATACAGCTGTTCAGCTGAACGCACAGAATGCCCGCTGCTGACGTTGACAGAATAAAACGCACATGTACAAAGAAGCCATTTTAATGTCTATTTTTATGGGCTTTAAAGTAGATTCCTCAGTTGTTGTGGTTGCATGCAATGTGACAGGAACAGATAAAAAAAAAAGTCTGAATATATACGGCTGGCATCAAATGTACAGAAATGGAGGACAAGTTCAGCAGGGCACAGTTACGGATTCTGTGATGTGTGCAGTATGGTCACCAGGGCCTTTATGCAGGTGTCTTCTCACAATATGTATCTTCAACTAGAACATTGTTTTATCACTCTTTAGAATGACTGGAGTCAAGCACAAGCTCTTCCCTTTATCCCATATAGAGTGCCAATGGAGCAAGTAACACACCTTTGTATGTGTGTTAGCACATGTGAGAATATGCAGGTATAGATGTTCGTGGGTGCCTGCTCTTTATTTCCCATTGTCCTCTTGATTGAATGTCCTGGTCAGTCCCCTGTGACCTGCGTAGTTTGTCCTTCAGTTACTTGTCCAGCAGACTGAATGAATAAGGGCTGGGTTAATTCTTGCCCTGCTGGCATTGTGACTTGCTGGATCTGGTATAATTGCTGGAGAAGAGAGAAAAGGATTTTAAAAAATCTAAAAGCAACATAAAATGATTGAGAAGTATTTTAATCCCTTTGTAGTTACCTGTCCGTCAGTGAACTGGCTGAACTGCTGCCCCTGCTGGACCTCAGCCTGTGTAATCTGTAGGAAAGAATTGGAGAAGTTCATGTATAGATGTGTGTGTTGGCATACAGAACGTACACAACAACTGTGCCATAAAAAAAATTAAAAAAAAAAAGTTCCTTTACCACAAGAATTTTCTGTAAGCGTTCCATACGCGAAAGAAAATTTTCTTTCTGATTATTTTTTAGGGTTACCCAGTTTCCTCCTAGCTCAGGTACTCCTGTCTTTCTATTTGCATACTCCTGAGCACCTATTTAAGCGTTCCATACTGCAGCCGAGTTGTGAAATAAAGCCGGTCATAAAAATGTACAAAAAAGGGCATTTTTACTGCGACATTTACTCAGCCCAAAACAACGGCAAACATTTCTTACTATATTTATCCAAGAGAGCTGCACAAGTATGTGCTGTGCTTAAAACAATGACCATGAAAGAATGCACCAACATATACATATACCTCTATGTATAAATAGTGGATACACACGCACATATAAACATACAGACATATACACCTATATCCAGAAAGTGGAAATAATATAATAAGAAAAACTATAAAAACAAAGCAGGTTATAGTCCACTTAAAGATGATTTAGCTACAAATCTCAACTTACCCAGCGGATAGAGAATAGATCATTAGAGTCTGAATGCTTACTCTCTGGTTCAATAGGTCAAAAGTGTCGTGTTGCTCTTTTTTTAAAAGCACTAATGTGGCTGAAGAGTAAAATGTAAGTGTATGATAAGAAATACCTGTTGTGCGTTAGCTGTTAGGGCCTGGAGCTGACCCTGCACAACCTGCGTTCCTGAAACTGGCTGGGCAAGGCGTATATACTGCAGCTGTCCTGTGTTCAGTTGTACCTTAAATGGAAGCACATTTTGATAGAATATTTAAATGTTGCTCACATGCAGAGAAATAAACAGTCAGCTTGAATACATTTTTACAGCTTTTGACAACAGTAATGACACACTGACGAAGCAGAATAAAGAAGTACACAAATGAGGAATGAACAATTTTTATGAGGGGGTGCAACAATATCCTGAATGCGACTCAACAATATCTGATCCCTTAAATTGTCAATTCCGGTGTCTGAATCTGCATTTTAGGTCTGTTGAGTCTTAATGTGACAAGTAGGCCAACATGGATTAAAATCACTGAGCAAGCAGCAGGTTTACTTGTGGCAGTGAAGGCAACACAAAAGGAATGAAATGTAGTTATGAGAAGGGCAGTCAGCTCAGGCATGTCTGAACGTTCACTGCCATCACCATAGCACTTGCATGGAATAGATTTGGTGCTCCCCTCACCTCTTTATAACATAGGACAGGGCTCGACAAATTTGCTTTGATTCTAGGAGCCAGCTACAAAAGTTAGGAGCCAGGTTTTTCTTCAGACTAATAAAGCTTTACTTTTAACAATTAAAAGATACACCAATACCATTACTTGAAAACGAGAGAAATCTCAATGTATCCTTCCTGGTAAAATCCTTTATAAATAATTTTTTTTAAAGACTGAGTACCGATACCTTTACTCCCCCCCAGGTACTCGCTGATAAGTTTATTTAATGTCATGTGACCGCTTTCCAATAAATAATTTTGGATTTTGCAGACAAGCTGTCCCATTTATGAGAATATTGAAATGTATGGCTAGACACCACAATTACCCACTGCACACCCTGACCACATATATCAAATATATCCACACACCAGCCCTCCGATATAAAATCTAAATCATAAGGTGAGCAATATAACATAGCAAAGCAGTTCGCAGTAGGCTAATAAAAATGTAGAAAAGCTTGTAATCGTGTCAACATAAACTATATACAGAGATGTAATAAAGCAATGCTTGAGAAAGGCAGATAATGCTATTTCTCTCAGTGAGTGTGCGCATGGCTTTTTACAATAATAGCTATGTTCTTGCACCTCTCTATATACTTCAATACAATAATACAAAGTGCTGTGTATTTTTTAGCATACTATGGACTGCTTTGGTCACATGGAAGTGTGTGTGAACAAAATGTAATAATATTTTACTTTAGGCGTGTAGCTTTTTTTTTCTCATTTGTTGGATTAGTGTGGTGGGCTTGAAATAGTTATGCTTTGAGTTTTGCACCACTGGTATTCCCCCCCCCCCCCATTTACTTTTTGGCAGCACATGTATAGACATCAGAGAATGTACATTCATAGAATTTAAATTTCCCATATTTTAATGTATTGTTTATTGTAAGCCCCCTCCCCTCCCTTGTTCCTTGGTTGTGTGTACAGGGGGTTCTGCACACAGCTGTGGAAGATGTTTTTCTGCTCTGTGGGTTCAGTGATACTGAGCTCTCAGGACAGAGCATTAAGGGGTAACTGCTGTATGTCCTGATGTGGTCTGGCTTAATTCTGACAGCTCCTCTGGACACCTTATTACTGGACACCTTATTACAGGAGTAATTCAATATAGAGCTGTTAAAAACAAAGAGGCATATCTCGACCGGTTTCGCCCGAACAGGGCTTAATCTGTTCGGGCGAAACCGGTCGAGATATGCCTCTTTGTTTTTAACAGCTCTATATTGAATTTTTTCTTGTGGATCTTGCCCCTTGGCTATTACTGGTTGTTATCCTAGTATGCCTAGTATTTGGTTATGTAGGTGGCTTGAACCACCGAGGTATAGGTAGCCCTCATTAATAGTGTGTATGCTTTCGCTCCTCTCTATTTGATACAGCATTACCTTCCTCTTCTGGGCAATTTACCACACCTGTATTTTCTTCCTTTCCACTACATTGTTGGTCGCTTATTTTTTCATTAAAATTATTTCATTACTACCACTCTTGTTGCACTTTGTGCAAATTGTTTTTGCTTGCTATTGTGGGGTTATGCCCTGTGGAGTGGTCTATTGAGCCTATCTTATTTTGCTTTGTTTATGATTTGCAAGAAGCCTACATCAGTTTAGGAAACCATTCATTGCATGCCTTCGAGAAAAGCATACAGATTGGAGATTTTATAGTACCGGGATCTGCTGAATTTCTCCGGTGTTGGTGATGATTTGCTGCATAACTTGCATGGTCTGCCCTGCGCCGCCTTGTCCTTGCTGACTCTGTCCTTGAGGTTGCGCTTGCAAAATCTGAACTTGCTGCCCTTCTCCTACTTGCATGGCAACTGGCGCACTCTGAAAAAAATGGCAAAAACAAGGTTAAAAAAGAAAGACAAAAAGAGATATTTCTGGTGAAAGATGCCAACTATAAATAAAATTATTACACATTTCGCTAATACAGATTTCTAAAAATAGGTAGAATAGCCAGGAAATAAAATACCTAGACAAATCTTTATATTCCGTAGCTCAGAATGCAATCAGGGACCACAAAAGGAGAATGGATGATTTATCAAATGACAGGCCATGGGGTACAAGACAAAAAAAGAAGGGACGGGACACCAAATATACTCTGTGGGGGGCATCTGCAATGATGACCAACATTAGAAAAAAAATAAAAACAGGATATAGCACAAAGAACCCTTTTTCACGGTTCGGATGTCTGAAAGCCATTCACCGGCAAAGAGATAAAAAGAAAAAGGTTCTCATTAAGCATCACAAGAGAAGAAATGCCTTCACATTCATATTACCAAGAGCAGATTGGAAACATAGGGCGGAGTAGGGAATCTACTGCTGCAATACATTGATACGGTAGTGGAAGCCATAACAGGATCGATGGTGGGGATTGAGCAGATTTGGAACAGGATGCCAAATGTTCTCTTGCCTTTCAGACACATACTTTTATTTGATTGTACCAGTTTTTCAAAACCTATAATATTATTATTATTCTTTATTTATAAAGCGCCAGCATATTCCGCAGCGCTGTACAATAAGCACAGTATAGACAGGGTTACAATACATTGAACAACATTTGACAAACAGTACAGGAGGAGATGAGGGCCCTATTCCCGTAGGAACTCACAATCTAGGAGGGTTGGGGTTGGAAACAGGAGGAGAGGACTGCAAGGGGAGAGTGATTGATGGTTGTATCAGTGAGTCGGGTGGTAGGCTTCCCTAAATAGGAACGTTTTAAGGGAGCGTTTGAAGGAAGAGAAGTTAGGGGAAAGTCTGACAGTTCCAGAGAGTGGGGGCTGCGCGTGTGAAGTCCTGCAGTCTATCATGGGAAGAGGTGATGCGGGGAGAAGCTAGGCGCAGGTCACTGTTTGACCTTAGGGAGCGGGCTGGGGTGTATTTGGTGATTAGTGAGGACAGGTAGTGGGGCGCTGAGTTAGTGAGTGTTTTGTAGGTAAGGATAAGGATTTTGAACTTAATTCTGCAGTGGATGGGGAGCCAGTGAAGGGACTCGCAGAGGGGAGCGGCAGAGACAGAGCGGCGGGTGAGGTGAATTAGCCTGGCGGAGGCGTTCAGGATGGATTGTAGGGGGGAGAGGCGGGACAGAGGGAGGCCAGATAAGAGATTATTGCAATAGTCGAGTCGGGAGATTACCAGGGCGTGTATGAGTTGTTTTGTGGTGACAGCGGTAAGAAATGGCCGAATTCTGGAAATATTACGCAGTTGGTATCGGCAGGAGGAGGAAAGAGACTGGATGTGGGGGATGAAGGAAAGAGCAGAGTCAAGTGTAACTCCAAGACAGCGAACTTGGTTTGATGGGGAGATGGTGATACCCTCCACCATGATAGAGAAGTCAGGAGGTGGGGAGGCATTGGAGGGAGGAATAAGTAGGAGCTCAGTCTTTGACATGTTGATCTTTAGGTGGTGGGAGGCCATCCAGGAGGAGATGCCAGATAAACAGTCACTGACTTTTGAGAGGACAGGGGGAGAGAGATCAGGGGTAGAGAGGTAGATCTGAGTGTCATCAGCATAGAGGTGGTAATTAAAGCCAAAGCTGTTAATGATTTTGCCCAGGGAGGAGGTGTAGATGGAAAAGAGCAGAGGACCAAGGACAGAGCCTTGAGGTACACCAACAGATAGAGGCAATGAAGAGGAGGAGTTACCAGCAAAAGGACACACAGAAGGACCTGTTGGATAAATAGGAGTCAACTCAAGCAAGTGCAGTGTCACCGAGACCCAGAGAGTTGAGGGTCTGTAGAAGGAGGGGGTGGTCAACAGTGTCAAAAGCAGCCGAGAGGTCAAGCAGGATGAGAATAGAATAGTGGCTGTGTTTTTTAGCAGTTAGGAGGTCGTTGGTGACTTTGGTGAGGGCAGTTTCAGTTGAGTGTAGGGGACGGAAGCCAGATTGCAGGGGGTCAAGTAGGGAATTGGAGGACAGGAAGAGGGAGAGGCGGTTGAAGACTAGTTTTTCTAAGAGCTTTGATGTGAAGGGAAGCAGGGATACAGGGCGGTAGTTGGATGGAGAGTTGGGGTCTAGGGATGGTATACGGCGGTGATATAAAAATAAACAAAAAAAAAAACAACAACAGGCATTTGGATTTTTAATTGAATTTTTAAGATATGGTTTATAAGAAAACTTGTTCACTATACTGATCCAACGGTACGGTGTAGCTGTGTGTCTAGTTAGATTTTATTTATTCCTATAGTGTTACTATATGCATTTGCTTTTTTAACGTATCTGTAATAAAACAAAATAAATATTTACAAAAAAAATAAATGGATGAACATACTTTGAGAATCTGCAGAGCCAACAGGTTTGACAGATGCGCTGGCAATAAATAGAAAACCCCAAATTCCTTGATTTTCACAGAAGAAAAATGGTCAACCTCAAACTCCTCTAAATCACGAAAAAAATAGGAAATATCCTAGCTCTACAACCAAGAATAAAATTAAAGTAGAAATGCAAAGGCAGAAGTTCCTGTCACACTTCCCTCAATGAATAATGGTGAATAATGAATAATGATGGTAATAAATTTATACAAAACCGCAGGGGCTTTTCAGTGCTCCTATGCACATGTTTTTTTGGAAATAAAATTAAAGTGTCATGAATTATCTCTACATGCGCAACACTTAAACCAGACAAAGAAAGATCCAGCCTTCCTTAAATGAATGCTTATATATCGGGGGGGGGGGGGGCAACTCTTCAGAAAACGACACACCAAGTTAACCTGAAAAATCACAGTAAGAGGTATTACCATCCTAACAGTTAACATGTAAGGTATGGGCTGGATATAGTCATAGACAGCAACAAAAAACACACGGATAAAGAGCACACAGAAAGGAAAGGTGAGAGGCCTAGACAAATAACCTGCTCATACCACATTGAGGCAACGATCAGGAGAACATTAACAAACTGTATTGATAACGCATTGAATTTATAGTACTTTCAGGTAGGTCTAATAGCCTGAAGCATCCCTTAAAGGTTTGCTGTGGTGGAAGCAGCAGCTCCATTGATTATGCAGTATAAAGCTGAACTCATTGATTGTAAGTTCCCACGGGAATAGGGCCATCGTTTCCTCCTGTACTGGTTTGTCAAAATGGTGCTCAGTCTCAATGTATTGTAACCCTGTCCATATTGTGCCCATTGTTCAGCGCTGCGGAATATGTTGGCGCTATATAAATAAAGAATAATAATAATTGAACCATTGAAAGTGACTCCAGGTGGCATTACTAGATTATCAAATGGTAAAACAAGCTGGGAGTCCACATCTATGAACCTTCCCACAGGGCTGCCATCAGGGGGCAACAGTCCAGGCCATGATATGTTAATGGGTCCATTGGTTCTGGGGGGCCGTGGCACCTTTCAAACTCTCTGCCGCTTGGCTAGGAGTCACAGATGTAAGGGTCCTTCCATGCCACCCAGGACTGGCCCACCAAGATACCAACCAATTTCCCAGTGGGCCGCAGCATCTGGGGCTGGTAAGCGAACTGACTCCGATTAGTATGGTCGGCTCAGGTAGATGTTAAGAGCGATTGCCCTTCAACAAGGGAACACTTTAACTCCTTGCTGGACCACCAGGGATTTATCCCACCCCCTGAAAATTAAGGTATGTAGAATGAGGAGACAAATTGTTAGATTTATAATCAATGTATTAAAATGGGCAGCTGAGGAAAGGGGGGAGGGGGCGACTAGTAGCTCAGAGGTTCTGCCTTGTGTATCCTAGGTCTCCCATCCTATAGAAATAAAACCATTAGGATTCTGCTATCCACAGCAAAGAAGGGGCCACGGGGATTTCAGTCACACTTAAAATGGTCATGGGTCCCTCTGAGCCCCCAAGAGAGAACGTAAACCAGAAATCCACAAGATGAAGACAAAGCTCAAAGAAAAACATCCAGTAAAAAGAAGCCAACTCTGATGGGGTGGATGGCTGGGACAAGTCACAGGAGAGCCATGCAAAAAGTAACACCGAGTTAAACAATCCAAAAATCTACAAGCTAGATTCCAAGGGCGCTATTCTTTAAAAGGAGCAGCAATCTGAGTGCAGGTTGTCAGATTTACAGCTCCTATAACCTGCATGTCTGATATGCGTACCATGGCATTCCAGGTATTAGCCGTTTGGCATACAGGTCATTTTATGGCAAACACTACTGAATCGAGCGGTGCCAGACAACGCTCATAGCATATGCTCAGGGAGTCCATAGGACACCTGTGAGTGATCCCACAAGATCCACAAAAAAAGGAAAAAAGAATGCACAAGATCTGGCCGAAGGAAACCTAAGAACTATTTTTTCCTTGGTCTCCTTCAGTTTTCGCAGGAGATGTAGATCGGGGTGAGGACTTAGAGACTGGGAAGTGGGCACAGATGCAGGGGATGCGTTTTAAAATGGGAATAAACTGATTTTGTTGTAGCAAACCTATTTCATACTTGGCTATAGAAGGTGCAACTGCAGCATGTTTTGATGACCCGCAATAATTACCGAGCTTCACATAATCATTATCATACCTAAAAGAATACTGCCCCAAGCCTGGTGTAAGCTTAACCAGAGCCAATCAAGTCTATGAGTAGGTAAGTTTGCCAGAGATCTGGCCAAGTTTGACTCGGAATCAAGCTCTAGATGGGCAATGTGTCCTACTCCATCAAATAAAGCCACGTAAAAACCAACAAAACACATTTACGAGCCAATAGCTAAATCACTTTACAAAAGGTTTAGGTCGCACTTCTTACTCTAGTGCAGGGGTGGGAAACCTCCAGCCCGCAGGCCATATAAGGCCCGCAAAATCACTTTGTCCGGTCTTAGAGCCCCACAGCAGGAGGGTGTTTAGATTCTCTCTCCCGCAGTGCTTTCACCAGACCTCGGCGAGTAGTAGAACAAGGGAGTGGGGATTATCCCCGCTTCCCACCGGACCCTCCTTCACACTGTGTCCCTCATCTTCTGGGCACAGCATGAAGGAGAATCCAGTGTGCAGCAGTGAGTGAGGGAAGCAGGGATAATCCCCACTCACTCGTTCTACTACTCGCCGTGCGCAGAGATCCAGTGAAAGCGCTGTGGGGAGTTGAAATTAATTAAAGGGGAAGTGGGAGGGTGAAATGAATCAAATGGGGAAGGGGTGTGAGAAGTTAATTTCACACCCTCCATCCCCAATTCATTTCACACACCCCCTCCCCATTTTAATTAATTTCATCCTCCCCCTCACGAGTATAGCAGTACGTAGTGATACCTTTTTTTATTGGACTAACGTTACATTTAAAAAGACAAGCTTTCGAGAGGATTCAGGTCTGGAAGATAGATAGATATATCTATCAGGGCTCAAAATGTCAAAGTCCCGAGCTACTAGCCAGGCCTTAATAGTTACTAGCCACCAGTTGCTCCACCTATCCCCTACCCTGCCCTTAACTCCGACCCTAAACACACGTCTTAAATTATCTTATGAGATGACACTAAAGTGTTTTATTCAGAATAAAGTTACAAAAATAAATAATATTACCAATATTAACATAAAGCATTGTAAACAAAGGAAAATAAGTACTTTACATCAATGGGAATGCAAAAAAATATTAAGTGTAAGTGCTCAACTTTTAATACTTAGTGCATTTTTTTTCATCACCACAATCACTCCAGATACATGTATACCCAGACATCAGACCCAAGATACATTAACACCCACAGACTCCAGATACATGTATACCCAGACACAGACCCATGATACATATACACACAGACATCAGATCCTGTAAAGTGCTGCGGAAACTGATGGCGCTATATAAGGCTAGGGTCAGACGAACGCATTTTTCAAGTGCGTTTAGCCGCACAAAATCACGGCCGTGCTAGCAGCAAATGACGTCCAATGCCGGGGAACATACGACGAACGGCCGCACGAAAGTTCGTCCGTGCAACGCAAGTGGCCAACGAACGCATTTTTTCGAGAACGTCAAACCGCTACTACTGACGTACAGAGTGCGCTGCGCCCGCATAGCGGCGTGTGTGTGAGATTAGGAGACGTCAGACACTGCTAATGTCCGGCCAACATAACGTCCAGACACAAAAAGTGTTTTATTGATGATCCGTACAAAATCACGGACGAAAAGGCGCATCGTATGACCGCTATCGCGTATTCTGGGAAAAAATACGTACGTTCGTTCGAACGCACTTTTTCACGGACAACGTGAAAAATCCGTTCGTCTTACCCTAGCCTAAAAGATGACAATAATAAATCAGATCCAAGATACATAAATACCCAGCCATCAGACCCCAGACATCAAACTCAAGATACCTGTATACCCAGACATCAGACCACAGATTACATGTATACCCAGACATCAGAGCCCAGTGTGAGCAGAGCAAGGGATCGTTGACTCGTGGTGCTGCGTGGTAATAGGCAGGCAGGGTGCAGCTGTAAGAGAACCACTAGGACGGGGCAGGCATGGACGGCAGACGTCTGGCACGCCCTCTCTGACGTTTCTCAAAGGGGACTGCCAGCCAGTCAGTTGGTCGCCATCTTGGATTCCCTGGCTGGTGGCCAAGCCTAAAAAGAAACAGCTGCCACCGGTATATGCAGCACAAACAGAACAAAATAATTTATTGTGCTGCCTGCAGGTGCGTTTTCACTCGCCCTCACATAATTTCCACTCGCCAAATGCTAGTAGGCGAGTGGAAATTATGAAATATATATATAGCTTCCTATATATAGCTGGCTAAAATTTAAGTTGTTAATTCTGTATGGCCCTCAAACAATGTTTTAAATCTCCAAGTGGCCCTTGGCAGATATAAGGTTCCCCACCCCTGCTGTAGTGGAATGGCTCAATCGTTTGCCAGTGCCCTTTTTACAGATTAGCTACAATTCATATTGCACACTTTAAAAGTATAAAATCCTTGCAAAAGTAAAACTTTAATTTATGTGCATAGACATGGACTAGTAATTGGAGCAGTAATGATTTTGTAAGGCCTTGCAACAATTCCCATGCCTCATGTATCTGTTACTGCAAGATTTGGGATACTGGCATAATTTACAGACAAGATGGTGTGCAAACACATATACCCAGCGATGTAAGCGTGCATATTCTTCCTATGTAAAATACAATTGAAATTTCCAAAATGGCAATATACACTGTAGAGACATTTCTGGAGTGCTACTGAATGAACAGACCAAGAAAATATGTAAAAGTACATGTAAAGATGGGGCAGTTGTGTGCGAAATAAAAATGTTTTTACCCTCTATACCTGGCAATATAAATTCTATATTTTTTCTTCTTTCTAGAGTATAGAGTTCACGGTGAGAAATAAATTATACCACTAACCTGTCCTTGCTGTGGCTGAGCAATGATGATCTGGCCAGGTTGAAGGGTGGTGGTAGAGGAGGTGGTCTGCTGTCCTGCCTGGCCTTGAACCTGGACCGTTGGTTGCTGTGCTAGCGTAAAGTAGTACTGGACAGGTTCTGCCGGTGTCACCGTTTGCCGCACCTCTTCCTACACATTGACATAAAAGAATTGCAATCAATTGTAAGAAGTTAGAGTTACAAGCATTTATAAAGCGCCAAGTTCCGTGACGCTGTACAATGGGAGAGACAGAATAACAAATATAAATACACTAGGTGAGGATGAATAGAGTACAAGAAGTAGCGGGGTGCATGTGTGAGAAGATGCAGTACAAAATTAACCATGGGGGGGGGGGGGTTATGGAGTGAGCTGATAGACTTCTTGAAGGAATGGAGAGACGGGGAGATTCTGACGTTGTGGGGGAGGGGCAGCTCCGGAGAGCTCTTAATGGTGGGAGTTCGGGGTGCACTTACCGATAGCGTCAAATCATTGGCAGAGCAAAGTGGACGGGATGTACTTGCTAATAACTGAGGAGATGTAGTCAAGGGTGAGGTTATGAAGAGCTTTGTACGCGAGTACCAGTATTTTGAAATGGTTTCTAAAGGAAACAGGGAGCCAGTGTAAAGATTGATAAAGGGGGGAGGTGTGAGAGGTGCGGGATTTGAGGTGTAGGAGTCTGCCACAGGCATTCACAACTGACTGCAGAGGGAGAATCTGGGAACTTTTAAGGCCAGAGAGAAGGAGGTTACAGTAGTCACAGCAGGAGATAAGAGCTTGGATGAGCATTTTAGTAAAGTCTCATTAAGAAAGCCACGGATGCGTGCAATGTTTTTTTTAGGTGGAATGAGAATTAGGTGGAGGTAGCAAGATTTGGTTAGTGACTGAATGTGAGGAGTAAAGGATAGTTCAAAATCCAAGAGGACCCCTAGGCAACGAGCCTGAGAGGTAGTAGTAATGGTGGTGTCATTCACCTAAAGGGATATGGGTGCAAGAATTGAGGATTTAGAGTGAGAGAAGATGAGAAGTTCAGTTTTGGAGAGGTTGAGCTTTAGGAAACGTGAGGTCATCCAGTCGGAGACATCTGAAAGGCAGACAGTAACACGGTCCAACACAGGAGAGAGATCGGGGGAGGAAAAGTAGATTTGAGTGTCGGCATAGAAATGATATCAGAAAATGATTAGGTAGGTTTTATGTCCACATTTCTACCAACCCTCTTTTAGATTCCATGCTCACAGTCACAGCTGGACTTCAGAAAACCAAAGCCATAAGTAGATGGTGCAGATGCTAGACCCAGGACACTGAATAATCTAACTTGCGCTTGTTACCCAGCATCCGGTGTGGTTTGTGTTTCATGGGCCTTTATAGCTTAAGCTTTCAGCTATGCCAAGGAGAGCTTGGCTCTGCACACATGCAACAGTTTCCTCTGATGTGCAAATTCACCAACAATGGAGGTTAAAAATGGGCTATTTAACAACATCTGTTGCTCCAGTCCAAAATATCCATCAGCAACAGAAAATCTAATGCGACTTAAAAGGTGAAAAGATGGACAACAGGTGTATTTCTGCAGCAATCTTAATTTTCATTGTAACATTTGTCCTCGCCAGCTAATTAAGGATGCACCAGATTCACTCCTCCAATGAAAGGCCCAATCCAACCAAGTTGTTAGCTTAGCAGCTCAAGTTGCAAGCTTTGTTTTCGTCTCCGTCTTCTGCTGCTGCTTACTGGAAATTAAACAGCTCCTAAAGTTTTGTACAGGAGCTGGTAATTTGCAGCTAGTAAGAACTACAAGCTATTCCAACATAGCTTGTTATTCTCGTCTCAACACTGTATAGAGTACAGGTGCACAGAGCCAGGTGTGAAGTGATTTTGCAAAATCACTTATCTAAATACCAAAAACTTACCTCAGGTCCCATGGTGCACAGGCTTTGGAATCTGATGTCTCTGTCCGAAAGCAAAACACTGGGAAACAAATAGTTCCCAGTGTCCTTCCACAGCTCCCGAATGATCCCACAAACACCAGCTTAGTTTGTGCAGGGTCACACTTTGCTCTGTATACTCAAGGAGATAGCAGCGGTGGAGACGCTGCTGCCAACTAGGAGCAGCTCCCTATTGTTACAGCTCGAGCCTGCCAATACAGCAGCTAGGTTGTAATGTATTTGGCAACAGGTACCCTCTGTGTCTGACCAGGTCAGAATTCTGCTCCACATAGCATAAGACCAGCAGCATTTAAAGATCGCTCATATTTATTGTTGGTACAAACACCACCATTATTAGTTACAATTCTAAAGAAATGTGTCATAAGATGAAAAAAACACCTTACTTTACTAAGAACAGATTGTCTTGTTTAGCAGCAAAGAAGTGATAAACCAAAATGATTTTACATCCAACACTGGTTCATAGGACAACATTCGTACATAAAAATCTCTTCCAGCAGGGTAAAAAAGGATAGGTTTTCCTAGATTGTGGTATTAGAGCTACTCCATGGCAGCGGGAGTAAACACCCTTCTCCCAGCCACCTCATATACACAGCTGAGAGTGTAGGATGTTTACAATCACTGCATCATGGCCATCTCCAGGCTGGGACTGCACAGCTTCCTTCGCACCCCTTCTCCGGAGCATGAAAGCACTCGTTGCAGCACAATAGAATGTGTGTAACCTTTACCTGCCAGCTTTGACGACTGGCCGCCTCATACCCTCCGCCATTGGGATTCCAGTTTTAAAAACTTTATTCTTGCTTATCTGTGGCATGTTATTTCCAGGAGGAAGTGGATGCTGATAAGTAAAGTTCCTCATCATAGAATCTCATCTGGATTACAGCTCCAGCGCGATATCCTGGAGCCAGTTGTTTTCACATACACCTTGAACGCGCTCATTTCTGGCACTGTCTTATAATTGCACACATTGCAGAGGAGAAAAAGGGATTTGTTACACCAGAAAAGCATTACTTCAATAGTCTGAAATATAAGCCCTGCATGTGAGCAGGATGCTGATGAATTATTCAGGGTAGTGTGCATGCTTGCATAAACATGCTTGCATAGAGCTTTTGAAGCTGCCTCAGCATTATATAAAATTTATAGACATTTTTAAGTCATGGAAAATAAAATTCTGCACAAAAAAATAAAAGGTAGAGTACTATGTTCAACTTGAAAGTCATTGTGTTACATTGGGAATATAAAACGCAGTGTACAGAATAGTATTATACAGCTTAAACAGTAAATAATAAAGAGACACGTCAGCGTTTAGGAGGTTCCCCTTATTCATGGAGTTCATAAATAGGCCCTTTAAGAAAATAAATAGGATGGGGAAGCCCCCCTGACTGCTGAGTTGAGAAGGCTTCCTCTTACAAGAGAATTCTATAGCGGGGAGTTTCCTTATAGGCAAACATCAACTAATGCTTCCCTATGAGAAGATTTGTGTATTTGGGTGGGCAAATTCCAGTCGAGTATCGTGAAGATGTAGGTACAGTACATCTGGATGGCCAAGACTTCAGACTCAAACCCTCAACTTTCAATTCGAGCCTAACCGAGGACTGAAACCGTTCAAATCAACTTGATCAAGAAGATGACGCCTACAAGCAAAATTAACACCTTTACAGGCGTAGCACTCCCTAGTGACAGAAATTCCGTTGCGCATTTTAGAAGTGTATCACCAGGATTTTCTTAGAGCTACATTCCAAGTGTTGTAAGCCAACCAACTGGATAGTTTAATTTCAGGTTTACACTCAACTTGGGGCCAAATCACAACCTGGATGGTATGCACAGCACTTGAACTGCGCTGTGGGCAGCTGAGCACTCCGAACAAATAGTTCCCACTGTTCCTTTGTGAATCCTCCCGACGTCCTGGCCTGAATTTGCATCTGTCTCCATGGAGTCCTATGGACTCCTGCATCGGATAACACCAGTGGTGCTAATTACCGCCGGTGTTATCCTGGGGCTGCAAAGTGTTACGACAGCAGCAGCTGAGAAAGCATCTCGGTCGCAATACAGACGTTAAAGGCATACCGCTAACGGAAAACGACTGACGCATAGGTTTTCCATTTGTGTCTTGTCCTTAAAGTGATAGCGGTGATCTAGTCCTTGGAATCTGGCCCATAGTATATGAACTGTTTTCCAAGAATTGCAATGCTTTGAGTCTTAAAGGGATACTCTAAGCAATATGACCACCCAAGCTTTTTTAGGTGGTCATGATGCCCTGAGTATGCCCTCACCTTTCTCCCCTCCCTCCGCTCAGCCGATCGGCTGAAACAGCTGAGAGACGCAGAGGACTTTACTCCGCCCTCCCAGCTGTCAGTCAGCAGAGCGGGATTCATATTTCCCGCTTCTGCCGACTATTGCCGAGTAGGAGACGTCATCGTGCTTTCAGCGCGATGACGTCTCCAACTCGCCGCAGTAGCTGGCGGCAGCGGCTGAGATTAGTGTTGCGTGCATCCTCTTGCGCGCAACAGTAACAAAGAAGATGGAGCCGGGAGGAAGCCTGCGGATTGGCTGGTTTATGTGAGGCGCGCATTTCACGTAAACCATTAGCCAAGTTAAAGATTTTCAGGACGGGAGCGGAAGAGGAGGGAAGCGAGTATAAAGAGAAAAAAAACGCCGTTGGAAACAAGTGGTTTTTAGGGCAAGTAATTATTACAGTAAAAAAAATATAATATATATATATATATATATATACTCAACTAGGTAGGGAATAGGTATATTTTAATGTAAGGGGGGGGGGGATTTTAGCCTAGAGTGTTCCTTTAAGGCTGCGGTTACACGAGCATGAGAGGAACGTCTGTGAAAACGTGTGTGCTCTCTGCTCGTACGGACGTGTGGCCACCTAGCTGAGCACACGTTTGTGAGCTCAGCCCTACAAAGCGCAAGCCTCCTATGGTCATCACATCCGTGTCGCCGCACAGTTTAATGTCTGTTGTAGCATTGATTTGTGATCAATAGAGACCAACACAGGAAGTACGTGTGCACCGAACTGCGCACGCACCACGCAGGTGGCAACGGATGCCATTTAGGCCTCGACGTAAAAACGCTACAACAGTCGCCCATAGTGTACCGTGTCCGCGTAGTGGCCTGTGTGCATGATGATGCGACGTCAGACGCAGCGCATTTGCGAAGTCCATCACGTTGATGCTTCAGAAGTTTGTCAGGTCTGGCTGACTGTACCGGTCATTTAATTTGAATTAATTTTGTTTCCCATATTTCCCTTTTTATTCTACATCCATAAAAAAAAACACTGTGTGGTGTCTACAGTATCTTACGTCAGTACGTCCGTAAGTTATGCACGCATGTAGAGTGCGCTCAGACTGCATTCGTCCGACATTAGCCTTAAAAGTGCTATCTCTTCCATCAGCTCATTCTTCCATCCTACAGGTTACATAAAATATACTTTTGCCTAAACTTAAACCTGTCAATCAATGGTCCTGACTGAACATATGATTTTACTTCCAGGTTTTATTTTGGTCTAAAGTAATGAAAACTGAACACAAAAACAGAGTAAGGTAGACACAGACACACTTTGACTGGGCCCAGATTGCATCAATTAGGTGCCTTTATAAATGGAAAAGGGCTCCAATGCAGAGTGAAACATTACAGCCAAATAAAGACCCCTAATGGACGTAACCAGAGCGCCTGGCCCTACTGTTTTCAGTACTTGGTTATATGAGAAACTAGCCATCCAGGTATGAGTGGCACCAGGTTCCACGCACTTGTCTATAGGCAAGTGTGCTTCAAACCTAGAAAGAGCTACCTATGATATATAGATATATATCTATCTGGTCAAGTCACAAGCCACTAATAAATCATGGGATGTCTAATGCACGAATCTCCTTTTGCTTGCTGTAAAGAGCATGACTGAAAAGAATCCTCATGGCTAATGTCAGACGAACGCAGAGCACACACTGTGTGCGTGCATAATGGACAGACGTACTGACGGAAGATACTCCGATCTGTTTTTCTTGACGGACGTAGAAAAAAAAAAAAAAAGGGAACTATGGGAAATAAAATGAATATGAAAAATGATAAAAATTTGAAAAGGATATGAAAAGCCATTTTGTGCGTCAAGGTGCTCGATGTCGCAAATGCGCTGCGTCTGACATATCACTCACACAGAACGCTACGCGGACGGGGCGCACTCTGCACGTCCGTTTAGCAGTTTTACGTTCTTGCCTAACTTGCGTCCATTTGCCATGTGTGTTGTGCGTGCGCAGTTCGGTGAGCACGTACTTGGTGTGTGGGTCTCTATTGATCATGATTCTATGCTACG
Source organism: Leptobrachium leishanense (assembly GCA_009667805.1). Taxonomy (NCBI): domain Eukaryota; kingdom Metazoa; phylum Chordata; class Amphibia; order Anura; family Megophryidae; genus Leptobrachium; species Leptobrachium leishanense. The sequence goes on along the minus strand of CM019064.1, from coordinate 238,080,415 downwards.
ACGGACGTTAAACTGTGCGGCAACACAGACATGATCACTGCGTTCTTCTGACACGGGCCTATAGGTCTCCAATAATGCTTCTGCCAAGTACCATAAAAATGAGGATGCCGAGCAAGTAAACACAGCATTGGTATTTTCCATCAGATGTCCCAAAGAAAACGGTCTTAGGAAGACATTTTACACAAGGTACAAAGTGTACCAACCATTGAAACACCTCAACTGCATGCAATCTGCGCAAAATGCCTGGCTTAAACACATGTACTTCTCATGACCCAAACGTATCTTTGCAGGAAGGAGTGTGGCAGCCAGCAGCTGTAAACATCCGACTGAAAGCTCCATCGAGTAGCTCACAGCTTCCAGTCAAGGATGTTTACAGTGACTGAGACCACCAGAAGGCTTTTATATAGAAACTTTAATAACTGGGCACACGTTCAGGATTAGGTTAATAAAAAACACGCTGCTAAATAATGTTCATGTTACACATGTCTGGTCATTCATCTGGATTACTTCAATACATGAGCTGTCCCTTAAATCCTCCTAAAGGTAATGCACTAGAAAATGCTGTCTGAATCATTGGATAGAAAAAAAAAAAAAAGTCTACAGATGGCTCCCTGAGTGATACACATTCACCACTCCTTTTGGGTTTTGATGCGGAAGGCAGGGCAAACAGCTAATACACCAGTAAAACAGTTACCAGCTCTTAAATCCTTCATTGCCAAGTCCTTTTTAGTTAAAGGAAAAAAAAAATATATATATATATATATATATATATATATTCATGAACATAAGTATTTAATAATATAGGGTAAAATAGAAATTTTGCCTAAAAATTTCACATAGGGACTGCACTATTAGCATAGCGTTAGAAATGGCCTTTCTGTGTCAAATTCAGTAAAAGTGATATAATGCAGCGATCTGGCTATTTACATTTATGATTATTATGAATACTCACATGCAGGCTAACAAAAAATACCAGTAGAATATAAAAATAATATCTGTATGTGTCATAATGCCTGTATATGGAAATTACAGTAACTCACTGTATCTGTACTGTGAGTACAGTATTGCAGACATTATAACCCCCTTAAATCATATCCCTGTACCGCAGTGACCTGAGAGCTCTCCTCGTGTTCTGCACTCTCTCTCTGGCTGTTTTAAAGTAGCAGTAAAGATTTGTCGAGCTTTTTGTTACAGTGAAGATAGCAGCTCCTCTTTGTAGCTACTTTACGGTAACACAGGGTAAAAGGCGTAAAATGTCACTGGAAATTTCATTTCTGCATGAGAGGCACACTAATTTTGCATTAAAACTGTATGCAAAAAGGAGGTTTATGTACTAGTATTTTGTTTTCTTTGTATGACTAACAAAATTAAGCAAACACATTTTTGGGAGTGAAAGGTTTGACAGTGAAAGACTCCGCCATCCCAGAAGTCTCTATCACTGCTTTTACCAGAAGAAGGTGGAGGTACTGGATGAGTGACCTGGAAAAGGGTGAGCTGCTGTATATCAATATAGCATAAACGTTTTGTGAAGGAGAGCAAAACATTGTCCGGTTTAGATTTTCCTTACTTTTTGATTAAGAGAATTCGTTTAAGGTTGACCATTCGTAACAACCAAATGGAAGATGAGCTTTTAATGTAATTTATAAAGCATTTATAAAAGAAACAGAAGTGGTAAGAGTGAGTATATGCAAAAATGATGACAATTAAAAAGCTTTGTGTATTAACTTGCATACGTCACAGTTTCAGACCTTCGGAAACTTACCTGCCGTTTTGGAGGTTTTAATTCATCACGCGGCACAATGTCAATAAGGAAATCAAACTGATCGAATTTTGTGATTGCCATAGCAATGTCATTTCGCTGGAAACAAGAGATAAAACCAGCATGAACAAACCATAAGAAATAAAAACTATAGGGGTTACTCAATAACATCCAAATTGGCCCCGAATTGCACCGAAACGGTGAATTTCAGCATTTGTTGCAATTTTGCTGCAAATTGCCCATTCACAAAGCTGTCAATTCACTAAATAAAGGCGAATTCACAGCGAAACACAGTGCAATTTGCCACAATTCGGAAGCACCGAAATGGTCCCATAGAAGACTACGGTGTCTTCTATTCACAGAACACCGAATTGCAGCGAAAGGTCCTAATTTTCAGTGTTTCAATTCAACCGGTTCAATTACAATGTGTGCACAATTATTAGGCGAGTACTTTGACCAAGTCACTAATTTTATGCATATTGTCCAATGCCAAGCTGTATAAACTTGAATGCTTATTGTATTTAAGCATATCAGGTGATGTGTATTTATGTAATGAGGGAGGCTGTGGCCTTAGGTGATCAACACTGGATATCAACTCAAGGTGTGCATAATTATTAGACAGCTTCTCTTCCTCAGGCAAAAATGGCCCAAAAGAGATTTAAATCGACTCTGAAAAGACAAATTGTAAAAAAAAATAAAAAAATTTAAAAAAAAGTCTTTCAGAGGGATGCAGCACTCTTGAAATTGCTAAGATATTGGGGTGTGATCACAGAAACAAATGTTTGTTGCAAATAGTCAACAGGGTTGAAAGGAATCCCCAGGATGCGAGTGGCAGCGCTAAGCACCGCTGCGAGCATCCCCTCGATGGAATCCATAGGACTCCATTGGAGGCAGATGCTGCCGGTCACATGACCTGCAGGGTCCCGCGACATGTAGTGATCCGCAGAGGGAGACTGGGGGACTTTTTCCCGCAGTCTCTCATTGCTCCCAGCGGATGGAGGAGGCAGTTGGAGCCGCGGTCCTCACCGTGGGATAGGAGGTGAGAATCTGATTAAAGCATAGGGAGCACAAAGTACAGTAAGCTTGCACTGAAAAGCGCAAGATCCCAAACGCTAATGGGCTTTTTAACCCGTTAGCGTTTGGATTGTAATATGGGTGGCCTCCGCTAGAGTCACCAAGGCTAACGTTAACAATCATGTGAGCGCCAACGATCGCGCAAACAATGTAATGGTGCCCAAGGTTTTCAGTGCTGAGAGACATGGCAAAGGTAAGGAAAGCTGAAACCTGACAACCACTGAATAAGACACATAAGTTAAAATGTCAAGACTGGGCCAAGAAATATTTGAAAACAGATATTTCAAAAAGTTTCATGGATGGACTGAGGAGAGTGACTCGACGGACCAGATGGATGGGCCCTGGCTGGATCAGTAACGGGCACAGAGCTCCACTATAACTCAGATGCCAGCAAATTGGAGGTGGGGTACTGGTATGGACGTGTAGCGCTGTGTTTAAAAAGACAGTTCTGCTGCATTTACTTACAATGGCCACCAGAGGGAGACAGAGAACATGGTAAGATTATGCTGGACAAACACAGAAGGCACTGAACTACATTTTCCATGATGCTTTGCGTGAGGATAGGAAGTGGGTGTGTAGGAAAGGAAAGGCATCAGCAGCCTCGTGGAAAGCATGCTCCGAGTGAGCTGGGAGCTGAAAGGAGAAGGAAGCAGGCAGAGCTGTTAAGGATCGTGACCAGGCCAGAGCGCAGGGGCTACCAAGCTGTGGGGTCTGAGGACAAGAAGCTGGTTCCGGCTGGACCCCGAGTTAGGAGAACCGCAGATCGATCTAACAGGGAGTGCAGGCGGTGAGCTGGACATCTTGTGGCAGATACAGACAAGCAAGACAGCGGATCCGGTGACACAGCGAACCCCAGTCAAAATCGAGCGGAGAGACGTCCTGGGTCGAGCGGAGCACAGAGGATCTGGCGGATGGGTGAGAGGCCTTCCAGGCCGTTGTAAAATACTAAAGCACGCTGCAGTTTCTTCAAAACCCACAGGGCCCCAACGTGACTAGTCGAAGATACCTCCTAAATGATTCACTGGCCAGTTGAATGTTGTGCCCGGGTACCAATACACGCATACACATACATTCCTAGGGACATAACCTGTACGAGACTCACACTCCAACCACTAAGGGGTTAAAAATACTTTTTTCCTCTTTTCCGCTGCGCGTTTCTCGCATTACGAAGGGCTGTATTTTTCCTTTTCCGCTGCGCGTTTCTCGCATTACGAAGTACTGTAAAAATATATACAAATACCGTGTTACTCATTATATGCCCGTTTATTCAGTAAACTATATAATTTATAAAATCCACGACGGTGCGCTACAGACGTATTATTAAAGATGAGCTAGTTTGACCTTTTCAGGTTGAAGATGGACTCCAAATCAACTCCCAAACCTACCGCCAGGTTTTAGACACTTTCTGCAATCAGTGGTACAGAAAAAGTCTGCATCTTTCAAGAAGACCATGATATTTATGCAGGACATTGCTCCATCAAAGTACTCCACTGTGTGGCTGGCCAGTAAAGGCCTTAAAGATGAAAGAATAATGACATGGTCCCCTTCCTCACCTCACCTAAACCCTATTGAGAACTTGGGGGCCCTTAAACGGGAGATTTACGGTAAAGGAAAAAACCGTACACCTCTCTGAACAGTGTCTGGGAGGCTGTGGTTGGTGCTGCACAGAAAGTTGATGTCAACAGATCAAGAAACTGACAAGACTCCATGGATGGAAGGCTTATGACATATTGAAAAGATGGGTGGCTATATCGGTCATTGATTTTGTTTTGAAAACGTCAGAAATATTTATTTGTAAATTGAGTTGTTTATTACTCGCAGTTTAACAGATAAAATTAAAACACGGGAGATGGAAAAAAAAGAAGTAGTTTTCATTTAGTCACATAATTCTGCACACTAATACTTGCCCAATAAGTGTGCGCACATGAATATTCTCCTATGACAGCCAAAACCTCACTTTTACCTTCTTAAATATTCAGGTTTGAGGTTTAACAACATTTTGGATTGGCCAAGAGCACTGTAGTTTCCTAATAATGAAATTAATTCTCAAAAATACAAATTAATAGTTTTGCACACAGAGTGAACAGGCAAGCAACATGGGTTTGAATGGAATAAATCAAATTTTTTAAAAAACCCTTTTAAATTTTTTGCAAAAACCTTATTTTTTTGTTGTTAAGACTTTGTTTTATTTTTAAAAGACTTTATTTTGTAACCGACCTTTTCATTATTTTTAAAGGGCCTTAAAAAAATATAGAAATGTGTCCAAATAATTTTAATGTATTTAAACACCTATTAGAATTTTTTACTGGAAGTAGAGTGTCCCTTTTTTGTCCTTAAAAATTAGGCAGAGGCTGTCAGCAGCCTCTCAATTATTTTTTTTAATTTTGCCCCATTTTACTTACCTCCCCCTCCTCAGCTTCTCCTCAAGGACTCCAAAAACCAAAAGTCCCTGAGGCTTTCTGTGCAGTTTGCGCTCCCTGCATAGTGTAGGGAATGCAAATTGCACACTACAATGGGACTTGCGAACTTTACATGTGCAAGCCCCGTAGCGCCTGCGCGACTCCAATTCAAAGCCTGAGACTGATCACTAACATTACTCGTCTCAGAAACTGAGCATGCCGACGTCACTAGTAACAGTAGTAACAGGTAGCCAGGTAATTCAAATAATCCAGCTGCAGTTTGATGCTTGGTGAGGTGGGGCAAACTCCTCCACTTCTAACAGCTTTTATGCAAAAAAGAGGGGATCTTGGCCATTTAAAAAATATAAATGATGACAATGTGTAGAGCAGGGGTCTCAAACTCAAATTACCTGGAGGGCCACTGGACAAGGTTCCATGTCCCATGGGGGCTGCATGCAAAATTTCAAACTTTTTTGTTTTTATTAAAAACCGTTTATTCTTTTCATTTACAGCAAAAGGTCTTTTTATTTTTATGAACATCTTTTTGTATACCTGGTATTTTTCTGATGGGAATAAAATCTGTCAATGGTTTTAAAATGCGGTTTTATTCTGTAACAGACCTTTTCTGTCCCTCTCCATCCTTCTGTTCCTCAGTCCCTCTCAATGTGTCTCTCCATCCTTCTGTCCCTCAGTCACTCTGTGTGTTAGGATTATTTAAGGAGCTTTTGTAATTTGAAGTGTAACATTCCTGAGGAAGTGGTGTTAGCCACGAAACGCGTCGAATGTTAGTTTATTTTATTGTTTTATTAAACAGTGTTTATATTTCACTTATGCTCCGTTATCATTTATAACATAATTGGAATGGATGGGAGGACTGTCTGAACAATCCCAAAGTGCTTATGAAGTATCAGAGACCCGTGCATCCAGACACCTGTCGACGCTGACGAAGGCTGACTGGTTGGAAGGGTAACATCTTGATACATGATACGCTTGAAACCTTTTCGCGTCTAGTGAGTGCATCTTAAAGGGGCCTAAGCAAGACCTAGGAAGGCTGCAGCAAGAACGGAAAAATCATAGATATCCAAACACGTGATAGGAGTCTTTCCCTTCTATGACAAGTCAGAAACGAGGCAAGTTACCTGCAAGGTTCTCCTCTTGTTATCTTCTGTGTGGATCCACGCACGTAGCGTTAACTCGGTTATAAAGATCTGAGCAGCTTTGGCAAACAAAACTGGAGCTTCAGCACTGATCATCTTTGGTGCATTAAAGAAGAAAAAAGCAGCAGAAACAAAACATTTTAATAGTGGTGTATAAGAAGTGTGGAAAGTGAAACATATGCATTTCATCCAGATGTAAAACCTATGGCCACTTGCATTTTTGTAAGCGGAATAGAACATACAAAGATGAAAGTACTGCTGAAACCTGTAGCCAGTTGTAAGTGGGATCTATTATGAGTATTAGTTTAAATGGGATCCATTAGGTGAACGATGCACATGCCAACATAATGGCTACCCACAAAGCTTTCTATTCTTAAACCAAACATGCTGTGTATCAAAGGCAAAGCAAAACAAATCCTGAAAAGGCACTATTAAAGACGCTCACAAAACATCTTGCGTGTTCCACTTTGACTATTTTAAACTAATATTAGCAGTCACTCATACGCCAACACAGAGCAGGTAATACATTATGCATTCAACTTTGTCAAGAGAATATCTTACTGGGTCATTGCATGTGAAATTACATTCCAATAAAAAAGGTGGTTTTGAAATTGATGTTGCGTATTGCAGTTTAAAATTCACAGGATTGGTTCTACCCATGAAGCGTTTTGCAAAAAAACCAAAAACACAACAAACATATATATTCAGATAAGCAAAAGTGCACTTTCACAGCTCCTACAGGAACTGGAGAGATCACAATGGTTTAATTTTAAAACCCCTTTTATATGACCTTCAAAGCGGATTTTGTGACAGTGTTGAAGCTCACCAAGAATTTTACAAATGGTCTTTGACCACAGCAATACACTTTGCACCTATTTATGTCAAAGAAAAATTTTAGTCACCTTGTAGCACTCTGCTGAGTGCAATAGAACATGAAATAATTTAGAAAACATTTTCTGTAAATACATGAACCTTTTGTTTACAGTTTTTCTTTTTTAAACAGAACACCAAAGAAAAAAAAACTAATTGATAATTATGGAAAAAATGTTTTGTATCATTTCATGGGTAGAACCAGTCCAGTGACGTACAGCTGATAAGAACCATCTTGTTCGCCTCTTTCAACCACAATGTTTATCTCTTGTCCTTTATGATAGCTTTACAGTGTGACTTAAAAGTTGTTACAGGTAATAACCACAATACAAGCTCATACCTTGTATTCAGTATCCGGTCTTGCCAAGAGGGGATTTAGTCTTAATTTTGCAAGTGCCAAACTGGCTGTCCTAATGCTACCAAGTTTCACTAGGGGGAAGACCGATGACACAGAAAAAAGCCCACGTATTGCACCAGTTGTTTTACATGGAAATGTATCAGAATTGATATATATTATATATAAAAATTGTCAAGTGAGAAAATCTAAGTGACTATAACGAAGGCCAAATAGTGAAAGCTAGACAACCGAGTCAGAAACGTCAAAATGGCAACTCTTGTGGGGTTTTCCTGTCAATAGTACATACCAAAAGTGGCGCAAGGAAAGACCACCAGGGTACGGGTCAAGGGTGATCAATGCTTGTTGATGCATGTGGGCAGTGAAGACTAGTCTGTCTGGTCCGATCACACAGAAGAGCTACTGTAGCTCAAACTGCCGAAAAATCTACTGCTGGCCATAAGAGAAAGGTGTCAGACGACACTTGACATGTACCAAATACTAGGGATGCACCGATACCACTTTTTTAAGACCGAGTACGAGTACAGATACTTTTGTTCAAGTACTCACCGATACCAAGTACCGATACTTTTATTTTATGTCACGTGACGCTTTCCAATAAGAACAGACCTCATATAAAGCCCCCAGGTCTCATAGATATGCCCCCAGCCTGTGGATAATGCCCCCCAGCCCGTGGATAATGCCCCCCAGCCGTGGATATTGCCCCCCAGCTCATGGATATTGCCCCCCAGCTCGCGGATATTGCCCCCCAGCGGATATTGCCCCCCCAGCGGATATTGCCCCCCCAGCGGATATTGCCCCCCCCGCGGATATTGCCCCCCAGATCGTGGATTTGCCCCCCAGCTCGTGGATTTGCCCCCCAGCTCGTGGATAATGCCCCCCTCCTCGTGGATAATGCCCCCCTCCGCTCATACTTCCCTACCTTTAGCGACGCCGGGAAACTTCTCGCGAGCGCCCCTTGGAAGGTCTCCAGCCGCGACCACGTGGGACCATGTGATTGCGGCTGGGGTCCTTCCAACGAGCGCACGCGCGGAAACTTTCCCGGCATCGCTCAGGAAGGTAAGTATGAGCGGAGAGCAGCTGCAGGGCCTGTCCAAATGCTCTATCGGCATTCGGACAGGCCCTGCAGCTGCTCTCCTCACTTTGTTTATACTTACCTTCCTTAGCGACGCCGGGAAAGTTTCCGCGCGTGCGCTCGTTGGAAGGACCCCAGCCACAATCACATGGTCCCACGTGGGCGCGGCTGGGGACCTTCCAAGGAGCGCGCGCGCAAAGACTTTCCCGGCGGCGCCCAGGAAGGTAAGTATGAGACAATGCGGAGAGCAGCTGCAGGGCCTGTCCGAATGCCGATAAAGTATTCGGACAGCCGCCCCAGCCCCTCGGATGCCGGCAAGCCGGCTCAATGCCGGCTTCCGGTATCGGAAAAAAATATCGGGGGTACTGCACGAGTACCAAGTACTCCTGCAGTACCCGGTATCGGCACCGATATCGGTGCAACCCTACCAAATACCCAGAGGTCATATCCTAAAAGTAGTGGTGCGGAAACTCCAAGTTCCTGCACTACCACCACCTAGCACTTATCAGATTTGAAGGTGTGTGTATGTTACATGCTAGATGATAGGTTTGTGCATATATGTGGTTTGTGCATATATGTGGATTTTAATGAAAATAGATAACTCCTATATTTATTGTGACAAAACAGGAAAAAATATGATAGAACACCTGAATACAAGCTTTATAGTGTATGGGACCAAAGGGAACTCTGTTCCCTCTGCAAAAATAGCGCAAGAACAAAGTTCCCATAAATTCCCCCAAGACTTGACCCCTGCAAATAACTAGAGATTGTTGCATACCACGTACACCTCTTCAGGCAACGGAGTTCACAGATGTCAGGACGCTTTCAGCAGGATAATGCACTCTGCCACACTGCAAAAACTGTTTAAGTATGGTTTGAGGAACATGAAAATTACCCAGATTTTAATCTGAGCAAGCTTTCATGGGATGTACCAAAACCACAAATCCGATTCATGGGAGGCCCCATTTCACAACTTTCAGGACTTTAAGAATCTGCAGCTAATAACTTGGCGCCAGAAATCACATGACACATTCAGAGGTCTTACAGCATCCACACTTTAACATAACAAAGCTGTTTTGGCAGCATAAGGGGGACCTACACGATATTATGCAGGTTTATAAGAATTTATTTTAGTGTTGTAGATCAGTGTTTACACACTTATTGGAGGGGTTTTCTATTGCAGAAAACAAAAAGAAGAAAATAATAAAAAAAAAAAAACCCAGTGCGAACATGGAAAAATTTACCTTCACATCTTCATCAAGTTTCATAATTTTTTTAATGCGAGCCAGGGGAAGTTCCTGAACTCTAAAATCCTTCTGTGTGAAAAGGGGAGAGAAAGAGTTGGGGGGGTGGGGGAAAAGAGAGAGAGAGAGAGAGAAATAAGGGGGGGATTTTATGTGTTACTTAGTGTAGGCTCGACACATTTTTTCATTAGTCTATCATTCAACAGAATATGCATAATACTGTGAAACCATCACATCATACACGTTATACAAATAAAGTCTGAGCAAGATCATGAAAATAGATTTTGAAATAATCTGTGGGTGCCACCAACAAGCATAACTCTGACATCTCAGAGTTGTACATGAAACCATTGGCTCATCTAATACGTCTTAATCAGCCAACGTTGCCCTGCATGATTAGCTGAGCCACCACAAGTTCAACTCCGAGACAGAGCACAACATGGAGTTAGAAACATAGAAAAATGTCGGCAGATAAGAACCTTTCGGCCCATCTAGTCTGCCCAATTACATGGATACTTTACCTGGATTTATCTTTTGTTTAGGATAGCCTTATGCCTATCCCATGCTTGCTTAAATTCAATCACTGTTTTGGCCTCTACCACTTCTACTGGAAGACTGTTCCATGTATCCACCACCAGCTCAGTAAAATAATGCTTCCTGATGTTACTTTTAAACCTTTGCCCCTCTAATCTAAGACTATGTCCTCTTGTTTTGCTATTTTGTTTCCTTTTAAATATACTCCCTTCCTCTACCTTGTGGATTCCCTTTACGTATTTAAATGTTTCTATCATATCTCCTCTGTCTCGTCTTTTTTCCAAGCTGTACATGTTAAGATCATTAAGCCTTTCTTGGTAACTTTTCTCCTTCAAGCCGTACACCATTTTAGTAGCCCTTCTCTGAACTCTCTCTAAGATGTCTATATCCTTCTGGAGATACGGTCTCCAGTACTGCACACAGTACTCCAAGTGAGGTCTCACCAGTGCTCTGTACAGTGGCATGAGCACTTCCCTTTTCCTACTGCTAATACCTCTCCCTACACAACCAAGCATTCTGCTAGCATTTCCTGCTGCTCTATTACATTGACTACTTACCCTTAGATCCTCTGAAATAATGACCCCCTAAATCCCTTTCCTCAGATGTTGAGGTTAGGACTGTATCAAATATTCTATATTCAGCCCTTGGGTTTTTACGTCCCAGGTGCATTATCTTGCACTTATCCACATTAAAACTCAATTGCCACAACTCCGACCATTTTTTTAGTTTACCTAAATCATTTGTCATTTGGCTGATCCCTCCAGGAACGTCAACCCTGTTGCAAATTTTTGTGTCATCAGCAAAAAGACATACTTTTCCATTAATACCTTCTGCAATATCACTAATAAAAATATTAAAGAGAATGGGTCCAAGTACTGACCCCTGAGGTACCCCACTGGTAACAAGACCTTGCGCCGAATAAACTCCATTTACCACAACCCTCTGTTGCCTGTCACTCAGCCACTGCCTAATCCATTCAACAATATTGGAATCCAAGCTTAAAGATTGCAATTTATTGATAAGCCTTCTATGCGGAACAGTATCAAAAGCCTTACTGAAATCTAAATTTCTGAGTTTACTGACTAGGACCCAATGTTGTGTTCTTTTGCACTATTTTACCAAATGCTGAAATGTAAACTTTTATACAAATCTGTGGATGTCCTATAGGCCAGTGACTTCTGCCTGCTGGCATAAATCTTTCTCTATTAACAGTCTTCTAGAGAGGTCACCTAATACTACCAAGCATGGAATATTCACTATTACCAGCATGCTACCGTGCATGCACCAATATATGGGCATAGGCAGTAGAGAAGATCATTCCAAGTCGAATATAATTTTACACTCAAAACACATACATTGAAAATGTGTAAAACAAGAGTAGTTTTTATTTGTGTGCATATTTAAAGCTACAAAAAGTCCTCTGAAAACAGTCTATAAGCCAAAAATAAAAACAATTGAAGCAGAGAAGAAATCAACGGACTAAATAGCTCACAATCTGCAATTCTGCTGCAGGAAACAATTACTGTACAGTTGCAAGAAGAAGTATGTGAACCCTTTGGGATTACGTGGAGTTTTGCATGAATTGGTCATAAAATGTGCTCTGATCTTCATCTAAGTCACAACAATTTGAAAAACACCGTCTGCTTAAAATAATACAACCCAAACATTATGTTTTCATGTGTTTATTGAACATAATATGTAATATGTAAACATTCACAGTGCAGGGTGGAAAAAGTATGTGAATCCCTAGCCTAATGACTACTCCAAGAGCTAATTGGAGCCAGGAGTGAGCCAACCTTGAGTCCAATCAGTGTGATGTTATTGGATGTGTTGCTGAAAGCTGTCCTGCCCTTTAAAAACACACACCAGTTTTGGGTTTACTGGTTTCAAGAAGCACTGCCTGATGTGAACCATGCCTCGCAGAAAAGAGCTCTCAGAAGACCTACGGTCAAGAATTGTTGACTTGCATGAAGCTGGAAAGGGTTACAAAAGTATCTCCAAAAGCCTTGATGTTCATGTGTCCACGGTAAGACAGACGGTCTACAAATGGAGAAAGGTCAGCACTGTTGCTACTCTCCCTAGGCGTGGTCGTCCTGTAAAGATGACTGCAAGGGCATAGCGCAGAATGCTCAATGAGGTAAAGAAGAATCCTAGAGTGTCAGCTAAAGACTTACAGAAATCTCTGGCACATGCTAACATTTTTGTTGACACATCTACAATAAGGAAAACATTAAACAAGAATGGAGTACATGGGAGGACACCACGGAGGAAGCCATTGCTGTCCAAAAAGAATATTGCAGCACGTTTGAAGTTTGCAAAAGAGCATCTGGATGTTCCACAGCACTACTGGCAAAATATTCTGTGGACAGATGAAACCAAAATTGAGTTGTTTGGAAAAAACACACAACACACTGTGTGGAGAAAAAAAGGCACAGCACACCAACATCAAAACCTCATCCCCACTGTAAAACATGGCGGAGGGAGCATCATGGTTTGGGGCTGCTTTGCTGCCTCAGGGCCTGGACGGATTGTGGTCATTGATGGAAAAATGAATTCCAGAGTTTATCAAGACATTTTGCAGGAAAACGTTAGACGATCTGTCCGCCAACTGAAGCTCCGCAGAGGATGGGTGATGCAACAGGACAATGACCCAAAGAATAAAAGTAATTCAACAAAAGAATGGTTTCAACAAAACAAAACATGCCTTCTGGAGTGGCCCAGTCAAGAGTCCTGACCTCAACCCAATTGAAATGCTGTGGCATGACCTTAAGAGAGCGATTCACACCAGACATCCAGAATATTGCTACACTGAAACAGTTTTATAAAGTGGAATGGTCCAAAATTACTCCAGATCGTTGTGCAGGTCTGAGCTGCAACTACAGGAAACGTTTGGTTGAGGTTATTGCTGCCAAAGGAGGGTCAACCAGTTATTAAGTCCAAAGGTTCACATACTTTTTCCACCCTGCACTGTGAAGGTTTACATGTTCTGTTCAATAAAAACATGAAAACATATGTTTGTGTTGTGTTATTTTAAGCAGACTGTTTTTCAAATTGTTGTGACTTAGATGAAGATCAGAGCACATTTTATGACCAATTCATGCAAAACTCCACGTAATCCCAAAGGGTTCACATACTTTGTCTTGCAACTGTATGCGTACTTGGAGCTCAATCTAGTTCTATTCCTGCATCTCCACTATCAAAAAATTCTATATTAAACAGAAGATATTACCAGGTATTTAGCACAAGGTTACTGCAGATAATAATCTAGCATGAGCCTCTGCTGTGACCACGGTGCAAGTGAACACTCACCACTGTTAAGTTACGTATGTCTTCCATAACCCTAGGCCAGAACGACTGCAAGCTCTGCTGAGCATCACTGCTGGCATATGCTCCATCTGTTGACATGTTGAAATCTGGAAAGAGATTATAAATTTAGATTTTCATAAATCAAAAATTTGGGAACAGAAGAAAAAAGTGAAAAACACTAAGAGCTAAAGCTCTCATTAAAAGCAGTCTGGGCACATTGCAGACTGAGCCATGTGTTAGATCATACTATGTTACAGCAGCAGGTAACTTCCGTGACTGCTGGCTTATTCATCCTCAACAAGAAAGGCCTGCAGTTATCAATTGTGCAGCTCATGCATATCTGCAATGCACTACAGAACACTAACAAAGGAATCATTCAGAGAGCGAGCACCGGCTGCATGACATAGAAACTCAGCTAAACAAGCCTCTGATCGAAGAGTACCAGAACAGCCCATGCGGACAGGCTCCGGGTCCTACACGCCATCAACAAGCCTGTCACAGCCAGAAATGACAAAACGCTTTGATCCCAGCTTGGCCCTTTTTCATCTCATCACAGACAGATTTTATGTAATAGAACAAGGAGCGCAGGCACAAAGTGCAAATATACCCAATATAGAGGCATCTCTGCTTTCCAGACGACGCATCATTAACAAATTCTGAACAACACAAAACCGCAACCTTGCATCTAGAACAACAAAAGTGAAAATGTTAACAAAACCGAATTCTAAAGCTTCAGAACATAAAGGATCCTCCTAGTTACCACAACTAGGATTATATGGCTTGTTGAATATACATGTGATTATTCACTGGAGGTGAATTTGCGAACGATGCAGAATCTAGTAAATATAACACACACACACACACACACACACACACCTGTATCTTGGCCTAGGCCAACAAGGCCTAGGCCTAGGGCGGCAGTTTCCAGTGAGGTGCAAAAACTGCAGTTACTGTGTGTCAGTCTGGCCAGAGCCAAGGAATTCAGCAGTGGATTGTTAACCCTTTAAGAACCTAGGGTCTTTAAAGTCAATGCATTTATGACGGAACAGTTCAGTCATTCCTCCTTAAGGGTTAATAGGCAGCAGAGGCCTTGTTATCTTTTGTCTGGCTATCCATCATGAGTCTAACACCTCCTGGTGTCTCATTGCAGAGTCTGGTCAGCTTATTAACCCATTCAGTTAAATGGAGAGAGTTTTTCATTCTTGCTAAAAACATTCTTAAAACTCCATTAATGAAAAAACTTCTTTAAAAAAAGGGTTATAATTATTATCTTTGTAGTTCATAATGTAAGTTTTATATAATTGATTCGCATGTCCTTGCGAGGCATCGTTATGTCTCAGGCAAAGAAAGCAGGTTCTGATTCTTTATATTATTTGTTTAATCTTGTTACTGCCTCCCTGAGATTATGCATCGCTCTATGGGCTTCCAGGAGCGCCTTGTTGCTGTATTACTGAAAAAACAATAATTTTTTTTTTTTTTTTAACACAAAGGGTTATAAAATAAGGGGGAGAGGGCTATTAAACTAGATCTTAATACTCCACCTTATAACGGTTACAAGCATTTATAAAGCGCCAACAAATGCCTTAGCGCTGTACAATTGGAGAGACAGAATAACAAATATACATACATGTTACACACACACTGAACAGAAGGAGGAAGGACCCTGCTCAAAAGCTTACAATCTAAGAGGAGAGGGATGACACACTAGATGAGGCAACATAACAGAAGAGAAATCTATGAGGATCCATAACCCGTTCTTTAAAAATACTTCCAAATTGTATAGCCATTTTAAGAGTGGAAAAAATAGCTGTATACATGTCTCCTGCACTATCCGAAAACTGCTGTTTTCAAAACCTAATACTATAACCTATCGCCTAGTATCCTATTATATTAATATTACCATGGCATTAAATTCCACAGCTAATAGATATATAATAGGGATACTAGGCGATGTATGTGGGTCACCTGCACACAGGTATTTTTGCAAAAAGCTTAGTAAAAATGCAAAACTCTCGCACGGAGGGGGCCCTCATGGATTCTTGCACCGGGGCCCTGAGGTTTCTAGTTACGCCTCTGCTATAAAAGCAAGTCTTCACTGGCTGCTGGCATACTGCACTACTTGCCCAACGATGGCAAAGCTGCTAGGGGAGAGACAAAGTTTCTTGCTGGCCCTGCAGAGGTGCCAGGGCTCAGTGAGGGCAGGCTGGCTTCGATGAGCCGCAATCACTGCCTGACACCACGCCCCTGTCAGCTGACATCTGCCAGGGAGGAGCCGACTGCCCACGCACAGTAATGACAGGCTATGGACTCAGGAAGCAGGGACCCCAGAGATACTGCTGGCCTCCAGCCCCTCCCAGTATGCCCAGCCAGCCTCTATGGCCCATCTATTACACTGCCACCAGATGATGCCACCTGACAGTCATTCCGCAGCATCCTGATCTGACAAGAGGTGCCTCCTTTAATGTTTAAGCTGAGGGCATTTCTTCTAAGTGGTGAGTGACTAACACACATCACACACACCCTCCATATATACTGTCACCATACTGCTTCCCTCCATATACTGTCACCATACTGCCTCCCTCCATATACTGTCACCATACTGCCTCCCTCCATATACTGTCACCATACTGCCTCCCTCCATATACTGTCACCATACTGCCTCCTCCATATACTGTCACCATACTGCCTCCCTCCATATACTGTCACCATACTGCCTCCCTCCATATACTGTCACCATACTGCCTCCCTCCATATACTGTCACCATACTGCCTCCCTCCATATACTGTCACCATACTGCCTCCCTCCATATACTGTCACCATACTGCCTCCCTCCATATACTGTCACCATACTGCCTCCGTCCTTATACGTCACCATACTGCCTCCGTCCTTATACGTCACCATACTGCCTCCCTCCATATACGTCACCATACTGCCTCCGTCCTTATACGTCACCATACTGCCTCCGTCCTTATACGTCACCATACTGCCTCCGTCCTTATACGTCACCATACTGCCTCCGTCCTTATACGTCACCATACTGCCTCCGTCCTTATACGTCACCATACTGCCTCCGTCCTTATACGTCACCATACTGCCTCCGTCCTTATACGTCACCATACTGCCTCCGTCCTTATACGTCACCATACTGCCTCCGTCCTTATACGTCACCATACTGCCTCCGTCCTTATACGTCACCATACTGCCTCCGTCCTTATACGTCACCATACTGCCTCCGTCCTTATACGTCACCATACTGCCTCCGTCCTTATACGTCACCATACTGCCTCCGTCCTTATACGTCACCATACTGCCTCCGTCCTTATACGTCACCATACTGCCTCCGTCCTTATACGTCACCATACTGCCTCCGTCCTTATACGTCACCATACTGCCTCCGTCCTTATACGTCACCATACTGCCTCCGTCCTTATACGTCACCATACTGCCTCCGTCCTTATACGTCACCATACTGCCTCCGTCCTTATACGTCACCATACTGCCTCCGTCCTTATACGTCACCATACTGCCTCCGTCCTTATACGTCACCATACTGCCTCCGTCCTTATACGTCACCATACTGCCTCCGTCCTTATACGTCACCATACTGCCTCCGTCCTTATACGTCACCATACTGCCTCCGTCCTTATACGTCACCATACTGCCTCCGTCCTTATACTGTCACCATACTGCTTCCGTCCATATACTGTCACCATACTGCTTCCGTCCATATATACTGTCACCATACTGCCTCTATATACTGTCACCATACTGCCTCTATATACTGTCACCAATACATGTCATGTAGTCCTGATTTAATCATTCCTTTTTATTTTTCAACTAAAAATTTAAATATAATAATTTTGGTGATATCAGTGGTGCTTTTTATTCAGTTTTAGTTAAACTTTATGTATCCTATACACTATGGGCAGCCCCAATTTTGACAGCAAATCTCTGTCTCTGTTTTGCCCTAATCTCCCTCTTTTTAGAGGCTCCTCCATATAATGGGTTTGGGTTGTCTTTAAGGAATCCTCTGTAGGTTGTTTCTGGATGTCTTTAGACCCTCCTCCATATTCGGGGTGTGTTGAGGTTTATAGGTGCTCCTCCATATGTGTGTGCGTTTCTCTGCCAATGAGTTATGCGATATCTTTTACTATTCTAGTTGTTTTTTTGCGGTTTCACTTAATATGTGTAACACAGACGAAAGTGAATCCCAGACTCCTTGTATTGTGTCCTCTGTGTGTATAATGTGTGTAATGCAGTAAGTGTCCTTAGGCAAGACACCTAACGGTACATACTCGCCACCCAGGACACACTTGAAAACGAGATAAATCTCAAGGTATCCTTCCTGGTAAAATACTTTCTCAAAAAAAAAAAAAAAAAATATTGATAAATCCCAGACTCCCTGTATTGTGTCTATGTGTATTATTATGTAGAATACAGAAGTCATCTGTAAATTTGGAGGGGACCCAGAAGTTTCCCAAACTTGTTGGCAGGCCTCGCCATGCAGCCTGTACTGCACTAAGTTGATGATGGCCACTGCATTATAGCAACAGCCATCTTTAAAACCAGAAAGTGTCTGGCCGTTTAAACAGGAGGTATGGCCTTGAAAGGAAGGAGTGTGTCCAATTTAATTTAGGGGTGCACGAGTTTAGTCAGGCCTAGGGCAGCACAACATCTAAATACACCACTGACCCAACCACCCCACTATTATGTCCTAAAATGTGCAAAATCACCATCACCTCGCCCTTGACCCTATTTCCCTCTTGCCAGTTACAGGAAGCAGTTGAGGAAAATGTGTATATGTGCATTGCGGAAGGACACTAGGAACTATTTGTTCCCTGTCTGCTATGGCTTGTGGCCAGAGAATGCAGCGGATTGCATGGCCTTCTGCACAGCACCAGAGGCGAGTTTGGATTTTATTCGGGGGGGGGGGGTTATAGTGAATATTGTTCTTTGAGAAACACCAACTCCAGAATAGAAAGTGATCAAGGAATAGATAGTTCTTCTACCCCCAAATGCAAATCAATGCCTCCTATACAATCTACAGGAGAAGTTAATTGGCAGTATGGAGGTGTTATGACGAAGCTTGAATAAAAGTTAAATTATCGTCTGGAGTTGCTATTCTAACTACAAGAGTGGAATAGGACACTTTGTGTATTGAATAATCCATATACTATTTTACAGCACTACAAACTTAGTCTACTCTGCTGCGCCCCCCCCCCCAAATATTTACCATTAGGTATTCCTACGCAGTTCTTATGTACAAATTACGATACATAGGGAGGGGATGCCAGATATCCCACACACTATGCAGGGCGGTGTAAAGGATAACAAACAAGTACGTGTACCAATAGCTGTAGTCACACATACAGCAGCTGGCTAGGAAACGGAAGAGAACATACAAGAATACCACAGAATAAAAATGTAACGGTTTAAAAGAATATTTTGAAGTGCCAGGGTGAAAAAAACACTTTGCCTAAAACAGGGCTCGACAAATCCCAGAAGCCAGATCGCCCAGGCGACTAGAAATTTTGCGTCCTGGCTCCTGGGCTTTTGTAAACCCATTCAATGTAGGCTCCAAGCATGAAAAATTGTCCGGGCAGCTACTTTATTGTAAAATCTAACGACAAACTAAAAGAAAAAAAACCTTTAGCTCTGCAGCAGAACTAAAGTTTCTCTTCACATTGCGGCACCTCTGTGTATTCTCCGCCCCCTTCCACAGTAGATCCGCTGCTGCAGTGAAGATTCTCTTACACGCCCCTGTATAAAATGGCTTGTGTATTAAAAGTTTACATTTTTTATATATTTGTTCTTCAAAAGCACAGCACCCCTTCTCTTATTTAACCCTGATGTGTATCTTTACAGAAGCACAACACAGGTTTACACACCATTATGCCACTCTGCTTTTTCCCCGTTAACCTTCTTAGGCTCCTTGAGAACGTTGTACATGTAAATCTGTAATAGCAGTGAGGGACAGGTAGAGACTGGAGATGATCACTCCGTACCATTAAAAAAAAACAAAAAAACTGTCTCTTATCTTTTTTTAGCTGGCTCCTAGATTCCAAGCAAATTTGTCAAGCCCTGGCTTAACTATTAGGTTTTTAACTACCAGGACTTCATATTGCCCTGTTCATCATTCCATATAGGCTTGTGATATATTTGTATGGAAGGCTACACATCCACTGAACAGGTTTGCACTTCGTATCAGACACTTGAGGTTTTCAGATGAGGTGTATATAATATCACAATTAGATGGATTTTAACTCTCCCCCCCACACACACAGCTGTAGTAGGAGTGGCAGTAATTAACCCTTTGATGTCTGTTGGCGATATGGGGAACCTCCTTGGGAATAAATGCTCGAGATTAGTCCTGAAAAAAGCAAAAAATAAGGCTGCAGAGAACATGTGATATCAGCAGCGAATCACGGAGATTTTAAGGCATATCCCAGAATGCAGCTGTTTTGAAGAATGGTTTCAAATGAATCGTTCCAACACAGGGGGTTGAATCCATTTATTTATTTTTTTAAACCAAAAAATATGCTAGGCAGATTGAAAGACAAACATGAAGTGAATGAAAATAGGTGATGGTCATGATGTCCTGGGGACAATTTCACTTTAACAGTAATGGAAAATGTAATCAGGATTGCAAAACATTTGCTGAGCTATGTGTATATGTTCTGTTTTTTTCCCCCCAAGCAGCAACATCAGGTCACGTGTGAGAAATACCATGCAATACTCTTAAGAGGAATCATTTTGAGATCTAGGAAGCAAAAAAAAAAAATCTATGTAAATTAGGAAGTGTAGTTTTAAAACATCTGGATGGCCAATGATACTAACCCCTATTTTAAGGCTTACAATTTAAAAAAAAAAAAAAAAAAAAAAAACACCACAGTAGAATGCAGTTTAACCCCACCACGGGTGATCTTTGTGACAGCCAATCACAGATCATTGTACGGTGGAGCAGTCTGACTTGCATTTTACAATGTGCTGCAAAGGAATGGAAGCTTAGACCAGGGATGTCAAACTCCAGCCCCCAGATGTCTCTGAACTAAAACTCCCATGATTCTCTTGTCATCTATTGTACAGATACTGTGTTCCTGTGCTAGCTACAGATAACACCACCATCCCGCATACACAAATTTTTCAATTTGCATTTTATGTGCAAAACCTGTACTATATGTTGGCGCTACACAAAATCATCCTATAGCATGCTGCAGACTCTGTACCACCTTGGACGAAGTGTCAGCTACAGACTACTCGTGAGGGCAAGAGTTCTCAGTTTCTAAAAATAGAGGGCATGTTCTTTTAAAGCATTAACAAAACCTTTAAACCGCTACAGACACGTGCCAAATACACTTGAATCAGATGGCAAGCAGCTAAATTTGTCTCCCTCTGCGCGCTTTGTATTCTATACTTTAAAAGCAGCGAGGAGACGATTGGGAGAGCGCTGCAAATTAAATTAGTTGTGCTTGTTGTGGCTGAGTGAGAGAAAACCGGCAATCACAGTCATGAATTCAGCTCAACAGATTCCTAGTTAGGTTAAGCATCAGTGGCAATGTTTGCAGAGCCAAAAGCTCAAAAACCATCACAGAAACAATGTGTGCGGCGCAGGTCTATAATGCTACGCTTTCAGAGGTATACAGACATCTTCGTACTGTATTTAAAATCTCACGAGGTCTGGCTGTTTTCTAGAGACAAGAATATAATCTTCCTACCCTTCCTCAAAATACTGTGCTCAACCCCGTGACCACTAAACATTATTGAACTGCAAATCATACGGGCAGGAAGCCTCTGTCATTATAAAGTGTACATCACTCATGTACATATTCAGTGCTGTGTACCCTATTAACTGCAACATTTAACCCCTTAAGGACGGGAGTAATTTTACAACTTTGGCGCTCTTTCGGAAGTGAAGTTTGCTGAAGTTTTTGCGCATCATGTTTAAACGCGGTTTTAAGTCACATATTATTATACCACCCAGACAAATTATATATCGTTCTTTCCGGCAGACTCGGAAGATTAATAATATATCATAATTATATATAAACGTCATGTTCTGCCAGAATGCTATAACAAAAAATGTAAAAAATTGTGAATTTTCAATAAAATTTCAATCATCCACAGTGTATAAAGTGGTTTTTTTTTTTTCACATTTTATTATCCGATCCTTTGCGGTTATATTCTATGGGGTAGACTTGGGAACCCCCTTTTTTTTTTTTTGGGTGGGGGGGAAATTACGTGATTTTAGCTAAACCCACCAAAAAAAAAAATCATTGGTGAAGCATCATTGTTCACATTATAATTGAAATGTGAACAATAATGCTGCATCAAAAAAAAGCACGTTTTTATCTTTTAATTAAATAAAAGTGTATAAAAATAAAAAAAAAAACTTAACTTTTTTCATTATCATGTTTGATATCGTTGGAAAGGCCATGCTCAGACCTTTCCATCGATATCAGGCATGACCTCCTAGCTGCCACCGATCAGGAGATAAAGGGGTTCAAAGAACCCCCCTATCTCCTGCAAGGGATTTCCATAGGAAATCCCTTTGCAGCTAGGGGCTTCCCTAGTTAACTGACATCATCGCGCATGGCGCGATGAGTCCGTTGACGCGGGGGGGACCCAGAGGTGGGGGCTGCCATCCAAGATGGCAGCCCCCACCGGAAATATGCCGCGATCGGGCACAAATTAGTGCCCGGTCGTGACCTGGCAACTCATGGGTTAACCCCCATACAATCGCTGGAAAGGTCAGGCTGTGACCGTTCCAGCGATGCTGGCCACAGCCTTGTAGCCCCCGGCGCTTCCCCTGCTCCGGCGGGGGGGGGGCCTGAAACTGACATCGCGCCCCCGGCGCGATGACGTCAGTGCGCCGGAGGAAGAAACCCTGCCGATCTGACTCCGTGGGACTCAGATCAGCGAGGGAGCCGCCGGAGGAGGCGAGTATCTCCCGGGGGGGGGGGCTGAAAACGCCGAGGACGTACATTTTACGTCCTGCGGCGCCAAAGCCCGCCTAATGCAGGGCGTAAATGTACGTCCTGCGGCGTTAAGGGGTTAAAAACCATCAGACACACAGGCAACCACTAGAACGCCTCTGGTACCATTAATAATAATAAAAAAAATATCCCATAACCTCCGTCACTGCCCAGGGAGGAGTGCAAGGCTAGTGTCAGACGAGCACATTGTGTAAGGAATGTGCGTCCGTGCTAAACGGACGGACGTACTTCCTGACTGACAAGGTAGTGGCCACAGTCTTTTTTTTTCACTGACGTTATTTTTG
The DNA here is from genome assembly GCA_009667805.1 of Leptobrachium leishanense. Taxonomy (NCBI): domain Eukaryota; kingdom Metazoa; phylum Chordata; class Amphibia; order Anura; family Megophryidae; genus Leptobrachium; species Leptobrachium leishanense. The sequence goes on along the minus strand of CM019064.1, from coordinate 238,057,363 downwards.
ACTGATGTAGAAGGGAAAATAAATAAAAATGCAAAACCATTTTGTACGTCAAAAATGCTGGACGTATAAATGCAGTCCGTCTGACCTCGTTCACTCACACACAAAGCTATGCGGACGTCCGTTCTAGCATTTTTACGTTCTTGCCTAACTTGCGTCCGCTTGCCGCGTCCGTTGTGCGTCCGCACTTCTGTGCGGACGTACTTCGTGTGTGTGTGGTCTCTTGATCATAATTGTATGCTACCACAGACGTTAAAATGTGCGGCAACGCGGACGTGAACACTGCGCTCGTCTGACCCGAGCCTTAGGAGTAAGAAAATAGATCTGTGCTCCCTTATGCAGTCAATTTAAAATGTCTCGTCAAGGTCCAACAAATCCAGGTTCAGCTCATATACATACGCTGGGCCCTGAACAGTACTAATAAGGTAGGGGAGGTGATGAGCCGGACAGCTTGTACCCCCCCCCCCATAAAGTGACGGCTACATACTTATAGCTACCAGAACCTTACAGAGTAATTCACTAAATGCTGATGCTCACCACGGCTTCGACTACGATGCACATCAGCTGTTCAGCGAAGCAATATACATTGCTGAGAAACCGTACCACTGTTATTCTTCCGTAAGTAAAAAGTGTGGCTGTTCTCAAAAACAACACTGGACAACTTCAACGGAATCACCTGACTGAAAACCCCTTTGAAACTTATGCCAAGAACTAAGCAGGACAACTATAAACAAAAAACTACGATAGTTCCCTAAATAGTGAATTTACCACATGCAAATTCTTTCTCCAATGTAGTTCCAAAATAACCATTATCATATTGTCAGTGAGAGATCATTGGTCAGTGAATAACCACTTGTCGTTTTCAAATCAGAATACAGGCTACACCTTTAGAATAGTCTTCGTGCACAGTGGAACTGGCTTATAAGAGGTTGGTTATTCCAGGCTGCTGTAGACAAATCTAAAAGTTGATTTGTTTCATCATATAATGGCTCTCAGATCTATAAATACACACAGCTCCTACTTCCACTCCTTTATTACATACTTCAACAGTGTACTGTACCACACTGGCCAAACTGTTTTTACCAAGACAATTTACAGTAGAATTCTGAGTAGCTCTCAAAAGATTGGCTATTGTTCACTTTTGATGACATGCCAATAGAGGTACAGCTGTGAATGGAGGAGCTGTCCTACAGGACAGTCATGTGCTCACTCCAGGAACTTAAATGATTCAGGACGCCAACGTCACAGTTGAGGGTAGGGCTGCAACTAAACATTTTCACAAAGCGATAAAAAAGAAGGTTTTAGTTTGTGAAATGTATGAGGAATACAATCACTAACACCTCAACACGTGTACACACAAAATAATATTGCCCACATTAGGGCTGAAAGAACTAATCGATAATGGAAATAGTTGACAACTAATTTAATCATCGATTAATCATCCTGTGTACAGCACACACTGTTTAGAGTCAGACTGATTTAAAAGTAAATAACCTCAGCTTCGGAGCTGATTAGAGAAGACGCCACTGCTTTACCAGGTATGATTTAGTTCTAGGGTTATGTTAGACACAACAGTTTGTTTTTATTCCATTTACAACAGTAGCAGAACTAGAACACAAACAATAGGATACTGCCACTGGGAGAAGGAGCTTGTATGCCTGTTTTTAATCCTTACTTGAAGCTGGAGTCCTGTGCAACCGCCCCACCCTCCCTGCCACACCCTCTTTGGTCGGGAACTGGCATTCCCTCTCTTTGGTCTGGTCCCTTTCCCCAAACTCACTCCCACACTCAGATCTGGTCTTTTGTCCATACCCACTCCCTCTCGCACTCAGGTCAAATCACTTGAGCAAAGTCACTCCCTTCCACCTTCAGCCCCCCCTTCCACTCAGTTTTTTCACGAAAATAATTAAAAGGGACACTACGCACCCTGACCACTTTAGCTTATTAACCCTGAATTCATGCTGACATCATCTATGACCAAGTGCTTGTAGCCGTGTTAATTTGAGAAAGCAAACACGGGCTTAAGCTGCGCATGCAGCATCAACCCATCCCTCTGACCAAGCACTCCCATACCTTGTGAGAAAAAGTACGCAAGATACGCAATTTGCATATGTACGTACGAAAGTTACGTACAGTATGCAAATTGCTTATGAAAAAAGGGAGGGGTTGTGGTTATTTTACATAAAATTCCGTTTAAGTAAACAAATATTTTTCTTTTTTATCCGATGAATCGAAATAATCGGCCAACTAATCGATGCGAATAATCGTTAGTTGCAGCCCTAGCCCACATAGATACATGTAATACAGAATAAAGAAAAAGCACAATTGCGCAATATCAAGACACAATAGAGTCGACTAGGGATGCACCGATACCACTTTTTTTAAGACCGAGTACGAGTACCGATACTTTAATGTCATGTGACGCTTTCCAATAAGAACAGACCTCATATAAAAATGCCCCCAGCTCACATGTATATTTCCCCCGAGAAATATTATAAATATATATATATATATATATATATATATATATATATATTATATATATATATATATATATATATATATATATATATATATTTCACAGAATGCCCCCAGCTCACATGGACTTGCCCCCCAGCTCACATGGACTTGCCCCCCAGCTCGAAAAGCACGTGGTCAGCGTTCCCCTCCGGCGCGACGCGATACTCACCCATCCTGAAGGTCCGGTCGCTTGGCAGTGATGCGATCACGTGGCTGCTGGGCGCATCTGTGACGCTGCCTCCAGCCGAGAGGCAGCGTCACAGGAGTGCCCAGTGGCCGCATCACTGCCAAGCAACCGGACCTCCAGGATGGGAGAGTATGTGGCGCACCAGAGGGGAACGCTGGCCGTGTGCTTTTCATGCACGCGGCCAGCTTCCCCAGCCCCGCGGATACCGGCAAGCCGGCCCAGCGCCAGCTTCTGGTATCGGCGGGGTGTATCGGACTGTTTGCACGAGTAACAAGTACTCGTGCAAACTGCAATATCGGCCCCGATATTAGTCGACCCTAGAGATATACCGATACTATCTAAAAATGGACAAATGGCCACTAACGTGGGTCAGAGCCTGGATATTTTAAGGCTCAGTATATCAGCACTGGGTCCCTTCAGGAATGACCCCGTCCGCTACCGTTTATGGCAACCCACATACGGATAAAAGTAGGGTTGTATCGGTGCCGATACCGGGTACTGCAGGAGTACTTGGTTCTCGGGAAAATATACCGGGTACTGCAGGAATACTTGGTACTCGTACAGTACCCCCAATATTTTCCCCGATACCAGAAGCTGGCACTGAGCCGGTTTGCCGGCATCCGAGGGGCTCGGTCGGCTGTCCGAATGCTCTATCGACATTCGGACAGGCCCTGCAGCTGCTCTCCGATGACACTTACCTTCCTGGGCGACGCCGGGAAAGTCTCCACGCGTGCGCTCGTTGGAAGGCCCCCAGCCGCGACCACGTGGGACCATGTGATCGTGGCTGGGGGCCTTCCAACGAGCGCACGTGCAGAAACTTTCCGGCGTCGCCAGGAAGGTAAGTATGAACACCGTGAGCAGCTGCAGGGCCTGTCCTGAATAGAGCATTCGGACAGGCACCTAGAGCTCTCCGCGATGATACTTACCTTCCTGGGCGATGCCGGGAAAGTTTCTGCGCGTGCGCTCGTTGGAAGGCCCCCAGCCGCGATCACATGGTCCCACGTGGTCGCGGCTGGGGGCTTTCCAACGAGCGCACGGGCGGAGACTTTCCCGGCGTCGCCCAGGAAGGTAAGTATAATTGCGGAGAGTGCCAGGTGAGCTGGGGGGGGGGGGGGAATCCATGAGCTGGGGCAAATCCATGTACGAGCTGGGGCATATCCCATGAGCGAGCTGGGGCATATCCCATGAGCGAGCTGGGGCATATCCCATGAGCGAGCTGGGGCATATCCCATGAGCGAGCTGGGGCATATCCCATGAGCGAGCTGGGGCATATCCCATGAGCGAGCTGGGGCATATCCCATGAGCGAGCTGGGGCATATCCCATGAGCGAGCTGGGGCAGTATGAATATATATATATCTTGGGGGGATATATACATGTGAGCTGGGGGCATTTTTATATGGTCTGTTCTTATTGGAAAGCGTCACATGACATTAAAGAAAAGTATCGGTACTCGTACTTAAAAAAGTGGTATCGGTGCATCCCTAGATAAAAGCATAAAAAGGCCATAGCGTAATTCAATTAAATGAGATGAACTTCAACTGTGCAGTCAGATAGTCATGAACTCACGTGTTCCAGAGCCTGTGGTAGGGTCACTGGCTTGGAATAAGAGCTTCTGGTATAAATATAGGATAGGGTATACCAATCCCACTTTTTCCCAAGGAGATGAAACTTCTCAAATAGGGTAAAAATGGATGCTTTTGATCAACAAACAAAACCAATACGCGTTTTGCAGCACTACAGCTTCATCAGTTGGTATATTTTAAATGGAGGACACCTAGTTTATATGGAGCCCATATTACCAGAGTCCCAGGTGTTTAAGATGAAGTATCTTCCTCTCCATGTGTGGAGAATAGACTTCCGGCGTCTTCCCTTAGTCGCTCCCTGTTTACGTCAGAGTCCAAGGCTCACAATCCGGCATACTCGTGCATGCGCTAAAGTGTAATGTTGTGATACTCCAATTGGAAGATGGCGCCCGTTGTACAGGGAGAAGGAGAACGTCACCCAAGTGCCAGGAGTTATCGCTCCACATCCATTGTTTGGGGGCTACTCCAATCTATAATGGAACGGGGCAAATATGCGCCCATATAGACGCACATATCCCCATATACAGTTGTGTTCAAAATTATTCAACCCCCACTGAAATTGAGTGTTTTGGCCAGTTTGACATTGATTTTGATCATTCAGTCATCTTGCTTACAATTAAATCAAAGCGGCACGTGTAGGTCAGACAAATATAACATAACATTTATAATGAAATAACCACAAACGTCTTTTCTGTGCTCACATCATTATCAGTTTTATTCAACCCCAAGTGACATTCAATCTTAGTACTTAGTACAACATCCTTTTACAGTTATAACAGCTTTTAAACGTGAAGCATAGCTTGACACAAGTGTCTTGCAGCGATCTACGGGTATCTTCGCCCATTCGTCATGGGCAAAAGCCTCCAGTTCAGTCACATTCTTAGGCTTGCGCACTGCAACTGCTTTCTTTAAGTCCCACCAGAGGTTCTCAATCGGATTTAAGTCAGGTGACTGCGATGGCCACTCCAAAATGTTGCAGCCTTTAATCTGCAACCATGCTCTAGTGGACTTGGAGGTATGCTTGGGATCATTGTCCTGTTGAAAGGTCCAACGTCTCCCAAGCCTCAGGTTTGTGACGGACTGCATCACATTGTCATCCAATATCTCCTGGTACTGAAGAGAATTCATGGTACCTTGCACACGCTGAAGCTTCCTTGTACCTGCAGAAGCAAAACAGCCCCAAAGCATGATTGACCCCCCGCCATGCTTAGTAGGCAAGGTGTTCTTTTCTTCATAGGCCATGTTCTTCCTCCTCCAAACATAGCGTTGATCCATGGGCCCAAACAGTTCTAATTGTGTTTCATCAGTCCACAGAACACTATCCCAAACTTCTGTGGTTTGTCCACATGACTTTTGGCATACTGCAGTCGACTCTTCTTATTCTTCGGAGACAGCAAGGGGGTGCGCCTGGGAGTTCTGGCATGGAGGCCTTCATTACGCAGTGTGCGCCGTATTGTCTGAGCTGAAACTTCAGTACCCACATCTGACAAATCTTTTCTCAGTTCCTCAGCAGTCACACGGTGACTTTTCTCCACTCTACGCTTCAGGTAGCGCACAGTCGAAGTCAGCATCTTTTTGCCACGACCAGGTAGCGTTTCAACAGTGCCCTTTGCCTTGAATTTGCGAATGATGATTCCTATGGACTCTCTTGGTATGTTTAACATCTTTGCAATCTTCTTCTAGCCATTGCCCTTCCTGTGAAGAGTAATCACCTCTTCTCTTGTCTTCCTGGACCATTCTCTTGACTTCACCATGTTTGTAACCACACCAGTAAATGTCTAGAAGGAGCTGAGTATCACAGTCATTTTAAAGCTGCCTAATTGGAGCTTATTATGCTTTATTGCTGCTCCGTGACATCCACAGGTGTTTTCAATACCTGATTGAAAACACTTGAATGAACCTCTGTTCTTCAGAGTGGTAGTCTTTAAGGGGTTGAATAATTGTGTCAATGAAGAATTCACAAAAGAAACATTTACTACTGTATTACAAAACCAATTGATGTCATTTTAGTTGCATATGGTTCTTTAAAAAGTCCTTGTAGGATTTCATTCTGAATACAATTACAAATGTACACTAAATTCCCTAAAACCCTTTACAGCATTGGGGGTTGAATAATTTTGAACACAACTGTACATCCAGATATTACAGGCTGATATTTCGAACCTATTGGTAATATATCTCACATTCACCAAATAGGGATCAATTTGGTCTGAGTGATTGATGTGTGCGCAGCTTATGCCCATGTCTGCTTTCTCCCCAAACAAACGCTGCTAAAAGCACTTTGACATACATGATGTCAGCATGCAAAACAGGATGAGAAGAGGGAGCACTCCAAGCAGCCTGACCATGTTAATAAGCTAGAGCTAAGCTGTCAGGGTGTGTAGAGAGTCCCTTTAAAATAATTTCATGAACAAAACTGAGCGAGAGGAGGGTCCGGAGGTGGAAGGGAATGAGTTTGGGCAAGGAACTTGACCCAAGTGTGAGAGGGAGTGGGTTTGGGCAAAAGACTGGATCTGTGGGAGGGAGTTTGGAGGATGGGACAGGACAAAAAAGGAGGGAATGGCAGCTCCAGACCAAAGAAGGGGTGGCAGGAAGGGTGGGGTGGTGGCACAGGACTACAGCTTCAAGTATTGAAGAAACACTGGTGGTACAGCTCCTCCACCTAGTGACAGCACCCAGGGTCTGTGCTATAGTACTGCTACTGGTGTAAACTAAAATAAAACAATCTGTTTATGTTTGACATTAAATCGGTCTGATTTGGTTCTAGAGTTAAGTAACCCGCACGTCTTCTCCAAATCAGCTCCAAAGCAGAATCTGAGGGTATTAAAATGTAACTCAGTCTGGATCTAAACAGTGGGTGCTGTACACATGGATTATGAAAATAGAAAAAAAAAAAAAAATCAACTAGTTAGGCTGGCGTGAGACAAGCGCACTATGTGCGCACGTACTGACGTGCCTGCTGGCGTCCATCGCAGCATTGAGACGCTGCGACGGGGCCAGCCGAATTGCGCACACAGCAGCAGCTGTGCTGTGTACGTTCAGCAGCCGTCTCTGTCAAAGCGCTAGGACGCATGTTGACGGAGCTGCAAAGCGCCTTGCAGCGCTAAGCGCACTAAGTGTGCACAGCGAGGTGGCCAGACGGGCGTCGAGTGGAAGGAATTCCACTCACGGATGTTCCTTCAGCTTTTCAAATACACTCGTCTGACGCCAGCCTTAAAAATTGATTTAATGAAAATAATTGATAACTATTTTCATTGATCAATCACTTGTTTCAGCCCTACTCCATACCCAGGAAACATGAGCTGATGGATCCCTGAGCTAACGTTCTAGAAAAAAACCCGGCAATTTTAGGTTTGTTTTGCAGAGCGGAAGAAACGTCCGTGAGAGTAGACATTCCTTCCACTGACGCCCGTCTGGCCAACTCGCTGAGCGCAGTAAGGCTCGATCCTCCTATGGAGGATCACGCTTTGCTGCCCCGTCGAGCACGCTTCGACGGGGAGGCTTTCAGCACGGCCGCTGTTGCATGCGCAATCTGTGCACGCGCTACAGCGTGTGGTCAGCCCCAAAGCGTCACAACGCTGCAACGGACACCGGGAGGCATGTCAGTACGGGCGCACATAGATGGGACTCCAAGCAGTGCGATCACTCGGATAAGATTAAAAAAGGTCACAATGTGTAGAGAGGGTGTGTTAAACGCATTTGTCACGGATGGTCTAATTGTCTGACAAAGTAGGAATGGAGGGCTTAATGTATAGAATCTATAAAAAATAAAAAACATACATAAACAAAATGCCATAAATGTTAAAGATTCCCCTCACATGCTCACACACGAGGGATTATTCACTTGAAAGGTTTATTTTATGTTGCCGATATCTTACATGTACTTTGGTTTTGGTTTTCTCTCGTATATGAACCCAAGAGCTTTGTGAAAAAGTGAAAATACTTCTACCTAGTTTGTGGATGCATACTTTCTCCAGACAAGCATGCCCCAACAGGCTTACTAATGAGGGTGCCATGTATGAGGGCATGCACACGTTTACCCAGTCTGACTATTCATTCAACAAATGACAACACTCGTCTCTTCATGTTGGGACATTCATACCATTCAAAAGATACAGAACATCTTGCACAACAAAAAAATTATATTGGTTCTGGACTGCCTTTACAGATAAGCCAAGAGATGCTAGGATGTCTGAAATATTTGTATTATGAAGACAAGGGAAGACAAAACAATTTGTAATTTTCCTCCACTGGTTTTTGAAAGAGCATCTTTAGTAATGCAAGCCCAGTTCATCCAATTCCACACAAGGCGTCCCGTTCCACACAAGGCGTCCCGTCTCTTAGGAGAGGCTCCCTGCTATCCTCCTGTGAGAAAGAACAAACACAAGGGCACATCTAGCTTTATGGAAAAGCAAAAGCTTTATCAGATAAAGCAGAAAGTGTTACAATGGTTTTACTTTATGGGTTCCATTCTACCCTCATAAATCATGTGTGATTTGATTGCCTCACCATTGACAAATTGCAACTTTGTTTCCATAGTGATCTAATCACAGGACAGAACCCCTCCCCTAAATAAATTACAGCATTTAAACTTGTTACACACTCCATATGGACACTGAAGCATCGGATTTATCAGGGATGGCCCGTTTGTATCTTTGCACGTTGGTTACTACATTGATTTTCCATATTAGTTCTACAAATCAGGCTGCCAAGCTGAAGAATAATATTCTACAAATTGGGGTTGGGTAATCATTGGCACAAATTCACTATGACGCCGAGTAATTGACATATGTAAGTCCACTGCAGAGTTTAGGGATTGTATGCAACGGTGCACAGATTATTATATGGCAGTGAGAGTCTGAGGAGTAAAGAATTAGGTACTAAACATGTGTACAGGCCGCTTCTCAGACCATGTGAAGTGCACTGAACCCCCAAAAAACAGATGGAATTCACTTTCAATACCTTCTGGGGCAAGGTCTACACAAGCAATAATAAGCAGACACCTCCCAGATCTCCGTTATCCTTCTGGGGCACCCAGGTCACCACAATCATTAACAACACTACATGGTCACAGTGCCTGACCGTTATTTTCAGCATTAGCTGCTACCTGATCCAAGTGTGTGTGTACAACGAAAACCATATTACCCTCTTCAATACAGCACTTACAACTTGGTGAAAGGAAAAAAATTATATCCATGCATAGACACAGCAGGTAAACTTTCAAAACCCATCTTTGGGTGTCAAAGTACCATGCATCTTGGCGCAGTTCGCAATGTCTACTTTGCGTAACCTCTTAATTCAGTCTACAAACCAACGTAAACAGACAAACACTGACGCCGTGTCATTTCTTATAACTTTTTACTATTACACAAACAAGGCTCCATTCGCCAAGCACCTCCAACATGGGCAACTTGGTGATCCCAGCTAAGTTGCTCTTCTCTGCATCAGCTCAGCTAACTGTATGAAGAAAAGTCAGCTATCATTCCTGACTTTACCGCTTACGCGGACAAGAGAAACTGGTCGATTAGGTCTAGTTAGCAACAACAACATTTAGTGATTTTTATTTATTTATTTATTTATAAAGGATTTTACCAGGAAGGATACATTGAGATTTCTCTCGTTTTCAAGTATGTCTAGTGCCTACACGCTTGCGTTTTGGTTTTTTATTTTATGTATAAATTTCACACACACATTATCTATACTGCAATACGAATGTGATAATTATGTTTTGCAGAATGAAACATGTTAAGGAGAATTCCAACTTATCTGAAATCCTAATGCTACAGATAGTGATGAATACTATTGGCACACATAGATGTAAAACCATAAAAAGGATAGACACGAAATACGCTCTTCTACAAGCAGCAGATATCAATCGTGGATTGTTGTCTTTATTCTTCTTTCTGGGACACGTCATTAAGCCAAGCAAAAGAACACATTTGCTTCAACAGACCTTCCCCAAACCCCAAGTACTTTCCTGTCCTTCTGGTAGGCTCACACTACTCAGCTGAGGGTTTTTCAACATTGTTGCTTATTTTTTACATTCTATTACAAATCCAGGTTGGGATACGGTTAGCAGAGTAGTAGGGTATCCCTGTACGATATTATATGAAAGAAGCAGGAAAAATTATTAAATTCAATGTAGAAAGGTTGATAATGGAAGCATAGGCTAAAGTATAATGAAACTACTTAAATTTGGTGTGCATTGAAAACGCTGTTTATTTTCTATTCACCAGTTACTGGGACACGCGAAGCTGTTTGAACACTCATTGTAATATGAGTGGTCATGGTGACTTAAGTGCCCTCACCCCACTTGCTCCCTATGGCCAATTCAACCCTCCATGTGCAAGGGATTATTCCTGCCCAGAAACTGAGATTAGCGAGTGCTAACCTCAGCTCATGGAGGAGTTCTCTTGGAAGCGGTACTAGTCTCCATCCATTGACGACTCAATATGCTTGCACTGAGAACCACTGGAATAGCAGGATGCTCCTGCTTGGTCATGTGACATCTGCAGCTTGGGAAGACGACGCAGTAGGTCATGAGTGCAGTGACAAAAGGAGCCCTCACTTGTATAAAAAGGAGAGTGTCAATAAAGTTTGTTTGTAGCTAGACAGTTTTTATTTATTTATAGTAGCTACTGTTCTTGTAGATCAGTGTTTCCCAAACCTGTCATCAGGACCCTCTAATAGGCCAAGTATTACCTTGGGGAAATGCAGACTGAATAGCAAATCCTATCACCTATGCTGTGCTTTGGATACCTGGCCTGTTGGGAAACACTGTAGTAGAGACTCCTGCTTTCTGTCATAGTCTGAGGTTTCAATACTGTCAGAAGGAATGCAGGGAGTAACTAAGTCAATAGGCACAAACAAACTTTAGCGGGTAAGTGATACACATGCGTTTAGGTCAGAAGGGAGGAGTAAAATGTGGAAAACGCATCTTTCAACATGATGAAGTGATAAAGATAAAGTTCAAAACCCCTAGAATGTCTTTAGGGCTGATCGTTTTGCAAAGATATAAAAGGAGTGCAAATTTGCCTGTCAGGTGGCTGGGGTCACACCTGATGTTACATGGAACTTTAATCAGTCCAAGAATTTCTTTCATGTACTAAAATAAATTTTCCATTTTAGACACAGACACACTTTTGGTTCGGGGTTAGCAGTAGAGAAAGGATTAGATTTCCCCATGTAGATTTAAGGATAGAACAGTTTATTTGTAGTTAAAACATTTCCTTTAACTAATCCGGTAAACCAAGAGACCTGTAACCCCAGTAATCTAATGCATCCATGTGGAGATGTCCACCTTTGTACCATATGAAGCATCATACAAGCCCCTTATTTAATAGCTATTCCTTTTTATTCCATCACAAACAAAGTTCACCAATTGCAGAATATTATAGTATTATAGGATAGAGTTCTCCCTCTGGGGTGTTTTTTTCCACACTCTAAGGCCGCACAAACAAACTTTGTCCTTCATTCTCCCAAACTCCTAGGCAGGAGCATTTCAAGGTCATGTTGGTTGAAGGAGGCCTGGTTTCAGCAACATGAAACTAAGCAGCCGATCTCCAAACATAGCTGCAAATCAAAAGTCAATGTACAAGGGAGATCTTCCCTGCAAATCAGATGAGTTTAGGTGCATAAAAGCTTGCCTGACATTCGCATACAATGTTGTGAGTGTGACCTGGAACTGACACTGGAATGTGATGTACAGCTAACAACCTAGTGACCTTCATGCTCTCTGGTAAATAAATCATCGTGCAGCAAATTCACTCATTAAAGTGCACTTAAGGAAACAACTTGCTGCTTTTGACCCTTTGCTGTTATCGGACTCCATGACTTAAGGCATAGACTAGAATACGTAAAAGATTTGTCAGTGCAAGAACAAGCAGAGTTAACTTTGTGTTCAAGTATCAAACCTAATAATTTGACTGCAGGACATCGCCACATAGAGAACTACAAACCCTACAATGTTCGGCAAGATGTAAAAAGCACAGGTAAATCTTACTGACCAGAGCTTACAAAAAGGGCTGAAGCCAACAGCTGGGAGATGTATAAGAAACGACAGGAAGATAAAAGCAAAACTTGCAGAACGGTTTAATACACGTCTAAAGACATTCCAGACACAGAAAAGGACAGGAAGTTGCAATTGTTCGACCTCCGCCAGCAATTAAAAACCCCAGGAGCTGTCAGACCGCTGCAGAGGCACAGTGACATCCCAGCGGTGAACTAGTTAATGGACTATTGTGCCTTAAACACACACATCCAATAAGTTAATTTATGAAGTGAATCGGGGCAGGTAGTAGGAGGTTGCTGTGTTACACAAAGCACTGGATGCACTTTGTTCGGATTCTTGTCACTGGAACATGTATAACAAAAGTAGGGAGCAAGTGGGGTGGGGGGGCAGCCTGAGCCTGGAGGAAAAAAAAAACAGCACAGTGCAAGAGGTGCAGCATAAGGTATGTCAGGAATGCACAGGGGGCCATTTTCTTACATAGTGCAAACTTGGAGAACAGGACTGCTCAAAAATATAAAATAAATTTTAAAAAAAAACATAAAAATTACACTTACCAAGAGCAACCATCATGCATTTCCAAGAGTCACATTGGTCGGTGGATGGTGTGGGAAAGATCAAGCATTTATAAAAAGGTTTCCTTTCCAGCTTCACTGTGTGACCCTCCCCCCAACACACTCAGGAAAGAAGGAGAGAGAGGGAGAGAGAGGGGGGAAAAAAGAGGAAGAAGAAAGGACAAAGGCTTGAGGACATGGAGGGAAGGGGGGCTGTGAGAGATCCATTGCAGAAACTGAGCCAACAAGACTGGCCACTTGCAAACTCCTCGCCATTTCTCTTTGTCTTTCAGCTGACCCCTGTCTGAGGGAAAAAACTCCCAAGTCTCCACTGAAAAAATCCTGCAGCCTCCTTCCACTTTAACAGTCAAAGGCATTCAATCTAGCTTGCTAGGTGACTCTAGGCTCCTCCTCCTCTGCTGCACTATTGGCTTGCTGAGGATACTGTACGCCTAGCATTGGTGAACATGTTTGTCAATCACCTCCCCGGAACACTTCCTGATTAAAGTTACCTTGAGATGAACAGGGGTCAGACAGAAAGACTTTAAAGAAGGGGGTCATACTCATTAAAACCGAGTCACTGTACAGGAAGAGCAGAGCACAACCAGGTGTATAAGGGCTGCTGTAGATCCAGACTTCTCTTACACTATACGTTCATGATTTCAGGCATAAGGTCAGAAACTATTTATCAAGCAATAATGCTACTGTTTGTAAACACTGGCAGGAAAAGCATAAACATGATGAGCAAGGAGTAATGCTGGACAGCAAGAGGAAATTCACCTAGATGGGGGATGTGAGGATGAGGTCAATGTCTCAGTATAAAATGGTGACAATCACAACTATAGACGCTGACAGAGTAAAGGGTTACATGCCAAGCATCCTGAACCTGCCAGATCCAGACCTGTCACATGCCACAAAGCTCCTCCTCCTCACGCAGCAGCTCATGCCATGGCAGGTACATGCAGGAAGGTCACTGGAAATCCAAGGTCACAGGGACTTCATGAATACTAAACAAGGAATTTATTTTGTTCTGCCTGTGACCAAGAGGTGATAGAGCACTGAAAACTGCAGCTTGGATTATTAATATTCATGATGACCTGAAACCATAGGAGAGAACAACCCCCCCCCCCCAAAAAAACAAACACACACACACTTCTGCTCTTTGTTGGAAAGGTAGCATTCCTGCCATGTCAGCTCCAATTAGGACTGGATCGATATGAAAGAAACAGTCAGGAATCTGTATAAGAATTCAATACAAAAGCCCCCTCCCCATATAATACAATGCAAAACGCACCCTGAAGTCACCTCCTTGTGTTCCTCATCCAACAGAGCAAGAGGCCAGGAGAAGTCCAGCCAGCAACGAGTCCCCGATGACTGATTGCCTATAGAAATCACTGCACTCTTATACTGCAGTCATACAGCATTTCATTCATTAAAACACAGCGGAACGAGTGCCAACACACAGTGAGCAGAGGAATAGCCACCACCTGCTTCTTTTTATTGAATAAAAAGCCAATAAAAAGCAGAAATGTAGCAAGAGACCCTCACCTTCACCCATTTTTTCCCCTCCATCTATTGGCTCCAATGATAAGTGAGGATTGGCACATATTGTGCATGCATATTATTATTACACTCAGCCACAGCATTAAAACCCCCCTGCCTCATATCATTTAGGTCTCACTAATGCTGCCAAAACAGCTTGGATATGTTGAGGCATGGCCTTCAAAAGACCTCTGAAGGAATACTGTGGTATCTGGCACCAAGACATAAGCAGCAGATCCTTTAAGTTCTGCAAATTGTGAGGTGGGGCCTCCATGGATCAGCTTTGTTGTTCCAGTATATCCCATCAATCCTCAATCGGATTGAGATCTGGGGAATTTGGAGGCCAAGGCAATGCCTTGAAATCTTTGTCATGTTCCTCAAACCATTCCGGAACAATTTTTGCAGTGTGGCAGGGTGCATTATCCTGCCGAAAAAGGCCACCATCATAAAGGGGTGTATTTAGTCTGTAATAACATGCACATGACCCAAGGTTTCTCAGCAGAAACTTCACAGAATAACACTGCTTCTGCCCGTCTTCTTCCCATAGTGCAGCCTGCTGCCATCTCTACCCCAGGTATACAATGCACACACATCCAGAAATCTAAATGATCCAAAAGAAAACGCAATAGCATCAGACCAGGAAAACCTTTTCCATTGTACCTTGGTCCAGTTCTGTCGCTCAATTTCCCAATGAAGTCACTTCACCTGCCAGTGCACCAACATATTTTGCAGCATTGTAAAATGGGCAAGTTAGAACACAAGAGGCCAGGAAGTCCAATCTGCCCAGACCAGCTTCCATACACAAAAGGAAATGGTGAAAAGAGAGCACTTGATACATGATCAGTCCATCCATGGTAATGATGGAGTTTCAGAATACCATCGTTAGCTTGCAACAAATAGATAATTAAAAACAAACATTGTCCACAGCAAATGATGGTACCCAAAGCTTCCAGAAAGAACAGATTTACCAACTATGGGAATCTAGTGTTAGATCTGAAGTTATATAATTTGTGTTGCCTTAATTTGCTTGATAATAGAGAGTATTTCAGATACGAACCCCTTACTCACGCTAGAGTGATATCAGCTACATCTCGCTGGTTAGTTCCCACCGAGGCTGAAACAATCAGATGTTGCTGTATCTTCCGGGCTGAGAACCCTTGCCTGGAATTAGGCCAATGGGATCAGACTGATAACCAGGTGATAAAGGCTCCATGTTCAGTGGCACAAGTAAGCTTTAACTTGAGACTGAGCAGGGACTGTCTCAGCTCATTGTGCCAGGGTTGCAGGGTCGAGCCCAGGGAGGCAGAAATATGGGGTAATACAGGTAAAGGTTTATTATACGAGGAATAACAGGAGTAAAAAAAAAGGGTAACACTGGCTTATGTATAACATAACAGGTGACTGGGCAAGACAGAAAATGGGACTGATGTACAAGGCACAAGACACAGGATAGGACAGGTACTGGACTTCGTATGAAAAGAATACAAGAGACAGAGGGCAGGACATGAAGAGGGCGGCCTGCAGCAGAAACAGAGTAACTTGATAAAACACAAGGGCACTTACTGGGAATGAGACAGAAAAAAGGAGGGGTCTGAGGACCAGCAAACACGATGGGTAGAGGTCCAGGTATGCAGAGAAGGTAATAATCCAGGGGTGAGGAGAGTGGGCGTCCAGGGAAACATGATATCAAGCAGAAAGGCAAGCAATAGGGAAATGGATAAGGGATGACAGCAATAGGTGACGGTCTCGATACAGATAATGAGGGTCTTGAGGCATGGTATCAACAAGGGGTATTCCAGCAGAGTAGTCAAAGTCCTTAGCATGGATCGTAGCGGGCAGCAGGCAAGAGAATTGACAGACCCAAAGCAAAAGGGTCATACACTGGATATCAATAGAAGAGGTATTGGTAGGTTCAGCAGGATCTTTTAGACAGGTCTGGTAGGAGATGTGCTTTGCACACAGGTTCAAGGTATCTGAGGGACTTCACCCTAGAAGGCGTGCTTCTGGATTGGAGTGCAACTAAAAGAAGGCCCAGCCCACACCTAAGGTTGAGATTCCAGGGAAAACCTGGTGTGGATTCCTGGACCTGGGAGCAGGGGAAAATCCAGGCTGGGGTGGCCATGGAGAGGGGATCGGCATCCTATTTGGCCTTCATATGGCACCGACGGTGAGGGCTGTGACAGGGACTCCCTGGTGGGAAGAGAAACTGGAGAATTCACATAGGATGACACTGCCTTACAGAAGAGTGACTAGACTAGTGTGCTCTAGAGTATCCCTTTAAGACTCAAAGCATTGCAATTCTTGGAAAACAGTTCATATACTATGGGCCAGATTCTAAGGACTAGATCACCGCTATCACTTTAAGGACAAGACACAAATGGAAAACCTATGCGTCAGTCGTTTTCCGTTAGCGGTATGCCTTTATCGTCTGTATTGCGACCGAGATGCTTTCTCAGCTGCTGCTGTCGTAACACTTTGCAGCCCCAGGATAACACCGGCGGTAATAATTAGCACCACTGGTGTGATCAGATACAGGAGTCCGTAGGACTCCAAGGAGACAGATGCAAACTCAGGCCAGGACGTCGGGAGGATTCACGAAGGAACAGTGGGAACTATTTGTTCTGAGTAGAGTCTATTCCATGGAAAGACAGAGCGCCAGGAGGTAAAGCCAACAACCACACAATAAAGACCATCAAGGAAAGGGGACAATTTGGGCATACATGGTATTAGATGTTGACCTCCTTAACCCCTTCACTGCTGAGCCATTTCATGGCTTAAAAAACAAAATTTTTATTTTTTGTATTATTTTTATTGTTATTATTTTTGTTCTTTACTTTAACCATGGTCATGTTTGGTATCATTGGAAAGGCCATGCTCTGGCCTTTCTAATGATACCAAACATGACCCTGCTAGCTGAAAACAGTCTGGAGATATCAGGGTTCAAAGGAACCCTTATCTCCACCCCTATCTTTCCTTAGGAGTCAATGAGGACGTTCCCCACACGTCCTCAGCAGTGAAAGGGTTAATATATAAAGTAACTTTATCAGACAAACTTGGGACCAGAAGGGTTTTCGAACTTCAGATTTTGGAATATTTGCTTATAATAAATTGTCTTTGGGATAGGAGCAAAAGTCTAAACAGAATTAATTTAGGTTTCATATATACCTTATAAACGTTGCCTGTAAGTGGTATTATACAGTATTTTAAAGAATTTTGTCCTCGGTCACAAGGTTAGGGATGGAATTTTACACTCGTGGAGTTATGCGTTCAAAACGTTTTCATATTTTCAGATAAGGGATACTAAACCTGTAGAATACCCAAGTCAGTTTAATAAAATCATTTTGTTGACTCTTAGGCTGGCGGCACATGAGTGTTTCTCAGAGAGGAAGGAACGTCCGTGAGTGGACATTCCTTCCACTGTGTGCTCAGCGTACAAAGCACGATCCTCCTATGGAGGATCGCGCTTTGTATCCCAGTCAGCGTCCGTCTAGCTTTTTGACGGGGAGGGCTTTTTCACGTCTGGTGGTTGGCCCTCCCCATCAAAACGGCACAGATGCAGGGAAGTGCGGGCGCACAAATGCATAAGTTCGTGTGCTGCCAGCTTTAAACCGGAGAAATTTAGTCAAACCCTGCACTACAATTTCTATTTAGTAAAGAGGACCTCAAATCTACTGAAACATTGTGCAAGTTACGAGACTACCCTCGTTTGTTTTTGTTAGCTTAGGGTCTCCCAGCATAAACAAAAACCATACCATACTAAAATCAGACAAATATAAAAAAAGAGTAGCACAAAGCTCCTATGAGCTACGGGCAACCGGATGCAAAATTTCATGGCAAAAAGGAAGGCTAGTGTCAGACAAGCGTCTTTGGAGAGCGGAATGAATGTCCGCGAGAGTGTGCGTTCCTTCCACTTGACGCCCGTCTGGCCACCTCGCTGAGCACACTCAGCGCTGCAAGGCTCGATCCTCCTATGGAGAATCGCACTTTGCAGCTCCGTCAACGTCTGTCCTAGCACTTTGCCGGAGAGGCTTGGATAACGGACGCTTGTTGCGTACGCCCAAGCATGTGACCGGTCCCGTTGCAGCGTCAAAACGCTGTGACAGACGCCGGTAAGCACGTCAGTACAGGCGCACATAGCGCATTCGTCTGATGCTGGCCTTAATGTCATAGTGCAGTACCCCCACAACTCCAGAACATGTTGCTGCTGATCACCCTGGGCAGGATTCAATAAATACAAAGCAATCGCTCCCCAGAGAGACAGAATCTGGATCTGAAACACAGGACCTGTCAGTCAACAAGCTAGAAAATAAAAATTATACCACTTAACCCCTTAAGGACGCAGGGGTGGCAGCCTTAAGGGGTTGATTTCGCCGGCGAGGTGTACAGGTACGCCTCGCCGACAGGTGTCGTCACGCGGCACCGATGCCGAGCCCTCCCCACAGCCGGCGTGCAGTGCGTGTCATTGGCTGCAGGGGACGGCTTGATTTCAGGCCGTCCCTGTGCAGCCAATGACGCGAGCCACGAGTCAGCACGCGCAGGCTTCGGGGAGGGGCTGAGGCGGTCCCATTGAAGACAGTGGGGCGTACATGTAAACCCCGCGTCTTCAAAGCCCGCCCGCCACCATGGAACGTTCTGCAGCGTTAAACGGGTTAAGGCCAGCGTCAGAGAAGCGCACTAGGTGTGCCCATACTGACCAGCTCCCGCAGCATTGTGACGCTGCAAAGGGGCGGTCACACGTGCACACACGAAATACGTGCGCACACGAAATTTGCGTGCGCAACAAACATCCGTCCACAAAGCCTCCCCGTCGATGTGTTAGGATGCGTATTGATGGGGCTGCAAAGTGAGATCCTCCATAGGAGGATTGCTCTTTGCAGCGCTGAGCACGCACAGCGAGGTGGGCAGACAGGCGTCGAGTGGAACGAACATCCACGCTCACTGATGTTCCTTCCACTCATCAATTATGCTTGTCTGACCCCAGCCTAAAAGTTACTCAAATTACTATTTCAAATCGGAAAGTTAAGATGGGCATGACATGTCCACATTATGCTGGACTCATTTCAGGGGGGGGGGGGATGCAAATGCAGTCTGTAGTCGCATATACATTACATCAAACCATAGAGCTGGGCTGTCAAAAAACATGCTACATGCACCTATTGTTGAAGCAGTCACCAGACACGGCTATGGTCATTTTGGAAGGCCTATCCTTTCAGAAAGGAGCAAGCACACAGTCAAGAACTGGAGGCCTGCATCAAGTATTTAAAATATGAATTCTTTAAACATGCTACAATGACATTCCTCTCAGCAAGTTGGCCAGACATAAGAGTTTTCAGACAGACAGATTCTCGTTTTAGACAGATTAAAGCGGTTGTTTGGTTGTTGCTGCTGTGGCGGCAGCTCCATAGGCGGCAAGAAACAAGCCTGCCCTCTTCAGATGTGCTTCACTTAAAGAAGGAGCTTTTCATTCCAATAAACCTCATAAAAGCAAACATTCCTCACGATAAGATGTTAAGGGGGTCTATTCACTAAAGACCGAGCCAAAAGCCAGCGATACAATACTTATACTGGTGGGATTATAAGCCTTTTCCACCTTTCAAAGAGCCAACAAGCAAGTGCGACTAACTTTGCTTCCGGCAGATCTTTCGTGAACAGACCTCTATGTCCAACTGCAGACCAGGGAAGCGTTATTAGAGACTTGCTGGTAGCTTGAATCCAAATAGAATTGAAAATAAAATTTGCTTTAGAAGAGGAAAGCTCAAGAAGATTGACAGAAGGAAAATCTGTAAACAAATGGTAAAGGGAAGTGCAGGGAAGAAAACCAGTTTAATGGAGTTACAGGGTTGTCTTGTCACGATTTAAGAACACATTGCCAGGACATCTCTGCTAAAAACTGATTTTGTGCGCTTACTTCACCGGTTTTGCAGAAAATTTGTCTGGATCTGCCTAGGCATACCTTTCTTACTATATAACAACACAAAAAAGGTCTTGATATGAAAACAAACATGTAGGAGCAACAAAACCAAAACCATATACAAAGTTCAGACAAACCTACATCTTTCTGATGAGCCAGCAATATATACATACAAGCCAACTCTATTATGGAGGCAGGAAAGGGGTGCAGGGAAAGTGGTCTATGCATAGGCAGAGATAAAATTCGAGGAGCCAGTAGGTACCTGGCCACTGGCGTTGTCAAGTCATGAGTTAATCAAGGGAGCAGGCAGCCACTGGCTTTTAGAAGTATTATTTTACTGAAAGATCTAGCCAATCATGCCTGACTCCTAAAAATGTGTGGTTGGCGTTTAGGTTTCTGTTGTGGCGCTTGAGTTTGCAATACAATTGTCAAGCACTGGGTTTCTGTATAATGGTACAGGTGGTGACCAAGTTATGAATCCACACAAGAAGCGAGACTGAGAAAGTCACACCAATAGGATTGAGCGTGTGGATGACCAGCACTACGTCCTGTCTCTGGTCCACCACGTCGCTTTCTGGATGCTTCAAGTGCGGGCTGAACACTACAGATGTTGTCTCATTACTTCTGATCAAACAGGAGTGTGGGTGCCCAAGGCTCGGTATAACGAGAAGACACTAATTTATTATGACAGTTTACCAAGGCGATCCCGCAGCTCTCTGCATGGGCCAGAAGCAAACATGTTTCCCTGCTGTAACCACTTCCTCCCGGGCAACGTCGCGATTAATTTGATGCCACAGAAGTCAATACGTGCTACGGGATTTGTTGATTTAACCGGTGGTTGGCTGGATGCAGACTGCATCACCCTGAGCTCCAAATGTAATCAGATTAATTCCAGTGATCTGAACAGAAACATGACAAGCCTGATGAAAACACTCGCTAGACTTTCTAGGCAGCTCTTCGGCTCATTAAGGAGTACTCCGATATTTTTACAAAAATTAAATAGGCAAAAATAAGAGGACATTTTGAAAGTCGTATAGAAAATCCAGAAGTACTGCATTGCAAATTGTATACTGTGTTTTGTCAAGCTAATTAAAAGGATATTAAATTTTAACAGCAACATCCTTGCAAGCAACTGCATCATGATTCTCTGTCCATCTTTTAAAGACTTGCAAAATAATGACTTTTTTGCCCTTTCAGTTTAACAACATCGGGGGCTTCTTTTCTGCTGCCATCCAAATCCCTCTCTCCTTATGTAACCTGATCTTAAACCGCCAGCAATTATTCAATTAGAATGAGCATTAAATTCAGCACCATGCAAATTACATTTACAATTCCATCCTGGACATTCGTTTTCCTCTGTAAAAAAAAAAAAAAGTTATAAAATTACACACAGCTGCATGGTCTGCCAATTTGTGAATTTGATTTACCCATACTTTAATAGGAATATACTGTACACATCCACATCTCAGTACTCCCAGTATGTCTTCATTTGTTTGATCCCAGCCTCAGGAATGTACAGTTGTGCAGATCACTACACAATAATGCCATTGTCCAAACGACACTTCTAAAAAGAATTTCTATGGCAACAGCACTTTATTTGAAAATGCTTAGGATACCAAAGATTGAGGGTCAATATATTTACATTTTAGAAATGAAGGCCTCAGCCGTTCACTGCGCGTCTGATTTACCTTTTGCCGACAAGAACAAGGCCATCGTTATGCCTTAAACGCCAGAGGAACTTTGTGATTTTAAAAAAAAAAAAAAATCTAGGGTTGCACCGATACCACTTTTTTAAAGACCAAGTACAAATACCAATATTTATTTTTTTACGTAATCACCGATACCGAGTACAGATACTTTAATGTCAGGTGACTGCTTTCCAATAAATTTAGTATTTTACTTAAAGCCTGTCCAGTTTGTGGTAACCCTTTCACTGCTGAGGACGTGTGGGGAACGTCCTCATTGACTCCTAAGGTTCCTTTGAACCTCAATATCTCCCAACTGTTTTCAGCTAGCAGGGTCATGTTTGGTATCGTTAGAAAGGCCAGAGCACAGCCTTTCCAACGATACCAAATTTGACCATGTTTAAAGTAAAAAATAATAATAATAAAAAAAAGAAGTGTTTTTTAAGATGTGAAATGGCTCAGCAGTGATGGGGTTAATATTGAAATGTATGACCAGACACCCATTTACCCAACCTGCACACACACACAGACCCCACACCTCAGATATGTATACCCACTGATATATATATATATATAATTATTTCTTTATCACACACACACACACTGGGGCAGCCATCCGAATTCATTAAATAACATTCGGCCAGCATTCCCCTCCGGATGGCCTCGTTACCGAGCAGCCGTGGGGCTGTGATGCGCTCTCGCGAAAGATCTCGCTACTCCCGCGAGATCACGACAGAGGCCACGTCACAGTCCGACGGCTACGTGGCCAGCCGGAGGGGAACACTGGCCGAATGCAGCCGGACAACTGCCCTAGCCCCTCGGATACTGGCAAGCCAGCCCAGCGCTGGCTTCCGGATGCGGTATCAGGACATTTGCACGAGTAAAGTACATGTGCAAATGGCGGTATCGGCACAGATACTAGAATTGGTATCATTGCATCCCTAAAAAAATTTAGATGGACAGAATCAAATCTCAAATTAAAATTAAATCAGAACATATACCTGACACTGGCTAGATCCAGTCTCGACAAAACCCAGGCGCTAGGTCATCATGGCAACTAGATATGTTGTCCTGGCGCTGGGTGTTTGGAGACCTATCCACCCACGCCCGATACGTTTAACGAAAGCCAGCACCGGGCGGTATGTGAGGGGCTGGGGTGGCAGGCAGAATGAACAGCATTCTGCCATGCCCCTCCAGCTGGCCACTTTCCAGCGAGTGGCTCCTGGCAAAAGTTATAAGGCTGCCGCTCGATGGGTCCTCCAGCCGCACTCTCGCGAGATCGGGACCAATGAGGAGGAATCTTGCTAGCGGACGATTGCTGAAACACCACCAGCCGGAGGGGCCTGGCAGAATGCCGTTAGTAAGTTTACAGATCTCACGAGCGCACAGCTGGGCGGACGCAGAGAGCAGCCACCTTCCAACCATTGCCGGTGGCTGCCCGCTGGAACACGGCGCCAGCTGGAGGGGCCTGGTAGAATGCTGTTAGTGCATTCTGCCAGCCCCCGCATACTGCCCAGCAAGCAAGCCCAGTGCTGACTTATGGTATAGTTATCCGGGGGATATGTATCCAAACCCAGGCGCCAGGGCAACATTTCTAGTCGCCATGGTGACCTGGTGCCCATGTTGTCATGCCCTGAATTAGAATAAAGGGCAACTCTGTAATGGAACATTGTATTATAGCTGCAACATTAGAGCTTAATATATAAATCATAGGGGGCATAAACGTGCTTAAATTACAGTAGGACTGGAGCTGATAACATAACTGTTAAAGAGGCCTTTAATGGCTTGGTTACATTTTCACCAGTCTTGGCATCTCATCTTTAATCTCTCGCCAACGGGGACCTCCGGCAAGCAGCAATGTGGTCCTTAAGGCCAGGTTCAGATGAGTGCACTTCAGAGTGGAAGGAACATCCGTGAGAGTGGACGTTTCTTCCACTTGACGCCCATCTGGCCGCCTTGCTGAGCGTTGCAAGCCTCAATCCTATGAAGGATCGCTCTTTGCAGCCCCGTCAATATGCGTCCTAGCGCTTTGACGGGGAGGCTTTGTGCACGGACGTTTGTAGCTTGCTCAATTCGCGCACCACATGTGACTGGCCCTGTTGCAGCGTCACGACGGATGCCGGGAGGGACAGCAGTACGGGCGCACCTAGTGCGGTCATCTGACCCTGGCCTAAAGCCAAGGGGGTGGCATAGCATGCCCAGCAATATGGGCCAAACGCATTGTTGGCTGCCGAAGAACCACAGTCCGGCGGCAGCCAACGAGGTGGTCGGCACACATGCATTGGGGGCAGGAATGGGTTAAAGCCAGGATTATATTTACTCATATTTAGCATACTGTCAAAATGTGGAATTCTAATGCACAGGCCCATGGCATTTTAACTACAATCTCTGGAGTATTTGACACGAGTCTATATAGGCACCTTTGTGTGACTTTTAGGCTCCCAATACTAATATTTTGAAAAGCAGGGTCTAGTTTTTCACCGCACTCTGGATAACACTCCATTAAATGCTGTAGCAGTTGGAAAATGACACAATTGTGTGCAAAAACTGAGGTTTTCATCATCTCCCTGCGGAAGAGCTGTGGGAGTGGACAGATTATCACCAGTCTTCCAAATACCTTCCAAAACTGGCTCCTAACTTTTTTTATCTGGCTCCTAGATTCAAAGTAAATTTGTCAACACCAGGAAAATGCAGGTCTGGAGAGCAAAACTTCTATCAGCCCTAGAAGCCAGTAAAAAGAAAAACATAATAGCCAACTATAAATCTGAGTGACGGAGCTGTATACACAAATATTGTGGACAATTTCATATTTTGCCATAGTTTATTTTAGGTGTAGCCAACCAGTATTTAAAATTGTTTTACAATGTTGTAAGTCAAACTGTAAACAAGGGGATAAAAGCATGCTACCAAGAGAACAGCCTGTTTTCCACAGCAAGCAGCAAGACTAAGGCTGGGATCACACCTCAGCATTTTTCAAACGTGCGCGATCACACTTTTTTTAAGCACGTTCACGCATACGAAAAACGCGCATTGCAGCGTGTTCGCAGCTATGTCTATAGCCGCGAACGCGCTGCTATACGCCCAAAAGAAGCTCCCGTACTTCTTTAGGCATCGGACGTTTTACAGCGCATTCCTGCGCGCTGTAAAACGGCCAGGTGTGAACCAGCCCCATAGGAAATCATGGGATTTCCAGGGTTGAGCGTTTTACAGCGCTCGGGAAAGCGCTGAGGTGTGAACGGGGCCTAAAAGAAAACTCAATTCACCCTTCATCTTCGGAAGCCCCTAGTCAATGCGGACAAGAGGCCCACACCAAGAGAGAAAAGGGGAGTATGAACAGAGAAAAAGTAGAATGTTAGGGAACGAATGGCAGAGCATCAAGGGAGATATACAGGGTAATTCAGAGAGCGGTGAAAAGCAGGACAATGACTGGAGAATGGAAAATTCTAGGTCAAAATAACCAAACCAGAAAAATTCTCCCATTCATCTCACTTTCCAAATCGGCTATTTTGACCTAGAATTTTCAATTCTCCAGTCATTCTCCTGCTTTTCACCGCTCTCTGAATAACCCTGATAGGACCCCAACTTGAAATAAGCACAAATACTAATCCTAACAGCAGCTGTGCGTTTACTACATAGCATTCTGCTAGACGGGATACGCAAAAATACATTTTCTGGTAATAAATCAGAATTTTCTGATATTGTATAAAAAGTAGGGGTAGATATATATCACACACACACACATATTATAACCGATTTCTGTAACAGACGCGACATTTAAATCGTTGGAGCCGCTGGATTTATCAAGCCTTGACAAGAGCTTTTTGAATGACGCATGCCTGGGCGTGCTGATGACGTCCCGGGACGGCATGTTTCTCCCTTAGTCCTGGTTTGAGGTGATGAGCTACAGCTCGCAGAGAATGCCAGTCTCCCCGCTATCCTCGTCTATCCATGTTATTGTCGCTTCGCGGCGCTGCGGCATATGTTGGCGCCACCCCAGCCATTGCTGTACAGCGCCCCCTATGGCCGCGGTGACTGGTGGAGGGCTCGGCCTATGAACAATAAAAGCCGGTGTGGGCGCGCACAGCCAGGTGTCCGCCATATTGGCGGCCGGTGCGTCTGCTCACCCCCTCCTATCCAGCTTAGTTTCCGGCCTCACCGACCAATCACACCGGCCACACCGCGGCCTCCACCAATGAGCGAGGCCCGAGGCGGGGAGGGTCCTGCAGTGCGATGTGTGCTGTAAGAAATCGGTGCAGTGGGGGCCCCGGAGCCGCACCTCCCCCCAGCTTCTCCCTCTGCTTTGCTGCAGCTCCGTCCTTACCGTCTCGTTGCTCCCACCCCGCTCGTCACTCTCTCTTTCTTCAGCACGCAACTCGTCTCCACCTAGGGCCTGGAAGGCGGCACCGGGGTCGCGTTTCCTGAGGTAAAGGCAGCGGATTACCCCGTCCAGTCCGGGATTTGAGGGGGAGGGGTCGGTGGGAACCGAAACAAGATGGCGGAGACTAGGGAGATGAATTCCCGCCTACCGGGCTGCAGACAGTGCGCGTGCGCACATTTTCTGAATCCCGCCCCTTTCTTACAGACGCAGTGTTTGCTAATATGCCTCGGGATCCGTCTCCATAGCAACGAGGCCTAGCTTTATCATGTAAACATTAAAACCTTGCTCTAGTACTAGAAATTGAACCAGTGGACTGGGTAGAAATGCACCATTAGCCTGCCTATCCATATTGCCTATACCCAGAAACTCTTCTGATCAGTTTCTCTACATCCATCTTCTCTGATCTGCTGAAATACATGCGATGCAAATGAGTGCCCATCTGATCCTGGCTTTACCTGTCGCCTGAAGACCAACTTCAGATGTTGGACACACCTGCATGTTGTTGGATAGGGCGGACGATATCGGACACCCAGCCTTAATCAGACAAAGCCAGGACTGGTGTATTAGAGTGTAGATAGCCTGTCTGGATTCATAGAAAAGGCACACAGGCCCTATGAAGACTTCCCCTAGTTACATGATGGGCCACACCAGTCTAAGAAAAGGGGGAGAGAGAGGGGGTAAAGGGAGAATCCGTTAGCACCAAGTCCTGAGGCGCGTTCAATACCTCAGCCGCTGCAAGTGCTAAGTTAGCAACTTGCCATTGAATGCCGTTCAACCACTCAGCAGTGCTAACTTAGCACTTGCAGCGACCCGAGGAGATGCTGGGAGTAGCTGAGTGTGACGTATTAAAGATGGCCGCCGCCATGAAGCAAGTAACAATTCCATACAGCAAGATGGCTGCTGCCACGAAGCAAGTAACAGTTCCGTACAGCAATGTTAATTTTGAGGTTTTTGTTCACCAAAGCACAAAATATTTATTTATTATTTACCCCTGCACATAGACATATATTACAGTTCAATTTATATTTTGTTTCAGAAGTAAACATAACGTTTATTCAATAAAAACTATCATTTGTGGTGTGTGCATACAAAACGGAATTGTGCTGACTGCTTTTCTTTATCATATTTTGACCGAGTGATATGAAAAGCAATCTGAATCTTTAATTAAAAAATCGGCCATTTTGGATTCAAAATTCGCATCCAAAGCGTTCAATGACACTGCTGCAGCAATTCAGCAGCTGCTGAGGTATTGAACGGGGCTCTGACTGTGGTTCACTTTTAGCTAACCGCAGCTGGACATTAATCAACGTTAGGATTTTTAATCCTAATGCTGATTAACACTTTGCGCTCCCTATACTTAACATGGGGAGCGCAAAGTACAGTAACCTCGTGCTGAAAAGCGCAAGGTACCAAACGGTAAAGGGATTCTTAACCCGTTAGCATTTGGATTGTAATATGGTGCGCCCGCGTTAACGCCACCAGGGCTAACAATATCGCTCACGCATGTGAGTGCCAGGGCTGGACTGGGACAAAAAAATCAGCCCTGGACTTCAACCAGCAGACCGGCCCACTTTAATTATGCTGCCAGACACACACACGCAAAGACACATTTGCTGCCAGGCACACACACACTTGCAGATGCTGCCAGGGACACACACACACGCAGATGCTGCCAGGCACACACATACGCAGATGCTGCCAGACACACACACACGCAGATGCTGCCAGACACACACACACGCAGATGCTGCCAGACACACACGCAGATGCTGCCAGACACACACACGCAGATGCTGCCAGACACACGCAGATGCTGCCAGACACACACACACGCAGATGCTGCCAGACACACACACACGCAGATGCTGCCAGACACACACACGCAGATGCTGCCAGACACACACACGCAGATACTGCCAGACACACACACGCAGATACTGCCAGACACACACATGCAGATACTGCCAGACACACACGCAGATGCTGCCAGGCACACACACACTTGCAGATGCTGCCAGGCACACACACACACGCAG
Source organism: Leptobrachium leishanense (assembly GCA_009667805.1). Classification (NCBI taxonomy): domain Eukaryota; kingdom Metazoa; phylum Chordata; class Amphibia; order Anura; family Megophryidae; genus Leptobrachium; species Leptobrachium leishanense. The sequence continues at coordinate 238,028,961 of CM019064.1, read as the reverse complement.
ATGCTGCCAGGCACACACATACGCAGATGCTGCCAGACACACGCAGATGCTGCCAGACACACACACGCAGATGCTGCCAGACACACACACGCAGATGCTGCCAGACACACACACACACACGCAGATGCTGCCAGACACACACGCAGATACTGCCAGACACACACGCAGATACTGCCAGACACACATGCAGATGCTGCCAGACACACACGCAGATGCTGCCAGACACACACGCAGATGCTGCCAGACACACACTACCAGACACACACACGCAGATGCTGCCAGACACACACACGCAGATACAGCCAGACACACACGCAGATGCTGCCAGACACACACACGCAGATGCTGCCAGACACACAGATACTGCCAGATACAATTGCTGCCAGACACACACACAGATGCTGCCAGACACACACAGATGCTGCCAAACACACACATGCAGATGCTGCCAAACACACACACGCAGATGCTGCCAGACACACACATGCAGATGATGCCAGACACACACACACAAACAGATGCTGCTAGACACGCAGATGCTGCCAGACACACACTTGCAGATGCTGCCAGACACACACTTGCAGATGCTGCTAGACACACACGCAGATGCTGCCAGACACACACACGCAGATGCTGCCAGACACACACACACACACGCAGATGCTGCCAGACACACACGCAGATACTGCCAGACACACACACAGATGCTGCCAGACACACACGCAGATGCTGCCAGACACACACGCAGATGCTGCCAGACACACACGCAGATGCTGCCAGACACACACTACCAGACACACACACGCAGATGCTGCCAGACACACACACGCAGATACTGCCAGACACACACGCAGATGCTGCCAGACACACACACGCAGATGCTGCCAGACACACAGATACTGCCAGATACAATTGCTGCCAGACACACACACAGATGCTGCCAGACACACACAGATGCTGCCAAACACACACACGCAGATGCTGCCAAACACACACACGCAGATGCTGCCAGACACACACATGCAGATGATGCCAGACACACACACACAAACAGATGCTGCTAGACACGCAGATGCTGCCAGACACACACTTGCAGATGCTGCCAGACACACACTTGCAGATGCTGCTAGACACACACGCAGATGCTGCCAGACACACACACGCAGATGCTGCCAGACACACACACGCAGATGCTACCAGACACACACACAGATGCTGCCAGACACACACACACACACACAGATGCTGCTAGACACACACACGCAGATGCTGCTAGACACACACACGCAGATGCTGCCAGACACACACACAGATGCTGCCAGACACACACACACACAGATGCTGCCAGACACACACACACACACACAGATGCTGCCAGACACACACTCATGCAGATGATGCCAGACACACACACACACACACACAGATGTTGCTAGACACGCAGATGCTGCCAGACACACACACAGATACTGCCAGACACACACATGCAGATGCTGCCAGACACACACACATACACATGCTGCTAGACACACACACGCAGATGCTGCTAGACACACACACGCAGATGCTGCCAGACACACACACAGATGCTGCCAGACACACACACAGATGCTGCCAGACACACACACACACAGATGCTGCCAGACACACACACACAGATGCCGCCAGACACACACTCATGCAGATGATGCAGACACACACACACACACACACAGAGATGCTGCTAGACACGCAGATGCTGCCAGACACATACACAGATACTGCCAGACACACACATGCAGATGCTGCCAGTCACACACACATACACACAGGCCCCTTGCACTCACACGGATCAGCAGCCAGAACAACGGGAATGGCGTCTAGTAAAGGGATGTAGTTCCCCACATTCCTGCTGGTCTCGACCCCTGCGTCTAGGCATCACATGACTCGCTGGTGGGGGCAGCGCCAAAGCAGTGTGCCTTCCCAGCCGCATGTTATGCATATGGGAGGCACACTGTAGCGCTGGGAGAGGCCAGAGATTCAGACAAGCTCCGGAATTACCAGAGGATCTGATTAAGAAACCCGCAGCAGGCGGCGGCCCACTGAGCCATCGGCCCACCAGGAATCTCCCAGTTGTCCCAATGGCCAGTACATGCCTGGTGAGCAGTGGGGGGGGCGGTGGCCCTGGGCCACGGTTTGAGGGGGCCCGGATGCCATGCAGCGGGAGTGCCCGGTCCTGAACAGCGTGAGTCCGTGTTGAAGGGGAGGCGGCTGCGTGCGTGCGCAGGTCACGCGGTCCGGCCTGTCAGGTGGTACTGAGTCTCTGTACACCGGACTGGCTGGACCGCATGACCTGCGCATGCATGCAGCCACCTCCCCTTCAACATGGGCTCTCACGCTGTTCAGGACCGGGCACACCCTCTGCATGGCATCCGGCCCCCATCCCTGCATGGCATTCGGCCCCATGAGAGCTGGGGTAATATCCAGGTGAGCTGGGGCATATCCATGAGAGCTGGGGGCAATATCCATTAGAGCTGGGGCAATATCCAAGTGAGCTGGGGCAATATCCAGGTGAGCTGGGGCATATCCATGAGAGCTGGGGCAATATCCATGAGAGCTGGGGAAATATCCAGGTGAGCTGGGGCTCACCACAATATCCATGTGAGCTGGGGCAATATCCATGTGAGCTGGGGCATGTCCATATGAGCTGGGGCAATATCCATATGAGCTGGGGCAAAGCCATATGAGCTGGGGCAATATCCATATGAGCTGGGGCAATATCCAGGTGAGCTGGGGCATATCCAGGAGAGCTGGGGCAATATCCATGAGAGCTGGGGCAATATTCAGGTGAGCTGGGGCATATCCAGGAGAGCTGGGGCAATATCCATGAGAGCTGGGGCAATATTCATGTGAGCTGGGGCAATATCCATGAGAGCTGGGGCAATATCTGTGTGAGCTGGGGCAATATCCATATGAGCTGGGGCATATCCATCTGAGCTGGGGCAATATCCATATGAGCTGGGGCAATATCCATGTGAGCTGGGGCATATCCATGTGAGGCTTGGGGCAATCTACATGTGAGCTGGGGCAATCTACATGTGAGCTGGGGGCAATCTACATGTGAGCTGGGGCAATCTACATGTGAGCTGGGGGCAATCTACATGTGAGCTGGGGCAATCTACATGTGAGCTGGGGACATTCTGTGTATATGTATCTGGGGATATATACATGTGAGCTGGAGGCATTTTTATATGAGGTCTGTTCTTATTGGAAAGCATTCACATGACATAAAATAAAAGTATCGGTATCGGTAAGTACTTTTAAAAAATATCGGTACTCGTACTCAGTGTTAAAAAAAAGTTGATATCGGTGCATCCCTAGTTATCATTTGTAGTTTTTTGTTTAATCACCTGCAATAGTGATTCAAAGGCAAGTGTGGTGTTTGTTTATGCTGGAATAAAAAGACCTTTCATTTTCACAACTTCAAGTCTGCGGCTGTTTATACCCTAGAGTACCATGTTGTTTGGCTGGAACCAAGTAGCCCGAGTGGTTGTTGTATCACAGTTAAGGGGTTCAATGCCCTAATGGTGGAAGGGAACCAAGGCATGCTAATGTGTCCACAGGTTGGGGGGGGTGCACAATTCTTGGCTGGCCCGGGCGCTGACAACCCACGGTACGCCACTGCTGGTGAGCGCTAACGTTAGCACCAACTATGTAATGTAGCCCAGAGTGTCTAATCGTAGCTAAATGTTAAAATTCCATACGTATATCAGTGCAAAAAGTACTACATGCACTCAAATAAACCCCTTAGGGACCGCTGACGTACCATGTACGTCCTGCCCACAAGTCTCCCTTAGACCCGCGGACGTATATGGTAGGTCAGCGAGCTCCTAATGGCCCACGGCATGTCTGGCAAGCTGGAAGCTTGCCCCGCTGTTTCCTGGGGGCCGGCACGTTTGATGACATCATCACTCTGCATGATGACATCATCGGCAGGCGCCGGTATGTAAAATTCAGGGAGTGGGGTTAATGTACAGCATTAACCCGTTCAAGCCAATCGGCGCCGAATCGTGATTTAAACCTGGAGATGTCAGCCAAGCCTCTGCCCCCCCACCCACTGACATCCTCACCATATGTGTGAGGATGTCAGTGGAGATAAGGGGATCCAAAGGATCCCCCTATCTGTGGCAGCTAGAGCTGATCATGGCCTTTCCAATGATACCAAACATGACCAGGTTTGGTTTAAAAATGAAATAATTAAAAAAATAATTGTCTGGGGGGGTTTAGTTAAATAGGACCTAGGCAATCATCTAAAAATAATGAGCATAAAACGGTCAGAATTAGCTCAGTGCACATAGGTGAACAGGCTCAGCAGTGATGCGGTTAAAAAGCAAAAACATGTAAAAATTGAGTGTTTCTATTCTCGAGACAATTTTTTTAAACTATTTAGCCTGGGTCTTTTTTGGTGGTTGTAGATTTTGGGGATTAAATTACAAAAAAGTTTGTTTTTACCAATTTTTTCATTTATATTTATTTTATTTTACAGTAAATTATCGATATGACGGAAATGGAATGAATGGGAATGGTATTTTTAGAAAGTCCATTTAATGGCAGGAAAAACAGTATATAATATGCGTGGGTTGCATAAACGAGTAAGAGGAAAATTTGACCTAAGCACTAACAGCGCAGAAACGTAAAAACAGCAGCAGGCACTAAAGGACAGAGTCGCGTAAAACCGGCCGGTCCCTAAGGGGTTAAGGACACCCACAGGCTGACACGAGTCAAGCAGCATAAATTATACAGGGTTATTCAAAGAGAATCGAAAAGTCACTGCACGTTCGGTGACTTTTCATTCTTTTCAATTCGGTGCGATTCGGAGATCCCATTTCGGCGACCCTGCTGTGTATTCAGCAAGCACCACAGGACCGTCGTAGTGCAGGGAAAAGCCGCAGCAAACCAGACGAACACTCACCGCAAAACACAGCGAATGCTCACCGAAAACCACAAAAACATCTGAATTAACCCCGCCGAACACGCCGGAGAAACCCGAGCAGGAACTGATCATAGCGCAGAGCAGCCACCGGAAAAACCCAACACCGCAGACGAATGGAGTGAAAAATAAAAACAGTATGCTTGAATGTTTGAAAAGTGAAACGCTGTTTGCAAAGAAACTGAAGAACGAAAATGTCTGAAATTTACATATAAGGTCCAATGAATGATAATAAAAAGGGCTGTTACAGAAAAAAGAAAAAACAATTAGAAATTTTTTTTTCGCTTAAAATTCCCTAAAAAGATCCTAAAAAATCTAAAAAGAGACCTTTTACCGCAGAATAAAATATTAAACGATTTATTAGATATTGGATTAAAACGGGAATATTTTTAACATTGAAGCCTATGGGATTCACCTCAATAAACCTGTCGAATGAAACCCCCGAATGGCAGGGCATTTCGGCAACCTTTCACTGCTGGTTTTTGTTCTCTGAATAGACGAAGCATTGCTTCTCTATGGGGAATTCACTGCCCTCGAACAGGCACCGTATGTGCAGGCAATTCGCCAACATTTGGCGAACTGCCTGCTCTCTGGATGGCCAAATGGCCAGGAGAGGTAACCGAACGCTGAATTTCACCAATTCGGAGCTCTTTGAATAACCCTGTTAGTTGCATGTAGTGCTTTTTTGCACTGATATACATATGGAATTTTAACACTACGATTAGACACTCTGGCCCCATAGGGAGCTTTAAGTTTAGTCTCCTTGTTCTGTAGCACTGCCCATTCCCCATATTTCATTATATGTTATTTATATGTTGATTAAAAGGTGCATTTTCAATACAGTTATTGTTTTTGGATACCAAACATGACCAAGTTATGTGTAAAAAAATTAATAAAAAGTTTTTTCTATAACGTAGCACTATTGTTCACTTTTCAATTATAATCGCGCTGCATTCTCACCTCATTTCCCACAATGAAACATTTTGTTTCTTCAGTTTTAGCTAAAATTGCGAATTTTCTCAGAAAAATACAGTAACGGGTTCCCATTTCTAATTGTTTTAACAAGAGTGCCCCATAGAGTATATAACCACAAAGGCTCGGATAAAATGTAAAAAAAATATATAATTTTACACGCTGTAAATGATTGAAATCTGAATGGAAATGCACATTTTTCTATATTTTTTGTTTTAGCCTTTCTGACAGGACATTACGTATACATATAATAATGATATATTATGAATCTGCTGAAAATAAGGATATAGAATTTGTCTCTGTCCTAATATAAAACAGGACTTCAAATATATATTTGTAAATAAGGAAAGTCCCGATGGACTTTTTTTGGCCACTGAATTATGCAATGTTCGGGAATCGGCTGATACAGAGTCCTGATCCGATACCGCACGACTCGTGGTTGGACCGGCTACTTGGCCGCTACAGAATGCTGGGTCATCGGAGCCTTCCCTGTGAAGATACTGTGGATGTGTGCAGAGCTGCTGGCTGGTACAAAACGCTATGCAGCGTGAAAACTGCATGCAGCTTTTGGCAATCTCTGCAACACCTTTCATAATCAGACAGGTGAAGTACAACCCCTGTGTGGCGAGTATGGGCGGCATTACGGAGATTGCTGAAGGCTGTGAGCATAGATTTCACAGAACACAGCTCTCATAAACAACCAGTGGCTCTCCGCGCACCCTCAAAGTGAGCAGGCAGGGAAGACCCCTCGATGAATGCCGCGGTATTTATATATTTGACCTTTAAATCATGATAAGGAGAAACAGGAGGCTATATCCGAGGGATGTCAAACTCCGGCCCCCCAGATACTGATGCCTACAAGTCCCAGAATTCTTTGAATGTGATAGATGGCCAGGGAATCAAGGGCATTGTAATTCAGAAACATGGGGGGGGGGGCAGAGTTTGACAGCCCTGATCTATCATGCAGAACGGAAATAATGACAGTTTAACAGATTGAAGAGGATCTGCAGCATCTATAAAGGAACAATGGAGATTTGACTTTGCAGCTTTATTTAATAATCTTCATGACCATTTAAAAAAATATCTTGCAGACCATTTCAGAAGAGGAACCTCTTATGAGTGAACTCTGAAAGAAAAAGAAAGAAATCACCTGTATACATATTAAACAATTACTTTCCATTCAGTTTTAGGCTAGGGACAGATGAGCGCATTTTCTGCGGCCACCGTCAAAATGTACGTCGATGCGTGCGCACGCATTTTTTCACGGAATACGCTTAAGTGGTCAGACGATGCGCAATTCTGGACGTATTTCATGACGATGGGGTGAAAAGAAGTCTAGGGAAATCCGGCTGTTTGAACGTTATGTTGGCCGCACACTAGCAGCGTCTGACATCTCCTAATCACGCACACACGCTGCTATGCGGCCGCAGCGCACTCTGTACGTCAGTACCAGCGGTTTAACGTTCTCGAAAAAATGCGTTCATTTTCCACTTGCGTTGCGCGGCCGGACTTTTGTGCGACCGTACTTCGTATATTGGCTGTCATTGCCCGGCATCTGCTGCTAGTGCGGCCGTGATTATGTGCGCCAGAACGCGCGTTCGCACTGCCTCAGTCTGACCCTAGCCTTAGGCTCGTCGTCCACTGGGTCTGTACTGATGTGATGGGACAATCCTCTGAAGTCGTTGGACCGATCCCACAATATGCAGGAGATTCAGCCAGTCTGCCCTTTTCAACTGTGCCTTTCTTTAGCCCCTTAGGTGCCGGATCGCACTTTGAACCAAGAAATGGCTGACATCTTGGATGTCAGCCAAGCCTCCGGGTCACCCCCCCCCCACCCACTGACATCGTCGCCGTATGGGCAGTGACGTCAGTCGGCCAGTTAACCCCTAGCTGCCAAGTGGAGGTAGGGGGTTCCTTTGGATCCCCATATTTCCCGATCTGTGGCAGCTAGAGGGTTATGTTTGGTATCATTGGAAAAGACTGATCATGGCCTTTCCAATTATACAAAACATGACTAGGTTTGGTGTAAAAGCAAAAAAAAACAAATGTGTTTTTTTAAAAAAAAAACTATTATTCAGGGTTATGATAAAACAGGACTTCAATTGAGGTTTAAACATGATGAGCATAAAACGGTCAAAGGAGCTCAGCGCACAGAGGTGAAATGGCTCAGCCATGAAGGGGTTAAAAAGCAAAAACATGTAAAAATTGGGAATTTCTAATCTCAGGACAAGATTTTGAAACTAGACGGGGTCTTTGGCGGTTGTAGATTTTGGGGATTAAATCTCGAAAAAGTGTGTTTTTTTTCCATTTTTCTCATAATTATTTTTATAGCAAATTATATGATATTATGGAAATAATGGTATCTTTAGAAAGTCCATTTAGGCTCGGGTCAGACAAGCGCAGTGTTCACGTCCGTGTTGCCGCACATTTTAACGTCCGTGGTAGCATCCAATTATGATCAATAAAGACCACACACGAAGTACGTCCGCACAGAAGTGCGGACGCACAACGGACGCGGCAAACGGACGCAAGTTAGGCAAGAACATAAATACGCTAGAACGGACGCACAGACTGCGCTGCGTCTGCAACGTCCGCATAGCTTTGTGTGTGAGTGATGGAACGAAGTCAGCCGGACTGCATTTTTGACGTCCAGCATTTTGACGGACAAAATGTTTTTCATATAAATTTATTTTCCCTTCTACATCAGTCAAAAAAAACGTCAGTCACAAAAACGGACTGTGTGGCCACTACCTTGTCGTCAGTCAGAAAGTATGTCCGTTGTGCACGGACGCACAGTCCGCAGAAAATGCGCCTGTCTGACCCTAGCCTGAATGGCGAGAAAAATGGTATATAATATGTGTGGGTTGCTTAAACGAGTAAGAGGAAAATTTGACCTAAACACAAGCAGCGCAGGACCATAAAAACAGCAGTGGGTACTTTCGGACTGACAATCATAAAACCGCCTGGTCACTAAGGGGTTAAAAAAATTTGGCTAAATTTTAGGTTCCCATTTAAAAAAAACTGATGAGGCTTTTTTTCCCCTTTTCCGAACACTGCTTTTCTTTTTTCTTCAGGCCAGCTGCGGTCAATGGTGCTGTCCTTGGTGCTGAAACCTATTCCAGCACCAGGGACATGGGGCTTATCCCCTCCTATGCAGCCTTCAGCAAGGTTTTTTTTTCTTTTAAGTTTCGGCTGCGCTGGACAGGGCCGTTTTAGCAACAAGGAGATTAAGAATATACTTTGCTTTGCTTCTCCAGTTAAGGCGATCTGAAATAAAGGAATAAGGACACATTTAAAATGGTTATTATTACTTAGTGCACTTTTTAAACCTCCAGAATACTAAAGTACTCCCTACAATGCAAGCCAGATTGTGCAGAGCAGTCGCACTGTGCCCTTGCCCCCCCTGTGACTCTCAGCAGACGAGGGCGTCACCCCTGTGACTCTCAGCGGACGAGGGCGTCACCCCTGTGCCGCTCAGCGGACGAGGGCAGCACCCCCGTGCTGTTCAGCAGACGACAGCAGCACCCCCATGCCGCTCAGCGGACGATGGCGGTGCCACACACAGGCATCACTTTCTGCGCAGTGTGTGTCAGATTTTAAACGCAGAATTTGTGGGGGGGGGGGTTCTACTGTCTTTGCAAAGGAGTTTGCAAGGCAAGACCTCTGATATTGACAACCCTTTATCTGATCTGCTCTCTTAGACTGAACCAAATGGGTTGGGGGTTGAGGAGGAGGGTGAGGGGCCAGGTCTTTGTACAGGATGCTCACCCAAAAACACAGGGTATTTCTCCAAGGGCTTGGATGGATGAACATCTAAGAACCTTCTGGGACATTTGAAATCTGAAAAAATACCCATGGAAATGTTGCCTAATGCAAGTTAGGTTTTCTATGTAAGTCCCATTTTATTTTAAGAACTGTATTTGCACATTTTCTTATATTTTGTGTGTCTTGTTTTTGTGATATCGGCACTGTGTAAAGTTTGTATTTTTATCTTTTTCCATTAAAACTTTGAAACCCAGTACTGTCTTTGATCTAGATGCTTTGCGCTTCTCGACTAGCTCGGTTTAGCGTTACTGTAGTATATAGAATGTTAGATATATTAGCTGTATATGGTTAGGCTCCTGGATTGGGGTGCTATTCAGTTAAGGGGGTTTCGAAAGTGCCCTATTATTTTCGTGGTGGCAGCGTTTATTCGGAAGGGTGTGTATGGCTTAGGGGGGGTTAGGTTGGTATAATTTGGGTCCCGGAGAGCGGGTAGAGTTAGTAAGTCCAGAGACTTGGAGTTGTAACCCCTTGTACACTCTCCCTCCACACGTGACGACTAGGTAAGCAGATTTTGATTGTCACAGGCAGCATCCCCTTGTGCCACTCAGTGGACAAGGGCGGCAACTCCATGTCACTCAGCGTACAGGGGCGGCACCCCCCCTTACCCATGTAAGGTAGCCCCCTCAATCTGTGATGCCTGCTAACATGTACAGAGCTTTCAATCTGCACATTGCACCCATGAGTTCAATGCCCCAAGTAAGCTCCTTTGAGCAGAGCCCTCTACACCTCTTGTTTCCATCATATATCCGTTTATCTCGTTCCCTTTGGTTTTTGTAAAGCGCTGCGGAAACTGCTGGCGCTATATAAATGATGACAATAATAATAATAATACCTAGGAGCCAAATACACCCCATGAAGCTTCATAATGCAGGGTAAACCCGTTGTATGCTGCCTAGTAAAACCCTTTCAAACTGCCCTAGAACACATGGCACCCCATTTGTGCCCCCCAAGAGTCCAGTACACAACTTTCAAACAGCACAGGGTACCATTTCCATGTCTGAACCCCAGTACACTTTGTTCAAGATACACTATATTGCCAAAAGTATTCGCTCACCCATCCAAATAATCAGAATCAGGTGTTCCAATTACTTCCATGGCCACAGATGTATAAAATCAAGCACCTAGGCATGCAGACTGTTTTTACAAACATTTGTGAAAGAATGGGTCGCTCTCAGGAGCTCAGTGAATTCCAGCGTGGAACTGTGATAGGATGCCACCTGTGCAACAAATCCAGTCGTGAAATTTCCACGCTCCCAAATATTCCACAGTCAACTGTATTTTAAGAACGTGGAAGTGTTTGGGAACGACAGCACCTCTGCCACGAAGTGGTAGGCCACGTAAACTGGCGGAGCGGGGTCAGCGGATGCTGAGGCGCATAGTGCGAAGAGGTCTCCAACTTTCTGCAGAGTCAATCGCTACAGACCTCCAAACTTCATGTGGCCTTCAGATTAGCTCAAGAACAGTGCGCAGAGAGTTTTATGGAATGGGTTTCCATGGCCGAGCAGCTGCATCCAAGCCATACATCACCAAGTGCAATCCAAACGTCGAATGCAGTGGTGTAAAGCACGCCACCACTGGACTCTAGAGCAGTGGAGACGCGTTCTCTGGAGTGACAAATCGTGCTTCTCCATCTGGCAATCTGATGGACGAGTCTGGGTTTGGCGGTTGCCAGGAGAATGGTACTTGTCTGATGCATTGTGCCAAGTGTAAATTTTGGTGGAGGGGGCATTACGGTGTGGGGTTGTTTTTCAGGAGCTGGGCTTGACCCCTTAGTTCCAGTGAAATGAACTCTGAATACTTCAGCATACCAAGACATTTCAGACAATTCCATGCTCCCAACTTTGTGGGAACAGTTTGGAGCTGGCCCCTTCCTCTTCCAACATGACTGTGCACCAGTGCACAAAGCAAGATCCATAAAGACATGGATGACAAAGTCTGGATTGGATGAACTTGACTGGCCTCCTGACCTCAACCCGATAGAACACCTTTGGGATGAATTAGAGCAGAGACTGAGAGGCAGGCCTTCTCGTCCAACATCAGTGTGTGACCTCACAAATATGCTTCTGGAAGAATGGTCAAAAATTCCCATAAACACAAATAAAAAGGGTGGACCGACGTCATATTGAACCCTATGGATTAGGAATGGGATGTCACTTAAGTTCATATGCGAGTCAAGGCAGGTGAGCGAATACTTTTGGCAATATAGTGTACCTTGAGTAGGGCACCCCATCTGTGTCGGCGGGGGGCACCGGGTACCCAATCTTTGCCGTTCAGATGAGCACAACCCCTCTTTGTGCAGCCCAGTACACCCCTTTCAAGCTCCCAAGCACACCCTTTCCATGCTAGATGGGAGCACATGTCACCATCTGTCTCACATGGGAACCCACTACGGATCTTGCAATCTGCTTAGGTAACCCGTACCATGCCAATAAATTGATACTTTACACAAGCGAGCAGCAGCACAGGGAGTGACTCAGAGCCAGAGGAGCAGTTACTGGTCATTCACTCGCCCTCCCCTCTGAAATTTTTAAACTGACTCAAATGAGTCGGCTCATGAGCCGATTCTTTTAGATTACTGACCCATGATGAACCGAGTCACCTAAAAGAACCGGACTTCCCATCACTACCCCTAACTATAATAAAACAACACTGACAGAATTAGCACATCGTCATTATTCAGCCATTTAGGCTGGGGCCACATGAGCACAAAAAGTCCGTTTGTTGTAACGGACATACATTTGCACGGACATAACGGTACTTGTGGAAATCACACAATGCACATGATTTTTTGTGCTATGATAACAAAAAATTTGAAAAATATGGAAGATGAAGAAGCCGTTGCGTTTTGTAGTCTTGTTTTTGTGCACACGTCACGAATGTCAAATGAGCGCTCAACTGATGTAGAAATGTAGACATTTCTGTACGTTCGCCCTAACATTTGACACTGACCAAAAATTCACTTCTGTTCTAACATATGTGAAAAAGTGCATATGTACTTCGTGTCTTGTTCAGTAGTTTCAGATGGATTCTCTTCTGCAAGTTTCTTCTGTTTCTATTTCTGATTATTGTTAATCTCTCCATTTTCCAGCAAGTTTTTTTGTAAAGGCTTTTATATTGTCTGGTCTGCGTGCCTTGACGATACTTCGCCTACTATCACCCATCCTAGATCGAGCCTTTGGGTGCATGGGGCATTTTGGTTCCCATTCCTTTGTTCGCAGACTTTATGGGCCAGCCAGGCCCATCTTTAATATTGATTGGACCCTGGGCAAAATTTTCTTGGGCCCCCCCCGAAAGCCCGCCCACCACATGATTTTTCTCTCCACCCCCAACATCAAAAAAAAAAAACCACAAATACATCATGGACATATATATTATAAGACTTATATATATTTACACACATACTATATACATAAACACATAATGTATAGACTGGACAAAAAGGAAATTCAGCATAACGCATAGCTTTTTCTTTTTACAGTAAGAGCAATAAAGCTGTGGAATTCTCTGCCTGTTGAGGTGGTTGAGTCAGTGTATTGCCTAATCAATCAGCAATTAATTTATTATTTAATCAACAGGACACGAGACTGACTGGTGAAAGTAAAGGGGAAAACTTTTATTAAACAGTTAATGAACACAATATACGTATATATATATATTTACACAATTAAATGATAGGCAAATACATCAAAACCCCGAGGACATTCTTGAAACCAGATTATCACAGAAACCAACACACGTATAAATCCATATCAATTCATCAATCAATGCAAATGACTCAATTAATCAATTAACGCATCAACCTGAAACATCACAGTATTCACACATCTGACAATCAAGAGTGTTACACATATTAAGGAACATCGCCGTAGTTCCCTAATCACAATTAGGCTAAGGTCAGACGAACGCAGTATTAACGTGCGTTTAGCCGCACTTTATCACGGCCGCGCTAGCAGCACATTACGTCTAATGCCGGGTAGCATACGAAGAAGGGCCACACGAAAGTGCAGCCGCGCAACGCAAGTGGCAAACAAATAAATTTTTTCAAGAACGTCAAACCGCTAGTACTGACGCACAGAGTGCGCTGCGTCCGCTAGCGGCTTGTGTGCGTGATTAGGAGACGTCAGACGCTGCTAATGTCCGGCCAACATAACGTTCAGACGCAAAAAGTGTTTTATTGAGAACCGTACAAAATCACGGACGAAAATGCGCATCGTATGACCGCTATCGCGTATTCCGTGAAAAAATACGTCCATTCATTCGAACGCACTTTTTCACGGACAACGTGAAAAATGCGTTAGTCTGACCCTAGCCTTAATTAAACCATTAAGCTTCAACTATAAATGCTGAGTCTGGCTGAGAGTAATGAGACACACATGGATGACATTAAAGCATTGTCTGAAAATAACCTTTATACAAATAGTTCATTAGTTGTGATAGTCAATTAACTCTTTTAGCTGCAGATGTAAATGATGCCTCTGGCTGAGAGTGATGAGACACACACATGCACGACATTAAAGCATGACAAATGACAACAAAAGAATCCTGCTACAAATTGGTTAGTAGATATAACACAAGTCACTAGTATTATTAGGATAAGCAATAAACACTTGTAACTAACTGATAGCAATTTAGTAAATTAATTATTAGTACTGGATAATATACAAAAACTAGATGGTTAGAGAGATTAGACATTAATACAAAAAGCTATCATCATTTATACGTTACCAAGGAGAGCTTTATCATTCTGCATATAAGGCTGGTTTGAGATCTCTGAAGCTTCCTTCTCTCCCCTTTTCCTGCTCCTTCACTAAACAACCCTGGACTTTTTATACAATCCAAATACACAGTAGAATTCATACTTCACCGGCTGAGACAGGGTGGCCAATCCTGTTCTCAGCCTGTCAATCAAGATTAATTAATCAAACAGAATTCTCTTGCATATTTGTTTTTGTATCTGTCCTTCTAGATATATTACCTATTAGATATTACCCATTCATAGAATTGGGAAATTGAGAATAGTCTTGGGCTCGGATAAGCACACCCAGTCTGGCTTCCTTCCATTGTTAGCTATACATAGTGCTATGGCACCCTGGAATCAGTTTCTTCTCACAGACACAGACCCTAAACTAATTTAACCCTTCCCATGAGAATCAAACAGTCAGTAAAATCTGATCAATTATTTCTATATATTGGGCTTATAAAATGCATTGTAACACAGTCAGAGTCTGTACAGACTTTCAAACAATGACAGTAATGTGCAGTGTGTGAGCCTATCACAGAGCTCCATAGCAATAAAACTATAGAAAAAATTATCAGGGTTATTCAGAGAGCGTGAAAAGCAGGAGAATGACTGGAGAATGAAAAATTCTAGGTCAAAATAGCCAAATCAGAAAAATTCTCCCTTTCATCTCACTTTCCAAATCGGCTATTTTGACCTAGAATTTTTCATTCGCCAGTCATTCTCCTGCTTTTCACGCTCTCTGAATAACCCTGTATATATTATAATAATTATTATATCATTACTAACTTTGAGAATTAATAGATCTCATTAAACAGAAGTATCTGTAAAACAGTTTAATCTTTATTAAATTGTAGAATACAAATGACACCACACTGGTCCTTATGCCTGGTGTCCTTTTCATTCTACATTTAAAAATGACTATGCAAATTTATATACTTTCGTCATAATATAGGTATGAATGGCATATTCTAGAGATCAAATAGTTCTCAAATTTAGTCTGTATTCCTTGGATTACACATAATATTGTGGTGCCATTAACTATAGACTTTTCAGACTTTCTAGACTTCTTTGGAGGTTCACTGCTTTTTTAGTCTTAATTATATTGTTAAAATAAAATTTATGTATGAAAATATATATTATTTTAATTATATTAAAATTGATTATTAAACGTTTTTAAAATAATGATATTTAAATATTAATATATTAAATTATATGTAAATAATTGTAAAATGTTGAAAAAAAATGCAGCCTGATCACTGACAGATACCTGTAAGTGCTGCCTGCCTGAAACCATGGGCAGCTCCTTCTCCCAAACTTCTGCAGCCCCCAGAGTCAGATTGCAAGCTCAGAGGTTTAATTTCTCCCTATATTAGGCTGTGCACACAAACATTGCTACACACAGATTGTGGCAGTCAGCCTCTCTGCACAGCTCTTGCTGCACTAAGGAGTGGATGCCTCTGAGCTGAGAGCAGGAGGGAGATTGTGATGTGCAGCCTCCAGGCTCAGCTTCCTGCACAGCTTGCTGCTGTGCTGGAAGCTCCAGTTTTTTAGCAGGACCTGTCCTGTGGTTCTCCTAGCGCCCCCCATACCTTCTTGTACTCCAGCAGCACGTGGAGGCTCATGTCTCTGGAAGGAGGGGGTGGAGTCAGCAGAAAAAGCTGCAGCCTCCATGTGAGGTCATTTAATTAGTGTGTGTCCAGGCATTTGATTAGGGTGTGTCCTATGCAGTTAGGAAACCTCAACTGGCTTCCTCCCGTTTGGTCCTGCCCCCCTGTGGCACGCCCTCTCTGACATCATCAGAGGGGGCCCACCGGGCCTAGGTAGGCTGCAGTGCTTCCACAGAAGCCTACAGAAAACACAGAGCCACCACTGTAAAATGGCCCCAGCAGCCCACAAATGAAGCAGCCTGCTTTGGGCCCCTCAACTATGACTGGGCCTGGGGCAACTGCCCCTTTTGCCCCTCCTTAAAGACGGCCCTGATGCCAGCCGAGTAGCGGCAAGATCTGGGCGGTTTCATCTAGTAGTGGAATGCGATCAGCTATCGCCTTGATATGAGGGTGGTAGTGTGCCATGTCTGGCATCAGGAATCCCTTCTATCTTCCACCATGTGATTACACTCTGAGTGTGGGGAGTGACATCTCTACCTTGCTGTCCGCGGAACATATGATATAGACGATTACTCTCCTTCCTGTAGTCTTTATTTGCCCTGCGAAAGTTCAGAGCATGTAGGGAGAGGTGTTACCTTGTATGTTGAACAGGTTAAAGAAGTCTGACCTGACCATTGATCGGTTGCTCTGGGCGTCGATGATAGCATACATTCTTTTAGATTGTTCGGGGGTGTTCCTCTGGGTGCACTGATACAAGGCATATCTTGGGACACAATCTGCCATCACCTTCTTCTCCACAAATCTCGGTGCATTTAGATGTTACCGTTAGGGGAGACATACTAGCCTCTTCTTCTTCCCTGCCCTGCCACAAAGTTAGAAGTTTCGACCATTTTAGGCTTAAATGTATCTGGGTGTAAGGCTAGGGTCAGACGAACGCAGTTTTAACGTGCGTTTAGCTGCACGAAATCACGGCCGTGCTAGCAGCAAATGACGTCCAATGCCGGGAACATACGACGAACGGCCGCACGAAAGTTCGTCCGTGCAACGCAAGTGGCAAACGAACGCATTTTTTCGAGAACGTCAAACCGCTACTACTGACGTACAGAGTGCGCTGCGGCCGCATAGCGGCGTGTTTGCGTGATTGGGAGAGGTCAGACGCTGCACACGTCTGGTCAACATAACGTGCACTGACCAAACACTTCCTGTCTTGTCTGGGTGTAGCTGCAAGTTGCGGTAGACAATGGCTGGGACTGACATCGACGTGGAGAGTCTGATCAATGCAGTGGCAGAGCATCCCGAGCTGTGGGACACGGCCTGCGACACCTACAAAGACCAACAGAAGAAGGCCAGTGCATGGGTTACAGTGTCCAGGGTGGTGTACCCAGAGTATGAGACGTGGTCTGATAAAGAGCAGAAGCTTCAGAGTGAGTAAATGATAATTTTATTGCATAGAATTCAATTGCATAGAACTTGAATGTAACATCAAACAAAATGGCATAACGAATTATTGTTGTCACTAAGGATGTGCGTTTCGGCTTTCGGAATTTCGGAATTTAAACGACATTTCCCGATTCGTGTTTTCTGATGCGGGCGATTTCCCGAGAATGTTAAGATCCGAAATGAAATATTTTCCGAATTTTCGATTGGACTTGAATTGTGTCAAATCGAAATTTATTGCTTTGAAACGAGGAGAACAGACGTTCCGAAAAACGAAAAATGTACGAAATCACGAAAAGTCGACCCAAAAAACGAGCAAAGTGACACGAAAATACGAAAAAAGGTCCATATTCCGAAGAAATGTACCCGGAAAACGAGTCGAACCGAATCGAATCGAAACAGGAATCGGTCGAAACGAGCCGAATCGAAAACTTTAAACATCCGAAAAATCGAACCGAAAAAATAATCGGTGCACAAGCCTAGGTGTCACATGTCAAATGATGTCCATCTGCCATGGCACCTGCCCTGCATTGCTAGTGAAATAATTAGACAGAGCATCGCGAAACCTGTTGGTGTGTCTATTCACAGGTATTATGTCATCGTTAGCATACTCATCCAGACCCGTAACTGTGAGGGTATCTTCAAAATTAACCCCATCCCTTGCACGAACATAGTTATGTAGGATGCAGCAGCATTTTACTATATCCACACAGAAATCCACATTTACATCAAGTGGCCGATGAAAAATCCTCCACTTGCTGCTCAGTATGCCAAAGCTACACTCGACATACCGTCTCGCCCGCGACAGCCTGTAATTAAACACCCGCTTCTTCACAGTCAGGTGTGTCCCCGAGTATGGCCGCAGGAGATGTGTGGATAGGCCGAATGCCTCGTCACCCATGAAGGCATAGGGGACTGACACGTCGTTGCCAGGCAAAGGTGCGGGTCTGGGGATGTTCAGGTTCCCACCCTCAATCTCATTCCACAGTGTTGAGTTCCAGAACAGTGTGGAGTCCGAGTCCTTGCCGTATGATCCGACATCCACATACACAAAATTATAGTTGGCATCTGCCACCGCCAGTAGGCCAATTGAAAAATAATGTTTATAATTTTGATACAGTGAGCCACTGTGCAGTGGCTTCACAATGCGGACATGTTTGCCGTCCACCGCTCCCAGGCAGTTGGGATAGTTCGCTCTCTCCCAGAATCCTGCTGCAATTGCCAGCCATGTCTCGCCTGTAGGTGTTGGCAAACATTGGTCCTTCATGGTTTCCCATATTGTTTGGCAGACCTTGCGGACGATCTCACCAGCTGTCGATCTGCCAATGCGGAAGTTGTAATGCAGATCCTTCAAACTGCATCCACTAGCGAGATACCTAGAACATGAAAGAAGCGGTGTTATGATCACATCATATAAACCTAACCTTATGTCACTTTCATCATGTTTTGCAGCACATGAAGCAATCAATAAATGGCGCACGGTGAGGGACAATCATACCCGGGTCCTGAAAAAGGAGGCTGAAGCTGCTCGCTCTGGAGCTGGTGCAAAGAAGAGGCGCAGCTATTTGTATGCAGACCAACTGTCCTTCCTGAGGAAGAGCCAGGAGCCGCGCAAGACCGTGAGCAGTATTGACCGGCCATCCACCTCTAGCTCACAAGAGCAAGACCTGCAGCCCGCAGGATCTGGCAGCTGCCAGGTGGAGGTCTAGCAGGGTAGTGCGGAGTCCCAGGTGGAGGATGTGGAGTCCGAACAGGTGTCGGGTACAGCACCCACAGACAGCACCGTTACGGCTCCCAGGAGGAAGAAGCCACCATCAGCTGATGTCGAGCAGGCCATGGTCGCATTCATGGAGGCGCACCATACACATCCACTCTGCATGGTCGCTGATTCTGAGGACATGTCCTTTTTTAATTCCTGTCTCTCCCTGCTCAACATGATGACCGCAGCGCAGAAGGTGGATTATCGCCGCCGAAGCCTGGACCTGATACACGAGATACTGTCCCATCCACAACAGGCACCTGTATATCACGGTGTCGTGCCACAATACCCCCATGGATATTCCCACCACTGCCAGGCGTTGGCTACCCACCCACCCATGTCCCCTGTTGCTGGGCCACCCCCGGAGCCAGAGTACCACCGCATCCATATGCACGGTCCTCATGACCCAGATGCTCCTCGGTATCATACCATGTGAAGTGTATCGTCTGTTCCTTTATGTTTGTCAGAGTTTATTCATGTTGTTCTACTATTTGTATTTTATTACCTTCATTGTACATGCAATAATATATGTGTTTAATATGTTATTGTTATCTTCTGTCATATTATTTGGGACTAAATATTTTATTTGTTTCACATCGTTGTCAGTGTCATTACTCTTTCGTTACGTGTTCTGCAAGGTGATGCATGCGTGTGTGTGTGGGCATATAACTACTGACCTACAATAGAGCCTCTGCACACCGAGCACATGTCTGATGACTGGCAGCGATGTCATGAATGCACGTGTTTGATAGTACTTACCGCAAAGTGAGGACCAGCATCTCCTCTGGTGGTATGGCAGCCCTCATGTTGGTGTCCCTCTTGGTCAGCGGCTCACGCACCTTCATCAACAGTTCATCAAAGGTGTGGATGGACATCCGCAGGTAGTTGAAGAACTTTATGGGGTCCCTCTCTCGCAGTGGCCTGTACAGTGTCACAAAGTGGCCATGCGTGTGTCTGGCAGTGTTGATTGGATGAACCCAAGTTCGCCGTTGTCTTTTCTTCTACAGGTACAGGTATCCCAGTGCAGCAAAAACAAACACTTGGACTGCATCCATCTTGGAAAAATGCCACCATTCCCAAAATGCCTTTTTATACCCTTTCCCTTTTATTTGATTCATTCTGCAATTGATTTGGTTGATCATATCTCTCTTCCAGCTCCGTGAAACAAAACGTCTGAAAATGCGCATCGTATGACCGCTATTGCGTATTCCGTGAAAAATACGTCCATTCGTTCGACCGCACTTTTTCATGGACGACACGAAAAATGCGTTCGTCTGACCCTAACCTAAGACTGTCACATGTCTGTCATTGTTACACTCCTTGGATAGGTGTCCTGTAGAAGCACAGCAATTAAAGCAAACTCCTAAGTTTTTGCGCTCCTCTAGAGTCTTCGTAGTGAACCTGATGCAATTTCTAAGCGGATGTGTTTTTTTATGTATGAGACACTTTACGCGCTGTGTTTAAATCCTTGTCTTGGCAGTACCTATTTTTGGCCACCGGAGGGAGACAAGCGTGATGAGAGACACTGAACTTTGCATTGAGACTACGTTTCCCGGCATGCTTTGCGGGCGGACACAGGAAGTGGGTGGGACAGACAGCGTTACATCCTGACCCTCGTGGAGATAGCTGGCAGAGCGCGCCAGGGAGTGAGTGAGACAAGACGCAGTGCTGCAGAACGCAAGAGTGACTAGGCCGGAGCGCAGGTGCGGCCTACCAGAGTTCCAGATCGGGTTGTTCAACCTTACAAGAAGGAGACCCAGCGATCCACCATCTTACCCAAGCTGCTATTAAGGAAGCCGGAGGACCCCGAGTTAGGCGTACCGCAGGTCGATCGGATTGGGAGAGCAGGCGGTAAGCTGGACAAGTCACGGCCGAAGCAAAGAAAGCCAGACAACGGATCCAGTGGCCGGCACCCCAGTAAAGAATTGAACGGAGAGACGTCCTGGGTCAGCGGAGCCTTACGAATCTGGCGGATGGGTGAGAGGCCTCCAAGGCCGTTTGTGATTAACGAAAGCACGCTGCTGTTGTTTCTAAAACCCACAGGGCCCCAACTTGACTAGTCGAAGAAAGTAATTCACTGGCCAGTTGAAATAGTACCCGGGTACCACAATACACACACACATTTACATTCCGGGACTTAACCTGTGCGGGACTCACTTCCTAATCTCTGAAAGGGATTAAAGATTTGTTTCTTATTTCTTTTTCCGATACGCGTTTCTCGAATTACGAAGCATTGTATTTTTCTGTTTCTGCTGCGCGTCTCTTGAATTTCGAAGCATTATATTTTCTTGTTCCGATGCGTGTTTTCCCGTAATACGAAGCCTCGTATTTCTTTTTCCGCAGCGCGTTTCCCGAAATACGAAATACTGTAAATACATCTACGAATACCGTGTTATCCATTATATGCCATTCATTCTAGTAAACTATATAATTTAGAAAATCCACAACGGTGCCGGAGTATATTTATTCCCTAGTGCGGGGAGACTGACCCGTGGTTCAATTTCAGCGGCTCCTCCGGGAGTGAGCGCTACACACTCTTTGTTGAAGTCCCCGGTTTTATGGTGTACAGCTGCCAACTGGTCGGGGCTTGTGTAAGTTGTGGGGGACACGTCTTTTCTGTGAACCGAGATTGATATCGTGCGCACAAATTAAAAAACGTTTTGCACATGACACCGGCGGGGCTCTGTAAAAGAGGAAAGAGAATTATTATTATTATTATTTTTTTACAAACCAGATTTGTCAAATATGCACTGCATAACTAGGAATCATACCAACTGTATATTGGCATCTCCTGACTAAATAAAGTTTTTAAAAAAATGTATTTAATAGAGATACAGGGTTATTCAGAGAGAGGTGAAAACAAGGAGAATGACTGGAGAAGTGAAAATTCTAGGTCAAAATAGCCAAACCAGAAAAAAATCCAAATTCACTATTTGGTCTAGAATGTTCATTCTCCTGGCAAGTCTCCTGGCTTTCACCTCTCTCTGAATAGCCCTGATAGTGTACTTACTATGAGAAATATTCATACAAAAGCGTTGTATTTGCCTTTAGAAACTGCAAGCAAAACAAAAAAACAGGAAGCAAATGTGTTTTGGAAAAGGCCAGCTGACCTTATCTAACTTACAGGAATCAGTCTAAAAGGTATTACAGTTTGTCACCTGCACAGAGTACATTAAAATATTCTGAAATAAAGACAAAAACTCCCACCTGTTGTAGTGGATTGTAATGTGAGATTCTGACTGTTAATAAACTAAGCTTGAAAGCAGATTTTCTCCAAAGGGCAGGCCGTGAAATTGCAATCAGGATGATCAAATACTTTCTTCGCACACCCTGGGAGAAAACTATTATAGGAATCTTTGAACAGTCTGTCATTTTCTAATGCTTTCCTTAAATTATCATATAGAGGAATTTAGCCCACATTGCTGTCAGCATTCTCCCTAGAATGACACTTGGTATCTTCTTTTCAAAAATGTAATTAAATTAATTTATATTGTCAAATCAAGCTTCCTGTGATGAGAGGACATGAAACCATATGAAAACCCTATTTTAGTCCCATATCTTTTTGTTAGTAATGTATTGCTGCTGCTAGTAGTCTAAAATAAAAACAAATTAAGTTTGATTTATTAACCCCTTCGCTGCGGTGGACGCGCTCAGCGCGTCCAACCGCATGTCACGTTGCGTGCGGAGGACGCGCTGAGCGCGTCCAGCCTTTGGGGTCAGCGTTCGGCCGGGTTCCGGCCGATCGCTGGCCCACCCGGTGCAAGCTGACATCCTCGATGTCAGCCCAGCATCCGGAACCCCTGCCGGGCTAATTAGGTGTCATCGCGGCTGCACGATGACACCTAATTCAGGTGCCCCCCCCCCGCATGTGCGGAGGAGGCGCCTGAAAGGGAGGGGGGGAGGTCCTTCGGACCTCTCTCCCTCCCGATCGGTGGCGTTGCGGGGGTTAACCCAGGCACCATTTGGAAGGGCACAGCCTGCCCTTCCAAATGGTACCTGGCATTAACCCCTGGGGAGCCGGATCATGAATCGGCGCTGAAAAGCGCCGGTTCGTGATCCTTTCCCGGAGCTGGC
This sequence comes from Leptobrachium leishanense, assembly GCA_009667805.1. Lineage (NCBI taxonomy): Eukaryota > Metazoa > Chordata > Amphibia > Anura > Megophryidae > Leptobrachium > Leptobrachium leishanense. Next base: position 238,005,577 of record CM019064.1, on the reverse strand, counting down.
CGACATCTTGGATGTTGGCCAAGCCTCCGGGAACTCCCCCTGAGGACTGGCGTCATCGTGCATAGCACGATGACGCCAGTCCTAGAGTTAACCCCTAGCTGCCACCAATGGTGGAGATAGGGAGCTCCAATGAACTCCCTATCTCCGGATCCGTGGCAGTTAGGGGTTAAAGTTTGGTATTGTTGGATCGGCCAGAGCATGGCCGTTCCAACGATACCAAACTCGAATGTGAAAAAAGTTAGTAAAAAAAAAAAAAAATTAAAATAAAAATAAAAAAATATTTAAAAAAAATAATAAAAAAAATTTTTTTTTTCTTTTTTTTGGTTTGTTAATGCAGCAATATTGTTCCCATTTCAATTATAATGTGAACAATGATGCTGCACTAACGATTTTTGTATGCGGTGCGTTTGTTAAAAATCGTGTAATTTTCCCCAAAAAAAAATGTAACGAGACCCCATCTCTAATTTTTTTAACAAGCGCACCCCATACAAAATATGACCGCAATTGCTCGCATCTTAAAATGTGAAAAAAAACACTTTACACATTGCAAATTATTGAAAAATCATATTTTATTGCATTTTTTGTTATAATATACAGACAGGTCATGACGTATACATATAATAATGACATATTATGAATCTGCCGAGTCTGACGGAAAGAACGATGTATAATATGTCTGGGTCATATACTAAAATAAGCCTTCAAAACGCGTTTAAACATGATGAGCAAAACTGGTAAAAATGACCTCAGCACAGGGGCGGGAAAAGCCTCAGCAGCGAAAGGGTTAAATTTCTGTCACATTTTTAGTTTGATATGGTGGTTTCTTGGCAACACTTGTATTCTTGTTCTTCAATTACTTTTTTGGCACAACATTTTTCTTTCTTTTTTTTTTACAGCTGGTAGTTCGATGATGTCTTGTCAAGGTACCTGCAGTATGTCTTTTTTTACGTAACTCAGAGGTGGTATCCTATCATCAGGTCGCCACCTTGTGGTTGCAAAGAAAAGCGACCATAGTAAAAAGGTTGCTTATAAATTTTTCTATGCGATCTTTACTACAAATCTATCAGGCTCAAGTAATTTTTAGGAGCCTATACATTTGTGAAGCGAGTATGCTAGAATTGCAGTGAAGATTCTGCAGAAAAATTGAGTAAGCTCCATTACTGTAGGTTAGGATCTAATACTAACCCTAAAACGAACGCTAGTATCATGTTTGCACCTCATTCTTGACAGAAAAAAGACCTGTGTGTGGTGGTAACTTGCATAGAAAAATTGTCATAATTCCATAGATTTTTGTGAGGAAAAACACCACATTTTTTTAAAAGGGACACTCATCCTGACCACTTGATCTTTTTTTTTTTAAAGTGGTCATAATGTCTAAGTTCCCCCTCTTCCCGCTGAACTGATCTGGCAGTAATGCTGGGTGAAGTGCAGGAGTTTCCTCTACCCCACCCAGCGTCACCAGCAGCCAGGATTTTTTAATATTCCTGCTGCTCATGAGCAGATTGGCCACTAGTGACCCTAATCCCTGATACCACCCGCTGTAGCGAGCAGTCTCAGAGGCAGCTGATAGATTGGTTTTGCGCATGCACGCATCTCTAATCCAACGTTCTATGCAAGTGCTAGGGAACTTGCATACATAAAATGTGCAAGTCTCGTAGTGGTGCATAATTTGCAGTTCCTATGCTACACAAGTTACGTAAGAGCACAAACTTCACAGAAAAGCTTAAAGGGATTTACGGGTTCGGGAGTACCTGAGCTGAAAAGGAGGAACAGCTTGTGGAGAGACAAAAGGTCAGTAAAATCACCAAAAATAAAATAAAGAATAATTGGGCAGAGATTGTCAGCAGCAGCTTCTGCCCAATTACTTAAGAGAATAAAGGGAACTTTATTTTTCAACAGCGTATCCCTTTTAAAATTGTGACTTTTTCTACCAATGCAGTTTTTTCTGCAGCCATAATGTTAAATAATAGTAAACTGGTGGAGTTTCCCTTTTTCTAGAGGCTGTCCAGGTGATATGAACACCTAACACATGAACATGAAGGACACCATGTTAGTCACAGGACCAACTGTGTCACCCATTGGCTCATTTTTGTCCACTCCTACTGAAAGTACATTATTTGAATGGGGGATGCACCCTTGTCAGTTCAGGAACATCACCTGAGATGCATTCTGTGTTTTTGGACTTTGATCTCGAAAGATCAATGCACAGGATTTAGTGATTTAGTTACTACAGTCCTTGGCATTCGTTGCTTCTCATGTGTTTTCTGTGACACTGTGTTCCGCCTTTCCTGTATATTCACACCAATGTTGGCAAAGTTTCTTGTCTTGACGGCTGTTGAATTCCTGTATCATTAGTTATCCTCCACAAAAGTTGAGAGAGACTGTAGTACATGAAAGGATGGTCTATTTTCTGCTGTGCGGCCTCTTGTTTCAGGGAGACTCTTCTTGCCACACTGTGCTTTGAAATATAAATCACTGAATATGTATATTTCTTTTTTAAAAAAATATCTCTGTTTCATTGTCACTGGTCTGTTTGTGTCTCTGTCAGTTGCATTGTTCCTAGTAAAATTATACAGTATTCCAATGGCAAATATCAGTAGGATTTTATGTCACAATGGAATGTGCCACAAAGACGTCTCCGTGAAACAGTTATGCCATTATGTATTGATACCATTTATACAAGTCTGTCTACTGCATGAGTATATTTGCGCCTTTTTTGTGCACATTTTTATGCCCATGCAAAGTATCCTTCATCCATATATTTTGCATCAATAGATATTGAAGCTTATCTTCACCACTAGATGGACAGGGGACGGCTCATGTAAGTGACTGAACATTAGGACAAACAGTCTGGAGGTAAAGAGTAATCCATTTAATCATGTGACTATTTAGATGTTGGACATCTACTTTAAAAAGAAAAAATTGGAAGCGTTCCAGGTTTCTAGGAAACCATAAATAACGTTTTCCTGCAGTACTTTAGAGATTACCAAACCGCTAAAACCTCATTGTGTCAACATAAGGGAAAAAAAATCTGGTTTCCTTGGTTTTGTCGGATAACAAATCCTTAAGAGACAAAAAAATGTCTGGGCATAAAATAAGCATTGTAATGATACATGGATTGCATCCCCTGTAAGGAGGGCTCCGTGATTCTCCTGATCTGCTGGGCTGATTACCCAATTCATCAACAGTTACTTACTGCTTGCCACCGTGAATGACACTAACAAATACCTTCAGTAGTTCAGTACCTTCCTTTATCCTCTCAAACCCTTTCCACGACCACACCCCCATATAATAATTCTCACGCTTACTTATTAACCCCAAAGACATTAGATTTCTAATCTATAAGTAAAATATATAATTATTAGATAAAACCGCCCAAACCTGGGGCCCTATTTTTTTCCTACCTTGATGAAATTTTAATTTTGAGACACATAATTTTTTATTTTTTTTCTTCAAAAAGTTTATTGTGAAAACTTCATCATAGGTAACAGATGGACATAAATCTGGGTGACAGAATATGTTGCGAGAAGTACATATAAAACAATATTCATAATACGCCAAGTATTTATACATATTTTTAGAATATAATAAGTAAGATGTTTTTGTTCGAAATTAAAGGATATGCATAAGGGGACATTTTCAGATTATCTGCGGTTAGACCCTAAAACGTTATCTGGTTCAGGAAAAGAAAAAGACCAGAAGAGAGAAAGAAGAGAAGAACAGGAAGAAGAGAGGAAAGGAGAAAAGGAGGAGAGGAGGGAAAAGAAGAAAAAAAAAAAAGGGGGGGTTGGTGCTGGAATCAAAATGTGAGTAACGGGGATAGGAGGGGGGACAAGGAAGGTAAGGAATTGGTGGGAGGTTACCAGAGGTGAGTCCGGAACAGTCCAACAGTACCACAATTTAAGAGATAGAATCAAAAGGTAGCTTGTCCAGTTTGGGATGTGAAGGAGCTCCGGGCACAGAGGGCAGTCAATCCAGTCCCAGAGAGTCCTATGTAGGGCATGTAGTCTCTAACCAGATCTTAAACGGTGAGGAGGAGATGAAAGTACTCCAGTGGTACCATATGTTAGTCTCGGTTCCAAATCGCTGTTCCGAGTACAACATCTCTGTCTCAATGGATCTAATGGTTTCAACTTTCGCGATTAAATCCCGTGCGGACGGTGTGGCCGACGAGTTCCAATGAAGCGGTACAAGCGTGCGAGCAGCCATAAGGATCCGGAGAAGCACCGACTTCAGAGATTTCAATGAGAAAGTCATTTGGCCAAGAAGAAAAATCTCGGGCGTAAAATCCAACTCCACATCCGTGGTGTGTTTTATCAGTGTCCGGACCGCCTCCCAAAAAGGAACGAGAAGGGGGCAACTCCACCAGATATGGAGAAAGGATCCTTGGTGTTGTTGACATCTTCAGCAGTTGGTAGAATGAGTTGGACTAAAACGGCAATCCATAGTGGGGTAGTGTACCACAGAGCTACTATCTTAAAGGACGTTTCTTTCAATTTGGAGATGGCAGTGCCATGATGTGTGAGTTCAAAGGTTTTGGCCCAGTGGTGTTCTGGAATGGAAACGCCCAGCATGGAGTCCCATCTCCCCACATATGTTGGTAATTCCGTGTCTGTGGATTGCAAAATGTGGTATAAGGTGAAAAGACTGTGCGACAACGAGATACCTAAAGCACAAAACTTCTCAAAGGGTGTCATCGGTCTGGTGAGATTAGTACCGTTGGGGAGCGACAGTAGAAAATGACGGATCTGCGTGAAGTTGAAGACATCTAGAAGGGAGGGTGGATGGCCCTCCTAGGATGTGGGGATCTGTTTAAACTGACCATTATCTAGCACATCTGTGGCAAGTAACCCCGGATGAGAGGTGAATCGTGTCCGTAAAGTAGAACGAACTCCCACTGGGAAGCCCGGGTTGTGTATTATCGGCAATAACGGTGCTGGGAAGGAGGACAGTGAGTAACGGATTCTAAGTGTGTGCCATACACGGACGGTATTTGCTACCGTGAGTATTGGCCGACACGAGGGTGACAATTGACCTGCAAGCAACCAGGGTAAGGCCCATAAAGGGCTGCATGCGAGAAGAGTTTCCAGGTCTAGCCATTTGCGTGTAGGGTACGGAGCCATCCAATCAAGGATTCTGGTGAGCTGAGTCAGAAAATAGTATAGACGAATGTCAGGTAGGGCTAGTCCGCCCATAGAAGTAGGTTTGCACATTGTGTCAAATTTCAGGCGAGGTCTAGCGTTCATCCAAACAAAAGTGAGGAAATAGCTACGAAGTATATGGAAGATCTCCGCAGGGATGGCCAGTGGAATTGTTTGCAGTAGATATAGAATCCAAGGGAGGACGTTCATTTTTAAGACCCCTACTCTGCCCAACCAGGATAGCTTCCTGGTGGACCATTCTATGGTGTCACGTTTGATATCCTTTAAAAAGGGGGTCAAAAGTCAGTGAGTAAATTCGGGAAACTTCTGCGGAGAGCCAGATTCCAAGATATTTAATTTTGTCTTTACACCACCGAAACTTTTTTAAGATGAAACTTCTCGGTCTGAGACATGGAGATATTTAATATCTCTGATTTGTCCTCATTAATTGCCAGCCCTGCGATCTCCCCAAATGTCTTCAGTTCTTGAGCCACAGCAGGTAAGGAAGTATTCGGTGTTGTCAAAAGGAACATAAGGTCATCTGCGTAAGCAGATACCTTATGACGGTATTGTTTCCCTTCTAGACCAGTGATCGCAGAATTAGATCGTATAGAGACCAATAAGGGTTCCAGCGATAGGGCAAAAAGCAAGGGGGATAACGGACATCCCTGCCTAGTGCCGTTCAGTATTGGAAAACTCGGCGTCAATGCCCCGTTGACCCGTACTCTAGCCGTTGGGGAAGAGTAGAGTGAGGATAACCATGTAAGGAAATCTTGTCGTAAGCCAAACCGTTGTAAGACTCGCATGAGAAAGGGCCATAAGACCCGATCAAATGCTTTCTCAGCATCTGTGGATAATAAAATAAAAGGGGTTTCATTCCGTTGGGCTAATAAAAAGGCATTCAGCACTCTAGTGGTAGCGTCCTTCGCCTCCCTCCCCGGGATAAATCCCACCTGGTCAGAGTCGATCAGTGATGGTAAGTGTCGTTGTAAACGTGTGGCTAGAATTCTCGCCAGGATTTTAACGTCAGTATTGAGAAGGGATATGGGGCGATAGCTGGATGGTAGCAGAGGGTCTTTACCTGGTTTTGGAATCAGGGAGATTGTTGCCGCCAGCGACGAAGCATGGAACTCCCCTCCAGAAAGCATGGGAGTTGTACACAGCTAGTAAGTGAGTATTTAGTTCTGGTTGAAGTAGCTTAAAATATTCCACCGGGAGACCATCCGGCCCGGGGCATTTGTGTGGTTTAGAGTGTTTAAAGGCTGCGGTTAGCTCCTCAGGTCCTATCAGAGTTCCCAGGGCCGTTGCTGATTCAGATGTTAGCATCTTGAGGGGTTTATCAGCTAGGTAGGCGTCAATATCTGATACAGCGAGGTTAGGAAAATGTGTACGTTGAAGCGAGTATAGAGAATGAAAATAAGAACGGAACTCCTCAGCCACGAGCTCTGGCTTTGTTGTAATTTCTGCAGTTTTGTGGCGAATTCGGGGTATGTATGCTCTCGATCTCCTAGATTTAAGAATCTGTGCCAATAAACGGCCCGGCTTGTTTTCATTAAGAGCGAAAAAAGATTTAGCTTTAGTGGCCAAAAATTTGAGATCTGCAGAGAGATGCGACGTGAGTGAGGCTCGAGCCAGAAGTAACCGCTGAAATATTGCGGGTCGGTTTTCTCAATATGTTGCTTTTCCAGCTGTCTCACCTCCTCAAAGAGCTCAGCCTTCTGGGTTTGACGAAGTTTCTTGGCCGTAGTGCCTTTACTTATTAGGAAGCCTCTAAGGACTGCCTTGTGTGCTTCCCATACGGTAGATATTTTGACGTCCGAAGTAAGGTTTTCTCGAAAATAATCAGAAAGTAACTGTTGGGTCTCAGCCAAGATCACAGGGTCCTCTAGAAGGGAGAGATTAAGCCTCCAAGTACGTTCTCGTGGTACATACATTGGGGAGATCAATTGTGTCATGATAGGTGAGTGATCCAACCATGTCCTGGTGTGGATGGTAGCGGAGCGCACCCCGTCAACCGCCTGTTGCTGCATAAAGATGTGATCTATCCTAGTGTAAACCGTGTGTACAGCGGAATAGTACGTGTAGTCGCGTTCTGTCCCATGAAACGCTCGCCAGACATCCACCAGCCGGTGGCTGCCTAGTAGACGTCCAAGACAGCTCAAGATACATCGAGGGGTGGAGGATACTCCAGCCGAGGTATCCAGTTTTGGATTCAATGCAATTGTAGCGCTGGTTTTAAATCCCCTGCCGTTGTAGTACTTGTTTTTGGCCACCGGAGGGAGACAAGTGCGATGTGAGACACTGAACATTGGGACTACATTTCCCGGCATGCTTTGGGAGCAGACACAGGAAGTGGGTGGGACACAGACGCTGACATCCTGAACCTCGTGGAGAGAGCTGGCAGAGCGCGCCAGGGAGTGAGAGAAGCAAGACACAGTGCTGCAGAACGTGACAGTGACCAGGCCGGAGCGCAGCTGGGGCCTGACAGAGATAAAGACCGGGTTATTCAGCCTTACAAGAGGAAGACCCAGTGATTCACCAGAATAACCACGCTGATATCGAGTGAGCTGGAAGACCCCGAGTTAGGAGCACCGCAGAGCGATCGGACAGGGAGTGCAGGCGGTGAGCTGGACATCTTGCGGCAGCTACAGAAAAGCAAGACAGCGGATCCGGTAACCCATAAAATCCCAGTCAAAAATCGAGCGGAGAGACGTCCTGGGTCGAGCAGAGCACCAAGTATCGGGCGGATGGGTGAGAGGCCTTCCAGGCCATTGTGAAAATAGAAAGCACGCTGCTGTTTGTTTCAAAACCCACAGGGCCCCAACTTGACTAGTCGAAGATACCTCATAAATAACTCACTGGCCAGTTGAATATTGTACCCGGGTACCATCACACACACACACACCTACATTCTTGGGACATAACCTGTACGGGACTCACTCCCCAACCACAAAGGGGGTTAAAGATATATTTTTCCCTTTTTCCGCTGCGCGTTTCTCGAATTACGAAGCCTTGTATTTCTTTTCCGCTGTGCGTTTCCCGCATTACGAAGTACTGTAATATCTACATATATCGTGTTATTCATTATATGCCATTTATTCTAGTAAACTCTATAATTTATAAAATCCACGACAGTGCTGGAGTATATTTATTCCCTAGTGCGGGGAGACTGACCCGAGGTTCAATTTCAGCGGCTCCTCCAGGAGTGAGCGCTACACAATATTAAAGTCCCCTGCGATAATCAGTGTCCCTTTCTGGAATGTCTTAAGCGAGTGGAGGATTGAAGAGAGGCAGCTGTGTTGGGCTTTATTGGGCAAATAGACAGAGACAAAGGTGAAGAGCGAGCCCGCCAATCGACCTTTGACAAACAAAAAGCGACCCTCCGGGTCCCGTTGGACCCCCGTTTCCTCAAACATGACTTCTTTAGCCAGGAGTATAGCTACTCCGCGGGACTTACTCCCTTGAAAGTTACTGTAATATCCCGTAGGGAAATTACGATCACACAACGTTGGAGCCGAGGCCCCGCAAAAGTGTGTTTCCTGTAAACAGACCATCGTCGCCCTCTGTGCCCAGAGCTCGCGCAAAATTTTCGTTCTCTTTTCAGGCGTATTTAAGCATATAACATTATATGACAGGAGGTTCAGTGTCCCTGGCTGGAAGAGGGTGGACATGTTGGCGCTCCCCTGTCAGTCGAGGGTGGGTGGGGAGGGGAGGAAAAAAAAAAGGGGGGGGAGGGTGGGGAAAATAAGAAGCAAAGGGAGAAGAAAGTGAGAAAAGAAATCGGTTAGGCAACCGGTGTAGCCAGGAACTAAGAACAGAGGAAGACACAGGACGTCCCCTGAATTGTTCCCAGGGTCAATTACACCAAACCTCGCGGGGGTAGATGGCTCAGCGCCTGGCACTGAAGTTAGAACGAGTAAAGTAATAGGCGGATATAATGAGTAAAATTCACAATTGTGATTAAAATATGGAGAAGCAACGAACAGACCCAATGAGATTATCTTAACATCTGCAGATTATCCCGATATGGGAGGAACAAATAGCTAATACCACCATAACATTATGCGGTAAGTAACAGTTGACCGAAGAACAAAAAGTGCAAAAAGCATCTATATATCGGCACTAAAACAATGTATATATAACTAATATACCCTATCATCCAGCTGTGTGCAGCCGGCCCCATCGGTCCCCTCCTCTGTATAGATTCCAACAAATAACCAGAGAACATGAGACCGTTCGATTTATATCCCAATGTGGCCCTTCCTCTCTAAGAAATAAAATTAGTCGTAGTTGACAAAAATCCACCCCCTCCCGTCCCAACATCTTTATTGAACTAACATGTTATTTATTTAGTATTATTATAACAAAAATTATTATTATTATTTCTTAGTCTTTTTTTTTTTCCCCTTTCCTCCTCCCCTTCCTTTCTGCTTCCGGTGTTCGTTTAAGTTGTCGCCGGTTATCATGAGTCCCCTTTTGTCCCCCCCCCTATCGCTAACATAGATACATATGTTCGTCATCTTTTTCTTATTTACTTTTCAGTAGTAGCGTCAGTTTTTTTTACTATTTTTCTTTTTTTTCTTTTCCCTCCCCTTTTCTCTTATTCTTTTATGAGAATATATATATATATATTATATATACTTTTATACACATGTATAAAAAAAATCTTTTTTTTTTTTCTCCCTTCCCCCTTTTCCCCTTTTTTCTCCCCCTCCTTTTCCCCCCTATTCCTCCCTCTTCCCCCTCCCGTCCCCCTCTTCCTGCCCCCGCCCGTCTGTCAATAATCCCGCCTCCCCCTTAAATCACTAACTTAGTCCCACAGTATATGCAGTTTTGTTGTTTGTATACAATTTTAAATATCCCCCACAACATGTAGAAGAATGCAGCCCGTGTATAGAGAATTTACAAATTAGGGTTAGAAGAAATACATACCGGAAGCCCTCTGAGTTGCGTTAGCATAGCATATACCTGAACAGAGTGTTTGACTGCTATCACCTTCTATAATCGTCTCTACTCCCTCCCCCTTTCCTTCAGCTTCTGAAAAAGGCAGTCATAACCACGGTACTGTGTCTCAAGTTTAGTAACTGAAGCAGCGGTAACGTTTCAAGTAACTATAAGTAAAAGTCAAATCCCCTTTCCCGCCCATCCCTCCCCAAGCAAAACGTCTCGTTTATAATGGCACATGGTGAGGAAAAAAAAAAAAAAAAAAACAGAATGCGAAAGAAAAAATCACGAGGAGGTCAGTGCAGGATCTTCCAGTAAATAACGAATCTGGTAGAGTTTATGTCTCTGAAAGAATTATACGATGGTTAAGAGGGTCCTGGTGGGGACGGCCGTCTCAATCGTCTCAGCTGTAGTCAAAAAAGGTTAATAGGATCCAAAATTGCGCGAGATCCCCACGAGGCCATGAAGAGTTTAACTCCCCAGACCACATAGGGGTCGTAGTAGAAAAGTGGGCCATCACTCACCGCCATCCACAGGCCCCGTTGCTACCGGCGGTGTCATCTGTCTACGAGGGCGTTGGCGACGTTGTGACAGAGCTCCACTCGAATTAGAGGGTCGGTAGTCAAACAGCTCCCAGGTAGGTATCGTCAACTCCGGAAGCTCTAGTTGTCGTAAAAAGTCGGGAATATCCTCCAGAGAGCGGATAGTGAGCCATGTGTTCTCGGAGCGGACTGACAGTGATAGGGGAAATCCCCAGCGATACGGGATCCCGGCCTCTTGAAGTGCTTGGGTGACCGGCCGCAGAATGCGCCTGGCCTGCAAGGTGGTGGGGGAGAGGTCATTAAAAATCTGGACCCTCGCTCCGTGAAAATCCCACAGAGGTTGTGCCCTAGCTCGGAAACAAACTCGGTCTTTGAGAGCGAAGTCTGTGAAAAAACAGATAATATCTCTAGGGGGTGCTGTAGACGAGTCGGGCTGGGGTCGGAGAGCCCGATGTGCTCGGGCCAGATCTTCCGGCATCACGCCTTTAGCTCCCAGAATAACGTTGAAGAGGGCCGATAAATATTGACAGAGCGCCGTCTCTTGTTCGGGTACCCCGCGGATCCTCAAGTTTTGACGCCTGGACCGATTATCCAGGTCGTCAAGGCGTCTCCAGACCGCGGACATCATCGCAGGGGTATCAGGAGTAAGGATTCCCATCTCCACCGTTCTTTCAGCTGCTTGCTCGAGTCCTCGTACTCTGGCTTCCACCTGCTCCACCTCCGTTCAAAGGCCAGCTATCTCGTGTTGCAGGGATTCACGCACCTCTGCCACCATATCCCTTATGTCTTGCCAGGTAGGCATCTCTGGTAGCGATTTTTCTATTCTTTGTGACGCCGCGCCTAGATCAGGCAGGGAGAAGGCAGTTCCGGTGGGAGAAGCCGCCATGACAGGCGGATCGGCGTGTGGCGGTGTGAGGGCCCTAGACGCAAAAAATGACTCAAGATGTTCGGGAGTCGGTCTGGTCAGTGCTCTAGGGGTTGCACCAGTGTTGGAGCGTCTTTTCCCCTCTTACCATGACGGGTCTGCAATGAATAAAGTGCTCAATCTCTCGTGGTCTGTCTGGAGCTCACCTAATGTGCGGCCATCACAGTCACTCGTCAAGCCACGCCCCTCTTGAGACACATAATTAATCCTAGAGTAGATGGTCCCGTACAAACTGCAGATAAATATTTTAGAACAGTCACATCTCAACACAGTTGTAGCTTTGTCATATGTGCAGTTTGACAGCGTCATCACTGTTATTCTATAGTGAAGATGCTATGGGATCCTCATGCTCCTTCTAACAGCAGCTCTTTGGTTGGAAGCTATTCAAAATAAATCCAGACATGTTGGGCCCTATTACAGACTTGGTGCTCAGCTGCGTGAGCGTTAACATTAGGTTAAGTGGCCCTAACGCAGGCCAACCATATTACATTCCAAACGCTAACGGGTTAAAAAAACTGTTAGCGATTCAGAGAATGCGCAAGCTTACTGTACTTTGCGCTCACTATACTTAACATGGGGAGCAAAGAGTTAATTAGTGTTGGATTACAAAGTCAGCCCATTTTGCCAAAAATACAGTGAATTCACTATTTAGAGAATGGTCACTGTATTTTCCTGAAATTGGAGTAACCAAAGCAGTTATTTGACGTCAGTGAAAAACCACCGTATTGCACGGATAACTGCCGAATTGAGCCATATTGACATTGACGAATTCCGCCGAACTGCAAAATAAAAAAAGGGTAGCAAAAATGTGTCCAGATATTAAAAAGGTCTTTTACAAAATAAAAACAAAACGGCACTATTCCCTTGATTGCTCTAATATGGGGACGTTAACGGGGAAAATTTGTGACATTCCACAGAAGGCACTACCTCAGCATCTCACCCCAGAATGCAGCGCTACACATGGTAGTGCTTCTGCGGTGCCGCGAGTATCACCTCCTGGAGTCCATAGGACTCGATGGAGGTTTGCACTTCCGGGCCGTGAGCCCTGTGCAAACTTGCTCTCGCAAGATCACGCAGCGCCGCGGAGGGAGACTGGGAACTATTTGTTCCCAGTCTCACACGGCTCGTGGCCAGAAGAAGCGACGGATCGGGCCACCATTCTCGCCGCCGGATGAGAGGTGAATATCGGATTTATTAGGGGGGTTTAGGGGGTGCAACATGACTTTGCAAATGGTTTTAGAAGGTGCTAACTTTTAGCTCTCCGCATCCTGACGGTAATTAGCGCTGGCATTATGGAATACCTTATTTATTGAAACGCTAATGTAAGTTTGTGCTTCCCATTTTAGGTATAGGATGTGCACAGTGTGTGGCACAAGCAGCAGCAAGAATCCATATTACTTTCACTAGATGTGATTGAAGATGCAATTAGGATCTGTCCAGGTCTATTCAAAATATGCAAAGAAAAAAAACACACACTGAATCACTTAGGATCTTCCCTCTGCAGGCTCCCGGTAACCCGTAAGCAGTATGCAATAAGAAGAAGGTAGAGGGTAATCCTATAACGAATTAAAATCACTTAGAGGTGCATGTTAAATGAACAAATAGTATTTGAATCAATTCACGCACATCAAAAAACAAGATCGTTATCACTGTTCCATGGATGCCTAGGACCTGGGGTATGATTTCCTCCACAGCCTGTGCACTTCAGGAACAATCAGCCAAGACCAAAGTTTCTCCAGTCAAAGGATTTTATTAATAAAAATAAAGATAAGACTGCTCACGCTGACGCGTTTCGTCAAAAGACTTCATCAGGAGCAATATGTGCAGTCATAAGATTAAGTACATGGTTAAAAAATAAAAGTGAATTTTGTCCAGCCCATTTTTGGAGTTTTGTGTGACATTATGTCCAATTTGCTTTTTTTCCCTCCCTTTTTTTGTTTTGTTCCAATACACACAAAGGGAATAAACATGTGTATAGCAAAACATGTGTTATTGCAATATTTTTCTGTGAGAAATACTTGATTTTCTGGAAAACTTGCTGGGGTGCCAACAATTTCGGCCATGTATATATATATATATATATATATATTTATTTTGTGGGGGATATATATATATATATACAGAATGCCCCAGCTCACATGGAGATTGCCCCCAGGTCACATGGAGATTACCCCCAGCTCTCATGGCCCAGCTCACATGGATATTGCCCCCAGCTCACATGGATATTGCCCCCAGCTCACATGGATATTGCCCCAGCTCACATGGATATTGCCCCCAGCTCACATGGATATTGCCCCCAGCTCTCATGGATTTGACCCAGCTCACATGGATTTGACCCAGCTCTCATGGATATTGCCCCCAGCTCTCATGGATATTGCCCCCAGCTCTCATGGATATTGCCCCCAGCTCTCATGGATAATGCCCCCAGCTCTCATGGATAATGCCCCCATCGAACGCTAGGGAAGCTGGCCACGTGCATGAAAGCACGCGGCCAGCGTTCCCCTCCGGTGGATGCAATACTCACCCCTTCTGAAGGTCCGGTCGCGTTGATGTGATGCGTTCATGTGGCCGCCGGGCGCATCTGTGATGCTGCCTCTCGGCTGGAGGCAGCGTCACAGAAGCGCGGGCGGCCACGTGATCGCGCCACAGTAGCGCAACCTGACCTTCAGAAGGGATGAGTATTGCAGCCACTGAAGGGGAACGCTGGCCATGTGCTTTTCATGCACGCGGCCAGCTTCCCCTGCCCCGCGGATACCAGCAAGCCGGCCCAGCGCTGGCTTCCGATATCAGGGGGGGGGGGGTGTATTGGGCCATTTGCACGAGTACTAAGTACTCGTTGAAACGGCAGTATCGGCACCGATACCGATACTAGTATTGGTGCATCCCTAATATATATATATAGATATAGATATAGATATATATTAGCTGTATATGGTTGGGCTCCTGGATTGGGGTGGTATACAGCTAGTGGGGTTTCGAGAGTGCCCTATTACGTTTGTGGTGGTAGTGTATACATTCGGAAGGGTGGGTACGGTGTAAGGGGGTTAGGTTGGCATAACTAGGGGGCCCTTGAGCGGGTAGAGTTAGTAAGACCAGAGGCTTGGAGCTGTAATCCCCTTGTACGCTCTCCTTCCGCGCGTCACGGCGAGGTAGGTAGTTAACTCGTTTAGCTGGCTCTTTTCCTTCCATGACAAACTGGCTGGCAGGATATCTAGAGTTTTAGTGCCAGTGATTGCCCGGAGGGTAAATCGTGGTACTAAAGAAATTCCTTTTTTTTGGTGTAATTTTGCAAGACAGTACTCAGTGCCAATTCACAGACATACGGTGCAAAAACTGTTTTTTCCTTTCCCTTTCTGTTTTATTTCTCTATTCCTGAAACAATGGATGCCTACAAGAAACAGTCTAAAGAGGCTCTGGAGATGCTGTGCCAATCTAGAAAGATAGAGCCACATGGCAAGAATAAAGAACAGCTTATCAGAGATCTGCTGGAGGCAGATGGACACCAAGCAGAACAGGATGCCGCCACAGCATGGGTTACTGTGGAAATGTTAACCCTGTAAGTGCCACAGACTGAGCTAGAAATGGCCCTTAGATTTCTGGGAAGTGATGACCCCCAGCTGAGACTGCAGATAATTCTCCAGCATCAGTTTGCTGCACGAAAGGCTACAGAGAGAGAGAGAGAAAGGAAGGCAGCATGAACTGGAACTGCGGCGCCTGGAGATGGCCCGTTCTTCAACCCAGAGCAGCAGTGGTGGGTAACCAAACGCCAACAGACCTTGGCCAGAGCATTTTCCCATGCTCGAAAAAGACACTGACCTGGATGTGTTCCTGAGGGGGTTTGAGAAGATGTGTCGCCAGTACCAGCTGCCAAAGGAGTAGTGGGGGCAGTATTTAACCCCACACTTGAAAGAAAAGTGTGACGGTGGGCCTGACCCGACATGGCACAGAAGGGGTGTGAGCTACTTGAGCAGTTAACAGACATGACCCATGGATGTATAAACAAAAGAAGGGATTTTTTTACAACAGTACTATATACAGCAAGGGACCAGAACACCACAATGAAACAAAAAACCTGAGCACTAGAATAAAACCATAGACCTGAACTAAATAAATAAACAGATGAACAACCAAGGACCTAGGAAACTATAGGCAGAAAGACATAAGAGAACTAAACACTAGAGTAACATGAGTAAAAACATAAACCTGTTTAAACCTAGAGAATAAACATGAAATGCAAACATAAATACAAAACAGGAACCATATCAACAAAACAGAATGAATAACCAAGGACCTGGGAGATATTAAACAGATGTAAACACAGAACTGGCGGAGGAGTAAACCCAAAACCTGAAAGTAAAGTAATAAAGGGTAACTTGAACACATACAGGAGAACCTGAGTAACAGATCCCTACCAGAACTGCAAAGTATGTGAATAAGGATCAAGGAGATCAAGGCTTGGAACAAAGCAGACTGAAACATCAGAATGAGGCAGCGCCCTTCTTAGGGCGATGCCTGCCTATATAGGCCATGACTAAATGAGAACAATAGGTCCAGGTGAGGTCCAGCCTTGGACGTGAACCAAATGTCCAGAACTAAATACAACTTCCATGGAAGCCAGAGGGGGCGCCAGAGACCCAGGACGTGACAAAAAGGCCCTGGATGTGTTTGCTTTCCTTCCAGAGAAAAGTGACAAGGACAATGACGCCATAAAGAAGGCCCTGCTCAAAGGTTTTAATCTAACCCCTGAATTTTATCGTAAAAAGTTCAGGAGCATGCAGCAAGGAACATCGGACAGCTGCACAGAATTCGCTGGGCAGCTCAGAACCACATTCCGTCAATGGACTGGGGGGCTGCAAGTCACCCCCTACGAGGGCCTGGAGGACCTAATGATTCTGGAGCAGTTCCTGCAAACCAGGAGTCCTGAGGCCAGAGAGTGGATTCTGGACACAAAGCCTAAAGGTACAGCGGAGGCAGCGGATCTGGACAGCAACTATGTGAACAACAGAGCGCCTCAAGCACGACGCGTGCCTACACCAGCTGGAACTACCGCCTGGAAAGAAGGAACTACACCTACACCGGTTGTCAAGTCAGCGAGGAAACCGATGACTACATTGTCCACCAACCAAGGAGCAGCGGCCGCGTCGAGCCAAGGAGATACCCGCAGGTGCTTTCAATGTAACTGTTTGGGGCACCTGAGTACTACTTGTCCCACCAAGAAGCAGAGGGCAGAAGGAGGTGGAAAAGCCTCAGGAAGTCCAACACCTGTCCTTTGTGTGTCTGGATCAGTGGATCAAGGTAGCGACAACCTGCAGAGCGTTACTGTGGGTGACCATGTGACTATCGGTCTCCGGGATACTAGTGCATCATGTACCCTAGTGCGACCTGAAATAGTCGGTCTGGAAGATATTATTTCAGGAAAGACTATGGCCATCAAAGGAGTTGGTGGTGTTTGCCCCACGGTGCCCATGGAACGGGTGTACCTAGATTGGGGTGTTGGTAAGGGGTTGCAGGAGCTTGGGGTTTCCGAGGATATTCCCATGAACGTGCTGCTGGGGAACGACTTGGGCCGGCTGGTATATCGGTATGCCCCAGAGGATGACTCCTGTGACTCAATTGTGTTAATGGACAACCCTGTACAATCTGAGGTACTGTGTGAAACTTTGGGACCCTCTATTGCTTGTGGGAGCGAGGAGGGCAACCCTGGGACTGTTATGCCTGAACCACCTATGATGGCATGGGGGAGGAAGTGCATTGAAGACTGTGATTCTACCCTGTGTCCGATGCCAGCCTGACACGAAAGCGGGCTGCGAGGTGAAGCAGAAATGTCCTCTGTTCTGCCTAAGTGGGAGGGAAGTGGAAAGAGCAATACCTCGCCTGTGTCCAGTGCTGTGATCTCCAGGAACGGGGCAGAGGAGGGTGGAGCCCTGCCTACTGGCCCTTCAGGTGTGAAGCCCAGTCAGATACCCAGGGTAACTGTGGTGACCCGTTTGCAGGCCGCCCGTGAGGCTGCTGGGGAGGCTGTGAACTTACCCAGTAATAAAGGGGAAAATAATTGTGCTCCTTCCCCAGTGGCTGGGGGCCCTATTATCCTCGGGAGGAGAACCCTGATTCACAGGAGGCTATGGGGGCTATGGCTCCTGAGTTCCTCGAGCAAGAATGAAAAGCTTATAGCAGCCTTGCACACCGACCCTTCACTGGAAGGGATGAGGAAACGTAAGGAAGCGCCAGTAACTGATTCTGATTCCTACAGAGTGTACTGGGATAAGGGGCTTTTGTACCGAGAATCTTCCAAGGGAGGAGCCAGGTTGTGATTAGGAGAAACATCTCCATCTACTGCTTGTGTACCAGGAGGTGCTGAGGGCGTCCACAGGTTTTTCACCATTTAAATTGTTGTATGAGCGGAGGGTGCGGGGAACCCTGGACTTAGTACGGGAGGGATGGGAAGGCAGAGTGCTTAATCCAGAAACCTCTGTTGTTGAATATGTCCTAAAGTTTAGGGACAGGATGCAAGCATTGACGGGGCTAGTACATGAGAATCTCAAGGCTGCTCAGGCCCAGCAGAAGCTCTGGTATGACCGCAATGCCAGGGAATGGGCTTATGAGGTGGGCCAGAAGGTTATGGTACTGATCCCAACTAAACAGAATAAGTTGCAGGCTGCCTGGGAGGGCCCCTTCTCCATACTCCAGAGGCTGGACCCCACCACCTATGTAGTAGCGCTTGATGGGAAGGCAGAAACGGTATCATGTAAATATGCTGCAGGCCTACTATGATCCTGAGGCTCTGGTCCTGAGTGTGTGCAGCTTGCCTGAGGGAGAGAATGTCCCTGATCCTTTGGTGGACCTGGTAAGCGAAGCCAAGAGTCCTCATTCCTTAGGGGACACAGAATGTAACCCTCAGCTATCTGAGGGGCAGGAAAGGCAATTGCAGGTGATGGCAGTGAGTCAGTCTGCGTCTGCGCCAGGTGTGTCCGAGGTGTTGTGTGGTAGCAGGAGGGGGCAGTGTGACTAGAGAGAAAGGCAGGGGGTGAGTGAGTGCCCGCTTGCACCGGAGTCATCTGGTCCCCTCGACCCTGTGTGTGTGAGGGCAGCGAGGGAGGCAGCAGTGCCCATGGTACTATTGGGTACCCGATGGCAGTTTGAGGGGAGTAGGGCACAAGGCCTGTCTCTGCCATGTGATGGTGTGAAAGGATCACGGGTTCGGGAGAAAGGGCAAGAGATGAATGAGGGTCCGCTTGCGCCTACACCAGTGGTGTATTTTGGCCTAGGCCAACAAGGCCTAGGGCAGCACTTTCCAGGGGGCGGCGGCCCGCACTGGTGGCCCCACCCCTAAAAAAAAAATATATATTTTTTTTACTTTTGCAAAGTATTTTGACAGGAAGCATACATTGAGATTTCACTAATTTTGAAGTATGTCCTAGGTAGGCAAGGCCTAGGCTTTCACTTTCCAGGGGGCAGCAAAAAATCTCACCACTAAGTGGGATACTCACAGAGCACCAAAATGACGCTAACATTTTGGTGTTCTGTAGTTCCCTGCACTTCGGGGAATAAAATTTCCCCACCCTGCAGTGAATTCACCGTTCACCGCAGGGTCCCCAAAGTGCATGGAGTCGGCAGCTCAATGCTGCCACCGCAAACCCGTGGCCTGCTCTTTTCAAAAGAACTACTGAACGAAAATGTCTGGAATTTACATATAAGATCCTATGATTGATAATAAAAAGTTCTGTTACAGAAAAAAGAAAAACCGCTATTAAAAAAAGGGGGGAAATTTTGCTGAAAAATTACTAAAAGATTAAATTAAATTAAATTAGATTAAATTACTAAAAAAAAAAATCAATAAAGACTTTTTACTGCAAATTAAAATAATAAATGGTTTATTAGATATTGCATAAAAATGGGAATATTTTTAACTTTGAAACCTATGGGGTTCACCTGAATAAACCTGCTGATTGAAACCACCAAACATCAGGGCATTTCACTGCCATTTCTCTGCTGTTTGGTGATCTCTGAATAGAATAACCATTACTTCTCTATGGGGATTTGCAATGCCTTCAAACAGCACCGTACTTGCTGGCAGTTCGCCAAACTTGTGTGTGAGCATATCACAGAGCAGTGGTGTACTTAGGCGAGTGGCAGAGGGCGGGCCGCCCCAGGTACCAGTGATTATTTGGGTGTCATTAGGGGGTACTAGGAGGTGCCACTGTCACTGTGTGTCATCTTTGAGCTGTGTTCTCAAGCAACGAGCAGCGGAGCAGGGCGTTTGCATACGGAATAAAATCGAATAGAATAAAAATCCCCCTCTCCTCCCTCCATAGCTCCTCCCCTGCCCCGCAGCAGCTCTAGGAGAGGGGAGGGGGATGTGATTTGTGTGCAGAGAGAGAAGATGACAGTAAACGGCAGGTAAAGGGAGGGGTATCAGCAGAATATGAAGCCCTGTCTGCTTACTGCTGTTTAAAGTGGACCTTTCCTTAACCAGCACTGCAGTGATATAAATTTGTCATTGAGCAGCCTGGCTCCTGGTGAGGCTGCGTGCGTGCAGGTCACGCGGTCCGGCCAGTCAGGTGGTACTGAGTCTCAGTACCACCTGACTGGCTGAACCACGTGACACGCACGCAGCTGGCCCGCCCTTTCGTTAACACAGACTCTCACTCTATTCTGGACTGAACACCCACCGGGAAGGGAATCAAAGCCACGGTGCACCCTCTGGCAGTGGCACCCCACTGCTGACAAGATGGGTCCACGCACAGGCACAGCCACGATCCTAACGTGGCCTGGAGGGACCTCCTGCTGAGTCCGTACACAGTCCATGCTGACTCTGCACACAGCCCTACCGCGGACGGAGGACAGTAAATATAGAATAAATAATTGCTGTGTGCTCATATTCACTCGGTTTGCTGGGAGTCTTATTGCAGTGGATTCTGATGCACTCATACACACCGCACATTGCATTGCTGGGAGTTTTATTGCTGTGGATTCTGATATGATGACACACACCACACATTGCATTGCTGTGAGTTTTATTGCTGTGAATTCTGATACACTGACACACACACCGCACATTGCATTGCTGGGAGTTTTATTGCTGTGGATTCTGTGATACACACTGCATATTACTGTGAGATTTATTGCCCTGGAGCTCTGGGATACGCTCATACACACTGCACATTACTGTGAGTTTTATTGCTGTGCAGTTCTGATATGCTCATACACAGTGCCCATTTCTGTGGGTTTTATTGCTGTGCAGCTCTGTGATACACTCATATGCAGTGCACGTTTCTGTGGATTTTATTGTTCAACCAATTAGAGCGGCTGTGATCCAGTATACTTGACATGCGTGGCTGTTCTTTGTAAAAATGCTTGAATTTAAACATTTCATAATTTTATTTATCTCAATAGATACATTTGAAATGGTAAACAAAATATACAAAAGTAGGCACTTGGTATCCACTTTTAATATAAAGAGAGGAAAAGGCGGAGCTCTAAGAGGAAAAGGTGGAGCTTAAAGAGGAAGGGTGGGGTTTAACCAGGAAGAGGTGTGCCCTTAAATTAGGGGGTGCCCGAGTTTAGTCAGGCCTAGGGCAGCACAAAACCTAAATACACCTCTGGCCTACACCAACCAGGTCTTTATTGCCATGTGAGAAGTGTGTGGATCGGAATGCCTGGGAGGGGCAGGATACCGCGGTGTGCCAACCTGTGTCAGGTGTGTCTGAGACTGTGCGTGGCGCCAGGCGCCTGGTATGTGGTCAGAAGGACGGACTTTCCCACCAAGGGGAACTGTTTAACTAGGCCGACATAGGCCCAAACATATGCTTGAGGCCTCCGTCGTCCATCTTTTGGTGGGAGGTGTCACAAACAGGCATCATTTTCTGCAAGATTTTAAACGCATAATTGGTGTTTTTTTTTTCTCTTGTGTTTGAAATAGAGTTTGTGAAGCCAGGCCACTGGTTTACAATCCTCTTATCTGATCAGCTGGAGCTGAATGGTAACTTGTAGACATGTGCACAGCACAAAATTTCGTTTTGAACTAATGGATTAGTCCTAAAATGCATTTTATTTAGTTGCTAAAGAAATTCGTTTTCAGTTCTTTAGTATGAAAACTAATTTCATTCATCCGAAAACCAGCGGATACAATTACTATTGTAGTGGCTCCTCAGAGAGCTGAGATCGCTGCTTGTTACAGTATCTCTCACTCTCAGCACAATGTGGGCCATATTACATAGTTGGTGCTAAGCTAACTTAACCAGAGCTGTTGTAAACTTCCCAGAGCCATTATAGCCTATGGAGGTTTTCAGTTTACAACAGCCCCGGTTAAGTTAGCACCAACATTGTAATACTGCCCCGTGTCAGGCAAAGCTGTTATAGTAACTGACTGCTGCTCTTCACAGCGCTCAGAGTTTCAGTCAAACTAGTAAATAATATTTTATATATAAGAGGTTAGAACATTATTTCCTTGTTTTACTGAAACTCTGAGCGCTGTTACAGTCAGTTACTGTAACAGCTGAGCCTGATATATTGTACTGAGAGATAATGTAAGAAGCAGCCGATCTCAGCGCTCACAGCCACTGGATTTAAAGGGCTAAAAAAAAAAGGCTCCTCTCTGTATAATGTATAAAACACCCTCCTGCATTAATACCCCTCTCTGTATAATGTATAGAACATCCTCCTGCATTCATTAATGCCCCTCTCTGTATAGAAGATCCTACTGCATTGGCATGTGGAGGGTGCAGAACTTCGGATGTTGCGCTCTTCATTGCTAGTCTCCTTCACTCAATGTAATATCATAAAAAGGACTGAAACTAAAATGTAGTGCATTTTATTTTAGTTTCTTTCGTTTTTTGTACTGAGAAGTTTCGTTTCTCTTGTGTCATACGAAAACTAAATTATCCCAAAATTCGGACTAAATCGTTTTAGTACTAAAACGAATGCACATGTCTAGTAACTTGATCTGGGAACCAAATGGTTGGGAAAGCGGGTGAGGGGCCAGCTTTATATATAGCAAGCTCACCCAAAACTCAGGGTATTTCGATAGCAGACTTGGAGAGAGTAACCTTCTAAGAACCTTCTGCTAGCACATTTGAAATCTGGAAATATCCATGGCAGTATCTACTCAAATTAGATTTTCTATGTAAGTCCCATTTTATTTCAAGAACTGTATTTGCATGCTTTTCGTATATTTTGTATGTTTGCTTTTATGTGATCCTGGCACTGTGTGAAGTTCGTATTTTATCTTTTTCCATAAAACATAAAAACCAGTACCATCGTGCTCTAGATCAATTCATGCTTCGCGAATGCAATCTCTTAGGTATCGCTACTGTAATAGCATTAGCATTTGGTGTCTGTGTGTGTATATATATATATATATATATATATATAGTGTTTATTATTGCAGAACCCACTTGCACATCACAGCAGTTCGATGAATTGCATCCCAGAGCTCCTGTGCCACATTCCCCATGTGCAGCAAGGAATTCTCTGGGTAGGATATGTAAATGACATCTGTCTCACTTTTATGCATCCTGGGTCTGTTATTACACAGAACCTTAAAATCAATGCTATGCCACACTGTGGCTTTGTAGCAGAGATAAGGTTTATGCAACTATATATATATTATTAGCTGTATATGGTTGGGCTCCTGGATTGGGGTGGTATACAGCTAGTGGGGTTTCGAGAGTGTCCTATTACTTTCGTGGTGGCAGTGTATACATTCGGAAGGGTGGGTACGGTGTAAGGGGGTTAGGTTGGCATAACTTGGGGGCCTTGAGTGGGTAGAGTTAGTAACTCCAGAGGCTTGGAGCTGTAATCCCCTTGTACGCTCTCCTTCCACGCGTCACGGCGAGGCAGGTAGTTAACTAGTTTAGCTGGCTCTTTTCTTTCCGTGACATACATATTTTGAATCTGCTGAG
Organism: Leptobrachium leishanense; assembly: GCA_009667805.1. Taxonomy (NCBI): domain Eukaryota; kingdom Metazoa; phylum Chordata; class Amphibia; order Anura; family Megophryidae; genus Leptobrachium; species Leptobrachium leishanense. The sequence goes on along the minus strand of CM019064.1, from coordinate 237,982,125 downwards.
TCTGCTGAAAATAACATTTGTCTGGGTCTTATTATAAAACATGACTTCAAAACACATTTAAACAAAATGAGGACGAAACGGTCAAAATGAGCTCGGCACACAGGAGTGAAATGGCTTAGCAGCGAAAGGATTAATATATAGTAAGTGTGAGATATGCCATTAAAAAATAAGCAGAATGCTCAAGCCGTTCTGCTTTACATCTCGAGTGCTGTGCTTAACGGAAACATGCGAATAGGGCCCTAGATTGCAGTGGAAAAAAAAAAGGATCAATATTTGAATCCTTCTATGGAGATTTTCATCTTGCATTTTCATCCTGATAAAAACCCATTGTGAAGGATTCAAACATTAATCCTTTTATCGTTAAAATAAAAATATCACCTACAAGACCTCTTGCCCACTGTAATTTTTGCTTGATTTATGTTTTGGCTGGAGATCACACGGAGATGAAAGAATTTGAGAGAGTGTCAAGTGCGAGGTCCTTTTTGCTTATGAAGGGTGGTATGTATATGAGGTAACTATTTTACAAAATCTGTCAGTCTTAATTTAAGACTAAATTGAGTAATTATGTTTATCTTTTGTTATTTAGAGCCAACAGTTTCTGCAGAGATTAGCAATATATATTGGAGAAAGGCAGTAATTAGCTGAAGATGCAAGAACATTTGATAAGTGCCGTCAGATGCAATTTCTTTTAATCTAACACCACTTATCACAACAATAGAATACTTTTAGTACTGAATGTTGTAACACTTAGTTGTGGCTTAATGACTTAATGAAATCAGAGTGTGACGTCCTGCGCCCCCTCTGGCAGAGGTGGGAGTTGCCAGTCATGTTTTTGGACATTCTAGCACATCTGCGCCCCCTCTGGCTTCTATGGACATTGCATTTAGTTCTGGACATTTGGTTCACGTCCAAGCCTGGACCTCACCTGGACTCTAATTGTTTTCATTTAGTCATTGCTATATAAGCAGGCATCGCCCTAAGAAGGGCGCTGCCTCATTCTGATGTTTCAGTCTGCTTTGTTCCAAGCCTTGATCTCCTTGATCCTTATTCACTTACCTTGCAGTTCTGAAGTAGGGATCTTTTGCTCAGGTTCTCCTGTATGTGTTCTAGTTACCCTTTATTCTTTACTTTCAGGTTTTGGGTTTACTCCTCTGTCAGTTCTGTATTTTCATCTGTTTATAGTTTCCCAGGTCCTTGGTTATTCATACTGTTTTGTTCATATGGTTTATGTTTGGTATTTATGTTTGCATGTCATGTTTCTTCTCTAGGTTTAAACAGGTTTATGTTTTCACTCATGTTACTCTAGTGTTTAGTTCTCTTATGTCTTTCTGCCTATAGTTTCCCTGGTCCTTGGTTGTTCAACTGTTTATCTATTGTATATTTAGTTCAGGTCTATGGTTTAATTTTAGTGCTCAGGTCTTTTGTTTCATTGTGGTGTTCTGGTTCCTTGCTGTATATAGTACTGTTGTAATAAATCCCTTGTTTTGTTTATACATCCATGGGTCATGTCTGTTAACTGCTCAAATAGCTCACACCCCTTCTGTGCCATGTCAGGTCAGGCCCACCGTCACACAGAGATACATCTGAACCCATTCAGAGAATATCACACAAGAAACTATAGCACCCACACACATGCGTTGGCATGTTTTTGCATTATCGCCGGGTTAAATGAGTCTAGCGCCTGGCCAACAGATTGTTTGCCTCTTGCTACAAATGGGAATACTCATTTAACGCATCGCTATTAGCGATTTGTACTGTACTTTCCACATCCTATACTTAAAATCCCGGCCAGTGCACATCTCCAGTAAGTGTCCTTGGACAAGACATGTAACGGTACATACTTGCCTACCACACAATATCGTCTGCGGAGTCCAGTGGTAACATCTCTGCCCTTCGCCCATTGGGAAACAAGTCAAAAACCATTCAGCACATACCTTCAATACAACTGTGAAGAAGCAAGTCTCGACTTTACAAGAAGCGGGTTCAACCTAACTACCAGGTCGCTGATCTACAATCATGGAAGCTGACTCCGATCCCACTTAGAAGATGCCACCAGCGAGTATCCTTGGTCAAGACACTTAACGATATGGAAAGCTCCCCTCTCACAAAAATACATGTACTTCTTATAGATTGTAAATTCCCTTGGGAACAGGGTCCCCTTGAATCACACCGTGTCCTCCATGTGTGGTATTCCAATGTATCAACACCTTGTACACCGATCTTGTAAAGTTCTGCCGAATATGTGGCGCTATATAGTAAATAAAGGATAATAATAATAACACAGGGAGCGCTAGAGATCTCTATCGCTTTTGTAACCAACAGATCACTTGGTGCCTGTGCTAATTTATAGACGCTAATCACAAAATATTACCTACTGCCCAAGCCTGATGCTGACTCAAAAAACCCCACAAAAAACAGGTCCTCGCCCAAAATTAACAGGCAATTGAAAGGAATGCAGCACAGTTCTCTTGGCCTCATACATCATAGCAATAGATCTGGTCAGCAATGTCGCTGCTGTTGCAGTCAGCTGTATTAGGATATATATCCTTTATTGACATATATCCTAATTCTAATATATTGCCTAATATTAAACAGTTTATACTGCGGGTTATTCATAGTATGTAAACGGTTGATTATTAGGCCATATTATGACCGCGTGGACCATGTTTAAAGCGACACATGGATAAGTCTTGCTCTGAAACATGTATTATTTATATGCTGCAGCAGGGAAATTATTGTCGCTCAACTGGCCTTCCTTTTGGATTTATTAAATTCATTGTAATGATTCTACATGCTGTTGGGTGGCATTTATCATGCAATGCCTATCAGCCTTAATATATGTGTGGATATTAACATGGAAGATACGGCCACCTTGGAGGATTTTAATAATGCAGGGGAATGAGGGCTCTTAGCTGGATGTGTTCATACTTATACAAGTTTGTGAGGGCAGTGGATAGGTATGGCCCGGCACTCTGCACTGGAAAAAAACAGTACTATCCTGTATGCAATCGCATTAGCGCTGGGTCTAAGCCCGGGTCTTAGCATTTCCCTAGCATGTGTTAAACGACTTTGTACACAGACTGCCGCGGACAAGGTGATCTGTTAGAACGTCGGCAGGTGCTAAGTTTTAGTGACTCGCGGTAAATGTTTTCTTTAGCGAAGGCGTTTTAGCTCACACCAGAGGATAGTGCCAATGTTTTCCGTTACAGTCTATGAAAAACACCAGAACCCTAATATATGATATGGTCACTTCGGCTATGACACTATTTTTTTCATGCAAACATTTCTGTTTATTGTCAATGTTCCAAGGATTACAAGAGAGAATGCAGAATATTAGAACAGCCAGCAGTATTTTTCAGCCAAAGACGTACACTACTGTAAATGGCACTGAGCTCAAACATGTAATACTCGAATTGTCCTCAAGATGGTGATGCACTGCAGAGTTGACTCATGTTCATACATAATAACACTGTTTACGGTTGCCTCTCATAAACCACCCTGTTTTAACTTTCAAAGCAAAATCCTATTATATTAACAAATTAAATTAAATATATCACGCTAAGTTTCTAACATTAAATTTTTCTCAGTGTTTAATATTACAACACTGTTCCATCTTAGAGACTATGGGCTCTATTCCATAGTTGGTGCCCTTCGATATGTAAGTGCTAACTTTAGGATGAGTTTAACGCATGGCATTCATATTACATTTCTGAGGCTACACTGGGGTGAAATCCGTTAGTGCCTCCCCCAGCTTGCGCAAGCTTACTGTAGTTTGCGCATCCTATACTTAACATGGAAGCATAATCATTATTATTATTGCCATCATTTATATAGCGCCAACAATTTCTGCAGAACTTTAATAATAATATATAATTATATATATAAATAAATATATAATAATAACCAAAGGGAACAAGGAACAGATAAATGGACATATGATGTAAACAAGAGGTGTAGAGAGCCTTGCTCAGGAGCTTACAGTCTAGAGGGATTGAGGTTCAGGAAGACAAGGGGAGTTTTACTGGATGTCAGAATCATTAGTGCCAGTGGTTCGGGAATGGTGGGGCAATGGAAGCAGCTTCAATCATGTGTGAGTAGGAGAGCAGAGGGAGGAGTTACATCAGTGATTTGGTACGCTAATCTGAAGAGATAGGTTTTGAAGGATTTCTTGAAGGCTTGAAGACTAGGGGAAGAGTTTGATAGGGCAAGGTAAGTCATTCCAAAGTACCAGAACTGCCCTTGAGAGGTCTTGGAGGCAATATTGGCAGTGCTGGTGTAGACAGAGTACAGGTGGATGTCGCCAACCGACCGGAGTTGTCTAGACGGGACGTGCTTGCGGAGTAACGAAGACATGTAAGAGGGGGTCAAGTTACTGAGTGATTTGATCGGCGCGTCAGTATTTTATACTGCATCCTGAAACGTACAGGAAGCCAATGGAGGAACCGGCAGAGGGGGGAGGTACGCGAGGTGCATCTGGTGAGAAAAATAAGCCTGGCCCCTGCATTCACTACTGATTGCAAAGGAGCAATATGGGCGTTGGGGAGGCCAATAAAGAATGAGTTGCAGTAATCAAGCTGTGAAATGATAAGAGCATGAAAAAGCACCTTTGCAGTGTTTTGTGTCAGAAAAGGGCACACACTTGCAATGTTCCTGAGTTGATAGTAATAGGATTTTGTCACTATCTGGATGTGGGGAGAGAACGTTAGTTCAGAATCTAAAGTGACACCAAGGCAGTGAGCTTGAGGCGTCGGGCTAATGAGCGTTCCATTTACTCGTAGGGAGATAGGTGGCATTGGGTTTTTCTTGGAGGGAGGAACAACGAGAATTTCAGTTTTAGCAAGATTGAGTTTAAGGAGGCGGGAAGACATCCAATTTGAAATGGCAAAGAGACAGTCAGTGACTCAATCCAGGAAAGAGATCAGGGGAGGAGAGGTATATTTGAGTGTCAAAGGAGCCGATCAGTTTGCCTAAAGAGGCAGTGTAGATTGAAAAAAGAAGAGGGCCCAGTACTGAACCTTGGGGCACCCCAACAGAGACAGGCTGCCGGGAGGAGGTACTTCCAGAAAATAAGACACTAAACGATCGTTGGGACAGGTAGGAAGAAAAGTACCTTGTACTTCTATATCACTAAGGTTCTGAAGAAGGAGAGAGTGGTCAACTGTATCAAAGGCGGCAGAGAGGTCAAGAAGGATCAGCAGAGAGTAGCACTCATTTGATTTAGCAGTTACAGGGTCATTGGCCAGTTTCGCAAGAGCCGTTCGAATGCAGTGAGCGAAAGCCAGATTGCAGAGGGTCAAGGAGAGAGTGGGTGTTGAGGTAATCAATCAGACGGGCATACACAAGCTTCTCAAGGAGTTTGGAGGCAAAGGGGAGCAGGGACCCAGGACGGTAGTTGGAGGGAGCAGTCGGATCCAGAGACTACGATTTTAGAATCAGGCATAGGCGTGCGCAGCCTATTGCATTAGGGTGTGCACCCAAAAGCTCAAACACACACACACATATATACATACATACATATAACGACACACATACACCATTACTATCAGGGTTATTCAAAGAGATTTGAAAAGTCACTGCACGTTCGGTGACTTTTCGTTCTCTTCAATTCGGTTCCTTTTGCCGATCCCATTTCGGTGACCCAGGGAAAAGCTGCCGCAAACCTGACGAAAACTAACCGCAAAACCCACCGAATGCACGCCGAAAACTCCCAAAAACATCTGGATTAACCTGCTGAAAACCGGAGCCGACCACAGCCGAAGCAGCTGAGACCGCAGACGAGGGAGGTGAATAAATTAGCAAAACCGTTTGTATGAATCTGTGAAAATGAAACGCTGTTTGCAAAGAAAAAAAAATTCAGAAAAATGCTTAAAGTATCCTAAAAAATCTATAAATAAAGAGACTTTTTGCTGCAGAATTTTATAATGAACGATTAGATATTGAATTAAAACGGGAATATTTTTTACATTGAAGCCTATGGGATTCTCCTGAATAAATTTGCCGAATGAAACCACGGAATGGCAGGGCATTTCGGGAACCTTTCACTGCTGGTTTGTGTTCTCTGAATAGCCGAAGCAGTGCTTTTTCATGGGGATTTCACTGCCCTCGAACAGGCACCGTATGTGCAGGCAATTCGCCAGGATTTGGCGTATTGCCTGCTCTCTGGATAGCCGAATGGCCAGGAAAGATAACTGAACCCTGATTTTCAGCGTTCGGTTATCTTTCTCAAGCAATTCAGATCTCTTTGGATAACCCTGTATGTGTATGTTTCAGGGGTTAAGCAACCTTCGATACCCAGACATTTTGAAACTACATTTCCAATGAGTCTCAACTATCTTAATTAGGGGCCGAGCAACATATGAGATATAGTTCCAAATGAGCCAGAGGACCAATGACCCCGGTATACATCATGTCACGTCAAAATGCTAGATCAAATTTAAATTTGGATTTCGATCACATACAGCGTGTAAATTTATTTTACCACATTTTTCATCCAAAAGATTGTTAGTTAAATATTCTACGGGCCATATTACATTCCTAACGTTAATGTTGGTGTCCATCTGAGTGAGCGTTAACGTTAGCTCTGGTGGTCCTACCGCGGGTGTACCATATTAAAATCCAAACGCTAATCTGTTAGAAAACCCTTTACCATTTAGAATCTTGCTCTTTTCAGCTCCCTATACTTAACATGGGGAGTGGAAAGTGTTAATCAGCATTAGCATTACAATCTACTAGCGCTGATTACCGTCCGGTTGCGGTTACTGAACATTTACTCACAACCAGGACCTGGTGATAACGGATTCCACTTCTGCAGAATCAGTCAGCACCAGCTGAAACCCCCCCCCCCAAAATCAGATACTCACCTCTCATCCTGCAGAAAGAACGACTGCTCCATTCGCCTCCTCTCGCCGCCAGGAGCAGAGGGAGACTGGGAGAAAAAGTCCCTCAGTCTCACTCTGGGAATCACTATGTCAACCTGCCGGATCTCACAAGGACTTCAACGACGTGCCGAGTACATCCTCTACACACAAACATGAAACCAGAGGATGCGCTCAGCACGTCGTCAGCAGCAAAGTGGTTAAATGTTAAAAAGGGAGGGAAATTTGAGTAAAGTGGCCCATATAAGCTCTTGCTGACTTGCACCAATACAGTCTCCTACCTGTACCTCACGATGCTGCCAAGACGCTCGCTGTAATTCTTTTTGTGGAGTGCAGGCAGCAGATATTGTGGCGATTTCTGTGCACAAAACAATCCTTTATGGTGCAAGACAAGGGGGCAACACCGGACTGCGACAAGGAAACAGGTGCAGAATTTTACGCAAAGCAGCCTATTTAAAGACAGATACATGCATTTATACACACAGCCATACGTTCACATACATAACTATATATCCTCCTTCCTACACCCTGGGGGTATGTAGCAATAAAGCCCACATTAATGTGCAGTGTGTATGAGCATATCCCAGAATCCACAACAATAAAACTCACAGTAATGTGCAGTGTGTGTGAGCGTATCACAGAGCTCCACAGTAATAAAACCCACAGTAATGTGCAGTGTGTATGAGCATATCAGAGATTCGCAGCAATAAAACCTTCAGTAATATACAGAGTGTATGAGCGTATCAGAGCTCCACAGCAATAAAACTCAGCAATGTGCAGTGTGTATGAGCGTATCACAGAATCCACAGCAATAAAACCAAGCAATGTGCGGTGTGAATGAGCATATCACAGAATTCACAGCAATAAAACCAAGCAATGTGCGGTGTGAATGAGCATATCACAGAATTCACAGCAATAAAACCAAGCAATGTGCGGTGTGAATGAGCGTATCAGAGAATCCACAGCCATAAAACTCAGCAGTATGCAGTGTGTATCAGTGTATCACAGAATCAACAGCCATAAAACTCAGCAGTATGTGTATCACAGAATCCACAGCCATAAAACTCAGCAGTATGTGTATCACAGAATCCACAGCCATAAAGCTCTGTGTTTAAAAATATTTTGAATACACTATTAAAAAATATTTTTGATATATAAAAATTGCCCCCTCTCCTGCTCACCTTTGTTTGTTTTTTCTGCTTGCAGGGAGGGGGATGAATATGAATCATTGGTGGTCCAGAGGCACAGAGGGGGGGGGGTCGAGGAGGGGGAACCCGGCTGGCCGCATCCGATGAACAGCTGCCGGGACCCTTCATTTCCGCGGGCCTGGCGGCAGCCTCCGCTTCCCTGTGGTTCGTGGGGTGCTGCACTGCGATCTGTGCATGGCGCACAGACCGCACAGCACATCCCTCACTGACACGAGCGGCCGGCGATCGCTGATGACCTGTCACCTGACCGCCGGCGCTTACTGACTGTGTCAGAGTGCCGGCGGTCAGGTGACAGGTCATCAGAGATCGCCGGCCGCTCGTGTCAGTGAGGGATGTGCTGTGCGGTCTGTGCGCCATGCACAGATCGCAGTGCAGCACCCCACGAACCACAGGGACCACCAGGGAAGCGGAGGCTGCCGCCAGGCCCGCGGAGTTGAGGGGTCCCGGCGGCTATCCATCGGATTCGGCCAGCCGGGACCCAGAATGTGTCGCGGGCCGGCATTAGGGTGTGCCTAGGCACACCCCGTGCGCACGCCTATGGAATCAGGACTACCGTGGCATGTTTGAGGGGAGTAGAAAAGACCCCAGAAATTAAGGATAGATTGGTGTGGGTCAAGGACGGTACAAGAGAAACAGTGAGTGTTTTGGTAAGATGTGAGGGAACGGGTTCAAGTAGTGAGATGAGAGAATCGTAATAACTTGAAGGCCACTTGTTCGGTCACAGTAGGGAACAAGTTAAATGTGTGAGGATAGACATAATGAATATCTTCCTGCATGGGTGATAACAGAATTGTGGAGAGTTTGGTTCGTATTTGTGAAAAAGCACACTAGACTAGGTGATGAGTAGTGGTTGATGGTTTCATTAGGACAAGAGAGAAATAAGACAGATGAGAGTGGTACAGATATATCAGCAGAGAATTGATGTGGATCAAGAGAGTGGAGACTTCTGCGAGTCTTATAAAGTTTGGGTTCAGATTAGCGTTTCAATAAGTAAGGTATTACAAAGTGCAGGCGCAAATTTTACCGTTGGGCTGCTGATAGACAAAGCTGGTGTTAAATGATTCTATATTTTAAAAATCACTTAACACCTCCTGTGAACCTCCCCACATGAAATCCCATACTCACCTCTCATCCCACGGTGAGAAGGGTGGCCCAATCTGCAGCTTCTCCTGGCCGGGAGCAGAGTGGGACTGCGAACAAATAGTTCCCAGTCTCCCTCCGCGATCACTCCACGGTGCTGCGCAATCTCACACAGGATATAGTGTCAGTTCTTGGAGAGGAGACTGAGTATAAAGTTTGGTCCTGTTGTACTCCCTGACATTCTACTCATTATATAGAAGACATTACAATTAGATTATACAGACCATCATTTTGAAACCGGATTTATAAAAATAAGCTAACTGCATGGGGGTTTTCTTCTATTCTCAAACATAGCAAACAGAAGTTTAAAAGACTATCGTAGTTAGGGATGTGCACGGCTGAAAAATTTGTTGTGTTTCGTTTCGTTTTGCTTTTAAATAATTTCATTTTCGGAATTTCGCAACTAATTTTGTTTCGTATTTCGTTTCATTTAGTTTTCAATCGATTCGAAATTTTGAATCGATTCGAATTTCATATATCAATTCGATAGTTGATATCAATTAGAATTTTAGATCTCTATATAAAACCCCAATTAATCAAATCTTCCTGTTAAAAGATAATCCAGAGCTAAATATTAAGCTGCGTCACAGATTTAGTATGAGTCAAATTAAACAGTGAAACAAAATTCATTTGTTTCATGAAGTCCTTTGCTGACTATTAATTGTATTGTAAGTTACGATCAATTCGATAGTTGATTTCAAATTCGATAGTTGATATCAATTCGAATTTCAGATCACTAAATAAAACCCCAATTAATCAAATTTTGCTGTTAAAAGACAAGGGGCTCTATTACATTCCCAACGCAAAGCTTAACGCATGCGCAAAAAAGCATTAACGCGAGGGGCAAAACCCTTTGCACTGAACGTCGCATTACAACGTCCGCGCAAAAAATGCGCGTTAACGTCTAAAGCGAGTGGACCTTCGCGAACCCAATTCAATAGTTGATCTATCAATTCAGTAGTTGATATTAATTCGAATTCCGAAACATCAAAAGAAAAAAATTATTACAATTTTTCTTTTATGATGATGACAGTGTAAAACTAAATAAATTCGTTATATACCATTTTGTTTAGTTTCGAATTTGTATCGTATCGATTCGTTATTCAGAAGTACTTCCGAAATACGAATTAATGGATTTCGTTCCGAATTTTTCCGAAATGAATGCACATTTCTAATTGTAGTTACCATTACTAAATTTGGTGATAATGTGCTTTGTGTCCCTCCCATCCAATCCTTATGTATAGGAAGTGAAATTTGCAAGCTACCAGATAATAATGAACGCTCCAAGCCAATTCTCAAGCCAATATATTAAAAAAAATGGCATTTGCAAAAACTATAGATAAAAATTACTATTTAAAAAATCATGCTTTACCCTGGTCACATGGTGTAGAGTATGGTGCAATATGTTGTCTCCTCTCACCTCTAGTAGAAGGAAGCTAGGGAAAAGTAGTTCCCACTTTCCTTCCAAAGGCACTGTAAGGCTGGGTTCACACCTAAGCGTTTTTAATACACGCGTTTTCCTTGCGTTTCACAAGCGTTTTTGCAAAATCGAAACGCGCGTTGTACGTGCGTTTTTTGATTGACTACGGAGGTGTCCAATAGAAAATTTACTGTCTTAATTACGGAGGCGACCAATGAAAAAGACTTCCCTGTGCAGGAACCAAAGTTGCAAAATGGAGATCTGCCCAAGACGCACCATTGCAACAATCGCAGCTTTCCACTATCTGCGCTTGAGGAGAAGAGGCAGGCGATGGCCAGGCGACGCTACTGGGTGCATCCGACCATTACAGACCGACAACGAGGTCAGGTCTGGGCGTTGTTTGCAACTCTGCGTGCACACGAGGAGAAGTTTATGAAATACACACGTATGTCCATAAAAAGGTTAGTACACTTACCCTGCTTTTATTGTTGTTGTGTCCCATATGATAGTACCATCAGAGATTTGATTTGGGAAACAGGCGGGATAGCAAGATAGAAAATAAAGCTAGCATCAAATTAACCTGTGTAAGATGGTATGTTGTTGTGACGACATGGCCCATAAGCACCGTTTCATTGCTATTAATTCCCCCTTTTTTTTTTATTTTATTTTACAATAGTTTTGATGAGCTGCTGGACTTGATGTCCCCCACCTTGCAACGGCAGGACACCTTCATGCGTGAGAGCATTGCACCGGTGGAAAGATTGCTGATTACGTTGCGGTAATACGATCCTCGGATGCCAAATACGCTTCACCAGATAACACTGGCAGCCAGATAACACTGGCAACTGCAATGCACCACAAGCATTGCCCAGAAATAGCGCCCCACGTGGCTAAGCAGGATGACCACACGTCTGCTCAGTGTATTTTTATGGCAGATAGCAGGCCGAGAGGATCTGCAAACCAGGAAGGCATCTGAGCCTGGCCATATGAAACCACAACTCACCCCGTACCCTGCAGATCCTCCCCCCACTATCGCCCTCCACGTGCCAGGCCGCCTATTTCACCGCTCCTCCCTAACCTAAACCATGTCCATCTTAAGCGCAATCCCCCAGCTGTGGCCATTCAAACCACCAGCTGGCTTCCTGCCACATGGTAAAGTACCCAATGCAAGCGCAATCCACGCAGTTGCGGCCGTAAAAAACCACCAACTGGCTTCAAGCCTCGTGGGATACTTATCTGATCGATAATAATTGCTCTAAACCATGCTTTTAATCAAAGAACAATCCCCCAACCCTGGCCGTTCAAAAACCTCAGGCTGGCTTCATGTCACATGGTGTATATAATGTGATAGAATAGGGACTAACCATGTCCATATTTAGACAATCCCCCAGACATGGCCGTATAAACCACGAACCGGGTTCATGTAACATGGCATATTTCCATATGGGAAACCACGGGCGGTCTTGCATGAGTGGTGGAATCACCACTCCATTGCCCCTATCCATGGTGCTTCTGCTGCGTGACCTTTCCGACGTTGTAGCGAAACAGCATCTATGAAAGAGAAAACAAAACAGGGTGGGTTGGGTGGGAGTAAATGAAAAATCATTGCAATACCTCAATGTCCCCGCCCAGCCATTTTATATCCTCCCTTCCATTGTTTCTCCATTGTACCCAATCACAAAGAGCCATGCTTCAGCTCATAGAACAAAGCCTGATCCCATATAACAAGGAAACCTCCTTTCTTTCCCTCTTGCATAATACAGAGATAATTCTTAAGCCTTTTTCATTCCTAATTAGTCATTCTCTCGAATTAAGAATTATACTCTTATCCTCTTCTTACACTTTTTCCCCATGTAAATTACCTTCTACAAACCCCCCCCAGCCCCCCTACTTGCCCCACCCCCTCCCTTTCCCGTAAATGAAAACACAACAAAGTATTGGCATTTTGAAAAGGTCACGTCTTTTATTACTTAAGGCCAAATTCTTTGCCTCTAAGGCAGAATTATTATTATCGATCCTCGTATGCCAAATACGCTTCACCAGATAACACTGGCAGCCAGATAACACTGGCATCTGCAATGCACCACAAGCATTGCACAGAAATAGCGCCCCACGTGGCTAAGCAGGATGACCACACGTCTGCTTAGTGTATTTTTATGGCAGATAGCAAGCCGAGAGGATCTGCAAACCAGGAAGGCACCTGAGCCTGGCCATATGAAACCACAACTCACCCCGTACCCTGCAGATCCTCCCCCCACTATCGCCCTCCACGTGCCAGGCCGCCTATTTCACCGCCACCAAAAACGAGGACCCTCTTTTTACTGCCACCAATAAAAAACCGTGACCTTTCCTCTTACCCCACAAAAGGCTCCTTATCGCGCCTTCAATGAAGAGTGTGTTCCCAGCCTTATCACTCCTTTCAATGAACTCCTCACTTCTTGCTCCTATTTTGGGGTGCTCCAAAACCATTGCCAAATAACATCAGCAAATGCAATGCACCACACATATTGCCCAGAAATAGCGGCCCTACGTGGCTAAGCAGGATGACCACACGTCTGCTCAGGGGTCTCTTTATATCGCAAATAGCAGGCCGAGAGGATCTGCAAACTAGGAAGGCACCTGAGATTGGCCATACGAAACCACACTCACCCCGTACCCTGCAGACCCTCCCCCTACCATTGCATCCCCACGTGCCAGGCCGCTATTTCACCACTCACAATACCTATCTCTTCTCTAGCTGTCCCCTAAATGTAGTACCATAATATCTGGCTTACCCCTCTTTCTCCTGGATGTCTTTGCTATTCCCAATAACTGCCCCAAACCCTACCTTGCTTCCCTATCCATCTAATCCCTACTTCAATTACGCTGCACCCCGGAGTTGCTCCTCTCTTGGTGCCAGCAGCACGACTCTCCATCCAGTGCACATAGGAGTGTCCCAGGATCCGCACTCTCATTGCACGTCCTGCAAATAACCAAAATGTAAACTATTAACTGTAATGCACACACACACACAGTGTACCCGAACTGAAAAGAAACCAAAAGAAACAAGGAAACAAATTATTATTTTAAACAAAACAATTGTTCCCCATAAGTTTTCCCTTCATTTCTTTAATGACCTCACATATCTCCTATATACTTCCCATTTCCATCTCCCCATCTTTTTAATTCGATCCTTTGGATAACCCAATTCTGCCTCCAGTACCAGCAGCTCCTATCCTGAAAGAATGGGGGCAAATATAACTCCCCTTTCCACCAAGCCCCTCCGTGGCCTGCTGCGGAACCATTTTGAATTGATACCCGGACAAGTTAGTACCACTCTTGTGTCCCCAGAACATGCGACCGTTTGAAGGAGTCGCCTCCAAGTATCCCCTGATACATACCACTGGGCATACTTCCCCACCATGGGCACCTAGAGCAATTGTTTTCTCAATCCTTAGGGCAGCTGTAAAACTAAAACAAATGCTGCCCTACAAAGATTGTTATCAGCTCCATCTTATCTCCTACTTGTACTCTGCTGTCAAGATCTTCCTCACCACGAATTGTTTAGCCCAGTCCCCCTCTTCCTTTAACCGAGCAAAGTATGAAATACCACTAAATAGTTCCAAGCTGTCCTTTATTGACTTACCGCCGAACTTCAGTAGCTATTTGAAAACAACTTTCTGCCCTATCTCCTCTGTCCCTTTAAAACTCGATCCAACCCTTTCCCTGCTTGCTCTACGGTGCCCATGTCTTCTGCAACAACAATCTCCTCACCAAATCATTGATGCCCTCTAACTGCTCCCCATCTGGCAAAGAAATGGAGGGCAGTCTTCCCCCGGATATTTTTTTATTTTTTTTTTTTAAATATTTTTATTATTATTATTTTTTTTTATTTATTTTTTCCCTTCCTCCTCCCGGTGCCAAATATCGGAACACATCCCACCTGAAACTGGACAATGTATCTGCCACCACCTTCCTTACCCCCGGTATGTGATTACCGTGAAATTAATATTGCTTTCCAAACATATCAACACCAAATACCTGACATAGGCTCCAACCTGCGGTGATGATGCAGACAACATATCAACACCAAATACCTTAGATTAGAGGGGCAGAGGTTTAAAAGTAACATCAGGAAGCATTATGTTACTGAGAGGGTGGTGGATACATGGAACAGTCTTCCAGTTGAAGTGGTAGAGGCCAAAACAGTGATTGATTTTAATCAGGCATGGGATAGGCATAAGGCTATCCTAAACAAAAGATAAATCCAGGTAAAGTATCCATGTAATTGGGCGTTGTTATCTGCCGACATTTTTCAATGTTTCTATGTTTACCTGACATAGGCTATAACCTGCTGTGTTGATGCAGACATGCATGTAACATGGTGTTATTCAGCACTTGCACCACACCTTGAATATCAGACCCAAAAATAGAAAAGGCGGAGGGGAGGGATGTTTTTTGTTTTTTTTTATTATTTTTTTTTTATATTTATTTATTTTTTAATTCTATCCCCCACAGTGGTATTGCCACGACGATTGGCTAAATAAAAAATTCCAGAAACACCAAGCCTTGCACCCATACATTGAATCCACTCCTGGGCCATTTGCCTGCTCACCATTTGAAATTACACTAGACCATTTGATCTTAATGTCTAAACTTATTTGTTACCCCCCCATCCTACCTCACTCTCCAGTCCCTTAGGAACCCGTTACCATGAAATCGCCCAAGTAATGTACTATACGCCTCCTCCCCGCTCTCTATCTCTTCTCCACTAAGCAATGCAAAAAGTAGGAAGCCTTTAAAAAGGGAGCACGGGATATTGGCCACCCCAATGGGTAAACAGATATCGATGTAAAATTACCCATCAAATTTACACCCCATTAAAAGAAAACCCCCTGGACACAGCGGTACGGCCTGAAGGCTGCCTCTAGATCAAGCATAGGTAACTCTGTCCCCTCGCCAGCTACCTTACCAAAATCACCACCTGATTGAATGAATGGTAGCTAACAGAAACATCTTCCCTACTTATTGCCTCTGCAAAAAACGGCCGTCCCAATGTTTATTTGTATGTATTTTCCTTACATTCCCTTGCTCTGTGTATCATGTAGAGTATTGTCTTCCCTCTGTATAGAGTAACCTCTGTATTACGATCCAGTCTTTGTATAGTGTACACCCCCCTGTAAGTAATGAATTCCTTTTGTTTTCACATGCTTCCATCAGCCCCTCCCCTCCCCCCAGCAAGTAAGGTCAGCAGCTCACTGTTATCTCAGCCATTGTTTGGATTCTAAGAGCGACTGGTTTGTTTGTGCACTTTCCCCCTCTGTATGTGTGTTTCCCCTTGCGAAATGTAAATAACGCCGTCTCCATTTTGAGTTGAAAAAGAGCAAGGATGTTCTGTACATAAGTTGCTGCATTGTCACCATTTTATGAGTCCTCAGCCCTGGAATCCCTTATCTATAGAACAAATCTGCACATGTGAAAGTCTTTAACCTCCATCCACAATGAAACTGATTCTTGCTTAGTATATTAATCTATAGACCCGAAGTTAAACCAACCGAACTAACCCAATGACACAGCATTTGCTAACATACAGAATCACTGTTTAGTTGATAAGCCTCTTCAGAAATTCTAACAGACACATTTAAATGTGTATTTAGTTAGTAATTGTTGTATATTCATAAATCTGGCAGAAACAATCTGGATTAATTTAGTTGCGCAAATGTAAGCTTAAACAGATTGTACAGTTACTGCTGCAGCCCTTCCTCATTGGCAGAAGCACATGTGACTTTTTGAGGTTTAAGATGGCTGCCAGCCATGCGGTCACTGACTACCTATGTTTAAAAGATCATACAGACTATACAACTAATAAGGTTTGATCAAGTATTACAAAGTGAAGCAAATATCAATGAGCATATTCTAGCTAACAATGCAAATCACTAGAACGGATAAATTAGCGCGTATTTAACCCAATAGATTACACACACACACACATATAGTATATTATCAACATAGCTTCAAATTCCCCGAATAAATACACTTAATACTTATCCACTCGCAGGCTTTATTATGATGATGGTACAAGTGTGAAATATGAGTGAGTTACTGCTCATGTTTCCTCTATTCCTGAAATAAGTCTCTCCTCTCCCTCAATAAAGACAAAGTTACTGTTCTAAATAATTATTTACCCAACTGTAGCAAGTGCTCAAAACAAAAGATTGTACATTGCTGCTTTGTCACTTTAAAATTGCAACAATTAGAATAGTGAACTTAAATACAGTATTAATTTATTCAACTTTTTGCTTAGCCCTTGAGGGTTACTCAACATTATTTAAAAACACACAGCTCTTTGAATAACCCTGTAAATCATAACCCACATAAAAGACCAGCATGTGAAGCTGCTTGAGAATACAACTATAGAGTTATAGTGACTAATGTCCAGTGATTCAGTCTGTTATATCAAGTTCCTATGTGTGATTACATTCCCTTTGCGTTGCCTCCGTGTGCCATAGCTAAGTGCTTGTGGGATCTGCGTGTGCTATGGCTAGGTTTCTGTGTGTTTCTAGTGTGTGATTTGGGCGTGCTATAGCAAGTTTTTATTTTAATTTTATGTTTATCTATATATATAATATATATATATATATAATAAGGCAATAGAGGATGCACTCACGGTCTTCCAAACGAATATAAAGAATTTATTTTACAAAACTCACATGGACATCAACGTTTCGGCTCGCAGAGCCTTTTTAGTGTGGAATAATACGGAGGTAACCTTAATGCAAATGGTTGAACAAATCAATTCATTGTCCTCTACAATTAAGTTGACATCTATTATTTCCACACAGGAGATTGTCTTCTTAGACGTGCTAGTGTTTCGAGCAGGTGATCGTTTAGGTTACACATTACATCGAAAAGAAACAGCCAGGAACACTATTTTAAGAGCAGATAGTTTCCATCCACCGCATTTAAAACAGTCTTTGCCAGTGTCCCAATTCCTACGTACATTAAGAAACAATAGTGATGAGGAACGCTGTACTTTGCAATTAGCCGATACCTTTAATAGGTTTAAACAGAGAGGTTATTCTGACAACGTTCTTCAGCAAGCCTTCGTGAAGGCTTGTGAAAAGATTTCATCCAAGAAAATAGAAAATCCTTTGGCCAATAGCAAGATGTACTTACCTATGACATATCATTCCTATAGTCATAAAATCACACAGAATATACATAGACAATGGGAAATGTTTAAATACGATACTACTTTGCCCTCTAAATTTCATAATACTCCTGTAATAAGTTATAGGAGGTCCAGAAGTCTTCGTGACTGGTTGGTCAAGACAGACCCAATTAAATCATATTCATCCAGTTCTATCTCTCTTCGGCATGGTTGCTTCAGATGCACAAGTTGTGTAACGTGTAGCCATATGCAGCCTGGCTCAACTTTTTCACATCCTAGGTCAGGAATTTTTTTTTCCATTCGTCACCATATTACTTGCACCACAGAGTTTGTGGTGTATTTAATTACATGTCCTTGCGGACTTTCTTATGTTGGAAAAACTGACCGACCCCTTAGAGATAGGATCCGAGGCCACAGGTCTAATATTACCACTGCCTTTAGAGATGGGTCTACTGATAAGCCTGTGGCAAAACATTTTTTGGCTTTACACCATAGGTTACCTACACTCAAATTTAAGGCTATAGACCACATACCACCTTTAAAACGTGGAGGTAATCGGTCTCAATTATTGCTGCAAAGAGAAGCGTTCTGGACAATGAAACTAGATACAGTTTCACCTAGAGGTTTGAATGAATATATTTCCTTTACATCTTTTTTATCTCCCCGTTAAATCACTGACTTTACATTTAGAGGTTCATAGTCTTTGGGTTAGTTGGTGTAAGAAGATTTTGTTTCATTGCAATATTAGTTATAATATTCAGTCATTCATCTTTTGCTTTTAACTTTTTTGTATCTTTGTATTGTTATATATTTTTTCTTAGTATTCAGTCCCATAATCAATGTGCTGTTGGTCCCCGCCCGTAATCTTGTTGATTCAGGATGGGGTGGGGCAACTCATTAGTGAGATTTCTGACAGATTGGTGAGTTAATTCATTCATTGGTTTGTTAGTATAAAAATGGGTTTTTGGTGTTGTTTGTTTATCTTGAAAAAGGCTCTGCGAGCCGAAACGTTGATGTCCATGTGAGTTTTGTAAAATAAATTCTTTATATTCATTTGGAAGACCGTGAGTGCATCCTCTATTGCCTTATTTTATATACTTCAACTGGATTGCACCGGGCAATGAACGGTAATATGGAGAGTGCTGTATTCAGTGGATTTTTATATATATATATCTACACACACACATACATACATTATATCCTCTAATTTTTTTTTATTTTTTTTTTATTTAATTTCTTTTTTATTTCTCTTAGTGTATACTACATTAGTGATTTCAGTGTGTTATAGAGAGGAATTTCGTGATTTCAGGGTGCATGATAGCTACAGCATTAGCGTGACTTTGTGTGTTATACCGAGGTTATACGTTTGATATCATTATGTATAGTGTGTTTCTACTGTCCTGTGTTTGTGTAGGGTGTTTATATGGGTTGCTTATTTTGATTTTGGCTTCATACATGGATTAAAATCAAATTGGACAGTCAGTCATGTGCTATACTGAGCACAAACTAATAAGGCACAACAGTCCACAGACAGCCAAAGAAAAATTAATGGTAATCCTAATAACATACAAAACAAAAAATCCCTGAATTCTGGCAGAGTTATCCCAGAACAATAACCCATTAGAAATTACTATCACGCAGCTGGACACCCAATGAACAAGGAATATTGTTTTGCAAATTGAAACAAATATAAATAAGCATCCACTAAATAAACCTGCAAATACATACAATAGTAAACCCACACCTATTCCTCCAAAAAATAATGGAACTAGAAATATATATATATATAGCAGACTTATGATAATAGAGTATGCATAACAGATTGATACAGCAAGTAATACTCATCCAGTCCTTGGTTTTCATATGATGATGGTGATGGCAAAATGGAGCTCACCGCCGCCCTGTCTCTCCAGTAAATTAAAAATCATTGCAATACCTCAATGTCCCCCGCCCAGCCATTTTATATCCTCCCTTCCATTGTTTCTCCATTGTACCCAATCACAAAGAGCCATGCTTCAGCTCATAGAACAAAGCCTGATCCCATATAACAAGGAAACCTCCTTTCTTTCCCTCTTGCATAATACAGAGATAATTCTTAAGCCTTTTTCATTCCTAATTAGTCATTCTCTCGAACCGACCCTCATAAACATTGTTATTGGTTTGACTTACCTACGCATTTCCACGTATGGGATGAGAAATTCCAGCTGGTCAGCATGTACATAGCGCGATGGCGCACTGGCAGCCGCTCCACTGTGGTATTCCTTTTCTTTCCGCCGGTGGCGGATGAAAGCATCTTTGATGCTCTTCCACTTCTGCTTCATGTTATTGACTGTTGAAACAAAATGTAAGCATGAACTAATTGTTTTTTTCATAAATTTCATAGGTATTTAGCAACCGGACAGTCGTTGGTCAGTCTGCACTATGCCTTCATGATCGGACAATCAACAGCTAGCAACATCATTCGGGAAACATGCTGTGCCCTATGGGATATCCTTCATAATGTCGTTATGAAGAAACCCAACAAAGAGGAGTGGATGGCGATTGCAGACGTTTTTGCCAAGACCTGCAATTTTCCAAATTGTTTGGGAGCGCTGGATAATTAAGCCGAAGGGTAGTGGTAGCCGGTTTTTCAATTATAAAAAATATTTTTCTTTTGTCCTGTTTGCGGTATCGATACAAATTACTGCTTCACGTACATAGACATCGGATCCTACGGGAGCAGCTCGGACGCAGCAGTATTTGCCCATTCTGAATTTGGGCAAATGCTGCAGCGGGATGAACTAGACCTTCCAGCGAACACCACACTGCCTGGCACCGCTGATCCTATGCCTTTTGTGTTTGTGGGAGACGAGGCGTTTGCTCTCGCTGAGCATTTGATGAGGCCCTACTCGAACCGTGGACTCAGTGTGGAGAAGAGGGTGTTTAACTACAGACTGACCCGAGCACGCAGGGTGGTGGAATGTGCCTTTGGGATCCTCAGCAATAAGTGGCGCATTCTACACCGTCCTATAAATTTAAAATTGGAGAATGCCATCTCGGTGGTGAAGGCAGTTTGTGTACTGCACAATTTCGTCTGTTGCAGAGATGGGTTCAGTTTCGAGGTCTCTTTAGCCCATTGTATGGAGAGTACTGATCTGCTTGCCAGCCGTGGTAGCAGACATGGTGGCTCTGTCCGCGACAACTTTGCAGCATATTTCATGTCACCAGAGGGTGAGCTGTCTTGGCAGTTGCAAGCCATCAATAATGAATAAATAAAACATCTTTGTATGCAAAAAAACCCTGTTTCTTCGTTTAAAAAGTTTATGTTTCGATTAATAGAATTTGTTTGTATATAACGGATTTCAGACCTTTTTGTATTTTTTTTTTAAAAAAAAAATACACGCTGTGTGCTTCTCCGGTTTTTATAGCCATGGCCACAGCAGCTGTCATGGGTATTCATTGCCCCTAGGTCACACATGGGTATTTATTGCCCCTAGGCCACACATGGGTATTTATTGCCCCTAGGCCACACATGGGTATTTATTGCCCCTAGGTCACACATGGGTATTTATTGCCCCTTGGTCACACATGGGTATTTATTGCCCCTAGGCCACACATGGGTATTTATTGCCCCTAGGCCACACATGGGTATTTATTGCCCCTTGGTCACACATGGGTATTTATTGCCCCTAGGTCACACATGGGTATTCTTGTTTTATGTACCTCTCGTATCACGTTCTCGGTTGCTGCAGGTCTTCCAATCCGCCCACAACTTCTCCCCAATCTCCTGCCATACTCGCAGCCTCGCTGTGCGGTTTTTGTACTCACTCCTCCGCTGGTCATAGATGCATGGTTTCCCATGCACCAAACGGATGAACACCTCCGCGTCGCCCAGACCTACGCCAGCTCCAGCTCCAGCATCCATCTTCACACAGCGGCGTCTGAATTCCCCGGGGGTGTGGTGTCTTCCTGCCATGTGCCTGGCATGTGCAGAACGCGCACACGCACTGTTCGAAAACGTACGTTTTTGAATTGGAAAACGCGCAAACGTTCACGTCAAACTCTATGGCCGCGAACGCGCTGATAACTGCCCCAAAGAAGCTCCCGCACTTCTTTGGATGTAGTGCGTTTATCAGCGCGTTCATGCGCGCTGAGAAACGGCCAGGTGTGACATGCCCACATAGGGAATCATGGGATTTCATTGTTTGAGCGTTTTACAGCGTGCAGGAGCGCGCTGTAAAACGCTTAGGTGTGAACCTTAGCCTTAGATCTAAACTAGGGCTCTCTCTGGTCTCCATGGAGTCTTATGTACTCCAGGAGATGCTAACAGCAGCTGTTAGAACTGGTAATAAGTAACCACTAATGCAAGGATGTCAAATTCCTCTCCGTCAGATGTTGATTGTCTATAATTCTCAGAAATCTTAGAATGTAATAGAGGCTGGAGAATCATAGGAGTTGTTGTTCATCAACATCCCTGCGTTAACAACTTGCACCTAATTATGTATGCTCAGGGTTTTATCTTTTCATTATGTATAAATGTGACATATAACCTGCAACACCTTACTGCTAAATTTGCGGGGGGGGGGGCTATTCCCCTCTTGACAATAAAACAGAGCTGGTAAGAGAAAGAAATTTGAAGCAAACCTCTTTCCCTTACGGACTCACTTTTACTGCACCTATTCCAAGCCAACTGCTCTATTAGTGGCCAGCCTTGGAAAAGTGTGGAGGTGCAGACAGGTGCCTGCAGGCAGCGACTCTGTGCCCGCCACTGGTGTCGACTTCTTGAGTCCATCGGGGCAGTGCATACCTGCTGCAAGATGTGTGCGAGCTCGCACTAAAGGGATTGCAGAAGAAGCTTGTTCTTCTAATCCCAAATGCAAATTATCAGCTCCTTTCCAAAATATATGGACCAATGACTTTCCAATCTGTATATCATCTACAGCCAATATCTTCATACCAAGAGTAGAATAAGCCCAGGATTTATTCTTGAAAAATTAATATGCAGGAACTTTTTGTTTCCTAGCAGGCACCATATACAAAATGTAAATGCAAATGTATATATATATTTTTTAAAATTTAGATATTGCAAGGACTTTAAAGGTCATTGTAAATACTTTTAGTGCTGTCATTTTGACAACCCAGCCTTACAAAATTTCTGATAATATTTTTTTTCTGATGTACGCATACACACAGTTTTAAGGTTTTCCTACGAATATCACAATTTTGGGTGGCATTGTTGCAAGAAAATCTAATTTAAATTCAGTTCTATCATAAAAGTACTTTAATTCCCCAGATATAAATGCTTTTCAGACGTTTTTTAATGTAACGCCTCAGATTAATCAGATTAGTGATGTTCATTTCTGCATTCAAACATGAAATTTTGAATTTTTTATTACTTTATTTTAGGGGATTAACAATGTATACAAAATTTACATTTGTACAATGTTTGCTGTACAATAGGTACAATGTGTAATTCATTGTCCATGCCTGTTATATTGTTTGTACTCTGGTTGATTTTATGTTGATATTCTGTTAATCCTCTCTATTGTGCACTAGTCAGGTTTCTATGCCTTTTAAAGTGACCCCCCCCCCCTGGACAGTGTGCTGTGTCATTTGTGTTATTGTACCACCACCCCTTTGTTTCCCATATAAACAGGTTCCCATTTCAGATTAAAGATCATTATTCTTCCCTGCACTAAACTATGACTGGTGTTTGGGGAGAGCTTCCAGGAGTTATTCAGCATTCCCTCAAATTCTGGCTGTGGGTTGTGAAGAAAGGTAAGCTGCTGCAGATCTGATTTACCTGGGAAAAAGGGCGGCGTTGTAACAGGCTCGAATCTGGTCCTCAAACCAGGGAGCAGTCACCCCCTAGTTCCTTTTACACATAATCTATGTGCAAATACAAAAAAATGTTCCATGATTATCGTTATTCCCAATATTTGCAGGTTTTCCATTTTTTGGGAATGCAGATCAGGTATGAGACCCATTGAACACTTAAGGGGTTACTCAGAGAGCACTGAATTGGCCATGGAATTGCACCGAACGGTGAATTTCCCTGTGCGGTGCAATTTTATGGTCATTCGGCTATTCAAAAAGCTGGTGATTCGCCAAATATTGGCGAATTGCCAGCAAAATACAGTGACCTTCAGCGACAGTGAAATTCCCTATAAAGAAGTAATGGTTAATCTATTCAGAGAACGCCAAACTCCACAGAAAGATCAGTGAAATGCTCTGATTTTTGGTGGTTTCATTCCAGAGAGTTAAGCTGGCGAATCCCATAAATTTCAATGTAAAAATAAAAATTCCTTGTTTTTCTTAAATATTTAGACAACTGTTTATTCTTTTCTTTCGTAGAAAAAAATCCTTTATTTATTTATTTAGAATTTCTATAGGCATTTTTCAGGATTATTTCAACGAAATTTTTGATTCCGATTATTTTTTTTTTACATAGCGCTTTTTTGTTATTCTTTAACAGACCTTTTCATTGATATTCATAGGACCTTATATATTATTTCTGGGCATTCTCATACACTGTTTTTAAAGAAAAAAGCATTTAAAAGTTGCGTGTTTTTTTTTACCCCTGTTCGGCGGCTGGTCAGCTTTTTGTGGCGGTTTCTGTATCGATTTGGCAGTTTGTTCGGCAGATTTTTTTTGGCAGGTCTGCGGCTGCGTTTGGAGTTTTTTGAATCGATTCGCCATTTTTGCGGTGGTTTTAAGATGCGTTTGGTGGGTCAATCCTCCACACTTCAGGGAATCTGCTGTGAATTCAGCATTCACCACAGGGTCGGCGAATTTAACCAACCGAAGTACGGCGAACGTGAGAGCACCGAAATGTTGGTAACATTTCGGTGCTCTCTAATAACCCCTTTAATGTTGAGAAAATAAATGATAGTGGGACAGTGCAAAATCCAGGACAGTTTTATTTTTGTTAATTTTGTAGATGGTTTGTTTTTTTTGTAGTGTTTAAATGTTTTCTTTCTCCCTCCCCCTGTTTTTGCACATCTTGATCCATTATGCATCTATTCAGACCCCATGGATCTCTAATTAGGAGAGGATGCGTATGGTACATGTTAGGTGGTTATTAACAAAACAATGAATTAAATAGCGATTCTCAACAATCCACTACTTAAGGGTTTGTTCGCAAAGCACTGAAATTTCAGTGCTTTTCATTTTGGCACAGTTCAGTACAGTTTGGCGATACCATTTTTGCCCAAATTTTGGTGAATTCACTATTCGCCAAATGGTCACCGTAGTGCGCCGAAGATGGAGCCCAAAGCAAAAGTAGGAGAACATCACCGAAGAGACTTGGCGAATTAGATTGAACTGCAAAAAAAAAAAAGTAAGTCTCTTATTCTCCTAATAGGTGTTTAAACCAATAAAAAATTATTGAAATGTATCACACGTTTGGTGACTTTTCGTTCTCTTCAATTCGGTTTGTTTTGCCGATCCCATTTCGGTGACCCTGCGGTGTATTCAGCAAACACCACAGGGTCGCTGAATTGCAGGGAAAGGCTGCCGCAAACCTGACGAAAACTCACCGCAAAACCCAGCGAATGCACGCCGAAAACCTGCAAAAACATCTGGATTAACCTGCCGAAAACCACAGAAAAACCCGCGCAGGAGCCGATCACACGCAGTGAAGCCGCTTGAAAAACGCCGACACTGCAAACGAGTGAAGTGAATAAATTAGGAAAACAGTTCCCTTGAATGTTTGAAAAGTGAAACGCTGTTTGCAAAGAAACTAGTGAGTGAAAATGTCTGAAATTTACATATGAGGTCCAGGGAATGATAATAAAAAGGGCTGTTACAGAAAAAATAAATAAAGTTTAAAAATAAAAAAAATCCAGAAAAATGCTTAAAATATCCTAAAAAAATCTATAAATAAAAGAGACTCTTTACTGCAGAATAAAATAATGAATGGTTTATTAGATATTGAATTAAAATGGGAATATATTTAACATTGAAGCCTATGGGATTCGCCTGAATAAATCTGCCGCATGAAACCACCGAATGGCAGGGCATTAGGGGAACCTTTCACTGCTGGTTTGTGTTCTCTGAATAACCGAAGCAGTGCTTTTTCATGGGGATTTCACTGCCCTCGAACAGGCACCGTATGTGCAGGCAATTCGCCAGAATTTGGGGAATTGTCTGCTCTCAGGATAGCCGAATGGCCAAGAAAGGTAACCAAACGCTGATTTTCAGCGTTCGGTTACCTTTCTCAAGCAATTCGGATCTCTTTGAATTACCCTGTATGTGTTTTGAGCATTGATGCCTTAACTTTATGATTGGTTTACAAACCCAATTTCACCTTGGGGGACATGCAAGTTGGGTCACTCCTTTAGTATTCATAATTGAATAATTGGTAGCCCAGTAATTATTTGGGGCTGAGTTTATTCTCTGTGGCGGTGTAATTGTTCATACACCGGTTCATATGTTTTTGTGTTCTCGTCTGTATTCAATAAAATATATGCTGATTACCAATATAATTATTATGTTTTTAACTCCATGACAGTTCAAAGGATTTGGGGGTTCTTTCATTCCTCTATCCTTCTTTTTTTAATTTAATACTGAGGTTTAATCCTCCCAAGTCTGGAGATTCTCTCCAACCTTTGCTTACTCCGGTAGGAGTTAAGCAATTTTTCTATTTAATCAGCCTGTAATGAGCTGACCAGACTGTCCATGGTCTGTGTGGCCCCATCTTTCAGGAGGGGAACAGCCTGGGTGCCAGTCTCTCCAGTGTCCCGATACTGCCAGCTGGGAGATGGCTTAGTGCTGTAATCCCTGAGTAGCGATGGCGTTTCCCTCTGCTTTGGCTCGGCCGCCCCGCTTTTTCTTCCTCTTTCCACTGGCTGATGTTGAAAGGCTCCCTTCAGTGGTCTCGGAAACTTGTAGCTGGGCTGCAGTCTGCAAACTTTTTACTTCCCTTGCTGGCCCATTCAACTCTAGGCCTTCCAGCTCCCAGAGCCATCCTTGGCTTGGAGCACACTGTGAGTTATTAGGGCCGGCTGCCCAGCCCACTAGTAACACTCGCCGGTGAGGCTTTCGCTCTCTCTCAACGTCACCAGGCAATCCTCCTGGCTCCAAATGTCCTCGAGCTCGATCCAGTCCATGAACTGGTCCTCGTTGCACTCCACATCCTGAGTGCCAATCTTTTCCTCACCCTGCACAGCTCCCTCTTGCTGCAACAAGCAGACATCTGTCCACACGCTCTGGAACAGTTCCACGCTGGGGTTCGGTCCATATTTACTGAGGCATTTCTTTACCTCCTCAAGCGTCTCCATCTTACACCACACTTCTGCCTTTGGTCTCCAGCTCCTGCAGCGATCTCTTAGATGTCTGGGTCCATGTAAAGGGAGCATAACATCCCGCAGCTGGCAGCCAGTGCAAAGTGTGGGTTTCCGTTAGGGCCGGACTGGGACATAAAATAGGCCCGGGCATTTAATAGCACAGCAGCCCATTTTTTTTTTTTTAAACATATTTTTTATTCATCTTGGATCAACATACAGAAAAACATACAGAGAGACATCTTAATATACATCATTATCAGATGTTCAACTAGTACAAAAATGTGGCATCCAGCGGTTGAAGAAGTCATTGTACAACTCCTCTTAGAACCAAGGAAGACGATCCCCAAGAGTAAGTGGGTCGGTTAAGTGCGGGCATCTACAGTGTCTGAGGGGGAGGAAGCTAGAAAACGGGATAAGGAGTGATCAGGGGGATCTTGCGGGATGGGTCGGGTACCTCGCAGCATCTGTAGTGAGTACCAAGGGGTGCAGAAAAAGGTATGATGTAAGGACTCCTTAGTTTCGCATGGCAGGGTGCGAATAAGGGGGGTCCAATTGGTAAAGAAGGACTGAGTCTTTTTTTCTTGCAGCATCGCAGCCTCGATCCATTCCGCCAAAAATATGGCGTAGATTCTGTCATAAACCATGCGAAAGGAAGGAGGGGTAGCGGAGATCCATTGTGACAAGATCGCTTTCTTGCCCGTTGCAGCTAACAGGGTGAGCCAAAATCGATGGCACTTATCCAAAAGGTCTGGGGGTGAGGGGGGGGGGGTCGGACGATTAAAGATGGCCCACTCTGGGGTAAAAGGAATTTCTAGACGAAGAACCAGTGAACCAAATCGTCGTATTGTGTCCCAAAATAGTTTAATAAAGTGACATGACCATAAGCAAAGCCGTAAATCAGCATTGGCACCTTGACATTTTAAACAATTTGCGGTTGATGACAATCCCGTGCGAGCCATTCTGTCGGGCCCCATATACGCTCGATGGAGTATTCTATAAAAAATGTCCCAGTAGTTAGCAGAGGGAAGGGAGTGCCTGGATAGTAAGGTAGCCCCAATCAAATCCTGCGTGGAAAGCTCAGGAAAACTTGTGGTCCATCTAGTTATTGCTGCCCAGGGGAGTTTGGTGGGTAGCGAAGATTGTAAAAGTGCGTATATAGTAGAGATAGAGGGAGGGGACAGAGGGCGGGCAAACAGGAGCATGTCAAGTGAATTGGCTAGGTCATTAGGAGACAATGTGTTCAATTGGGTAAGGAGAAATTACTTTAATTGCAAGTAATATACCGGGTGTATGTCTAAGGGTGTAACTTGGTCTTTCAGGGTTGTGTAGGAAAACGGCAAGCCTGACACTCCATCGATGTAGTGGTGCAGCTGAGTAAAACCGCGGTGGTCCAGAGTGTGAAAGATCGGAGCGGGGGAGGCATTTTGAAAGTGAGGGTTGTGCAGAATAGGTGACCACAGAGTCGTTCGCCAGGCGAGCTGAAGGCGCCTGCGAATCTTGATCCAGGCCAATTTCGTGGAGGATAATAGTGGGCTAGAACGTAGACTAGGGGGGACAATGGGTGAGCTTTGATGGAGGAACGCCGATAAGAAAGAGGAGAGAAGCAACGCCTGCTCAACCTGCAAGGGCACGAAGTGTGAAGTACCATTCAGCCAGTCAACAGCATAATGGTATAGGGCCGCTAAATTGTAGTCAACTATATTTGGAAAATTAATACCTCCCCTAGCCAACGACTGTTGGAGCGCAGGAAGTGGAATACGTGCTTGTTTACCTTGCCAAATGAATGCCGCATATAGTCTATTTAATATACGGATATCTGTGGGCTTCAATAGTAGAGGCAAAACCTGTAAGGGATAGAGCAATTTGGGGAATAAAGTCATTTTAATAAGTGCGGCCCTTCCCAGATAGGACAAAGGGAGAGAATTCCATGCTTCCAGGAGTAACTTAGTTTGGCTGAAATGGGGGTCAATATTGAGGCTGTATATTTGAGAAAGGTCCGCCGGCAGGATGATTCCTAGGTATTTAATGAAAAGTGTAGAGGCCCAAGAGAAGGGGAACTGTCTGAGCCAATCACCTTGTGGCTTTGATCCCAGGGGCAGAGCGACCGACTTAACGTAATTAATTTGGAAACCGGAGGCTGTGTGAAAAGAATCAAATAAGGCCAACAATGGTGGAATAGCAGACGCTGGGTTCGAAAGAAACAATAGCAGATCGTCTGCAAAAGACACCACTTTTAGTGTCACCGAGGAGGACAAACGAATACCCGTAATTGCCGGGCACGTCTCTATAATGCGGAGGAGGGTTTCCAGGGCAAGATTAAACAGTAATGGTGATAAGGGACACCCCTGTCTGGTTCCTCTCTCTAGTACGAAGGGGGCAGAATTAAGTCCATTCGCTGTGATTACTGTGTAAGGGTTGCGGTAAAGCGTGCGAAATAGGGACAGGAATACCTTTCCAAAGTGGTGGAATTTAATGAATCTCTCTAAATAGGCCCAGGATATCCTGTCGAATGCTTTATTGGTGTCGCAACTCAATAGAAGATTTGAGACTTGTGGTGTAAGGGAGGAGGACCATATGGCCACTATAGCCTTGCGTATGTTTGTGGTAGAGTGTCGGCCAGCAAGGAAACCCGTTTATTGGGGGCCCACCAGACGAGCCATCGGTCTCTGTAGGCGGCCGGCCATGATGGTGGATAGCAGTTTCAGGTCATTGTTAACAGTGCAATAGGCCGATAGGAGGTGACCAGGGTAGGATCCTTTCCAGGCTTGGGGATAACCACCACCCTGGTCTCGTTAAAAGTCGGAGGAGGTTCCTCCCCTTGTAGAATGTTATTATAAAGTGAGACCAAGTATGGGACCACCGAGCCTGAAAGGAGCTTGTAATATTCTGCCCCAAATCCATCTGGTCCTGGGGTTTTCCCATTTTTGAGCAAAGTTATCGCTTTTTGGACTTCGGTGTGTGAAATCGGCGCTGAAAGGGCATCCCTTTCAGTTGGGGATATTTTTGGGATTTGCGCTTTATGAAAAATACTCAGTTGCGTCGGGCAATCGTCAGGGCCTGCCTTGTAGAAATCAGCAAAATATTGTCAGAAATACCCAGCAATAGCTACTGGGTCAGTAAGTAAGGCACCATCCGTGGTCTTAATTTGGGAGATAAAGGGTCTGGTCTGAGTCTGGGAGCGAACCAGGTTGGCAAGGAGGTGACCATGCTTGTTACCAAAGCGATAGAGCCGGGATTTCTGATGCAGCCAGGAGCGCTGCGCATGGTTGGTAGCTAGGGTATCGTATCTGGATTTATCTTGCTTGTACGTCTGCAATGCAACAGGTGTTGGGTCAGTCAAATAAGCTCTATAACTCCTGAGCAAATCCGAATGAGCCTTAGTAAGATGCAGAGAGTCCTCTTTCCGTTTCCGGGCCGTAAACTCCATAATCTGTGCCCGAAGCACTGCTTTTGACGAGGACCAAAATAAATTGACATCCTCTACATGGTCAATGTTGTCGTCAGTGTAATTGTGCCAGGCAAGCTCAAAGTGTGATGTAAATTTACCGGACATCATAAGATGGGAAGGGAAGCGCCAGTTCTGGGAATAGGACTGTGTGTTTCCCAGTTTCATCTCCAGTGAAACCAGCGCGTGTTCAGTGAGCGTTATCGGGCCAATCTCGGTGTGCAATGCGCGAAAAGTAAGAGAGTCCGAAATCAAAAAGAGGTCTAGGCGCGAGAATGATTTGTGGGGGTCAGAATAAAATGTAAAGTCCCTGCCCGTTGGGTTGTGCATGCGCCAGACGTCAACCAAGTCAAAATGCGTCATGTGGGTTGTGAGCGCCCTCTAGGTACCACACGGCCCGGGGCTCGGTCAAGTATCGAGTCTGGTACGTCGTTAAGGTCCCCTCCCACTATTCTGTGAGAAGCGTCGTGAAGGTGGAGTAACGGGAGTAGTGTTTTATAGAATGGTAAATTAGGGCCATTAGGGGCATAGATATTGAGTAATTGAAACTGTTTCTGTCCAATCTTAAGCGTGAGGAGGGAGTACCTGCCGTCCGCATCATTAACTGCTACCGTGTCAGAGTATGGAAGTCTCTTATATAAAAGAGAATTGCAGTGCCTCTAGATTTTTGAGTGTAAACCGAGGATGTTTGATATCCCACCCAAGCGGCCTGTAGCGTTTGGTCTGGCTTAGTCCAGTGAGTTTCTTGGAGGAAAACAATATCGGGGTCTAACCTTTTTAAATATTGGATTACTTTCTTACGTTTAATCTGCGAATTAAGACCCTCCACATTCCAGGACACTACCTTAAAAGAATTACGTGTGAAAATTTGAGGTTCAACAGAGGATGGGAGCGTAGGACTAGTGTCGTGTGTCATGGAGGATGCCATAATCGAGTTCGAGAGGATGTGAAGTAAGAAGCAACAATAAAGGGGGTTAGGGCCCGTCCCAGCAGCGGACCCCATACCGTGTGTACAATATAAGATGCCAGTATCTGTTGGTGTATCAGTAGAAGAGCGATCCAAGACATTTTAACTATAAACAACAAATTAACCAGAGATCGAACAGAAAAGACATAAACCATATAACAGAAGAGAACCAAAAGGTTCCGGTCAGCGAGTGTAAAACATACAGTTTGAGCCGTGGTCGGATCTGGTCTTGCTCGTGTCGTCCAGCACCGGAGAACCAATAAAATTGAACAAAAAAGGGGAAAGTCGTAGGGATCCACTGCACCTCCAGGATTGCGTGAATCCCGTTGCAGAGTCGGAGCTACAATCAGGGTGGTGGCCTCGATGAGCGTTGTCTTGCGGATTGTGATGAGGGGGAACGTGCAGTGTCATCTTCCAATATGGTCGATGCGTCAGTCGGTGAATCGTAGAAGGTGACTTGGCCATGAAGATGAACTCGTAGGCGAGCAGGGTATTGCAGCGTGAACCGCACATTAGCCACTGCCAATTTAGAACAGATGGGGGCAAAGGCCCTGCGACGGGCCGCCAGGGACGCCAAGAAGTCTTGGAAGAGGCGCAAAGTAGTTGCGTTGTATTCAAGGGTATTGGCTTTCCTATACGCCTGCATGATGCGGATTTTGTCAGAGAAATTCAGCAGTTTAAATATGACAGTACGAGGGCGACCTAGGGATGGAGAAAGGTCCGGTCCCAGACGATGTACCCGCTCCACAGTCAGCGTTGAATCATCCGCTAGACCTAGGGCCGTGGGAGCCAAGAGGAGACGAAGTGGTGAAGTTGAGGGCCTTTTACTCTTTCAGGGAGTCCCACTATACGCAAGTTGTTTCTGCGGCTCCTGTTCTCTAGGTCGTCGACTTTGTCTATCAGGGATGAAAGGAGCGAATCGTGAGATTCCACGGATGTTTGGAGGGGGGTCAGTCCATCCTCCATAGTAGACACCCTTTCCTCCATCTCAGTCAATCTTTGTGCTTGCGAGGTGAGCTGAGAGTGTGCCAGGTCAATGGCGGTCGACAGACGGCCCAATTTTTCGAATAACAATGGCGAAAGCATGGCTGTGAATTCTGCCACCTGCATGGTAGTAGTGGGCAGAGGAGAGGTAGCAAGATGGGGGCTGGATGGCGGGCTTCCCGGGTCAGCTGTGGAGCGGGTCGGGGACCGCGTCGGTGCCGATGCACCTTTGCCCTGAGATTTGGTTGTGAGGCGTTTTGAACTTTTTGTGATGATGCAATGAATTTATCCATGGTGAAACAAAGGAGGGATAATTAGAATATGCAGACAGTGTGGAATGTCCAGAAAAATTATATGGAAACAGTGCGGAGTGTCCAGAAAAATTACAATATGCAGACAGTGCGGAGTGTCCAGAAAAATTATATGGAAACAGTGCGGAGTGTCCAGAAAAATTACAATATGCAGACAGTGTGGAGTGTCCCGAAAAATTATAATATGCAGACAGTGCGGAGTGTCCAGAAAAATAATAATATGCAGACAGTGCGGAGTGTCCAGAAAAATTGTAGTATGCAGACGGTGCGGAGTGTCCAGATATTATGCAGACAGTCAGTGCAGAGTGTTAATTATGCAGACAGTGCGTATGGAAAAATTTGACAAGAGGTGTGCATGAAAAAATTTAGAGTGTGCTGCCTGTATCCTCTTACGTGACAACGAAAAAATTGTGTAGATGTAGTAAGGAGCCCACCTAATGACGCTGTGTGAGTACAGAGAAAAGATAGTGTGGGAAAAGTTTGAAAGCACGAGGGGAGTAGGCCCGGATGTCCCCCACCGAGCAGAAATTCCGAGCGGTGCACAGGGGTCCCCCACGCCACCCCTAGAACGGGATTATGCAAATTGGTGGTCTAGGTACGCGATCCAACCCCGCAGGGGTGGCCCAGAGGATGAGAGAGTGTCAAGTCCACCAGCACTGTTCCTCCGTGTGGGGACCTCTGAATGGCGCCAAAAAAGGGTGCAACACGTGGCGCCGAGTTTGTTGAAACCCTGACCGGGTTTGACAGCAGAGGCACCGGCCGGCGACGATCGTCTGGGTAATGGGGGGGGGGGAGTGAGAATGTTCCTTACCCTCCGGTCAGGTGGCGATCACTGAGCCAGCCAGGGTCCGGTCCGAGAACTGGCAGGGAGCGCCGGGGGGTGGTAATCATCCAGGCAGCCAAGGAGCAGGATCGGGAGCCACCTTCTCATCAAGGCAGAGGAGTGCCTTCTGTATAAGTGGGCTCCGGTTCAGGTCTCTGGTGGAGTTGCGCACCCGCAAACACTGCGGGTATGGAAGCGACCGAACGACGGTCTGAGGACCTCCGAGGTTAGAGGGGGGAGAAAGTTTGTGGTCCCAGGTGGTAAGGGGACTCAGATCACCCCAAATGTGGACATGTAGGTGAAAAAAAGAGACAAATATTCACCAAGATGTGCTCCTCGTCCACAGAGCTTCAGTAAGATGCAGCCATCTTGTAGGCCCACCTCCCGGAAGTCAGCCCATTTTTTTTTAAGAGACACACATACATATACATTTACACAAACTTACAGACACTTACAAACCATATATTCCCTCAGTGCACACATTCCAGAACACACACACATACAAAGATCACACATACACAGAACACGCACAGGCATATCACGCACAGCACGCACAGGCAGATATACACAGCATGGACAGGCAGTTATACACAGCACGCACACAGGCATGTCACTCACAGCACACACAGACAGATACAGCAAAAAGGCAGATACGCACAGTCAGATTCACACAGGCAGATACTGCAAAAGGCAGATACACACAGCACACACAGGCATATCACTCACAGCACACACAAGCATATACACTAGGGTTCCCACCTGTCCGGTTTTGACCCGGACCGTCCGGGTTTGGAGTCATGCGTCCGGGTTTGACACGCTCTGCCACCCGGACACATAACTCCGAGCCTCGGAGAGGTTATACTTACTTTCCTGCGTTCCCCCGGTCTTTTCCTCCCGTCTGTTTTTTCAGCTTGAAGAGGGATTGGATGGTCTGCGTCATCACGTGTCGTCCTCTCCACCTCCTCTGAGCCGCTGTCAAATCGCGCAGGCGCAACGGGCTCACATGACAACGACGTTTACGTGGTTGCTCATGCGGCTCCTATTCCTCCCGGCTGGGCAGTGACGGTGCTGCTGTGTGCGTGGTCTCGCTCATCTCGCCAGGCCAGCAGCTGCTCTCCATCCATTGACTCTCACACTCTGACGCCGCCGGTCAACTCAAGCAGGTTCTGAGCCTCTGACTGAGACGCCGACAGGACGGTGAGTAGCAGAGTAGTCTACTCAGTCTAAGCTCATATACCAGTCTGCCTTTCAGTGCTATACTACCATCATTGTGCCATAAGCCCATAAGTGTGTGCCATAACAGTGTGCCAGCCTTTCCAGTCTGCCATGCATAATACCAATGTGTGCCATAACAGTGTGCCAGCCATACCAGTCTGCCATGCATAATACCAATGTGTGCCATAACAGTGTGCCAGCCTTACCAGTCTGCCATGTATAATACCAGTGTTTGCCATAACAGTGTGCCAGCCTTTCCAGTCTGCCATGCATAAAAACAGTGTTTGCCATAACAGTGTGCCAGTCTTTCCAGTCTGCCATGCATAATACCAGTGTGCCGTAACAGTGTGCCAGCCATACCAGTCTGCCATGTATAATACCAGTGTGCCATAACAGTGTGCCAGCCATACCAGTCTGCCATGTATAATACCAGTGTGTGCCATACCAGTCTGCCATGCATAATACCAGTGTGTGCCATACCAGTCTGCCATGCATAATTCCAGTGTGTGCCATACCAGTCTGCCATGCATAAAACCATTGTGTGCCATACCAGTGTGCCAGCCATACCAGTCTGCCATGCATAATACCAGTGTGCCATGCATAATGCCAGTGTGCCATGCATAATGCCAGCCTGCCATACTACCAGCCTGACATGCATACTTCATGCCATATTATATACACATAATGTAAATATACGTGTAGCGCTGTGTTTAAATCCTTGTCGTGGCAGTACCTATTTTTGGCCACCGGAGGGAGACAAGCGTGATGAGAGACACTGAACTTTGCATTGAGACTACATTTCCCGGCATGCTTTGCGGGCGGACCAAGGAAGTGGGTGGGACAGACAGCGTTACATCCTGAGCCTCGTGGAGATAGCTGGCAGAGCGCGCCAGGGAGTGAGTGAGACAAGACGCAGTGCTGCAGAACGCAAGAGTGACTAGGCCGGAGCGCAGGTGCGGCCTATCAGAGTCCCAGATCGGGTTGTTCAGCCTTGCAAGAGGGAGACCCAGCGATCCACCATCTTACCCAAGCTGCTATTGAGGAAGCCGGAGGACCCCGAGTTAGGCGTACCGCAGGTCGATCGGATTGGGAGAGCAGGCGGTAAGCTGGACAAGTCACGGCCGGAGCAGAGAGAGCCAGACAACGGATCCAGTAGCCGGCAACCCAGTCAAAATCGAACGGAGAGACGTCCTGGTTCAGCGGAGCCTTAAGAATCTGGCGGATGGGTGAGAGGCCTCCAAGGCCGTTTGTGATTAACGAAAGCACGCTGCTGTTGTTTCTAAAACCCACAGGGCCCCAACTTGACTAGTCGAAGACACCTTTTAAGCAATTCACTGGCCAGTTGAATAGTACCCGGGTACCACAATACACACACACATTTACATTCCGGGACTTAACCTGTGCGGGACTCACTTCCTAATCTCCGAAAGGGATTAAAGATTTGTTTCTTATTTCTTTTTCCGATACGCGTTTCTCGAATTACGAAGCATTGTATTTTTTCTGTTTCCGCTGCGCGTCTCTCGAATTTCGAAGGATTATATTTTCTGTTCCGATGCGCGTTTTCCCGAAATACGAAGCCTCGTATTTCTTTTTCCGCTGCGCGTTTCCCGAAATACGAAATACTGTAAATATATCTACGAACACCGTGTTATCTATTATATGCCATTCATTCTAGTAAACTATATAATTTATAAAATCCACAACGGTGCCGGAGTATATTTATTCCCTAGTGCGGGG
This sequence comes from Leptobrachium leishanense, assembly GCA_009667805.1. NCBI lineage: Eukaryota > Metazoa > Chordata > Amphibia > Anura > Megophryidae > Leptobrachium > Leptobrachium leishanense. The sequence goes on along the minus strand of CM019064.1, from coordinate 237,945,584 downwards.
AGACTGACCCGTGGTTCAATTTCAGCGGCTCCTCCGGGAGTGAGCGCTACATACGCATAATGTATACGCTACAAAAAAAATGGCCGCCCAAGCCAAGCCAAACACTAGAGTGTTCGGGTTTGGCTTGAAGAAAAGGTGGCAACCCTAATATACACACAGGCAGATATACACACACACACACACACACACCCTCTTAACTGCATGAAAATTCAGCAACTCACCAATTTCCTGCAGCTGAAGGTTCCTGGCTTTTGCAGGGAGGGGCGGAGCTAACTGGTCTCTCAGTCGGCTGTCTTTTGCATAATGATGAGGGACTTCCCGAGCGCCTCCTGGAGAGCTGCATCCGGTGGCACTCAACTTTTGAAGCGGGGCCGCTTGGATGGAGTCTCCTGTGGGGCCTGAGTGCCCGGGCAGGTACCCTGGCCTTATGCAGATGCCGTCCGGCTGCTTGCACAACTGGCCGGCTTCTCTGCATAACGACAGGCATTCTTAGCTGCTGGACTGCTAGTGCAGCAGTCTGACAGATGACCGGCCCTGATGGCCAGTCCGGGCCTGGTTTCCGTCCACGTGCAGAATGCTCCCCTTCAAGTCAGTATTCCACAGAAGTACCGCTTCTGGCCCAGACGCAGACAATAACACACAGGAGATCTGTAACGACTGGAGGGGACCTGACTAGACATGACCAGGAGGGTGTGAGCTATTTTGCAGTGACTAGACATGAACAGACATTACTAAAAAGTAAATAAAGGAATTTATTTACAACACTAAGAAACAAAGAGGAACAAATATAAACAGACAGAAGATCCAGAACTAAATACACATGAAACTAGAGACCAGGGAATTTAGCAAAATATAAACAGAAAGGGAAACAGACCTGAACTAAATATACAAAGAATACTAGACTAGATAAACAAACAGAACTAGACATGGGAAAACATAAGCAGGATCAGAATGAGGCTAGAACTCAAAGGGATAACAGAACAGACTGGACTAGACTAGAACATGAATTAACTAGAGGCTAGAATCAGAGACAGTACCTATCAGAATGAGCTCCAGAAACGAATGAGGCAGCGTCCTTCTTTGGGCGCTGCCTGCTTTTAAGCACATGAGTCAATCATCAATTGAGTCCAGGTGTGAATCCATGGCATGAATCAAAAAGAAACCAAATGTCCAGACTATATACAGATATCAAAGAAGCCAGAGGTGGCACCAGATGCACTGAATGTCCAGATTCTTCACTGGCAAAGTCCACCTCTGCCAGAGGGAGCGCAGGACGTCACAAGATCCTTGCAGTTCCAACCCAAAATGGAGAATGAGTTTATTTTCACTTTAGATTTTGCAACTGGTTACAACACACACTGGGAAGGTACAGAAACAATGGAAACACGCCCAGTATTGAAACAATGGATCAGATAACAGTGAGCTGGATGACCTTAGTTGCTGGGGGGAAGGGGTGATGGAAGCATGTGAAAACAAAAGGAATCCATTACTTACAGGGGGGTGTATACTATACAAAGACTGGATCGTAATACAGAGGTTACACTATACAGATAGAAGGTACACAGAAAACACAAAACTCTATGGATGTCGGCCTCTTGGATGTCGGCCAAGCTTCCGGGAATGCCCCCTGAGGACTGGCGTCATCGTGCATAACACGATGACGCCAGTCCTGGAGTTAACCCCTAACTGCCACCAATGGTGGAGATAGGGGGTTCCAATGAACCCCCTATCTCCCGATCCGTGGCAGTTAGGGGTTAATGTTTGGTATTGTTGGATCGGCCAGAGCATGGCCGTTCCAACAATACCAAACATGAGTATGAAAAAAGTTTTTTTAAAAAAATAACAATAAAAAAATATTTTAAAAAAAAATTATAAAAGAAAAAACAAACAATTTTTTTTTCTTTTTTTGGTTCGTTAATGCAGCAATATTGTTCCCATTTCAATTATAATGTGAACAACAATGCTGCACTAACGATTTTTGTATGCGGTGCAGCATTTTCCCCAAACAAAAATATAACGAGACCCCATCTCTAATTTTTTTAACAAGCGCACCCCATACAAAATATAACCGCAATTGCTTGCATGTTAAAATGTGAAAAAAAAACACTTTACACGTTGTAAATTATTGAAAATTCTTTTTTTATTGCATTTTTTGTTATAATATACAGACAGGCCATGACGTATACTTATAATAATAACATATTATGAATCTGCCGAGTCTGACGGAAAGAACGATATATAATATGTCTGGGTCATATACTAAAATAAGGCTTCAAAACACATTTAAACATGATGAGCAAAATCGGTAAAAATGACCTCAGCACAGAGGCGAGAAATGCCTCAGCAGCGATTGGGTTAAAAAAAAAAAATCAGAAAAATGCTTACAGTATCCGAAAAAATCTATAAATAAATAAACTCTTTACGGCAGAATTTTATAATGAACGGTTTATTAGATATTGAATTAAAACGGGAATATTTTTAACATTCAAGCCTATGGGATTCTCCTGAATTAACTTGCCGAATAAACCACCGAATGGCAGGGCATTTTGGGAACCTTTCACTACTGGTTTGTGTTCTCTGAATAGCCGAAGCAGTGCTTTTTTAAGGGGATTTCACTGCCCTCGAACAGGCACCAAACAGGCACCGTATGTGCAGGCAATTCGCCAGGATTTGGCAAATTGCCTGCTCTCTGGATAGCCGAATAGCCAGGAAAGGGAACTGAACGCTGATTTTCAGCGTTCGGTTACCTTTCTCAAGCAATTCAGATCCCTTTGGATAACCCTGGATGACCATTTTACAAAATAAAAATTGTAAATTTAAAAACATTAAAAAAAAAACACAAAAAGGTGTTCTAAGCAATAAAAACATAAAAAAGGTTGTTGCCGAAAATGAACTGAAAAGAATAAAAGTCTTCTACAAAAGAAATTAAAAGAGACATTACGGTTTTACATAGAATCCTATGCAGGGCCTGCCCAAGCCACTATGCGCCTAGAGCCAAGGATGAATTGCTGTCCCGCCAAAAAAAAGGGTTAAAAGGTGGTGTGTATGAGTGCATCACAGAGCACCACAGCAATAAAACTCACAGTAATGTGCAGTGTGTAGAAGTGTGTCACAGAAAGCCATATCAATAAAACTCACAGTAATGTGTGGTGTGTATGAGCATATCACAGAGCGCCACAGCAATAAAACTCACAGTAATGTACGGTGTGTATAAGTGTATCACAGAGCGACACATATCCCGGCCCACTGTTACACATATCCATGCACACACATATACACACACGACCACACCAACATACAGCCACACATACATCCACAGTCACACACATCCACATAAGTCACACACACAAACGTACCCACACTGCCCCGGTCCAGGACTCGGGGAAGCGATTGTGTCCTCTTTGCAGTCAGCAGCTGGCTGCAAGCCCAACTCCAGCTGCTCCCTCATCAGCATGGCGAGGCCCTGACCTGGTTGAGGGCTGGTTGGTCACTGGCCCGGTCCATGGCCAGGTGGATGCCAGACCTGGTTGACGCCAGGCTCCGGCCTGCTGGAGGGGTTGGCTCCGGCCTGCAGGAGGGGTGGGTGCCAGCCTGCTGGTCCAGGCCGGGCTCTGAATGCCGCAGTCTTTGACAGAGTGGCAATATACTCCAAAAAAGGGCCACCTGGAGCAGCTGCACCACTCGGCCGAAACGAAACATCAAAAATAAAGACATTTTGCCAGAATTTCGGTGCAGTTCGGTATTCTGTGAATAGAAGACACCATAGTCTTCTATGAGGCAATTTCGTTGCCGCTGAATTGCAGCGAACTGCAACAAACTGCACCATGTTTTGCTGTGAATTCGCCACTATCTGGCGAATTGACAGCCTAGTAAATAGACGAATTGGCCCCAAATAGGTACGGTGCAATTTCTGGCCAATTCGGAGGTTAGTGCATAACTCCTTTAGTAAATAAAGGGTGATCGTGCGTGAGCCCGATCATTGTACAACACTAATACACTGTCAAATCTCAGCATTAAGGTTTATAACAGACTCAAACTTACTTTAACACCTGTGTTACGGGGGGGGGGGTCACTGGCGGAGAGTGTCAAGTTTACATTTTTGCATTCCTGATATTTTGTTTCTAATACACTACAACAACACTACAATAGCTGACACCAGTGTCTGACCACACAGTGAGATCAGACACCTAGATTGCCTGGCAAGAGTCTTATCAGACCTTCCATGTTTTCCCCTTGTCTACCTAGCAACCTGTTTTGCCTTGATGACATCATCAGGGAGCAGCCTGGTCAAATGCCAGCATTGGCCTTCCATTGTAAATGGCAGGGACTACTATCAGGATGTGTCCACTAATTCTGTCCCAGGTATCATTTAATACATAGATCTCTGTGGGGCTAGCAGTAATTTAGTCGCACCAAATCTCAAGAACATTGCATGCCATCTAAAGGTCTTTAGAGGGCCACTACCACCAAAAAATAAAATTCCCTTATTGTGTTTATTTTATATTGCTGATATCTTACATATGCTTTGGCTTTTGTCTTGTATGTTTAGTTAAGAAAATATTTTACTCTATAGGGGTTATTCAGAGAGAGCCGATCTGGCCCTGAAATGTCACCGAACAGGGAATTTCCCCGTTTGGTGCCATTTCGGGGCCATTCGGCTATTCAGAGAGCAGACAGTTCACCAAACTTTGGCAAACTGCCAGCAAGTACGGTGCGTGTTCGACAGCAGGGAAATCCCCCATAAAGAAGCAATAGTTAATCTATTCCAAGAACACCGAACAGCAGTGAAAAGTTGCCGAAATGCCCTGCTGTTCGGTGGTTTCATTTGGCAGGTTTATTCAGACGAACTACATAGACTTCAATGTTAAAAATATTCCCGTTTTTACCCAATATGTAATAAACCGATCATTATTTTAATCTGGAGTAAAAAGCCTCTTTATTGATATTTTTTTAAGGATCCTTTAGGCCAGGGTCAAACAAATGCATTTTTCGCATCGTCCGTAAAAAAGTGCATCCGAACGCATTGACGTATTTTTTCACGGAAGACGCGATAGCGGTCATACGATGCGCATTTTCGTTCGTGATTTTTGACGGCAAATATATCCATGAGCTGCTGGGGGCAAATATATCCATGAGCTGGGGGCAAATATATCCATGAGCTGCTAGGGGCAAATATATCCATGAGCTGCTGGGGGCAAATATATCCATGAGCTGCTGGGGCAAATATATCCATGAGCTGGGGGCAAATATATCCATGAGCTGCTGGGGGCAAATATATCCATGAGCTGCTGGGGGCAAATATATCCATGAGCTGGGGGAGCAAATATATCCATGAGCTGCTGGGGGCAAATATATCCATGAGCTGGGGGAGCAAATATATCCATGAGCTGCTGGGGGCAAATATATCCATGAGCTGCTGGGGGCAAATATATCCACGAGCTGGGGGCAAATATATCATGAGCTGCTGGGGGCAAATATGTCCATATGAGCTGGGGGCAAATATATCCATATAACCAGTGCTGGGTATATTATTCTGGGGGCTCAGTGCTGGGTATATTATTATGGGGGTCCAGTGCCTGTGTATATAATTCTGGGGGGTCTGTGCCTGGATATATATATATGTATGTGATATATATATTATATGTAACGTGTTAGTCCAGTTGCCAAAATCACGAGTATACCTGTACGTTGTGATATCTTTCACTGATCAGTATAGTTTCCAGACCTGAAGAGGAGAGGTTATACTCTTGAAAGCTTGTCTTTTAAATGTAAAGTTAACCCAATAAAAATGTTATCACCACGTACTGCTATACTCGTGATATATATATTTTTTCTTCGGGTAATAGGGGTTGTGGAATTCGTGGGTGAGTTCCCTCACTTTTTTTCCCAGGACTTGACCCCTGCTGGTTATACATGTATCTGAGGTCTGAAATGTGTTTCTGGCTATACATGTGTCACGTCCCGCACCATCCAGGTAGACCGGTGGCCAGTAGCGCCTTCCTCGCTGCTTGCTGGCCGGCCACTGAGTGAAGTATCAGACAAATGTGGTCACTTGTTGAGGTCACAGGCGGGGCACGGCGTGATGACGCAGCACCCACCAGATTTAAAATCAGACGCTTGAGACATGTTCCTTACAATGAATGTTTGTGTCGATACGGTTTTGGATTTATTGCGCATTTGATTTGATCAAACCCTACCCACTTTGCACCCCAGGGGCCATATTCCTATCTCAACATCTTTCATAATGGCTTAAGCCGTTATTCTAATGTGCCTCTTTCAGGTCCGGCCCAGCCATGGTGCCTTTTGGAGCAACGGCTCTAAGCTCAAATATTTGAAGCCGTCAGCACTGGATCCGCTGCACTATTTTTTTTATTTTTTGAGGCTGCGCAGCAGCGCCGCTGCACTATTTTTTTTCAGCCACCGGCTGACTGCACCAACGCACATGTGGCCAGCCAGACCAGGAGTTGAAGAACGCGGGATCAATCAAGATGCTTGTGGGCCGATCCATCCTCGGCTGCGGCAGCATGTCTCTCATCCAGCCAGCTCCCGTCGGCACCACCAGCACCAGGTATGCGCGGGCCACGGGTGCCCCATATCCCCCCCTGTACTTGGACGCTCAAACTCTTGAAACTCACTCAAACAATAGCTGGATTTTTTTCAGCCTCGGGCACTAATCCTCTTTTGTCTCTTTGTTTTGGCCATCAGTCACATGAAGAATAGATGAAGAGGATGGTGTGCACTGCACTGACGTTTATGTGCAGTGCTGGCACTTGCTGCTCAGCTTCTCAACCCCTCCATCTGGCCAGCATCATGCATAGATAAAAAGTACATAAATATTTTGCATGTTTGGTGACTGTATGTGGATATGTATGTATGACTGTGGATGTGTGTGTTACTGTATGTGGATGTGTGTGTAACTGTATGTGGATGTGTGTGACAGTGGGCTGGGATATGTGGAGCTCTACGATACACTCATACACAGCGCACATTACTGTGAGTTTTATTGCTGCAGAACTTTGTGATGCACTCATACACACCACGTATTACTGTGATTTTTATTGCTGTGGAGCTCTGTGATGCGCTCATACACACTGCACATTACTGTGAGTTTTATTGCTGTGGAGCTCTGTGATACACTCATACACACCGCATGTTACTGTGATTTTTATTGCTGTGGAGCTCTGTGATAAGCTCATACATGCCGCATGTATGGGGGGGGGGGCAGCAATTAATCCTTGGTTCCAGGCAGCACAGTGGCTTGTGCTGGCCTGGACCTCTTTCATGAAAATAAATTCTGGAGAACTTGTGAGACAGAAAAACAAGTATACATACCTGTTAGACACACAGAACAGTATGTAGGAGAGAAGACCCTGCTCTAGAGTTTACAATCTAAGAGGAGAGGGTGATATGCTAGGTGGGTGTAAATAGCTGAGTATGTGAAGTTGCTGGGTGCATGGGGCTGTGTGGGAAAAATGGGGCAAGAAATAAACAGTGGGGGATTATGGAATTAGCCTATATAGTAATGTGTTTTCAGAGATTTCTTGAAGAACTGGAGAGACAGGGAGAGTCTGATGTTGCGGGGGAGGGAGTTCCATAAAAAAGGGGCAGATCGGGAGAAGTCCTGAAGGCAAGAGCTCGGAGTGCGGGTACGGGGAGATGATAACATCAGATTGTTGGCAGAGCAAAGTGGTCGGGATGGGATGTACCAGCTAATAAAGGAGGAGATGTAGGTAGGGGTGCAGATATGAAGAGATTTGTACATGAGGACCATTATTTTGAATTGACAGAGAGGTGAGGTGTGTGGGGAGTGAGGTGGATGAGCCTAGCACAGGTGTTCATTACAGACTGCAGAGGGAGAATCTGGGATCTCTTATGGCCAGCGAGAAGGGGGTTACAGCAGTCAAAGCGGGAGATGATTAGAGCATGGATGAGCATTTTAGTAGAGTCCTGATTAAGGTAGAGGCGAGTTTGTGCAATTTTTTTTAGGTGGTAGTAGCATCATGAAAATGGGTTTTTCCAACATTAAGACCTTATCCCGTCACCTTCATCTACTTCTATCATCTATGAAGATTAAGGCAGTTCCCGTGGTTTCTACGTTTAAAAGTCATCTATTTATTTATTTCTGTAGCCCTGTTTAAATCTACATTATATTTTATTGCTGGAGGAATATAAGGGTATCGCCATATATATATTTTGGATTTAAATGTGTATCTAGATCTTAGCGTTACTTTTTTAAATCAACAAATTGTCCTTTCTAACCGCAGGAACACAGCCTTATTGAACATAAATAGTGATTCGTTTTCCAAATCTAGGTTTTCTATGAACTATCTTTTTCTGCAAGTGTCTTTATGTCAGGGCTAAGTCTATACACAGATTCATTTTTAACTGACAGCCTTCTTAAATCAGTACATCTCTGAGTTACTGCATTATATATTAAAGCAGCAGACACACTTGACATCTGGATAATTAGGCTGATACCAAAATATTTGCTTCTGCAACTTTGCCGCACAATAAAAAGTGTGTTTTGAAATAAAACTAATTTCTTTATATTTGAAAATGCTTTCTTTTTGAGTTCAAACTCTTGATTTTTTTCTTGTGTTGAAAAATGTGTATCACTGATCAGAAAATCCCTGTGGCATAACAAACAAACAGTACATTTGTAAAACAGCTAGATCCACACTTTTTTTTTTATCTGCAGTGAGCATTAAAAATGCATACTGTAGATTCTACAGCATGAATGCGAATATGCTGCATGTCTTTTTTATAATGGATTAAAATTAAAATTCAAAGAATTTTATGAGGTGGATAAGGTTATTTTTTCCTGCTGATTATTCTGTAGTGCAGCAAAGAAGTGAAAAAGGAGCATCATGCAGCTGTTGGATCCAAACGGATAGGACTAATTGGGACATATGCTTAGTTGGTATACCCTGAAGCCAAGCATGATAGTAGATTCGATTTCCAGGTCCCTGTTTTCACCAATAATACCAATTCTTTGCAGAAAAGGTTGCAGGTCTCTTAAATAATATAGTGGTGTTTTGTGTGAAAGTAGCGCTATTTGTGCTTATTGATAATTATTTATTTAGACATGGAAGCCCTGTCGGGCTTAGTGCTGCTACCATTGGAATAAAAATGCCCACATTCCCAAACGGGCACAATGTAACTATAAAACAATAATTATTGCCAGTGCACCTCAATATAAGTATCCAGTTATCTCTAAGTTGTTAAAATGAATATTGAGTCTTGTTGTAACTGGACCTTAACACAGCAGACACTTAGCAGTATTATAATTAAACATAAAACTTGGGATACTTATGTTTAGATGGCAAAGTCTTTGTTTCCTGGCCTTTCCTTAGATGTTTTTTCTTGTAGTCCGTTCTCTCCTGGGGAGGAAATCTTCTCCCCAATATGGGGCTTTGTGAGTGTCAGCAGCTGGAGATTATAACAGCATAAATACAGGTTATGTGTAATAAATAATGTATTGCTCTACATCAATAATACATAAAAGTATTAAGATATGAATAAAAAGTATTCTAAAACAAAGTTCGGCATCACTGAAACGCGTTTCGCCCTTAGGCTTCCTCAGTCATTATCCCTTCTCTGGGTAGTATTCTTCTATTAGCAAATATGATAAAAATTCAATCTTTGGATTTTGGATTTTATTTCTTTTAATTTACATAACACTAACCTGCATAATCTGGCCTTTCCAATGATATCTCACATGTCCCTCTATCCCTTAGGGCTCCAGAGATACAGTGATCTAAATGATTGTAAATTGTAAATTATTATATTTTTTTACAGAGCAAGGCGCCCCCTTGTTGCAGTTGCCTGTAGGCACATGCCTACTCTGCCTAATTATAAATCCGTCCCCGCTGACAGGTCATCAGAGATTGCTGGCGCTCGAGTCCAGCGTGAGACGGCTGGAGCATCCACTGTACCGGCCTCCAAGAGATGCCGGCACAGCAGCGCCTGATAAAAAATAGTGCAGGGGATCAATGGCAGAATTTGCCTCTTGGAGCGGTTGCTGCAAACCACTCCATGGTCGGGCTGGCCCTGGGAACCCCAGCCAGGACAAGGTGTAGCTGGAATGACGTGGGCCAAAGGAAGCAATGCCGGAATGACACATGTAAAGCAAATTGCACGAACTTTAAACATTTCACACTCAGCATTTAAAATACTAGAGGGCATCACTTTTCCTTTAATGCATTGAATTGTAAAATGCTTAAAGCTCAGTATATGAAATGCTGAACTGCATCACTTTTTATTTCTGCTTTTTTTTGGATAGATAGAGTTACTATCTCTGCTTTTTTAGGGTCAGGGTTACCTTTTTGGGTTAGAGTCACTGTATCTGCTTGTTTTTGGATTACAGTTAGCATTAGGTTTAGGGTACTATATCTGCTTGTTTTAGGGTTAGGGTAGGACCCTGCGAATCATAAATTTTCGCTCGAAACGAATCACGAATCGAATCGGCTGTAAAGGTTCTAACTCGAATCGAATATCGAATCGAATCGAAAACTTCTGAAAAGTGACGCTTTCGTGTACGATACACAGCCTGGATAGGTATGCTTTGTTTGTGTATACATCCTCAGGTTCAGCTGATGTTACAGCTGCAATCTAACAGTGATGGGCTTAATATACTAGTCTATAGCAAACTACACATCATGAAACGTAAAAAAAACTTGTATATGATTATATATTTAAAAATTATTAATTATTATAAATGATATAATTATCTCCCACACAGAGCAGAGTGACCCCCATCTAATTATCTCCCACACAGAGCAGAGTGACCCCCATATGATTATCTCCCACAGAGAGCAGAGTGACCCCCATATGATTATCTCCCACAGAGAGCAGAGTGACCCCCATATGATTATCTCCCACACAGAGCAGAGTGACCCCCATCTAATTATCTCCCACACAGAGCAGAGTGACCCCCATCTAATTATCTCCCACACAGAGCAGAGTGACCCCATATGATTATCTCCCACACAGAGCAGAGTGACCCCCATATGATTATCTCCCACAGAGAGCAGAGTGACCCCCATATGATTATATCCCACACAGAGCAGAGTGACCCCCATATGATTATATCCCACACAGAGCAGAGTGACCCCCATCTAATTATCTCCCACACAGAGCAGAGTGACCCCCATATGATTATCTCCCACACAGAGCAGAGTGACCCCCATCTAATTATCTCCCACAGAGAGCAGAGTGACCCCCATATGATTATATCCCACACAGAGCAGAGTGACCCCCATATGATTATCTCCCACACAGAGCAGAGTGACCCCCATATGATTATATCCCACACAGAGCAGAGTGACCCCCATATGATTATATCCCACACAGAGCAGAGTGACCCCCATATGATTATATCCCACAGAGAGCAGAGTGACCCCCATATGATTATATCCCACACAGAGCAGAGTGACCCCCATATGATTATCTCCCACACAGAGCAGAGTGACCCCCATATGATTATATCCCACAGAGAGCAGAGTGACCCCCATATGATTATATCCCACACAGAGCAGAGTGACCCCCATATGATTATATCCCACACAGAGCAGAGTGACCCCCATATGATTATCTCCCACACAGAGCAGAGTGACCCCCATATGATTATCTCCCACACAGAGCAGAGTGACCCCCATATGATTATCTCCCACACAGAGCAGACAGAGTGATCCCATATATAATAATAATTATCTCCCACACAGAGCAGTGACCACTATATATATATATATATATATACACACTATCTCCCACACAGAGCAGAGTGACCCCCATATATATATATATATATATATTATCTCCCACACAGAGCAGAGTGACCCCCATATATATATATATATATATTATCTCCCACACAGAGCAGAGTGACCCCCATATGATTATCTCCCACACAGAGCAGACAGAGTGACCCCCATGTATAATTATTAGATTTTTTTATGGATATATAAAAAATGAGCAGCAAATAAATAAATGCCAGCTTTAAATAAAAAAAATTGGCTTGGCAAAATTAAAATATATTGTTCTTGTATAGTTGCTAGTTAATGCCAGGGTTTTTCTTTTTACATTTGATTCCTTTTTTTTCTCTCATTTGTTCTGCATAAAAAAATGATGGGTAAGGGCCCCCCCTGGATCACCCCCCCCCCCCGGCGGCCATCTTCTGGCTTCCTGCAAAAGAAGCACATTGTAAACGTGACAGGGATACCGATAGTTAATTAAATTATACTCACCAGCACCATCCAAACTTGACACGACACAGCCCAGCCTGTACTCGCTCCTCGCTCTGTCCTCCGACCTCCGAACACGTCCACAGCTCCAGTTCAGACTCCGTCCAGGGCCTCTACGCAGCTTCCTTCCACCGCAGCTTCCTCTGAACCTTGGGGTGGGCGGCTCCTAGCAGCGTGCTGTGACGTTCCCAGCCGTGTGCCGCGTGCTGAGCATCTGGAGGCACGCTGCGATCTTTCCAATTCAATTTTTTTCGAATCGAGCTGCAAATTCGAATTCGAATCGAATTCGACCAGCGATTTGATTTCGAATCGAATTTCGAAGCTTCGCAGGTCCCTAGGTTAGGGTTACTTTTTGTGCTACATTTAATGTTTCTGCTTGTTTTAGGGTTAGGGTTACTTTTTGTGTTACAGTTACTGTTTCTGCTTGTTTTAGGGTTAGGGTTACTTTTTGTGTTACAGTTACTGTTTCTGCTTGTTTTAGGGTTAGGGTTACTTTTTGTGTTACAGTTACTGTTTCTGCTTGTTTTAGGGTTAGGGTTAATTTTTGTGTTACTGTTTCTGCTTGTTTTAGGGCTAGGGTTACTTTTTGTGATACAGTTACTTTTTCTTCTTGGTTTAGAATTAGGGTTACTTTTATCTTTAAGTTAGTGTTAGGTTTAGGGTTACCATCTCTGCTTGTTTTACAATGAGGGTTAGGAATTTTGCAGTTCATACTGAGTGCAATTTTATTTCAGTCCTTGAGTGAAAACTAATTTATCTGATTTATATTTGCATCGATTTGATAAAATTCATTCTGGATGTGATTCAGTTTGGAGTCTGAGCAGTTTGTGATTTCATATTCTTCTGTAATTCTGAAACGTGAATACGCAGCTTAATATCAATAAGGATTGGACCAAATCGCACAAAATGTTACAATGTCTGATTTAATATTTGCAGACTTAACACTTGTTAGTTTGAGCTTCTGGAAGAGGATGACACCAGAAAAGGGAAGGTGGGCAGGAGTTTTTCTGTCTAAGAGAAGGATAAACTAATGATTTAATGTCGCAGAGTCTGCCAAAAGGAATATTGAAAATGTTTTATAGATGTTATGTTACAGGGTTAAGTTCCAGTTGAGTTAGCGGTTATTATTTGACAGGTTACAGAAGATTAGTCAGTAAGAAGAGCAGTGCTATCTCTGGAAATCCTCTTAAATCTACTCAGATGACAATCTGATTAACAAAAGAACTTCCTTCCTGCAAGAGCAAGATGTGGGTATAGACACAGACATAAGAGAAAATGGAGCAATTTATCATGGCACGATCCTTTAAAAATAATCCTTTAAGAACCACTTATCATACCAAGCCTTGTGACTTGTCCCTGCTTGCTGTAAATCCTAAAACCCTGAATTAATCCTCATTATTTTTCCTTTTTCTGGGATGCTTGCACTTTTCATTTTCCGGATTGTGATATATTGTATGGATGTCAGGGGCCATTTAGCAGCCACATGTTAGGGTGAAATATTTGGCTTCCTAAACAATATTTACTGTGTAGATGAAGCATATAGAATTTTCCTTTGCTTGCACTACACCCCACAGCATTTCTTGGTTATTTCCTGTTTTAGTAGCCCATTGTCACTTAGCACTAACCAATGACGTGAAAGACATGTTACGTGAATAATTAAGAAATGGATTTAAATATATTTACATTGTCCCTGTCTCCTGATGAAGTTTCCTTTTCAGAAAATATGTTTAGGGGGTTAGTCAGTAAGCGCTGGTGTTTGCCATAGTTGCAAACTGTTGCAGAAATGACTGTTGCAACCCTGAGAAACGTCGGCGGTTCACAGAAGGGAAAATAGTGGCAGTAGAAGCTCCATTGATGAAGCTTCTCCTGCAGTCATTTGATTTTTATTTCAAATGCTGAAGTTTGTCACAGTTGCAACAACGGCAATTTTCAAATGTACTATGAGATTTAAAATCCCTTAGCTAATGATATATTGACAGTGATAAAGATTTACAGGGTTATTCAAAGAGAATCGAAAAGTCAATGTACGTTCGCTGACTTTTCGTTCGCTTCAATTCGGCGCAATTCGACGATCCTATTTCGGCGACCCTGTGGTGTATTCAGCAAGCACCACAGTGTCCCCGAAGTGCAAGGAAAACTCGCCGCAAACCCGATGAACACTCACCGCAAAACCTGCCGAACAGTCAATAAGACCCGCAAAACAGCTGGATTAACCCCACCAAACACGCCGTAGGAACCCGAGCAGCTGCCGATCACAGCGCAGAGCAGTCGCCGGAAAAAGCCGACACTGCAGATGAATGGAGTGGAAAAAAAACAGTACGCTTGAATGTTTGGAAAGTGAAACGCTGTTTACAAAGAAACTACAGAACAGAAATGTCTGGAATTTACATATAAGATCCAATGAATGATAATAAAAAGGGCTGTTACAAAAAAAGAAAAGACGATTAAAAAAAACCCCCTGAATTTTGTTTTGCAAAAAAATGCCTAAAAGATCCTCAAAAATCTATAAATAAGAATATAGAAAACTCACATCTAGCGCATCTAAACAAATAAATACAATTTGAACTTATTAGTGTTAATAATTGATAAAGTGCCACAGTGCTTGTTTCACTTTATCCAAACAGTGGTGAAAGAGCAACTAAGTGCAGTTGTGCATAGAAAATCACATATAATGCGAACCAGGCGATAAATAACAAAGTGCAACAGTGCTTATAAAGTCCAATATATAAGAGAAAATCCTCTGGATAATCAATAAAGTGCAGCGGTGTTTATTGCCTCTTTGATCCTAGAAGTGCAAAATTAGGAAGATGAAATAATGCATAAAAGTCCAATAGAAAATGAAGGAAATATATAAGAGTGGATATGCTCAGAAAAGGCAGTAGTGCATGAATGAAAATATAGTGGATAGAACCATATGGCGCATCAACGGTGGATTGGCTATTAAGTGAACATGCAAGTACTCCTATCAGTAATTCAAAAAAGTGCAACAGTGCTTATTGTCATTTCATCATCAAAGTGCATATGTATAAAATTATTCCAGAAAAAGAGTCCAATGCAAAATAAACTATTGAAAAAAGTGCTTTACTGCGTAATTGTCCAATACTCAAGGGAAATAATTGATCCTCTCTGAGGTGCTGATGTTGAATCCGTTTTGTCGTCAACATTTCTCAAAAAGACAAGGAACATAAAAAATAATGGTGCAGAAAATCATAACAGAATTGGTCAGAATACTGTAATAAGAGTATAGACCACTCACATTTAGAAGAGCCTACAAGGGTCCCGGCTCTAGGAATAAAAGCCTCTGGCCATATACAGGGTGGCACTCCCCTTCTTTCGTCCGTAGTAGTGGGCACTAAACAAATCCGAAAGAATCGGGAGACGGCACTCCCATAGCGTAATGTTGTATGCAGAAGGGTAATAAAGGCAAATAGAGCCACACTCACCAATTCAGGAGCCTCACGATGATGGGCTCAATCAGTATAACGTTAGGCACTCTTAAGGTGGAGACCCAGACCTCTTTACCTCTGCAACATGTAATCCGTGTGTAGAATTAAGTAAATAGGAGAAAGTGGCCGATAAAAGGTTAAAATCAAGTGGATTTTATTAAAATAATAAACAATGGTAGAAAGCGGACATCTGATCTACCGAGACGCGTTTCGGTTTATTAAAGCCTTCCTCAGTCGGTATAAATGTTCAATAATGTCCATATACAGTTGTGTTCAAAATGATTCAACCCCCACTGAAATTGAGTGTTTTGGCCAGTTTGACATTGATTTTGATCATTCAGTCATCTTGCTTACAATTAAATCAAAGAGGCACGTGTAGGTCAGACAAATATAACATAACATTTATAATGAAATAACCACAAATGTCTTTTCTGTGCTCACATCATTATCAGTTTTATTCAACCCCCAAGTGACATTCAATCTTAGTACTTAGTACAACATCCTTTTACAGTTATAACAGCTTTTAAATGTGAAGCATAGCTTGACACAAGTGTCTTGCAGCGATCTGCAGGTATCTTCGCCCATTCGTCATGGGCAAAAGCCTCCAGTTCAGTCACATTCTTAGGCTTGCGCACTGCAACTGCTTTCTTTAAGTCCCACCAGAGGTTCTCAATCGGATTTAAGTCAGGTGACTGCGATGGCCACTCCAAAATGTTCCAGCCTTTAATCTGCAACCATGCTCTAGTGGACTTGGAGGTATGCTTGGGACCATTGTCCTGTTGAAAGGTCCAACGTCTCCCAAGCCTCAGGTTTGTGACGGACTGCATCACATTGTCATCCAATATCTCCTGGTACTGAAGAGAATTCATGGTACCTTGCACACGCTGAAGCTTCCCTGTACCTGCAGAAGCAAAACAGCCCCAAAGCATGATTGACCCCCGCCATGCTTCACAGTAGGCAAGGTGTTCTTTTCTTCATAGGCCTTGTTCTTCCTCCTCCAAACATAGCGTTGATCCATGGGCCCAAACAGTTCTAATTTTGTTTCATCAGTCCACAGAACACTATCCCAAAACTTCTGTGGTTTGTCCACATGACTTTTGGCATACTGCAGTCAACTCTTCTTATTCTTTGGAGACAGCAAGGGGGTGCGCCTGGGAGTTCTGGCATGGAGGCCTTCATTACGCAGTGTGCGCCGTATTGTCTGAGCTGAAACTTCAGTACCCACATCTGACAAATCTTTTCTCAGTTCCTCAGCAGTCACACGGGGACTTTTCTCCACTCTACGCTTCAGGTAGCGCACAGCAGTCGAAGTCAGCATCTTCTTTCTGCCACGACCAGGTAGCGTTTCAACAGTGCCCTTTGCCTTGAATTTGTGAATGATGATTCCTATGGTCTCTCTTGGTATGTTTAACATCTTTGCAATCTTCTTATAGCCATTGCCCTTCCTGTGAAGAGTAATCACCTCTTCTCTTGTCTTCCTGGACCATTCTCTTGACTTCACCATGTTTGTAACCACACCAGTAAATGTCTAGAAGGAGCTGAGTATCACAGTCATTTTAAAGCTGCCTAATTGGAGCTTATTATGCTTTATTGCTGCTCCGTGACATCCACAGGTGTTTTCAATACCTGATTGAAAACACTTGAACGAACCTCTGTTCTTCAGAGTGGTAGTCTTTAAGGGGTTGAATAATTGTGTCAATGAAGAATTCACAAAAGAAACATTTACTACTGTATTACAAAACCAATTGATGTCATTTTAGTTGCATATGGTTCTTTAAAAAGTCCTTGTAGGATTTCATTCTGAATACAATTACAAATGTACACTAAATTCCCTAAAACCCTTTACAGCATTAGGGGTTGAATAATTTTGAACACAACTGTATATTGCAAGTGACAAAAAAAATGTCAAAAAATGAAAGTAGTGCATGAATGTTCAAATAAAACGGAATGATACTCAAAAATGATCAGTTAGGTCCTCCTTAATGTGTTAGCGATGAGTTTATTTTATCCTCGACGTTTCTCAAAAACAAAAGGAAAACACAGAGATAATAGTGCAGATTATCATTAAAAGTAGGCCAAAGATGTTTTACTAGGAGAGTATAGGCCACTCACATTTGTAGGAGCCTAAAGAATCTCAGCTCTAGGTAGAAATGCCTGCTGGTGTTATCATTTAGCACCTAACAAGTATTATATCTGGAGCTGCTCAGAAAGTGGCTCCTTCATAATATAGGTGTTAAAAGGCTGGCGCTAAAGGAAGATGACAGACGCTTAGGTCTTCATTAGCGTCTGCCATTTAGCACAAACCTTGGAATAGGGCCTCCTGTCTCTGTTAGTCCTGACTAGTTTTCCTGCTATCTTTCATGTCACCCATAGACACAATCATGTTCTCCAGATACAGGACATCTATACAGGTTAATCGTTCTATATCCAATTAATTCTTCAAATTTAACAGCAAGGAAATGTAGGCATTTGCTCACAGAGTGTCACGGTTAGGGATGGTACCGGGGTGGCACCAGGGGTGAGGAGAGTATGAGCCCAGCGTGCAGTGGTCTGCACAAATAAACAGAGGATTAGGGTAGAGGAGGGTGGATGAATATGATGACTGACCAGGTTGATAGCAGAGGGATGATGGGTATGATGGTTGTAGTAGCAGGAACCAGGTATTGGGAATCAGGATCAGGAATCAGAATAGCAATGAAGCAAGGATGTTCATTCTTCGTGAGCATTAGCCGTAATGAACCAGCAGTGAGGGTGTGTGGGGCTGAGCCCTTTATTTCGTTTGTCACGTGTTTGTGTTTTAACTTTTGCACTGCTGGATGCTGGTTTGCTGGCTGCAGGGCAGGAACAGGATGGAAGTGAACCACCAGGGGGGGTTTTCAGGATGGTGGTAGCCATGGGGCAAGACAGTACCTCCCCCTTCAGGTCACGCTCCGAGTGACCAAGGATGGCAGCAGGACTGCCCATAACCAGGCACGGGTCACTCTGGTGGGTGCTGGGACCAGTACTCATCACACCACTGGAGGGCAGAACGGGGGTCAGGAGTAGTGGTACAGGGTTGGGTATGTGCCTTCCTCTGACGCCGTCGTGCCTTGGTCTTGGTTTTCCTGGAGGCAGCAGACATGTCAGGAATGAGAGTACCCATGTACCCAGATGGCATCCCCTCTTCCTCGTCTTCAGTCACAATGGGTGAAAAACAACTGCGAGATAAAACAAAGTCCATATCAGGGTCTTTAGGGATCTCGGGGTTACGCTCTTTTCTCTTAACCTCAGGAATGAGGGTGCCCACGTAACTGGATGGCACCAAGGTGGGTACAGCGTAGATGCCCTGCACCGTATACGAAGCTGGATCCTCAGGTAAGGGATCTGGAGCGACAGGAATGTCCCTTGAGCGCCTGGCGTTGGCGACAGAGGGCGAGAGATAAGACAGAGTCGCCATTGAATCTTGTGCCCACATAAGAAGATGGCATCGGGTAGGTGTCTCCTCTTCGTCATAGTCCCCCTCAAGGTCGTCGCTGGATGAGGAACAGACATTACGCCACCCCTTGATGGAAGCATCAGACCCCAAAGAATCCGTATATTGACACGGGGGGTCATTAGAGACTGTGGTGTCCTCTGGTATACAGCCAAACGGGAAGGTATCATTCAGGGGGTCAAACTCACAGATGGTCGGATCATGTGGGCTGTGAGCAATGGGAATAGGTACGCCTGGAACCTGTATATACATAACGTCCATTGGCTCCGGTTCTATGGATACATCTTCGAAGTCCATAGGGATGCCAGGTTCGGGCTCCCTGGGTAAGGGCATAAAGGTCTCCATATCCATGGGGGTGTCGCTGACCTGTAAAGACGTCACATGCCTGGGTACAGTTTGTCTGGGGACAGGTATAGGTGCATGAATTGTTCGAGGTGCAGGTCTGGGTTCAGGAAATCTCTTGGGGGCCGGTCTGGGTAGGGGTACCGGCTTAGGAACGGCAGGTCTCATAGAAGCAGGTGTACACACAGTGGCTGTAGCAGGCCTGGAAGCCTGGGACTGCTTCGGAGATCTACGCACCTGAGCGTGCTTGGAAGTTGCAGCTGGTTTGGAAACCGGTGCTGGTTTGACAAACGCTGATCTGGGGGTTTTTTCTGGGCAATTCGATATCCAGTGCGATCCTGCCCCGCAGTACAGGCACAAATTACTATTTTGTCTCCTGACACGCTCTTCAGGAGACAGGGGATCACGGTGTTTATTTGGAGGAGTGCACACCTTAGTTGAGGTGCCCAGAAAAGTTTGCAGCATTTGCATCAGGGTATCAGCCAGGTTCTTGAATAGCTCCTGGAAGGTGGTCTTCAGTAGCTCCACCATTAAGTGCAGCACTGCGGGCTCATTAGTATTGGGCTGGTTCATTCTGTCACGGTTAGGGATGGTACCGGGGTGGCACCAGGGGTGAGGAGAGTATGAGCCCAGCGTGCAGTGGTCTGCACAAATAAACAGAGGATTAGGGTAGAGGAGGGTGGATGAATATGATGACTGACCAGGTTGATAGCAGAGGGATGATGGGTATGATGGTTGTAGTAGCAGGAACCAGGTATTGGGAATCAGGATCAGGAATCAGAATAGCAATGAAGCAAGGATGTTCATTCTTCGTGAGCATTAGCCGTAATGAACCAGCAGTGAGTGTGTGTGGGGCTGAGCCCTTTATTTCGTGTGTCAAGTGTTTGTGTTTTAACTTTTGCACTGCTGGATGCTGGTTTGCTGGCTGCAGGGCAGGAACAGGATGGAAGTGAACCACCAGGGGGGGTTTTCAGGATGGTGGTAGCCATGGGGCATGACACAGAGGCTGAAGAGGAAGCCACACATTGTTTTGGACATGAACTAGTTCAAATCTTCCAGGCCGTTTGTAAGCATTCTGAGAGCAGACTGATGGTCGATGCTGAAAAGTTTCTGGCCACCAACTGGCAGTGCATAATGTTTTTCCAAAGTCCACATCTGGTGGAAAGCATCTGTCGCCATGGTTTCTGGATCTGTTCTACAGCTGAGAGACTGAGAAAGCTAGGTGGTGAGCAATACATAGCAAAACATTCTGCATGCAGCAGACCCCAAAAATTATCTAATGATGGAATACCAAAGGATCGAAATATCAAACTCCAGAATCCATCACATAACTTGAATTCCAACTGATATTAAATTTTGGAAAGACCTGGAAGATATTCCATTCTCTTACTGGCTAAATTGCTTACACATCCTCAAAATATGTCAAACTAATCAGAAAAAAAGTTGAACGCTAGCCTTTCACTTCTTCTCTAATGGTGTGACAAAGGGTGCCACGTGTACATATTTGGCCAATCAGAGAACAGGGATTCAATTGTCAAAAGCAGTTCAAATGGCGATTTTACTTCAACCATTGAGTGAAGCTCCATCTCTGGAACTCTCTCATTGCTTCAATCGATTTTGTGTTTTTTTATAAGAAATGCTATTGGATAGTACTGCAGGTTAAATAAATCAGAGCTGATCAGTCCCCTTCAACAAGAAGACCTGGCCTGGAAGGACCTTCCTGGGGTCAATGAATAGTGATATAATTTACTAAGGGGATTGCATTTTATTTTATTTGTTAGATTTGGGTTATTTTAGGTGGTTTTAGCTATAGTTTAGGGTAGGGGGTAGGAAGTTAGGGCCTTCGTTATTATAGAGTTAATGGGGAGGGAGAATTTTACATTATATTTAGGTTAAGGGGTAGGAGTATATATTTTTCGATTCTCTTACGGCAATATAGCCGTGATATATTAGAAGGGCCACATTTTGCAATCTTTGGCCTTTTAGGGAATCCCACCCCAAGATGAGATCAGGAGAAGTGTGATGGTACAGGCTGCAGGTCCCCACCAGATTTAAAACCTTTTTGTCTTTGTTTTGCACCTTTTTTGCCCCATTGGCCCCTTGCTTAACAATCTGTTTATGTCCCTATGATTGGTTCTGTTCCCCAATGTACCCTGCTCACCCAGAAATTGTGTTTTTCCTGCCCAGTGCCTAAGCGCATAGCCGCCGCCAGCTGAGACCCTACCCTTGCCGATAAACCATTTCCAAGACTGGGCAATAGCTGGAGGCAGTGGTGACAGTCCATAAACTGTGCAAAGGCTGGAGGCAGTGGTGGCCATTGAGTTCAGGGACTGGGCAGTGGTGCTCCAGCGCAGGGATGTCTGAGGGTGGGCAGGTGGGTGAACAATGGGGCAGTTCCATATACAGTCAGGTCCAGAAATATTGTGACATTGACACAATTCTAACATGTTTGGCTCTATACACCACCACAATGGAGTTGGAATGAAACAAACACAATGTGCTTTAACTGCAGACTGTCAGCTTTAATTTGAGGGTATGTACATCCAACTCAGGTGAACGGTGTAGGACTTACAGCAGTTTGCAGATATGCCTCCCACTTGTTAAGGGACCAAAGGTAATGGGACATAATAATAATCATAAATCAAACTTTCCCTTCTTAATACTTGGTTGCAAATCCTTTGCAGTCAATCACAGCCTGAAGTCTGGAACGCATAGACATCACCAGACGCTGGGTTTCGTCCCGGTGATGCTCTGCCAGGCCTCTACTGCAACTGTCTTCAGTTCCTGCTTGTTCTTGGGGCATTTTCCCTTCAGTTTTATCTTCAGCAAGTGAAATGCATGCTCAATGGGATTCAGGTCAGGTGATTGACTTGGCCATTGCATAACATTCCACTTCTGTCCCTTCAAAAACTCTTTGGTTGCTTTTGCAGTATGCTTTGGGTCATTGTCCATCTGCACTGTGAAACGCCGTCCAATGAGTTCTGCAGCATTTGGCTGAATGTGAGCATGTAATATTGCCCGAAACAGTTCAGAATTCATCCTGATGCTTTTGTCAGCAGTCACATCATCAATAAATACAAGAAAACCAGTTCCATTGGCAGCCATACATGCCCACGCCATGACACTACCACCACCGTGCTTCACTGATGAGGTGGTATGCTTAGGATCATGAGCAGTTCCTTTTCTTCTCCATACTCTTCTCTTCCCATCACTCTGGTACGAGTTGATCTTGGTCTCATCTGTCCATAGGATCTTGTTCCAGAACTGTGAAGGCTTTGTTAGGTGTTGTTTGGCAAACTCTAATCTGGCCTTCCTGTTTTTGAGGCTCACCAATGGTTTACATCTTGTGGTGAACCCTCTGTATTCACTCTGGTGAAGTCTTCTCTTGATTGTTGACTTTGACATACATACACCTACCTCCAGGAGAGTGTTCTTGATCTGGCCAACTGTTGTGAAGGGTGTTTTCTTCACCAGGGAAAGAATTCTTCGGTCATCCACCACAGTTGTTTTCTGTGGTCTCCCAGGTCTTTTGGTGTTGCTGAGCTCACCGGTGCGTTCCTTCTTTTTGAGAATGTTCCAAACAGTTGTTTTGGCCACACCTAATGTTCTTGCTATCTCTCTGACGGGTTTGTTTTGTTTCTTCAGCCTAATGATGGCTTGCTTCGCTGATAGTGACAGCTCTTTGGATCTCATCTTGAGAGTTGACAGCAACAGATTCCAAATGCAAATAGCACACTTGAAATGAACTCTGGGCCTTTTATCTGCACATTGTAATTGGGGTAATGAGGGAATATCACACACCTGGCCATGGAACATCTGAGAAGCCAATTGTCCCATTACATTTGGTCCCTTAACAAGTGGGAGGCACATCTGCAAACTGCTGTAAGTCCTACACCATTCACCTGAGTTGGGTGTACATACCCTCAAATTAAAGCTGACAGTCTGCAGTTAAAGCACATTCTGTTTGTTTCATTCCAACTCCATTGTGGTGGTGTATAGAGCCAAAGATGTTAGAATTGTGTCGATGTCCCAATATTTCTGGACCTGACTGTAAATATGACCTGTGTTTTGTACAATAAACAGATCCTGCTTGCAGTTCAACGTAAAATGTGTCTTGCCTCGTTCTTGGGGGGAAACTGCATCTATAATACAGCTATGATACACACTCTACCCAGTACCTGAACTCAGGCCGTCCCACATCAGCCAATGGCACGCCTCGTATCAGCTACATAGGTGGGCCGGAGGATGGACCCGCCGCAGCAGACAGCTAGCAGGGTGTACCAGGGTGCCTCACTGGTGTTAAAGCCATCTCGCAAGGCACGACCCACCCGGCAGTAAAGAGTTAAGACATAACATTCTTTTAGGGTGGTTGAATGTAATAGGATGTGCACAGCAGCTGGTATTCTATGATGTAGTAGCCTTTAAGCAGGGATTTTATGCATCTATTGTTCTGCCTTTTTTCACATGAGCAGATGACTTATTTTCATGCATATACTAACATTTTTTTTAAAAATTGTAGCAGATCTTTGTACCCTGACTAGGTCACATCTGGTAATGCCGCTCCCATTCCCCAACCAGCAGTCTTTTGTGCCTTTCTCCAGCCCTTAGCAAAGCTTAAGGACAGGCACACTAAAAGGGTTGTGATAGCATTCCTCAGAAATGGGGCAGAATGCAGATCTTGGGGGTTAGAACAGTCAGACTGGAACTCAGCCTTTACTGAGCTAAATATACACACTGCCTGGCGGGGCCTAGAGGTCAATGGAAAATGAAACCCTGGCGTCTTACAGTGATTCATTAGAAATTGCTTTTCTGGCAGATTGCTGCGACACACCGGAAATTCCAGCCTGGCGTCTTGGTGTCTGTGACCTAATTAGACCAGGGACAGATTATGAAGGATAAATAGGGGATTCAGATTTACAGTATCTGATAATGGGGCCCTGTTTTCTGAAAAAGACAGACCAACAAAGACCATTCTAACCTTACAAATGTAAACATATTCTAGATCGGAGGAGTTGGAAAGGGCTACAGTGACTCACACATTAAACCTATTAGCAGATAGTAACAGATAAACATAGACAATAACAGGATTCATACATAACACAGACAACACAAACACCCTGCACCTAGAATTGTAAATACAGGGTGACTTCAATATAGGAGTGGGCAGGGAAACAATCTAGAACATCAGGCCTGCGCCTCTAGGTCCATGTACCCCAAGTTCAAAGTGACTCGTCACAAAAATCTCATAAGAAAATGTTTTTCAGTACTCTTCAGATGCCTGTTTTGCCTGCCTATTGCAAGTCAACAGCAGTATTTGGTGCGTTTAGAAACTGGCTGCACAATCAGAGAGCAGATGTGCAAAGCATGTTTAATTTGTTGCCTGGTATCATGCGATACTCTGGGGACAAGGAGGCTGCTGACTGCCAAAATGTTGAAGCCCTGGGCAATGGGGAATAGATATGTACTAGCAAAGGGAATTCATTGCTCGTGTTTTTTTTGTGTGTGAAATCAATAATAAATAAAATAGAAAGAGCTATGATGACTGAGTGTGGTGGATGGGAAAGGATCTCATTGGAAGAAGGGTTTTGAGCCAGCCTGCTACCAGTGTGAGCTTCAGCAGAAGGTTTCTCCTCCCATTAGTCTGCGGTTTCCATCAGACACTGGAAGAAGATACAGCTAATAAGTGGTGGGGAGGGGACACGCAGAGTCAGGTTGGCAGCAGCCACGCTGAGACAGCCGATGACAATTACAAGGCGTAGATTATCAGCGCTCGCTAGGACGCAATCAAGAAGAACGGGCACCTGCACAGCTAATAAACATTTTTCCTGATAGAACAAGCAGAAAGAAGTCTGCATAGATACATGTAACTATAGCACTCCTGTATATATAAATACATATATTTACAGCAAATTGTCTAGAGCGATGTATTGTCATAAATATAGAGCTTTAATTGGCTGGATGCTATATATTCACCAAGTTCTTTCATCTTCCAAACTATACTTTATTGACTGAATAATTCTGTTATGGATAAACGTATGCATAAAAAAATGGCAAATTTACATTATTTTAACCTTTTAACTATCTCAGAATAACAATCTCTATGCAAAATTGCCTTTTGCCCAATATTCAGTTGTAAACTGCGCATCCCATGTTTCAATAGATGTTATGACAATATATTTTTTAACATAAAGTGCTTGGTAGTGAAGGGGTTAAGGAAAAAAAGAATGTAATAATTGCACAGTACTACTCTGTTTCTGTTTTTAAGATAATTAGTTTTATTTGTTTTATGATTATTTTGCTATTCACCTCTGATTCACAGATTAGGAATAAATCTAATGATATGACAGTATGGTATGGATATTTATTCACGAAGCAGAGAAATGTGGTAAATTAACAAATATGTTGCAATATTTTTGCTGTACCATCTAAAGGTGGGAAAAGAATCCAACTTGCAGGGTTATTCAAAGAGATCCGAATTGCTTGTGAAAGGTAACCGAACGCTGAAAATCAGCGTTCGGTTACCTTTCCTGACCATTCGGCTATCCAGAGAGCAGACAATTCACCAAATCCTGGCGAATTGCCTGAACATACGGTGCCTGTTCGGTGCCTGTTCGAGGGCAGTGAAATCCCCATGAAAAAGCACTGCTTCGGCTATTCAGAGAACACAAACCAGCAGTGAAAGGTTCCCGTAATGCCCTGCCATTCGGTGGTTTAATTCGGCAAGTTAATTCAGGAGAATCCCATAGACTTCAATGTTAAAAATATTCCTGTTTTAATTCAATATCTAATAAACCATTCATTATAAAATTCTGCAGCAAAAAGTCTCTTTATTTATAGATTTTTTAGGATACTTTAAGCATTTTTCTTAATTTTTTTATTTTTTTTTAAAAGTCCGATTTTGTTTTATTTTTTTTTTCAGTTTACTTATTTTTTTTGTAACAGCCCTCTTTATTATCATTCCCTGGACCTCCTGTGTAAATTTCAGACATTTTCGCTCAGTAGTTTCTTTGCAAACAGCGTTTCATTTTCCCAGATTCATACAAATGGTTTTGCTAATTTATTCACTGCCTCCTCTACGTCACAGCTGCTTCGGCTCTGTGTGATTCGGCTCCTGTTCGGCTCCTGTTCGGGTTTTTCGAAGGTTAATCCAGATGTTTTTGCTTGTTTTCAGCGTGCATTCGGTTAGTTTTCGTCAGGTTTGCGGCAGCTTTTCCCTGCAATTCGGGGACCCTGTGCGGTTTGCTGAATACACCGCAGGGTCACCGAAATGCAATCGGCAAAAGGAACCGAATTGAAGAGAACGAAAAGTCACCGAACGTGCGGTGACTTTTCGAATCTCTTTGGATAACCCTGATGTTCTTTTTCAACAATATTATTACAATTTTACATAAGGGAAGGAACATTCAGACCCTGTACCTGTTCAAGTCATATGTAATAGGGATTCTCACTTCCCTCACTTCTCACTTCAGTTCTCCCACTGAGAACAATGGGAAGTACACGGTTGGCTGAGAAATTTCTGCTATTCATGTACTTTATGCTGCTGATTTGCAGTAAATCAGAAAGCTCAAATTTAAAATCTGTTGCCATTTTAATAAATTATCAGCCTAACGTATATAAAAATAGAATGAGATTCCAGTCTTAGGGCTCATATCCATATTTTTGCGTTTTTTTTATTCCCAATAAGGCTAGGGTCAGACGAATGCATTTTTCGCGTTGTCCGTGAAAAAGTGCGTTCGAACGAATGGACGTATGTTTTCACAGAATACGCGATAGCGGTCATACGATGCGCATTTTCGTCCGTGATTTTGTACGGATCATCAATAAAACACTTTTTGCGTCTGAACGTTATGTTGGCCGGACACATTAGCAGCGTCTAACGTCTCCCAATCACGCAAACACGCCGCTAGCAGACGCAGCGCACTCTGTACGTCAGTACTAGCGGTATCACGGTCTCGAAAAAATGCGTTTGTTTGCCGCTTGTGTTGCAAACGTCATTGGACGTCATTTGCTGCTACTACGGCAGTGATAAAGTCCGGCTGCAAGCGCATTCGCACTGTGTTCGTCTGACCCTAGCCTTAATCTTCAGATCCAATATTGTCCCACATGGATCAAATATCGGCTCTCCCGGCCATATATACATTAGAAATATTGGCTTGAGCGATTCAATTTAAGTTTTTTTAGATGCCAATTTCTGAAAGAAAAAATCAAATGCTGAAAAATACAGGGTTATTCAAAGAGTTCCGAATTGGGGCCGAAAGGTAACCGAATGCTTAAATTCTGCTCGGGTTTCTCCAGCGTGTTCGGTGGGGTTCATCCAGATGTTTTTGTGGGTTTCGGTGTGCATTCGCCTGGGTTTTGCGGTGAGTGTTTGGCAGGTTTTCGGCGGCTTTTCCCTGCATTATGACGGCCCTGTGGGGCTTGCTGAATACACCGCAGGGTCGCCGAAATGGCATCGCCGAATCAAGCTGAATTGAAGAGAACGAAAAGTCACCGAACATGCAGTGACTTTTCGATTCTCTTTCAATAACCCTGATAGTTTTAAATGGCTTTTTGGTTGCTTGTAGCACCGTGCAATGTTTTTTCCCGCTTTTACTGTACGGAGATTGGGAATGAATGAATGAAATCCCGGACTTGCGTTTGGAGTACAAAGTACAGAGGACGCATGTGTTACAGTAAACTCGCGTTTACTGTAAATCTGCATCGTACTGTCTATTCCATACCTTTGTGTTCCGTAATACACATCAAGCAATTGCAAATCTAAATTCTCTTCACATAAATCCGAGTCTTGCTGTACAACTCGGACTTGCGCATTTTTACTGTAAAAGTGGAAATATTACATTACGTACTTGCAAATTGTATATTAACAGTGAAATATTAAAGTAGGGACTTGCTGGTGGTAAATATAATGGTGGAATATTAAATAGAGAACTTGAATTGACTGAAAACATTACTAGTAAATATTACAGTAGGGACTTTGCATGTTTACTGTAACAGTAAAAAATTAGTGTGCGGACTTGTGAGTTATGATCCGAAACTCCTAAACGATGATTTCTGCACTTGCGGGAATTTAATTAATATTGCGTCGGAGACACATTTGTACAGTAAATACGGATCCAAAGTAAAAAAAAAATTTATATATATATTTAGCTTTTAATTGCGTGTACATACATTTATTAATATTGTTGTTAATTAATCATTACTGAAAATATTATGTATCTGAAATAATATAATTTAAAAAATTAGGATCCAAATTCATTATTTAGTTTTTATTATTTTAAATACATAGGGCCATATTACATAGTTGGTGCTAACTTAACCAGAGCTGTTGTAAACTTCCCAGAGCCATTATAGCCTATGGAGGGTTTAAGTTTACAACAGCTCTGGTTAAGTTAGCACCATTTTGTAATACTGCCCATAATATTTTCAGTAATTTATCATAACATTATTAATTAATAACTAATTTGCAAGCAATTAAAAGCTACAGATATTAATATTTTTTAAAAACTATACTTTGCATCTCTATTCAAAATACTAATGCATTCTTTGCACCTTTCTCATTTCCCCAGTGGCTAGGGGGGGCTGCCCAAATGGCACTGAACAGTGAATTTCCCCGTACAGTGCCCTTTCCAGGCCATTCCAGGCCATTCAGCTATTCAGAGAGCAGGCAGAGTGACAAAGTTTGGCAAACTGCCAGCAATTACGGTGCCTGTTCGAGGGCAGTGAAATCCCCATAGAGAAGCAATGGTTAATCTATTCAGAGAACATCGAACAGTAGTGAAAAGTTGCCGAAATGCCCTGCTGTTCAGGGGTTTCATTCATCAGGTTTATTCAGGTGAACACCATAGGCTTAAACACCATAGGCTATTTAACACCATAGGCTTAAATGTCGGTGACATTTCGGTGCTCTCTGAATAACCCCCTATGTTATGCATTCTTGCTACACTGTCTGGTAAGGGCAGGACCCAGAGGTTCCATCTGTCTTATGCCATGGCAACTGGTGTTCCTAGTCTGCCCCTCTCATCTTCTGGCCAATAAGGATCACAGTCAGGGTTTATAAGGACTTCTCTTTCTTTGCCTGTGCCCTGTTGTGATTTTGCTACCCTTCAGTGCATTCCTGTTTGTGCGTTGTATCTGATCTCTTGTTATTTGACCCCTGGCTTGTTCCTGGTCTTCATTCCTGCCTTTGTCGATTCTTGACCCTGGCTTGTCTGATTATCTGATTTTGTATTATGGGCCTTGGTTTGTTCCCGCGCATATGTACATCTCTCCTGTCCCAGACCTTAACATGTATTCCTGGATATTCCTTGTTGTTGTAACCATGCTGATACCCAGCCATCTAAGGATTGGTCTTAACACAGGTTATGTGTTCTTGACATATGACACTTGAGTCATATACTCACCATTACAAACACCTTGCTGGACGCACTAGCGTCGCAAGGTGGGGGTGGGGGGTGCGGCCCGCACCAGGTGACACCTGCCCTTAGGGTGACACCGTCACCAAGACTTTGATTTCAAATGAAATGAAATCAAAGTCTTTGACGGTGTTACCCTAAGGGCGGGTGTCTCACCCTGCGACGCAGTGTTCGGCTCCCTGCGAGCGTCCGAAGCTATGGAGCTTCGGGGCTCGTCTGGGGGTACCACGTCACCAGCCGAGTTCTCGCGAGATCATGGCTGGTCACGTGGCTCCCCCAGGCGAGCGCCCAAGCTCCATGCCGCCGGACGCTCAGAGGGAGCCGAACACACGGTGGCAGGAGGTGAGCTGGGGCCTGGGGGCTGTATATCCATGAGAGCTGCTGGGGCAATATCCATGAGCTGCTGGGGCATATCCATGAGAGCTGCTGGGGCATATCCATTTGAGCTGCTGGGGCATTATCCATGAGAGCTGCTGGGGCATATCCATGAGAGCTGCTAGGGCATATCCATGAGAGCTGCTGGGGCATTATCCATGAGAGCTACTGGGGCATTATCCATGAGAGATGCTGGGGCATTATCCATGAGAGCTGCTGGGGCATATCCATGAGAGCTGCTGGGGCATATCCATGAGAGCTGCTGGGGCATATCCATGAGAGCTGCTGGGGCAGTATCCATGTGAGCTGGGGCAGTATCCATGTGTGCTGGGGCATACCCATGAGAGCTGGGGCAATATCCATGAGAGCTGGGGCAATATCTATGTGTGAGCTGGTCTGGGGCCAATATATCCATATGTGAGCTGGTCTGGGGCCAATATATCCATATGTGAGCTGGTCTGGGGCAATATATCCATCTGTGAGCTGGTCTGGGGCAATCTCTCCACTGGTCGCACACACACACACACACACACTCCACTCCACTGGTCACACATACTCCACTGGTCACACACACACTCCACTGGTCACACACACTCCACTGGTCACACACACACACTCCACTCCACTGGTCACACACACACTCCACTGGTCACGCACACTCCACTGGTCACACACACACACTCTCCACTGGTCACATACACCACTGGTCAGACACACTCCACTGGTCACACACACACACACTCCACTGGTCAAACACACACTCCACTGGTCACACACACACACTCCACTGGTCACACACACACACACACTCCACTGGTCACACACACCACTGGTCACACACACTCCACTGGTCACACACACACACACACTCCACTGGTCACACACACACACACACTCCACTGGTCACACACACCACTGGTCACACACACACACACTCGACTGGTCACACACACACACACACACACTCCACTGGTCACACACACACACCACTGGTCACACACACTCGACTGGTCACACACACACTCGACTGGTCACATACACACTCGACTGGTCACACACACTCTACTGGTCACACACACACACTCCACCCCACTGGTCACACACACTCCACTGGTCACACACACTCCACTTGTCACACACACTCCACTTGTCACACACACACACACACACTCCACTCCACTGCTCACACACACTCCACTGGTCACACACACACACACACTCCACTCCACTGGTCACACACACTCCACTGGTCACACACACACACTCCACCCCACTGGTCACACACACTCCACTGGTCACACACACTCCACTTGTCACACACACTACACTTGTCACACACACACACTCCACTCCACTGCTCACACACACACACTCCACTGGTCACACACACACACACACACACACTCCACTCCACTGGTCACACATACTCCACTGGTCACACACACACTCCACTGGTCACACACACTCCACTGGTCACACACACACACTCCACTCCACTGGTCACACACACTCCACTTGTCACACTCCACTGGTCACGCACACTCCACTGGTCACGCATACTCCACTGGTCACACACACACACACTCCACTCATCACACACACTCTTCTGGACACACACACACACACACACACACACATACTCCACTGGTCACACACACTTCACTGGTCACACCCACTCCACTGGTCACACACACACACTCCACTGGTCACACACACTCCACTTGTCACACACACTCCACTGGTCACACACACTCCACTTGACACACACACTCCACTTGTCACACACACTCCACTTGTCACACACACTCCACTGGTCACACACACTCCACTGGTCATACACACTCCACTGGTCACACACACTCCACAGGTCACACACACACACTCCACAGGTCACACACTCCACAGGTCACACACTCCATTGGTCACACACACTCCACTGGTCACACACACTCCACTGGTCACACACACACACTCCACTCCACTGGTCACACACACTCCACTGGTCACACACACACACACACACACATACTGTCTCCAGTCACACGTCACATACCGGGTGGCGCCACATTGGAACAGGGGGGTATTTAGGCAGGCTTGGAGCAGCCCAGGGCACTGCAGAGTTCCCTTTTTCCACCCATTGGGTGATTGGTTGAAGGGGCGGCCTGCTTTCTCCACAGAAAGCACTGGCCTGCTGGGGCTTCTCACACCCCCTCCCTCCTTCAGCTCAAAGGTCCTGTCTCCTGTGCCAGCGGTCAGAGAGCAGGGTGGGCATCTTGCAGCTCTCACCAGGCTCAGCGATCCCTGGGCTGGCGGGGGACAGGGTGCTGGGGGCCCATGGCAGCCCTCACCTCCCCCTCACATAGGAAACAATACAGCACAGGATGGGAAAGAGCCTACTGGAGACTGGGGATTGCTGAGGCCACCACAGATCAGGCCAGTCCCAGAGGGCTCTAGGCTCTCAGTGTGCTCGGGGCAGCCCCATCCTCTGTCCTAAAGTCCTCCAGCCTGTCTCCAGCCCAGTATACTGAAACCCCCCAGCCTGTCTTCGGTCCAGTAACCTTAGGTCCCTCAGTCTGTCTCCAGTCCATGTCCAGCTCCTCCCGCTGTGCAGGCTCAGATTACATAGCCGCCATGTCCGCCACGCGCTGAATGGTGGGCATGGCCTGGGATGCTCCCAGCAACAGGAGGAGCTGAGGGCGAGTGATGGGCTCTCTGGGGTGAAAGGCCAGATGCAGTGGCCGATCAATTCGAATCACCAATAAGGGGCGGGCGCCAGCCACTGAAAGGGGTGGGCACGGCCGGCTGGGGGGGTGGGCACGGCCGGCTGGGGGGGCGGACTGCTTTCTCCTCTAAACACCGGCCTGCTGCAGGGCACTCCGCTGCCTTTGACAGAGCGGCAAAATGCCGCTCCTGAAAAAGGGCTGCCTGGCGCCACTGCTCCACCCTGCTCCATGGACTGGCCGGCCCTGCAGCAGGTGCTCTGGATTTATGAGTTAAGATTTGAAATATTTGGCTGTAGCAGGAGGTTTGTTCACCGAAGGGCTGGAGAGCAGTACAATGGCATGGCATGGCGGGGGTTCCTTGCAAGTCTGGGGCTGCATTTCTGCAAATGGAGCTTTGTTCAGGATTAATGGTGTCCGCAATGCTGAGAATTATAGGCAGACACTTATCCATCATGGCAATGCGATCAGGGAGGCGCCAAATTGGCCTCAAATTTATTCTGCAGCAGGACAGTGGCCCACAAACATACAGCCAATATCATTAAAAACTATCTTCAGTGTAGAGAAGAACAAGGAGTCCTGGAAGTGATGGTTTGGCTCCCATAGAGCCCTGATCTCAACATCATTGAGTCTGTCTGGGATTACATGAAGAGAAAGAAGGCAGCCTACATCCACAGAAGATCTGTGGTTAGTTCTCCAAGATGTTTGGAACAACCTATATGCTGAGTTCCTTCAAAAACTGTGTGCATGAGTACCAAGAAGTATTGATGCTGTTTTGCAGGCAAAGGGTGGTCACGCCAAAAAATATTGATTTGATTTGGTTTTCTCATCGGAACATTCACTTTCAATTTTGTTAATTGATAAATATAAATTATTAACACTTCTATATATTTTTTATATTTTTAAAGCATTTTTTCACATCTGCCTAAAACGTTTCAAAGTATTGTATATATATATGTATCTTCTGAGGATGGAATACAGAAAATTATGAAAATGATGGGATCATGTGTGTGTACTCAGTGTGTTCTACATGAGATGCATGTATGCATGCTATACATAATATATAGTAAGTCACCACATATCAGTGCTGTGTGTGCATGTCTACCAGACTACACCTTCATTTAGTTGAACAAGAATTACCCCCCCTTATTATGGTCTTCAAATACCCCCTTTTGCTTGCAATGGTGCTAAATGACTGGCTCTCCTGCTAAGTGCTCCGAGCTTCGGTTGGCACAGTGTAGCACAGTACATGGAGAATTCCCCTGGGTTTGATGTAGGATGCTTGGCCAAAATGTACTGCTCTAAATCAATATCACAATGAATTATTTAGCAGCCTGTATCATACTAAATGTAGAAGGAGGTGTGAGACAGACAAGACTACTTGCATAATTATATCAGTTAGGTGAGCCATTAAAACAGGGATACCACCCAATCTACAACGTCGAATTAGTGTTCTGAATCTCTGAAGTCTTTCATGTTAAGCATTTTAAATATGTTTGCAGGCATTATAAATATGTTGTTTTATCTGGAAGACTTTCATAACTTAAATATATATTCTATATAAAAACAAAGAAGATGACTTGTATATTGCATAAATACAAGGAGGATTTACTACTGTTTCTTCTTGTAGTGCCAGACTGTGGATTGCAGCCTCTATGTTCTCATACATGCCTTGGCAGTGTGGATCTCTGGGCCTCTGCCCAGACAGACTGGTGTCTGGCGGATGCTGGATACAGGATCCCATCATCCCATCTGCTCCTTCTGAGCTGTCTGTTTAGGTTTTAGCATACGTTGCTGGTCCTGCTTCAGCACATATCCTCTCATCAGGGGCTCTGCTAATTACAAATCTCGTTATCCTTGCAAACAGTCATCCTTATTTGCAGACAGAAAAACCCTTACAGGAGAGTGTATCCTTTCCTAATTATCCTGTATATTCAATTTCTTTGGGGAGTTTTTAAATTTATTTTTAAGGCATTAACCCCTTCACCGCTGAGCCAGTTTACCCCTGTGTGCTGAGCTCATTTTGACCATTTTCTGCTCATCATGTTTAAACGGGATTTGAAGTCCTGTTTTATTATACGACCCAGACACAAATTCTTTTAAAAAAAACACGATTTAATTCATTTTTATTTTTTATTATTTTTGGTTTTCACCAAACATATAGGGCTATTCAAAGAGATTCAACAAGTCATTGCACGTTCGGTGACTTTTCATTTGTGATTCGGCGATTTCTAGTTCGCCGACCCTGCGGTGTATTCAGCAAGCACCGCAGGGCCCCCATATTGCAGGGAATACTCACCGCAAACCCACAGAACACTCTCCGAACACTCCTCAAACACTCACCGAAAACCCACAGAAACCAAGCCGAACACGCCGGAAAAATCTGAGCAGCCGGCAAATACAGCGCAGAGCAGCCGCCGGAAAAAGCCGACAGGCAGACGAACGTGGTGGATAAAAAAAAAAGTTTGGTTGAAAGTTTGAAAATTGAGCCGCTGTTTGCAAAAAAACTACTGAACGAAAATGTCTGGAATTTACATATAAGATCCAATGAATGATAATAAAAAGGTCTGTTACAGAAAAATGAAAAAACGCTTAAAAAAGAAGCGGAAATTTTTTTTGACAAAAAAATCCCAAAAAATGCCTAATAGATTCTAAAAAAATCTACAAATAAAGAGACTTTTTACAGCAGAATAAAATAATAAACGGTTTATTAGATATTGAATTAAAAACGGGAATATTTTTAACATTGAAGCCTATGGGATTCTCCTGAATAAACCTGTCGAATGAAACCACTGAACAGCAGGGCATATCGGCAACTTTTCACTGCTGTTCAGTGTTCTCTGAATAGACGAAGCATTGCTTCTCTATGGGGATTTCACTGCCCTCGAACAGGCACCGTATGTGCAAGCAATTCGCCAACATTTGGCAAACTGCCTGCTCTCAGAATAGCCGAATGGCCAGGAAAGATAACTGTACTCTGAATTTCAGTGTCCGGTTATATTTGGAGGCCAGATCGGCTCTCTTTGAATAACCCTGCCAGTCATGTTTGGTATCATTGGAAAGGCCATGCTCTTCCAATTCATGGTATTTATTAAATTTATTTATTTATTCATAAAGAATCCTTTCTGATTGGCTGTTGGGGAGAAACAATAGGACGTCCCCCACACGTCATCAGCAGCCATGGGGTTAAAGAGTTACACAAATGTTGTCAAAAATTTAAATCGGTTTGATAATTTTAACTGATATACTTCTAATCTATAGCAGAGAATCCCGCTTCCTTGCTGGTGGCTCTAAATAAATTAATGTAACACAAACATCATTATCTATCTTCCATCTGTCTGCTATCAGTCATTAGGCATTTTGACTCTGTTCCTGTGTAAGCAGCTTTCTGAAGAGACAGAGAAAGGTACTCATGAAATAATTTGGTCACATAGTTTTACTCAAACATTTCCAAGCTTCATACAAGGTGAATCTTCCGATGTCTTTAATGACAGGATGAATGAATAGATCCAGGGAACTGAACTTGGTAAATTAGGTAAAAAGAATATGCTATTGTTGCACATATGCTGAAAGTATGGTCAATAATTCCAATGTGCGAAGGGAGCGGGCTGGGGGAAACCAGAAGTGCTTTTATTTAAACTTTTTCTGCAACACATAAAGTATGACTTCAGTTCTGGTAGGATGTGCACTTGATATTTGGTTCCTTATACATTAATACACATTTAGATAGATAACAGTAACATTCACCTTTGCAGGAATAACGTCCTTATAGAAAATAATAAACAATTTAACATGTACAGGTATATGATTACTCAATCTGCATTATAGTAGGCTAATGGTGCAATACAATCAATACAATATAACTTGAGATCCTACAGTCAAAACATTCCCTGTATGCTGGTGCTCACACACCAGCACAACCCACTGACATCTGTATACTGTCTGATCTAATTCCCAGCAGTAGCAACAGCCTTTTCTAACAACAGGGATGTGAATTGAATCACTTTTGTCCTGTTTATAACCCTGGATATGCACCCTCTTACCTGCAATGACACACAAAACATGACTTCAGTTCTGGCAGGATTTGCACTTGAATCTTGTTCCTACCAGAAATGGAAACTCTGCTCTTTTGTTCCTCCCTGCTAAGGGAAACATCTTGCATGAACATGTGCTCATCATACAGGCTTTTCACTCTACTGCCATCTACTGGTGGTTTAATAGAAATGCCAATAGTTTACTTTATAATGTAACATTTTAATGGGGTACTTGGTTTATTTTAATGGGGTACCTTATTTTGACATACCTAACACTATTCCAGAGCTGACAGAAACTTCTCACACACAGAATAACTTCAAAATGGCGACAGCAGTTGAAAGGAACATACCAAGCCACCCAAACTGAAGGGGAGTTCAGCTGTGAGGAAGGAACATACCAAGAAACACAAATCTGAAGGGTAGCTCAGCAGTGAGGAAGATTCCATTAATATAGACAACTAAACATAACATTAGTAAAAACACATCCTTAATTTAAGTGAAATATCTTTCCGGACATTTTATTTGAATAGATATTACGTGCATTCATTACATTGAATCACAAGCAAAAATCTGCTTTGCCTTGGTTTGGTGACCAAATACAATGACGCTTATTGCAGCATTTTCCCATAAGATCTGCCCTTAGTGCAGCTTAATTCCTATCTGTTCACGTACATGATACATTTATGTTTTGTGTCTATATTAAATGTCTTGCATATACCCGATCGCCATTATACAAAGCAAAAAGTCAAAACTTCAGCAGAAAGACAGAATTCATAATTGTGTTGCTGTTCTTGCCAATTTAAATGAACCCTACTAAATTAGGAGGTGCTTTGTAGACTAAAGAAAAATGGTATGATGCTCCAACTATTGAGTAGTCTCTCTGTCAGCAACATAAGGGACTCTTTTAGAATCACTTACACATGAGCTAAAGGCAATGAACTCATATAGGATTACCCTTGAAGCCTGCGCAAATGTGTAAAGAAAAATAAGGGCTAATAAGTATTATTATTTTGTTTATCTGTTTTATGTCTTTAGGGCGAATTCATGCAGGAAGTGCTGTAAGTGAAAAATGAAAGCAATCAGTGATCCAGCATATGGCCTTTCAATACCCACTGTAATGACTTTTAAGCCCCTAGCCTCAAACTAATCATTTTAAAAGTCTCAGGATATATAACCGGTATTGCCTGCTATTCATTTGCTATGGTTATACACATTTAGTAATGTTGTGATAATAAAAAAACACTATCATACAATAGTATTGGACATTAAGGGCCACATTACAA
This sequence comes from Leptobrachium leishanense, assembly GCA_009667805.1. NCBI lineage: Eukaryota > Metazoa > Chordata > Amphibia > Anura > Megophryidae > Leptobrachium > Leptobrachium leishanense. Next base: position 237,907,258 of record CM019064.1, on the reverse strand, counting down.
TCCTGGTGCTAACGTTAACGCTCACCTAACGTTAACGTTAGCCCCGGTAGCTAACGCATATTACAATCCAAACGCAGGTTTGGTACCTTCCTCTTTTCAGCGCGAGGTTACTGTTCTTTGCGCTCCCTATGCTTAACATGGGGAGCGCAAAGTGTTAATCAGCGTTAGGATTATAAAGTCCTAACGCTGATTAGCGTCCGGCTGTGGTTAGCAAAAAGTTAACCACAGCCTGGACTTGGTGCTAACGGATTCCGCTTCTGCAGAATCCGTTAACACCAGCCAATTTTTTTTTTTAAAAATCCAGATACTCACCTCCTGTCCCGCGGCGAGGACCGCGGCTCTGTCTGCCTCCTCTGTCGCCGGGAGCCGAGGGAGAGACTGGGGGAGAAAGTCTCTCCCTGCAGATCACTTCGCTGACCTGCGAGGCGAGATCCGGCAGGTCATGTGACCGGCAGGGGGAAACTCAATGGAGTCCTATGGACTCCTTCGAGTGGATGCTCGAGGCGGCGCTCAGCGCTGCCGCGAGCATCCTGGGGCGTAGCGCCCGCTAACAATGCAGGCAGCTTTTTAGGCGCCTGCATGGTAATCTCACGTTAAAATGGGGGGCACTCGGGAGAAAACTGCAAGCGCAGTTTTTTGTCCCTAGCACCCCCGCTTTAAGGTGAGGATTGTAATGTGGCCCTAAGAGTGCTATATTCCACCTCCGGAACAACATTTACAGGTTAAAATGTAGAAAGTAAAGTCAGTGTTTTTTAATAATTCTGATGATTGTTGGAAATTGTCTGGACTGTGATAGCGAAAGGACTGTTTTATATTATGAGGCTTGGACAGAACATTGTATTAAAAATGGGGAGTTGAGATCATCAATTCTCATAACTTATTTTTTTATTCAATCTTAGATGTGTTGCCTTTACTATATATTGTGTGAGTAAGCCATTCACTAACTCAGTAGAGCCGTGCAGAGGAAGCCAAACATCCCCCCCCCCCATGGGTAGAAGTCAACAGACTTATTTCTCTTTGTATCCAAGGTCTGTTTGGCTGACGTAAGTCAGGACAGGTTCCAGTTCCTAAATAACTGATTAAAAACCTTCCAGAAACGTGCATTACAACTCTGTGATTCAGTACTCAAGGGAACAGCTATACCAGCAGGTAAGATCCTGCAGGCCTTGACTAGAATGTGAATTTATGGGTGACCTCACCAATGAGAAGTGTAAGCGATTTCATATGCTCTCCAAGCTCAGGTGCCCCATGAAGCGTGGCCTACGTAAAGCATCTTTACCAGCAATTCAAATAAAAGATACAGTAATGCATGCTTTGTTTTGTAGTGGTGGGTATGTGTTTTGTGGTATATCCTAATATTTTGCTTTGTAATTAGCTAAGTTTGATTGACAATGGATTCAATGAGACATCTGCAGAATGACTTTCCAAGTAGAGGATCCTTGAAGGTCCCTGATATGGTCATTATAATTTCCTGTCATCATTGATGGTATCTGCATGGCTAATTCATATGTTTTGAGCCTGGACATATGGGAAGTGCTTGAATTTTGGGCATGAAACTTTTTTGGAAAATTGCTTCAGCTAGGATAATACCTACTGTATAATAAGAAGTCCATTAAGGGTATAATATGGCAGAAACCATGGCATCCTTTCATATACAGAGACACCATGAAAAAACAGAGTACTAAAGAGTTTGAAGAATTGCTATGCAGGCATGAAATATCCACAAGGACTGGTAGAACAATGATGGATTACTCTATTGTTATATGGTATCCACATGGCAATGGATGTGCAAAACAATCCAGCTGATTATTGAACTGTTTCCAGTGACTGTGCTCTTTTGTTCAATATTTTGAATACTATTCTATAACTTAAAACATTGTGAAGCCCTCATCTGAGGCCTCATAACACCGACTCAGGAAGAAATCAATTTATTGGTTGGGATCATCATGACTCATAGTTCCTAGAGATCTAGAGATCTAATAGATAGGAGGTTGTTGTATCTTTCTTTAGAGCAGTGTTTCCAAACCTGTCCTCAGGACTAGGGATGAGCGTTCGGTTCGGATCTGTTCGGAGTTCCATTCGAACATCGCCCATTCGGCTGTTCGTCGAACTCCGAACATTTCCGCGTGTTCGCCGCATGTTCGCCCACAATGCACCACAATGGACCACAATGCACTTTTCTACTAGCCTGAAGCTTGTAATTGGCTACAGCCTTGCACCTGACCACAGGTCAGGTGCAAGACAGGTGCAAGACTATGCCAATCACGGCTCAGAGTCCTGATTGGGCAAATTTTGCCCAATCATGGGCTCACAGAGCTAAGTCCCACAGCACACTATATAAGGCTTCCCTGCCTGCAGCCCCAGCGTGTGTGTTTGCAGGAGTGAATCAGAGAGGAGAGGAGATTGTTCTGTCAGGGTGTATCAGTGACGTTGTAGGAGATTTCTGGGAATTAGAATCTGTCTTGGCACAGCCTGTTATCCGTGTGTATCAGTGAGTTATACCACAGTTCAGCAAATTAGAATCTGTCTTGGCACAGCCTGTTATCAGTGTGTATCAGTGAGTTATACCACAGTTCAGCAAATTAGAATCTGTCTTGGCAGGGTCCAACCCTGCACTCTTCCACAATACCACAGAGGGGTTAATTACGGTGTGAAGGCACTTGCTGCCACCAAAGGTACAATATTTGGGTGCACTGCCACTGACGCCTATACCAGATTCATATCATTTTAATATTGGACCGCAGGGTCCACCACTGCACTCTTCCACAATACCACAGAGGGGTTACGGTGTGAAGGCACTTGCTGCCACCAAAGGTAAAATATTTGGGTGCACTGACGTCTGTACCAGATTCATATCATTTTAACCCTGCACTCTTCCACAATACCACAGAGGGGTTACGATGTGACGGAACTGTTGCCGACACTAAAGGCCCAATTTTAAAGCACCTATTGTTACTGTCATCCAAAGCCTGCATAAATTTCACCATAATTTAGCCAAAAAAATCACTAAACTTGCTCTGCGTGTCCTAAAACGTCTCCTCTTTTCATACAGGCTGCCGCCCCAAGCAGTTGTTTATGAATAGATTAAAAGGAAAACCATTTACCGTCATTTGAAATGTCATTTGTTTTTAAATGTTTCTATACACCCTACAAATCTGCCACTTCATGGGCAGGTTATGGGGACCTCCTAGGCACGATATTTGAAGGAATTTTTCGTTTTTATTCTTAACCTTTATTTCATGGAAAACTCACTGTTCCTTTAAAAACGTTTTTTTTTTACTTTTTGTCCTTGTTTCCTGTCCCCAGGGCACTACCCGGACCCCCATACACCTTTTATGGCAAATATCGAACGTTCGGGTCCCATTGACTTACATTGAGTTCGGATCGTGTTCGAGTTCGAACTTTTGAAATTGTTCAAGTTCGAAGTCGAACCGAACACGGGGGCGTTCGGCTCATCCCTACTCAGGACCCTCTATCATGCCACTTTTTCCAGATATCTGAAGCACAGCACAGTGGGTGATATGATTTGCTGCTCAGTGTTTGCAGGATTAAGTCATTTCCCCAAGGTGATCTTCAAAATCTGGCCTGGTTGAGGGTCCACTCCTGAGGACAGGTTTGGGAAACACCGCATTAGAGGATAAGTAGAACATGTTCACAATTTTCACAATATCACTTTTTCAAACGTCTTCCTCTCGACCATTAAAAACTAGTTACTTGCTTATGTTATTGTAATGTTCATATGTTAATGTTGTTCAATATAAATTATAACAGTGATAAACTAGCTACCTGGTGCAACATATTAGTACATGGCTTTGCTTGTTTAATAGACTTCCTAAGGTTCATTGTTTTTTAAGAAGATAAACAGATGTCTCCTAGCCTTTCTGATTCCAGATACCCAGGTATCTCCTACAAAACCAGAATGTCCACTTGACTCCAAATTCCCCTTTAATGCTGGATGTGGAGTTAATGACCGGGATGGACAAAATACATAACATGCGGATACTACTCAGTAAACAGCATTCATAATATCAAACACTTAGCAAACACCTTACAACATGAAATAAAATGTAATAACGCTTAAGCCTTTGTTGATAACATACTCTACTGATACCACTTGTTGACAGATCTTAAGTATCTGTCACTTTTCTCTATATATGTGTAAACACCGCATTCTCAATTAAAACTGTCAAATTAAAACAAAAACAAAAAATTATATATCTCCTATAAATAAAATGGTTGATGCAAAGATGTAAGCTCCTATGAGCAGGGCCCTCTACACCTCTTGTTTCCATCCTATGTCTGTTTATCTGTATCTCGTTTCCTTTGGTTATTGTAAAGCGCTCCGGAAACTGTTGGCGCTATATTAATGATGATAATTATTATTATTATTATTATTATTATTATTATTCTTTCTTTATAAAGCGCCAGCATATTCTGCAGCGCTGTACAATAGGCACAGTATAGACAGGGTTACAATACAATACAATGAACAACATTTGACAAACAGTACAGGAGGAGATGAGGGCCCTATTCCCGTAGGAACTCACAATCTAGGAGGGTTGGGGTTGGAAACAGGAGGAGAGGACTGCAAGGTGAGAGTGATTGATGGTTGCGTCAGTGAGTTGGGTGGTAGGCGTCCCTAAATAGGAACGTTTTACGGGAGCGTTTGAAGGAAGAGAAGTTAGGGGAAAGTCTGACAGTACGAGGGAGAGCGTTCCAGAGAGTGGGGGCTGCGCGTGAGAAATCCTGCAGTCTATCATGGGAAGAGGTGATGCAGGGAGAAGCTAGGCGCAGGTCACTGTTTGACCTTAGGGAGCGGGCTGGGGTGTATTTGGTGATTAGTGAGGACAGGTAGTGGGGCGCTGAGTTAGTGAGAGCTTTGTAGGTCAGGGAAATGATTTTGAACTTAATTCTGCAGTGGATGGGGAGCCAGTGAAGGGACTCGCAGAGGGGAGCGGCAGAGACAGAGCAGCGGGTGAGGTGAATTAGCCTGGTGGAGGCGTTCAGGATGGATTGTAGGGGGGAGAGGCGGGACAGAGGGAGGCCAGATAAGAGATTATTGCAATAGTCGAGTTGGGAGATTACCAGGGCGTGTATGAGTTGTTTTGTGGTGACAGCGGTAAGAAATGGCCGAATTCTGGAAATATTACGCAGTTGGTATCGGCAGGAGGAGGAAAGAGACTTGATGTGGGGGATGAAGGAAAGAGCAGAGTCAAGTGTAACTCCAAGACAGCGCACATGGTTTGATGGGGAGATGGTGATACCCTCCACCGTGATAGAGAAGTCAGGAGGTGGGGAGGCATTGGAGGGAGGAATAAGTAGGAGCTCAGTCTTTGACATGTTGATCCTTAGGTGGTGGGAGGAGATCAGGAGGAGATGCCAGATAAACAGTCACTGACTTTGGAAAGGACAGGGGGAATAATGAGTCAAGTAAAGTGAGAATGTTTGGGAATGCAGATCTCCCACAGGGAACCGCAATCTCATAATGGAAAACTATAATATCTTTCTATTCAGACACAATTTTACAGAATTGTCTGCATTTAAAGGTGTTGACGTTCCTGGAGGGATCAGCCAAATGACAAATGATTTAGGTAAACTAAAAAAATGGTCGGAGTTGTGGCAATTGAGTTTTAATGTGGATAAGTGCAAGATAATGCACCTGGGACGTAAAAACCCAAGGGCTGAATATAGAATATTTGATACAGTCCTAACCTCAACATCTGAGGAAAGGGATTTAGGGGTCATTATTTCAGAGGATCTAAGGATAAGTAGTCAATGTAATAGAGCAGCAGGAAATGCTAGCAGAATACTTGGTTGTGTAGGGAGAGGTATTAGCAGTAGGAAAAGGGAAGTGCTCATGCCACTGTACAGAGCACTGGTGAGACCTCACTTGGAGTACTGTGTGCAGTACTGGAGACCGTATCTCCAGAAGGATATAGACATCTTAGAGAGAGTTCAGAGAAGGGCTACTAAAATGGTGTACGGCTTGAAGGAGAAAAGTTACCAAGAAAGGCTTAATGATCTTAACATGTACAGCTTGGAAAAAAGACGAGACAGAGGAGATATGATAGAAACATTTAAATACGTAAAGGGAATCCACAAGATAGAGGAAGGGAGTATATTTAAAAGGAAACAAAATAGCAAAACAAGAGGACATAGTCTTAGATTAGAGGGGCAAAGGTTTAAAAGTAACATCAGGAAGCATTATTTTACTGAGCGGGTGGTGGATACATGGAACAGTCTTCCAGTAGAAGTGGTAGAGGCCAAAACAGTAATTGAATTTAAGCAAGCATGGGATAGGCATAAGGCTATCCTAAACAAAAGATAAATCCAGGTAAAGTATCCATGTAATTGGGCAGACTAGATGGGCCGAAAGGTTCTTATCTGCCGACATTTTTCTATGTTTCTATGTTTATAGAATTTGGGTATATAAGGAATGCATGGGAATGACAATTTCTCTGTAGTTGCCGGATGAATGGAATTGTCATATACGAAGAAGAGCTGTAGCTGCTAAGGCTCTGAGAACAAACTTCTGGAATTCTTTGTAAAGGCCGCAATCATGAATGGTCATGAATCTCGGGGAGTTCCCAAACTTAGGGAAATATTCCAAAGTTGGTGCTAACTTAACCAGAGTTGTTGTAAACTTAATAATTCCATAGACTGCGGGCCACATTACATTACTGGCGCTAAAACGGGGACACTAACAGAGAAAACCTTTGCCTACAGGTTTCCCTGTAGCGTCCCAATTTTAGCACCATATTATGGGGCAGGCACTAATTCAGCAGCCTGCCCAGTTATGCAGTGCTACCCTCCATGGTACTCGCGTTAGTGCTCCTGCGCCGCAGCTACTATCATCTCCTGGAGTCCATACAACGCCATGTAAGATTGTGCTGCCGGGCCGGGAGCGCTGCGCGATCTCACTCTTGCGAGATTGCGCAGGGCCGTGGAGTGATTTGCAGAGGGAGACTGGGAACTATTTATCCCCAGTCTCACTCTGCTCCGGGGTGACCAGAAGTGGCGGATCGAGCCACCGTTCTCACCACGGGATGAGAGGTGAGTAGTATCTGATTTTTTGGGAGGATTTTAGCTTTAGAAGCGGTATCAGTTAGCACCAGCTTCTAGCTGTGGTTATCTTTTTCGTTACCACATCGATACGGTAATTAGCATCAGGACTTTGCAATCCTAACGCTAATTACCGATTGCGCTCCCCATGTTAAGTATAGGGAGCGCATAAGATAGCACAATCAGCAATGCGCTAACAGATTTTTTAATCCATTAGATTTAGGGATGTAATATGAGAGACATGCGTTAAAATCACTTAACCTAGCATTAACGCTCACATATCTGAGTGCTATCGCTAGCGTTAAGATTGTAATAGGGCCCTATAATGTCTCTGGTAAGTTTACAAGAGCTCTGGTTAATTTAGCACCAACTTTGGAATAAAGTGCTTATTTTTTTATTGCCTTGCCCCTGGATGTTCTTCTAGCGACAGATGGAGACAAATTATCTTTAAAAATGTATAATTCATGGAACCATTTCTGTGCTACATGTATTTATTTCACGTGTATGTAGATAATTCAGCTTCAGATGCGTTCCTTATAAATATTGCAAGGATTGACATGGGCTCTATAACATAGTCTGATGATCCTTTGACTTTCCGCTGCAAACCACGGTCTTTCAATCAGATAATTAGTGAGATAACAATGCACAAATGCAGACATTGTGTTATACTGAGGAGGAACAAAAGGTGACAGAGCAAGGACCAAAACCGCCATGAAGGATTTAGAATGATGGAAAAGCGTTGAATCGAATTGGAAGTGAAAATATCTCTGTTTACAATAAACCGTCATATCCTATTTATTAAAATCATTTTTTTATGCATGTAGATATATTTCATTCTACAAGCATTGCGCTCTTACATTTCTGTTTTTTAAATTGTAAATGAGGCTTTAGTTTCTTTACCACTTGTACCTGTTGCCCCTTTTTTTCCTGACAGTTACTAAATACATATTCATATCGTAACATAAAAAGAGGAAAGAAATCCACCATCTGCCCCTGGTCCCTCTTAGTATTCTACGTGTCCCTTGAGGTCAGTGACCTCCACTCAATTCGCAGGGGAGGTCAGGTCACTCAGTGTTGGAGCTGCAGGAGGCTCTAGCATGCAAAGGGTTAAAGGAGGCATCTCCATCCAAGCTTTTGGCTACCGCAGAAGTGGGTCAGCTCGGTTGTCATGGAGACGCTTTAGCAACCAATCTTGCAACCGCTCCCTCAGTCTCTATGTAGAAGCCCTTCAAGATTAAGAGCGTCTTCTGCTTCCGTCTCTCTCTTCTACCTCTATCTCTCTCCCCGTGTGTGTGCCGAGGTGCCAACGGCCAGCCCTGCTCCATGCTGCACCCCTCCTTCCATGCCCACAGCAGCCTTTCTTTTGGTCGCTGGGGAGAGGGAGGGAGAGAGGCAAAGTTGGGGCATCTCTTTGCCTTATCCTACAGTCAGTTCTTCTCCACACCTCCCTGGCACCAGGACCCTGCTCGCCAGCTGGTAAGGAGGGTGTCTGCGAAATACCATGTCTATATAATTAATATATGGGTGCCTGGTGATTGCTTATCTGGCACTATCTATTGCTTTATATATCTTACTTTTACATCTTACTTTTTTCATCTTTCTCTCTCTCATACATGATATACGAGTAATGTTTTACTGTGTATATATATGTACTGTATATATACACATACAGAGTTTTTTATATATGAAAAGCAAGATGACAACTGTATGCCGTTACTTTTTTAATTTCTATTTATCCAGTTATATAAACCTTTTTATGTATTTATTTCCTTAATATTTCCTTTTCTTTGTGAGTTTATTGCACTGTCTATTATATGTCAGTTCCGCCTCTGACTTTAGATTCAAATTGGATCTTTGTTACTTTCCCACCAGCAAGAACTTTACTGAAAGGATGATAGTGTGGTAGTGTAAATTCGCTCATGGAGGATTCTATTAAACCCACTAACATGGTTCCTCAGGGAGTCCTTCTAGTAAGCCAGGGATAAGCAACTCCACCTCTCCTGGGCTGCTGTTGCACTATAACTCCATAGTGAGATGTCAGAGTCAGCTTTTGATACTGGGAGTGGAGTTCTGACATTCGATAGCCAGCCATGATTGAACTCACTTTCCCAAAATTAGATTATTTCCTTTATAACCAAGCGCCTCGAAACTGACCGCGATTAGCACTTTGTTCGGCATCGTTGCCTCTCGGCTGAACTGCAGTGATTGTGGTTGTGATGGCACAAATTGAGGATTTGTGTCTTCGAAGTAAAAATCAGCTGTAATGCAATAGACCCTAATCTGGCGATCTCTGTAGAACAATGCGTTCTGTTCATACTAATAAGAGAAGCACAAGAGCACTGCATTTGGTTCAGTGACAGTTCCGAGTTCGGTCCTAGATTACTCCTAGGAAATGATGTTGTTTTTCAGATATAGGATAAAGCAGGGTACATTCACAACATTCATTGTGTGCTTCAGAATCCGGGTTCTATTGGTCGTCCGCCATGACGGTTAATTATTGCCTATTTCCAATTCACTGGTTCGCCTATTACGGTGGTTTAAAAAGTCATATCCTTGGACAGTATATTGTAAATACATTTATACGTATCATAATAGATCTCTTTCTGTGAGCCCTGGGTCCCAAAACTTGCCGTCGTTGAGGGTCTCAAATTTTCAAAACTGTTACCTAGAGACGCAAATTACATGCACATCCTGCAGGGCCGGCCGCAGGGGATCCAGTTTAGCCTGTGGTTATTAGCATTGTCTTGAGTGATAAGAGCATGACAATCTAGTCCTATGTATGCTTGTCTACATTTGAAAGGTTTTGCTTGAGTCTTATGGACACGTCTGTGGTAACCCAGTCCAAATCAGAAAATTTAACCATCAGTGGACACCATGGAAATCAACTCAAACTAGTGCTAATAACAAATATCTGATGTCCTGCCACCACCCTCCCCCAGTCTTAATCCCCTTGAGTAATTTTGGCAGCCTCTGTAATTGGTGTACGAGTTGCTTTTTATTGATGGAACATAGTGTTGTTCAATTTCATTGATCCCCCTACACAATGGCGAGGAAATTAAAAATACTCCCTCGTCTCCTCTCACAATATGCATGAAACCCATCTTTAGATGTGACAGTTTGTATGGATATAGATCTCATCCCAGACATTAATTACTGTCATGTTTTACATGCATTTTAATAGTGTCTGTGTCTATGCCTGACTCATTGTATGACTATATCTGAAAACAATCTCATGCAGTCTGTATTTCATGCCTACTGAGAAGCCATTGGATCCTATTTCATCTCTTTCTACAATGATGCTAGCCTGATGCAAGTTTTTTTTTTGCAATTTTCTGTTTATACAAGCTTCTCTCACAAATTATATAGGCTCCATCAAATATAGGATGGAGCTTTATTCTCAATTCTGACACCCAGGAGTCATCCTGTCCCCTTTAGCCATAGTAATAATCATCTATACATGGTATGGACCCGTCGTCTGAATTTCCGCCGGAGGAAGATTTGATTTACAGGTTCTTAACAATTTAGCTGTATTGCACCATGCTCACACCTCTCGGTAAAGCCCTCCTCTGTGGGCAGGTGTGTTTCGGGAAGCCTGCGAGTGGTGTGTGCTGCATACTGATATGTAAACTGCAGCAGTGCTTTCATCACGTGGCTCCTCGATGGAGGACAGGAGGTGGCAGGCTGTCAAATCATGCATTAGTCTTTGTAGAACACATTGTATGTTACACCCTAGCCCCTGGATACACTAGTGGTCGATGAGGACCAGTACCTCTTTGTTAGATAGGTAGCATTCGACATATATTCGTATAAAATTATATTTATCCTATAAAATGTCTGTATTGAGTAGATCCTCTGCTACGTGACAAAACAAATTGTTACAAAAACTATCTGGCCTTAGATTGTCTGCGTGTGTGCTATACTATGGTAAGAATTGAGCCCCCACCAGTCATGGATCACTGCTGTACATGGACATTATAGACATCGTGGATCTGCTGCGTGCTTCTTATACACTCACCATAAACCCCACCTCAAGTGATTCTGAAGAAAAAAAACTGTGTATATGCAACAGAGGGAGCCCATATCTTTGTATCAGCCGCAATCGTAATACGAAAAGAAAAAAGTGAAATGATTTAGAGAATTTCCGAACCATGTCCTCAGGGAACACGAACAGGCCAGGTTTTAAGGATCAACTTGGGGAAATGCAGACTGAATCCTGCAATCACTGAGCAGCAAAACATATCACCTGTGCTGTGCTTCAGATACCTGCAAACCTGACCTGTTAGTGGGCCCTGAGGACCAGCGTTGGGAAACACTGTAGAATAGATTGTAAGCTTATCTGAAGAAGTGCTCTACCTAGTCTCTGCCTTATGGGTTTGTAATGTTGTCAGTTAAATCCTGAATTTTCTATTGAAAAGCACTCCAGAAATGATCAAAATGATGATGATAATAATAGCAATAATAATGCGTAATATGTAATAATCATTGGACAAAGAAGCAGAAAGTGCATGAAATAAGAGTCTGCTAAAAAGCTTTGTTTAAGTCTTATATAATAGTATAATGACCCAGTAACTTACAGCATGTTGATTCTCAATAACCTATGTGTGTTTTTACAGCAGATGATGCACATTTTTTTTATATATATATTAGTGTTCGGGATATAGATATACTCTTGATTCCATTGGCTTGCATTGGGTTTTACCTATATGAAATTAGACCCATTTATTATAGCAGAGGTCTATTTGTCAATCATCTCCGTAGTTTTATTTATTGGTATTTCTCAGGGGACTTGTCCTAAAAGAATAAGGGCACTATCGCGTGACGCTGGCTAAAATAGGGATACTAAGGGGAAAAATTAGTGATCGCTAATTTCCCCTTTGCGTCCCTGTTTCACCAGCAGATTATGGTGCAGGCGCTGAGTACGGCAAACTTCCCCGTAGCGGCCGCTAGGCTCACGGATGCTGGGGGCAGCGCTAATGCACCGTCCCCAGCATCTGCTCCATGGAGGCTTCTCCTGCAGGGTCACATGACGCTTCTCGCGAGATCCTGCTGGTCAGTGGAGTGATCGGGGAGGGAGACTTGAGAGTTTTTTCCCCAGCCTCACTCTGCTCCCGGCCGCCAGAAGCAGTGGATTGAGCCACCTTTCTCACTGTAGGATAAGAGGTGGGTATTTGATTTTTGGGGGGGTTTGAGCTGCAGCTAACTGATTTTGCAGAAGCAGAATCTGTTATTTATACCTCTGAGCTGGTGGTAACTTTTTCGTTAGTACCAGCTCTTAGTAACGAGCGTTAGGACCTTGTGATCCTAATGGTAGTCACTCTGCGCTCCCCATTTTAGGTATAGGGAGCGCAAAGTACAGTAAACTTGCGCTACAAATCGCACATGAATGAGCACTAATGGATTTATTAACCCATTAGTGAATCAGCGGCGATCTGTGCGGCGCAGAGCTATGAGCTCCTTTAAGCTAGCACTGACGTGAGCACTAGCGTTAGGGCTTTATCACCTCTTATCACCTCAAGCTAAGTATGGGAATGCTAATTTCTGCTCCTCAATTAACCATTGATATGTTGCATTTAATCCACTCCTATGTTTAAATATAAAGGTAAATTGGGTTTTAGGGAATCCTTATGATAATTGATATTTATAGAATTTATTTCTGAGGACTTATATGGAAATATATGAGTGGAACCTAATAACAGCTTTTTCAGTGTATGGTCTCCTCTGAGAAAATAGTGGAGAAACTGTGTTCACACATGACTTGACCTCACATATTACTATTAATCTATATATATTTGCTGTCCAGACATAAGGGGGTTTTCTTGTCATATTTTATTTGTACATTAAATATATATTGCAGTTATCGCCAACTGCATCGTGATTCTCTTTAAAGCTTTCAAAAGGCTTCCCAAATTATTACAATTTATTTTCTTTTTATGACTGTTGAGGTCTGCTGGCTCCTGTTGAATTAAACTGGATTAACTTCTTGTACGCAGTGAATAAGTAAATAGACTCAATTGCTAAAACACTTCTTTTACTGGATCCAGTTTATGAAGGTTTGTTTTAAAGGGCCACTACCACCAAAACATGAAATCTTCTTATTTTGTTAATTTTATGTTGCTGATGTCTTACATGTACTTTGTTTTTCTCTTGTATGTTTAATTAAGAAAGTATTTTACTCTATATGTGTCACTGGGTGCATCCATTTTGTGAACTTTGTGTTATAAACTGCCCCCCCCATATCATTCCATCACTTGCTCCTCACTCTGTGGCAATGGTCTTAGAATGGAGTCTATGGATCAATAAACAACTCAAATTATTGTATTGTGTGGGATGTATTGAAAGGACATCTCCAGGGCGTAGATTAGAAATCTTTTAAACTCCCTGTTTTATCTCATTCTGCTGCCGTCTCTCATTTCAGTTAGCCTTGAGAACAATAGACCCCCTGCATTCTTAGCTAAACATTCCCACTTCCCCCCTCATTAACTGTTAATTACTGTAGATTAAATAAACAAGAGTAGTAAAGAAAATCTTTTGCACAGATTTTGGTAAATGTTTCATGGTGGTAAAAATCCAGAAAATAGAAACAGGAGATAATAAAAATACTTTTTTTCTTTTCTACATGCAATCACCTCAAACAAAGAAAAACAACAGCAGCATGTGTTTTATAATGTGTTTTTATTTGTATTGCACAAGTAATCTAGTTACAGTTTATGTAAGTGATAGTGTCCATTTAAAAACCAATAAAGTTATCTGTTTTGTTTCAGATATATCACAACAACTATAAAACATAATTTATTCAGCCATGCCTGACAGATTACACTGGTCAACATGATTTTTTTCACAAGAAAACGAAATACTGACTCTAAAGCAGTCTTGTTTATCCCGAATCCAAACATGTAATCAGAATTTTTCCATCTGGCAAAGTTTTTTTGTGACACTCATTTTTTGTATAATATACTTCTATACATCATGCTTTCCTTGTTATGAATGTTGTAAGTTCTAAAAAGTGGAATTTTTGTGTAAAATGTAGGAAATTTTATGCAGAATGGGTTGGCAACACTATGCAGGCTTATTCATGTTCAGGGTATTGCCTTGTTAAGGATTAGCAGACACCCAGGATTGAACTTGTAGTGAGCCCATCAACATTTTGTTTTTCTTTAGGCGTAGTGTTGTATGCTCTATGTCAGGGCTCAAAATTTCAAGTCCCAAGCTACTAACCAGGTAAAAAGAGTTACTCACCTCCAGTTGCTCCACCTAACCCCTACCCAGCCCTTAACTCTGCTCCTAAACACACACCCTTAAATCATCTTATTAAATTACACTGTTAAAGGTTATATTTAGAATAAAGTTACAAAAATAGCATTAATACCCAGACATCAGACCCCAGATACATGTATACCCAGTCATCAGACCCCAGTGTGGGCAGAGCGTGGAGGCAGGGAAGCTCCTCTCCACCACCTTGCCAGTGACCAGCTGGGACAGGTTAGACAGCTGATCCCTGTCACTGTGCAGCCTGGAGAAAGGGGGACTGCACGAACTGCAGGGAAGGGCAGAGAACGAGACCTGTCATGCAGCTCCCAGTAACGAGACCATCCAGCCACGGATTGTAGCAGCCGGCCATTCTCATTATAAAGAGTTACAGTGCAGCTGCAGCACAGGGCGGGGGCATTTGCCTCTCTGCCCCCCGGCACAGTCTGCTCCTGCATGGGGAGAGCTTGAAAGGGGGGTGTCCTTTGGACCCCTCTCCCTCCCAAACGGCTAAAGTTAGCACCGCTGTAAAGGGCAGACTGTGCTTCTCTTTAACCCCTTAGGAGCCGGATCACGATTCGGCACCAATCTTGGACATTTTGGATGTCAGCCAAGCTTCAGGGGCCTCCCCCTGCCTACTGACATCATCGCCATATGCGCAATGACGTCAGTTGGGCAGCTAACTCCCTAGCTGCCAGGTAGAGATAGGGGGGTTGTTTGGACCCCCGTATCTCACGATCAATGGCAGCTAAAGGGTCATGTTTGGTATCATTGGAAAGGCCAGATCATTAAATATATTGTAATAAAATACTGCATTTTCATATAACTTTAGTTTAATAAATAATAACTTAAATGTAATTGTTTTCAAACTCGTTGAAATGTTGAATGCGTCCCCCATGGGATATGAAAACTTGTCCAATGGCCCTTGGGTAATTTGAGTTTAAAACCCCTGGTGTACACTCTTTAACAATAGGGTCCCTAATTAAAGTTGTGGAGAGGCAGAACTCTCCCATTATTGTGATAATTACAGAATGGAGTTCTTGGAATTGGGAAGTGTAGATGAGATATTTTGAGTGAACCAAGATATATGAATCAGAAAAAATAGAACAGGCAAAATACTTGTTGATCTAGACAATAAAGTTGACAATATCAAACTGGCTCTGTTATGCTGACTTGGTTGTTTTTTTCTTAGTCCATATTCTTCTTTTCGGGACACTAAAGAAAAGTCCAGAGACCTGTATCAATGTGGAAGCCAACACTAATTAAGTATTACTTACTATTTAGAAATACTTCCCCATCGTGTGCCATTGGGACTCTACAGTGTGATTTGAGGAATTTCTAAATATTATGACCTCTGCCCCTTTTCCACTGAGAATTCATTTAATTGGCTGGTTAGCGGTTATTTAATACGCTCCATCAGCTTACTTTTTTCTGGAAGTTTGGATCAAAAAACACTGATTAATATGAATAAAAATACGCCCCACCTCTGCCTTTTAATACAATATCCCTTTTAAATGAAAAATATAGAAAGAATACTACTAGCTTAAGAATCACTTTATGAAAGCAAATTTCACTGGGACAGTATTGTTTAATGTAAGGCAGAGTTAAGTTACAAGAAGGGTTTCTATTGGTGTAACATTCGTGCTAAATCACCCACCCCCCCCTCAGGGAAGATGATTATATACATCCCTGTGCATCCTGACCAAATGATGTGGTCCCCAACATCTCCCAACTGTTGAAGCCTCTCTATTGATATTTGGAGGGATGCTGTGCCTTCCTGTTCATTGAACCACATGAGGTTCCTATGTTTGTGTATCAGATGACAAACATCAGTAAATATTTAAATGTATGCCTGCTGCCTGCAGTTTATTTGCAAACATTATAGATAATTATGTTGTCATAAAGTCTGTGTTTCTTCTTTACACCTCAGCATCAATCAGGGTTGATGTTGATGTGCAAGGCTCTTATCTGTTTCTCACCAGAGTATACAAGTACGTAGTGATACCTTTTTTATTGGACTAACGTTACATTTAAAAGACAAGCTTTCGGTATACGCACAAATATTTTTGTCCGTAAGACACTTGAATGTGAAATCGCTAACGCCTCAGCATAGGTGCCCTTCCCAGCACCTTAACAAAAATATGTATACAGCTTGAGGAAATGAGGACAGCGCTTTCAATTTAAAAAAAGCAGTAACTATATTGTATATAGCAACAAAAAAGGAAGGGTCTCACGTATCTTGAAAGTGATGAGATTCAGATCTAAATGGACCAGGAGACCTCAAAAACAAAAATAAACAGTGCATAGCATAATACCGTTTATATAAATGAATAATAAAATGATGTAATAGAGCAGCAGGAAATGCTAGCAGAATGCTTGGTTGTGTAGGGAGAGGTATTAGCAGTAGGAAAAGGGAAGTGCTCATGCCACTGTACAGAGCACTGGTGAGACCTCACTTTGACTACTGTGTGCAGTACTGGAGACCGTATCTCCAGAAGGATATAGACATCTTAGAGAGAGTTCAGAGAAGGGCTACTAAAATGGTGTACGGCTTGAAGGAGAAAAGTTACCAGGAAAGGCTTAATGATCTTAACATGTACAGCTTGGAAAAAAGACGAGACAGAGGAGATATGATAGAAACATTTAAATACGTAAAGGGAATCCACAAGGTAGAGGAAGGGAGTATATTTAAACGGAAACAAAGTAGCAAAACAAGAGGATATAGTCTTAGATTAGAGGGGCAAAGGTTTAAAAGTAACATCAGAAAGCATTATTTTACTGAGAGGGTGGTGGATACATGGAACAGTCTTCCAGTTGAAGTGGTAGAGGCTAAAACAGTAATTGAATTTAAGCAGGTATGGGATAGGCATAAGACTATCCTAAATAAAAGATAAATCCAGGTAAAGTATCCATGTAATTGGGCAGACTAGATGGGCCGAAAGGTTCTTATCTGCCGACATTTTTCTATGTTTCTATGTAGAGGATTATTTCACTCACAATATGTGAGAGCTGCTAGCTCTCAAATGATTGCCTCATGGGTAGTTATTGGCCCCTTGTCTGACCTCACCGATCTTTCACCAATCTTGCCGAAGGTTCATAAGGATCTAGTTAACCCTCCGGGTAGGCCGATTATTTCAGGCATACAATCTATTACGAGCAAGCTGTCAGAGTATATCGACAGACTGCTTCAACCTATGGTTAAAAAGGTTCCATCATACCTCAAAGACACAATGGATTTACTCCAAACGTTAGAAAATTTTGAGTGGAAGACCAACTATATTTTAGCCACTTGTGATGTTAGGTCTCTTTATAGAATAATTTCTCATGATAAAGGCGGTACGGCGATACAATATTTTTTGGACCATCATCAACTCTGAGTCAGAACAAAGAGACTTTGTTCTGGCAGGAATAGACTTTATTTTGAAAAAATAATTATTTTTATTTCGACAATCAATTTTACATGCAGCGGACCGGTACGGCTATGGGGACCAGGTTTGTGCCCAGCTACGTGAACCTATTTATGGCCCACTGGCGATGAGGAAAGCCTTATGTGTTTTTATGAAGAACTCAACTGTAATGATTGGGGTATTCAACTGGACATACAGTCCAGTAGAGAGGAGATAAACTTCTTAGATTTAACTATCTATGTGCAGGACAATATGATAAAAATGAAAACTTTTTTTAAACCAGTTGATGTAAACAATTACATTGATTTTACAAGTTGCCATGAGAAGACATGGCTTAAAAGTGTCCCAAACAGCCAACTTACACGGTTAAGAAGGAATTGTTCCGATATATCAGTGTATACATCACAAGCCCAAAGGATGAAAAAAGATTTTCTAGAAAAAGGTTATAATGAAGAATTTCTAGATGGGCTTGTGGAGAATATTAAAAATAAGGACAGAGCTAATATGATACAATATAGGAATAAATAAATACAACAAGTTGGGGACTCTAAGGTGTCTTTTACATATCATTTTAATAGTCACTCACATTATATTAATAGGATCATTAGAAAACATTGGTCTATCCTCCAAAATGATCCTTCACTCAAAGAATGGACTGGAGAAAAAACTGAATTATTAATCGAGGTGCACATACGATTAGACAACAGGTAGTCAAGTGTGACAATAAGAAGTTAAAAAGAATGGAAAATGTTTGTGAATTAAAGAAGGGTTTTTACAGATGCGGCCAGTGTAATGCATGTAAGATCCTAGGCCTCAAGAAGAAATATTTTGATACCTTCCCTCATACAGTGAATTATCCATTACGACAGGTCATTCTACTAATGTCATATATGCACTTGTTTGTCCTTGTAATCTTGTATATATCGGGAGACCTACCCGTTCATTACACACACGGATAATGGAACACGTGCAAAATATTAGGAAGGGTTTTTAGAAACATTCAGTCTCCGCCCATTTTCAGACATGTCATGCTAGTTCCCCGCAAGGGTTCCAACTTTTTGCACTACTAAAAGTTTTTAAAGATTGGCGGGGAGAAGATTTTATACAAAAAATTAATAAGGAGGAAATTAAACTCATTTTTTATTTCGATACGCTTATCCCCAAAGGTCTCAATAAGGATTTTGAGTTGTGCCATTTCTTGGGATAAATATGACCTAATTATTATTTTATAGTCTAATTATTGCTGTTATTATTTTATTTCATATTTATGTTTTTTATATAGTACATGTGTCATTTATCATTTATATCTATACTGGTTTGTTAGATTTTTATGTTTTAAATGATCTAGATTGGAGAGCGGCAATTTTTTTTTAGTTAAGACAGAGCCTTAAGTAAAACAGAACCCACTTTTTTTTCTTTTTGCGAAAAGTTTCCTCAAGATCCTAAAGAGGAATGATTGCTGATGAGAACACCTGTGATCGGAATCAATGCTTTGGAATTCCACCTGAATCTATGAGACTCTGGTGACTATATATGTGAATGGTTCAGGGTAATTCCAATATATTTCTTTACCACTGATGCCAGAGCGACACGAAACACGTCTGGTTGTTTTTAATAACTTGTTTTGTTTTTCCTGCATTTTATTTTAATAAATCCTGTTGCTACATTTGGTGAAGCTTTGGATTTATCTTTGTGGAGTTGATTAGCCACTGCATCCTAGCAATCCAGAAAGGAGATCCAAAGGATTATGCCATAAACTTCATGAGCCTGGCTTCCATGTGAAAGATCGGTGAGGTCAGATGGGGGGCCAATAACTACCCGTGAGGCGATCATTTGAGAGCTGGCAGCTCTCACATATTGTGAGTGAAATAATCCTCTACATCCTTTTATTCATTTATATAAACGGTATTATGCTATGCACTGTTTATTTTTGTTTTTGAGGTCTCCTGGTCCATTTAGATCTGAATCCCATCATTTTTAAGATACATGAGACCCTTCCTTTTTTGTTGCTATATACAATATAGTTACTGCTTTGTTTAAAGTGAAAGCGCTGTCCTCATTCCCTCAAGCTGTATACATATTTTGAGGGTATATCTCTCTTCTTCAGGTCTTGAACCAATACTGAGCAAAATCATAGAATTGAACAATAAAGAGCCAACAAGGGGGGGCTTAGGATGGGTGTCATAAATACAAAAATACATAAATAAGTGGAAAAGTATGGTCAATGAGGACAGATCAAAGGCCCATAAAACAGAGGTAAGCTCATGATGTTCATCTGATGATGGTAGCTGGAAAGGAAGAAGTCAATGACTCAATTTCATAAAAACAGAAGGAAAAAAAATATTACGTGACATTGTGGTAGTGAGTTAAAAAGCCAGAGTCTACATTTAGTCCCTCCTTTATAGTGTTAAACTATGTGATAATTTTTATTTTGAATATCTTACGTTCATGAGAGTCTTTAATATTTCCTTTTGAGGATTTTAATCTTGAGTTTGTGGATGGAGTGGCCTGTAAGATTGAAGTGATCTTCCACCAGAGTACAATATTTATTTTCCTGATGATTCGTGATGGAGTGTCTGTGCAGTTCCATCCTGAGATTCATTTTGAGGCTAGTTTCCCCAATATAGCAGCTCTTTTTACAAGCCGTGCACTGGATCATGTATACCACATTGGCAGACATGCAGAGGTATAAGCTCTTGATGATGTATGTGGTGCTATTGTGCCGGGCAGTGCTGCTGTCACATATACTGTATGTTGGCACAGTTTGAAGCTTGACTTTTTGCAGCATGAGGTCCCATTCTCTATGTCGTCCTGTCCCTGGAAAAGTTTGCTGCAGACCAGTCTTTGGCTCAGGTTAGGGGGTTGCTTGAATGCCAGTAAGGGGGTTGTGGGAATATTTCTTCGAGCACAGGGTCCTCTTTGATCAGTTGCTGCAGATCTTTGATTTTGTGAAATCCCTCTAAAGTTGGGTTATAGGATACAACTAGAGGGATCCGTTTGGTGTTTTTCTTTCTTTGTAGAGCAACAGTTGTTCACATGGTGTTTTCAGTGCCAATTAGATTTTTTTATTAAACTGACCTTTCCTAATAGCATTTACACTTAAATGATGCAGACAGTTTGCTCAGGTTTTCATCCCTTTCCCCAGTGTCAGAGCAGATTTGGTGGTATCTGATGGCCTGGCTGTAGATGATGTCTTGTTTGGTGTGATTGTATGAAAGTTTGTCTGCGAGTTTTCTGTACATACAGTCAGGTCCAATAATATTGGGACATCGACACAATTCTAACATCTTTGGCTCTATACACCACCACAATGGAGTTGGAATGAAACAAACACAATGTGCTTTAACTGCAGACTGTCAGCTTTAATTTGAGGGTATGTACATCCAACTCAGGTGAACGGTGTAGGACTTACAGCAGTTTGCAGATGTGCCTCCCACTTGTTAAGGGACCAAAGGTAATGGGACAATTGGCTTCTCGTATTGTAATGGGACAATTAGCTAGTGCTGTTTCTGCAAGAAGCGGTATCAGTTAGCACCAGCTTCGAGCTGTGGTTAACTTTTTTCATTACCACATCGGTGCGGTAATTAGTGTTAGGACTTTGTAATCCTAATGCTAATTACTGACTGCATTCCCATGTTAAGTATAGGGAGCGTATAGTACAGTAGCTTTCGCAAGAGAGCGCAACCACCAGTGCGCTAATAGATTTTTTAACCCGTTAGCGTTCGGAATGTAATATGGGGGCATGCGTTACAGTCACTTAGCATAGCACTAACGCCCACATATCTGAGCGCTAACACTAAAGTTAAGAATGTAATAGGGCCCTGGGACTGTTATATTTAATGGCTGAAGCCACTTTTCTGACCGGGTCACATGGTTTGCTTGCGTCTCAGCATTAGCGGCTCCACTGTAAATGAACGGTTCCTGTACATTGTATCAGTGCGAGAATAACAAGCTTTTCCCTGGTAGCTGGCTGTTTACGGCTTGAACACTTATTTTAAAAAGCAGGCTGGACACCCTTATTTAAAGGAGAGCTGGAACACACACTGAAAATGTCAGCAGTGTCTCTGCTCTGCCTCCCACATCGCAGAAATGCACAAAAGGTGCTAATGTTGAAGAATTTTGGGTCTTGTGAAGCAGATGAGCGATGGTGAGAGAACGTGACGAGGAAAGCTATAACATTCACAGTGACACATATCTGCTATTGACGTATATGTATCACATCGAGATGGGAGGGAAGGGAGGAGGAATTAAAATTATGATGAAAGAGCCCTTTTAGTTTGAATGAGTAGGGTGTGTAACTGTTGTTAATTAAGTGCTTTACAATGGAGGACAATATGAAATCCATCCAGCATACCCGGCGATCACTGTAATGCAAAATCAGATTGGATTACGGCTAATTGGCAAATGTAGGTTTGTGCGGTTAGATAGCTAATTGGAGAAAGAATGAAGATTTTGAGACATGATTAATAGGATAAGTAGGAAAGCAGTGCTTAGCACACTGAGTGGTAATGGCAGATTCTTGTGAATTACATAATGCCAACCAGCAGATAAAAAAAATAAAATATAAGCCGGATACAACTAGATCATATGATGTATCTGCATAATGTAATGGTCTTCTTTTTAATTTCCTATTTCATATTGCTTGAGTATTACACTGAATGTTGATTTAAAGCATGCAGGAATGCTGTGTTTGTAATCTAGCTAAATCAAGTGATGCATCATATTAACGTTTATGAAGCATTAATTGATGAATGACTTGGTGGCAATTGTTACTTTGCATAATATTTATTATCTTATAGTTATACCATTGATCACAGCAACGGAAGCAACGGATTTATAAATAGATATTCTAATAGCAGACCAAGTGGCCCTATCAGACCTTTTAGAGGGTCAGGAAAAAATACAGATAGAGGTGGATGCGCCATGTGTACTATGGGTGTATGCCTTTAAGGGATAGTGTATGCAAAATAACAAAAACAAATTAAGGGTATTTTAGAAGCATTATTTATTTTCAGATTTCCAAGAATGTTAAAATTAACCTTTCATGCTGTGGTCTCCTTATGGATCTTCCAGCTCTGATATATGGAGGAAGGAGGTAGACATTAGATCTCTGGCCAATCGCCCAACTGACGCAGTCAATCAGATGGCTGCTTGAACTCTTGGTCAACCAGTTGACTCCTTACATTTACATTAGATCAGTGCAAAGTAGCACACAGACAAAACTTGGAGCCTAACCCTCTGACCACCTGATGGCCTTCATTACAGAGGTGAGGCCAATAGGCAGGGACAGCCATAATTGGGAAGGGGGTGAATAGAGTACAGTCACCAGATTACTGGTCATGCTGCTAGAGTGTCCCCAAGACTATCAGGGTTATTCAAAGAGATCCGAATTGTGGCCGAAAGGTAACCGAACAGTGAAATTCAGCGTACGCTTACCTTTCCTGGCCATTCAGTTTTCCAGAGAGCGGGCAGTTTGCCAAATGTTGGCGAATTGCCTGCACATACGGTGCCTGTTCGGTGCCTGTTCAAGGGCAGTGAATCCCCATAGAGAAGCAATGCTTCGTCTATTCAGAGAACACCAAACAGCAGGGAAAAGTTGCTGAAATGCCCTGCTTTCGGTGGTTTAATTCGGCAGGTTTATTCAAGCGAATCCCATAGGCTTCAATGTTAAAAATATTTCCGTTTTAATTCAATATCTAATAAACTGTTGCTTATAATATTCTGCAGTAAAAAGTTTCTTTAGTTACAGATTTTTTTAGGATCTTTTAGACATTTTTCAGGATTTTTTTGCGAAATTTTTTTCATTTTTTTTTTTAAATCGTTTTTTCTTTTTTCTGTAACAGTCCTTTTTCTTATCACTCATTGGATCTTATATGTAATTTTCAGACATTTTCGTTCTGTAGTTTCTTTGCAAACAGCGTTTCACTTTTCAAACATTCAAGTGTACTGTTTTTTGGTTTTTTCACTCCATCTGCGGTGTCGGGTTTTACCGGCGGTTGCTCTGTGCTGTGATTGGCGGCTGCTCGGGTTTCTCCGGGGTGTTCGGCGGGGTTAATCCAGATGTTTTTGCGGGTTTTGGTGTGCGTTCGTCAGGTTTTGCGGTGAGTGTTCGGCGGTTTGCGACGACTTTTCCCTGCACTACGACGGCCCTGTGGTGCTTGCTGAGTACACCGCAGGGTTGCCAAAATGGGATCGCCAAATCGCACTGAATTGAAGAGAACGAAAAGTCACCGAACGTGCGGTGACTTTGATTCTCTTTGAATAACCCTGTATAAGATCTGTTTTTAAATTCTCAGTTATGGTTTTCCATGGAGCATAATGAATAGTATTATTCTTTACTAGCTATTTACAGACTTTACATATATAAATCTGGTGTTATGTTGTACTAATAATAAAATTTAAAATAATAACGATAATGTGGAGCCCTGTATCAAATTCTGCAAGAAGGATGGAGTAATAGTTGGCATTGGCATCATGTCATGTATTTCTTCAGTAGCAGGGATCAAGTTGAGAGGAAACATGAGGGAACGCATTTCCTACACTGTTTTTGCAGAGAGAATTTTTATTTATTTTTTGAGAAAGTATTTTACCAGGAAGGATACATTGAGATTTCTCTCATTTTCAAGTATGTCCTGGGTGGCGAGTATGTACCGTTAGGTGTTTTGACCAAGGATACTTACTGGAGAGGTGCTCTTGCCGGGATTTGTACCTGTGTCTCCACAGTCTCCACAGTTATAGAGCAGTTATGTTACCTCTACTCCACCCAGCTGGTAATTAGAATCAAGTTCCCATTGGTCCCATAAACTATAAAGCTTGTGTTCAGGTGTTCAATAATATGTTTCCCTGGTAAATCGTGTTGCTACTTATATATTTTTGCTAAAATCTGTGCATACATATTATATCATAATTGTTAATTGAAGGACAGAAATCTTGGTGAGTTCCCACACTTAGGACCCTATTCCCTAGTTAGCAGGAACACAGGGACACTAATGGGGAAAGTCTGCACCTGCAGATTTCCTCGTAGCGTCTCCATGTTGCCACAATATTCCGGGGCAGGTGCTACCTCAGCATCTTGTTCCGGAACGCAGAGCTAACAGCTGGGATACGTACGGTAGTGCTTCCGCGCCACCACAGGTATCACCACCTGGAGTCCATAGGACTTCGTGGACGCTTGTGCTTCTGGGAAGTGAGTTACGCGTGATCTCGCTCTGGCGACATCGTGCAACGCCACGGAGTGAATGCGGAGGGAGACTGAGAACTAATTGTTCCCAATCTCACTCTACTCGCAGCCAGGAGAAGTGGCGGATCGGGCCACCAAATTCATTGCAGGATGAAAGGTGAGTATAAGATTTATTGGGGGGGTTTAAGGGAGTGCTAGATGATTCTGTAAGTGCAGAATCATTTAGTACCAGCTTTTAGAAGGTGCTAAAATTTTGCCTTGCGCGTCGCCAAGGTATATAGCTTTAGGACCTTATTTATCAAAATGCTAATGTACGTTTGCGTTTCCCATGTTAGGTATAGGATGCACAAAGTACAGAAAGCTCGTGGAAGCTAGCGCAAAAAAGGATGCGTTAACAGATTACAATCCAGTTGGGTTGCGTCAGGAATGCAATATGGGGCATGCGTTAAAGACACTTATCCTGGTGCTAAAGCTTATATATTGAGGCTCTAACGCTAGCGTTAACTAGGGAATAGAGCCTGTAATTTTTAGGACTTGACCCCTCCCTTTACAGGGCTAAATTACAATCTTCACGCAAACGCATTAACGTGAGGGGTAAAACCCTTTGCGCCTTATGCCGTATTACATTGTCAGCGCAACAAACGTGCATAATTGTCTACCGCGGGTGAACCTGCGCGATCCCATTGCGAGCGTACTGTACTGCACGCGTCCTACACTTAACATTGCGAGTGCAAACGCGAATGTCCGCTGGTATGCGGATGGTATTACAATCCATGCGCAGGATTTAACGCATAGCCTTTGCGCACATAATTTTAGCAACTCCTAAAAGCTGCTGTTAATGGAAAATCTGAACAACCTGGCCAAACCAAATACACCAGCCCAAAAAAAAAATGCAGCAAAGTATAGGTACATATTCTACTCATACCAAACCAATAAATTTGAGAAGTTGTGTGTGTATTCATTATTGCTGCAGCATATATGCTCAGATTGACTTTGGCAGGTGCAATTTCTTAACGTGAGATAATTGTGATTCTTAATTCTGATTGGTTGAATCGCGAGAAAAAAACAGTGCACACACTGATTTCTGCGCGCAACGGTACTGCGCGAACATTTGTGCGCGTCCGGTTTACGCACATCATTGCTCGACGGATGAAAAAATGTGCGAGGATTGTAATTCCAGCGTTCAATGCATGGCGCACAAATTCATACATTGCGCGTGCGTGTAATATAACCCACAGTCTTGGGATCAAGGATCTTGATTTTACTGGCTTTGTTTCATGTCTACAGTATAGTTACAATTTTATCTTATTTTTAATAGCATCAAGCTTGAACTATCCAAACTGTTTAGTAGATTGCAGGGATGTACCTTTACTGACAGCATACAGTGGATGATGGGAAGATATAGATGTATTTTCATCAAATCTTCACTAAAATAGACTTTGAGTTGGTTCTATACTTTATAGTCTAATTAGGCCCATTTATTTGGTTATTTTATAAAAAAAATTCCATACTAGTGGTTAGCAGCATAGAGTCTGGTCTGCTGTTAAATGAATACTATGAATACTAGCAGGCCATTGTGAAGGAAGCTCATTTTTATATACATATCACATCTCTTTATGAGATGCTTGGCACCGCCAGTCACCACCTTGCCCATGCTCAAGAGATACTCTGTGCCCGTTGAGGAATGTGGAGGCTAGCATCTCACCAAGGGACTAAGGACCATTACAGTAAATGCTACACATAACCATTGCAGAGGTTATCTAGGAAATTCACCTGACCCCAAAAAGTATGTTTGCTTGTGGCTATCAACTATGTTCAATTCAACAATTGGCATTTCTGGAATGATTTCAACTTTTGTCTGGAATTACTATTGAAAATGATGGAATAGTTTGTTGATTTTATACATTTTTCTTCCTGTGTGTGGATGATCTGGCTGTGGTTGTTAATTATCCATTTTCCTTCTGTTGTAGCCACCGTGCAGCCAATGACGCACGCCATGCACCAGCAGCTAGGCAGGCCAAAGGAGGTGCCTGCTGAAGAGGCCGGCAAACGGGGTGTACTAGTATACCCTGTTCGCGTTAACCCCCTTCTGCCAGGCACACACCCCCAACATTAAGGGGTTAATTATCTTGTCATGGTGAGCTGCATGTGGTCTAACCGTCATCCTGAAGGCTATCAGTCAACCTCTGCTTGACAGGCTTCTGATGTATCGACCAGTTTAAAATTGTATTACTGTATAACTCCACATATCAGTATTAATCTGATACGGATCATCCAGTGCTACTCAATGCTTTTGCACGTACAGCTTGGAAAAAAGACGAGACAGAGGAGATATGATAGAAACATTTAAATACGTAAAGGGAATGCACAAGGTAGAGGAAGGGAGTATATTTAAAAGGAAACAAAGTAGCAAAACAAGAGGACATAGTCTTAGATTAGAGGGGCAAAGGTTTAAAAGTAACATCAGGAAGCATTATTTTACTGAGAGGGTGGTGGATACATGGAACAGCCTTCCAGTTGAAGTGGTAGAGGCCAAAACAGTAATTGAATTTAAGCAGGCATGGGATAGGCATAAGGATATCCTAAACAAAAGATAAATCCAGGTAAAGTATCCATGTAATTGGGCAGACTACAGTTGTGTTCAAAATTATTCAACCCCCAATGCTGTAAAGGGTTTTAGGGAATTTAGTGTACATTTGTAATTGTATTCAGAATGAAATCCTACAAGGACTTTTTAAAGAACCATATGCAACTAAAATGACATCAATTGGTTTTGTAATACAGTAGTAAATGTTTCTTTTGTGAATTCTTCATTGACACAATTATTCAACCCCTTAAAGACTACCACTCTGAAAAACAGAGGTTCATTCAAGTGTTTTCAATCAGGTATTGAAAACACCTGTGGATGTCACGGAGCAGCAATAAAGCATAATAAGCACCAATCAGGCAGCTTTAAAATGACTGTGATACTCAGCTCCTTCTAGACATTTACTGGTGTGGTTACAAACATGGTGAAGTCAAGAGAATGGTCCAGGAAGACAAGAGAAGAGGTGATTACTCTTCACAGGTAGGGCAATGGCTATAAGAAGATTGCAAAGATGTTAAACATACCAAGAGAGACCATAGGAAGCATCATTCGCAAATTCAAGGCAAAGGGCACTGTTGAAACGCTACCTGGTCGTGGCAGAAAGAAGATGCTGACTTCAACTGCTGTGCGCTATCTGAAGCGTAGAGTGGAGAAAAGTCCCCGTGTGACTGCTGAGGAACTGAGAAAAGATTTGTCAGATGTGGGTACTGAAGTTTCAGCTCAGACAATATGGTGCACACTGCATAATGAAGACCTCCAGGCCAGAACTCCCAGGCGCACCCCCTTGCTGTCTCCAAAAGAATAAGAAGAGTCGACTGCAGTATGCCAAAAGTCATGTGGACAAACCACAGAAGTTTTGGGATAGTGTTCTGTGGACGATGAAACAAAATTAGAACTGTTTGGGCCCATGGATCAACGCTATGTTTGGAGGAGGAAGAACAAGGCCTATGAAGAAAAGAACACCTTGCCTACTGTGAAGCATGGCGGGGGGTCAATCATGCTTTGGGGCTGTTTTGCTTCTGCAAGTACAGGGAAGCTTCAGCGTGTGCAAGGTACCATGAATTCTCTTCAGTACCAGGAGATATTGGATGACAATGTGATGCGTCCGTCACAAACCTGAGGCTTGGGAGACGTTGGACCTTTCAACAGGACAATGATCCCAAGCATACCTCCAAGTCCACTAAAGCATGGTTGCAGATTAAAGGCTGGAACATTTTGGAGTGGCCATCGCAGTCACCTGACTTAAATCCGATTGAGAACCTCTGGTGGGACTTAAAGAAAGCAGTTGCAGTGCGCAAGCCTAAGAATGTGACTGAACTGGAGGCTTTTGCCCATGACGAATGGGTGAAGATACCCGTAGATCGCTGCAAGCACTTGTGTCAAGCTATGCTTCATGTTTAAAAGCTGTTATAACTGTAAAAGGATGTTGTACTAAGTACTAAGATTGAATGTCACTTGGGGGTTGAATAAAACTGATAATGATGTGAGCACAGAAAAGACATTTGTGGTTATTTCATTATAAATGTTATGTTATATTTGTCTGACCTACACGTGCCTCTTTGATTTAATTGTAAGCAAGATGACTGAATGATCAATGTCAAACTGGCCAAAACACTCAATTTCAGTGGGGGTTGAATAATTTTGAACACAACTGTAGATGGGCCGAAAGGTTCTTATCTGCCGACATTTTCTATGTTTCTATGTTTCTAAGATGCATTTGATTTGCAATGTGAGAGTCTGCAGCAGGAGCTATCTGGAGACCATGATGCTGAAATAGGGCATGTTTTCTATTACAACCTAGTCTACAAATGTTGTGTGGATGTCGAGGATCGGAGGGGGGAGTTAAATTAAACCTTCTAGCATCCCAACCCCCACTTTCAGCCCAGAGTTTCCCTATTGTCATGCTGCCTGCCTGGAGACCCATGTAATCCTCTTGTTTCAGCAAATTCCAGCTCAGGTTTTTGTTTAGCCTGGTACTTCCGTTTCTGGACTTCAGTACTTCCAGCCCTGGTTTTCTCTGCTTACTTGGACTTTTTGTCCTTAGCAATTAAGCAATGACTGATGCTAATAAAAGGCTACACCTACCATTAGCCAGTACTTCAGCATTGTTGCCCATTTCCTCTGTCAGACTAGTCCACTGAGTTTCTGCTCCTGAGACCTGCATTTACACACCGTGTATACAGTCTTGCCTTCCAAGTTCCTTGTGTCTTAAACATCCTGATCCTTCAGCCCTATTTTCAGCATCCACGTTACCAGTGACTACTAGTCCTACAATCCTCTGTGTTTTCCTGCCGGTGTCTGGTCAGCCCTCTTCGTGTCCTGCCCCTTGTCCTCAGCTTGCTGGTTGTCTCCATCCTGTTTCCCACCTCCAGCTCTTCCTACTGTGTGTTACTGCATACTGGGCTCATAACCTGCTTAGCCGGTACACAACCGGTACTAACCCTTGCACCTATATTACTCCGTATTAATAATTTAACTTCTGTAACATTTTATGAACATTCATAGACAGTTCTATTGCTTATAGATTAGTATTTCAGTCTTGGTATTTTTTTCATTCTTTCCTAAAATGAATATTTTTTAGTATAATAGTTTTTTTGGGGAATTCAATCTTGGATAATCTCTGAGCTGTTCTGGGCTCATTTGGATTTAAATATTGCTTCTATATTACCTTGAAATGCCCAAATGATTTTGTGAGTAACTTGCAGAATTTATCTATTCCACAAAGTTTTTCATTACCGATTCCATTCAAGAAAATAATGTGAAAGACATTTTGCAATGTTTATTTGATTGCAATAATCTTGAAGGAAAATGTATTTGCTGGTACAAGCTGTTTTCCCGGAACAGAAATAGTACTTCAACATGTGTAGAACAGCCATAGAAACCAATCCATCATTCTGCGCCTAATTAAAACCTCACCTTATGGAGAGGCGAGCTGGAGGCAACAGCTGAAGATCAATAATTCTTTGAAAAACCATAGAAACTGATAAATATGATGACACTGGACAGCATAACATTAATTGTGCATACCTTTACAGGTTCACTGTGCACCAGTTCTATATTTATGCGTGTTGCATTTACATTATTGAGATTTTGTTAACTAACGCCATATCTGATGAATTGCTACAGGAGGAGCGTCACTGTGCTGGCCAGACTTATAAGTATAATTGATATTTTGTAGTCTAAATGTGTCTCGATCACACATTTTACAAAATAATTCTTGGGTATAAAATGATAAGGCAAGCTCGTGATGATCATTTTGGACTTAATTGGGCTTCACCAAGGTAATGTAGCTGACGAAATCCCTCTAGGCACCACATCCCTTCTTCTGGCACACAACGTCAGTACTCTTTCTCATAAGGCAATCGTAAATTGCAAACAAGTAATAATAAAATAGGAGTTTGCTGGGAAAGGACAACAGCTCGGAGCAACTCTAACATGTCCATTGGTGATAAATCCAAGGACAGGTAGCATATTTCCAGTTCAATATATCCAGGGTCAGACTGGAATTTAAATTTTGCTCAGATTATGAGAATAGGATCACACTTGGAAAAAAGATGACAGCCTATGGGTGGATCCCTGGGGGGACCAGCTTATTCCTCTGGTGATCAAGCCTTTCCTGAATATGTCAGATTATTGCTTTGCAGTTACAGGGCACTGGACCTGTCACTGAGAACGTCCATCTTCCTCACAAGCTAGACGAGGATTTGTGAGCTATTGTAGCTCTGACATTGTTTTGTCTGGTGTAGGTGCAATCCTTTAAAGGGACACTACCACTTACATGAGCTGTAACTAGTTTACTTGTGCATTACAAATAAAAACACATTATAAAACACATGCTGCTGTTTTTTTTCCTTTGTCTGAAGTAATTGCATGTAAAAAGGAAAAATAAAATTTACCAAAAACTTTGCTTTGTGGCTCTTATTTATTTAATGTACAATATCTATCAGTTAAAGTGTCAGGCTCCCCGCCGATGACCGCACGTGCCTGCCATACGTGTCCCTGGGCAGCACATGAAAAGGGCTGCTCAGCCTCAGCCCTGGCTATCCAGACTACCAACAGTTAACCACAGTGTGCACACACACACACACCACACCCCTGCTGGGAATAAAAGTACCTTTCCTTCCTTCCATCAGGGCCTTTACATTGAGTGCCTTTACCTGCTATAGTCCAGACATACTCTGCATTTCTCCTTACATATCTGTGTAACAGACCCGACTTGACCACCCATATGACCACGGCTTTCTGGATATCCCTTCTGTACTGCGTAAGGATCCCTATTGTGTCCTGTGTACAGCACCCTTGTGTTCTCCTCCTCAAGGTACCTCCAAAGTTCCCAGTGTCTCCAAAGTCCCCCAAGTGTTCTGGTACCTGCTATCTCATCGTGTCCCCCCTCAAGCATTCTCAAGACCCCTGCTGTATACAGATTCCTGGTATCCTTTCATCCACCCTGGTCATCCCTCTGCTACCTCAGCATATTATCAGTGCTTGGTCTCCTGCTTCTGCCTCCACCCCTTTACCCTCAAGTGTCTACTTAGTTACTGATCACTGCATACCAGGCTCGTACCCGCAAGGCCAGTATCCCTCCGGTGCTGATCCTGACATAAACAGGTGGGGGAGAGAATGTTTAGATAAAGCAGCAGGGGGTGTAAATGAGATATGACAGGGATTTTAAAAGACTTCTACTCTACCCCCTGGTGATGTCCTCTGAATACATCCCACACAATACGATGATATGAGTCGGCTGCCTGACCCATAGATACCATTACATGGTCATTGCCACACAGTGAGGACCAAGTGATTTAAAGATACTGGGGATGGGGTGCAGTTTACAACACAAAAGATCATCCAGTGACACATATACAGTAGGGTAAAATATTTTCTTAACTAAACATGCAAAAGAAAAACAAAGCACATGTAAGATATCAACAACATAAAATAAACATAATAAGGACATTCTATTTCTGGTAGTGGCCCTTTAGTTACCCCAGAAGGGAATCAGAAATTTGATATCACTTCGCACAGGGCATTCACCGAAGTTTCCAGATGGCCTAAGATTCAACGTAAAAGATTAGTCCTACAGCAAGCAAGAACACTTCCTATACTTGTTACAGAATGTGTTTATTTGTGGCCAGTTTATCAAAAATTCATTTCTACTGTACCTACAATGCAGAGTCTCCTTTGACTGTATGCAGTAGTAAATTGGGAGCAAATAGCTCCCAGTGTCCTTTTGCCTGACCAAGCTCATGCAGAGAAGCGTAGGACTCCATGGAATCCTATGGACTCCAGGAGATGATGGCAGCGCCGGCGCATGGCACATCCCTTCAGGTGCAAGTCAAGCAGTTAAAACAGCAACTCACCCATAACAAAGCATAAACATAATAGTAGTAAGTGCTGATAATGGATATCAGCTCTGACTGTTTACTTTAGTGACTCATTACTGGCAGAACAATACTCGCCCTTAAATTTTAACCAGTATAAAGGGGTTATTCAGAGAGAGACGATCTAGCCCCGAAATGTCACCGAACAGTCAATTTTCCCATATGGT
Source organism: Leptobrachium leishanense (assembly GCA_009667805.1). Classification (NCBI taxonomy): domain Eukaryota; kingdom Metazoa; phylum Chordata; class Amphibia; order Anura; family Megophryidae; genus Leptobrachium; species Leptobrachium leishanense. The sequence goes on along the minus strand of CM019064.1, from coordinate 237,874,232 downwards.
GACATTTCGGGGCCATCCGGCTATTAAGAGAGCAGGCAGTTCACCAAATATTGACATCCAAGATGTCAACCCCCTGCAGTAGAATTCTGTGAACGGTGCCAGGTTGGCGCTGAGCCATGGAACTTTGATGTGCTGGAGATGTCTTTCAGATCCTAGCGGGAAAGCAGAGGACGTCTCCAGCACGTCTTATGCAGTCAAGGGGTTAAATATGATCTGATTATATTTTATAGTGTTCTTGAATACTGCTTGTATTTACAGCACTGGTTTTAGATATTTTATTTATTTATAAAATGCTTGGGATGGGATTAGTAGTGTGGTTCAGTCATAGGGTTAGTCATCTGTAGGTGCCTCTTAGGTCAAAACTTGCCAGCTGTCTCCAGTTAGATGGCAAGCAGTTTATGCTTAGCCAGAGCTCAATGTTGGATTTTTTTAAAATACATTAATGTAATAGATAATCTAATGTAATAGATAATCTTAGATTATACTTAGGGGTAAAGAATTAGATTTGTACCCTACAATTATTCTTCTTAGAATCTCGTTATAGGTAGAGACAGAAAAATCGGTGTATCATACATTGCTAATCCTTGTATTTATTACTTGTAGCATTAAACTTAAGGATCCTATGAAGAGGTATGATGATTCATTTCCTTTTCTTTATTGTATAAAGTCTTTGTACATTGCTCGGATAATTTAAGGTCATCCACTGAGAATAAATACATTAATAGTAAGTCTATTATATAAAATACATAGCTAGTTTGTTTAATATTTCCGTGATGCCCATTTGTATGTTTATCAATTAATACTTTATTGTTACCCTTTACAATTTCTCTTTGTTTAGATTTCTCCTCCCTAAAATGTTCAACGGGGAGGCCAGTTCCTCAGCAAGGAATGTCATCCGCAGTTCCAGCATCAGCGGGGAAATGTACAACCTGGAAAAAGGAAATCCAGGGACTCCAGATGCTTCTGGAACTGCCACAACCAAGAAGAGAAGGTCCAGCCTTGGAGCAAAGATGGTAGCCATTGTGGGATTATCACAGTGGAGCAAAAGTACAATGCAACTGAACCAACCTGGTAAGTAACAGGGGTACCCATGAGTATAAAAGGATTGGAAAAGTGTTTAAGGGTATTTCAGGCAAACAAAGTTACGAATTTCAGATGTCTGACAACATCCTTTCCTTGGACTTTTCTTGGTTTTTTGTTTAGAGAGGTCTTGTTTTAGTCGCACAGTGTTTTTGATGTCTCATCTCTTGGCACAGTTGGTTTAGTGTGATAAAGAGAGGCAGAGTCAAAGCAGTGCAACGTTAAAAAGGCGATATTATAGTCTTTGATACAATGTGAGAAGAAAGATACATGTTAAGGGCTCAAAGACAAACTCTAAGGAGAACGGAGGACATAATGTGTAACAGTGTTGTTTAAAGTGAAACTGTAATCCGTAGAATTACTTTCACTGCTTTATGCCGACAAGTGATAGACATCACATTGATCAAAAGATCAATATCCTCTCTAGATGACGTATCTCTAACCGCAACTCTCCTCATTCCAGGTCAGAACACCACCATTACACTAGTTCATGTGTAGTGCATAACCTGGGGTTCTTTTACTCTGCTATCACCACACCAGATGAAGACCAATAATAGCAATCATTTAATAGGAAATTATTCCAAATATCCATCTAAATCCAAATTGCTAGCGCTTATATAGAATTTTGTTTCCTATCAAATGATCCACAGTCGCAGGGGAAATGAGAGAGTCAATATATTAAAAGTTAAGAATTCGTATTGCAAAAAATGTTGCAGCTGTGCTTTATGCCGGTTTTTGGCAATTTATGTTATGTGAAAGCTGTGTCTTGCTGCAACAGAAAAATGAGAAGGAATTGTGTCAACCATCAAGGAGTAAGGTTTAATGAAAAGAATAATATTTAAGCAAAATATCAGGGGTTGGTGTGATGGCAGGTTGGGTTCCAAGGGGTCAGAAAACAAATCATGTAACTATAAAACTTTAGTGAAGTGGTTCCTAACTCTGTTCTCAGGAAGTACTAGCAGGCCAGGTTTGAGTCTGGATGCTATTCATGTGACATTCAATAGAAAGCTGGCTGCTGTACCCTTGGTTCAAATTAATTACTAATTAGAACAGTTGTTCCCAACCCTGATCTTCAGGTTCCCCTAACAGGCCAGGTTTTCCAGATATCTGAAGCACAGCGCAGGTGACATGATTTGCTGCTCAGTGATTGCAGGATTCAGTCTGCATTTCTCCAAGGTAATCCTTAAGGCTAGGGTCAGACGAGCGTGATTTCTACGGACTGTACGTGCGTGCAGTACGGACAACGTCAGTACGGATGACGCAGTAGTGGTCACACAGTCCGTTTTTTCACTGAAGTTATTTTTTGACGGATGTAGGAGGGAAAAATAAATTACAATGAAAAAACATTCTGTCCGTCAAAAATGCTGGACGTATAAATGCAGTCCGTCTGACCATGCTCCATCACTCACACACAAAGCTATGCAGACGTTGTGGACGTGGCGCACTCTGCACGTCCGTTCTAGCAGTATTGCGTTCTTGCCTAACCTGCGTCCGTTTGCAGCGTCCGTCAGCACCCCCCCCTTCTGTGCGGACGTACTTCGTGTGGGGGGCTCCATTTAACACAATTGTATGCTATCACGGACGTACTTATGTGCGGCAACACGGACGTTAACACTGCGTTCGTCTGACCCCAGCCTAAACTCTGCTTTGTTAGGGGAACTTGAGGACCGTGGTTGGGAAACATTGCTTTAGTACAAACCAGTGCAGCTAGCTACACAGTTATCTTAATGCCAAGACAGGTGCGGGGACTCTGAAAGACTAAGGAACCCTTTCCTTAATAAACGCTAAAGTTAAGACTATACCATAGTTTATATTTGAACGTATTACCCCATGAGCAATGTTTGAGAGAATTCACGAAGTCCTCACAATACAACACTGGGAATAAATCTATGCCCAAACTACATGAATCTGATGGTCTTCCAGTCCTACTATGTTGTCATCACAATGTTGTCATCTAAAACGTGGAGCGCAATTAATAAAGTACAGTAATCACAATGTAATTTATTAATTCTACTGGTCCAAGGATGCATAAACGTTTTTTAAAATGTTGTACCACATTTCTAATCTCACCTTTTAACTCCTTAGGCTAGGGTCAGACTAACGCATTTTTCACGTTGTCCGTGAAAAAGTGCGTTCGAATGAATGGACGTATTTTTTCACGGAATACGCGATAGCGGTCATACGATGCGCATTTTCATCCGTGATTTTGTACGGATCATCAATAAAACCCTTTTTGCGTCTGGACGTGATGTTGGCCGGACATGTGCAGCGTCTGACGTCTCCCAATCACACAAACACGCCGCTATGCGGACGCAGCGCACTCTGTACGTCAGTAGTAGCGGTTTGACGTTCTAGAAAAAATGCGTTCGTTTGCCACTTGCGTTGCGCGGACGGACTTTCGTGCGGCCGTTCTTCGTATGTTACCGGCATTGGACGTCATTTGCTGCTAGCACGGCCGTGATTTCGTGCGGTTAAACGCACGTTAAAAATGCTTTCGTCTGACCTTAGCCTTAATTTGCACTATTCTCCCTATGCATTATTCGCTGCAATACCTGGAGACAATGACTGCACATTATGATTGTTTTTGCAGTTTGCAATAATTTCCTGGAATTGAAAATGCCATTTAGTATTCATATTCTAGATGAAATGTCTCTGGTGGGAATAACTGTGTAGTGCAAGTGAGCTATACTTTGGTTTCAGCTATTATTTCTAAAAAGGAGCAAAATTAAATATGCCTTTGCATATAGTCTGAAGGTAAAGCCTGTATGAGATAAATACTGTAAAATATGTCACCTTGTTGAGCTCCACCACAGACCGGTCAACATTGTCATCCCACTGCAAATGTGAGCCTGGATGACAGACTTTCTGGCTGGCCAGCCAAGCATAGCTGCTCATGCACGAGAGCTGGATTAGTGTTCACGTTTAGATTTATAAATCTACAAATTTAATTGTTTCAGCAGTCAAGCATCACTAAACAGGTGCTCTTGCCAAAAACCTGGTCAGAGTCTAACTCTGTGGAGTGATCTGGAGGACTAAGGGAAAACTGTATGTCCCACGAGCTATGCACAAGTTTGCAAGAAATGAAGTACAGTGTTCATGGGAGACAAGGAAGTAGACATAACTCTAGGCCAGCAGTCAGCCACCTTGTGTAACGGTAGCTATATCGCTTACCCAAGAGTAGCGGAGTTGGGATCTTTGAGGACAGAAGTATCTGCTTGAATAATACAAAAGGTTTATAACTTACAGACTGTAACAAGGAGACACAAGGACTAACTGAATTGTCTCTAAGCTCTGAAGGTTTCGAGACCAACAGATTACCTAGGACACTCTCAGAAACGCCATACGTGGAACGACAGTCCGTGAAGTATTCAAGGTGCAGGGCAGTCAGAGATGCGATAAGAAATAACATAAAACAGAAATGAACAATCGTTTGTTATCGTGGTCTTTGCAAAAACATAAACATGAGTCGTAGCCTGGGTAAAGGGACCCCGGAGGGTTACAAACGATACCCCTAAACTTGAAGGGACAGAACCCAAACAGCGAGTGATCAACCCAGCAACCAGCAGGGGGTTAAATCACTGTAGCGCTCACTCCCGGAGGAGCCGCTGAAAATGAACCACGGGTCAGTCTCCCCGCACTAGGGAATAAATATACTCCAACACCGCTGTGAGTTTTTATAATTTAAATAGTTTACTAAAATGTTAAGCAGACGTTGAGACACGGTATTCACAGATATTATTACAGTACTTTCGTATCGCGGTAAAAAACGCGTAGCGGGAAAGAAACGAAACACGAGGCTTCGTATTTCGGAAAAATAATATATTCGCAACCAAACAGAAAAGAATGCAATTGCACGAAATTTCGGAAAAAGGGACACGTAGCGGAACCAAGAATACAATCTCTTCGTATTTCAATAAACGCGCAGCGGAAAAGAGAAAATATATTCGGAACGTATCTTTAACCCCTGTTCCGATTCGTAACAGAATGAGTCCTGCACAGGTTAAGTCCCGGAATGTAAAAGGTGTGTATGTGTGTGTGTATGGTACCCGGTACTGTTCAACTGGCCAGTGAATTTACTTAAGGAATGTCTTCGACTAGTCAAGTTGGGGCCCTGTGGACTTAGAGAGAAAACAGCAGCGTGTTCCTTATTTACAAACGGCCTTGGAGGTCTCTCACCCATCCACCGATTGCTTTAGGCTCCGCTGACCCAGGACGTCTCTCCGCTCGATATTGACTGGGGATACTTGCGGCCGGATCCGTTGTCTGACTTTCCGTAGCTTGGCCACGACTTGTCCAGCTCACCGCCTGCTCTCCGTATCCGATCAACTCGCGGCAACTCCTCACTCAAGGTCTTGGTTCCTTAATCTGCAGCAAATCTCGGGAACCTGGAGGTCTCCTTCTCCTAAGGCTGGATGACCCGATGTAAGGAACTGACAGGTCTCACTCGCGCTCTGGCCTAGGCCCTCTAGCGATATCTTGCACTGCGTCTGCTCTCCTCGTTCCCTGGCGCGCTCTGGCGCGTTCCCCACGAGGCTCAGGATGTCAAGCGTCTGTCTCCCACCCACTTCCTGTCTGTTTGCCAAGCACGCCGGGAAATGTAGTCCCAATGTCCAGTGTCTCTGATCGCGATTGTCTCCATCTTGTGGCCAAAAATAGGTACTGCCACAGCAAGGTTTTAACACAGCGCTACATCACTAAAACAAGTGAAACAGCGTAATAAACACGATAGAGAGAGAGTAGTCTAAGCCAAGCCGGGCCAAATAACAGGAGAAGGGATCTCATGCAAGCAGGGTCGTCAACAGTAAAGTCAAATAGATTTAGAAGTAGCGGTGCGTGAAATAAACTCCACAACAGGGCGATGAGGCCATTCCTAGAGCCCTGTTTTAAAGCCTGTGGCTCCTGGTAACCACACATGACCCCGCCCCCTCAGATGCCGATCTTCCAGCAGCAAGTGCTGGCACCCGACCAGCCAGCGGTCCCCCTTCTTGCCCAGACCCCCCAGGGGGCACAGCGGGGGCTGAGGATGTAACACCTTGGCCCTCTAGGGGCCCTATTCCCTACCCAAAGCTGTAATTTTAGTGTTAAATTCCGGGGCAGCCGCCACCACGGCACCTTGCCGCGGAACGAACCGATACCCTCAGTGATACTCGTAGTAGCGCTTCTGCGTCGCCTCGTGTATCACCTCCTGGAGTCCATAGGGCTCCATGGAGAGATGCACTGCTGGGCCACGAGCCCTGCGTGATCTCGCTCCCGTGAGACTGCGCAACAATCTGTCCCCAGTCTCACTCTGCTCGCGGCCAGGAGAAGCTGCGAATTTGGCCACCGTTCTTGACGCGGGCTGAGAGGTGAGTATCTGATTTATTTGGGGGGTTTAGGGGTACTAAATAATTTCGCAAAAGCACAATCATTTACCACCAGCTAAATTTTTGGCTTGTGCATCGGTGCAGTAATTAGCGCTAGAGCTTTGTAATACCTCACTTATCCTAATGCTAATTAATGATTGCGCTCCCCATGTTAAGTATAGGATTTTTCATGGGTTTATAGTTAGGAAGGTAATATGGGGGCATGTTTTAAAGTCACTTATCCTGACATTAACTCTTACATATTCAAACGCTACAGTTAGCGTTCACTATAGAATAGTGCCCTAGATGTTTCAGAACTACAATTCCCATGAGGCTCAGTAAACCTAATGAATGACTGAACCTCATAGGTGATGTAGTTCCAAAAACAACTGGAGGGCCAAGGTTGCTGACCCCTGCTCTAGGCGAACATTAATTGTAAGATTTGACTCGCAGCTCCTTTTCAAAACCAGCTATCTGCTTTTATCCAGGTGACTGTTTTCGCATCGCACATTGCCATTGTGTTAGCCTTCTGCTGGCCTTTTGGGAATCTACATTGCAAATATCCATAAGCAATTGATCTGTAGTTTTTATTAGATTTTCTGTTGTACCTATACAGGGTTATCCAAAGAGATCCGAATTGCTTGAGAGAGGTAACCGAACGCTGAAAATCAGCGTTCGGTTACCTTTCCTGACCATTCGGCTATCCATAGAGCTGGCAATTCGCCAAATCCTGGCGAATTGCCTGCACATACGGTGCCTGTTCGGTCCCTGTTCGAGGGCAGTGAAATCCCCATGAAAAAGCACTGCTTCGGCTATTCAGAGAACACAAACCAGCAGTGAAAGGTTCCCCTAATGCCCTGCCATTCGGTGCTTTCATGCGGCATATTTATTCAGGAGAATCCCTTAGGCTTCAATGTTAAAAATATTCCCGTTTTAATTCAATATCTAATAAACCGTTCATTATAAAATTCTGCAGTAAAGAGTCTCTTTATTTATAGATTTTTTAGGATACTTTAAGCATTTTTCTTATTTATTTATTTTTTTAAAAGTCCGATTTTTATTTTGAATTTTTTTAAGTTTACTTCTTTTTTCTATAACAGCCCTTTTTATTATCATTCCCTGGACCTCCTGTGTAAATTTCAGACATTTTCGCTCAGTAGTTTCTTTGCAAACAGCGTTTCATTTTCACAGATTCATACAAATGGTTTTGCTAATTTATTCACTGCATCCTCTGCGTCTCAGCTGCTTCGGCTCTGTGTGATTCGCTCCTGTTCGGCCTTGATAGTATTCATGAATCCTGTATAAAATATTGCAATACAACGGATGGTATACATACAGGGTTATTCAAAGAGATTCGAAAAGTCACCGCACATTCGGTGACTATTCGTTCTCTTCAATTTGGTTCCTTTTGCCGATCCCATTTCGGTGACCCTGCGGTGTATTCAGCAAACACCACAGGGTCCCCGAATTGCAGGGAAAAGCTGCCGCAAACCCGACGAAAACGAACCGCAAAACCCACCGAATGCATGCCGAAAACAAGCAAAAACATCTGGATAAACCCTCGAAAAACCCGAGCAGGAGCCGATCACACGCAGCGAAGCAGCCGAACAGGAGCCAAATCACACAGAGCCGAAGCAGCTGAGACGCAGTGGAGGCAGTGAATAAATTAGCAAAACCGTTTGTATGAATCTGTGAAAATGAAACGCTGTTTGCAAAGAAACTACTGAGCGAAAATGTCTGAAATTTGCACAGGAGGTCCAGGGAATGATAATAAAAAGGGCTGTTATAGAAAAAATAAGTAAACTTAAAAAAAAAAAAAAAAAATCGGACTTTTAAAAAAAAAAAAAATGCTTAAAGTATCCTAAAAAAATCTATAAATAAAGAGACTTTTTGCTGCAGAATTTTATAATGAATGGTTTATTAGATATTGAATTAAAACTGGAATATTTTTAACATTGAAGCCTATGGGATTCTCCTGAATAAATTTCCCGAATTAAACCACCGAATGACAGGACATTAGGGGAACCTCTCACTGTTGGTTTGTGTTCTCTGAATAGCCGAAGCAGTGCTTTTTCATGGGGATTTCACTGCCCTCGAACAGGCACCGTATGTGCAGGCAATTCGCCAGGATTTGGCGAATTGCCTGCTCTCTGGATAGCCGAATGGCCAGGAAAAAGGTAACCGAACGCTGAATTTCAGTGTTCGGTTACCTTTCACATGCAATTCGGATCTCTTTGGATAACCCTGATACTCTTTCTTATTTCTGTGAAGGCTGAAATAAGTAATGAACATTTTCATAATTTCCATTTTTACATATGCAACAGTCCTCTCTCTATATGCAAAGCTAATATTTGTCCTAATTTTATGTGCTTGCTATATGTCCTAGGTTTAAAGAAAAATGTGAAAGTTAAGGCATGATCACAATTAAGGACATGCTAAAAACTCGGTCTTCCTTGTTAAAATCTGAATATGGTCACAATCTGCGTTAACACATTCTTTAACAGACACCAGAGAATTTTTTTTATGACCGTATATGTATTTGAGAGGTAGTGGTAGCAGGTTGTTGATATCATTCTAAGTGGACGGCTAGATCTAGATGCATACTTAGCGTATTTGACACCCGGGGCACCCCCCCTCCCAACAAAACAAGCAAAATGCAGTTCATTGATCCACCTCGATGATGAGATGAAAGAATTCTAAATTTATGCAAAACACAAATGGGTCTGGCCAAAGACATTGTGCTTCCTGAGTCCAAGAATGAAATGCTGCCCCCCGAAAACAAAATTACACCCACACATTTGACAGAGTTCCAGAGCTATGAGTGTATCACAGAGCCCACAGCAATAAAACTCACAGTAATGTGCAGTGTGTATGAATGTATCACAGAGCTCCACAGCATTAAAACTCACAGTAATGTGCAGTATGTATGACCATATCCCAGAATCCACAGCAATAACAGTCACAGTAATGTGCAGTATGTATGACCATATCCCAGAATCCACAGCAATAACACTCACAGTAATGTGCAGTGTGTATGAGCATATCACAGAGCTCCACAGCAATAAAACTCACAGTAATGTGCGGTGTGTCTGAATGTATCACAGAGCTCCAGTCTTTTTTACATCCTGGGCCCCTCTCATTCTTTTTTGACACCCCCCCAGGCCCCTCTCATTAATTTTACACATCCCCAGCAGGCTGCACATCATTCTCTCCCCTCCCTCCCACCCATCCCTTTCTTTATTACCCCCTCCCCCAGCAGACCCCTCACTTTCTTTACCACCCCAGGACCCTCTCATTCTGATATTCTCTAAGAGGGTCTTTTTTTCCAATAACCACCACAATAAAAAATGACTTAAAACTGCTTGTTATATTTTTGCTATCAACACTTTACATGTCCTGTACAAGTTATAAGATGCCTAAAATTACCACACCGTATAACCAAATTTGTTTCCTTGCACTCTATAGTAGCACCAACTGATGAAGCTTTTTATGCGAAAAGCGTTTTGGTACACTATATATTCTATTAGTAATAAAATTAGCCTTATTTTACGCCTATCCCGGGTCCTGGATGCTTATATTCACGGAGGAGGTGGCTGAGGCTGATAGGTGATCCGCTGCACCTTTTGAAGTCACTGGCTTTCTACAAATCTGGTGTCTGATCGATAAGACACCAGCAAATGGACACTTAGGATGGTAACCCTGTAAAGAAACTACACTTCTGAGCCATGGGGTGCAGCAGAAGGAACCACTAACAGGACGAGAAGCGCCAGCTCCAGCACATCTTTCTTTTAAAATTACCAAACAAAACAGCCAAATGGTAACCTAGAATAGCATATAGAGTGTTAATGTATAAGTGAAGTCTTGCAGCAATTAACCTTCCTCCAACTTCAATGTTTGACTTGCAACATCGGCATGTTTTTATAAGTACATGTTCTCATTATAAATCTATAACTATCTGTTCTCAATTAAAATGTTATTATTTTACTTTCTTCATAGATATAAATTCTCATTTTTAAAAAAGAAATGAAATCAAGAAGATTCTTGGGAAATTTTTCATAACAAACAGGCTAATGGAGATAAAATACTTACAGTACTTTTCTATCAGCATTATTCCATCAGCTAATGACAGTATTTTAGAATGATTCCGAAACCTCAACCCAATTCTCTTGAGTAATCACTTCTCAAGCACCAAACCCTTTTAGGCGAATCTCTATCCAATGGTTTAATTGGAAAAAAAATACAGTACAAAACAGTAAACAGAAGGTACTTAGGTGCAAAAACATTACTTTCTCATGGCGACGACCAGTCCAAATGTTGTTGAGTTAACTTTTGCTTTATTTTCCCACCTGGAATATGTGAAAAATAAACTGCAATCTCAAGTATCCAGGACATTTTTTTGGGGGGTGAACCTATATAGTTTCAAGATTGAGCGTTAAACATGTTGAAATTTTTTTTCCCCAAAATCACTGAGCGCTAAATTACATTCCTAACGCTAAAACGGGGGTGCTAGGGAGGAAAAACTGCACCTGCAGTTTTCCCTCCAGTGCCCCCGTTTTAGCGTGGAATTACATTGCAGGCGCTATAAAAGCTGCCTGCATTGTTACCGGGCGCAAAGCCCCGGGATGCTCGCAGCAGCGCTAAGCGCCGCCACGAGCATCCACTCGATGGAGACCATAGGACTCCATTGAGCCAGACATCGGCGGTCACATGACCTGCCGGATCTGGCCTCGCAAGATCTAGCTGGTTGGGGTAGTGAAACGCAAGGGGAGACTGAGGAACCTTTTCCCCCAGTTTCTCCCTGTTCCCGCCGGACGGAGGAGGCAGACGGAGCCGCAGTCCTTGTCGCGTGACAGGAGTTGAGTATCTGATCACTTTTTTTTTTTTGATGGTGTTAACGGATTTTGCAGAAGCGTAATCCGTTAACATCAAGTCCTGGCTGTGTTTACCTTTTTGCTAACCACGGCCAGACGTTACTAATCAGTGCTAGTAGATTGTAATCCTAACGCTGATTAACACTTTGCGCTCCCCATGTTAAGTATAGGGAGCGCAAAGTACAGTAACCTCGTGCTGAAAAGCGCAAGGTACCAAACGCATACAAGTTACTTAACCCGTTAGAGTTTGAAATGTAATATGCGGTAGCCACCGCAGCTAACGTTAATGCTCACACAGGTGAGTGTTAACGTTAACACCAAGATTGTAATGTGGCCCTGAGAAGGCAAAACAGCTGGAGTTGGAAAACCATGGCTATTGTGACTACATTTTAAAGTGCAATTCTGGAGCATTGAAATTGCAAATTGCAAATATTAGGCCAGATTAGTTGACCTGGGAAAAATCCCAGCGTTGCAAGGTATTACAAGGAAATTACAAATTCTATAACTGTGTGAAAAAATGGAACACACATTACGGGGTAGATTATGTTCTGAATTCTAAAATGAGAATGCTAACAGGGACAAACTGCACCTACAGGTTTCCTCATAGTGTCCCAATTTAACGTTAGATTCCTGTGGCAGGCGCCACCACGACACTTTGCTATGGAATAAAGCGCTACCCTTGGTAATATTTGCGGTAGCGTTTGCGCAACAACGCGAATATCACCTACTGGAGTTCATAGGACTCCATGGAGGGTTTTGCTGCCAGGCCACGAGCCCTGTGCAATCTTGCTCTCGCGAGATTGCGCAGCACCACAGAGTGATCACGGAGGGAGACTGGGGACTATTTGCCCCCAGTCTCACTCTGCTTACAACCAGGTGAAGCATTGGAACGGGCCATCGTTCTCACAGCGGGATGAGAGGTGAGTATAGGATTTATTGGAGGGGGTTTAGGGGGTGCTAAATGATTTTGCAAAACCGCAATCAGCACCAGTTTCTAGGAGTAGTTAAAAAGATTTGAGCCTATCGGTGAGGTAATTAGCACTAGGACTTAGTTACTGATTGCGCTCCCCATGTTAAGTATAAGATGCACAAAGTACAGTAAGCTCGGGCAAGCTAGCGCATTCACCCAACGTATTTTTAATGGGTTTAGTGTTCGGGAAGTAATTTGGGCAGGCATAAGATTCTGGGTGGGCCAATGGGTCAGTGGGCTGGGGTGCCGGCCGAGCCTGAGGATCGCCTGGGCCTGGTCGCTGGGTGAGCCTGGAAATCGCCTGGGCCTAACTGCCGGCCGAGCCTGGCGATCACCTGTGCCTGGCCACTAGTCGAGCCTGGGGATCGACTGGGCCTGGCTGCCGGCCGATCCTAGGGATCACCTGGCCCTGCCTGCCGGTTGAGCCTAGGGGTGCCTTTTTATTTTAAACACCATTCTTTTTACTTTTTGCAAAAACAGTTTATTTTGTAATTTTTTTTAAAGATCCTTTTGTATTTTTTTGCATTTTATTAGCCATTTTTGTTTTAGATTTTTAAAACGTTTTAATTTTGTATTATTTTTTAATAGACCTTTTTAATTATTTAGACACATTTGTATTGATTTAAGTTCCTATTAGGAGAATAGGAAACTTTTTTTCAGTTCAGATTAATTTTCCGATGCCAATTCCAGGCGATTCAGCTGTTATTGGTGCAATTCGGTGGTTTCGCCGATGTCTGAAACTGTTTAGGTGACTCCATTTTCAGCAAAACACAGTGAACATTCACTAAATAGTGAATTCACTGTATTTTCGTCTAAATTGAATCACCGAAGAGCGCCGAAATGTGGCGAAACACAAAGCATCAAAATTGCACCCAATTTAAAATAACATAAATATATTTGTGTTTCATCAAATTCCAAAAAATCCAAATAAAATCTTTAGCTCCAGCCCATAGAGATCTTAATCAGACTCTGCGTGTTTACAGACCGGAATGGGCCGGTCTGGATGAAGTCCAGGACAGCCTTTTTGTCCCAGTCCAGTCCTGAATATGGGGGGCATGCTTTAAAGCTTACATATCCAAACGCTTCCTTTAGTGTTCAGTATGTAATCTAGCCCTACATATTTTATTGAAAAAACAGATGATTAGAAAGAAAACCAAAAATTGAGAATATCTAAAGTTTAACAATTTTAGTCTAAAACTTTGGTCTTTTTGGAGAAGAACTCACCGCAGCCTCTCTCCCCCAAATAAAATGAACAATTTAATGTTTCTAATAGACACGTGTATGTGCAAAAAGTTTGGTTTGCATTAGTTGGTTCTTATGAATGTAACAACCACTTTGGTTTGTCTGAATTTAGTTGGATTGTTAATTCAGTTCTGTTTGTCTCTTTAAATTCCATTCATTGCTGGTGAATGAAGTTATCAAACTACTAATTCATTAAGTAAACCTTCACTCTTTGGCTTGCAGGAGAGAGGCTAGTCAGGACAGCTGGTTGGCTGCCAATCTGATCCCAAACCTCATGGCACCCAAAGATAGGGATTACTCTCATCACTGTAGCCACCAGTGATTAGAAGTTGAGGGGTTAAATCAGAGAAAGTCAAAAAGCCCACTTGCTCTGACGTAACCTTTCACACTCTACCTATGGCGGTGTGGTGATTTGGAGTGGGGGGCTGCTAAGCAGCTCTTCTACTCTGATTGAAATTGAATGGAACGTGCCTACAAATTGTACTTGTGGGCATACAAGCAAAATGAATAACACAAATGAGCATCACACCATGCAACTTGTTTTTACGGTTCAGTTAGAAAAACAATGAACAAGTTTAAGTTCTAATTCTATATGAAAATAAACCTTGCACTCTCTGTCATTTGTAATGTAATGACCAATACATGAATTTGATTACCTGGCAACTTGCCATTTAAATTGGTTTTGCCACCCCCCCTAATTTGCTGATTTTAGTCCTAGTTGTCTGCAGTGCAAGTATCAAACTTGACATTTCAAAAATTACAAAGCACACAATTTATTGGGCAATTTATCCCTCTGTTTATATATTCCTTCCATCTTGTCTTGAATCACAAGGTTTTCATAGATTGTAATAATGTATTTTTCTCCCTCCAGTTCAGGCTTTCTTGGAAAGTACTCTCTCATCTTTTTATTACATAACTTCATTTTCACTCATTTCTAAATTTAAAAAATGACACCACTGTCTCATATTTAGGTTCAGTAAAAGTGAAATGCGTGTTTGGATTTTTGATTTATTTTTTTTAGTTGACTCATCTCGGCTTATATTTAGCAAATACTGATTTCCTACAGCTAATTCACTATCTTCTATTTCCCAACCCTGGTCATCAAGTGCCCCTAACAGGCCAGGTTTTAAGGATTACCTTGAGGAAATGCAGAATGAATCCTCCAATCACTGAGCAGCAAATTATATCACCCATGCTGTGCTTCAGATATCTGGCAAGCCTGGCCTGTTAGGGGGACATGAGGACCAGGGTTGGGAAAAACTGTTATGATTGGTAACCAAGTTGAACCAACTGTGTAGCAGCCACATTTCCATTGAATGTCACATGAATAGCATCCAACATCAAACCTTGTGTTGCAGCCATCCATTAACTTGCTTGCCCATTTTGTACCTGATCAACAGTTTTAAGTTGTTGACTTGTATTGATTGAGTTGCAATTTTACAAACTAATATGAACCAACATGGAAGTCAAAAGGAAAGAATTAGCCAAGAGTTATTTTTCTAAAATAAGCAAACTATAACCAAGCAAATGTAACTTAGCTAACAGAGAAATTGCACAAACCTGTTGGGTAAATACCCAAAGACGAATAAACCTAGAATTTTGTCCATATTACCTAGTTCTTTTTCATTTCTTGTGGCTTCTGTATGATGGAAATCAGACTAGACAATTTTGGTCACATTTTTGGCTCAATATATTTAAGGACCATCTTCCCTTTAATATGAGCCATGTTAAAATATTGATTTACAACATAGCAGTATGGTAATGTATTGTTTAGGGACACCTATAATGTATATGGGTATGTACTTTTTATCCAGAGTTTTCATGGCATGACCTAATCCCCCCCCTGTCATTTATGAAACATAATGTATGATAATAAATGATCTTAAATACTTGTGATTGAGATAAATAAACTTAAAATTACATTTATGTAACAAACAACGTACATAGACACAAATGATTCTTAGAGGAGTATTAAACTCAACGTTTCTGCTCCAATAACCATTTACGTACACCCCAAAAAAAGATAACAGGTGTGGTTTTGTAGAGTTTGCAATGCCTGTCCAGTGACTCTAAGTTTCCAGACATTGTATACGTGTGTTAATAATGGGCTCGTGCCCGTCTTGTAATGAAGTGGAAATAGGCTGGAAGATGGCCGCCATCATAAGCCAGGCGACCATCTTGTTCAGAATATTGGTTCACTTGAAAATAACTAGGCAAGCTTTAGTTGAAACTAGAATGAGGCATACGTAGAAATTTAGGAATGTGTTAGATTAGCAGAAAAAGTAATTAGAGTCTGAGAAGGTCTAGGCTGTTCCTGGCACGGAAGGGCAGAATGAGGAGTAGATACACCAAGGTCGCTGAGGCCCGCTGAGAGACAAAGGAGCATAGAGATCAGACCAGGTGTTAGCTGCAACAAATAATTGCAGGCGCTAGGGAGGAGGGCGCAGCCCGGAATAAGAGAAGCAACTAATCATGATTTACTGAACCTAATATAAAGTTTGCCAATTTACGGCCAATTAATGGAATGTCTTTGTATTAGGTTAAGGGAGGTATTAACCCACGTGGGGTGGGAGAGTGTCATCGGGAGGTGGATTAATTGGGATGTACCTAATTATGTATTTGGGATATAAGATTTGATGTCACGGGGAGTTCGAGGCTCATTCTTTGCGATTGAATCCTGTTTGAGCATCTGTTGTGATATCACAATAAAGTTTGCCTTTCCTGAAGAGACTCGTGTTCAGACAATCCTTGCTCGTGTCCGGTCCGGCCTCGTCCCGAGTGAACCTAGCAGATTCCGGTTACAGTAATACTTGGAAAAATAGTGATTGAGTTCAGATTTTACTGTGGCTAGAGGGCGGTGAAAGGAACAAAGATGTCGCCTTGACTCGACCTTCCTTTAAATTAGTACTGATTTCTGCTGATTGTCTGTTATGTTTTTTTTAATCTCATCTGTATTTTATCACCATGTGATTATCCTATCAGCAGACTCATTTTCCCTGCTGTGCTAACTGCTCGTGTTGTCATTCATAAATGTACAAACCTGTCATTAGATTGACAATCCTGAAGCATTTTCTCTCCAAGGTTACATAACCACCAGCTTCTTCACAGTCACAATACTAGATCTAACAATGCTGAAAAAAGCAGAGAATTACTCTCTTATAAGTGCTTTTTCTTTTTAACACCTCTACGTTAGTGTGCAGTGGTTATTATACTATTTTAACTGAAGAGGACATTCATATTAATAGCACTTTACAGATGTACTGTGTCAGGGTTACGCACATATGCTCCTTTTCCAGGTGTTGTGACAGATGGAGGAATCTTAATGATGTGTAGGATGGGAGAAAGTTTGCTGTTGAAAGTAGAACCAATGTAATGCCATACTCTCACTATGATCATAATCTCCATACTGATCATAAACAGTAACAGGACAGCTATTAAAGAAACAGGGACAATACTGTTGACAATATTAATTAGAACTTTAAACACAACCTTAAAGCTTAGATTTATATGGTACATACTGTATATCCCACCAATAACTAGTGGTATGCCTTGAAAATTTTAGTACCTTATCAATGTGCTGCGCGATAAAGCCTGGGAATCAATGGGTTAGGACTATGGATATAGGCTGAGGTCCAACTGATTGTAAAGATGTGGATGGGATCTGGTGTCAAACACAGCCCTGCTATGGTGTTCACCCCTCTCCAAGTGCTACCAGAAATCTATTTGGGCAGTCAAAGATTGGGGTCAATGGCAGAATGTATTTTTTTTAGCCTGGCTTAAAACTAAGGAATTGAACTTTTGAAACATGATCCAGATGCTCCTCTTGATGACTTGGGTTATAAATTATACCAATATTTAGAGACGCAGGAGGCACTGTTCTTTCATTAGTTCATATGTACATCATTTATGCTAAAAATTGAATCCCATCCTGAATAATTATTGATATTTCTATGCCATGAAATTTGGACCATCAAATGAGATTCACTGTAACGTCATTAGCATCCACCTCCTCTGTCACCTACAATGCTAATATACCCACAGATTCCAACATTTTATCCAATACCTTCATACTGTAAAGATAACTGCAATGAGTGATATATTACATCAGTTCAAGTGTTAATACAAGTATGACATGTTTTGGTAGTATGCACAGTGGTGTTACCATGGACAGGAAAGAAAAACTAGCATCTTGTATGGACTCATAGGTGGTACTTAAACCCAGCAACACAGATCATTCAAACACCACAATTATAAATATTCAAACTGGGATATCCACAAATCTCATTTACATATATATATAAATTTCACTAGGAAGGCGCACACTCCAGGAGTCTTGTATAATTAAATATTTTATTATGTCTACATAGGGATCATAACGTTTCAGTTCTTTATGGACTTTGCTCAAGATGTGAAAAGTACAGAAAGGACTGAAATGTCGATGATCCCTATGTATACATAATAAAATATTTAATTATACAAGACTCCTGGAATTCCTGCCTTCTTAGTGAACTGGATATTTCGGTGGTGGCTAAGCACCGGAACAAACCTTGTTTCATAGATCCTGGAAATATATATATATATATATATATGTTTTATCTATATCCTTACATTACCATTCTCAATAAGTACAACTCTGTGGCAGTTCATTGTTCTTCCTGGGTTATTAAAAAGTCCTAATTATACGTTGAGAAACAGCACAATGAACACAGAGACACAGGCAGCAATTACTGTCAGGATCTGTAGAGACACACTCCTCCAGGTAACCCATGTGAAGGGTTCCTCTTGTTCTCATCTCCCGCCCAATTGTAACAAATAATCTTTTCCATCTGTTTCTAGCAAGCATTTATGTAAATACTTGTGCACAGCACGGCCTCTTGACCTGGTTGATAGATTGTTGTCAAAGGGTTTGTTATCAATTCACATATGTTCTTTGCATGAGGCATCTCATGTATGGTCAAAAGATTTAGTAACACATTCCAAATATCACTGAACACCCAGTAGCACTGGCTACACACTCTTTTCTGTATATTTTCCAATTCATTATCATTTTCATTCCCCTTTGGACAAACTTTGCTATTTAGTTTAAAATTATCAGATTTTACTGTCACCGTTTGGAAGATTTTGTTAACGTATCAGTATGGCAATGCACATAAACATTACTGGGTCAGGATCCCAAACAATGATTTTGAACCCTTCATGAGTTTCAGTTTGAAAAGATCACGAGAAAGCAACAGAGAATGTAACTGCACAGGTCTAAAGATGTGGCATGCTTCATACAGATGTCTTATTGCTCTTTTATTTTGTCTCTCACTTTTAGCTGACACCGTGAAAACTATAAGAATTAAAACCAAATAATGTTTGAAATGTGCATAAACACAGTCCTTTACAAGTCTCTCCTGCAAAATGAACATGTCTTTCCAACAGAAATATGATAAATCCAGTTACATCATTAACAGATCACATTTTACAAGTAAAATAATGTAAAAAAACCAACAATATACACAATATAAGACAAATACAGAGGTAAATTACTGTGTGCGCCTCCAGACCACATACACATAACTTCTTTTGAGGAGTTATGCAACACACTGCTATCTCCTCCAGCAGCTTTATAACACAAAGCTATTGGGCACTCCTGTCTACTGTCTCTGGTGTATACAGCTCTTGAAACCAGGAAGTTCTAGTTCTCATACTTTTAAACATGCAAGGTCAGCACATCTCTAAAAACCATGTCCCTTGACAGTTACAGGGAATTTAGGTACTCCTAAAGGTAACATTTATTCAGATGCTGGCAGTGTTTCATCTGACTCTGCAGCCTTTTCAACAGTGGCGACTCTAGGAACAATATTTAGGGGGGGCACAGAAGATACCGCAGTCAAAACTGGGGGGGGGCACTAATAATTTTCACCACTAAATCATACCACTGAATAAAACTAAGGGCCCTATCACCTGGTGTGAGCTAAAACACCATCACTAAAGGAAAAATTACCGCGAGTCGCTAAAACTTAGTGCCTGACGACCTACTAACAGATCACCTTCTTTGCAGTAGTCCATGAACAAGGTCGTTTGGCGCACGCTAGGAAAACTCTAAGACCCGAGCTGAGACCCAGCGCTAATGTGGTTGTGTACAGGATAGAACTGGTTTTTTTTCCAGTGCAGAGTACCGGGCCATACCTATCCCCCGCCCTCACAAGCTTGAATATGAACACATCCAGTGAATAACCTCACACCCTGCATTATTAAAAGCCTCCAAGGTGGTCGTATCATCCATGTTTTGATGCACACATATATTAAGGCTGATGGACATTGCATGATAAATGCCCCCCAGCAGCATGTAGAATCATTACACTGCATTTAATAGATCCAAAAGGAAGGCCAGGTGAGCGATAAAAATTTCCCTGCTGCAGCATATAAATAATACATGTTTCAGGGCAAGACTTATTCATGTGTCCCTTTAAACATGGTCCACACTGTCACACTAATAATCAACCATTTCCATACTATGAATCACCCTCAGTGTAAAATTTTTAAAATTAGGCAAAATATTAGAATTAGGATATATGTGGATAAAAGATACATTTATAACAGAGCCTACTGCAACAGCAACGACAATGCGGACCAGATCCATTACCATGGTGTATGGGGCCAAGAGCCTGTGCTGCATTCTTTTCAATTGTCTGTTAATTTTGGGCGAAGATCTGTTTTTTTTATTACACCAGGTAATAGTACCCTAAATAAGTATATATAAATAAGATTCCAAAATCCCAGAGTAATGTGAAGCAATGATGCCTTTTTATTGTACTAACCTGATACTTTATTTGCCGCAATTCGGCAGTTTTCGCTGAATGTCTGATAGCTGCTTCAGCGACTCCACTTTTAGCAAATTAGTGACCATTCACTAAATAGGAATTCACTATATTTTCGGCGAAATGAATTCCCTGAAATGTGACGAAAAGCAAAGGATCTAAAAATCATTAGACCCTTTAGATTCTAACTTCCATAATAACCCCTAAAATGCCATAAACCCAGGGAAATACAATAAAAATAATAAACAATGTGGCATTTAGCTACCCCTTAACCCCTAATATGCCATTAATCAAGGTAAAACATGAAATGAATACACTGTGAGGCATGTAGCTACCGATTCACCCCTACAATGCCATTAATCAAGGAAAAAATAAAATGTATACCGTGAGGGATGAAGCCTACTCATTAACCCTTAATATACAACTATACCAAGGCAAAAACTAACATAATACACAATGTAATGTATAGTCTGAACATTAACCACTTCACTGCTGAGACATTTCAACCCTGTGAAAATGCTTAAGTTTAAGTGCCCATTTTTATTTAATGTTTTATGACTTTTATTTCAAATTGAATATGGTCATGTTGGGTATCATTGGAAAGGCCATAATCTGCCCTTTCCAATGACACCTAGATAGTCCATATATGATGCACAGGGACGGAGATACAGTGGTCCGAATACGTGTGGTAAGCTGGATGCTGATTTTTGGTGGGGGGGCACATGGGGGGGCAAGGAATAACCTAGGGGGGGCAATTGGGGGGGCAATTGCCCCCCTGTAGAGTCACCTATGCTTTTCAAGCTTGAGAAAAGCTGCCGTCAGGTGACATGCTTCCAACAATATCCAATAAATTTTGCTATTGCATGATGGGAATGCCTTGGATTCCAAGATTGCTTTCTTGAAAACGTACAGATAAGCTGACCACTAGGTAACTCATGAGCACCTTTCATGATATCTGTGTTTTATGTTTCCTACAGTGAATAAATTGTTGTCAGGTCTATTCACTAAAGGTGACACTCAGAATTGGCAGGAGAAGTGAAAATTCTAGGTCAGGTTCACCTTTTAGTAAATAGACCTGTATGTGTATAGCTGCCATTTTTGTTATTCTCTGCTCGAGCTGGTAGTCAAAAATGAATATCAGTTTAGGGCCTCGGCATTAAGTAGTTTTGCAAAAACACTTTAAAATTATTTTTAAAAATCACTTACTTATCTCTGGTCCCACTGCGCAGAGGGAGTGCAAAATACTGCCTCCTCTGGCCATATGTAGTGGAACACTTGGAACAAATAGTTTCCAGTGTCCATCCATGGCCCAGTGGCAACCCTCTCGTGCAAGCTCCTGCAAGGCTATGGACTCCAGGAGCCAATACCAATGGCTTTACTCGGTGGCGCTGCAATTATTGTGTAGTGCCTCCCTACTATTCCTTTAATTGTTCTCTGAGCACATTTGATGTGTGATCACTGCAGATATTATGCTTAAGGGAAATCATATGCTAATACACAGAAAATGGGCTTAAACAGGGCAATATATACAAAAAATATAGTTCATACTCCTATCAGAATGATTTAGTCACAGCATAGTTTTCCTATTCTTTATCAACCAAACAGTAGCTATTAATACAGGTTCCTCATAGTCCATACAACAAATAACCTAAACCACAAAACTTTTACCATCAAATAGTGTTTAGTAAAATAAATAACTGACATACTGACCATGTTTATGGGTTTCCTGGACCACCTCTTAACATCATCTTACCTTTATGGAGCTTCTCATATGAAGAAAAACTATTATTTTGACTCACTATGGAGGCAATAAAAGAAACTGGTGGATGTTATTTATGAAGAGCAAATGTGGAGAATTTTTACAGTGTAGCCTTTACCATAGAAACCAATGGAATGTTCATTTTAACAAGTCCCAGTAGGAACTAACTGGTAAACAAAAAGCTCTTAAGCTTTATCACTCACCAAACATATATGATGCCTGAAGAGCTCAATGACAAAATCTATCCTATATCTAGAAGATTCGAATTTGAAGCTTTTGTTTCTCAAAGGCATTGTAATTACTGGTTGGTTCTTAGTAAAGTCTGGAGTTATTAACGCATTGATTTAAATATAGAAGGGTGACATTTGATCGGATTGGTTGGACTCTGTGTAAATATGTTCAGAGTTATATAATATAAGCCATATTAATGTGACTTTATAACATTTTTCTTTGGATATACTAGCAATGTTTGGTTTTAAAAGATCTATATTTACCTGACCTGACCACTTTCTACACTAAGGTCCATGTCAGATGAATGGAGTGATCACGTCTGTGTTGCCGCACAGTTTAACGTCCGTCGTAGCATAGAATCATGATCAATAGAGACCCACACACTAAGTACGTGTGCACCGACCTGCGCACGCACAACGCACATGGCAAACGGGCGCAAGTTAGGCAAGAACGTATATCCGCTACTACGGACGTGCACCATGTCCACGTAGCATTCTGTGTGAGTGATGAGGAGATTCAGATGCAGCGCATTTGCGACATCCAGGACCTTGACGTACAAAATGGCTTTTCGTATCTTTTTCAAATTTTTATCATTTTTCAGATTAATTTTGTTTCCCATAATTCCCTTTTTTTTTTTCTACGTCTGTCAACAAAAACGGACCCTGTGGTGTCTACGGTATCTTCTGTCAGTACGTCCGTCCATTGTGCACGAACGCAGAGTTCGTCTGACTGTAGCCTAAAATCTCAGAAAAGGCTAAAGATGTTCTCTGCATTCAGCAAATTCCTTGACCTATCTCATTGTTTGTACTGGTTAACTCCTCATTGTATCTCACATGTCATTTATATTACGGCTGTGGTTAAGGCTGTAAATTTAGATTATTTTATACTCTAGAGGTCCTTTCCAGCATGGAACTTGTCTTTAAGCATTGTAGTAAAAGACAAATCAGTAGTCATGTCGAGGAGGAACACCCTAGAACTCTGCCCCTCGGTATTTAAGGAGGGGCATCTTAATTCCCATTTTCTTGAAATGATGGAAAGATGCAGTACCTTTCTAGTGAGACACAGTTTTACAAAATGAACATATTTAAGGATGTTTCCAAAGTTTGATTATACTGGGAATACATGGGAGTGACAATTTGTCTGGATTTGCCAGAGGCATGGTGTTCTTATACATAAAGAAGCGCTGCGGCTGCTACAGATTCTGGTAATTTATTTTATGACAGCAATCCTGATGAGTTCCCACATTTGTTTGGGACCCATGTGACAGATCCTCTTAACATTCAGCAGTGCCGTTATTATGGCCCTACAAAGCTAATGACTGCTTACACAAGATGTCATAATGGACTTACTGAAGATGTGTGTCATAGTTCAACTGCCTCTGGTGCCTTTAATTAGTTTATAAAACAATTAAAAGAAATTATTATACCAAGAAAAAGCTGTGAATAATGGCATGCAACTTGTCCACCCTGTAGTAAATATGTTACATAAATATTCGGAAGTACTCAAGCAGAGAGACACTTGTGATGGTTCATCAAAATGTGTGGATAGAGAAATCTTCAGCATTCATTCAGGACCATGGACAAAGAATAGGGAAGGAAGTCTAAAATGGTTCATTTATGATCTTTTAAAGGGCCACTGCCACCAAAAAGTGAAATGTGCTTATTGTGTTAATTTTCTATTGCTGATGTCTTACATGTGCTTTGTTTTTCTCTTGTATGTTTAGTTAAGAAAGTATTTTATTGTATTTGTGCTACTGGGTGCATACATTTTGTGATCTTTTGTGTTGTAAACTGCCTCTGCCAGTATCTTTACATCAGTTGCTCCTCACTGTGTAGCATTGGCCCTCGAATGGAGTGAAAAGGTCGATCACCAACTCAAATTATTGTATTGTGTGGGATGTATTGAAAGGACATCACAAGGGGATAGGTTAGTCTTTTAAGCCCTCTGTCTTATCTTGTTCAGCTGCCATCTCTTATCTCACGTAGCCTGGAGAAGAATAGTCTCCTGCCATTTTATCTAAACATTTCGGGCCATATTACATAGTTGGTGCTAACTTAACCAGAGCTGTTGTAAATTTACCAGAGCCATTATAGCCTGTGGAGGTTTACCGTTAACAGCTCTGGTTAAGTTAGCACCAACATTGTAATATAGCCCTTCATCTTCCACCTGACTGTTAAATATTGAATATTAAATAAACAACAGTCACAAAGTAAACCTTTTGCATAGATGTTGGTAAATGTTGCATCATGGGGAAAATCCATAAAATGGAAACATGAGATAAAAAAACCAAATTTTATTTTTCCTTTCATGCAATTACTTCAAGCAAAGAAAACCCCCAATAGCATGTGTTTTAGAATTTGATTTATTTGTATTGCACAAGTAACCTAGATACAGCTCATGTAAGTGGTATTGTCCCTTTAAATTAGGACTTTCTACTTGTGTGAGATCTGGAGAGCTTTGAGTTGTAACCCAATGGGTTAGCAGAGGGATGTGGTAGGCAGTGGGTAAGATGAATGATTCATTTGCTGATGTCCTGCATATTCTACTTGTCCCCATGGGGAACTTGCTTTTCCAGGAAATGTCACAACCTTCTTCATCATTTCCCTTTTATCACCTGTACGGTCTGATGTCAGAACTGTCAGAACATATAATGAATGACACGGTTTTCGTATATATATCTACAGTACTTCGTAATGCGGTAAACGCGCAGCGGAAAAGAAATACGAGGTTTCGTAATTTGAGAAACGCGCAGCGGAAAATAAATACGATTCATCGTATTTCGGGGAAACGCGCAGCGGAAAAGAAATACAATGCTTCGTAATTCGGGAAAACGCGCAGCGGAAAAGAATAATGAAAAACGTATCTTTAACCCCTTCTTGTAATTGGGGAGTGAGTCCTGCACAGGTTAAGTCCCGGAATGTAAGTGTGTGTGTGTGTTGCGGTACCCGGGTACTATTCAACTGGCCAGTGAATTGCCTAAGAGATGTCTTCGACTAGTCAAGTTGGGGCCCTGTGGGTTTTGGAAACAAACAGCAGCGTGCTTTACTTGAGTTTTACAACGGCCTGGAAGGCCTCTCACCCATCCGCCAGATACTTGAGGCTCCGATGACCCAGGACGTCTCTCCGCTCGATATTGACTGGGGTTACTTGCTTCTGGATCCGCTGTCTGGCTTTCTGCACCGGCCTCGACTTGTCCAGCTTACCGCCTGCTCTCCCGGTTCGATCGATCTGCGGTACTCCTCACTCGGGGTCCTCCGCTTCGTCTCTAGCCGCTTGGGTAATCTGGTGGATCACTGGGTCTTCTTCGGGAATAACTGATAACCCGATCTGTTCCTCTGTTAGGCCGCACTTGCGCTCCGGCCGGGTCACTGTTACTCTCTGCAGCACTGTGTCTTGTCTCTCTCACTCCCTGGCGCGCTCTGCCAGCTCTCTCCACGAGGCTCAGGATGTAACTCTCCCTGCTCCACCCACTTCCTGTGTCCGTTCCCAAAGCATGCCGGGAAATGTAGTTCCAATGTAATATTCAGTGTCTCGCTTGTCTCCCTCCGGTGGCCAAAAATAGGTACTGCCACAACAAGGATTTAAACACAGCGCTACACTCTCCCCCTCCTAGAACTCTTGGGTCTCTCCAAGGAGGTACAACAGTTACATTACATTTCAACACAGTTTAGGCAACATATACAGGCTCAGCAGTAAGCATACAGTGGGTTATATACATTTCTTCAAGTTGACTCATACTTTGGGCTACCTCAGCTAACATAGCAGACACTTCGGGCAACCTTCGCACTGTGGTGACGGCCTCTTCAGTGCTATGTCCTGGTGAGTCGTAGGTGAGTCGCTGGGGCGGTCGAACAGAGCATTTTGGTTCTGGCTCAATCAGTTTCTCTTCAGGTGAAAGTACTATAGGCGCTGGCTCAGTCCTTCTTTCTACCACTGGAGCAGACACCTCTTTGGAGTATGATCCCTCCAGTGAAGGCATAGAACTGTAGTCATAAGATTCAGCTTCAGGAACTACAGGGATTGCAATAGTCTCAGGAACTTCCAACTGAAATTCAGGAGCCTCAGGCCTCAAATTACTTTCCCACCGTTCAGGAACCGCGACAACCTCTTCAGGTTCCGGTGAGCGCATCCAGTCCAGACAAAAACTCTCTTCCTCACTGTCCCTTTCGCTCTCTTCGACAACCCGGGTCTGTTGAGACCGAGTAACAGGAGGCAAACGTGGAGCAGGCGGATTCGGCAGAGGAAGTTCGTCCCCAACTGGCATCCTCACAGCCTCTCTCAAAGGTAACAAATGATTCCGGTGCCAGTTCTTAAGAGGCCCAGCCTTTCCATCCGGCCGGATTTGATACACCGGCAGGCCCGGCAGTTGCTTGCAGACAATGTAGACTTGAGAAATCTATCCGCCAACTTGTGCCTCGCAGCAGCACCCAAGTTCTTCAACAAAACCCTATCACCGGGTTGCAGATCCTGTATCCGAACTTTTAAGTCATAGTTCCTTTTGTTCCTTTGCTCCCTGTTTCCTGAGGTCAAACGGGCCTGTTCAAACACAGAGGCCAGATTCTTTCGAAGTCTATCCACGTAATTTCTATGGGAAGCTACCGACGTCTGGTCTAGAGATAACCCAAACGCCAAATCAACCGGCAGTCGAGCTTCTCTTCCGAACATAAGACGGTACGGTGAGTATCCAGTGGGATCACTCTCCGTACTGTTATATGCATGCACCAGAGTAGCTATGTGACGACTCCAACTCTGCTTCTCTGTGTTTGACAATGTCCCCAGCATATTTAGCAGCGTGCGATTAAACCTTTCAGGCTGAGCATCACCTTGAGGGTGATATGGTGTAGTTCAGGTCTTTTGGATTCCCAACAGTTCCAACAATTGTCCAACAAGTCGGCTTTCAAAGTCTCTACCCTGATCAGAGTGTATTCTCCTTGGTAGGCCGTAGTGGACAAAGAACTTCTCCATTAGAACCTTGGCTACTGTCGGAGCGCGTTGGTCCTTCGTGGAAAAAGCTTGGGCGTAACGGGTGAAGTGATCAGTCACTATTAGAATATTCCCTTGCCCACTAGCATCCGGCTCTAAGCACCGGAAATCAATGCACACCAAATCCATGGGTCCCTGACTCTGCAGATGGCTCATTGGAGCGGTTCGGGTCGGTAGGGTCTTCCTCTGAATACACCTCAGACATGAATGGCAATAACTTTCCACTTCAGCTCTCATGCAAGGCCAATAGAACCTGTCTCGCACCAGCTTAAAAGTCCTTTCGGCACCCAGATGTCCATGCTCATCATGTAGCAATCGCAGCACACTCTCTCTATGTTTAGTGGGAAGGAATAACTGTTGGGTCTCTTCAGCATTGGTTGAGGGGCCCCTTCGGTAGACCACCCCATCCAACATCTTCAACCGTTCCCACTCTTTGTAGACCAATCTGGCTCCATCTGGGGAATTGGTCAGCAGAATTTCCCGCTGGTTCGCAGTTAGGGCCTTTATGGTCAATGCAATTAAAGGGTCTCTGGTCTGATCAGCTTTCAGGTCCTGTTTTGAAAAGGTAGGTAGACTTTCATCCCTCAGTTGCGTAGGGTTGCAGTAGAACTCAGGAACAGCCGCAGCCATGACTCCTATGGCCTCCACTTCAATCCCTCCCTTGACCCGGCGCTCTGCTCCTTGACACAAAGCTTGTACCCCGTCTGGAGTTAACTGGGTCCATTCTGCAGTGTAGGGTCTTCTCGATAAAGCATCAGCATCTCGATTATTCACCCCAGGGCGATATTTCAGGCTGAACCGAAACCCTGACAGAGCGGCCAACCACCGATGTCCTGTTGCGTCCAGTTTCGCAGTAGTAAGGATGTAGGTAAGAGGATTGTTATCCTTTTTTTTCACAAACTCGGCTCCATACAGATAGTCCTTTAACTTGTCTACTACTGCCCACTTTAAGGCTAGGAACTCCAACATGTGGGTAGGGTAGTTCTTCTCTGAAGGCGTAAGGCTCCGGCTCACGTACGCTACAGGCCTCAGCAATCCACCATACTCTTGATACAGGACTCCTCCTAGACCTTCTCTGCTGGCATCCATATGTAACTCATACGGCTTGTGAGGGTCCGCGTAGGCCAAAACAGGAGTTTGAGTTAGACTCTCCTTCAGCTTCAAGAAAGCACCTTCACATTGACTAGTCCATTCGCCCTGTATGGACTCTCGAGCTTTCCTTGGTCCTGGAGCTGACGGGTTTCGGTCAGAGGCCTTGCAGCCTTCCTCTGTGCTTTCCTTCTGTAGGAGTTTGTTCAGTGGTTGAGCTATTTGCGCGAATCCTCCTACAAATCTTCGATCATAGGAACAGAACCCCAAGAAAGATCTAAGTTCAGTGACGTTTCGGGGTCTAGGCCAAGAAGCTACGGCCTCCAACTTCCGAGGATCTGTCGAAACACCTTCTGCTGAGACCACATGTCCCAGATACGTAACAGACGGTAGACAGAATTGGCATTTCTCCAGAGACAGTTTCAATCCCTCTTCATGGAGCCTCTTCAAGACCTTCTCCAAACGTTGCTCATGTTCTTCCAGAGTCTTCCCGAACACAATTATGTCATCCAGGTACACTAATACTTCGATCAGATTCATGTCCCCGACTGTCTTCTCCATTAACCGTTGGAACGTGGCTGGAGCCCCCGTAAGGCCTTGAGGCATTCTGTTGAATTCAAAGAACCCCAGTGGACAGATGAACGCAGTCTTCTCTTTGTCTTCAGGATGCATTGGTATCTGGTGATATCCACTTCGCAGGTCTAGTACACTAAGCCATTTTGCTCCACACAAACACTGTAAGGCATCTTCTATCCGAGGAGTAGCATATTGGTCTGGGATGGTTCTCCGATTCAGCGTGCGATAGTCTATGCATAGGCGGACAGAACCATTCTTCTTCCGGACCATCACTACTGGAGATGCGTATGGACTCCTGGACTCTTGGATCACCTTGGTTCTTTGCAGTTCATTCAGCTGTTCTCGCAGATCATCCAAGTCTCCCAGCAGAACTCGTCTTGACCTTTCACGAAACGGCTTGTCTTCTTGTAATCGAATGCGGTGCTCAGTACTTTTGGCTAGGCCTACGTCGAACTCATCTTTCGAGAACAATTCTCTCCACTTTAGAACTTGAGACTGAAGACGTTTCTTCCATTCAGGTGAAATGGGAGCGTCCTTGGGATAGAATCTTTCATCTGGAATCTCTTTATCCACTCCCCCTCCTAAATCGGTAGGAGAGAGAGGCGTAGCAGACGCTACTTGCCCGATAGGCATGCGTGCTTTAAGGACCACTGGAGAATCAGACACATTGCACACGCTGACTGAGACTCTTCCTCGCGTTCTTTTCAAAGCTTTAGTGGAGATTATTTCAGGAATTACTTCGACTCCGGCTTCACTCCCATGATTAAAATCGGTTTCCAGTACCACATAGGGACCTGGTGGCGATCCGTTCAACTTGACTGAAGCCCGGAAGCTTGCTACTTCTCCTGCTTGCAGAACCTTCTCTGTTCCTTCTAATCTCCATAGGCGCCCCACTTCGGCAGGTGCCTTCTGTTCTTCGACCATCCTCTGATAGACTGGACGTAACATTGGGTGTACTCCTTGAGTAGAACCTTCTTCCAATACGATAGGTGTCAGGAGATGTCGCACCAAATCAGTATTCGTCCCCACTATCATGGAACTCCTGTTTGCCCCTGAAGGCCGAGGACACACAATGGCCAATGCATCACAACCTCCGGACTGTCTGATGACTTCGGATCCGATCTCCAACTTCACCTGTAGATACCCGTCATAGGGGAGTTTCTCCGCTCCGATACCCCAGATTTCCAGGTCCTTCAATTTCTGCAGAGGAATGTGCTTCAAGTGTTTCTCGTAGAAGTCTCGGTAGATCAATGTCACTTGGGCTTTCGTGTAGACTCCCTCCACTTGGATTGGCACAATAGGAGAAGGACCTATCAGCTGGTCAGGAAACTTGGTGGTGGCACCAGGACACTTAGACCCAGTTTGTTGTACCCTGGCCTTCTTCTTGGCCCGTGTAGGTTTTGGGTGTGCATTGCTTCCCCATGACGTAGGTCCGGATGCTAAGGGAGTGACTCTTTCAGTCCTGGCAGGCTCAGCGGTTGGCCGGACTTTGGACCCTCTCGCCCTCTTAGTCCTGGCTTGATTTTTGGAGCGGGTTTCAACCTTCGGGCACCTAGGTTGCTCCTTCACTGGTGCCCTCGGGCGTTTCCTGCCGGTGAGGTAGATAACAGTCCTTCCAAGGCTTTCAACAACTCCTCTACTCTATTTCCCTCAGGCTTCTGGCTTTTGCATTGTGCGCGGAAATGGCCCATTTCTCCACAACTGAAACATCTCTTCTTTGAAGACGGAGGCGCATTCACCCGCTGTGATTCGTTTGAAGGACCTTGGCTAGACGCCACAGCAACTCCCGTTGTCTGCATGCCTGTAAGGAACTTCTGCATTTCTGCCTGCATCTCTGTCACCTTCAACAATACTCGGCACAGTTCCGCGTGCGCCTGTTGCAATTCAGCTTGAGCTTCTTGTACTTTCTTAACAGTTTTGTGCAACTCACCATGTTCGGAGAGGTTTAAATCTTTGACAGCCCTCTCTGTGGATTTAAAGGCGATCAGATGCTCTTGCTCGTCCACGTCGGATCCGTAGGTATTGTAACAGGGCATCTGTTAACAACTGGTCCTACCAAGCTGGGAAGTCACCGCGGTCACAGATGTTTGACCCCATCCACCTGGTCCGAAAATGGCTGCAACCGGAGTCCCTCTCGGGGCCACAGATCATTGAGCGGGTAGTCATGGATCGCTTCCTAAGATCCTTACCGATCGTCTTGCAAAAGTGGGTAACCCAAGGGGACCCCAAGTCGGTGGATCAGCTTGTGGAGATTGTTGAGAGGTACTTTGCAGCTGAGGATTTGAACGCCTCCCCGGTGAGCCCATGGACTTTCCGCCAAAAACCAAGGCCTCCCTCGGCAATCGGTAAGACTGTTCCAGGGAAAGTGGGTGGTGAGCGTGGAGGTTGGCATTCCAAAGCGGGAACACCAGTGCCCGTCAGCAGACCTAACCTGAGGAATGTAAGATGTTTTCGGTGCCAGGAACTTGGGCATTTAGCTGCGAACTGTCCATTAACTGATGAGCCTATGCAGTGTGACTTGTCTTTCAAGGAAAGACGGCAGTCTTTGTTTTCTACGGTTTCATGCACCGCGGTGCCAGTAAAGGGAAAACACATGTGTGCAATAACTGTGAATGATAAGCATGTTACAGCTTTGCTGGACTCTGGAAGTTTAGTAACCCTTATTAAGGCTGAATTGATAGGCTCTGTGAACTTCCGGGCTAAAAAGGTTGCTGTAGTGTGTGTACATGGTGATACTCAGGAGTATCCTATAGTAGCTGTGAAGTTTGGAACCGCACAGGGTGATCTGAGGCACTTGGTTGGGGTTGTGCCTCATTTGGTGCATGATGTAATTATAGGGAGAGACTTTCCTGAATTTTGGGAACTCTGGGAACACCCAGACTGTGCCACAGTTTCTAAACCAGAGACTGAATCTGAATACATGGATGCTGCAGAGCAGTTGTATTCAGAGGATCCCTCTTGGGGGTCCCCAGACTTTCCCTTCTCTGTTTTGGCAGGAGAATTGGAAGAGTCTGAAGGCCCTATAGCCAATGAGGATAGACAGCCCTATGTTTAGTTAGTGCCGGGACACGGCTAGGAATTTTCTTTGCTTTTGAACTGTTTATTTTGAGAAATATACAGTGTGGTGTATAACCTGTGGGTTGCTGCAATAAATGTACCCCCGTTTGAAGAAAAGTCACTGGTCTGGTCTCTGAACCTTTCAAGAGTGCTCACCCCAGAGAGCAATTGCACCCGCTACCTGTTTCCCAGCTCACAGTATCTAACGAGTCGCTTTCAGGCTGCAAACAGTCGTTATGCCTCACAGGTTGCGCGTAAGCTCTTTCTCCTCACCTGAAGGATTTTTATTCCAGTAAAGCCTCTTCCTCTCTGACAGCTCGGATCAGTTCCAGGTACTTCAGTTCTTGATTACCTGCTCTGCTTCTCAGCTGCAGCATCACTGGATCTAGAGGTTGAGAGCCCCTCAGGATTTGTTTTATTCGGATCTTATCCACTTCGGCCGGTTCGGCCCCTTTCTTGAGGAGTATCTGGTGCAGAATCTTATCTAGGCGCTTCATGTATTCGGTCATTCTCTCACCTTTCCGCTGGTAGGTGTGGTCATACTGATATACAAGCTCTGCGGCCTTTTCTGTTCGCCCAAAAGCTTCCTCCAGAATGTTCAAATAATCTAAAGCAGTGCAGTCTTTCTTACTCAGTTTTAGGTTTCTCACCGCTTCTGACGCAGGTCCCTTTAAGCTCTCGTGCTTTTTCTGGGCTTCAGGGACGTCCCACTCATCCAGAGCCTGCATCGCCTGTTCCACCCATTCTTCAAAGGTTTCTTCTCCCGCCGGAGTTGGTACGTTTCCTGTAAAATTTCTCAACCGTCGATAACCGAAGTTAGTGTGCGGAGGGCTTGTTCTCTGACACTTAGCCAGCAAATCTCCAATAGCCACTATAAATTCAGGCCCGATCATGGCCAATGGACTGGGCGCGGGAACACTTGCGGATTCGCCACGTGGCGCACTTGGCTGAATCAGTTGGACTTCCACCTCATCTGTCAGCTTCACGCTCGCGCCCTGAAAACACACTGGAACACCCTTTCTCCACTCAAAAAGAACATACGTGTGAGAGGTATCTGGGTTCTCTTTAATGTCCAGGATTAACCCCCGATGATCTGGTGTCAGCGCGGCCACGGCCTGGCGAATCTGATCTTCGGCCCAAGTGTCTGCGGGAATATCCATGACTATACAACATTCTAACTGACTACTGTGCTCCTCACACCATTCGGCAACAGTGTCTGGATCCATATTTAACCCTTTAGATGCGGTTTTTCCAGAGACTGGATCCCGGAAACGAGCCCCCACGTGTAGCGCTCACTCCCGGAGAAGCCGCCGAAATTGAAGCTCGGGTCAGTCTCCCCGCACTAGGGAACAAATACACTCCAGCACCGTTGTGGATTTTTATAAATTATATAGTTTACTTGAATAAATGGCATATAATGAATGACACGGTTTTCGTATATATATCTACAGTACTTCGTAATGCGGTAAACGCGGTAAACTGTTAGGCCGCACTTGCGCTCCGGCCGGGTCACTGTTACTCTCTGCAGCACTGTGTCTTGTCTCTCTCACTCCCTGGCGCGCTCTGCCAGCTCTCTCCACGAGGCTCAGGATGTAACTCTCCCTGCTCCACCCACTTCCTGTGTCCGTTCCCAAAGCATGCCGGGAAATGTAGTTCCAATGTAATATTCAGTGTCTCACATTTCGCTTGTCTCCCTCCGGTGGCCAAAAATAGGTACTGCCACAACAAGGATTTAAACACAGCGCTACATGAGCTTTTGCAGAAATTCCGAGTATATTAAAATATAATATGGAATAGTGTACTTGTAGTAGTCTGAATTTTAACAGACTTATAATTGTGCTCTGTATTTTGAAAAAGCCAAACAGTTGTGGGGTTAATCTAGAATCTACCGTTAAATAATGCAATGAACAAATAATTCAATACACATAATCAAAATAACAGTACACATGACTCACTGTGATCTGTGCAGCTCAGCTGATTTCAGTTCCTCAAGGGATTGTGGAAAAGGATGCATAGAACGTAAAAGGTCCTAACATTCCAGCTGGTTTCATTCCCTATTCAATAAGTTGTCATGACTCAACTGTAAAACATGAATTTGTCGGACATATTTGTGTCTATACTGAGGATATTTTTTTCCTGGATTGCCTTTTTTTTTAATTTTTTGACACTATTATCCTCTAACTTGATTTCATTTTGTGGGATTTGGACATTTTTTTATTGATAGAACTTTCAATTTGTTAAATGATTTATGAAACATTCTGTTACATTCATGCTGAAGTGCAGGCTTTGCCATGTTATAGCTACTGCTGGCCTAGAATAGGAAAAGATCCCAATGAAATTTCACCCCGGAGGTGCATTGAGATAGGTTTAATCAGTGCTTTTTTTTCTGGAAAAATAGGTGGGGGTACTCTCACGCCCGGGGGAAAACTGATTTATTATGACTATTTTCATTTCCTAATAAACAATTTGTATCCAGCACCGCGGGGGAGTCTGCTCTCTGACCTGGCAGATACAATGCAGCTCGCTGGGCACCGGCTGCATCTTAGAGGAGGAGCAGCAGGGACACAGAGCCAGGCAAATAGTTTAAAAATTTTGATCCCTGTCAAGGCAAGTGACCAGGGATTCAAATTTTTTTTGCACCCCCTCCTGGTCTTGCGCTCTTAGGCAGCCACCTGTACCGCCTTACAGTGCCAGCTCCTCTGATCACACTGTTTGCCTTACAATCCGCAGCTCTGGCAGATGTGTGTAAATATGCTGCACCCCCTCTCCCCATGCTGTTCAAAGTTTCAGTGGCTGCAGAGAGGGGGTGTAGCATGTTTACACACATCTGCCCCAGCTGGGGCACTGAAGAAACAGAGGGGAGATTTTATTTAACTAGCCCTCCCTTGTCACCTTGTCACTTACAGGGAGAAGAGGGGGTTATAGGTCCCTACATACACTCCTAACAATTGGAAGCGTTCAGGAGCAATATGAGCTACCGAACGTTTCCGATTCTCTGCCTGCCACTGCAGGAGGAGGGAGGAGCATCATGCTCTATCCTGTTAGTTCGGGCTGGTGAGGTGCCGGTACAGAGTGGTGAGGTGCCGGTACTGAGTACCCACGAGTACCCCCTGAAAAAAAGC
Organism: Leptobrachium leishanense; assembly: GCA_009667805.1. Classification (NCBI taxonomy): domain Eukaryota; kingdom Metazoa; phylum Chordata; class Amphibia; order Anura; family Megophryidae; genus Leptobrachium; species Leptobrachium leishanense. The sequence goes on along the minus strand of CM019064.1, from coordinate 237,839,104 downwards.
CATGGGTTTAATCCAGAGGTATAATGATTTCAGTATGTATGAACACACAACAATATTTTATTATCCTTTATTTAAATAGCGCCACAAATTCCGAAGCACTTTATATCAGTGTACAAGGAGTTGGTACATTAGAATACCACACATGGTTGATATGGCCTGATTCAGGGGGACCCTGTTTCCAAGGGAACTTAAAATCTATGAGACGGTCAAGTATTTTGTGAGGTAGGCGCATCCATATCGTTAAGTGTCTTGCCCAAGGACACTCGTTGGTGACGTCTTCTGAGTGGGATCGAGCCAGCTTTTCCATGATTGCAGATCAGCAACCTGGTGGTTAGGTTGAACCCGCTTCTCATAAAGTCAAAAGTTGCTTCTCCACAGTTGTATTGGAGGGATGTGCTGAACCGGATTTAATTTGTTTCTCCACGGTTGAAGGGAAAAGACGATACTACTGGACTCCACAGCCGATATCGTGTGGTAGGCAAATCCGTACCGTTAGGTGTCTTAGAAACATAGAAACATAGAAAAATGTCGGCAGATAAGAACCTTTCGGCCCATCTAGTCTGCCCAATTACATGGATACTTTACCTGGATTTATCTTTTGTTTAGGATAGCCTTATGCCTATCCCATGCTTGCTTAAATTCAATTACTGTTTTGGCCTCTACCACTTCAACTGGAAGGCTGTTATGTATCCTTCACCCTCTCAGTAAAATAATGCTTCCTGATGTTACTTTTAAACCTTTGCCCCTCTAATCTAAGACTATGTCCTCTTGTTTTGCTACTTTGTTTCCGTTTAAATATACTCCCTTCCTCTACCTTGTGGATTCCCTTTACGTATTTAAATGTTTCTATCATATCTCCTCTGTCTCATCTTTTTTCCAAGCTGTACATGTTAAGATCATTAAGCCTTTCCTGGTAACTTTTCTCCTTCAAGCCGTACACCATTTTAGTAGCCCTTCTCTGAACTCTCTCTAAGATGTCTATATCCTTCTGGAGATACGGTCTCCAGTACTGCACACAGTACTCCAAGTGAGGTCTCACCAGTGCTCTTGCCCAAGGACAATTACTGGAGAAGTGCTCTAGCCGGGATTCAAACCTGGGTCTCCACGGTTATAGAGCAGTGATGTTACCTCTACTCCATCCAGCCGGTATTGCAATTTTTGAAATGTTTAAATTAGAAATATAAAAATGTTAAAAGCATTTCAGCAAGTGGGTCAAAGGAAATTTGTTTGACAAAAGTTGAGATCACAAAGTGGAGATGAATAGATAAATGAAAGATAGACACAAAGGAAAAAAGATGAATAGGTAGGCAGACATACAAAAAGCAAGATAGACAGACAGACCGACTAACCTCAATGAGAAAAGATATACAGTAAATACAAAAACTAAGTAAGAAATAGGTCAAGTTGCACCTATATCAAAGTCCTTCGATCTAGTTGATAGACCTTAGATTCTTCTAAGTAGGCTTAAGAGACCAGTAGCTGTACATTTTGTACATGGGTTGGTTTTAGTTTTAAAATTTAATATTGTATCATAATAAGTGAAACTGACAGATGTTGCAATATTTTAATTAGTAATTTAGATGAACACTGTTCCAATATGTCTAATTTCCTATCATTCAAATTGTGAATATGTATCAAGATATTTCTGTTTTTGCCCTCAGACCAATTTGGTTTATCTTTCACTTAACTTTCTCCTGACATTCTGCATTTAAGTGTCACCATGAAAACAATTGTCCCCTGCTGATTCTGAATGACTAATATACACGTTTCTAATCTGTCCCTTATTAGGCAGGTTTTTGGCGTGTATTGTGAGCAGAGCAGGTTTTATTGCTTGATTATTGTTTTACTGTTTTTACTTTATTTTGTTATATGACAAATATTTGCATCTGTCAAGTGTATAGATTCTATTTTCAGTAATGTAAGTTGTTATAGGCCTGTAGTCAAATCTTATCCAACTTTATTTAATAGCCTAGCTATAAACAGACAGAAATTGATATACATGTCTACATACTGAAATTGCAGATTTTGAAATGGGTAGAGAGAAAAATAATAATAAAATCTTCCATCAAACAAAAATTCTCAGGAAAAAAACAAATAATGATTAGGACCACTTTTGTATTAAAAAATGCTAATGCCCTCTGACTTGATGCGACATGTTGGAGTGTCAATACCGTCAGTAAGCCATGGAGAAAATGTGGCACCACAGAGACATTCAGGGTTATTCAGAGAGCAGTGAAAAGCAGGAGAATGACTGGAGAATGGAAAATTCTAGGTCAAAATTGCCGATTTGGAAAGCGAGATGAATGGGAGAATTTTTCTGGTTTGGCTATTTTGACCTTGAATTTTCCATTCTCCAGTCATTCTCCTGCTTTTCACCGCTCTCTGATAACCCTGATAGTAAAAATCCGGACATCCATCCAAAGTTGTTGGCAGAACAAAGGGAAAAACTTTTGTGACCAAAAGGAACACAAAGGAGCCACAGGTAGGGTTACAATTTGGAAACTATTTCTTAAAAAAGGAACATCCCATCAAAATTATGGAAAAAAGATTAATTTAGTTTTCCCAAATCATATGGCATACATGTACTATGGTAGTATGTCCAAAACAGAGCCCAGACCTCAATTCCACAGAAAACCCATGGATTGACATAGAGTTGTAAACAACCCCTCACAATTTACATTTTTCTTTATAATTAAATAATTGATTTATTTTGTAAATATGTTTATTTGCATATCAATAAAAAAATAAATTCAAACCCTTAAATTTCATAAGGATGCATAAACTTCATATTTACTGCATATTAAATGCACATACAATCCATCTCTTCACCCAGTTACATGACAAACACATTCAGGGCATCCAGGCAGCTATTCTGACACACAGAACTATAATATATAATTACTTCATTTACTTGTTATTATTTGGCATAGTGCAAGCGGGGATAATAAGAGCCTTCGCTATGAATAGACATCCATCAGCTCAACCCACAGTGACAGTTTACAGAGAAGAATATTGTTTGTTCACAGGTCGCACTATTTCACCACTTGCAACTTCATAAATAATTAAAAAATAATAAAATAAAAAGCCTTATATAACATTTTATTGATGCCTAAATTCATAGACAATGGAGTTAAAGACCCCCCTCCCCTTCTGTTCTAAGGTAACGTAACTAGTTTCACCTCTTCCATTAAAGAGTAAGCCCTGGTTTCCTGGTATTGCATTCAAAACACACTTATTTTTTTAAATCTACGTTTAGAGGTCATTATTTTGCAGGTTTCTATAAGATGCAATATAAGCCTTTCCAATTTGGTGGGATTCCAAGTCTGTTACTATAGTTACTGTAGCCTGGATTAATTTCAAGGAATTTTGTTTTCTTGCATGGAGGGCAGTAACGTATATCACTAGATTTATTTTTCCTGGGGATGACATAATAAAAAAAAAATGGTATATCACACATCAGTCTATCTATGTATAGTCTTCAGTGATGGAGTCTTAATAATAGTTAAATATGCACTTTTACTTTGAAGTGACTGACACAATTTCACATTCACTGCGCAGAGCCTACATTAAAGATTCAAAGACAAATCACGTCAATTTTTCAGAAGAGTGAACATGCATCTGTATTTACACTTAGCCTCAAAATGCAGGAACCGAGGCTTTCTTCTCCACACGGAGCAAGCACTGAGCAAGTTGGGGTGCGAGTCTACCCTCCTGTTTCTGCTTCCGCCTGCATTCGTGTATTATTATTATTATTATTCTTTATTTATAAAGCGCCAGCATATTCCGCAGTGCGTATTGATAGCTTCCATTACAGACTTATTGATTATGAGCTCTATTACATTCTTTGCGCAAAAATGTGCGCGTGCGCAAAAAACACATTAATGTGAGGGGAAAAACCCCTTTGCGCTGACCGTCAAATTACGAAGTTTGCGCAACGTCTAATGTGAGTTACCCTGCGCGAGCGAAAGTTCGTGTGCGCATACCATACTTAACATTGTGAGCGCAAATGCGTTTGTGCGCTGGTATGCGGCTGGTATTACAATCGATGCGCAACTTTTTACGAACGACGTTTGCGCGCATAATTTTAACGTGTTTGAAAAGCTGGTGGTAACTGCAAATCTGAACGTTGTGGCCGAAACGAAATACACCAGCACGAAGAAAAAATACAGCAACGTATAGTTACACATTCTACACATACCCGAACAATAAAATTGTGAATTTGTGCGTGTTTCTATTATTGCTGCAGCATATATACTCAGATTGATTTTGGCAGGCGCAAAAACTGAACAGGAGACAATTGTGGTTCTTAATTCTGATTGGCTGAATCACGTGAAAAAACAGTCTGCCCACCGATTTCTGCGCGCAGCGTTAATTTGCGCTAGTTTTCAAGCGTATTTTCTACACGCGATATTTTCGGGCGGATGAAAAAAGGCGTTCGGATCGTAATACCAGCGTTAATTTACATGCGTTAACGTTTAATGCTGCATGCAAAAAAAATTGCACTGCGCGTACAAATTTGCACGGAGAATGTAATAGAGCCCTATATTTTTACATGGTCTGCAAGGCTTTTTTTGTCAGAAAACTTTTTGTTTGTTGGCAGATGCAAAATCACATTAAAGTGCCTTTAACAGATGGAGAACAAACTAATCCAACTAGCTCATTCTCCACATGCCCTTGCGTTATTCAGAAAAGAATAATGTCTTTCATAGGCTGGTGTTAAGTGATTGTGCAGAAGTGCAATCACTTAACATATTACACTAACCCTACCATAAAATTCCATACACACTTTAGATCCTTCGGTACAATGGTGCAATGTGCTGCTTTCTGCTCCACGCAAAAGGTGAACACGGGGACCTATAGCTCTGGCCTGACCTTGAACACATGAGATTGTGTCAGTCTCCATGGAATCCTGGAGCTTAAAGCGGACGCGACACATAGCTTCACTGCCGTTATAGGTTAACACCTAACGATTATTAACCCCTTACCACTGGGCTTGCTGGGCTCGGCGGAGGGGCATTAAAGCCAGCGGGGCATACTAGTACGCTGTGCTTGCTGGCTGCTGCGGCGGGCCCCTCCTCCGACCTGCCACACAGCTGACGCACGACACATGGCATTGGCTGCAGGGGGACCTGAGTTCAGGCTGTCCTACAGCTGCCAATGGTGCATGTAGCGTGCAAACTGGTGGGTAGGACTGCAGAGGGCCATAGATGTTATGCCGTCACGCAGCTTTAAGGCTCGTATGCTGCAGGGACAGCATAGTACCTCCCACGGCGGGAAAGGGTTAAGACTGAAGCTGCTGAGAAAGTGGCTTGGTATGGGTATGGGAATATGGGTTTTAACCCCTTCACTGCTGAGCCATTTCACGTCTTAAAAAAACATTTTTCTTTTCTGTATTATTATTTTTATTCTTTACTTTAAACATGGTCATGTTCTGGCCTTTCTAATGATACCAAACATGACCCTGCTAGCTGAAAATAGTCGGGAGATATCTGGGTTCAAAGGAACCCTTATCTCCACCCCTATCTTTCCTTATGTCACGCTCCTCGCCGGCGGCGGCGCCGCAGATGATAAAACACGCTATCGCATTCATTATACTGCAGGGCAGCACCCTTCAGTTGCTGCCACAGAATAAACTGTTGCCGTATCCAGCTCTGCACTAAGTAGCAGGTGCATCTCCTTATTCAGCTGGCTACCTCTATATAACTCAACCACACCCTTACCTAGATGCTTCAACATCAAACTTCACTCCCAAGTGGAACTCGTGCAGCCAGGAGCCTGTTTTCGCTGACAAGCCTGTGTGCAGGATATACCAGATGATCTGACGGCTTACTAGCCTACCAGACAACCGCCTTCCATAACCCTGGACCTGTCTGGCTTCATCTAAGTGCACCCCTCTGGCTCCATCCAGGAGAACCCCTCTGGCTCCATCCAGGAGAACCCCTCTGGCTCCAGAGACCCCTCTGGCTCCATCCAGGAGAACCCCTCTGGCTCCATCCAGGAGAACCCCTCTGGCTCCATCCAGGAGAACCCCTCTGGCTCCATCCAGGAGAACCCCTCTGGCTCCATCCAGGAGAACCCCTGCATTTGACTAAAGGACTTACCTGGGAATCATAGACTCCCCGCATACTGGACTTTTCCTTTTTACTTCAGTTTATCCCGCTTCAAGAACCGTCCCTGTGTGGTCAGTCTGTCTGTCTGTCTGTCCGCATTCCTTTTCCTGTATTATCCCTTCATGATCTGAGATGTTTTCTAAATAAACCCCTTTATTCCTGCAACCCATTGCCTCCTTGTGTCACTGCACCTCTGGGCTCGCAACCTCACCCACCTGCCTGGTTGCCCGTTACACCTTAGGAGTCAATGAGGACGTTCCCCACACGTCCTCAGCAGTGAAAGGGTTAAATGACAAACTCTGACACTCAAGTTTTCCATTAACACACATTTAACACCAACGTTGGAATAGGGTCCTACATTTTGAGCGGGAAGGCATTGTGGCAGCTGGAGTGCGCTGCTCAATGGTCAATATGTGAAAAAAGCATATTGCTTCATATTGGAAGCCACCAATGAGCCATTTACAAGGCAATTCCTCCTCCACTTCAGAAGTTATTTTAACAATGTGGTACAGGTCAAGGCTAATTGTGCCATGTACTAAAGATAAGAGCTCCTTTGGGATTGGATTACTGGAGAAACCGACATGAAACCAAATGCTGTAATGTCTGAATGATCCTATGCGAGTAGCATTCTACATAACATCAATGGCACATGATTTCTGCCCGAGTGCCCAGTTTTTCCAGACATCATATGGTAGGTTTGAAACGTGTCCAGATCTAGATTTCATCATTTGATCCATCTTTTTTTCTTGCTTATTTTTCTTTCCACTGCTCACACCAATCATTACGGCTTATAGGCTGTGTTTTTTGTTTTTCATCTTTTCCATCTTTCTATTTCAGCCTCACGTATTCACCAATCCATGTGTCTGTACCATCCCATCAGTACAAAGATAACAGACAAAATAAGTGAAAGCTAAACCATATCTGTTTCATGTTATCCTCTTTGTCAGACCCCATCAATTTACTTTTGTTTTTCATTCCCTGCTCTTTCACTATCAAATGTCCCAAATTTAACTTCTTTGCTCTTAAATCCCCTTTCACAAACTTACTCTGTTCTGTCTCCTTAACGATTACAAACAACACATCATCATCATTGATATATTCATTGAAGAAGCCTTTCTCATTCCTTAATTCAATGTTAGCATTAAGCATCCTCAGGCTTAGGTTTTTCATACTCATTCAATGACTGAAAGTTCAACAGATGGTTACCTTGTAAATATATGCCATACGCTGCATACTGAACTCCTATATGTAAGCATCGAAGCCATAGATTCCCAATCACTATCATAGGCTAAATCAAGTATGGTGTATTCTCAAAAGAGGACAATAGGAAGTCATAAACTACAAACTGCCGGGAATACATATAAACACATTATATATATATATATATGTACCATAAAGTATATACACAAACACGTACACACCCATACAAACATACATAGCACATACATGTTAATTACTTTGTCACTATGGAAACCTGCCACCTACATGCATATATTATGCTCAGATTTATATTTTTGTCAAATATTTGTTTATCTCTAACTATAAATTTCTCGGTACCCATACCAATATTAATACACATAATATGATGTTGCACATTTTTCCACTTGATGAAATTCACTTGTCGGTCATGCACTATCATTACAATAAAAGATGATGGTGCCTTTAAGGGAATAACGCACATAACTACTTTAAAAATACAAGTTTTTTTTATTTTTACAGGGAAAGGCATCTTGGCAGGATCCGTTGATGGTTATCTATTGATTATTTATTCCTCTTTGTTTTATTGCTTGTGTCTTTCCATGTTTAATGTAACTTGGTGCCTTATAACCCTGCACTCCACCTCTATAAGGATTTCTTTATCTGAAGATGAGGCCATCAGAGCAGGGAGGAAGTTGCTATAGAAACTGGAGGCATCAAACAGCTGGGAATTCAATGAAATAATATAAGCCAGAATCGTCTGTCTCATGATGACCTGGATCACAGAGGGTCTGCCAAGAATCCTGCTGGTGAAACCCTGTGAAATAAGGTTATATGAGCATTAGAGCATCTCAGAATCCACGTTGCAATAATAACCGATCCATTTTAATAGTACTAACTGTGGTGCAGCCGTTCGCCCATGCATTTTGGATCTACATTACCGGTTGAAGGAACATCTTGATACTTTAGTTCTGTAAAATATGAAGTGGTAGGCTTAGCTGTTTTGTAGTTTACACCAGTGTTTCCCAACCCTGCCCTTAGAACCCCCTAACAGGTCAGGTTTTCCAGATATTTGAAGCACAGTACAGGTGATATGATTTACTGCTCAGTGATTGGAGGATTCAGGCTGCATTTCCCCAAGGTGATCTGCAAAATATGTCATGTCAGTGTGTCCTGAGGTCAGGGCTGGGGATCACTGGTTTACATAAACATCAGGGGGTTTGTAACAGAGCTGGGTTAATATAGTAGATGGGACAGGTAGAAGTGGAAAGTTTTCAGAATAATTACAGTTTTTCCTATCATTTTAGTATTTGCATATAATTCAAATTTTATAAGAAATAGATATTATAAAATTATAACATTAGTAATATAGACTAAATAAAATTCTTAAGTTCATCAGGTTGAAGCTTACTCTGCATAACACAAAATCCCTCTAGATAGTAAGTTCCTATGAGCAGTGCCCTCTACTCCTCTGGTTCCCATCATACAGTATGTCTGATTATCTGTATCTTATTCCCTTTGGTTATTGTAAAGCGGTGCGGAAACTGTTGGCGCTATATAAATGACAACAATAATAATAATAATATCATTGGGGAACAGCATTTTCGTTGAGTTAGATCTGACTCTTGTTTTTGACTAACTGGTGGTATCTGAATACAAAAATAACCCCAGTTATTCTCTATCACGTCAATTTTTTAAGATACAAGATACCCCCCTTTGCCTCAAACACCGTACAAAATGTGCAGACAATGGGAAATAATGAAAAAATTACCTGAATGTCAAATTCAGATTTAGCCTAAAAGTCCAATTGGGTGCAAGTAGTCAAGTTAGGCAGCATTTAAGGTACAAATTTACGCTTATAGCTTTTCCTGGTGTTCAATCTCGCCTGATGCTCCAACAATAGTCAGCCATCATATGTTCATCCCATGTACCCTGATACCGTTCCTCTATGATCTTCAAATCTTGGTGGAATCGAACAGAAGTAACATTCACTGGAATGATCTGTGGGCTCTCGCCAAACCAAAGGTATAACAAATGGCAACTTATCACATGTTCCCTTTGTCCACATCCGTAAACTCTCGACACACTGCTTGCACACCTTGTGAGGGGCTAAAGACTTATCTTGATCACCAAGTTTTACTTTGAAATATGCAAAATAGGCTTGCCTGACAAATGCGTTGATGTTCACCCTTTGACTGGGACCGGTGAAACTGACACAGATATAACAAAAGGAATCAGGGCTGTTTTGGCACTTACGACGAGAAATAGCAGAGGCAGAGATGAGCTGAAGAAAAGGAAATACGTATACAAATAAATAAATAAATTCTGCTTACTCCTTGTATACAGACTTTCGGAATACAGTTACAGTTACAAGTATTTATAAAGCGCCAATAAATTCCTTGGCGCTGTACAATGGGAGAGACAGAATAACAAATATACATACAAGTTACATACACGGAACAGAAGGAGGGAGGACCCTGCTCAAGAGCTTACAATCTAAGAATACGATTCACTAAATACAGTTATACACACCCTCTCCCAACACTGTCTCACGTGTAACTGAAATGCAGAGACGAGTAACATCCGGTCGCCAAGGTCGCCTCCCACCCCTCCCCACTCGAGGGAGGTCCACTCTCGGCCAATAGGAGAGCACTTGTGCTTCCATAAATCCGAGTGGGAGTAATCGCATTCAGATAAGCTGTAGAGAAAAAATCTGACGTGATAGAAGAAAACTAACTAATTTAGTCTGAAACAGCTGAAATATCGAACTCAACAGAAAATATGTTCCAAATTGTTCCCCAGTGTTATGAAAGGAGGATTTAATTGTGTAGCAAAAGGGGGAAATCCTTCTTGATTCCAATAAGGAGTCTCATTTTCCCATGGTTTGTTCAATACTTTACCCATAGAGTGTTGTCATACTGTTAAAGATTCCCATTCTAACATAATGTACACAGATGCCTGATCCCGTAGCGATGGGCAATCTGAGCAAGGTGTTTAAATCATTGCAGCAAATTCAAATCCATGAAGGAAATCTAAAGGATGTACAATACTTTTCCAAATCATGAGATCAAAAGCAGACTATAACCTCAACCCGGCTCTGTCTGCCTGCAACCTTTATTCTATTAACCCTCCACCTGCAATTTTCTCCACCTGACTCAATTACATGGAATGATGCCCTTTCTCCCTACATCATCCATTCCTTTAGTGTTCACAGCTTTACTTGAAATCCATGTCTTATGTCAAGTGTTTGAATTCTCAGTTTTTTTTAATTTACCCATCCTACCTTCTCACTGCTTTTGAATTATCTAAATAAATTCTTAACACTGGTCATAATGAAGCAAAATTCCTATCCCTTCCTGACACGCACCTCTGCAGATGGGCAGTTATATCTCATCGCTAATGGCAAGCAAGAGCATTTAGGCTGGGGTCAGACCAGCGCACTTTTAACGTGCGTTTAGGCGCACTTAATCACGACCGCACTAGCAGCAAATGACGCGCAATGACGACCAATATCCGAAATACGGCTGCACGAAAGTCCGGCCGCGCAACGCAAGTGGAAAATTAACGCATTTTTTTCGAGAACGCAGAACCGCTAGTACGGACGTACAGAGTGCGCTGCGGCGGCATAGCGGCGTGTATGCGTGATTAGGAGACGTCAGACGCTGCTCATGTCCGGCCAACATAACGTCCAGACACCCAAAGTTTCCTGGTTTGGATCCGTAAAAAATCACGCACAAAAATGCGCATCATATGACCGTTTTCGCGCATTCCGTGAAAAAATACGGCAATGCGTTCGGACGTACTTTTTTACAGTCGCTGCGAAAAATGCGTTAGTCTGACCCTAGCCTTAAGTAGAACCCTTTGAGACATCACCTCTTTTCTAAATGTCAAATATGTTTAGTGCAAATCAATGTTTTGTGATATTAACATATTGCACAGATTTTGGGACATTCGGGTCTATTCAAAGAAAGGTGAAACTCAGGAGAATGACTGGAGAAGTGAAAAATCCAGGTCAAAATAGCCAAACCAGAAAAATTCTCCCATTTATCTCACTTTCCAAATCGGCTATTTGGTCTAGATTGTTCTCTTCTCCTGGTTTTCCCCTCTCTCTGAATAACCCTGTATGTTGGTGCATTTTCATACACATTATTATGTGTACATGAGAGGTTCTCAGCGTGGTCCTTAAGAACCTGCGATCACCAAGATTTTGCGACTATCCCCACTGAAATGTGTATTTCTTCTTTTGAAGTCTATACAACGGCAGGACAATTTTGATTTCTATTTTGTGGCTGGTATGTCATTGTATTTGATCTTTCTGGAATTAGCAATCTTGCAGCACTTACAATACAACAGTTAAATTAAAACTTCCCAAGGCTTTCAAAATATCATCATGTAATAATATAAGTACAAGACATCTTCATCATACTGCAATGCTAACCAATAAGTTAAATTAGGTTCAATTCAATATCTGAGGGTTTTTACTGTGAGAACTAGCTGCCTATATGCAGCACTTAAAGTGATGTTACTATCTTGTGATGAACCAGATCAGCATCACTTGGGTACCACTATCCCTATCTGTAAGAAGATGTAATTACTTTTAGTGGATATGAACCAGAGGACTGTATCCATGGATACAGGATCTCCAAGCTTTCATTGGCTGACAAGCCAAGGGAAGATGCTCACAGGGATTCTGAGGCTCAATATGTATAAATAGAGAGTTTATTTTTAAAACCAAATCTGTCTGTTTTATAGCTGTATTAGAAGAGGAGGTCTAGAGAATGCATTTGAATAAGAACACTTTTCTCCTCCAGAACATCGATGATGAAAATTTTGAAATGTCACAGTGCTCATCAAACGTATTGGACTTTCTTTCCCTTGGGATAAAGGTGAAGCTAAATTAGATTAGACAGATGTCTAAATAATTCATCAAATTTCTTCAACAGTGCCTGCGGATCCAGGTAGAATCTAATGTACAGTAAGTTACAGATATGGGGTTTACGTGGTATCTTTCATTATACAGTTTTATAACAGCAGACAAATATAGGTCTAGTCTATATAAATGCAGTGATAAAAGGCCAGGTAGGAGTTGCAGAGTAGGGATGAGCCGAACGACCCCCGAGTTCGGTTCGGGCCCGAACCTGAATTTTTCCAAATGTTCGGGTCCGAACCCGAACCCGAACTCGAACCCCATACAAGTCAACGGGGCTGAAAATTTGGTTTTTAGAGTGCCCTCCAAGAGGGCATATATGCTAGATATTTTCCATAAAAGGTGTATGGGGGTACAGGTAGTGCCCTGGGGGACAGGAAACAAGGACAAAAAGTAAAAAAAAAAAACGTTTTTAAAGGAACAGTGAATTTTCCATGAAATAAGGGTTAAAAATAAAAACGAAAAAATTCCTTCAAATATCGTGCCTTGGAGGTCCCCATAACCTGCCCGTGAAGTGGCGGATTTCTAGGATGTATAGAAACACTTAAAAACAAAAAAATGACTTTTCAAATGATGGTAAACAGTTTTCCTTTATCCATAAACAACTGCTTGGGGCGGCAGTCTGTATGAAAAGAGGAGACATTTTCGGACACGCAGAAAAAGTTTACAAATTTTTTGGCGGTGAAAAGCAGGAGAATGGAAAATTGTAGACCAAATAGCCGATTTGGAAAGTGAGATAAATTTGAGAATTTTTCTGGTTTGGCTATTTTGACCTAGAATTTTCACTTCTCCAGTTATTCTCCTACTTTTCGCCGCTCTCTGAATAACCCTGTCAGGGTTATTCAGAGAGCGGTGAAGAGCAGGAGAATGACTGGAGAATGGAAAATTCTAGGTCAAAATAGCCAAACCAGAAAAATTCTCCCATTTAGGCTAGGGTCAGACTAGCGAATTTTTAACGTGCGTTTAGGCGCACTTAATCATGGCCGCACTAGCAGCAAATGACGGCCAATATACGAAGTATGGTCGCACGAAAGTCCGGCTGCGCAATGCAAGTGGAAAATGAATGCATTTTTTCGAGAATGCAGAACTGCTAGTACGGACGTACAGAGTGCGCTGCGTCCACTAGCGGCGTGAAGAGAATAATCGCCTCCAATTGTCCGTCCTTTAACCCCTAAGACCCTGTCTTAGGCACACCTTGAGTTAACTCTCCTTCTGCGCAGGGAGAGAGAAATCCGTCAAAGAAAACACACGAGGCATGTATCTTAGTCTGGCACTTTCTCTCTGCTGTTTTTTCTGTTTTGACACACATTTTATGCTTGTAACAAAGCGTTGTCTCTTTATTTCATTGGTTAACATTTTAAAACATAGCATAGTTCATTGGCCAGTTTCAATACAGGTCTGGTGACACATTTCTGGACAGTCCCGTGGCCCGAGACATGTGATTTCTTGCAAACTGCTAGCCATCAGCACTTTGTCATTTCAAAGAAATGGAAACTTATTGAGAAGTGAAACTTAATCCTATAATGCTGTTGATTATCAACTTATCTTAAAACTATTTCTTGTATTTAAACCTTAATTTATCTATTAATATTGTAATTCATGGGGTGTTATTTAACTACTTATAGGGTCCTTCTTATAGGTTAGCAGATGGTGGTCTGAGGATTCCTTTTCCTTCACGGCGTGTGTGCGTGATTTGGAGACGTCAGACCCTGCTCATGTCCGGCCAACATAACGTCCAGACACCCAAAGTTTCCTGGTTTGGATCCATAAAAATCACGCACAAAAATGCGCATCATATGATCTTTTAAGCGCTTTCCGTGAAAAAAATACGGTAATGCGTTCGGACGCACTTTTTGACAGTCGCTGTGAAAAATGCGTTAGTCTGACCCTAGCCTTATCCCACTTTCCAAATCGGCTATTTGGACCAGATTGTTCTCTTTTCCTGCCATTCTCCTGGTTTTCACCTTTCTCTGAACAACCCTGAGACAGAGGTGAAAGCCAGGAGAACTGGCAGGAGAAGAGAACAATCTGGACCAAATAGCCGATTTGGAAAGTGAGATAAATGGGAGAATTTTTCTGGTTTGGCTATTTTGACCTAGAATTTTCACTTCTCCAGTTATTCTCCTGCTTTTCACCGCTCTCTGAATAACCCTGTGAATGTTTAATCCCAAAGTGAAAAATAACATTGCTTTAGATGTTAAAATCAGGCAATGAGGAAATTTTGTATTTTTTCACACAGCAGTTAAATGCCGCATATTAGGACGTTTTAGGAGGGAAATTACTCACTCAGAACAGAAGCAGACACCACACCTTCATTCTACATAAAATGTATCAAATTGATTAGACCAGACAAAAACATCTGTTGTTGTAATGTTTGAAAAAAAAGGTCATTTAAAGGTGAAAATCGTTGCACCTAGACATTAGTTTTTAATTCAATATCTAATAAACCGTTGCTTATAATATTCTGCAGTAAAGAGTCTCTTTATTTCTAGATTTTTTAGTATTTTTAAAGCATTTTTTATACTTTTTTCAAATTTCTTTTTTTCCCGAACCCGAACTAAACATGGCAAAATGTTCGGAGTTCACAATCTACCCGAACAGGCTAAGTTCGGGCCGAACTCCGAACCGTCCGAACCCGAACCGCTCATCCCTATTGCAGAGTGCACAAAAGCAAATACCAAGCAAATACCTTTGTCCAGGATGGACCACGAGGAGTTTAGAGATCCTGGATTGCAGTGATGAGACTGAAAGATAAACAGCGCACTCCAGTTAAAGGGACACTCTACATATCCTGACTAGGGATGGGTCGAACACCCCCGTGTTCGGTTCGCATTCGAACTCGAACAATTTAAAAAGTTCTAATTCGAAAGCGAACATGATTCGAACTCAATGCAAGTCAATGGGACTCGAAAGTTCGCTTTTTTAGATTGCCCTCTGGGCATATATGCAAGATATTGGCCATAAAAGGTGTATGGTGGTCCGGGTAGTGCCCTGGGAGACAGGAAACAAGGACAAAAAGTTTTAAAAAAAAGTTTTTAAAGGTTTAAAGGAACAGTGATTTTTCCATGACCTAAAGGTTAGGAATAAAAACGAACAATTCCTTCAAATATTGTGCCTAGGAGGTCCCCATAACCTGCCCGTGAAGTGGCGGATTTGTAGGATGTATAAAAACATTTAAAAACAAAAAAAAGACATTTCAAATGACGGTAAATGGTTTTCCTTTAATCTATTAATTTAACAACTGCTTGGGGCGGGAGCCTGCATGAAAAGAGGAGACGTTTTAGGACACGCAGAACAAGTTTAGTGATTTTTTGGGCTAAATTATGGTGAAACTTATGCAGGTTTTGGATGAAAGTAACAACAGGTGCATTAAAATTGGACCTTTGGTGCCAGCTAGTGCCTTCACACCGTATCCCCTCTGAGGTATTGTGGAAGATTGCAGTGGTGGTGGACCCTGCAGTCAAATATTACAATGATATGAATCTGGTACACGCGTCAGTGCACCCAAATATTGGGCCTTTGGTGCCAGCTAGTGCCTTCACACCGTAACCCCTCTGAGGTATTGTGGAAAAGTGCAGGGATGGACCCTGTGGTCAATTATTAAAATGATATGAATCTGGTACACGTGTCAGTCCACCAAAATATTGGGACTTTGGTGCCAGCTAGTGCCTTCACACCGTAACCCCTCTGAGGTATTGTGGAAGAGTGCAGGTGTGGATCCTGTGGTCAAATATTAAAATTATATGAATCTGGTACACGTGTCAGTGGCAGTGCACCCAAATATTGGGCCTTTGGTGCCAGCTAGTGCCTTCACAACGTAACCCCTCAGATGTATTGTGGAAGAGTGCAGTGGTGGAGGTTTTGGGAATGCAGAAGAGATCCTGATCTATTCAGTTACATGAGCATCAGGGGAGTGATAGCTTCTGATCCAGGACTGATTCATTTTTATAAATGTCAGCCGGTCTACAGAGTCGGTGAACAGACTCACTCTTTTGTCTGTGACAAAACCTCCAGCGACACTGAACGTCCTTTCAGAAAGCACGCTGGATGAAGGGCAACCTAGTAGCTGCATAGCATATTGGCTAAGTTCTGGCCAGTGATCCAATCTCAACACCCAGTAAGCCAGCGGATCATCTGCTGTAAAGGTATCCAGGTCTGCCCTTGCCCCTAGGTAGTCCTGCACCATATGGTGATTGTTGAAGACGCTGGCAATGGGTGCCTACATTTGACATCCCTGGGCATCGTGGACTAAAAAAATTGCAAAAGGCATCAGTCTAGCGGCCCCCTTCACCGCTCTTCCTCTGATAAACCGCAGCCTCAGAAGCACCTGTGTCATCACTTGGAAAGGTGTTACACAAGAGTCGCTTTAGAGCGCCATCAAGTTGTTTCATCCTGTCCTCTCTCTGTGAGGGCAGGATGAGCTCTGCAACCTTACCCTTGTATCGTGGATCAAGAAAGGTTGCCAACCAGTAATGATCCCTCTCCTTGATAGCACAAATCCTGGGGTCCTTTACCAGGCTTTGTAGGATAAGGGAGCCCATGCAGCATAGGTTGGAGGTGGCATTAGCTTCCGAGTGTTCCTGGTCGCTGAGGATGACTGTATCGTGCACTACCTCCTCCCAGCCACGTACTAGTCCTTGGGTTTCTGGGGACACAAACCCTCCCTTGATGAATCCCCACCTTCAATGCCCCCACAACTTAAATATTCCTCCTCATCCTCCTCCTGTCTGATCTGAGGACCTGCAGGAATGCTGTCTGCGTAAAGACTGGGGCCTTGAGAGCTAGCAAAGTCCTCCTCTTCCTCCCACTGCTCTGCCTCTAGTGCCACATCTATAATTCCCTGCAGAGTGCGCTCCAGCAGGAACACTAAAGGAATTGTGTCACTGATGCATGCACTGTCCCTGCTCACCATCCTCGTTGCCTCCTCAAATGGTGACAGTACAGTGCATGCATCCTTGATCATCAGTCACTGCGGGGGGGAACCAAGTTGACCTGAACCTGTCCTTGTGCCATACTCACACACATTCATGGCCCTCTGCTACTTGTGCAGATGCTGCAGCATTGCCAATGTCAAGTTCCACCTGGTGGGCATGTCACAAATCAAACGGTTTGTGGGAAGGTGGAATTCTCTTTGAATTTCTGACAGGTGAACACTTGCTGGGAATGACCATCTGAAGTGGCTGCAGACTTTTCTGGTCTGGCTGAGAAGCTCTGCCAGCCCTGGGTACCTGGTTAGGAAGCGCTGTACCACCAGATTTAGGACGTGTGCTAGGCATGGTACATACGTCAACCTACCCAGGCATAGGGCGGAGAGAAGGTTGCTGCCATTATCACAGATGACCATTCTCAGCTCAAGCTGGCATGGTGTTAACCATCTCTGTGCCTGCCCCTGCAAAGCTGACAGAATTTCTGGCCCAGTGTGGCTCCTGTCCCCTAAACAAACCAGCTCAAGCACTGTATGGCATCTTTTTGCTTTAGCCATTGCGTAGCCCCTGCCACGCGTTGGTTTAACTGCCACTTCGACAGAGACAGAGAAGGAGGAGGAGGAAGAGGTGGTGGAGCAGACAGACCTCATATAAGAAGATTTCTGGAGGCGTGGTGGATGAGCAAGCTCCAGCACAGAGCCCCGTCCTGGATCCCTCCCAGCTGCAAGCAGAGTTACCCAGTGTGCCGTGAAGGAAATGTAATGGCCCTGTCCATGCTTGCTGGACCACGTGTCTAAAGTAATGTGCACCTTGCTGCTGACTGCCTTTCCCAATGACTCCATAACATTGTCTTCCACGTGCTGGTATAGTGCTGGAATGGTCTTCCATGAAAAGAACTGGCGTTTTGGAACCTGCCACTGTGGTACAGTACATTCGGCAAATACACGGAAGGAGGCAGAGTCCACCAGCTGGAAAGAGAGCAGCTGTAATGTGAGTAATTTTGCAAAGCTGGCATTTAGACGCTGTGCAAGGGGATGGTTGGGACTATATTTTTTCTTACGCTGCAGCAGCTGCGGCAACGTAATCTGACTGCGTAAATCTTCAGCTGATGGGATGCTGTCACATTCTGAGGAAGGACCTGGTACACCCATTACTGTAGCATCATCCCTGTCAGTGGAGGTTGTAGGCAATGACATGGCAGGACATATAGTGGGGGTAGAGACAGATGAGGAGGAGGACCTATGCAAAGTGTTGTGCCAACAGGATGCGTGGCAGGTGGTCGCATCAAGCACGTGGTACCCAAGCGTCTGATGTTTTTCCCACGCTTGATCCTCTTCAGACATAGCTTACAAATAACAACGCTGTAGTCTGCTGGACATGTCGTGAAGAACTCCCAGACAGCAGAGTTCCTGGACGTGTGCTGCGAAACAACAGCGCTCTGCACCTGAGCAGCTCTGACATCTGATGCCTTGGACTGGCAGTGGCTACGGTTGCTCATAGAGGACGTTGTGCCTCGTTTTTGTTGTGCCTGGTCGATCAGGCACCCAGGTGGAGTCACTGACCTCATCATCGTCATCACCCACTATCTCCTCGTCACTGGAGCCAAACTGGCAGTATGCTGCAGCTGCTGGGGGAACATGAGTGCCAGTTCTTTGTGTGTCACTGGCACCCCCTCCCTCTAGGCTGATTTTACTCCCTTCCTCAACCTCAGAGTTTGAATCAGAGCACTGGAGTTGCTGCGCATCCTCAAGCAGCATGTCACTGTCATTGTAGTCAAACAATTCAGCTGACTCCTCCGTGTATGATGGTGCGGCTACGGCAGGTGTAACTGTGGACATGGAGGCTGAATTAGATGTTTTGGCAGCTGAGGTGGACTGTAAACCACTACAAGCCTGGCTGGCAGAGGACTCGGAGGATGAGGATGGTCTGGTTAGCCAATCCACCAAATCCATTATGTTGCTGCTGCATAAGATGGCCAGCACCAGTTAGAAAGGACAAGTGTGCCCCTGCAGAGGATGCACCACGTCCACGACGACCAGGGGCACAGCCTTCCGACACAGAGGCTGCTTGCCCTCTTATATGTGTCTGGGAGCGTCTGCCTGTCCTTTTTGGTCTTTCTGACATGGTGAGTGATATATAGATTAAAGATATGCAGAACTCTGATTCAACTCTGGTATAAAGATTGGAGATATGCAGAACTCTAATTCAACTGTGTTATCTAGATTAAAGATATTCAGAACTCTGCTATAAATCAGCGATTTCACTGATATTTTCCCTGCAAGGCTGCCAATGTCCTCTACTCTCTCTCTGATTCACTTCCTCTCCTGCAGGCTGCAACACCCTGATAGCTGGCAGATTCAACTCTGAATAGATAAAGATACAGATTAAAGATACAGATGAACTCTGATTCAACTGTGGTATTCTATGGTATTGAGAATTAAAGATGTACAGATTTTCCAGAACTCTGCTATAAGTCAGTGATACACCCTGATAGCTGGCAAGACACAGATTCAAATTTCCAGACCTCTAATATAACTCAGTGATACACCCTGATAGCTGGCAAGACACAGATTCAACTCTGAATAGATAAAGATAAAGATACAGAGGAACTCTAACTCAACTGTGGTATGATATTTCACAGCCAGGCTGCCAGTTCCCTGCTATTTGCCACTGTCAGCTTGTCCCTGCAAATGCAACAATCTCCTCTCCTCTCTGATTCACTCCTGCAACACACACGCTAGGGCTGCGGGGAAGCCTTATATAGTGTGCTGCGGTACTTAGCTCTGTGAAAAAATTTGTCCAATCAGGACTCTGAGCACTGATTGGCATAGTCTTGCACCTGACCTGTGGTCAGGTGCAAGGCTGTAGCCAATTACAAGCTTCAGGCCAGTGGAAATGTGCATTGTGGTCCATTGTGGTGCATTGTGGGCGAACACCCAGCGAACACGCGGAAATGTTCGCCGTTCAGCGAACGGTCGAACGGCCAATGTTCGATGCGAACTCACATTCGCATCGAACCGGCAGCCCATCCCTAATCCTGACCACTTTATTGTTTTAAAGTGATCAGGATGTGAGGAGTGCTTCCCCTTCTGCACCCCTCTCCCTGCTGACCCAATCTGCCGATGTCACTGGGTGAAGTGGAAGCATTTCCTCCACCCCACCAAGCATGACCTGCAGCCTGAATTTTGAATTTCCCAGTCACTAAATTGGTCACTAGTCAAGTCAGCACGCAGAGAGCATGCCGACATCACTCTCTCCCAGGCGACCTGCTGTAGCGAGCAGCCTCAGAGAAGCAACTGATGGATCGAATCTGTGCAGGTGCACACAGCTCCGATCTAGCGCTTTGCACAGGTGCTACAGTGCTTAGTGTATGTAAATGTGCAAGTCCTGTAGAGTTGCGCAATTTGCGGTTCCTACACTATGCAAGTTTCACGAGAGCATAAACTGCGCAGAAAAGCTACATGGACAGGTTCGGGAGTCCCTGAGTCAAAGAGAAGGAGCTGGGTGTGGTGAGTGATACCGTAAAAGGTGAGTAAATTCACCCAAAAATAAAAAATAATTGGGCAGAAGCTGTCAGCAGCCTCTACCCAATACTTTAAGGGCAAAAAAAGTAACTATTTTTTAATAGATGTTCATCAACAGGTAATCTGAAAAACCACAAGTGAAAGGTAATGTGAACGAATGACACCAACGTAAAGACCCTAAAAATCTAAGTAACCTTAACTGGCTGAACTCCTGGTTACCTAGGAATTTAAACAAGTCTCTGCTGCCACAGGGAGACCTAAACCAGTACTGTTCTTCCCTGAATACCCTTGGTAGTGCCTATTCTGCTATGCCCTAGGAACCCCAGTCTGGTCCTGTAATCACTCTGGCTCTCCGGCAGGCAACCACAGGTGCTCTCACTAACGAGTCCTGTGTTCCCCTACAGAAGGGTGGCGCTCCCGAGATGCAGCGATTCAGCATAGTCAGCTCTTGGTGGATGATACTTCTGAAGTCTGTTCCCTGTCAGCAAGTTTCTAGCATCTACCATGTTCCCTCCAGCCTCTGCCATGTTCCCTCCAAGCCTCCAGCCTCTGCCATGTTCCCTCCAAGCCTCCAGCCTCTGCCATGTTCCCTTTAAGCCTCCAGTCGTGCCCTCTTTCAGTGTTCCTGCCTACACCAAGCCAGCCCCTTTTCGGTTCTGCATGTCTGCTGTCTCATGCCTCCTGTAAGTCTCCTGGTGTGTTTCCCTCTGTGTCCTGTCCTTTCTCTTGTCCACCTTGCCTCAGTCTCTCCTCCATATACTAAGTCAGCCTGTTTCCTGCTTTGTTCCTCTCCTTCACTCCAGTACCCTCCTTGCTGTTCTGTTATTATTATTATTTCAATAAATCCCTATTTGGGCTCCATTCAGTTGTCTGCCTACAGTATCACTGCATTCTGATCTCATATCCTCATTCTCGGATAAACTACTGTAACATTCGTTTTAGGTAATAATATTTCCATAAAAAATCTAATTTTTTTCCACTTCATTTTTCTATTTCCACTGTCATGTTGAGACCAAACGTATAAACATTACCTGAGGGTTGCATCAACTTTTAACATTTTTTTTCCCCAGATGGCCAGGATTAGTCTTTTTTTTTTTTTTTTTTCTTAACCTCCCTGGCGGTCTGATTTTGACATATTTTATATGTCAAAATCTGTGCATTTATTCGGCCCCCTGTTGGTATGAGAGTGTGGCTTAGGGTTAATTTTCACTGCTGAAAGCGGTAACCCCGAACCACACTCGGGCTGGTTACATACCTGTCCCCGCGCTCCCTCGCTGTCCCCCGCTGTCACCTCCAGCTGATCGCGGTGTCCTACTTCCTGGTTCCCTTCTCGCGAAAAAGGAAGCAGGACGCCGCGAACGGACGGAGGAGAATGTGATTGTGAGAGATCAGCGAGGGAGCGCAGGTACAGGTATGTATGCAGGCCGGGTTACCGCTTTCAGCAGTGAAATTTAACCCTGAGCCACATTCTGCCAGGGAGGTTAATACCAGATACTCCTTTTTTTTTTAACTCACTTTACCTCGGTCACCCTGCAGGTGGTGAATTTTCAATGGCACATCAAGAATACCAACACCTTTGGCACAAAATAGGACATATTTTATTATTTTCTTATTGGTGTTTTGATATTCTTTATTGATTACATCTAGTCACATACTGAAAAGTCAAATAATTACATATTTTCAATTCATATACATGTTACTGTCATAATTGATAGAGAAGGTTCAGCAGCCTCAATTGCCTACAAGTCTGACAGAGGTATTTTAATTCTAATAATGAAATAAAATTTTTGGAAACCCAATGTCAAATATGATTTCACTGTACTGTGAAAAGGATGATGGTTAATTAAAGAATATATCTTAGCTGTACATGATGGGATACAAGACACAAATCTTGTTTTTCTGTTTCATAAAATGTGGTGCAAATAAAACTTTGCAGACCCAAAGAATGTTTCAGAGCTTTAGCAGAAAGACATCTTTCTCCCTGAATCTAAATGGAGGTTATTACTGTTATAATTTATTTATACAGCGACAACATATTCCACAGCGTTACAAGGTAGAGGTGTGCACAGCTGAAAAATTTGTTTTGTTTAGTTTCGTTTGAAAATAATTTCATCCGAAACAGAATTCGTTTGACTACTGATTCGTTTTTGTAATTTAGTTTCATAATTTCGATTCGTAATTTTGATTCCATTCAAATTTTTGGATCACAAAAAAACTCCAATAAATCAAATTCTACTCAATTACTGTTAGATTAGGGTTAAACATAAGGGTTAATAGGCAAGCTGGAGTTAAATATTGAGCTGTCTATTGGCCTGTGGTGCTGAATACAACAGATTCAGCACCCCAGCCAATTGACAGGGATGGGGTGCTTTGTGAAGCAGTAAAATGAAACTGATTAGCTTTCATAATTTCGTTTATAATTTGGGATTGATTCAAATTTTATGATCACTAAAAAACACAAAACAATAAATCCTGCTTAATTACTATTAGATGAGGGTTAAATGGCAAGCTAGGGTTAAATTACCGTTTTGATGCAGTGTGCATAGAGGAATCATTCAATCAATGTTTCTCTTGTGAAACAGTATAACGTATCAATTTCATTATATACTGTTTCGTTTTCTTTTCAATTCGGATGAAACTAATTTGTTATTTCGGAAGTAATTCCGGAATACGAATTAACAAAATTTCAGACAAATTGAGATTCGTTCCGAAATAAATGCACACCTCTAATACAAGGGTA
The DNA here is from genome assembly GCA_009667805.1 of Leptobrachium leishanense. Lineage (NCBI taxonomy): Eukaryota > Metazoa > Chordata > Amphibia > Anura > Megophryidae > Leptobrachium > Leptobrachium leishanense. Next base: position 237,815,681 of record CM019064.1, on the reverse strand, counting down.
AAGTCAATGGAAAAAAGGGTGTAATAGAAGAAAATCGGTGGTACAATACTTTGAGACAAGATGAAATTAGACAGATAAAGGAGGAAATGAGCACTTTATTCCTGTGGGTGAAAATGATGTTAGTACAGAGTGGGATGTGGACAATTATTGAATATTGGCATGACTTATCGAGTTGAATGGTAGTTCTTCTCTGAACAGAAATGTCATGAGGGAACGGTTGATGGAAGGCAGGTTAAGAGAAAGTCAGACTTTATAGAAGGTTGGAGACACAAATTTAAAAAACGTTTCCATAATTCCTGGATAATTTACTAGGCAAAGGCCTGCCTTCGATATATATATATATATATAATATTTTCCTTAAAAATGTGTCAGATTTTAAAGAGGTTCAGAGGAACAATGCACCATAATAAGATGTTTTTTTGGTTACAGTGGTCCTCTTTCATCTCCATGCAGTCTTATAACAGTAACATGCCACTTTGCTGCTAGATGTCAAAGCAGGATATTTGTTCAAAGTCCTTCTCTTGTTCAAAGTGGATGATAGACAGCCATAAAGTTCCCACCAACCCTAGCACACACTTTAATCCTGCCAGAAATGACATCATATAAACTGAAGGCCAGTGGGTATGTGATATCTGTGCAAAGTCCTGTTCACAAAGCTTTAAATTGCCAACAGCCATGATACAGAACCAGCAACGTTGACAGCCATTCTGTTTGCCAATGGGTAAGTGACAGTGGGCTACAGCCTGACTGGGGGTGGGGATAGACCTCCTCATCTGGGCCATGTAGACCCAGCATTATGGTTTCACAGGCCAATAGGGAAATCAAGCGAGCTCTCTAATTGGCCCAGAGATGATGTGCCAGTCAACTGGATCTCTAACATCTTCTTGCCTTGTCTACAATGCACATGAGCCATACCTCCCTCACACATAGCCATAGCTCCCTCTCTGGATGGGATGATGGGATGGGTTTAGTCCTGCTCCTGTGCACTGAGCTACACATACCATAACCCATGGTAGATCAAAGATCCCCATTAAGAGTCTGCACTATTTTACAGGCCAATGGGGAGATGGGGAGATCTTCCTAACTGGCCACTAGGAATGGCTCATATGTGTTATAAATCAAGCAAGAATGTTTAGGAACATAGTTCCACCACGAGGACTGGATTTGTAATTAGGAAAAGTAGGCATGTGCTAGGGATGCCTACCATAGGGGGGCACCTTGCTTAGTGAATTTTTTTTAGAATAATCTAGACCCCTGTATCTCTGGAGCCAAACAGACATATAAAGTATCATTGGATATGGCCTTTCCAATGATACCAAACATGAACACGTTTATGTAAAATTAAATTAACAAATAAAATAATGATTTTCCTTTTTTTTCTAATGCAGCACTACTTACTATTCACTTTTCAATTATAAAGTGAACAGTGAACTCAACTTCTCATTTCCCACACCACCAGCAAATGTGGAGGTGATTTTGTTTTTAAAATGTTATTATTGTTTTTGTTTGGCAGAGAAAGACGCCCCCCTGTGGTGGAGAACTTTCACTGTAAACTAAAATATTTGTTAAAAGAAAAATGCAAAAAAATCCTAGAATTCTTAAACAATTTTTTAAAGTCTTGATAACCTGCTGAAAAATTACCAAAAATAAAGCAGCATCAAAAAAAGAAGTTTTACTTTTTATTTGGGGGGCACTCCTTAATGCTATGCCAACAAGTTCCTGTGATCCGGCCCTGTACATCACAGTTTTTGCAGAGGGAGTAAAGCCTCCGTCCAGCAAACACGCTGTTAATCTTTTATTTACTTGTTCAATCATACATTTCCATTTACATATATTAAATCACAAATCAAATATGATATCTATTAGGAAAATCATAAAGATTCCTTAAAACTCAGCAGAGATACACTATATTGCCAAAAGTATTCGCTCACCTATCCATATGCTTGTCAAGGCAGGTGAGCAAATACTTTTGGCAATATAGTGTAGTTAAAGTAAAAATCGAATATAAAATATGAGAGTGGGGTCCTGTGTTCAGTACCAGATGATGACAACTCCTGTGTGAGTTCCCACACTTATTCCTCTAGTAGTTGACCCCTGCAATAGACTTAAATTGTGCAGTAGTTTCTTGGTTGTTTTTAGACACCACAGATCAAAATTTGAGTCTCCCGATAGCCAGAAAAAAGATTCAGTTTGTTCAGATGGATTCATCCAAAAATTAAAAAATTGCTGACAAGTCACTAATAATGAGCAGGCAACCTGTTTAAAAACAGTGAGGGACATGGACAACTGTATGTCCCATCGGGTTGGCTTATTATTGCCCCACAATCTGTGCATGGATAGGTCCCCAGTCTGTGGGGGGTACTCCAATGTCCCCCATCTTTAAAATACTGACACCCCACAATACTAACATCTAGACAGCAGTTGTTGCTCAGCTGCTAATATTATTGAACCCCAGTTTTGTTGGGATAAACTGTCCACTCTTCAGAAGAAATGTCACCACCCTTTGCCATGTCAGGGAGGGGCATAGGGAGTTGTGGGGTCCTAATGATCCCCCATATATTATGCATTTTTAAAAAAAATGTTTAAAGTATCACCTGGCTAATAAATGCTGAATAGCTGCCACACGCTGCACAAACAAATTAATTTGTAATGACACTGCTGCAGTGGTTTGTTATTAATTCATTTCATCCATGTGATGGTTTATAGTGAGCAAAAAAATGTTTTGCGAGGGTCCTGAGAATGAGTAACAGCACTATGGTTGCTCTATGGTTGGGGCCCCGCTCAGGTCTCACAAGGTTTTAGCTTGACTGTGCCATTACAGAGATAACTATTCCATATAGAAATCAGACTGCTATCACCCAGAAAGGGTGGCCAGTACTGAAACACAAAAGAAGTCAATCATGCACAAGAGGTGCAGCAACCCCCAACATTAATTTTGGACTTGTTAGGCCTCATCAGGAGGGAATAGCTAGGGTTGCCACCTGTACGGGTTTCACCAGGGTAGTCTTGGTTTGAGTCATGTGTTCAGGTTTCAGACCAGCTACAACCTGGACACATAATTCTGACCAGACTGTGTGCTCTGCACTTCCCCAGGATGAAATGCAGCTCCCATTCCTTTCTCATGGCAGAAAAGGAAGAACTGCAGCTCCACCACTCTTCATGTCCAGGAGCCCTGCTCACAAGCTCCTCCACACACCCCTGTGTACATAGCTCGCTCCCATGAACCCGTATTAGGAGCAGCAGATAATTCTGCTGGGGAATTACAGAGCCCTCAGCCCTGGAGCTGCATAGACATCTCTGCCTGCTTCCCCCCCCCAGACACCAGGTACATAGCATGAGGGGCTTTAATACTAGTAAGTGTATATAGATAAGCTGGGGCGGGACTGTGTAGTAAATGTAGGTAGGACGAGGAGGTTATAGAGTAAAGGTATATGGGATGAGAATGTTTTGTTTTTTTGTTTTGCAGGCAGCAGGAGAATAACAAGTGATTTCAATGTTGTTCATTATTCTCATTTTGAGTTGGTATTTAAAATAAAATACTGGCTGTGAGAATCTGATATGAAGTGAATTTGCAAAATCACTTAAAAAAGCATATGCTATAAGAATCTGCAAGCCCCACTTGTTGCACAATGCAGAGGACGGCACAGTCGAGCCTCTTGTTTTCACTTGCATAAGGACACGGAGACAAAGAGTACAACCGACAACACACGTGTGTCTGGATGCTAATCCTGTTGCACAAGCACCAGCAGAGGGAGACCTCAGTCATCCTTCATATGCATTGTGCATACGCTACATTAAAAATTTGCTGCGCAGCGCTAGAGTGTTCGGGTTTGGCTTGAAAGAAAGGTGGCAACCCTAGATAAAGCTGAAACCCCTCTAGGCAAATTGAGCAAGGGGTCCACGTCTGGATTACTCCGTAAACTTGTATTGAGAGAAAAAAGAGGTTTGTTAGGGTCCTGAGAATGAGCAACAGTTTGTTTCATTGTTATTTGGGAAAATTGACTGACAAATCACCCAAATCGTTCGTTTGTCCAGTTGTCCAAAAACGAAGGCATATATAGTATGGATCTCTTTTAACCTTTTTACGCCGCAGGGCATACTATGCCGTCCCCATGGTGAGTGGGACTCATCTCCAGGGGGCGGCCCAGCATGCGCCGCTGGCGTCTATAGGCCGTGGAAGGCCCGTCCACCAGTTATCGCGTATTTCCTGCTGTTGGACAGCCTGAACTAAGGCTAACCCCTGCAGCCAATGATGAGCGATGCGCGTCAGCTGTGTAGGTGTCCTGGAGGAGGGGCCTGCTGGCGTTAACCCCCTCCCGCCGCGCATAACCCGCCTGCTGGTAAGGGGTTAATATGAATACACATATTCCAGAGCATCATAATAATATTAAATTTTCTATCCTTTTACATCTTTAAACAGGTTATAATTGTCACATGGAATATGAGATAAAACTGGATGTAATGGAGGGTGGTCATCGTTTTCATAAAACAAGAGGTTTTCCAGCAATTCTTTTTAAGATACAATAGAGGCTTTGAACAATTTTAAAATATGTTAACAAAACAGCCAGACAGCTTGTGTTCTTTTTTCACTCTTTTTGAATGACAAATCCTATATAAAATAGTGTTGTAACGGATTTATGGGTTTAGTGATCAGCAAAGCTTGAGATAGAATTATCACCGGTAGGAAACATTTCGTCTCATAGTTACCCACATGCTGTCATGTTATGCTCTACAGAATACCAGACATTCCAAACATGTATAATTGGTTCAGCAGAAGACATTTAAGCAATTATAAATAGTACACAATCCCCCCTTCATGGAGGAATTTGCTTGAAGTGTGTGCTGAGTGTGATTATAGGCTCCAGGCATTCAAATATACCTGTTACGAAGACTGTCCATGGAAAGAGAGCACTCGGACACACGTATATGGGTATTCTCCACTATGGGATTGCAAAGATATGAGGTAAACGATGGATACTTGAGATAGTTTCCTCATCTCACTTATTCTTCACACCGTTCTATCAACACAATTACTCATTTGACAAAATGACTAGTTCTACCTTTCACATTCTATATTTTTATTTTGGTGCAAATAGAGATTTTTAACCTTCCACCCTTATTGACAGGCCTCGCTCCTCCCGTGGTGACATCACAAGGAGGCGGGAGGGGAGGACTTGGGGTTCCTGGTCTGCCAATGTTCCCAGGTATGGTGATACATCACTTTACCATACTTAGTGTATGCATACGTGGTGCCGTACCAGTCAGTGGTTACATGGCTCATGTACATGTGCCTGCCATTGTCCGTAAAATCGTCACTTGTTTGTTTTGTGTGTTTCAGTTGTTGTTAGTGTCTATCAGTGGTTGCATGCACATTTATGTATTAATAAAATACCATGTGTTCAACTTCTCATACATTCACTTCAGTTAAGATGAGCTGCATAGCTGAGGTGAGCTATGAAGCAGATTGCTGCCAGCTAACTAACCTTACTCTAGTACCATATATCTGGCGTTCAAAGCACTGGATGGCCATGGGAAAAAAGAACAAGCATCCCTCATTGAAGTCAAGGAAGGAGTTCTATGAATGGAGAAGTGGGCCAGGGATTGGATGATTCCTTGCGCAATAGCTAACATAATGATTAAAACCTGTAATGACAGTTTGTCCACTCAAGAATGGAGGCCATCTGTATGTATTTCCTGTATATGCTGTAAGTGGCTTTGCATACTCCTGTATTGCGATCAAGATAATCTCACTCTTTTAAAAAGATGATGAGTACAACCCTTTAAAGGAGGGATCTCAAACTCTGACCTACCAGATGTTTATGGCCTACAATTCCCAGAATTCATTGGATGATAGATGGCCAGAGAATCATGGGAGCTGTAGGTCAGAAACATCTGGGAGGCCAGAGTTTGAGATCCCTGCATTAAAGTGAGTGACCCTATCATCGAAAGAGGGAGGAAAAACCACACAAGAAGGTCTAGAAACAGAAGCAGAGGATATAATATATTCATAATAAGATCATTTCGATATTAATACCTTGGCAGTTGTCCTAAACCAGCTTCCAGGACTGTGAAGATACAATGATCTGCAATACAAAAGCAGTTGCACAAAGCCAAGGACACTGCCGCTATGACTTCTCAGTCAGCTTGTTGATAGCCAATCAGAGCACCACAGAGAACAAGAACATGGCACACTTCCATTGGCATAGACCTCTATGCCAACTGATGTGAGTGGCAGGTGGGGGCATTTATTTTGTGGACTTGAATGAAATCTGTACATTTACACAATTTATAGATGAACTTTAATTACTTGTTAAAAGAGCCAACGTGCACCTAGGCATAAGAGGTCCAATTTAAACTACTCATTGCAATGCTCAGTGTGAATTAAAGGATAAATTGAAATTAAAAATCCACTTTCAGGCTGCCTTGAAAAACCCATAGAGGCACCTTCTTTTTTGAGAAAGTATTTTACCAGGAAGGATACATTGAGATTTCTCTCGTTTTCAAGTATGTCCTGGGTGGCGAGTATGTACCGTTAGGTGTCTTGCTGGAGAGGTGCTCCTGCCGGGATCTACTCCACCCAGCCAGCACTTCTACTGTGTTAACCCAGAAATGGTTCCCAACCGCGGTCCTCAAGTACCCCCAACAGGTCAGGTTTTCCAAATATCTGAAGCACAGCACAGGTGATATGATTTGCTGCTCAGTGATTGCAGGATTCAGTCTGCATTTCCCCAAGATGATCTGCAAAATCTGGCCTGTTAGGGGTACAGAGGACAGGGCTGGACTGGGACAAAAATTCAGCCCTGGACTTCATTCAGACCGGCCCACTTTAATTATGCAAACATGCACAAACATGGTATATAAAGCAACCGGATCGCTAAACCAACTGTACCACTCAACCAATCGCTCTACAGCTACCAGAGTTGCTGCAGAGCGATTGGGTAGAGCAACACAGCGGCACTGAGGTTGAGTGGGCACCATGTCTTAAGTTAAGGCAGATGTGAAGCGAGTCTCACCAGCACGGTGGCCCCAATATGATATTGTGGCAAACTGCATCTGTCTTACAGACGGTGAGGAATTTCTCACATTACCCATTAAGGGCAGTGCGAACCGCGCGGTGAAACAGCAGTCACACTGGCCCACTGAGCCATCGGCCCACCGGGAATCTCCCTGTAGTCCCTATGGACAGTACATGCCTGCTTAAGGACCACGGTTGGGAACCACTGTTCTAAGCGCATACAGTGGGTGCCTTACGTAATTTTGGCATCTAAACTTCTTCCCTCCTTTAATCAGGAGTGCAACCACTGACAACCTGGGCACAGTGATAGAAAGGGAATGATGCTTAAAATCTCCCCATGCATTATTATGATCCCCTCTGCACTAATGGTGGGGACACACAGAGCAGAGGCAAATCATGAGCATCTTTCTTCACCATTTAGACCCCCATTCATGCAGCATAGATTGCAGAGAGGTAGAGGGAAGCATATGATGGCTGCGTTCTGCTTCAAAGTTGACCACAGTTTATATTTTTTGTTCTTCCTGCTTACTTTGATTGATAAACGGTTAACCATGTGAATGCTTACATGGCGCAGCGCACACATACAGTTTTTTATGGATTATTAGTGTTTGCCTGCTGTGGTGATGAAATAGCAAAACATGTTTGTAAACAACGATGGATTTTACCCCATTATGGAGGCAATGAACTGATTTCCCAATGTCTTGATGTGCGACAAAATGTAACTGTCAACATGTCTCACTGTTTGTGCATTTACTGTATGTGTCTGTGCAAGGGCTGAGCATGGAACTATCTCAATGTGCTCTTCCTTCATTAACATAATCACTGCTACTGCTCCTCTTTAAAATGCAGATCACATTCAGTGTCTGTTTATGTTTTATTATGTGGTTGGAAACCTTTTGACTACTTAAAGAGCACCTGTTGCGGCCAGCTGCACTTTGGCTGTGACATCCCATCAGAGCTGGCTATTGCAGTGGTCAAAGAGAGATGTCATCCCTTGATGAGATATCGCAGCCATATTTACCTGGTGCCAGTGTTGGCACTGCCATGTTGCCCCCTCTGTGGACTGTCACACAGTGCTGCAAAATTGACCCTCATTGCTGATATGCTGGCTTGTTGTTAGTGCAATGAAAGTCAGTCAGGAGCACTGAGAGAGCAGCAGGCTGTCCTGTTGGCTGACTCTCCATTCAGAGCTGTCACTCCCTCCTGCAGCATGCTGCAGAGAAGTGAGTGACAAAGATATTATAATAGTGAATTACTCTGTTTAATAAAACATATGTGTTAGGAAACAAATATCACATATTGAGGTGATTATGTATAAAATCAGCCCAGCTTCTGGTGGGTGCAATAGGTTCACTTTAACTACGATGTATATGACCAGGGTAAAATAACTGGTACTCGTTACATTATTGTGCTATTAGTGAGCACATTCAGTTCAATTCATTGTTCTAAAGTTTGGAAACATGATGATGAATTAAAAAGAATTGACAAGGAAATTCAGATTTCATTAATTAGCCATGTTATGTACTATATATGTAGAGAATATGAAAGTTACAGTATGTAGAAAAGTGATCAATTAGTAAGGTGGTCCAGAGGCACTTGTACAATTTATAGTAATACAGTATATGATGAGTAAGATCTTCCTTTTGTGAAGCTACAAATAATAATGTGAAATGGTTACAGACAGGCAGATACTCCATGATAACATTTGCATTCAGCAAGATAATAGCAAGATACATTTTTTTTTTAAATTTCGATATTGATGCTGAGTTAACCAACCATTACTAAAATTGTTTTCAATTTTACACCCAGGCCATATAATTTATTAGCAACATAAAAAACCCATCAGAAAAAGACACATCTGCATTCAAGGTCACCAAGCATAAACTGAAGTACATAATTGAAGAAACCAAACCATGTACAAAAAGATCTCTTAAACTAATGTCTTAAAAATGTTTTAAACTAACATCCTTCTTTTCCCCAGTTTCCAAAGAGGAAGTCGCTGTTCTCTTTTCATCCTGCCCTACCACTTGTCCTCTTGACCCCATCCCATCACACCTCATTCGTTCTGTCTCATCAGTTATTGTCTCTCCTTTTGGCTAAAAGTTTCAATCTGACACCTTCAAACATGCTCTCCATTCTCCCATTCTCCATACTCCCATTCTGAAGAAGCCATCTCTTGACCCTACCGGCCCATCTTTTTACTTTCATTTGTCTCCAAGCTTCTAGAACATCTGGTCTATATCCAGCTTATTGGTTTCCTAATTTCTAACTCTTGACTTGACCCACACCAGTCTGGCTTTCGCTCCCAGCACTCTACTGAGACTGCTCTGACCAAGGTGACTAACGACTTAATTTCTGCTAAAACCAAAGGTCACTTCTCCCTGCTTATTCTTATTCAATTTTATTTTATGGTTTCTGATATCCCCTCTATGTGGACAGGGTCGGCTATACAGTTTTTTCAGGCCAGGTGCAAAGTAAAATGCGGGGCCACTTATGTTGGTTTCCTTTTTTCAGAAAGTATTAAACAACATACATATATAACATTAACCCATTGCGACAGCAGAGCATGTTATGCAGTCCTTGAGGAAAGTTGATCTAAACACAGCCTGCGGGCTTCCCATACACACCTTCACCCTGCCTCACCTGTGCATATATCAAGTGTGTCATTGGCTTTCGCGGGACTACCTGAACTCAAGAGGTACTGCGACAGCCAATGACGTGATTGGCATGCCAGGACAGTAGGCAGGTCGGATGAAGTCTTCAGAGCCTTTGGGGCATGCTTAGCTTTGCTGGAGTTATCTGCTCCTGGAGTCCAAAGGACTCTGTGGAGATATGCGTAAGCTCTGCAACAGCTCGCGTTAACGACATTCAGTCGTGACAGTGGAAGGTATGTGGAGGAACACTGGAGGTGTCTCTCTCCACCAAGAGATCTGAGGTGATGGGATATCATGGTATGGTTATATAATGTAATATATATAATGTGTAGGATTTCACTTCAGTACAATCACTTAACACCAGCCTTTACAAGAAGTTACTCATTTCAGAATAATATCAGAAGCAGATGGGGAATTAGCTGCTTGGCATAGTTCGTTCTCCATCTGCTCAGGGAACATTAGCCTCTCCTATACCAGGGGTCAAAATTTCCACTCGCCCCCTCGTAATTTGCGAGTAAAAATTGGGAGAGAGCGAGTGAAAATTGGGCTGTATTTGGAATGCCAGCATCGTCATGGAGCCGTCACTGGCATTCCTTTCAGGTGCTACTGTCTGCTCCAGTGTGTAGCGAGGAAGGAGGGGGGTGGCGCCGCAAGCAGGGACGGACCCAAACGCTGGGAGAGATGTGCTTTCACATCTTCCCAGCGTTTGCACTCAGCTAGCTTCCGAGTGGTCTGTGTCACGTGTGCTGACCCAGAGCACAGAAGCTTTCGCGCACAAAAAAAAAGCCGGAGTGATCAGATTCCCTATCTCCACCAGGAGATTTCCTTGGGAAATCCCCAGCTATCTGACGTCATCACGCTATGCGTGATGATGTCAGGCAGCGAGAGGGGACCTGGGGGTGGAGCCACCATCCAAGATGGCGGCCCCCACCGGAGCTAGGCCGCACTTCGGCACCGCAAGGCGCCGAAGTGCGACCCGGTGCCTAAGGGGTTAAAGCCAGGCACTCTCCCCTTTTAAGCGGTGCCTGGCTTTTCTTTGTTGGACCTCCCGATCGGGTCCCCTCCCTTCCAGGCGATCTCCGGCATTGCCGGGGGGTCGCCTGGAAATGGCACGATGACGTAATTGACATCGGGAGGGTCTTAACTTCAGCGACTGAGCACGCTGAAGTTAGACCGCCGCGGGACCCCGGACAGAGAGGTGAGTATCTCCGCTGGGGGTCCCACAAAGCTGATGACGTGTGAGACACGTCCTCAGCATACAGCGGGAATAACTGAGGACGTGTCCCACACCTCGTTAGCAGTGAAGGGGTTAACAGAGCAAGGCCTCCCTTGTGGCATGCGCCTGTAGGCACTTGCCTACTCTGCCTAATTATGAATCCAGCCCTGTGTATAAATTACCAGACTTCTCTTCCACACATCCCGTACCTCTCACACCTCGCCAATCTCTACACTAACTCCCTGTGTCCTTTAGAGTTCAATTTCACTCCATAATCCCCTTTTATACCTTTCCTGACCTATCTCCCACACAGCCCCATGCATCCCATTAGGTCTCGTTCGTTGCAAAATTACCCTCACCTGTGTGTGTCATGCCACTCCTCTTAGAGTGTAAGCCATTGACCAGGGTTCTCGTTCATCGTTTTCCATGTCTCAAGCTTCTTTCTTAATTAATTTTTTCCTATCCATTGTAGAGCTCTGCAGAATGTGTTTATAAATAATTGTAATGTAAGAAGGAGTAAAGTAATACATCAATAACAATCTCATCCGGTGCACTGGATATCTTCGACAGGGATCAATCACTAGGTCAGACCTCAACCAATGAAAAACGCTGGACAGTGTGTTTTTGAGGTTTGCTACACTTTAATCCCATACCGCCGGGCAGGTTGTGCCCAGTGGGGGCGGCGTGTTAATGCTGGCGGGGCATACTGGTATGTCCCACTTCCCAGCTGCTGTGGAGGGCCCCTCCTCCGGCCTGCCTACGCAGCTGACAAGCGGTACGCATCATTGGTTGCAGGGGGATGGCCTGACAGCGAATGACACGCACGGCGCAACAACTGGTGGGCAGGCCTATCACGGCCCATAGATGCCAGCGGAGCGTGCTATGCCGCCCGGAGGCATTCAGTCCCTCCCCCCACAGGGACAGCATAGTATACACGAGCAGGAAAGGGTTAATCATGTTTTTTTCCCAATTGTGAAGGTAAAAGGTGTCATATCCTGTGTGTGTGTGGATTTTATAACTTATTTTATGAAACTATTGGGATTAATTTCATTGGGTTTATTAAAGCGAGAAATCCTTGGGCCTCTCTGCGATACAAAGCCAGAAAACATTACTAACATAGCTTCCATACATTCTTTAATTTTGCTTCAGGGTTTGCCATCAAATGATGTACTATTAATATCCACAGATGGAACCACCAAGAAACTCCGCAGTAATATCCGGCGCAGCACAGAGACAGGCATTGCTGTGGAGATGCGGAATCGGGTGACCAGACAAGGGAGCAGGGAATCCACAGATGGCAGCACTAACAGCAACAGCTCTGATGGCACGTAGGTCACCTTCCACTTCTGCTTTTCACAAAATCATAAAACTTTCTTATTTCTACATCAGTCATGTGTTTCAAAGGGTCATATAATCTTTTTTTTAATCTTCATCTACAGTAAATCCACTGGTTCAAGAAGCATTTTAGCATTCAAGACCTGTAACCTTGTGACACACCAATGAGTTAATTAGATTTTTTTTTCAGCAGGCTTCAGGACACTAGAGACTCAGATTGTAACTATTATTAACAGCCCCCACTCTCTGGAACGCTCTCCCTCGTACTGTCAGACTTTCCCCTAACTTCTCTTCCTTCAAACGCTCCCTGAAAACGTTCCTATTTAGGGAAGCCTACCACCCAACTCACTGACGCAACCATCAATCACTCTCACCTTACAGTCCTCTCCTCCTGTTTCCAACCCCAAACCTCCTAGATTGTGAGTTCCTACGGGAATAGGGCCCTCATCTCCTCCTGTACTGTTTGTCAAATGTTGTTCAATGTATTGTAACCCTGTCTATACTGTGCCTATTGTACAGCGCTGCGGAATATGCTGGCGTTTTATAAATAAAGAATAATAATAATAATATTATCTTCCTGGTTCAGTAAGGGAGGGGGAATTTTTGCTCAGGGCCAGATTTTCATCTCAGGAGGAGCCTGTAGGAATAGAGATCTGAAGCGTCCCCCCTCCCCACCAAAAAAGTGCCAAAACTACTTTTTATATTTTTGTTTTGGGGGTAACAAAAAGAAATTACCGTATTTTCTGGAGTATAAGACGACCCCCTAATTTTCCAGTTAAAAAATAGGTTTGGGGCTATACTCGTCATATTGTATTGTATATCCCGCGTATAAGACAACCCCCAATTTTTGGGGGATGTTTTTAAGTATAAAAAGTAGTCTTATACACCAGAGAATACTGTACTTAAAAAATAATTTCTTGCTGCACGCGTATCAAAAGAAGGGGCAGAATCTGTTCCCTTAAAATAAAGCACAGATGGAGCAGAATATTAAGGCTCAGTTTAACCCTAAAATAAGCACATATAGTAACCTAACCCTAAATTCTAAGCCTAATCCTTTCATTTCTAACACTAGCTATGGAGAAAGATGCTCCATTTCAGCCTGGAGTAACCAAAATTTTGGACATCAAAATACAGCAACGTCTCTTGGTCTTTTGCAAGATGTGACTTTTTTACCACTTAACTTTTTGATGGTGCTTTATTTTCTTCAGTTTTTCAATAGGATATCAAAACTTGCTTTGCTTTGAAACAAAAAAGGGTGCATTTTTTTACATTTTATATGGTCATGTTTGTTATTAGAAAGGCCAGACTCTGACCTGTACAATGACACCTAACTTGACCTTGTGTAGTGTAAGGTATGAATATAACGTTTTCAAAAGGTTTCCCACTCTCCTCACAGCACAGCTTTTGTTTTAGATGAACCAATTTGTAATAACTCATTGTGCCATCACCTCCACATTTGCTTCGAGCCTGGGAAATGAGGTGTATTAGCACAGTGGCTTTGTTTACTTTATAAGTAAAAGTACATAATGCTACTGCCTTAGAACAGAGAAAAAAGGCAATCTTTACACATTTCAAGGTTATGTTTGGTATTGTTTGAAAGGCCAGTCTCTGATCTTCCCATGACACCTCATTTGACCTTGTGTGTTGTAACAAATCAAAGATGCAGGGTTCCAAAATCCCCCTGTCTCTCCTCACTTCAGTGCTGCGGTCTAGATTGTTGATGAAACAATGCTTTGTGCCATCGCCTCCACACTTGTTGGCAGTATGGGAAATGAGAAAGCAAGTTAGTGCAGCATCATGGATCACCTTATAATTGTAAAGTGTACAATAGTGCTGTGCTAGAAAAAAAGAGAAAATATATTTATTTATTTATTTATAAAGGATTTTACCAGGAAGGATACATTGAGATTTCTCTCGTTTTCAAGTATGTCCTGGGTTCAAGAACATTGAAGTGTTACAGTTACAGAAATACAAAGTAATACAATGCAAGATATTAAAAAAAAAAACAACACAAATATACAGATTAACAGAAAAATATGTAGGAAATATAGTCACTAGGTTACATGTTTACAGGTGCATTCTGTATTGAGGTATGTTAGTAAGGAGCTTTTGAGTAACTTAAGACTGGGGGAAGATTTGATGGTGTCTGGGAGGTTATTCCATAATTGTGGTGCTCTGTAGGAAAATGAGGACCGAGCCACTGTCTTTATGCATTGTGGTATAGCAAGTAAGGTGCTGGTCCTGGATCGGAGGTTATAGGATGAGGGAGCTGCTGGGGGAAGCAGTCTATTCAGGTAGGGTGGCAGCTTCCCAGAGATGCTCTTAAACACCAGGCTGGAAAGGTGAAGGGTGCGTCTGGATTCCAGCGATGGCCAGTTTAGCTCTTTTAACATGTCACAATGGTGGGTCATGTAGTTACATTGTAGCGCAAAGCGGCAGAATGAGTTATACAATGTAGTAAGTTTATGAAGGTGTGTTTGCGGGGCGGCTGCATACACTACATCTCCGTAATCAATAGCCGGCATAAGCATTTGCTGTACAATCTGCTTTCTTACCGCGGGACTCAGGCAGGATTTGTTTCTGTACAGGGCACCTAGTTTGGGGTAAAGTTTAGAGGAGAGTTTTTCGATGTGGGGGCCAAAGGATAGATTAGGGTCCATCCACATACCTAGATATTTGAGAGAAGTGACTGTGGTCAGCATGCCATTTGATTTTGTCCCAACACATAGATGGGGATTTTGCAATTTGTGTAGTTTAGGTGCTGTTCCAAAGAGCATCGTTACAGTTTTGTCAGTATTTAAAAAAAGTTTGTTGTTTTTGATCCACTTTTCTACCTCTGTGGATTGTTCTTGCAGCACGGCCTCCAGCTGCGGGAGATTTGGTTTGCTGGTATAGATCACAGTGTCGTCTGCGTACATATGTACAGTTGAGGCTTTGCAAACGTTGGGCAGATCATTTATGAATATTGTGAATAGCAGGGGGCCTAGTATTGAGCCTTGGGGTACACCGCAAGTGACTGGGAGCGGGAGGGAGGAGCTGCCAGAAATTGACACATATTGTGATCGGTCGGATACATATGATTGAAACCAGGTTAGCGTGCGATCACCAATGCCAGAGTTTTTAAGTTTTTCTAACAAGATGCCATGGTCTACCGTGTCAATGCCCTTGGCAAAATCAAGGAAGATGGCTCCAGTTAGGTTTCCTTGTTCCATCCCAGCCTGGATATCATTGCAAACTTTTAAAAGGGCGGTTGTAGTTGAGTGATTTGGACGAAAGCTTGATTGATCCGGGGTTAAGTAGTTCCAATATTGATAATAATCACGTAATTGTGTGTAGACACATTTTTTGCCAAGACTTTGACATTACAGGGAGCAACGATATCGGACGGTAGTTGGATACCAAAGTACTGTCACCACTTGTATGGATAGGTACCACTCTTGCAGTCTTCCAGAGCTTGGGTATGTATCCAGTATGTATCCAGTCGCCAGTGACTCATTTATTAGCAAAGTCCAGCTGGATGAGGGTAATGAGCTGCTCTCTGCAAGGCCCTGCTACAAACACTGACTGAGTTTGGGGTGTGTGCTGAAAGAAATCAAGATTGCAAATAGCATCACATTGGGTTGAAATTGTCCAGGAACTTAGGGGGTAGTTTGTAGGGGGCAATAAAAGTTAAGGTTCGTTGAACAGGACATTGGGCAGAATTGCAGATTTAGAGCAAATGGGTAGAAAATGTAGAAGGGAGTGGAATGCAGAACTCAGATAGCATTGCAACAATTCAAATATATATTGTAGAGGTCGGCAGGGCTGGGTCCTGGATGGACACTATGTTTCACCCCTATTTGGGTTGTGGTCCCTTTAAGTGCAACCACAGGGTTAATTTTCCTATCCAGGAAGATCTTTAAAGCCAGCAACTCCCAGATAGGATTGTGGGAGTTTAGGAAAAGAAAAGTAATCAGTGGAAGCTGTGTGTTTGTGTTCCAAAAGCAGGAGACGTGCTGTGCCTTGCTGGAGAGGCTTCTACATACTGGGGAAAGGATTCCCTAGGTTTGGGACTGTTTAAAGCGTTGGTGAGCCACTATTATTTCTCTGTTTATTTGTGCTGAAGATCAGGACTTTGCTTTAATTTCGCTAAACCAAAGCATGTACGTATTATGTTGCCTTTTTGACTGCCCTGAAAGGGTGAATAAAACTGTTTTGTTTGTGAAAGACATTGTGCACGTGCTCTGTGGACCCCCAAACGTCACAACTGGTGTTTCGAATGCGGGCAATTTGCTATCCCTCACACGCCAAGCAAGAGGAATTTTTGTGGAAAAAAAAAAAACTGACATTTTAAAAAGGACAGTGTTCTGATTGCATGTCCTGGGCTAAGGCTGCACGGAAGTCCACAGCTATGGAGGAGCACGTTAAGCAGATGGTATTTGTCAATGTGCAGGCCCAGACTCGCCATGAAGAGGCGATGGCTCAGCAGCAACAAGCCCTGGCACAGGCTGTTGCTGCCCAATAAGAAAGCACCCATTTGCTGGCTGCACAACTTGCAGCACAGCAGGTAGCCACACAGACGCAGATCAATGCCCTGCGGGAGGCCATGCAGCAACTTGCACCTGGACGTGATCAAGCAGTGGTCACTACTGGTAACCATACTGGCATAAGGGCCAGTCATTTCCTCCAAAAGCTGTCTGCCAGTGATGATGTGGAAGCATTTCTCACCACGTTTGAAAGGACTGCTGAGAGAGAGGGGTGGCCCCAAGACCAATGGGCCGGTCTCATTGCCCCGTTTCTGACAGGAGACCCTCAAAAGGCATATTTTGACCTGCCCCTAGAAGATGCAAAGAATTATGACTGGCTGAAAGCTGAGGTTCTGGCCCGCCTTGGGGTAACTGTTGCTGTCCGGGCTCAACGTGTTCACTGCTGGAAGTACTGCCCTGACCAGCCACCCCGGTCCCAGATGCATGACTTAGGACAGCTGGTTAAAAAGTGGTTGCAGCCAGAGAACCTGACTAGAGAGCAAATGGTCGAAAGGGTTGTGATGGACCACTACCTGAGGTCTCTACCAAAGGATCTACAGCACTGGGTCAGCCATGGGGACCTCAAGACTGCAGCACTGGTAGTCGAGCTGGTGGAGAGATACACCGTGGTGGAGGACCTGCTCAGACCAACCAGTCGTCGAGGACCAGTCTTGCCACCGCCTGTGAGGCCTGCTTCAGTTCCTCGGAGGGAAGCATCACTGGACCCGGGAACCAGCACCCCAAAATCATCTTCCTCGGTTCTGCAGAGGCCTGTCGCTACCCGAACTGCTGGCGATATACAGTGTTGGAGGTGTCGCACCTGGGGCCATACCCGGGCGCAGTGTCCGCTACAGGAGGAGCCCATGGAATGTGGATCCGCTCGGAGAGTGTCTTTCTACACCCTCACAACGTGCACTACCCACCTTGACCTAGAGGGGGGTCAGTTTGAACGTACTGTGTGGGTGAATCACCGCCCAGCCAAAGCTCTCCTGGACTCTGGGAGTATGGTCACCCTGTTGCATGCCCGGGTAGTCGGAAGGCTCGGTCCAGTACAAAGAACCCTCCGGGTTGTCTGTATCCATGGGGATACTCGGGAGTATCCGCTGATCCCTGTCACCATTTCCGCCAGGAATACTTCGGTCACCCAAGAGGTCGGGGTGGTGAGTACACTGATACATGATGTGATTGTGGGACGGGACTGCCCCTTGTTTGCTGAACTGTGGTGCTTGGCACAAACTGAACTGCCCATCGAACTGGGGAACAATTCAGGGTCACCCCCACCAAACATGACTGTGGACACTGTTGATGAGGAGTTGCTCAAATGTGTTCAAAATGAGAATGTTGTAACTGATGTGAGTGTCCTAGCTCCTCAACCTGAGTTGACACCCAAGGAGGGGGAATCCTCTCCCGTGCCGGTTATGGTAGGAGAGGATGAAGAGGAATTATCCCCTGTAGATATTACACTTGGGGTGGATGAGGGGGAGGGTTCTTCTTATCCAGTACACCCCAACTTAGATGTGTCCAGAGGTGCATTTGGCAGGGCTCAAATGGGTGACCCGATGTTGATAAATGCTCGCGAACAGGTAACTGTTGTCAGTGGGGTACCTCAAGCACCAGATGCAGAGAAAAGATTTCCTCACTTTGCGGTCAATAATGATCTGTTCTACCGGGTATCAGAAATTCGGGGAGAAATTGTGGAACAATTACTAGTACCCCAGCCCTACCAGAGAATGGTGCTGGATCTGGCTCACAATGATGCTCTAGGTGGTCACCTGGTAGCTGAGAAAACCGAGGCCCGGATAATGGACCGGTTTTACTGGCCAGGGATCGGTGCCGCAGCTAAGAGGTACTGTTCCTCCTGCCCTGTTTGCCAGTTAACTGCCCCAGCACCCCATTATAGGAACCCCTTGGTGCCTCTGCCAATAATTGAGGTGCCCTTTGAGCGCATCGCTATGGATAGAGACGTCTGCTCGGGGACACCGATATATCCTGGTGGTTCTTGATTATGCCATAAGGTATCCAGAGGCGGTTCCTTTAAGAAACCCTACATCAAAGGCCATTGCGCGGGAGTTGTTTTTTATGTTTTCGAGAACTGGCCTGCCAAGGGAAATTTTGACGGACCAGGGGACCCCATTTATGTCCCGGGTGATGGCAGATGTGTGCAAGTTGTTCCAAATCAAGCAGTTGCCAACATCTGTTTATCACCCTCAGACAGATGGTCTAGTAGAAAGATTCAACAAGACTCTGAAAATGATGCTTAAAAGGATTGTGCAGAGAGATGGAAGAGACTGGGATCATTTGCTTCCTGCTCTGCTGTTTGCTATTCGAGAGGTTCCTCAGGCCTCCACGGGGTTTTCACCTTTTGAGTTGGTGTATGGCCGCAGACCCCGGGGATTGCTAGATTTGGTTAAGGAGACATGGGAAAGTGAGTCCTCTCCACACAAATCGCTCATTGAATAAATCTCTCAGATGAGAGAGAGAATTTCTAAAGTGATGCCTTTGGTACAGGAACATTTGCAGAAGG
Organism: Leptobrachium leishanense; assembly: GCA_009667805.1. Taxonomy (NCBI): domain Eukaryota; kingdom Metazoa; phylum Chordata; class Amphibia; order Anura; family Megophryidae; genus Leptobrachium; species Leptobrachium leishanense. Next base: position 237,796,432 of record CM019064.1, on the reverse strand, counting down.
CTCAGGAGGCCCAGAAAAGGGTGTACAACCGGTCAGTCAAGCTGCGGCAATTTCAGGTTGGGGACCGGGTAGCAGTACTTATACCCACGGTGGAAAGTCGGTTCCTAGCCAAGTGGCAGGGACCATATGAGGTGGTTGAAAAAGTAGGGGAAGTAAACTACCGAGTGCATCAGCCTGGGAAAAGAAAACCATACCAGATCTACCACATAAATTTGTTAAAACCCTGGAGAGACCGAGAGGTGTCCGCCATGGTTGGGGTGGGTATAGAGTCTGATGGTGTTGACGCAGTACACATTGCTGCCACCCTGTCCAAACCCCAAACCCAAGAAGTTAAGGAGTTTCTGCAAAGAAACAAAGGCATGTTTTCAGGACTACCGGGACACGCGACCGGGATTAAACACGATATTGTGACGGAACCCCATGTAAAGGTTCGGGTAAAGCCGTACCGCATCCCAGAAGCCCATAGAAAGGCTGTTTCTGAAGAGGTTAAAAAAATGCTTCAGCTTGATGTCATTGAGGAGTCACAGAGTGAATGGTCGAGCCCCATCGTGTTGGTACCGAAGCCCAACGGCACTCTGCGATTCTGCAATAACTTCAGGAAACTTAACGAGGTGTCAAAATTTGACGCGTATCCCATGCCAAGGGTGGATGAATTAATAGAGAAATTGGGTCCGGCCCGTTATATCACCACCCTGGACCTTACTAAGGGATACTGGCAGATACCCCTGACTAAGGAAGCCAGGGAAAAGACTGCTTTTTCCACTCCAGAGGGTCATTTTCATTATAAGCGGATGCCTTTTGGGTTACACTCAGCCCCGGCCACCTTCCAACGAGCGATGGATAGGGTGCTCCGCCCCTACCTGAGATATACCTCGGTCTACCTGGATGACATTGTCATCTTCAGTCCAGATTGGGAGTCCCATCTTCCCCCGGGTTCAGACGGTTTTGGACGGTTTGAGAAAAGCGGGTTTTACTGTTAACCCTGAGAAAAGTGCGGTAGGGATGGAGGAAGCTAAGTACCTGGGATATGTCGTAGGCAGGGGTCTGGTAAAGCCACAATTTAACAAAGTAGAGTCTATCCAGAACTGGCCACGCCCCCTCACGAAAAAGCAGGTTCGTGCTTTTCTGGGTATAGTGGGGTATTACCGGTGGTTTGTCCCCAATTTTGCCTCTATTGCTGCACCACTGACTGACCTGATGAAAGGTAGGAAGTAAGTAATGATTCAATGGAATGCCAATGCTGAATGTGCCTTTGAGAAGCTTAAAAATGCGTTGTGTCAGCACCCAGTGCTGGTAGTCCCTGATTTCATGAGGGAGTTCATTGTACAGACGGATGCCTCAAGTGAGGGTTTGGGGGCTGTGCTATCCCAAGAAGTCAATGGGGAAGAGCACCCCGTGGTTTTTCTTAGTAGGAAACTGACGGCAGCGGAGAAAAACTATGCTGTGGTGGAAAGAGAGGGCTTGGCCATAAAGTGGGCCTTGGATTCTTTGAGATACTTCCTGTTGGGCAGGAAGTTCCGTTTAGTGTCTGACCATGCCCCATTGACCTGGATGAGGCAGCACCGCCACGCTAATGCCAGGGTAACCAGGTGGTTCCTGTCTCTCCAGGAGTTTAACTTTGTGGTGGAACACAGGCCTGGGAAACAGCACCGAAATGCTGATGCCCTGTCCCGGATGCATTGTGGGCTGTCTACTGTTGCCTCAAACACCTCCGCATTGAGACAGAGGGGGGGGGATATGTAGAGGTCAGCAGGGCTGGGTCCTGGATGGACACTATGTTTCACCCCTATTTGGGTTGTGGTCCCTTTAAGTGCAACCACAGGGTTAATCTTCCTATCCAGGAAGATCTTTAAAGCCAGCAACTCCCAGATAGGATTGTGGGAGTTTAGGAAAAGAAAAGTAATCAGTGGAAGCTGTGTGTTTGTGTTCCAAAAGCAGGAGACGTGCTGTGCCTTGCTGGAGAGGCTTCTACATACTGGGGAAAGAATTCCCTAGGTTTGGGACTGTTTAAAGCGTTGGTGAGCCACTATTATTTCTCTGTTTATTTGTGCTGAAGATCAGGACTTTGCTTTAATTTCGCTGAACCAAAGCGTGTACGTATTATGTTGCCTTTTTGACTGCCCTGAAAGGGTGAATAAAACTGTTTTGTTTGTGAAAGACATTGTGCACGTGCTCTGTGGGCCCCCAAACGTCACAATATAAAGATACACTTGTGTGCTATACATATACGTGTATATATATATATATATATATTATTTATTTGTTATTATATTTATATATACACCTATATATTATCTGTTGGTATCATTGGAAAGTCCAAAATCTGCCCTTTCCAATTATAGCATATATGTCCTTCTAGCATGTAGGGTTCCAGAGATACTGGGGTCTAACTGATTAGAAGTTGTCATTTTTTTTAACAGAGCAAGAAGCCCCCTATTGGCAGGCGGCTGTAGGCACATGCCTACTCTGACTGATTATAAATCCAGCCCTTTTTCTGCTGCTCTGTTTAGTGTTGAACAAGGGGTAGGTGTTGAATGGTAGGAGGTGGAGTGAAATAGATCTTACAGAGGGAGAAGGCTGCAGGAGACATGAAGAAAGTGTAGGATGCTCAACTAAAACGATAAAATAAAATGGTAAGCCCTTTTTTGAGGCATTGCAAGAGAATCGTGATGCAGTTGGTAGTTGATAGATTATATTTACTGTAGGATTGAACACTACAAATATATCCCTTTACATTTTACACTGCTATGACATTCTAATTGCTCTCAAATTACTATTGTACACTTCCAATCATTCGCACTTTAGCTGGGGCAGTCCGAAATTGGGGGGACTGTCTAACCAAGACACCACTTATGGGAGAAACAGGACATTCCAACTTTCTAAGCAGACCTGTTCCTTTTTTGGGTGGACATTCACTGCTTTTATTTGATGCCTGGGGTAGCACATCCCTGTTTCCCAGACGGGGCGTTACTTTTTGGCTGTTGTTGGTGATATAACTTGCATGCCTCATACCTACCCACCCTGAATTGATCCCATACCTCTCTTTGTAGTTACTGTAGTACACCTGCCATAGGAACATATCATTGGAGGGTACAGGCACTACATAGGTGTTGGATAGCTTAGCTAAAACAAATGGCTTCTTCTTCTGTATCACGTATTTGATTCACCACCATTTGCCCTAAATTTTGTCCAGTAGAACAGTGATCTCTGCAAATTAGCTTTCTCTTCTAGCTGATTTTTCAGACTAATTCCCTTTTCTTTTTTTCTGCAAGCCAGACTGTTAGCACCTCTCAGAGTTACAGAATTAAAATTTCTTACAGATTTATCTTCCCTACGACCCGACTTGGCGCGGAAAGCCAGTTTAGCAATTTCTTGGATGGACTGGGACCAGCGCAGATTGTGGGCAGACAGACGTTGGCTACGCCCCCTATGGGTGAGTAAATACATGTGGGTTATGGATGCGTATAATGCTAGTAATCACTAAACAACATTAATGTCGGAGGTAAAATACTTAATTTAAGTGACAGAAATATAAATGGTTTAAGAACTTGAACTGGCTTATCTGGACATCTGTGCACATTTTAATGACTACTGAGTCAGGGACAGGGGCGTAACTACCAGGGGTGCAGCGGGCAGTGGTGTATTTAGGTTTTGTGCTGCCCTAGGCCTGACTAAACTCGTGCACCCCCTAATTTAAATTTGACGCACCCCTTCTTGTCAAGGGCACACCTCTTCCTGGTTAATCCCCACCCTTCCTCTTTAAGCTCCGCCTTTTCCTCTCTTTATATTAAAAGTGGATACCAAGTGCCTACTTGTATATTTTGTATACCATTTCAAATGTATCTATTGAGATAAAGAAAATTATGAAATGTTTAAATTCAAGCATTTTTACAAAGAACAGCCATGCATGTCAAGTATACTGGATCACAGCCGCTCTAATTGGTTGAATAAAATCCACAGAAACGTGCACTGCATATGAGCGTATCACAGAGCTGCACAGTAATAAAACCCACAGAAATGTGCAGTGTGTATGAGCATATCACAGAACCGCACAGCAATAAAACTCACAGTAATGTGCAGTGTGTATGAGCGTATCCCAGAGCTCCAGGGCAATAAAACTCACAGTAATATGCAGTGTGTATCACAGAATCCACAGCAATAAAACTCCCAGCAATGCAATGTTTGGTGTGTGTCAGCATATCAGAATCCACAGCAATAAAACTCCCAGCAATGCAATGTGCGGTGTGTATGAGTGCATCAGAATCCACTGCAGTAAAACTCCCAGCAAACCGAGTGTATATGAGCACACAGCAATTATGCTGTGGAGCCATCTTGTCAGCAGTGGGGTGCCACTGTCAGAGGGTGCACTGTAGCTTTGATTCCCTTCCCGGTGGGTGTTCAGTCCAGAATAGAGTCTATGTTAACGAAAGGGTGGGCAGCTGCGCGCGTGCGTTTCACGTGGTTCAGCCAGTCATGTGGTAGTGAGACTCAGAGAAATGGCAGTGAAATGCCCTGATGTTCGGTGGTTTCAATGAGCAGGTTTATTCAGGCGAACCCCATAGGTTTCAATGTTAAAAATATTCCCCTTTTTATGCAATATTTAATAAATCATTTATTATTTTAATCTGCAGTAAAAAGTCTTTACTTATTGATTCTTTTTAGTACCTTTTAGTCATTTTTCAGATTTTTTTGGGCAAAATTCCCCCCCCCCTTTTCTTTAATAGCAGTTTTTCTTTTTTCTGTAACAGAACTTTTTATTATCAATCATAGGATCTTATATGTAAATTCCAGACATTTTCGTTCAGTAGTTCTTTTGAAAACAGCAGGCCATGGGTTTGCGGTGGCAGCATTCAGCGGCCGACTCCATGCACTTTGGGGACGCTGCGGTGAATGGTGAATTCACTGCAGGGTGGGGAAATTTTATTCTCCTAAGTGCAGGGAACTACAGAACACCAAAAAGTTGGCGTCATTTCGGTGCTCTGTGAGTAACCCATTTAGTGGTGAGGTTTTTTGCTGCCCCCTGGAAAGTGAAATTGAAAGTGTAAATTAGTGAAATCTCAATGTATCCTTCCTGGTAAAATACTTTGCAAATACTTTTTTTTTTTTTTTAGGGGTGGGGCCACCCAGTGCGGGCCGCCGCCCCCTGGAAAGTGCCGCCCTAGGCCTGGGCCTAGTCGGCCTAGGCAAAAATACACCAGTGGCAGCGGGTGCCACTGCACCCAGGCCCCTGAGTCTGGGGACCCACACCCAGATGGGTGGGGGGCTTGGACTAGCCCTATTGTCCCACAGTCCAGGCAGGGGTCAGGCACCTGGTCTCCCGTTTGATCGGCAGAATGTGGGATCAAACTCCCACACGCTGCGCCAGAAATAAAGGCCCTGCCGGGGGGAGAGGAGGAAGAAGAGGACAGCTGCTCACATGGGGATGTGCTGGCCCTGCCCCTTCACCCTCCACAGCCAAGCAAAGCAGAGCCTCCCCTGCTGTGCTGGAAGTGTCCAGCACGTGCAGGGAGGGGAAGTGGAGAGAGTGGAGACTAGGGTTGCACCGATACCGTTACTAGTATTGGTATCGGTGCCGATACCGGGTACTGCAGGAGTACTTGGTACTCATGCAGTGCCCCCTGATATTTCCCCGATACCGGAAGCCAGCATTGAGCCAGCTTGCCGGCATCCGAGGGGCTGAGGCGGCTGTCCGAATGCTCTGACAGGCCCCTGCAGCTGCTCACCACGTTCATATTTACCTTCCCGAGCAACGCCGGCAAAGTTTCCGCGCGTCCGCACGTTGGAAAGACCCCAGCCTTGATCTCGCAAACTCCCACGTGATCGCGGCTGGGGGCCTTCCAACGAATGCACGCGCAAAGACGTCGCTCGGGAAGGTAAGAATGAACTCGATGAGCTGCAGGAGCCTGTCTGAATGCCGATAGAGCATTCGGACAGCGCCCCAAGTCTGGTCTGGGGTCTATGTGTGTACGTGTAATATAGACACATACACACAGAGCTGGGGGCATATCCATGAGCTGGGGCATTATCCATGAGCTGGGGTAATATCCATGAGAGCTGGGGGGCATATCCATTAGAGCTGGGGGGCATATTCATGAGAGCTGGGGGCAAAATTCATGAGAGCTGGGGGGCATATCCATGAGCTGGGGGGCATATCCATGAGCTGGGGGCATATCCATGAGAGCTGGGGGGCATATCCATGAGAGCTGGGGCATTATCCATGAGACCTGGGGGGCATATCCATGAGCTGGGTGCAACATCCATGAGCTGGGGGCATATCCATGAGCTGGGGGCATATCCATGAGCTGGGGGGCATATCCGAGAGCTGGGGGCATATCCATGAGAGCTGGGGGCATATCCATGAGAGCTGGGGATATAATCCATGAGAGCTGGGGGCATATCCATGAGAGCTGGGGCATATCCATGAGAGCTGGGGGGCATATCCATGAGAGCTGGGGGGCAATATCCGTGGGAATTCTGTATATATATATCTCAGGGGGATATATACATGTGAGCTGGGGGCATTTTTATATGAGGTCTGTTCTTATTGAAAAGCGTCAGATGGCATAAAATAAATCGGTATCGGTGAGTACTTTAAAAAAGTATCGGTACTCGTACTTGATCTTAAAAAAGTGGTATTGGTGCATCCCTAGTGGAGACCATACTTACCTGTGGTAAGTATGTAACGAGCTGGGGTGTCTGTGTGTGTATGAGTGAGCAGAGGCTGGCTAATTACTGGGGGTCTGATCCTGGCTAATTACTGGGGGTCTGATACTGGCTAATTACTGGGGATCTGATACTGTCTGGCTAATTACTGGGGGTCTGATACTGGCTGACTAATTACTGGGGTTCTGATGCTGGCTAATTACTGTGGGTCTGATACTGGCTAATTACTGGGGGTCCGATACTGGCTAATTACTGGGGGTCTGATACTGGCTAATTACTGGGGGGTCTGATACTGGCTAATTACTGGGGTCCGATACTGGCTGGCTAATTACTGGGGGTCTGATACTGGCTGGTTAATTACTGGGGGTTTGATACTGGATGGTTAATTACTGGGTCTGATACTGGCTGTCTAATTACTGGGGTCTGATACTGGCTGTCTAATTACTGGGGTCTGATACTGGGGATCTGATATCTGGGGCCAGCGCAGAAGGTGGGTCTTGAAGGCGAGGGCCGTACTGGTCAATGGCCTGCCTCGGCCCCTCCCCACAGCCGACGAGGGGGGGGGGGTCCTTCATGGATTCTTGCACCGGGGCCCTGAGGTTTCTAGTTACGCTTCTGGTCAAGGACTAACAAAAGTAGAATTATTCAGACAATTACAGATGACAGCTCTAAGTGGTTTAGATTCCTGATGAGATCACTTTAGTCCTTCACCCATGTGAGGTTAAAAAAAAAGAGAGAAACATTGGTGTCCAGTATAAAATAACATCCATGCTGTCAGACATGGGATTGGGAAACATCGGGATGAAAGTTTACTTAAATTGATACAAACTCTGCATAGTTTTCAATTAAACAGTAAAAAGACTGGGTTTATGTATGTTCAGAAGTTAAACCCACAAAAAGTGAATGGTTAAGGCATCCTTTAGCAGGAAAAGATGGTCCTTTTCATTAACAGTGTTATCCAAAGAGATCCAAATGGCTGGAGAACGGTAACCGAACGCTGAAAATCAGCGTTTCCTGGCCATTCGGCTAGCCAGAGAGCAGGCAATTCGCCAAATCCTGGCGAATTGCCTGCACATACGGTGCCTGTTCGGTGCCTGTTCGAGGGTAGTGAATCCCCATAAAAAAGCACTGCTTCGGCTATTCAGAGAACACAAATCAGCAGTGAAAGATTCCCGAAATGCCTTGCCATTCGGTGGTTTAATTCGGCAGGTTTATTCAGTCAAATCCAATAGGCTTCAATGTTAAAAATATTCCCGTTTTAATTCAATATCTAATAAACTGTTCATTATAAAATTCTGCAGTAGAGAGTCTCTTTATTTATAGGTTCTTTAGGATATTTTAAGCATTTTTCGGGATTTCTTATTTTTTTTAAAAAAGTCAGATTTTTTAATTTTTTTTTTTTTTATTTAAACATTTTTATTCGTCTCAGATCAGTATAAAATACAGGAAAAAGAATAACCGTTTTTATGTCATTTACAATCAGCAACAATGCAAAATCACAGCATTCGAACTTTAACGAAAGTATTACATCCCAAACCGGAACTGACGGATCATGGCGATATATCAGTCACATAGAAAAGCAGAGGGTTGGCGCAATATCAAGTATAGGATACCACGGTGTAAAGAAACAAAAATATGAGACCCAACAATTCAGTGAAAAGGCAAAAAAATTGAATGCTGTTTGGGATCGAGCCATGAAGATACGTAAATCAGTCACGAAGTGGCGATCCCACAGCTTTTAAGGCGCAGAGGTGGATGACTGGGGTAGGGTATCTAGGAAAGTGGAGGCAAGAAAATTAACTAACAAGTGGTCTGAGGGATCTGGGGGGATCGGCGGAGAATCCCCCAACATTTGTAGGGAATACCACGGAGCATCGCAGAATGTGTTCCGCAAGGAAGTTTTAATCTCAGGTGGTAAGGCGCGAATAAGAGGGGACCAGTGAGTAAAGAACTTTTGAGTTTTCTCAGTCTTGTGTAGTGAGGCATCAGACCAGTCAGCTAAGAATATGGAATAAATTCTGTCGTACATCATACGGAATGAGGGAGGGGTACTAGAAATCCATTGAGATAATATGGCCTTTTTGCCCGTCGCTGCTATGAGACCTAACCAAAACCGGTGGCTCTTAGAGAGGGATTGAGGAGTAGGGGGAGTTGACAAGTTAAAAATAGCCCAGTTCGAAGTGAAAGAAATCTCGATTCGGAGAACTCGAGAACTAAATCGACGTACGGTGTCCCAAAACAATTTGAATAAAGGGACATGACCATAGACAATGATGAAGGTCAGCTGGGGAAAAATGTAGGCTCGGTGAAGTATCCTATAGAACATGTCCCAATAGTTGGCAGATGGGAGAGTGCATCTAGATGCCAAAGTAGCCGACACCAGGTCGTGGGGGGGGGGGTAAGGTCTGGAAAAGTAGTAGCCCATCGGGAGATAGCCGTCCAAGGTTTCGAGGTAGGGAGCGAATGTTGTAGAAGTGTAAATGGTTGAAGTCGAGGGAGGAGACGCACTATGTATAAGTAATTGGGTGTCTAACTGGTTAGTTAAGTCAGTGGTGGATAAGGTGTGTAATTGTGTGAGAGGGAACTATCTGAGTTGCAAGTAGTAAACAGGGTGTATAGTCAACAGAGCAATGCGGTTGTCACGGTCCACCCCGTGTACCTGTCTTGCACACCTGGATCTAAGAACTTTGCCCTCAATCTCTTCTTTCTTGGATTCCAGTCCAGGTTTTACCCAGGCTCTGCACCTGGACCAGGCTCCTGGAGATCCAGCCTGGGTCTTCCTTTTCTAGCCCTGGACTTCCAGCTGAGGCCTATCCGTGATTAAGCCTCCTTAAAAGGCAGAGAGACCCAGCCAGCAGTGGGTCTGCATTGTTCTCCCTGACTGAGGTCTTCTGGATGTGTGCAAACCTGCTCCAGCTTATCCTGTGTATCCAGTATCCATCCATCTGCCCTGTTGTTCCTGGATACATCTGTCTGTGCAAGGGACTCTCAGCGATCTCCACTTGTGGATTACAGTTAATATCTGTCTCTGACCTTTTGATCAAGGTACCACTGTCCGCTGTCCAGACTTCTCCTTGGTGGGCCCTGTCTGCAGTCTGGGACTGCATTGCCCACAAACCTCAGACTCTCCAGTCAAGAACTCTCCCTGGACTTTATATATTTCCTTTGTTCTTTCAAGTGCCTGCAGTTAAGGACCATTTATGTTTCATTAAAGAATCTTCATTGCGTGATTCCTGTCTGGCCTCCCCTCTGTGTCGCCGCCTGCTGGGCTCATACCAGAACCGCATACGCCACGTGACAGTGGTCTGTCAAGGCTGTGTAAGAGTAAGGCAAACCCGATATTCCGTCTAGGTAATGGTGTAGACGACTAAAACCTCGTTGGGTCAGGGTTCGAAAAATAGGAGCTGGGGAGGCATTTTGAAAATGAAGGTTGTGTAAAATAGGGGTCCAAAGGGATGTATGCCAGGACAATTGGAGGCGTTTACGGATTCTAACCCAAGCTAATTTCGTTGTGGAGAGCAAAGGGTTATCGCGTAGGGGAGGAGGGATAGTGAGAGAGTGTTGGTGAAGAAATGCTAGTAAAGAGGAGGCAGGGAGCAGCGCCTGTTCCACATGCAAGGCTGTGAAACGTGAAGTATCATTCAGCCAGTCCGAGACGTAACGATATAGTGCTGCTAGGTTATAGTCCAGTAAATTGGGGAAGTTGATACCTCCTCTCGTGATCGGTTGCTGAAGACTAAGGAGTGATATACGTGCCCACTTGTCTTGCCAAATAAAGGACGCATACAGTCTGTTGAATAAACGAAGATCATTGGGTTTCAATAGGAGAGGCAATACTTGTATAGAGTAAAGTAATTTGGGGAATAAGGTCATTTTAATAAGAGACGCCCGCCCCAAATAAGAAAGTGGAAGAGAGCTCCAGGCCTCCAGAAGCAATTTCGTTTGGGCTAAGTGGGGGCCTATATTGAGTTTGTATAAGCGGGAAAGGTCAACCAGTAAAATAGTGCCCAGATATTTTATATACGGAGAGGGTGCCCAGGAGAAGGGAAAACCATGGAGCCAAGAACCCTGTGGTTTGGGGTCCAGAGGCAACGCTACCGTCTTGGTGTAGATGATTTGGAAGCCAGAGGATACATGGAAGGAGTCGAATAACGTCATTAGGGGAGGGATCACGGAGGCGGGATCTGAAAGGAATATCAACAGGTCGTCTGCAAAGGCTACTACTTTTAATATTACATTGGGGGACAAATTAATTCCATATATTGTCTGGGACATCTCTATAATACGTATTAGGGGTTCTAGGGCTAGGTTAAATAATAATGGGGACAGTGGACATCCTTGTCTAGTTCCTCGTTCTAGATTAAAGGGGGTGGAGTTAAGCCCATTCGCCGTAATCCACAGTGGAAGGTGTAAGATAGAGTGCACGGAAAAGTGTTAAGAATGTCTTACCAAAATGATAGAATTTAATAAATCTGAATAAATAATCCCATGAGATTCTATCAAACACCTTATCGGCGTCACAGCTCAGTAAGAGGTTCAAGGATCGTGGTGTGAGAGAAGATGACCATATTGCCGCTATGGCTTTGCGGATATTAATGGTGGAGTGGCGGCCGTTAAGGAATCCTGTTTGTTGAGGACCTATGAGGAGTGCGAGAGGGCTTTGAAGACGGCGGGCCATGATGGAGGACAGGATCTTGAGGTCAGTATTTAGTAATGCAATGGGGCGATAAGAGGTAACCAATGTTGGGTCCTTTCCCGGCTTGGGGAGAACCACCACCCGTGCCTCATTAAAGGTCGGGGGTGGGGCCTCACCCTGCAGAATATTGTTATAGAGCGTTACCAAGTGGAGAATCACCAAGCCAGAAAGGAGTTTGTAATATTCCGCCCCAAAGCCATCTGGGCCCGGAGTCTTTCCATTTTTAAGTGAGGTTATTCTTGTTCTGACTTCGGCGTGTGTGATGGGTGCTGAGAGTGTGTCACGTTCTCCTGGGGAGAGTTTAGGTATTTGAGCTTTATGGAAAAGATTCAGTTGGGCGGCACAGTCGTCAGGGCCTGCTTTATAGAAATCCGCAAAGTAGGAACGGAAGTGATCCACTATGTCATCGGGTTTGGTAAGTACGATTCCGTCTGAGGTCTTGAGTGCTGAAATGAATGGCCTGGTCTGGGTCTGGGAGCGTATAGAAGTCGACCCTGTTTGTTACCAAAACGAAACAAAGCATGTTTACGTCGTTGGCATGAACGGTGTGCATGTTCCGTGGTTAAGGAGTCGTATCTCATCTTGTCATTTTTGTATTTGTGAAGAGTCGTGGAGGTTGGGTTTAAGAGATAAGCTCTGTAACTGCAAAGGAGATCGGAATGGGCAAGTCCGATTTTTTTAAAAAAAAATAATTTTTTTTAAGTTTCCTTATTTTTTATTTAACAGTCCTTTTTATTATCATTCCTTGGATCTCATATGTAAATTTCAGACATTTTCGCTCAGTAGTTTCTTTGCAAACAGCGTTTCACTTTTCAAACATTCAAACATTAAAACTGTTTTTCTAATTTATTCACTGCATTCGGCTGCGGTGTCGGCTTTTTCCGCGGCTTCGCTGCGTGTGATTGGCTCTTGCTCGGGTTTTTCCGTGGTTTTCGGCAGGTTAATCCAGATGTTTTTGCGGGTTTTCGGCGTGCATTCGTCGGGTTTTGCGGTTAGTTTTCGGCGGGTTTGCGGCGACCTTTCCCTGCAATTCGGGGACCCTGTGGTGCTTGCTGAATACATCGCAGGGTCGCCGAAAATGGGATCGCCAAATCGAACCGAATTGAAGAGCACGAAAAGTCACCAAACGTGCAGTGACTTTTCGACTCTCTTTGAATAACCCTGTAAGTGCTTGAATAGCATCTATGACAGTGGGACCAGTGCAAGGGCCCTATTCCCTAGTTTGCGCTAGCGAGCACAAAAGTTAAAATGCTAGTGCGCAGTACTAAATGTTAGTGTTTGTCGACTAGTGAGCAGATTATAAACCTTGTGCAGGTTCGGGTACACCGTTAGCGTTCACTAGGGAATAGTGCCCGAAATATGGCGTTTTTTTTATCCTAAATTAACTGGAAAACAGAATGAAGTTTTGACAACAAATTCTACGGGAGTGCCTTTGCTGCTAAAATGTATGTTTGGATCAGCTCTGGGAAGGGGCTTTGCTAGGCCCCTCAGACAAACATGTGTGTATAGATGTACAGACTTTGATAAACACACATACAAGTGTAGCGCTGTGTTTAAACTCTTACTGTGGCAGTACCTATTTTTGGCCACCGGAGGGAGACAGGCGCGATCAGAGACACTGAACATTGGGACTACATTTCCCGGCGTGCTTTGCAAACAGACAGGAAGTGGGTGGGACACAGACGCTGTACATCCTGAGCCTCGTGGAGAACGCGCCAGAGCACGCCAGGGAGTGCAAGGAAGAGGACGCAGTGCTGCAGAGTGGAACCGTGACTAGGCCGGAGCGCAAGTGTGGCCTATCAAGAATCGAGTGGGGTTATCCTGCCTTGCCAGAAGGAGCCTTACCCACTGACCATCATCACCACCAAGTGTATTCCAGACAAGCTGAGGACCCCGAGTAAGGAGTACCGCGAGTCCAACGGATGGGAGAGCAGGCGGTAGCTGGACAAGTCCGGGCCGGAGCACAGAGAGCCTGAATATCGATCCAACAGCCGGTATCCCAGCGCGGAGAGAAGCGGAGAGACGTCCTGGGTCAGCGGAGCCTCGGTGATCAGCGGATGGGGGAGAGGCCTCCAAGGCCATTTCCACAAAAGTTCAAGCACGCTGTTGTTTATTTCTGAAACCCACAGGGCCCCAACTTGACTAGTCGAAGACATCGCTTAAAAGATTCACTGGCCAGTTGAATAGTACCCGGGTACCATAACACACACATACACTCACAATTCGGGACTTAACCTGTTCGGGACTCACTCCCTAAGATCCGAAAAAGGGGAAAAGATTTGCATCTTATTTTGTATTTTCCGCTGCGCATTTCTCGTAATTACGAACCATTGTATTTTCTTCTGCTCGGTCGCGTTTTTAGAAATACGAAGTCTCGCATTTCTTTTTCCCGCTGCGCGTTTACCGCAATACGAAATACTGTAAATATATCTACGAACACCGTGTCTTATTTTATGCCTTTTACTTCAGTAAACTATATAATTTATAAAATCCACAACGGTGCTGGAGTATATTTATTCCCTAGTGCGGGGAGACTGACCCGTGGTTCATTTTCAGCGGCTCCTCCGGGAGTGAGCGCTACACAAGCACTGCCAAAAACAAGCAGACACTGACACAAAAAATGAAAGAAAGGATTTGTATTACTTAAGTACTGTAATCCCTGTTTAGTACACATCCCCCTTTATTGGTTTGTGCTGCGGAGAGGAAGGAAGGAGATTTAATACACATTTCCTTTTATTTGTATGTACTATGGCCTTCTCTATTATATAAAATACATTTACATATACTGTAGACAATGACACATATTGATGATCACAAGCAGAGACACATACATACAAACACTGCCAATCACACATGCAGGCTGACAGACACACATTCACATATACGGGCACAGACAATCACAAGCAGACACATCTAGTATAGGGTTATTCAAAGAGAGTTGATCTGGCCCCGAAATGTAAACGTACACTGAAATTCAGCGAACGGGGACATTTCGGGGCTATTCGGCTATTTCGAGAGCAGGCAGTTCGCCAAATGTTGTCGAATTGCCTGCACACACTGGCGTCGTAACGTGGGGGCGGGGGGTGCGGCCCGCACCAGGTGACACCCGCCTTTTAGGGTGACACCGTCACCCTAAGGGTGGGTGTCTCACCTTCCGCCGCGTATTCGCTCCCTGCGAGCGTCCGAAGCATGCAGCTTCGGCGCTTGCCTGGAGGAAACACGTCACCAGCCAATCGCGGCTGGTCACGTGGCTCCCCCAGGCGAGCGCCCAAGCTGCGCGCCGCCGGACGCTCAGAGGGAGCGAACACGCGGCGGTGGTGAGCGGGGGCATATCCATGAGGAGCTGGGGCAGTATCCATCTGGTGCTGGGGCATTATCCATGAGGTGCTGGGGCATATCCATTTGCTGGGGCAAATCCATGAGGAGCTGGGGCATATCCATGAGCTGCTGGGGCAGTATCCATCTGCTGGGGCAGTATCCATGAGGTGCTGGGGCAAATCCATGAGGTGCTGGGGCAAATCCATGAGGTTCTGGGGCAAAATCCATGAGCTGCTGGGGCAAATCCATGAGCTGCTGGGGCATATCCATGAGGTGCTGGGGCATATCCATGAGCTGGGGCATATCCATGAGCTGCTGGGGCAAATCCATGAGGTGCTGGGGCAGTATCCATGAGGTGCTGGGGCAGTATCCATGAGGTGCTGGGGCAGTATCCATGAGGTGCTGGGGCATATCCATGAGGTGCTGGGGCAAAATCCATGAGCTGCTGGGGCAAATCCATGAGCTGCTGGGGCATATCCATGAGGTGCTGGGGCATATCCATGAGCTGGGGCATATCCATGAGCTGCTGGGGCAAATCCATGAGGTGCTGGGGCAGTATCCATGAGGTGCTGGGGCAGTATCCATGAGGTGCTGGGGCAAATCCATGAGGTGCTGGGGCAAATCCATGAGCTGGGGCAATATCCATGAGCTGGGGCAGTATATCCATGAGCTGGGGCAGTATATCCATGAGCTGGGGGCAATATCCATGAGCTGGGGCAATATCCATGTGCTGGGGCAGTATATCCATGAGCTGGGGCAGTATATCCATGAGCTGGGGCAGTATCCATGAGCTGGGGCAGTATCCATGAGCTGGGGCAATATCCATGAGCTGGGGCAATATCCATGAGCTGGGGCAGTATATCCATGAGCTGGGGCAGTATATCCATGAGCTGGGGCAGTATCCATGAGCTGGGGCAGTATTTCCATGAGCTGGGGCATATCCATGAGCTGGGGCAATATCCATGAGCTGGGGCAATATCCATGAGCTGGGGCAGTATATCCATGAGCTGGGGCAGTATCCATGAGCTGGGGCAGTATATCCATGAGCTGGGGCAGTATATCCATGAGCTGGGGCAGTATCCATGAGCTGGGGCAGTATTTCCATGAGCTGGGGCAATATCCATGAGCTGGGGCAATATCCATGAGCTGGGGCAGTATATCCATGAGCTGGGGCAGTATCCATGAGCTGGGGCAGTATATCCATGAGCTGCTGGGGCAGTATATCCATGCGCTGGGGCAGTATATCTATGTGCTGGGGCAGTATATCCATTTGCTGGGGCAGTATCCATGAGCTGGGGCAGTATCCATGAGCTGGGGCATATCCATGTGTTGGGGTATATCCATGAGCTGGGGCATATCCATGAGCTGGGGCAAAATCCATGAGAGGAGCTGGGGCAAAATCCATGAGAGCGGCTGGGGCATTCTCAATTAGAGCAGCTGGGGCAGTATATCCTTGAGCTGGGGCAGTATATCCATGAGCTGGGGCAGTATATCCATGAGCTGGGGCAAAATCCATGAGAGGAGCTGGGGCAAAATCCATGAGAGCAGCTGGGGCAAAATCCATGAGAGCAGCTGGGGCATTATCAATGAGAGGAGCTGGGGCAGTATATGCATGAGAGGAGCTGGGGCAGTATATGCATGAGAGCAGCTGGGGCAGTATATCCATGAGAGGAGCTGGGGCAGTATATTCATGAGAGGAGCTGGGGCAGTATATCCATGAGAGGAGCTGGGGCATATCCATGTGTGCTGGGGGCAGTATCCATGAGAGCTGGGGCAATATCCATGTGTGAGCTGGTCTGGGGCAATATATCCATGTGTGAGCTGAGGCGCAATATATCCATATGTGAGCTGAGGCGCAATATATCCATATGTGAGCTGGGGCAATATATATCCATGGGTGAGCTGCTGGGGGCAATATATAACTGTGAACTGGGGCAATATATCCATATATGAGCTGGGGGCAATATATATCCATGGGTGAGCTGCTGGGGGCAATATATATCCAGAGCTGCTGGGGGCAATATATATCCAGAGCTGCTGGGGGCAATATATCCAGAGCTGCTGTTGGCAATATATATCCATGTGTGCTTTCACTGCCTTCGAACAGGCAACGTACTTGCTGGCAGCTGGCAAAAAGTTGTGTGAGCATATGAGAGAGCTCCACAGCAATAAGCCTCACAGTAATGTGCGCTGTGTGTATGAGCATTCAGTGTTATATGGGAGTACTGATTTAGGAGTAAGAGTAGTTAAAAAAAAAATCTGTAAAACTCGGGGGGATGACACCATAAGTTACCGCACCGGGTGACACCAACCCTAGTGATGCCACTGCCTGCACATACTGTGCCTGTTTGAAGGCAGTGAAATCCCCATAGAGAAGGACTGCTTCGGCTATTCAGAGAACACCGAACAGCAGTGAAAAGCTGCCGAAATTCCCTGCTGTTCGGTGGTCTCATTCGACAGATTTATTCAGGCGATTCCCATATTCTTCAATGTTAAAAATGTTCCCGTTTTAATCCAATATCTAACAAACCGTTTATTAATATATTCTACAGTAAAAAGTCTCTTTATTTATAGATTTTTTAAGATCTTTTAGGCATTTTTTGGCAAACTTTTTTTCCGCTTAATTTTTTAAAACGTTTATTCTTTTTTCTGTAACAGCCCTTTTAATTATCATTCATAGCATCTTATATGTAAATTTCAGACTTTTTCGTTCAGTAGTTATTTTTGCAAGCAGCGTTTCAAATTTCAAACTTTCAAACTTTTTTTTTTTCACCTCGTTCGTCTGCGTGTCGGCTTTTTCTGGCGGCTGGTCTGCGGTGTGATCGGCAGCTAGTCGGGATTCTCCGGCATGTTCGGCGTCATTAATCCAACTGCTTTCTGCGGGTTTCAGTGAGTGTTCGGCGGGTTTGCGGCGAGTGTTCCCTGCACTATGGGAGCCCTGCGGTGCTTGCTGAATATACCGCAGGGTCGGCGAAATAGGATCGCCGAATGGCCCTGAACTGCAGGGAACGAAAAGTCACCGAACATACAGTGACTTTTCGATTCTCATTGAATAACCCTGATACTCTCATGCAGGAACTTGATTATCCTCAGCCCACTTATCTTCCTTACTCCTGCTGCGCTCCTGCAGTAGGTGATGAGAGTGGATAACAATAGGGCATCATGTGGAGACCCGATACTTCTAATCCACCTCTGGGGTTTAAGGAAGCATATTCACGTCCTTTTTTTGTGGCGGTGCCACAACTCTGACCAGTCCAGTGCTGTAGGTGAATGTCTTGTTCATCTTCTAGTAGTGTGAGCACTGTTCCCCCCCCCCCCCCGGAGGATCAGGGCTAAATCTGCCCAGGTATGGGCCTGCAGCTGCTTTAGCCCATTCCTAACGGTGGCATGGTTCTTTCCATGACCCACAATCCTGTAATGCTAGTGACCCAGGGGCAGTTGCCCCACTACTCTCCTTGCTAGCTATCCACTGGATATCAGCCTGGATTATCATAGAGTATCTAACAAAAGTGAATACAACTCTCACATTTTTGTAAATATTTTATATCTTTTCATGTGACAACACTGAAGAAATGATACTTTGCTATAATATACAAGCTGAACACTCACTACTTTATAACAGTGTAAATTTACTGTCCCCTCAATATAACTCAACACACAGCCATTAATGTCTAAACCGCTGGCAACAAAAGTGAGTACACCCCTAAGTGAAAATATCCAAATTGGGTCCAAAGTGTCAATATTTTGTGCGGCCACCATTATTTTCAGCACTGCCTTAACCCTCTTGGGCATTGTCACGGTGGCCCATGTCCAGGGAAGTGTTGCGCCTTCAGCCCATGTCCAGGGAAGTGTTGCACCTTCGACCCATGTCCAGGGAAATGTTGTGCCTTCAACCCATGTCCAGGGAAATGTTGTGCCTTCAACCCATGTCCAGGGAAATGTTGTGCCTTCAACCCATGTCTGGGGAAATGTTGTGCCTTCGACCCATGTCCAGGGAAGTGTTGCACCTTCGACCCATGTCCAGGGAAATGTTGTGCCTTCAACCCATGTCCAGGGAAATGTTGCGCCTTCGACCCATGTCCAGGGAAGTGTTTCGCCTTCGACCCATGTCCAGCGAAATGTTGTGCCTTCAACCCATGTCCGGGGAAATGTTGCGGCCGTCACAGCAGCTGATATCCAGAAAGCCTTATTCCAGGGTACTGTGTACTACAGGACAGAGAATGGTGCTGCCCACGAATCAGACGCAGCATGCAGGAAGGACAACCAATCGCAGCACATGACCAGCGATCCTATAGCAGAGCAGGGCATCTCCTCTGAGCACAAATAGGAAGTGCTGTGGCTCCATTTAAAGGGCTTTCTTTCTCTTAGCAAGTTGCCCTAGCGTGGTTCCAGTTACGCCTAGTTGTTATTTCTGAATTCCTATCTGACTGATTTCCTGGTTAATACGATCCCGGCTTGTCTCGACTTCCCTGTATTCTGGCGCCCCAAATTTTGGCTTAGTATAAACGGACCTCTATTTCCTTAACCCCTGCCTATGTGTGTTTTTGTTGTTTGCTCTGCTTAACCCGGCCATTATTAAGGACCGTCTAGCTAGAGCACTGTGGGTTACTTTATTCTGCAGGTTGTTTTACTTTGCACTCCGCCACTTTCTTTGTGTTCGTCATTCTCAGTATTACTGACCATAACCCGGCCATTACTAAGGACCGGTTGGTCAGGGTCTGTTGGCTTACAGTCTGCAAGCGGGGTTACCCGATCCTGACAGGCATGGAGTTCAACAGAGCTTCACAGGTTGGCACTGGAGTCCTCTTCCACTCCTTCATGACGATATCACAGAGCTGGTGGATGTTAGAGACCTTGCGCGCCGCCACCTTCCTTTTGAGGATGCCCCGCAGATGCTCAATAGGGTTTAGGTCTGGAGATATGCTTGGCCAGTCCATCACCTTTACCCTCAGCTTCTTTAGCAAGGCAGTGGTTGTCTTGGATGTGTGTTTGGGGTCGTTATCATGTTGGAATACTGCCCTGCGGCACAGTCTCCAAAGAGAGGGGATCATGTTGGCATTCATGTTTCCCTCAATGAACTGGAGCTCTACAGTGCCGGCAGCACTCATGCAGCCCCAGACCATGACACACTTGTCTTTGTACTCCTCACCTGGTTGCCGCCACACACGCTTGACACCATCTGAACCAAATACGTTTATCTTGGTCTCATCAGACCACAGGACATGGTTCCAGTAATCCATGTCCTTAGTCTGTTTGTCTTCAGCAAACTGTTTACAGTTTTTCTTGTGCATCATCTTTAGAAGAGGCTTCCTTCTGGGACGACAGACATGCAGACCAATTTGATGCAGTGTGTGGCGTATGGTCTGAGCACTGACAGGCTGACCCTCCACCCTTTCAACCTCTGTAGCAATGCTGGCAGCACTCATACATCTATTTCCCAAAGACAACCTCTGGATATGATGCTGAGCATGCGCACTCAACTTCTTTGGTCGAGCATGGCAAGGCCTGTTCCGAGTAGAACCTGTCCTGTTAAACTGCTGTATGGTCTTGGCCACCGTGCTACAGCTCAGTTTCAGAGTCTAGGCAATCTTCTTATAGGCTAGGCCATCTTCATGTAGAGCAACAGTTCTTTTCAGATCCTCAGAGAGTTCTTTGCCATGAGGTGCCATATTGAACTTCCAGTGACCAGTATGAGAGTGAGAGCGATAACCCCAAATTTAACACACCTGCTCCCCATTCACACTTGAGACCTTGTAACACTAACGAGTCACATGACACCAGGGAGGAAAAAAGGCTAATTGGGCCCAATTTGGACATTTTCACTTAGGGGTGTACTCACGTTTGTTGCAGTGGTTTAGACATTAATGGCTGTGTGTTGAGTTATTTTGAGGGGACAGTAAATTTACACTGTTATACAAGCTGTGCACTCACTACTTTACATTGTAGCAAAGTGTAATTTCTTCAGTGTTGTCACATGAATAGATATAATAAAATATTTACAAAAATGTGAGCGGGTGTACTCACTTCTGTGAGATACTGTATATGCAAAAATATACTGCAATCTCAAAGCGCAACTCAAAACCCTATATATAACAAGTATCTAAAAGTAAAGCTATGTACAAGAGCATATGATTAAAATTGCTCTTACATCCATGATGAACAGTGACTAAAATCTGTACAGAACATACATACTGTATGCATAAAAGCGTTTATACACACACACGTGTTAATAAGTGGCTAAAACTTTGCAAAACCCTCAGACATTTACAAATAAAAGCGTGTGATAAAAAGTGATATAAAGAACAGCAATAAATGTATGACTATAGTGACAGATAAAATGCATAAGAATGCTCCACGGCCTCAACGCAACCCTGTATAGGCAATCTCATGCAGGTTTGCGCTTTGCTCTGTGGAGTCTTAAGGACTCTGGGGTCCGATGCCAGTGGCAGCGCACAGATCTTGGTATCTGTGAGCGACTCCATGATATTACAGGTCAAGCCGCTAATATAGTTGCTTGGTCCTAATAGAGTTGGTAGAGAGAGCCAAGGGCTATTGGCTTGCGCCAATATTTACCCGTAGGAGCTCAGCTCCCTTTTTTAAGTCCAGTTTATAGATATATGTGACTAATTAAACAAATTAACTGCGGCTAAACGCTGGAAAGCAAGGTTCAATTTGTCTTCTATCTGTGGGTCACGGTAATTAAACAACTAAATACTAGATGAAAAGATAATCAATGTGACTCTGCAAGACCCATTTACTAAAGTGGAGGCCTGATGTTTCACAGGATTAAATGTGGGTAGTTCAGTGAACTGGAAATTGTCAAAAACTGACCAGTGGCTTATTAATTTTAATTCAAATTAGCCAAAATGGAAGCATTTTCCATAACTATTTTATAGCTATTATTCTAGCAGTTGTATGTTTATCTTAAATTTAATGATCTGGCCTTAACCATTCCAGAATAAGAGAATAATATCGATTTTTATTTTTACAGCAGAACAAGTAAATGACACCTTATACTTTACAATATACATTGGTAAGCACCTTCCTTGGTAAAATCAATGGCCTATTACAGAATCTAGCAAATGGGTCTACTGACTGGCGCATCTGACTGCAGTTTGTTGTAGAATGGTGCCCTCTACCCTCAAGGAATAGCAATACATTTAAAATAAAAGTATCGTGTGTATAAATATAGGCAAAAATTTGGTTCATAATGTTTTATTAAAATTGATTTGTTGCTGGGAGTCGAGCCTGTGTGCATACACAAAGGGTTGAACGGCAAAACAAATAAATTATTTAAATAAATCCTCCTCTTTTGACGTCAGATTAGGAGTCAATTGAGAGAGAGAGGGTGTATTGCCCTGAAGCACCTGGTTTCCAAACTCCATACCATACCTCCCAGCATTTGAAATACCAAAAGAAGGACACTTTTTTATTCCTGCTGAAACCAGGTCCCAGTGAATACAACCATGACCCTTTCAAGTGATGCCAAAGTCCGGCTGCCCAGATCTTGATGACCTACAATTCCCAGAAATCTTTGAATGCAATAGATGACAAGAGAATAATGGAAGTTGTAGTTTAGTGACTTCTGGGAGTGCCCGAGTTTGACATCCCTGCTTTATGCTGTCACATTTGCAGCACCATTTCAATGATAACTGCACAGTACAGATACAGAGACAGATATTGACAAAAAAGAGACTAAGGCTGGCCATCCACTGGCACCGTATTTGTGCGATGGTGCGATCATCCGATATCATCTGGAGTCATCCAAACGATCCTACAACATGCAGGTGAATCAGCCCACTTCCACTGCATCCGACCACTGTCGGACAATATCAGACGATTTATTTTGCATCTACAACAGACTAGCGGTCTTACCCATTTCAATGGGAGTTATCCGATGATGCCGGGATGATCTGGTACAAGTTTACATGAAAAAGGAATTTTACAGCTAAACTGCTGTGCCGTGGCAGGAAAACATGAAAAAGATGAATTGTATAGTTAAAATCCAGGACATACTTGAAAACAAGAGAAATCTCAATGTATCCTTCCAGGTAAAATCCTTTCTCAAAAAAAACCAAAAAACTGCCGTGCCGTGGTGACTCCCATAGGAGTCAATGTAAAAAATATTTTTGTTTTTATTCAACTGTTTATTTTTTTCAATCCACAGCAAAAATCCATTTTATATATTGATATTTTTTTATTTTTTTTTAGAATTTCTTAGGTCGTTTTCTGGATTTTTTAGGCAAAATTTTGGGTGCTGTTTCTATTTTTAAAAAGACAAGGCTTTTTTTCTCTTGCGCTTTTTTTTTCTTGCGAACCAGCTGTATTCAGCATTGCTGTCCCTGGTGTTGATACCTATTTCAGCACCAGGGTCAGGGGTTAAATCCCTCCTGCAGCCTGGCGAGTTTTTTTTTTCCCCTACTTTGGCTGCGGTAGACGGGGGCTGTCCTTGGTCCTGAAACTCCAGCGCCGAAGCAGGGCCCCCCCTCCCCCCGCAGTAGGGTTTTTTGTTTTCCGCAGGATTAGAGGTGAGTATCTGATTTATTGGGGGGTGTTTTTAGCTAGTGCTAATTTATTCTGCAAAAGAGGAATCAGTTAGCACCAGCTTTGGGTGCCGCAAAATAAATAAATCGGTTAACCCCTCGGTGCGGTAATATTATAGTGTGTGCAAAGTACAGTAAGCTAGCACAATCACCGATGCGCTAATGGATGTTTCACCGGTTTACCGTCAGGAAGGTAATATGGGTGGCATGTGTTAAAGTCACTGACATTAACGCTTACTCCCCTGAACGCTACCGTTAGCGTTCACTAGTGCAGTGGTTCTTAAACCTGTCCTCGGGACCCCCAACCAGGCCAGATTTTGTAGATCACGTTGTGGAAATGCAGACTAAATCCTGCAATCACTGAGCAGCAAATCATATCACCTGTGCTGTGCTTCAGATATCTGGCAAACCTGTCCTGGTCGGCGGGTCCCGAGCTTTAAGAAACATTGCATTAGTGCATAGGGCTCAGAGTGAGTCAAAACTCGATTCCAAAGTCTAAATAGTACATTTAGCTAAATCTTACTGTTATTGATTTTTCGTTATCATTAGGCTAGGGTCAAACGAAAGCATTTTTACACGCGAACGTAAAAAAGTGAGTCCGAACGCATTGATGTATTTTTTCACGGAATATGCAAAAATGGTCATACGATGCGCATTTTCGTGCGTGATGTTTTACGAATCCAAACCAGGAAACTTTTTGCGTCTGGACGTTATGTTGGCCGGACACGAGCAGGGTCTGACGTCTCCAAATCACACACACACACCGCTAGCGGGCGCAGCGCACTCTGTACGTCCGTACTAGAGGTTCTGCGTTCTCGAAAAAATGCGTTCATTTTCCACTTGCGTTGCGCGGCCGGACTTTCGTGCGACCGTACTTCGTATATTGGCTGTCATTGCCCGTCATTTGCTGCTAGTGCGGCCGTGATTAAGTGCGCCAGAACGCACGTTAAAAATGCGCTGGTCTGACCCCAGCCTTAATGTGAACTAACAGCAAGAATCTATAAAATTATGATTAATGTCTTCTAGATATATAGTCATTAAAGTGATATTCGAGTGCCACATTCACATACCCTTTTCAACAAAGCACGTCATTTTAACGCAAATGGCCCAACAAAGCCTGTGTTTTAACCTCCATAAAATAGGTAAAAGGTACCCTCTAGAGACAGAAACACTGCTTAAGCTTAATAAAGTGGCGATGGCGACAGGAGCCTGTCTACCCTTCCCATCGACTGTTGTAACTTCTCTTCATAATGAAGGTATTGCCACTGCCTTGAAGGTTGACATTCGGAGGTCTCTGTACTGTCTTCCTGAACTCTAGGAGCATGAGGAGGAGCAGTTGCTTGGATGAGCATTTAACCCACCATTCGTAATGCTTCTCAAAGCCAATCATTGAAAGGCGCTTGTCTACGCAAGCATTAGTTTTCCAATCACATCCGTGGCAGTACTTCAATGTATATATCCCACTGACTCGCTCTAGTTGGTCATGTGGTTTAGAATGGAAAGAAAATTATAGAATGCATGGATACATTTCCCTTTTACAATCCCCTTTTGGGGAAATGGGATAGTTCACAACATTCAAGTGTGACACTAGGCGTAGGTCCTTTGATAGCATTATGTCACCTGGCCACACAAACACAGAATTTTCACTCAGTCAAACTGGCTGTGTACACATTGCATTCATTTCAAAGTGAATGCACAAGTAAAACAAATTTTAGTCTGTCATCCTGCTTTTCTGGGGTAATATACCATACTTTGTCTCCACGTACCAAAGCAGGTGGGGTTTAATTTCGGGTTTTGATAAGACACACATTGAATTAAGATCTTGATGTCAGTAACTAATTCTTTAATCGCATTAACAATTCATAAAAAATGTTTTTCCTTGAAGGATTTCTACATTCATGGAAGTAGTTGGACAATCTTTGCTTTCACCCAAGAAAAGAGATGCCATCTGAGATCATATCAGAAGTCTTACTGGGTTATTCAAAGAGAATCGAAAAGCCACCGCACGTTCGGTGACTTTTCGTTCTCTTCAATTCGGTTCGATTTGGCGATCCCATTTCGGCCACTCTGCGGTGTATTCAGCAAGCACCACAGGGTCCCCGAATTGCAGGGAAAGGTCGCCGAAAACTCACTGCAAATCGAGGGCGAGCGCACGCCGAAACCCGCAAAAACATCTGGATTAACCCGCTGAAGACGCCGGAAAAACCCAAGCAGGAGCCAATCACACACAGTGCAGCCGCCGGAAAAAGCTGACACCGCAGACGAATGCAGTGAATAAATTAGTAATACAGTTTGCTTGAATGTTTGAAAAGTGAAACGCTATTTGCGAAGAAACTACTGAGCGAAAATGTCTGAAATTTACAAATGAGGTCCAATGAATGATAATAAAAAGGGCTGTTACAGAAAAAATATGTAAAGTTAAAAAAATCCCAAAAAATGCTTAAAATATCCTAAAAAATCTATAAATAAAAAGACTCTTTACTGCAGAATATTATAATGAACAGTTTATTAGATATTGAAATATAACGGGAATATTTTTAACATTGAAGCCTATGGGATTCGTCTGAAAAAACCTGCCGTATTAAACCACCGAATGACAAGGCATTTAGGGAACCTTTCACTTCTGGTTTTTGTTCTCTGAATAGATGAAGCATTGCTTCTCTATGGGGATTTCACTGCCTTCGAACAGTCACTGAACAGGCACTTGTATGTGCAGGCAATTCGCCAGGATTTGGCGAATTGCCTGCTCTCTGGATAGCCGAATGGCCAAGAAAGGTAACCGAGCTTCCCTTTCGGCAGCCTTTCGGATCTCTTTGAATAACCCTGATAATATTTTTTATGGTTGCCACAACAACTATCACTCTTATATCTCAGTCCATCTCCTAATCCAGATTCTGGGTGGGACAAAACCGTGAACTCGAAAAAACTGAATCAACCCTTTGGGAGGTCTCCCTTGAGGGTGGGAGAGGGAGAATGGAGATCAGAGCAGTGTAGAGTGTGGCTTTAAGGGTGGCATTACATTGAACATACAGCATACGCAATCTGTAGCAGCGTTCCATATGGAGGCAAGTTATTACAAACCATTCCAAAGAATGGTACAATGTATTATATAGAGTCATGGAATGAGCTTCATATACCGCTGGGACTCTGGAAGTTAGATTGATCACTGCAGAGCATTTCCTCAGTCATTTCCCCTAAGCCTGGATGTCTGTCCCTGAAGCAGTCATTTTTTTCCCTGATAATATAATATTCTTGCTGCAAATGCCTTCTTTCCCATGAGACAAATTTTCAACTCTAATTTCTCTGTTAATAGTTTGCAGTCCTAGCTCTTGCTCAAGCAGAAGAGATAATTTCCATTTGAAATGCTCTCTTTTTAGTCTTACGTATGTTACACATTAAATAGATAATATTGAATTAACAAGGCAGTAGTAAGTTTGGTTTTTACAGGGGTTTCCCAAAATGCTGTGTGTTTTCTCCATGGGAATGTGTTGTGTTCCAAATGCATATTTAAGTTTTTTAAGATTTAAAAATAAATGGATTTTGTTGCTTAACTTTTACTAGTAAGTACATTTGTAAAAAAAAAACAAAACACAGATTTTCACTAGCGCTTCTTTAGAAAATGGTTGGTAAAGACTGACATAATAAAAGAAGATATTTGATATTGTTTTGCATTGTTTTTTTCTGATGATCAGAAAGATCTACACATTTCTACTGATTGACATTTCCCAGTACATCACTATATGTTTGAATCTATGCCTCAAAGTAAAGCTTCAGCATGTATTGTTCATACTTGGTAATACGAGTCTATCAACACTTGTTTTTTTACGTTTTATCTGCACAATGGACAGCCTCTGAGGGGTTTGAATGTAGAAGTGTATGTGTGTGGGAGTCAGAGTGTGACAAAACAGGCGTATTGTGCGGGACAGGGAGTGTGACGTAGGTCACTTTGGACTTGAGATGCATGGGTATGGAGGCATATTTGTAGGGTGCAGGCCTCATAATTGATATCAGTTCATTGCCCTTTCCTTTGCAGAATGTTTGTGTAAATCTGTGGTTATGCAAGAATGCTATCGTCTATGTGTTATCTGTTGAAAGGATTAATATCTCCGTTTACCCTGTCTCAAGAATGTGCTTATCCGTTCATATTTGAATAGGTTGTAAATCTGCTGTCTGTAATCTGTTATCATCCCGCTTCCCATTGTCTTGACTCGTTTAGAAATGTTACATAATATTTAATTTCACTGTCCGTATGTAATGTAATTAAGATCCACATTCCAAGATGTAAATGTTTGTCCAATTATCTGTTTCAGTCTGATAAGGTTCCCAGCGGTTTCTATGGGGGGGGGGGGTTGTATATGTAAATGACCCATGTGTGACCATATAAATATGTGTGTGTCCCTGATTAAAAGCATTTCTATTCTGACCCTACATACAGTCACGACTCATGGTTTGTGTAGCAGCTATATTCTGTTCGCTGTTCCAGCTGATATAGCCATTAGATGTTTTGAGGTTTTTACACATGTCAAATTAAAGCATGTCACAATAAAAATGTATATGTTTGTTTTTTTAAGATCCAGAAATCATGTTTCTGAATTGCATTGACATACAGTATGTACAATAATATACTTCTTAAAATACAGATTGTGTGCTTTGTGTACAAATCGATTCTATATTACAACCAACTACAGTTAAATGTTCATTGTTTGATTACACAATCCTGTGTTTTCTTTTTAGGGGATATCAACATCAGGATGGTAGATAGGAATGGACAACTGGAAGTGGAGGTGATACAGGCCAGAAGATTGACCTCAAAACCTGGCTCCAAAGCAATACCAGGTACACAAAAGTCAAAGAGTGCTAAAGGTTTCCAATGTCCCCCTGAGCTGGCATGTTGAATGTTTTTATTTTCATTTCACAAGGTGGTTCCCAAACCTGGTCCTCAGGTTCCCCTAACAGGTCAGGCTTGCTTGCCAGATATCCGAAGCACAGCACAGGTGATATGATTTGCTTCTCAGTGATTGTAAGATTCAGTCTGCATTTCAACAAAGGTAATCCATAAAACCTGGTCTGTTAGAGCTACTTGACGTCTAGGTTTGGGAACCACTATTATAGACAATGTGCTGTAAATATCTGTTACGGATACGTAGTAAAATATATCTTGTCAAGGTAATAGTGCTGCTTCCAAACTTGTTTTCCTAGTCATCTCTAATTATTCATCATTACCACCATTTTTGATACAAACACTAGAACTAGTTCTCCGTCACCCTAGCTTGTAGACTCCTCTGAGCCTGGCTCCCTAAACCCATGTCTCTGGTTCCTAAATTTGTAATTTTGTTAGCCTAACTCCACATTCTTTATTGTAAAATTCGGCAGAAACTGAGAGAACTGTATAAATAATAATAATTAAATTCCAGTCTTTTGTATCCAGTTAGAACCCTGATGCTTACTGGTGTAAACAATACATGTTTAGGATTATATAAGATTTAGGGCTCTATTACATTCTTCACGCAAAAATGCACGGTAAACGCGTGAATTTAAATATAGTTAAACGTTAATGCGCATAAATTAACGCTGGTATTACAATCCTCGCGCATTATTTCATCCATCACAAAATAACGCGTGTAAAAAAGACGTGCAAAAACACGCGCGCATTAATGTTGCGCGCAGAAATAGGTGTGCGGACTATTGTTTCACGCGATTCAGCCAATCAGAATTAAGAACCACAATTGTCTCCCGTTAGGTTTTTGCACCTGCCAAAGTCAATCTGCGTATATATGCTGCATCATTAAAAAAACACACACAACTTCTCAATTTTATTGTTTGGGTATGCGTAGAATGTGTAACTATACGTTGCTGTATTTTTTTTTGGGCTGGTGTCTTTGGGTTCGGCCAGGACGTTCAGATTTGCCGTTACCATCAGCATTTAAAAGACATTAAAATTATGCTCGCAAAAGCTGTGCATTAAATTTTGCTCATAGATTGTAATACCATCCGCGTACCAGCGCACAAACGGATTTGCGCTCACAATGTTAAGTATAGGACGCGCGCAGTACATTACGCTCGTGCAGTGTTCGCGCAGGTTCACCCGTGGTAGACATTAACGCGCATTTTTTTTGCGCGGCTGTAATACGACGTTCTGCGCAATGGGTTTTGCCCCTTGCGTTAATGCATTTTTGCGCATGCGTTTACGTTTGAGCGAAGCATGTAATAGAGCCCTTACACTTTAAAAATGAAAAGCGGTCAGAAGTTTAAAAAATATAATTCTCAAGGTGGCTCTTATTGATGTGTGCCCACTCCATCAAAGGGTTCATCAGAATGAGAACAAAATCACTCCGACAAGAATAACACACACAATACTATAAAATTCATCACACATTTTTTTAAGACAACTGGATAACAACAAACCCCATTGCTATGGAAACAGTGTTTTACAAAGAAACAAAATAAACTCATATTACCTCATGGTCCTCTTGTTATTTTGGAAGCCCTGCAGCTGATCTGGCATCATCCCATTTTTTATTCCATGGCCTCCGATTAGCCTATGCCAAGCTTTAGATCTTGTACACATAAAATTGCACACATGCATGAAACTATGCCTGGCTGTCAGGCTCATTAATTACAAACTAAACTATGTTGAGCTATTTCATGTGAATACAATGTCTTCATTACTTCATATGCCTGCATGGCCATAAAAAATCACCACCTGGATTTAACTATGCAAATAGGTAAAAGCTGTCCATTGGATAATGACTGCAGTGATTAATATATGTCAGCTGGCAAAAAAATTAGGTCAGCTGACTGCCTGAATATACTGAGCTGAGGCGCGTTCAATACCTCAGCCGCTGCAAGTGCTAAGTTAGCAACTTGCCATTGAACGCTGTTCTGCCGCTCAGCGCTCAGCACTGCTAACTTAGCTCTTGCAGCGACCCAAGGAGATGCTGCGAGTAGCTGAGTGTGACGTAGTAAAGATGGCCGCCGCCATGAAGCAAGTAACAATCCAGTACGGCAATGTTAATTTTGAAGTTTTTGTTCACCAAAGCACAAAATATTTAGTTATTATTTACCCCTGCAATAGACATATATTACAGTTCATTTATATTTTGTTTCAGAAGTAAACATAACATTTATTCAATAAAAACTATCATTTGTGGTGTGTGCATACAAAACGGAATTGTGCTGACTGCTTTTCTTTATCATATACTGTATACCTCAACTGTTGTCCGAGTCATACGAAAAACAATCTGAATCTTTCATTAAGAAATCGTCGGCCATTTTACTTCGAAATTCGCATCCAAAGCGTTCAATGACGCTGCTGCAGCAAACTGAATTGCTGCACTGCAGCAATTCAGCAGCTGTTGAGGTATTGAACGGGGCTCAGGTTTTTCCGTTAATGGATTTTTTCTTCCCTGATGGCACGGGCATATTCCAAGATGACAATGCAGGTTCAAACTATGCAAGAGCGGTTCAGGGAGCATGAGATATCATTTTCACACATGGATTGGCCACCACAGAGTCCAGACCTTAACCCCATTGAGAATCTTTGGGATAATGTGCTGGAGAAAACGTTATGCAGTGCTGCGACTCTCCCATCATCAATACAAGATCTTGGTGTCAAATGAATGTGACTGGACACAATTAAATGTTGTGACATTGCATAAGCTTTTTGAAATAATGCCACAGTGATGCCTGCTGTAATCAAAGCAAAAGGCGATCCAACCAAATATTAGAGTGTGTGACTTTTTTGGCCAGGCAAATATATTCCTTTTCTGGCACATGTCAGCATTGATGTGACCATTTATTACTGTCTGCATCATGTCACCTTACTTAACAATATTTGGCATGTCTCAACTGTGGCAGATTAGATCTGTATTTCTATCTATATAAGGGTCTGCCTGTATATATGTGTCTATCTGCCTGGTTATACATATCGCCTCCATATAGAGTTATATTCATATTTGTGTCTGGCCATTTGGTAAGTGTATCCCTGTGTTCACAGCTGAAATGTAATTAACATGGTTAGCTTTCTCCCCTGGGGGGAGGATATAACACGTAGCTGTAAAAATGGAATTTCTTTTGTACACTGACATAGTAGATCACACCTTGGAAGCCAGCCCGGCACCAAGATGCAAACCAAGATTTGGACACAACCTTCAAAGACAGGAAGCACATCCTTGATCTCTAAGGGGGGTCTGGAGGGAAGAGGGACGCCTTTGGGCAATTAAAGATTAATTGACATGCGCTGTAAAAAAGGGCACTCTGGGAAATGTAGTCCAGGACACTGGGCCATTTGGGGGTGGGCTGGAAAGATCAGGAAGTGTATAAATTCTGAAACCTGGCCATGTGCTGGGGCTGATCACTTGGGGTACCTTCTCAGGCTAGGGTCAGAGTGGGGCAGTCGGAACGCGCGTGCAGGCGCACTAAATCACGGCGGCAGTAGCAGCACATAACGGCCAATGACGGCCAATATACGCAGTACGTGCGTACAAAAGTGCGCCGACACCACGCAACCGGCAAATGAACGCATTTTTCTCAGAACGTGAAACCGCTGCTACAGACGTACAGAGTGCGCTGCGGCCGCATGGCAGCGTGTGTGCGTGATTAGGAGACGTCAGACGCTGCTAGTGTGCGGCCTACATAACGTTCAAACAGCCGGATTTCCCTAGAATTGCGTTGGTGAGTACCTGCGACTGTGCGACTGTGGTCGTCTGACCACTTAAGCGTATTCCGTGAAAAAATGCGTGCGCACGCATCGACGTACATTTTGACGGTGGCCGCAGAAAATGCGCTCATCTGTCCCTAGCCTAAAGAGGACTGATCGGTCCATGTTCCTATCTCCAGGCTCCAGGAGGCACCGATGCTAGCTACTGATTAGTCCGTCGTAAGTAAGGCTCTGTGATTAACCCCTTTTCTTTTTATTTGCTGTGTAGTGTGTAATTAATTGATTTATTCTAGTTATAATTTTTTATGTAACAAAGCACTGTGATTTTTCTATCATAAATAAACAGAAAAGTATTTAAGTTTTGACTCTGGCTGATGAAATCCACGCTAACTAAGAGATTGGGAGTATTGCTATTTGCTTTAAGCTCGGTTATATATAAGAAATTGCGAGTTGCGGTCGTCAGGAAACGGCAGGGAATTTGGGATCTGTAGTCACTGTCTGAGTCTAGGATATTGCGGCTGCTAAGCCCTGCGTCTCCTGTTGCGACGCGCGTAGTGTCCATGAGGACTGGTGGCAGCGTTACTAATAGAATAAGATAGTGAGCTCCGGGATTGTGAGAGACGTAGTTAGTACACGCTTCAGGAGAAGACTTGTACTGCGTTGCAATCCTGGGATCAGTATATCGCGCTCTACGTGCCTGTTGTGAGAGGAAAGTGTGGCCAGGACGATAAGATAAGTGTGCGTAATTATCTGGGTCTAGGATAGATAGATAGTGAGCGGCTTAATCCGGCGTCTTTGCGCAACTACCTAAATTTTACAGGGTTTTTTGTGCTTCCGTTGTCTATTTTTTAAATTTCTCTAAACCTATTTCTTGTCGTCCTTTGTTTTTGTCTCTGTTTCATAGCTCCATACATTAAAGTATATCTGATAGAGAATGGTGCGTGTCTTGCCAAGAAGAAGACCAGGACTGCAAAGAAAACCTGGGATCCAGTCTATCAACAAGCTCTGCTGTTTGATGAAGGGCCCCAAGGAAAGGTCCTGCAGGTGAGGATTTATGTTCTTGAAGACACAGACTATTGTAATGCTTGCCCGATCTCATTTTCTTACAGTACACATACAGTTTGTAAGGGTACATATTCATAACAGGAATGGGGGACCAGCACTGACCTGGTGGAAAAGGGTTATGGTCCTGCAGGGAGGATTCAAGTAGTGTCCAATTTGTGCCTTCAGTCATTCTTCTACGAAGTGATCATCAATATTCAGCATATGTGTTATATATGTTAGACTTTACATTATGGAATAACCAAGCCCTTACAGTTATTTTGAGGACATATCACATTTTACACTATTATTAATGTATTCTGAGGTAGATAGGCTGAGTGTCAGTGACAGGGTTCTATTTTGTGGTTCTGATGAGATGCATTTGAATATTTTGTGGGAAATTACTTTCTATCATGTGGTAGGTATTTCAGTTTTGGCATATATTGTCCACGTCTCTGCAGAAGAATGGTGTCTACTCTAGCACATAAGCTGCGAGTGAAATTTCCTGCTAAGGGCACACAATGCAGTAAGGGAGCAATACTTGGAAGAAGCAAGGTATGGTGGTGAGTTGTGCTGGGCTCAGTGGTGAAATGAATGGGGGGGTTTGCACTGCATTACTGTCACCACTGGCGCTACAGCAGTTCCTCATTATGTCTGCTTTGTAGTGTTGTTCTGTGCTTGAACTAGCACTCATTTAATGTGGATGCCTACTGCCTGTCAGCACCGTCTCCCTGCACTGAGGGAGCAGCACCATGCAGGTAGGGTCCAAACACTTTGCGTGTTGTAACCACAACTCTCACCACACCTTCAAAGACAGGGAGACCACATCCGCTTCACACAACACCAGCACCTGGTCAAGCACACTCCACCTGCCACACAGCACCTCTCCTCCAAAAAGAACATGCATTCGAAGCTGGTAAGATTGAAGGGGAGGGGAGGTGCTGCTATGAGGAATGTGGACACTGTATTATCTATATATGTTTCTCGGCCTATATATGCATGTGTGTATTGGTCCTTGTATGTACGGGTGTATTGGTCCTTGTATGTATGGGTATATGTTTCTGTGAAGCAAATGAGCATTGGAGCATAGAAGGTGGAGAGAGAATGGGGTAAAAAGTATGGGATGGGGAGAGAGAATTGGTGTATTGAGTAATGGGTGGAGAGAGATATGAGGATGAGATGGGCACAGAGAGATAAGGGATAATGTGAATGGGAGGGGTATAGAAACATAGGAGGTAGTGAGCATGGGAGGGAGAGAGATAATGGGGTGATAAACATTTGATGGGAGATAAGGAGTAATGCGCATCAGAGATGGAGAGAGAATGGGGCATTCAGCATTGGAGCAGGGGAGAATGAGATACTAATATGCCACATACATACATTTAGGTCCATATAAATTTGGTCACAGGCTCAATTTTAGTTTACTCAAGCTATAGTTATATAATGAATTACAGCTCTTAAGAGTAGCCACCCCCCTTTTCAAGGGACCAAAGGTAATTGGACAATTGAATCAAAAGCTGTTTCATGGCCAGGTGTGGCTAATCCTTCATTATTTCTTCATCAATTAAGCAGGTAAAAGGTCTGGAGTTAATTCTAAGTGTGGTATAAGCATTTGAAACTATTGCTGTGAACCTACATCATGTGTTCAAAGGAACTGTCCATGAAAGTGAAACAGACCATAGTAAGGGTTTAGAAACAAAACAAATCCATCAGAGAGATAGCAGCAACATTAGGAGTGGCCAAATCAACAGTTTGGTATATTCTGAGGAAAGCGGAATGCACTGGTGAGCTCAGAAACATAAAAAGACCTGGACGTCCACGGAAGACAACAGTGGTGGATGATCGTAGGATCCTCTCTATGGTAATGGAAAACCCATTCGACAACATCCAGACAAGTGCAGGACACTCTCCAGGAGTTGGGCGTATCATTGTCAAAATATGTGAAGAAGAGAATGGTAAGCGCCCACAATATAGCCCCCGAGTGTCCAGCCACACCAGATGGTTAGTGGTTTCCCCCAAACCAATAGACAGAATATACAAAAATATGTATGTGGTCGGCGCGAAATACGCTAGGAGACTCGGAT
Source organism: Leptobrachium leishanense (assembly GCA_009667805.1). Lineage (NCBI taxonomy): Eukaryota > Metazoa > Chordata > Amphibia > Anura > Megophryidae > Leptobrachium > Leptobrachium leishanense. Next base: position 237,761,428 of record CM019064.1, on the reverse strand, counting down.
GGTTTCTCCAATGACGTCACAAATGTTGTTGGATAATGAAATAAAGGAAAACAGGATCTGGGTGCAGTAGAACTGCAATTGTGTAAACAATGACAATACTTATGTGGTTTATAAACTCACAAACGAAGAGCCTGAACACTGGCTCTGAGTGGATGGTCGCCTTTGGGTTGTTAATCTGGGATTTCTTCACAGGTAACCCACTCCTTAGAAGAAGGTCTTCATCATATTCATTGGATAATAAGGAGAAAAGACAGAAATAGGATTCTGTGTATAACTGTTGCCAATTATAAAAGTGAATAGTGAGACAATTGAAAACTCACACTTGCTGGAGCTATTCCGAGCTCGAAACGAAAGGCATATGGGTTTCGTTGGTCAAACCCAATAAACAGCAAGCATGCAGGAACTGGTTCTCTTTGCTGGGAAAAAAGTAGTCCAGGCAGTAAAAGTCTTTTGAAGTCTGTCCAGCAGACAGTATTTAGTCCCAGGCCAGACGACCTGGGACTAAATACTGTCTGGGACTGGGACTAAATACCAGGACTAGGCCTGGGACTAAATACTGTCTGCTGGACAGTCTTCAAAGGACTTTTACTGCCTGGACTACTTTTTTCCCAGCAAAGAGAACCAGTTCCTGCATGCTTGCTGTTTATTGGGTTTGACCAACGAAACCCATATGCCTTTCGTTTCGAGCTCGGAATAGCTCCAGCAAGTATGAGTTTTCAATTGTCTCCCTATTCACTTTTATATTTGGCAACAGTTATACACAGAATCCTATTTCTGTCTTTTCTCCTTATTATCCAATGAATATGATGAAGACCTTCTTCTAAGGAGTGGGTTACCTGTGAAGAAATCCCAGATTAACAACCCAAAGGCGACCATCCACTCAGAGCCAGTGTTCAGGCTCTTCGTTTGTGAGTTTATAAACCACATAAGTATTGTCATTGTTTACACAATTGCGGTTCTACTGCACCCAGATCCTGTTTTCTTTTATTTCATTATCCAACAACATTTGTGACGTCATTGGAGAAACCATCCGAATCTCCTAGCGTATTTCGCGCCGACCAGATACGTATTTTTGTATCATTGTCAAAGTCTACAATCAAGAGAAGACTTCACGAAAGCAAATACAGAGGGTTCACCCCAAGGTGCAAACCATTCATAAACCTGTAGAATAGAAAAGCCAGATTAGATTAAACCAAAAAAACATCTAAAAAGCCAGATCAGTTCTGGAAAAGCATTTTTTGGACGGATGAAACTAAGATTAATCTGTACCAGAATGACGGGAAGAAAAAAGCGTGGAGAAGGCTTGGAACAGCTCATGATCCAAAGCACACAACGTCATCTGTAAAACATGGTGGAGGCAGGGTGATGGCATGGGTATGCATGGCTTCCAGTGGCACTGGGTCATTGGTGTGTATTGATGAGACAGAAGCAGACGGATGAATTCAGCAGTGGTTAGAGATATACGGTCACCCTAGATTCTGCCAAATGCAGCAAAGTTGTTTGGACGGGCTTCACAGTACAGATGGACAATGATCCAAAACACACTGCAAAAGCGACCCAGGGAGCTTTTGAAGGAAAAGAAGTGGAATATTCTGCAATGGCCTAGTCAATTTATTTTATTTATTTATTTATAAAGGATTTTACCAGAAAGGATACATTGAGATTTCTCTCGTTTTCAAGTATGTCCTAGGTTCAAGAACATTAAAATGTTACAGTTGTTACAGAAATACAAATTAATATCTATAACAAGATCTTAAAAAAAAATATATATATATATACAGATTAACAGAAAATAAATATGTAGGAAATAGTCACTATGTTACATGTTTACAAAGTGCATTCCGCATTGAGGTATGTTAATAGGGAGCTCTTAAGTGACTTTAGACTGGGGGAAGATTTGACGGCGTCTGGGAGGTTATTCCATACCTGTGGTGCTCTATAGGAAAATGAGGATCGAGCCACTTTCTTTTTGTATTGTGGTTTTGCAAGTAAGGTGCTGGTCCTGAATCGGAGGTTATAGGATGAGGGAACTGCTGGGGGAAGCAGTCTATTCAGGTAGGGTGGCAGCTTCCCAGAAAAGCTCTTAAACACCAGGTTGGAAAGGTGAAGGGTGCGTTTAGACTCCAGCGATGGCCAACTTAGCTCTTTTAACATGTCACAATGGTGGGTCATGTAGTTACATTGATACCAACCAAATTGAGCATGCATTTCACTTGCTGAAGGCAAAACTAAAGGCAGAAAGACCCACAAACAAAGAACAACTGAAGACAGCTAGAGCCTGGCAAAGCATCAGAAAGGAAGAAACCAAGTCTTTGGTATTGTCCATGGGATCCAGACTTCAGGCAGTCACTGCCAGTAAATGATTCTCCCTGAAAATGGGGGGGGGGACTGGGTATATAAATGGTTGCTGTTCCTAAAATTTGTACTTGATATTTATGTTCAACCCCTTGAATTAAAGCTGAAAGTCTGCACTTCAAATTCATTTGGATTGTTTCATTTTAATTTTATTCTGGTGCAAAACAGAGCCAAAAGTATGAAACTTGTGCCTGTGTCCGAATATATATAGACCTAACTGTATTACTGAATGCCTCTCTGTAGAGACTTTTATTAATAACACGTTAATTATGATGGAATCTCACTGATCCCAGCGTGAATCAGCTGGCTGTGGATGACAAGAGTGGAAATGCTGCACTCCTGTCATTCAATTGCACGAGATTGCTGACAATGATTGTGTGTATTTAAACCACATGTGAACTGTGGGTAGATTCTGGGATTTCACTGATCCCAATCTGCACCACACTTTAGGAGCCTGCACTGGCTGCCTGCTCTTGATAGGAGGCATAAGGGGTGCCCAAATTAGGTCTTGATCACTTTTGAGACATTAACGGCAAGCCGCAGAAAAGAAACGTCTGTTCAAGCATTTTCCCATTTGTGGCTCTCCTTTTATAGCTATATTCTGGCCAAGCCGCTGTATCAGCAGCTTGAGCAGGAACATATTTTCCTATTCCCTAATACTGACAGTGTCGCTGCATGCCGCTATGTGTATCCCACATGCACTGTGGGATTAGAAGAAAGTATGGGATTTTTCAATCCCTTTAGATTGTCATTAAATGCCATCTTCAAAGAAGAATCAAGTTATGTTAGAATAGATTGTTCTTTTCTTGCCACCTGCAAATAAAAAGCTCCAATACAAAATATAAGAATCTGATGAAACAACTGAGCCGCAAGCAAAGTTTTAATGTCTATATTCCGGCTCAGCTGCTGTATCAGCGACTAGAATTGCAATGCATTTTCTGGGACGTTAGGCAATACATTTTCCTATTTGCAGATCTGGCATCTCAAATGTAACATCAGGGGGAGCCGTGAAGCAAACACAAGAAGCTGATACACTTATTGGCTGCCCCCCATTTGCCTAATGTCCCAGTTGTGATCTACCCCTGAGTCCTTGTCCCAGGCGAAAGAATGTCTAGCTTCACACTGGCTGGTCTATACCAATTGACTAAATTTGTCAAATATAATGGATTGTTGGCTATGGATCGGAGACTGGATCAGGAAGGGGACTGAATTTCACATGTTGTAAGAGCAGGTCCTACGGAGACATCGTCTACAATCCATTCTTTTTTTTTTTTTTTGTGAAAGGATTTTACCAGGAAGGATACATTGAGATTTCTCTCGTTTTCAAGTATGTCCTGGGTGGCGAGTATGTACCGTTAGGTGTCTTGCCCAAGGACACTTGCTGGAGAGGTTGCTCGCTGGGATCGAACCCATGTCTCCACAGGCTCTCTCCATGCAGAGCAGTGATGTTACCTCTACTCCACCCAGCCGGTCCTATTATAGAGAAAGTAGGAGTATTTTTTTAGGACTAAAATAAGATAAAAGTTAAGATTTTAAGATAAAACTGTATCATAGTGCTGTATCCTTGGTTTACATTGTCTATCTCTCCATTGCAGGTTATCGTTTGGGGAGACTATGGTAGAATGGACCATAAATGCTTCATGGGAATGGCACAGATTCTTTTGGAAGAGCTTGATCTTAGTTCCTGTGTTACAGGCTGGTACAAACTCTTCCCCACTTCCTCACTGGCTGACTCCAGCATTGCTCCTCTAACTCGCCGCCTCTCTCAGTCTTCATTAGAGAGCTCCACCAGCCCATCCTGCACCTAACAGCTGGGAAAAGACATCACAATTCCATCGTTCCCTATGTCTCCTGCAGCCCACAAATTGTCACATTTCCCTTCTTGCCACCAGACGCACATCAGACTGGGTTGAATCTCCAGTGTGTCTGTCCAGAGTTATGGGAAAAGATCTGAGATTCAGGGTCAGCAGTGGTAAGATACCCTGTGGCATTATATACAAGGCTGCCAACTAAACTAAATAGTACTGCAAAAAAGAATAGAACTAAAAAAAATACAATATTTTTAGAGACTGTTATAACAAATTGAATGAAGACAAACCAAATCAAGATACACTAAGTAGTGTATTAAGACACACTCTCATATCTTGCGAGGGTACTGTCTTACAATTCACTTTCTAGTACATTATTTCTATGCTGGATTTTACAGCCAATTCTTTTAACTAATACTTTTATCCGGCACGGGAAAAAAAAAATCAAGAATATATAGTTATTTACAGTTATTTATAAAAACAAAAGCACATATACGACTACACTAATAGCACAGAGATAAAAAACAACAAACATAATAGTCCTCTATTTACCCATTCCATTATGGCCACTCTGCCACTGACAATATTGCCCTGATTTTACCAGGCTCCCCCCGCACATATCCAGACTTCTTCTCTATCTTCTGTTCAGACACCTCCTGCTTCTTACCCTCTAACTAGCAGCCGATGAGAATAAAAAGCTGGATGATGCAAAGGCGGCATCTTAGATACTGTGTATATTATCTTACCTATACCTGTACACAAAAATGTGTATGTATTTACACAACTCTATGGAAACAGAATGCTATTTTTTCAGGTATATTATTCCGATTTTTTCCTATATTTTTTTCTTCAACATGGAATGTAGCATTTTCATTTGTTTTACAACACTGCATATATAGAATGGAAGAAAGGAATTGTTTATTACCTTTATATCTTGCACTTTCCCCCCTCTCCTTGCACAGATAAGCAATCTTGTTTTGTTATATATACGTCTTAAAAATGCATGTAGCTGTCTTTACAGAATGCATCTAATTCGCTCCTTTTTTCTTTAAGTGCATTTAAACACTTTGGTGCCAGTTGAAACGACTGTGTTTGTATGACTCAGTGAACTGTTCACACTAACCCAGAACGAAACGGTCATAACTAATGACTAACAAACATGTATAGTAAGCAGGAATGGTATTCTGTTCTATCATTTAGATCAAAGAAAGTGAAGAGGAATGTCTATGCTGATTTTTGACAGTGACAACGTACCAGTACCAGATAGCTAGCTAAAACCTTCCAGAAAACTGATCCATACAGTGAGAAACACTGAAAAAGACGAGTGGCCTTTGGAGATACAGGATAGGTCACACTATTCTACTTATGACCCTTTCACCTGCGGAATAGAGAGCATGAGAATGCCGTCCGTTCAACTAGGACACTGCTATCCTTTTTGAGGATTTATTGATTAATAAGCAAGGAGGTCATGCTGGCACCTGGTTGCCGAATATACACAGGTCACAATACGAAGAAGGACTTCCTGGACAGAGTAATGGAGCACACATGTAGCATGTCATCCATACAGGATCCTGTATTTGACAAACTATTGTAACGACTCAGGGCTGAAAATTCTATTGGACAGAAAGATCAAATTGATCAAGAGGTAATGTAAGACGAGCAGTCTTCTCCTTTGTAGTGAAAAAGGCTTGTATTCAACATATGTCCTTCGCAGCATCTTGCAAACACCTGTATATTCAGTTGAGAAGGTGAACAACAATGGAGAAAGGAGAAAAGTCCCCACAATCCCTTCAAAACATAGTATGCAAGACTGATGACAAGGAGCAGAGAAAGACCATAAAAATAAGAGCACGGGAAGGTTGAATGCGCCAAACCCTAATGGGTACAAGATGTTGGAGGCCTTTGTTGATTTACTGAGAGGTTGCAATGACTTGCAGTGAGTATTCCCTGAATATCAATGCCAAGAATATACAATTGCACATTTTTACAAGCCTCTTGAAAAGTGAAATATGGCACCAAAGTATTATATTATTATATATGTCTATCAGTACTTCTATTTATTCATTTGTTTTTTTTCCATGACTTCGATTAACAATGTGAATAAGAAATTGCACCTAAATGTTATAAATGCTGGGGAAAGGAACATCAAGTATCTTTTTGCATCAAATTCAGAATAATATATCGTACACAGGTACAAGGTGTTCGATTTCTGGAACAGTTAACATGCAACTTTATTCCAGATACCTCTGCTTCATGTAGAGAAACCGAAGCCCTAACAGGGTTACCGGAGTACCGTCACCCATCTTGACAAGGATTTCCCTAGACCACTTTCATGGATATGGACAAACTGAACCTAAACTGGTTCTAGGTCCATATGCAATGACCACAACTAAGTTATTACACTTCTTTGTTATACTTTTTATAGGTATTACACATGTTGAGTTGAGATGGCATTGGAACTTACTCATGACTCAGTTGTTCTTGCTGACAGAGCTGGAACCAGTGACAGTCAGTGTTATCTAGACGTTTAAATGCTTTCTGTCACATATACAATGATTTGCTAGAAGATGTGCAACCTCAGGAAGTTTACACCGCTGACACAGTGCAAAAACATCAAGGTTTCACTGCAGGGCAAAACAATGAGATCTGTTTACCGTAAGGTATATTATGGGAAGTTGCAAACCTTCCACAAAATCAATTAGTATATCTGCCTCGTCAAGGCATTTTACAGGCGCTGAGGAGTTAAGAATAAACTAAACTGTATGAACATTTGGATTAGTTGCAAAGAAGAAACCGACTTAGTGTGGCGCCAGGAATATAGGAAGAAAGTGCAGTTCCCTTTGCCACTCACCACGTGGGTGTTCTCTCTACAACCTCAAAGAAAACATATACAAAATAATACGAAAAATAGTTTGGCGCCAGAACATACAGAAATTACCTTATAATTTATAGCACACAGAGGTAAATTCTTATACATACAGATGTAGAAGGTATAAATTCTTCAAAATTCATTCTCATAAAAAGAAAAAAACATAATTTTACATAGCATAACATGTAGAAAAAATTATTCTTGAATGTAAAGTATTGCACTCACATGCTTAAGAGCCCCTATTGGCTCTATAGATCGCGCTTGTGAGTATTTGTATTGCTGGGTTCCCACGTGCCCCATCAATAACAAATAATTTCTTCTCTTCCCGATATCACCTTCACAATACCTCCAAAAAATGAAATGCGAATGGAACACAAAAAGTGCTCCCTAGTGTGATACCATACAAATACCGTAAATATACGAAAAGGTCTGCATCTCACAATGCAATGCTAGCAAACAGTTTGTTTGTTCTTGTGTATCAGCAGCTCAAGCCGTAACGCCTTTGCTCCTTTGAACCAGCAGCAACACCGTTCTAGCTTTGAAAAGTTACGTTTGGATGGAAGAAAAATTCTCGGAGGAACACTGGGAATTATATTTTCCCAGTGTTCTTTTGTGTACAAAAACAAAAAGCTGTGGATTGCGTTGCCCTCGGGCACCGGGGTAAAATTTTGATTTTTCACTGGGTTTCAATTAATGTGTAAAGTGGAGGGGTCAAGTTGAGAATGAACGCTTGGAAACGTGGTTCCTGCACTAATTATTCAGAAGGAATGGAGTTCCTTTTTGGTCCACACATTGAGAAGCTTTTGTTAGGTTCCAATCACGTTTCCTTATTATGTCACAAGAAATAAATTATGTTTATTACAATTTTCATAATGATTTCCTAAACCCAGGTTATCATTGTTCTTAAACATGGAAATCAATGTTTGAATGTGGATTGAGGATTAAGTGCAACATTTCACCGGTTAATTGGGGGCAGAAATTGTGGAGAGTTCCCACCCTCATTTATTTACGACTAGAACCCTGGTCAAGTGGTTTTGCTAAAACATCAAGGTTTAGAAGTTGATATTCTTTGGTGAACAATGGCTGTGATAGATGAAGAACAAGCAAGGTTGGAATAGCTGGTTCTTTATCTGCTAGCTGTACATTAACAGCTACTGTATAAAACATAGAAGCTGTTCACGTACAGTAAGGAATCGCAGAGCTTGTGGCTCGGATGGAATAGTGACTCCAGGCATTAAGCAAAATCTGGAGCCATTAAGTTGGTCCAAGTGCTAGCATAATGTCAAGAATAGAAAAAGACACCTAACGGTACATACTCGCCACCCAGGACATACTTGAAAACGAGAGAAATCTCAATGTATCCTTCCTGGTAAAATCCTTTCTCCAAAAAAAAAAAAAAATAGGAAAGGGCACAAATTAATGTATTCATTCATATAAAACAAGTCAATATAATAGTGTATGCCGTATGGGGCATTTGTAATAACACATCTGACACATACAGAGGAGTCTTTATCATATCTGTCTCTGCTTATTTTTGTTGTGTTGGCTTTATTTATTCATGAATTCAAAGCGCATTTTGAAACCATGAAGGTGGGCTGCTGAGACTGTGTCCTAGAAAACTATGAGAGTTCGTAAACAAGTAGTTTTGGTTTAGTCTACTTGTAATGTGATTTTCATAAAATTATATTCTATTTACTGCTCCACTTTGCTGGAAGCAGAGCAAGGAGAAGGGAGGATAAGATAAACCCCACATGCCGGCCGTTCTAATTCCATTGAGTCACTTTTAAATTAAAGAAGGGATTTAATAATAACACTTAAAGCCACTATAATGTTCATTTAACGCCAGTCTGGTAAATGAAGCATTATAGCAATTTGTACTATTTACTTGTTTCCTGTAAAAAAGTGTTTATCCTGGTCCTTCATCAGTCTTCAGCATACATCAGACTCCTGCTCTGGGTAGTGTGCACATCCTGAATCAGGGGCGGGGCCTGATTTATAATTAGGCAGGGGAGGCATGTGCCGACAGGCGCCTGCCACAAGGGGGCACCTTGCTCTGTAAATAAAATATATATTTTTAATTTTTACAAATCATTTAGACCACTGTATCTCTGGATCCATAAAGGGCTAAAGGGACATATGAGGTATCATTGTAAAGACCAGATTATGGCCTTTCCAGTGATACCAAATTCCTGTATAAATAAAATAATATATTTCTCTTTTTTTTCTAACGCAGCACTATTATTCAGTTTACAATAATAAAGTGAACAGTGATGCTGCGCTAACTCACCTTCTCATTTCCCACACTGCCAGCAAATGTGGAGCTGATGATGCAACACATTGTTTCATCAACAGCCTACACCGTGGCCCTGCAGTGAGGAGAGACAGGGGGACTTTGAAAGCCTGCATCTCTGATTTGTACACCGTACAAGCTGAGGTGTCATCGGAAAGATCAGATTCTGATCTTTACAATGATACCAAACATGACCACGTAGTGTCTAAAAATAAAAACACTGAAAAAAGTTTGTATTTTTCTCTCTGTTCTACGGCAGAGGCAATATATGCTTTTACATATAAAACAAACCATGACACTGCACTAACTCTACTAAGGCAACAGATTCCACCCCTTCTTTTGATTTGAGCGCAGAGAGAAACTGTATTTCAGTTTTTTAAGATGTTCTATTTTGCCCCAAAATGAAAATTTAAAAAGTCATTTTGGCATCTTATTTTTTTTTTTGGGGGGGGGGGGTGGTTTCCACATTTCTGTGCCTACAGGCTCCGGAGATGAAAATCCAGTCCTGATCAGGGGACGAAGGTGTGCGGGGGCATATGGGGGGGATTCTCCTTAGGATTTTTGTGTAGCATGCACTACTGAGCTGGGATAAAAGGGGTGTTGAGATCAACTGGCAGAGGGATAGACGACGAAACTAAGACTGAAGGCTCTACTGTCAGGCTCGGGTCAGACGAGCGCACTGCCCACGTCCGTTATAGCATATAATTATGACCAATGGAGCCCCACACACAAAGTACGTACGCATGGAACTGCGGACGCACAACATACGCGGCAAACGGACGCAGGTTAGGCAAGAACGTAAATCCGCTAGAACAGATGCACAGAGTGCGCTGCGTCCGCAATGTCCGCATAGCTTTGTGTGTGAGTGATGGAACGAAGTCAGACGGACTGCATTTTTGACGTTCAGCATTTTGCCGGACAAAATGTTTTTCATATTAATTTATTTTCTTCTTCTACATCAGTCAAAAAAAGCGTCAGTCACAAAAACGGACTGTGTGGCCACTACCCTGTCGTAATACAGAAAGCACGTCCATTATGCTCGGACGCACAGTCCGCACAGAATTCGTTCGTCTAACGTTAGCCTAAAATGCAAAAGAAGCAACAGTAGCACTATTATTTAGTTAAAAAGGTATTTATTTGACCTTTCAAAAATTTTAATTGTATTCTGTCGGGATTTTAACACTCAGCAACTGTACAGAACATCATGCAGTCAAATACAGTGAGTTTCTCTTGAATTGATCTTCATATTTAAAGCAACAAAATATACACTGAATCAAATCCCCCAAGGGGGAATAAACCTATAACTTGATTATATCGATTCAACAAAATATACACTTTTGCAGGTTTTTTGTAACATAACTAATTTTGTTTACATGGATATAAGGCGAAACATCGCACATTATGTGCCCCTATATCAACTACTTTGTAACCCACCCCCACTCCAAAAAAATAAGTATGTACAATCATACACAGTTGTGACATGAGTATAACACTGGAGAGTGTGTCGCATTTTTAAATGTTTGTCACACCTGTTAAAACTAAATGAAGTTATTTAAGAAGACACTTTAATGGCCCAGGTATTGTAAAAAAAGGCGCCGAACATTTGCCTTCAAACAATATAGAAGAACGTCGGATAGAAATGGAGTGGAATTGCTAGGCTTCTAGAATTGTGGTCTCATGTGACCCTGTTTTAATTGGCCAAACCTGACTGATCAGAGCGGCATCTGCAGACTGTCCTGGGGGGAACTACGTTAAGACGGATTAGGGCATTACAGGTGCGGATTTCTGGTCCTGTCATATTCCACAGCAGGAGGCTGGTTGAGGTTTACTAATACCTATTATTCTGAACGCTCATTAAGGCCTCCACAAAGAATTTTTTTCTATCCACTGCTTAGTACAAACTTTCTGCAATTAAATTCGCACCTAGGGAACAGAAAAGTATGAATTCCTATAGCTAATCACAGGTGTCCGAGAAAATGTATAGTGTTCAGCAAAAAATGGTAGTTATACGCTTTTTGTTTCCCTCTTCGTTTGTCAGCATAAAAAAACCTAGTAGGGAAAGAAACTGATAGAAAAAGGGAGGTTACGGTAGGAAGTCAACAATGTTGAGAAAGGGGAATTAAATAGGACGATGAAGAAGTGTGAGTCAGTGTGAGGCCAAGTGAAATATACATTTTTTACATGTTTCTGTGGTAACCGCTACTGTGGCACAATCACACCTAGGTCAAAAATGAAAGACTGGGATAAGAGGTTAACATTAAATTACCTCATAAGAGTAACCGTAATCAGAAAATTATATAACTAGTGCTGAAAAATCACCGGCACAATAACACTGGCTGTAACCTTCCATTTTTACATAAATCAGCTGAAACTCCGTGCAATAAAGTGTACCTCTACTGCCCGGTGAATTTTCGCTGTGATATCCCATCAGCAAATAGGTATCACAAGAGATATGCAGGTTGTACTCACCCTGCCATTAGCCATACCAACATTTGATTATTCTATTGTTCTGCTTGGTGTTAGCATAGTCCTTTATTAACAAACTTTCCCATTCAATGTTAACCCCTTAGTACCCTCTATTCTAACATCACCACTGTTATCAACCCCTACAATCAAATACAGTATGGCCTGACTGACCTTACAAACCGCTTTTATCCCAACCAATATTTCCATCCTCATTAACCCATTCTGACACTATCATAGTGTCATTATTTTAGCTGCAATATGGATTGTTATTTGCCGCTGTTGTATTTTTTTTATTCCCCTCCCTGTCAGTTTTACCCTTTTCAATATTCCTTCCCACAAGGGGTTACCTGGGTTTGGTGGCTCACTGGGAATGTGTGAGGGGGGGGCAGGCTGAGGTGACAGATCTACTGCTGTGTAAATTCAGAGTACACTATCTGTGCTGCGCCTACTCCTGCTGCCAGCCCTTGCTTTGTAGAGTGAAAAGCTGTGCTACACCCTCTAGTAGAGAGGAATTGAGCATGTGTGAAATGCTCTCAGGAAGGGCAGATGACAAAATTGTTCATACATGCAAGCTGAGCTGTTACTGGACTGCTGCCAGCAGCCAGGGGTGTAAAAAAATGCTTAGTAGGTAGCCTTCAAAATAAATACAAATTCTTATTTTTTTCACTCCAAAACCTGGTGGGGTGCTGCCCCTGCTGCTCCATTGGATAATGATTCCCTGTCAAAAGAGCCCAACTTGTTTTGGGCACGACTGATACATTTTAAAGGTGAGCTACAAGCGCCATAACAATAAATATCCCATGGAAATGAATCACTACAGTGAGAGGTTATTGACTTGGGAAGGTAGGAGGTTGTGACCTTCTCATGGACTATGCGAACCAGACACCCTTCGTTTGCCACTGCTCTGTGTTTTGTCTTCTTGTATTGTTGGATTTCAGGTTGTGGTGTTTGCGGTGTCCTGTGACAGTTCTCTCCAAGTAGTCTATCAACATCTTTCCATTCACTAATCCAGTGAATACAAATTAATGCAGAGTGTTTTGAAGGGACAGGTCAGTAGCCTTCAACAGAGGAGGAAGAAGACCAGGAGGAAATGATAATTACTATTATTAAATGATATATTACTCATCTGGTTATCAAGAGAGAATGCATTGAAACTTGATGGTCCTTTCCACTTAATATAGCTTATGTTTTTATTAATTTCCTACATCCTGAATGTCTGTATTTTGTGGTGGGTATCTTTGAATGCTGGGAAACTGTGAAATCTAGGCCTGCTTTCTTCTCATGATCAAGAAACATATTTAAGTGAAATGTTCTTTATACCACAGTTACCCTAACACATACACACACATATCTATTGATTATAGAGTATATCCATAATGTTACAGCACCGACATTAAGTGTACTAATAAGCCTATTTTGACAGTTAACCCTACGAATGCCTATTAAACCAATGATTCCGAAGCATATTGTTTACGCATAGATAAGAAAGATATGGTTTGATTAGAACTCCCATAAGAGGACTGGCTGAGGGAGATAAAAGCTCCAGTTCAACAACAATAAATCACATATCCTCAAACCCAGGATACCATATTCTGGCATCCAAGTTAACCAAAGTGGCATGGAATATAGTAGAAAAGGAAATAATGAACGATTGTAAATTTATTCAGAGTTTGTAGGCATACAACACCACTATAACACACCCTGCTGCCTTATAAAACCTGCAATGTGCGCTTCACTCGTCATAGATAATATACAGCTTTAATTTGTTCTTTGCTACCAGATTCCCAGAAATGGATGAATCCAGTAGCCTGGTCTTGTGGTACAAAATGAGTTTTTTGTTTTTGTTTAAATTGTATTTTCCTATGGAGGCGAGCACCAGCAGTTTGCAGCCAGCTAAGAGTCTTGGGACGCGTTTTACAGTTCTTTGAGCACAGTCAGGTAGCGTTATCTGCCAAACTGACCTCAAGTGGTCTCAAAAATGAAACAAACCAACGCCTTAGCAGCAACGGAAATATATATAGGTATTTATAAAGCATTATTGTTGCAGATGAGCAGGCCACAGGACAAAAAAAAATGGACAATCCCAGTCAGAGTTATTCACTAATTGTGAAAGCGCTAAAAAAAAAAAAAAATTAAAACTATTAAACAGCAGAATTTTTTCCCTAGTTCTACTATTTTGAAAAAACGAATTCTTGGCAATTAACGATTTAATGAATAACTCTAAAGGAAAGAATTATTAGTTACAGGCTAAGGAACAGACTGCCTCTCGTACCTACAGAAGTGCCCTCCCCATTCCTGGCTCACTGTTGAATGTCTGTACCGCTTTAACGCTCTAGTATATGGTATCACAAGGTTTGATACTAACCCCTATTTGTAAAGCTTTTGTGTATGGCTAAAAAAAAAAATATATAAATAATATATATATAAAATGGTATAAAAATATATAAAATCTATATAAATAATATATATAAGGCCAAGTATGTGACAGATAATGTTTGTATTGCAGCAGACATGTAAGAGCTCAAAAGATTAAAACGGAAACCTGCATTTTCTACCTGTGCCCTGTAATGTTTTATAGATGTGGTCTTTCATGTAAAATTCAAGTATTTTTGTGGTTTTCATGCAGCAGGACTGATGACTATTAAAATATTAAAAAAAAAAAATTGCACGATTCTTTTTGTAACGTATTCTTGGCGATTTTTTTTGAAAAAGGAAATAAAATATTGAGAACGCGCAGACGTCTTCAGATTGTAACGCATGTATACTGGCAACCGGATATTAATAAACCCACTTAAAAAGAAATAACTTGTTTCCTGTGAGATTTGGAGAATACAAAATAATTCTAAGAAAGGAAAAAAAAAAAAAAAGCAAAAGAAGAATGAGTGCACTTATAACATGAATGTCTTGTTAACGGTGGAATTCTTCTTCTCCATTTGATTTTTTCCCCCTCATTTTTACTAGAAATATGTATTTATTTACGCTTGTGTGCCTGTCTAAAGATGTTCCTGATGGGTTGGAAAACAGGCTGGAAAATCTACCATAACATATCTAAAGCTAGTAAATGATGATTAAAATTGATGTCCTTTAACACATACAGGTGCATCTCAATAAATTAGAATGTCGTGGAAAAGTTCATTTATTTCATTAATTCAACTCAAATTGTGAATAGGGATGAACCGAACACCCCCGTGTTCAGTTCGCATTCGAACTCGAACAATTTCAATAGATCGAGTTTGAACTCGAACCGAACTCATTGCAAGTCAATGGGACTCAAAAGTTCGATTTTTAGAGTGCCCTCCAAGAGGGCATATATGCTAGATATTTGCCATAAAAGGTGTATGGGGTCCGGGTAGTGCCCTGGGGGACAGGAAACAAGGACGAAAAGTTAAAAAAAAAAAAAGACGTTTTTAAAAGAACTGAGTTTTCCTTAAAATAAGGTTTAAAAATAAAAACGAAAAATTCCTTCAAATATCGTGCCTAGGAGGTCCCCATAACCTGCCTGTGAAGTGGCGGATTTGTAGGATGTATA
The DNA here is from genome assembly GCA_009667805.1 of Leptobrachium leishanense. NCBI lineage: Eukaryota > Metazoa > Chordata > Amphibia > Anura > Megophryidae > Leptobrachium > Leptobrachium leishanense. Next base: position 237,746,111 of record CM019064.1, on the reverse strand, counting down.
GAAACATCGCCATCAGAGACCCACACACGACACCTTGCCACCTTTAAGGGGTTAAAATACAGAGGGACTGGCTACTATCCGGTTAGATGAGGGAATGTATTAAATGTATAAAGCAAGGTATATATGACAATGGATAGTCAGAGACTCTAGGGACTCAGCTTGTACGCTTTAAGATAGACATTTCTAACACAATAATAATTGTATGCTCACATAGGCACTTCGGGAGAGGTACATACAAATACTGGAATATTACGCTTAAATCTAAGGAGTGTGATAAAGATTTTATTAAGCCCTTGATAACAAATAACGTAACATCTACATCATTAATGATTGGCTTTACAGAGCCCTGGTCCTTAAGGGGTTAAACAGCATATCAGAGGATCATATAGTAGAAATAAACACTTCTTAGAATTCAGAACAAGCACAGTGTTTGTTCATACAGTTGGGTTCAAAATTATTCAACCCCCACTGAAATTGAGTGTTTTGGCCAGTTTGACATTGATTTTGATCATTCAGTCATCTTGCTTACAATTAAATCAAAGAGGCACGTGTAGGTCAGACAAATATAACATAACATTTATAATGAAATAACCACAAATGTCTTTTCTGTGCTCACATCATTATCAGTTTTATTCAACCCCCAAGTGACATTCAATCTTAGTACTTAGTACAACATCCTTTTACAGTTATAACAGCTTTTAAACGTGAAGCATAGCTTGACACAAGTGTCTTGCAGCGATCTACGGGTATCTTCGCCCATTCGTCATGGGCAAAAGCCTCCAGTTCAGTCACATTCTTAGGCTTGCGCACTGCAACTGCTTTCTTTAAGTCCCACCAGAGGTTCTCAATCGGATTTAAATCAGGTGACTGCGATGGCCACTCCAAAATGTTCCAGCCTTTAATCTGCAACCATGCTCTAGTGGACTTGGAGGTATGCTTGGGATCATTGTCCTGTTGAAAGGTCCAACGTCTCCCAAGCCTCAGGTTTGTGACGGACTGCATCACATGGTCATCCAATATCTCCTGGTACTGAAGAGAATTCATGGTACCTTGCACACGCTGAAGCTTCCCTGTACCTGCAGAAGCAAAACAGCCCCAAAGCATGATTGACCCCCCGCCATGCTTCACAGTAGGCAAGGTGTTCTTTTCTTCATAGGCCTTGTTCTTCCTCCTCCAAACATAGCGTTGATGGTCCATGGGCCCAAACAGTTCTAATTTTGTTTCATCAGTCCACAGAACACTATCCCAAAACTTCTGTGGTTTGTCCACATGACTTTTGGCATACTGCAGTCGACTCTTCTTATTCTTTGGACACAGCAAGGGGGTGCCTGGGAGTTCTGGCATGGAGGCCTTCATTACGCAGTGTGCGCCGTATTGTCTGAGCTGAAACTTCAGTACCCACATCTGACAAATCTTTTCTCAGTTCCTCAGCAGTCACACAGGGACTTTTCTCCACTCTACGCTTCAGGTAGTGCACAGCAGTCGAAGTCAGCATCTTCTTTCTGCCACGACCAGGTAGCGTTTCAACAGTGCCCTTTGCCTTGAATTTGCGAATGATGCTTCCTATGGTCTCTCTTGGTATGTTTAACATCTTTGCAATCTTCTTATAGCCATTGCCCTTCCTGTGAAGAGTAATCACCTCTTCTCTTGTCTTCCTGGACCATTCTCTTGACTTCACCATGTTTGTAACCACACCAGTAAATGTCTAGAAGGAGCTGAGTATCACAGTCATTTTAAAGCTGCCTAATTGGTGCTTATTATGCTTTATTGCTGCTCCGTGACATCCACAGGTGTTTTCAATAGCTGATTGAAGAACAGAGGTTCATTCAAGTGTTTTCAGAGTGGTAGTCTTTAAGGGGTTGAATAATTGTGTCAATGAAGAATTCACAAAAGAAACATTTACTACTGTATTACAAAACCAATTGATGTAATTTCAGTTGCATATGGTTCTTTAAAAAGTCCTTGTAGGATTTCATTCTGAATACAATTACAAATGTACACTAAATTCCCTAAAACCCTTTACAGCATTGGGGGTTGAATAATTTTGAACACAACTGTACATGTGCAGGAGCCACATCCAGTCTGCAGGCAATGTGTCAAATTCATGAGACCAGACTAATTAGAAGCAGATGTTATTTCCAAACACTAATTAACACCTGACACCTGTTGTTTACACCGTTTGAGAGCCCTGCTGTAAGCACAGGTCATTTAGGCTAGGGTCAGACGAACGCAGCTTTAACGTGCGTTAGCCGCACAAAATCAGGCCGTGCTAGCAGCAAATGACGTCCAATGCCGGGACACACGAAGTACGGCCGCACGAAAGTTCGTCCGCGCAACGCAAGTGGCAAACGAACGCATTTTTTCGAGAACGTCAAACCGCTACTACTGACGTACAGAGTGCGCTGCGGCCGCATAGCGGCGTGTGTGTGTGATTGGGAGACATCAGACGCTGCTAATGTCCGGCCAACATAACGTCCAGACACAAAAAGTGTTTTATTGATGATCCGTACAAAATCACGGACGAAAAGGCGCATCGTATGACCGCTACCGCGTATTCCGTGAAAAAATATGTCCGTTCGTTCGACCGCACTTTTCCACGGTCGACGCGAAAAATGCGTTCGTCTGACCCTAGCCTTAGAGGTGAGAATCTTTGCACTTAGACACTAGGTAGTTTTTTAATTCACTATCTAATATTAACCGTTGCTTATAATATTCTGCAGTAAAGAGTCTCTTTATTTCTAGATTTTTTATACTTTCAAAAATATTTTTTTTTTCGAACTCGAACCGAACAAGCCAAAAAGTTCGAAGTTCGCGAACTTCCAAACTGCCCATGTTCGAGTCGAACTCCGAACTGATCATCCCTAATTGTGAACTTTGTGTATTAAATAAATTCAATGCACACAGACTGAAGTAATTTAAGTCTTTGGTTCTTTTAATTGTGATTTGACTCACATTTAACAAAAGTCCACCAATTCACTATCTCAACAAATTATGATTCTTCATAAGACTAATTAGAAAAAACAGTTTAGTGAATTGTTGGGCTTCTGGAAAGTTTGTTCCTTTACGGTAAATGTACTCAATACTTGGTAGGGGCTCCTTTTGCTTTAATTACGGCCTCAATTCAGCGTGGCATGGAGGTGATCAGTCTGTGGTACTGCTGAGGTGCTATGGAAGCCCAGGTTTCTTTGACAGTGGCCTTCAGCTCATCTGTATTCTTTGTTCTCGTTTCTCATTTTGCTCGTGACAATACCCTATAGATTCTATATGGGGTTCAGGTCTGGTGAGTTTGTTTGCCAGTCAAGCACACCAAAACCATGGTCATTTAACAAACCTTGTGCTTTTGGCAGTGTCGGCAGGTGCCGAATCTTGCTGGAAAATGAAATCATCTTTAAAAAGCTGGTCAGCAGAAGGAAGCATGAAGTGCTCTAAAATTTCTTGGTAAACGGGTGAAGTGACTTTGGTTTTCAAAACACAGTGGACCAACAGGTGATATTGCACCCCAAATCATCACAGACTGTAGAAACTTAACACTGGACTTCAAGCAACTTGGGCTATGAGCCTCTCCACCCTTTCTCCAGACTCTAGGACATTTGCTCTCATCTGAAAAGAGGACTTTGGACCACTGGGCAACAGTCCAGTTCTTAGCCCAGGTAAAACGTCTGATGTTGTCTGTGGTTCAGGAGTGGCTTAACAAGAGGAATAAGACAACTGTAGCCAAATTCTTTGACACATCTATATGTGGTGGCTCTTGCTGCCTTGACCCCAGCTTCTGTCCGTTCCTTGTGAAGTTCACCTAAATTCTCAAATCGATTTTTCTTGACAATTCTCAAGGCTGCGGTTCTCTCAGTTGGTTGTGCATCTTTTTCTTCCACCCAACTTTGAACGGCCAGCTTCTTTGGCAATGAATGTTTGTGGCTTACCCACCTTGTGAAGGGTGTCAATGATTGTCTTCTGGACAACTGTCATATCAGCAGTCTTCTCCATGATTGTGTAGTCTAGTGAACCAAACTGAGAGACCATTTTGAAGACTCAGGAAACCTTCGCAGGTGTTTCGCGTTGATTAGAATATTGGCATGCCAATCAGCTAATTTGTGGAGATCGTGAATTGGTGGGTTTTTGTTAAATGTGAGCCAAATCACAATTAAAAGAACCAAAGACTTAAATTCAATGCGCACAGACTGAAGTAGTTTAATTTAATACACAAGTTTCACAATGAGTTAAAATGAACTTTTCCATGACCTTTTAATTTGAGATGCACCTGTAGATGTTCTGTAAAAATAGTTTATGTAACCAGTTGGTTTATGGTGGTCTGAGAGGGGGGAGGACAGCAGATGACTGTTACATTAACCGTTAAAGTCAGTTTGTAGTGTGATGGAGGATATCTAAGCTTCCAGTATATTTTGGGTCAGAAGGTGACCGAGCAGCCAAAGCAATGCTCCACTTATCTTACGTTAGTGGGTTGACGGACCAAAGATCTTATGCGCTATATTATCTAGAACGTTTTCTCCCTCTTTTTGTAAGTCAAAGACCTTACATGTGGAACCACAGGCATAACAATGGGTGAGATGGACTGAAATGGTTAGGGCAGGGATCTCAAACTCCAGCCACCCAGATGTTTCTGAACTACAACCCCATGATTCTCTGATCATCTAATGCAGAGGATCCCAACCACGGTCCTCAAGTACCCCTAACAGGCCAGGTTTTTAAGGATCCCCTTGGGAAATGCAGACTTACCTCCTGCAATCACTGAGCAGCAAATCGTATCACCAGTGCTGTGCTTCAGATATCTGGAAAACCTGACCTGTTAGGGGTACTTGAGGACCGCGGTTGGCAACCACTGATCTATTGGATCAAATGAATTCAGGGTATTTTAGGCAATCAACATCTGGGGGGGGGGGCAAGGTTTGAGGTGTACGGGAATGGAACGGGGATATCATGTATGCAAAATAGATGGCAAGAGGCAGAAGTCCACTTGTGTCCTAAAGTATTCTTAGTCTGGCACTGAGTGCAGGGACATGATGTTCTGGGCTTAAATGTTGCATAGGTCGCAGGGAGCAGAATACAATGCAATGGACTGGTCAGGTAGACATGAAATGGTCTATGCATACCACCTTAGGGGGAAAAAAAATCCATTATTCATGATCTGCATATGCACAGTACATAAAAAAGTTGACCATTTAACCCGCCACATCGAATGTAGAGATTTTTCCAGTTGATGTTTCCAAAAACCTTTAGTTTACACGGAGTAATACGTGTTTCAGTACCTAGCAAGGTAAAAAAAAATTAATAAATCCCTTATGATTAACTTTCACAAAATTGAAATGTACCCTCTTTATTGGGAACCTTTATCTCCAATTTCTAGAACCTTTTAGGTCTCTAAAATTCACGCATTTGATTTTTTTCCCCCCCTTCAACTCTAAGCTTAATCTTCGCTGACCCATCTTTTCATCAGTAACCACAGAAAAACCTGAAAACAAACCCAGTCACACAGATGCACCATACAAAAGCCAAAACACATTAAGAGATGTTGATCCTTTCAGAGCCACTGAAAAGCACAAGCAAAGACACTGACACAGTACATGCTTTCAAAAGACAGAAATAGGACAGACAGCAAAACACATTAAACAGAGAAACACTTTCAAAGACCAGCATACAAACACACAAAACACATCCTGACAAACATTGTCAAAGACACCGTAATGCATACAGACTCTGAAGCCTCTTATTGAGATGACCCAGGTCCTGGGGAGCGGCAGGTTGAGTAAGAGTTCACCCCGTGGGGCCCAGGCTCAGTGCATGTATGCGTACGCTCATTTTTTTTATTAAAGTATTTTACCAGGAAGGATACTTGAAAACTAGACAAATCTTAATGCATGTTCTGGGTGGCAAGTATGTACCTTTAGTTGTCTTGCCCAAGGACACTTAAGAGGTGCTCTTGCTGGGATCGAACCCATGTCTCCACAGGCTCTTCATGCAGAGCAGTGATGTTACCTCTACTCCACCCAGCCGGTCTATAACAAATGCCCCCCCAGATTACATCCCTACCGGGTTAAAAAAAATCTATTACTGAATTGGTGATTTTGCTCACTTGTAGTACTTTGTGTTGCCCATGTTAAGTATCGGGAGCGTAATCAGTAATTAGCGTTTGTAATCAACACTAATTACCACATTGGTGTGGTAACGAAAAAAAAAAGTTACCCACGGCTAGAAGCTAGTGCTGATTCCGCTTATGCAGAATCATTTAACACCAGCTAGCACCCCCCCCCCCCCCAAAAGCAGATATCCACCTCTTCCACCACAACAAGAACACTAACTTCCACTTCTGGCTGCTGAGAGCAGAGCGAAACTGGGGACAAATAGTCTCCAGTCTACCATAGCGAATCACTTTGCGGCCCTGTACCATCTCCTGAGAGCGAGATTGCACAGTGCTCGCAGCCCAGTAGCACAACCCTCCTTTAAATCCAATGGACTCCAGGAGGCGATACAGCGGTGTGGAAGCATTGCCACGAGTAACAGGCTAGTGCTGCATTAAAGCAGGCTGCCTCGTATTATGGCGTCAAGCTGGGAAACCTGCAGGCGCAGGTTTACCCAGTTATAGTGCCATAAATGTAATATTTTTATTTATTTATAAAAAGGATTTTACCAGGAAGGATACATTGAGATTTCTCTCGTTTTCAAGTATGTCCTGGCCCAAGGGTTTTGCTCCATTTAGTGTGTTCGCATCAATGGACGCATTAGGAACTGAAACCAGACCTCCCTATGGAACCACAAATCACTATTTGTGACAGTAAGCAGTTTTTCTGGCCAAAAAGAATTGTGGACAAATGTTCAACTTTAGTTTACGTCACAGATTTGGAGACAGGTCTTTAGAAGTCATTTTTAAATAACAGAACAAAACATGTAATGTTCAATGACAAACTTTAATTTGGAATGTACATATACACAGATGTGTAGCTGCCTCTAAAATCAGATTTAACTACCTTGCATTAAAATTTTATATTTCATATTCTGGAAACAATCACTTTACAATCCATAAGAGAAAAAAATACAGAACAGAGATACACTAAAAACAAAGCAAGTAATGTAAATATACATATTAAAATGAACACAAAATAGATTTTATAAACATTTAAAATTATCTGTATTACACTGTTTATAACTTAATGCGCCATGTTTCATGGTTTAAGATTTCCTTAATTCGTCCATTGTTAAGATACAGAAAGGCTCTGCAGCCCTTTGTAGCAATGAAAAAAAAAAAAAAAAAAAAAATCTTCAAAATAAAAAGTGCAAATATTTCACATTCATAATACGGATTTTGTATTTCCCAGCACATACGGTAAATGGAGGCCTTTTGTTTAAGGAAATTTGGTTCAGCTGATAAGCCAACAACACATTAAACATTAAAGTAGGTCGTTCTACTAACCCTAGACAGAAATCATTTCTAGCAATTGGATGATCTCTACCTAAACTGGTAGACATTTGAAATCCAGCCCACCCTTTAACCCCCCCCCCCCCCAGGAAGCAACCATGTGCAAAACCTTCATTTTAAGAGACCTGCAGTGGTTTGACAGATAACTAAAACCAGTAAAGAAAAATTTTTTTACATGTACATAAACCTCAAAAAGTCTAGATGCTAAAAAATAATAATTCACGTTAATTAACTGGCTTAACATTCCCTATGCCTTTGAAGGAACATCTTCAAGCACACCCTGTACGGACAGTGACAGACTAAAATCACTACCAACATAAGAGTACCTATGGCAGAACGATGGAAGATGACTGTCTGCTAAAACTTTATTTGGACTTTTAAAAACACTAACAATAAGGCTAGGGTCAAACGAAAGCATTTTTACACGCGAACGTAAAAAAGTGCGTCCGAACGAATTGACGTATTTTTTCACGGAGTGCGCGAAAACGGTCATACGATGCGCATTTTTCGTGCGTGATTTTTTCGGATCGTCAATAAAACTCTTTTTGCGTCTGGACGTTATGTAGGCTGGACATTAGCAGTGTCTGACATCTCCTAATCACGCAAACACGCCGCTATGCAGCAGCTGCGCACTCTGTACGTCCGTACTAGCGGTTCGGCGTTCTTGAAAAAATGCGTTAGTTTTCCACTTGCGTTGCGCGGCCGGACTTTTGTGCGGCCGTACATCGTATATTGGCCGTCATTGCCCGTCATTTGCTGCTAGTGCGGCCGTAATTATGTGCGCCAGAACGCACGTTAAAAGTGCGCTGGTATGACCCCAGCCTAAAGGTTGACTCAACGAGGGGTGGAAAAAAAAAAAAAAAAAATCAGCAAGTTGCAAAACTGGTAATTCTAGCCTTGTCCGAAATATTTGCGTGGAACGAGCAGAGATTGCAAATCAATCGGATCTGACAGATCGGAAATTACCACAGGAAGGAAAGTACTAGTTGCTGCACTGGCAAACAATCTGCACAGTGTCAGCTTCTAGAAAGGAAGAAAAATATATATTGCAACTAAAGACATTCTATAACATCCTTCCTGAGCTGCATACGGTAGGAAATTTAGACAAGCCAGGCAGCATGTGATGCTTTGCAAATTCTATCACATTCCTTTTGTTAAGGTGTCATTTTAAAAATGGACGCTGTCACAATTTTGCGTCGGCTTCATATCTGACACATTAAAATATTTATACTGCCATCTGTATTGGCCAAAAATGGGCATTCTTCCACAATGATTTATACTGGCTGAAAACCCCCCATAAAATCATGACAGTATCCCTTTAATATAAACTATGTTCATTCCAAGAACATTAACCAAAAAGCAACACTTTCCTAGACACCTCCAATCTATGAGTGTAAAATTAAAAAAAATATTACAAACCCCACACGGTCCCCAAATAAAGAATGATATAGGAATGTCACCTGCCAGGCAGGCTTGGTAGAGAAGGAAGGAAAAATGCCAAGACTTTATTGCGCCTTTATGTGCGCATTTCACGTGATAGATCAAGCCTCTCTAGGGACTATCACAGGAAATAAAAAAAATTCTATGCAAACAGAGCACCTACATTCCCTTTATATCAACAATCACAAGAGATGTACATTGTATTGCATCTTCCCTTTACTCAGGAAGAGAATGATATTAAAACATATGTAGATGTGAAGTAACAATAAATACAATCTTTGAAGACAAAAATATTTTTTTTTGCATTAAAGGGGATGCCTGAATAGGGAAGGATATGATTGCAGCTTTGTTACCAAACAAAGGGAAAGCAGACATGGTCATGGCCACAAATTCCAGGCTTGTAACAGACAGGAGACATCTAGACATGCCTGCAAATGCACAAGAGCTGCTAGTGCATTATTTAAGAATGTATTTCTGTTCCACATGACGGTGTGCCAAGCTGGTAGCAGCAGACACCTCTGCCATCTGTCTGGAATCTCAAGGTCACCTTTAAAATAAAAAGACATACTGTAAAGCAGCATAGCAAATGATGCATTGTTTTTTTTATTGCAAAGGATTTATGTCACTGCAATATGTAACACAAGGGGAATGCTGGTAGTTTTGTACAGCAGTACTCTGCGTTGCCTTGTTCTGTAGTACACTAAGAGGACAGAGGCATAGCTGACCTTCGTTGACTTGGACGTGTAAGCCCTGGAAAATAAGGATGGGTTCAAAAAGGATTTTAAGTGGAAGAAAGCTTTAGCAGGACTCAGAATGGAGGTCTTTCAGAAGGGAATGGATAAGCTGGATAGAAGAAGATTGGAAAATTACATTTGGGTACACAGTAGGTTTCCCTTCATTTCCACATGGGAGAGCTGAGAGTTTGGTTGGGTCCTGGGTTGCATGTCGGCTGTCCATATCCAGTCATTCCTCCCACACCAAAAAATGTCATTCCTGCCATTTGTTGGGACATCTGAAATGGACAAAACCAATTTAAGATACTTTGTGTGCCGTGGCCAAGAATTTGTTCCAATGTGTACAATAACTGGGCCACAGTTCTCATGGTGTTCTCACAAATCAAGGAAAAGATGTTAGTGTATTACTACCCAGCCCCCCCTTCTAGGTTTACAGACTCATTAAAGATGCAAACAATGCCCTCACCTGAGAAACATTCCACTGCAGTTGCTGGCCAGCCTGCATGCCATACACTGGCTGTGCCATAGCACCCATATTGGTTACATATCCTGAGGGCTGTGCCATCATTCCATTTGGAACACCCATGACAGCTGCTTGTACACCTCCCACATAACCAGCAGGCATAGTCATAGGAGTAACCATACTTGGATGTGTTGGTTGGGCCATGATTCCCACTGGTGATGCCATCATACCGCTCATGACGCTGCCTGGGGGAGGTACTGTTTGGAAACCAGGATAAGCACTTTGATATGCCACCTGTGCAGGTGCCATGAAAAGTGCTCCTGTGAAAAGAATGAAAAATACATAATGTAAAGACAAGGTTTTCACCAAGTCATCTGAACATCGCTAGCAGATTTGATGTACATTACCATCCATTTAAAAACTGCACCAATACCTTTCCTGCACATACCTTGTGCTGGCATCTGAGTGGGTTGGGATCCATACAGAGACAAGATGGAATCTTTTGACAGCTGCTTTTTTCCCCCGTCTTCAACTCTGCCCCCCGATTCAGGAAAGAGGTTGAGGTTTTCAGGCACTGAACCCGAACTTAAAGGTGCTGGCATAGAGCCAATGACCTGGAGTAATGAAAATAAAAAATAGTTAAGGCCATGATTCTGGTTTCTCATCATGGGAAAATACAAGTGGCGAGAGGGCTGAATGTTCACTTTCTGTGCACTTTTCAGATATGCAGTGCCCCAAACCAAAATCTATGTTGAACAGAAGAAATCACAGCTTCCATAAACGTGACGAATGTATGAAAAGCGAAATCCATGTAAATCAGGATTTACCCTCCAGAACGCACGCATGCGAGAAGTATTATTAACAAAAACAAGTTAATGAGAACAGAAGGGGCTGCAGCATATGTGATCTGCCCTTCGAGCAGTACACATGTCTCAGGAGTTTTAGATTGAGGGTTCCATTACAGAATACAATGCTGCATCAAAAAAAAAAGTGGCCACAACTGGATGACGGATTAGCTCTTTTGGAATTTGGTAATTGAGTCCATCAAAAAGGTCACCCATGAAAAAGAAGGATCAGTGTAAACATTTAAAGTGTCAAATCTATACCATCATTGTCACGGTTTTAAATATAGTTTGGGGAGTCCCAATTTTGTTAGAAAAGATCAGTCATAGTTTAAGGTTGCATTAGATTTTCCTTTATAAAATTTGTTTACTCACTTGCTTTCTGCACATTGCTCCCCTAAAAAAAGTCAACTCACTAGAGAAGTACACTGTAGGTACCCCACCTTACTTGCCAGATATTGGATGGATCCAAAAGACTCATGTTTAAATGTTAAATTAATAGTACATATCCTTGAATTTGAGGTTTGAAAGCAGAAAGTAAATAGTAAGTAAACACATACAAAACCCACAAACTTTTTAATCCGTTTCCTCCAATTACCTGGCTGGATTTCGAGCCCGACATAGCCTGGACAGAGCCAAATAGATCCAATTCTTTTTCCAAGCTGGTGCTCGAATTTCCATTAGGAGCAGCAGCTGTTACTGGAGCGTCTTAAAAAAAAAAAAAAAAACAAGGGAAAATATAGACAATTTCCGTGTAACCTGCAGCCAGTATCAATGAAACAAGTTGTGCGCTGGTGCTTAGCATCTGCCAAAATATCTAGTTCATTAGGAAGGCGTACACTCCAGGAGTCATACACACACACATAATCTAAAAACCCTGAAGTTATAAACGCAAAGCCTACTCCTTATGTGCAGTCTATAATATTGGGTGGCTAAGCCTCTTACCAATAATGCAAAAGCAAAACAGAATGTGCTGCGGCTACCAAATAAAGAAAATACTGAAGCACTGACTTGTGTGTCCAGTGGCTTTTCCACAATATATGAACGGGCAGTTAAATTGAAAGTATTATACAATTGCTATGCTTTTGTGGTGGATACTCACATTGTGGGGTGTATATACACACACACACACACACGTGAGCTTGAACCCCCTTCACAGTTTTGGTAACCATGCATGTCGTATGCTATAAACCGTAGCATAGAATTTCTCTGTGTGATATATAACATAACAGGGCTCAAAATTTCAAGTCCCAAGCTACTAGCCAGGCCTTAAGAATTACTCGCCACTAGTTGCCCCATCTAACACTATCCTGCCCGCATCTGTATCCCCTCTCGTCCTCCTGTAACTTCCACTCGCCAAATGCTAGTAGGTGAGTGGAAATGTCAAGGCCTGTAATATATATTAGTGTTTACTATTGCAGAAGCCACTTGCACATCACAGCAATGCGATGAATTGCATCCCAGAGCTCCTGTGTCACATTCCCCATATGCAGCAAGGAATTCTGAGTAGGATATGCAAATGACATCTGTCTCACTTTTTTGCATCATACACACAACCACAATTCTAAAAAGGTTGGGACAGTATGGAAAAGTTAAAGTCCATTGAAAATTCAATTCACCCTGTACTATATTGAGAACTGAGGTTTTACTTTGAAAATATACATTTCTTTCAAATCTGATGACTGCAACACACTCAAAGGTTGGGCCAGTCGACTCTTTGCTACGGTGTAAAGACACCAGTTGGTTAAGTTTAGCAAGTGGAATTTCCCCCCTATTCATCCACTGTACAGGTCGCCAACTGTGCAACTGTTCGGGGACCTTCATTGCATTATTTTCACTTAATAATGCGCCACACATTATCAAACGGAGACAGGTCAGGACTGCAGGCAGGCCATATGCTTGTAATCCAGGTAGAATGTGGTTTGGCGTTGTCCTGCTGGAAGATGCAAGGACATTGCTAGAAAAGATTACGTCTGGATGGCAGCATATGTTGCTCCAACATATGTACATATCTTTCTGCGTTAATGGCGCCCTCAAAGATGGCTGAACACGACTGCTGTTTTGTGCAAAAACTATTTGAAATGTTGACGGACCACAAAACACGATTTCACTGTGCTACTGACCATCTCCGATGAAACAGAGCCCAGAGAAGTCCACAGCGCATCTGGACAGTGTTGATGTATGGCTGTTACTTTGCATAGAACCTTAACTTACATCTGTGGATGCAGCAGCAAATGGTGTTGACTGACAAAAGGTTTGCCAAAGTACTCCCGAGCCCAGGTCAGGATATTCTTTACAGACCGTCGATTTGAGAATGAGGTCTGAGGGAATCGGAGATCACACGCATTCAGAAGGGTTTTTTCAGCCTTGAATCTTTATTATGTGCACTGTAGAAAGGGATTATACCCAAATTCCTAACAATGTGTCTTTAGGGGAATGTTGTTCTCAAAGTGTTGAATTAGTCGCTGACACATCTGTTGGCAGATTGGAGAGCCTCAACCCATCCTTGCTCTTGATGGACTAGGCCATTTTTGGAGGCTTATAAACTATGCCTACACGATTGCCTCAGCTGTTTCACATCACCTTATTTCAACTTGCCACATCCTATTAGTCCTAAATTGCCCCTGTCCCAACTATTGGGAGTTAAAATCAGATTTGAAGTGTTCATTTTCAAAAATACATTAAAGTCAAAGTAAAACAAATAATCTGTAAACCCTTTCGCTGCTGAGCCATTTCACCCACCCCTGTGTGCTGAGCTAATTTTTATCGGTTTCACTAATCATCATGTTTAAACGCGATTTGAAGTCATTTTATTATACGACCCCAGACAAATTATATATCTTTTTCAGCAGACTATCATTCTATGTATACATCATGCCTTGCCTGAATATAACAAATTGCAATAAAATTTGAATGTTCAATAATAGGGATGCACTGATACCACTTTAAGGCTAGGGTCAGACGAACGCATTTTCACGTTGTCTGTGAAAAAGTGCGTTCGAACGAATGGACGCATTTTTTCACGGAGTACGCGATAGCGTTCATACGATGCGCATTTGCGTTCGTGATTTTGTACGGATCATCAATAAAACACTTTGTGCATCTGGACGTTATGTTGGCCGGACATTAGCAGCGTCTGACATTTCCAATTCACGCCCACCAGCCGCTAGCGGACGCAGCGCACTCTGTACAACCGTACTAGCGGTTTTACGTTCGACAAAATACGTTCGTTTGCCACTTGCGTTGCGCAGCCGGACTTTTGTGCGACCGTACTTCGTATATTGGCAGTCATTTGCTGCTACTACGGCCGTGATTAAGTGCGCCTGCACGCGCGTTCGCACTACCTCAGTCTGACCCTAGCCTAAGACAGAGTACAAGCACCTATACTTTTTTTTCAAGTACTCACCGATACCGAGTACTGATACTTTTATGCCATTTGAACGCTTTTCAATAAGAACAGACCTCATAAAAACACCCCCAGCTCACATGTATATACCCCCCCCCCGAGATATAGATACACACAGAATGCCCCCAGCTCTCATGGATATTGCCCCCTAGCTAGAACGCTGGCCGCATGTATGAAAAGCACGCGGCCAGCGTTCCCCCTCCGGCGGCAGCGATACTCACCCGTCTGAAGGTCTGGTCGCATGGCTGTGATGCGATCACGTGGCCGCCAGGAACACATCACAGCGCAACCGGAACCTTCAGATGGGCGAGTATCGCTGCCGGAGGGGGAACGCTGGCGTTGTGCTTTTCATGCACACGGCCAGCTTCCCCAGCCCCACGGATACCGGCAAGCTGGGCCCAGGGCTGGCTTCTGGTATCGGGGGGTAATCGGGCCATTTGCACGAGTACCAAGCACTCGTGCAAACGGCAGTATCGCAGTATCCCTATTCAATAATCTACAGTGTGTAAAGTGATTTCCCCCCCATTTTAACATCTGAGTGTTTGCGGTTATATATTCTATGGGGTAGGCTTCTTATAAAAAAAAAAAAAAAAATAGAAATGAACTTGTTAAATTTTTTTGGGGGAGTAGGAAATTACCTGATTTGTAGCAAACCCATCCCATAGAAAATAAATAGTGCAGCATCATTGTTCACATAATTGAAACGCTGCATTAAATTTTTTTTTTTTTTTACAATTTACATGGTCATGTTTGGCATCGTTGGAAATGACACGCGCTGGCCTTTCAAAGGATACCAAACATTAACCCCTAGCTGCCATGGATCGGGAGATGGGGGGGGGGGTCATTGGACCCCCCCATCTCCATAGTTGGCAGCTAGGTGTTAACTCTCGAACTAACATTGCGTACATACGTGATGACGCCGGTTTGGGGCTGAGATCCCAGAGGCTTAGCCGACATCCAAGATGTTGGCCACCTCTGGGAGAGGACCACGATCCAGCCCCTGTTGGCGCCGAATCACGATGTTAAAATGGCAGGCACTTGGGGCTGTGCCCTTCCAAGCGGTGCCTGCCTTTTTGTTGTGCTCATTACCGATGGGGAGGGAGAGAGGTCCAAAGGACACCTCCCTCCCTTTCAGGCACCTTCCCTGCTCTGGCAGGGGTGCCTGGAATAGACGTCATCGTGCCTGGCGCGATGCCTTTTCATGCCGGCCAGGGTCCCGGAGGCTGATACCAGCCGATCGCTGCTGCAAAGACAGGACGCGCTCAGCGCATCCTCCGCAGCCAAGTCCCCACTTGGCTGGATGTGCTGAGTGCGTCCTTAGTAGCGAAGTGGTTAAAGTGTTTCAATATAGTACAGGGTGAATTCAATTGACCCTTTTCTATTTTTCACACTGTACCAACTACTTTGGAAATGCGGACACACTTGTTTTGATTCCAATTTCTCAATAGATATATAGATATATATATTTATAACCGAGCCTAGGGTTAAGAGAAAGACCACGGTAAAATGATGCATAACTGAAATTAGAGTAAAAAAAAAAAAAAAATGGTTTAAAACCTCATAACACACAAGTGTACTTCTAAAAAGCTCCAAGCAACCTGCTACATCCAAATAGAGTGTACAAGTTTAGGAACCTCAACTTGCATGGCAAAGCTCCTCACACAAATGCCAAAGCATTTGGAAGCTTGCAGTTAGTCTCCATAATACATGACTGCCTCCACAGCATTAGGAACGAGTAATAAAAACCCAAAAGCATCCATTTACAGCCAAGATAAGGTTAATGCCTACTGAAGCAACAGAGAGATCCTTGGTAAGCCGAATTCAAGTTCAATTTTTTTATAAAAACATGCATGCTTCTTTAGTCTGTAGGGTACAGCTTTATTGAGAGCTTACCCAAGCCTAGAAGGTCCATGACTGGTTCTGCTGTCATTGGTGGAGTGGCTTTAACTGGCAGAGGATCATCCTTTTTAAGAGGCTGAATAAACAGAAAAGGAAAGTGAAGACCCTTTTGACTTACTGAAGGTTAGACCGTATAAACTCTTAAATCTACTGGATATTTTAAGGCAAACAAAGCCCAGCAAGTTTACAACTTGTAGCAATCTTAGCCCGCCAAACGTTTTGAAACTACATCTCCAATGATCCTCAGCCACTCATGTTGACTGAGCCTCATGGGGAAACTAGTTGCAAAACATCTGGAGGGCCAGAGTAGCTGACCCGATTTACAGGATCTGTGAATGTGAAATGAAAAAGTGTATTCCCTCATCTTGAAACAAGAGTGGCGGTGCCTGGAGAACCACACTGACCAAAAGCTATGGAACAAGTCTACAAAACACCTTTTTACTTTTAAATAACTAGATCAAACGGTACCAAGTCACATTGTTTGCTACAACCACCTAAGAAATTGTAATTAGTAGCTCTTTGCTAATAAAAGACGTGCACCTCAGTTATCAGGACTAGTAACCCAAACCTCACTAAGGGCAGTATTACAATGTTGGTGCTAACTTAACCAGAGCTGTTGTAAACTTAAAACCTCCATAGACTATAATGGCTCTGGGAAGTTTACAACAGCTCTGGTTAAGTTAGCACCAACTATGTAATCTGGTCCTAAAAAGGTTCAGAGAGAACAAAAATTTCAGACATGTCAGTGCTCTCCAGTTTGCTGCACAAATAAAAAAAAGCCAGAAAAAGCCGAGAAGCTGCCAAACGGGTGTAAAATAAATTTTAAAAGCAACTTCTAAAATGTGTAAAAAAAAAAAAAAAGTTCTGTGAATAAGAATAAAAACAAGGTCTGTTTAATAAAATACAATTAAAAAAAAAAGGTAAAAATAAATAAAACCCTGGAATATTCCTAAAAAGACTTTTTGCTGTAAATGAAAACAAACATTTAAAAAAATATTTATTTTTTACATTGAAACCTATGGGATTCGCCCGATTAAACCTGTCGAATGAAACCACTGAGAATCAGAGCATTCCACTGACATGTCAGCGTTCTATGAAAAGATTAACCATTACTTCTCTAAGGGAGGTCACTGCCGAAGATCACCAATACTTGGCAAACTGACAGCCTTTGGTATACCCGAATGGAGATGAAATTGCACCGTACGGGCAAATTCATTGTTAGTGCGCTCTGAGTAACCGCTTAAATAGGTGATATAAGAGGAAGCTACATTCTGATAACCCTGGGAGTACTTTATCAGAAAGGAGAGCCAAGTTACAGCGTTTAAAAATCCTTATACAGCAGGGATCTCAAACTCTGGACACTCCGATGTTTTCGAACTACAATTCCCATAATTCTCTGCCCATCTATTACATTCATAGAATTCAGGAAATTGTAGGCAATCAAAACCTGGAATAAGAAAGCTATACAATGTATGGGAGTCTAATGGGGCCAGGTCAGAGTTCAGCACACTACAAAATCCAGAGACTTAAAGCGACAGACTCAATTTTAGGTTTCTGATCTTTAAATTCCAGTGTAATAAAAGTAATCTAAAAAAGCACGTGGATTTTTAGCAGTATACCATATAATGGCAAGTGGAAATCAAACAGAAAAATTATAAAAATCCCACAAAAACCAAAAGAAAAGCAACTCTGAGGATTGTCTTTCAAACCTGACCAGAGAAAGCAAAGTGGACGGGGTGGGTCTGTTGACAGACCTGGAGTAATTTGCGTGTAAATATACGCCAACACACTAAATCTAGATTGGTTGCTAGCAAATCTAAGCCTGGCTGTTACTATTTAATATTTAAAATGAAACAAAGTGTTAAATTTAGCTTTCATTTTGCCTTTTCTGCAGATGAAGAGTTCTACCTTATAAAAAGTTCCCCACAGGGCACCACCACCACCTTCCAGATAACACTGGCACAACAGTTTAACATCCAGTCAGTATGCAGATGTTCACTCGTCAGGTGAGATCAGGAGAGCCAGTCTAAGGCTGGGTTCACACCTAGCCGTTTTTACGCGCGTTCGTGCGCGCTTTAAAAACGCAGGAACGGGAAATCCCATGCTTTGCTATGGGACCCATGCAGACTTAAGCGTTTTACAGCGCGCAGAACGCGAGTTAAAACGGCCAACGCAAAAAGAAGTTCGGGAGCTTCTTTTCGGGCATACAGCAGTGCGTTCGCCGCCATATCATAGCCGCGAACGCACTGCAACGCGCGGTTTTTTGTATGCGCAAAAAACGCACGCATTGCGCAACGCAGCGCTACGTCCGGGTGTGAACCCAGCCTAAAAGAGAAACAATTGCAGCTCACACTAGGGAGCACGACAGGGCGCTTCAGTTACTTTGAGTGCAACTTGTTGGGAGTTTCCCCATTGCCCATATAAATGGACATGGGCTGATGTAATAAGGGTGCCAGGGATAACCTCCAAGATAGGATTGCTATGGGACAGTGACAACATGCGCTGGAATTAAATGACACTGAACAGAGTCAAGTATAAATGTGTGTTAGATACACCTATCAAGTAAAAAATCCCAAGGGGGAGCTACAAGCTCCACAAAATGTTCACTCCAGTGATGTATGCTGACATAATTACTGCACAGAAGGTCGTGACATTAAACGACCCCCCGTTACACAGTATTTGAACAGAATGACACCACTTTACACTGAACATCTAAATAAGCAAAAAGGTACAGAGTTCAAAGTCATACATGAAGTCATATTTAGGCTCATATAGAGGAAAGGGCCCTTCTAAAGTGGAGGGACGCTCCCTGCCATGCATATGTGAAAAATACAAAAAGAAACCATTATAGTCTACAGAGATAAAACCCAGCACCCCAAAACAGTCTCCATTGATGTTCCAACATTTGTTTCAAATCTGGTACTTCCCAGCATTGGTGTTGAGGCCTTCCCAGGAAGTAGGCCCGAAACCTGTGCTATTAGAAAAGATCAGGTTCAAAGTTTAACAAGCATTTACAGTACCGGTATTTGAAAGATTTCTTGCGAGAATGAAACGCTGCTCATTTTGAAAGGCTACAGGTACAGTTCATGCCATGTAACCTACCTCAGTGTTTCTCAAGTACTCCTAACAGGATTTACCAAATATCTTCATCACTGCCCGGGGGATATTTGCTGCTCAGTGAGTACAGTATTCAGTCTGCATTTCCCAAGGCTACCCTTAACTCTGCCCTGTTAGGGGGTACTTGAGAAACACTGTTCTACCTGGGTTAATTTAAAGGCTCTCAGGAACGCATACTCTGTTGCGGAATGCTTCCGTAAACACATCAGGACATACCAACTTGACCTTCTCAAAGATGACCTGGTCAGACTTTACATCAGGGGTGGATTCAGATTTCTTCCATTTTATTTCCCTCTCCTTCTGTATAAAAGAAAAAAAAAAAGTGTGATCGTGTGGTAGACAGACAAACGTCTTAAGCCGAGAAGAACTTCGTAGCATGACATCCACATTAAAAGGGGAATTCTATTTGTATTATGGTCTTCTCCAAATCGATCCAGAAATGTTAAAACCAAGCATTTTCCAAATTTATATTAGTGTTTGCTACAAAACAGAAATATTCTGATTTAAAGGATTTCGCACTAACTAGCCAAGTCCCTACATGTTGCATACCAGAGCTGGGACTTAGGATGTATTTCTACCCATGGAGCCAATTTAATGTTGATACTCCGGCCCATTAGTTAGTGCGCCTACTGCAGAGGGCCAATAAGGCAGCGGTGCGCATTAAGCCGTTGGAGCCAGGTAAGCGGTCTGAATGGGAGATCAAATTGGTCTTCATGATCAATACAATATCCATCACAGGGAAAGTGAATCTTAAACTACAGGACTACTTTAAAAAGCAATAGGACAATACACATTGATAGTGGCTTGATAAAAGGAGTAGCTGGAAAACTGCACATGTGCATTACAATTACTCACTCTGAATGAATTGATGTCAATACTGCGGTCCATGTGCTTCTTTTTCTCATATTTCTCTCTAATAAAACTCTCAACAGCTCTGAGATTCATTAAGGGACAACAAGGCGGATGTACATAAAATGTTGAACATGGAAGGGGTGTTCACAACCAATGAAAGTAGCCATTAATGTTGCATTAAATCCACCACAAATCTCAAACTTTGAAAAACCCTTTAACGGCGAAATCTGAAGTGTAACAGTTAAAAAAATAAATGTATAATGACAACGAATCAAGGTTTGTCTTTGATGTGAAATCAATCACTTAAAAAGAGGGGAAGGGAAGAGCAGTGAGCTTTCTAAACCAAAGGATACTGATCAGTCTGTGGTCTGCTGAAACTCTCTGGAAGAAACGCTTCATATAATCGCTTTGCCTTGCCGTTTCCCATATCTTCCATGCACTGAAAACAAAAATAGAATCCATGTAAGAGGACATAAACACATGCAGGTCAAGTTCTGATGCCAACCCCCCCCATACACTCAAAACAAACCATTTGTCCCATATAATCCCAAAGTAATATTTATCCCATGGATTGCAAGCAGGTGATACTGCACCCACTGACATCAACAGAACTGTAAATAGTGATAAAGGACTGGCAATCGCAAAAGATCTAATGCTAGTAGAAAGGTTATTACATAGCTTCAGAACAAAAAAAAGATTTACGGAATTCAATATAAATGTAGTTTCTTTGCACACATCAGGCACTATCACATGCCCCAAGCTAAAACCAGGACGCTAAGGGGGGAAAAAAATTGCATTTGCCAACTTCCCCTTAGCGTCCCGGTTTCTCCAGCAATCGCTAAGCTCCTGGATGCTGAGGCAGCACTACAGCGCCATCCCCAGCACCCCCTCAATAGGACTGCATGGAGGACATGCCAGGTCACATCACCAGCAGAATCTTGCCTCTCACGAGATCCTGCTGGTTGGCAGAGTGATAGCGTAGGGAGACTGGGGACTTTCCGCTCCCAGTCTCACTCTACTCCCAGCAGCCAGAAGCAGAGCAAGGAGCTGCCGTTCTCGTCACGGGATAAGTGGCAGGTATGTGATGGGGGGGGGGGGGTGGAGCTGCAGGTAACAGACTCTGCAGTTACCTTTACCTCTGACCTGGTGGTAACTTTGTTAGCTAGTACAACGTCACCCTCCTTTCTTTTTGCTTGACGTTACAATGGTCAAGAACAAAAGTCTCTAGTCACCATGACCACTTAAATGAAACTTCAGAGTGCCAGATTGTCCCATTTATTCAGTTGAAATTTAGGTCCTCGTGTTTTCCACTGACCTGTATTTGTTCCTGTGTCCACTGGTCCAGATTGACAGACTTCACCCTGGAGATATGAACCCCCAGGTTCCGATGAACTCCAGCACAACGGATGCATAAGAAGACTCCGATATTCCAGGAGGCCCATCGTGGACCTAGAGAGAGGACACAAGAATGGATTTACTAAGCGAGCTGCGGTTTCTACATTCAGTTTCTGTGTCGCCTATGCACGTATCTAGGAGTAGAACACTGGAGGCATGAGTGTGACAACACATTAAAATGTAAGGCTCGGGTCAGACTAACGCATCGTCTGAAAAAAGTGCATCCGAACGCATTGACATTTTTTCATGGAAGACGCGAAAGCTGTCATACGATGTGCATTTTTATGCGTGATTTTTGACGTCGCTATTATAAACAAATGGACGTGATGTTGGCCAGACATGTGCAGCGTCTGACGTCTCCTAATCATGCACACACGCCGCTATGTCGACGTGACGCAGCGCACTAAGTAAGTCAGTACTAGCAATTCTACGTTTGAAAAAATGCGTTCGTTTGCCGCTTGCGTTGCGCGGCTGAACTTTCGTGCGCCCGAACTTCGTATATTGGCCGTCATTTGCTGCTACTACGGCCATAATAAATTGCGGCTGCACACATGTTCGCACTGCGTTCGTCTGGCCCCAGCCTTAAACAGCCCTGGATTCCCTGATTGCATAACCACGGATAGTGACAGCTTAAACAAGCAGAAACTAGGGGAAGTAGGACAAACGTCAATAGAAAGAGCTATGTGATCCAACCCTGTATTTTACAGGAACCTAGACTTTTACATGACGAGAAAATGGTTACAAAAAGGATCTCACAAGAACAGCTTGAAAAATGTATTGTATGCTTTAACTGGAGGCTACATTGGAAACAAGTATAGGGGAGGAAACAACTAAACAAGCCACACTCAAGCAGAACTACACAAGGTTAAGGGAACAGCCTCCGAGAGTTACCTGTCCATTGCTGTTGATCAGTTGACATTACAGATCAAGATCCAATAATATATATATTGCAACCACCATCTATGCAGATATTGAACCATGTAGAATGGAAAAGGTGTTATTCGAAGAGGAATGTCAGTGCCCTTTCATTCCCCATACTTCAGGGAATTAAATTCCTCTACCCGGCAGTGAATTCAGCATTCACTGCAGAGTCCCCGAAGTGCAGGGAAAATCCACTGAACAGTCGCCAAATCAAAATGAAAAACCGCTGAAAATGTCAGATCCGATAAGTCGCCGCAAAACCACCGACAATCCGCCAGAAAAGGCCAACGAACGGGGTGTGGAAGGAAAAAAAAATATAGATATTGAATAAAAAAAAAAAGGGAATATTTTTAAACCTTGAAATCTATAGGATTCGCCCGATTAAACCTGTCGAATGAAGACACCGAACATCAGCATTTCACTGACATGTCAGGGTTCTCTGAATAGATCATTGCTTCTCTAAAGGGGGGATTTCACTGCTGCCGAAGATCACCGTATTTTGCCAATTGTCACCAATATTTAGAAAATTGCCAACTTTTGAAAAGCCAAATGTCCCCGAAATTGCACAGTATGGGGAAATTCACAGTTTGTGCAATTTCAGCTCTTTGAATAACCCTATTAATACAATGCATGAAAGAAGAGCTTTAATAATAAACAGATCATATTAAAAAAATTAGCCTGTTTTACCCCTCATCTAACACCGCATATCGCCCCAGGGCTCTTTAGGCCTGGTACCCAGCTAAAAGAAGTGGCTTGGGTGCCCAGGTGTATGGACTAGCACACAAGCTGCTGATCAAATTATTTTCAATGGTTGGTTCATCCAACCAACTCCTCCCCATCACCTCCAGGAAGCTGTCCAGTGACCGCTTCAACAGAGTGACATTTCCAATTTAAAGTGGTCCAACTACAGACAAAAAGGACAGGCCCCGTCACCTTGACGATTATCTAAAGTGGTCATGATGCCCCATTAAATTGTTATGAGAACTTCACAGGCCTGCACTACAGACATTTTTGAAAACATACCAGTTACAAGCATTTATAAACTGACAAGTTCCATAGTGCTGTACAAATTGGGAGAGACAGAATAACACGTTACATACACATTGCACAAACAGAATAGGAGAGAGGACCCTGCTCGAGAGTTTACAATCTAAGGAGGGGGGGGGGGGGTCACACACTAGGTGAGGATGAATAGAGTACAAGACATAGTGGGGTTGCATGTGGGCTGAATGGGAAGAGGTGCAGGAAATGACTGGGGGATTATGGAGTGCGCCGATATGCTTCTCTAAAGAAATGTGTTTTCAGAGACTTTTTGAAGGACTGGAGAGACGGGGAGATTAATGTTGTGGGGGAGGGAGCTCCATTAGAAAGGGGGCAGCCCGGGAGAAGTCTTGAAGACGGGAGTTGGGGGTGCAGGTACGTGGAGCTGACAGCATCAGATCATTGGCAGAACGAAGTGGTCAGGACAGGCTGTACTTGCTAATAAAGGGAGGACATGTAGTCAATGAAGCAGTTATGGAGAGCTTTGTACTTGAGCACCAGTATTTTGAAGTGGAAAAGGAACCCGGAGCCAGTGGAAGATTGACAAAGGGGAGAGGTGCACAAGTCTGGCACAGCACAGGCATTTACAACAGACCTCAGAGGGAGAATCTGGGACATCTTAAGGCCAGAGAGGTGGTTACAGTTAGGGTTGCACCGATACTAGTATTGGTGCCGATACCGGGTACTGCAGGAGTACTTGATACTCGTGCAGTACCCCCGATATTTTCCCCAATACTGGAAGCCGGCATTGAGCCGGCATCTGAGGGGCTGGGGCGGCTGTTCGAATGCTCTATCGGCATTCAGACAGGCCCTGCAGCCCTGTGGGACCATGTGATCGCGGCTGGGGGCCTTCCAACGAGCGCACGCATGGAAACTTTCCCGGCGTCGCTCAGGATGGTAACTATCATTGCGTAGAGCTCCAGGTGCCTATCCGAATGCTCTATCGGCATTCAGACAGGCCCTGCAGCTGCTCACCGTGTTCATACTTGCCTTCCTGAGCGACACCGGGAAAGTTTCCGCGCGTGCGCTTGTTGGAAGGCCCACAGCCGCGAACATGTGGGACCATGTGATCACGGCTAGGGGCCTTCCAACGGGCGCACGCGCAGAAACTTTCCCGGTGTCGCTCAGGAAGGCAAGTATGAACACGGTGAGCAGCTGCAGGGCCTGTCTGAATGCCGATAGAGCATTCGGATAGGCACCTGGAGCTCTACGCAATAATAGTTACCATCCTGAGCGACGCCGGGAAAGTTTCCATGCGTGCGCTCGTTGGAAGGCCCCCAGCCGCGATCACATGGTCCCACATGTTTGCGACTGGGGGCCTTCCAACGAGGGCACGCGCAAAGACTTTCCCGGCGTCGCTCAGGAAGGCAAGTATGATCGCGGAGTGCGCCATGAGAGCTGGGGGGGGGCAATATCCATGAGAGCTTGGGGGGGGGCCAATATCCATGAGAGCTGGGGGGTCCAATATCCATGAGAGCTGGGGGGGCCAATATCCATGAGAGCTGGGGGGGCCAATATCCATGAGAGCTGGGGGGGCCAATATCCATGAGAGCTGGGGGGGCCAATATCCATGAGAGCTGGGGGGGCCAATATCCATGAGAGCTGGGGGGGCAATATCCATGAGAGCTGGGGGGGGGCAATATCCATGAGAGCTGGGGGGGCAATATCCATGAGAGCTGGGGGGGGCAATATCCATGAGAGCTGGGGGGGGGGCAATATCCATGAGAGCTGGGGGGGGGGCAATATCCATGAGAGCTGGGGGGGGGCAATATCCATGAGAGCTGGGGGGGGGGCAATATCCATGAGAGCTGGGGGGGGGCAATATCCATGAGAGCTGGGGGGGGGGGCAATATCCATGAGAGCTGGGGGGGGGGCAATATCCATGAGAGCTGGGGGCATTTTTATATGAGGTCTGTTCTTAGTGGAAAGCAGTCACATGACATAAAAAGAAAAGTAATCGGTACTCGTACTCTGTCTTAAAAAAGTGGTATTGTGCATCCCTAGTTACAGTAGTCAAGGCGGGAGATAAGAGATTTGATGAGCATTTTAGAAATGTCCCGATTAAAAAAAGCCAGGGAGGTGTGCAATGTTTTTTAGGTGGAAGTAGCAAGATTTGGTTAGTGACTGAATGTGAGGAGTAAAGGATAGATTGGAGTCCAAGGAGGTCCATGAGGCAACGAGCCTGAGAGGTAGAAGTATTGGTGTCACGGTTCACCTGAAGGGAAATGGGAGCAAGAATGGAGGATATAAAAAGGGAGGGAAGACAAGATCAATTTTGGAGAGGTTAAGCTTTAGGAAATGGGAAGTCATCCTGGAGACAGCTGACAGGCAGGCAGTAACACAGTCCAACACAGGAGGAGAGAGATCGGAAAGGAAAATTTGGGTGTTGTCAGCATAGAGAGGATATTGGAGTCCATAGTGAAGAAATGAGGTTGCCATGAGAGGCGGTATAGATCAAGAAGAGTAGGGGGCCCAGAACAAAGCCATGAGGTACCCCAACTGAGAGAGGAACTGGTGGTGAAGAGAAACCAGCAAAGGGGACATTATAAATAAATTCTTCAAAGTATTTTACCAGGAAGGATACATTGAGATTTCTCTCGTTTAAGTATGTCCTGGGTTCAAGAACATTGAAATGTTACAGAAATACAATGCTAATAACATGCAAAACAAATACAGATTTACTACAGAAAATAAATATGTAGTCATGTACATGTTTAGAGGTGCATTCCGTATTGAGGTATGTTAATAGGGAGCTCGAGTGACCCAAGACTGGGCGAAGAAGCAAAGGAAGTGATCGGAAGAGAAGCCGGATAGAGCTGTGTCACCTGCACCAGGTCCACATATGCCCAACAGACAGGCTCCCATGCAGATCCCTAGCAAGAATGTTTTAAGTTAGGCATATGGAGTTTTTCCGCAAAGCGGTGAATTTGTGTTAGATTACACATTAAGGCCAAAACAGAAGATTTTCTCTAGCATTCAGCTTCACCATTTTGGTCTTGATTTCATGATGCTCTAATTCACTGTAAAGTGAATCCAGTTCTGCGAGCTGGTACAGGACATTCAATTCATTTTCACCAGGGGCTATGAGGAAGTAACAATAGTTTTGAAGCTGTTGTGAAAGAAAGTCCTGCTTTCAAATCCTTTCACAAAATGGTAAAGGTGATCTAATTTCCTCTAATATTGGCCAGATTGCAAGCGCCTGGGGCAAACATGGCGTCCGATACATGAGCCGAGCAGGTAACTGCTTGTGGTCATACACAGCAAGATCAGAGCACATTAAAGCGCTTCCTCGGATTAATCTCCAAGGTACAGGAAGCGCCGGATACATCGCATGTCTTGTAATAGCCCTGCGTGGTCCCACCACAATTTCCTGTAAACACATGAATATTCAGTGCAGATGCCTCCACATCTGTATGGAGAGATCACGCTGGAATTCACTTCTTGCATGTCAAGGAAGGCAATGGATCCCCAGAATAGCTTCAAAACAGAGCAATGAGGCGGGGGGGGGGGGGACGACAAGCAGCAACAGACGACATTATCATTATGCTGTTGATACGGTAAACAACATTTTCCCAGTGTAATTCCTGGCACACGTCTAGTTTGGCCGCACAGGACCTTGTTACTGCGCTCGGTCAGAATTCTTTATATTGAACTTTGTGGTTAGTAAAAGGATTAACCTTGTCATTAATATTAGCATTCATTTTGGTTAGAATACCTCCCTGGCATTGATGGGGTTAACTTACTCCCTTGACATGGGGCAGACAGCATGCCATGTTGACACCATCAACACACAGCATCAGGTCATCCAGCTAACTGAACCTGAGGATCCGCATCTCGCGTGTCTTTGTAAGGAGGAAGCCAGCCCACTAGGTGCAATAAAGGTGAACAAGTCCCCAGTGATCGAGAGCCCGGGTTCCCACACACTGCGACGGATGATCTGCAGCTTTCTTCCAAGTTGAGTCACTCGATGTATCATTCCCACAATATGTCGTCTCCCTGTAAGGAGTCCCGGTGCTGCAGGCGTGGATTGGTCCTCAATAAAGGAGGATACAGTGTGGGGATAAAGTTTACATTTGCTTTTTTAACTATCAGTATGAAGAATTAACCCTCGAGTGGCTGAAGGATAAAATTGAGCATAAATATCTACCGCACATAAGGAAATGTGTCTCCAAGGATGGGAACTGTCACGTGACAAGATAACATCTCCATGCGACGGCCAACATATGAGAGCTCCCCCCTCCTCCACACTGGCACAGCTCCCCCCTCCTCCTCCACACTGGCACAGCTCCCCCCCCTCCTCCTCCACACTGGCACAGCTCCCCCCCTCCTCCTCCACACTGGCACAACTCCCCCCCTCCTCCTCCACAGTGCACACCCCCCCCCTCCTCCACAGTGGCACATCCCCCCTCCTCCACAGTGGCACACCCCCCCCCTCCTCCACAGTGGCACATCCCCCCCCTCCTCCACAGTGGCACATCCCCCCCCCTCCTCCACAGTGGCACATCCCCCCCCCTCCTCCACAGTGGCACATCCCCCCCTCCTCCACAGTGGCACATCCCCCCCCCTCCTCCACAGTGGCACATCCCCCCCCTCCTCCACAGTGGACATCCCCCCCTCCTCACACAGTGGCACATCCCCCCCTCCTCCACAGTGGCACATCCCCCCCCCCCCCCCTCCCCCCCCCCCCCCCCCCCCCCCCTCCTCCACCACCCCCCCCCCCCTCCCCCCCCCCTCCTCCACAGTGGCACATCCCCCCCCCCTCCCCCTCCCTCCCCACAGTTGGCACATCCCCCCCCTCCTCCACAGTGGCACATCCCCCCCCTCCTCCACATGGCACATCCCCCCCTCCTCCACAGTGGCACATCCCCCCCCTCCTCCAAGTGGCACATCCCCCCCCCTCCTCCACAGTGGCACATCCCCCCCTCCTCTCCAGTGGCACATCCCCCCCCCTCCTCCACAGTGGCACATCCCCCCCCCTCCACAGTGGCACATCCCCCCCCCTCCTCCACAGTGGCACATCCCCCCCCTCCTCCACAGTGCACATCCCCCCCCTCCTCCACAGTGGCACATCCCCCCCCTCCTCCACAGTGGCACATCCCCCCCCTCCTCCACAGTGGCACATCCCCCCCCTCCTCCCCCACAGTGGCACATCCCCCCCTCCTCCTCCCCCTGCCACGCCATCCGCCCCCCCCTCAGCCCACTCCCGCACACAGTGGCACATCCCCCCCCCTCCACAGTGGCACATCCCCCCCCCCCTCACACAGTGGCACATCCCCCCCTCTCCACAGTGGCACAGCCCCCCCCCTCCACAGTGGCACAGCCCCCCCCCCTCCACAGTGGCACAGCCCCCCCCCCTCCTCCACAGTGGCACAGCCCCCCCCCTCTCACAGTGCACAGCCCCCCCCTCCTCACAGTGGCACAGCCCCCCCCCTCCTCCACAGTGGCACAGCCCCCCCCCTCCTCCACAGTGGCACAGCCCCCCCCCCTCCTCCACAGTGGCACAGCCCCCCCCTCCTCCACAGTGGCACAGCCCCCCCCTTCCTCCACAGTGGCACAGCCCCCCCCCTCCTCCACAGTGGCACAGCCCCCCCCCTCCTCCACAGTGGCACAGCCCCCCCCCTCCTCCACAGTGGCACAGCCCCCCCCCCTCTCCACAGTGGCACAGCCCCCCCCTTCCTCCACAGTGGCACAGCCCCCCCCTCCTCCACAGTGGCACAGCCCCCCCCCCTCCTCCACAGTGGCACAGCCCCCCCCTCCTCCACAGTGGCACAGCCCCCCCCTCCTCCACAGTGGCACAGCCCCCCCCTCCTCCACAGTGGCACAGCCCCCCCCCTCCACAGTGGCACAGCCCCCCTCCTCCCAGGTCATTTTGCATGAGGGTCAGAGCTGTCAGTGTGAGGGGGCGTTTCAGTAAGTGTTGGAGCTGCTGGCAGGGGATGGCCCGGGGGGGGGGTTACACGTCTCCCTGCTGGGCTTAATATCTGTGCCCTGACAATGCCAGAGGCCGTGCCCAGTGCCTGGCACTGCATTTACACTACAAGCCTCATATTTGGGTGTGATATGTGCACCATTATTCCCTGTCACCATAAACGGTCTAACAAACCCCTCTGCCAGAGGAGCTTGTTAGACCGTTTATGGTGACAGGGAATAATGGTGCACATATCACAGTTTGTTAGACCGTTTATGGTGACAGGGAATAATGGTGCACATATCACACCCAAATATGAGGCTTGTAGTGTAAATGCAATGCCAGGCACTGGGCACCTCCTTACCAGCTGAATGTCAGTGAGGAGGGCTACACTCACGTTGGGATGGTGGCGCAGGGGACAACAAGATGCTCTACGGCGCACCGCCCCTTACCTTTGGACGGACAATCCGCGCAGAACTTGTTCTCCTCCCGCAGCAGCAGCTCGGACAGCACGGCCTGGTATCGCTCCACATCCCGCACCGATTTACCGGTCATGTTTCCCGGGAGACAGTAAGATGGCTGCCCGGCGCGGCTCCCTTTCTGCCTCTCGCTCTCCCTCAGTTCCTGTTTCCGGGTCTCCCTCCTAACCACGCCCACACGTCAGCTACGTACCGCCTTCCCACCCATCCATATTACGTTAAACTCGGCAAACTGGCCAATCTGTGACTAGGCCAAGAAATAAGCACGCCCACCAGGTTAAGGAAAAAAGAAAAACATGAATGGGCGATGAAGGTGAAGTATAATCAATGGGACCCGGGAAAGAGGGCTGCTGACGTCACCAGGCAGGAGCTGATACTACTGCTAAGCCTTATGGGCAGAGAGAGGAGACCCATCCCATGATCAATGACAGTTTATAGAACTGCTGTGTGGCTGTTTCCTCACATCAGATTAATGCACATTTGCATTTTCATATATCCTAGCTCGGTGATAAGGCAGCCCTACTAGAGCAAGGTTTATCCACCAAATATCAGCAGACCTATTACAATTTTTTTGTTCAGTGGACACCCATCAACGTGCATCCTAGCGCTTTGAATGAGAGGTTTGCTGCATGGACGTGGTCGTGCACACAATTCGTACGTACGCCACAGTGTGTGGCTCGCCCTGTCACAGTGTCACAACGCTGCAACGGATGCCGGAAGGCACGTTAGTATGGGCGCACAGAGTGCGCTCATCTGACCCCAGCCTTAGTATTGTGGACATTCCTATCTGATACCTCAGAGTGACTCTTGACTCCACTCTTTCCTCAGTCCCCACAACCATTCACTCTCCTCATCTTGCCACAGTCAACTCCACAATATTGCCAAAATTCATCCATTTCTGACTGCCGAAACCACCAAAAACCACCAAACCGAAACCACCAAGCAACTTAGTCACACTCTCATCTCCCACCTAGACTATTGCAACATTCTCCTGGTTGGCCTTCCTATCTCCCATCTCTCCCTCTTGTAGGGTTGCCACATCGGCCATGTCCAGGACACAAAATTTATTCATGATGATGGGCAGTGTATGAAAAATGCCACGCCGCAGCATGTAGAATCTATATGCTGCATGTAGGAAATAAAAAATGAATCCCAGGTGACCTGCTTTAACTGTCTTCCTGCAGCATATGCATTATACATGTTGCAGGGCAGCACCTTTCCATGTGAATGAAATAGTAATATGTGCCCTAAAAACATAGCTGATATGGCAACCCTACTCTCATGCAGTCCATCCTAAATGC
Source organism: Leptobrachium leishanense (assembly GCA_009667805.1). NCBI lineage: Eukaryota > Metazoa > Chordata > Amphibia > Anura > Megophryidae > Leptobrachium > Leptobrachium leishanense. The sequence continues at coordinate 237,714,884 of CM019064.1, read as the reverse complement.
ATCAGCCCGCCTTATCCATCTCACCTATCGCTCTTAACCCATTCACTACCAAGCGATTTTTGTTGTTTTCATCACATTTATTTGAAACATGGGATGTGAAGTTAACAATTAAATATAGAGTAAAATATAAGTTTCCAACAGACATTGTTCTTTTGAGGTAGTTAAAAAATTTAAATAAATGTTAATTTTCTCATTTTTTATTTTTCATGTATTCGTTTATCCTTTACAGCAGGGGTGGGCAAACCTGCCACTGAGTTTTTTGCGGCCCGCCAACCAGTGGCGTTCTTCTACTCCCGAGGCGAGCAGCCACTGACATGCAGCTTGGTCGCTCGCCTGGGATGGGAATCACCTGACCAGCGCGCAATCTCGCAGGAACATGGCTGGTCGGGTGCTTCCCATCCCCGGCGAGCGGCAAAGCTGCATGTCAGCGGCTGCTCGCCTCGGGAGTAGAACACCGGCGGACGCGGAACCTGGGGCCACAGAGGAGGTGAGAGCTGGGGGCAATATATACCCATATGAGCTGGGGGGCAATATATACCCATATGAGCTGGGGGCAGTATATATCCATATGAGCTGGGGCAATACATACCCATGTGAGCTGGGGACACTATATACCTATGTGAGCTGGGGGCACTATATACCCATGAGAGCTGGGGGCAATATATACCCATATGAGCTGGGGGCAATATATATCCATGTGGCAGGATGGAAGTCCACCTGCGGTCCTGCTCTATCTGACCCCCCCCCCCCTTGATGGCGTCCGGCCCGACTACCGAGTGGCACGGCATTCGGCGTCTCGAGCGGCCTGGAGGATGAAATGGCGTTGGTCCGGCGTCTGGAGAGATGGTGCGGTGTTGCCTTGGGGATCCCGTTCCTGGGTTGAGTGGTGATGCAGGAGACCGCTGAGTGTCTCCTGCAATAGTGATTGTAGCTCTGAAATGAAGACAGCAGACGCAGCTGTATGCTTTAAAACAGTGAATTGAATTTTATGGGTTTCAACAGGGTCATTTATACATCTTCACACAAACAGATTACCAACTCCCCCACCCACACAACCAGCACTGATTGGCTCCTTTCCCAGCCTCCTGTTCCCTATCAGGTCCCTTTCAGCCTTCCCATTGTCCAGGGGATTAGGCAGATGAGGTCTTGGAAAAGCCTCCACTCCTCTGGCCCGCTGCATCCTCCATCTTGGGGCATGAGATCCTTTGTTCTGTGAAACCATGCTGGGATGAGCCAAATGGCAACGGGGAAAAACACATACAAACGGTTTCTTTCATACTTTTACAGTCACATCATACAGGGTACATTTTCATTACATTACACCAATAAAACCACATCTAGCAATAAAATAAGAGGTCCATAGGCTCACACGCAAAACCAAAACGAAAACAGGAAAAATGGTCTTTAAAAAGGGTTCAGTCTTTAGTCCTGTGGCTCGCTGAAAAGAGCTCTCATGTCCGTTCCGTGACATTTCTCCCCCCTTCTAGAGTCCGACGGACACGGTTAGACCCACACGGGTCGACTCGGGGAAGTCGGAGCAGTCTTTGTGGCCCATAGTCTGTGGGAAGGAGGCGAGCCACCAGGCTTCTCCATTTGTCCTTGCGGCAGTGCCTGGCGTGTTGGGGGTACAAGTCTTTGGGGGTACCCCCTCCGGAATAAGGGTCCTGTGGTCAGGGAGGGGTACTACCTGTACCACCTCCGGAGGTATCGCGCACCGGGGAAAAACGGGTGCTAAATGCACGCGCCCCGAGTGCCCTGGTCAGCCGTTGGAAAAAACAGTGGCTGCATGGGGCCTCCGGGCCAAAGGGGTGTGGAGATGGGCAGAGTTGAAACAGGCTCTGCCCCATTGCCAGCGCGTCGGCTGGGGGGTTCAAGGCCGAGGAAGGGTCCCCGGGCAGGAGAATGGCGTCCTCCATCTCCGGTGGGGTCAGTGGCTGCGGAATAAGCAGCCCGGGTGTATCCTCTTTCTGTTCCCCGAGGCAGGTGGTGAAGGTTGGGCAGAGGCCGGCAGCACTCGGTCCGGTTGCCAGCTCTTCTGCTGGGGAAGCGGGCGCAGGAACGACATCCAGGCGGTTGGATGGGGTCAATGGCTGCGGGGTAAGCAGCTCGGGGAAATCCTCCTTCTGCTCCTCGGGACAGTCGAGGGAGGGTGGGCAGAGGCCAGCGGCACTCTGCCCCGTTGCCAGCTCTTCTGCTGGGTAAGTGGGTGTGGGAACAAAGTCCAGGGGGTCAGATGGGGTCAACGGCTGCAGGATAAGCAGCTCGGGTAAATCCTCCTGCTCAGGGCAGATGATGGAGGGTGGGCAGAGGCCAGTGGCACTCTGCCCCGTTGCCAGCTCTTCTGCTGGGGAGGTGGGTACAGGAACAAAGTCCAGGGGGTTGGATGGGGTAAGCGGCTGCGGGATAAGCAGCTCGGGGAAATCCTTCTGCTCCTCGGGACAGACGAGGGAGGGTGGGCAGAGGCCAGCAACACTCTGCCCCGTTGCCAGCTCTTCTGCTGGGTAAGCGGGTGTGGGAACAAAGTCCAGGGGGTCGGATGGGGTCAACGGCTGCGGGATAAGCAGCTCGGGTAAATCCTCCTTCTGCTCCTCAGGGCAGACGATGGAGGGTGGGCAGAGGCCAGCGGCACTCTGCCCCGTTGCCATCTCTTGTGCTGAGGAGGTGGGTACAGGAACAAAGTCCAGGGGGTTGGATGGGGTAAGCGGCTGCGGGATAAGCAGCTCGAGGGTATCCCCCTTCTGCTCCTCGGGGCAGATGGTGGAGGATGGGCAGAGGCCAGCGGCACTCTGCCCTGTTGCCAGCTCTTCTGCTGGGTAAGCGGACACTGGCACAGTGTCTTCTTGAAGGGGCGGGAGGATAACTTCCTCTCTGCGCCACTCGGACCCTTTACGCGGCCCATTCTGGTCACTTGGCACCTGCCGTGCTTCTTCCGACCTGGCCGGCTCGTCTACTGTGGTCCCGACGGGGACCCATGGGAGCATCTCGGGCTCCAATACTTCCGTGTCACTTGGACTGTCTGCTTCTTCGGCCAGACAGTCCCAGGTCATGGGGCTTAGGCCTGACTGCGGAGCGTCGTCCAACAACCTTCTGTAGGCCTTCTCAAGCTCCCATTCGCGCTCTACCAGGAACTCCAGTTCCTCTATCTCGAAGTCCTTGCTCTCGTATGAGAGTTCCTCTTCCCAGCATTCCAGTATCTCCTCCAACCGCCACTCCGACTCTTCTCCAAACCCGGGGTCGTTGGCCATCCTTTCGTATAGCAGCCCTGTGCCGCCGTAGTGGAGTCCTGCGGTGGAGTCGCCGTCGATGGTGCGGGGTAGCAGGGGGCCTATTAACCACTGGGACACCCGGTAAGCGGCGTCCAGTGCGATCTCCTGCTGAACCAGGTATTGGAGCTCTGCCTCCCACTCCTCTGGGGGTCGGCCTTTCAGGAATGCTGCTCTGGCATTGTACTGCACTTGGTAGATGGCAGCGTCGGAGGGAACATTGACACCATGGTAGTCCCTTTCATGGTACAGTGCCTCGTACCAGAGTTCTTGGCGGATCTCGTCCCGCCACTCGGGCCCAGAGGGCTCAACTGTAGTTCCATGATACCGATCCAGGCCCTCCTGTAGCCTTCTCGGGAATTCAGCCCTCGTGTCTGTGAGGGTGCTGGAACAGTGGCACCACCACTCGATGGGGAGTGTGGCGTCCTTGGATGCAGCTCCAGGCGGGCTGTAAGCCTCCATCCAAGGGTCGCTGAGATGTACGGTTTCCTCAATTAAAACTCCAGGCGAGCTGTAAGTCCAAAAAGAAGTATCGCTGGGGGGTGTAGATTCCCTGGATGAAGCTCCAGTCGAGCTGTCAACCTCGAACCAGGGTTCTACGGGGTAGGGTTCAGGGGCAGGGTATTCAGTCCTTTTTGCTCAGAGCGCCGCCATCCGCAGCTCGTGCTGACGGTCCATCTCTTGCTCCTCTTCCTGCCGGACCTCCTGGATGGCGTTGTGTATAGCGGCTTCTGACGGGGCGGCTCCGAAGAGGGCTAGCCGCTGCCGCACTTTCCTTTGGAAGGGATCTTCTGGGACCAATGCCTGGGTGGGTGGTAAGGTTGGCGTGCCCACGGCTCCCTGGTCCATTTCCTGCAGTTCCTCGATCGGGGCGGCTTTACTTTTTGAGCCCGGGGTGCCTCCTCAGCTCTCCAGGATGCCCCGCAGGGTGTCTTTTTTGTAGTTGGCATACCCTGCCATGCTGAGTGCTTTTTCTGGGGGTTCAAAGAGCTATCCCACCGCTGCCACCAGTGTGGTGGGATGGAAGTCCGCCTGCGGTCCTGCTCTATCTGACCCCCCCCCCCTTTGATGGCGTCCGGCCCGACTACCGAGTGGCACGGCATTCAGGCGTCTCGAGCGGCCTGGAGGATGAAATGGCGTTGGTCCGGCGTCTGGAGAGATGGTGCGGTGTTGCCTTGGGGATCCCGTTCCTGGGTTGAGTGGTGATGCAGGAGAACGCTGAGTGTCTCCTGCAATAGTGATTGTAGCTCTGAAATGAAGACACCAGACGCGGCTGTATGCTTTAAAACAGTGAATTGAATTTTATGGGTTTCAACAGGGTCATTTATACATCTTCACACAAACAGATTACCAACTCCCCCACCCACACAACCAGCACTGATTGGCTCCTTTCCCAGCCTCCTGTTCCCTATCAGGTCCCTTTCAGCCTTCCCATTGTCCAGGGATTAGGCAGATGAGGTCTTGGAAAAGCCTCCACTCTGGCCCGCTGCATCCTCCATCTTGGGGCATGAGATCCTTTGTTCTGTGAAACCATGCTGGGATGAGCAAAATGGCGACGGGGAAAAACACATACAAACGGTTTCTTTCATATTTTTACAGTCACATCATACAGGGTACATTTTCATTACATTACACCAATAAAACCACATCTAGCAATAAAATAAGAGGTCCATAGGCTCACACGCAAAACCAAAACGAAAACAGGAAAAATGGTCTTTAAAAAGCGTTCAGTCTTTAGTCCTATGGCTCGCTGAAAAGAGCTCTCATGTCCGTTCCGTGACAATCCATATGAGCCGGGGCAATATATACCCATATGAGCTAGGGGCAATATATGACACTGAGAATGGTATATAGGGGAACAAGAAATACACCGTCTTTACTGACTGATGAAGCCAGGTGATGCTGAGCTCACCGGTGCGTTCCTTCTTTTTGAGAATGTTCCAACCAGTTGTTTTGGCCACACCTAATGTTCTTGCTATCTCTCTGATGGGTTTGTTTTGTTTCTTCAGCCTAATGATGGCTTGCTTCACTGATGGTGACAGCTCTTTGGATCTCATCTTGAGAGTTGACAGCAACAGATTCCAAATGCAAATAGCACACTTGAAATGAACTCTGGGCCTTTTATCTGCACATTGTAATTGGGGTAATGAGGGAATATCACACACCTGGCCATGGAACAGCTGAGAAGCCAATTGTCCCATTACCTTTGGTCCTTTAACAAGTGGGAGGCACAACTGCAAACTGCTGTAAGTCCTACACCGTTCACCTGAGTTGGACGTATATACCCTCAAATTAAAGCTCACAGTCTGCAGTTAAAATACATTGTGTTTGTTTCATTCCAACTCCATTGTGGTGGTGTATAGAGCCAAAGATGTTAGAATTGTGTCAATGTCCCAATATTTCTGGACCTGACTGTATAACCATATGAGCTGGGGGCAATATATACACATATGAGCTGGGGCAATATATATCCATATGAGCTGGAGGCAATATATACACATATGAGCTGGGGCAATATATACCCATATGAGCTGGGGGCAAATATACCCATAATAAATGACCAGGAAAAAGTGCAAAAAGGACCAGGACAATTTGCTATATTGTCATTAATATTCTTAAGAAAAAATTCTAATTTTTGACCAATGTTAAGCAAAGAATTAAATAAAATGGCATTGTTTGGTGAGGTGTTTTCTCTTGAAAATTGAGCCCTAGCAACTGATTCTCTGCACACTCTTTCTCATTGGGGGGGGGGGGTTACGTTGTAAATTGTAATTGACGTAGACAAAATATATATGCGGCCCCCCGATAACAAAGTTTTCAATGTGGCCCTCCTTAGAACATGTTTGCCCACCCCTGGGCTAAGCAATGACTTCAGACAAACATCAAAACTCCAGATGTCTGTAGTAAAGCTTATAGCACTCACATACACATCTAAAAAAGACCTCACAGGTCATCTCACACCTTGTTGTAAAGCTCCAGTTCAGTAGTTTCTTAAACGTACTGTCGAGAGGGTAGAATGTGCCATGGTTTCAATAGCTCTGTAAATCCATAATCTGTACCACAGAGATGAGTTAGTCATCCAAAGTGATAAATTCAATTTAATTTTAATTTAATCTAATTTTTCTGGCCTTCTCGCTCTCAATACAATATTTCTCTCAACTTGCTAAAGCATCATTCAATGTGCTTTGCTTAGCAAGCTTTGCCTGAGATCTCTGAAGAAACTCACCATATTCCATAGAGCAGTTACTTTTGAGGTGATGTACCAGATTGGTGGTACTGTACGCTGCTCTGTTTACTACCTCTCATTGCAGGCATTATAAGTGGCTGATGAACTTTCATTTTCCAAATTAAAATACTTTCCAACTGCAGACATTTTAGCCACATAGTCCTGCGACAAACTATGCCCTCTGTTTGTAACACCTGTGTGTCACATTTTGTTGTACGGGAGCACAGTATGCGTACAGTATTGCAGAAAAGGCAGAAGGAACACAACAGAACAGGGACTGCAAAGATACACAACGACTTTAGTTCAGGAGAACAGAAGAAGAAGAAAAAGGCCCATGCCCTCACTGGTTTCTCCATGACCTAAGCCCTACTAACACCTTTCCTACCCTTGTCCTATGAATTTTAGTATATTCCAGTCCATGTTTTCTGCTATTCCACCTTCAGGGGCACGTCAGGTGTTCCCTGGCCTGCCTATGTGGACACTGGACAGCTGTATACGAGTGTTGTCACAATGTATCCCTGCTCTTGCTTACTTGAACATGGTGTATTCTTTGTTCTAATTTGACGTACACCTGTTTTCTTCGCTATGTTTCCTTGACATTGTACCTGTGTACCCCATCAAGTTCCTTACTGTTGCTGTTTCACTTACTGTTACACGAGGCCAATATTTTCCCTCACCTGCCGTGGTTCGTTCGCCTACGCCAGTTCCCAGATTTTTCTCTCAGCAAGCAGCGCTGATTCAATGCCAGTTCATAATTTCTCCCAATAAAGCAGACACCACTGTTCATATTGGGTTAAGCAGACTCTCCCTGGCCATTTCACATGGCCTGCTTTTATTTGGTACAGAATCAGATAAGAACAGTTAACATCCCGGCCCCCCAGACATCTCGGCACTGCCAATCAGCCTGCTCTCCATCAGGTCCTCTTAGATTGTAAGTTCTTGAGCAGGGTCCTCCCTGATACTGTTCTATGTGTTTAACCTCTCTGTATATTGGTTATTCTATCTCTCCAATTGTACAGTGCTACGGAACTTGGTGGTGCCTTGTTATTTAACTGTAACCACAGTCATACAGAGCAAGGGTCCTTGTTTGGGGGGATTCCAGGGGAGCAGCGACAATCCAGGGGTACCGTTTGATAGTTCGGCCCCTATGGTGTCACAGTCCAAAAAGCGCCTAAATCCAGAGGCAAGGACAAGGACGGCAGCGTGTAGCAGTTACCCCCAGCTGATGCCGCATGGCTGGCTGCTGCAGTGTGAGCTCCTGGGGCCAAGAAAGGCTCAGAAATGCGGGTTCCCAATGGAACTCCCTCCTGAAAATCACCCCAACGGTAGCTCCCATGAGGGGGACCCTAACCCCAAAAGAGCGCCCTGCTGGAGCAAAGGGTTTTAGGGCTCCTAGGTTTAAAGTTTCTGCAGATGTTTCCATTAACGTGAATGCTGTGCAGTCCTTGAATGTGATTGGCAGGGGTTTCAAACCCAGCTCATGGTTCCGAGCCCAGGCTTCCCCTGGTGGCAGATAACACAGGGAACATGAGGGACAGGGTTAAAGCATTATATGCTGATGTGGGGGGTCACAAACCACCACTTTTAACATTAAAACATAAACAGACAAATAGCTTACATGAGGGGAATAGCAGCGGGGCGAGGTTTTAGTACAGTCCACAGTCTCTGAGCACGGGGTTCCGTGACACCTACCCTCTGTGAGTTCCCATTTGTTCCTGCCTTATGTGTGTGCCCTGTATCTGCCCTGCTGTACAGGATGCCGGTATCCTGAGATTTATGTAAACAAACCCCCTGACTTTCACCGTATCCTGCATGTGCCAACTGGCCTCTTACCTGCCAACCCCTGCCATGACCGGTGCAATCAAAATATCTATTATATCATTATCTCTTAAAGCAATGAGGGTTATGCCATCTTGCCACTTTTTTTTATTTACGGTATTATCGTAGATACTCGAGTATAGCGCGACCCAAATATAACATGATGGATAGAGATTTATTATGGCATAAAATACAGAAAAGGTTAATGGCGCATGTGAATGAACAAAAAATGTTGCAAGGTCCCGTATATCTACACCACCAAGATATACAAACAAAGTCCCAATAGGCGAAAAAATAAAGATGGGGCCTCGCGCAAAAGTAGCTCAGATGAAGCGTATGGAAATCCTCCTATGGAGTGGAGCCTAAAAGAAAGCAAATGGGACATACATTGCGCAGTATATCAATTGTAATGTATCACCACAATTTGCATTAGGCTGATCAACTCACATGGTTGGCTCATACATTTGCAGCTCGTACATACATATTGCAGGAACACTTCGCCTCATACAGATGGAAATAGAGACGGTACTCCACCAGAATATGCAATGCCATGGAGACAGCACTCCACCAGGAAATGCAATACAATATACGGTCTCCCCAGGCCTCAAGTGAAGTAAGGATGTATACCGATAGAAAGTAAAAAAGGTCACAATCAACCTATTTATTAAAAAATATATTGCACAACGCGTTTCAACCTTATGGTCTTCCTCAAGTGCTAAATTAGCACTTTTAGTTGATCAGCCTAATGCAAATTGTGGTGATACATTACAATTGATATACTGCGCAATGTATGTCCTATTTGCTTTCTTTAAGGCTGGGGTCAGACCAGCGCACTTTTAACGTGCGTTCTGGCGCACATAATTACGGCCGCACTAGCAGCAAATGACGGGCAATGACGGCCAATATACGAAGTACGGTCGCACGAAAGTCCGGCCGCGCAACGCAAGTGGAAAACGAACGCATTTTTTCGAGAACGCCGAACCGCTAGTACGGACGTACAGAGTGCGCAGCTGCGGCATAGCGGCGTGTTTGCGTGATTAGGAGATGTCAGACACTGCTAATGTCCAGCCTACATAACGTCCAGACGCAAAAAGAGTTTTATTGACGATCCGAAAAAATCACGCACGAAAAATGCGCATCGTATGACCGTTTTCGCGCACTCCGTGAAAAAATACGTCAATTCGTTCGGACGCACTTTTTTACGTTCGCGTGTAAAAATGCTTTCGTTTGACCCTAGCCTTAGGCTTCACTCCATAGGAGGATTTCCATACGCTTCATCTGAGCTACTTTTGCGCGAGGCCCCATCTATATTTTTTCGCCTATAGAGATTTATTATGGAAATGAGAGAAGACGCAAGACTCGAATATAACGCGAGGAACAAAATTTTACTGTACCGGTAAACAATTAAGATCCTTCCAGGTTATATTAACACAGTCAGGCTACCCCTCAGGCCAGGGTGCTCTGCTCTAGAATGATTGCAGTTGTTACTAAGAATGAAGCCGCCGGCCACCCGTCTTCTTTACTAGTGATTAGATGGCCGGTGGAGGCTAGCGTGGTGAGTGGCTTAAACCGAACGTGCCCTCTAGCCGTGATGGATCCCACCTCTCCCGAATCCGGGAGTTCCTGAAGTGTTTGCAAGCATCAGGGAGCCCGCATTCACTTCAGCGAGACTACCGGAACTTCCGGGAGCAATGAAGCAAGCAGGGATCCAGAGCAAGGAAAGTTTTTTCTAATATAGCGCGACCCCTCCAATTTTAAGGTAAGTTTTTCTCACCAAAATCTAGCGGTATACTCGAGTATCTACAGTATTCTATTAATCTCAAGCTTTTTATTGTCTCACTAAAATTATAGACTCACCAAGAATGGTACTTAAATCCTATAGGGACACTCTACTCATCCTGACCTTGTTTTAAAGTGGTCAGGATATGAGGAGTATACACAAAAAGCAGTTACGGGCACTATTCCCTACCTGTGCGGCTGCATAAACCAGGAATATCCAGCCAACTTCATGGACTTCATGACCCTGGGGGCCGCCGAAATGCAGGGAAAAGTTGCCGCAAACCTGCTGGAAACTCACCGAAAACGAGGGCGAGCGCACACCGAAACCCGCAAACACATCTGGATTAAAACCCCGAGCAGTACGCTTGAATGTTTGAAAAGTGAAACACTGTTTGCAAAGAAACTACTGAGCGAAAATGTCTGAAATTTACATATGAGGTCCAATGACTGATAATAAACAGGGCTGTTACAGAAAAAATAAGTAAAGTAAAAAAAATAAAAAAAAATCCCAAAAAATGCTTAGAATATCCTAAAAAATCTATAAATGAAGAGACTCTTTACTGCAGAATATTATAATCAACGGTTTATTAGATATTGAATTAAAACAGGAATATTTTTAACATTGAAGCCTATGGGAATCGCCTGAATAAATCTGCCGAATTAAATCACTGAATGGCAGGGCATTTCGGGAACCTTTCACTGCTGGTTTTTGTTCTCTGAATAGCTGAAGCATTGCTTCTCTATGGGGATTTCACTGCCCTCGAACAGGCACCGAACAGGCACCGTATGTGCAGGCAATTCGCCAACATCTGGCGAATTGCCTGCTCTCTGAATAGCCAAATGGCCAGGAAAGGTAACCGTACGCTGAATTTCAGCATTCGGTTACCTTTCTCCAGGAATTCGGATCTCTTTGAATAACCCTGTATGTATGCCGCTGGGGTTTGGGCCCGCCACCTTGGTATATACTAGGGTTGCACCGATACCGATACTAGTATCGGTATCGAGGCCGATACTGGGTACTGCAGGAGTACTTGGTACTCCTGCAGTACCCCCGATATTTTTTCCGATACCGGAAGCCGGCATTGAGCCGGCTTGCCGGCATCCGAGGGGCTGCGGCGGCTGTCCGAATGCTCTATCGGCATTCGGACAGCCGCCCCTGGAGCTGCTCACCGCAATACTTACCTTCCTGGGCGCCGCCGGGAATGTCTCCGCGCGTGCGCTCGTTGGAAGGACCCCAGCCGCGACCACGTGGGACCATGTGATCGCGGCTGGGGTCCTTCCAACGAGCGCGCTCGCAGAAACTTTCCCGGCGTCGCCCAGGAAGGTAAGTATGAACACAGTGAACAGCTGCAGGGCCTGTCCGAATGCCGATAGAGCATTCGGACAGGCCCTGCAGCTGCTCTCCGCGATGATACTTACCTTCCTGAGCGACGCCGGGAAAGTTTCCCCGTGTGCGCTCGTTGGAAGAACCCCAGCCGCGATCACATGGTCCCACGTGGTCGCGGCTGGGGTCCTTCCAACGAGCGCACGCACGGAGACATTCCCGGCGTCGCCCAGGAAGGTAAGTATCGTCGCGCGGGGGGGATCCATGAGCTGGGGGGCATACTCATGTGTGAGCTGTGGGGGCATATCCATGAGCTGGGGGCAATATCCATGTGTGAGCTGGGGGGCATATCCATGAGTTGGGGGGCATACCCATGTGTGAGCTGGGGGCAATATCCATGTGTGAGGTGGGGGGCATATCCATGAGCTGGGGGGCATACCCATGTGTGAGCTGTGGGGGCAAATCCATGAGCTGGGGGCAATATCCATGTGTGAGCTGGGGGGCGTATCCATGAGCTGGGGGGCATACCCGTGTGTGAGCTGGGGGGCATACCCATGTGTGAGCTGGGGGGGCATATCCATGAGCTGGGGGGCATACCCATGTGTGAGCTGTGGGGGCATACCCATGAGCTGGGGGCATACCCATGTGTGAGCTGTGGGGGCATATCTATAAGCTGGGGGGCAATATCCATGTGTGAGCTGTGGGGGCATATCCATAAGCTGGGGGGCAATATCCATGTGTGAGCTGGGGGGCATATCCATGTGTGAGCTGGGGCATATCCATGTGTGAGCTGGGGCATATCCATGTGTGAGCTGGGGCAAATCCATGTGTGAGCTGGGGCAGTATGAAAATATATATATATCGGGGGGATATACATGTGAGCTGGGGGCATTTTTATATGGTCTGTTCTTATTGGAAAGCATCACATGACATTAAAGAAAAGTATCGGTACTCGGTATCGGTGAGTACTTTTAAAAAGTATCGGTACTCGTACTCAGTCTTAAAAAAGTGGTATCGGTGCATCCCTAGTATATACGGTACCCCTCTCATTCTGGGGTAATATCTGCAGCCTTATCGGGGTTGTGTTCGAGACCTAAGGTTTCCGAATTTGTGTTAAGCTGTCTTTACGTGAGATTAGGGAAAGATAGGTACAGCTTGTTTTCTACTACATATTATTGTAATACATACGCCAAGTGTTACCAGATTATTATCAGCTCGATACTATCACGTGTGTTAACAGACTCTGGTTATATCAAGGTATTGCAAACCCAGTCGGGTTTATCCAAGAACGTGTTATCTGTTAATTCTGTGACTGCCCTGCAGTCTACTCAATTCATCGACTGTCAAAGAAATCTGCTGGAAAACCAGCTTGAGAAATATTCTCCGGTATTGAAGTCATCTGTATTGTTGAAAGTCCCTGTATGCGCACTAAGTTGTCTTTTAGTCGTGAAACCATCTGAGCTTAGTTGCAAATCAGTTGTGCTTTTATACTCCTTGGATTTGGAGTATAAGTCTGTGTTTACCGAGTGTTTTGGAACCGTCAAGCAGATATTTCTGTCCATTAAGATCACTATTCCGCTAATCTTGTGTGAACGCTACAGCGCCCGTTACATTAAGGTATTCCACAACCTGCAGGGCAGGTCTACAATCAGAGATAATTTGTTGCGTTTTGTACAAAGACTTGGCGTCAAGTCGGTAACTTGAGAGGTTGGTAGATTTAGCAACCTGCAGGGCAGACCCACTCATAGAAACCATGCAATATGCTTTGTAATTAAACCATGCACTTGACAAGCAACTTGAAGTGTTGATTTATTTAGCAACCTGAAGGGCAGACCCACAGACTGGGATCATTCGGTATGATCTGTACCTAGACCTGGTTGTAACGGGGGGAGTAGCGCCCACTAGATAGTCACGGAGTTGAGATCCTTAAGGGCTGAGAAATCTTTTTGACGTTTAAACACGACTGTCTTTCACAGAATCAGACACTTGCGGCAACAAGGTTGAACAATAGACTGAGTCGCTACTAAGCACTAAGTTTCGAGACCGATAGGCTACTTAGAGCACATGCAGAGAAACACAGATAAATCAGACAGTTGGTGAATTATGTGGACTGCAGGGCAGTCAGGAAATAAGTTGCTTTAACGTTCCCTGATAATCAGGAGAAGGTCAGTGGTACCTTTAGATGGTAAGAGACAACACATACACCTCGGGGTCTGTCGTACATACAGTAACGAGTATTGTTGCTGGTGAGCGCACACTGACCATGAACATTAAGGCTAGGGTCAGACGAAAGCATTTTTCCCCACGAACGTGAAAAAGTGCGTCCGAACGCATTGACGTATTTTTTCACGGAATGCGCAAAAACAGTCAGGCGACGCGCATTTTCGGGCTTGATTTTGTACGGATCGTCAATAAAACTCTTTTTGCATCTGGACGTTATGTAGGCTGGACATTAGCAGTGTCTGACATCTCCTAATCACGCAAACACGCCGTTATGCCGCAGCTGCGCACTCAGTACGTCAGTACTAGCGGTTCAGCGTTCTCATAAAAATGCGTTCAAATTCCACTTGCGTTGCACGGCCGGACTTTTGTGCGGCCGTACATCGTATATTGGCCGTCATTGCCCGTCATCTGCTGCTAGTGCGGCCGTAATTATGTGCGTCAGAACGCACTTTAAAAGTGCGCTGGTCTGACCCCAGCCTAAATAAGCAGTATCTTGCGATCGCAGATTTAAACAATATATGTGGCTGGAGAACGTGAGCCCTCGGTTGGGTATAGGCATTTAGAGAGGCCACAGACAAGACCCACCGATAAGAAGGGACTCTTCCCCAGTAGCGTGTAAATACCCCAACGGCAAGCATGGGGTTAAACCACCAAAGCACCACACAGGCGATCGTAATCAAGCAGAAAGAGAATAGTCAAAAATCAAGCCGGGTCAAATAACAGGAGTAGGGATCGTATCCAAAAACGGGTTGGCAACAGAGAGACAATATCAACAAATAAGTAGCGATGCGGGAATCAGACTCCACGACAGGGCGACGAGGCAACTCCTCGCGCCCTGTTTTAAACCTGGCGGCTCCTCGTGACCATGCGGGGCCCCGCCCCCTCGGACGCCGGTCGGCCATTCCCCAGTGCTGGCAGCCGGCCAAATCCTGGCACAGAACCTTGCCCAGACCCCCCAGGCCGCGCAGCAGGGGCTGAGGACATGACACTGCTATTAGGTAGACAGATTGAGCGGTTGATAGAATTAGCAACCTGAAGGGCAGACCTTCCAACTGAAATCATGCGGTACAAAATATGCATACACTCTGTGATCACAGCATACAACAAGTACACACACAAGGGTTAATCGTAAGAATCGTCAGTAGGCATTCCGGGTCAATCAACATAAGCAAGGTCCTCGTACTAGCAGAAAGTCAGCAACAACACAAAAGTAACACTGAGACAAACGCAAGAGTCAGCTGGCGATGCGGGAAATTGACTCCACGTCAGGGCGACGAGCAGTGTCTTGTGCCCTATACTTAAGGCCGGCGGCTCCGCATCATCACGCCAAGCCCTGCCCCCTCAGACACCGATCGGCCAGCTTGCAATCTTGGCACCTGGCCAGCCAGCGATGCCGCCGGACCCCCCAGGCAGTGACGCGGGGGCCGAAGACGTGACAGGCACTACCTCAGCACCTTTCCCTGAAACGAAGCTCTAACCTTGGAGTTACTCGCGGTGGTGCTGCCACGAGTATCACCTCCTGGAATCCATAGGACTTCATGGAGAGTTGCGCTTCTGGGCCGCGAGCCCTGCGCGATCTTGCTTTCACAAGATTGCGTGATATGGAGTGATCGTGGAGGGAGACTGGGGACTATTTATCCACAGTCTCACTCTGTTTGCAGCCAAGAGAAGTAGCGAATCGGGCCAACGTTCTCACCACGGGATGAGATGTGGGTATTCGATTTATGGGGGGGGGCTTAGGGAGTGCTACAGGATTCTGCAAAAGTGGAATCAGTTAGCACCAGCTTTTAGGAGTATCTAAATGTTAGGTCTGCGCAACAGTGCATTAATTAGCGCTAGGACTTTGTAGTACCTTATCCTAGCGTTAAGAGTTACATTTCCAAATGACTACAGTTAGTGTTCAGTATGTAATATAGCCCACTGTCTGCTGACTGTTCAACCTAAGTCTCCGGTAACCTATCAGTGGCTAACATGTTGTGACACATACGAGGTATGTGCACAATTGTATAAAGTAAGTAATTGTCATGTATAGTGGGGACATTGAAAGGTATGTGTTTATGTTTTCTATGTGGTATATGGTGCCTATAACAAGTCACTATGAGAATGCAGCTCTCTGCTGCAGCAGCAGGGGACTGTTATTATGACACACAGGGTCTTATGTTCAGGAAGGATTGGGGGAAGATTATAGGTGTGGCACTGGTGATGTGTTCCTGCTTACCCTCATAACCACGAGGATACTGTGGAAACAAGCAGCCAATCTGTCTGTCTCCTCATTCTTTCCTGTTTTTACAGGTAAGCCTAAAGCAGGAAGTAACTCCCAAACACTTAAAATAAAGAATCCATGTTATATACAGCTGTATTAACTGTGCAGAGAGTCAGATGGGACACAATAAGAGATATCCTTAATGTAAACACTAGGAGGGTGAAGGCTCCAGGTACTCTGCAATAATAATGGTAAAAGCAGTATTTCCTGATGCAGAGTCAGTTATGTACATTTAAATGTACTCAATATGCAGAAATCTTAGATGCATTATTATTTGTTATTAGAAAGGAATTGTTCTATGTCTTGGCAGATATGACATCCCCTTATGTGCAGAAGGAAAAGGAATAGCTGTAGCACGCTGCACACTGTATATAATAGGATGTATAGTCTGTGAGACGGATTCACAACTTTCCACAGGGAAAGTTAGATATTTTGCGAAAATGAAGATGACATGTTAATAGGTCATTTAGAATGAAAATGTTATTGTTTTAAAAGCATTTGGAAAATATGCATTTAATAAAGAGATAACCACGAGGATACTGTGGAAACAAGCAGCCAATCTGTCTGTCTCCTCATTCTTTCCTGTTTTTACAGGTATTTACATCTGTCTGCTGGCCCTCTGAACGGGGTCTGCAACAATGTTATATGTATTAATGCTGTATTTTTTTGCTGTCAAAATACTTTAATTATGGAAAAAGGAAATCTGTACCCTTTGGCACCACCCGGTGGTGTTGGAGTGGTAGTGTGCATTTTAACTTCAATTCAGACAAGTAAAAACAGGCATAAAATCAAACATAAAATATAGCATAAAATCAATAAAAAATATAAAATATTAGCAGCTTGTAAGGTGTCTGTGTCTCTGTGAATGTGTCTCTAAGGACAAAGTCTCTGTGTTGCCTCTTTCAAGTGCCAGTGTTGGGGGGGGGGGATCTTTTTCTTTTACCCCTCTGCGGTCAGCGGCCTCTCACATCCACTTGGTATCCCTTTCCACCTTTGTGATACAGAATGAAGAGAAAATGTGGCAGAGTTGGCGCTTCAGATGCTCTGGTGGTGATATATTTGCAGGATCTGTGCTTGCTTCTGGGGTCCTCTGTAGCCCTTAGAAGCAAAAATCATATATGGCGTAGCACAGTTTAAAATAAAAGTGCAAATGTACCATAATTCATGTTACTCACGTTTACTGGTGTCTCAGAGCTCAGACATCAGATTTGAAGGCAGCCAGTGATATTATCTAGGTGCACCGGATCACCTATCAGCCTCAGCCACCTCCTTGGTAGATGTGAATCAGCCAGGACCCAAATAGAATAAAAACGTGATGGTTTTATTAACCCTTTCGCTGCTGAGGCATTTCACGCCTGTGTGCTGAGCTCATTTTTACCTGTTTCGCTCATTTTGTTTAACTGCGTTTTGAAGCTTTATTTTATTATATGACTCAGACATATTATATATCGTTCTTTCCGGCAGATTCATAATATATTATTATTATATGTATACGTCATGTCCTGTCTTTATATTATTATAACAAAAAATGCAATAAACTTAGAATTTTCAAAAATTTACAATGTGTAAAGTGTTTTTTTTCCACATTTTAACATTCAAGCATTTGCGGTTATATCTTCTATGGGTTGCGCTTGTTAAAAAAATTAGATATGGGGTCTCGTTACATTTTTTTGGGGGGAAAATTACGCGATTTTTAACAAACGCACCCCATACAATAATCGTTAGTGTAGCATCATTGTTCACATTATAATTGAAATGGGAACAATATTGCTGCATTAACAAAACAAAACAACTTTCTTTTTTTATAATTTATTTTTTAATATTTTTTTATTTTTATATTTTATTTATTTTTTATTAAATATTACCTTTCCTGGCCATTCGGCTATCCAGAGAGCAGACAGTTTACCAAATGTTGGCGAATTCCCTGCACATACGATGCCTGTTCGTTGCCTGTTCGAGGGCAGTGAAAACCCCATAGAGAAGCAATGCTCCGTCTATTCAGAGAAATAAAAATAGCAATGAAAAGTTGCCGAATTGCGCTGCTGTTCCGTGGTTTCATTCGACAGGTTAAGGCTCCGGTCAGACGAGCGCAGCGTTCACGTCCGTGATGGCGCACAAAAGTACGTCTGTGATAGCATGACATAAAGGCCAATGGAGTCCCACACACGAAGTACGTCCGCACTGAACTGCGGACGCACAACGGCTGCGGCAAACGGACGCAAGTTAGGCAAGAACGTACAACCTCTAGAACGGCCGCACAAAGTGCGCTGCGTCCGCAACATCCGCATAGCTTTGTTTGTGAGTGATGGAACGTGGTCAGACGGGCTGCATTTATACGTCCAGCATTTTTGACGGACAAAATGGTTTCACATTTTAATTTATTTTCCCTGCTACATCAGTCAAAAAATACGTCAGTGAAAAAGCGAACTGTGTAGCCACTACCTTGTTGTCAGTCAGTAAGTACGTCCGTACTGCACGGAAGCACAGTCTGTACAAAATGCGCTCGTCTGACCCTAGCCTTATTCAGGTGAATCCCATAGGCTCCAATGTTGAAAATATTCCTGTTTTAATCCAATATCTAATAAACTGTTGATTATAATATTCTGCAGTAAAAAGTCTCTTTATGTATAGATTTTTTAGGATCTTTAAGGCATTTTTCGGGATTTTTTGTGATTTTTTTTTCGGTTTTTGTTTTCAGATTGTTTTTTCTTTTTTCTGTAACAGCCCTTTTTATTATCATTCATTGGATCTTTATATGTAAATTTCAGACATTTTCGTTCTGTAGTTTCTTTGCAAACAGCGTTTCACTTTTCAAAATTCAAGCCTACTGGGTTTTTGTTCACTCCATTCGTCTGCAGTGTCGGCTTTTTCTGACGGCTGCTCTGCACTGTGATCAGTGGCTGCTCGGGTTTCTCCTGCGTGTTCGGCGGGGTTAATCCAGATGTTTCTGCGGGTTTCGGTGTGCGTTCGCCGGGTTTTGTGATGATTTTCATCGGGTTTGCGGTGGCTTTTCCCTGCACTACGATGGCTCTGTGGTGCTTGCTGAATACACCGCAGGATCGCCGAAATGGTATTGCCAAATCGCACCGAATTCAAGAGAACGGAAAGTCACCGAATGTGCGGTGACTTTTCGATTCTCTTTGAATAACCCTGATAATCTTCTAGAACCTCCTTTGGTTCCAGTATTTCTTGAGCCATACACCTCGGTATAAAATATATAGGGCCCTATTACAATCTTCATGCAAACGTTTGCGCCTGCGCAAAAATGCATTAACGCGAGGAGTAAAACCCTTTGCGCAGAACGTCGTATTACAAAGTCAGCGCAACAAACGCGCGCACTTGTCTAACGCTGGTGAACCTGTGCGAACCCTTTGCGAGTGTACTGTACTGCAAGCGTCCTATACTTAACATTGTGAACGCAAATGCGTTTGTGCGCTGGTACGTTGATGGTATTACAATCTACGCGCAGGATTTAACGCATAGCCTTTGCGCGCATAATTTTAGCAACTCCTAAAAGCTGGTGTTATTGGCAAATCTGAACAACCTGGCCAAACCAAATACACCAGCCCATAAAAAAAATGCAGCAAAGTATAGTTACACATTCTACTCATACCAAGCCAATAAAATAGAGAAGTTGTGTGTGCATTTATTATTGCTGCAGCATATATACTCAGATTGACTTTGGCAGGCGCAAAAAATGAGCGTGAGATTATTGTGGTTCTTAATTCCGATTGGCTGAATCGCGTGAAAAAACAGTCTGCACACTGATTTCTGCGCGCAACGTTGCTGCGCGGCGTTTGTGCGTGTCTGTTTTACGCGCGTTATTGCTGACGGATGAAAAAATGTGCGAGGATTGTAATTCCAGCGTTGATTTATGCGCATTAACGTTCAACGTTTGCCACACAAATTCACGTGTTGCGCGAGCGTTTTAACGCAAAGAATGTAATAGGGCCCATCGAGTATGTGCAGACTGTTTACCTGGATTTAAATGGTAAATAATGCTGACTTACTCACATTTCTTGGTGCCCTTGAATAAGAGGCACCGAAATACTGGCGGCCAGTGAATCAAGGAAGCACTGGATCTCATCCTCAGGAAGAGGCTGGATTGTAGGTTTTCCAGGTAAGGAGCAGGACAGGCCGTATCAATTAGTGAACACGTAATTTATTATTACAGCAAAAACAATATACCACAGATGCATTTTGCCATAAAGGCTCCTCAGTGGGTATAATGTAAATACAGAAAGGCAATTCCTTAAAATAGCAATGCAGTTCCTTTAAATAGCTACAGTCATGGCCGAAATTGTTGGCACCCCAGACATTTTTCCAGAAAATCAAGTATTTCTCACAGAAAAATATTGCAGTAACACATGTTTTGCTATACACATGTTTATTCCCTTTGTGTGTATTGGAACAAATCAAAAAAAGGGAGGAAAAAAAGCAGATTGGACATAATGTCACACAAAACATCAAAAATGGGCTGGACAAAATTCTTGGCACCCTTAACTAAATATTTGGTTGCACACCCTTCGGGAAAAATAACTGAAATCAGTCGCTTCCTATTATCATCAATAACCTTCTTACACCTCTCACCCGGAATTTTTGACCACTCTTCCTTTGCAAACTGCTCCAGGTCTCTCTTATTGGAAGGGCGCCTTTCCCCAACAGTAATTTTATGATCTCTCCACAGGTGTACAATGCCTACCATCGCTTCCTCTCCCCAACTCTTCGCCTATGCCTCGACTAGGACTCAGTCACGTCGGTTGTCTGGACTGCCTTTCCCTTCTCCGCTGTCTTCTTTCCTTCTGTTCTTCTGGCAATGGGGGTTGAACCGGATCCATCGCCCCATCCAATTTAATTAATGTTGATCCATGGGCCTCAGCATGAGCCCTCAGCTGCTTCAATAACGATTGTAAAGATGGTCCTGCCATACTCTATAACACAGCGATTATCTACCAAAATAACTGAATTTTAACCTATCTTTTTTCCTTATAGAATCTCTTGACATTGTTGACACGCTGGCAGGAAGCAAAGAGGCAAGACCCTCCCACCCCTTCACCTATATACAGGTAAGTGCAACATTGTTGCACCCCTACCAATGGCAATCCAACACATTCTAACTGTCCCGCACAGGCCAGCAGTCTTGCTCCCCCTCCTTAGTTCGGAGGACAGACGGAATCGAACAGACACAAGGTTTAAGAATTATCCCTGGATTATGCAAGAAGTTAAATAGGAGGAGTTTCCTTTGTTCCTTGGGTTCAGGCATGTTTTTGTGATTGGTTTCACTAGGGAGATAAGCAGGGAGCGGGAGGGGTGTAAGAGGTAGAAAAAGGATTGTGTGTTGCAATTGGGATTGGAACTAATCTTTTTCTTTTTCCACCCTACCCACCCTGTTTTCTTTTTCAGGTTACTGCTTGCCTACAACATCGAAAAGGTCACGTCGAAGGAAGCGATCAGTTGCACCACGGTTAGGTGCAAATGAAGTGGTGATTCCGCCAGCCATTCAAGACCGCCCGTGGTCTCCCATATGGAGATATACCATGTCACATGAACCCGGCTGGTGTTTTTTTGCGGCCAAAGCTTGGGGATTGTTTTAGCTATGGACGTGGTTTAGTTTAACTATTGCCATTCATATAGTACACCATGTTGCATGAAGCCAGCTGGTGGTTTTTGCAGCCAAAGCTGGGGGATTGTGTTTTAATTATGGACATGGTTTAGTTGAATTATTGCCATTCATATAGTACTCCATGTTGCATGAAGCCAGCTGGTGGTTTGTGCGGCCAAAGATGAGGATTGCAGTAATTTTGGGCATGAAATAGTTTAGCTATTGACACTCGGAAAAACTTTTTGCTATGTTGCATGAAGCCAGCTGGTGGTTGTTGCAGCCAGAGCTGGGGGATTGTATTAAGTATGGACATGGTTAGGTTTAGCTGTGAGCGGTGAAATATGCGGCCTGGCACGGGGCGAGGCGATAGTGGGGGGAGGGTCCGTATGGTACGGGAGCTGGGTGGTGGTTTGTGCGCCAAACTCAGATGCCCTTCTAGTTTGCAGATCCTCTCGGCCTGCTATTTGCCATAAGAAACCCCTGAGCATGTGCATGGTCACGCTGCTTAGCCACGTGGGGCCAATATTTCTGGGCAATGTTTGTGGTGCATTGCGGTTGCCAGTGTTATCTGGCTGGATTTTTGGTACCAGTGTTATCTGGTTAACTATTTTTGGCATACGAGGATCGATAATAATTCTGCCTTGGAGACAATTAATTTGGCCTTAATTAATAAAAGACGTGACCTTTTCAAACCGCCAATACCTTGTTGTGTGTTTCCTTTATGGGGAAGGGAAGGGAGTGGGGGTGAGTCCTTCTATTTGAGAAGGTAACTTATGAGGTGAGAGTCATAAGAAAATAAGGGTATAGTTCTTATAGGTCCGGGGGATTGTTTTTTGTTTTACTTTATAAAGCATGGGATCAGAGGGCATGCTTACAACTGCACTGATCCATGCAAATTGCTTATATATAGGACATCATATGTAAGAAGATAGGGACAGGGGACCCATGGTTGTGGTGATTGTAGTGTGCATTCAAAGTAAAAATACATACGTCTCAAATCTGTCTTCCTCATCTTAACCGGTAAACCAACAGCACCAAAATAGTTAAATGGAAGGTGTTCCTGTCCTGGACCATGTGTAATAAGAGCACACAATGATTCCCCTTTTATAGCAGGAAACCTCACAGCAGCACAGGCACAGGGAGCAGGGGGATGGAAAGAAGGGAACAAAACGCTATTCACATTTTTTGCAGCCAATACATATTTAGGCCTATACTCCTAGCAGCCACTTTTACTCCTGTGAAAGCAAAGCCTGTATTTTTTTTAATACCGAACGAGAAAACTTTTAAATTATACTTATTCGGTTTTGAATAATAAAAAATATTGTTTCAGAACTCACAGGACTTAAACACATTTCAGAAATAGATTCAAAGCAAACAGCATATTGTAAAAGGAACTGACAGCACAACCTAACATCTAAAATGCTATGATTTGTTTATTTCAAAACTTTGGCTTATATTTTTGTAATTTGCAATACTGTCAAGGCACAGCTTTTCTTTCTATGTATATCAACAAGTACTCCATTGGCCCTGTGTTCCTGAAGGTATGCAAAATGCAGAATTTATCTATTTATTAGGATTATTCTCTTTTCTATTCTCTTGGTTATTCAGTTTATTAGGAACGCCATTCACTGAATTGAAAGACTGATTAGTAAAAATAAATTGTCTGGAGTTAAAATAGTTTAAGGCACTCTACTACCTCTCCCCAGTGTCTATTTCGGTTATAGATGCAATTTCTTTGTGAGTCTTTGCTCTATTTTTCCCCTTTTTAAATGCATGGGAACTTGCTGAGGTGATCTGTCATTCTTCCATGCTCACTTGTGTTGATTATGAGGAGGAGTTGCTCCTTCCACCAACCAATCTTCCATCTACCTCAGCCAGCAAGTCATTACATATTCATGTTCTCTCCTCTCCTGTCCAGCCTCACCCCTTCTCTCTGTGAGAAGGAGCAGCATCCCAGAGCCTCCTGTATTTAGGTCTGGTAACACAGGGATAACTGGTGCTCTTGCTTTGGCTGCTGGAGCCTGTCTGTGGCTACTTCCCCCCCTTTCCCCCTTCCTGCAGATCCTTTGGTGACTAGAACTTTGCAACATGGCCAGCACCTGGGGCATCCTTCGGATCTATGTGGTCCTTCTCCTCACCTGCCTGTCCCTGGCTCAATATGTAAGTGTCTTTTTCCTTTTTTTGTGTGCATCCTACAGCTGTTGGGATGCCTGTGTCAGTGGAGAAATGGAAACACTAACGGTTAGATTCATATCCCACAAAAAGTTGCATGTTACCAGATAATGATTTAATTTGGGTTATAACCAAAATAAGCGAATGACAATGAAAACGGAGGCCAAAATCTACTAAACGATTAATCTGAGCCCGCACGGAGATGCACAGTGCCTATATATTATTCTGGTTTTTAATGGTTTACATATATATATATATATATATATATATATATACATGAGCAGAATCTTCAGTTCTGTAATAGAGGCCATATCTCGCAAATAAATTAAAATAAAGATATTTAAGCCATACTCTCTGGTTTGTACACATCTGTTTCTCATCCATTTTTTTTTTGGAGAAAGTTTTTTTTTTACCAGGAAGGATACATTGAAATTTCTCTTGTTTTCAAGTACGTCCTGGGTGGCGAGTATGTACCGTTAGGTGTCTTGCCCAAGGACACTTACTGGAGAGGTGCTCTGGCTGGGATTTTAACCTGTGTCTCCACGGTTATAGAGCAGTGATGTTACCCCTGCTCCATGCAGTGCATTTAATAATTACCATCAACATCTCCAAATTCTGTTTAACTCCAGAATTCTAGATGTTTATTTTCAATAACAGATTTCAGAATGCAACAAATGACTTTTCCGATAAAGCAAAACTCCCCAAAATGGGTTTATTGACATTTTGTAAAGCACTACTAGTTTCCTGTTTGTTCTTTAAATGTTATTTTTACTTAAATTTAGACATAAAGGCAATACGCTACGCGTTTTGCTTTTGCACGTCATGCACTGTTCTACATCTTCTCATCAGAGGAAGGCTTATGGCATGCTTTCCTTATACCCTGTACAGGAGACCACACTGTGTTTTGGGGTTTTCTTTACCTCTTTATTGTAGTAAATTATGAAGTATAAACACATTTCAGGTTCTGGTCATATAACGTTACAAACTGGGAGAAGAATGGATAGTTGTAGGTCTAAATAGTCAAATCGGTGAGGAAAAATCCACATCTTTAGCTATTTGGGCCTAATCTTAGCAGTTCCATTACCAATACCGTGTTTATAAATAACACATTATGACACATCTTTGTGATAGAAAAAAATAAAGTTCAACCATGTCAAGTCCACAAAAGGAATCTCTAGTAGCACAGTTATGTCGTTTTCTTTCAATTAGTTATAAATAGAAGGTTTGGATTGGTTTTCAATAGAATTGTTAACTATTTGTCAGGCAATAATAAATATATAACAATTTATATAACAATAAGTGTATGGTTATATTCTGGCATTCTATACAGCTAACTGGATTATAGAGAATATATGAAAGTTCGAGCTCATCAAAATAGGTTTATTAAATCATGGACAAGCCATCAAACAGGTAAAGCAATGGTACAACTAATAACGGTACAGACTCGCCACCCAGGACATACTTGAAAACGAGAGAAATCTCAATGTATCCTTCCTGGCAAAATCCTTTCTCAAAAAAAATAATAATAATAATTATGTTTTAACTACTATTTCTAGGCAGCTGCTTCATTTGATTGAGAAAAGACTTCATTTTCTTTGTAAGTCTGGTCTCTGAAGGTGTTTGTAGTCTGGAGTAATGAGGAATGCTGAGACATTTGGCATTCACTTGTGAGAACAAAGTGCCTCATTCAGTAGCCAGGAGCTGGATCCTGTTCCCCTCGCACTCACAGAGCCCCTGAACACAAACAAATAGTGAACAGAGAGCTGGTGGCTTGTTGAAATTCCTGTGTGGACGGGGAATTCTGTGCTATGCTGTAACGTAAACAGAGTCGAATAAATTCTAAGCTTTTCGGGTAACTGTCATTTTCCTTATATTACTTTCTTTAAAAATCAGCCCTGAAAGTTTACATTTCATTAGTGTGTATATATACACAGAACATAGCTAGGGCACCTTCAATGCATCATCTGAATATTTAATCTAATTCTTTAAATTTCACTTTAATTTATGTAACTTTAAAGTATTTGACAAGGCGTTTGATTTTCCAGTGGGATTCCTCAAGCTGGATGTATGTTTGTCCAGGAATCATAGCAAAGGCCTTGTTGCAAAGAGCTAGCAGGTTTAACAGACTCCCAGATACTGTATAAAATTGTGACAATCTCTTTAAGGACTGGCTGGATCCTCTAGTTTGGGAGATATTCACTTTTTTGTGAATTAAAAACAGATTTTCAGAGATGTAGGCCAGATCAATGCTACTGGGGATATAACTAATAGTTAATGCTACCTTGCAGTCATTGTCACAAGTTACATTTAATGCCCAATGATATCAGCTTAGTTTGTTGATTTCCGTCATACATATTCATATCAATATACCCAACCAAAGTAATGATTTTACTTGGCTGTAATCAGTTATTTTTTCCGAGTGATCATCTGGCGTTTGAGCGGCATGCGTTAGGATGTTAACACAGCGCCTTGTTATTTCCCCAATCCAAATTGTATCCTAGAAGTCAACACCGGAGCGCTGAGCACAGTGTATTGAAGTGCTACTCACCGTAATCCGTATTTTGATAAATATTATATTTTAAAAGGAATATTTTGGAGCCCAGCAGTTTAGCAGATCTTATGGCATTCCTGTCAGATGTCAGATGAAATGCATTGTGTGTAAGTTCAAGGGAACTACTTGGTGCTTAGTATGAAAATAGTAAATGTTAAAATGTAAGGCCTGACCTGAGAGCAATGCATGCATCCCAGTCTTAGCCCTAAGCACCCTCAATTCGATCTACTATTAATTCAACGTATCCTTCATAATACACACCTCCTAATCATAAACCTAACGCTCCCCAAATCTATCTTTAAAACTTCCACCTTATCTTATACCTATCCTAGAAGCATCACTCCGGACCAGCCTCCACAATGCTTTGTTGAAGATGTAGTTTTACCCAGTAACCCAATGAGTTTTTGGGTCAGCCTAAAATCCATTTAGAGATCTTTCTCTGTTTTGGTGGCAAATTCTAAAAGTATCTGATCACTGTGCCTGCTGTTACATTGTATGAGAGTTTACATGTGTTTAGTTGTATTGCAACAACCATGATTGGCAGGTACCATCCAAGACATTGGGGCAGGTCCAGCTTGGGGGACTAATGACTGCATTGCTGGATACCGTTTAGATGTTCATAGAACAATCTGGGTGGGGTGGGTATTGAAATATATCAGAATGAGGGTAATATCAAATTTATTATGGTATTTAAAAACTTACAGGGAGGGAAGATGTTGTATCAAATCTTTTTTAAGCAGTGATAAATGCTTCAAAACACTAGCATGGTTATTCAGAGGAATGTGAAACTCTGGAGAACTTTTGGAGAAGTGAAAATTCTAGGTCAAAATAGCCATACCAGAAAAATTCTCCCATTTATCTCACTTTCCAAATTGGCTATTTTGACCTAGAATTTTCACTTCTCCAAAACTTCTCCAGAGTTTCACCTCTCTCTGAATAACCCTGACGGTGTCTGTATGGTAGCTAGTTAGTTGTTCATAAAAGTACAAATTATACAACTATCTCTCTGTATACTGATATTAGAAATTGGTTGAAAGATGCGATATGTATAGTTAGTTGGCTCATACAATGGTATATATGGTTTTATTACATTTTGTACTTTAAACCCTCTTGTTCCTAGAATCCTAGGATTATATCATCATTGTCTAGAGCAAGAGGTCATGGTCCCTATGTCAGGTTATTTTCACGATAGCTTATAGCAAATGTGATTATATTTAATATATGAAGGGAAATTAAGTAGCTCTTTTTATTTTTAAGTTTTGTTCTAACATCATGTTGTCTTTTTTACCTTTAGAGTGGTCCACCAGGAGAACCAGGTCCTCCTGGCCCACCAGGGACTCCAGGGATCCCAGGATCAGATGGCATAGATGTGAGTATACAATTCGGGAACAAAGAACCAGTGTTTACCCTCCGAAGACCTGCACCTCAGCTGCCACTAGAGGACGTGCAGTTTATAAAGCATCCACAGTCTGAATTTATAGAAATAACTAATTATCATACATCTCCATCCGATCTGTATGTATATGTTTTCTGAAAGAACACAGGAGAACATTTCTAATTCCATGGCATTTCAATTAACATTTATTATGTGGATTTAGTTGGACTTATCATGAAAATATGCCATTTTCTTGTGCATTCAGAGAATTTGTTTGCATTATTGCATCTTTCTTTACTGTATTTCAGTATTGGATTTCGCACCAATGTAATAAGAATTAGTGATTGACGTATTTAACTGCTATCATTTTCCAATAGTGGTACTGTGGGTAAAGATAAGGTATCCTGCTGAAATTATGCTTGGTTTATACTGTGACTTAATGTTCCATGTCTAAAATTATCGCTTAAATCAAGTTGGGTATAAAAACCAATGAAAAATGATGTAATGTTTTGTTTTTAGTAATTTGAAGTGTAGTACAAAGTATCACTCCAGTAGTAAACTGTAAATATATAGGGCCCTATTACATTGATAACACTAACGTTAGCACTCATCTGTATGAGCGTTAACGTTAGCTGTGGTTGCCCTAGCACGGGCGCAACATATTACAATCCGAACACTAACAGGTTAAAAAAAAACGTTAGCGATTCAGATCTTGCGCTTCTCAGCATGAGTTTACTGTGCTTTACGCTTCCTGTGCTTAACATGGGGAGCGCAAAGAGTTAATTAGCGTTAGGATTACAAAGTCCTAACGCTAATTACCGTCCTGCTGCGGTTAACTCGAAAGTTAACCACAGCTAGGAGCTGGTGCTAACGGATTCCGCTTCTGCGGAATCAGTCAGCACCAGCTGAGAACCCCCCCAAAAAAATCACATACTCACCTTCCATCCGGCGGCAAGAACGGCAGCTCCATCCGCATCTTCCTGCCGCCGGGAGCAGTGAGAGACTGGGGGAAAAAGTCCCACAGTCTCCCTCTGTAGATCACTACGCCGACCTTCAGGATCTTGCGAGGCGAGATCCTGCAGGTCATGTGACCGGCAGTGTTAACTTCAATGGAGTCCTATGGACTCCATGAAGGGGATGCTTGAGGTGGCGCTTAGTGCTGTCGCGAGCATCCCAAGGCTTAGCGCCGGGTTACAGTATAGGCTGCTGGATAAGGCCTGCAACGTAATATCACGCTAAAACGGGGACGCTAAGGAGAAACCTGCAGGAGAGGGTTTTTCTCCTTAGCGTCCCCATTTTAGCGTGAAGATTGTAATGTGGCCCATAAGGTCTAACTTGCATCATTGGTATTCTGGTGACAGTATACTTTTAAGCCTTAAACGTTCGGTATTTTTAGTGAGAGGTGTTGATTAGCAATACTGAGTATAAATAGGTATATTTGGATCAAATACTGTTGTGTTTTGAAGGTAAAGTATCTTGCTGTGTATCTGATCTGTTGTAGTTATTGTGTGATTTGTCATGGGAGAGGATTGTGGAACATGGTGATTGTTGATTGTGATGTCAGCTCAGCAAGGTCTACCTGTTATAGAAGAAGCATTTATACTAGTTACACTGCATTTCACACAAGAGTTTTAACTCTTTTTTAAAGGTGTCATAGTTTCTAATTAATATTTTATAATTCAAACTAATATTCAGATGCCGAGATTTAGAGTTTGAAGCAAAAGATAAAATATTCATTAATTTATAAGTATGAAATTCTAATATGGGAGCCAGCCCAGCTATGACTGAAGTATGATAGATGTGAAGCACACATTAACCCTTTCAGGCACAGTGGTTTCAGTCTGAAACCACATTTTCTGTTTGAAACCAGTTTAAATGTTCAAATTACATTAGTGTGTTTCATGTCTTTAGATATAGAATATCCATGGAAGTCCATGATAATAAAAGTCAACATCGGGTCTGTAATGTAGACTTTGGGCCTAATCTAATATTTATCTCAACGACTATTCCTGTCAAACTTTATTTCTTTTAGTCCTTTTTTTATTCTTCTATTAGAAGTGCTAATGAATCGTAAAACCTTTTAAATAAAATGGTTGCTCGATGATATTGTCTGGTTTTCAGAAATTACTTCACTCTTGTAAAGAGGAAACTGATCAATATTTCTGCGCCATTGTTTTATCTAGACGTTCTAAAGGGCTACAAGCTTGTTGACGGACAATACCAACTGTCTCATTGCATTTATTTTTATTGTAATTAAATACATTTCCCCAGATCATTAAAGAAAAGCTAATCCTGCTTCACTTGCAACCATACTGAGTGCATTTTCCACAGTGCCTCTGTGGATTTTTATCGCATAGTGCTTAATTTGAAGCTGAAGTCAAATTTCTCCAGTTATCACAATACACTATGGGCTCTATTACATTTTTTGTGCAAAAGTGCACGCGCAGCGCTTTTTTTTGCTTAACGCGCGTAAATTAATGCTGGTATTACAAGCCGTGCGCATTTTTTCATCCGTCAAAAAATAACGCGCGTAAAAAGACGCACAAAAACGCACGTGCATTAACGTTGCGTGCAGAAATCGGTGTGCGGACTGTTTTTTAACGTGATTCAGCCGATTATTTATTTATTTTATTTATAAAGGATTTTACCAGGAAGGATACATTGAGATTTCTCTCGTTTTCAAGTATGTCCTGGGTTCGAGAACATTAAGAACCAATTAAGAATTAAGAACCACAATTGTCTCCCATTAGTTTTTGCGCCAGCCAAAATCAATCTGAGTATATGTGCTACAGCAATAATAAAAACACAAAACTTATTAATTTTATTGTTTGGGGATGCGTAGAATGTGTAACTATACTTTCATTTTTTATTTTTGTGCTGGTGTATTTCGTTTCGGCCAGGACGTTCAGATTTGCCGTAACCACCAGCTTTTCAAAGACGTTAAAATTATGCGCGCAAACGCTCTACGTCAAAATTTACGCATAGATTGTAATACCATCCGCGTACAGCGCACAAACGCATTTGCGCTCACAATGTTAAGTATAGGACGCGCGCAGTACATTACGCTTGCAAAGGGTTTGCGCAGGTCCACCCGCGTTAGACGTTAACGCACATTTTTTGTGTGGACGTTGTAATACGACGTTCAGCGCAAAGGGTTTTGCCCCTCGCGTTAATGCGTTTTTGCGCACGTGTTATTTTTTATGCGAAGATTGTAATAGGGCCCTACATGTATCCTGTCCTCAACGCTTGGCCTGAACCCATACCAGTCAGCATCATCTATCTTCATGCAGAAGGATCACATTTAACTTTAGCTAGTGCTATTCACCGTACAATTATATCTGTAAAAGATTCATACATTTTAATAGTATCATTCTATCTATTAAAATTAAGACGGGGGCAAAAAAATCTGATTAAAAGCCTTTATACCACAGATTTAAATTACAAGAAATAATATAAATAATTACAAAAAACATCTACACGTTCAAGCAATTCAGAGAACTGCTTTTCCAACTGAACTCATTTCCTATACTCCCAAAATATAGCAAAGGACCTCTGAGTAGGACATGCAAATTAAGTCCACAATTTCACACTTTTTTGCATCAAAAGTCTGCATTAGCAAAGACACCGTCTTCACCCTCTTGGCCAGCGTAGTGCCATACTAGATAGCTTCAAGCATAGGTCAGGGTGTGTAACATGACACCAGTGTTTTGTTGCAGACCCTGACCTGTGCTTGAAGCTATTTCTATTTTTGGCTGTCCAAAAAATCGAAGGATCAATCCATTAAAGTATGCCTTCCTGTAGACTGGTGCCACCAAGTTGCACTTGTCTGGTCAGGTAATCACAAGAAGAAATGTTGACCACTAAATAAAGAACTTTATACCAGTTTTTATTGTTTGGTGATTGTTCTCAGGAAACTGTATGATGTAGGATCATTAATTAATGCTATAGGGGCTTCCTGAACTATGTGTATTAAAGATAATGATTGAGTGAACTTGGACTCCATGTAGATAACTATGGAATGTAAACATATCAGTAAATAAAGCAGGAAGGGAGTATATTTAAAAGGAAACAAAATAGCAAAACAAGAGGACATAGTCTTAGATTAGAGGGGCAAAGGTTTAAAAGTAACATCAGGAAGCATTATTTTACTGAGAGGGTGGTGGATACATGGAACAGTCTTCCAGTAGAAGTGGTAGAGGCCAAAACAGTAATTGAATTTAAGCAGGCATGGGATAGGCATAAGGCTATCCTAAACAAAAGATAAATCCAGGTAAAGTATCCATGTAATTGGGCAGACTAGAAGGGCCGAAAGGTTCTTATCTGACGACATTTTTCTATGTTTCTATGTTTCTAGGTTGGTTTTTGAGTCTTTTGGCACTTGCAGATTTTAATTATTGAAGATTTTTTAATTTTGTAATCGTGCATGCCCTTTTTAATGTTGATTTCCGTGTGCCTATACAGTACTGTGCACACATTACTGATGATTTCACAAACATATCAGTTTTATTTCCAGGATTTAACACAACATAACATGTGGGGCTTTGGCACTGCGTGTGTTCTTTGGCCCATTTTTCATTCATTCATTAAAAAAGAAACTATCAGGGTTATTCAGAGAGCGTGAAAAGCAGGAGATTGACTGGAGAATGAAAAATTCTAGGTCAAAATAGCCAAACCAGAACAATTCTCCTTTTCATCTCACTTTCCAAATCGGCTATTTTGACCTAGAATTTTTCATTCTCCAGTCATTCTCCTGCTTTTCACGCTCTCTGAATAACCCTGTATATATCTCATTCTTCGCGTTTTGCTGGTACATCCAGCGTCATCAGGAAAGGACAGCATAAAATAGCTGTCATATTGGTTCCTTTTTAATTTACAACCTATGTAACACTATGACTTTGATGTTTTTGGCCCACTGTCTGGAGAGTGCTCACAGTCCGGCTGATACTTTTGATTTTTAAATAGACTCCAAAAATGGGCTATATGAATGTTGGGCTAGGTAGTCTCTCTTCTATCTTTGCTATACCTGCAGACCCTCGAAGACCTGCTTCCCTTCATTTGCTTCAGATAGACCCTTACCTACTGTATTAACAATCAAGCCACCAGGTTGAACCACTAAACTGGGTTACTAGGTGTTACTCTTAGTTTTAAATTAGTGGTGTTCTTTTCCCTCCTTTTCTGTTTTTTGTGTATTCCTTTTAATACACTCAATAAAAGTTAGGTTTTAGATTTCTACACCTTAGATTCAGGTCAGCCATTCACTTCCTTTTTTTGTGTGTTTTTATATAATATAGACCAAAACCATCCATTTCCTTTGCGACCTTGTATACATTCATATTCTTTCATTCACACATTCCAGTCTTTTCTTCTCCATTCCTCTTTAATTTTTCATGTGCCAGCAATGTCCTATGACTGTCCTCGACCACTAACGGGCAACCTTCAGGGCAGAGGGGATGCCTGTCCTATGAAGTGCTGTCACAATGGCCATAGACAGTTGGTGGGTGGAGAAGTGGGAAACATACTCCTGGCACTACTGACCACTATGGCTTTAACTTAAGTGGTCATGGTGGCTCGAGTGTCCATTGAAAAGTGCAAGCTCTAGCACTAATGTATGTTTTGTACCAGTTATTTTCCCATTGTTTCCCTAAATAATTAAAAAAAGAGCATATTAACTATTTACAATTTAGAATCTAGGATGCTTCCTCTCTGTTGCATACTATAAGAGATGGACACAAAGCAAACTTGTCTCTTCTGTCTTGCTCCATAACAAGTGGGAGGCACATCTGCAAACTGCTGTAAGTCCTACACCGTTCACCTGAGTTGGATGTACATACCCTCAAATTAAAGCTGACAGTCTGCAGTTAAAGCACATTGTGTTTGTTTCATTCCAACTCCATTGTGGTGGTGTATAGAGCCAAAGATGTTAGAATTGTGTCGATGTCCCAATATTTCTGGACCTGACTGTATGTGTTTTGCTTAAATCTCAGTCAGTTTCTCTTCCTTTTTTTCATGTGAACTGTAACTCTGTAACCCCATGTGCTGAGCCAGTGACAGGCTATAGGAGTTATTCAAAGAGAGTCTAATTTGCCACTGAATTGCACCGAACGGTGACTTTCCCCATATGGTGCAATTTCGTTGCAATTCGGCTATTCAAAAAGCTGGCGATTCTCCAAATATGCGAATTGGCAGCGAAATACGGTGCAATTTGGCAGCCGTGAAATTCCCCGCAGAGAAGTAATGGATAATCTGTTCAGAGAACTCCGATCAGCAGCAAAAAGTTGGCGAAATGCCCAGATTATCGGAAGTTTCGTTCGACAGGTTTAAGCAGATGAATCCCATGGATTTCAATGTGGAAGGAACTCCCATTTTTCATAAAAAAATTTATTCAACCGTTTACTCTTTTTATTTGCAGTTAAAAGCTTCTTTATTAATTTATTTTTTAGAATTATTTTAGCCATTTTTTCGGGATTGTTTTGGCTAAATTTTTGATTTCAAATTTATCAAATGGTGTTTTTTTCTATTCTGTAACAGACCTTTTTATTGTTATTTATAGGACCTTATACATTATTTCCATGCATTTTTTTTTATTATTATTTTTATAAAACACCTTTTAACCCCTTCACTGCTGAGCCATTTCACGTCTTAAAAAACAAGTTTTTCTTTTTTTTATTATTATTTTTATTATTTTTTTCTTTACTATAAACATGGTCATGTTTGGTATCATTGGAAAGGCCATGCTCTGGTTAACTAACAGTCGGGAGATATCGGGGTTCAAAGGAACCCCCTATCTCCACCCCTATATTTCCTTACGAGTCAATGAGGACGTTCCTCACACGTCCTCAGCAGTGAAAGGGTTAAAAGTGGCTTTTTTTTTTTTTTACCCCTTTTCGTCGGCTGGGCGACTTTTTTTCCAGCGAATTTCAGCGGTCTGTTTGGCAGGTCGTCGGCTGCATTCAGCGGGTTGAGGATGCGTTCGCCGGTCTGTTTGGCAAGTCATTAGCTGCATTCGGTGGTCTGTTCGGCGGTTTGCGGCTGCTTTCAGCAGTCAGCGGCTGAGTTCAGCGGGTTGATCGGCGGCATTTGACGGAATGGTTTGATGTAGTTTGGGGACCTTGAGTTGAATGCTGAATTCACAACAGGGTCGGCGAATTGAGGTCACCGAAGGGCACCAAGGAAGAGAGCACCGAAATTTTGTTGAAATTTCGGTGCTCTCTGAATAACTCCTTATATTTTTTTTAGTGCACCAGACCAATCCATTCTGTTACATAGTAAATAGGTGACATCACAAAGTTCATCTAAGAGTGGACTGAGCATGCCCAAAAACACCTCAGATAAGACAGTTTGCAATTACCTCCCAATAGATGACATCAACAGCTCCATAAATCACAGCAGGTAGAGAAACAACATGACTGTTTCAACCAGAAGCATTAACAACAATTTTTCAAGACGCATTTATGTCTTAAAGATGTATTTTTGCCTTTCACAACAATGCAGATTGAAAAAAAGATCGATATCCATCAAGTTCAACTCCCTTTACTCTTCCATGCCCGCATAAACTTCCTGTTTGACATTTGTGCCAAAGTGAAAATCGTTCATGTTTGTATAATGGCAATCAAATTTCTGCTGCGATCCATAAGCAATGGTAATATATTTTCCTTAATGCTTATTCAATACATTAATATTTTTACGTAGAAGCATCAACACATTTACTTTTCTTTGTAAATTCTTTCTTTAAAGCTTTGTTTTTACCACTTTCAACAATAACAAAAAGTTGGAATGGCTGAAAAGATAGAAATAAGATTTCCATTCTGATGTTGTATTGTGTTCAAGGTTTAGATCAGTAATGTTTCAGTGTAGAGGGGGGTAATGAGAGTTTAGGGAGATAAAAGAAGAGAATGCAAATCAGGGAACTACGGAGAAATCAAGGGCTGTGTCGGGTGTGTGTTGTCCCGCTAAGAAATGGGTCTTGGAAAACTGTAGTAGATGGTTCTTGATGAATACAGTCATGTCGTTTCTCCTTTGTTGTAATTTATAGAGATGTTGATGTCACCAATTTGGAGGTTATTGAAAACTGTCTTTTACATCTCTTGCTATCTTCAAATCAATCCCCTGTAGAATACAACTGCATGCTAAAGTCTGGTCCATAATTTTTAAACTTTTCTACATTTAAGATCTTTTGCCATTTACGTGCCTGTTTCATTACTCTAAACCAGTGTTTCCCACACCTGTCCTCGGGACCCTCACCCAGGCCAGATTTTGCAGATCTCCTTGGGGAAAACCAGACTAAATCCTGCAATCACTGAACAGCAAATCTTATCACCTGTGCTGTGCTTCAGATATCCTGCAAACCTGGCGAGGCGGAGGGTCCTGAGGACAGGTTTGGGAAACACTGCTCTAAACAAATCCTGCAGAAATGTTACAATCTACTCCTAAATTCGTATCTATATTTGTATCTCAGTAAACATTAAGGATAATTCAATAAGCGCCAAACTTGCCTCCGAATTGCGCCGCCATGGGCATCCCCTCCATGGAGTTTATAGGACACCATTGAGGCTTTGACTGCCGGTCACATGACAGAGTGAGGGGACTTTTTTCCTCCAGTCTCACTCTGTTCCGGCGGCCAGAAGAGGTGGATTGCACTGCCGTTCTCGCCGGAGGATGAGGCGTAAATATCACATTTGGGGGGGGATTTGAAGCAGAAGCGGAATCAGTTAGCACCAGCTTCAAGTTGTGGTTAACTTTTGAGTTAACCACAGGTTGACGCAATTAGCGTTAGGACTTTGTAATCCAAATGCTAATTAACTCTTTGCGCTCCCCATGTTAAGCATAGGGAGCGCAAAGTACAGTAAAAAGGCGCAATCTCCGAATTGTGAACGGGTTTTTAACCCGTTAGCGTTCGGAATGTAATATGGTTGGCCCGTGCTAGGGGCACTTAACCTAACGTTAATGCTCACACAGCACAGCGCTACCGTTAAGTACGTAATAGGGCCCATGGACTTTGAGACAGGCCATCCTTCTGCATTGCTTTTTTATACTTCTGATGCTGAGCTTCACTTTGTTACAATACTTTTACATCTGTGCCATTCGTGGATCTTCTAGCACTCTTTGACTCACACCCATGACCTATTGAAGAGGTTCTCAGGCTATAAAAACCGCACTCATCCTCTAGTCTCTGCCCTGTCATGGATCTCATTTCCCTGAGATCGTGCTATACTGTATTATTGCCTTCTGTGCACCAACCTCAGCTTATTATATACAGTTGTCCCTGACTCCTGGACTGCATGACTACCCCCTGTGGCATCCGACATAGTTTTTCTGTGTTTTGTTTATCAGTTAGATATTCCGGCCGTTATAAGGATGGCAGGTTTACTCTGTGTTTCATACTGCATGTTTGGGTCAATATATATGACAGAGTCAGGAAGATATGATCAATCTTAATTCTTTGCCCATTTTATAAAAAGGGGTGGGATCTATGGTACATTCAGAAATAACTGGTAAAATTCCAATATAAGATGCTATTAGTGATGTCCTTCCAAGCAGAGAGATTCAGAAGGGTGAATGGTCTGTTCCCCAAACACAAACTTTCAACCTATCATCGTAAGGAAGTGAAATAGTTCTACATAGTGGAAGTAAGCAATGTTAGTGAAGCTATAATTAATTCATGTAGAAGCATGATACCCTCATTGGCAATTACATCCAAAAGGTATTTGTCTATCTCTGATCTTCCAAAACAATTTGTTGTGTGTCCTCGGGAAACATGGAGTGGAAGGGGGAACAATAGTAGATCATTTTCATTATTTCTTTGTGAGAGCACCAACGTTTTGGTGGCTGGGTGGAGTAGAGGTAACATCACTGCTCTATAACCGTGGAGAGAGACTGTGGAGACACAGGTTCAATCCCGGCAAGAGCACCTCTCCAGTAAGTGTCCTTGGGCAAGACACCTAGCGGTACATACTCGCCACCCAAGACATACTTGAAAACGAGAGAAATCTCAATGTATCCTTCCAGGGAAAAACCTTTCTCAAAAAAATTAAAATAAAATACAACAGCATGTACTGTACTATATAAAGATGTAATGGGCACCTGAACTGTAGATGGCGCTGTTACACTCAGGATAACTGCCTTGGTATCCCTTTTTATAACTTTATCTTGTTGATAAAGTTTACAGGAAGGAAGTTGTTGTTTTTCCTCTTGTCTCTTCTCTATGATTTTTCTCTTCGATCTCTGCTGTTTGTTGTAAACGGATGTCTGACATATTATGAATGTTTATTGTTGAATAACCTACATAAAGCCTGCACTTCTGCAAGTCGCTACTACCTCTTATTCATACAGTTATAGTTACAAGCTTTTATAAAGTGCCAACAAGTTCTGTAGCGCTGTACAATGGGAGAAACAGATCAACAAATATACAAACACATTACACACACAGAACAATAGGAGAGAGGATCCTGCTTGAGAGCTTACAATTCACATAACCAACAAGTTTCAAGGTGGGAAAGGCAAAAGCCTTAATAAACATTTTCCAATCGATTGGTGAAGGATCTCATTGTATTAGAGAAAAAGGAGTATGGTCAGGGACATCCCTACCTGATTCTATTTTGGATGTGTCAAACTTTTGACCCTATCTCTCGCTGTTGGGAAAACAATGTATGAACTCAACTACCTAATTTCCCTTTGAACCTTAACTGGTGACATAATTCTAAAAGGAAGGACATGTCCACTCTGTTGAAGGTCTTCTCAGTGTCAGCACATAATAACAACAATGTGGTAGAGGACATTTTCGCTGGATGCATCAACAGCAGAATTCAGATATTATCCTCAGATTCTTGCATATTTATACATCTTGTCTGATCAGGGTGGTGTAGCCCCCCCCACAAGTAATGATTTTATAGCGTTAACTCTTTGCAAACAATGTTATGTATATTTTAATGAGAGCAATGGGTCTGTAATTACTGCAGCAGAGTTCCTGGTGGGCTTGGTTAAAAAACTTTGTGGCATCTAGTGCTGAACTCAGGATAGGAGTTGAAAGCCTTTAAAAACGCTACACCTGTGAGGGCATGGACCTTTCCCATTCAGGGTAGATCGCAGAGGTTGCCAGAGTTACTTTACCGTGATGGGGAATCCAGTGCCTTTCATAAGTTTGAAGATAAAGTCTAAAAAAGCGTTCACTGCAGATACTCTGTGGCACCGATGGAAGAGGGGACAGAGACTAGTAGCAATTATGTGGCTATGTATGCAGACCAGTAGCATTTTTGCCCTATGCACATTTGATCTTTGGTAAAATGTTGTTTGGAGTCAAATTTTTAGCGGAAGTGCTTGTAGGCGGCCACATTTGTTGTTCTTAGAGTCGTAAGTAACTTTAGCTCTTTGAGCTTTTGCAATGAAGTATTTGATTTAGCTCTTCTCTGAGAAAGACGAGATCACAATTCATAAAAATAGCCAAGGAATAATTGTGCCTTTATGGTGCTGATGAAATAAGTATTTATTCATCTCAAATATTAAGAAGAGTAATAGAAGTAACATATTCCCTTGCTCTAAAGGGTTTATTCACTAACCTCCGAATTTGCCATTGAATTGCACCAAATGGTGAATTTGACCGTTCAGTGCAATTTCGGGCGAATTCGTCTATTCGCTAAACTGTCAGTTCACCAAATACTGGCGAATCGACAGCAAACTACAGTGCAATTCGCTGCAAATTGGCGGTACCAAAATTGCCCTATAGAAGACTATCATGTCTTCTATTCAAAGAATGCCGAACTGCACCCAAATTGCAGCGAATTGCCCTGATTTTTGGTGTTTCAGTTTAACAGGCGAATCCCATAGGATTCAATGTAAAAACATAATGGGCCCTATTACCAGTGCTTTTTTTCAGCTGGTACTCAGCGGTACCTGCTGTCTGAATAGCCGAATGGCACCGTACGGGGAAATTCCCTTATCAGTGCCATTTCGGGGCCAGATCGGCTCTCTCTGAATAACCCCTGTAGTGTTTTATGAATAATTTTTACTATCAGGGTAATTCAAAGAGATTCGAAAAGTCACCGCACGTTCAGTGACTTTTCATTCTCTTCAATTCGGTTTGTTTTGCCGATCACATTTCGGTGACCCTGCGGTGTATTCAGCAAGAACCACAGGGTCCCCGAATTGCAGGGAAAGGTCGCCGCAAACCCGATGAAAACTAACCGCAAAACCCGGCGAATGCACGCCGAAAACCCGCAAAAACATTTGGATTAACCCGCCGAAAACCACGAAAAAACCCGAGCAGGAGCCGATCACATGCAGCGAAGCCGCCGGAAAAAGCCGACACTGCAGACGAGTGAAGTGAATAAATTAGAAAAACAGTTTGCTTGAATGTTTGAAAAGTGAAACGCTGTTTGCAAAGAAACTACTGAGCGAAAAAATTGTCTGAAATTTACATATGAGGTCCAGGGAATGATAATAAAAAGGGCACATTATGTGGTCATATTTGTTTAGCGCACGCTAGGGAAACGCTAAGATCCGAGCTGTGTCCCAGCTCTAATGTGGTTGTGTACAGGATAGAAGTGTTTTTTTCCCAGTGCAGAGTGCCGGGCCATACCTATCCTCTGCCCTCACAAGCTTGTATAAGTATGAACACATCCAGCGAATAGCCCTCACACCCCGGCATTATTAAAATCCTCCAAGGCAGCGGCGGAAGTACCAGGTTCACAGCGGTCGCACTTGTGGCCGGGCCCTGGCATTCCGCCACTGTAGGGGGCCCAGGCAGCCGCCAAATTCCGTCAATCAGCGTCGGAATCTGGGAGCAGCGCCGCCAGCCGTTCCTCTCCCTACGAGCGGCCCCCGGCTTGCAGCTTGGCCGCTGGCGTGGGATGGGAACTACCTGACCAGCGCACGAGATCTCGCGAGAACGCAGCTGCGCTGGTCAGGTGGTTCCCGGCGAGCGGCCAAGTTGCATGCTGGCGGCCGCTCGGGAGAAGAAGGGCCGCAGAGCAAGGTGAGAGCGGGGGGCAAATACATCCATGAGCTGGTGGCAAATACATCCATGTGCTGGGGGCAAGTACATCCGTGAGCTGGGGGCAAATACATCCATGAGCTGGGGGCAAATACATCCATGACCTGGGGGCAAATACATCCATGAGTTGGGGGCAAATATATCCATGAGCTGGGGGCAAATACATCCATGAGCTGGGGGCAAATACATCCGTGACCTGGGGGCAAATACATCCATGAGCTGGGGGCAAATACATCCGTAACCTGGGGGCAAATACATCCATGAGTTGGGGGCAAATACATCTGTGAGTTGGGGGCAAATATATCCATGAGCTGGGGGCAAATACATCCATGAGCTGGGGCAAATATATCCATTGATTTTAGATAATATTTTAGATTTTAGATAATAAGCAGAAAATTAATACAACTGTTAAAAATGCAGCAAACAATTAATTAGCTTTAAATGAATATTAAGTTGATCTTGCAAGTCTAATTTGGAGTTGCATGGGACTTCATGCTTGGTCATTCCTTTTAGTAATTATTATCAATTTGTCACTATACACAACGCATAACACAGGCTCGTGGGTTTTCTCAGGTCACATTTGGGTCTCAGCGGCTCTGAATTTGTAATGTTTTGAGCTGTAATATCTACATAGATATATTAAATCTTGACCTTCAAATGTACTTGTAGAACAAATGTATTTGCAATATCGATGGTGTTTTGGACAAATGTATGTATCATTTATAGTCCAGGATAAAAGAATGACCATTTTCAAGGGCTAAAATTGCAAGTGGCTATAAAAACACAGATTGTAATGCTTGGAAAAAATGTCAAGATGAATATATATTTACAGTATGTGTTTCAAAAATTATAAGTATATTTGTTATTTTGATAATTTTTTGCAACATTATTCTAACAATTTTCTGGTCTACCACAATGTATGTTATGACTATGAACATTATTTAAAGTATTTTTTACAGTGCTTATAGACATAATATACCGTACTTCAAAAGCAGTTTTTTTTAATACAAAACTAATATTATAAGTACAATAAAGGCATTCGGGGAACTTATGTTCTATAACTCTGCCCACTTTGTGAGCGATAACTTTAGCATTGGTGGCCCTAGCGTGGGCGCACCATATTACAATCCGAACGCTAATGTGTTAAAAATCCCGGTAGCGATTCTGAGCTTGCGCTTTACATCGGGAGGTTACTGTACTTTGCAATCCCTGTTTTTAACATGGGAGCGTAAAGTGTTAATTACCGTTAGTATTACAATGTACTAACGCTAATTACCGTCCCGCTGCGGTTGACCCGAAGGTTAACCACAGGCAGGACCTGGTGCTAACGGATTCCACTTCTGCGGAATCTGTCAGCACCAGCCAAAAATCCCCCCAAAAATCAGATACTCACTTCCCATCCCACGGCAAGAACGGAGGCTCCTACTGCCTCTTCTGGCCGCCGGGAGCAGTGAGTGGCTGGGGGAAAAAAGTCCCCAATTTCCCTCTGCGGATCACTACGCTGACCTGCTGGATCTCGCGAGGCAAGATCCTGCAGGTCATGTGACCGGCAGTGTTTGCCTCAATAGCCGCCGCGAGCATCCCGTGGCTTAGCGCCATGTAATATCACACTAAAACAGGGATGTTAAGGAGAAACCTGCAGGCACAGGTTTTTCTCATTTGCATCCCCGTTTTAGCGTTTGGATCGTAATATGGCCCAATATTTTTTAAGAATCTTGTTCCCCCATCACATGAGGTCAGGTGCGGTATTTTTCAAATTTTGTGTCATGTCGGTGCTCAAAATAATTTTGGAACATTCTGAATTTCAGAATTAAAGGATAGCTCTCTTGTACTTCTCTAGTGAAGTTGTGTCGTTCTACAATGTTGTTAAGCATTTGGATCACCTAGAAAAAATGTTCAGGAATTTGTAGTATTTCTCTGTATAATCAATCATGCTATTTACTCTGAGACATGTTAATTGGCTTTGCCAACTCCTCCATAATGTTGATGTTTTCTAGAGATTTGACATCTTCCTTCGATAATGCCCTTCTCTGTTAGTGCAACGGTTAAATGATGGTGTAAGGGTTAGTTTCCTTAAAAATTACACAGATTTTACACTGCAGAGCTATATTATAAACTGAGTAAAACGAGAGGTTTGTGAGGGTCCTGAGGAGAGGACGAGCAACGGTACTAGTGGCCTGCTCTACGGTGGGGCCCGCTCAGGTCTCACAGGGTTTTTGTTCGATTGTGCCATTACAGGGACGAATGCTCCATATGCAAATCAGTATGCTCTAACCCAGAAAGGGTGGCCAGTACTGATTGTCAAGGACGTTATCCCTGCACGAGAGGTGCAGCAACCCCCGACGATTGTTTCGGCCTTGTTAGGCCTCGTCAGGCGGGTATATCTTACACCCCTCTAGGCACATCAAGCAAGGGGTCCACGTCTGGATTACCATGTATACTTATAGTGAGAAAAACAAGAGGTTTGTGAGGGTCCTGCGGATATATTTTATAAACTATATATTATAAACTGACATGATTTCAAACCTTTTCCTTCAAAAATTCTATGGTGAGCCAATAATTGGTGTTTATGAAATAGGCTGTTTGGATTTTGAATTTCCTACTGCTCAAATTAAGAATCTGCACATTTGCTGCCTGTGATTTAACAGTTATACATTTTCACCGAAAGACATTGGGTTATTTAGATATCATAGCACCTGTTATATTTGTATTTATGTGATTACTTTAATTTTTAAAGAAGTTTATATGAAACATTGGACTCCATTTAATTCAACCTGATAGTTGAAATCAGCACTTTATCGGTCTCAATTCGGAAATTTTTCGGTTTGGGAGATTCACATTTACGCTTATAGGCATTTCAATTCTTGATCAACATTCAGATTGAATAACAACTCTCATGACTATACTGTATTTTTAATGGAAATATTGTTTTAAGCCAATTTCAGAAAAAATATCAAGTGCTGAAAGGTAGTGATAAATGGATTTTTAGACAAGGAAACATGGAAAAATCACACCGAATACCCTTAATTTTAATTTAAGTGTTGAGTTATCAATTGAAACCTAACCCTGAATATTTTTAGGGTTAGGATTATTTGCATTGATTAGTTAGATACTGTACACTTTCTTGTAAAAAAATACTTTTTTTGGCCCAAATTTTATCAACACAGAACCATTTGCCAAATATCGGCTGCACATGAATATTTTCAATTAAATCAGCCAATATAACGTCCGAAACCTGACGATAATTTTTTCAAAACATGTTTCGGTAGAATTAAAGAGACATGTGCACAACGTAAAAATTTGTTTAGTTTCGGATCGATTTGTTTCGTCTTTCAATTCGTTTTGGTGCATTCGTTTTGTTACCGTGATTCGTATTTCGGATCAATTCGTTAGTTCGTTTTTATTGGTAATTCGTATTTTGGATCAATATGTATTTAGTTTTTATTAGTTATTTCGTATTTCGGATCAATTCATACTTCGTTTTTATTAGTTATTTCGTATTTTGCTCTTATTAGTTATTTCATTTTTTATTTTTTTTTTATTTAAAGTTTTTATTTTGAAACAAAGTCAGCAAAACAATCAAAGAAAATGGCCTTGCAAGGCCAAAACGAGTCATCTGTGTAAAAGAAAATGGCCACGCAGGGCCACAATTTGTCAGCTAAAAGACATCAAAAATACGAACCAGTTAGCTAAGGCTAGGGTCAGACGAGCGTGATTTCTACGGACTGTACGTCCGTGCACACGGACGTACTTCAGTACGGAAGACACAGTAGTGGCCACACAGTCCGTTTTTTTCACTGACGTATATTTTTGACGGATATAGGAGGGAAAATAAATTAAAAAGCAAAATCATTTTGTCCGTGAAAAATGCTGGACGCATAAATGCAGTCCGTCTGACCACGTTCCATCACTCACACACAAAGCTATGCGGACGTTGCGGACGCAGCGCACTTTGTGCGGCCGTTCTAGTGGTTGTACGTTCTTGCCTGCCTTGCGTCCGTTTGCCGCGGCCGTTGTGCGTCCGCAGTTCAGTGCGGGCGTACTTTGTGTAACAGGCTCCAATGGACTTTCTTTCATGCTATCACGGATGT
Source organism: Leptobrachium leishanense (assembly GCA_009667805.1). Lineage (NCBI taxonomy): Eukaryota > Metazoa > Chordata > Amphibia > Anura > Megophryidae > Leptobrachium > Leptobrachium leishanense. The sequence goes on along the minus strand of CM019064.1, from coordinate 237,670,212 downwards.
ACTTTTAGGCGCAATCACGGACGTGAACACTACTCTCGTCTGACCCCAGCCTAAGAAGCACTGCAGTAGGAAAACAAAAAGAGTCCTTTGAAAAACAACCAAAATAACGCTTATGTGGGGGAAAGGGAGAGAGGATGAAACAAAAACACAAAGCATCCTCAGAAAATATCTGAAGTGTCCCAGCAGAAGGGGGGGAGTAAGGGGGGAAATGCATCAAAGCAACTCAAACAATAGTCCTCTAAGAAAATCAAAAAGTCTCAGCTAGGGTAGAGATTCAACAGCGAAGCAAAATTATAGAGAACGCACTCATATAGGGTGGGGAGAGCGCCTCAGCCCACGTCTCGTAACCTAAGGGGGGCCGAAGCCCCTGGTGCAACGTAAGGGAGGCCCTGCAAAACACTGGTGCCCCCAATCTCGCAGTATGGACGACAGGCTTCTCCCTTCCTCGCAACCTCCACCACCTCTCCAGCCACAATACGAAAGGCAGGCTGCGCCGCCGTCGCCTCGGCCGACCTAGAAGGAGCCACAAAAATCACTTCAGCTTTCGCCAGGTTGTCCACCACCCCACAAACGGCCGGCTCGGCTTCCTCTGGGAGATAAGGGGCGTCCTTTTCTTCATTGAGGCCACTCACCACCTCGGGTCTCCGGGTATCCGCCATCTCAGCCGCTGTCCTCGAAGGCCTAGACCGCCGGTCCACCATCTGTAGGTGTCCGCCACTCCCAGCCCGACTCCCCGACTTAGTCGCAGTGTGCAAGTAGGCCACAGCGGCACTGGAACTCGGGGCGGCCTCCAGTCTCTCCATCTCTCTTGCGGTCTGCGCCTTCCTGCAGCTCCTCAGTGAGGCCATCAGCCGGTGCCACACATCCCTCGTAACCGGGGCAGCGTCATTTTCCTCCTCCAGGATGTGCAGACAGGCATCCAGGCCCGAGATCAGGGCCGAATCACCTCGGTCAGGGGCAGGTGGGCTGCTCCTCAATCTCCTCTCAGATCCAATCGCCGCCAACGCAGGAAAATCAGCCGAGTCGGCCAGGAGACGGGGGCCCTCCATCTCCATAGCCCTCTGCATAAGGTTGGTCTGGGGCGGTGCGATTCGTGCAGCAGAGCCGAGTATGTAGGCCACAAGATGGCTGCGGGCGCCACGCGGCAGTCACGAGGCAGCAGCCGTAATCAGAGTCTCTGGTCCGGAGGGGGGACTAGTCGGGCTCCGGACTGTACTGTGCCGATGGCCAGTCACCCTGGGACCCGTAAATGTTACAAATACCCAGCGTTAACTCTTCTGAAGGTCCTTTTACAGAGCAGACGAGCGGAGCTCCATCGGGACACGTCTGCACCTCTAGGTAGCCGGCCACGTCCCCCAGTTATTTCATTTTTATTAGTTATTTCGTAATGTGAAACGGATGAATTAATTAGATTAGGGTGAAGGGAAAAAAAAGATACCTAATCCCCCCTGTCTTTGGTGCTGAAACCTATTCAGTACCAAGTACAGCAGCTATTCTTGGTGCTGAAACCTATTCAGCACCATGGATAGCAACCCGTTGGGGCTCTGGAGCAGATTCAGCACCACGACCAATGGACAGGGATGCGGTGCCGAGTCTAAGTGAAATGGTATAACGGATTAATACGTAAAAATGAAATCAATTTGTTTTATACCGTTTCATTTTCATTCCGTTTCAGTCTGAATCGATTAGTTTTCATTCCATTTTCGGACTGTTTCGGACTGAACCGGTTTGCATTTTGAAAGCATTTCCGGAAAATGAATCGGGAAAATTTCGTCCGAATTTTGAAACGAAACACACACCTCTAGAATTAAATTGAGCCTATTGTTAGAGATATGGGAGTCTAATTTCTGGTGTAGTCAGTGTCTGCTTTAATTTAACATTCTTTAAAAAGGATGTAAAATGACTACAATGGACCTCTGCCCTCTCCTTCTCTATATCTCTGTATAATTACAGAGTACTTTTGTCAGAAGGACGGTTTCTTATGTTTGTCTACATTCTTGTTGTTGTAAATTATGTCTATGCAGTATTTAGCAAGGTGCAGACAAGAAAATGTGCGTCATACAACATTTCTTGTCCAAAAACAATAAGTTGCCATCATGAAATTTTAAGATTACTGGCACAAAACCTTCCTTGCTTTTACTTCTAGGATATCTAGATGTCACCATCTGCTTTTATTTCCTGCCCTCTCACTGTGTGCTGATATGTAACAAGATGATGATTTATTATTGAACAAAGACTTGAAAGCTTATACAGTAGGAGAGAAAAGCGAAGGCATTAATATTTGCCTTTAATCTCAGGATGATATAAGTTTACTGTAATTATTAGATCAATTAAGTTTTTAAATCAGTTTTGCTTTTCCACAGGGTGATCGTGGACCTCCAGGGATTGGACCTGCAGTGAGTACCAATGGTTCAATAGTTTTTTTTATGTATGTTATACCTTCACACACACACACGCGCATTCAATTTCTATTTCTCTTTCCAAAAAGTATTCCTGTTTGGATTCTGTTATGCCTCATCTACACTCTTCCATCACTATTTGCAAGTTCTTCTCATGCTTTCACAATTGTTTTTATACTGTGGTGTCTGCACCCTTAATGATTTACTATAACTGAACACAGCATTGACTCAAAACGCCAGCTCTTATCATGTTTCCCTCAATTCCTATCTGCTTCTGCACAGTCAATCAGTTGTCACAATATTCTCTTTACAGTCCTTTGTAAACCTACTCCTTAGACAAGTTTCGTGTCTAAGTATTGTTGATCACCTGTCACTACTTCATATCATGTAGACATCTTTAAATCCACATAACAAACCTCCGCCATTCACTTTCCCGTAATTTATTTATTTGTTTAGAAAAACATATAATCTAATTTCAACAGGTGGAACAAATACCATAGAAATTTTGGCCATCTCCCCACTAAGTCATGTGGATTTCATTGGGTTTGCTCCACTTTTACAATGTTTCTATTCTGTTATTACTTTATATTTCCTACCCTTCATGTCTTTCTTCAAGCTCTGTATTCTTCATTTGTCAGTATCTGTGTGTATTTGAACAGAGAATGTACTCTCCATCTGTGATGTATTTTATGTCTATTTTATTCCTGTCCTCCCACTCCCATGTCTGCTCATTATTTTAACCCTTATTTCTTCTTGATGATTTTTCTTATAGGGTGCAATCGGTGATCCTGGCCCACCTGGACCTGATGGCCTTCCTGGGGAATCTGGAATCGATGTATGATGGTTTTATTGATTTCAGAATCACATATGTATGGGACCTGCTGCAGATCCTATGCTCTTCTGATATTTTACTATTAGTACTTGGCCTTCAAATACATTAAAATCACAGTCTTATTCTTTCCTTTTATGTTGACATAAAATATAACTTCAGATCCTGTTTCTTCTGCCAGAATTTTTTTACCTACTGAATCTCATAAAACAATTTAACTGCCTCCCGCTGCGGGCGTGCTATGATGTCTACGCAACAGGTGGGTCTAAACGCCATGGGGCAGCATAGCACACCATGTTGGCTCTCTATACCTGCCTATGTCCCGCCCCCAATGCATGCACTGACCGAGACATTGGCTGCCACGGGACTGCCTGGAATCATGCGGTTCTGCGGCAGTCAATGACTCACTCTGCCCGCAAAGGATGGGAGGAGGGGCAAAGGACAGCCTCAGAGCCTGCGGTGCGTGCTATTTGAGGACCACCTTGCCGCAGGGAGGTCCCTGGCAGCAAGGGGTTAAGGAATAATTTTTTTTAGCATACAATTTGAGATACTACTGTGCATAGGTATAAAACTTTGACAGGAGCAAGGACAACTTTTCCCCAGTTACTTCAATGACGAAAAATGCTTCCTTAGTACTGTGGCTTCTGGAACAAGAACGGACTACGAGCAGGTGATAGAGACGTTAGGGAGATTCACCAAAGTATCAATTATGAAATAGAACAGTTAGGCAATGTTTTAAAACTGCATCATTGACAATGCTTTCCATGAGGATTGCTCTACTTTTACTTACCCCTTATTTCTATTAAGAGCATTTTTATAGTGTTTTTCTTACTTTTTAGTTAATGCAGACATTTTTAGTAAATAACTTATGACTATGCCAAGTGAGCAAGCACTCAGATGAAATATTTGTTTAAGGGCCATGCAGTCAATATTTATGACATTTCAGGTACAAGCCTCCAGTTCAAATTTGCTAATAAATACATAAACACAGTAACTCAGTGTGTCACATGATAATGTGTGTTCTAACTAATAATATTATACAATGGCACAAGAAATGTCTGGAAAGGAAATGATGTATGAAAAAGTGTCAATATGATAGGTTAGACATACATGCAAAATAGTTTGAAGGAAACTGAACACTGTAAGTTACACTAGTTACTTGTTTGGAACCCCCATGGATCTGATATACAGCCAATTTCAAATAAATTTCCTTATTGATGTTCTATGACAATATGGTGGTCATTTTGGCAAATGGAAAATTATCAGTGATCTGGAGTTGTGCAATGGTACAGTTATTTGTTATAAAATCTGAAGGTTTTAAGATAGTTAATTTTTAAATTAAATGACAATCCCAAAATCAGTATCTTTTTTAGCCAACAGAAAATTCTTTCTTGTTATTGAATATTTATTCTATTCTTTGTAGGGTTTAACAGGCGCTAAGGGAGATCCCGGACCTCCAGGACGACCAGGTCCAAAAGTAAGTATATTAACAAAAACTTACATTTTCCCTTACACCAATCTCTATTATATGCCACATCATGACTGAATCTGTATTTAGCTTATTTGTTATGTTATGTTCGGTGGTGCTTTATCTCTCCTACATTTCATGACCATTGATCAGATTTGACCCTCCACCTATTCCGCTCTATTCCGATGTTGCTATTAAGCACAGTGCTTGAGCCATTCAGCAGAACGGCTCAAACGCTGTGCTCTTTTTTTATGGCATATTCCATCCGAGATGCAAGCTGAGCTTCCATCTCAGATGTATCATCGGGTTACTGTACATTAGCATCTCCTATACTTTGTATGGGAGACGCTAATGTTGCCCCAGCAGATGGAGAATGAGCTATTTCAACTAGCCCATTCTCCATCTCCGTGAAAAGAATAACATCTTTCTGACACTGGAGTTACGTAAATGCTCTTCAGCACAATCACATAACACAATGATCTAACCCCACCAAAAAATAGAATACACACCTCAGATCTTTTGGTGGTGAGAGTGGCGTGATCCGCTGCTTCCTCGCTCTGTGGCACGTACAACTCTTGCGCACGACTGGATCTCATTCACATGAGCCCTGCAAGAGCTCACTCGAGATCGCAGCCTGTCTCAGTGGAGTCTTAATAGATTCCCAGGGCAGGTGACCCTGTGGTGCTTACCGCGTCTGATGTTATCATTTAACACCTCAGCAGTATCCCGACTGGAGCTGCTGACAAAGCGGCTCTGTCGTAATACGGGAGTTAAATGGTAGGCGCTAATGGAAAACGGCAAACATTGAGGTTTTCCATTAGCGTCTGCTATTTAACACCAACATTGGAATATTGCCCTAGGTTGGCAGTGGCTACATTAATTTTTATGAAACAAGGCGTACTGGTGATTATATGATTTATTATGTTTGCTTATATATTATATTATGTTGTAGGGCCAGTCTGGACTGCCGGGACCACCAGGAAAACCAGTAAGTGTAAAGTCATTATTTATCTTGCATTTCTTTTTACTTCCTGCTAAGGTAAAGTAATTAACAAGAGTGGGATATATAACAGGTCTCAGTTTCTCTTTCTTTTTGTTTTGTAGGGTCCTGGAGTTGCTGGACTTCCAGTGAGTGTATCAGTCATCTACTTATTGTATCAAAATCTATCCAAAGTCAATGTTCTTGTTTCACATGCCTCTTGATTTTCCTAGGGTAATCCAGGAGCAGTTGGCCTTCCCGGTGAAATTGGAGCACTGGGACCCAAGGTATATTTTTACATAATTTAAATCAAGGTTAAATAGAATATGATCTACACGTGTCTGCTTACGTGATAAGACTCTAAAACAAAACTGGAGATGAATACATATTTTAGAATACACATTCTGTCAATGCACATGTAGTTCAGCATTAGCAGTATGTAGTTTGTAAGAATGCAGTAGCTCTTGAAGAATCTTGGACACTAATGGTTGGGGCTTTTTTCATTCTTTCAACATGTATACATGAAGATACGGTCCTGAATATGTAATATAAAAATATTTAAAATTGTCAAAAAGTCCCATATGTATATACAGTATATTGAATACCAGTGTAGAATATAATATACACCGGTCTAATATTGAGAGCCATGAGCCTGGAGCTACACTTCCAGTAGCCGCTATGTTGATCCAGCCGTGCATCTGTCACATTTCATTAAGAAAACCATAGAATCTTGTACATGGATGTGGTTGGGAGAAGCAGAGGAAATATAAGAGGAAAGAGAGGGAGACCGTGGTAAGAAACAAAAAAATGTGACATGACGAGCCCTGGAAGGATCACTATACCGGCTTTATCCCCCTTTGAACTTTACTGTGTCAAACCGTACACACCCGCTAGACTGCTCTCCCTCTGTTATAAACTATTGTCGACCCCAACTCCCATCCGGAAAAATCGATTTCAGCTAACTTTGAGAATGGGACTTACATGTTACTATCTCTCCGAGCCAATGGGCGCATTCCTTTGAGGGAGACAAAGGAAAATTTAGAAGTGCCACTTTACATGAAGCCAGAAAAAAAACTCCTGTATCAGTGGTATCTGACCCCTGACAGACTTAGCCACTTCTCCACTGCTGGATCCCCTACTTGTTGGAGATGCTCAGCAGCTCGGAGTTCCTTTATACATATATGGTGGCACTGCCCTCCACTACTACTGTTTTGGGGAGACATAGTGAATTTTGTAAACACAATACTGGGTACCACCTTGACTCTCGACCAGACGGTACTTCTACTGCAAATATTCCCTAAAGGAACTTTGGTGACCTAACGAAAACTAATGGCGCATTTTCTTACATCAGCGTATACCCTCATTGCGTCACATTGGCGCTCCCCATCCCTCCCTACCATAGCTGACCTCCGACGCAGGGTGGGAGAGATCCGTTCCTTAGATGCGATTGCTGCCTCCATAGCTGGGGTCCCTTTCTCGACCCGAGATCACTGGTATATATGGGATATTCATTTATGCACCTGAAATGTTCCCGTCTCGCAATCTTGACTGATCTGATGCATCCTCCTCCTCCTTTTACCCCTCTGGTAGAGGTCCCCTCCCACCCCCACCTTTCTGATTCTTCTCCCCCTCCCTCTTTCTTTTCCTTCCTCCCTTTCCTCCTTTCATTGCCCTTCCTGGTTGTCTTGTTGAAAAGTATATACATACTGACAGCTCGGCATCCACCTTGTGATCCTTTCGAACTTTTATAAACTTGGTACCTATCTGTGATTCATACCAATGCCTGGCAATGTTTTGTACTTATTGAAATTTGTGAATAAACTTCTTATATTAAAAAAAGAAACAAAAAAATGGTGAATATGGTTGTAGAACGATATTGACAATCATGGGAACCATTAGATGACACCTGTGAACTGGTACCCCATTCTCCTCAAAAATGAATGTGTTTTGTTTTCTGAAACAAACTTCATAAACTTACTAGTTTGTTTTATTAGAGTATTATTAAATGTGACTATAAATATTCATTATGTATGTGCATTGTGCATGCTATAATTAAAAAAGGATTCAGAAAAGAACATGTAAGCTCCTCAGCCAAAAAAAAAAAAAAGAAAGAGGATAGGAGCTATGGAGAATACCCAAGACAAAATGGGACTAAACCCAGATTTTATCAAACAACACAAAAAAGACCAAAAAAATTTATAATTAAAGGATTCAATGACTGTCGTAACCGCTTGAGAAAAGATATGAATTGTGTGTGACCTCCTTAAGCAAAACTCTATCCCATAGTCCATCTAGTGGTAAAGTATGATATAGCTTCTGAATTTGTGCGGTAGAGGACTTGCACAATAGTACTGTCAGTAAAAATGGTGTTGACACACGCAGGTCATTACCTTCTATGGAGAATGAGGAAACACAGCTAGAGAACATTCTTCCAAAACACCTTTTATAAAGTGATTGTCTATATTTAAGGAATACAAAACACATTATAATTAGGTATATTTACACTATGAATATATGAACAAGGACAAAGGGAAGCACAAATTTTTGTTGGTTAATGTCAATTATTATAATGATTTGTCTATATGTGATTATTCCTTAAGCTGGTCAGGAATGGTCAATGAAACTACGAGATAGGTTAAAATGTAAACAAAGCCGCTTTCCATTTTGGACAGTATTAATTTATTGAACACTTGCCTTCATGAGGGTCATGATGGTTTTTGACTACTCCTTAAAGCTGTGTAATTCAAAGTATAATGTGTACAATACAAAATTAATTTATGCTATTCAGTATTACAGGCAAGCTAATATGTCATACAGTCTGTCAGTGGTTGAAGATGTTGATATGTATACATAGAAATGTTTCCAAAACTCCTTTACATACAGACATAACGTCTAGTTAGGTTGCTATGTGTGTTCTAAAGACGTTAGCTGTTTTTCCTGTTTCACCAGTGTAGTATGTAACCTTGTCAATCATAAATTTATTGACACTGCAAAATAGCCCCAGCTTCACTCGCAGTGAGTATGTTAAGTAATCTGCTTCAGTTTGACTTACCAGTCAACGTTTTATAAAAATAGTCAGGTACAGGTTGGCACCTGATAGATTAGGATCCGGCGACTCTGTTCACCTTCCACGATTTGCCTTGGCCTATATCCTGATAGATAGATATTTATAAAATCTTTATCAGAAACAAATGACAGCAGGATTTCTATTAATTGCAAGTATCTAGGACAGGGCAGCAAAATGACATACAGGTATTGTAATATTAAATATTCCTAGAAATCAGGGGTCAGCAACCCCGGCCCTCCAAATATTTTGGAACTATATTTCCCTAAGGGCTCTGCAAACCTAATGAGCAGCCGAGCATCACGGGAAATGTAGTTTCAAAACATCTGGAGGGCCGTAGTTGCCCACACCTGCATTAAGGGGAACCTCTATGCAGCCGTTTCTTGGACTCCGGCGACTCTGTTCACCTTGGCTTCCGCGGATTACCATGACCGATCTAAAGAGAGGATGACACACACAGACAGAGATTTAGGTTATCATCTTAATGCGCGTAGCATTAATGCTGATGCATATCTTTTATTGGATTGTGGGAGAGAGAGGGAGGGGTCGTTACATAAGAGGACCCCAGGAATGTCATGCGTCACTTGGTAACCTTGTCTTTTAACTCTTAGCTACGTCTCCTTACAGCACCTGTTATCCCAAATTCAGAACACTCTAAAAGCCACAAACTCTGTTTCTCTTGCCAGGTCAATTTCTGGTCCTGCGCTCCTCTGGTACTGCAATATGTTCTACAGCGTCAGTGTGGGAAAGCTGGGACACAGATTGCAGTGCCTGCATGGAACAGACTGCACAATGTCATGCAGAAACATGCTGGCACTGCATAGCATGTCCGTCACAGGTCTTTCACAGCATGCTTTAACATATCTCTTAATGACTCTGCAGCAGGTTCCACAAACAGAAAGCTAAGATGCACAAAATACTTGTGGTCCCAACACACAAAACCAGTAAAACACACAAACCCACACACACAAAATAGACACACACACACCATAGACACTCACAGGCAAACTGGCATCTCAGATGAGTCTAAACTCAAATTTCCAGCAATGTCCACCAGTGTCCAGCTGCTGACTCGGTCACCACGGTGCACTAAAGACACGCCTAGGTTGATCTAATGGTTGGGTCATCATGGTTAGAGCTGTAAGCATCAGAACTTTATCCATGTAGTCTCTGGTGGAACTGGTCTTTTTGTAGTCATGGATATGTGCATGTTTTGATATATCAAAAAAAGAATAATACAGTCTACTTTGTCACATAGCTATGACTAGAATTTAAGATGATACATTTTACTGTTAACCCTCTCACTATCAAAAACATCTATACCAGATTTTGTGTTAAAAATGAACATTGAATATCAGCATGCAAAACATTTTGTATATACCATTTTAGTGCAAGATTAGTGATTTCTCTGGAATTTCACTCTGCTTATAACTGTAAAGAAACTACAAGAGGCAGACCCCACCAACAGCTTAACAAACAGTTCAACAAACTTTACCATAGCCCTCAAATGTCAAATTTTAAGTGGAACAGTCCTGAATTGAAGTGACTGTCCCTTGCTTGCTGCAAAAGGCAATCTATCCTCCTTTCTCCACAAGGCAGTGCACGCCCCCCCTTTTCTGGATGGACACACCCTTTTTTAAAATTCTGCTATATTCGGTGTTTGTGACACAAGTCATGACCCTGGCACCTTTAAGACACCACCCCCCCCCTACATCCCAATGTTAGGAGGTCAGAATGTATTGCTGCAATATAACAACTAGAGATAGCACTAGGATCACTTTTACTGTACAGGGATAAGAATCAGGGGATTATGACTGACAATCCCTGTACTGTACAGATACATGGTGTTACTCTAATTTCCATATATACAGGCATTATGACACATGCAGATATTATTTTTATATCCTATTGGTATTTTGTGGAAGCTGCATTGCTAATAATCTCATTACGATCAATACAAATTGCCATAAGCAGGACAGCTCACCATTTTTATTATCTGTCTTTATCACATTTAATGTATTTGACAGAATGGCCATTTCTGCCTGTATGTTGATCCCACTTGAAATTGTGCAAGATAAGGGGCACCAACTAGAATTTTGAATTTTTCATTTCAACAATATTACTATAACGAATAAACAAATACATGAAAAAAAATCAAAAATACAGTTACAATATTTTAACCTGTCTTCTAATAACTATCTCTATGCAAGATTACTATTTTATCCTACATTTAAGTGTTCACTACACATTCCCATATTTAAAATAAATGTTATGATAATATTTTATTCAACCATAAGCTCTTGGTAGTGAAAGGGTAAATAATACGTTAAGATATTGGTATTCAGGTCCCTCTATTTATTTGTTGTGAGTTAACTGTGACACAGGAATAATTATATATCATTATTTTTTAGGGTTTGAAAGGGCCTGTTGGACCTTCTGGACCCCCAGGACCACCTGGTAAACCAGTATGTATATATTATGGTTCTAGTGTTCTGGTGGCAAAGCCAATTTGTGTATCGGACCTCATATTCTCCTGTATATAACTCTCTCACTCTTTCTGACAATGAAAGGTCTTCCACTAGCTATAGCTTTTTTTATTCTCCGTTGCCCACCCCATATGTCTTCATCAAGAAAAATGTATATTGAGTAAATGAAAACAGAACAAATTACTTTAAAATGAAAAATAACTTATTTTTTTATGTGTCTCTGCTCCATTTTTTGTTGACTTAACCATACAACACACTGGTGCCCATTCAGAGAGTAGAACCCTGAAAAATTAGTCTGCGAATTCTCCTTTCTCACAGTCTTTGGCAAATCATTTAAGCTAGAGTTGCTGAGTTGCTCAAAGGTAGTGGCTCCTAACCCTAGTCCTCAACAGATCAGCTTTTAAGGATTACCTAGGGGAGGAAATGCAGACTGAATCCTGTAATCACTGAGCAGGAAATCGTATCACCTGTGCTGTGCTTCAGATATCTGGAAAACCTGACCTGTTGAGGGTACTTGAGCACCAGGACTGGGAACCACTGCTCTAGCTTTTCAGTTGCAAAACTATACAGGCATTGCAGGACACATTGATACATTTTAAACTTGATTATTTCATAAAAAACAGATCTGTGTTTCCCAAACCAGTCCAAAGGACCCTCAACCAGGCCAGATTTTGCAGATCACCTTGGGGAAATGCAGACTGAATACTGCAATCACTGAGCAGCAAATCATATCACCTGTGCTGTGCTTCAGATATCTGGCAAACCTGGCCTGTCAGCGGGTCCTGAGGACATGTTTGGGAAACACTGGCCTAGAGTCTCCTCCATTCCTCTGGTCAGAAGACCTCATTCTGATTGAGTTTGACACTCGACAATTCTCCACCTCTGCCATGTTTGGCTGTTTTGGTCTTATAATTTTAATTTCATGTCACAGTAATGTTTATGTTTATGACTACATCTTTTCACCTCCATTCATCAACGGACCCAGATAGTTGGCAGGTTAACTATTACAGTGGTCAGTTTGCCATTTAGAATTTTCCAAACATGTAGAACATGTAGACTTACATTCCTATATAAAAGATGCGTTGATAATCAGTATTCAGATTTGTAAATACCTCCCCATTATATTACAAAGCTTTTTATTTACTTGCAAACACTGTATGGTGTATATGCATCCCTCCAAATCATGTGAAGCCTGTTAGTTTAACCCTTTCCACTCTTTTCCTGTACACTACAGCAGCAGTCGCTTGTCATAATATACTTCTTTGTAATACCGCCTGCACAGTTCCTAAATCCCTCAATGAACAGTTAATGCTGATTCCTTGTAATTATGGGAATTTATGGATGAGCGCAGAGCAGCAAGGTAATAAGATGCTTAGTGAGCTCAGCATGGGATTGTTCTTGCAGATTCAGTAATTGAGATGCGGTATAAGGTCTCAGCCTTAATCTGTTTTTCAGGGTCCTTCTGGGAACATCCAAGGGCTAGAAGGCAGTGCGGATTTCCTGGTAAGTACGCTAATCTGATAAATTGCACAAATTCTTCTTCCAGATTTTCAGTATAGGCTTAAAACCTGTTCCCTAATGGCACCCTGTGCATTCAGATCAGACAAATGTGTATTTATTGTAAATTAGTTGCATGGATGCAGAATCAGATAAATTGTTCTCAGAAGAGCATATGTAGCAGTGAAAATTCAGCTGTGATTGAAAGGTGTTATGAGAGCAGACCGCACTTTCCATGTCAGGTTTAGGTGACCAACCCCTGAGGCCGCATATGTTGTGGTCTGTGACTATCATCACGCTCAGACAGTCCTTTGCCTTTGTGTGTTAAGATATACTAGGAGTTGCACCGTATGTGGTTCCAGAGGTTTCCTAATATTAAATATGGAATGCATATTTGCACAGTTGTTGAACAATAATCCTTTAAAATGGAGCTTTTAACATGTTTCTTCATTACACAGCTGCTTTCCCCATCACTTTCATGTAATGTTGGGAGACCATTATGGATTTAAACGTTCAGCATCCATTAGATGACCGCAAGTGGACATTCTGGTCTTTAATGTATAGTTTTTTTTGTGGGCATATAAATCAGGTGCTATGAGTGGTTATTATTATGCAATTTCATTCATAAAGTACTCAAAAAAATCCCTAGCACTGTAAATAGGTACATATAGGTACACAGTCATGTGCAAATTCCTACAATAAATACATATGTGATAACATATAGTGACAATGTTGATACAGTAGGAATAAAGGTCCCTGTCCCCAAGGGAATATAAAATCTAGAAGGGAGATGAGGAGGCAATAGGTGCTTAGAGAGGTATGCACTATGCCTTCCTGATGAGGCCTAACAAGGCCAAAACAATTGTCAGGGGCTACTGCACCTCTCGTGCAGAGGAGGCTGCCTTAGCATTTCAGGTCTGGCCACCCTTTCTGGGTCATAAGAGATTTTGTTTTGCATTTGGCTCAGCCTCTTTTGTAATGGCATTATCAAACTAAAACCTTGTGAGACCTGAGCTGGGACCCTCTGTAAGGCAGGCTACTTATGCTGTGGTCGTTCTCAGGACCCTCACAAACCTTGTGACGTTGTCCGTTCTTAGGGCCTTCTCATATTTTTGCCCAGAGGGAAGGACGGTGCATGCCCATTGGTGTTCTAAGTAGAGTCGATGATAGTAGTTAGATAATTAGCCTATTTGAGTCTCTGAGTAGAGGGGAGTGTTTAATTAGAGGGATGAATATTAGGGACATGCCAATGGGATGAGGAAAGGGATTGACACAGAATTTTGGAAGCAATATGAACTCACTTTTTAAGAGATGATTGCCAGTCTTATCAAGCTCTTTATTATGGTAACGTTTATAGAATATTAAACTAAATTAATTCAACATTGATCCTACCTCAACACTTACCACCCACAAGGCAGTTCACATCTTCTCAAATCTCATTGCCTAAATTCTTGTCCTGGCCTCTGACCAACATTCCTTCTTCTGCCATTGCTCCCCTAAAATTGTCCATGCAACTGTCTCCATAAAGTTGCACATGCCATTGTCCTTCAGTCTTTTTTCCTGCCATTGTTCCATCGAAACCTGGTCCTGACACTGTTCTTTTTGTCCTTTCTTTGTCACAGCCTGTCTTGCTGTCCCTACCATTGTCTTCCTAAGCCTGTCTAGTCGTTGACCACATACATCTTTTCGACCTTATTTCCCTAAAGCTGTCCCTATTTCTGACTCCTGTATTTTGGGTGCAGTAAACAAGCAACATTTTGTATAGGATGCACAATCTTGGTTTTTACACCAGCATAATAAGAGATTCCATGTCACTTGTTATTCTGCCTTCAGTACAAAACCTGTTGTAAAGTGATGTTAACCTCCCTAAAAAAGAGGATCAGAGCAGGATCTGCTGCTTCCTCATGCTCTATGAGAAAGGTCATTGATGTGAACTAGTCCCTCGGTGTCCCTCAATCATAATTAGGTTACACGATTTTGTGGTATTTGCACGGTAACCCTCAATGAAGTCCAATGGACTGTAAAGCCAATACCATTAGTGGTAATAATCATAACCACTCAGGTGGAAGTTATGAGCTCTCTATATGCAAAACAAAGAAACCTGTCTTATGGGTAAGCCAGACTTTCATATTGCACTTCCTTTAGTCTCAGTTTTTTACAATGTGTGGGTTATGTGTTCATGTGAAATTGGGAAACATACCATTCTAGCGTTCTATATTTTTTAATTGTTCTTTCATTATGCTAGTAGTACACGTTTTCCGTCCAGTGGGGATTATTTTATATTATCCCTCTTTACTGATTCTTCATTTTCTCACTGACAAAAGCTATATATCAAAATCACAGCACCCACTTTAATAGTTTTAAAGATTTTAAAATCACCTAATTTAGGATTTAATAATGGTAATTTGGCTACGAAACATACATTGCATAAATCTGCCACCATGTCAATGTACCCTATTGTGGCAGGTCTTATTCTATCCTAAGCTAATGACTATTTTCATGAGATTAACCCATTTAGGGCACTATTCCCTGCTGAACACTAAGGGCCGTATTACAAAGTTGGTGCTAACTTAATCAGAGCTGTTGTAAACTTACCAGAGCCTTTATAGCCTATGGAGTTGGTAAATTTACAACAGCTCTGGTTAAGTTAGCACCAACTTGATAATACTGCCCTAACTGTTGCGTTAGAATATGTACGCGTTAACACTAGGATAAGTGACTTTAATACATACCACCCTAATGCCAAACCCCTGAAAAATACGTTCGTGCATTAGTGATTGCACTAGCTTCTGCGAGCTTTGTGTACTTTTTGCACCCTATGCTTAACATGGGGCGCGCAATCAGTAATTAGCGTTAGGTAAGTAAGGTATTATAATTACCGCACCGATGGTCTAACCAAAAAATTATCGACACCTAAAAGCTGGTGTTAACTGATTCTGCTTTTGCAGAATCATTTAGAACCCCTTAAAAACCCCTCCACTAAATCAGATACTCAACTCTCATCCCACGGCGAGAACGGTGGCCCAATCCACTGCTTCTTGCTGCCGCGAGTAGAAGGAGACTGGGGACAAATCCCTCTGTGATCACTTTGCAGCGATGCGTAATTTCGCAAAAGCGAGATCGTGCAGGACTCACGGCCCAGCAGCTCAATCCTCCATGGAGTCCATAGGACTACTGCAAGTATCACTGATGGTAGCGCTTTGTTCTGGGGCAAGGTGCTAAAGTAGTGCCTGCCCCGGAATAGGGCCCTTACTTGGAAAAGATATCCTCCTGGAGCTCTATGCTGTGTAAATAGCACAGTGCTGAAGCACCTGTGAAAAGGGGGGGGGGTGTGTAAAACCAGGGAGGATGGACAGTACTCAATATGTAATATTCGAAATCAGAGTGGCTCCTCATCATCAATTCCTGAATTAGGTGTTTTTGAAATCTTTAAAGCTATATTAAAGTGGGGTGCACTCTTTTTAGTATATTAAATTGTCTCAGAAACAGCCTTAAGAAATTGCATGTTGTGGGACATTGACAAAGCCTCAAATGTTTCATTTGATTAGCCATTCTTCCTCACACTGGACTAGAATATATTTCCTGTTCTCTTGTGTCCTAGGGAGCTTTTTTGCTTGGTACATATCATCTCCTATCCCTCTGTATCTTTACGCTTTTGAACCAGTTTTGTTGGTACAATGCTCTGATGCCCTCTTCAGTACAGACCAGGGTATCAGAATACAATGCCTTGTGATCGTAATACTAATTTAGATTACAAAAGTGCTTTATTGATCATTGGTCAATACAGCTGGGGGCCATATATGATAATAATGGGAATCACATTAACATTAAATTATCAGTTTTCATTTTTTTTCTAGTGTCCATCAAACTGCCCAGCAGGACCAAAAGGACCTCAGGGTTTGCAGGGGGTGAAGGTAAGCTGAAGCTCAATTCTTGCATCTTTATCTTACATTTCAATACATTTCAATATTCTGTATTACCTTCAATATTCACATGTACAGTATATAAGGACAGAGACAACATATGCCATATGTTCACTGTCGTCTCATATCATTTCTGTTTTTTTTCATCTTTTAGCTTAAGTTAACGTTGTTTGTTTATTTTCTTTCCTTTCTAAATCTTGATTTAATGTCTTCTAATTCATGTAAATTCGTTTCTATCTCAGGTGGTGTTACTGATTAAATCATTTTGAGGCATTCTGATCAACTGATTTGTATAACTTAAAACATTCTGCTAATGTTTCCCTCTGATGGATCAACATGAACCCATACACTTATTAACGACATATTGTTACCTTATGCGCGCTCCAGCCATCGTTTTGGGTACACACATTATATTATTATCTACAAACCAAAAATATACAGAAACTGTTAATTTTCATGTTCTTTATCATAAACCAAATAAGAAAATCCCAAACATACACATGGGTTCCTAAAACGTCAAAGCAGGAGCAATTAGCAGAGCACACCCTCCTGCACAATCCGATGTGCTGTTTCCAAGGCTTTGCTGACTATTGCTTTGCTACGAGACTGTATGGTACATTTTCATTTACATCTGCTTTCTCTGTTTAGGGACACAAAGGACGCCCAGGGCCCCTCGGTGAATCAGGATTGCAGGGAACGACAGTAAGTGTAACATTATTCATTATAGGATGACGCTGGTACCATTTGTACGCTTTACATAAATGATTGACATAAAATTAATATATAATACGAACTGATTTTCTTTGAAATTTCTGAATTGACAAATCCTCACGGCGTGTTCTTTGCTCACTGAGGTTCGGCATATAATATTGCGTCCATAGTTTTAATGGCTGCTTGGCATATTGCCAATGAAACCCGTTATAACAGGTGCTATGGTTCAGCTATCATCTATGTAAAGGTTTAAATGATTACTTAATTGAATAGCAAATAGAGTTTATCCCCGGCACCTTTTAAGACAGCTGAGAATGCCCTATCTAATTGGCAAAAGAAGTATTGCAAGCGAAGCGGATTACGTCCAATCCTGCTTTCTCTTGGGAAATGAGACTATTGCAATGTGTTAGACTGACAGAGAATGTCTTAGAGAAGATGAATGCGTCACTGAGGGACTATGAATCTGAACGTTTGCTATGGCAAAATATACTGTATTACAATTCTTAAACTGATTTGAGTTAAAATCAATACTCTGAATGCAAGTGTTAAAATACTTTTGTTTAAAATCTCTATTTCTTCCACTAGGGTCCAAAGGGAGATGTGGGAATTTCTGGGGAGCAAGGAATTCCAGGACCTCGGGTAATACACTTCAAATGCTCTTTATAACACAGATTATATTTGTAAATAAAGATTTAGGTGCTTGTTTATCCATAAAACTTCCTAATGCGTGTCTGAGATATATTGTTAACCATAATATTCCGGATATCACAAAAGCAATGTTTATTATATATCTAAACTCACTATGGTGTAAGAAAACATATGTTGTGTTTTACTATATGTTATGAGTGTCAGCATGATCTGCTGGCTGGTGAGGTGAAGGAACATTGTGCTTTATATACCCAAGAAGATAGTTCATTTTGCACTGTTTTCAACATCTCTTCATGTAGCCTACTTAGTTGCAGAAAGAGTGCAAGTCATCATTAGACCTGTATGAAATATGAGGAGCCCTGTTCCAGCTGATCCAGTAACAATGAGCTACTAATCGACAGTGAAGCGCAAGCCTACTGGGTTATTCAGAGAGAGGTGAAATCCAGGAGAATGACTGGAGAAGTGAGAATTCTAGGTCAAAATAGCTGATTTGGAAAGTGAGATAAATGGGAGTATTTTTCTGGTTTGGCTATTTTGACCTAGAATTTTCCATTCTCCAGCAATTCTCCCGAGTTACTTCTCTCTTTGAATAACCCTGTTAGTGGCTACTTGTCATCGGCTCTATATGTAAGTTACCAGCTCAGCTTGTAATAGTATGGGGCCTTTAATAAATTGTGTTCCACTGTCAGTATCATTTCACTGAGTCTGTAGGGGTACATGGAGACTAGCATATGTTCTGCACAATGTTGCATAAGTGCAGCAGGGTTCGGAGGGGCAGTATAAAGACAATGGCAACTAATTGCAGTGAGAGAAGGTGGTGGATCATGCTGTCCTCTACATTGTGGGACCAGAGATGAGCATTTCTTTGAATAAATTCTTTATTTGTGTTAAGGGATTTTGCAAAAACAAACTCGTTTAACATAAGGGTCTGAGAGCTGTTTTAAAAACTGGAAAAACCTACTGACTCAAGACAAGAGTAATGAGTGACCTTGGAATTGCTGTCTGGATGGCAACAAATCGCTGAGCTGCAAGAAAAGTCTGTGTCCAGGCTTTGCAGAATACCTGTTCGAGCTGACAACAACCAGCTACCCTGGAATAACTTGCTCTTCTCTGCCTGGCTGCAAATTATTGGCTCATATACAAAGTAAAGGAGCCTTTAATCTACAGAAAGGAGCTGCAACATACAAGCCATAAGTAAAGTACCGGCTGGATGGAGTAGAGGTAACATCACTGCTCTGCATATAGAGAGCCTGTAGAGACATGGGTTCGATCCCAGCGAGCACCTCTCCAGTCAGTGTCCTTGGGCAAGACACCTAACAGTACATATTCGCCACCCAGGACATACTTGAAAACAAGAGAAATCTCAATGTATCCTTCCTGGTAAAATCCTTTCTCAAAAAAAAAAAAAAGTGTGGGTCTTGAGCCGTTAATATTAAGACATATATTGACATTGATGGCTCGTGCCATTAAGCTTAAAGGGATACTCTTAGGATTGTGACTCCTTTATGGAAATTGAGTGGTCACAGTGCCCCGAGCATCCTCACCCTTCTTCTCCCACTGGGGAAGTTCTCAGAGGCTTGAGCTTCAGGCATCTGAACCAGGAGCCAAGAACCAATTTGAGTACCACCTCCCTCCCAGCCAATGGGTTGGTTAGAGCATCCAGCCTCCCAGTAGCCATATGACATACTCCGGCTTGCAGGACACTGGCAGCATGTCACATATGGACAATTTGAGACAGTGCTGTGATGAATTCAAGGTGAGTTTTAAAATGATTTTAAGGATTAAATGGCAGAGATGGGCAAAGAGGATCAGGAGGGGTTATTTTTCAACCCCTTCACCCCCTCCCTTTTTAATCCTAGAGGGCCCTTTTAAAGTTTGATCGGAATAGGGCCCCAGAAGTCTAAACAATTGCACAAACATTTCCTGAATGCTGCAGCAGGAGCTTGAATAATACCTTCATTTTGTAAGTTATTAATTGAAGAATGTGTCAAGGGGCCACATTCCATACAGGTGTTCAAAAATTCTTTGGCCTAGAGTTTTATGTAAAATAATCTCTAACTCTATGAAGAACTGCATATTACTCTTAAAGTTTCTTTTTATATATATATATATCTCAAGAGCTAACTAAATTACTAACCCCTTCATATACTTTATATATAACAAACCAGGAGGAGAGAAGTCCGATTCCTATATTCAACAACTTCAACAGTATCTCACACATTTAAAGATTAACTAGATTTCAAAGTCTCCAATAATTTTTAATCCTTACACAATCAACAGTTTTTAACCCATTAAGGAATCTTTACAAATGTGTAACCCTAAACTCTGCTTAACCCCTTCAATGCAGATGACGTGTGGGGGGATGTCCTCGTGTGTCCCCGCTTTATGCGGCGCATTTCCCCCAAACGTCACTGCTTTGAAGCCACCTCCTGCAGATACTCACCTCTCTATCCGGGCTCCCACGCAGATCTAGCTTTCTTGAAGTTAGACCTGTGGATTTATACCCTGCCCGGTGCACAATAACGTCAGTTTTAGGCGCCCCCCGCCGGAGCAGGGGGGAGTGCCTGAAGGGGTGGGGTCCTTTGGATCCCTCTATCTCCCCATCGCTGATGGGTAGCAGGTCAAGAGAGGCATCACTGGAAAGGTCACAGTCTGACCTTTCCAGCGATGTCTCTTTTTAAACCCTTATGTGCCAGACCACGAATCGGTGCCAGATCATGGCCTATTTCCTGTGGGGCTGCCATCTTAGATGACAGCCACGACCTTCAGGTCTCCCCTCGTCAACTGACGTCACCGTGCATGGCGCGATGATGTCAGTTACTGAGTTAACCCCTAGCTGCCCAGGGATTTCCTACATTTTTTTGGACCCCCGTATCTCCCGATCACTGACTGGTAGCAGGTCAAGAGAGGCATTGCTGGAAAGGTCACAGTCTGCCCTTTCCAGTGATGTCTCTCTTGTACCCCTTACATGCCAGGCTGTGATATGGCACTAATCAGCCTATTTCCGGTGGGGGGCTGCCATCTTAAATGTCAGCCCCACCTCTGGGTCTCCCCTAGTCAACTGACGTCATTGCGCATGGCAAAATCCCTATGGTGGAGATAGGGACCTTTGGACCCCCTATCTCTCGACTGGTAGCAGCTAGTGGGTCGTGTTCGGCATCCTTGAGTATGGCCTTCCAATGATGCCAAACTTGACCTGGTTAAATGTAAACCAAAAAAATAAATAAATAACTAAATAAAAACAGATTTTTTTTTCTTTAATTTATTAATGCAGCACTATTGTTCACTTTTCAATTAAAATGTGAACAATAGTGCTGCACAAACTAAAAATGTTGTTTTCTTTTTTAGCTAAAATCTCGTATTTTCTCAGAAAAATACAGTAATGGCCTCCCATTTCTATTTTTTTTAACAAGTGTACTCCATAGAATATATAACCGTAAAGGCTCGGATGATAAAATCTGAACAAAATTACTTCACACGCTTTAGATGATAATTTGAAATTTTTATGGAAATTCACATTCTTTTATATTTTTTGTTGTAACAGTCTGGCAGGACATGACGTATACATATAGTAATTATATATTTTGAACCTGCTGAGCCTGACGAAAAAAAAAAGGATATATATAATTCGTCTGGGTCGTATAATAAAACGTGACTTCAATTCACGTTTAAATGTGATGAGCACAAAACAATCAAAAAGAGCTCTGCACACACAGAGGTGAAATGGCTTAGCAGTGAAGGGGTTAAAAATTATTGGAATTTAGTTTACAATATATAGTCATAAATTGCTTAAACCTGTCACAGCGCCAATGTATCCCATTGACAGGTCTATATATATATAATTAATTTCAATCTGTAGCTTGTGCTTTTGTGCAATGAGTTTAAAAGTATAATACAAACGTACTTTTTCCTCTTCTTCCTTCCAACTATTTAATTTTATGGTAAGCCCCTATCATCATCAAATGTTTCATTAATTGTGCTACCAATGGTATATATTGTTGAACTGGTATGTGTTTTTCTGGTTTTCTCATGCTGGCATTACCCTATTTTATCTTGTAGGGTCCACAGGGCATCCGTGGATTCCCAGGAATGGCAGGGCCCAAGGGAGAGACAGTAAGTAATTTACCGCTGTCAAATCATATCATGTACTTCTTTTTTCTTTTTGTAAAAGTTTTATATGACTTAAAACGGGAGAAATGTAGACATTTTTTTTAATGTGGTTTGAGAATGCCCTTCGAGAGGTCAGAATAAATTTGGCTATTGCCAATCCAAGGAAATAATAAAATAATTCTTAATTTTAGCCGGTTTTTGCTTTAGGAAAGTATCAACCATACAGATGTTTAGCATCTTTGATGGTGAATTTGTGATTGGATATAGTATACATTATCAGTCTGGGTCAAGTTCGCCTTGAACAAAGTCCATTAGAAAAACAAAGTTGTTAGTTTTTAAATCTCATTGGCTTTTGAATAATTAAAATGGTTAAGAGATGTTCATGGAAAAATTCTTGTGCTTGGTGCATTGCATTGTCTGCTTTCTTTAGCTAATAAAGAAAAATATATATTATTTACCTTGTTGACTGATTGTACTCTGCAGACCAGAGTAAATGAAAAATGCACATTAAGGCTAGGGTCAGACGAAAGCATTTTTCTCCGCAAACGTGAAAAAGTGCGTCCGAACGCATTGACGTATTTTTTCACGGAATGCGCAAAAACGGTCAGACGATGCGCATTTTCGGGCATGATTTTGTACGGATTGTCAATAAAACTCTTTTTGCGTCTGGACGTTATGTAGGCTGGACATTAGCAGTGTCTGACATCTCCTAATCACACACACACGCCGCTATGCCGCAGCTGCGCACTCAGTACGTCAGTACTAGCGGTTCAGCGTTCTCAGAAAAATGCGTTCAAATTCCACTTGCGTTGCACGGCCGGACTTTTGTGCAGCCGTACATCGTATATTGGCCGTCATTGCCCGTCATCTGCTGCTAGTGCGGCCGTAATTATGTGCGCCAGAACGCACGTTAAAAGTGCGCTGGTCTGATCCCAGCCTTAAACCCAACCTAGAAAGAGTACCCAATCTTGAAGGAGTGAAGATTCTCATGAACACAGTATAAACTTATGTTACATCAAATTTAAACAAAATGCATTTGTTAATTTTTTGGTCTTTAGGTTAGGGTTACTATTTTTACTTGTTTTAGGGTTGGGGTTACTATTTATGCTTGTTTTAGGGTTGAGGTTACTATTTGTGCTCGTTTTAGGGTTAGGGTTACTATTTGTGCTTGTTTTAGGGTTAGGGTTACTATTTATGCTTGTTTTAGGGTTGGGCATACTATTTGTGCTTGTTTTAGGGTTACTATTTGTGCTTGTTTTAGGGTTAGGGTTACTATTTATGCTTGTTTTAGGGTTGGGCATACTATTTGTGCTTGTTTTATGGTTGGGGTTACTATTAATACTTGTTTTATGCTTGGGGTTACTATTTGTGCTTGTTTTAGGGTTAGGGTTACTATTTGTGCTTGTTTTATGGTTGGGGTTACTATTAATGCTTGTTTTATGGTTGGGGTTACTATTTGTGCTTGTTTTAGAGTTAGGGTTACTATTTGTGCTTGTTTTAGGGTTGGGGTTACTATTTGTGCTCGTTTTAGGGTTAGGGTTACTATTTATGCTTGTTTTAGGGTTGGGGTTAGTAATAGGTTTAGGAATAAGGGTTAGGACTTGTAATTGTTTTATGGTTAGGGTTATCGTTAGGGTTAACCCCAACCCCTAATCCGAACCAGATATTGCTACATTTTCTCTTCATTTTTAGGCCACAGTTTCAGCTTCTTTTTTTTTTACATGAGGATAGCCTTATTGGCATCTTTAAAATAATGCTAGTATGGTGCTAAAGTTTGCTGAAAAAACCTGCACGATTCTTTTCATGTGAAATACGATTTTTTTCCCCCCTGATGTCCTAATATGAGGAAACTTTTTAAACAGTGGCTTTTAATCATGCATCACATCATGTGGAGAAGACCACACGATGGCTATAGTAAAACTATATTGTAATTGTAGTTTATTTCTTTTTTTCCTGCTTTAAAGTGATTTGTCTTTGCAAAATCACTTTACAACAGATTTTGTGAGCTGGTAATCTTTTGCAGTATTCAGCAGAATAAAAAGTAACTTGCACCTTATTCAATATATAGGACGCATAAAAGTACGGTAACTAGATGTACCAGCTCAGCTCAATAGATGGTTAAAGTTTATGTGAGACCCCAGAGTAATTACCTCTTGCAATTGTTAGCAATCCAACTGGAATAGATGCCGATGTGTTTAGAATTGATTATTGATGTTTGTATCTTTTTATTTGTTTATTCACCAGTAAAATGTATCAGAAGCTACGTGCAAGATTCTAGAAGTGATTCAATCCATATATCATATCTCATTTCTCTTTTGTTTTCATATTTGAAATATACTAGTTTGTCCTATTTCTAAAAGGTCACTCTTCCTTATTTCACAGGGTCCCACTGGATACAAAGGAATGATTGGATCTGTTGGAGCTGCAGGGAAGCCTGTAAGTTGCAGTGAAGGTCACACTTTACTTCTTGTAGATTTCCAGTCTCTATATAACATAAAGGAAAAAGCTAATTCTGGAGGACCCCCCCCCCCAAAAAAAAAACATTTCCTAAGGAATGGTATATTTTTTCCATACAACCCCTAAATGTGTTGTGCCGTGAACCTTATTTTTGCAACATCAGTAAGAGGTCAGTATAGCTGGCAAATTAGGAATGACAGAGGTTAAACCGCATTCCCTTTAAAGTGGATTCTGCAGTCCTCATTATGGACCTTCCCGCAGAGGTGTTCAATAATTAACTACATGGAATTTAGAGTAGTTATTATAACGAATGAGCCTTAACCACTGGAGCCCCTTAACTGCTTCTTTCTTTTTCAGGGTGAGGAAGGGCCAAAAGGACCCCCTGGAGAGCCTGGCGAGAAAGGAGACGGGGTGAGATTATGTTCCACATATTCAACTTTCTCCATGATTCAGTGAAACTAAAACCAAATACACGACTGGAACCTAAAACTTACTGTGTCGTTTCCATTGGTTCTTGTTTTGTCCATCTTAAACACAAAGATGCTGGGTTCGGTGTACATTGGTGTTCCATGCTTGTTAATAAACCGTATAGATCGGACCATAAATATATAATCATGTGTGTTTACACACATGAAAGCATTCACTAATTACCAAACCAAATATATCAGGGTTAATCAAAGATATCCGAATTGTGGCCGAAAGGGAACCGAACAGTGAAATTCAGTGTACGGTTACCTTTCTTGGCCATTCGGCTATTCAGAGAGCAGGCAGTTTGCCAAATGTTGGTGAATTGCCTGCACATACGGTGCCTGTTCGTTGCCTGTTCGAGGGCAGTGAAATCCCCATAGAGAAGCAATGCTTCATCTATTCAGAGACACCAAACAGCAGGGAAAAGTTGCCAAAATGCCCTGCTGTTCGGTGGTTGCATACGACCGATTTATTCAGGTGAATCTCATAGGCTTCAATGTTAAAAATATTCCTGTTTTAACTTAATATCTAATAAACCTTTGATTATAATATTCTGCAGTATAAAGTATCTTTATACATTTTTTAGGATCTTTTAGGCATTTTTCGGCGAAAATATTTTTCCCGTTTTTTTTAAAAAAATATATTTTTCTTTTTCCTGTAACAGCCCTTTTTATTATCATTCATTGGATCTTATATGTAAATTTCAGACATTTTCGTTCTGTAGTTTCTTTGCAAACAGCGTTTTACTTTTCTAACATACAAGTGTACTGTTTTTTTTTTTTCTCCACTCCATTCGTCTGCGGTGTCGGCTTTTTCCAGCGGCTGCTCTGCGCTGTGATCGGCGGCTGCTCGGGTTTCTCCGGCGTATTCGGCGGGGTTAATCCAGATGTTTTTGCGGGTTTTGGTGTGCATTCGTCAAGTTTTGTGGTGAATGTTCGTCAGGTTTGCGGCGGCTTTTTCCTGCACTACAACGGCCCTGTGGTGCTTGCTGAATACACCGCAGGGTCGCCGAAATGGGGTCGCCAAATCGCCCCGAATTGAAGAGAACGAAAAGTCACCGAACGTGCGGTCACTTTTCAATTCTCTTTGAATAACCCTGTATACAGTATATCCACATTCTGTTTAAACATTCACTGAAACTACAACCCTTATCCCTACATGTAGACAAATCAAAGTATCTTCATTGATGGAAGAATATGCCAATCCTCACATATACTTATATAATTTTATTTTTGTTTTGTAATTTTAACTATTTTCAGGTTCTGTCCTCTCATTTAGAATTAAGAACTCTGCTCTCCTGTAATGGTGTCACCTTCCTGCTTGTTCTTTTCTTTCTTCAAGTGTCTGTTTAGTCACATTATTTTAAAGCTTCCAATAAATTTATATTCTAGGAATCCTTCTTACTCGTGTGAGCATGTCACTGTCTTATTGTTTATTCAAGACTTTTAAATATAATTCCAATACTGTCATTTTAGACACTTGTTTGTCATTCTAACTGGTCTTATCAATGCGAGGCCATCCTGTGCATCCTTTTGTCATGCATTGCTATTGATCAGGGCCAGCTCAAGCCACTGTGCTGCGTGGATCCAAGAATGAAATGCTCCCCCCCCCAAAAAAAGGAAAAACACCAAACCCGGCGTGTATGAGTGTATCACACAGCTCCACAGCAATAAAACTCATACTGCACATTACTTTGAGTTTCATTGCTGTGGAGCTCTGTGTTACGGTAATGTGTGGTGTGCATGAGCGTATCACAGAGCCCCACAGCAATAAAACTCACAGTAATGTCCACTGTGTATGAGCGTATCACAGAGCTCCTCAGCAACAAAATTCACAGTAATGTGTAGTTTGTATGAGCGTATCACAGAGCTCCACAGCAATAAAACTCACAGTAATGTGCAGCGTGTATGAGTTTTATTGCTGTGGCACGCTGTGAAACGCTTGCACACACCCAAATTACTGTATCATGGAGCTCCACAGCAATAAACATTTTTCATATTAGTGTAGAGCACTCTTTATCATTTATCATAAAGTAGTCTCCTTCATACTGCGCAGCACACATCCATGCAGCGTACATCCATGCAGCAAAACATCTATGCAGCAAATTATTCATGCATCAAAACATTCATGCAGCACTCACAGCCTACCTTTAATTGATTGGGCCCCAGGCTGCTGCAGAGCTCTGACTCCTGCTGCTTCATGCATTTTTCACTTCTTTTCCTCAGCACGTGGGGACAGGAAGTGCTGGAGGAAGGGGAGGAGCGAGCAGGAGCTGATCTGAGCGGCACGCACTCTCCCCAGGCATCAGTGGTCGCTGGATTACAGCCCTGGAGATTCATTGTGGTCTGTGCTCCGTGAGAACACAGACCACATTGATTCCCCTCCCGGAAGTGTAAGCAATCAGAATGGCCGCTGCACTTGACAGGGCAGAAAAATGCCGCTTGACGCCAACGCTCCATGGACGGGCTGGCCCTGCTATTGCTATCATTTGGCATGGGTAACATGTCACCAATATCAATATAACATTTTAAATCTCCACATCTATTTGTACATGTTGTTCATTTTAGTACAATATTGGCATCTTATTCATTTCTTTGTCTTGTCCTACCTATGGTGTTATACATGCATTGTCTCTATGCGAGGATCTGTCCTGCTTCCTCTGCTATGTTATTTTGCTGCAATTCATTTTGGTTAATATCACACTCCCTCAAATCTTTCTTCCTTCTCCAACTATGGCAATAATGTCCTGTGCGCCTCAATATGATGAGATTTTTAGTTTTCTCCCCTCCATTACGTTATCCATATTGCCACCCTACACATCTGTATGTTGCAGCATCATATATCCTATATCATCATATATCTAAACAGTTTCTGTGTACTTTTTTTATAGTATTTAATCAGATTTTCTTGAATATTGTAATTCTTGCTACATTCGCATTATGATCTTTATAATCAATTTTTTCTCTCTTCCTAAACGTCTATCTATATTTCAGGGTGCACGCGGCATCATTGGACAGATTGGTGCTATGGGGCCAAAAGGCAACAATGTAAGTTTTGGATTATGTCACAATGTATTTTAGCTTACATAAACACCCTTCAAAGAGATAAAATGATCTGTTACTTTTATCATTTGCTTTTATTGTTCATTAGGTTTAAAACACACATTGATACCATTAGGTTCCTGTAAAAATACTGAAGTTAAACCTTAAAGACAACACACACACACACTTATTACAATTTTATATTTAAAAAGTAAAATAATGCTCTATGTTGCTAAAATAAGACTATAGAAATCTGGACATATTCACTGATATTCTCTTGAACTAGCAGCAGGTACGGCATCTATATGAACACTGTAACACACAACTGATATTGATTTGCATTTTATTATTTTTCCCTATTCCCTCTCCTATTTTTCTTTCCGTATGCTCTTCCTAACGTTATGCATTTAAATAAACATTTTATTCTTTTAAAAAAAGTAAAATTGTCACAGTACCCCCTCTGCTCTTTTTCTGCTCCTTCCATGTCTGTAGATTATTTATGATCTACTGCATGACATATTACACATACCCCAAGATAAATTCACAATGAATGACATGTGTATGTTCGTTTATTGTTTCCTCCTTTGTAATCTGCCTCCAATAAAATGTGTTAAAAAAGTAAAATAAACCTCTGTTGATAAGCACTGCACACATTATTATTATTTTTTATATTTATTATTTGTAAAGAATCAAAGGTGTTAACTAGATCCATAATAGTTGCATTTAACAGTGAATAACACATCTAGGGCTAAATTACTATATTCACGCAAACGTTAACGCTCACTTCCGTGAGCATTAATATTTGCTGCGGTGTTTACCGCATATAGTACAATCCAAACGCATTAAGTAACCCACTTGCGTTTGGTATCTTGCACTTTTCAGCACTAGGTTACTGTACTTTGTGCTCCCTATGCTTAAAATGGGGAGCGCAAAGTGTTAATCAGCGTTAGTATTACAATCTACTAGCGCTTATTAACATCTGGCTGTGGTTAGCAAAAAGTTAACCAGAGCCAGGACTTGGTGTTAACAGATTCTGCTTCTGCAGAATCCGTTAACACCAGCCTAAAAAAACAAAAAAATTAATTGCATACTCACCCTCTGTCCCGCGGCGAGGACCGCAGCTCCAACCGCCTCCTCCGTCAACGGGAGCAGGGAAAGACTGGGGGAAAAAGTCCCCCCAGTCTTTCCCTGCGTATCACTACGCCGACCGGTCGGATCTCACGAGGCGAGATCTGGCTGGTCATGTGACCGGCAGGGGGAAACTCAATGGAGTCCTATGGACTCCATCGAGTGGATGCTCGCGGCTGTGCTCAGTGCTGCCGCGAGCATCCCGGGGGTTAACGCGTGGTAACAATGCAGGCAGCATTTTTTGCGCCCACTTGAGGGAGTGCAATGCATCTCTCCCCAAAACACCAGACACACACTTAGTGCATGGGGAAAATGAACAAATTAATTCTTTAATGAAAATGAGATCAGTTTTATGGACAGCAGAGGGGGGGGGACACATGACAGTCAACAGAATACATTTTCTACATGATTTGCATTCCTAGGCAAGACATTGAAACCTAACTAGTTACGCAATAGACAGGATTAACAAACACATCAGATTAAATTAAGAATAAACAGATAGAGATACAATGTAGACATTTCTGTTCTCTAACACAAACTAACTCCTAAAATACAGTTTCAAGATGTAAAATGTAAATGTATTTGTAAGTCATTAACCATTAGGTGATCCTTATGCCCATTGTCCTTAAGAGCTGGCTTTGCCAACTTGGTCCACGATCTCTTGGCAAGAGGCCAGCATTTACACCTCTCCAACAGGCACAGAGGCCAAGTAAAGTGTGGGCAAGGATGCCAAGGAGGGTGAAGGCACAAAGATAGAGGGAGCTACGGTTACATTGTTGATATCATATTTACTTACATTTGGGAAAGACACAGGGGTGTATTCTGTCCTTCACTTATAATAACATGTTTTGATGTATGGTGGCCAGCTGGAGTCCATCAGGTGTATTTCTGCAATTTTGGTAATATTTCTACATTTTTTATGCTAAACCTGTGTGTTCAATCTCTAGGGTCTACCTGGTATAGATGGCAAAGATGGTACCCCGGGTATACCTGGAGTGAAGGTGGGTAAGGCTGCGTAATGTGTTTTCTGAAATGTCATTCTGCCTTTTGTTTCTCTTCAAAATTGTATTTTGATTTCTTATAAACACTGCACTGAACCAATTCATTCACTTTTTTGTTACATTGCACTTTACATTTCCGTCTACTGCTCATTTTTACACCCTCGGTTTATTCCATTTTATCTTCCCACCACTGTCGTCTACATTTTTGTTTCTGGAATACTTGGTTCTTACATGTTACTTTTATCACTTGCGTCTCTCATAGGGAGGTGCTGGTCAGAATGGTATACCGGGTGCACCAGGTCACCAAGGATTAGCTGTAAGTATTCATCACACATGGTCTCTCCTGGATTGCATTTTTTGAGATAATTCTGGACTTTTTCTAAACAGTGTGCCTGATTTATTTTTATAGGGATTACCTGGGCAGCCTGGAGCTAAGGGAGGTCTTGGGCAAAAGGTATGACATCTGCATTTTTCTTTCAATATATGTAATAATGCTTCAGAGAAATTCAGTTATGCAGCAATCTCAGCAGAATTAAGGTCAAAACATGCCAGTTGTCACAGATGTTGTCACGGTATCTGCTTGGTTTAGCAGATATGAGCCCAAAGTGCAACTGACAGCAGACTATCAGGTTGTGACAGAAGATAGGGGGATAAATTACACAAGGTTTACTGGAAACACAGCATTCACCAGAGGAGCAAGGTTACTTGAAGACACGGGTACACTGCCAACACAAGCTGGAAAAACAGGAACACAGCAAAAACTGGAACACAACAGGATATACAGTTTTCAGAATGCAACATAACCAGAGCAATGTTGAAGTACTGCTACTGAGGGGTAAACACCCTTATAAAGCAGTGCTAGTTAGGCCAGCCACATCTTTAGCTCCTCACAGGTGGGGTGGGAGCAAAACCAGGACTGGAACGGGGCAGGAATAGTGTTGCCAGGCTTCTTGTCACAGCAGGAGAATTTTAGACATGGCTTTTGTGTTTCTTACGTGCCTTTGGGCTTTGATCGTGACAGATGTCGTGGCTGGGTGACTAGAAATTATGGAAATTAGTCATTCAGCACTGGATATGAAAAAATTGTGAGTACATCTGCTCTGGCTTCAGATGTCCAATACATTATGTTACTTCACAGGGCCAATAGTTAGTGCCATAGGTATCTCTGTTAATAAAGTCTCGTAATCCATATTCTTCTTTACACTAGGGTGAGCCTGGATCTCGTGGAGAACCTGGATTTAGTGGAGTCCCTGGTAAACA
The DNA here is from genome assembly GCA_009667805.1 of Leptobrachium leishanense. Taxonomy (NCBI): domain Eukaryota; kingdom Metazoa; phylum Chordata; class Amphibia; order Anura; family Megophryidae; genus Leptobrachium; species Leptobrachium leishanense. The sequence goes on along the minus strand of CM019064.1, from coordinate 237,638,743 downwards.
GGTTAGTAAAATAATCAAATAGTCAAGTACAACATATCTGGACAATGGCTTTCATATTTCACAGCATACAGTTATAGCCAAGCAAACAGCATTAGTAATGAAAAAGTCTCAATGCAATTAATTTTATTTCTAGAAAAGTTAACTTTTGCATTGTATGACATAGTGAACTAGCACTTCAATAAATCTATTGACATGTTTTGATATGTTGAATTACATACCTGCATTCATATGAAATAACCATCCGTTTGGTTTAAATCCTATCTACTCTCATTTATTACCCTACTGGGTCCTCAATAAAATCATATACTGTTTTCCAGGGAGAAATTGGTCCACCTGGCGAAGCCGGCCCCAGGGGAATAGTTGGTGTGAAGGTAACGTAGGGTCTATTTCTTCAATAAGTCAACTACTGGTCTCTGAAATTAAATGATAAGATCCAAAATATACACAAGCCATTGCATTTTTCCACCTTTCGCAGTTTGTATTGGGAGGTGGTGGTTTGGATTTGGATCAATGTCTTATAAGTTGAGGTCCTTATAATGCAATATTGTACTTTCTTCCAGGGAGATCGTGGAGAGAGAGGGCAAGTAGGACCAATTGGGCTTCAAGGCAAAGTAGTAAGTATATATATTTTATATGTGTGTTTATCGTCTAAAAGAGGTGCATGTCCTTTATATATTTTATGATACAAACATATAGTGAGTATTTTAAATTAACCAATGTGCAAAGACATGCTCCATAATGCCCTACTTTTTCAATTGCACCTGTCTGTGTATATTTTCCGATTATGAATACTTATGTATAAATCCAATGAAAAGTGGCAGATTATTATTGTTGTGTTTGTTTTGTTAAATAAGGTAACTTTAAATTGTTTAAGAAACTAATTATTTGAGTATGTAATTTATGCTGTATTGATTGTCTTAAAAGAAAATAATACAATAAAGTTACCTTGGAGGAAAAGCAAAAAAAAATTGGAAAATATTATATAAATCATCCTCTTTTTCTTTGTCTTTTCCTCTCTACCTTATATAGATGAATAATAAATGTGTGAACATATGACAAATGCTAACATGTACATGATAGTTTATGTTGAAACTTTCTGATTCTTCCTCTTAGGGTGCAAAGGGTGAGCAGGGTCCTCCAGGTGTGCCAGGACCCCAGGGACTCCCCGGAACTAAAGGCGACAAGGTAACTTGATGGAAATATGGACAGTTCTGTATCATGGTTGGGAACTGACTATTGAATTATCAAGGCTAAAGTGAATAACAGAGCCGGTCCTTTTTATATCAGGGATTTTAAAAGGAGATAGAACAATAGATTTTTATGTTTAACGGACGCAGAAATCATTTATAATCTAAGCAGGAAATATGGAGTCAACAGCTGCAAAGTCAACACTAAAAATGACCACATTATTTTGCTGTTTTAAAGCTTTTCTGAAACCATGCTTTGAGCAGAGTATAGCATAATTGGCACATGGTACACAACATACAAAGCACAGAGGATATATCTACAGTAAAATGACTATATATGTATATACATATTTTCAAGTTTATAATTGTGGAAGACTTTCACACATACCAGCAATTCAGAGAACTGCTTTACAGAGCTCATGTGCTACATCCCCCATATGCAGCAAGGAACTTTGGGAAGGACATGCAAATTAAGTCTGTAATTTCTCACCTTTTGCATCCTGGGTCTGTTTTAACACAGAACCCTCCTTGCCAGTGCAATGCCATACTAGATGTGTTTTTTAGCAAAGGTCAGGTTATGCAACGAGTCACAGCCACTCCTGGACAGATAAATATATATATAATATCCCCAACACTATAGAGGCCTTTAAAACTCTTGCAGTCTTTACAAATCAATGCAAAGACATTTGGGAATGATAATATATATATATATATATATATATATATATATATATATATATATATATTGAAAGAATATTCCAAGGTCTCAGTTCTAAAATATGGGGGTGTCTGCATGAACTGTTCATTGGCGTCCATGGTGAACTCGTCATGCAGTTTTTTTTGCGTGGAATTAATCCAAGTGTGTTTGGAATTTGCAATGATGGGTCAGCTTTATGTGGCAGTGTTTTATCCATCATGCTTGTTGGGAGTGCAAAATTGAGGGGGGTTAGATTATGGGGTGACCCGACAGATGGACCGAACAGTTCAAATTCAGCTGATATTTTTTTGTGTTCACCAGGGCTTCCAAGGAAAGGTCGGAGGAAAGGGAGGAGTGGTAAGTGAGTCCAATATTGTACTTTGTCCTTCTTTTATCTGTGTACACAAACTATAAGAATGGATCTTTAAAGATATATATTGCTACAGAACACTTTGGTTTTCTGCAATTTTCTGCTTTTCCGTACAAGTAACAATGTTTTGGTTCTAAGATTTACTATAGTGAGAGAACTCATAAATAATTAACATAGATTGTGTTTGAATGCATGATCATGATAAATTATTGTGATTCTTGGCAAGGTCCTTCGTATACATGTGTGTAACAATTTCATGCTAACACCATGCGGTTGTGTATAGTCCATCCATCTCTTTTGCTTATGTTGTCTCTTCGCTCAGTGGAAACAACCCACATTTACATTAATCAGGAATATACCTTGCTGGAGTTACCCCCCCCCCCTACAGTGACAAGCACAGCTTGATAGCACGTATAATGGCAAAGGTTTCTGTATTTCTGTTGTATCTTTGTGTTAGAACATCTGTTATGTTTTGGATGCTTTTGTTGGCATTGCTGAGTTTTTATTCTGAACTCACCTTCCTACCATAGGTCCATCACTCTTTTATTTTTTTCAATAGCCATATCTAATATTATTTATTTTCTTAGCAAACCCAAAGTTGCTTTACAAACACAAAATAACATCATGTATTTCTTACAGGGAGATCCTGGAGTTGAAGGATTGGCTGGTGAGGCTGGAGAGAAGGTAAGAAGTGTAATTTTTCCCACCTTCTGCTTCATTTAAAGACATACGGCACTATTCCCTACCCAACGCTAAAATGGGGTCGTTAATGGGGAAACCCGTGCCCGTAGTATCCCCGTTTTAGTGGTAGATTCTGGGGCAGGCACTACCTCGGCCCCTTGCCCTGGAACGCAGCACTACCCTCAATGATATTCGTGGTAGTGCTTCTGCGCCGCCGAGAGTATCACCTTCTGGAGTCCATAGGACTCCATGGAGGATTGCGCTCCTGGGCCACGAGACCCAGTGCGATCTCACTCTTGTTAGGTCATGCAATGCTGTAGAGTGATCGTGGAAGGAGACTGGGAATTATTTGTCCCCCAGTCTCCCTCTGCTACCGGCGGCAAGAAGCAGCGAATTGGGCCAACGTTCTTGCCCGCAGGATGAGAGTGGAGTATCTGATTTATTAGGGGGAATGTAGGGGGTGCTAAATGATTTTGCAAAAGTGGAATCCGGTAGCACCAGCTTTTAGGAGTAGCTAAATATTTGGTATGTGAAACGCTGCGGTAATTACTGCTAGGACCTGTCAAAATGCTAATTACTGATTGCAAATCCTATACTTAACATGGGAGTGCAAAGTACAGTAAGCTAGTGCAATCACCGATACAATAACGGATTTTTCATGGGTTTATTGTCAAGAGCGTAATATGGCGTCACCTTTCCTGCCTGGCGTTAACACCTCATCCCATGACGGGGGGATTTATAAATGGTTTATCACTTGTTAATTGACAATGTACCAATGGGACAACTGGAATTTTCTTTCAGATTCCAATGGTCTTAGATGAATTTAGATGTACAGATAAATATCCTAAAATTTTTGATATCTGTGTTTAACGGAGGACCCTTCACGGTTGTATGGTAAATGCACATATCAATAAATCTGTACACATGTATTCAAATTCAATGTTTTATTCTATTTTTAGGGAGAATCTGGTGAACCAGGGCCCAAAGGACAGGTGAGTTTTACTCGAGAATGCATCCACAGGCAGAGTTCACATAGTAAAAAAGCACACCGTGACATTACAGCAGTTCCAACTGGGTGTCCTTGCAGTTAATGAATTGTGATTAAATGTTAGTTCCACCTTATGTATGATTTTTTTCCACAATTTGCAGAAACCATAATACTTTATATTCCTTTTTTGCTTTGCCAGACAGCAGACATCAAAACAAGCCCTTCTTTGTTCTTTATTAAAATGAGTAACTGTCTACAGTTCTTGTAAAGGGTTATGTGAAGACTTCTTAGTGATACTTCATAGAAGCACCTTGGCCTGGGTGGCACAGATTTCAGAAGCTTCATTCCAACTTTAACTCTTTTTTGCAAATGTTCACATGAGGTTGAATTCATATTTTAGCACTCACCGATCATTCATACCAACAAGCTGACAATCTTGGCAAGAGCATTGGCACAGCAATCTGGGGTCCAATCAGAGCTGCCGGACTCTACCTGTCAAGTGAGAGCCTAACATTCAGCAGAAGAAATTCTTTTGCCCAATCATAATATTTTGATCAACACCTGCTTTTTTGACAACTATGTTCATATAAAATTCTTATTTTAAGGGTTAGTAAATCCTTGGCCCCTGTCACGTAGCGTGTGCGGGTCAGGTGAGAGCCCAGCAGGCGGCGACACAGAGGGGAGGCCAGACAGGAATCACACAATGAATAAGTTTAATGAAACTTAAATAGGCCTTGGCAGCAGGCACTTGAAAGAATAAAGAAATATATAAATTCCAGGGAGAGTTCTTGGATGGAGAGTCTGAGCTTTGTGGGCAATGCAGTCCCAGACTGCAGACAGGGCCCACCAAGGAGAAGTCTGGACAGCGGTACCTTGGTCAGAGACAGATTAACTGTAATCCACAGGTGGAGATTGCTGAGAGTCCCTTGCACAGACAGATGTATCCAGGAACAACAGGGCAGATGGATGGATACTGGATACACAGGATAAGCTGGAGCAGGTTTGCACACATCCAGATGACCTCAGTCAGGGAGAACAATGCAGACCCACTGCTGGCTGGGTCTCTCTGCCTTTTATGGAGGCTTACTCATGGATGGGTCTCAGCTGGAAGTCCAGGGCTAGAAAAGGAAGACCCAGGCTGGATCTCCATGAGCCTGCTGAGCCTGGGCAAAACCTGGACTGGAATCCAAGACAAAAGCATACCAGGACAAAGTCTGTGCAATATAGGTACCTCAGTAGGTACCCCGGGTGGACCATGACAGTACCCCCCCTGACGGGTGCCCTCCGGGCACCGAGGCTGGAACAGGGGATGGAGCACAAATCACCACCCTCCAATGTACTCAGAGTCTGGATTGCCATAAACGTCACCATAAGCACGCAGGGCCCTCTCAAAATGTGGCAGGTTTTCTTTTCGGACCAACGTGCCATTGGATGCCCAGACGCAGCCCTCGGGAGCAAGACGTACAATGGGTGATGGGCCTTTGGCACGACCCGGTAGGGCAGCGCCCTTGGCAAGGCTCAATGGGGTAGCGCCCTTGGCAAGGCTCGATTGGGGCAGCACCCTCAGCGATGACCGGTGGGGCAGCGCCCTTGGCACAGCTCGGTAAGGTGGCGCCCTCGGCGATGACCGGTGGGGCAGCACCCTTGGCGATGACCGGTGGGGCAGCACCTTGGCAAGGCTCGATGGGGCAGTACCCCTGGCAAGGTTCGATGGGGCAGCGCCCCTGGCAAGGTTCGATGGGGCAGCGCCCTCGGCAAGGCTCGGTAAGGTGGCGCCCTCGGCGATGACCGGTGGGGCAGCGCCCTTGGCAAGGCTCGGTGCAGCAGCGACCTGGGTACAGCACGGCTCTGTGGCAACCTGGGTACAGCACGGCTCTGCGGCGACCTGGGTACCATACTGCTGCTGGGCAGTGAGCGGCTTGGCTTTCCGGCGGCGGCTACGGCCCCGTGCCGGCGACACCTCTGGAGATCCTGCGGGATACAGGGCAGTGACCTCTGGAGATCCTGCGGGATGCAGGGCAGCGACCTCTGGAGATCCTGCGGGATGCAGGGCAGCGACCTCTGGAGATCCTGCGGGATGCAGGGCAGCGACCTCTGGAGATCCTGCGGGATGCAGGGCAGCGACCTCTGGAGATCCTGCGGGATGCAGGGCAGCGACCTCTGGAGATCCTGCGGGATGCAGGGCAGCGACCTCTGGAGTCTGTGTCAAAGCAACCTCCATGGGCATATAAGGCTCCGAATCTGTGGGCAAGGTAGGTTCCATGTCCATGGGTTCAACGTCAGCAGGCTCAGATGGCGGGGTCTCCAAGTAATCAGAGAGGGAGTCATCCTCTGTACTCTCCACAACAGAGAAGTTTTCCCTACATTCAGGCTTCTTAGATCTGGGTACCGGAGTGTGGCGAGACTTGCCAACTGTGGTAGCCTGGCGAGGCCTAGCAGGAACAGAGACTGGGCGAGGTTTGGCTGTGGGCTGGCGAAGCTTGACAGCAGCTTGGCGAGACTTGGCAGAATTTGAGACTGGGCATGACTTGGCTGTGACCTGGCGAGGCTTGATAGTAGCTTGGCGAGGGCTGGCAGAGACAGGGTGCTGTCGAGCTTTGGCAATTGGAGTTCTCTTGGACATTGATGGCAAGGACTCAGCAGGTAATGTCTTTTTGCTTTTAGCATGCACAGACACAGGAGGAGCAACCAGTTGAGAAGCAGGAGTAACCGGGTCGACTCTGGTCTGTGAGGAGGATGGCTTGGGTGGGTGCACAGGGCACGAAGATATGAAATGTGAGCCCGCACTACAATAGAAGCACAGTCCCAAAGACCTCCTCCTGGAGCGTTCCTCCTCAGACAATGGTCTCCTGCAGCCAGACATAGAAGTGGAAGAGCGCACCTTAGGTGAGGTGCCCCTTAATCCTTGCAGCACTTTAAGCAACATAGAGTCCAGTTGCTGCAGGAAGTTCTCCACAGCCATTTTCATGGATGCCACCACCGCGTGTATCACCGCAGACTCATAATAAGATGGGGTCTGCATTCTGTCACATAGCGTGTGCGGGTCAGGTGAGAGCCCAGCAGGCGGCGACACAGAGGGGAGGCCAGACAGGAATCACACAATGAATAAGTTCAATGAAATTTAAATAGGCCTTGGCAGCAGGCACTTGAAAGAATAAAGAAATATATAAAGTCCAGGGAGAGTTCTTGGATGGAGAGTCTGAGCTTTGTGGGCAATGCAGTCCCAGACTGCAGACAGGGCCCACCAAGGAGAAGTCTGAACAGCGGTACCTTGGTCAGAGACAGATTAACTGTAATCCACAGGTGGAGATCACTGAGAGTTCCTTGCACAGACAGATGTAACGGGATGCTAACGGGAGTCGTCCCAGAAGACTGGAAATTAGCAAATGTTGTGCCCATTCACAAGAAGGGTAGTAGGGAGGAATCTGGGAACTATAGGCCAGTTAGTCTTACGTCAGTAGTGGGGAAATTAATGGAAACCATGTTAAAGGAAAGGATTGTTGACCATCTAAAAACACATAGATTACAGGATCAGAAACAACATGGGTTTACCTCAGGGAGATCATGCCAAACTAATCTTATTGATTTTTTTGATTGGGTAACAAAAATAATAGACACAGGTGGTGCAGTAGACATTGCTTATTTAGATTTCAGTAAGGCTTTTGATACTGTTCCGCATAGAAGGCTTATCAATAAATTGCATTCTTTGAGCTTGGATTCCAATATTGTTGAATGGATTAGGCAGTGGCTGAGTGACAGGCAACAGAGGGTTGTGGTAAATGGAGTTTATTCGGCGCAAGGTCTTGTTACCAGTGGGGTACCTCAGGGGTCAGTACTTGGACCCATTCTATTTAATATTTTTATTAGTGATATTGCAGAAGGTATTAATGGAAAAGTATGTCTTTTTGCTGATGACACAAAGATTTGCAACAGGGTTGACGTTCCTGGAGGGATCAGCCAAATGACAAATGATTTATGTAAACTAAAAAAATGGTCGGAGTTGTGGCAATTGAGTTTTAACGTGGATAAGTGCAAGATAATGCACCTGGGACGTAAAAACCCAAGGGCTGAATATAGAATATTTGATACAGTCCTAACCTCAACATCTGAGGAAAGGGATTTAGGGGTTATTATTGCAGAGGATCTAAAGGTAAGTAGTCAATGTAATAGAGCAGCAGGAAATGCTAGCAGAATGCTTGGTTGTGTAGGGAGAGGTATTAGCAGTAGGAAAAGGGAAGTGCTCATGCCACTGTACAGAGCACTGGTGAGACCTCACTTCGAGTACTGTGTGCAGTACTGGAGACCGTATCTCCAGAAGGATATAGACATCTTAGAGAGAGTTCAGAGAAGGGCTACTAAAATGGTGTACGGCTTGAAGGAGAAAAGTTACCAGGAAAGGCTTAATGATCTTAACATGTACAGCTTGGAAAAAAGACGAGACCGAGGAGATATAATAGAAACATTTAAATACGTAAAGGGAATCCACAAGGTAGAGGAAGGGAGTATATTTAAAAGGAAACAAAGTAGCAAAACAAGAGGACATAGTCTTAGATTAGAGGGGCAAAGGTTTAAAAGTAACATCAGAAAGCATTATTTTACTGAGAGGGTGGTGGATACATGGAACAGTCTTCCAGTTGAAGTGGTAGAGGCCAAAACAGTAATTGAATTTAAGCAGGCATGGGATAGGCATAAGGCTATCCTAAACAAAAGATAAATCCAGGTAAAGTATCCATGTAATTGGGCAGAACTAAAGGTTCTTATCTGCCGACATTTTTCTATGTTTCTATGTATCCAGGAACAACAGGGCAGATGGATGGATACTGGATACACAGGATAAACTGGAGCAGGTTTGCACACATCCAGATGACCTCAGTCAGGGAGAACAATGCAGACCCACTGCTGGCTGGGTCTCTCTGCCTTTTATGGAGGCTTAATCATGGATGGGTCTCAGCTGGAAGTCCAGGGCTAGAAAAGGAAGACCCAGGCTGGATCTCCATGAGCCTGGTCAAGGTGCTGAGCCTGGGCAAAACCTGGACTGGGATCCAAGACAAAAGCATACCAGGACAAAGGCTGTTAGGATCAGGCTGTGCAATATAGGTACCTCAGTAGGTACCCCGGGTGGACCGTGAGAGCCCCATATCATTCAGAGTATAGTTTTGTGAGCAAGTGCTCTTGAAATCTCAGTTCTGGGTAACTTGCTATTGGCTTGCCAGTCTTCATACAAGTGAAGCACTACGCATTGAACTCAAAAAACACTTAATACCAGTTACTCTTTCTCTCCAGGTGCTATGAGTAATGAGTGACTTGGAATTTCTCATTAATTAGCTACTTCAATACTTGTGTGTATCTTTTATTCATTATAGGATGTGTAGAAGTACAACAGCATGTACAGAACCAATCAGTAGGGTATAGTGGTACCTGACGTTACAGCTCAGTTTGGAAAAGCAAGTTGACTGCCAATGTTTTTGAATGGACTGCAATAATGCCATGCAAAAATTGTCGGCCTGTTAGTATAGCTGATCTTGTTTGGAGAGAATGATCTTATCAATGATATTGCCAGTTCCTTCATTTCATTTTTTTCTTTAAATCTGTCTATTCAGACCAAAGAAATACACAGAACAGAAATTGTGCGAGACCCCATAGGGTGCCTCACTTTTGCAAATGACAGTGATCACAAGGATTTTACATTTTTCATACAGGAGTAATCAGGTGAAGGCAGACAGAAAAGAATAAAAAGGGACAGTCAAGCAACAAGGAGCGAGGACACTCTGTGATCAGATCAGTCAGGCCCCAGGCGGCAGAATAATAAAAAAAATGTGTTAACAGTGTAAACATCTGTCAGGACTTAAAGGTGCCACCCCCAAGCCAGGAAAATATTAAGGAGGGTATCATAGGCCATGAGGACCAAGTCTTTAAATAAGACTTGTGAGTATCATTAGCTGTGGCAGGCAATTCGACCATCGGCCTGATGTCGCACACCTTGAGGGTTACTATAGAAAAAGAAGTGGGGCCATGTGTCTCAGTGTTCAGCCAAGACTTTCTTGGCTTGTAGAAGAAGCTTGGATAATGGTTTATTATCCTGATGATAAAAAAAAGAGTCCACTGACTTCGACAGAAGACATGTCCAAGGGTCTCTGAGGATGGGAGCTCACAGGACCGTAGTGCACAAGGTGAGGGTCTGGAACCAGAATTATTGAAGGTGTGAACAGGACTACCACACATGCGGCATAGTACCTTTGTTGCTGCATCCCCTCTAATAGGTAGGTATCCGAAGTCGCTCCTGTCATCTTTGCCAACTGTGCAGAGGTTATGTACCGTGGGACGGTACAGGATGTGTCGGGCCACCCGATGGAGGCACCACAAACCCAAAAGTTGTCCACCTGTCGTTGCAGAGCATGAAATTGGCATCTATTGGTACAGGTAGAGCTTTGAATAAATACAATAAACGTGATAGTACATCATCTTCACAAAAATGTATGCGAACCAACCAGGATATTACACATCAGTCCCAACACTCCAGAGCCCACCTGATCCCTGCAAGCATAGGGGGATACTTGGTGCTATAAAGTTGGGAAGGTTCAGCCATCAGATGGATACCCAAATAAGTCAGGGAGTGTTGTGCGATCCTGAGCCCAAGGAGGAGATAAAGTACTCTAGGGAGGCATGGTTAAGGGATATCTTATAACCGGATATCAGTCTAAAATCCTCCAGCAGACGAAGAAGAGCAGGTGAGGAAGCACAGGGGTTTGACAAGGTGAGGTGAAGGTGAGCATGTTATCTGCATATGCAGAGATCTTGTATTTGGAGGAGCCTATAGTGATTCTCCTTATATCCCAAGAGGAGGGGATTCTATGCAGGAGGAATTCAAGGGCAAAAAGAAGGGGAGAGCGGGAAAGCCCTGCCTAGTACCATTTACCACCCTTAAAAGGCTCTAGGGAGATTCCTGGAATCAGGAGTTGAGCCTTAGGGGACCTATACAAGTCCCGATCCATTGATGTGCACAAGCAGTATGGGATTTGCATACGCCAAGAGTGTAGGCTCTTTAACGCTGAGCAATTTACGTCACTTAGGCTATTCAATTTGCCTAAGGCTTGCAAATTGCATAGAAAAGCTTGGAGACTTTTGAGCTGGAAAGGAGGAGTTGCAAGCTGCGAGGGAGAAAAAGGTGAGTAAAAACACTTAAGAAGGTGAAACCCCCCCCCCCAAATAATCAAATAATTGAAGGGAAAGAAAAGTCAACTCTATTTTTTAATAGAGTATTTCTTTAATATTTCATCAGGAGTGTAAGCATTCATGATGAGTGAGGGGAGGAGGGGCCATCCCCATGGCTAACAGCCATAAATGTCAGTAGCTGCATGTCACTGGGGGCAATGTGAGAGGGGTAATAGGTCAAAGGTGGCAAACAAGGACGGGCCTCCGCTAGATTAGTGCAGTAGAGGGATGTGACTTCATGGTTGATTAGGATCTTAAATGGGTGTCCACAGGCATATTTGATCTTGAGGCACATAGAATCAATTTGTAGGGGCACCTTCAATTAATTTTATTTCCCTTTTCTGAAACCTTTGACAGTTCTATGTACTAAAGTTCTTGACTAAAATTATAATGTGCTCTTGAGGTAAAGTTTTACATATCATTTATTGAAAGCCAATAGAACATTCTTATCCTGGGTACTTATTCACTTTTTAATACACGGTAACAACTCAACTGCCTTTCCGTAGAGGCCTGAGTTTGTAGCTTAATAGTTTATAATAAACATCCTTTTCCGTAGAGGTTTCTGCAACTAAATAACTATTAAGTGTACGATTAGTGTGTTTATTTTTCTTCCCCCAATGCACATTTCTGCATTTTTGTACGACATACAATGTAATTACTGAGCCTTCCATCATGTTTAAGTCTCTTACCAGGAAAATTGTTAGATTTTAATTTTCTGTAGGATTATAAATGGCCTGTGCTCATAATATTACTTGACATGATTCTGTGTCATCAGCAAAAAAATAGAATTGTTTTCACTGCTTTGCTATGCATCACTTAAACAGGCTACAGAAAAAGTGAGTCAAAAGAAACCGCTTGTATTCCATAATTTAAACCATTTCCTATAAAGTAACCCATAGCTCGGTGCAGCATTAAAAGCCCTTTTCAAGTCATCTGCATTTGGTTAATCTTTATTGTGACTGTTTAAAGAGACCGCCCAAGCACACAAGGGAACAAAATGTTTACCATAGAGTATCATGCAAGAATAGAAATTCATGTTTTTTTTGTCTTGCACTGGATTTCTACTTTTTCAGTGAGGATGTGCCAAGTTATAGAAAACACATACTTTCCCAAAATGACGAGGTTTGAGGAACTTTATTGACCACTTACAGTTGTCTCATAGCTTTCACTACATTGCTTTTGTTTTGGGTTTTTTCATTCCGGTTTTTCGTTTTCGTTTCACCGACTATATTGGTGGATTTATAATTTCCATCTCCCTTTAACCCTACCAGTTTTTATCCCTTAGTTGTACAGATTCAAGGCCACAATCCTATGGTTTTTGCATTTTGTTACTACCCTTTCTTATTTTGAGTCTTACTGTTATTCCCACTCGTTTGTCTTCTTACCATTGCCAATCAACCAAGTTCTCTAATTGGGCTTTAGTGCTTCCCAATAAAGGAACACTACACTAACGTAAGATGTAACTAGTTTACTTGTACATTATACAAAAAAACACACATTATACAAAAAAATGTTGTTTGCATGTTAAAAGGAAAAGGGTCGTGGGGAGAATGTTTAGACAAAGCTTCAGGGGTCTATTGCATTGTCTATGCTACCTGAGATAAGAGATGGCAGCCTTATGAGATCTGATAGTGGGCTAACAACACTTTAATTTACCCCTGGTGATGTCCTTTGGATACATCAAACATCTCCATGAGTTGGATTTCTGGAGATCTGATCTATTCACTCCATTTTATGCCCAGCGATTAGCACGTGATGTAAAGATACTGGCTTGGGGCACTTTGGGGGGCAGTTTTTAACACAAGATATCATAACATGGATGCACCAAGTGGCACATATATTGTAAAATATTTTCTTATCTAACCATACATGAGAAAAACAAAGTACATGTAAGTTACAGCACCATAAAATAAACAAAATAAGAACATTTCATTTTTTAGTGGTAGTGGCCCTTTAAATATACTTCTTCTTGCTTTTAGAAGTGTAGCTACACTCCATCATACCTACTCTAAGCTGTGTATTTTTCAATAGTAAGTCCCTAGCTTAAAGGTTTATAGAATATTTAGCACTATCACACAAGGCATCCGGTGGATCTCATTCTACTATTTGCACCTGTAGTGACTTTTTGTATTCTTATTGTATATTTTTATTTCTCTATTGTCCAACCGTTCCATTGGGAATTCCAGTTACTATATGCATGTTCATATCCTGTCTCTGTAAGAACTGCCCCCTTTTTCATGAAATAACCACTTATCGGTCCAGACTGAACCAATATTTGGTTATTTCTATACATGTATCAACAACAAATAGCTAATTTTTGTTTCAGCGGATTGGTGTAAAACCCTGATTTGTATTCTTGGGTTGAAGTGACTTGGCAACTAATCCTATCATATTTACACTCCTTGAAATATAACACTCTCAGATGGCAAGGGAAGCATCTCAAGAACAATGTGCTGGCTGGGTGGAGTAGAGGTAACCTCACTGCTCTATAACCGTGGAGAGAGCCCGTGGATACACAGGTTCGATCCAAGCAAGAGCACCTCTCCAGTAAGTGTCCTTGGGCAAGACACCTAATGGTACATACGCCACCCAGGACATACTTGAAAACGAGAGAAATCTCAATGTATCCTTCCTGGTAAAATCCTTTAAAAAATAAATAAATAATGTACTTAGACCATCCTGACATCCACGGACCATCTGACCATTACCCATGCACAAGGCCCTGTTCAAGAGTACCTATAAATCTTAAATGTTTCTTTTGTTTTCAGTAGTGAAATTAAGAATGCATCCATCCATTTGTCACTCTTCTGTTTCATTTTTCTTTTGTGCCTCATCATAGCAAGGTGTGCATGGAGAAATGGGTTACACAGGTCCCACTGGTGATTCTGGCCCTCCTGGAATACAAGGTTTAGCTGGACAACCTGGTCCAAGAGGACTCAACGGGGAGAGAGGTGTTCCTGGTTTGCCTGGACGCCAAGGAGTTCCAGTAAGTGCTTTTACATAACATTAGGGTGTATACTCATTCAGCCTTTGCACAGTTCTTTTTAACGATGTAAAAAGAACAAGCAGTGAAAAGATACCACAGTAGACTCATTTAGAAAGTCATCACACTATTAATTCTCATTCCTTATTGTGATTGAGATCTTGCTGAATAAAGGAGCATGCACTGCTGCCATTCCATACAATGTAGCGTATGTTTTTCTCTTGAAACCTGAGCTTTATTCTCTATATCCACTCCTAATGTTTCTCTATGTGACCCATTTAAATACCTTTAACTGGTCAGAGAGAGGATTTTTTTTGTTTGTTACCTGTTTATAGGCCCTATTCCCTGGTTAACGCTAAAATAGGGACGCTAACGTGGACAATCTCCATCTGCAGGTTTTCCTGTAGCGTCCCTATTTTAGAGTGAGTTTCCGGGACAGGGGCTACCTTGGCACCTTGCCCCCGAATGCAGCGCTACCTGTCGGGATACTCGTGGTAGTGCTTCCATGCCACCGCAAGTATCACCTCCTGGAGTCCATAGGACTCCATAGACGTCCGCAATTTGGGCCTGCGAGACCTACGCAATCGCGCTCCCTCAAGTTCGCGGAGTGATCACGGAGGGAGACTTGGAACTATATCTTCCTAGTCTCACTCTTCTCTCGCTCACAAAAAGCGGCACATCGGACCACCATTCTTGCTGCAGGATTAGAGGTGAGTATTGGATTTATTGAGGGAGGTTTTAGGGGGTGCTAAATGATTTTGCAAAAGTCGAATAATTTATCACCAGCTTTTAGGTGTAGCTAAAATTTTGGCTTTCGTGGCCCTGTTATAATAAGCGCTAGGACTTTGTAATACCTTACTTATCTTAATGCTAATTAATGATTGTGCTCCCCATGTTAGATATTAACTATAGGATGCGCAAAGTCCAGTAAACTCACGGAAACTAGCGCAATCCCCGATTGCGCTAAGATATTTTTTACGGGTTTATTGTTAGGAAGATAATATGGGGGCATACGTCACTTATCCTGGCGGTAACACTTACTCATCCGAATGCTACCGTTAGCGTTCACTAGGGAATCGTGCCCTATAGCTTTTATCATTAGGCTTACTTGTTTTCAACCTGTTTTACTTTACACTTTACAGGGACGTGATGCCGGAGATCAGCATATAGTGGAAGTAGTTCTGAAAATGTTGCAAGGTAAGGTTATCTAAATTTTGGATAATACAGAGAAGTGCGTAGCTACATATAACACGCAGAATAGTTAATATAAATCTCTAATAGCATTATGCTTGTTTCCTTTCACTCAGAACAACTAGCAGCTGTGGCTGTCAGTGCTCAGAGAGCAGCCTTGGGAGGAGCTGGTGTGGTGGGACCTCCTGGACCTCCCGGTCCACCAGGATCTCCTGGAGAACAAGGTCCACATGGACACCATGGACCACGGGGTATTCCTGGAATTGTGGGAGTGATGGGCCAAATTGGGAATATTGGTCCTAAAGGTTAGTGATGTGGTGTATACAGCGAATGCAATGTATGTAGATTCACGTTTCAGCGAAATGGGAAGGGTGCATATTTAAATGGTCAAAACAAGTCTTGCAGAACCTCTTATTTTATTTAGGAGATCGAAAATCTAATGAACTGACATATTTATTATTTGCCTTCTTGAGGCACTACTTGTCATGGGCTTTACACAATTATTATTAAATAATGAGAAATCCCTTCTCTGTTTTGTAAGCATGTTGGTTGAAGAAACCTCAGGAAAAAAAGAGTTAACTTTAGAATCGGAAAGTAATGCAAGTCCTATAACAAACAAAAGCACACCAACAAATGGACTAAAACATCCTTATTATTGTAATAGATTTAAAAAGAACAAGTCAAGACGAAATACCACACAGGGACTATGTGATGGCGTATACAGAATATGCACCTGTCTGATCAATATTCATACCTGAATATGAAAATAAATATGTGGGTGCGGGTACAAGCAGATGATAATATTAGATCATTGGCAGAGTGTAGTGACCGGAATGGATCATATTTGCGAATAAGGGAGGAGATGTAGACAGGGGCACAGTTATGGAGAGCTTTGTAAATGAGGACCAGTATTTTGAATTTAATGCTAAAGGAAACAAGAAGCCAGTGTAGAGATTGACAAAGAGGTGACCTGTGAGAGGAACAGTATGTAAGGTGTATGAGTCTGGCAGAGGTGTTCATTACAGACTGCAGAGGGAGAATCTGGGATCTTTCAAGGCTGATGTGCAGACGATAACAGTAGGTGAGGTGGAAATAAAAGCTTGTTTAAGCATTTCAGTTGAGCCCTGGGTTATTTAGCTTATAATTATGAAAAAAAAATTGTTTCTTTTTATTGTCATAATATAAAGTATTTTTTTTTTTTTTTTTTTTTTTTGTATTTAAAATTTTGTTTTAGAAGCATAACAGCTGCACAAAAACATAACAAACGGCCACGCAGGGCCGTGCAAAGTCAGGTACCAAAAAACGCATCAGAATGAAAGGGGGAGTAATAAGTGAAACAAGACAAATCAGGGGGGGTACAGTCAGAAAAACTAAGAGGCAACATAGTCCGACGTTAAGGCATCAGGATAGCCAAATAAGGCGAGGGAGGGAAGAAAAAAAAAAAAAAAAAAAAAAAGGATCGTAAAGGACTGCCCAAGAAATTGTGGCATTCCTGGCACACCCTAACACCCCTGAGGGGGCCAGGGGCCATGAAAGAGGCCACAGGGCCGGGAGACCTGGGGCCAAGAGGACGGCCAGAGCCTAGGTTGCTGCCCTAGCGGCTCACCCAGTGTACCACCCAATGTCCCATACATATAAAAAAAAAAAAAAAAAAAGGAAGGGGGGGGGGAAGGAGGGAGTCCCGATGCACCAGCGGACGAACATCAAGCCCCAGATGTCAACAGGTAGGTTAGCGTGTCCACTTGAAGGAATACCATCAATTAAGGGAGGGGCGCAGGGGGGGGGGAGTCGAAGGCATCAGCGAAAAATCGTAAAACAGAAACGTCCTCCTAAGAGTCTAAAGTGCGCAGAAACAAATAACGGGGAGTATCAAAAACCACACAAAAGACTAAGATGGAGTGGTAGTCAGATCATCCAGGGTCTGACAGCAGTGGTGCGGGGTCTCGCGGCAATGTCTCAAGTCCCAGTTGAGAGAGCACCGCCTGTGCCTCCTCTAAAGTTGCCACTGAGTAGGACTTGCCTGCGTGGGACACGTTGAGAGATCCCGAGACGCCCCAGCGGTATCGAATACCGTGTCCACGAAGCCGAGCAGTAAAATCTCGAAAACTCCGTCTGGCCGCCAGCGCCAGGAGTGACAAGTCCCGGTAAACAGTAATGCAGGCAGAGGCATACATGACTTTAAACTCAGGGCTGACAGCTGCAAGGATCTGAGAGTGTATATGCACATCCCTCATAACCAGAATCACGTCACGTGGAGCCTTCACCGGTGCAGTGGCTGCCTTCTTGACACGCATGGCTGAGGACACGGCTGGTTCCAAGGAATTCCCAGTTGCAGGTAGGAGGTGAGCCACAAGACCCCGGAGATAGAGCAGGAGCTCTCCGGAGCCGACATCTTCCGGGATCCCTCGCAGACGAAGATTCCGTCGCCTATGTCGGTTCTCCATAGCAAGCACTGCGGAGCTGAGGCGTGAAACTTGCGTCTGTAGGTCAGTAACCTTGGCATCGGACAAAACCTGCGCCGCCGCCGTTTCCAGTGATTTATTATGTACATCAGCGATCCTGGATTGTAAGGCCTCTACTGCCGAACGTACCTCTTGCAGGTCGCTCCTCCAGAGGCCCCGGAAATCCTCCATGACCCTATGCAGGTCAGCAGCAGTGAGCGGCGGTACGCAGGGTTGCCCCCCAGCCACACCAACAGGCACGTCGGCAGCAGGGTTCCCACAGGCCCCCTCTGAAGACTCCGAGGCCGTCGGTGCTCCACTGCGATGGTCACGGGCGTTCCCCGCACGTCCAACTCCCAGCGAGTCCCGGATGTCCGGGGTGCGAGAGCCCTCTGCCTCCTCCAGCTTTCGAGGTTTCTTCCCCATGTGCGCTGGAACGCAGCTCCCGGTGAGTAAGCAGGGCACCAAATCACGTGTAGGCCGCAAGATGGCCGCCACATGCAGCAAGCAGGGAGGAAGAGGCGCCAAAAACAGCTCCGGTCTCCGTTTTAGTAGTAACAGGGTAGGTCTGGCAAGGTCCCGGGACAATCAGGAAGCAGTCCTAGGAGAGAGCGCCCGGATCAAACAAAGAAATCTGCCGTAATCCGATGGATTCCAGCAGCACTCCACAGAGCTCTTCAGAATGGCGACTGCTCTCCTCGGAACCCAGACACGCCCCCCAATATAAAGTATTTCTGAATCTGTATCTCCTATAAACAAGTTATTATATTTTCAAAAAAATATTGATTTCTGTAATGCTTATGTAAACCTGAGTCCAGTTGTGCTCTTCATCAAGATTTCCTGCTGGTGTCTGTCAGGTTTGACATATGTGATCTTACCTAGTAAATTGTATTTTTTGGCTTTTTCACCAAATTTTTTTTTAGTAAAGACATATTGTAAATATATGTAATGGAAATCTAGTGCTCTGGTAAAGTTGTCTGATTATTCTTCATATTGTTGTAGGAAAGCGAGGAGAAAAGGGAGACCGAGGAGAAACAGGTCGAGGACACCAAGGTCTTCCAGGTCCTCCTGGTATTCAAGGTAAGACTAAATGGCGGGTGACTGCATGAAGGAAAACAAGTTTATGATTTAGATATATCCATTTAATGGTATAAGTTTACATCTAATGGGGACATGCTGAATTACAGTTAACATATTGACTTATAAACCTAATAGCCATAACAACTATTTTCCGGGAATTCCATTACCTGCTACACATATTTATATTTTCTAAATTGCGTTTCAGTAGCTCTATGCCACCAACTGGTACCTCCAGAGTGTTTAAAATATGGTTCATAATGTAAGACAGCTAATTTACATGTGAAAACCTCCATTAAGACACAACCGTCTCGTTGTAAGACACAACCGTCTTGTTGTAAGACACAACCGTCTCGTTGTTTATTTTTGGATAAAAGCTTTAGTTTAACAATATGATACTGTCTATCCAATGGGTTTCTACATACATTACGATTGTTGCTATGTTATTAACTATTTTGTATTTAGATCAAGCAGGCATGAAAATCAGGGGAAAGCTTGCGATACAATTTAGCATACATCCTTATTATTTGTATTGATTTAGATACTGCGTGTTGGCCTCCATAGATTACCAATATATATTTGCTCTAAAATATATTGTTTTTGAATTTTTTTTTTACTAAAGTCGTATCCATCCCTCAGGTATCCCAGGCATCCCAGGTCAATCCACTGATGGCAAAGATGGAGAACGGGGTCCTGAAGGAGCAGCAGGACAGCCTGGAAGGCCTGGGTTCCCTGGACCGGCAGGTCTTCCCGGATTCTGTGAAGCAGCGGCATGTTTGGCAGCATCGGCATATGCTCCAGCTTCTCTAACTGAGGCTGGTGCCGTAAAGGGTTAATGATCCCACTTTATCCACCTACTATTCCCCTAGGATGCCACACACAAACTGAGAAGTACAAAGTAACAACGGAATTAAACCAAAGCCTGCTGGAAGGACCTACACCCCAAATTTACCACCTAGTCACACGGAGTCTTTCCAGCAGAGAAGGGGATTAATGAGATTGAAAGAACAGAAACTTTGGCAAAGCCAAGGGAGGAAGTAAAGAATGAGATTCTGAGCATTAGAAATCAAGACTCCAAACCCACCCTAAAGTGTGACTCTCTCTTAACCTTTCACCTCACTAAACTGCATGCAGAGCAAATAGAGTATGGGAGCCAAGTGATGAAAGTTTGTATGCCACAGCATAAAGCAATACTGCCTACATGGCAAAAGACTGGAAAAAACAACATTTCCTGGTTATGGGACACAGTGATATGTGCATGTCAATGTGTTTAATAGTATAATTGTGTAAGGAATAAATATACCATTTATGTTCATTGATCCCTACATCCCTATGGGCAGGATCAAGAGCAGAAAGTTCCACACATTCAGAAAACATTGTTTTATACACTATATTGCCAAAAGTATTCGCTCACGTGCCCAGCTCCTGATTTGGATGAGTGAGCGAATACTTTTGGCAATATTGTGTATGTGTTGCATATTAGGATTGTTTGGGTCCTGAATCAAAACCCATATATTTCTCCATGCGTTTGGCTTGAGTTACATTCCCTGCCATTTGTGAATTATTTATCAGTTGTGGTAGTCTGGGCCTCCTTTGATGTTGTCACGGGGCAATCAGACATGTGCCTCTCACCTTCATACAAACAGGCTCAGTCAGTTAAAGCGAATCAGAAAAGATCAGCACATGGTTATGGATACAATGTTCTCTATTGTGCCATAAATAGAGCTATGTGTTTCTCTTTTCTGCTTTCTTACTGTAGATGTGTGAGTAGATATTCCTGTCTTTATACATCTATTTCATCTAGAGTGTTTGTGTACTGTATCACTTCCTCTCCTACCACCTCCTTCATTCATTTGTGTATAATATATGTCACAGACGTCTGTCCTCCTTTCCTGCCGGGTGAATGTTTATTTATATGTCTGCTGGTGGGATGTTCCTATTCCCTGAGTGTAGTAAACAGATGTATTTTCTGTATGTGGATATACAGTATATATTTATATACATATATCTCAAATCCTCTTTGCGATATAATATATATATATATATATTATCCTCAGACTATATCAATGGTTTGCTTGTATCTGTTTATGTATTCATCTTGTTTGTGTGTTAGTCCCTGCAGTCTGTGTGAACAGTATGTGTTAGTTTAATCTTTTACATGTCAGGTTTGACAGATAGCTTTATCTTTTCCAGTGTTTATGAGAAGTATTTGTCATTTTCCTATGTCTATGGCAGGCATCAGTACATCAGTATCTATAGAAAAGCTTTGTTTCCCTGCTCTCTATCTTCTTCAAAATAGATGTGCTTTGTTCTTTCTGTGTATATGTTCCCTCCTGTCTCTTTACGTCCCTTCCTGCAATACACGGTTTTCCTTCTGTATGTTTTTCATGTCCACGTGAAAGACATTTATGTTCTTCATGTCTGTATTAAATGTATGTGCTCTTCATATTTCTCAGGGATAGTTCTCCCCTCTATCTCTGCGGCAGAACGTAGCGTATTCACCCTACACACATATGTTTTGTGTGCATTTTATGTATATAGTAACATCTGTTGTTTTTTTTACTTGTCTTCGGCTCCAGCTTACTTAGACCTTCACGTACTGAGGCAAGTTCGTTGCAGGAGTAATAATAAAATGTAGAAAACCCAATTATATAATCTATGATATTAAGGCAATGTTATTGATGTTACTGTGTGTTTCAGCTGTTCACAGATCTGAGCTGCTTATGAGTTGCATGTCACAGTTCCTGAGCTTTTCCCAACCTGTATGTAACATTGCCCTTGTCCCAAGTCTTTTGTATGTCTGTCCTTTATAGTTAGCACTGTGTCTTGTTTCTGTGTTATTTCTATCAGGGTTATTGAGAGAGCGTGAAAAGCAGGAGAATGACTGGAGAATGAAAAATTCTAGGTCAAAATAGCCAAATCAGAAAAATTCTCCCTTTCATCTCACTTTCCAAATCGGCTATTTTGACCTAGAATTTTTCATTCTCCAGTCATTCTTCTGCTTTTCACGCTCTCTGAATAACCCTGTATGTGTCATTTAGGTTTGTCTGTTTTGTTTGTTACAAGTCCATGTTGTTGTCCTGGCTGTGTTGTAAAATGTCGAGGTAGATGACCCTGGCGTCGGCGCATTAGAAGAAGATAGTCATGTATCTGATGCCTGTGTATTGGCAGGTGAGAAGAATGTGAATTGTACTGATGTGGATGTATGAACAAGTAAGAGTTGTATTGTGATGTCTGTGTGTTAGAAGGTGAATTAATATGTTTGGATGTCTGTGTATTAACTATAAGGATTATTTACAAAGCTCTGGTGTTGCATATACTAGCAAAAAGTGCTGTTATTGCAGGGCTGATTAATGCCGGCATTTCACAAAATCTAAAAAGTGACAGGAGAAGCTTCTCCTGTTACTCTTTTGGATTTTAGGTTTGTTAAATGCCAGCATTTGTTGACACTGCATTACCAGTGATTTATGCCAGTACTTGCAACACCGGCAATCACCGACGCTTTGTGAATAACTCCTAATGTATTGACAGGTGAGTATAAAACATAATGTCTGCATATTAGGGGATGAAATAATTGAGTTCCTGATGTTCGTTAGGAGGATAGATGTTCCGAGGTCCGTACTTAAGGTGAGAGGCACATATTCTACAGTCCATGTATTTGTGTTTATCGCAATGTCTGTATGAGTAGGTGAGGGGTATATTCCACATAGGAGGTGTCCTTAAATGTTCATTTTTCTTCATTCTTCACGGATTAAAAAATAAAAAAAAATTGCTGTATGATTACATGGAATATTTTGCACATATTATCTATAATTAATATTTACCTCACTTGAATGATTATCCTCCACTCATTAGTCAATTCAATTTGCAGGTAAGCCTCCCCTGATTTTGCATTTGTTAAACCATAACTTTTGACATGTTTTATGTATTCCATCCACAAGCAAAAATACATTGAAAGTCTTCATTAATGGGTGGTGTTATCTGTTTAAATAACAGCTGAGCACAGATGTGCCAGAGTCCTTACTGTAGTTTATTTTTCCTCCCTGTGTAAATCTCTGTAAATGATTATTTTATAAATAAGTAACTGAAAGATATTTTTTTTTTCATTTTGAGTAAACTGGAAGAATAAAGCAATGTTGGGGTGTAGTTTTGCTGCATTCAGTGTTTTCTGCGCTTGTGATACAAGTGGATAAAAATTGCTCCTGTACATGCCACTGACAAAACATGGGACTGACTGTCCTGTCATGCATGGGCATAAAAGTCATATAGGATAAGCCATGCAGTGACCTGGCCAGAGACCAGAGGTATTAGCCTTCTGTTGTCAGTGTTGAACTAAGAGCTTCATGGGCTTGGAGCTGAATTTTTAAGTATCTCCAACACATTTCTTTCATCTTCTAATTGGACGTCTGCCTCAATCTTCTCTTCTTCAATTGTTTCTTTGCCCCATTCTATTCTAATTGGTTCTGACATAGCTAACCTGCTGCTGGACCTATTATGGTGCATGTGTCTGGATCTACAGCTCCAATAGCCCCTAGATAATCTGGCCTGTCTGTCGTACAAGACCAAAAGGCAAATTGGAGGACAGTATATGGGACACTGAAAGAGCATAGGAAACCAACATACATTGTATATATGTTCTGTTCTATTTTCTTCACAAACGTTTCTTTCAGTTATGTAAAGATAGCACTATTGACTTCATAGTTGGGGTCAATGTTCCTCATCTTAATGCTTTTAGATTAGGGATATTACAAGACTTTATCCTACATTGCTTCATTTCTTAGAAAAGTAGTTCCCAACCACGTTCCTCAAGTACCCCTAACAGGCCAGGTTTTAAGGATCACCTTGGGGAAATGCAGACTGAATCCTGCAATCACTGAGCAGTAAATCCTATCACCTGTGCTGTGCTTCAGATACCTGGAGAACCTGACCTGTTAGGGGTACTTGAGGACCACGGTTGGGAACCATGGTCTTAGAAGAACAGTGCTAAATAGTGGTGTAGTACATAGCTTGGATAACGGAATGCTTACTTTGATGATGGCTCGAGCACATCCCGTATATCAAAGTTTACCCAAAAGAAAAGGTAATGAAATTAGCATATATTTTGTAGCAGAAGTAGAAGCAGAGTTCTGTGCCACATTCATGTACCTAGAAATATGAAGGGTTTGGGGGTCATAGGTCATGTCATGTATATGCACCAATGAATGGCATTTGGCTTGGGTATTCTGTTTGGAATGAAAATTAATCAGAATTCTCAGTTGTTCTCTCATGACTGAATGAACTTTGTCTGAATTGTACAGAAAAAGAGATTGGGCACCGAATGAAATTTCTTCCTGCAATACGTTCATTTGTCCATTTGAATATAATATGAAAAGTATATACAGTGTAAATCTAATGAGAGGCAATAATAGCTAAACTACTCATTCATCTGACAACACAGGGAGAATTCTCCCCTTTTCTAACTTTAAAGGGGTTAGTCAGAGAGCACGGAATTGCCACAAACAGTGAATTTCCCTGTATGGTGCAATTTTGTGGCCATTTGGCTATTCAAAAAGCTGACAATTTGCCAATATTGGTGAATTGCCAGCGAAATACAGTGACCTTCGGTGGCAGTGAAATCCCCCATAGATAAGTAATGGTTAATCTATTCAAAGAACACCGAAAAGCAGGGAAAAGTTGTCGCAATGCCCAGTTTTTGGTGGTTTCATTCAACAGGTTTAAACAGGCAAATCCCATAGGTTTCAATGTAAAAAAAATCACCATTTTTATTAACTATTTACTCAACTTTATTCTTTTCATTTGGCGGAATTTTTTAGAATTTTGTAGGCATTTTACAGGATTTTTTTGGCAACATTTTTTGATCCTGTTTTTTTTTTAAATGCCGTTCTTTTTTTAATTCTGTAACAGACCCTTTTATTGTTATTCATAGGACCTTATATATTATTTCCATGCATTTTCATGCACTGTTTTTTTTAAAACGCCTTTTAAAAGATGGTTTTTTGGTTTTTTTTTTACCCCTGTTCGATGGCTGGTCAACTTTTTTAAGGAGGTGTTCAGCAGATCAGTGGGATGCATTCGGTTGTTTATCGGATGTGTCCGGCTGGTTATCGGATCCATTCATTGGTTTTTCGGTGGTTTGAGGATGCATTCAGCAGTTTTTCAGATTGTTTCGGTGGGTTTAACGGCAACGTTTGGCAGAGCGATTTGGCGCATTTCAGGGACCCTGCAGTGAATGCTGAATTCACTGCAGGGTCGGTGAATCTAAGTCGCCGAAGTGCCGCCGAATGGAAGTGCTCTTTGAATAACCCCTATAATGAAATAATCTGCAATTTCAAAAAAAGTACAAAATGACATCCTTGGTATATTTAAGGTATATATGTTTCATGCATATTAATATATTTCTCGTATTTGAATTTGCAATGTACGCATAAACTTATTGGGTCATATTCCAGCTCAGCCAGGATTTGTGAGCCAAAAAACCACAGCACTAGCATGATCTTTGTTGCTCAATTATGGACTTGATTACAAGCCAGCCTCTATAATGGTGGCATGAAGCAGAATTGTCCTGGGCCCGTGCACCCGTACTGACGTGCTTCCTGGCGTCTGTCGCAGCGTTGTAGTGCTTCGACACGGCCGGCCACACGAATTGCGCACGCTACAATGGACATGCGGTGGCCGTGCTGAAAGCCTACCGCCAAAGTGTTACAACGTGCGTTTGATGGGGCTGCAAAGCGCGATCCTCCATAGGAGGATCGAGCCTTGCAGTGTTGAGCGCATTAACAGTGCTCAGCGAGGCGGACAGACGGGCGTCAGAATGGATAGAACGTCCACTCTCATGGACAGTCTTTCCTTTCTTAAAAATGCTTGTATGATCCTGACCTTAAGTGTGAATTGAGACTGGGGAGAAACATATGACGGTGGGATAAAGTGGGTGACAGGAAAAAACTTTGGAGTAGGGAAACAGAAAAAAAATAAAATGGGGGAGGGTGTGAAGGACAACATAGGTGTCATTCTCTTGCCACTGTTGTGGCAGAGATGTTCAGTTTAATGGCACACAGTGATAGAAATTGCTGTTGTGACCACTACAGAAAAGTTCAACTATGCAGAGCAGAAAACCAATTGATATCTATGGCTATTTGTCATTTAGAATTGTTCTGCCGTTGTTTTGAACAATGGTGCAGATAGCTTCAGCTATCTTGAAATGGCACTCTCCACTAAACTGCAATAGACACTACAGTGAAAGCAACAGTGAAATCAATGCTAGACTGTCGACTGACACTATGATGATAAATACAGTAGAAACCTACACTGAATGACTTCAAAAGGAACGTCTGTGGAAGTTCTCTAAGTACAGAATTTAACTTGGTTTCACTACTATTTATCCACTGTAGTTCCCTGAATTCCACCAAAACTATATCTTTCAATGAAAGAAATGTGGTGAGTGACTAACCCCTATCACAAAGGTTTATAAAGATTATTTCACCTGGTGAGCTGCTGCACAATAAACAACATGATGACCAATCGAAAAGGCTCAGAATTCTTCATTTGAAAACTGAAACAGACTCACAACAAAACATCAAGCATCTGTCAAACAGAAATCTTCATGGCAGCTCTTTCATTGAGAGCCTACGGTCCATTATATTTACTTTACTATGAGTTCCTACTAATTCCTCCCTCTAATGCCCCCCCCCACCTCCTGACTTCTTTATCATGGTTGCTAGTATCACTATCTCCCCATCAAGCCAAGTTTACTGTCTTGGAGTTACACTTGACTCGGCTCTTTCCTTCATTCCCCACATCCAGTCTCTTTCCGCCTCCTGCCGATACCAATTACGTAATATTTCCAGAATTTGGCCATTTCTTACCGCTGACACCACAAAGCAACTCATCCACGCCCTTGTAATTTCCCAACTTGAGTGTTGTAATAATCATTTTGCTGGTCTCCCTCTCTCCTGCATCTCCTCCCTACAATCCATTCTGAATGCCTCCGCCAGGCTCATCCACCTCACCCGCCGCTTGGTCTCTGCCGCTCCCCTCTGCGAGTCCCTTCACTGGCTCCCCATCCACTGCAGAATTAAATCCCGAATCCTTACCTTGACCTACAAAGCTCTCACTAACTCAGCTCCCCACTACCTGTCCTCATTAATCACCAAATACACCCCAGCCCGCTCCCTAAGATCAAACAGTGACCTGCGCCTAGCTTCTCCCTGCATCACCTCTTCCCATGATAGACTGCAGAATTTCTCACGCACAGCCCCCACCCTCTGGAACGCTCTCTCTCGTATGGTCAGACTTTCCCCTAGTTTCCCTTTCTTCAAACGCTCCCTTAAGACATTTATATTCAGGCGAGCCTACTACCGACCCACTAATACACCTCACTGCCCCAATCAATTCATCGCTCTCACCTTGCAGTCGTCTCCTCCGGTTTTCACCCCTAACCCTTCTAGATTGTAAGTTCCCAAGGGACTAGGATCCTCATTTCTTTTTGTACTGGTTTGTCAAATGTTGTTCAGTCTCAATGTATTGTAACCCTGTCCATTGTTCAGCACTGTGGAATATGCTGGCGCTATGTAAATAAAGCATTATTGTCATCGCCGTGCACTTGGTGGTGGACCGCCGTCTCACTTCCGGGTAGACACATCTCCGTGCAGGTGGTGTCAGAATGCATGGCAACATGTACAACGATCTCCATGGATGCCAAACGAACCACCCCTTTTGGTGATTCTCTTCGGTCTTCCCTTTTACGGATGAAGTAACACTTCTTTTAAAGTAAGAGCCATATATAGATCCGGTGGAAAACCACTCCTCCCTGTTAATGTAGGTATGCCTATTATTCTTCACATCTGTGATTCACTCCCTGAATTAGGGATGGTTTATAAATCCAGTGAGCTTATACCTCAGTTCATTGATTTCTTTTACACACTGAACACAATACAAACTCCTGATGACACGCATCAAAACGAGTGATTTATACTTTATTTATGGCATGAGACCAGTACTGCTGTGGTCAGTTGGCTATAATTGATCATATTTCTGCATTTTGGTGACAAATTTGAGCGCTCCTTGGTCTCATATTGTCCAGAGAAGCTCTTGACTATGCTATACCCTTCTGACTATCCTATACCCACCAGCCCATGAAGGTTGGTTTCTTACCTAACAAGAATAGACTATAGCCCAGAGAAGTGATATTTTATAGCACATTAATTAATTAACAACAGCTTTTGTTGACTAGCAGTTGTAACCATGCAACTAATTGTGTATATATATATATATATATATATCACTGACATACTCGCCACCCAGCAAATACTTGAAAACGAGAGAAATCTCAATGTATCCTTCCTGGTAAAATCCTTTCTCAAAAAAAAAGTGTGTTTTTTTATTTTCAAAACGTATTGAGCATCTCTCCATTTATTTAATAAAATCTATGTTTTACTTATAAGTGACCTCAATGTCCAATTTAGTTGTACATGGAAATTAGTGTTACCCCCTTGAGCTTGTGATATTGTGGTTTTCAATCATTATTACATTGATCCTTGGTATATTCTATGATGACTCTGCATTGACCTTACATCAATGATTGTGACAAGACAGGAATAGGGCTGGACACAAGGTGAGACAGAGACAAGGATTGGCATGGACACTGGCTAGAACAGAGGCTGTTAGTAACAGGAGACAGGTGAAGAACAGAGGTAGAGAGGAATAGAGGAATGATAACAGGTTGGAGACTCAGGACACCAGATTGAGAGATTGACTTCAGAGTCCACCACTGATGGTGATTGCTCACACAATACTGAAGCAAGGTGCTCAGGGCGTGACTCCCTTTTAAAAGGAAGTCTGGTATCTGAGGTAGGTGCACCTGGACACACTGTTAGATGGAAACACCAGGGATGGAATCTCGGAGTGGAGCATAGAACATTAAAGGAAAACATGGCATTAAACTTGTTATCAATATTCAAGTGGTAGCAACACCAGCTCAGGCAAGGGCTCTACAGCGACGCCTACATGTACCCTGACTCAATACCTGACAAATAACTCTATACATTCATTTATATAAAGGTCTCCAGTCCCTCTATCCAATGTTTATAGTAGTAGGGGATTCCAACAACCCTGGACCTAAACTAACACCAGATGAACTCAAAATGCTGTTAACACCAGGCCGGCAGAAGAATAATGAGCTATTTTCTGTTAGCTCACAGAGATAAAGATGCGTTTAGAAGGCCTGGCGTTAAGTGATTTTGATAAATAATAATTATTAGAAATACTAGTAACCACATTACAGAAATAAGACAGCAGAGTGTGATTTCTCTTCACAGCACTGTGCTCCTACCAGGCTTGTTTTTTGATTTTTACTTCCTGTTCAAGATAACTTTATAACACAACAAGTGTGGTAACAAAACATACTCTATTGAGACATTAGTAAATGCCACCATCTAGTGACGGATAGTTGTGGTATATCAGAAAATGAACATTATATTTTTTTTTAAATTTAAAGTTTTTTATTTTTGAAATAAGTCAGCATTACATCATACTGTAAAATAATGGATGACCTCGCAGGGCCAAACAAGAAGACATAACAAGCAACGGAAACCACACATGGCCAAAAAAGTGTCATCGTAAAAACAGCGAATCGAAAAAATCTAAGGATAGCAATATGTTAGCAGAAAACATCCCCAAGATGGGGGGTCTCATCAAGGTGGGAAATCAAACATATATAAATGCAGCCACTTAAGGCCGGCCAAGGTAACTACGGTCAGCTGGTCAAAAAACATGCGTCGCAAAGAAGGACAGGGCGGTAAAAATAAGTAAAAAGGCAGAAAGTACCATGTGCAGGCAAAAAAGCAAAAGCCCTATGCAATGCAGGCTGGGACTGATCAAAACAAATTACGAACCGTCCTGAAAGTCCAGGCACTAGGCCAAGCTAGAGACCAGGGACACGTAAGCATATAAGAGAAATGCAGGGGAGGGGGTGTAATTCAGTAAAGCTCAGACCTGGAGAGGTAGAGGGCATAGAAACCAGCCTTCAATTTGGTCGAGGGTCCGGAGGATCTGGTGAGAGGCCCGCAGCCGCAAGGTCAATCCAAGCCACCGCGGGATCCGTGATGGTATAGGGGACATTTGCGTGGGTCACCACCAAAGCTCCTGCCAGACCCCAGCGATATCGGACACCCTGTCGGCGAAGAACTGATGTCACTTCACGAAAACGCCTGCGAGCCATCAGGGTCTGGAATGGGAGATCATGATACAGGGCCAGAGTGGAGCCCTCAAAGCGTACGGGATCCCTCGCGCCCGGAGCAGACATAACCTTGACCTTGAAAGCCACTTCACGGAAGGCCACTACGACGTCTCGAGGAGCCCCAGGTGGGTTCGTCGCAGGTCTCCTGACCCGAACCACCGACCCAAGCATGTCAGGTGTGTCAGGGGGAAGCCCCGTGACCTGAAGCACAAGACGAGTCACGTAGGACGGCAGAGTGTCGGAGGTAATAGAGTCCGGGACACCCCTGACCCTGATGTTTCGGCGTCTGTGTCTCGTTTCAAGCATCTCCACAGAGCGTGTCAGAAGTTCGACTTGGTATCGCAAACCAGCAACCTGACCAGACAGGTGAGTTTGTTCCGTTGTCACAGCAGAAGTCGTCTCCTGTACCACCTTCACCTGAGTACGCATCGCCGCTATCTCCGTGCGGACCGCCGCCACCTCAGGCTGCCACACCTCACGTATCACCCGAAGCTCCTCCAAGATCCTGCGGAGATCCCCTTTCGTGGAGGGGAGATGGTCGTCCTCCTCCTGCACCTGTTGCTGTCGAAGTCCCGTCCCCACTGCAGACCGATGATCCGAGGTCACACTATTACTGGCGGAGGTAAGGGGAATCTCAGTCGGGTCCCCATCAAAAATATCCTCTGTGTCCGGCGTTGCCCCGGACGATGTCCGCATTGCTGATTTTCTCTTCTTCTGTGCCCGTTTCCTAGCAGCCGCCGAGAGGGGTCGGGAGTCAGACGCCGGTGACTGCGGGGCAAGCCAGGGCATCCCAGTAATACCCCCCTGAGGTTCATAGTCGCTGTCAGCCTCCGAGGAGCCATAGCCCGGGGGGAGGGAGGAAGAAGCAGTCAGTCCCGTAAAAGCAGACCCACCTCGCAAAACATCCCGAATGTCCCTCTGTCGGGGGGCCCGTCGCTGGGAACGACCGGTAGGCATGGTTCCGGAGATGCTGGGCTGGCACGAGGTCGCAGGGCGGTGAGGGAATCTCAATACGCCTCGAGTAGGCTTCCAAGATGGCCGCTGTGACTAGGCCCAAATCGCGCTGCCGGCAGCAATCTGTCCCCGGGCACGAAACTCAGGGCTAAATCAGGTACCTCAACTCTCCAGGATCCCTCTAGCCAACCGGGAAGCTCACAGGGCAGTGCAAACGGCGAAAAAAGCAATAAAATCCGTGGTAGACACAGAGCTCCTCCAAAATGCTGCTGCTCGCTTCCACAGCTAGCTCCGCCTCCGAACATTATATTTTAACACCTCCACTCAACAATTTCTCCTTACATAAGTCCTGCTTTGGATCTATTTTGACCTAGAATTTTCCATTCTCCAGCCATTCTCCTACTTTTCACCGCTCTCTGAATAACCCTGTTTGTATTTCTTCCCATGAACTTGGCTGTGACTGCAGTGCTGTGCGAACCATATTAGACAGGCATTTAGCTGCAATTTCTTTATGGCTGAGTTTGACTCGTTTGTACCAGTTTCCGCAACCGTGAGCACACCGAGGTTTCATCAACAATCACCTTAATTGTGCTTTGGTATAGAATTCTGTAGTTCTTTTGAGACTTGCTATAACCCCTAAGAACACCATCTCTTGCACAAGGTTCCTATTTTGTACATTTTTCCTTCTGAATGTGCATGTGGTTTTGCTTCTGAAAATTTCCATTATGTCTCAAATCTGGTTTTCCCATTCCATATGGGCTTTTCTCTGTTGATTTTTTCTGGCAAACAGTTTTGAAGATAACATGCTGTCATAATTGCTTATCCACGGTATGTGGTTGACATATCGGCAACAGAATACATACCTCCTGCACTTTCACATAGAGTACGGTTCATTCTATCGTCTAGTCTGTTTTGTTCTTGGTTGTAGGGTACAGTAGGTTGAAACATAATTCCATGTTTTTTGATAATCGTTTGCATATTCCCACTTGTATATTCGTTATTTGTAGCCAATACGCTTGGCATTTTACTGATTCTGTTATTTATTTGTACTAAGTCCTGTTCAGGTTTCTCTGGTAGTTCATCCTTGCTGTGTATGAGGGTTTATCTCAGTGCAGTCATTAGGTTAGGAATGATAGGACCTGCTATGTTGGGGTACATTAACAATGTGTCAGGCTTATGCAAGGTACTGTATATGATCTTATTTTGTAACCAAATCGCCAATAAATTAGGTGTTTATAAAATCTATAAAACTATTTAAAAGTGGAATGTGTTGAATGTAGTAATATATATAAATTTAAATTTTATCGTCACACAAGTTTACTTCTCTTTTACTCTTTCATGCAGAGGGAAGTTGCTGCTCTGTAACATGCAGGCAATGACATTAAAGAAGGGAAATCAATTATCTAATTATGGTAGCTCACCCTGATATCTAATTGATTTTTATAGATTTTATACACAGCAGGGAAGTATTTTTCAAACACTGCCCATTAGTAAGCACATATTACGTACAGAAATCGTGATATCCTACTTACCACACATGGGGCCCTATTACATTCTTCACGCAAAAACGCACGCGCAACGCGTGAATTTGTGCGCCCAGCAGTAAACGTTAACGTGCGTAAATCAACGCTGGAATTACAATCCTCATGCATTTTTTCATCCGTAGAGCAATAACGCACATAAAACAGACGCGCAAAAACGCGCGCGCAGCAATCAGTGTGCGGGCTGTTTTTTTCACGCAATTCAGCCAATCAGATTTAAGAACCACAATTGTCTCACGTTACGTTTTTGCGCCTGTCAAAGTCAATCTGCGTATATATGCTGCATCAATAAAAAAAGCACACACAACTTCTCAAATGTATTGGTTTGTTATGTGTAGAATGTGTAACTATACTTTGCTGCATTTTTTTTTTTGTGTTGGTGTATTTGGGTTCGGCCAGGATGATAGAATTTGCCATTAACACCAGCTTTTAGGAGTTGCTAAAATTAAGCGCGCAAAGGCTGTGCGTTACAAACTGTGCATAGATTGTGATACCATCCGCGTACCAGCGCACAAACGCATTTGCGCTCATAATGTTAAGTATAGGACGCACAAAGTACAGTAAGCTCGCACAGCGTTCGTGCAGGTTCAACCGCGGTAGACGTATACGCGCGTTTGTTGCGCTGACATTGTAATACGACGTTCAGCGCAAACGGTTTTGCCCTCGCGTTAATGTGTTTTTGTGTGGGCGCAAACGTATGCGCGAAGATTGTAATAGGGCCCATGGTGTGCAAATAAATAAAAAAAAACACTGTTTTAGGTTTGCCATAGTACAAAAAACAATATCATTATGATGAGGAAATGGCTTGAAGAATGATTTTCAACCTACCAATTGTAATGCTTCGCATTGAGAGGATTTGGATTGGCTGCCCCTGCATCAGCCGCGCATATATCGATTGTGCTCAATGCTATCTCTATGATTGGATGATGGCCGTCCAGCTACTTCCTGCAGTTGAATGCCTGGCTCATGTCAGCAAAAGGAAGAAATGATGATAGGGTACTAAAAGATATATTTTAAGTGTTTTGTTTTAATTATAAAGATAATTAACAGTGTAGCGATGTGTTAAAGTTTACTGTGGCAGTACCCATTTTTGGCCACAAGATGGAGACTATCACGATTAAAGACCCTGGACACTTGAACTACATGTCCATGCATGCTTTGCGAAGAAACAGGAAGTGGGTGGGTTTGTGGAGAGCTGTACATCCTGCACCTCGTGGAGAACAGGCAGAGCGCGCCAGGGAGTCAAGGAGAGTGGATGCACAACGTAAAGAGAGAGACCAAAGATAGGCCGGAGCGCAGACAGAGTGGATCGGGCCTTCAGGATTGACTCACTCAGCTTGCGGGACACAGACCTCACCCTCTATGCTATTCAAGTGCAGCTGAAGGAGAGAAGACCCCAGGAGTGAGGAGTACCGCGGTCGATCGAAGCGGGGAGCAGGCGGTAAGCTGGATGAGTCGCGGCTGACAGACAGAGGGCCAGACAACAGATCCGGTGGTCGGCATCCCCGGCAACATCGAGCGGAGAGGCGTCCTGGGCCAGCCGAATCTCAAGCTTGCGCTGGATGGGTGAGAGGCCCCAAGGCCGTGTTTAAATAAGAGCGTACGCTGCTGTTTCCTTCTAAAACCCACAGGGCCCCAACTGACTAGTCGAAGACATCGCTAAAGTAAACTCACTGGCCAGTTGAGAAGTACCGGGTACCCTACACACACAAATACATATCACCTCATGTTCTGGGACTTAACCTGTGCAGGACTCATTTTCCTTTTCTGAACCGGGACAAGGGGGCAAAGTTAAAGTTACATTCCGAACATTTTTCCTCTTTTTGTTCCCGCTGCGCGTTCACCGTGATACGAGAACTGTGTATTTTATTGTGTCCCGCTACGCGGTTTTTCCTCGAATTTCGTATCTTTTAATTTTCTGCTCGGTCTGGGTTTTTTCCGAAAATACGAAGTCCTCGTGTTTTCGTTTCTTTTACCGCTACGCGTTTATCGTGTTACGAAAGTACTGTAAATTTTCCTGCATATACCGTGTCTTAAGAGCTGCAAACCTTTTAGTAAATCTTTTAAATTGTAAAACTGTCCAGCGTGTTGGAGTATATTTATTCCCTAGTGCGGGGAGACTGACCCGTGGTTCATTTTCAGCGGCTCCTCCGGGAGTGAGCGCTACACGTGGGGGCTCGTTTCCGGGATTCAGTCTCTGGAAAAACCGCATCTAAAGGGTTAAATATGGATCCAGACACTGCTGCCGAATGGTGTGGGGAGCATAGTAGTCAGTTAGCATGTTGCATAGTCATGGATATTCCCGCAGACACTTGGGCCGAAGATCAGATTCGCCAGGCCATGGCCACGCTAGCACCAGATCATCGGGGGTTAATCCTGGACATTAAGAAAAACCCAGATACCTCTCACACGCATGTTCTTCTCGAATGGAGAAAAGGTATTCCAGCATGTTTTCGGGGCGCGAGCGTGAAGCTGACCGATGAGGTGGAAGTCCAACTGATTCAGCCAAGTGCGCCACGTGGCGAAGCCGAAAGTGTTCCCGCGCCCAGTCCGTTGGCCATGATCGGGCCTGAATTTATCGTGGGTATTGGAGATTTGCTGGCTAAATGTCAGAAAACA
Organism: Leptobrachium leishanense; assembly: GCA_009667805.1. Taxonomy (NCBI): domain Eukaryota; kingdom Metazoa; phylum Chordata; class Amphibia; order Anura; family Megophryidae; genus Leptobrachium; species Leptobrachium leishanense. Next base: position 237,603,569 of record CM019064.1, on the reverse strand, counting down.
AGCCCTCACACTAATTTCGGTTATCGACGGTTAAGGAACTTTACAGGAAATGTACCAACTCCGGCGGGAGAAGAAACCTTTGAGGAATGGGTGGAACAGGCGATGCAGGCACTGGATGAGTGGGACGTCCCTGAGGCCCAGAAAAAGCAAAGGATCACCGAGAGTTTAAAGGGACCTGCGTCAGAAGCGGTGAGAAACCTAAAACTGAGTAGGAAAGATTGTACTGCTTTGGATTATCTGAACGTTCTTGAAGAAGTGTTTGGGCGAACAGAAAAGGCAGCGGAACTAGTATATCAGTACGAACACACCTATCAGAAGAGAGGTGAGAGAATGATTGATTACATGGGGCGCTTGGATAAGATTCTGCACCAAATACTCCTCAAGAAAGGGGCCAAACCGGCTGACGTAGACAAGATACGAATAAAGCAGATCCTGAGGGGCTCTCAACCGTTAGATCCGGTGATGATGCAGCTGAGAAGCAGAGCAGTTAATCAAGAGTTGAAGTACCTGGAACTGATCCGAGTGGTACGAGAGGAGGAGGCTCTGCTGGAAGAGAAATCTTTCAGGCGGGGAGAAAGGGCTTATGCACAACCTGCAAGATATAACGACGGTCTGCAGCCTGAAAATGACTCGTTAGACACCTATGGATCTGATCTGGATGAACAGGAGCAGTTAGTCGGTTTTAAATTCGTCGAAAAGACTGCGAAAGAATCGAACTCTTCTGAACGAAGCGAGTTGTTCAAGACTGTAAAGAAGGTACAGGAAGCTCAAACTGAACTGCAGAAAGCGCACGCTGAACTGTGCAGGGTGTTGATGAAGGTGACCGAGATGCAGGGGGAAATGCAAAAGTTCCTAACAGGTATGCAGACGACTGAAGTTGCCGTGGCGTCTGGTTCAAATCTCTTATTAGAACCTCAACAAGCAACCGTGTCTCCACTTTCGAGGAGAGATGTTTCGGTTGTGGAGAAATGGGCCATTTCCGTGCGCAGTGTAAAGGCCGGAAGCCTGAGAAGGACAAAGTTGAGTGGCTGCTGAAAGCCCTAGAGGGACTGTTATCTACTCCGCCAGCGGGAAACGCCAGAGGGCACCAGTAAAGGAGCAATCTAGGTGCCCAGAAGTTGAATCTCGCTCCAAGAATCAATTTAAAGCTAAGAGGGCAAGAGGGCCCAAAGTTAAGCCTACTGCTGAGCCTGCCAGAATGGAAAGAGTCACTCCCTTAGCATCCGGGTCTACGTCATGGGGAAGCAATGCACGCCCAAAACCTGCACGGGCCAAGAAAAAGGCCAGGGTCCAGCAAACTGGGTCTAAGCGTCCGGATACCTCCACCAAGTTTCCTGACCAGCTGATAGGTCCTTCTCCGATTGTGCCAATCCAAGTGGAGGGAGTCTACACCAAAGCTCTGTTAGATTCAGGGGCTCAAGTGACTTTGATTTATAAAGACTTCTATGAGAAACACTTAAAGCACATTCCTCTGCAAGAATTGAAGGACTTGGAAATATGGGGTATCGGCACTGAGAAACTCCCTTATGACGGGTATCTGCAAGTAAGGTTGGAGATCGGATCTGAAGTCATCGGACAGTCCGGAGGCTGTGACGCCTTAGCCATTGTGTGCCCCCGACCCTCGGGTGCGAACAGAAGCTCTCTGATAGTGGGGATGAATACGGACCTAGTGCGGCGTCTCCTGACCCCCATCGTAGTGGAAGAAGGGTCAACTCAAGGAGTGCACCCCATGTTACGACCGGTCTATCAGAGGATGGTGGAAGAACGGAAAGCACCTGCTGAGGTGGGAAGACTGTGGAGACTGGGTGGGACAGAGAAGGTTCTGCAAGCAGGAGAAGTAGCGAGCTTCCGGGTTTCAGTTAAGTTGAACGGATCGCAACCAGGTCCCTATGTGGTGCTGGGAACCGATGTCAGTCATGGGAGTGAAACCGGAGTCGAAGTAATTCCTGAAATAATCTCCACAAAAGCCTTGAAGAGGACACGAGGAAGAGTCTCGGTCAGTGTGTGCAATGTGACAGATTCTCCAGTAGTCCTTAAAGCACGAATGCCTATCGGGCAAGTAGAGTCTGCTACACCCCTCTCCACCGATTTAGGAGGGGGAGTGGATAAAGAGATCCAGATGAAAGATTCTACCCTAAGGACGCCCCCATTTCACCTGAGTGGAAGAAACGTCTTCAGTGTCAAGTTCTAAAGTGGAAAGAATTATTCTCGAAAGATGAGTTCGATGTGGGCCTGGCTAAGAGTACGGAACATCGCATTCGGTTGCAAGAAGACAAGCCGTTTCGTGAAAGGTCAAGGCGAGTTCCGCTGGGAGACTTGGATGATCTGCGAGAACAGCTAAATGAGTTGCAGAGAACCAATGTGATTCAAGAATCCAGGAGCCCATATGCATCTCCAATAGTGCTGGTCAGGAAGAAGAATGGTTCTGTCCGCTTGTGCATAGACTATCGCACCCTGAACCGAAGAACCATCCCCGACCAATATGCCACTCCTCGGATTGAAGACGCCTTACAGTGTTTGTCTGGAGCAAAGTGGTTCAGTGTACTAGACCTGCGAAGCGGATATCATCAGATACCGATGCACCCTGAAGACAAAGAGAAAACTGCGTTCATTTGTCCACTGGGATTCTTTGAGTTCAATAGAATGCCTCAAGGTCTGACGGGAGCTCCAGCCACGTTTCAACGGTTGATGGAGAAGACAGTCGGGGATATGAATCTAATCGAAGTGTTAGTGTACCTGGATGACATAATTGTGTTCGGGAAGACTCTGGAGGAGCATGAGCAACGTTTGGAGAAGGTCTTGAAGAGGCTCCATGAAGAGGGGTTGAAATTGTCTCTGGAGAAATGCCAGTTCTGTTTACCGTCAGTCACCTATCTGGGACACGTGGTCTCGGCAGAAGGTGTTTCGACAGATCCTCGAAAGTTGGAGGCCGTAGCTTCTTGGCCTAGACCTCGAAACGTCACTGAACTTAGATCTTTCCTGGGATTCTGCTCATACTATCGAAGATTTGTGGGAGGATTTGCAAAGATAGCTCAGCCGCTGAACAAACTCCTACAGAAAGAAACCACCGAAGGAGGCTGTAAGGTCTCTGACCGAAACCCTTCCGCTCCGGGACCAAGGAAAGCTAAAGAGTCCATACAAGGTGAATGGACTAGTCAATGTGAAGGTGCGTTTGTGAAGCTGAAAGAGAATCTAACCCGAGCTCCTGTTCTGGCCTATGCGGACCCTCACAAGCCGTATGAACTACATGTGGATGCCAGCCGAGAAGGTCTGGGAGGAGTCCTATATCAGGAGTATGATGGATTGCTGAGGCCTGTAGCGTACGTGAGCCGGAGCCTTGCGCCTTCTGAGAAGAACTATCCTACTCACAAACTGGAGTTCCTAGCCTTGAAGTGGGCAGTGGTGGACAAGTTGAAAGACTATCTGTATGGAGCTGAGTTCGTGATCAAGACGGATAATAATCCTCTCACCTATATTCTCACTACTGCGAAACTGGACGCAACGGGACATCGGTGGTTGGCCGCTCTGTCAGGGTTTCGGTTCAGCCTGAAGTATCGCCCTGGGGTGAACAATCGAGATGCTGATGCTTTGTCGAGAAGACCCTACACTACAGAATGGACTCAGGTAACTCCAGACGGGGTGCAAGCTTTGTGTCAAGGAACAGAACGCCGGGTCAAGGGAGGAGTTGAAGCGGAGGCCATAGGAGTCATGGCCGCGGCTGTTCCTGAGTTCTACTGTAACCCTACGCAATTGAGGGATGAAAATCTACCTACCTTTTCCAAGCAGGATTTGAAAGCGGATCAAGCTAGAGACCCTTTGATTGCATTGACCATAAAGGCCCTGACTACAAACCAGCGAGAGATTCTGTTAACCAATTCCCCGGATGGAGCCAGATTGGTTTACAAAGAGTGGGAGCGGTTGAAGATGTTGGATGGGGTGGTCTACCGAAGGGGCCCCTCGACCAATTCTGAAGAGATTCAACAGTTATTTCTCCCCACTAAACACAGGGAGAGTGTGTTGCGATCATTACATGATGAGCATGGACATTTGGGTGCGGAGAGAACTTTTAAGTTGGTGCGAGATAGGTTTTATTGGCCTTGCATGAGGGCTGAAGTTGAGAGTTATTGCCATTCCTGTCTGAGGTGCATTCAGAGGAAAACTCTACCAACCCGAGCTGCTCCAATGAGCCATCTACAGAGTCAGGGACCCATGGATTTGGTGTGCATTGACTTCCTGTGCTTAGAGCCGGATGCTAGTGGGCAAGGGAACATTCTGATAGTGACTGATCACTTTACCCGTTATGCCCAAGCTTTTTCTACAAAAGACCAACGCGCTCCGACAGTGGCGAAGGTGCTGATGGAAAAGTTCTTTGTTCATTACGGCCTGCCAAGAAGAATACACTCTGATCAGGGAAGAGACTTTGAAAGTAGATTGGTCGGGCAATTGCTGGAGTTGTTGGGAATTCAAAAGACTCGAACTACACCATACCACCCTCAAGGTGATGCTCAGCCTGAAAGGTTTAATCGCACGCTGCTAAACATGCTGGGGACCTTGTCTAATGTGGAGAAGCAGAGTTGGAGTCGTCACATAGCTACTCTGGTGCATGCATATAACAGTACGGAGAGTGATGCCACTGGATATTCACCGTACCGTCTTATGTTCGGAAGAGAAGCTCGACTGCCGGTTGATTTGGCATTTGGGTTATCTCTAGACCAGACGTCGGTAGCTTCTCATAGAAACTATGTGGATAGACTTCGGAAGAATCTGGCTTCTGCGTTTGAACAGGCTCGTTTGACTTCAGGTAACAGGGAGCAAAGGAACAAGAAGAACTATGATCTGAAGGTTCGAGTACAGGATTTACAACCCGGTGATAGGGTTCTGTTGAAGAATTTGGGTGCTGCTGCGAGACACAAGCTGGCGGATAGATGGAGTTCTCAGGTTTACATTGTTTGCAAACAACTGCCAGGTCTGCCGGTGTATCAGATTCGCCCTGATGGAAAGGCTGGTCCCCTCAAGAATTGGCACAGAAATCACTTGTTACCATTGAGAGAGGCTGTGAGGGTACCAGTGGAAAACGAACTTCCTCCGGCGAATCCGCGTGCTCCACGTGTCCCTCCTGTTACTCGGTCTCAACAGACCCGGGCTGTCGAAGAGAGCGAAAGGGACAGTGAGGAAGAAAGTTTCTGTCTGGACTGGATACGTTCACCGGAGCCTGAAGAGATTACCTCAGTTCCGGAACGATGGGAGAGTAATTTGAGGCCTGAGGCTCCTGAATTCTTGTTGGAAGTCCCTGAGACTGTTGATATCTCTGAGCCGCTTGAATTTCAGTGGGAAGCCCCTGAGGCTGTGGGGATCCCGGTAGCTCCGGAAGCTTATTCAGGTGATTACGGTTCTATGCCTTCACTGGAGGGATCATACTCTGAAGAAACGTCTGCTCCAGTGATAGAAAGCGAAATTGAGCCAACGCCCATAGTACTTCCACCTGAAGAGGAACGGAGGGAGCCTGAACAAAAACGCTCTATTCGGCCGCCCCAGCGTCTTACCTATGACTCACCCGGACATAGCACTGAAGAGGCCATCACCACTGTGCAGAGATTGCCCGAAGTGTCTGCTTTGTTAGCTGAGGTAGCCCAGAACATGAATCAGCTTGAGAAAGTGTTTCTAACCCACTGCATGTATGCTGTATAAACTGTGTGCAAATTGTAAAAAGATAATGTAACTGTTGTACCTCCTTGGAGAGACCCAAGAGTTCTAGGAGGGGGAGAGTGTAGCGATGTGTTAAAGTTTACTGTGGCAGTACCCATTTTTGGCCACAAGATGGAGACTATCACGATTAAAGACCCTGGACACTTGAACTACATGTCCATGCATGCTTTGCGAAGAAACAGGAAGTGGGTGGGTTTGTGGAGAGCTGTACATCCTGCACCTCGTGGAGAACAGGCAGAGCGCGCCAGGGAGTCAAGGAGAGTGGATGCACAACGTAAAGAGAGAGACCAAAGATAGGCCGGAGCGCAGACAGAGTGGATCGGGCCTTCAGGATTGACTCACTCAGCTTGCGGGACACAGACCTCACCCTCTATGCTATTCAAGTGCAGCTGAAGGAGAGAAGACCCCAGGAGTGAGGAGTACCGCGGTCGATCGAAGCGGGGAGCAGGCGGTAAGCTGGATGAGTCGCGGCTGACAGACAGAGGGCCAGACAACAGATCCGGTGGTCGGCATCCCCCGGCAACATCGAGCGGAGAGGCGTCCTGGGCCAGCCGAATCTCAAGCTTGCGCTGGATGGGTGAGAGGCCCCAAGGCCGTGTTTAAATAAGAGCGTACGCTGCTGTTTCCTTCTAAAACCCACAGGGCCCCAACTGACTAGTCGAAGACATCGCTAAAGTAAACTCACTGGCCAGTTGAGAAGTACCCGGGTACCCTACACACACAAATACATATCACCTCATGTTCTGGGACTTAACCTGTGCAGGACTCATTTTCCTTTTCTGAACCGGGACAAGGGGGCAAAGTTAAAGTTACATTCCGAACATTTTTCCTCTTTTTGTTCCTGCTGCGCGTTCACCGTGATACGAGAACTGTGTATTTTATTGTGTCCCGCTACGCGGTTTTTCCTTGAATTTCGTATCTTTTAATTTTCTGCTCGGTCGGGGTTTTTTCCGAAAATACGAAGTCCTCGTGTTTTCGTTTCTTTTACCGCTACGCGTTTATCGTGTTACGAAAGTACTGTAAATTTTCCTGCATATACCGTGTCTTAAGAGCTGCAAACCTTTTAGTAAATCTTTTAAATTGTAAAACTGTCCAGCGTGTTGGAGTATATTTATTCCCTAGTGCGGGGAGACTGACCCGTGGTTCATTTTCAGCGGCTCCTCCGGGAGTGAGCGCTACAACAGAAAAAGAAGATATACCCATTTCATTAGCTTACTTATATCTTGGATGAGTTGCACTCCTGTAGATATCCGCAGGATCCTCTCATAAAGCCTCCTAGAGTTTCAGGTAGTGAAAAGCAGCTTTCCATTTTGTTCCTGGCTGTCTGGTTAGAACTCGGAAGTCTGTATAAATGCTGGGAAGCCCAAACTCTCCTGAAACCCATGGTCCGCAAAGCTCCTGTCCTCCCTATAACCACTGACCAATGGTCAGCAGTTAAGGGGTTTAAACAGAGTGTTTAAACCTGCTTTGGTTTAACCCCTCAATCTCTAGCCATGGAACGGGAGGTATGGAAATTAGAAATGGGGCATGTCAACAACATGGGTTTACCTCAGGGAGATCATGCCAAACTAATCTTATTGATTTTTTTGATTGGGTAACAAAAATAATAGACACAGGTGGTGCAGTAGACATTGCTTATTTAGATTTCAGTAAGGCTTTTGATACTGTTCCGCATAGAAGGCTTATCAATAAATTGCAATCTTTGAGCTTGGATTCCAATATTGTTGAATGGATTAGGCAGTGGCTGAGTGACAGACAACAGAGGGTTGTGGTAAATGGAGTTTATTCGGCGCAAGGTCTTGTTACCAGTGGGGTACCTCAGGGGTCAGTACTTGGACCCATTCTCTTTAATATTTTTATTAGTGATATTGCAGAAGGTATTAATGGAAAAGTATGTCTTTTTGCTGATGACACAAAAATTTGCGACAGGGTTGACGTTCCTGGAGGGATCAGCCAAATGACAAATGATTTAGGTAATCTAAAAAAATGGTCGGAGTTGTGGCAATTGAGTTTTAATGTGGATAAGTGCAAGATAATGCACCTGGGACGTAAAAACCCAAGGGCTGAATATAGAATATTTGATACAGTCCCTAACCTCAACATCTGAGGAAAGGGATTTAGGGGTCATTATTTCAGAGGATCTAAGGGTAAGTAGTCAATGTAATAGAGCAGCAGGAAATGCTAGCAGAATGCTTGGTTGTGTAGGGAGAGGTATTAGCAGTAGGAAAAGGGAAGTGCTCATGCCACTGTACAGAGCACTGGTGAGACCTCACTTGGAGTACTGTGTGCAGTACTGGAGACCGTATCTCCAGAAGGATGTAGACATCTTAGAGAGAGTTCAGAGAAGGGCTACTAAAATGGTGTACGGCTTGAAGGAGAAAAGTTACCAAGAAAGGCTTAATGATCTTAACATGTACAGCTTGGAAAAAAGACGAGACAGAGGAGATATGATAGAAACATTTAAATACGTAAAGGGAATCCACAAGGTAGAGGAAGGGAGTATATTTAAAAGGAAACAAAATAGCAAAACAAGAGGACATAGTCTTAGATTAGAGGGGCAAAGGTTTAAAAGTAACATCAGGAAGCATTATTTTACTGAGAGGGTGGTGGATACATGGAACAGTCTTCCAGTAGAAGTGGTAGAGGCCAAAACAGTAATTGAATTTAAGCAAGCATGGGATAGGCATAAGGCTATCCTAAACAAAAGATAAATCCAGGTAAAGTATCCATGTAATTGGGCAGACTAGATGGGCCGAAAGGTTCTTATCTGCCGACATTTTTCTATGTTTCTATGTCAAGCAGCCCACCTGCTTTAATAACAATTTAATGCACATGGGGCTTTGATTACAGAAGCTTCCGAATTGGAGTGTTTTTTTATAATCCCAGTTGTTTTATCACGTCAATGTTAAAGGTGCTGTTTCTAACATTCATAACCACAGTATCTTATAATATAAAAAAAAGTATATTGCACAAAAAAAACACTCAAGGAATGGCATGAAGCGCAGAGGCAGCACTTTTAATTTCTTGCACAACTGCATATAGCACAAAACATCAATAAAATCGATTGGGTTTCTGTTAGGGTTACTGTTTGCTTATTTTAGAATTAGGATTATTGTTACTGTTTCTACTTGGTTTATGATTAGAGATATGATTAGGGTTACAGATTCTGCTTGTTTTTGTACAGATTCTGCTTGTTATGGTTACTGTTATGATTGCTGTTTACTTGGTATATGATTAGGGTTACAGTTTCTGCTGGGCTTTTGTTTAGGGTTACTGTGTTGGTTACTGTTTCTACTTGGTTTATGATTAGAGTTCGGGTTACAGTTTCCGCTCGGTTTTTATAAAGCTAAAGGGTAGGGTTACTGTTAGGGTAAGAGTTACAGTTTTTGCTTATTTTATGATTATGGCTAGGGTTCTGCGATGTCCTTATGCCATAAAGTACAATCTTGAGTGGTTCTAGCAAAAATCTGCATGAAGGCCATAGCTGTATGGCATCAATGCAAGATTCTTTACAGTGGAATAAAAATGAGTTTAAATGCTACTAAAATAGCTGACTCCTAATTGAACCCATGCCAGGGAGGAGCAAAGCTATAATGGCTTTTGGCTTCCAAATAATCACCGGACCTGTTTATTGCAGATCTGTCTATGATATGTCTTGCTAATAGTGAATGCATTTATCCCTTCTAATTGTGTAGCCCTGATCAGATTTGTTGCATTATCTGAACTATCATCATTAGAAGAAGTGAACGATATTACTTTAAAGAAAACCAAAGGCATAGGGGACAGTATTTGAAAAAAAATCATGTCACCATTTTGTTCCTTTATTTTCCCACTTCGATTTGTTAGCAATTTGGAAATAGTTTAAAAATAAATTAGAATTGTTGTCTGCGCCGATTCTATTATGTCCACGTTGCTGGAAGGCAGATCTCATCAGTTTCCAATCGACCGGTCTATGCTTTTAAACCTGTGCCCATTTAGCCATTGATCAGCTATAATAATACACTTTAACATGATATCATGCACTTTCTCACATATTTTATGGTTGATGGTAAAGGTTGTTACTCTATGCATTATCACCTTGTGTCATTCTTTGGGGGTAATAGGTATCATAGTCAGTGGAAAGGGATATTTCTGAATTGAATCGTAAATGAATTACAAAGTTAAGGGTAAAATGCTCACGGCTCTGTATGGCTACAGGAAATATATGGTTTGCCAGATTCAATTAGCAGAATTGTTCTGATTACAGACTGCAAACACTGTTATCGTGTAATTATCGCCAGAAGCATGCCATTAGCACATGATTAAGAGGACTGTCTGCCTGGCTAGACCTCTGCGTGGAAGATAGTTTATGATCTTAATTAGCAACGAATGATGGAGGAGGAATGTAGATGTTTCCAAAGAGTAAGTACATGTCTCACTCTAAACAATAAGAAATGCTTAATGAGAGCCATAGGAATCTCAAATCATCCTTTAATGTTTTGTTATCGTGGCCGGTGACTGTAATATACAAAGCTCCAGGATTTTAAGGATTGCTGTAAGAGCAGCCGATGGAGCAGAATAAAGTGGAAAAGGTGATTTCAGGGGTTGGGAGTACTTAGGAAACATGATTACAAAGTGGTTTATAACTACATTTAATCCAAGTTAACTGTTAAAAGTATTATTGACTAACATCAAGGAGAAGCATCTTTCTTGGCCATTTTCGGAGAGTCGTAGATAGAAGGGTTATTCTCTCCTTCGGCAAAAAAAATAGAAATGGGAACCTGTTACTGCATCTTTCTGAGAAAATATGAAGTATTAACTAAAACTGAAAAATATGACATTTTTCGGTTGTATTTTGACGCATTGGGCTATAAATACATTCTTCACACAAAAAGTCTCGCGCAAAGTGAAAATCTTTGCGCCAAGCGTTAAACTTTTGCATGCGCAAATCACCGCTGGAATTACAATCCTCGTGGCTTTTTTCTTCTGCCGATCAATCGCGCGCGCAAACAGTACGCGCACAAATGCAGGCACAGTACTGTCTCACGTAAAAATCTTTGCGTGAGCAGTGTTTTGCACCCATTCAGTCAATCAAAATTAAGAAACACACCTATCAAACGCAACTGAATAGCGCCTGGCAGAGGCATCGGAGAGGGGTTCTGCGTCTATGATGCAAAATGAGCTCATATGCTACAGTAATAATACACACACACCTGCCATCATCCATTATATTGTTGCTGCATTACTTTTTATGTTTTTTTTTTAGGGTTAGCCAGGTTGTTCAAATTTGCCAATAGCACCAGCTTTTAGGAGTTGCTAAAATTATGCGCGCAAAGGCCATGCCGTAATCACCGCGAATAGATTGTAATACCATACTCGTACCAGCACACATTCGCATTTGCGCTCACAATGTTAAGTATAGGACACGCGCAGTACAGTAAGCTCGTGCAGGGTTTGCGCAGGTTTACCCGCGGTAGACATTTGTGCGCGGTTGTTGGGCTGACTATGTAATACAGAATTAGGCGCAAATGGTTTTACCTCTCATCGGCGCAAATGTTTGTGTGAAGATTGTAATTTAGCCCATTGTGTTTCATGAATAAAATGACTGTATAAAACACTGACCTTGTTTGTGGCGTCAGAAATGAGAAGGTGAGTATTGCTCATTTTATATGTGGCAAATGGACAATGCCATTGCTTTGGAACAAAAAAATAAGAAAAAAAGAAAAAACTAATTCTTCTATGTTTGTGTTTTTTTTTCTATTACCTTTTACATAGTCATATTTGGTATCATTAGAAAGGCCAGACTCTGACCTATCCATTGACACCAAACATGACTTTGTGGGGTGTGAAGAATGGAAATGGAGGGGAGTAAAGCACCCCCCACTCTCTTCGCAGTGGTCCAGCAGCTTGTGTTTTAGATGGACCAATGCGTAATAACACTTTGTTCCATCTCCTCCACATTTGATCTCAGCGTGGGATATGAAAAGGTGAGTTAGAGCAGTGGCATTGTTTGCTTTACAAGAAAAGAATGAGAAAGAAAGGTAAAATTTTGCATTTCATTTTTTTTATCCTTTTTCTTTTGATACACATTACTGTCACGTTCGCTGTCCCGCTCACCCCTCACAACCGTGGTGGGAATCCTATTGGACAGACTTCTAGACCCTCCGATCCTTGAATGGTCGGGACCGCTAACCCTATCACTCCCAGCCAGGTAGAACAGACAGACCAACAATAATGAGTACAACCTATTAACAGTAGGTTTCGAGACCAAGTTTCTACTGAGCCACAAAGGCTTTAAGGCTTTAGCAGTGTATTCATACACCAGGTTTTAACATCAGCGTGGTCATATAAATGTTCCGAGTTGGCAACAGAAAGAGTTTTCATACAGGCTGGTTCGGCAACACACAAAGTTCTCAAGTCCGAGCTGGCAACATGGCAGATCAAGGGATTATCTGAATCTGCATTATGCAGGATTGATATACACTCTGAATCAGCATGGGGTAAAATCAGCATACACTCTGAGTCTGCTCTGGGCATAACATACATACAGGCTTGGTCAGAAAGAGAATGGCCAGGAAGGCAGTCCGAGTTAGCAACAATCAGGGTCCTCATACAATCCGGGTCAATAACAGAGCAAAAGAATCAAAAGGATCAGTTAATCGAAATATGAATACACCAGGCGATGCAGGAACTAACTCCACATCAGGGCAATGAGCCGACTCGCGCACCCTAAATTTAAGGCCGGCAGGCTGGCACCTGGCCGGCCATCGATGCTGAAATCCTGCAGGTACCGAGGATGTGTCAATTACATGCTCATATTTGGTAACTTTGGAAGGCCAGACTCTGACCTTTCCAATGATACCTCGCTTGATCTTGTACATTATAAAACTTTAAAGACACAGGGTTCTCAAGTACCCTCTTGCGCTCCTGGCATCGTGGAAAATGAGAAGGTGAGTTAGTGCAGCATCATTGTTCACTTTATAATTGAAAAGTGAGCAATAGTGCTGCATTATAACAAAAAAGATTTTTATATTTAGTTATTTTAATTTTATATTTACACATAACATGGTCACGTTTGGTATCATTGGATAGGCCATGTTCTGGCTGGCCTTTCCAACAACATCTAGCATGGCTCTCTAGCTGCCACAGATCGAGGAATACAGGGGTCCAAAGAACACCTTATCTTCACCATAGGCATTTCCATAGGGAATTCCTCTAGGCAGCTAGGGGTGTCAGTATGTGCGATGACATCAGTAGTTGGGGGATACTGGCACCTAAGAGGTTGAGAGAGCTATCGCTGGAAAGGACAGACTATGACCTTTCCAGCGATGCCTCTCTTAATTTTGTAACTTTTACTTATCAGGTAAGAGAGAGGTTCCCTCCCCTTCAGACACTCTCCCGGCTTTGCTGAGGGGGTGCCTGAAAATTATGTTATTGCGCCCGGGCACAATGACATCAGTGCACCAGGTGGGGTCCCACAGGACGGTCTGACTTCAAGGAAGATGTGTGTTGAGTTATTTTGAGGGGACAGCAAAATGACACTGTTATACAAGCTGTACACTCACTACATTGTAGGAAAGTGACATTTCTTCAGTGTTGTCAGTCACATGAAAAGATATAATAAAAAATTTACAAAAATGTAAGGGGTGTTTGTCACTTATGTAAAATGGGTTTACATTTTTAACATGAAATGAGCTTGAAATATTGAATATTTATAGTCCTTACTTATTAAATGAATACATGCAATCATAAGTTCAATATCCCGCAAGCTGCATACATCATAAAATCATTTATAAGAAAAACTCTCCACAAGTACATCATCCTCCTTCCTGTAACAACTGATGGTGTGACAATGACAGAAACAGTGTGTGTTGGAGGTTTGGAGGAATATGTTAATGTCCTTTTTATGCTCATTCGGTCTAGAGATGGAGGATGCTTGAGAGATAACAAACTGCCTGCAGATCATCAGGCATAATGTATATATTTTATGGCTCCAGGTGTCAGTATGTCAAGGATAATGACTCATTCGTGGTTTATCGGATTGCCCATTACAAAAAATCAAAGACATGTTAATATAATTTCATAAATGAAAGCATATATGTGGTGGTGTAATATTGCAAATGGCCAGAAGATGGTGCTTTGTTAAAAGATTTACAGGGTTCTTCAGAGAGAGAGACGATCTGGCCCCGAAATTGCACCGAACAGTGAATTTCCCTGTATTGTGCAATTTCGTGGCCATTCTGCTATTCAGAAAGCAGGCAGTTTTCCAAATATTGGCGATTTGCCAGCGAAATACAGTGCTGTTCGGCGGCAGTGAAAATCCCCATAGAGAAGCAATAGTTAACCTATTCAGAGAACACCGAACAGCAGAGAAATGCCCTGATGTATGCTGGTTTCATTCGGCAGGTTTAATTAGGCGAATCACATAAGTTTAAATGTTAAAAATATACATTATACCAAAACGCGTTTCGCATAAAAAGCTTCACCAACTGATGAAGCTTTTTATGCGAAATGCATTTTGGTATACTGTATATTTTTAACATTGAAACCTATGGGATTCGCCTAATTAAACCTGCTGAATGAAACCAACATACATCAGGGTATTTCTCTATCATTTCTCTGCTGTTCAGTGTCTCTGAATAGGGTAACCATTGCTTCTCTATGCGGATTTTCACTGCCGCCGAACAGCACTGTATTTCGCTGGCAATTCGCCAATATTTGGAAACCTGCCTGCTTTCTGAATAGCAGAATGGCCACGAAATTGCACAATACAGGGAAATTCACTGTTCGGTGCAATTTCGGGGCTAGATCGTCTCTCTCTCTGAAGAACCCTGTAAATCTTTTAACAAAGCACCATCTTCTGGCAATATGCACTATTACATTATGGAATTACAACCACTGCAAGGGGCAGCCACCTTTCGACCCTGGCAGACTCTGCGCCCCACTGAAGCCTGTGCCTGTTCGATACCAGCCTACAAACCAACATTGAAAATATCTAGTTCAGTGCCATTCAAATGAATGCCATCACCTCTCCTATCATTGCCTTCTGTTCACAGGGCGTACACCAAAACATGAAACAGCTTGATTAAATCAACCACTAAGCCTTCTCCAAGCCCCCAGGAACTGAAAAAGTGCTGCAAACAGGTCAAGCAATAAACTCGAACTACAAATGAAATATACATGAATGGGGTAAAACATTGGGGGCTACATTACATTCTGGGTGCTAACGTTAGCGCTCACCTGAGTGAGCATTAACGTTAGCCCAGGCAGCTAACGCAAATTACAATCCAAACGCTAACGAGTTAAGAAACCTGTTAGTGTTTGGTACCTTGTGCTTTTCAGCGCGAGGTTACTGTACTTTGTGCTCCCTATGCTTAACATGGGGAGCGCAAAGTGTTAATCAGCGTTAGGATTACAAAGTCCTATCGCTGATTAACGTCTGGGTGCGGTTAAGTTAACCACAGCCAGGACTTGGTGTTAATGGATTCTGCTGTTGCAGAATCCGTTAGCGCCAGCCAAAACCCCCCTAAAAATCCAGATACTCACCTGCCTTCCCTCGGCGAGGACGGCGGCTCCGTCCACCTCCTCCGTCCGGCGGGAGCAGGGAGAGAATGGGGGAAAAAGTCCCCCAGTCTCTCCCTGCGGATCACTATGCCAACCTGCCAGATCTCACGAGGCGAGATCCGGCAGGTCATGTGACCGCTGCAGTCTGTTCCAATGGAGTCCTATGGACTTCTTTGAGAGGATGCGCGCAGTGGCACTTAGCGCTCATCCCGGGGCTTAGCT
This sequence comes from Leptobrachium leishanense, assembly GCA_009667805.1. Taxonomy (NCBI): domain Eukaryota; kingdom Metazoa; phylum Chordata; class Amphibia; order Anura; family Megophryidae; genus Leptobrachium; species Leptobrachium leishanense. The sequence goes on along the minus strand of CM019064.1, from coordinate 237,588,098 downwards.
CCCACTAACAATGCAGGCAGCTTTCTAAGCGTCTGCATTGTAATTTTGCAGTAAAATGGGGGCACTAGGGAGAAAACTGCGGGTGCGGGAAACTGCGGGTGCGGGAAAAGCTGCGGAATATGCTGGCGCTTTATAAATAAAGAATAATAATAATAACTTCCATGTCACCTGCCAGAAACTGCTTCCACATGAGCTGCCGGCAGTTCACACCCTATAACTATTGTTTTATCAGCTTGAACCTCATTCAATAATAGGATGCACTTTCTCTGAGAAATCACAATGATGGTGGCTTACGTACCTCTTTCAATCTACTGGACAGGTTTTCCAACCTGTGAAACAAGCACAAAAAAGAAACAAACACTAACAAGCCAGCCCCTCACAACTATTGTTATTATTATTATTACAGGATGGATGGGAATCATTGTTTGACTTATGCAAGCAGCTTTTTTTTTTCTGGGAGAGGAATGAACATCACTCCACCCTTCTCTTTTAAATCCCCTTTCAGTGTTTCTAAACATTCTTTCATGTCCACCAATCCATTATTCTTTGACAGTTGACCAAACTAGCAGTCATGACCCACTTTTCTGTAGGTCTGAGGGATTTCTTTATGTCCATTTTTATCCTATCATAAAATAAGTAATACTTAATTAAAAATATTAATATGAATGCAAATAAAACCAGTTAAATATTTTCCAACCCACAATACATTACAAAGCCTGCAAACAAGTTTGATAAGGCAAAACTTGACCATCATGAATTGAAGACAGGATAGGACACGAGCATACTGGTTTTAACAAGTTGACCAAGTTACATATCATGTGCAACATTTTTTCTTTTAGGTTTTCTTGCAGTAAAAGTTAGTTATTAAACTCCCTATACACCTCGATATTTTCTTGGTCTTTAGATTTATTAAAATTTTGCCCGTTTTTTCTCATTACATTTTAGATGCTTGAACAACTATTTATTATGGGCCACGTCTGTATTAAGATTCCTGTTCAAAAAAACAACATAGAATGGCGCAATATAGTGTTTTTTACCCAGTGGGATCACCCTGATACAGTTAGGGTGGTCCCAATTTTTATTTTCAGATCCACGTCTGATCTAGAAAAAAATGGAAAGTATATATAGTGCAGTATTTTGGTAATATAAATATGTAATAAAATTCCAAAAAACAAACTCACAAATAAAATGCACATAATCAAATGTGCATATGTACATTCCTCAGGAGAGAAGTGAGAGTGTGTCTCACGAAACGCGTTAAGCTGCTTTAAGAAGGACCGCAGGTTTGGACCAAAGAACCACGATTGTGACCAACTTATGGACCTATATCTTTCGGAGGACAGATGATGGACCGAATGGGACACTAATCGGGAGGTTTGGGCCACTGCGGCCAATGTACATATGCACATTTGGTTATGTGCATTTTATTTGCGAGTTTGTTTTTTGGAATTTTATTAAATATTTTTTATTACCAAAATACTACACTATATTACTTTCCATTTTGTTAGATCAGAAGTGGATCTGAAAATAAATTGGGACCACCCTACCTGTATCGGGGTGAATCCACTGGGTAAAAACCACTATATTGCGCCATTCTATGTTGTTTTTTTGTATGTATATGATTGAGGAGATTGGATGCACCTCAGAATTGGCAGCAGAGGGCAGGGAACTATACCTACTATTGTTTTTAAGATTCCTGTTGACCATGTCCTTTACTGAAAGCAAAGTTCTACTGAAAGTCATGCCTTCTGCAAGGCACATTTTGACCTGTTCCTGTGCATGCTTTGGTATTGTCGCATTAACTTCCAACTTTATTCCCCGTAGTCCAAAAATGCAATATTACACAATCAGGGTTATTCAGAGAGAGGTAAAACCAGGAGAATGACGGGAGAAGTGAAACTTCTAGGTCAAAATAACCAAGCCAGAAAAATACTCCCATTTATCTCACTTTCCAAATCGGCTATTTTGTCTAGATTGTTCTCTTCTCCTGCAAATTCTACTGGTTTTCACCTCTCTCTGAATAACCCTGAATGTGTAAGATGTCCCCCTAGCATCACCATCACATCTCCTACAAATTTCTTTCACTTCCTCTAAAAGGATTGATTTTGCAAGCTTGACTTTTATTCATCCTTAAGCGAGTGTTTCCTCTTCAAATTCTTCTGTATATGTTTCTTTCCATTTAGAAAAAGTCTCTGAGAAGGAAATTCAAGGTAAGGGGTTAGAACAGCAACAGAAGACACTGTGATTAGACTTTTAAATATTTTGGTAACAAATCTGCTAAGTTTCGACTTCCAGTTCCGGAAAGTGATGCTAGAGAACATTGGCAAAGTATCTGGAACTTCATAAAAGATGTGATAGCTGTACAAGGGCTACACTGAACGACACATTGATGAATTCCCCTATAAATCGTATAGTGTGGCTCTTCTCCAAATATTCTCCCTCGTAACTGGCAGTGAAGCCATCCCAGACTTCTTTCCTCTTCTGTTCTATGCTTTGCTGGATGACTAAAGATGTGCACAGCTGCTATCAGCATCGGCCAACATCTCATCAGTACTGAAAGGCTCAGAGGGATATACTTGTAAAACCAGATGTGCTGCCTGCAGGTTAATGAAAAAGCCCTGTTTTGTTGTGTATAATATCTCATATACTCTCCAATGGATCACCAAATATTAAAGCTGTCCTCTGTGGTCAGTACATTGTAATCCTGTCAAACTGTGCAAACTAAAATGCGACTCAGTAAAATCATGGCTCTGACTCTTTGATCTACTTCTTTTTAATGTCTCATCTCTTCTGGATTTTGCTTCTCTTACCTATTTTTAAATCCAATATGTACACAATGCTCTGAAACATGACCCACAATTCCAGCTTGGTAGTAGAATGGAACCACAAAGACTAAAAATCGGAAAAAGTTGTAAAGTCTATGTAGTTCCTTGCTACTGGCTTGATTATGAGGCGGCTGCTATTTTATTCGCTTGACTCTTAGGGCTTGATTACATTCCTAACGCTAAAATGGGGACGCCAACAGGGAAAATCTGCGCCTGCAGGTTTCCCCATAGCATCCCCATTTTAGTGATAGATTCCTGGGCAGGTGCTACCTCGGCACCTTGCCCCAGAACAAAGCGCTACCATCGGTGATGCTTGCAGTAGTACTGCTTCCCCGCCGCCGTATCACCTCTTGGTATTCATAGGACTCCATGGAGGTTCGTGCTGATGGGCCGCGAGCCCTGCACAATCACACATTACTTGTCCTATTATTACTACCAATAGAAAGCACATTCAATACTACCACAAACACACGTGCTGAACAGAATTAAGGAATTAAATCCCTATTTTCTTAAAGTTTTCTGTAATTATATTGTCCTTATTTTGAAGTGTTACACAATAATTTTACTATACACTCTTTTTGCAAATTTCAGTTAAATCTCATTACAACTCTGCACTATATATTTATTTATTTATTTATAAAGGATTTTACCAGGAAGGATACATTGAGATTTCTCTCGTTTTCAAGTATGTCCTGGGTTCGAGAACATTGAGTGGTTACAGAAATACAAAATAGTAAAATGCAAGACATTAACAAAAAAAACAAATATACAAATTAACAGAAAAATAAATATGGAGGAAATAAAGTCATTATGTTACATGTTTACAGGTGCATTTCGTATCGAGGTATGTTAATACAGATCTCTTAAGGGACTTTAGACTGGGGGAACATTTGATGGCGTCTGGGAGGTTATTCCATAATTGTGGTGCTCTGTAGGAAAATGAGGATCGAGTCACTGTCTTTTTGTATTGCGGTATTGCAAGTAAGGTGCTGGTCCTGGATCTGAGGTTATAGGATGAGGGAACTGCCAGGGGAAGCAGCATATTCAGGTAGGGTGGTAGCTTCCCAGAAAAGCTCTTAAACACCAGGTTGGAAAGGTGAAGGGTGCGTCTAGAGTCCAGTGATGGAGAGCTTAGTTCTTTTAACATGTCACAATGGTGTGTCATGTAGTTACATTGTAGCACAAAACGACAGAATGAGTTATACAATGTAGTATATATAAAATATTAATGACAGTCCCATTAATACACTTTTATTATTTTATTCATGAACCATGCCTGATCACTATATTTTATTCTATAAATACAATTAAGTGTTAGTCTTAGATTAATGTAACTTGTCAGCCATTTATATAAGTTCTGGGCCCAAATCCCAGGACAACTGGATATTATTCAGTCCAAGATAGGGGTGGGATTTTCTGACAGCACCTAAAACCGTTTATATAATGGCACATTCATAAAGTGAACTACTCAGATGGTGGTAATTTAAGAGATTTGTTGTTTCTCATGTAAGCGTAAGAAGGCAGGGATGGAGCCAAGTGCTTTAGACTCTGAAGCTTGACAGTTGCTCTGCCTTGAAATTAAGTATATATAATTTTTCTCCTTTCCATAAAATGCAATGCTTATTATTCTCCTTTAAATTCAATGAGCATTTTCCATTAAAGCTCCAGTGCAACAGAAAAGTCTTAAGCATTGAACTGAAATTTAGATATTATGTTCTCTCTACCTCTACTGAAAAGCCTGTTTTATAATGTCCAATTTCAAAAATAGTGATGATGTTGTAATGTCAATATAGTGTTGTGCAGGAGTTGCATCCTTTCCAGAAATAGAAGAGTTAAATTTACTACTCTCCATAACTTTTGGCTTTTGGATGTAGTTTCCCAGCTGGCATCTCGCCTCACTGCTTCTTTAATTAAGAGTAATGTCTGGTCAGCTCCAGTTAATGAGGTATGCATTTGGTGATAGACACTGGGGTTTATGGGCAATGACACCATGGGGGTCTCAGGGACCTCCTTATATGAAGGCAGTTTTAGAACTTTAAGAATCAGCTGTGTCTAAATGTCCCTTGAGATCTATAGACATTTGATAAATCTGAATACATCAAAAACCCATGAACTATGTATTAAGTGTGCTGCCCTTCGATGTTCTGCTCCCTTTCCCTCTCAGGTTAAGAGATTTTTTTTATAAACATGTAGCCTATTTGTAAATTGTAATAAAAGGAAATGTTTTGACTTTTATTGTTTCTGTTGATTTCCATGGCATGGACAAAGAACAAAGAATGACTCTAATCAGAATGGAATGTTTGTTAATTAACAAGAAATCTCCACTCAGTTGAAAATGAAGGATAATTATGAGGAAGGAAAATATCTACTACTGAACTAGGACTGGCTTGAGTTGTACTTTTTCATGTACTTCCCTGGGTTTGGATATTAGTAAATACCAAACTAATTGTCCTTGTTTTGCTGATCTTTCTAAAAGCCTGTAAAAAACTGATGCCTGGAATATTCACCCCTTGACTCTCTGGGTAGGGGTGTCTCTCCTGACCGTCACCTGGGACCCCCTACCATGCCTGGTGTAGTGCCAGACCCCAGAGTTTGCAGCCATAGTGTTAAGAGGATGGCCGCCATCTTCTTTTGGGCTTCCCCGTCTCCTGCCTTCCATACTCTCTCCTGCCCTGATGGGCAAACGGGACAAGCAGGCTGGGGTGTCAGAGGGCCCTCTCCTCCCAGATATTCGCCTCTCTCTCACGGGATACTGGCTCCTTACCCTGCTCACAGGACTCAGCTGCAGCCTTGGTGGACCCCTGCACTACTGCGCTGTCTGCTTCCACAAGGACTGCTTTGCCGTCAGACCCAGAGGATTTCCCGGCTACCAAGCAAGATATATGCACCCTCCTGGAGGACGTCCACACCTCTGGGCAGCGGGAGCATTGACCTAGTGGCTCTGCACACTGGAGTGGACGGCCTTCGCGCTCAGTCATGTGAGTTGGGGGAGATGCAGGCCACTACCTCTGCCCAAGTGCTTTCACTTCAGGGGCAGATGAATCAATTGCAGACAGCCTTGGAGGTCTTGAAGACGAGGCACCGACGCAGAAACCCTAAGTTCCGCGTGGTACCTGAGAACATCCCTGACTCAGATCTGCTGGCTTTTACTAATCGCTTTGCTGTTGCGGCTCTGGCTTTACCCTGCGACACCTCGGACTCCTCATGTCCATGGTTCGGATCCAGAAGGCAGCATTGGCTCTTGCAATGACATCCTGGGACGGGATCGTGGTCGCCAGGGATGTCTTTGTTCGAGATCGGTTCCTGGTGGTGACTTCTAACACTCCTCTGACCCGCTTCGAGATGGCGGAGATCACAATATCTCGGGATCTCCCGTTTATGACCCTGCGGCCTGATGCCGCTTTAAAGTCTGCACTGCTGTGCTTCGACACCTCGGAGTTAGGTATCGATGGGGGATCTCCGGGTCCCTGCTGATCCAGGATGGCAAGTGGACTCTTGCTGCTTCTACCGTGGATGAGGCCCGGCTGCACCTACAGGCTCTGGGTCTGCAGCCAGACCTGTCTGATGATGATGACGGTTCCCCCATCCTTGTCACCTACCTTGCGACCTCCGGATCCTGGCTGAATTGGCGGACTTTTAATCAAGATTTTTTTCCCTGTTATTGAGACTCCAGACCTGTCCTGGTTTTGGCTTACTTACTGATTTGCCCCCACTCCCTTTCTATTTTCTTTTCCCAGATGGGCATGGAAGTAGGGTCTAGCCACAGGCAAGCGGTGGAGCAGTCACCTAGGCTCTCACTGAACCTCAACCCTGTGGCGACCCGTGCCTCTGGTTCCCACCCCTTTGGAGTGAGCCGCTGAGTACCACTGTTTCCTTTTTGGAGGCTGCTTCCCCCCATCCTTGAGGTGGAGGTTTTTTTTCTTTTTCACCCCCTCTCTCCCCCTATCTCTCCCCTTATTCAGAGTTTTTACTCCTTACTGGCATTTTTTCCTGATGACATTGTTTTATGGACTCTGCATTTTTCTTCGCTTGCCTTGCCTAATCTTTTGAGATGAGGCTGTGTTTATGTTGAAATTTGAAAATAAAGAATATAAAAAGAAAAAAACATTGCAGCTGGAGTCATAATCTTTATGCTACCGTGTTTCCCCGAAAATAAGACACTGTCTTATATTTTTTTTTTTGCCCCCAAAAACCACTTATTTTCGGGTAGGTCTTATTTTTTATGTTGTTTTTTTTTTTGACAGTTTACATCTGGTATCACTCCGCCTGTGACAGGAGCTGGTGTTAGAGAAGCACCGGCTAAGGCTGCGGCCACACGAGCGTTCTTTGAGCAGAAGGAACGCATTGAGTGTGTCCGTGTTACCACACTTCCCTGCGCCTGTCACAGCTTTGTGAAGGCTGGACGGGATGGGTCACATGGTGCAGTGTGTGCACGAATTGCTTGCACTACCACCGGACATGATTTCAGCCTCCCCATCAACCGGTACAATGGACGCAGACGGGGATTCAAAGCGCGATCCTCCATAGGAGGATCACACTTTGTAGCGCTGAGCGCACTAACTGCACTCAGCGAGGTGGCCACACTGGCATCAGAGTGGAAGGAACGTCCAGTCTCACGGATGTTTTCAGAGGATCTAAGGGTAAGTAGTCAATGTAATAGAGCAGCAGGAAATGCTAGCAGAATGCTTGGTTGTGTAGGGAGAGGTATTAGCAGTAGGAAAAGGGAAGTGCTCATGCCACTGTACAGAGCACTGGTGAGACCTCACTTGGAGTACTGTGTGCAGTACTGGAGACCGTATCTCCAGAAGGATATAGACATTTTAGAGAGAGTTCAGAGAAGGGCTACTAAAATGGTGTACGGCTTGAAGGAGAAAAGTTACCAGGAAAGGCTTAATGATCTTAACGTGTACAGCTTGGAAAAAAGACGAGACAGAGGAGATATGATAGAAACATTTAAATACGTAAAGGAATCCACAAGGTAGAGGAAGGGAGTATATTTAAAAGGAAACAAAATAGCAAAACAAGAGGACATAGTCTTAGATGAGAGGGGCAAAGGTTTAAAAGTAACATCAGAAAGCATTATTTTACTGAGAGGGTGGTGGATACATGGAACAGTCTTCCAGTAGAAGTGGTAGAGGCCAAAACAGTAATTGAATTTAAGCAGGCATGGGATAGGCATAAGGCTATCCTAAACAAAAGATAAATCCAGGTAAAGTATCCATGTAATTGGGCAGACTAGATGGGCCGAAAGTTTCTTATCTGCCGACATTTTTCTATGTTTCTATGTTCCTTCTGCTCAAAGAACACTCGTATGACGGCAGCCTTATGCGGCTCTGTTCCCTCCGCTGCTGCCTCACTTCCTCTGGTGCCGGTATCACTGATTCTCTCCTGACACTCTTCAAGTTGCTCTACAACTAGGTCTTATTTTCGGGGTAGGTCTTATATTTCACCAGTTATCAAATAAACACACTAGGTCTTATTTTCAGGGAAACAGGACACAAACAGTATTCTTATGGGTTGTGATTACTCTTACCAAACATTTGTTTTGGATGGGTAAATAACCTTTTGAGATTTTAGAGATAAGGGGCTCTACTCTAATCATGGTGTAAACCTGACGAAAGTTGGTGTAGACTACTCAGAGCCATTTTAGTTTATGAAGATCCAACATTTACAACAGCTCTGGTTAAGTTTACACCAAGTCCATGATATCCTTCCACCAACTTCTGGGAACAAGTCTCCTGGGTTAATGTCTTTGATATAAACCTGTAAAAGAACAAACATTTTTTTTTAAAATATGTGCTCCAATATCCGATAACGTATGCAATCAAAGGAGATTTTTGGTTATCTTATAATGGCCATTAGAAGTATAAGCCCATCGGTCAAAAACAAGGCAAATCTCATTGATGGGACATACATTACACACATTTGTAAAGAACAAAGACATTGTTAAAAATATATACGTATGTGAAAAAATACATGAGTAAAAAATACAGTAAAGTGCATTAACTGCCTTATTCTTAAGGAGAATGCCTCTCAAATAATTCTAAAAAGTACCAGCATCTTTTTCTTTGAATTATATATACAGTATGTGCCACTCAACAGTGCTTTGATTCATATATATACAGTATCTTTAAATTCAGCTTCTACTATTTAGTCATAACTATCAAACTTAAGCAAAATGTTTCAGATATTTTATGGCCTTTGTGTTTCCCTGTAGACACCTTTCTACTTTTTTGTTACATAAATGCTGCAAATTAAATGATATTTGAAAATTGCTCATTTACTGTTACATGTGTATTCTGAATAAGTGACTACCTAATGTTGATCTGACTGGAGTGATGTCAGGAATCTTACCCATCCCAGGAACATGTACACAGCAGGGTTGAGTGTCTTTTGCTGTTCTCAAGTGGAGGGTGAAGCTTCCTCTGCTCCCCCTACTCTGCAGCAGCTGTGTTAAAAGACTGAGGGCCACATTACATACTTGGTGCTAACGTTAGCGCTCACCTGTGTGAGCATTAACGTTAGCCCAAGTAGTTAATGCATATTTCAATCCAAACGCTAACGAGTTAAGTAACCCGTTTGCGTTTGGTACCTTGCGCTTCTCTGCGCGAGCTTACTGTACTTTGTGCTCCCTATACTTAACATGGGAAGTTTGTTTACCAGTTTATTTACTATTGACTATTTATTCATCATTTCCCCCAAACTTTCTGTTATTTGTCTAATATTTACCATGCACTTAATATAATAGAGCTAATGTATGGTTAAAAAAAAGTGATGGTAATTTCAAATACAAAAAGAAGTGCACAAGCAGGGGTTTTTTCTGCCATTATCCGCCAGTACTCAGTACCGGCACCTATTGGCAGGGCCTATTCTCCTCTGGTAGCATGCAGAGAACGTCTCCTCTCCAACCCGTCAAAGTTCCGCGGTTCAGCACCGATCTGGCTTGGACATCATTTTGGATGTCAGCCCTGCCTGCAGGACCTTCCCTGCCAACTGACATCATCGGTATGGGCGTTATGACGTCAGAAACAGGATTTCGGGGGGCGTGGCCGGCTACCGAAGGGAGCAGACGTGTATTCAAGGAGCTCCGCACGTCTGCCACCCTTGGAGACTGATAAAAGACTCTTTTCGCTGTGCATCTCTGGATTTCAGGCTCCAGATAGCTGGCCACCGGACTGGAGATGTCCGGAGGCCGTTCTGTCCCCTCCTCCGGACCTGGGTCTCCCTCTGCAGCTGCCAGTGTGTGTACGGAGCGAGGAGCCGGCGGCCATTTTTGCGGCCTTCGTCCCGGCCCTTCGGGCCTCTGTCCCTGACTGTCCTGCCGCCTCCACCAGACCTACCTCTGAGTTGGGGATTGGGGAAACGGTGAGCCCGCGTTTCCCGATCACCCAGAGGGGAGGTCAGATGAGAGCAGACGAGCGGTGCGGATCACCTCCCCCCACGAGAAACGCTGAGGCCTTCTTTGCAGGCCTGGAGGCCTGTCTGCAGTTGCTGGACGGGGAGGAGGAAGATGCGCCGCTCACTAGAGGAGTCTGGCGGAGGATGATGTCGGTGATGCGGAGCTGCCGGGAGAAAGGAGACTCAAATTTAGAGGAGGATGCGCCGGATGGGTGCATGGCTGGGATCTACTCAGTGGCGTAGCGTGAGGGGGGCCTCGGGGGCGGTGGCCCCGGGCGCAATTTTCGAGGGGGGCGCAAAATTTCTAAAGAAATTTGCGCCCCTATTAGCTTGAACCTTCCAGCAGCCGGTATCTGCTCGGTTCCCTCACACAGCCCTCCTATTGGCTGTGCGAGTCATGTGACAACGCGAGGAGGGGACAGGCAGATGCAGGAAATCCCTCTGACTGGTCTGGGAGGACATGTGACTTCTCATCTCACTGCAGTGCACCATGGGCTTTGAGGAGCGTGAGACGCCTGCACTGAGTGAGAGGGTGTGAGTGGCTGCAGGAGGAACCCAGGAGAAGGAGAATGGAGGGAGTGAGCATGATCCTTCACTTTCAGACTCAGAAAGGATCACTTGGCAGGTGAGAGAAAAGACCAAGAGGTATTGTGAGTGACCCAGCTGTCAGTGATTTGTTACTTATTTTGTGTGCCCCCCGCTGCTCCCCCCCTTCTCCACCTCCTGCAAGCACAGAGTTCCTCACCCTGCACTGTCAATTCTGCAGAAATCACTGAGAAGGTTGGGGGGGGGGGCAGTTGTAGGAGCCATATTATTCATTAGTTTATAAGTCCTTGTCTGGTCCCTCAGTATACAGGCGCTGTATGAAAGCTGGGAGTTCAGGCATCACAACAAGCCCTCCCTCCCCCCCCCCCATTCACAAGGAATCACTTTCAGGGGCCTGCTCTGAAAACCAGGTAAAACATAGAGGTGTCTGGGTAAGATACTTCATAGCAGGTGAGTGTGAGAATGACAGCTGCTGAGGTCAGAGATAAATGGCAGGTGACCATGGGATTAAATGCCAGCAATGTGTGGCTTGTGTCAGTCATTTTTTCTGCTTTACATAGGAGTGAGAGTTTCTGTGCATGAATGAGCTTATCACAGTGTTTGTGTATGTGTGTGTGTGTGTGTGCGTGTGTGTGCGTGTGTATGCGTTTGTGTGTGTGTTTATGAACAGGTCTCTCTAAATGAAATTGTTTGCATCATATGAGAAGAAAGTCTGGTATTGTCTTTTATTGATTACGTTTTGGGTTTATCCATTCCTGTTGCACCTGAATGTTTTTCATCTGCATACATGCCTTTATGTGTGTTTTGTTTCTGCCTTTGTCTGTACATATGACTGTCTCTATATGGTTTTATTTTGTCAGTATGTATATAATGGTGTCTGCTTTGAAATAAATATTTGTCAGTGCATTCTGTGTCAGAGTGTGTGTCTGTATGCTTACCTGTAAAGAAATGTGTCTGATTTGGTGTCTGCTCATCGATGGATTTTCTAGGATTGTCACTATGCTTTGCATCATGCGTGTGACATATTCAAAAAATAAGAATACACTACTTAGTAGGTATAGATTGATTTCAAGGGGTAGAGCAGGAGAGGATTATGGATAAATTGGCTTCAGATGACATACATTTGGAGCCTAGTAACGTCTCTTTGTGAGGTTCAGGTACACAAGGATGGTGTTTAAAGTCAAAGATAGGGCAGGTCAGTGACCAATGTATTAAGGTGATGAGACAAAAGGGACCAGGGAGACTCCAGGGTTAAAGGATTTGCTTTGCACCTGCAAAATCATTTAATACAAAAATAATATATTAAAAAACCCTATACTCTCCTCTTGTCCCACAATGGAGGATGGTGCGATCTGCTACTTGTGCTTGCTGAAAGAAAAAGGAAACTGGGAAAAAATATTCCCTAGTATCTCTCTGGTGACCATGACTGAACGCAACTCCAGTTACAGAAGTTCACGGAAATCTGTAAGTTATGTCAGCGGCAGCGCTCAGTGCCACCACCAGTATGGATAACCACACACAGTGCCATCATCCGCAGCTTCCTAATGCAGGTTTAGCCAGAGTGTGGGAAATTTAGGGAGTTCCGTCACTTTTTTTTTTTTACTTGACCCCTGTGAAAGAAGACACATGAATTGGGGCTAAAAGGGAAACATTTTGGGAAAATGGTTACAGGGGGACACATGAAGGTGGAGGTACAGGGGGATAGAAGGGTTCTGTATCTTAATATTTATTATTTATGTCTGTATATTTCATTTATTGTATTAATATTTACATTATTTTAATATATAATTGTGAGTTTTATTGCTGTGCAGCTCTGTGATACGATCATACACACTGCACATTACTGTGTTTTATTGCTGTAGAGTCGACATTGTAGACCTGGAGGGGTCGAGCGCGTGGGGGGGCGCAATTCTTGCCTTGCCCCGGGCGCTGACAACCCACGCTACGCCACTGGATCTACTCAGTGGTTGGAACGGGGAGCGGCGACACGATCGGCGTCCCACCTGGGAGGCTGACGCTTGCACCTACACCTGGAGGAGAGACCGAAAGAATACCTGGTCCAGAGCGCAGAGCCCTGCTCCCGATGACGACGCTGGAGGTGCGCGAGGTTGCTGGGAGGCCTGTGAGTTGGGGCCTAGCTGGGAAGGCGACCAAGGAACCGGTGGTAGCGGCTCCCTCGGTGAGGCCTGTGCTGACGGCGCAGCTCTGTGCCCTGAGCGTGGGCACTGTTGAGGGGCAGTGCTTGCCTTGGACCCGGGCTGTCCCCAGCGCGGCAGATGGAGGGACCTGGTTGCCGGATGTCTCAGGCGCTGAAGGAGGTGAAAGAAGGCTTGAAGCTGCTTTCTGGCCAAAGTTTCTGCTGGATACGGGCTGAAGGGATCTGCCCTGCCGATCTGTTACGCACTGTTTTCGACCCTGGCACCCTTACATGGCCTGCTGTGTATTTCCCCCCCCTGCGAATCTTTTCTGATGACTTTGTTTTTCTTTTTTTTTTTTTTTTTTTCTTTCTTTACCCTGATTCTTGCTGAGTAAAAGCTGGTTTTTTTATTTTTTTAATTTTTCCTTTTATAATCCCCCTTTGCAGTCTTCTAGCTGTGTTTTGAAGACCACTATGTCTTAACGTTTCCTTCCCCCCCCCCTTGTTTTATGCTGCTCTGAGACCATTCGGGTCTTTATTTTATTGATTTTTCACTGCTGACACTCCCCAGAGGGGACTAAATTTGAGACTTTTGATTTTCTTTTATTCTTACATTTTATTTTTCTGAAGTGTTTTGGATGTTTTTTGATGGCTTTCTGTTACTCCCCCCCCCCCCCTTCTCCGAAATTCTGCAGATTTTTCATTCGACCCCCCCCCATGTTATTTTCTTAAGAAGTGTTTCTGTTGATAGCGTCACATGTGGCCCTGCGAGGCCCTTACTCTTTCTGTTTATATGACGATTTAATTACAAAATAAAAAACTTTAAATATAAAAAAAAAGGAAACAGGATTTCTCCCCAGCGGGGCAGGGAATTCCCTATGGAGAAAACATAGGGGTCTATTGCAGGCCTCAAAATTTCCACTCGCCTGCTCGCATTTGGCGAGTGGAAATTACATGAGGGCAAGTAGGAATGCAGAGGCAGGGCAGGATTAGGGATTAGGTGGGGCAACTAGTGGTGAGTAACTCTTAAGGCCTGGCAGGTAGTTTGGGACTTGAAATTTTGAGCCCTGGTCTATTGTATCTCCGGAACAGTAAAAGCTAGAGGATAATGTGGCGTATCAATGGAAATGCCATATATGGCCAATCCAATGATATCAAACATCAATGTTGTGTAAGAATTTGGTTTTGTGCAAGAATAAAAAAAAAATATATATATATACAGTATATATATATTTATAATGCAGCACTATTGTTCACTTATCAATTATAAAGTGAACAACAATACTGCACTGTGGAGCTCTATGATACACTCATACATCGCATATATTGCTGTGAGTTTTATTGCTGAGCAGCTTTGTGTTATGCTCATACACACCGCACATTACTTTGAGTTTTATTTCTGTGGAGCTCTGTAATACACTCATACACACTGCACATTACTAGAGATGTGCACGCATTTTTTTTTTCGTTTAATTTCATTTTGGCTAGTTCGGTTTTTTAAAAGTTTCATTTCGGATCTTTTCGGCCCATTTTCGTTTCGGCTCATTTAGTTTTGGCTCGTTGTTTTGTATCGATTTTTGTTTTGTGAATTCGGCCAATTTCGGTCTTTCGGATCGTCTGTTCTCATCATTTCAAAGGGTCCATTTTGTTTTGACTTTAGACGTATGGTATTTCGGTTGATACAGTAATTCTGCCGATTCGTTCCTTCAGACTTATCGTTTTTTATGAAAGATCCTTTTTTTTATGAATATGCATTGCACAACTTTATTTAATCATATAAAATATCAATATTGTGTACTGTTAGACTAGGGATATAGGGAAAAGCTAATTAAATATTTAAAATAAATATATTATTGATACAGAAAGAAAGCACTGTAACAAGTGAAAAAAGTGACTGACATTACGAAATCAGCAAGGGAACTGAAACGGACTCGAAACAATACGAAAATATGTTGCCCGAAATTAACTGAAATGGAACCGAAATCGCATATAGAACAAAATGACTTGCCATTTTACAAATTTCATGTCCATACGAAATAACGTTTTTTTTCGTTTCGTATCGGGAAATATTTCAGATGATGTGTATTTTGTTGCAGGTCCGGTTCGGAACATCGGACGAATCCGAAGCACCTAATTGGCCTGTTTCGTGAGAAAAACGAATCGGTATGAAACGAAACGCACATCCCTACACGTGACTGTGAGTTTTATTGCTGTGGAGCTCTTTGTTAAGCATGGGTGTGCTTTGGTTGGCATAGTTTGAGGGAGGCAGCAGCATTTCATCATTTCATTGGACCCAGTCAACATAATGAAGTGGCACAGCCCTGGCTCTATTCATTGGCTGCATGCGAGGTTGTGAGCGTATGCCATCTTTTCACTGACTGCTCGCTGCCTGCTGCTGGACGCTTCATGCTGGGTATCTCCATATTTTTTCCTAGAAAAAAAGCACCGTGGACAACTATATTTCAACTCCACTACAATTGTGTATATATCTGGCACATTCTTCTACCGTTTCCTGTGACTGGCTAAAGATGCTGTGAATTGTACTTGCAAGGAGTGTATTGCTAATCCCTGAGACTAGGATGCAATACCTGTGATTTACAGATTATACTGTATGATTACAGTATTATTCATTCTGTTTTAGGTGGGTGGGATTAAGTAAATAAAAATATCGGCTTGTTCACATATATGTGGGGTGTCTATTTTAAAGGCAAAGGCTGGCGCACCACAAACATAAAGCGTCAGCCACCACTGATCAGTACAGATGCTGAAATTATGTGTTTAAATATGACAGTAATTACTTGAGCTGTTTTTTTAAAAAAAACCACATAGGGCTCTATTCCCTAATGAACGCAAACATTAGCGCCTCAATATGTAAGCATTAGCGCCAAGATAAGTGAGTTTAAGGCATGCCCCATATTACATTCCTGAATCTACCCATGTTAGTGCATCAGTATTTCTGCTAGCTTTCGCGAGTTTACTGTATTTTGCGCATCCTATACTTAACATGGGAGCGCAATCATTAATTAGCGTTTCGATACGTAAGGTTTTATAAAGTGCTAGCGCTAATTACCACCAGGACACACAAGCACTAAAAGCTGGTGCTAAATGATTCTGCAAATGCAAAATCATTTAGCTCCCCCTAACCCCCCCAATAAATCAGATACTCGCCTCTCATCCCACAGTGAGAAGGGTGGCCTGATCCGCCGCTTTTTCTGGCCGCAAGCAGAATGAGACTGGGAACAAATAGTTCCATCTCCCTCTGTCACGGTATCTGGATGGGACTGGACCTCAGGATGCAGAGATGGGACGTATGTAGGTAATGTGCCGTAGGTCAGGATTATCGAAGGTAGGATAGTCGGGTAAGAAAGCCAATGGTCAGGGTTGTAGAACACAGCGTAGTTGAGGAAGGAAAGCCAAGGTCGGTAACAGGTAAACACACAGTAGAGGTGAAGTAACTAGCCAGAAAAACACTCAACTATCCAGCAAGGGATAAGTATACAGACTGGGCTTTTATAGGGATGTCAGTACTCTGGGACTGCCTCTTAACAACAGGTGTTTCATTAGTGCTTGTGATGGGTCTGGTAACGCTCCCTTTAAAAGTGCACCCAGACCGTGCGCGCGCGTGCCTACCTCTAAGCCCCGCCCCGACATGCCGCGAGCAACGCCAGAATGCACCGAGGCTGCCGAGTCCGCACGCCAACCCGAGCACCCCGGGTTCCTCTCACCGCTGGACGATGCCGAGGCAACCCGCAAGGACCGGGGGAAACCCCAAGCGGGCACAAACCCGTCCTGGGGCCACGCCGGACACCTGCAATGGCTCGCAAAGCAGCCCAGTGAGTGGGACGCCGTGACAGAGCCCCCCCCAAGACGCAACCTCCGGATGCGCCGAGGACCCGGCTTGGCAGGGAAGGAGTCATGAAACAACCGGACAAGACGGGAGGCGTGGACCCCCGAAGAGGGTTCCCAGGAGTCCTCCTCAGGCCCATAACCTTTCCAGTGGACGAGATATTCGAGCACCCCAGGTTCCTCTCACCACCGGATGACGCCGAGGCAACCCGCAAGGACCCGGGGGAAACCCCAAGGGGGCGCAAACCCGTGCCGCGGCCACGCCGGACACCCTCAATGGCTCGCAAAGCAGCCCGGTGAGTGGGACGCCATGACACCCTCCGCAGCTCTGCACAGGCTTGCTGGAGCGAGATCTCGCAGGATTCGTGTACCAGAAGCTCAACCCTCCATGGAGTCCAATGGACTCCAGGAGGTGATAATTTTGGTGGCGTGGAGGTGCCAGCACGAGTATTCCTGTGGTTAGAACTGCATTCTGGGAGAATGCTGAGGTGCTGAGGTGGTGCTGGTGCTGTTAACAGGGGAAATCGACACACACTGATTTTATTGTTAGTGGCCCATCTTAGCGTGAAGAAGGGAATAGAGCCCATAGATTTTGTAGCTTACCCATTTTATCCTCAATAACTAGAAAGAATTATATAATGGATAAGGCTGGGGATGGTGTTTGGTATAGTGCATTGTGCAACAAGAACATGCTAATTTGTACAAAAATATTGTAGATGACTGACCAGATCAAAATCTCAATTAACCTTGAAGAATCGGCTTAGTGTCTCTGGATGTTTTGTTGTGGAGGGGTTGTCCAGAAAATGTGTACCATCATGAACCTTGTATCAGTACCCAATGAGAATGACCCTTGTCGGATATAATCTCTGCACTTGAATACAACACGTTATATATATTGGACTTATCAGCCAAGCCTCCAATATATCAGGGACTATTATTTCATAAGGAACTTATACGAGACACAAATATCAATCGTTTATATTTCCTAGGAATTCTCCTGAATTCTTTTAATTGTCTGTGTTTTGCTTTGAAAAATACAATAATCAATAATCGGATAAAAATATATATATATTTATTACGTATACAAAAAAAATTTCAAATCTCATATCATAAACAAAAATTTATAAACCACAATCCATCAGCATATAAAAACTAGCTTCACAATATATGTATCTCCGGTTAGTAACTGCATATATTATTAATATCATTTACCTTATCAGTTAGTAACTAATACACAAATGGTTAATAAACATTTCTGCTTAATACAACATGCATTTCCCAGCAAACAATGTTTAACCAGCCAGCTCTTATAGATAAATATATATATATATATCTCTATACTACATGGATCAACAAAAGATGACCTAATTTAATGATGAGTAATAAAAACTTATTTAGTGAATCCTCCCCTAATCTCGAGAATTAAACTTCTAATCTTTTGCTTTTTATTTTGTAGTTATATAATTCCTTGCTTATTAATTTTAATCACAGTAATTTCCAAATTCAATATATATATTGGTATCAATCTTACAACATTTATTTTAGGAATAAATCCTTATATCCACTTCTTCATATTTCTATCTGCAGAATAGAATTACTTTGAATTTTTGGAGTTACCCAAGTATCTGAGAAATCTCAGTCTACGTTGCAAGAATATCTACAAATATATATAATTACATTAATTCCTTAATTTCATACATTACCTGTCCAATTTGGATTTTGATAAATCTGCCTTGGAATTCCTGATGTAATATTTTTGGAATGTGTGAAGATTATTGATATCAGATAATCAATGCATGTGAGTTAGAGATTTGGTGAGAATCTTGATTGCCTCATGTCCTGGGATCTGCTATGTGTACTGGACATCTGAATGCATTGCGGTGTGAGTCTGAATGCTGGAATCTCCGACTGATTTGCAACCAACACTGCCACTTCAATTATTGTAAATTTGACGTCACTGGCAATATTATTAATACATCAAATCTAATATTTACTATCCTCTAGAGGGCAGTATTGCACTTCTTAATTAATTCCACCATTTCTTTTTAATATTCTTATCTCGGTTCAAAGTTCAATCTGACGTAACAAAGAACCTCTCTCTCAGTCACTAGACACGGTGTCTCTATCTGTCATACCTAATTTATATCCCTACTCCCTTTTAAAATTACTTACTATCAGCTGAATTATTTTCTGGTTAACTCAACAGAATCTATTCTTTAGTAATTTTTATTATTTACCAATTATATACTTTCTACAATATTTATTGGAGTATATATTTCCTTCTGTAAATATAATAAACTATACCTTGATTATAAACATATATTTTGTGAATATAAATCTATATTACAGAGATATTAACTCTTATTCCTATACCCAAAAGACAAAATATCTTTTGTTTTAAAAACTTAAGACAGACCAATAAATTTAATTATGAGCACTTAACTCTAGCATTATCACACAAAAACATTCTAGGTTCCTTCATGTCTGGCACTTCTTAAAAAAATATAAAAGACTTCACCCAGGAATGAACTCTGTAAAAAAAAATCTCGTTCATTTCTAAACCTAGAGAAAATTGAAAGAAAAAAAACTGTCTTTAAAAACGGAATGGCTACAGGCATCCATTTTAATTTTTCCTTTCTGTAATATACCCGACACCCTGACCATTTTTTTCTTGTCATTGTGAGTTTATTAAACATGACTTGCAATTAACAGTGTTCATTTCTAAATCCATTTAATAATACAGCCTGTTCCCAGAATAAGGAAATTGTGTATTAATAATAGGTATATTTAAATGATTTCTTACTGGAGTATAATTATTTTACTTAAAAGGAAGGTTTGCTCTCTCTGCAGACAGGATGATTTGGGGGATAAAGGTTAGTTAATATAATAGGAGACGACTATATGCCAATTAAACTCTATGCAGCTCTTCTGGCATAAGTCAAAACAGTAAAACTTTTTTAAATATTAAAAGAAGAACCATGTATCTCATGTTGTGTAAAAGAACATTTTCTAACCCTTATATAATAAGTTATCTCCAAGCAGGAAAATACTACCATCATCTGTAAAGTACAAGCTGGGTGGAGTAGAGGTAACATCACCGCTCCGCATGGAGCGAGCCTCTGGAGACATGGGTTCAATCCCGACGAGCACCTCTCCAGTAAGTGTCCTTGGGCAAGACACCTAACGGTACATACTCGCCACCCAGGACACACTTGAAAACTAGAGAAATCTCAATGTATCCTTCCTGGTAAAATCCTTTCTCAAAAAAAAACTTGTACTGCTTGATGATGAAAGTCCATGTGAAGACTGAAATCGTCACCTGCTTAAGGGTATCTGAAAAGCCAATTGGTTTTAAATGAGTGCGGTGTGATAAGTCCCCTGGCTTCCCTCTGTTGGGTGTCTTTACAGGCTGATTGGAAGTATATCAATAAGTCCAAACTGATGTGATCCAGAACAATATATGTGATCTAGTATATGAAAGTAGTGAAGCATCCACTTAATTTCATTCTGTACATCAGTCCACGCTGCTCAGCCTGCCGGGGTTTAGATCTGGAATGCATTGTCATGTGCATTGCCAACTGCATCATTTTGACTGGATGCTTAATACACTTTTGATTTCATTAGGTTAGGACACACCTCGAAAGAGGTTGCTGTGACGTGGCAGGTGGGCTTCACACTTTAATCCCGTCACTACCAAGTGATTTTCCAAAAAAACATTGTCAGGAACCAGAGGTTTTTTTGAAAAATCATTTTTAATTAATTATACTGTATGACATATTTAAAGATACTCCCAATTAATCTTTTTAATGTATTAACATATTTGGCCAGTAGATGGTGCCATCTACTGCCAAATTGAGTTACAGTCGCAGCCCGTGGTTCTCTGCAACAAATGTTTCGGCTTGCTGATTGTCTGATGTCAGTTACATCCAGTTATCTTATTTTAGAATTATGCCCAAAGGGATACAACTTTGGGGGCACCTTCTGCTGCCCAAAAGCAAACAAAATTGGTCTGCAGAGCTACAAATCTTGATATTGGGGCACCGGATGGTGCCTTTGAAGCCTGACATATCTCGATGTCTGTAGTGAAGGGGTTAATGGCCATTCAAGTAAACTAAAAACCTCTGTTTTTGTTTAGCATGGAGTCATAGGAATAAGCGCAAATGACAACCTTTTTTCTTGTTATGTTTTCTACATTGACAGTACTACTTCAAGGAAAAAAGAGACTGCCAGAGTGGAGAAAGTCAGGATTCTATGGAGAGATTCTACTGGAAAGATGTGGTGCATGTCCTATTATTGGCTCTATTACAAGTGACACGATATATTAGCAGTTCAAACAATGGTGGGCCACAAGCATTTACCAGCAGCTGCACCCCTGCCACCACTGGTAATGTGTCCTGGTGTCCATGAGACTCCATGGTGTGCTGAGAGAGCATTACGCAAACCCCCCCCCACATGTACAGGATATCACAGGGCTAGTGGAAATACATCGGAACTAATTGATATGAGATAAAGCAGTGATTCATGCTGACCTCTGAAACATGGGACCAATGGAGAGTATACATTTTCTTACCCTATTTTTGCAAATGCAAAATCACTTAACACCAGGTTTTGTAAACCGGATTTTGTTTTTTGAAATGGCAGCTTGAGATGAGACTCACAAGTGACACTGGAATCATAGGAAGTATTAATGTTTAGTAGGTACCTATGACAGTTGTGCAGCGGGGGAAGTTTGCGACTCGGCAGAATACATTGGAAATCTTCCTGATTAATGAGTGGTGCCATTGTGCTTATTAACGGCTCACTCGCCGTTACTACACTGTTCTACCTTAAAGGGACACTACCACTTCCATAATCTGTAAATAGATGACTTATGCATTACAAAGCCACATTATAAAACACATGCTGCTGGTTTCTGTTTTTTTCTAAGTTTGACGTAATTTCATATAAAGAGGAAATTAATAAAATTAGTTTTTTTATAGCCCTACCATTTTGTTGATATTTTTTCCCATGAGGCAACATTTACCAAAGGTTTTTCTTTACTTCTGTAGCTTAACAGTTTAATGAGATGGAGGAGGGAATGTTTAGATAAGGTTCCTAGGTGCTATAGTTCTTCAGGTTACTTGAGATAATAGATGGCAGCTGAATGAGATAAAACAGGGAGCTTAAAAGACTTCTAATCTAACTGCTGGTGATGTCCTTGGATTTCACCCCATACAATACAATGAGATTTGACATAGTGATCGGCCCATAGACTCCATTGTGTGGCCATTGACATAGAGTGAAGAGGAAAGTGAGGTAAAGATATGAGGGAGGGGCAGTTTGCAACACAAAATATCACAAAATGGAAGCACCAAGTGACAGATATAGGGTGAAATATTTTCAGACCTAAAAATACAAAAGAAAAACAAAGCACATGTAAGATATCAGCAATATAAAATAAACACAATAAGAATATTTCACTTTTGGTGGTAGTGGCCCTTTAAGTAGTTAATGTGTTGGTCCACCTTAAATTTTGTCATGTACTGTATACTGGAAAAGAATATATATCACGTTATGTCATGTTATGTTATGTCATGTTAATGGAGAGCCAGTTCAAGGCCATGCAGGAAAAGTTACTGCAAGAGGAGAATCTAACACTTGAGAAAGCTGTCAGAATTGCAAGAGCATATGAAAAGTTAAGAAAAGATATGCAGGTAACAGAAGGGGCACAACATCAGATTATCGCAAATGGAAAATCAATTTAACAGTCACAAAACAGAACAAAGGGAGGTCTGTGGAACGAATAAAAGCGACAATGCTGTGCTTCAGATATCTGTCATACCTGTCCTGTTAGGGGTACTTGAGGACCAGAGTTGAGAAACACTGCTGTAGATGACGTGGATAACAATTCAGATGATGATACAGACAGCTCCCAGATACTGTATAGGGATGAGCCGAACACCCCCGTGTTCGGTTCGCATTCGAACAATTTCAAAAGTTCGAGTTCGAACTCGAACTCGAACCGAACTCAATGCAAGTCAATGGGACTCCAAAGCTCGATTTTTAGAGTGCCCTCAAAGAGGGCATATATGCAAGATATTTGCCATAAAAGGTGTATGGGGGTCCTGGTAGTGCCCTGGGGGACAGGAAACAAGGACAAAAAGTAAAAAAAAAAAAAAGACGTTTTTAAAGGAACAGTGAGTTTTCCATAAAATTAGGGTTAAAAATAAAAACGAAAAATTCCTTCAAATATCGTGCCTAGGAGGTCCCCATAACCTGCGCGTGAAGTGGCAGATTTGTAGGATGTATAGAAACTTTGCCATCAGAGACCCACACAAGACACCTAGCCATACTTAAGGGGTTAAAATGCACAGGGACTGGCTACTATCCTGTTATTTTTCTGTTAATCTGTATATTTGGTCTTGTGTTAATATCTTGCATTTTACTATTTTGGATTTTTGTAACCACTCAATGTTCTCGAACCCAGGACATACTTGAAAACGAGAGAAATCTCAATGTATCCTTCCTGGTAAAATCCTTCATAAATAAATAAATAAATAAAATAAATAAATGAGGGAATGTATTAGGCCCCGTTCACACTGTGCGATTTATCGCGTGGATTTTGCCATGACGTCGCAGCAAAATCTGCGCGACGTCACACTGTGTAGCTTCTCCAATGCATTTCAATGGAGCTGTTCACATCTTGCCGCGCGACGTCACATGTCGCGTGTCGCGGTAGCATGTCACTGGTACATGACCCTTTTTTTGAGATTTGCTATCTGCGATTTTGCAATTTGCATTGGTGGTGCTTTGCAAAAATCGCACAAAACCGCAACGTCGCGTGACATCGTGCGACATTATCACACTGTCGCGAATATGAAAATCGCGCGGAAATCACGTGACTTTCAAATCACACAGTATACAGTATATGTATAAAGCAAGGTATATATAAAACAATGGATAGTCAGAGACTCTAGGGACTCAGCTTGTACGCTTTATGATAGACATTTTAGACATTTCTAACCAGGGCCGGCGCTAACGTAAGGCGGCACAGGCGGCCGCCTTACTGTCTGGCGTCCTGCCAGTGTGAGGGGCGCCGGCCCGGGGTGTAATCGGTCATCCGATTCGGATGACCGACCCCCGAGATTTGGCCCGGGGGTTGAGGGACCCAGATGCCGGGCAGCGCGAGAGCGCATGCCCGGTCTTGAACAGTCCGTCCTGTGAAGTGGATGCGGCTGTGTGCGTGCGCAGCCGGTCACGCGGTCCGGCTAATCAGGTGGTACTGAGTCTCAGTACCACCTGACTGGCCGGACCGCGTGACCGGCTGCGCACGCACACAGCCGCATCCACTTCACAGGACGGACTGTTCAAGATCGGGCAGGCGCTCCCGCGCTGCCCGGCATCTGGGTCCCTCAACCCCCTGCCGGAGCTGGGGCAACAATCCAGGTGAGAGCTGGGGCAAATCCATGACCTGGGGGCAAATCCATGTGCTGGGCAAATCCATGACCTGGGGGCAAATCCATGAGCTGGGGCAAATCCATGACCTGGGGGCAAATCCATGACCTGGGGGCAAATCCATGAGCTGGGCAAATCCATGACCTGGGGGCAAATCCATGAGCTGGGCAAATCCATGTGCTGGGCAAATCCATGACCTGGGGGCAAATCCATGACCTGGGGGCAAATCCATGAGCTGGGCAAATCCATGACCTGGGGGCAAATCCATGAGCTGGGGGCAAATCCATGAGCTGGGCAAATCCATGACCTGGGGGCAAATCCATGACCTGGGGGCAAATCCATGAGCTGGGCAAATCCATGACCTGGGGGCAAATCCATGAGCTAGGCAAATACATGAGCTGGGCAAATCCATGACCTGGGGCATCCATGAGCTGGGCAAATCCATGAGCTGGGCAAATCCATGACCTGTGGGCAAATCCATGACCTGGGGGCAAATCCATGAGCTGGGCAAATCCATGACCTGGGGGCAAATCCATGAGCTGGGCAAATCCATGACCTGGGGGCAAATCCATGACCTGGGGGCAAATCATGAGCTGGGCAAATCCATGACCTGGGGGCAAATCCATGAGCTGGGCTCCATGTGCTGGGCAAATCCATGACCTGGGGGCAATCCATGACCTGGGGGCATCCATGTGCTGGGCAAATCCATGACCTGGGGGCAAATCCATGAGCTGGGCAAATCCATGACTGGGGCAAATCCATGAGCTGGGCAAATCCTTGAGCTGGGGGCAAATTCATGTGTGAGCTGGGGGCTCTCTGCTCCTCTAGATTGTAAAATCCGGGGTGCCCTCTGCTCCTCTAGATTGTAAAATCCAGGGTGCCCTCTGCTCCTCTAGATTGTAAGCTCCTGGGTGTCCTCTGCTCCTCTAGATTGTAAGCTCCTGGGTGCCCTCTGCTCCTCTAGATTGTAAGCTCCTGTGAGCCGGGCCCTCTGCTCCTCTAGATTGTAAGCTCCTGTGAGCCGGGCCCTCTGTAAATTCTCGTGAGTCGGGCTCTCTGCTAAAACACCTTATTTTCTGTAAGTGCCCCTCCCGAGACTAGTCTCTGGATCCGCCCCTGCCTGGGATTGGAAGGGGGCAATGAGAGGGAGGGGACAACAAGCACCACGTGGTTCCCTGCCTGGCCTTGCTTCCCGAATCCAATCACAGGCGAGCGGGAAAGGTGCGTGTGCACGTGTGCATCACATGCCTGGCCAGCGCCAGCGGCCGCTCGCACCAGTCGCCTCGAGACGTGACGTCACGTGTCACACGAGGGGGACGCAGAGAGCGATGGTGGCGGTGCCTAGCTTAAGCTAAGCCTAAAAAATTTTGCTACTAAAAAACCTACTACCTGGTCTGGTCCCTGATTGTCCCTGGTGGTCTGGTCTCTCGTCTCACTCCCTCCCTGACTGCCTGAGAGTGTGGACTGAGTAGAACTAGAACGCCAGCGGGCGACGGGGGGGCCTGCAGTGCCAAGGTGAGGCAGCAGAAGTCAGCAGGCAGCAGTGAGCAGTGCTGTGCACACTGTCACAGTCAATCAGACACAGTCAGCTGAGCAGAGAGGTAAGAGACTCGCTGGGGGAAAATTTATACCATAAATAATACCCATATGAGCAGCTGGGGGCCGCAAATATACCCATACATGAGCTGGGGGCCGCAAATATATACCCATACATGAGCAGGGGGCGCAAATATACCCATATGAGCAGCTGGGGGCCGCAAATATATACCCATACATGAGCTGGGGGCCGCAAATATATACCATACATGAGCAGGGGGCCGCAAATATACCCATATGAGCAGCTGGGGGCCGCAAATATATACCCATACATGAGCTGGGGGCCGCAAATATACCCAAATATGTTGTTCCTACAGTCTGACAATGTAACTACTGCCTTTCCAGAAGAAAGACAGTGTTTATATAAGTCCATAAAGACAGCACTGGTGGCTGTCCCCCCAATCAGTGACTCACAACGCTGCTAAAGGTTGTCCTTGCAAGACCAACTTTAAGCATCCTTTAATCTCTGCGTGACGACACCGAACACTCACGATAGAGATTATTATGCATCTCTATCCTGATTGGCTTGACATGACGGGGGGGGGCACCAAAACAGACCTTCGCCTGACTAGGCAAAAAAGCTTGCACCGGCCCTGTTTCTAACACAATAATAATTGTATGCTCACATAGGCCCTTCGTGAGAGGTATATGACATACAAATAGTAGAATATTACGTTTAAATCTAAGGAGTGTGATAACGATTTTATTAAGCCCTTGATGACAAATGACGTAACATCTACATCATTAATGATTGGCTTTACAGAGCCCTGGTCCTTAAGGGGTTAAACAGCATATCAGAGAGGATCATATAGTAGAAATGAACACTTCTTAGAATTCAAAACAAACAGTGTTTGTTCATACATGAGTAGGCCACACCCAGTCTGCAAGCAATGTATCAAATTCTAATTACTAATTAGAAGCACATGTTATTTCCAAACACTAATTAAACCCCTGTTGTTTACGCCGTTTGAGAGCACAGGTCATTTAGAGGTGAGAATCTTTGCACCTATAGTAGATGACATTAGGTAATTTTTTAATTCAATATCTAATAAACCGTTGCTTAGAATATTCTGCAGTAAAGAGTCTCTTTATTTCTAGATTTTTTAGTATTTTTTAAGCATTTTTTATACTTTTTTCAAAATGTTTTTTTTTTTCGAACTCGAACCGAACACGCCAAAAAGTTCGAAGTTCGCAAACTTTCGAACTGCCGATGTTCGAGTCGAACTCGGAACTGATCGAACCGAACAGCTCATCCCTAATACTGTATACTTCACAACTGTGCATGACACAAACCTCTGCAGATGAGGCCATGGTCACGTTGGAACCAGGGCTTTTTAAAATCCCAGTCAAGTTTAAAATTGATACAGGAGCAAAGGTAAATTGTATACCAGGTCATGTTTATGGCAAATTCTAACATAAAGAATTACAGCTGGAAACATAAAAGCTACTGAAGTTGATGGGGTTCGGAAGAGAGGTCCTGCATTTTATTGGATGGTCAAATGCTGTCACATTCCACGTTCCCAGCTCTGTCCTCTGTATATGTGTTATGCTGTTCTGGTCTTGATTGATGTTGCCATTCCTGGGTTGCTGCTCAGGGGTTAATTGTTCTGCTCTCTCTCCTCACCTATTTAAGAGCAGTGCTCCCATACTGCATTGCTCCATGATTTCACTTTTCCTGATTCATTCAGTATTTTGTTTTCAGAGAGCTGCTTGCTCTTTTGTTCCTGTTCTGTTTGTAAATTTAGTTTATTATACTGTAGCGCTCACTCCTGGAGGAGCCGCTGAAAATGAACCACGGGTCAGTCTCCCCGCACTAGGGAATAAATATACTCCAACACAGTTGTGAGTTTTTATCATTTAAATAGTTTACTAAAATCTTGAGCAGATGTTGAAGCACGGTATTCACAAGTATTATTACAATATTTTCGTATTACGGTAAAACGCACAGCGGAAAAGAAATGAAACACGAGGCTTCGTATTTCGGAAAATAAAATATTCGCGACCGAACATAAAAGAATGCAATTTCCCGATAGTTCAGAAAAAGGGACACGTAACGAAACCCCAAACATACAATCCCTTTCGTATTACGGCAAACGCGCAGCGGAAAAAGAGAAAAATGTATTCGGAACGTATCTTTGTCTTTAACCCCCGTTCCGATTCGTAAAAGGAAATGAGTCCTGTACAAGTTAAGTTCCAGAATGTGAGAAGCGTATCTGTGTGTGTGTGTGGTACCCGGGTACTGTTCAACTGGCCAGTGAATTTATTAAAGAAAGGTCTTCGACTAGTCAGTTGGGGCCCTGTAAACTTTAAAGAGAAAACAGCAGCTTGACCTTTAATCATACAACAGCCTTGGAGGCCTCTCACCCATCTGACGCAGGCTTTAGGCTCCGCTGACCCAGGACGTCTCTCCGCCGGATCTTGACTGGGGATACTAGCGGCCGGATCCGTTGTCTACCTTCCTGCAGCTTGTCCAGCTCCCCGCCTGCTCTCCGTTCGATTCCGCCGGTCTGCAGCTGTTGTCTGGGTACTGGCAAGTCTCCTTCTCCTCAGGTGGAGTGACCCAAATAGGAATTACAGGTCTCCCTCAGGCTTTGGCCTAGCTCCTCCAGCGGTCTCCTCAGTGCGTCTGCTCTCTCATCCCCTGGCGCGCTCTGGAACTTTCTCCACGAGGCAGAGGATGTAAGACTCCAGTCTCCACCCACTTCCTGGCTTCTTGCAAAGCATGCCAGTTATTGTAGTCCCAATGTCCAGCATTTCTGATCGCGATAGTCTCCATCTTGTGGCCAAAAATAGGTACTGCCACAGCAAGATTTTTAGCACAGCGCTACACTCTCCCCCTCCTAAAACTCTTGGGTCTCTCCAAGGAGGTACAACAGTTACATTACATTTCCACAATTTGAATACAATTTACATAACATGTACAGGTTCAGCAGCATACATACAGTGGGTTAGGAACACTTCCTCAAGTTGACTCATATTTTGGGCTACCTCAGCTAGCATAGCAGACACTTCGGGCAACCTCCGCACCGTGGTGATAGCCTCTTCAGTGCTATGTCCTGGTGAGTCGTAGGTGAGTCGTTGGGGTGGTCGAACAGAGCGTTTTGGTTCTGGCTCAATCAATTCCTCTTCAGGTTTAAGTACTATAGACGTTGGCTCAGTCCTTCTCTCTATTACTGGAGCAGACGTTTCTTCAGAGTATGATCCTTCCAGCGAAGGCATAGAACTATAATCAACAATGGTACGTAACTGGTGGCGCGATGATGGTCGCTGAATGGTAGGTGGTGGTTCCCTTAGTTCGTATGAAGCATGAAGCATATGAAAAAGAGTAATAAAATATATAGTGCAGATGATTCTAACACAATAATATATATGTGCCAATGTGGGATATTCCACTCACAAATTAAAGAGCCCAGACACTGGCTCTAAGTGGGTCGCAGCTTTTGGGTGTTTTTTGCTTCTCCGTTCCTTAAGGTGACCCACGCCTTAATAGGATGGAAAATGGCTCATACACATGGACATGAAGAAAAAAACAGAAACAGCTTCCTTGTGCAGATCTTCTAAAATTCAGATAGTGTGAATAGACAAAAGCCGTTAAACTCACATTTGCAGGAGCTTATGGACCAAGCTCGTGGTTTGTGCGCTTCAAGGCTCGCATAGGGTGGAGCCAAACCCGTCTTTAAATCCAGAATACCAAGGGGACGATAAAATAAGAAGGTTTAAAAATTTATTAATGCATAAATAAAACAGATAAAATACTGGCTCAACCAGGAGACCAGAACGCGTTTCGCCAGACGTGCTGGCTTCTTCAGCTGGTTTACAGGCTAGTTCGTGTGAATGTCTTAAATAGTTTAATACTAAACAGTCAATAAAGTCCCCATGTGTTCCGGATGAAGAAATTAGCGTAATTAACGCAAGTCCCCTGTCTCGAAACACCTGAGAGGGAGATCGCCATCTTGCGCATGCGCTCTGTCGTTCTATGCGTTCCATTCTGCGTTTCAGAGGAGATCCAGGAAGTGCCGTGCGTTCCACTTCAAACGTCTCTACGGATCTCCGGACGCACTGATAGACTGGAAATGACATCCCTCGGGTCTGAATGGGGCCACCCTCAGTAGATTTTCAACGAGCAAGGGCCAGAAGAAAGACATATAAATGCAAGATATATAGCAGAAATATAATAGGACCCTCTCCAACTACATTCCACAAAGATAATGTCGTATTTGATGGGAATATAATATTCAAAATGTGCTTTATTCATATAAAATCACGATGGAGATGAGATAATTGGAACACTACAAAAATATATATACCTATGAAGGTGGTAAACGTATCCCTAAAACGTGTAGTATTAAATAAAAGTGCCGCTGCAGATGTTTAATTGATATACTTCTATAGTGCATATGTGGTATTCGATGGACCAAAATGGGGCATAGTGCCTATTTATATATTAAAGTGCTAAAGTGGCTATTTATATAATTTTATTTAGTTTCTAATAAAGTGCTGATGACAATAGTCTTATATTTATAAGATGCAAGTGCCTCCCGTATTAATCAATTTGTGTATACTTAACGCTACATATTCCCATGTGGCAATATATGACATAGATAATGTCAAAGTGGCAATGCAAATATAAAGTGCTAGTCTAAAGTTCGTGTATGGCTATTGACTAATAGATACATAAAAGTGCTTGTTAGATTATATTACCTCTAAATCTTAATAAAGTGACATATAGTATATTATCAATATACAATATCTAATAATTATAGTGCCTTTATAATAGATAAAACCTTGGTGTTATATGACAGTGCATGTGTGCTATTAGTGGACAATAAATATAAATAGCTTAGTGGATAGATGAACACCATCTTATCAACGACAATAATACAAATATGAATAGAATGGAAGGAGGTATTTTAGAGGAAGTGTACAATTTCAAAATCATCATTGAGGCCATTGGGGACCAATGTACCGTTATCAAAAATCGATCTCATCTCCTCTTTCCCCAATTTACTAATAACATCCTCCTCAATATCCATCTTTTTAATTTGTTTAATAACCCAAAATTTGAGACCTACAGGGGAGCTATTATGATAATTCTTAAAATGCAAGGATACTGAGTGTTTTTCAAATTTGTTTCTAATATTTCTAACGTGCTCATTAATTCTCACATTAAGCGCTCGCTTTGTTCGACCAATATACCTCAGATGACAGGGACATTCCAACATATAGATTACGTTCTTGGAGCAGCAATTCAAATACCCTTTATTTCTACTGTTTTATTACATTTATAATTGGTATATGACCTACGAACTTTTTTCTTATTGTCTGTCGATCTGCAGGCCAGACACGATCCACACTGGTAGAAACCTTCCTTGAGTCCAAAGAAGCTTTTTTTGGAAGAATCTTTCGTATTAGTTCTACTATGTACCAACCTAGATTTTACATTTTAGTACCTCTAAAAACTATTTTGGGTTTTGCTCCCAGATACTGTTTCAAATCACCATCATTCAGCAGAACGTGCCAGTGTTTCCTAAAGATTTTCTTGATGTTTTCGGCTTTATCATTGAAATCGCAGATAAATCGGACTTCATCGACCTGTGTCTGGATTCTTGGTTTATACCTTAATAAATCATTACGATCTTTTGATAGAATATCCGAGATGGTGTTCTCCAAGTCGTTTTCTTTAATAACCCTTTTCTATAAAGTCTTCCTTCATATTGTTTGCCTGTTCTTCAAAGATTGCTGTGTCAGTACAATTGCGTCTCAGACGAGTGAATTGGCCTTTGGGGACACCTCTGAGCCACGTAGAATGGTGGCAACTGGTGTAATCAATGTATGTGTTGACATCAACATCCTTGAAAAAAGTTTTTGACTTAATACAGCCCTCCTCCACATAGATTTCCAAATCCAGGAAACTGATATTCCGTGTACTTAGATTATTGTCTAATTTGATGCCCCACTCTACCTGATTGAGACTGTCTAAAAATTTTCTCAGATCCTCCTCCTCACCTCTCCAAATAAAAAAGATGTCGTCAATAAACCTCTTGTAGGTCTGGATGGCTCCTTGCGCCCAGCTACGCGAACCGTAGACAAACATGGTTTCCCATGCTGCCATATAGAGGTTGGCGTAGCTGGGCGCAAACTTAGTGCCCATCGCAGTACCCACTAACTGGATGAAGAAGTCCTCCTCGAATTTAAAATAATTATTTTTCAATATAAACCTGACACTGTCCAAAACAAAGGATATCTGGTCCTTGCCTAATAAGTTGGACTTAATAATTTCTTCCTCCAATTTAATCAGACCCAGCTCATGAGGTATGTTGTTATAGAGCGAATTGACGTCACACGTCACCATGATGTCACCTTCTTGCCAGACTAAACTTTTCAGTGTCTGTAGCATGCTTAGAGTGTCCTTTAAATGGGAAGGGATGGTACATACTATGGGTTGAAGAATTGTGTCTACATATTCTGATAAATGGCTGGTTATAGAATCTATGCCAGCCACTATTGGTCTACCGGGCGGTTTGACTGGATTTTTATGCATTTTCGGGAGAACATAAAAATGCGGTGTCCTGGTAAATTTCATAGATAAGTATTCAAATTCAGCCATATTTAAAATGCCCTTATCAAGGCCTTCCTGGAGTAGAGGTTCCATTTTATGTCTGATGTCTTTAACTGGATCTGACTTCAGTTTACCATATGTATGATCATCATTTAAAATACGCATAACTTCTTCTTGATATAGTTCTTTAGATAGAATAACTATTCCCCCCGCTTTGTCGGCAGGTTTTATGACTATGCTGGATCTTTTTGAAGATTTTTGAGGGCTAAGTTTTCTTCTTTAGTTAGATTATGGTGGTTGATTTTTGTAGACATTCTCTCTATGTCCCCCATGTCTGGGCTCTTTAATTTGTGAGTGGAATATCCCACATTGGCACATATATATTATTGTGTTAGAATCATCTGCACTATATATTTTATTACTCTTTTTCATATGCTTCATGCTTCATACGAACTAAGGGAACCACCACCTACCATTCAGCGACCATCATCGCGCCACCAGTTACGTACCATTGTTCTTTATATTTCACTGGTTTGGGGGAAACCACTATATTCTGGTTGGCGTTGGTTTGTTGGTGGCGGTACAAGTTGTGGGCGCCTGTCAACTTTTTGTGTATAGAACTATAATCACCTGAGTAAGCTTCCGGAACTACCGAGATCCCCACATCCTCAGGGACTTCCAACTGAAATTCAAGAGGCTCAGGGATATCAACAGTCTCAGGGACTTCCAACAAGAATTCAGGAGCTTCAGGCCTCAATTACTCTCCCATCGTTCAGGAACTGAGTAATCTCTTCAGGCTCCGGTGAACGTATCCAGTCCAGACAGAAACTTTCTTCCTCACTGTCCCTTTCGCTCTCTTCGACAACCCGGGTCTGTTGAGACCGAGTAACAGGGGGCAAACGTGGAACAGGCGGGTTTGGCCGAGGCAATTCGTCCCCAACCGGCATCCTTACAGCCTCTCTCAAAGGTAACAAGTGGTTTCGGTGCCAATTCTTAAAGGCCCAGCCTTTCCATCCGGGCGAATCTGATACACTGGTAACCCGGCAGTTGTTTGCAAACAATGTAAACCTGGGAACTCCACCTATCCGCCAACTTGTGTCTCGCAGCCGCACCCAAGTTCTTCAATAAAACCCTATCACCGGGTTGTAGATCTTGTATTCGAACTTTCAGGTCATAGTTCCTTTTGTTTCTTTGCTCCCGGTTTCCCGAGGTCAAACGGGCCTGTTCAAACGCAGAAGCCAGATTCTTTCGAAGTCTATCCACGTAGTTTCTATGGGAAGCTACTGAGGTCTGGTCTAGGGATAACCCAAATGCCAAATCAACCGGCAGTCGAGCCTCCCTTCCAAACATAAGACGGTACGGTGAATATCCAGTTGCATCGCTCTCCGTACTGTTATATGCATGCACCAGAGTAGCTATGTGCCGACTCCAACTCTGCTTCTCCACATTCGACAAGGTCCCCAGCATGTTTAGCAGTGTGCGATTAAACCTTTCAGGCTGAGCATCACCTTGAGGGTGATATGGTGTGGTTCGAGTCTTTTGGATTCCCAACAACTCCAACAATTGCCCTACCAGTCTGCTTTCAAAGTCTCTTCCCTGATCAGAGTGTATCCTCCTTGGCAGCCCATAATGAACAAAGAACTTTTCCATCAACACCTTGGCCACTGTCGGAGCGCGTTGATCTTTGTGGAAAATGCTTGGGCATAACGAGTGAAATGATCAGTCACTATTAGAATGTTCCCTTGCCCACTAGCATCCGGCTCTAAGCACAAGAAGTCAATGCACACCAAATCCATGGGTCCCTGGCTCTGCAGATGGCTCATTGGAGCAGTTCGGGTCGGTAGAGTCTTTCTCTGAATACACCTCAGACAGGAATGACAATAACTTTCAACTTCAGCCCTCATGCAAGGCCAGTAGAACCTATCTCGCACCAGTTTAAAAGTTCTCTGCACCCAAATGTCCATGTTCATCATGCAGTGATCGCAGCACACTCTCCCTATGTCTGTATTAGCTGAGGGCCCCTTCGGTAGACCACCCCATCCAGCATCTTTAACCGCTCCCATTCTTTGTAGACCAACCTGGCTCCACTCGGGGAGTTGGTTAACAAAATCTCTCGCTGGTTTGCAGTCAGGGCCTTTAGGGTCAAGGCAATTAAAGGGTCTCTGGCCTGATCCGCTTTCAGGTCCTGTCTCGAAAAGGTAGGTAAACTTTCATCCCTTAACTGCGTAGGGTTACAGTAGAACTCAGGAACAGCCGCAGCCATAACTCCTATGGCCTCTGCTTCAATCCCTCCTTTGACCCGGCGCCTGTTCCTGACACAAAGCTTGCACCCCGTCTGGAGTCAACTGAGTCCATTCTGTAGTATAGGGTCTTCTCGATAACGCATCAGCATCTCGATTATTCACCCCAGGGCGATACTTCAGGCTGAACCGAAACCCTGACAGAGCGGCCAACCACCGATGTCCCGTTGCGTCCAGTTTTGCAGTAGTAAGGATATAGGTGAGGGATTATTATCCGTCTTAATCACGAACTCAGCTCCATACAGATAGTCTTTCAACTTGTCCACCACTGCCCACTTCAAGGCTAGGAACTCCAACTTGTGAGTAGGATAGTTCTTCTCTGAAGGAGCAAGGCTCCGGCTCACGTATGCCACAGGCCTCAGCAATCCATCATACTCCTGATATAGGACTCCTCCCAGACCTTCTCGGCTGGCATCCACATGTAGTTCATACGGCTTGTGAGGGTCCGCATAGGCCAAAACAGGAGCTCGGGTTAGACTCTCTTTCAACTTTACGAAAGCTCCTTCACATTGACTGGTCCATTCACCTTGTATAGACTCTCGAGCTTTCCTTGGCCCCGGAGCTGACGGGTTTTTGTCAGAGACCTTGCAGCCTTCTTCTGTGGTTTCTTTCTGCAGGAGTTTGTTCAGTGGTTGAGCTATTTTCGCGAATCCTCCCACAAATCTTCTATAGTAGGAACAGAATCCCAAGAAAGATCTAAGCTCAGTGACGTTTCGGGGTCTAGGCCAAGAAGCTACGGCCTCCAACTTTCGAGGGTCTGTCGAAACACCTTCTGCTGAACCACATGTCCTAGATACGTAACAGACGGCAGACAGAATTGGCATTTCTCCAGAGACAGTTTCAGCCCCTCTTCATGGAGCCTCTTCAAGACCTTCTCCAGACGTTGCTCATGTTCTTCCAGAGTCTTCCCAAACACAATTATGTCATCCAGGTACACTAATACTTCGATTAGATTCATATCCCCGACTGTCTTCTCCATCAACCGTTGGAACGTGGCTGGAGCCCCCGTAAGGCCTTGAGGCATTCTGTTGAATTCAAAGAACCCCAGTGGGCAGATGAACGCAGTTTTCTCCTTGTCTTCAGGATGCATTGGTATCTGGTGATACCCACTTCGCAGGTCTAGTACACTAAACCACTTTGCTCCAGACAAACACTGTAGGGCATCTTCAATCCGAGGAGTGGCATATTGATCGGGGATGGTTCTCCGGTTCAATGTGCGGTAGTCTATGCATAAGCGGACAGAACCATTTTTCTTCCGGACCAACACTATGGGAGATGCATATGGACTCCTGGACTCTTGAATCACCTTGGTTCTTTGTAATTCGTTCAGCTGCTCTCGCAGATCATCTAAGTCTCCTAGCGGAACTCGCCTTGATCTTTCACGAAACGGCTTGTCTTCTTGTAATCGAATACGGTGTTCAGTACTCTTAGCTAGGCCCACATCGAACTCATCTTTCGAGAACAATTCCTTCCACTTTAAGACTTGAGACTGAAGACGTTTCTTCCACTCAGGTGAAATGGGAGCGTCCTTGGGGTAGAATCTTTCATCTGGAATCTCTTTATCTCTCCCCCTCCTGAATCGGTAGAGAGGGGTGTAACAGACTCTACTTGCCCGATAGGCATTCGTGCTTTAAGAACCACTGGAGAATCCGTCACATTGCACACACTGACCGAGACTCTTCCTCGTGTTCTCTTCAGAGCCTTGGTGGAGATTATTTCAGGAATTACTTCGACTCCGGTTTCACTCCCATGATCAAAATCGGTTCCCAGCACCACATAGGGACCGGGTTGCGATCCGTTCAACTTGACTGAAGCCCGGAAGCTCGCTACTTCTCCTGCTTGCAGAACCTTCTCCGTTCCACCCAGTCTCCACAGTCTTCCCACTTCGGCAGGTGCCTTTCGTTCTTCGACCATCCTCTGATAGACCGGACGTAACATTGGGTGTACTCCTTGAGTTGAACCTTCTTCCAACACGATAGGCGTCAGGAGACGCCGCACTAGGTCAGTATTCGTCCCCACTATCAGGGAGCTTCTGTTCGCACCCGAGGGTCGAGGACACACAATGGCCAATGCATCACAACCCCCAGACTGCCCGATGACTTCAGATCCGATCTCCAACTTTACTTGCAGGTACCCGTCATAAGGGAGTTTCTCAGTCCGCATCTGCCGATACCCCATATTTCAAATCCTTCAATTCTTGCAAAGGAATGTGCTTTAAGTGTTTCTCGTAGAAGTCTCTGTAGATCAATGTCACTTGAGCCCCTGAATCTAACAGGGCTTTGGTGTAGACTCCTTCCACTTGGATTGGCACAATAGGAGAAGGACCTATCAGTTGGTCAGGAAATTTGGTGGCGGTATCCGGACGCTTAGACCCAGTTTGCTGTACCCTGGCCTTTTTCTTGGCCCGTGCAGGTTTTGGGTGTGCATTGCTTCCCCATGACGTAGACCCGGATGCTAAGGGAGTGACTCTCTCAGTCCTGGCAGGCTCTACAATTGGCTCGGCTTTGGGCCTCCTCGCCCTCTTAGTCTTTGCTTGGTTTCTGGAGCGGGTTTCAACCCTCGGGCACTCAGGTTGCTCCTTTACTGGTGCCCTCTGGCGTTTCCCGCCGGTGAGGTAGATAACAGTCCTTCCAGGGCTTCCAACAGTCCCTTGACTCTATCCTTCTCAGGCTTCCGGCCTTTGCACTGTGCGCGGAAATGGCCCATCTCTCCACACCCGAAACATCTCTTCTTAGAGAGCGGAGACGTAGTTGCTTGTTGAGATTTGGTTAAAAGATTTGGACCAGACGCCACAGCAACTTCCGTCGTCTGCATACCTGTGAGGAATTTCTGCATTTCTGCCTGCATTTCTGTCACCTTCATCAATACCGGCACAGTTCCGCGTGCGCTTGTTGCAATTCAACTTGAGCTTCCTGAACTTTTTGACGGTTTTGGACAATTCATCCCGTTCAGGGAGGTTCGATTCTTTAGCAGCCCTCTCTGTAGATTTAAAACCAACTAGGTGTTCTTGTTCGTCCTCATCAGACCCATAGGTATCTAGAGAGTCGCTTTCAGGTTGCAGGCCGCCGCTATGTCTCACAGGTTGTGCATACGCCCTTTTCCCCCGCCTGAAAGATTTCTCTTCTAGTAAAGCCTCTTCCTCTCGCACAACTCGAATCAGTTCCAGGTACTTTAACTCTTTGTTACCTGCTCTGCTTCTCAGCTGCATCATCACTGGATCTAGAGGTTGAGAGCCCCTCAGGATCTGTTTTATTCGGATCTTATCTACTTCGGCCGGTTCGGCCCCTTTCTTCAGGAGTATCTGGTGTAGAATCTTATCCAGGCGCCTCATGTACTCGGTCATTCTCTCACCTCTTCTCTGATAGGTGTGTTCGTACTGATATACCAGTTCGGCCGCCTTTTCGGTTCGTCCAAAAACTTCTTCAAGAACGTTTAAGTAATCTAAAGCAGTACAATCTTTTCTGCTCAGTTTCAGGTTTCTCACCGCTTCTGACGCAGGTCCCTTTAAGCTCTCGGTAATCCTTTGCTTTTTCTGGGCCTCAGGGACATCCCACTCATCCAGAGCCTGCATCGCCTGTTCCACCCATTCTTCAAAGGTTTCTTCTCCCGCCGGAGTTGGTACGTTTCCTGTAAAATTTCTTAACCGTCGATAACCGAAGTTAGTGTGAGGAGGGCTTGTTTTCTGACATTTAGCCAGTAGATCTCCAATAGCCACGATAAATTCAGGCCCATCATGGCCAACGGACTAGGCACGGGAACACTTGCGGATTCACCACGTGGCGTACTTGGCTTAATTAGTTGGACTTCCACCTCTTCAGCCAGTTTCACGCTCGTGCCCTGAAAACATGGCGGAACACCCTTTCTCCATTCGAGAAGAACATACATGTGAGAGGTATCTGGGTTTTTTTCAATGTCCAGAATTAACCCCCGATGATCTGGTGCTAGCGTGGCCACGGCCTGGCGAATCTGATCTTCAGCCCAAGTGTCTGCTGGAATATCCATGACTATACAACATTCCGACTGGCTACTGTGCTCCCCACACCACTCGGCAACAGTGTCTGGATCCATATTTAACCCTTTAGATGCGGTTTTTCCAGAGACTGGATCCCGGACGAGCCCCCACGTGTAGCGCTCACTCCCGGAGGAGCCGCTGAAAATGAACCACGGGTCAGTCTCCCCGCACTAGGGAATAAATATACTCCAACACAGTTGTGAGTTTTTATCATTTAAATAGTTTACTAAAATCTTGAGCAGATGTTGAAGCACGGTATTCACAAGTATTATTACAATATTTTCGTATTACGGTAAAACGCGCAGCGGAAAAGAAACGAAACACGAGGCTTCGTATTTCGGAAAATAAAATATTCGCGACCGAACATAAAAGAATGCAATTTCCCGATAGTTCAGAAAAAGGGACACGTAGCGAAACCCCAAACATACAATCCCTTCGTATTACGGCAAACGCGCAGCGGAAAAAGAGAAAATGTATTCGGAACGTATCTTTGTCTTTAACCCCCTTCCGATTCGTAAAAGAAATGAGTCCTGTACAAGTTAAGTTCCAGAATGTAAGTGTAGAAGGTGAAGGTGTGTGTGTGTGTGGTACCCGGGTACTGTTCAACTGGCCAGTGAATTTATTAAAGAAAGGTCTTCGACTAGTCAGTTGGGGCCCTGTGTAAACTTTAAAGAGAAAACAGCAGCTTGACCTTTAATCATACAACAGCCTTGGAGGCCTCTCACCCATCCGACGCAGGCTTTAGGCTCCGCTGACCCAGGACGTCTCTCCGCCGGATCTTGACTGGGGATACTAGCGGCCGGATCCGTTGTCTACCTTCCTGCAGCTTGTCCAGCTCCCCGCCTGCTCTCCGTTCGATTCCGCCGGTCTGCAGCTGTTGTCTGGGTACTGGCAAGTCTCCTTCTCCTCAGGTGGAGTGACCCAAATAGGAATTACAGGTCTCCCTCAGGCTTTGGCCTAGCTCCTCCAGCGGTCTCCTCAGTGCGTCTGCTTTCTCTCATCCCCTGGCGCGCTCTGGAACTTTCTCCACGAGGCAGAGGATGTAAGACTCCAGTCTCCACCACTTCCTGGCTTCTTGCAAAGCATGCCAGTTATTGTAGTCCAATGTCCAGCATTTCTGATCGCGATAGTCTCCATCTTGTGGCAAAAAATAGGTACTGCCACAGCAAGATTTTTAGCACAGCGCGCTACAATACTCTTGGTCCTTTTTTCCCTGTCTGTCTGCCTGTATTACTTCTGTTTGTTACCGTCTGTCCTGGTCATTTTAGTTATTCCTGTGGTTGGTGTTTCCCTTGCTGGATTTTGGTTTTTTGTTTATTGTTTCATACTGATTTCCTGTGTACCGATATTTGGCTTGTGTGACTACCCTTCTGGCTCTAGAACCCTGGCATCTGGATATCGTATTCTCTCTGGCTTTCTGACCCCTGGCTTTCCTTTTTGACTATGTTTATGCTTATTCCGAGACTGTACTGTTTATATTGATATCCTGGTATCTGTATATATCATAAAACTCTGCATGGCTCTGTGGTATTTTTCATCTAGCGTAGATCTGACTACTTTAAAGACCGGCCTATCAGTTTAGGGATTCTTTGGTGCAGGAGTCTCTGTTTAACCCTGTGTTGCTTGTACCAGCTATTATTGTCGTCAGTAGTATTTCTGCATATTGGGGTTTTCCATTTGAACCTGGACTGGGCCCCACCTTGACGCAAGCCTGGTGCCGCCATGACAAGTGCAAATGTGCATGTAAAAGATGTTAAATAATTAGTTTGCAATTGTTTGTAATTGAAACACAGGCTCCTGCAGTTCTGGGTCTACAGACATACAAGAGACACCTATTCCAGTTATGGTTGTAAACTGAAACCCAAAATACGGAAAGATTTTGTTTCACTGTAAGTGTACATCTAGAGGAGGAAGATGTGAACTATGCCATTTTGTTTGGGAAGTCCCTAATTTTAAATGTTAACGTTCTTAATGTTACTACACTTATATACACTGTGCTACCTACTAAATAGTTAATGTACTGGTCCACCTTAAAACCTGTCATGTAAACTGGAACAGGAAATAGGTTGATTCTGTCAGTTCCTCTACAGGAGTCAGAGAATAAAGGTGTTCCTGGTTGTACTCTGCTCCTGCCCATGAATTTGGAATGAGGTGTCCAACAAGCACACATAGGTGTGATGTTCAGTTGTCTATATACTTTTAGATACTTAGTGCATATAGATCATAAAATTGACACATTTTATGAAGCACTCAAGGCACAAATTAGCACCTAGACAACACATATATATATACACACACACAGTTAGTTGTCAATTTTGGATACGGTTGAGTTATGTATATAATGATCAGTCATAAATGTGCAATATGAGGAAAGACTCATGGTCCCATCAACTAGACAAGATATAGCAAAGCAACCACTTGCACATGGACTCACTTCTAAATTGCAGAAGATAAATAACAATTCAATTCAGCTTATTTATGCTTTATGTCTTTATGATAATTACTAAGATAATCAAAACATATTTTATAGTGATATTTTTCTGTGATCTCCAGCTTGTTGTTTCACTCACACATAGCAGATTTTCAATCTGATAAGATGCATGTAATAAATCATGAAGAGGTCTTTGTGATAAAATAACATACCCTTAATTGATCAGAATCGGAACTCAGTGCTGTTTTACAGATGATTGGGTTTATGGTTCGCAGGGCAGACAACTGATCTTGGAGGGATTCAGTTAGATATAATGCTTGTATGGATTGGGAAAAGATCTGATTACAAAGTATACCAAGTATCGACCGGTGCGATTGGGTTAATCAGATAATAAACACGGTATTGATTGGAGAGTAATGTTTTTCTGTCTTTCCCTCTCTGGAATGGATATGTCCTTTTCTATCCCCTTTAATTTGGGCGATGGTTCATTTTCTATGGATATTTATGTTCCCTTTGTCAGCCCTCATATAATTTCTTTTAAAAGCAGACCAATAAAGTGCATCAGCATTACAGCTTCGGATAATAAGCTCTGTATAACCTTGGCAGGGATATGATGATCGTAAAAAAAGATTTTCACTCCTACAATGCAACCTTGAAATAGAGTTGACATTGAACAAACAACTGACAGACCCAAACACCTTTCTCGCTTCCTGTTTAACATGTCTGTCCCCCGGTGATGGCATAAATAAAAGGTGTATGTGTGGATAAAAACTTTAAAAGTAGACCAATCACTAAACAAGACAATGTAAATCTCCTGATGATTCCACAGTGATT
Source organism: Leptobrachium leishanense (assembly GCA_009667805.1). NCBI lineage: Eukaryota > Metazoa > Chordata > Amphibia > Anura > Megophryidae > Leptobrachium > Leptobrachium leishanense. Next base: position 237,546,180 of record CM019064.1, on the reverse strand, counting down.
GTCCCTTCTTTTTGTTTGCTGCATTATTTATTACTGTATGTTATTGACAGGTTAAAGGTAATATGATTTGCAGCACTGTAGTCTGATACATCCAGGGATATTCAAAGAGATCCGAATTGCTGGCGAAAGGTAACCGAACAGTGAAATTCAGCATACGGTTACCTTTCCTGGCCAGGGGCAGACTGACAACTAATGGGGCCCCCGGGCAATTGGAGATCATGGGGCCCACCGTGTGCTGCACCCACACAAAACCCCAACCATACAACGCAACATCCACATGTACATTATTGTACTAAAGAATTTATTTCTTAACTCATTAAAATAATCTTTTGAAAATTGTGTAAAACAAAATAAAATAAAAAAAAATCAATTTGGACCCAGACGAATTGGGGAATCCACTGTGTCCCCTCAGACTTCCAGATGGCCAGCACTCTGCTGCAGCAGCCATCACCCACTCATTGCAGCTAAGCCTGCACCACGGCACAGAAAGTCCCTGTGGCAAACGAGGGAAACTGACGATCAGTTTAGGCTGGGGTCAGACGTGCGTAGTGTTCACGTCCGTGATTGCGCCTAAAAGTACGTCCGTGATAGCATGAAAGAAAGTCCATTGGAGCCTGTCACACAAAGTACGTCCGCACTGAACTGCGGACGCACAACAGCCGCGGCCCACGGACGCAAGGCAGGCAAAAACGTACAACCACTAGAACGGCCGCACAATGTGCGCTGCGTCCGCAACGTCCGCATAGCTTTGTGTGTGAGTGATGGAACGTAGTCAGACGGGCTGCATTTATACGTCCAGCATTTTTCACGGACAAAATGGTTTTGCTTTTTAATTTATTTTCCCTCCTACATCCGTCAAAATATACGTCAGTGAAAAAAACGGACTGTGTGGCCACTACTGTGTCTTCCGTACTGACGTACGTCCGTGTGCACGGACGTACAGTCCGTAGAAATCACGCTCGTCTGACCCTAGCCTTAAAAGATATTGTACATTACTGACACACTGCACATTACAGAGCTCCACAGCAATAAACCTCACAGTAATGTGCAGTGTGTATGAGCGTATCACAGAACTCCACAGCAATAAACCTCACAATAATGTGCAGTGTGTATGAGCGTACTACAGAGCTCCACAGCAATAAACCTCACAGTAATGTGCAGTGTGTATGAGCATATCACAGAGCTCCACAGCAATAAACCTCACAGTAATGTTCAGTATGTATGAATGTATCACAGAGCTCCACAGCAATAAACCTCACAATAATGTGCATTGTATGAGCGTATCAGAGCTCCGCAGCAATAAAACTCACAGTAATGTGCGGTGTGTATGAGCGTATCACAGAGCTCCACAGCAATAAAACTCACAGTAATGTGTGGTGTGTATGAGCGTGTCACAGAGCTCCAGAGCAATAAAACTCACAGTAATGTGCAGTGTGTATGAGCGTATCAGAGCTCCAGAGCAATAAAACTCACAGTAATGTGCGGTGTGTATGAGCGTATCAGAGCTCCACAGCAATAAAACTCACAGTAATAATGTGTAGAGTGAATGAGCGAATCACAGAGCTCCACAGCCTTTTTAATACCCCCAGCCAATCCCATTCTTCATTAAAGCCCCCCATGGCCGCTCCATTATTTTTACGCAGGTCCCCCACTTTTATTTCTAGGCAGGTCCCCTTTTTTTTTATTTAGGCAGGTCCTTTTTTTTTTCTAGGCAGGTCCCCCTTTTTTTATATAGGCAGGTCCTGCTTTTTGTTTCTAGGCAGGTCTCCCTTTCTATCTCGGCAGGTCCTGTTTTGTGTTGCTGGGAAGGTGTCCCCTTTTTTCTCTAGGCAGGTCTTGATTTTTATTTCTAGGCAGGTGTCCCCTTTTTGTGTTTAGGCAGGCAGGTGTCCCCTTTTTGTTTTTAGCCAGGCAGGTGTCTCCTTTTTTTTAGGCAGGTCCTGTTTTTTGTTTCTAGGCAGGTGTCTCCTTTTTATTTCTAGGCAGGTGTCCCCTTTTTGTGTTTAGGCAGGCAGGTGTCCCCTTTTTGTTTTTAGCCAGGCAGGTGTCCCCTTTTTTTTAGGCAGGCTGGTGTCCCCTTTCTGTTTTCTAGCCAGGCAGGTGTCCTCTGTTTGTTTTTAGGCAGGCACGTGTCCCCTTTTTTTTTTAGGCAGGAAGGTGTCCCCTTTTTTTTTTAGGCAGGAAGGTGTCCCCTTTTTTTTTTAGGCAGGAAGGTGTCCCCTTTTTGTTTATAGCTAGGCAGGTGTCCCCTTTTTCTTTAAGGCAGGCAGGTGTTCCCTTTTTGTTTATAGCTAGGCAGGTGTCCCCTTTTTCTTTAAGGGAGGCAGGTGTCCCCTTTTTCTTAAGGCAGGCAGGTGTCCCCTTTTTGTTTTTTAGCCAGGCAGGCAGGTGTCCCCTAGTATATGGGAGAGTAAAATGGGAGAGGGAGACCCAGGGCCGGACCCCTGCCTGTACTGATGTTTGTGCGGGTTTCTGTGAGAGTTCGTCGGGTTTTGCGGTGAGTGTTCAGCGGGTTTGCGGCAGCTTTTCCCTGCACTACGACGGCCCTGTGGTGCTTGCTGAATACACCGCAGTGTCGCTGAAATGGGATCGCCAAATCGCACCGAATTGAAGAGAACGAAAAGTCACCGAACGTGCGGTGACTTTTCGATTCTCTTTGAATAACCCTTATAGTCTAGAAAAAAAATGATTCCACCATAAATGCAGATGCTGAATGCCATATGGATGTAATGTCAACCGTCGGCCATCCAAATCGTAGGGTGTGTTCTAGTACGTTCTGCTTAAATAGGGGATGTCAGTTTTGTGCTGCTGTTTAAATTTCATGAGTGATTTAATGGTCACAATAACGAACACAAATAAAAGGTAGTACATGATTAGGGTACTTTCTGCTGATAGAAACCAACAACTCACAAACAACCTAATTAAGCAATGAACGTTGCCAACAAAACAGCTGGCGGGAGGCATAGAACATTCAGAATATAATATTCAGCCAATAATAAAAAATGTCAACTGAGGATAGCTCAAGTTAGGTCATTAAAACTTATCCATAGAGTTAGTTAAGGAGTCAAACAAGTGAAAATGCAATAATTGATGATCCCTATAGTAATACACAAAAAATAATTGTTTGCATACTCACAGTGGGAGGGTGCTTGTTAGCCACTGTCCTAACACACCACAGACAATATCAACAGATTAAAATAAGAAAATGCTATACACTCCAAGGAAAGTACCAGTTGAAAAAGCTTTTTGTAGTTGAGGATCATTCTTATTTTTTTTGCCAAAAATAATACAAACAGGGAAAATGAAAATGGATAACCAATAAAAAGTGCAGCAAAAAACTAATTTGGATAGCAGTCGTGTAATCTAAACGAATCGCGGCCTAGCTCCACCACCATCTTGGATGGCAGCTCCACCTCCGGGTCCCCCCTCGCCTCCTGACATGATTGCTCATGGCACGATGACGTCAGATAGCAGGGGAACCCCTAGCTGCCCGGGGATTTCCCAAGCAGCTAGGGGGTCATGGAGGGGATCATTCGAAAGCCCAGAGCATGGCCTTTCGAAAGATATTAAACATGACCATGTTCAAAGTAAAAAAAAATATATTAAAAAAATAAAAAAATTAATAATAAAAAAAAACATGTTTTATTCGTGTGTCGTTTGTATTAATGCAGCAATATTGTTCCCATTTCAATTATAATGTGAACAATGATGCTGCACTAATGATTTTTTTCTATGGGGTGCGTTTTCTAAAAATCACGTAATTCCCCCCCAAAAATGTAACGAGTCCCCATTTCTAATTTTTTTACAAGCGCACCCCATAGAAAATATAACCGCAAAGGCTCGTGTGATAAGATGTGAAAAAAAACACTTTACACGCTGTAGATGATTAAAAATTCTAATTTTATTGCATTTTTGTTATGATACAGGCAGGACATGACGTATACATATAATAATTTAACAAGCATACCCTATAGAATATATAACTACAAAGGCTTGCATAATAAAATGAGCTCAGCACACAGAGGTGAAATGGCTCAGTAGTGAAGGAGTTAATACTGACATCGGTATTAAAAATGTTTTCCAAAAGATGAAAAAGTGGCCCTGTATTTTACTTTACACCTGGCAACACCAGAGCTGTCCCTGGTCAACAAAGGCGAAAATTGGCATTGTGACTTCCTGGAAAAAAAAGTGATGTATTACAAAACTTAAATTCAAAGAGCTGCAGGAGACACAGCACTGTGAAGCTTCTCCTAGTCCTGACCCACTTTCAATTGAACTTTTGTGAAACTGATGCAACACGAGTGATTTTCACTTCAACAAACACATGTGGTAGCCGAATAACCCTTTATATTTCCTTAACTACACACATTTTACATTATGCCTGTTTATTGTGGGTGTATAGACCTTAGTGGTAGAATGATCTTTCTCAGACAGAAGGAGAGATGGTTGGCAGATTTAGACATACAGGTCTATTCACTACAGGGTGAAGTCAGGAGAGTTGCCAGGAGAATGAAAAATCCAGGTCTAACTAGCCAAACCAGAAAATATTTCCCATTTATCTCATTTTCCAAGTTGGCTATTTGGTCTAGATCAGTGTTTCCCAAACCTGTCCTCAGGACCCGCTGACAGGCCATGTTTGCCAGATATCTGAAGCACAGCACAGGTGATATTATTTGCTGCTCAGTGATCGCAGGATTCAGTCTGCATTTCCCCAAGGTGATCTGCAAAATCTGGCCTGGGTGAGGGTCCTGCGGACAGGTTTGGGAAACACTGCTCTAGATTGTTCTCTTCTCCTGCCAATTCTCCTGAGATTCACCTTTAGTGAATAGACCTGATAGTAATAACAAAGCCAGCTTCATTAAAAAAAAAACAAGTCAACATCCTGCACTCAATGTGGAACATAGCAGAACTTTATTGGCAAATGTGAGGACACCTAAAAAAGAACACAGGTAACATAGGGGGATTGACTGACTGACTGAGGATGGGGACCAAGCCGAAACGTGTCTCAATTAGAGGGCTGGGACTCTGTCACTTTATTCTTTATGATTTCTATTTAGAAGGTACGTTCTTTTTAATCAATTTATTAAAAATTACAGTATTTGATTGAAGTCCTAGTAGCCTCCTTTTTTGTGCTTTCTTCTGCCTACACCAACAACCCATGATTTGGAGGCAATCCACAGTGGGTTAGGTACAGGCCAGAATAGTGCACCTTTCTGCCTACACCAACAACTCACCATCTGGAGGCGATCCATAGTGGTCAGACACTGGCCAGAACAGTGTGACCTGCACAAACATAGAGCCAAAAACAGTGTGGCTCCAGCATCGGTGAGTGTAATTCTTTTTGATCACCGTGTGATTTATGTATATGAAGATGTTCTGCACCGTGGGAGTTATTCCTCTACCCGTATGTCTTTGAGGATGTGTGCACCAGTAAAGAAGGGTAGCGTCACCCTCTATTTGACCACAAGCCATCAATACCAGAGCCAGGTCCTGTTTTGGCTCTGGAAAATTTGACTTTTTTGTACTACACAAGGAATACCAAAGACTATCAATGCAATTAGCATCTTTTAACGAGAATTGCACTATTACCATTCTTTGTTGCTTTTTGTTTTAAGGTATAATTGTCATCTGGACCGCAACCTGGATATCAAAAAGATAAGTACCATACCTTCAATTTAAAAACAAGAAATAGGATGTATAAGAGGCGCTCTGGATATTAATACGGATCGCTACACGTTCAAGCAAATTAGGGTGTTTTCCCTCACCACAAGAACAATTATAGACAGATAAACCAGGTGCAGGAACAGCGCTCCCTAGTAAACACTCGTATATCTCCCACAACACCTCAAAGAGTGATGCAGAGAGAAAAAAAATATTCTTACGTTTCGATGGAGGAAAAGTTGTTCAAAAGGAAGTCCTCTATCAAAGCACAGTATTTGTACACACAGAACCTCCAATATGCAAAAAGGAGAGAAAATATAATAGTGCAGATCAAAACAGTATAAAGCATTCACAATATATCAATAGTCTTATGCACTCACGCTTTTCAAGAGCTCCCTAGCTCTATTTTCATCGCCTTTCGAACTGTTAGAGGCCAGTCCGACAGCCAGAAGTAACCAAGCTTCTTTTCTAATCCTTTGATATTATCCTCCTTCGGATCTCAAAATAAGAGAAGAAATTCACATGGCACAGTATTGCAGTTTTGTTACGAATTCCGTCCAGCCCCCAGGGGAAAGAGTGTAACTCACCCTTTCAAGAGCTACACCGAGCTCTAGGGATCCAACGTATATATATATTGTTTAAGGCACAATTAAAAAAGCCAATTAGAATAAATTGGGTAATACCAATAAAATACAAAATAATTTGTATATAAAAAAAGGGGTGTTTAATATAAAATAAACAATATAAAATACAAACTACAAGGCCAAACGCATTTCGCGCATCACGCGCTTCATCAGTGGCAGAGAACAGGAAATTTGCATTGGTAGAAAACCACATACATATATACATATCCCATTCTTAATTAAGAGTGGTACCAGGTGACAAACCGTTAATTTTCGCGCCTTTGAGGACTTCCGGTTTCAATTTATTTAACACAAAGCAAGAAGAATGCAAAAGACTTCCGCTTTCGATTTGTCCATCGCATAGCGGCAAGCGATGGACGGATTTTACTTCCGGGTCAGAGTTCTATCCGTGTCACAGGGAACTTCCGCTTTCGGTTCCTCTCCAGCGGTAAACAACCCGATTTTGCTTCCGGAGCATAACTCGGCGACAGGTAATGGACGAATTTCACTTCCGGATCAAAAAGTTCTATACATCACGGAGAACTTCCGTCTTCAATTCCTCTTCAATAATAAACAACCCGATTCCACTTCCGGAGAGCAACACCGTTGGCTGGAGGTCTATATTTCAGGTCCTACATATATATGTAAAGGTCTCCTTTTCATCACATATTGATACGTTATTAATCCTTAACCTCCTGGACAAAGAAGTCCTTTATGTGGAATCCACTCACAAACAAAAAATCATCAACGAGAGACAGACACAAACAAAGAAAGAAACAGGGGTCACTATCGGGATGGACACAATACAGTATAGATCCTAAATCTCGTTGATGATTTTTTGTTTGTGAGTGGATTCCACATAAAGGACTTCTTTGTCCAGGAGGTTAAGGATTAATAACGTATCAATATGTGATGAAAAGGAGACCTTTACATATATATGTAGGACCTGAAATATAGACCTCCAGCCAACGGTGTTGCTCTCCGGAAGTGGAATCGGGTTGTTTATTATTGAAGAGGAATTGAAGACGGAAGTTCTCCGTGATGTATAGAACTTTTTGATCCGGAAGTGAAATTCGGCCATTACCTGTCGCCGAGTTATGCTCCGGAAGCAAAATCGGGTTGTTTACCGCTGGAGAGGAACCGAAAGCGGAAGTTCCCTGTGACACGGATAGAACTCTGACCCGGAAGTAAAATCCGTCCATCGCTTGCCGCTATGCGATGGACAAATCGAAAGCGGAAGTCTTTTGCATTCTTCTTGCTTTGTGTTAAATAAATTGAAACCGGAAGTCCTCAAAGGCGCGAAAATTAACGGTTTGTCACCTGGTACCACTCTTAATTAAGAATGGGATATGCATATATGTATGTGGTTTTCTACCAATGCAAATTTCCTGTTCTCTGCCACTGATGAAGCGCGTGATGCGCGAAACGCGTTTGGCCTTGTAGTTTGTATTTTATATTGTTTATTTTATATTAAACACCCCTTTTTTTATATACAAATTATTTTGTATTTTATTGGTATTACCCAATTTATTCTAATTGGCTTTTTTAATTGTGCCTTAAACAATATATATATACGTTGGATCCCTAGAGCTCGGTGTAGCTCTTGAAAGGGTGAGTTACACTCTTTCCCCTGGGGGCTGGACGGAATTCGTAACAAAACTGCAATACTGTGCCATGTGAATTTCTTCTCTTATTTTGAGATCCGAAGGAGGATAATATCAAAGGATTAGAAAAGAAGCTTGGTTACTTCTTGCTGTCGGACCGGCCTCTAACAGTTCGAAAGGCGATGAAAATAGAGCTAGGGAGCTCTTGAAAAGCGTGAGTGCATAAGACTATTGATATATTGTGAATGCTTTATACTGTTTTGATCTGCACTATTATATTTTCTCTCCTTTTTGCATATTGGAGGTTCTGTGTGTACAAATACTGTGCTTTGATAGAGGACTTCCTTTTGAACAACTTTTCCTCCATCGAAACATAAGAATATTTTTTTTCTCTCTGCATCACTCTTTGAGGTGTTGTGGGAGATATACGAGTGTTTACTAGGGAGCGCTGTTCCTGCACCTGGTTTATCTGTCTATACCTTCAATTTAGGCTGGTGTCAGACAAGCGTACTACATCCACCCGTACCGACGTGCCTTCCAGCATCTGTTGCAGCGTTGTGATGCTACGACGGGGCCGCCCACATACTGTTGCTTGCGCACGAAATTCTGTACACGACAGCGACCATGCTGCGGCCGTGCAGCAAGCCTCCCCGTCGAAACACTACAACGCGCGTTCGACAGGTCTGCAAAGCGTGAGCCTCCATAGGAGGATCGAGCCCTGCAGCGCTGCGCGCACTAACTGTGCTCAGTGAGGTGGCCAGACAGGCACCAGACGGGCGTCAGAGTGGAAGGAACGTCCACTCTCATGGGCATTCCTTCCGCTCTTAAAAACGCTTGTCTGACACCAGCCTTACAGCATGTGGTTTGCACATGAGCACAGTCACTTTACTATATCAATATTGTGAAATATAATTGCATCATGATAAAAAGAAACAGTGAAGCGCCTTCAGGAAAAAGTGGTTAAACGTACATGCTACACATTGAATATGGAGCTTCTTCTAAAAACCTGAGAACATGTAGTGTAGATGGTCAACGGAGCGCCAGAAAACTGGATGCACGATTAGTCACTATACATGTCCAATAGATTATCTTCTAAACCATCCCAAGAGAACCGCTCTTCCGAATGAAAGAAAATCTCTGCGGAAGAGAAGGGATATAATAGCGCAGTATGTCGGTCCACCATAAGAGAAAAGTAAAGCAGTCGTGGTCCTACTCACATATTATTGAGCCTGACCTCGGCTCTAGGGTGGATGGTAGTTATGGGTCTTCAAAGATGTTCAGGTGCCCATATACCCGCAATAGGATTCTTCAGACACTTTCCCCTGCAGTGGATCAGAGAAAATACCAACGCACTCTCCTGGTGCAATACCGTTTTAAAAAATAATGATAGAGTGGGTACTCATAAATGATTGCACTCACATGTTAGTGAGCCGCATTGGCTCCAAGATGTCGCATAGGAATATTAAGGCAATTCCAAAACCTTCTTTTAAATCACGTTCCAGGAAGCGACAGTAGTTTAAAATAAATTTATTAATACATAAAATTTATTACCAGAACGCGTTTCGCTCCTCAGAGCTTCTTCAGCTGAATATCTTTGAAGACCCATAACTACCATCCACCCTAGAGCCGAGGTCAGGCTCAATAATATGTGAGTAGGACCACGACTGCTTTACTTTCCTCTTATGGTGGACCGACATATTGCGCTATTATATCCCTTCTCTTCCGCAGAGATTTTCTTTCATTCGGAAGAGCGGTTCTCTTGGGATGGTTTAGAAGATAATCTATTGGACATGTATAGTGACTAATCGTACATCCAGTTTTCTGGCGCTCCGTTGACCATCTACAGTATAATTGCATCATGGTTTGCATTATTTTTATTAGGACTCCATTTGGCTGCATTCATGACTTAATATGCACTTTATGTATTTTTGAAATCACACTCATAACTCTGTAAGCGTCGATTGTATACAATTTCTTGCACAACACTGGGGGGAACTAACATATCTAAAGAGTTTCAGATCATTAGAACGTTAACCATAGGATTTAGGTAGATCCATTTGGCACTATTCTAGGAGTCTTTGTGGGTGGTATCATGACCCTCACTGGCAGAAGAGGACAATCACACAGATTCTGCCCCACATTTTCTTTTTTGAGAAAGTATTTTACCCGGAAGGAAACATTGAGATTTCTCTCATTTTCAAGTATGTCTTGGGTGGCGAGTATGTACCATTAGGTGTCTTGCCCAAGGACACTTACTGGAGAGGTGCTCTTGCTGGAATTGAACTCATGTCTCCACAGGCTCTCTCCACGCAGAGCAGTGACGTTACCACTACTCCACCCCACTTTGCTGCCTGCCCTCTTCTTAAGAAAGGACAGCAGGGAGTAAGTTTAATTTCAGGCCTCTATTTATTTTATAAGCTATATTAAGTTTCAGACCTATATTTGTTTTATAGGATCACGGAAGGTAGTTTATTTTTATGTGCCGATATGTTTCAGTAGGCTGATCATACACTTTGTGTATTTGCCTATAAAAAATGTGTGACAAAGTGTACCAGTGGTAATAAACCGTTAGATTAAGTTTCACAATGTGCGAGACACATTCTCTAATTGAAGGGATAGGGGATGGAATGTGGTCCTTGCGTCGTGCCAGCTTAGCAGCTCAAGATATTTTTTCATAGTACCCAGTAGGTTAAATGTCAGCTGTGTGCTCACAGATGTTATTTGAAAGCAGTGTGCTATATTCCAAGATATTAAAAAACACAGTGGGGACCAGCCCGAAACCCTGTGTGAATATCTCTATTATGGGAAATTGGAGCTGTGACTCATGGGTAATGTTCTTGTGCCATTCAGGTGAGCATGGTATTGATTAGTTTCTCAAAGCAAGACATTCAGATGGAAGGTCATAGATCTCAATGTAGTGTAAATGGAATGCACTTCCCCAGAAGACCCAAGTCTGTGCTTTGACCAGAGGCACAGAGCCAGCTTTTGCAACAAACAGACATCTTTAAACATGTAGGCCTTAAATGCAGAAATATACACACCTGCAAAAGAGACAAATATCCAGAAAAAGGAGGTACTGAGACACAATTCTACATGGAGACATGCACAGACTAAGGCTGGGGTCAGACGAACGCAGTGTTAACGTCCGTGTTGCCGCACATAACTACGTCCGTGATAGCACACAATTGTGTTAAATGGAGCCCCACACACGAAGTACGTCCGCACAGAAGTGCGGAGGCTGACGGACGCTGCAAACGGAAGCAGGTTAGGCAAGAACGTAATACTGCTAGAACGGACGTGCAGAGTGCGCCACGTCCACAACGTCCGCATAGCTTTGTGTGTGAGTGATGGGGCGTGGTCAGCCAGACTGCATTTATACGTCCAGCATTTTTGACGGACAGAATGTTTTTTCATTTTAATTTATTTTCCCTGCTACATCAGTCAAAAAATACGTCAGTGAAAAAAACGGACTGTGTGGCCACTACCTTGTCGTCAGTTAGAAAGTACGTCCATACTGCACGGACGCACAGTCCGTACAAAATGCGCTCATCTGACCCTAGCCTGAGAGGTATTGCAAGTTATATACACAAGAAATAAATATTACAGCATAGGGTGAGCACAATTGTTATATTTATTACTTACAAATTGTTACTAATCACAACCCTTGAGATGACCTAAATAAGAAGAACCCTAAAGCAAGGATCTCAAACTCTGCCCCCTAGATATTAACCCCAAAGTGACCAGGCGATTTTACAAAAGTCCGTCCTTTAGGCTGGGGTCAGACCAGCGCACTTTTAACGTGCGTTCTGGCGCACTTAATTACGGCCGCAGTAGCAGCAAATGACGGGCAATGACAGCCAATATACGAAGTCCGGCCGCACAAAAGTCCGGCCGTGCAACGCAAGTGGAATTTGAACGCATTATTTCGGGAACGCAGAACTGCTAGTACTGACGTACAGAGTGTGCTGCATCCGCTAGCGGCGTGTGTGTGTGATTAGGAGACGTCAGACGATGCTCATGGCCGGCCAACATAACGTCCAGACACCCAAAGTTTCCTGGTTTGGGTCCGTACAAAATCACGCACAAAAATTGCGCATCGTATGACCGTTTTCGCGCCTTCCGTGAAAAAATATGTCAATGCATTAGGACGCACTTTTTGACGTTCGCGTGTAAAAATGCTTTCGTTTGACCCTAGCCTAAGTGCTGTTTTTACGGTTCTGCGCTATTTGTGTTTAGGTCAAATTTTCCTCTTACTCGTTTATGCAACCTACACATATAATACAGCATTTTCCCCGCCATTAAATAGACTTTCTAAAGATAAAGTAATGGGTAGAGTCCTCGCGCTTACGCCAAGTGTCCAGTGAGTAATACTTCAAGATAATCTAGAAAACATAATAGGAGACATACATTGCGCAGTACATCCTTATGACACCTGGTTTCCAGAGAGAAAGTATTCAACTCACTTTTTTCTGAGCCCCATAAAGTCGGCTCTGGACTATATAGGCATAAATCTGTGGATATGATCTCACCAGCCCGTCCTACCAGCAACCATCCGTGGTGATAACCTGGTCCATAGATGAAATATTGGATCCCCGGGATATGTCACAGACGAAAAGTCAGCAGGATAAAATTAAGTAAAATTTATTGCAGCACTAACGCGTTTCGACCTAATTGGTCTTTATCAAAGTGCAAAAAAATGTGTATATTTTTTTGCACTTTGATAAAGACCAATTAGGTCGAAACGCGTTAGTGCTGCAATAAATTTTACTTCATTTTATCCTGCTGACTTTTCGTCTGTGACATATCCCGGCGATCCAATATTTCATCTATGGACCAGGTTATCACCACGGATGGTTGCTGGTAGGACGGGCTGGTGAGATCATATCCACAGATTTATGCCTATATAGTCCAGAGCCGACTTTATGGGGCTCAGAAAAAAGTGAGTTGAATACTTTCTCTCTGGAAACCAGGTGTCATAAGGATGTACTGCGCAATGTATGTCTCCTATTATGTTTTCTAGATTATCTTGAAGTATTACTCACTGGACACTTGGCGTAAGCGCGAGGACTCTACCCATTATTTTATCCATTGACTATTCGCACTTGGGAGTGTGCGTTTGTGCCCTTGCTGCTACCCAAGACCGACCATCTACACATTATCTGCGCCATTTTTTCCACCTTATTGTTTTTTCATAGACTTTCTAAAGATACCATTATTTCCATCATATCGTATAATTTACTATAATTTACTAAAAACACACTTTTTTGAAATTTAATCCCCAAAATCTACAACCGCCAAAAAAACACCCGGCTAAATAGTTTCAAAATTTTGTCCCGAGAATAGAAATACCCAATCTTTACATGCTTCTGCTTTTTAACCCTTTCGCTGCTGAGCCATTTCACGCCTGTGTGCTGAGGTCATTTTTACCAGTTTCGCTCATCATGTTTAAACACGTTTTGAAGCCATATTTTATTATATGACCCAGACATATTATATATCGTTCTTTCCGCCAGACTCTACAGATTCATAATATATCATTATTATATGTATTCGTCGTGTCCTGTCTGAATATTATAACAAAAAATGAAATAAAATTTTAATTTTCAATAATTTACAATGTGTAAAGTGTTTTTTTTCACATTTTAACATGCAAGCGTTTGCGGTTATATCTTCTATGGGTTGCACTTGCTAAAAAAATTAGAAATGGGGACTCTTTACATTTGTTTGGGGGAAAATCACGCGAAAATCATTAGTGCAGCATCATTATTCACATTATAATTGAAATGGAAACAATATTGCTGCATTAACAAAAACAAAACAAAAAAACTGTGTATTTTTTATTTATTTTTTTAAGACTTATTTTTTTTTTACTTTTAACATGGTCATGTTTGGTATTGTTGGAAAGGCCATGCTCTGGTCGATCCAATGATACCAAACATTAACCCCTAGCTACAGCTACCACGTATCGGGAGATAGGGGGTTCCAAAGAACCCCCTATCTCCACCATTGGTGGCAGCTAGGGCTTAACTCCAGAACTGACGTCATCGTGCTATGCACGATGATGCCAGTCGTCAGGGGGAGATCCCGGAAGTTTGGCCAAGATGTCCATCCAAGATGTCGGCCAGCTCCGGGAGAGGATCGCTATCTGGCGCTTTTTGGTACCAAATAGTGATCCGTCCCCAAGTGGTTAGAGCCCGCCACCGTTTGGAAGGGCAGGCTGTGCCCTTCCAAACGTTGCCTGACTTTGATTGCTGTCCTGAACGGAAGGGGAGGGAGAGAGGTCCAAAGGACCACTCACTTCCCTTTCAGTCACCTTCCCCGCACTCACAAGGGAGGCGCCTGTAATAGATGTCATCGCGCTGCCCCGATGACATCTATTAGTGCCCACGGCGGTCCCGGATGCTGGGCTGATATCAAGGATGTCAGCCCGCACCAGGGGGCTCGGCGATCGACCGGAATCTGGCCTATCGATGGTTGCAAAGGGAGGACGCGCTCAGCGCGTCCTCCGCAGCCAATGCTACCTGTGGCTGGACGCGCTGAGCGCGTCCTCCGCAGCGAAGCGGATAACCCCTTCACTGCTGAGCCATTTCACCTCTGTGCGCTGAGCTCATTTTGACCATTTTATGCTCATCATTTTTAAGTGCCAGCCTAGGTCCTATTTTAGTAAACCCCCAGACAATTTAAAAAAAAAAAAAAAAAATTAAATTTTATTATTATTTTTAAAATTTTAGTTTTACAACAAAGTTATTTTTGGTATCATTGGAAAGGTTATGATCAGGCCCCTCCAATGATATAAAACATGACCCTCTAGCTGCCACGGATTGGGAGATACAGGGATCCAAATGATCCCCCTATCTCCACTGAGCAGCTAGGGGGTTAACTGGCCCAGGATGTCAGTGGGTGGGGGGTGACCCGGAGGTTTGGCTGACATCCAAGATGTCAGCCAAATCCAAGTTTTAATCGCGATTCGGCGCCAAATTGAGATCCGGCAGTGAAATAGTTAGTGCTATTCACCGCTGAAAAGGGGAGACTCTCCCCTTCCCAGCGGTGCAATTTTTGTCCCCTAGAATGAATGGTTGGGGAGATAAAGGGCTTCAAATGAGCCCCCCTCCCCTTCCCAGTGGGCACCTGCCAGTGACATCATCACGCAGCGTGATGATGTCATTGCGCCTGCCGGCCCCCTAAAAAGGCTCCCAGCTTTCCAGACCGCCATGGGAGCCGGCAAGGGAGATAAGTAGACATGTGCACAGCACAAAATTTCATTTTGAACTAATGGATTAGTCCTAAAATGCAATTTATTTAGTTGCTAAAGAAATTTGTTTTCAGTTCTTTAGTATGAAAACTAATTTCATTTATCCGAAAACCAGTGGATACAATTACTATTGTAGTGGCTTCTCAGAGGGCTGAGATCGCTGCTTGTTACAGTATCACTCACACTTAGCACAATGTGCCAGGTAAAGCTGTTACAGTAACTGACTGCTGCTCATCACAGTGCTCAGAGTTTCAGTAAAACTAGTAAATAATATTTTTATATATAAGGCTAGGGTCAGACTAGCGCAGTTTTAACGTGCGTTTAGCCGCACGAAATCATGGCCGTACTAGCAGCAAATGACGTCCAATGCCGGGGAACATACGACGAACGGCCGCACGAAAGTTCGTCCGCGCAACGCAAGTGGCCAACGAACGCATTTTTTCGAGAACGTCAAACCGCTACTACTGACGTACAGAGTGCGCTGCGGCCGCATAGCGGCGTGTGTGTGTGATTAGGAGACGTCAGACGCTGCTAATGTCCGGCTAACATAACGTCCAGACTCAAAAAGTGTTTTATTGATGATCCGTACAAAATCACGGACGAAAAGGCGCATCGTATGACCGCTATCGCGTATTCCGGGGAAAAATACATACGTTCGTTCGACCGCACTTTTTCACGGACAACGTGAAAAATGCGTTCGTCTGACCCTAGCCTAAGAGGTTAGAACAATAATATTTCCTTGTTTTACTGAAACGCTGAGCGCTGTTACAGTCAGTTACTGTAACAGCTGAGCCTGATACATTGTACTGAGAGATAATATAACAAGCAGCCGATCTCAGCGCTCACAGCCAATGGATTTAAAGGGCTAAAAAAAAGGCTCCTCTCTGTATAATGTATAGAACATCCTCCTGCATTAATTAATACCCTTCTCTGTATAATGTAGATAATATCCTCCTGCATTAATTAATACCCCTCTATATAATGTATACAACATCCACCTGCATTAATTAATGCCCCTCTCTGTATAGAACATCCTACTGCATTGGCATGTGGGGGGTGCAGAACTTCGGAATGCAATGCTTATCCAGCACAGGAGTGGGAACTTTTACTTAAACTTTGTATCTCTGTGGGGGAGACACAGGAATATAAAAGCAGGGGAGAGGGAAAATATTAATATAAATCGGTCTGAAAGCTCAGAGAAGAGATGACTGGTGCAAATTGATTTTTATAATAAAATAAAGCACTTTAAATCTAGGGAAAACATTCAAATAAATCAAACTGAAGGCTCATAATGAGAGAGTAACTGTGAGAGCTGGATACTAAATGTATCAGATGTAAAAAAAACTTTATAACAAGCAGCACTTGGAGAGGAGAGGGACTTTATAAAAACCGTGTATTATAGATGAGGAAAGGGGAATAGTGCTCCTGGATAATATAAAATGTATCAGACCTAAGCCCTTATTCTGCAGAGCGGGAGGGGAGATAACACACATTTTATAAAGTCCCTCACTTCTCCCAGCGCTGCTTGTTATAAAGGGGTTTTTATTATCCAGCCCTCCTCTGTCAGTAGCTTTCAGTGTGATTTATTTGAATGTTTTCCTTCTCCAGCTGCTTTTATCATCTTGTCTGCCTCATAGACATGCAAGGGTTAAGTAAAGGTTTCCTCTCCTGTGCTGGCTGGCTGTGCTGCGAGTGAGTATTCTGGAGCTCTATCACTGTCTGAGTTTCGGGTAGGGGTCGGGAAGGATTACGCATACAAACCTTTTCTGTAGCTTTGCGATGTTGCTCTTCATTACTGGTCTCCTTCACTCATCAATGTAATATCACAAAAAGGACTAAAACTAAACTTATTTTAGTTTCTTTCGTTTTATGTACTGAGCAGTTTCATATCTCTTGAGTCATACTAAAACTAAATTATCCCAAAATTCGGACTAAATCGTTTTAGTACTTAAACGAATGCACATGTCTAGAGCTAAGTATCAGGCAGGAGGGAGGTTAGGAGGCCCTGACATACCATGTTCGTCCGCGGGTCTAAGGGAGACTTCCCGATCGGATGTACATGGTACCTCAGCGGTCGGGGGGGGGGTTAATTGCCTACAAATCTAAGAATTCTTTGAATACAATAGATGGCCAGTGAATCATGGAAGGTGTAGTATAGAAACATCTTGGGGACCAGAGTTTGAGATCCCTGCCCTAAAGTATAAATGAAGACCTAAAAAGTTGACAGGAGAAATTCACACACCTTTCTTTGTATACCTAAGTTCTTAGATGTAATTAGTTCACAAAAATTGGTGAGTCTTGGCCAAAATTTTCTTTGAAATATCAGCTTATTTAATTGAAAATTTCATCCAGAGCCAAAAATTGAAAAATTAATCTGGCCAGTATAATGCCTGAAAAAGAATATTTTTGGACAGCATCATATTGATTTTCTCTGTTAAGCATGCCCATCTGAAAAATCCAAAGATTAAAAAATGGTTTCAACCTGATTTTTCCCAACTCCTTTCAGCACTTTTACCAATATTTACGACTTGAATCACTAAAGCTGACATTTCCATTTGAAAGTGTAGTCGTGAGCGCTTATATTCGAACCAAATTATTATTGAGAATTGAAATGTTGGTATGCCCTTATTTTATTTTCCCAAATTCAAAAATGGCTGAATTGTGCTTGAAAAAATGATCAATTTCAGTGATTGGCCAAATTAAATCAAAATGTCAAGTGAAGAAATGGGGACAGAGCTTCAACTCAAATTACGTTTAGAAACCCTATGAATAACTAGCGATGGGCTGCCGGTTCGAATCAGTTTGAAGTTCGCTTCGAACATCGGTTGTTCGAAAGTTCGCGAACTTCAAACTTTTCAGGACGTTTGCGGAAAGTTTGAGAAAAAAAGTTTGAGAAAAAATTCCAAAAAATGCTTAAAAGATCCTAAAAAATCTAAGAATAAAGAGACTCTTTACTGCAGAATATAATAATAAACGGTTTATTAGATATTGAGTTAAAACGGGAGTATTTTTAACATTGATGCCTATGGGATTCTCCTGAATAAACCTGCCAAATGAAACCACCGAACAGCAGGGCATTTCGGCAACTTTTCACTGCTGGTTTTTGTACTCTGAGTAAACTAAGCATTGCTTCTCTATAGGGATTTCACTGTCCTCGAACAGGCACCGACCAGGCACCGTATGCGCAGGCAATTTGCCAAATTTGGCAAACTGCCTGCTCTCTGAATAGCCGAATGGCCAGGAAAGGTAACCGTACCCTGAATTTCACCGTTCGGTTTCCTTTCGGCCACAATTCGGATCTCTTTGAATAACCTTGTTAGATTCTCGGTGTCGTGCACCATGGACTAAGACACAATTTTTCTGCACTTGAATGTAACAGGTGCATATCATTTCAATATTTGACCGCAGGGTCCAACCCTGCACTCTTCCACAATACCTCAGAGGGGTTACGGTGTGAAGGCACTAGCTGGCACCAAAGGTCCAATATTTGGGTGCACGACCCTTGTACTGGAAGCATACAGGGCAGCCATCAGAAATGATGGGGCCCCTTACTGAACCTCATGATGGGGCCCCCCGTAAACTTCCTCATCCCGTAACAGCTTTTCACCCCCTTCCAAAACAAAAAAAGACATAACACAGTTCCACAGCAATAAAACTCACAGTAATGTGTGGTGTGTGTGAGCGTATCTGTCATGTCTGTGACTCAGAGGGGGCCCCGCAACCCGGCGGTGCCATCGACAAGCTGGGTGCCAGGAGTTGTGCCAGCTTCTGGAGCTCGCAGGGCTGGTCAGGAGGCGGGGCGCGGCATGATGACGCTCGCCCGCTGGGTTTAAATACAGACAGCGTGATCCGGCTCATCGCCCTTTCGTGGAGTTTGCTTCCCTCAGTGCTGAGTGTCTCCTAGCGATTTACTACTTGGTTGATTTTCCAGTCAATGTTGTTACCTGGCTTGTATGAGAACCACCCCCGTGTACCAGTCCTTGGCTATTCCTTGACCACTCTGATCGATTTTTGGCTTATATGATAGATACCCCTTGTGAACCGTTTTGTCTATCCCTGACCACTCTAACACTGATCGATTTGGGTTTGTGTTAGAATGCGTCCTTGTATACAGACAGGCCTATTTCAGGTATACCCTGTCCTGTGTGTTGGGCAAACATTTCCCACTCATTGTTGGTCAAACATTTCCCACTCATTGTTGGTCAAACATTTCCCACTCCTTGTTGGTCAAACATTTCCCACTCATTGTTGGCCAAACATTTCCCACTCGTTGGTGATAAAACATTTCCCATGGCTTCAAATTGCGTTTAAACATGAGCAAAAGCAGTAAAAATTAGCTCAGCACACAGCGGTGAAATGGCTCAGCACTCAAAAGTGAAAGGGTTAAAAACATTTTATTTTTTTTTAAACTTTTTTTTCATTGTTTCCTATCCCCCAGGGCAGTACCCAGACCCCCCATACACCTTTTATGGCCAATATCTTGCATATATGCCCTCTGGAAGGGCACTTTAATTTTCAGAAGTTTGACCCCCATTGACTTGCATAACGATCGAGTTCGAATTCGAACTTTTCAGCCGTTTGGGTGTTCGAGTTCGAACCGAACACGGGGGTGTTCAGCCCATCCCTAATGATGATTATCCATTCAGTTGTATCTGACTCTTGGCGTTTCTACGGGCTATCTCTCTACATACTTTATAGTCTTGTAAATTCAAGCTCAGCAGACCTGCACAAACCATGTTTAGCTCATATGATATTGAATTATTCCCTATATATGTGCTGGTGGAATTTTTTATAATGATGCATATGTTGGAGAAATTTTAGTAATTCCCTGTGAAACTTGAACTATTATTCACTTCTGGTGGCATGTCGCCGGATTGAGCACTACGTGCATGTGAGCGGAAAGCTGTCCTACAGGGCAGCACACAGCTCATTCCTCGCAACTGACTCAGTGCTAATGTGCTGATGAAAATTCTAGCTATAATGACTAACACTTGTTTTTACCCACTCAGACTTTAAATTAATTTCTTACCAGTATCTGAACATGTTGTTTACTGGAATTTTTTATTTATGCTGACGGATGAGTCAGCTTACTGATGTCACTGCTGAAGATCAATTGAACAGCTGAAGAAGGAACATGGTGGTATCTGTCACTGGAGTCAGGATTGTAGTGGCTAGTGATATCTAATCAAGAGATGAACTATGACACAGATTTTTATGACCAATTAGAGACATTTTCACTTTAATACTAAACTTTTTAATGTATTGATATACTATATATATATTTATGATTTCAAATATTACATACAAAGCAAAGGCAAGCATTTAAAACAGTAAATGCTAAAACAGATTTCACAGTCAGTAGAACAGTCTGACATTTGTCTTGCTGTCTCACTGCCTTACTTTGGCTTTTGATGTCCCAGTTATATGTGAAATGAAAGTGCAATTGTTTGAGATAGCTGATCCTTTTCACTACTTGTTCTTTCCCACCTCTCCTTATTCTGCTTGCATACCGTCAAAGGTGGAAATATCAAGCTATGAATTCTCCATATGCTACATTGTCATAGACCTTGAAGATTTTACACTGGGCTGTGCTCCTACCGGGAAGCCAATCAGGATACTTTTACAACAGTCCGTAGTAGCACTGAGCTCATCACATGAATACCTAAACAACTGAAGTGGACAATGTAGTCCTTCCTCGGATGCCAGTCTCTGGTCTAATTCGGTGGAGAAATCAGGTAAGTTATATGCGCGCATAAAGAAATCACACAGACAACGAAGAAGTCTATGTAGCCTCTCTGGTCAAAGCCAATGATTCCTCTGAATCTGTTTAATAGGTTTGATATATTTTATAGCACGTTTATACGTAAGCAGATGGGAGTCAACTTAACATTTTGATTGACTTCAGCATAAAATTGCGGACATACAGTTTATTTATTAATTAAATGAAAATCAAATATCAGCTATTTCCAAAGGTCAAAGTATCATTTTGTCATCTGCAAAGTCAGCAGTGTTCTCTGCATCCTGGGTGACCTTGTGATGTCTGGTAATGTTCTGTAACAGGATGAAAAACACAAAACATGAGGCCTTCTTCCTGCTTGTGGTTAATTGTTTTTGCAGGGCCACCTGCTTGTGGTTCATTATTTCTGCAGAGACGGCAAAATTACGCAAGATACATTTTGGTTTTATCTGAAAAGACAGTTATATTAATTTCGTCTTAAAGCCATAGCAAACTTAACCTAAATGAGCATTTTTCTAGGCCTTTTTCTAGGCCTTTGAATATTATAAAAGCAGATATATATTCATGTCCACAACAGTCCCCACTAAAAATGCACATTTCTCAAGTGTCCCCTTGGAGACGAGCCGCGCCTTCATCCGTTCCCCTAATAGACTCGCCAGCCATCCCAAATCTTCGCCGGAGGTTGAGACGAGATACTTCTATTGAATAAAACCCCTTTGTATTCTGGGCTTCGGAGCATGGTCGAGACTGGTGGGTCAAGAATCGGGCCTTCAACTCATCTTGCAACGGGTCACTAACCTTGGCTCAAAGTTAAATCACAGACGGGTTTCTCGAGGGAGTGGATGCATGGATTATAATTCTGCGGTTGAGTTGTCACTGGTGGGTGGATTTTGTCATACATCTCATTCACAGGAACCTCCAGAAATTCTAGACTAGCATAGGAAGTGCCAATATTCTCCCCAGTGTCCCCACACACTTGACTAAGCAGAACAGGGGTAGTGGACTCCACAGTTCCTTCTACAACCTTTTTAATGCAGGGTAAAACACAACATCCAATCACCGCCAACAGAACCATCACTACCAGGATAACTATCCCTATTTGTGTGAGGATTTTCTGCCAGCCACTCATCCAACTAAAATACTGATCCCATGGATCAGTAATGCCAGAGTTTTTCTTCAGTTCTTCAGACAGGTCTTCCAATTGTTTAATGGCTTTAGTGACCTTACCAGTGGGGCCTGTGTTATCTGGGATAAAGGTGCAACAGGAGCCACCAGTACCTTTCAGCATTTTACAGACCCCACCCCTCTCTGCCAGTAGCATATCGAGGGCCATTCGGTTCTGGAAGGTCATTGCAGAGGTCGGGCCTAGCTGGTCGGCCAAACCCTGGAGGGCATCTCGGGTATAGTTACCAAACCTCTGCTGGTTGTACTAGATGTAGTTAATCCAATCAACATTCTTGTTGATGGTTATCATGGGGATTAAAGATTCAAATCCCGCCTTTACCTGGTCTCTAGCTTTGAACTCATTAGGCACCCCCCTTGGGACTCCTATGACGTCAAGGTAGACGTGGGGATCGAAACTGCCAGGTACAGAATTCGCCTCTCTCCTTTGTCTAGTGAGTCCGGGGGTGTGGGCTATTGGCAGGTCATCATCAAAGGGCAGGATGTGGAGGGGCATGATGGCTTTAGCCAGAGCACACTCACCGTCCCACGCACCTACCAAGCGGGAGCGGACTCGCATGTCACCGCAGATCCAATAGACATCTCCCAGGGATATCACCTGGTTTTGCACTTTCTCCTTCTCCACAGCGCTGTACTGTGCACAATAACCTTCTGTGAAGTTTCCAACTACCCGGCCACCGGTTCCCCAAGAGGAGTAACAGGTGTAGTTCCCGGGGTAGATAGTGATACTCTCTGAGAGTCTGGGGTTTTGTGTCTGGAGGGGGTATTTGGATTTCCATTCTTTGCAAGCATCGTGACTTAGAGTGGTGTTGGTAAACAAACTGAGAAAACATTCCTTGACATCCTTGGGGATATTGAGAGGTACCGTACCTAGATGAGGCCTAGCAGTACCACACACATAGCAATTGGTTCTGTTGTGGGACTAAGCGCTATACAATTTCATCCATTCTAACCAAACATTCATATCTGAGTATCCTGTTTCAATGGCCATAGTATCCTCGAACGTGGGATCAGCGATGGCCACTATACCATTGGAAGAGATCATCATGTGCTGATTAAGGGGTTTGGACTGTTGGCGTGGAGGGACCCAGTCGGGGGCAAGGTACATATCTCGCAGGCAGAATTTTCCCAGGCTCCAGGGATTCTCTGGGGTTAGGATTAGTTTCAGTGCCGTCGCCCCTGTTCTAGATTTAAATGCTGTGTCATCATCTGATTCCTGCAATTCTTGGGCGGGGCATGTGTTTGGGGCCATTTTCAGTGTCATGCGAGCAAGAAGTGATTTACCATTGTTATCTTTCTTGTCTAGGGCGCTTTGTGGTTTGTGTCCCCAGGAAACCCCAGTATTCCATCCCACTGATCCCCAACTACCACACTCCTGTCCCCAACAGCTATTGGTAACGCACATATATATCATAATTGTGTGGGATCCCATTTCTCCAGATACACTGCAGGCGGGGGACTGGGCAAGGGTTTACATCACGATAGTTAAAGGTGTAAGTGGCCACTCGAGTGTTAGAGGAATTGTACCAGAAAGTGGTTAGTTTGTTTTAGGCAGCAGCAACTCCCGTGCCATCAGCAATCTGTTTGACAACCTGTGGAATCATGTCAATTCCCACCTGTTCCCCCACAACTTCTTGCACCATAGCAACAGCCGCTTGTCCCATTATGACAGCCACATTTTGCCCCTGGATTCCCACCCCCCCAAATGAGAAGGATATACAGTAAGTCTTCTGAATCTGAACTATGCGTCTACAAATGGACATAGGTTGTTTTTCCGGGTCAGGTAATGTGCCTACTAGGGAGGAGGCTTGAGATGGTGTGAAGGCGACATACATAATGGGGACGTCAGGGGAAGTGAAATCTCCCAGTCGGGGAGGTGGTCCCGGTACTCGGGCAGCTGGGAGCGTCCAGGTTACATTATTTTTGGGAGTCAGAGGGCGTCGTGGGTGTCGTGGGTGTTTCGGTAGAAAGGGTACGTGGTGTCGGTTTGCTGGGGTGGAAAGGTGGTAAGATCTTGGTGCTGGCTACGGGTGACCTGGGGTGTGGTTGCAGGTAACCCTATGTGGGATGTTAGGGAATCATCGGAACGATTTACTGAGTCATAAGAATGACTGGAGAAAGGTGGTTGACCCGGGTCACCGGTCCGGTCTATCGTTTGGAGGGTGGTATCTAAATTGGGCAAATGAGGCATAATAGGGGATATTGTCGGTACCTGGCTTGTGGCTGTTAATGAGGAGACTGTTTCAGTCTGTGGTTCTAAGTAACAGTCTTCTTGCATCATGTTCTATTGTTACCTAGAAGACCTAATGAAACTGTTAGGAAGATTTGGATTCCAAAGAACCCAAAAGGAAGATGGGAACAAATGATTAAAATTCTAAACCTTTATTGGACTTCTAAGAAAAAACATACACACCCACAAAATGTATAAAAAACACACAAAAAGGGTCATAGATTAGAGACCATAACTCAAGGTCAATGACCAATCACAAAAAGCATCTAATGCAGGGTGAGGTCTCTGTGACAACAATTGTATGTCAAAAACTGAGAACCACCACCTGAAAAAAATAATCAGCAATAGATGCCAAAGGATCCCCTCAGAAAAGTTTGCACACGTTAGAGTATACTTAAATGCTTAAAGACATGTGCCACCAAATTGGTTATTGTAGTTAGCATGCACCACTCAAAAGCGTCACAATGAGGTGCAAACATAAGTGGTCCATGTCACGGAATACAACTGGTTAATATAGAGACAAGGAGTGAGCCTGGTAGCTACAATTTGCATGCACTGATCGAGAAATCACAATAAAGTGCAAGCAGTAGCAATCACCCAGCCAAAAGTGTATTCCTCAGAAAAAAAAGTGCATTCGTTGGAGTATACTTAAATGCTTAAAGACATATGCCAGCAAATTTGTTGTTGTAATTAGCATGCACCACTCAAAAGCGTCACGATGAGGTGCAAACATACATGGTCCATGTCACGGAATACATCTGGTAAATATAAAGATTAGGAGTAAACCTGGTAGCTACAATTTGCATGCACTGATCGAGAAATCACAATAAAGTGCAAGCAGTAGCAATCTCCCAGCCAAAGTGTATTCCTCAGCAAGAAAATTCATATAATACATACAGGGGATAATGAGATTAAAAATCCATCTCAACATTAAACATGCTACAATGTTGCTGAACGGTTATGGGCAATCAGTCATAGCCCAAACAGATTGTGCTGTAATGGTATTGTTCTCTATAAAATATAGATGCGTCCAGCTCAGGCATGCAACGAGAGGAAAATCTTAAATGGGTTAATAGAGCACGTCCAACGCAGCGTTTCGCTTGTGTCTGCTCCTCCCGAGTGGCTCTCGATTTAGCTGTTACTCTTTTAATATATTTTACCATATGGTTTATTCATGTTGATTTTATTTATTTTTACCAGAATAAATTTTGAAAATCATTATTAGCATCTTGTCCCGTTGCTTAAACTATTTTTTCATCAGTACTTGAAGGCATCAGGTTTACCTCTTCCCCTTCCTGGAATGCATACAGCATCTCGTTCCATTTCCAAGAAAGTTACACCTTTTAAGCTATACTAAGGAGAAGAAGAAGAAACAACATCATCATCAAAATATAAGTATTCCATTCTTATTTTTAATTTCATTTCTGGAGTGTTTTCTTTAGCGTCAGATAAAAAAAAAAAACCCAAAAAACCCCAAAAAAAAAAAACATTTATATACATACACGTCTGAAAAATTCAGCTGTGTTCATAGTTGTTTTTTTGTTTTTTTTTTAACCCACAAATACACCTTTTAATGCTTAATAAACCTATACATCGTTGGCACACACTAAAAACAGCTGTATTTCTTTATACAGAAACGTACAATGCATTTTAATACAAACTCACAGCACTCCATAGAAATATACCTCTGCACTCATGATCTGCACAAAGACACGCTCATCTATATAGAAAGCTATGTGCACCTTAACTAAACATTACTGGATAAATTCTGGGGATTATTGCTTAACAAAAGACATTCCTAGGTCTCTGAACCAGCCTGAGTTATGCAAGAACACTTGCGCATTGCTTATAAAATCCCAGCATCCTTTTTTCATGTTGTTAAAGGGAAATGCATGCTTTGCCTTAAAAAACGTGCAATGCCTTTTGAATGAGATAGTAGTGTCATTCATCAGGCATAAAAAGCAAGTAAATATGATATTTTTTCATATTTACCAGCATTTCTTTCTTTTTTTTTGTTTCAAAATTTTTATTTTGTAACATTGTCATCAATACAACAAACAGTAAACGGCCGCGCAGGGCCACAGCAGGCTAGTCAGCAGGAAATCAACGCAGATAAACATCCCCAAAGAGGGGGGTCTCATCGAAATAGAAATCAAAAATTATTTTGTCAGCAGGAAACATTGCATCATCACAAGGAATTATGTTCACAACGCTATCAAAAAGATGGTGATCCAAATAACAGAGAGAGAGAAAAAAAAAACACAAAACAAATGGCAAAGGCCATTGCCGTGACGCTCCTGGCACGCTCCTGAAGGAGGCCATGGAGGGACAATGTCACGGGGCCAGGACCCTAAGGGCCAATCATAACGCGAAGTCATGGTGGCGCGCCTAAGGCAGCCCAGTAATGCCAGAGAAGAAGAAAAAAAAAAAGGGGGAAGGGGGGTGAGGGGAATGGATACACCATCTTCTGCAGTGCAAGCCTTTGAGGAATAACATGAGAGAGAGAAAGAAGAAAAAGAAGAAAAAAAAATAAAAATTAAATAAACATCCCCAGATAGGGGGGTCTCATCAGATAATAGTACACATATACAGTTGTGTTCAAAATTATTCAACCCCCACTGAAATTGAGTGTTTTGGCCAGTTTGACATTGATTTTGCTCATTCAGTCATCTTGCTTACAATTAAATCAAAGAGGCACGTGTAGGTCAGACAAATATAACATAACATTTATAATGAAATAACCACAAATGTCTTTTCTGTGCACACATCATTATCAGTTTTATTCAACCCCCAAGTGACATTCAATCTTAGTACTTAGTACAACATCCTTTTACAGTTATAACAGCTTTTAAACGTGAAGCATAGCTTGACACAAGTGTCTTGCAGCGATCTACGGGTATCTTCGCCCATTCGTCATGGGCAAAAGCCTCCAGTTCAGTCACATTCTTAGGCTTGCGCACTGCAACTGCTTTCTTTAAGTCCCACCAGAGGTTCTCAATCGGATTTAAGTCAGGTGACTGCGATGGCCACTCCAAAATGTTCCAGCCTTTAATCTGCAACCATGCTCTAGTGGACTTGGAGGTATGCTTGGGATCATTGTCCTGTTGAAAGGTCCAACGTCTCCCAAGCCTCAGGTTTGTGACGGACTGCATCACATTGTCATCCAATATCTCCTGGTACTGAAGAGAATTCATGGTACCTTGCACACGCTGAAGCTTCCCTGTACCTGCAGAAGCAAAACAGCCCCAAAGTATGATTGACCCCCGGCCATGCTTCACAGTAGGCAAGGTGTCATAGGCCTTGTTCTTCCTCCTCCAAACATAGCGTTGATCCATGGGCCCAAACAGTTCTAATTTTGTTTCATCAGTCCACAGAACACTATCCCAAAACTTCTGTGGTTTGTCCACATGACTTTTGGCATACTGCAGTCGACTCTTCTTATTCTTTGGAGACAGCAAGGGAGTGCGCCTGGGAGTTCTGGCATGGAGGCCTTCATTACGCAGTGTGCGCCATATTGTCTGAGCTGAAACTTCAGTACCCACATCTGACAAATCTTTTCTCAGTTCCTCAGCAGTCACACGGGGACTTTTCTCCACTCTACGCTTCAGGTAGCGCACAGCAGTCGAAGTCAGCATCTTCTTTCTGCCACGACCAGGTAGCGTTTCAACAGTGCCCTTTGCCTTGAATTTGCGAATGATGCTTCCTATGGTCTCTCTTGGTATGTTTAACATCTTTGCAATCTTCTTATAGCCATTGCCCTTCCTGTGAAGAGTAATCACCTCTTCTCTTGTCTTCCTGGACCATTCTCTTGACTTCACCATGTTTGTAACCACACCAGTAAATGTCTAGAAGGAGCTGAGTATCACAGTCATTTTAAAGCTGCCTAATTGGTGCTTATTATGCTTTATTGCTGCTCCGTGACATCCACAGGTGTTTTCAATACCTGATTGAAAACACTTGAATGAACCTCTGTTCTTCAGAGTGGTGGTCTTTAAGGGGTTGAATAATTGTGTCAATGAAGAATTCACAAAAGAAACATTTACTACTGTATTACAAAACCAATTGATGTCATTTTAGTTCCATATGGTTCTTTAAAAAGTCCTTGTAGGATTTCATTCTGAATACAATTACAAATGTACACTAAATTCCCTAAAACCCTTTACAGCATTGGGGGTTGAATAATTTTGAACACAACTGTATAAGGGTAGGGGGAGGGTCATAGATCAAATACTTAGAAACGTAGAAGTTGAGACATCGGGGGTAGAAAATACTCGGCGTAAAGACCAAAACATTGGGTAATCTCAGAGTGGTAGAGTCATTGGGTGCAGTGGAAGAAAGGCAGGGAAAGAGAAAAAAAAATAAAAAAAAACATCATGGAGGGGATGGTCGTCAGAGTTCAATGTGGACTTGAAGCAAGCAAATTAACACAGTCAGCCGGTGTCCAGCACAGGAGGCCGGGCCACCACAGGCAGGTACACAGTGTAATCTAAAAACTCAAAACTCAAAAGTTGACTGAAGGTGCAGCGAGGGGAGGGGGGACTCGCGAGAAAATTATAGAGCTTAAGTTTTCAACGTAAAAGGGGGGGACATGGAGAGCCTGGGGCAAAGAACAGTCCGGTGTAGTCCAGTATTGGGTCAAGCAGGCAGACGGTAGCAGAAAAGGCAGGAATCCCTCAGCCCGTGTCACGCCATGGAGCGGATCCAAGCGTCCCTTCAGCTCTAGCCCATCCGCAGAGGGCTCCCTGCACGTCCCGCCACCAGAACACAGAGCCGCCTGCATCAGCCGCCTCGCAGAGAGCCGACATCCATAGCACACGTGACGATACCTCCACCGACCTGGAAACCCCCGGCTCTGTAGGCCTCCATAGGGGGGCAATCCCAGGCAGGCCAGCAGCAACAGGCCTCCGTCGTAGGTCGCAGGGCGCCACTGTAGCTCCCCTCGTTTCTTCCGTGTCATCGTCCTCTCCAAATCCTCCACCGTCCGCGGCAGCACCCGTATTGGCTTCAGCAGATCCGCTCCCTCTCCGACACACCGAAGGCAGGCGCTGTACGCAGGGCCAAATCGAGTCACCTCTCTGGGGGTCGGCGATGCCGTTCAGACCAGGTTCAGCCTCCCTCGACATCTCCTCCGTTAGGCCTCCAGGCTCCCGACCCACGTCCATCACCTCCATCAGCCGCCTCCACGAACCCTGGGTAAGTGGACTTTCTTCATCTCCCGGTATTTGCTCGAGGCAGGCCTCGAAAGCCGCAAACAAGGCCTCCATACCACAGGCAGGTGGGGGGTGTTCCATGCGGCATCCCTCCTGATGCTTCTCCGTCCTCCCCCCGGGGGGGACAGCAGGCACGGCCGGAGGATGGGGGCCCTCCATCCCCACAGTCTGCGATCGACAGTTCCCCATCAGGGGTGTAATACACGGAAGGGGACCTCAGGAAGAACGTGGCGTCCAGGAGTGAGGAAATAGGCCTCAAAATGGCCGACGGCACTCGGTGCCGCCGGGGAAAAACCTCAAAAAACCTCAGCTGTGCTCCGGAGGGGGGGGTAAAACGGGCCACGGAGCAATCCCCGTAATGGCCAGCTGCGCAGGGTCTCTTCTTGTGTGCGATTCTCAAAAAAAAAACAGTCAAAAAACTCCCGGTAACAGGAGAATACCTCAGAGCTCCAGAAAAACACGTCTGCTTCCATGCAGAGCCAGCCACGCCCCCCTCATAGTTGTTTTAATGTAGAATGTACACTGGTGTCACACACATTGTATTTCAATAATTTTTGTTTCACACAAAGGTGCGCCAGGAATTTATTTCATATTCCTTCATACATTATTCTGTCCTTGGAAGCGTGTGGACACTTTCTTTTCCGTTACGGCAGCACCGACCCTAACAATTTACTCAACATAGAAGCGCTGCCTTCACACACACACCTTGTCATGTAATGAAAAAAAATACCAGCTAAAATAAACTTGAGTTAAGTAGATTTGCTGAAGCAAATTCACTTAACACACATAAAAAAGTCCACACTCATCCCATGTGTGATACCCTGCCTGTATCGATTAGTAGCTCCCCCATATAATGAGGAACCTTTAATGTAGCAGCTCACTCATAACCGAGCCAGTAATAGGGAGCTGCTAATTGTTATTGGCTTATGCTGTCATTTGCCATTAGCAGCTCCCTTTTGCCAGGTCAGCTGGACTAGGGCTCTACAAGTAAGAATTTCTGAAGTCTGAAATACTTTTTTAAGTTTCTCTTCTATATACCTGGCCACAGATTTTACATATAGAAACTTTACACAAGTTGGCAAGTCTATAAGTTCATATACTGCTATTGAATTCCCGTTCATTGTCATTTGGTGGTGGTGGAAACACTTGATATCAAAGCATTTATCTACAGTTTATGGAAGGTTTCCATACCACCAGGGCTCGAGTCCTCTAGGAACGTGCAGGAATGGCGTTCCCGCACTTCTCCCGCAGTGGAAACATTGCAGGAACGCAGGTTCCTGCTGTGGGCAGCTGTGGCTGCTAGCAGAATGCATTAACAGCATTCCGCTAGCAGCTGCTCGACTGGCCGCATTCCCCTGAGCGCTGCATGGTCCCTCGCACGGCCACCTCCTCAGCCCTCTGAAGGCTGTGACGCGGCCTACAGCTGAGATCTCACAAGAGTGCGTCACAGCTTTCAGAAGCCGGCAGCCGCGTGCAGGAGCACACTGGAGCTGGGAGGAAGACGCGGTCCTGAGGTCTGCAGGCTGGGTAAGTAAAACTCTGGGAGTCTGTGCCAGCTATAATCAATTCTGGGCATCTGTACCTGGCTTTAATTAATTCTGGGGGTCTGTGCCTGGCTATAATTCATTCTGGGGGTCTGTACCTGATCATAATTATTTCTGGGGGTCTGTACCTGGCCATAATTATTTCTGGGGGTCTGTACCTGACCATAATTCATTCTGGGGGTCTGTACCTGGCCATAATTATTTCTGGGGGTCTGTACCTGGCCATAATTAATTCTGGGGGTCTGTACCTGCCATAATAATTTCCCGGGGGCTGCACCTGGCCATAATTATTCCTGGGGGTCTGTACCTGGCCATAATTAATTCTGTGGGTCTGTGCCTTGTTAATATTTCTGGGGTGTGTACCTGGCCATAATTCATTCTGGGGGTCTGTACCTGGCCATAATTAACTCTGGGGGTCTGTACCTGGCCATAATAAATTCAGGGGGTCTGTACCTAGCTATAATTCATTCTGAGGGTCTGTACCTGGCCATAATTAATTCTGGGGGTCTGTGCCTGGTTATAATTAAATCTGGGGGTCTGTACCTGGCCATAATTCATTCTGGGGGTCTGTACCTGGCCATAATTATTTCTGGGGGTTTGTACCTGGCTATAATTCTGGGGGTCTGTACCTGGGTATAATTCATTCTGGGGGTCTGTGCCTGGTTATAATTATTTCTGGGAGTCTGTACCTGGCTATAATTCATTCTGGGAGTTTGCACCTGGCCATAATTATTTCTGGAGGTCTGTAACTGTCCATAATTAATTCTGGGGGTCTGTGTCTGGCTATAATTATTTCTGGGGGTCTGTCCTGGCTATAATTCATTCTGTTGGACTGTACCTGACTATAATTAATTCTGGGGGTCTGTGTTTGACTATAATTATTTATGGGGTCTGTACCTGGCTATAATTCATTCTGGGAGTCTTTACCTGGACATAATTCATTGTCGGGGTCTGTACCTGACTATAATTATTTCTGGGGGTCTGTGTCTGGGTATATTCAATTCTGGGGGTCTGTGCCATTATCTATATATATATATTTATTTTATTTTTTTCTCTCCGGGCAATGGGGGTTGTGGAATTCTTGGGTGAGTTCCCTCACTTTTTTTTCCCCAGGACTTGACCCCTGCATACCACCATACCTATCAAAATGCAAGGTGGATTTGTGTTACTGCATGGCGTGAGGCTAACACACAGAATTAGTTTTTATCTTTTCTGCTGTGATTTGACAGTCAGACAATTAGTTTCAATTAACATATAAGTTGCATAAATAGCTTCAAGGATGATCCATGGTATTTGAAATCTTGCTCCAAAAAGGTGCAAAATGTTCTATAATATATATGCATTATATGACCAGAAAGTATGTAAATGTGTAAAAATAAGCCTGTTGCTTTTCCTTGCAGAGCTCAAACTTCCAGTTGTAGGGACATCATTTTATAGTGACAGGCAGCTTGACGAGTTTCACAATTTTATTCTGTGTCCACAAATTAAATGTTTAGGCAATCTGCAATTAATGATCCACATCCATATAGTGATACATATATTAAATTCAGTCTACAGCTCATCTGCCAATCTTTGCTTTAATATTTGATCTTATATTTGGAAAATTTTATTTACATATTACTTGGTGCCTCTGGGAGAGAATTTTGGATCCCAATAAAAACTTTCAGAGCATTATCTGGCTCCCTATTCCAACTGCACCGTTAAAAGTGGCTGCAGCATTAGCATCTCAAATCTGAATATTTGAGAGTCGCTAGTCCATGGGAGTCTATAGAGCCAGGCATGACCTTGCTGCCAACGCTGCATGAGCTCATGTATGCTGGGTCGTGTAGAGACAGTGGCGAACACTGGGAAATATCTATTTCCAGTCTTCCGCTGCTTGCTTACTGCCACATTCCACGTTTCCAGCCCTGTCCCCTGTATATGCTGATATCCTGTTCAGTCCTTGATTTATGTTGCCATTCCTGGGTTGCAGTTGTCATTGGCTAGCTGAAAGTTAACGCCTCCAATACAAAGTAATTTATTATACAGGGTTATTCAAAGAGAATTGAAAAGTCACCGCACGTTCGGTGACTTTTCGTTCCCTGCGATTCGGCGATCCTAGTTCGCCGACTCTGCTGTGAATTCAGCAAGCACCACAGGGCCGCCGTACTGCGAGGAAAACCCAACGAAAACCCGGCGAACACTCACTGCAAAACCCGCCGAACACTCACCGACACTCGCCGAAACCTGCAGAAACAGCTGGATTAACCCAGTCGAACACGCCGGAAAAACCCGACTAGCCGGTGAGCACAGCGCAGAGCAGCCGCCAGGAAAAACTGACACGCAGACGAATGAGGTGAAAAAAAACAGTACCCTTGAACGTTTGAAATTTGAAATGCTGCTTGCAAAACAACTACTGAACGAAAATGCCTGGAATTTACATATAAGATCCTATGAATGATAATAAAAATAGCTGTTACAGTAAAAATAAAAGACGATTTAAAATAAAAAAGTGAAAAAATTTTGCCAAAAGAATCCCGAAAAATGCCTAACAGATCCTAAAAAATCTATAAATAAAGAGACTTTTTACTGCAGAATATTATAATGAACGGTTTATTAGATATTGAATTAAAACAGGTTTATTTTTAACATTGAAGCCTATGGGATTCGTCTGAATAAATCTGCCAAATGAAACCGCCGAATAGCAGGGCTTTTTGGCAACTTTTCCCTGCTGTTTGGTGTTCTCTGAATAGACAAAGCATTGCTTCACTATGGGGATTTCACTGCCCTCGAACAGGCACCGTATGTGCAGGCAATTCGCCAAGATTTGGCGAACTACCTGCTCTCTGAATAGCCGAATGGCCTGGAAAGGTAACCGTACGCTGAATTTCAGTGTTCGGTTACCTTTCGGGGCCAGATCGGCTCTCTTTGAATAACCCTGATAGTTAATTTAGAGTAACCTGCCACATTATACTGGAGCCATGGCTGGAGTCATGAATTTAATGCAGGGGTCAAGTCCTGGGAAAAAAAGTGAGGGAACTCACGCACGAATTCCACAACCCCTATTAGCCGAAGAAAAAATATGTATCACGAGTATAGCAGTACGTGGTGATACCATTTTTCTTAGGTTAACATTACATTTAAGAGACAAGCTTTCAAGAGTGTAACGCTCTTCTTCAGGTCTGGAAACTATACCGATCAGTGAAAGGTATCACTACGTACAGGTATACTCGTGATTTTGGCAACTGGACTAACACGTTATAACCAATTAGTGGTTAACCTCAAACTTACCAAACAACAGCCAAGTGCTGGAGACGTACTTAGAGCAGCGATCAGCAGTCTTGATCCTCCAGATGTTTTGGAACTACATTTCCTAAGAGCCTTAGTCACCCTAACGAGTGGCTGAGCATCATGGGAGATATAGTTCTAACATATCTGGAGGGCCAAGTTTGTTGACTCCTGAGTTAGAGCAAGGGCTTCAATCTCGACCTCACCCCAAGATGTTGATTGCTTACATTTCCCAGAATTATTTAAATGCAATAGATGCCATGCAGAGAATTATGGGAGTTGTAGTTTAAAGTAAAGGTTTGAGAGAAGCACAGCACTGAAAGAGTTAAACTCATACTCCTCACTTGCAGGCATGGTAGTGAAGATACATAAATGCAAAAATTAGGGTTATTATGGGAGGGGGCCAAAGACAACTGCCAGCTTGCTGAGGTAGGGTTGGGAGAGCAGGCTACAGTGTGTTTACAAATACACAGTATCAATGTTTACAAATGTTTACAAATACACATGTCAAGAAACTGATATGGGTCTGTACCTGGCCATAATTCATTCTGGGGGTCTGTACCTGGCAATACACATGTCAAGAAACTGATATTAGAAGACCTCCATGCAGCTGTTACTGAGATTTCATCAATTGTCTGCCAGTGGGGAAAAAGCAGGAGCAGCTCCTTTAAATGACAGATGTGCAGTAGTTGCTGAAGCCTGCAGAGAAAAGTGAGGTCACTAGCATTTCCACACTAGGGATGTGCGTTTCGGGTTTCGGAATTTCGGAATTTTCACGAAATTTCCCGATTCGTGTTTTCGGATGCGGCCGAATTTCCGAAAAATTTTAGATCCGAAAATTTCAGATCCGAAATGTTTTCCGAGCCGAAACGAAAATTTTCGGATTTTTCGAATGGACTTGAAATGTGTCAAACGAGGAGAACAGATTTTCCGAAAACGAAAATTTCCCGAAAAACGAAAATTTTCTGAAAAACGAAAATTTTGCAAAAACGAAAATTTCTGAAAAACGAACATTTTGTAAAAACGAAAATTTCTGAAAAACGAAAATTTTTCGAAAAAACGAAAAGTCGATACAAAAACGGGCAAAATGACACGAAAAATACGAAAAATGGTCGATATTCCGAAAAATGTGCAATTCCGAAAAACGAAAATTTCCGAAATTACGAAAAGTCGATACAAAAACCGAGCACAGTGACACGAAAATACGAAAAATGGTCGAAATTCCGAAAAAAATGTACCCGAAAAACGTGCCGAACCGAATCGAATCGAAACCGAAATCGGTCGAAACGGGCCGAATCGAAAAGTTTAAAAATCCGAAAAATGGAACCTAATCGAACCGAAAAAAAAATCGGTGCACAAGCCTATTCCACACACTGGCTGAGGCTGGTAGCTGCTGTTCAGCTCCTGGTGCTGAGAGTTCCTCAGCTGAGGGTCTGATGTCTGAGTCTCCTGCTCGCCAGAGGATGAGGAAAGAAGTCAAAGGAACTTCAGACTTCCAGCAGCCATAGAGTGACTCTTCCTTTGCACCACTCCAAAACAAAATACAACTTTTTTTCCCCATTTTTCTTTCATGTGGAAACATGGCTATGAAAGAGACCATCCTTCCCATAAGCGATATGTCCTTTCCCTTTTCGGACGTGGGGGAGCTGAACGTAGGAGGACAAGTCTACATGACCAAGTATTCCACTCTCACAGAGAGCACCCTGCACAGCATGTTCTCCAGGAACAACGTGAAGGACCTGCCCAGGGACAACAGATCCAGGTTCTTCATTGACCGAGAAGGCTTCCTCTTCAGATATGTCCTGGACAACTTGAGGGACAAGCAGCTAACCCTGCCCGATCACTTCCCACAGAAAGAGAGGTTGCTGAGGGAGGCTGAGTACTTCCAGCTGGGTGACCTGGTGTGAAGATGCTGGCATCTAAGGTGACCAAGCAGACCTTCATGAATGATGAGGGCTGCCAGAGCGACCTAGAAGAGAACTCCCAGAGCAGTGACCTGGCAGCAGTCCTGGACAAGAAATCCGGCATTATCACCATAGGGTACGAGGCTCCTACACCATGGTGAGGCCGTGAGGGATAACCAAGCCGATGCCAAGTTCAGGAGGGTTGCCAGGATTATGGTGTGTGGCAGGATAGCCTTGGCCAAATAGGTTTTCGGGGAAAC
This sequence comes from Leptobrachium leishanense, assembly GCA_009667805.1. NCBI lineage: Eukaryota > Metazoa > Chordata > Amphibia > Anura > Megophryidae > Leptobrachium > Leptobrachium leishanense. Next base: position 237,509,706 of record CM019064.1, on the reverse strand, counting down.
TTTAAATGAAAGCAGGGACCCTGACCGACCCCCAGAAAAGTACACTTCTAGATTTTACCTGAAGTTCACCTACCTGGAGCAGGCTTTTGATACGCTCTCTGAAGCTGGCTTCCACATGGTGGCTTGCAACTCCACTGGGACAGCAGGCTTCATCAATCAGTACAGGGATGTCAAGATCTGGAGCAGCTACACCGAGTACATCTTCTACAGTAAGTGACGGTAATTCAGTCTCTTCCGGCAGGAACAGGGGTGGGGTCACGTCGTCCTCCTGCTCCATGTGGCGCACTGTGTGACCTCACACAGCACGCACGTGTCTTTGGCCGGCATCCGGGCACTTGACTGCGCCTCTGCCAGCATTCGGGCAAGTGACCGGGCCTCCAGCCAACCACACGCAGATGTGTGTCTGTGTCAGCCAGATCTAGATCTGTGTCAGCGCAACTCGCAGTCTGTCCCGGCAGGAACAGGGGTGGGGTCACGTCGTCCTCCTGCTCCATGTGACGCACTGTGTGACCTCACACAGCTCGCACATGACTTCGGCCGGCATCCAGGCACTTGACTGCACCTCCGCCAGCATCCGGGCACGTGACCAGGCCTCCAGCCAACCACATGCAGATGCGTGTCTGTGTCAGCCAGATCCAGCCGCGAGCTCCGCTGCAGCGCAACTCGCAGTCTGTCCCCAGCCGCATCCATTACAGACACCAACCAGGGAGTTGCAAGATGCGTTCCCGCAGCGTTCCCGCTGCGGGAAACGTGCGGGAACGCCGTTCCTCCGCGTTCCCGCTGCACTCGAGGCCTGATTTAATGACTTGTTTGGAATAGGGCCCATGATTTGAAATATATCTCAAATAGAGCAAAATTTTGCATTAACACAGGGTACATGTCTATTAAGATATATTAGTGATTTATTGCAGTAATAAATAAGTGCGTACTTTTTTATTTGCATTTTAAGAGTTTACAAAATCAATGTTGGCAGCAAAATGACAAGGTAAAATAACATAATAATAGTATATATTATAATAATATTATAAAATAATAACATTTCAGTGTTGGTTCCAAAGTAGGTAAGGAAAGTATAGCTCAGGATTTGTATAATACATTTTTAGTTTTAAGGTGTTGAATAAAGAGTTATAAAAATTCCAAATAGTCTTTTCAATTTAGATGTAGGAAATAGATTTGGAAGTTAAAAATGAAGGGTAAGGCAAAATGTTAGCAGTTGGAGAAATGCAGGACATGGAAAAAGTTTACAGGCTTACTCAAAGAGATCCAAATTGTGGCCGAAAGGTAACCGAACAGTGAAATTCAGCGTACGGTTACCTTTCAGGCCATTCGGCTATTCATAGAGCAGGCAGTTCGCCAAATGTTGGCGAATTGCCTGCACATACGATGCCTCTTTGTTGCCTGTTCGAGGGCAGTGAAATCCCCATAGAGAAGCAATGCTTCGTCTATTCAGAGACACCAAACAGCTGAGAAAGGTTGACGAAATGCCCTGCCATTCGGTGGTTTCATTTGACAGGTTGACAGGCGAATCTCATAGGCTTCAATATTAAAAATATTCCCGTTTTAATTCAATATCTAATAAACCGTTGATTATAATATTCTGCAGTAAAAAGTATTTTTATTTATAGATTTTTAGGATCTTTTAGCCATTTTTTGGGGATTTTGTTGGGAAAAAATTTTTCTGTCTTTTTTTTAATCGTTTTCTTTTTTATGTAACAGCCCTTTTTATTATCATTCATTGGATCTTATATGTAAATTTCAGACATTTTCGTTCTGTAGTTTCTTTGCAAACAGCGTTTCACTGTTCAAACATTCAAGCGTACTTTTTCTTCACACTCCATTCGTCTGCGGTGTTGGGTTTTTCCGGCGGCTGCTCTGCGCTGTGATTGGCTCCTGCTTGGGTTTCTCCGGCATGTTCGGCGGGGTTAATCCAGATGTTTTTGCGGGTTTCGGTGTACGTTCGCCGGGTTTTGCGGTGAGTGTTCGGCAGGTGTCCGGCGTGTTTTCCCTACATTACGATGGCCCTGTGGTGCTTGCTGAATACACCTCAGGGTCACCGAAATGGGATCACCAAATCGCACCGAATTAAAGAGAACAAAAAGTCACTGAACGTGCGGTGACTTTTCGATTCTCTTTGAATGACCCTGTTAGTCTCACTCAGTTGACCATCATCAGACACTAGAAAACAATCTCAAAGTGGTCTGTTCTCACACTGAAGAGCTCCCTGCAAATCTCCTTATTTATTTTTTTTAGAATGAAACGTGAGTCACCATGATTTTCCTATTCTTACCTAGCCTGTTCCTAATACGTTTCCTGGCGTATTTTTCGTTTATTCTAGATAAACTGGATTGTGAAATTGTGTAAGCAATGTGAAATTGTAAAACCATCAAACACGTCATTGCACTATAGCAGACAAATAGGGGAAATATTGAAGTTTATAAAGAGATATTGATTTTTCAATATTATTTATTTATTTCTTTATAAAGGATTTTACCAGAAAGGATACATTGACATTTCTATCGTTTTCAAGTATATCAGCCCTAGATATGTGTTGGCCGGTTATGGTAGCGTATGTAAAAATGAAAGAAAGGAAATCATAATAAATAAATTCAGTCAAGACACAATTGTTCATTTATTTGGAATTAAGGAAACTGATATATTCAAAAATTAGAATTGTTGTACAGTATATCATATGAACTGTTACATATTGCGTGACATGGCGAGTTGTGGTGACATATGGAGCATATAAAGGAATATGGCATAGGTAAGTACGATAAAGAAATTATAACAAAAGATGGATAGAATACAGCAAATGCAAAGGAATTAAGATAAAGTATGACAGATATCTTGTCGATTGGACTTAAGACTCTTTTCTAGATGCAGAGAATCTCAGACCTATGTAAGGCTAGGGTCAGACGAATGCATTTTTCGCGTTGTCCGTGAAAAAGTGCGTTCGAACGAATGGACGTATTTTTTCACGGAATACGCGATAGCGGTCATACGATGCGCATTTTCGTCCGTGATTTTGTACGGATCATCAATAAAACCCTTTTTGCGTCTGGACGTTATGTTGGCCGGACGTGTGCAGCGTCTGACGTCTCCCAATCACGCAAACACGCCGCTATGCGGACGCAGCGCACTCTGTACGTCAGTAGTAGCGGTTTGACGTTCTAGAAAAAATGCGTTCGTTTGCCACTTGCGTTGCACGGACGAACTTTCGTGCGGCCGTTCTTCGTATGTTACCCGGCATTGGACGTCATTTGCTGCTAGCACGGCCGTGATTTCGTGCGGTTAAACGCACGTTAAAACTGCTTTCGTCTGACCTTAGCCTTAAACTTAATTTTTTTTAGAATGTGTGAGTTTGTCAATCAGTATGTTGCTGTGTTAGTGTGTATTAATTTGTTTCAGTGTGAGTTTTTCTCTTTTGGCGTATGTCACCCTGGCTCATTCTAAGAGAGAACTTGTAGAATTCTTAATTGGGTCAGCTTTCAAATCAACCGACTCCCTCTTTAAGGAAAGATGTTATTTAGACAGTGGGGTTGAATCACGAACATTAGGTTTACGTTATACCTCATACACTAAACCTGTACCTATCATTTTCTCCAAACACAACAGCAACACTACAGCATAGCTCTCTACTTTTTTGAACAAGCATATTTCTAATTTCTACTCAATCTCACAATTCCAAAGACCTCCTTGATACCTTCAATTCTGAGCTTTGTCCAGTTTTATAGACTCTCCCCATCAACATCAAAGCTATAAATAAAGCAAGTTTCTTCATTTCATACAACATAACTCTCAAATTCTATTTTCATACCGCCTTACCTCCTTCCCCTAGAAACTAAGCAGGAATTTCAAATATATAAATGTTTTAGCTATTTTCTTCATATCTGTCCCATTTATCATTCATTGTCTCCATTTCTGGCAGTCCCTCCTTCCCGTGGCCTGTCTCTGTAGGGTGTGCCAAAGGTCTGTACTCTGTGTCTTCTTTTTTTCTATCAATATCTTTGGATTTCAAATATTAATTACACCTAAGTATACACTATATGGACAAAAGAATTGGGACACCGAACCATTATACCAACAGGGACTTTATGAAATCACATATGAAACACCTCGGGCTATATTACAATCTTCGCGCAAAAACCTTTGTGCAAAGTGATATTTTTTGCGCCAAGCGTTAAACTTTTGCGCGCGCAATTCACCATTGGAATTACAATCCTCGCGCGTATTTTCATCCGCCAATCAATACCGTGCGGAAACAGGACGCAGCCAAATGCTCGCTCAGTACCGTCTCGCGAAAAACCAATGTGTGAACAGTTTTTTCTCGCGATTCAGCCAATCAGAATTAAGAACCACAATTATCTCACGTTAAGAAATTGCACCTGCCAAAGTCAATCTGAGCATATGTGCTGCAGCAATAATAAATGCACACACAACTTCTCCATTTTTTTGGTTTGGTATGAGTAGAATGTGTAACTATACTTTGGTGCATTTATTTTTTTGGGCTGTTGTATTTGGGTTCGGCCAGGTTGTTCAGATTTGCCATTAACACCAGCTTTTAGGAGTTGCTAAAATTCTGTGCGCAAAGGCCATGCGGTAATTACCGCGAAATAGATTGTAATACCATCCTCGTACCAGCGCACATTCGCATTTGCACTCACATTGTTAAGTATAGGACGCGCGCAGTACAGTAAGCTCGCACAGGGTTCGCGCAGCTTCACCCGCGGTAAACGTTTGCTCGTGGTTTTTGCGCCACTATGTAATACGAGAATCAGCGCAAATGGTTTTACACGTCGCGTTAATGTTTTTTTTGCGCCCGCGCAAACGTTTGCGTGAAGATTGGAATTTAGCCCATAGACATTAATATGGAGATGATCCCTCCCTTGGCAGCTATATCAGCTTCCACCCTATTAGGAAGGTTTTCCACAAGATTTTGGAGTGTTTCTGCAGAACCTTTTGCTCATTCATCCAGTAGAGTATTTGTGAGCCCAGACCAGTAATAAGAAGTCCTGGATCGCAGTCTCTGTTCTAGTTCATAGTTCAAGGTGTTTGATGGGGTTGAGGTCAGAGCTCTGTGCAGACCAGTCAAGTTCTTTTATAAACTCATCCGACCATGTCTTTACAGACCTTGCTTTGTGCGCACTGGGGCGTAGTAATGTTGGAATAGGGGGCCTTCCTAAAACTGTACCCACAATGTTGGTAGAATAGCATTGTCCAAAATGTCTTGGTATGCTGAAGCATGAAGATTTCCCTTCACTGGAAGTAAGGGGTCTAGCCCAAACCCTAAAATACAGCCCCATACCATTATCCCTCCGCCACCAAACTTTACAGTTGGCACAATGCATTCAGTCAGGTAACGTTCTCCTGGTATCCTCCAAAACCAGCCTCACCCATCAGACTGCTAGAGAAATGTGACTTATCACTCCACAGAATACGTTTTCATAGTTCCAGAGTCCAGTGGTGGTGTGCTTTGTACCAATCCATCAACGCCTGACATTGTACTTGAGGATGTGAGGCTTACATGCAGCTGCTTGGCTATGGAAACCCATTCCATAAAAGCTCCCGCCATTGCACAGTTTTTGCGCTGATATTAATGCCAGTAGAAGTTCAGAATACTTCAGCTATGGCATCAGCAGAGACTTGGCGCCTTTTACACACCATGCACCTCAGCTGTGTGACTTTACATGGTCTTTCGCTTTGTTGGTGCTGTTCCCAAATGCTTCCACTTTCTAATAGCACTTATAGCTGACCATAGAATATCTAGCAGAGATGAAATTTCACAAACTGACTTGTTGCACCGTTGGCATCCAATCACAATACCGCACATGAATTTCCTGAGCTTATCAGAATGACCCATGTTTTTCACAAATGTTTGTAAATGCAGACTACATGGCTAGGGGCTTGATTTTACACACCTGTGGCAATGGGTTTGATTGAAACACCTGAATTGAAGAAATAAGAGGGATGTCCCAATACTTGTGTCCCCTACTCTCCGTTATCGTATAATTTTTTTGACTCTCTTATGACTCCAAATGTATGTCTTCCTATTGGAACTAAATCTTTTTAAAATTTAGATGTTTGTTTTTCCACCTCTAAACGTAATTCCTGTTGCCAAACTCCCTGCAGATTAATAGGGCATTTATCATGCTGTCACTTCAAGCTCACAGCCTTGACTCTCATCTCACTTTCACGTCCCACATCCAGACAGTATCCACCTTGTGCTGTTTTTAAAAAAATTAACTTTAACCCTTTGCCACCACGCAGGTTGTGACCTGGCGCCGGAGTTTTAAAGCGAATCCGATAATCCGATTGAACACCTGGGACCCACCAAAATTATCGGATCTGATAGTTTCAGCGGTTTTGCAGAGGTTTCTTTTAAATCGCCGGTTATGCGGCGGATTTTCCCTGCACCTCGAGGACCCTGTGGTGAATGCTGATTTCACCGCAGGGTCAGGGAATTTGATTCCCTGAAGTGCGGGGAACGAGAGATCACTGAAATGTCGGCGACATTTCGGTGCTCTCTGAATAACCCCTATAGTTTCTTACCTTTTCTCCAACTGCTTCACTGTTTTGCCTTTTTGTTACTTGCGACGCTGCACAAACTGCTACTGACAGCTCTCAGTTCATATACTTCCCCAACACTTTTTTGGACACTGCTGTGTGGAAGGTTTGAGCACGGCTAATAAATTATACACGTTATGAATTTTGCATCCAAATGTTTGTATTTCTTGAAGTTATTATATGAAACCTGATCAGGCTTCTATCACTAACTTGTGTTGAGCGACGTAATAATAAAAACTATTGAATAAGTCAATTGGCGGAATAGGCTAGCAATATTCTAAATATAAGGAAAAAGTGAAATGTGTTACATATCTATCTCAATAATTGTCTATCTCCAGGCACTTCTGGATGGCCTTAAATTTCCTAAAGTTTCAGTCCAGCCTCAGCTGGAGTCATTAATCAGTTACTGATGCATTAAATCCTGCAGAAAGGAGGGATTTAAACAGCAGACACTGCTCCTCCAAACTACCACCAGATGGCAGCAGAATGACATTTTATTTTAGGCACTGAGCCATTACTAGAAGTCAAGGCCTGAAGTGCCGCACACCTGGTTAACAATTTGTTTTTGCTTCATGGGGATTTGCTTTCTGCCCCCAACTCTGCCACGTTTCACTTATAGTAAACCCATGAGCAATTCGAAATAGCAAGGCAGCAATTCAATAATAAAAAACAGCATTGCTAAGTTTTCCATATTCTGGTACGCAACAATCGTGTAACCTGCTTTACTCAGGTGGATATTCCTCAGGGTTTTATATATTGACATATAAGCAAAGGATAAACATATTTGCTGCTGGAGCCAAGCAATTTGCTGCCTAGAAAATGTTATAAATTTAAATGCATATATATTGTATCACATATAATGCAGACGTAAGTGTATTAACGTAGGTGAGTGCAAAGCTAGAGCCAGTTGGATGAATCGGTCCTGCTTGTCCACCTTATAGGTCCTTATCAACGCTTTTTAGATCTTTCATATTTGGTTCATTGTAAAGAACATGAATATTTACTGAATATGGCTATTTACAGAATCTAAGTAATAAATATTTCATACCCTATTATATGGGCTGCCAGGGCCAATGTGTATTAACTGTTTATAGTACAAGAGAGCTTTTCTCCTGTCACATAGGCAGCCAACATGCAACGTAGTGTCATCATGTGCAGCATCACCCAGCTCATATCCTTATACATGAAAAGTGGGCTGTGTAAAACAATTTATACTTAAGCTCTGGTGGAAGAGTCAGTGTTTAAATTTGCTTAACCCTAACCTTACTTTACATCCCACATAATGGCCTTCATTCTAGAGAAGCTGGGAAGCAGCGACATCCAATCGTTACGACAATTGCACAACAACTTCTTCACTGCAAGAATACTGAATGAGGAATCAGGTTTAATTAGGTAAAGTCAAGTCACAATATTCCTATCTATTTTATCATTCTCACTATTCACTTCTATGCCAAGTTTAGACTGAAATGGTCTTTTGATGGAACAGTCTGATCTACTTTGATGATCACAAACTCCCATCATTCCCACATAGCTAATTGAAAAATGTCTAATCTTCTCCTGAAGAAGAGGAATTTACCAATTCTGTCAGTGATATTATACATTGCACAATGATGTTGCAATGTATTTTTATACAGTAACATAACTTTTTTATTCACAGTTAAGAATATACTCTATATGCTATATAAGACCACACTACTTTTTACGACTTCTCCCCTGGCATGTTATTAGAGATGTGCATGACTTTTTTTTTTTTCTGGAAGTCTTTTTTAGTTTCGGGTCATTTCGGACAGTTCTTGAGTCATTTCGTTCCGTTTCGGAATTTTGGATCAATTCGGCCTTTTCTTATTGGTTATTTCAGATTGGGAAACTGATTACTACCAATAAAATGAAAGTCTCCTTAATTATTTATTTTTTAGGATTTTTTGGGATTGTTTTGGGTTAAATTTTAGGTTTCCTAACTTATTTTAAAGAAACAAGGCTTTTTCCACCATAGGATTCAATGTAAAAAAATATTCGCATTTTTATTAAATATTTCTTAAACCATTTATTATTTTTACTTGCAGCAATGAGCCATTTTGTTTATTTATTTTTTAGGATTTTTTTGTCATTTTTTGGGTTGATTTTAATTAAGGTTTCATAACTTATTCTAATTGTAATAATGAGGTGTGGTTTTTTTCTTTGTGAACATAGCTGTACTGTTTTCTCTCAGTCCACCAAACAGTAACTCATTTATAGGCTGTTTCATTGAACCTAAACAATTGGGAACCCATGGCACACAATATGAAATTTCCTGCTTGTGTTCTTGTCTAATGAAGTAGAACATAGTAACCATCTTCAAGTACATTGAAATGTAGATGTGAACTCATGTACATTTGTAAGTAGCTTTTATAAACCGATATGCCATACATGAAGGGTACAACCATTCTATTGATTTGCCCAAACAGAGTGAGAACTCTTACAAGGATGTGTGGTTCTATAACAGATTTAGGTATTGTAAATATAACATGCAAACCACCTATCTCTTCTGATTAATATAGCCTTTGCTACAGGGAGAAGAAGACGAGAATTAAGTTACAAGTTGGCAGTTAATGGCTATGTAGCTGGGAAGTGACTATTGTGTTGGTATATTATAGAGACAGCTATCTCAGCCTCCCAGACAGTCTAGTGTCTCCATACAGGTATGAATATTTGATTTGCACTACACCAGGGGTCAACAAACATGGCCCTCCATTTTTTTTTGAACGACATTTCCGATGAGCTTCAGCCAATGAGTTGCAGCGCATCATGGGAGATGCAGTTCCGAACCAAATGAGGGGCCAAGGTAGGTTGCTGACTTCTGAGTAGAGTATATTAAATATACATACTCAATAAACAGTCACAGGCAATATTATGCTCAACAACAGGTTTTGGTATCTAAGCTTTTCTTTCAGTTTTCTCAATTTCATTGGTAAGAAGTGAATCGCTTTAGAGTTTCAAATCAGGATATGGTCAAATGCCCCCACCTGTCTAAAGTGAAAACAGCATTAAAAGGAAATGCATGTCTAGAATTTTTTTTAAATTGACATTTAAACACTTTTATACCTAATAGACCCACTAGAATAAATCAATAAAAGTTTTAAAAATATGTAATTCTTTTTATTTTCTTACTTTAAACTCGTTGTTTTATCTTCTCTGGCCACGCCCCTCAGCTAGGGGTGTTTCTTCAGCTCCGACTTCTTGAATATTAACCCGCCTCTTCCCCACCCACTGCTCCACCCATCAAAGCTTCACACGAACTAGCACAAGCTGTGCGCATGAAACCATGTGCACACTCAGGACCTCAGAGTGAGGAAACTGAGGAAGTAGCTATCTCTGCAACTGTGTTAGAGCAAGACTCATTCACCCGCTGACTCGCTCACACTCTCAAGCTCGCTCGCTCACACACAGATTTACTCACGTTCTCTCATGATTTACATACTCACTGTCTCACTTAAACTTCCTGCCTTACAATGCAGGAGGAAGGAGGAGCAACTCATGCGTGTGACATCGTCAGATTGCTGGAAAAATCTGATGCTGTCACATGCATGCACACCGTGTTGCGCATGTGCAGATGAATGAATTTGTCCCAGCGGTTGGCGGAAGTGAACCTCGGAATGGATTTTAATCAGCGGTTCTTCATTTTTTAATTATGTTATCTATTGATATTGAGGGTTAACGATATCGGGAGGTCTTGGCCACTAATGCGTATATGCACGTTTTGTATGTGCTCTGCACTTGTGAGTTTGTTTTAACTTTGGAATATTGGTTTTATTGTATTAAAATACTACACTACAGTATATTCTTCTCCTACCTGTTTCCCCTTGTGTTGATTACAGATCGATATGATATAGTGTACATCCTGAAATTGGTCCACTGTGCAATTTGGAGGTAACCCAACTGTATCTGGGGTAGTCCAGAAGTATATGCTTCCACAACCATCTATATTGCCCCTTTGTATTGTGTACATTTGTTTAAGTATAAGGGTTAACAAGATCACCCTGAACATTTGGCTGCAGTACGAGAACCAACTGCAATATATTTTTTTTTCGTTCTTTGGAATCTGGCTTGGTAAGTGGAGGCACATGAAAGCGTGTTATGCCAAGTAGGTCTTATGTTATAACCTGGTCTTCATTTTACCTGTAATCCCACTAACCCTCCACAAGTCACGATGCCCTTTGAAGTTTTTTTTTCTAGTGTTCTAGTTCTAATTCTAATATATTTAACAGATATTATCATGGACTATTATGCAGCAGCAGCAGCAGCTCAGTACAGATTTCTGTTAGAGGTTCTCTATTTAATAAATTATACAGCAATGTGTCTCAGGAAATTCCTAGTGTTGTCTTCTACTGCTGCTTGTCAGATTGCACAATAAGAAGGTTTTTTTATGGACTGGATTTAACATGTTTTTTTATAGAAGTTGTAGCAACGTAGGGCACCTTGTGTTTATTTACTGCCGCAAATTAGCCTCCTTGTGCTTATGTGAAAGAAATAAGGCAATAATTATGTTGGAAAAAAAAAAAAAAGGATGCTGTAATTCGGACACTATACTCGTGTCAAAAGAAAGATCAGACTATTGTCTAAAAATTATGCAAGAATGGAGCAGAATCTGGAAAAGCGCAAAGTTTAACGCTGAAACATGCAGTAATAGTAAGCTAACCCAATCACAAATCCTATTTCTATACGTAACCCTTAATCTAACACAAAATGTTACCCTAACCCTAAAAGTCAATAGCTTCTGAGAAACACTAAAATTGGAATTCCACTGCATTTGAAAAATTTCAGCTGTGCCTGAAAAATGCTTCTGATAAAAGACACGAGGCGTTGTCAAATTTGCATATGCATATCCTAACCAATCATATGCCAGGTTTCAAATTGTCTGGTGACTGTTGCACTGTGTGAGTCAGTTGGCAGTTGGCCTCTCTGTGAGCAACGGTCATTCAGCAGCTTGCTGTGTTATAATAAAGCCAGCAGCACGCTTATCCTTTATTTCTGCATCCGAGAGTCATTTGCACAAACACCTCAGCAGTTCCAAAACCAAACATTATAGGCGTTGAATTTGGAAGCATCTAAATTGGAGCATCGTTTTCGATTTGGTGACTTAATCATCACAGCATTTTAGTTTGCATCCACAAGGTGGCCACTTTACCACAAGATCCACTTGGTGCAAACAAATCATAAGACACAAATTCAGTTGTGCATTTTGAGAGCATAAAATAATCTATTTTCTAGAATGGGCTTAGAGTTTTAAAAATGTTTTAATTGTCTGTCATGCCTGCTCCTAATACCTTAGGCTAGGGTCAAATGAATGCATTATTTGCAGCGACTGTCAAAAAGTGCGTCCGAACGCATTGACGTATTTTTTCACGGAATGCGTGAAAACGGTCATACGATGCGCATTTTCGTGTGTGATTTGTTACGGATCCAAACCAGGAAACTTTGGGTATCTGGACGTTATGTTGGCTGGACATGAGCGCGTCTGACGTCTCCTAATCACGCATACACGCCGCTATGCCGCCGCAGCGCACTCTGTACGTCAGTACTTGCGGTTCTGCGTTCTCGAAAAAATGAATTCATTTTCAACTTGCGTTACGCAGCCGTACTTTCATGCGGCTGTACTGAAGTGGAATCAGGCTGGAAGATGGTCGCCATTATGAGCCAGGCGACCATCTTGTTCAGAATATTGGTTCACTTTAAAATAACTAGGTAGATTTCAGTAGAAACTAGAATGAAGCTTACATAGAATTTTAGGAATGTGTTAGATTAGCAAAGAAGCAATTAAAATTGAGGAAGATCCGGGCTGCTCTTGGCACGGAGAGACAGGATGAGAAATAGTTACATCAAGGTCACAAAGGCCTGCAGAGAGACAAAGAGAGCGTAGAAAACAGACCATGTCTTATCTGTGACAAATAAACATAGGCTCTGGGGAGGTGGGCACGGCCCGGATTGAGTGCCGCAACAAATAACGAACTGTCAGACTAACATGAAGTTTGCCAATTTACGGCCAATGTATGGAATGCCTTTGTAATTAACCAAGGGAGGTACTAACCCACGTGGGGTGGGATAGTGTCACCGGGAGGTGGGCTAATTGGGATGTACCTAATTATGTATTCAGGGTATAAAACCCCTTGTCGGGGTGAGTTCGGGGCTCACTCTTTGCGATTTAATCCTGTGTGAGCATTGTGTGACGACACAAATAAAGTTTGCCTTTCCTGAAGAGACTCGTGTTCAGACAATCCTTGCTCATGTCCGGTCCGGCTTCGTCCCGAGTGAACCTAGCAGATTCCGGTAACATTTCTTGGGGGCTCGTGAGCCAGGATATGGGCCCTTGCCGGCACGGCAACGACTGCTGAACACTGTGGCGATTGACTGCAGGTGCGAGTGATCCCGTCGGTTGGGCGTCTGTTGAAGGTGAGCTGACATCTGCAGGCGCCAAGCAGGATTTCCTGTTCAGTGGACCTCGTCTCGTCCCAAACGGACCCCCGGCCCGGGAAGCTGGGACACCACCGAGTCTGAGCAAACAGCGAGCAGCGCGGCGATAGGTAAAGTGTCTTCTATGTTTGTATGTGTATCAGAGATACCGGTATAAGGGAAACGTCCGACCATAGTCGGATAAGGAGACCCGCGGCCACGGTCTCGTTGACATACTGAACCCGCCGCCGAAAGCACAGACAAGCAAAAGAGCCAGAGTGGCTAGCGCGTGTCTGGACCCGGGGGATCAGATGTTAACTGAAGGATAATTCTGTAAAAGAGGGAGAGGGTAGCCACGTGGAGTTGCATAGTTGTAGTCAGTGTTTGTAAATAGAGCTTCTGCACATGGACAAGGAAAGGAGGAGGGATTTCTGTGACTGGGCTGAGAGCCCTGAGTCAGTGCTAGTGTGTACGTCGTGTAGTGAAGGGGGCCAATTGAGGTCAGCGGTAGCTGCAGCGGTAGTGGTGCCGGGTGGGTAGAGTACCCATAGGCAAATTGGAATTGCAGACGGGAGTGTTGTTATAGAACGGGGTGCACATAGTCACAAGCAGACAAGAGTAGAGTTCAATCAATTGGGTATAAGGAGCCAAGAGGAGGGACAGCGTGCCCTCGGCTAGTAGAGAGAGTAGAATTGTTTATGTATTGTTTTGTGCTGAAAGTATCTGGTACAAGTACGTGCTGTGAGTGATTTGAGTGCTGTGAGTGATTGCTTTCTCGCTAGGCGAGTAGACGCTCAAACTTGAGAGTGGACTCCCAAGGTACATTTCCGGCTCAGGCAACTGCAGTCCGACTACTGACGGAGGAAGCGAATCCAATATATATGAATTGTTGACTGAAGTACCAGACAGTAAATTTCAAGTGTTTTTGCTAAAAAGTAATATCTGTATTGTAAAAAGGTTACTGCCCTTAAAGAGTAACAATGGGTAACGGGTCGTCCAAATCCAAGAAGGTGAAGAAGGGTGAGACGCCCTTAGGGTATATGGTGCGGAATTTTGAAGCGCTATATGCAACGCATGATTATGGTGTAGAGTTAACTAAGGAGAAACTAACATTAATGTGTACAATTGTATGGCCACTGTTGGTTCCAGAGTGGCCGGAGCAGGGGTCAATGGACCCGGAGTTAATACAGAAAGTGCATTCCCAAGTCACCGGGAAATGCGGACATCCTGAACAGTATCCATATATAGATATATGGAGGTACTGTGTAAAAGATAAAAGTCATTTTATAATGATGGCGGGACAAAACAAGAAGCAGGTACCACCAAATAAAGAAGATAATGAAGAGAAAGGGAGACCGGTGTTGATAGAACAACCGGAGGAGATTTATTCTTTGCCCCATCATGTTATGGGGCAGCTAGAGAAGCTTTGAGTGCCGCGGTTGCGCGGGCGGAGAGGGGGGAGCAGGCAGCTGCTACTTCCCGGCCAGCTTCCTTCGCTCCGCCACGCGGTATTGCGGAAGAAGACCAGGGGGCAGCGGGTGGAGGGGACAGAGTTCCCACCAGGAAAAATTGAGATGCCCGATGGGAGCGTATATAAATTAGTATCCCAAGAGGACAGTGATGATGAGAGTGAAGATGAAAAACAAGGGGCCACCACTCGCGCAGCGAACAATATATATAAACCCCGAGAACTATATCAGCACAATCCCAACAAAAGTAAGATGCAAATGCCCCTACGGGAAGTGCCAGGCCCCTTACTAGAGAATGGAGCACCTGGTCCAGTACAATACACATATGTCCCATTCACGACAACAGACCTCTTTAACTGGAAAACACACACACCACTGTACTCCACTAATCTCGCGGCAGTGGCTAGTATGATAGACAAGTATGGAAAAAAGATACCTCCAGTGCTGCAAGGAATGGTGCACTGGTGCTACCACATTTATTTTAAATAAACAAAAGGAAAACACAAAACAAACGTTTCGGGGACACAGCCCCTTCCTCAGTGTATAGTGCCTATACACTGAGGAAGTGGCTGTGTCCCCGAAACGTTTGTTTTGTGTTTTCTTTTTGTTTATTTAAAATAAATGTGGTAGCACCAGTGCACCATTCCTTGCAGCGCTGGAGGTATCTTTTTTCCATACTTGCTTAAGATTCATTACCCTCTTGGCTGGATGTACAAGAGTGAATTGCCTCTCCAGCAGCAGCTGAGTAAATTTTCATAAATTTTCTTAAAGAACTTTCTTTTGGGTATTGTGGATACCCAACCCCATACATAATTTTTGTGTTCCTGCTAGTATGATAGAGTCAGTCATGCTTACACATAACCCCACATGGGCAGATTGTCAGCAACTAATGTTGACAATGTTCACTACTGAGGAAAGAGCCCGAATAAATAGTAGCGCGCGGAAAATTCTACTTGCCCAAGCTGTAGAAGATGCTAAGCCCCACCCAGAAGCATGGGCAGAGGAGCATTACCCCAAAATAGATCCCAAATGGCCATACAATACCGCTGCAGGTATTGCTCACCTGCAGACGTATCGGACAGCGGTAATAATGGGTGTTAAAGCGGGAGGGAAGAAACACACAAACATGGGGAAAATAGCTGATATTGTACAAGAGTCTAAAGAATCCCCAAGTGCATGTCAAGAAAGGTTACTAGATGCATATAGGATGTATAGTCCTATTGACCCTGAGGCAGTGGAGAACCAGAGGTTAATCAATTCTTCTTTTGTGGGTCAGTCACAGAGAGACATACGGAATAAAATACAGAGACTAGATGGGTTCTTAGGAAAAGGTATTAGCGAGTTGGTAGAAATTTCTAATAAAGTGTATCATAACCGGGATCTAGAGGAAAAGCGGGAGGAGATAAAGAGACAAAGAGGGCACACAGGTGTTGTCGGTTATATGGGAAATGGTGGAGGAAGAGGTGCCCTGGAGAGAGGGAGAGCAAGGGGTCGGGGAGGTAGAGGTAGGGGAGCCCGTAGGGAACCCCTGGGACCCAACCAGTGCGCCTGGTGCCGGGGTGAGGGTCACAGGAAAAATGATTGTCCTGCATTTTTGGCTAAATTTGGGGGACAGGGGGAGGCTGGGGAATCGGGAGGTGAAGCCTCCAATGGTCAGGTAACAAACGGTAGATATGAGAGAAGTGAGGGTGCTGGTGCAGGGTTTGTGGGTTTGGCGGGAACGTCATTTGAAGGGCAGGGTACATATTGACACGGACCTGGGCCCATCCCGCTCGGTAACCACGAGCCCACGGTCACTATGAGAGTGGGAAATAAAGATGAAATTTTTATTGTTGACACCGGTGCCGAATATTCTGTTGTAACACAGCAAATTGCACCCCCAATGGGAAATGAAGTTGATATTATGGGAGCAATGGGGGTGTCCGTTAAGTACCCCTTCCTTGCTTCT
This sequence comes from Leptobrachium leishanense, assembly GCA_009667805.1. NCBI lineage: Eukaryota > Metazoa > Chordata > Amphibia > Anura > Megophryidae > Leptobrachium > Leptobrachium leishanense. The sequence continues at coordinate 237,493,302 of CM019064.1, read as the reverse complement.
CGAAAATGTAGTGTGGGTGGGCATAATGTTGAACATGAATTTTTGTATATGCCCGAATGTCCCATCCAGCTCCTGGGGCGCGATATCCTTTGCAAATTGCAAGCCCAAATTACATTTCTTCCCGGGGGACATGCTCGATTAGACCTGCCTGAGAGTGGCAGCTCTACACGGCAGTACAGCCCAGCCAGCCAGCACACCCAACCTGTAAAAATTGCAGTAATTATGCCAAGAGAAGAAGAATGGCACACAGCACCAACTCTGCCGGCTACCCCGGACCCGCACACACTACTCCTTGGAATTCCTGGGGTGTGGGCGGAGGAAAACCCGCCCGGACTAGCTGTAAATATTCCCCCAGTGTACGTCGATTTAAAACCTGGTGCAACGCCTGTGGCTTTAAGACAATATCATATCCCACAAAAAGCCAAGCAGAATATCCAGACACATTTACAGAGACTTAAAGACCACGGCATATTGAAATTCTGCATGTCACCGTGGAACACACCCCTGTTGCCAGTACTGAAAGAGGGCACACAAGAGTACCGCCCAGTCCAAGATTTACGAGCCGTCAACGAAGCCACAGTAACTCTACACCCTGTGGTTCCCAACCCATACAATTTATTGGCATTAATTCCTGGAGATACAAAATATTACACGGTGCTGGATTTAAAAGACGCTTTCTTTTGCATCCGACTGGCTCCGGCAAGCCAGCCCCTTTTTGCATTTCAGTGGGAGGAATCTACCACGGGAGCGCGCCATCAAATGACCTGGACACGCCTCCCTCAAGGTTTCAAAAACTCGCCCACGATTTTCGGGTGCGCGCTCAGCCAGGACCTCCTCTCTTTCAACGCTCAGCCAGACAGAGTTGTTTTACTACAGTATGTAGATGATTTATTACTGGCTTCTCCCACAGAAAAAGACTGTTTATCTGCCACAAAAGCCCTGCTACATCTACTATGCCAAGCAGGTTACAGAGAAGAAAGAAAGCACAAATATGCAAACAAAGTGTAAAGTACTTAGGTTTCCAATTAACAGGTACCAAGCGTGCATTGGGGGCAGAAAGAAAAGAAGCAGTATGCTGAATACCCCAACCAAAGACCAGAAGACAAGTCCGTGAGTTTCTGGGAGCTGCAGGCTTCTGCCGCCTGTGGATCCCCAACTTCGCAGATATTGCCAAGCCCCTTCATCAAGCCACTAAGGGGGGAGAACATGACCCCTTCCTCTGGGAAGAAGAGCAAACAGCAGCTTTCCTAAAATTAAAGACTCTGTTAATGGAAGCTCCTGCACTGGGACTGCCAGATCACAGCAAGCCCTTCCAGCTGTACGTGCATGAACACAACCAAACAGCTACAGGAGTGCTGTCACGGTGGGTCAGGGGATGGGGCGCCTGGCAGCAGCTTCCTCGCTGCTCGCTGGCCAGGCGCCGAATGTAAACGCTTCCGGGTGCGCTCACGTGGGACGCCGAGGGGCGGGGCCTGGCGTTGTGACGCGGACCCGCCGGGTTTAAAACCCAGTCTCACCATTACACCGGTGCCCTGACGTGGTATTCACCTCCCACAGAGCTCTTGTGATATTTGGCTAACGAATCCTCCTGTGTATGACCCTTGGCATTGGCAAACGAACCCTCTGTGTATGACCCTTGGCATTGGCAAACGAACCCTCCTGTGTATGACCCTTGGCATTGGCAAACGAACCCTCCTGTGTATGACCCTTGGCATTGGCAAACGAACCCTCCTGTGTATGACTCCTGGCATTGGCAAACGAACCCTCCTGTGTATGACCCCTGGTATTGGCATTTACTCTGCTCTAGGTTCTGCCCTTAACGTTGGTACCGAGGTCAGTCTATGTGGCACCCTAAGCACGCATCAGATTACCTCTGCTATTACTAAAGTCCTAGGGAGGACTTGTGATCTGGTCTGTACCCCTGTCTGGTGTTTCCCTTTCTTTATCTGTTACCTGCTTCATTGTCTATATAGCTTTGCCGACCATTCAAGGATCGGAAGAGTAGAAAGGGAGCTACATAAAGAGATCAATATCTTGGTAGTCAGAAGGATTCGTGACAATACTCTATTCAATACCTCTGTCTGGTGTTACCCCTTGTTTATATATTGTCTGGTTAATTGTCTTTCTAGTTTTGCCGACCATTCAAGGATCGGAAGGGTAGAGAGCGGTCTGCGTAAAGGGACCACACTTTTGGTAATCAGAGGGATCCGTGACATTACGTCAGGGCCAATGGATCCCGCAGACCTCTCTAACCAGCTGGCACGTATCGCAGCCAGACAAGAGGAACAGGACCATAGGATGGACCAGATTTCTCTCGCTCTGCAAACCCTGTTAAATCGGTCCAATACAGGTACCACAAACCCTCCAGATCCAGTGTTACCTAGGGTCAGTTCCGTCCCCCCTGAAGGACATAGGCTTAGTATGAAGGCACCCCTACGCTATGATGGTACACCAAGCCTATGTCGGGGGTTTTTGACTCAACTCGAGATCGTGTTTGAGAACAATCCAGGTTCTTGTATGTCTGATAAAGCCAAAGTAGGATATCTGATTAATCATTTAACAGAAAAAGCTTTATTGTGGGCTACGCCGTTGTGGGAAAATAAGAAACCCATCATTTATGACTATGAGGGTTTTACCTCTGAGTTAAGACGTACCTTTGATCCCTCTAGAAGGGCTACCAATGCGGGTAGGTCCTTGTTTCACATCAAACAAGGTAATAAGAGGGTCGCCGATTATGCCATAGAGTTTAAAACTTTGACTTCTGAGGTACTTTGGCCGAACGACGTTTTAACCTTGGCCTTTACCGAAGGCTTGAACGAGGCTTTTATGTTTGAGCTGGCTCCCTTAAAATTACCAGAAAGTCTGGACCACCTGATAGATTTCTGTATAGCCATGGACGATCAAATCAGGGAAAGGAGACACCCCAGAGATAGACCCAGAAGGGTCTTGCCTCCTTTACCCTCGTTACCCAGACACACCAGTACGTCAGGTGGTTCGGAGAATGTGAAAACAGATTTACCAGTCGTTGAACCCATGCAAATAGGGAAGACAGGTATTTCAGAAGCAGAAAGAGCACACAGAAGAGAAAAGGGGCTCTGCTTCTATTGTGCAGGGGCAGATCACTTTCGCCTTCGATGTCCTCAGAGACCCAGGGTTGGCAGGGTTGAACATAGCAGAGTGGGATTCAGAACAGGAGACACCCAGGTTGTCGGTTCTCTGTGTGCCTCCTTTGTGGATAATGAGAAAAAAAAATCCAGGATTCTGTTACCGATCTCCCTAACCTGGGAGGGGGTTCACCTCAAGACTGAGGCGTTCTTAGATTCTGGGGCCTCAGGCAATTTTATGGATAAGAATTTTGCTGCCAAAAACCTCATACCTCTGGTTCTCAAGGAAAGACCTCTAAGGGTGGAGGCCATAGATGGTAAACCCCTGTCATGTCCACATATCACTCACGACACAGTCGATGTATGTATGAAAACAGGAGTTTTGCACCAGGAAACAATAAGATTTCAAATTATTGAATCACCCTCATGTCCTGTCGTTCTTGGGTTTCCATGGCTAACAGAGCACAACCCAGTTGTCGATTGGGTCCAGAGAGACATAAAATGTTGGGGTCAGAGTTGTCAGTCTAAGTGCCTAGGCACAGTTAATGTGATTGGTAGCCTCAATATTGCCACAGCCCCTCCTTTGTCCACAGAGGTTCCTGAATGTTACCTGGCATTAAAGGAGGTGTTCTCTAAAGCCAGGACTGAGGTCCTACCACCACATCGTCCATATGACTGTGCCATTGATTTACTCCCCGGTACGATGCCTCCTAGGGGTCACGTATACCCTTTATCACAAAGAGAGAACGACATTATGGAGGAATACATAAGGGAGAATCTGGAACGAGGATTCATTAGACGGTCCTCCTCTCCAGCAGGAGCAGGTTTCTTTTTTGTTTCCAAGAAAGAGGGAGATCTGCGACCTTGCATCGATTATAGGGGTTTGAATAGGATCACTATAAGAAATGCATATCCCATACCTCTCATAACAGAATTGTTCGACCGATTAAAAGGGGCTCGTGTCTATACGAAGCTTGATTTACGCGGAGCGTACAACCTGGTCAGGGTTAAAAAGGGAGACGAATGGAAAACGGCTTTTAATACACGTAGCAGGCATTATGAATACCTGGTGATGCCTTTTGGGTTGTGTAATGCGCCAGCCGTCTTCCAGGACCTTATAAACGACACTCTAAGGGAATTTCTGCAAGAATTCGTCATAGTATATCTGGATGATATCCTGATATACTCTCCTGATGTGGACACTCATCATGTCCACGTGAAACAAGTGTTGAAAAAACTATTGAAGACTGGATTGTACTGTAAGCTAGAAAAATGTCTATTCGACATAGTAACTGTGCAATTCCTTGGTTATATAATAACTCCGGGGGTTTTCAAATGGATCCTAAGAAGCTCTCAGCTATTCTTGACTGGCCCCTACCCCAAGGACTTAAAGCCATTCAGAGGTTTCTGGGGTTTACGAACTATTACCGAAGGTTCATTAAAGATTTTTCGGCCTTGGTGGCCCCCCTCACGGCTATGACAAAGAAAGGGGTGGGAAATCAGAAATGGACACCTCAAGCCACTCAAGCCTTTGAGGCACTAAAGCAAGCTTTTACTACTGCCCCTGTTCTCCGACATCCAGATCCGGCTCTGCCTTTCCAAGTAGAAGTTGACGCCTCCGAACTAGGTCTTGGTGCAGTCTTGTCCCAAAGGGAGGCTCCTGACAAACCCTTGCATCCATGCGGCTTCTATTCTCGGAAGTTGTCCCCGGCAGAGAAGAACTATGACATTGGAAATAGAGAATTGTTAGCAGTCATCGCGGCCTTGGCCGAATGGAGATACTTATTAGAGGGGTCTAAGGACCCCATCGTTATCATAACCGACCATAAGAATCTCACGTACATTGGAGATGCCAAACGTTTAAATTCCAGACAAGCGAGATGGTCATTGTTTCTTTCAAGTTTTAATTTCGTGCTTACCTATAGACCTGGGTCCAGAAACATTAAAGCAGACGCATTGTCGAGACAGTATGAGTCTTATGAACATAATATCCAAGATCAGCATCCCATTGTACCCCAGGAAAGGATTATAGCCGCTACCACGATCAGTGTCTCGTCTCCTCTAATGAAAAGGTTGCAGACCGTCCAGGGCGCGGCTCCTGGGGGAAAACCTCCTGCGAGACTCTTTGTACCTGAGAACGAAAGAGAGGAAGTACTTAACATCTATCATGATAATAAAACTTCCGGGCATATGGGTATCACCAAGACTGTGTCTAGTATCAGTAAACTCCTCTGGTGGCCCACGTTGCGCCGAGATGTCAAAGATTACATTGCCGTGTGCGAAGTGTGCACAAGGCAGAAAAGTCCCAAAACAGCACCCATTGGCTTACTCCAGCCTTTGCCGATCCCCGAACGACCCTGGTCACATGTAGCCATGGATTTTATAGTAGAGTTACCTGAGTCAAGAGGGAATACAGTGATACTTACGATCATAGACCGATTTTCCAAGATGGGCCACTATGTTCCTCTTCGGAAACTACCTTCGGCAGCTGAACTGGTGCCCATATTCATTGCCAACGTGGTCCGCATACACGGTGTCCCTCTGGAGATTGTCTCTGATAGGGGGACCCAATTCATCTCCGGATTCTGGAGAGGGTTTTGTAAGAACGTAGGGATAGACCTCTCTTTCTCTTCGGCTTATCACCCCCAGACCAACGGAGCAGCAGAACGAGCAAACCAAAATATAGAGAAATATCTCAGGTGCTTTATCTCAGAACAACAAGATAACTGGTCAGACCTGCTACCATGGGCAGAATATGCTTTGAACAGCGCAGTGAGTGAATCCACAGGGCATTCTCCTTTCTTCGCTGTTTATGGTTTTGATCCTCCCGTGCTCCCCGCCACGTTTCCTGATACCACGATTCCTGCTTTAGATGAGCAACTGGCATCATTGAAAGAGACTTGGGGGAGAGTGAGACGGGCACTGGAGGAGAGTAGTGCCATCCAGAAAACGAAGGCCGACAGACACAGGAGGCAGGCACCCGTGTATCAAGTTGGGGACAGGGTTTGGCTGTCTTCACGTAACATCAAGCTCTTAGTGCCTTCCATGAAGTTGGCTCCTAGGTATATCGGCCCCTATAAGATTCTACGGCGACTCAACCCTGTCTCCTATGCTTTGGCGTTACCCCCCCATTTTAAGATACACAATGTATTCCATGTAAGCCTTTTGAAGCCGTTGTTATGTAACCGGTACACCAAAGTCCATGCTCCACCGCCTCCTGTCTCTGTGGAGGGCGAGGAGGAGTTCGAAGTTAAGGCCATTCTGGGTGCCAGGATGTCTAGGGGGTCTTTGCAGTACTTGGTCGATTGGGTGGGTTACGGTCCGGAGGATCGTTCTTGGGTACCGGCTGCGGAAGTCCATGCTCCTAGGCTAGTGAAGGCCTTCTATTCGGCGCACCCCCGTGCCCCTGGGGGTCATCCAGTGGCCGCCCCTGGAGGGGGGTTCTGTCACGGTGGGTCAGGGGATGGGGCGCCTGGCAGCAGCTTCCTCGCTGCTCGCTGGCCAGGCGCCGAATGTAAACGCTTCCGGTGCGCTCACGTGGGACGCCGAGGGGCGGGGCCTGGCGTTGTGACGCGGACCCGCCGGGTTTAAAACCCAGTCTCACCATTACACCGGTGCCCTGACGTGGTATTCACCTCCCGCAGAGCTCTTGTGATATTTGGCTAACGAATCCTCCTGTGTATGACCCTTGGCATTGGCAAACGAACCCTCCTGTGTATGACCCTTGGCATTGGCAAACGAACCCTCCTGTGTATGACCCTTGGCATTGGCAAACGAACCCTCCTGTGTATGACCCTTGGCATTGGCAAACGAACCCTCCTGTGTATGACTCCTGGCATTGGCAAACGAACCCTCCTGTGTATGACCCCTGGTATTGGCATTTACTCTGCTCTAGGTTCTGCCCTTAACGTTGGTACCGAGGTCAGTCTATGTGGCACCCTAAGCACGCATCAGATTACCTCTGCTATTACTAAAGTCCTAGGGAGGACTTGTGATCTGGTCTGTACCCCTGTCTGGTGTTTCCCTTTCTTTATCTGTTACCTGCTTCATTGTCTATATAGCTTTGCCGACCATTCAAGGATCGGAAGAGTAGAAAGGGAGCTACATAAAGAGATCAATATCTTGGTAGTCAGAAGGATTCGTGACAATACTCTATTCAATACCTCTGTCTGGTGTTACCCCTTGTTTATATATTGTCTGGTTAATTGTCTTTCTAGTTTTGCCGACCATTCAAGGATCGGAAGGGTAGAGAGCGGTCTGCGTAAAGGGACCACACTTTTGGTAATCAGAGGGATCCGTGACAAGTGCTGATTCAGAATTTTGGCTCCTGGCTAAGGCCTGTGGCCTATCTCTCCAAGCAACTTGATCCTGTGGCCTGCGGCCTACCCCCATGCCTGACAGCTGTGGCAGCCACCGCAATGCTGATAGCAGAAGCAGACAAGCTGACCCTTGGACAAGTTCTTCATGTCAAGGTGCCCCATGCTGTCAAAGCCCTGCTTGATGTAAAAGGAAGCTACTGGTTCAGCAACAGTCAGATGACGAAGTACCAAGCTATGATGTGTGAGAATCCACGGGTTCATTTGGACCTCATCGCTACCTTGAACCCTGCTACTTTACTGCCTGCCTGTGAAGAGGATCCAGATCATGAATGCCTCCAAGTCATGGAAGAAGTGTTCAGTAGCAGGCCAGATTTGAAAGACGTACCCCTAGACAAATACGATCTACAGTTGTTCACTGATGGTAGCAGCTACATGGATGATGGGAAGAAAGTCTCCGGCTATGCAGTAGTCTCAGCAGAAGAAATTATCGAAGCAAATCCACTACCAGGCCATACATCTGCACAACTGGCTGAAATAACAGCCCTAACCAGGGCTCTAGAAATCTCCGAAGGCAAAAGTAAATATCTACACTGACTCCAAGTATGCCTTCATGACGGTCCATGCACATGGTGCACTCTACAAAGAAAGAGGCCTACTTACTTCCTCAGGACAACAGATCAAGTATGCAGCTGAAATCGCAGCCCTCCTAGAAGCTGTATGGAAACCAAGTGCTGTCAGTATCATGCACTATCGTGGCCACCAGAAAGGTCATGATGAAATCCCAAAAGGCAACAGGCGTGCTGACCAGGCCGCAAAAGCAGCTGCAAAACCATTGCTAACTATTGATCAAGCCAAAGTCCTGCTCTGCAAGCAAGAGCCTCAACCTCCCATGCCAAACTACGAATTCTACATGAATTGGAGAAAATTTGAAACCAAAGGCGAGTTCATTGAAATTATATTGCACAAATGGCAAGATGAGTACGAACTATTAGAACTCAATCATGATTATATCCAATGGCTTTTCCCAACCCAGTCTCAAGGCTGAAATTTCTACTCCACTCCTCTGAATCCTCAAGAGACACGCCTAATGATCAACACCTCAGAAAATCAGCAAAGACTACGCAAGGCATATAAACTGATGCTGAAATTCTTCGGCGTAAAATTAATGGGGGAGTGTGAAGAAGATACAAAAGTAACCGAAGTTGAACGAGCAGAAAATTTCGCTTCACGTTTCGAAAATCTAACAACCAACCCTCATAATAATCTACGAATTACACGAATACTGCTAAGTTTGGGAGAGTTGGGAGCAGAAGAATACCAAGCCCCGTTGGTGAGGTTCTTCCTCAAGAAGATCCTTATCAAAAACAAACTGCCAAGAATGAAGAAAAGTGCAATGAACTTTTTCATACCAGCTGTAAGAGATTCACAGGACAGACAAGATCTGCTGTTCTTTGCATAGCGATACTATTTCCCAAAAGAAGAATTTGTCTGGGGAAACCGTGGAGAATTGGCACGATACAAAGTAAAACCAGTGGTGGCTGCACTCCTACCGGCGCCACTGAGTGAATGGACACCCGTATATTCAGAGAAAGAGTAGAAATGGCTGTCAGAAGAACAAGGCGGATATGGAGAAGACGGATGGTTCCAGTTGAAGAATGGACAAATAGTCCTACCAGCGACATTGGCTCCTGAGATTGTAAGAACGCTCCACGCAAGTACCCATGGCAGAAGAGAAATGATGGAACAGCAATTGGAGCCACATTTCTACGTACCAGGACTGTCAGTAGTCTGCAAAGCAATAGCCCAGCAGTGCGTGACATGTGCCAAAAATAACCCAAGAACAGGCCCATCTCAACCTCCAGGGAAGCAGCCAATCGGGCTATCCCCAATGGCATCGTTACAGATAGACTTCACAGTGCTGCCGCCCTGCAAAGGATACAAATATCTACTGGTAATGGTATGTACCCTGACAGGATGGGTGGAAGCTTTCCCAACAAGAACAGAAAAGACTGTGGAAGTGGTGAAGAGTCTGATGAAAGAAATAATACCACGTTATTTTCTTCCTCTCGAAATAGGGATGGACAATGGCCCTGCATTCATACAGAACTGTTTACAACAGCTTGCCCGCCTGTTGGGCATCACCTGGAAGCTACATACTGCTTACAGGCCCCAAAGCTCGGGAAAAGTCGAGAGAATGAACCGCACCCTAAAGAATTTGATGTCCAAACTGTGCCAAGAGACGTCACTAGGCTGGTTGGATGTGCTGCCGATAGTCCTCTGGCACATTAGGTGCAGGCCAACCCCCCAATTGAAGCTAAGTCCGTACGAACTTATGTTTGGATGGCCTACCCCTCTGATTAGTGGACTAAGGGGGGACCTTCGGGCATTGGGAGAAACTAAACTAAATGATCAGGTTGTACTGTTAGGAAAATCAATGCAGAAACTGAATACTTGGGTGGGAGATAATATACCTCACTTTTTATATCCCCCACTGCATAAGTATTGTCCAGGTGACTCAGTATGGGTGAAAGAGTGGAAAAATGACCCACTAGGCCCAAAAGTGGAGATTTCCTTACCTTGTCCTGTTATCAACCCCTACAGCAGTAAAGGTTGCCGAGGTGGTCCCGTGGATACATCACTCCAGACTGAAAGTAGCTGCAGCCAGTCCTGAACCAGCATGGAAGGTCGTCACCAATGAGACCAATCCACTGAGGCTAAAGCTGACAAAGACCACAGCCGTGAGCACCTGAATGATCCAACTGAAAGCACCCAAATGATTTCACAAGTGGGTGTTTTGATGGACATGATAAGGCCTGACCATCCACCAACAGGGGAACAAAGGGATCCCCTGGGGGATACCCCAAGGGTGCTTTTTAGGGGCCCAGCCCCCACCCTTGATCAACCGGAAATGTCTTTTGTTTTTGAAATTCCGCTGGGGAGGGATTGGGTTTATGTGACTGTGAAAAGAATTGCCAAAGGGATTTTGACATTTGGGGCATTTGTGGTACTGATATTGTACCTTGCAAATTTGATTTATGGACTCTCGCATGGAGCATGCCCCAGGTGCCCAAGCACCGCCGAGAAAGTGGATATCTCCCATATCTGGAATGGTACGCACCCGGTGATGGAGAATCGTACTATGTGGAGACAAAAGCGAGAGGCGACATCTGAAATTTTGCCAAGATGACATTTACTTGTGCAATTTAAATATGACTATGCTAAGAAGTCCGGGCAAACCGCATGCTGGGTGTGTAGTGGGTTGCACCCAGAGACAATCCACATCCCATTTGCCTCTGTTCCAATGAATTTGAGTATGTTTGCGTCAGGGAATGTCACAATACATGCTTTCGATGCACCAAGGGAAAAAACAGAATCATTCAGTCCCGGGTACCCCATAATAGGGCCAGTATACCCACCAGAATGGTGTTTCCAACTAGGACCAGATAGAGAATCAAATAATGAGGGTGGAGGGTGCTATTCAAGCAAGTTCAACTGGACATCATACATCTACACATTTAATACAAAGGAGCAGTCAAATTTTCTATACATACGATGTAGAAAACTCACACGTGAACAAGAGGAGGTGATTGCGAATGTGACAAATGGGAGGCAGAGTGCACTGATATGATGAAACGACTGAGACAACTGATGATAGAAATAGCAAAAGGAACACTGCATCTGTCACCATTTATACTGAAAGGGGGTATCAGGTGTGTTGTGGAAAGGTGTGTTACACATGGGTGCCACCAACAATAATGGGAATGTGTTATTTGGCTAAACTGATTCCAATACAGAGAGTAAGGGGAGATAACACAGATACAGACACAGCACTTCACCCTAGGTACCCACTGGTGTTTGAGAAACAGAAGAGAGAGTTGTTTAGAAAGGCGGATCGAATATGGGCATGGCTGCCGGCATGGACTGGATGGGGAAGAGAGTTGATGGTAAGAATGAACAGTTATGCCAGTTTGATGGATGAGATTTTGAACAAGACTAGTATGGATATCCAGCTGCTGAATCTGGAAGTACGAGAAATAAGAAAGGTACAAATGATACATGATATGGCACTGGAACAGATCAGTGCGGCTCTGAATGGATTGTGTGAAATGACGATGCATTATGAATGTTGCACCTTCATCAGGAACACTACACATGACGTCCCTGACTATTACCAGGTAATCCAAGATCACCAGGAGAAGGTAGCACAGTTACAGAACACAGCAAGGAGGATCGCTGCTGAAGGCTGGTATCCACTCCGTGGGTTCGGAGCAATCGGAGAATGGTTCGGATCCATTCTGAGATTTATCTCACAGATTGGATCCATGATTCTGATGGTGGTGGTGATCTTGGTCGTAGGAACACTAACGTACCGCATAGGACTATGTCTATGGCCACTATGCAAGAGAGCACTGACACCCACACAGACACAAAAGATACCACTGATTATCCCACAAGACATGTTCCCAACGAAAATAGGTCCCCTAAAGTATGAGGAACTCAAGAATAACACTAGTGGGGTGTGATGGCTACAAGCATCAGGAAAAGAACCTGAGGCTTGAGCCAAGGGGGGAATGAAGTGGAATCAGGCTGGAAGATGGTCGCCATTATGAGCCAGGCAGCCATCTTGCTTAGAATATTGGTTCACTTGAAAATAACTAGGTAGATTTCAGTAGAAACTAGAATGAAGTTTACATAGAATTTTAGGAATGTGTTAGATTAGCAGAGAAGCAATTTAAATTGAGGAAGATCCGGGCCACTCTTGGCACAGAGAGACAGGATGAGAAATAGTTACATCAAGGTCACAAAGGCCTGCAGAGAGACAAAGAGAGCATAGAAAACAGACCATGTCTTATCTGTGACAAATAAACATAGGCTCTGGGGAGGTGGGCACGGCCCGGATTAAGTGCCGCAACAAATCACGAACTGTCAGACTAACATGAAGTTTGCCAATTTACGGCCAATGTATGGAATGCCTTTGTAATTAACCAAGGGAGGTACTAACCCATGTGGAGTGGGATAGTGTCACTGGGAGGTGGGCTAATTGGGATGTACCTAATTATGTATTCGGGGTATAAAACCCCTTGTCAGGGTGAGGTCGGGGCTCACTCTTTGCGATTTAATTCTGTGTGAGCATTGTGTGACGACACAAATAAAGTTTGCCTTTCCTGAAGAGACTCGTGTTCAGACAATCCTTGCTCGTGTCCGGTCCGGCTTCGTCCCGAGTGAACCTAGCAGATTCCGGTAACAGTACTTCGTATATTGGCCGTCATTGCGCGTCATTTGCTGCTACTGTGGCCGTGATTAAGTGCACCTAAACGCACATTAAAAATGCACTAGTCTGACCCCAGTCTTACCTGTGGTTGCTGGGATAGCGGGTGCTCGTACATATTTACAGTGACAGTGCACTGGGATTCTTGTTGCCGAGCATTGTTTTCCACCACTTGTATTTAAAACTTCTCCTTTAGCAGCACCAATCAATAGCAACAAACCTACGGGTATTTAGCTTTGGTTTCTCAGTTGTGTCATTGTCCTTTCTGGATTCTACGTACCCCTCAGCGCGCTGTATGTTCTCTAGACCCTAGCATGCTCTCGGACTCCCTGTATCTCTCCTCTCCAGTACTTTGGCTCTGTTTCATCTCTATTGTGTACTTCTGCAATTCTTACCATAACTTGTCTGACTATCTTTTTATATACAGGGTTATTCAGAGAGCGTGAAAAGCAGGAGAATGACTGGAGAATGAAAAATTCTAGGTCAAAATAGCCAATTTGGAAAGTGAGATGAAAGGGAGAATTTTTCTGGTTTGGCTATTTTGACCTAGAATTTTTCATTCTCCAATCATTCTCCAGTCATTCTCCTGCTTTTCACGCTCTCTGAATAACCCTGATATTATTGTAACCCGGCCATTACAAGGACCGGCTCCAAGATTAGGGTTTCTCTGTGCAGAATTCTATGCTCCGTGTGATGTACCTCTATATTGCCATGACATTGTCAAAAAATTAGGGATCAGTTGTAGATAAGTAAGTTATATTAATAAAACTATGTATTTGCTAAAAATATATATGTTGCCTCCTGTGTAGTAACACCCATTCTTTTTAATCATAAAAAAATTTGTCTAGTGCATATGGCATGGGTGCAGAGGCGAAGCAAGGTCATGAGACGCCCGGGGGCAAGTCCTCCCGTAGTGCCCCCTTTCCCTGTTCATTCCCCCTCCCTGCTCACCTCCCCATTCTGCATGTTCCTACTCACGGTTCATACCCCCAGTTCTCAATGCCCCCTCTCCCTGGAGAGTCCCAGCCATGAGGGGGCTAACCCTGGATCCAGCAATGATCCGCTCTCTCCTCCCGTGCGGCGGCCGCACAACATTGGGAGGAATATATTACACAATAACTTCCACCCAGTGCTGCCACAGAAAAGCACTGGGAGGAAGGAGGCAGCGCTTCAACCCTTATCCCTTTCATTGCTGCCCATACCCCTGTGTTCTGAGCTCATTTTGACCATTTTGTGCTCATCATGTTTAAACGTGATTTAAAGTCATGTTTTATTTATATTTTATTGTAGGACCCAGACAGGGCCAGCCCAACAATGGAGCGGTTTGGAGCAACCGCTCCCAAGCGACACATTTTTTGGGGCGCATAATTTTTGCTTCAGACCTATTTTTTTTATCAGTGCCACTGCCACATCAGCATCCCTTGCACAGTGGCTGGCCAGAAATGGGAGAGTGTGAGCCAGATTAAGGTGTGTGTGTGTGGGCGGGCCGGTTCTCATTCTGCAGCAGAGCAGCTCTGATCCAGCACGCCCACAAGTGCCTTAATCTGGCTCTCGCCGCTGCTCTCCCACACCTGGCCGCATGTGTGTAGGTGGGGATGGCGGCCACTCTGACATGTGTCTGGGGTTTCTCTGGGTATACATGTATCTGGGGTCTGTGTGTTTATATAGAGAATGAGGCTATATATATGTAGTAATATGTGGAGCACTGTGATACACTTTTACACACCTCACATTACTGTGAGATTCAGTGCTGTGGAGCTCTGTGATATGCTCATACACACTGCACAATACTGTATCACAGAGCTCCACAGCAATAAACCTCACGCTCATACACATTGCACATTACTGTTAGTTTCATTGCTGTGGAGCTCTGTGATACAGTAATGTGCGGTGTGTATGAGCGTATCACAGAGCTCCTGGACCCAGACAAATTATATATCCTTATTTTCAGCAGACTCTGCAGATTCAATATATGTAATACGTCATGTCCTGCCCGAATGCTATAACAAAAAGTGTAAAAAAAAAAAAGAAGTAAATTTCCATTCAGATTTCAATCATTTACAGCGTGTAAAATTATTTTTTCACATTTTATCATCCAAACCTTTTGGTTATATATTCTATGGGGTACTCTTGTTTAAAAAAAAAAAAAAAAATTAGAAATGGGAAACTGCTACTTAATTTTTCAGAGAAAATATGCAATTTTAACATAAAACTTAATATTTTTTAGAGGGTTATTCAAAGAGATCCGAATGGCTGGAGAAAGGTAACCGAACGCTGATTTTCTGACTTTTTTGGCCATTCGGCTATCCAGAGAGCAGGCAATACGCCAAATCCTGGCGAATTGCCTGCACATACGGTGCCTGTTCGGTGCCTGTTCGAGGGCAGTGAAATCCCCATAAAAAAAGCACTGCTTCGGCTATTCAGAGAACACAAACCAGCAGTGAAAGGTTCCCGAAATGCCCTGCCATTCGGTGGTTTCATTCGACAGGTTTATTCAGGAGAATCCCATAGGCTTCAATGCTAACAGGGCAACACCTGGTCCTGTACAAAAGGTACATCGATGACGTTCTGATCGTGTGGCGAGGCGAAGAGAGGGAGCTACAGAATTTCTTAAATTACTTAAACATTAACCAGTGGGGCATACATCTGGACTTTAAGATGAGTAAATCACGAATCGAATATCTAGACTTAGATATATATGTGGAAAACGACCAATTGAAAACAAAGACCTATTTTAAAGATATCGACGTCAACAGCTTTATTGACATTGAGAGTGATCATTACCCCCCTTGGTTAAGAGCTGTGCCGAAGGGTCAACTTTTGAGACTTCGTCGGAATTGCACCGATATTAGGGAGTTCGACACCCAAGCGAATAAACTTCTGGATGATTTTAAGGAAAAAGGTTACCAAAATAGGGAACTTGAGACTATTAAGGAAGAAGTACGGAATGTTGAACGGAACACCTTATTACAACACAGAACCAGAGAAGAAAGTCTCGGACTAATGGTACCATTCGTATTAGACTATAATATGGGTAATAAGAACATTAAAAAAGCTATTCAGAAACATTGGCCCCTATTGAAAGGTGACCCTGTACTTTCAGAGATAGTCCCAGACCAACCTCGGATTATCTTTAGAGGAGGAGGGAATTTGAAGCAAAAATTGGTGAGAAGTTATGTACGAGAACAAGAAGGAAAGAACAACTGGTTTGGAACTAACCCAGGATTCTATGGATGTGGAGACTGTGTGAGTTGCCGGAAGACACAGAAATACACAAATATATCACCCATTTTAAGCCGGAAGGGCACCAATATAAAATTAGAGACAGTATTACCTGCTTCTCCAAATACGTAGTATATGCATTAAAATGCCCATGTAATAAATATTATATAGGAAAGACAAAGAGGGCACTACAGGTCCGTATCAATGAACATACCAACAATATTATTAAAGGTTATGAGAAACATAATGTCTCTAACCATTACCTCACTAAACATAATAAAGACCCTAGGGGACTAGAGTTCTTTGGGATCGAAAAGGTTACTAGAAATTGGAGGGGGGAGGATCTAGATCTTAAATTGTCTAGAACAGAGATGGAATGGATCTATAAATTAAACACATTGGAACCGAAGGGTTTGAATGTCGATTTTGAAATGTGTCATTTCTTATAAGATCAATTAAAATAACCACTATAATTAAAACCTATTAGGATCTAGACTTTCTAATATGACCTCCCTCAATATAACTCCTTTATAGGGATCTATATATTTATACTGCTGATGTTTATTCTATGGTACTGTATATATCATCACCTCATATATTTCGATAGGGATTTATTTATTTTTCCCTCTTCTGTTCTTTTTTGTTTTTCTTATTTTTCCCTCCTTCCATTTATATATTTTAATGTCTACCATATGATAACATTTATGGAAGAACCTTCTGAAGGATGACACTACTGTATACCATTATTGGATATAAAGAGTGTTTCGTATATGAATTAATACTAAGCTAGAAAATCCCTGGACGGTTCATATTCGAAAATTCGTATCCGGACGTTCAAAAGAATCGGATCGTAAGTAAATGGGAACTATTACGACTCAATCCTTATGCGGAAGATTTACGATTCGTATCGGAAGTCAATAGACACCATTGTGACACGCAAATAAGATTGAGACCGGAAGTTGGATCGGACCGTGGATCGGATCGGAAGCTGGTTAGAATTATTATGACCCATGAATACGATTCGGATCGGAAGTCAGCGGGAATCGCTGCGACATTTGAATCAGATCGTAAGCTAACTGTGCCGATTAGGAGCCAACATGGGAGTTATTGTGACACGATTCATATATGAAACGGACGCCATTCGGAATGAAATTTGGTCGGAACTAATGAGCCGCGTAAATCGAATCGGAAGTCGATCGGAATCAATGCGATGCGCAAATCGGATCGGAAGTTGATCGGAACTAATGTGATGCGCAAATTGGATCGGAAGTTGATTGGTAACCATCCATTAGGATGTGGAACAGGAAGTGAGTAATGAAATACCTGTAACAATTAACATGTGTTACCACTAATGAATGATTTAGAGAGTATATAAGCCATCAGTTGGGCTAAGGACATTACAGACTGAGGAAGCCTGCAGTGCAAGCAGGTGAAACGCGTATCTGGATTTTACTATGATTGTTTTATTTTGTTTTTAAGAATAAATTTATTTTAGACTACATTCTTGATGAGCTTAATTCCGATTGCTGATTAGAGAGAGCATCATCTTGGAGGAAGGAGTGGAAATGCAGCATCTCCCCCCAATTTGGAATTCACTACACGCCTTGATACTGAGCCACTTACTGTAGAGGCTCAGAAAAGTGTGAGTACATATTAATATCTTCTAATTATTTCCATACCAAGAATATATCTGCGCAATGGAGTCTTTCTCCTCTCTTTAAGTAAAGAAGCTGTCTGACTGGTGTGATTAGAAGCATTAGAAGACTCCAGGAATTGGGCGTGACCCCCCCATAAGAGGTCAGAAGGCCCACTACTTGAGCCATATTGGGGCTCCGCCTTTGTGAGTGAAAACTTGTCACAATATTAATCTGACTATCACTCGTGTACATACAATATTGCACCATATGTCTCTATTCTGTTCGTTCACATTGTAGGATTTGAATGTATGCCAGATTTTACCCCTCGAGAACAACATTATAAGATAAGTGTTGTATTTAAACTAATAAGAGGTGTTTAGTAATACTAAGCTATAGACTTGCGCTCACACAGGACTGACGTCCACACTTTTTTTCTGATTTATTCTGTGTATGGGGTACACATGGGTGTTTGTAGCAGCACAAGAGTATAATACCACCTGTTTATAGTGATTTAGCGCCAACCATTCACTCTTAGCCCTTGAGGGCTATCGATATAATACTATTTTAACCCTATAGAGTGAAGGCTGCTATGGAGTTTAGAAATAAGATTGGAATTAATGTGGAAGAAATTTTTGGAGATAGTGTAACAATCCCTGCACTAGAAAGAAAAGATGATAACTATAGGGATAGAAAGACCATGATTAATAAATTAGAATATCTCCTTAAAAAGGAAATTAGAACAAAATGGGACATTATAACATTGGAGAGATATGTCAAGGAGGGCATCACCCCGAGAGGGCTACGTTGGCAAAAGGAACCATCCATCGAACGAGAGGACGACTCCTTTTTGGAGGAATGGTGCAAAATGTTGGAGAGTTTCTCCATACAGATGATGGAAAGAATCATCATAAAAAGAAAAAGTATATTGGCCAAGCTCAATGATGAGATTGAGGAGCTATATAAACAAGTTATTGACGGCATCACTATTGAAGAGAAAAACAATATTTTCAATCGTATGGAGGGGAGTTTGGAGAAAGTGGAGAATGAGGTCACTATAAAAAAGAGAAGTAAATATATTAGGGACAAAAGGGATTATGCCAATAAAAAAGTTTGGATATTCCCTCAAAACCAAGGAACATTTCCCCGAGATAGGAATTATAAATATGGGAATTCCTATGGAACTAATCATCTGAGTCGATTCCGTATAAAGAGTACCCAGGGCAATTACACACCAAAGAAAAAAACAGTTGGAATTTATAGGAACGAAGACCCTGTGCGGAAGGAAGATGTGGTAGTAAGAAGGAAGATCCCTCCGACGTGCCCTCCACATGAACCAGTGTGGGCACCGAGTAATAGAAGAAGGAATTCGAGAGGCAATACATGGGAATCGAATGAATACTCCACGGTAAGGAGGGGAGGAAGGGGCGGAGGGCGATATGGTAGACCCTATCCACCTCAACAACAATCCTTCTACTCCAAGAACCGTTTTCAAACACTTGAGGACCTTGAGGATGATCAGGTTTTTCCACTGGACAGAGATCGAGAAGGGGACGGCATAACTTCCAACCCACCCAGGAGCCGGATGAAAGGAGCAGAAGGGGGGGATACATCGGAAGGATACACGAGGAAGAGGTACCTAGACAACGAGGGAGAAGAGGAGGAAAGGGTATTCGGAAGAGAAAAAAGAAAGAGATAACCCCGAGAGGGATTTTCAATCTTAGTGGGAAGGAATTAACATATGGGGAGATTGGCCTTCTGAATAAGGGTTTGAAGTTTGTCCCTGAAAGGAGGATGAACAGCTTTAATACATATATAGACATTCAACGCTTTAAACGCAATCTTTGTCTAAAAAAGTTTTTTGCGAAAACTCCAATGGAAAGAAAGGTCACGGAGGAAAGTAAATATCAACAAACTTCTTTAAAAGAAAAATCAAAATTCTACCCCAAACATATGCTATCTAAAGAAATAGAGGCGTTTGATCAAATTATTACATCTGAAATTAGGAAGGAGGAAAAAAAGATTAAACGAGTTGGACCAGGTAACCTATCAAGAGAGGAGAACATCGCTCTGAAGAAACTATGCGATACTAAAGAGTTAATAGTCAAACCGGCTGACAAAGGAGGTGGGATTGTGATCTTGAATAAAGAAGGATATGAGAAGGAAGCCCTGAGATTATTAGGAGATCAAAATGTATATAAGATCTTGGATAACGATCCTACGACCCGAATTAGGAACACATTTTTTAGTTATCTAGACAAAGGGAGAGAATTAAATATACTAAAGGAAGAAGAATACATGTATTTAAAAATAAAACATCCACGAATCCCAGTATTCTACTACCTACCCAAAGTGCACAAGAGTCGGGAGAACCCCCCAGGACGTCCAATAGTCTCTGGGATAGGGTCTATTTCCTCGAGGATATCGGAATACATTGACCACCTGTTGCAGCCAATAGTGTCTCAAACACCTTCGTATACAAAAGACACAACGTCCATTTTGAAAGAACTGGAGAAGGTAAAATGGGAACATGACCTTATACTAGCTACATGTGATGTGAATTCATTATATACCATCATTCCCCACCAGTTGGGATGTGAAGCGGTGGATCATTTCCTAAGAGAATTGGGCAAGTTCGAGGAGGATCAAATTGAATATTTAGTCGAAGGTATCAGGTTGATCCTTGATAATAATTACTTCTGGTATGGAGGTCGTTATTATTTACAGTTAACGGGTACAGCAATGGGGACCAGGTTTGCCCCCAGTTATGCCAATCTGTTCATGTCATACTGGGAGCACCAGATGGTATGGGCTGGGCATGACTGGGGGCAACACCTGGTCCTGTACAAAAGGTACATCGATGACATTCTGATCGTGTGGTGAGGCGAAGAGAGGGAGCTACAGAATTTCTTAAATTACTTAAACATTAACCAGTGGGGCATACATCTGGACTTTAAGATCAGTAAATCACGAATCGAATATCTAGACTTAGATATATATGTGGAAAACGACCAATTGAAAACAAAGACCTATTTTAAAGATATCGACGTCAACAGCTTTATTGACATTGAGAGTACTCATTACCCCCCTTGGTTAAGAGCTGTGCCAAAGGGTCAACTTTTGAGACTTCGTCGGAATTGCACCGATATTAGGGAGTTCGACACCCAAGCGAATAAACTTCTGGATGATTTTAAGGAAAAAGGTTACCAAAATAGGGAACTTGAGACTATTAAGGAAGAAGTACGGAATGTTGAACGGAACACCTTATTACAACACAGAACCAGAGAAGAAAGTCTCGGACTAATGGTACCATTCGTATTAGACTATAATATGGGTAATAAGAACATTAAAAAAGCTATTCAGAAACATTGGCCCCTATTGAAAGGTGACCCTGTACTTTCAGAGATAGTCCCAGACCAACCTCGGATTATCTTTAGAGGAGGAGGGAATTTGAAGCAAAAATTGGTGAGAAGTTATGTACGAGAACAAGAAGGAAAGAACAACTGGTTTGGAACTAACCCAGGATTCTATGGATGTGGAGACTGTGTGAGTTGCCGGAAGACACAGAATAGGAAGAGACATATCACCCATTTTAAGCCGGAAGGGCACCAATATAAAATTAGAGACAGTATTACCTGCTTCTCCAAATACGTAGTATATGCATTAAAATGCCCATGTAATAAATATTATATAGGAAAGACAAAGAGGGCACTACAGGTCCGTATCAATGAACATACCAACAATATTATTAAAGGTTATGAGAAACATAATGTCTCTAACCATTACCTCACTAAACATAATAAAGACCCTAGGGGACTAGAGTTCTTTGGGATCGAAAAGGTTACTAGAAATTGGAGGGGGGAGGATCTAGATCTTAAATTGTCTAGAACAGAGATGGAATGGATCTATAAATTAAACACATTGGAACCGAAGGGTTTTAATGTCGATTTTGAAATGTGTCACTTCTTCTAAGATCAATTAAAATAACCACTATAATTAAAACCTATTAGGATCTAGACTTTCTAATATGACCTCCCTCAATATAACTCCTTTATAGGGATCTATATATTTATACTGCTGATGTTTATTCTATGGTACTGTATATATCATCACCTCGTATATTTCGATAGGGAATTTATTTATTTTTCCCTCTTCTGTTTCTTTTTGTTTTTCTTCTTTTTCCCTCCTTCCATTTATATATTTTAATGTCTACCATATGATAACATTTATGGAAGAACCTTCTGAAGGATGACACTACTGTATACCATTATTGGATATAAAGAGTGTTTCGTATATGAATTAATACTAAGCTAGAAAATCCCTGGACGGTTCATATTCGAAAATTCGTATCCGGACGTTCAAAAGAATCGGATCGTAAGTAAATGGGAACTATTACGACTCAATCCTTATGCAGAATATTTACGATTCGTATCGGAAGTCAATAGACACCATTGTGACACGCAAATAAGATTGAGACCGGAAGTCGGATCGGACCGTGGATCGGATCGGAAGCTGGTTAGAATTATTATGACCCATGAATACGATTCGGATCGGAAGTCAGCGGGAATCGCTGCGACATTTGAATCAGATCGTAAGCTAACTGTGCCGATTAGGAGCCAACATGGGAGTTATTGTGACACGATTCATATATGAAACGGACGCCATTCGGAATGAAATTTGGTCGGAACTAATGAGCCGCGTAAATCGAATCGGAAGTCGATCGGAATCAATGCGATGCGCAAATCGGATCGGAAGTTGATCGGAACTAATGTGATGCGCAAATTGGATCGGAAGTTGATTGTTAACCATCCATTAGGATGTGGAACAGGAAGTGAGTAATGAAATACCTGTAACAATTAACATGTGTTACCACTAATGAATGATTTAGAGAGTATATAAGCCATCAGTTGGGCTAAGGACTTTACAGACTGAGGAAGCCTGCAGTGCAAGCAGGTGAAACGCGTATCTGGATTTTACTATGATTGTTTTATTTTGTTTTTAAGAATAAATTTATTTTAGACTACATTCTTGATGAGCTTAATTCCGATTGCTGATTAGAGAGAGCATCATCTTGGAGGAAGGAGTGGAAATGCAGCATCTTCCCCCGATTTGGAATTCACTACACGCCTTGATACTGAGCCACTTACTGTAGAGGCTCAGAAAAGTGTGAGTACATATTAATATCTTCTAATTATTTCCATACCAAGAATATATCTGCGCAATGGAGTCTTTCTCCTCTCTTTAAGTAAAGAAGCTGTCTGACTGGTGTGATTAGAAGCATTAGAAGACTCCAGGAATTGGGCGTGACCCCCCCATAAGAGGTCAGAAGGCCCACTACTTGAGCCATATTGGGGCTCCGCCTTTGTGAGTGAAAACTTGTCACAATATTAATCTGACTATCACTCGTGTACATACAATATTGCACCATATGTCTCTATTCTGTTCGTTCACATTGTAGGATTTGAATGTATGCCAGATTTTTCCCCTCGAGAACAACATTATAAGATAAGTGTTGTATTTAAACTAATAAGAGGTGTTTAGTAATACTAAGCTATAGACGTGCGCTCACACAGGACTGACGTCCACACTTTTTTTCTAAAAATATTCCCGTTTTAATTCAATATCTAATAAACCATTCATTATAAAACTCTGCAGTAAAGAGTCTCTTTTTTATAGATTCTTTTTAGGAAATTTTAAGCATTTTTCTAAAAAATTTTTAAAAAAACGTCCGATTTCCTTTTTTTTCTTACTTATTTTTTCTGTAACAGCCCTTTTTATTATCATTCCCTGGAACTCATATGTAAATTTCAGACATTTTCGCTCAGTAGTTTCTTTGCAAACAGCGTTTCACTTTTCAGTCATTCAAGCAAACTGTTTTGCTAATTTATTCACTTCACTCGCCTGCGGTGTCGGCTTTTTCCGGCGGCTGCGCTGTGTGTGATCGGTTCCTGCTTGGGTTTTTCCAGCGTCTTCGGTGGGTTAATCCAGATGTTTTTTGCGGGTGTCGGCGTGCACTCGCTGGGTTTTTGCGGTGATTTTTCGTCGGGTTTGCATCAGCTTTTCCCTGCACTTCGACGGCCCTGTGGTGCTTGCTGACTACACCGCAGGGTCGCTGAAATGGGATCGCCAAATCGGCCCGAATTGAAGAGAACGAAAAGTCACCGAACATGCGGTGACTTTTCGATTCTCTTTTAATAACCCTGTTAATTTTTTGCTTGTACTCTGGCACATTGTGTTTTATCAATAATATGACTGTATAAAAAAATAAACTTGCTCGCGGTGTGGGAAATGAGTAGGTGAGTAACGACAGTGTTATTGCTCATTTTATACGTCAGAAATGGACAATGCCATTGCTTTTGAATAAAAAAAAATAGATATAAAGAAAATCTTTTATGTATCTCTTTGTGTGTTTTTTTTTTACGTGACATTTTACATGGTCATGCTTGGTATCATTAGAAAGGCCCAATGACACCTAACAAGAGGTGAAGCGGCTTGTGTTTTAGATGGACCAATGTGTGATAACGATGCTTTACACCTCAACTCCACATTAACTCACCTTCTCATTTCCCACATCGGGAGCAAGAGTTAGTGCAGCGGCATTGTTTACGTTATAAGTAAAGGCACATAATGCCACCACCTTAGAAATGAGGGGGGGGGATTTGCATTTTTTTCCCTATTTTTACACATTACATGGTCATTTTTGGTATGGTTGGAAAGACCAGACTCTGACCTTCCCAATGACACCTCACATGACTTTTGCAATGTAAATATTAAAGACGCAGGGTTCCAAAGGGCCCCCACACCCCTTGTTGCAGTGCGCAGGTTTAGGTTTTTGATGGAGTAATGCGCAATAATGCATTATGCCATCCCCTCGACACTTGCTGGCATCATGGGAAATTAGAAGGTGAGTTAGTGCAGCATCACTATTCAGTATAATGGAAAAGTGAACAATAGTGGTGCAATGTGCGAAAAAAAATTGGATAATTTAATTTATTTATTTTTCTATTTATAACGCCGAACCTGGTAATAGTTTTGTGATGTCATCATTACCAAGTGCGATGACATCAGGGGCAGGGCAGGTTACAAGGAGTTGTCTGACTTCCATTAAGCCAGACCAGCCCAGGATTCCCCCCAGAACAACAAGGCCTCCCCGATTTGTCGTGGGGAACCCATTACGTGTGGGGTACATCCTCTGCAAGCTGCAGGGAATCCCCCCACATCAGTCTGTCACTGCTTACGGTGCCCCCTTGCTGCGCCACTGCATGGGTGACAAATTTTCAAAGGAAAATCGGGAAATTTAGTGAATACCAAATAGAAATCACAATAACAAAATATATTCTGCATAACACTCCCAAATACAAGCTGGCAGTTTACAAAGACAATTAGTTACTAGGGTATAAAAGTTTGCATTTCTAGAATATATATTATGCATATTTCATATTTAGTTTAAGTGTACCGGCTATATTTATGGTTATTAATTGCATTTTTCAAGTTCCCATGTTATCCAGGGCACTGTGCCCACCTTGTAATAAACAGTCTTCCTAATCTGCTGTATCTGTTTCTAACAACAAATGTAGCCGCAAACCATTTCACTGCATTAATCAGTTCTCTGCTCTTTCAATAAAGAAAAGATCTCAGGGACGCACAGACTGCTTTATGCCAGAAGTAATCAATCTTAATGTTTCTACGCTCTTAATTAACTTTCTAAATGAGCAGACAAGTTTCAACCTGTGCAAGATTCACATTGCATCGCAATGTTAGGGATCATATAAAGGGTTATTCACTAACCTCCGAATTAGCTCCAAATTGCACAGAACGGTGAATTTCACTGTTTGGTACACTTTTGGGTCAATTCATGTGTTTACTAAGCGGTCAGTTCGCCAAATACAGGTGAATTGATAGCGAAATACGGTGCAATTCGGCAGCATTTGGTGGTACCAAAATTGTCCCATAGAAGACTATCACAGGCGATCTGGCACTGAAGAGTGAATGTGCGAAGTAAAAAAGCCAGCGGGATGGATGGAATTCTTCCAGAGATGATTAAACACGGCTCCCCAGAAGTACATACCGCAATATGTAAAGTTTTCAACCTGGTTCTGAGCGTTGGATTCTACCCTCAAGTATGGAACCAAGGCCTCATAACACCCATCCATAAGAGTGGAGACCAATATGATCCAGCCAACTACAGAGGGATATGTGTCAGCAGCACACTGGGAAAACTGTTCAATAGCATCCAGAACAAAAGAATCCTCAGCTTCCTGACACTGCATAACGTCCTCAACAGAAGCCAAGCGGGGTTCATGCCAAACCATCGCACTACAGATCACATCTACACCCTGCACAGTCTTATCAAGGACCATGTCCACAATACAAAACATGGGAAAATATTTGCCTGCTTTGTGGACTTTAAGAAGGCCTTTGACTCAGTGTGGCACCCAGGCCTGTTCCTCAAACTACTGGAGAGTGGAATAGGAGGGAAAACATTTGACGTCATCAAGAGCTCATATAATGAGAACTTCTGCAGCATAAAGGTGAATGGGAAGAGAACAGAGTACTTCCGGCAGGCTCATGGAGTCAGACAAGGCTGCAGCTTAAGTACAACCCTCTTTAACATCTACATCAATGGACTGGCTGAAGCTCTAGAATCCTCCTCAGCACCAGGACTAACTCTACATGACACCGAGGTGAAGTTCCTGTTGTATGTAGATGACCTCCTATTACTGTCACCAACAGAAAGAGGTCTACAAGACAGCCTGGAAGTGCTGGAAAAATACAGTGCAGCATGGCACTACCCATCAACCCAAAGAAAACAAAGGTCATGGTTTTCCAAAGGAAGAACGCAAAAACCAAGTGTTCCTCTTTCACACTTAATGACTGCACTCTTGATGAAGCCAACAGCTACACATACCTCGGCCTAGAAACAAACCGATCAGGAAATTTCAAACCAGCCATAGAGGCCCTAAGAGACAAGGCGTGTAGAACCTTCTATGCCATCAGGAGAAACCTCTACAAACTAAAACTGCCTGTAAGAGTCTGGCTTAAAATCTTTGATAGCGTCATCGCTCCAATCCACCTTTATGGCAGTGAAGTTTGGGGCCCCATTACCTACCCTGACCAACCCAAATGGGACACCAGCCCAACAGAAATATTCCATCTGGAATTCTGCAAGCACCTCCTCCAAGTCCATCGGAGCACCTCTAACAATGCTTGCCGGGCCGAGCTGGGCAGACTCCACTTATTTCTTGCAGTACAGAAGAGGACGCTATCATACTGGGACCACCTAAACATCAGCAGCCTCAACTCATACCACCCTGATCATACCAGCCTGTTGTGGGCTGCAACAACTCATACCCACCCTGATCATCCAAAGCCCCCATGAATGCAACCTGACAAAATATCAAATAAAGGCCCTAATTAACGATTCCAGGGAAAACTATATCAGAAAATGGAGACATGATATAGCAAACTCTCAGAAACTCACCATTTACCAATCCCTACAGAGGGAATACAAACTGGCCCCATACGAGCTACTACAAGACCCCAAGGACAGACAGATCCTGAGCCGGTACAGACTGAGCGCCCACAGCCTGGAAATCGAATCAGGGCGGCATAGACAGACCTACAAGCCCAGGGAGAATAGACTGTGCCAGCATTTTGACCAGGGGGCCCTGTCAGACGAGGTCCACTTCCTCCTACAGTGCCCCAAGTACTCAGCACTGAGGGAAACTCACTTCCAGAGACTCTCCGCTCTCATCCCGGACTTCTCCTCTATAGAAGAGACGAGGAAACGCCACATCATACTGGGAGAAGAGGAGCCGGCGGTGAAAATATCTGCCCAATACGTCACAGAATGTCACAGACTGAGAGGAACATGAGAGATCCCGGATTTATAAATCCCCAACACGGACTCGCCCCCATCCGACCTCACATTATCCCTTACCCCTGATAATGTCCATGGACTTGCCCATTCCCCCATATATGTCCCACTAACCCCCCTCCACCCCATATGCTTTGGCAATGCTAAAATGTATTTGGTCCTGCCAATAAAGATTATTTTGATTTGATTTGATTTGTGAATGTCCCCGTATGGTGCCATTTCCTGGCCATAATGCTATTCAAAAAGGAGGCAGTTTGACAAATTTTGGCAAATTGCCTGCAATTACGGTGCCTGTTTGACGACGGGGAACTCTCCCATAGAGAAGCAATGGTTAACTTATTCAGAGAACACCAAACCAAAGCAGAGAAATGTCAGAGAAAAGCTCTGATGTTCAGTGGTTTCATTCAGCAGGTTTATTCAGGCAAATCCCTTAGGCTTCAAAGTTAAAAATATTCCTGTTTTTATTCAATATCTAATAAATTGTTTATTCTTATCTGTAGTAAAAAGTATCTTTGTTTATTTATTTTTTAGGATCTGTTAGGTATTTTTCAGAATTTGTTTTCGACACCTTTTTTTTCTTAAATAGCATTTTTTCTTTAACCCCTTAGTGACCGGGCGGTTTTACACAAATCCGTCCTTTAGTGACCGCTGCTGTTTTTACGTTTCTGCGCTGCTCGTGTTTAGATCAAATTTTCCTCTTACTCGTTTATTCAACCCACACATATTATACACCCTTTTTCCCGCCATTAAATGTACTTTCTAGAAATACCATTATTTCCATCATATCCAATAATTTAATATAAAAAAAATAAGAAATATGATGAAAAAAATGGTAAAAACACACTTTTTCGTAATTTAATCCCCTAAAGCTATAACCACCAATAAAGACCCCGGCTAAATAGTTTCCAAATTTTATCCCGAGAATAGAAATACTCAATCTTTACATGATTTTACCTTTTAACCCTTTCACTGCTGAGCCAGTTCACCTATGTGCGCTGCGCTCATTCTGACCATTTTGTGCTAATTATTTTTAGATGACAGCCTAGGTCCTATTTAATTAAACTCCCCCCAGACAAAAAAAACTTTAAAAAAAAACACATTTTTTTATTTAATTTAATTTTTTTATTATTTAATTTTTTTTTTACATTTTTTTTTAAAACCAAACCTGGTCATGTTTGATATCATTTGAAAGGCCATAATCAGGCCTTTCAAATGATGGCAAATATGACCATCATGCCATGGATCGGGAGATAAAGGGATCCTTAGGATCCCCTTATCTCTACATGGCAGCTAGAGGGTTAACTGGCCCACTGACATCCTCACACATATGGTGAGGTTGTCAGTGGGTGGGGGGGGACCTGGAGGCTTGGCTGACATCCAAGATGTCAGCCCCCCTCCAGGTTTGAATCACGTTTTGGCGCCGCAACGTGATCCGGCGGCGAAATGGTTAATGCCATACACCGCTGGAAAGGGGAGGCTCTCTCCTCTCCAGCGGTGCAAACGGCATCTCCCTAGCTTCAATGGTTGGGGAGATAGAGGGCTCCGAAGGAGCCCCCCCTCCCCTCCATTGAAACACATGGGGGCACCTTCTGATGACGTCACCACGCAGCGTGGCGACGTCATCAGCCTCGCCTGCCCATGTAAATCACATGGGCAGGCTTCCTCCCTGTCAGATCGACGTGGGATCCAACGATGGAGGTGAGTATCGGGCGGGAGGGGGATTTGGCGCCGCTGACGTACCCTGTACGTCATCGGGTCTAAGGGAGACCCGAACACAGGACGTACAGGGTATGTCAGCGGTCGGGAAGGGGTTAAATAGCATTGTTTTCTTTTTTCTGTAACAGACCTTTTTATTATTATTCATTGGACCTTATATGTTAATTCCAGACATTTTTTGCTAACAGCGTTTCAATTTTGACACTTTCAATCTTTTTTTTTACCCCGTTCGTCAGCTTGTCAGCTTTTTCCGGTGGCTGGTTGGCGCTGTGTTCAGTGGCTAGTTGGCTTTTTCCAGACGTATGCGGCGTGCTGTTTGCAGCGGTTCGAGCGATACGATACTTTGGATCGTATTGGATGCGTTTTATCGGCGAAATTTCGGCGAGTTTCCAGCGGTTGTGCTGCAGATTTTCAGATTCATTCTCTGCACTCCGGGGACCATGCGGTGAATGCTGAATTCACCGCAGGGTTGGTAATTTTGATTCTGCAAAGTGCAGGAAACGAGAGAGCACCGAAATGTCAGCGACATTCTCTGAATAACCCCGTAAATCTTTTTTCATATTTTTTTTTAAAGACCTTTTTTCTCCTTTATTTATTTATTTTTTAAAAAAAAATTTAAGTTTAAAAATACTTTTTTGTATTTTTTTAGAAGAAAATTTAGTTTTTTTATTTATTAAAAGACTTTATCTAAATTTTATAACAGACCTTTTTATTATTTTATTAACTAGACTTTTTATTATTATTTAGACACTTTTTACTACATCTTTATTGGTTGATTTAAGAGAAAGTAGACTTATTTTTTCCCAGTTTGGTGGTATTCGCCAATATCAATTTGGGGCAATTCAACAGTTTTCGCTGATGTCTGATAACTGCTTCGGCGACTCCAATTTCGGCAAAATACAGAGATCATTCACTAAATGGTGAATTCACCATATTTTTGGTGAAATGGAATCACCAAAGTGCTCCGAAATGGGCCGAAACGCAAAGCGCTGAAATTGTATGCAATTTTGGTGCTTTTTTAATAGACCCTGTAACACACGAGATCAGCACATGCACCTTACACAACAAAGGAATAATAATAAGTTGTTAAAGATATTTATTTAAGGACTGTTTGAAATATTGACTTGCAAGACACGTCTCTAGAGTTTTATAATAAATTAATGTTGCAATATCCAGCCTAGTGAAGGGGGTTATGTATGGCCAAACGCATACTGTTCTCCAATACCATCATGGAAATGACTGAATACAGCCTAATGAAGTGGCACTTACTTCAGCATGCTGGTGGTAACTGACTTTTTAGTATGTGAGATTACAAGGATTAACCATCTACTTTTATGTAAGGATTTTTCGTTTGGGTATTTAGCTAGAAATTAAAAGGGGGTTTAAGAATTATTGTGCCTTTTCTTCCTCTGGATTTATGACTTTGAGGTTCTAAAAGAATCATATTATCCTGAACACTTGATGCTGTTAATGATCAGTTCTGCACTCACATTCTATGTGAGCACTTGTGCAGCTCTGCCTGAGCAATGCCAAATCACTCAATAGAATGTGAATGCAGAAAAACTAAACTGTAACTGCATGTGTGTTGATGCAATATTTTTTCCTTTCGTTTGTCTTTTGCATGTACCATGGGTACATACTGTGAAGAAGAAGTAAAATAAACACTCCTGTACTGATTACGTACATACAGGTCTATTCACTAAAGGTGAAAATAAAGGAATTGGCAGGAGAAGAGAACAATATCTAGACCAAATAGCCGATTTGGAAAACAAAAAAACAAAAGCACAGAACTCTTCTATTCGCCTAATAGGTGTTTAAACCAAATAAAAAAAAAATGCATTAAAATGCGTTGAAATACTAAAACGTTAATTTAAAAAAATAATAAAAAGGTCTGTTACTGAATAACTAAAAACGCCTTTTAAAAAAATTGGGAAACAGAAATTTCATCTAACAAATAAACTTTTTCTGAAAATGAATGCATTAACTTTTTTAATAAAATAAAAAATTATATTACTTTTTTACATTGAATTATTTATTTATTTATTTATAAAGGATTTTACCAGGAAGGCTACATTGAGACTTCTCTCGTTTTCAAGTACGTCCCGGGTTCAAGAACATTAAAATGTTACAGTGTACAGAAATACAAAGTAATAAAATGCAAGATATTAAAAAACACACAAATATTTATTTTCTGTTAATCTGTATATGTAAGAAATAGTCATTATGTTACATGTTTACATGTGCATTCCGTATTGAGGTATGTGAATAGGGAGCGTGAGTGACTTTAGACTGTGATTCGCCTAATTAAACCTGTCAAACTGAAGCACCAAAAATCAGTCAGGTGAATGGACAGTTTAGCGAATAGACGAACTTCCCTGAAATTGCACCGTATGGTGAAATTCACTGTTTGGTGTACTTCAGTGTCAAGTTCGGGGCTTAGTGAATAACCCCTAAAAGGGACTTTGCTGTAGCAGAACACAAGGTTTTAACAGCTGGTAAATTTTTTCATTACAGTCTGTAAGTAAGAATAATGAGTGACTTTGTTCTTCAACTGACTCCAGATTAACATTTTCTATACTTTGTTTAGGAAGCACTAAAGGCCCACTAGCATTAGCATCAGCTGTAACTAGATCACTTGTGTATTACAAATAAACACCTTATAAAACACATGCTGCTGTTTTTTTTCTTTATTTGAAGTAATTGCATGTAATAAGGAATAATAAAGTTGAAGGGTCTATTCACAAAGCAGGTGGTTTGTGTTTAGGCCCATTTCAGCGATTCCATTTTACAGAAAATACAGCAAATTCACTATTTAGTGACGAATCACTGTTTTGCTGAAATTGGAGTAGCCAAAGTAGATGTCAAATATCGTCGAAAACTGCCAAATTACAAGGATTAAACATTTAAAAATGAAAAGGGTTTTTGCAAAAAATAAAAGGTCATTAAAAAAAGTTAAAGATATTTTTTTACATTGAAGCCTATGGGATTCGCCTTTTTATAACCTGCGGAATTGAAACACCGAAAATCAGTCCATTTCGCTGGAATTTTAGTGCAAGTTGACACCCTGTGAATAGAAGACACGATAGTCTTCTATGGGACAATTTCGGTGCTGCTGAATTTCAGTCTCAATTTGCCTGCATTTAGCAAATTGACAATTTAGTGAAAAGACGAATTGACCGGAAATTGCAATTCGGTGCAATTCAGGTGTTTGTGAATAGGGATAAGCTGTTCGGTTCGGACGGTTCGGAGTTCGACCCGAACTTAGCCTGTTCGATTAGATCACGAACACCGAACATTTCCGGGAGTTCGCCGCATGTTCGACCACAATGGACCACAATGCATTTTCCCACTGGCCTGAAGCTCGTAATTGGCTACAGCCTTGCACCTGACCACCGATCTGGTGCAAGACAGGTTCAACACTATGCCAATCACCGCTCAGAGTCCTGATTGGGCAAATTTTGCCCAATCATGGGCTCACAGAGCTAAGTCCCGCAGCACACTATATAACGTTTCCACGCGCCGTTTCTGCACGCATTTCAGAGGAGATTTCAGAGGAGATAGTTGTGCCTTGTTACTGCCGGTCTGCCACGCTACTGGGGGGGGTCTCATTTCTACCAAATATCAGGGAATTTAGGTGATGTGTGTCTTGTCACTGTGCCAGCAAGTTTTTTGGGGTTTACAACTTTCATTAAAACATTTGTGAATTGAGGTGATCTTCTGTGTCTCGTCACTGTGCCAGCAAGTTTTTTTGGGGCTCACTAATTTCTTTAAAACATTTGTGAATTGAGGTGATCTGTGTCTTGTCACACATCCAGTACCACGCAGTATTTTGGGGCTCACTAATTTCTTTAAAACATTTGTGAATTAAGGTGATCTGTGTCTCGTCATACAAACAGTACCACGCAGTATTTTGGGGCTCACTAATTTCTTTAAAACATTTGTGAATTGAGGTGATCTGTGTCTCGTCACACATCCAGTACCACGCAGTATTTTGGGGCTCACTAATTTCTTTAAAACATTTGTGAATTGAGGTGATCTGTGTCTCGTCACACATCCAGTACCACGCAGTATTTTGGGGCTCACTAATTTCTTTAAAACATTTGTGAATTGAGGTGATCTGTGTTTTGTCACACATCCAGTACCACGCAGTATTTTGGGGCTCACTAATTTCTTTAAAACATTTGTGAATTGAGGTGATCTGTGTCTCGTCACACATCCAGTACCACGCAGTATTTTGGGGCTCACTAATTTCTTTAACCCCTTAGTGACCGGGCGGTTTTACACAAATCCGTCCTTTAGTGACCGCTGCTGTTTTTACGTTTCTATGATGTTTGTGTTTACGTCAAATTTTCCTCTTACTCGTTTATGCAACCCACACATATTTTACACTGTTTTTCTCGTCATTAAATGGACTTTATAAAGATACCATTTTTTCATCATTTCATGCAATTTACTATAAAAAACATTGTGAAATATGACAAAAAAATTGAAAAAATACCACTTTTTCGAACTTTGACCCCCAAAATTTCTTATGTATCAACAACCGTCAAAAATTTTTAATTCCTTAGTAGTTTCTAAATTTAGTTCTGAGTTTAGCAATACCCAATGTTTACATATTCCTCGCTTTGCTCCTTATCTTATGCAACAATAAGTGAAAGTAGCACTTTGCCATTTACAAAGGGTTTACTTTTAAAAGTAGTCATAGTGACATTGTAACAGTGATATCTGTCACAAATTCCTGAATAACCCTCCACATATACATATTTTTTTAAAGTACACAAAACAAGGTATTAAACTTGGGGTATTTTGACTCTTTCCATGCAAACCATTTTACCACAAATCTATGCCAAAGTTTGAGAAAAAAAAAGTTTTGGTGATTTTTTTTTTTTAATGCAATTTAAGAATACATGTACTGTGAACTTTAAGGTTTACTGCCAAAAAGCACCCCAAAATATGTTCAGCAACATCTTCTGAGTAAATTGACACCACCCATGTATAGGTATTTTGGTGTCATTTGGGGGCTAATAGGCCTTATTTGGGGGGTGCACATTTCAGTTTTCCAACTTGGAATTTTCACATTTCGTCATCATGCACCCATGTCCTATTTGGGACATTTTTGAAGCCGGCCCAAGTAATTTACCCCCATCAAACCAGATATTTTTAGAAAGGGCACACCCTAGGGTACTTCAAAGAGTTGTATTTTAACACTTTCCATGCACTAGCTCTTTGTCAAACTTTCAGGTAGTCACTTTTTGTGTTATTTTTTCACACACATTGTACTTTAGGCATGAATTGTCAAATTGTCAAATCCAGTTATGGGTTACTGCCAAAAAACACCCCAAAATATGTTCAGCAACATCTTCTGAGTAAATTGATACCACCCATGTATAGGTATGTCGGGTTATTTGGGGGCTAATAGGCCTTATTTGGGGGGTGCGCATTTCAGTTTTCCAACTTGGAATTTTCACATTTCGTCATCATTCACCCATGTCCTGTTTGGGACATTTTTGAAGCCGGCCAAAGTAATTTACCCCCATCAAACCATATATTTTTAGAAAGGGTACTTCAAAGAGTTGTATTTTAACACTTTCAATGCACTAGCTCTTTGTCAAACTTTCAGGTAGTCACTTTTTGTGTTATTTTTTCACACACATTGTACTTTAGGCAGGAATTGTCAAATCCAGTTATGGGTTACTGTCAAAAAACACCCCAAAATATGTTCAGCAACATCTTCTGAGTAAAGTGATACCACCCATATATAGATTTGTTCTGTTGTTTTTGGGGTGCTACGCCAATCTTTTGACATGTGCTTGTCATTTTTCTAATTTGACATATCTTCTTTGCTTATCTTCTTTTTAGGGGCCTTTTTACATACCCCAATTTTATGAACGTGCATATATTTGGTAAGCTAACACCCCAAAGTATTGTAAATGGAGTGTTTTTATGCCATGGATGCAACCGTTTGCTCCAAACAAATTGGATACTGTTTGGTGGTCATTTTTCATTTTCACACCCACATCAGTTTTGGACTGTGATTTAGGAGACACTGTTGTCGGTTACTGCATGAAAACTCTCCAGGTTGTTTTCTGCAAGGTCTTCTGAGTACACCCATGCCCCCCATGCATAGGTTTGCCAGGATTTTGGGAAGGTTCAAATACAATTTTTATGACTTTGTCATTGGAGTTGAAATTGAGATTATTTCTTCAGCTAGGCATATCTTTGGTTTTGGGTCTACCGCATACCCCAGTTTGAATTATTGCCAGAAAATTGTTTATATTTGACATGCTGACACCCCAAGGTATTGCATATGGAGTGCTTTGATGCCATGGATGCAACGGTTTTAGCCCAAAACATTTGAGAAGGTGTGTGGCGGTAATGTTTAATTTTTTTATTTTTACGCCCACATTAGATTTGGACTGTGATTTAGGAGACACTGTTGTTTGTTACTGCATGAAAACTCTCCAGGTTGTTTTCTGCAAGGTCTCCTGAGTACACCCATGCCCCCCATGCATAGGTGTGCCAAGATTTTGGCAAAATACAGCACCAATTATAGAACATAAAAATGTAGGAATAAAATGTAAAAGGTCTGGTGCAGTAAAAGAAAAAAAAATAAATAAACTGAACTAACTAACTAGACTGTAAGAAAAAATAGAAAGGAAAAAAAAATCACAGATCACGCACAGTGTGATACATCTTGAAACAGTCCCCAAGACACAGACCGGGTTGTCCAGGGCATTCTGGGCAGTAAAAGAGATTGTGTCTCTCCTCTGCCCCCTCTTGAAACACACCCTGCATCTTTTTTGGAATTTCTGTTTGCCCTCAGTAGGGGGGATTTTAAAAATAAAATGTGTAGCCCCAACTCTGTCCCCCATCACCGCCCGGGGAGCAGGTGCATCCTGGTACAAAAACCCCGAAATGACCTGGAGCTGAAACTGTAAAAAGGACAGCGTCACTCCGGGGTTTGCCTTTTTGCAGAGCAAAAAGGCATTGTGGGTTGCAATTTGCATCAGGTAAATTGCAACCTTTTTGTACCAGGCCCTTGACTTCCGCATAATCTGGTAGGGCTGGAGCAGCTGATCTGACATATCAACCCCACCCATATGCCGGTTATAGGCTTTGATGCACACTGGCTTCCTGATGCGCTCAGCTCTGCCACGTACAGAGACCTCCACAGACCTCTCAGTGTGGATGGTGGATAGAAGGTATACATCCTTCTTGTCTCTGTACTTGACCGCCAACAGCTCCTCTTGGCGCAGAGCTGAGGTCTCCCCCCTTTTTAACCGGGTGCGGACAAGCTGTGCTGGGAAACCTACGCGGTTCTTGCGAACAGTACCGCATGCTGCTGTATCAAAACAATACAGCAGCTTGAACAAAGGGACACTCGTATAAAAATTATCAACATAGAAGTGGTACCCTTTGTTCATCAGGGGAAAAAGTAGGTCCCACACAATCTTGCCACTGGTTCCCATGTGTTCTGGGCAACCTGGAGGGTCAAGGCTACTATCCTTTCCCTCGTACACCCGGAAGGCCTGAGTATACCCACTCTCGCTGTCACAGAGCTTATACACCTTCACTCCATACCTGGAGCGTTTGGAAGGAATATACTGCTTGAATCCCAGCCTTCCCTTGTATTTCATTAGGGATTCATCCACGCAGATATTCCTTCCAAGTGTATAAGCCTCTGCAAACCTGGCGGCGAAGTGGGTAATCGGGGGGGGGGGGGTGGATTTTATACAGCCTGTCAAACTGGGGATGCTCTAGGAGGGCACAGGCTGTTGTCACTGAAGTGCATGAAACGCAAAATGTTTTCATACCTTCTACGTGACATTGATTGGGGGTAGAGCAGATGGGGCTACTGCTCCAGTAGGAGCGAATTGAGGGCTTCTTTATGATGCCCATCAGCATAGTAAGTGCCCAGAATTTCAGAAATTCTGGCACATCTAGCGGGGTCCATTGCTGCCTTGCCAAGTAGGAGTGCCTTGCCTTGCCTTGCCAAGTGTGGCGGTAAATCCTGCAACATCAATATTGATGCCAGGATTTGCCGTGAAAGGAGGGATATCTGGCCTCTGGCAATGAGGCACTACCCACTCCTCAGCTGGAGCTGTGCGTCTCCTGTTGGCAGGTGGTGGCCCAGGATCTGCATCAGAAACATCGCTAGGAGATACATCAGCCAGCGTAGAAGATGTATCTAGCGATGTCTCTGAGCACCTAGCGGGGTCAAAATCTGGGTCGGAGTCCGACGCAGATGCCTCGGATTCTGACGCCAGGATGGCATATGCCTCCTTGGCGCTGTACACCCTCTCAGACATTATATATAATAGATTATAAAATTTTATAATTATTATATATATATATATATAAGAGGATTGTGGGTTCTTAGAAGAACCGTTGAGTTTCGCAAGAAGATACAAATAAACACCTAAATCTCTCTAAATCCCTCTAAACCTGCCTCAATTGTTCTAAATCCCCCTAAAATCTCTCTAAATCTGCCTCAATTTTTCTAATCTCACTAAATCTACCTGAAATCTCTAACCTGTCAAATCTGATCTCTCTCGCTCACCAAAACACAAGTGAGGAGAGGGAGGGAGAATCACAGAGGTCACGGCCAATATTTACAAAATATTGACCTGACCTGACAAATTAGAAATTTTATTTAGATTTTTTATAACTTCTGATTGGATGTTGCTAGCCTGCCTCTCTGATGAGGCAGGCTAGGAACATCCCACACAGCCCCAAGATGACCCTGCCCTTAGAAGGGCAGCGCCATTTTGGCTGTCACTTTTATTTTATTCATTTTTATTTATTTATTTTACTTTTTTTTCTTTTTTTACACTTTTTTTAGTCTGCTGGGTGCCTTGATCCCTCGAGGCACCCAGCAGAGCACCTGATCACTTATGTGATCGTTTTTGTACTGAGTGCCACGATACCTTGTGGCACTCAGTACTTCCTGCCACTACCGGAAGTGATCGCTCGGGGGGAGCGATCACTGAGTGGACCGGCGGCAGGTAAACATATTGCAAGGATGCCTCGATGTCGAGGCATCCCTGCAATATACTCAGAGCAGCTGGAAGCGATACCGATCGCTTCCAGCGCTCTGTAGAAGTGCGGGGCACCTTTCCGGTGAAACTGGATGTTGATCGCTCCCGGGGAGCGATCACAAGGTGCCCCGGCACTTCTGTCCACCATTTCACGGACGCCTGGACTCCCAGGCAGTGTGCAATGGCCCTGGAGCTGCTGGAAGCGATCCGATCGCTTCCAGCGCTCTCTAGAAGTGCGGGGCACCTCTCCGGTGAAACCGGATGTTGATCACTCCCAGGGGGCGATCACAAGGGGCCCCGGCACTAATGTCCGCCATTGCATGGATGCCTGGACTCCCAGGCAGCCTGCAATGGCGTTTGAGCTGCTGGAAGCGATTCGATCGCTTCCAGCACTCAAAAGACCGCAGGACGTACCATGTACGTCAGCGGGTCTAAAAGAGACCCGCGGCCGTGACGTACATGGTACGTCCGCGGTCCTTAAGGGGTTAAAACATTTGTGAATTGAGGTGATCTGTGTCTCGTCACACATCCAGTACCACGCAGTATTTTGGAGCTCACTAATTTCTTTAAAACATTTGTGAATTGAGGTGATCTGTGTCTCGTCACACATCCAGAACCACGCAGTATTTTGGGGCTCACTAATTTCTTTAAAACATTTGTGAATTGAGGTGATCTGTCTGTTGTCACTGTTGTCACAGTGTGTCTCACTGAGTTATACCAGAGTTCTTTAAATCTTTATACCAGAGTTGAATCAGAGTTCTGTATATATTAATCTATATATCACTCACCATGTCTGAAAGAACAAAAAGGACAGGCAGACGCTCCCAGACACAGATCAGAGGGCAAGCAGCCCCTGTGTCGGGAGGCTGTGCCTCTGGTCGTGGTGGATGTGGTGCATCCTCTGCAGGGGCACGCTTGTCCTTTCTAACTGGTGCTGGCCGTCTTAAGCAGCAGTAACATACAGAGGACTTGGTGGATTGGCTAACCAGGCCATCCTCATTCTCCGAGTCCTCTGCCAGCCAGGCTTCTAGTGCTTTACAGTCCATCTCAGCTGCCAAAGCATCTAATGCAGCCTCCATGTCCACAGCTACTCCTGCCGTAGCCTCGCTATCACACACGGAGGAGTCAGCTGAATTGTTTGACTACAATGAGAGTGACATGCTGCTTGAGGAAGCGCAGCAAGTACAGTGCTCTGATTCAATCTCTGAGGTTGAGCAAGGGAGTATAATCAACCTAGAGGAAGGGGGTGCCAGTGATGACACACAAATAACTGGCACTCATGTTGCCCCAGCAGCTGCAGCATACTGCCAAGTTGGCTCCAGTGACGAGGAGATAGGGGGTGAAGATTACAATGATGATGAGGTCACTGACTCCACCTGGGTGCCAGATCGAACTGAGGAATTAAGTGAGGAAGAGGGGGAGGAGGAGGCACAGCAAACACAAGGCACAACATCCTCTGTGACCAACCGTAGCACTAGCCAGTCCAAGGCATCACATGTCAGAGCTGCTCCGGTGCAGAGTGCTGCTGTCTCAAAGAACACATGCAGGAACTCTGTTGTCTGGGAGTTCTTTAAGAAATGTGCAGTAGAGCGCAGCGTTGCTATTTGTAATCTATGTCAGATGAGGCTTAAGCGTGGGAAAGATACCGGACACTTGGGTGCCATGTGCTTGAGGCGACATATGAACAAGTGCCACACATCCCGTTGGCGCAAAACATTGCGTAGGTCCTCCTCCTCCTCATCTGTCTCTACCCCCACTGTATGTCCTGCCATGTCATTGCCTACAACCTCCACTGACAAGGATGATGCTACAGTAATGGATGTAGCAGGTCCTTCCTCACAATGTGACATCATCCAAGTAGCTGAAGATTTACGCAGTCAGATTACGTTGCAGCAGCTGCTGCAGCAAAAGAAAAAATATAGTCCCAACCATCCCCAAGCACAGCGTCTAAATGCCAGCTTAGCAAAATTACTCGCATTGCAGCTGCTGCCTTTCCAGCTGGTGGACTCTGCTCCCTTCCGTGAATTTGATAAATGTGCTGTACCACAGTGGCAGGTTCCAAAACGCCATTACTTTTCACGGAAGGCCATTCCAGCACTATGGAAGATAATGTTATCCAGTCATTGGGAAAGGCAGTCAGCAGCAAGGTGCATGTGACGTTAGACACGTGGTCCAGCAAGCATGGACAGGGTCGTTACATGTCCTTCACGGCACACTGGGTAACTCTGATTGCAGCTGGGAGGGATCCAAGACGGGGCTCTGTGCTGGAGCTTGTTCATCCACCACGCCTCCAGAAAGCTGCTTGTATGAGGTCTGTCTGCTCCACCACCACCACCTCTTCCTCCTCCTCCTCCTCCTCCTCCTTCTCTGTCTCTGGCGAAGTGGCAGTTAAACCGACGCCTGACAGTGTCTACGCAATGGCTCAAGCAAAAAGATGCCATACTTTGTTTAGGGGACAGGAGCCACACCGGGTCCGAAATTCTGTCAGCTCTGCAGGGGCAGGTGCAGAGATGGTTAACACCACGCCAGCTTGAGCTGGGAATTATCATCTGCGATAATGGCAGCAACCTTCTCTCCGCCCTACGCAAGGGTAAATTGACGCATGTACCACGCCTAGCACACATCCTATATCTGGTGGTACAGCGTTTCCTAACCAAGTACCCAGGGCTGCCAGAGCTTCTCATCCAGGCCAGAAAAGTCTGCAGCCACTTCAGACGGTCATTCCCAGCAAGCGTTCGCCTGGCAGAAATTCAAAGAGAATTCCACCTTTCCACAAACCGTCTGATCTGTGACATGCCCACCAGGTGGAACTCGACATTAGCAATGCTGCAGCATCTGCACAAGCAGCAGAGGGCAATCAACGAGTACCTGTGTGAGTATGGCACAAGGACAGGTTCAGGTCAACTTGTTTTTTTCCCCCCCGCAGTGGCTGATGATCAAGGATGCATGCACTGTACTGTCACCATTTAAGGAGGCAACGAGAACGAGCACGAGCACACTCTGTGGGGAATTATAGATGTGGCTCTAGAGGCAGAGCAGCGGGAGGAAGAGGAGGCCTTCCCTAGCTCTGAAGGCCCCAGTCTTTCCGCAGACAGCATTCCAGCGGGTCCTACTCAGATCAGACAGGAGGAGGGAGAGTAGGAGGAGGAGGCAGAATATTTAAGTAGTGGGGGCATTGAAGGTGGGGATTCCTCAAGGGAGGGTTTTGTGTGCCCAGAAACAGAAGGGCTAGTGCGTGGCTGGGAGGAGGAAGTGCACGATACGGTCATCCTCATTGACCAGGAAGACTCGGAAGCTAATGCCACCTCCAACCTATGCTGCATGGGCTCCCTAATGATGCAAAGCCTGCTAAAGGACCCCAGGATTCGTGCTATCAAGGAGAGGGATCATTACTGGTTGGCAACCCTTCTTGATCCACGATACAAGGGTAAAGTTGCAGAGCTCATCCTGCCCGCACAGAGGGAGCACAGGATGAAAAAACTTGAGGACGCTCTAAAGCGACACTTGTGTAACACCTTTCCAGGCACTGGTAGATTACCAAGTGCTGACACACGTGCTTCTGAGGCTGCAGGTGATCAGAGGAATAGTGGTGAAGGCCAGGGCCGCTTAACTGATGCTTTTTTAAAAAAATTTAGTCCTCGACGCCCAGGGACGTCAAATGTAGGCACCCATTGCCAGCGTCTTCACCATATGGTGCAGGACTACCTAGGGGCAAGGGCAGACCTGGATACCTTTCCAGCAGATGATCCACTGGCTTACTGGGTGTTGAGATTGGATCACTGGCCAGAACTTAGCCAATATGCTATGCAGCTACTAGGTTGCCCTTCATCTAACGTGCTTTCCGAAAGGACGGTCAGTGCCGCTGGAGGTTTTGTCACAGACAAAAGAGTGCGTCTGTCCACCGACTCTGTAGACCGGCTGACATTTATAAAAATGAATCAGTCCTGGATCAGCAGCAATCAATCCCCTGATGCTGAAGTAATGGAATAGATCGGGGATGTCCTCTTCTGCATTCACAAAACCTCCAGCACTGAACTCTTCCACAATACCACAAAAGGGTTACGGTGTGAAGGCACTTGCTGCCATGAAAGGCACAATATTTGGCTGCACTGACGCCTGTGCCAGATTTATATCATTTAAATTTTTTGAACCGCAGGGTCCAACCCTGCACTCTTCCACAATACCACAGTGGGGTTACTGTATGATGATACTTGCTGGCCTGGCATTAAAGGCAGAATATCTAGGTGCACTGACACCCATTACCAGATAAAAAACTTTTCAATATAGGACCGCAAGGTTCACCCCTGCATTCTTCCACAATACTACAGAGGGGTTACTGTATGATGGTACTTGCTGGCCTGGCACCAAAGGCAGAATATCTGGGTGCACTGACGCCTTAAACAGATGCATATCTTTTTAATATAGGACCACATGGTCCACCCCTGCATTCTTCCACAATACCACAGAGGGGTTACTGTATGATGATACTTGCTGGCCTGGCACCAAAGGCAGAATATCTGGGTGCACTGACGCCCATTACCAGATAAAAAACTTTTCAATATAGGATCGCAAGGTTCACCCCTGCATTCTTCCACAATACTACAGAGGGGTTACTGTATGATGATACTTGCTGGCCTGGCAGTCTTGCACCAAGGCAGAATATCTGGGTGCACTGACGCCTTGACCAGAATCATATCTTTTCAATATAGGACCACATGGTCCACCCCTGCATTCTTCCACAATACTACAGAGGGGTTACTGTATGATGATACTTGCTGGCCTGGCAGTCTTGCA
Source organism: Leptobrachium leishanense (assembly GCA_009667805.1). Taxonomy (NCBI): domain Eukaryota; kingdom Metazoa; phylum Chordata; class Amphibia; order Anura; family Megophryidae; genus Leptobrachium; species Leptobrachium leishanense. Next base: position 237,450,329 of record CM019064.1, on the reverse strand, counting down.
CCAAAGGCAGAATATCTGGGTGCACTGACGCCTTGACCAGAATCATATCTTTTCAATATAGGACCACATGGTCCACCCCTGCATTCTTCCACAATACTACAGAGGGGTTACTGTATGATGATACTTGCTGGCCTGGCAGTCTTGCACCAAAGGCAGAATATCTGGGTGCACTGACGCCTTAACCAGATGCATATCTTTTTAATATAGCACCGCAAGGTTCACCCCTGCATTCTTCCACAATACCACAGAGGGGTTACTGTATGATAGTACTTGCAGGCCTGGCACCAAAAGCACAATATTTGGGTGCACTGCCACTGACGCCTGTATCAGATTCATATCCTCAGAGGGGTTACGGTGTGACGGCACTGTTGGGGACGCTAAAGGACCTATTTTGAAGCACCTATTGTTATTTTCATCCAAAGCCTGCATAAGTTTCACAATAATTTAGCCCAAAAAATCAGTAAACTTTTTCTGCGTGTACGAAAATGTCTCCTCTTTTCATACAGACTGCCGCCCCAAGCAGTTGTTTATAGATAGATTAAAGGAAAAGCATTTACCGTCATTTGAAACGTCATTTTTTTGTTTTTAAGTGTTTCTATACATCCTAGAAATCCGCCACTTCACGGGCAGGTTATGGGGACCTCCTAAGCACGATATTTGAAGGAATTTTTGTTTTTTATTTTTAAAACTTAATTCATGGAAAACTCACTGTCCCTTTAACCACTTGGCTGCTATAGACGCACTGAGCGCGTCCAGCCAAGTGGTTCTCCTGTGCTATGGACGCGCTGAGCACGTCCATGCACAGGAGGCAGCAATCTGCCGGATTCCGGCGGATTGCTGCGCCCCCCGGTGCGGGCTGACATCTTGGATGTCAGCTCAGCACTCGGGACCCCGGCGGAGCAATTAGATGTCATCGCGGCAGCGCGATGACATCTAATTCAGGCGCCCCCCGCATGTGCGGAGGAGGCGCCTGAAAGGGAGGGGGGGAGGTCCTTCGGACCTCTCTCCCTCCCGATCGCCGGGGAGCAGGGAGTTAATACAGGCACCGCTTGGAAGGGCACAGCCTGCCCTTCCAAATGGTGGTGGTCATTAACCCCTGGGGAGCCGGATCACGAATCGGTGCTGAAAAGCGCCGGTTCGTGATCCTTTCCCGGAGCTGGCCGACATCTTAGATGTCGGCCAAGCCTCCGGGAACTCCCCCTGAGGACTGGCGTCATCGTGCATAGCACGATGACGCCAGTCCTGGAGTTAACCCCTAGCTGCCACCAATGGTGGAGATAGGGGGTTCCAATGAACCCCCTATCTCCTGATCCGTGGCAGCTAGGGGTTAAAGTTCCAACGATACCAAACATGACTATGAAAAAAGTGTTTAAAAAAAATTAAAATTAAAAATAAAAAAATATTTTAAAAAAATGATGCTGCACTAACGATTTTTGTATGCGGCGCGTTTGTTAAAAATCGCATAATTTTCCCCAAAAAAAAATGGAACGAGACCCCATTTCTAATTTTTTTAACAAGTGCACCACATACAAAATATAACCGCAATTGCTCGCATTTTAAAATGTGAAAAAAAAAACTTTACACGTTGTAAATTATTGAAAATTCATATTTTATTGCATTTTTTGTTATTATATACAGACAGGACATGACATGTACATATAATAATGACATATTAAGAATATGCCAAGTCTGACGGAGAGAACGATATTTAATATGTCTGGGTCATATACTAAAATAAGCCTTCAAAACACGTTTAAACAAGATGATTGCATTCGACTTGTTAGCAAAAACAAAAAAGGGAAGAAACCACTGTGGTACTCTGCAGAAGTGGCCAAAATAGTGAAGAACAAAAAGACAGCATTCAATAAATATAAAACAACTCAGAGTGAAGAGGATAGGCAAACCTATAAGATTAGGCAGAAAGAGGCAAAGCAATTTATAAGAGCTTCCAAAGTACATGCAGAAGAGAAAATAGCTCAGTCAGTAAAAAAGGGGGACAAAACATTTTTTAGATACATAAAAGAGAAAAGAAAAGTAAAACAAGGATTAGTTAGATTAAAAACAAAGGAAGGAAGGTATGTAGAAGAGGATAAAAGTCTCGCGGACTGCCTCAATGAATATTTTTGTTCAGTCTTTGCAGAAGAAAAGGAAGGAAAGGGACCTCAGTTAGGAGGAAACACTAACGAGACAATTACATATCAGTTTACAGAGGATGAGGTTCTACAGCAGCTGTCTAAAGTAAAGACAAATAAGTCAATGGGGCCTGATGGGATCCACCCTAAATTATTAAAAGAGCTCAGTGATGTAATAGCAAAACCGTTAACAGATTTATTTAACCAATCCTTGCTAACGGGAGTCGTCCCAGAAGACTGGAAATTAGCAAATGTTGTGCCCATTCACAAGAAGGGTAGTAGGGAGGAATCTGGGAACTATAGGCCAGTTAGTCTTACGTCAGTAGTGGGGAAATTAATGGAAACCATGCTAAAGGAAAGGATTGTTGACCATCTAAAAACACATAGATTACAGGATCAGAAACAACATGGGTTTACCTCAGGGAGATCATGCCAAACTAATCTTATTGATTTTTTTGATTGGGTAACAAAAATAATAGACACAGGTGGTGCCGTAGACATTGCTTATTTAGATTTCAGTAAGGCTTTTGATACTGTTCCACATAGAAGGCTTATCAATAAATTGCAATCTTTGAGCTTGATTCCAATATTGTTGATTGGATTAGGCAGTGGCTGAGTGACAGGCAACAGAGGGTTGTGGTAAATGGAGTTTATTCGGCGCAAGGTCTTGTTACCAGTGGGGTACCTCAGGGGTCAGTACTTGGACCCATTCTATTTAATATTTTTATTAGTGATATTGCAGAAGGTATTAATGGAAAAGTATGTCTTTTTGCTGATGACACAAAGATTTGCAACAGGGTTGACGTTCCTGGAGGGATCAGCCAAATGACAAATGATTTAGGTAAACTAAAAAAGTGGTCGGAACTGTGGCAATTGAGTTTTAACGTGGATAAGTGCAAGATAATGCACCTGGGACGTAAAAACCCAAGGGCTGAATATAGAATATTTGATACAGTCCTAACCTCAACATCTGAGGAAAGGGATTTAGGGGTTATTATTGCAGAGGATCTAAAGGTAAGTAGTCAATGTAATAGAGCAGCAGGAAATGCTAGCAGAATGCTTGGTTGTGTAGGGAGAGGTATTAGCAGTAGGAAAAGGGAAGTGCTCATGCCACTGTACAGAGCACTGGTGAGACCTCACTTGGAGTACTGTGTGCAGTACTGGAGACCGTATCTCCAGAAGGATATAGACATCTTAGAGAGAGTTCAGAGAAGGGCTATTAAAATGGTGTACGGCTTGAAGGAGAAAAGTTACCAGGAAAGGCTTAATGATCTTAACATGTACAGCTTGGAAAAAAGACGAGACAGAGGAGATATGATAGAAACATTTAAATACGTAAAGGGAATCCACAAGGTAGAGGAAGGGAGTATATTTAAAAGGAAACAAAGTAGCAAAACAAGAGGACATAGTCTTAGATTGGAGGGGCAAAGGTTTAAAAGTAACATCAGAAAGCATTATTTTACTGAGAGGGTGGTGGATACATGGAACAGTCTTCCAGTTGAAGTGGTAGAGGTCAAAACAGTAATTGAATTTAAGCAGGCATGGGATAGGCATAAGGCTATCCTAAACAAAAGATAAATCCAGGTAAAGTATCCATGTAATTGGGCAGACTAGATGGGCCGAAAGGTTCTTATCTGCCGACATTTTTCTATGTTTCTATGTTTCCTATGAGCGAAACAGGTAAAAATGAGCTCAGCACAGAGGCGTGAAACGCCTCAGCAGCGAAAGGGTTAAAAACATTTTTTTTTAAAACTTTTTGTCCTTGTTTCCTGTCCCCCAGGGCACTACCCGGACCCCCGTACACCTTTTATGGCAAATATGTAGCATATATGCCCTCTTGGAGGGCACTCTAAAAACCGAATTTTCAGCCCCATTGACTTGCATTGGGGTTGAGTTCGGGTTCGGACCCGAACATATGGGAAGTTCGTGTTCGGGCTCGAACCGAACTCGGGGGGTGTTTGGCTCATCCCTATTTGTGAATAACCACTTTGGTATATATCTCCTGTTTCCATTTTGTGTATTATTCTCGTGATGCAACATTTACCAAAATTTCATGGTAAGTCTCACTTTGTAGTTGTGGTGTAGGATAATGGAGTAGTGAAGAGGCAATGGGGTGGAGGAAGGAATGTTTAGATAAAGCTGCAGGGGATCTGTTTTGTTGTATACTACCCAAGATAAGACACGGCAGCTGAATGAGATCTGATAGGGGGCTTAAACCACTTCTAATTTAACCCCTGGTGATGTCCTTTGTATACATACAGCACAATGCAATTCTTTTCACATTTTTGGAGACCTGACCTATTCACTCCGTTCTATACCCAATGCACCACAGTGAGGAACAAGTGCTGTAAATATACTGGGGGGGGGGGCAGTTTACAACACACAATGTATGCACCCAGTGGCATATATAGAGTAAAATATTTTTTTTAACTATACATACATGAGCAAAGCAAAACACATATAAGGTATCAGAAACAAACAAAATATGAACATTTTATTTTTTAGTAGTTTTGTCCCCTTATTTGAAAGTAGGCAGCTGCAACACTAGAAATGCAAGGGAAGTTGTTAGCTCGGCTGGAATAGGAGAGGAGCCATTAGATTTAATGAGTGGGACGGTTATACTTAGTGACTCATCTGTTAAAGTTAATGGTTTGGCTGAAATGAGAAAATGTAATCCACATTGTTTATTTGAAGTTTGTGATAGAAACAGGGGTGTAACTAGTGAGTGCAACTGCACCTGGGACCCCTAGCTACAGTGACAAGAAAAAGTATGTGAACCCTTCGGGATTACGTGGAGTTTTGCATCAATTGGTCATAAAATGTGCTCTGATCTTCCTCTAAGTCACAACAATTTGAAAAACACAGTCTGCTTAAAATAATACAACACAAACATTATATGTTTTCATGTGTTTATTGAACATAACATGTATACATTCACAGTGCAGGGTGGAAAAAGTATGTGAACCACTAGCCTAATGACTTCTCCAAGAGCTAATAGGACCCAGGAGTGAGCCAACCTTGAGTCCAATCAGTGTGATATTATTGGATGTGTTGCTGAAAGCTGTCCTGCCCTTTAAAAACACACACCAGTTTTTGGTTTACTTGTTTCAAGAAGCACTGCCTGATGTGAACCATGCCTCGCAGAAAAGAGCTCTCAGAAGACCTATGATCAAGAATTGTTGACTTGGATGAAGCTGGAAAGGGTTACAAAAGTATCTCCAAAAGCCTTGATGTTCATGTGTCCACGGTAAGACAGACTGTCTACAAATGGAGAAAGTTCAGCACTGTTGCTACTCTCCCTAGGTGTGGTCGTCCTGTAAAGATGACTGCAAAAGCACAGCGCAGAATGCTTAATGAGGTAAAGAAGAATCCTAAAGTGTCAGCTAAAGACTTACAGAAATCTCTGGCACATGCTAACATTTTGTTGACACATCTACAATAAGGAAAACATTAAACAAGAATGGAGTACATGGGAGGACACCACGGAGGAAGCCATTGCTGTCCAAAAAGAATATTGCAGCACGTTTGAAGTTTGCAAAAGAGCACCTGGATGTTCCACAGCACTACTGGCAAATTATTCTGTGGACAGATGAAACCAAAATTGAGTTGTTTGGAAAAAACACACAACACTATGTGTGGAGAAAAAAAGGCACAGCACACCAACATCAAAACCTCATCCCCACTGTAAAACATGGCGGAGGGAGCATCATGGTTTGGGGCTGCTTTGCTGCCTCAGGGCCTGGACGGATTGTTGTCATTGATGGAAAAATGAATTCCAGAGTTTATCAAGACATTTTGCAGGAAAACGTAAGACCATCTGTCCGCCAACTGAAGCTCCGCAGAGGATGGGTGATGCAACAGGACAATGACCCAAAGCATACAAGTAATTCAACAAAAGAATGGCTTCAACAAAACAAAATACGCCTTCTGGAGTGGCCCAGTCAGAGTCCTGACCTCAACCCGATAGAAATGCTGTGACATGACCTTAAGAGAGCGATTCATACCAGACATCCCAAGAATATTGCTACACTGAAACAGTTTTGTGAAGAGGAGTGGTCCAAACTTACTCCAGATCGTTGTGCGGGCTGATCTGCAACTACAGGAAATGTTTGGTTGAGGTTATTGCTGCCAAAGGAGGGTCAACGAGTTATTAAGTCCAAAGGTTCCCATACTTTTTCCACCCTGCACTGTGAATGCTTACATGTTCTGTTCAATAAAAACATATACAGGGTTATCCAAAGAGATTTGAAAAGTCACCGCACGTTCGGTGACTTTTCGTTCTCTTCAATTCGGTTCCTTTTGCCGATTGCATTTCGGTGACCCTGCGGTGTATTCAGCAAGCAACACAGGGTCCCCGAATTGCAGGGAAAAGCTGCCGCAAACCTGACGAAAACTAACCGAATGCATGCTGAAAACAAGTAAAAACATCTGGATTAACCTTCGAAGAAGCCGAACAGGAGCCGAACAGGAGCCGAACAGGAGCCGAATCACACAGAGCCGAAGCAGCTGTGACGTAGAGGAGGCAGTGAATAAATTAGAAAAACCATTTGTATGAATCTGGGAAAATGAAACGCTGTTTGCAAAGAAACTACTGAGCGAAAATGTCTGAAATTTTCACAGGAGGTCCAGGGAATGATAATAAAGAGGGTTGTTACAAAACAAATAAGCAAACTGGAAAAAAAAAAAAAAAATCGGACTTTTAATTTTTTTTTTAAAAATTCAGAAAAATGCTTAAAGTATCCTAAAAAATCTATAAATAAAGAGACTCTTTGCTGCAGAATTTTATAATGAACGGTTTATTAGATATTGAATTAAAATGGGAATATTTTTAACATTGAAGCCTATGGGATTCTCCTGAATAAATTTGCCGAATTAAACCACCGAATGGCAGGGCATTAGGGGAACCTTTCACTGCTGGTTTGTGTTCTCTGAATAGCCGAAGCAGTGCTTTTTCATGGGGACTTCACTGCCCTCGAACAGGCACCGAACAGGCACCGAATGTGCAGGCAATTCGACAGGATTTGGCGAATTGCCTGCTCTCTGGATAGCCGAATGGCCAGGAAAGGCAACCGAACGCTGATTTTCAGCGTTCGGTTACCTTTCTCAAGCAATTCGAATCTCTTTGGATAACCCTGATAATGTTTGTGTTGTATTATTTTAAGCAGACTGTGTTTTTCAAATTGTTGTGACTTAGAGGAAGATCAGAGCACATTTTATGACCAATTGATGCAAAACTCCACGTAATCCCGAAGGGTTCACATACTTTTTCTTGCCACTGTATACATACATCTATGGTATGAACATGTGGTTCAAATTTGGAAACAGCTCTCTTTGTATTCGTAATTCGATCGAACAGTCGTGTTCAAATACTATTGGGTAATTTGAATGAATACTGGTTCATCATGCATTCTATGCAAGAGGCTGGGGCTTTGTGTGATTGAGGTCAGTTCTCTTCTACTTTTCGATCCAGAAGGACGCAGCTCTCCCCCTCTCTTTGTACCATCATTATCAAGCTGAGCGGATGTACACACTCGTAAGTTACTTTGCATCAAGAAATATACCTTGTTTTTATAACGAAGATGTCCAATGTGTGTTATTTTTGGTGACACAGTAATATATATACACTGTGTGAGAACAGCTGCAAACTACATCCAATGCCTTAATGGGGTCAGCCAATGCCACGAATGGAAAGAAGAAAAGATAATATTTACTGTAGACTCATTACTGTAGGTTCTAATCACAGAGCACCGGAATTGAGTGCAATTTCAGTGCTTTTCATTTCGCCAAAATTACTGTGAATTCATTATTTAGTGAAGGTTCACCATATTTTCCCGAATTTGGAATCACCGAAACCGTTATCGCACGTCAGCAAAAAATTTAGAATTGCGAGAATTCCACCGAACTGGAAAAAGGAAGTCTATTATTCTCCTAATAGGAGCCTAAATCAATAAGAAATTAGTAAAAATGTCTCTAAATAATAAATACGTTCTTTTAACCCATAAACAACAGGTGGGTGATCCCAGGCGCTGCGGCGGACCTTGGCTTCAGCTCGCCCACGCATAATAAAAAAGCGATTTTTAATAAGTACTGAAAAATATGAAAAGGTCTTATAAAAAAGGGTTTTTGCAAAAAATAACTGAGTTAGGCTAGGGTCAGAGTGGGGCAGTCGGAACGCGCGTGCAGGCGCACTAAATCACGGCGGCAGTAGCAGCACATAACGGCCAATGACGGCCAATATACGCAGTACGTGCGTACAAAAGTGCGCCGACACCACGCAACCGACAAATGAACGCATTTTTCTCAGAACGTGAAACCGCTGCTACAGACGTACAGAGTGCGCTGCGGCCGCATGGCAGCGTGTGTGCGTGATTAGGAGACGTCAGACGCTGCTAGTCTGCGGCCTACATAACGTTCAAACAGCCGGATTTCCCTAGAATTGCGTTGGTGAGTACCTGCGACTGTGGTCGTCTGACCACTTAAGCGTATTCCGTGAAAAAATGCGTGCGCACGCATCGACGTACATTTTGACGGTGGCCGCAGAAAATGCGCTCATCTGTCCCTAGCCTAAATGGTCGTTGTAAAAAAATATCCTTTTTTTAATTTTTTTTTTTTTACATTGAAACCTATAGGATTCGCCTTTTTAAACCTGTTGAATTGAAACATCAAAAATCAAGGCATTTCACCGGAATTTCAGTGCTATTCAGCGTTTTGGGAATAGAAGACACAATAGTCTTCCATGGGACAATTTTGGTGCCAACAAATTGTGGCGAATTGCATTGTATATTGCTATCAATTCACCTGTATTTGGCAAATTGACGGCTTAGTGAACAGATGAATTGCACTGAAATTGCACCGAATGGTGAAACTCAATATTTGGGGCCAATTCAGAGGCTAGTGAATAGACCCTTGTGAGTTTTATTGTTGTGGAGCTTTGATACATGACTCATACCCACCACACATTTCTGTGAGGTTTATTCCTGTGGAGCTCTGTCATTTACTATGTGTTTTGGAGGAGGGAGAAAAGCGAGTGATAAAGGTTGAGGGAGTACAAGGGGGGTCCCATCCTGAGGTTCAGTAAAGGGCTCCAAGATTTCTGATGGCTGCCCCGAATTCATGTATTTGTGGGGATAGCACCAGGGAAACAGATTTCAGAGAGGACAATTTGAAATATGAAACCAAGTGTGATTCAGTACAATCAAGTAGACCAGCATGTGACTTTATTTTTTTTTAACGCAAGTACTGGAAGTGCGGGGAAATGTTAAGAAGTATTGTTATCTTCAATCTAAACTCCCTACATGCTACTTGAATTTCCTAACTCTTTTATTATTCTTTCTTAGGCTATTCTACATAAACTGATCAAAAGAGCCGAGGCAGGGAAGAGTAATGTTTCGGCTTTAATTGTACCTATTGATTATGTCACCTGGAGAACCTTGAGTCATTGCTTAATATGACTTATCTTAATTGCATTACATTTTGATTACTTACCGAGGGTTTGTAATTGGTTTGCATGGATCTAGGTAGTCTACTTGATTTAATACGTTCCATCAACCTGCAACTTCTGGCTGGTGTTTGTGACTACCATGTTGGAGTACATACTTTAATTTCATACTAGAACATAGACATCTATTCCATAGCGAGAATTATTGCCTTCATGAGGCTTGGTGCCCTCAGTGCCTTATATAATAATTATTGCTCACCTTGCTACTCCATGCAGTTACTGAACTTTAGCACATCCCATAAGTTGTATGCACAAGCAAACACTATGCCGGTGGAAGAATAATGTAAAATTCTAAATGTCTTATAACGAGTGTTCATAAGAAACAAAAAATTGAGTATTGTATTAGAGTAGACAGTTGTTTGAGGTAACATCCAAGCAACAGCAGTCAAAGATGGACCTGTTATGCAAATCGATGGTGGCAAATGAATGCTGTCAGCATCAACTATCTAGGATGACAGGTTCAGAAATCACTACCCAACCTATACCATAATAAATAACTACTCAACAACCATTGCAAAAATTTAGATTTATTTTTAATTCCAAAAATTTAAAATAGCTTTTCAAAATCATGAAAACTAAAAGGCGTAATTCAACATAAAAGAAGCCTCATATACAGAGACACATAAATTAAACATTTTATATTGCAGACAAGCCAGAGTGTGTATAGATTACATATGTACATTTATCTTCTGTAAACAAGGCATTTGTACATTTTTTTTCCTTTACATTTACAAAAAAAGCTGATCACTACCATAGGATACAATAATCCAAAAAAGGACATAAAGGATTTTAAGTTTTTTTTCGTATTTTTTTATCTGTACAAATTCTCTTCATAAAAATATATCTCTGTACAAAATAGTCTTTGTATTCTGTTTGTCCTTTCCACGGTTGGCGTGGGTTTGCTGCAGGGGGGTTACCAGAAACAAAGCAATGAACTGCTTAACAAGTCCTGTTAATGTTTGTATTTCAGACTGGAGAAGTTGGGAGCAGCCAAGGAGAGGCTAGGAACAAATACCTTCTGGGAACGAAATGGCAGTAATTAGGGATAAAAACACACTTTCTGATCATCTATTGAGACATGTTGTGCAAAAAGAGTAAAAGCACCCATTTATTATTGTAAAAATAAAACAATTTAATGCGCAGGAACTGTGTACTTGGTTATGTAATCCCTACATCCCTACTGATCATTCGAGCTCTCCATCCAATGAGTAAATTAAAATGACCTACAGCATGGGTCAGCAAATGTGGCCCTCCAGCAGTTTTAGAACGACATCTCCCTTGAGCTTCAGCCACTCTTTAGACTGTGCACCAGGTGAAATGTAGTTCCAAAATATCGGGAGGGCCAAGGTTCTTGACCCATGGTCTACACCATCGGAGGACACCAAGTCAACCCAATGTTTTCTAAATCTTTCCCCATCCAATTTAACTAATGCCCCAGTCTGTCATTGCTCCATCACCAATGCCTCCCATATTAAGCATAAGTTCCTGAAAAAGGGAACCTGTTATGGTAATGTTATGAGCTCCACTAACCAGAATGGCTTCCGTGCAATTCCGACTAAGCTGCAATCTCATCATGTGACTCTGCTGTTACTGTAGGGTACTATAAATGGCTGTAAATTAATTATACTTTATATATGAAGCAATAAATTTTAGTATAATGGGCAATTTCAAGGTCACTCGTTATCTTGTCTCAAGCAGGTTTTTTTTTTTTTTTTTTAAAAAGGCCCTCAGAACTTTGTTTCAAGTGATTTTGCATTTGCAAAATCACCTAAGAACAAAAAAATAATAACTTAAATATTGTTACTTACCTCTGGTCCCGTGATGCAGAGCATAACGTGATCCCCCACCTCCTCTCACTGCTTGCAGAAGGACACTAGGAACAAAATGTACCCAGCGTTCATCCTCTGACCCTGCATGAATCTGCTGACACAAGCTCCCGCAGAGCTGGCAGAAGTCTCCATGGGAAGACAATACCAGCAGCAACGCATGACAGCACTGGTGTTATCAGTTTGTGGCTTCCTACCATTTTGAGCCCAGTCCCTGTCAGAAGCTCAGTTGTAATACAGCTGGTAATAGGGAGCCGTTTATGGATAAATTCTTGTTATTATGGGCTCAGCTGGAATAGGAGACTGAGATATTACCTGTAGTATTTTTTATCAAAGTGCACATCAAATCGAAATGTGTCTATGAATAGCAGATCAACAGAATTATATTGTTTCTTCAAATTCAAGATGCCAGCTACATTTTAACTTATACCTAGGAACTCTTGGGATTAGACACTTCATCTCCTGGTTTTTATATCCAAATTCTAGATTAAAGGGAAGGCAGACAGGATCACACATTGTGATGCTGATTCCTATATGTTCCCATCAGAGGAAGGTGGGTGATTCAAACCACATTTTATATGGTCTGAAATTAGAAAACTCGTAGGTATCTCTATGTGCAATTTCCAGTATTCTTCCATGTTGTATTTGGGTTCATTCTTAAGATTGTGGATATCAAACATTTAAAATAAAAATCCCCAAAAAGAGAAAAATGCATATAACCAAGATCAAATACAAATGTTATCAACTGCAATCCTTAACTAAAGAACATATAACATAGACGAGTATATGACACACAAAAATGGATATGTAAACATGTACACATATAGTGAGTTCCATTCAGACATTGTTCTTGTAATATTAGACTCTGTAACAGGTTGCATTGTCGGCTACATGCACCATTTTGGACAAATATTTTTGCTTCTGAACAGAGCTTATAGACTAAAGGATGGACTACAATGCAGCTTGTCAAACGGCTGCTAATATGCAATGATGCAGGAGAAGTTAGCAATGCACTGCAGGCAACTAAGGTTTTTGTGTATTTTGTGTATCGCCATCATTCTTTTCATCCTGAAACAATAAAGTAATTTCTTTGAAGAAAGGAGAAAAACATCACACATTTAAAAAATGTAGTTCCACTGGCAATATACCAACTTTTCTTAGTAAACGTAGAATACCCTCTCATGATAACCTTATATCGTTTACCTGTGTTACTGACCTTGGCATTCTAGATGTTAATAAACTTTTGGGGTTAATGACTTATCACTGATGTTCATCATTGCTGCAACAATGACTGGCAAAGTTCCTTCAAACAATGGTGAACAATGCAGAACTACAGTACCACTTATTTTTACATAAAAAGCATAAACTAGGCTGCTCTCCACTTACCATTATTTAACCAGTAAATTTTCTTATTTTAGATTTTAAAGGATTGATCTCCATAATATTCTTACACAAACTAGGGTGAAAATAATGCTCGGCAAATTTGAAACACTGTAGTTAATTACGGTGAACTCTGGTGGAAACCCCATTTAAACCAAAAATGAGAATTATGCTAGTCAACTTCAACATAAAAGAAATTGTAAATGTACGTTGAACTATGGTGGTAGTTCTCTAAGTGAAGAATTCACCATAGTTTCAAACTTTTTCCACCATAGTTTGTTGAGGTTCTCCAAAGTAAAACCAATGGAAGAATTGTGGTGTGGATAGCCCTGTATGTTCACTACGTTGCATGACCAACCAATTCACAGACATTTGGGGTATAATGGAAGCTATACTGCTGACCCATAAAAAGATTTAAGTTTTCTTGTCTTTCTTATTCTCTTTGTCTCCCACTGCCTCGTGTACTAAAATAATATTAATGTAAACAAAAAATGAAAAGAAAGTAATGTAAAAACTTACTATATTTTCAACTGTATAAATTATGTGTCTACGTGCCAGTTGTTATTAAGTGATGCATTATATAACTTATCTATTCACTAAGAAGGGAGTTGTGATGAACTCCGGCACCCCTGGTGTTTCAGAAAATGATGCCCAGCTGGCCTTAAGGCTGTTAGAGCATCACAGGACATGTAGTTTCAAAATATTTGGAGTGCCGAGGTCCACTGTCACTGGCCTGGTAGACGTCAAAATTTAACATTTTGAGCCGGATCTATAACACAAAATGTGAAGCCATTATGCTTTAGCATCTCTGTGACTTATATTGAGATGCATTTAAGCTACACTCATAGTCAAAAGAGGAATATAATAATACAATAAGAGATAAAAAGCAATTAGCCAAGACCTGCTGTTGGTGTTCCCTTTAAATTGCTAAGTATGATATTTATCTCCCAGTACCATTGGTCCTCTCTTTTTAATTTTGCATTGTATTGTTGCTTATTCATTTTTCCTTTTAACTGTTTTCTATAATGTTTAGGAAAGGATTTCAGAAAAGACATCTTATTGCAGTTAAGCACATCAAATTGTTTCCCCAGACGAACCTGCAGTGCATTGTCCAAACAATCTGTCACATTCAACATCAACACATGTTTCTGGTTATTATAATTATGGAACCATTCCTGAAATATGTAACGTTAGGTTTTATAGACACCATACTAAATCTGCTGTAGCTGGGCGCTATCTTTATCTGTCCAATGGACCTATGTGCAATGGGCAGAATAGGAAGAGAACGTTTTAGTAGGATATAACCATAGGTCAACTCTCCTTCAAGTGTTGGCTGGTTTACAACTTGCACACCAACCTAGGGTTTAGGGTGTAAGGCTGCGCTCCCCCTTCACGCCAACGCGACACAGTCTGTTATGTGCTGCAGGGATCAGGCGGAGAAGCATGGAGGAAAAGCACTTTTTGGAACTGGTTCTTTGCAGAATAAAAATATGTATACTTTTATATATATATATATCTATATATATGTTTGTTTCTATCCACTTCCAACTGACTTTGCATGTATACAAGTTTTAGTATAAAAGCACTTGCACGGTGTCCCTGGAGGATGAGGTCCTTTTGAGGTGGCAGCCATGCCACTTGTGTGGAGACGCCCAGTTGCCAAGGCTGGGTGACATTCTGATAGATCGGTGCTATCGGTAGGGGGAAACCTCTTCTTGCCTTCGTTCTTGTCACATGGGTTCTTCTCCTGGCTTCTCCTGAACCCGCCAGCCTGGCACACTTTGGATGGCCTGGAGTAATGGGTGGCTACGAGGGGCACTGAATATATCAGCTACCCATTGATGGTGTGCAGGTCAAAGGGAAAGGGGCAGGACAGAGACTCAAAGTATACCCAGTTTCCTGCGCAAGAAGAGAAAAGAAATAATTTAGGGATTTAGAATTCAAGTCATTTCTTGGATAAATTTAAGAATATTAAGGCAATAAAGGTTTACGGATAAATACTCTGACACTATTATTTTTAGGTTTATAATACACATCCATCATATTTTCAAGATTATACTACATAGAAATGACTGAAAGGGAAATATGTGAATATTCATTGTTACTTATCGCTAACTTTTATAAACTATACAAATGTAGCTGAGCAAACCAATGCAATAGAGCAGCAATGTTCTATAAATTACTTAATTCTCATGGAAAATTATGTACTCAGTAGGTTTTCACGAAGCTCTTTTGCTGTGACAGGTCTCCTTCTTGAAACAGGCATTGTTAATGGGCTAAATGCTCACATGACTACTCAGCCAATTGTATTGACTGACTAGGACAGCACATCCAGTGCAGTGCGAAACATTATCCCAGGAAGCTGGTTGACAGCCCTCCGGGTGGAAGAAATATTTTCAGCTTGGATCTCTGAAATAACCAGCTGGCAGGATAGGGGATGTTTACATTGAATGGTTATGATTCCTAGAGGTTTCCAAAAAGTGATAAATTCCCTCTTCTTTGCTAAGAGGATGTTCCAGAGCATTGCTTCCCAACCCTGTCCTCAGTGAGCAATAACAGGCCAGGAATGCCAGGTATCTGAAGCACAGGTGATATGATTTGCTGCTCAGTGATTGTAGTATTCAGTCTGCCTTTCCCAAAGTAAAATCTGGCCTATTAGATGGTCCCTAAGGACAGGTTTGAGAAACACTGTTCTAGAGCATTCCTGACAGGCCCATGTGTGTTTAATAATTAAGTTGAGTAGAGCGCTGTGAAGAATGAAATACATCCCATTTATATAAGAACATGTGTTACAGATCTCAAATCATAATAAGTTTAAGTTTCTTGCCAGTATGCACAGTTATCCCATAAATCTTTAGACAATTAAGATGGTTTGTCTCACCTGGTGGAGGGCAGATGCTATACAGCTGTGCAAACTGTGCTAACTGTGAATTCTGTCTCATTAGCCACAATTTCCGTGGGTTGTACATTCCTTTCGTACATGGGATTCTCAAATGTGGCCCGTCCGTTAGTGTTTTCATGCCCAGCAAAGCCATTAAACGGCACCTTTGGTCTTCTTCTGGGAAAATAAAATTGTGTTACTGGGGTCAAAATTACTGCGTCAGATAAAAATAAAAAGACTGCACAATGGCCCCAGATGCTAAACAGATAACTAGCATGACACCTTTCTGGTATGATATCAGGTTTAATCTGTTTTGATCACACCGAAACACAGTTTCCTTAAATTGTTTAGATGTACACAACTATTAATTTGCTGTATATCTACAGACATTCAGATGATCATCAAGTAAACCTCAAAGTTAAATCAAAAAAGTATGTTAAAAGGCTAATTAATAAACAAGTAGCAGGAAAGCTACAGCTGCTATTTTGCCATTTTTCTGTACTCCACACAAGCCACCTTTCTCTCATAATGAATACAGGTCAGCCAAAGCTGCAGTTTAACCTGCGGCCCTTGTGTATCTTTGTGACATTGATCCTCTCCAATGTTCATTGCTTGTAAAATAATATCGGCTTTTTTATTAATTGCCAAGACCAGTGTCAAGATAAAAACACATGTTATGGATTAAATGATCATGTAGCTATGAATCATGCTTCGTCAGATCATAGTTTTCATAACGTCAGCTTCTCTTTAGCAAGCTAGTGATAAATAAACTAGGGATGTGCGTTTCGGGTTTCGGAATTTCGGAATTTTCACGAAATTTCCCGATTCGCGTCTTCGGATTCGGCCGAATTTCCGAATCGGATCGGACCCGAAAACCGATAGATCCGAAAAGTTTTCCGAGCCGAAACGAAATATTTTCGGAATTTTCGAATGGACTTGAAATGTGTCAAATCGAAATTTATTTTCGCTCTATTCATGATTTCGGTTCCATTCGTGATTTCGGTTCCATTTCGGTAATTCTGGACATCGTATATTTAACTATTATCGGTTATATCGCTGATTCTGTAAATTTTGTATTTGTAAATGCGTATTTTTGATCAACTATTTTTCCATTTTAAAACCTTTTGTTCTGGTTTTTATTTTTAAAGTCAGACCATTTGGGTCAGTTTAGCGTTTTTTAAATCGTTTTGTTCATTTTTTTTGTTCCTTGGCTTTCATAACATTTTAATATGATTAAATAAAGTTGTGAAATGTATATTCATAAGAAAAAAAGGATCTTTATTTAATAAAAAAAAAACACAATAGAATCGCCAGAATTATCGTATCGACAGAATGAATTATCGGATCCGAAAAACAAACCAAAAATTATAAAAAAATATATAAAGTATAAAAAAAGTAAACCATAGTAGTTTACGTCAAAACGAATAGAGTTAGACACTTTGAAACGAGGAGAACAGACGTTCCGAAAAAAACGAAAATTTCCGAAATCACGAAAAGTCGATACAAAAAACGAGCAAAGTGACCCGAAAACACGAAAAATGGTCGATATTCCGAAAAAAAAATGTACACGAAAAACGAGCCGAACCGAACCGAATCGAAACAGAAATCGGTCGAAACGAGCCGAATCGAAAATTTTAAACATCCGAACGAATCGAACCGAATTGAACGGAAAAAAAAAAAATCGGTGCACAAGCCTAAAATAAACCTGGAAAAAAAATGAAACAGAACTATGGGGTTCTTACCTGTGTTTGTATAAATAAAGGACAAATCCAGCAATTATTAAAGCTATGAAAGGCACAAGTATAGCAGCTGCTACTGAGCTACTGTTAGATGGGTAATGTCCTAATGTGTCTGTGCCATTTTCCAGTATCTTCCGATCTGTGAAAAGGTAGAGGAAAGATTATATGGACCTGATCAGAATCTTTCAACCAGTCTTACCATATCCTTTAGCATTCGGATGTGGAAGCGCCAGGATAAGTGACGCAGGCCCCCATATTACATTCCGATGTTAAACCCTCTAGCGCGTCAGTTTTTGCACCAGCTTCTGTGAGATTACAGTACCTTGCACATCCTTTACTCAACATGGGGAGCGCAGACGTCCATTAGCATTTCGATCAATAAGATATTACAAAGTGCTAACGATAATTATCAAAGGGATGCACAACCAAAACTTTAGTTACTCCTAAAAGCTGGTGCTGAATGATTCTGCATTTAAAAAATCATTCAGCAACCCCTAAACCAGCCCAATAAATCCCATACTCACCTTCCATCAAGCGGGGGAGAACAGTAGCCCAATCTTCTGGCCTGAACAGAATGAGACTGGGAACAAATAGTTCCCGGTCTCCCTCTGCAATCACTCCACAGTGCTGCACGATCTCGCAAGAGGGAGATCACGCAGAGCTCGTGGCCTGAAAGCCCAACCCTCCATGGAGTCCTATGGACAGCAGGAGGTGATACTCGTGGTGGTGCGGAAGCGTTACCTTGAGTTCCCAGTGGTTAATGCTGCATTCTGAGGCCAGGTGCCGAGGTAGCACCTGCCCGGGAATATGCACTAAAATGGGGACGTTATGGAGAAACCCCAGTGACTCCATTTTAGCTTGAACTATGGAATAGGGTCCCCACTGTACTGTGTTGCGTAAGAGAAGATGACAACAGGTAGTTATTCTTACCTTATAGTAGTAATACCATTGTTTCCAAACCCTATCCTCAGGGAGCAATGACAGGTCAGGTTTGCCAGATATCTGTTGCATAGCACAGGTGATATGATTTGCTGCTCAGTGATTGCAGGATTCAGTCTGTGTTTCCCCAAGATAATCCTTAAAACCTGGCCTGTCATTGTGCCCTGAGCACAGGGTTGGGGAATACTGTCTTATAGCACCTAATGAGACTCCAAATGTTGAGAGTTTGACAACTTTGATAATTCATGGATTTTTTTTACAAAAAATAGTATGGGAATATGGAAGGGTTTGCTGTCCCCTCAAAATAACTCAACACACAGCCATTTACCTCCCTGGTGGAATTCCCGAGTGTGACTCGGGCTTAAATTTCACTACTGTGAACGGTAACCCCGAGCCACACTCGGGCTGCATACTCACCTCCTCCTACGCTCCCTTGCTGTCCCCCGCAGTGTGATCGCGGCGAGTTGCTTCCTGGTAAGGCTCCCTGTGAGTCACACGATGCAGGGGGGCGGGAACAGGCAGCAAACTAATTTTTTTTAATAATACACTGTATTCCAATGTACAATGTCATGAACGGCCACTAGGTGGCACTACAGGATAAGAAACAGACCATACATACTCTCACCCTTGTTTTCAGACAGATTTCAGTGTTTTTTTGTTTTATTTTATTGAATATCATTTATTTGCATTATTTTGGATAATTATTTTTGGGATAATAAATTATGTCGTTTTTCAAACTTTATCGGACTCAGTGTATTTACTATTTATTTATTTATTTATAAAGGAATTTACCAGTAAGGACTCTTGCGTGCACGGATTTCAGTGCGTGATTCCTAATTATTACAGGCTAACTATGTACAAAAACACGTTTCCTTTAAAAAAAATTTAGACGCTTTTAGACACAAAATTTTAAAAAAATTAGACCGCCAGGGAGGTTAATGTCTAAACCGTTGGCAACAAAAGTGAGTACACCCCTAAGTGAAAATGTTCAAATTCGGCCCAAAGTATCAACTATTTGTGTGACCACACCACAGACGTAGCAAAGTCGGAGGAAAAATGGTGTAGACATTAGGACTAAACCTCACAAATATATAGATAAAATAAAAGTAGCAAACACCAAACAGTGTTGGAATATGCCGTTACACCAGGTCGGCAAAATAACCGAAAATAAAAGCAACTTTTTTAGAAATCGAACATACAAAAAAATATAAATCATAAATACGAAGTTCGTAAAATTGACATGGAAATTACCATAATATATAGAGCAGCCCACAAGAAAAGGGGGGGGGGAGACCCAGAGGGCAAAAATGAGGGTCAGGAAGCCGCAGCTCCAATAAAACGAAAGTAAATGTCTATTGGACAAATAATGCAACCTCCCAGGAGTGCACCCGAGAGCTGCTTCAGTTTTTTGGTTTTTTAACTGTTTCACTTGATTGATAGCCACCCAGTGGTATTTGCCTTCATATTTTTTTCAGTGGCCTCATGACTCTTTGGAGCATTTGGCATAGGGACAGCACAGAAATCATTCAGATCTAGGGCAAGGTGGTTGTATTATTTGTGCAATAGGCATTTATTTTCACTTTGCTTCTTCACTTTCTTTTTCACTTCTGTGAAATACTGTATATTCATGAAATGTTCATATTTTCTAAAGAACAAAATTTTAAGACAAACCTAGTCTCTGGAGTCCAAACTGACCGAATCCTTTGCCACGTACAAAACCTTGGTATACATATGTTCCACCTGCAGACTCAGATGACACCTACAGGATGAATAGACAAATGAAATTCAAATACACATATTAGTTGTAAGGAATGGTATAAATTAAGAAAAGATGAGCAATTGAAACACAGTTTAGCAAGGACAAATTACAATTTTAGTCAACCATTTTGAATCTGGTAGATTAGCATCATTTCACCCAAGGTAAAGTCTTTGAAACGCTCACCTTTCGGGCTGGGTGGTGAGGTGAGCAGGTCTTGTTTTTGAGGTGAGTGAGATGCACATTGCACCATGGCAACAGGGATGCCTTTTGGCTGACAAAGCCTGTGACCGGTGACTGCAACACTCTGGGGGAGCATAAATAAATTGTTTCTGGGGGAGCATAAATAAAGGCCCACCAGTCTACCTCATGTCTGACAAGCAGCATGAGCAGGTATGGTTTGCTATACAGCAGCCTGTGGTTTCATTTTTGGATAGGACTCGCCCTCATTAGAGGTGCCTTGATGCTGGCGTGCGAGCTTAGTCTTATAATGGCCATTAATAAGAAACCAAACCTCTAATTGTGTTTAGTTTCACACGGTATAATGGGAATAAGCGCAGATGACATTTTTTTCTTTGTTATGTTTCACACATGTTGTTGGGCTGGATGCATTTGGTGGTTTCAGCCGCCCCATCGGGGAATAGGCGCGATCCCACCCCTCCTGTACTATGTATGTTTCAATGTACTTCCAGCCAGGTCACCCCTGCAGCAAGATCCCGCTCCGTGTCTTTGTTTTTGATCCCAAAGTGGATTTTTGTTTCTGGGGGAGCATAAATAAAGGCCCACCAGTCTACCTCATGTCTGACAAGCAGCATGAGCAGGTATGGTTTGCTATACAGCAGCCTGTGGTTTCATTTTTGGATAGGACTCGCCCTCATTAGAGGTGCCTTGATGCTGGCGGGCGAGCTTAGTCTTATAAAGGCCATTAATAAGAAACCAAACCTCTAATTGTGTTTAGTTTCACACGGTATAATGGGAATAAGCACAGATTTTTCTTTGTTATGTTTCACACATGTTGTTGGGCTGGATGCATTTGGTGGTTGCAGCCGCCCCATCGGGGAATAGGTGTGACCCCCACCCCTCCTGTACTGTGCAACACTGTCTGCAGTCCCATCATCTGAGGGATACATGAGAATTGATTCCCTTGCCTTGTCATAGTGGTCTTCAGTCATAGTGGTCTTCACAGTCACAGGGTTGTGTGCTGCCTGCAGCATCCCCACCCACATGGTGCTACATATGCATCATTCATACAAGGGAGAACAGCAGTCACAGAGCCTGGGCTTTACGTGAACCTTTCTGAAATCTCCCACCTCTGACACCAGTAAGCCCTGCATAGAGTGACACAGGGGTGTGGGGGGTTTCAGTGTATGAGTCTGCGTTGGGGAGTCGGTTGGTATAGGTCTGGCGTGCAATGCATGGCCTCACTTTTTTTGGAAAGTGTTGTTGTCATTGTCTGTGTGCTTCTGCCAGTGGTTATGTCATGTTTTTTTTCCAGTTTCTTTCTCATTCTCAGTCTCTGTAAAATGACTTTTTGTATTTCAGAGTCTGCACAACGAGGGTGTGGGGAATCAGTAATTGCTGATATTTTGCTTCAAATAGTGAGCCCTCAGACAGACAGTGTTATCCATGACAGTTGACATACATAAAGAAGCTTCTTTCTCCCTATAACCAAATATAACTTTGGATGAAGACATAAAAAGATTATTATGGGACTGTCCAGAGAAAGTCGTGAATCTCCTGGATGATCGTTTTGTGTGAGGGCTTTTAATGCACAGGGAGTTTGAAACATCACTTCAGAGTTGTCATCTGAGCTATGGTAACAATCACAAGTAAAAATGATCTCAAAGCACAAGCTCAAGATCAAAAAATGATCTGTATATAAAACGAGTATTAGAATTCAATTTTTTTATTTGCAAATAATACACAAATAATAATAGTTAGAATGAAATATATTTATCAGGACCATCCATTAACTACACTCAAATATAAAGCACATAATATAGAGGATCCTTCATGATAAAAAAACAAATAAGTTTTTTTGTAATACGACCAGTCTTGTATACCTACTGGTGTGTCCTTGTAATAAGAGGTATCTAGGTAAGACTATACACGCATTGAAGGTCAGAATATTGGACCACATGAGGGCGATCAATCAAATCGTGATACTACAATATTGAGACATTTTCTCCATTATCATCATGGATAGGGATGAGCTGTTTGGTTAGGTTCGGTTCGATCTGTTCGGTGTTCGATCCGAACATCGCCCGTTCGAACGCCGAACATTTCCGCGTGTTCGCCCACAATGGACCACAATGCACTTTTCCACTGGCCTGAAGCTTGTAATTGGCTACAGCCTTGCATCTGACCACAGGTCAGGTGCAAGACTATGCCAATCACGGCTCAGAGTCCTGATTGGGAAAATTTTGCCCAATCATGGGCTCACAGAGCTAAGTCCCGCAGCACACTATATAAGGCATCCCTCGCAGCCCCAGCACGTGTTTTTTGAGAGGAGATTGTTCTGTTAGTGTGTCTTCTCAGTGCCAGCAGCTATTGGGGGGTCTCACTTCTAGTAGATATCTGGGAATTTTTGTAATCTGTGTCTTCTCAGTGCCATCAGCTATTGGGGGTCTCACTTCTAGCAGATATCTGGGAATTGTTGTAATCTGTGTCTTGTCAGTGCCAGCAGCTATTGGGTGGTCTCACATCTAGCAGATATCTGAGGGCTGAGCGCTGAGTGGCAGAACGGCGTTCAGTGGCAAGTTGCTAATGTAGCGCTGCTTTAAAAACTGTATTCTGGTGCATTGAATTATTATGGCCTCCAGAGGGAGACAGAGACATTGTGGACTATGCTGGACAAAACCGAACTACACCTACCATCACCCTTTACGCGAAGACAGGAAGTAGGTGGGACAAGGAAGAGGAAAGAGATCAGCAGCCTCGTGCAAGGCATGGGCAGAGTGAGCGGAGCGGTGAAAGGTGGAGGACGCACGTTGGAGCTGTCTGGGATCGCAACCAGGCCAGAGTACAGATGCTGTCTTACTGGTGCTGGAGATCGGGACAGTAATCGTGTTGAGACCTACCTTCGCAGCGCTGAGAGGTCTGGAGGAAAAGCTGGTTCCGGCAGGACCCCGCGTTAGGAGGCTGCGCCGATCGATTGGGAGTGCAGGCAGTGGATCGTTGTTCCAGTTGCGGAGATTTGGCAAGCAGGGAGCAGATTCAGTGGCACGAAGTCCCAGTACAAAGCGGAGAAGATCTTTTGGTCGAGGCATCGAGTGCTGGACAGTTTCATTGATCGGATGGGTGAGAGGCCTCCCAGGCCACAGTTCCAAAACAGAAACACACGCTGCAATATTGTTTAAATTTACAGGGCCCTGATGGTGACTAGTCGAAGATTGCTCTTTTCGTTCACTGGCCAGTTGAACATAGTACCCAGGTACCCTAGACAACACACATATATATTTTTGAGGTATTTTTCACGGGACTTACACTCCAGAACTGGGAGGGTTAACCGGTTTTCTTTTACCGCCGTGTGTTTTTTTCCCGCGTTACGAATTCTTGTTACTCAAATACCGTATATGCGTATTATATGCTGCTTCATTGGGATCAGTAAAGAATATAATATAGAAAAATCCACAACAGTGCGGGTGTATAGTTATTTCCTAGTGCGGTGAGACTATCCTGAGGTTTATTCAGCGGCTCCTTTGGGGGTGAGCGCTACACGTGGGGGCTCGTTCCGGGATTACAGTCTCTGAGTATACCGCAATTAAGGGGTTAATATGGATCCAGAAGAAGCAGCAGAGTGGTGTAAAGCACAAAATGGCCAGTTAGGGTTGAGTGTAGTAATGGACATTCCTGCAGGCACCTGGGCAGAAGAACAGATCCGCTGGGCCGTGGCAGCATTGGCACCTGACCAGCAGGGATTCATAGTGGACGTTAAAATGAATCCAGAGACTTCTCACACATATGTTCTTTTTGAGTGGAGTGTGAAGCTGACCGACGATGTGGAAGTTCGACTGGTCCAGCCAAGTACGCCACGTGGTGATCCCACCAATGTCTCGTGACTAGACCAACAATGTCAGGAGACGAGATACCCGATGCTACCCCTACCCCAACTACAGGGTTCCCCCCTGCTACATTCTTTACCACTATGGGAAAGCAGGTGGAAACGTTGGCCCAGAACTCAGCCGCGTCTGCCAATTATGGATATCGCAAGTTGGGGTTCTGTTCCGGTAAGTTCCCTGTGCCAGCTGGAGAAGAGGACTTTGACACTTGGATAGATCAGGCAATGCAAGCTGTGGAAGAATGGGAAGTTGCTGACACCGTGAAGAGACAAAGGTTGATCGAGAGCTTAAGAGCTCCTGCTTCAGATGTCATCAGAAATCTAAAAAGAGACAAGCCAGGCTGCCCTGCTGCTGAGTATCTAGAAGCTTTACAGGAAATCTTTGGAGGAGTGGAGGATTGTGCTGAGCCTATCCACAGGTTCTCTCACATCTATCAAAAAGGAAGGAGAAGAATTGTCCTCCTATGTCTGGCGGCTGGATAAAATCATTCATCAGGTTATTCTAAAAGGAGGCATGGAGCCGAGTCATGCAAGCAAAGCTTTGATGGATCAAATTTTCAAAGGAGCACTCCCACTGGATCCCATAATGTTGAAATTTCAGACTAGATACCAGAGCAAGAGACTGACCTATTCCAAACTGGTCAAAGCTATCCGAGAAGAAGAGGCTTTAATTAAGGCTAAAAAGATTGCTAATGCTTCACATGCAGTTTTCACCGCAGAAGTAGGAACTCTTGGTGTAGCGGACATACTGACCGAAGTGATGGCTTTGAAAACTCAGATGTCGAAAATGATGGAGTTGATGACGTTGCTGTCTGCTAGGATTGCCATACCTGAGGAGGGAGAGGCAGTGCAGAATGTTCCTGCTGGAGAACCCTCTGATTCGGTGATCTGCTACAACTGTGGGGGGGGGGGTTGGCCACTATCGACGTGACTGCCCCAGCCCACCCAAACCGCGAAGAGGACGGAAGTTTCTAGCAGATATACGAATGACAAGAGTGGCTGTGGTTTCTAACAGGGGGCTTTCAAATGAGCCGCAAGAAGAAAATGTGCCCACACGCTTGAGGAAAAAGATGTTTTGGCTGTGGGGAAATCGGTCATTTCAGGGCTCAGTGCCAAAAAAGGAGGCCCGTAAAGAGATCGGTCGAAGAACTCCTGAAGACCTTGAAGGACCAGTTACCTGTCTTGCAAGCGGAAAATTTCGGAGGACCCCGGTTGAGAGAGCAAACTGGGTCCCCACCTTGTACTACTACGGAGAAGTTCCCTTACAAGTTGATAGGTCCTTCGTCCATCATCCCGGTTCAAGTGGAAGGAGTCTACACAAAGGCTCTTCTAGATTCAGGTGCTCAAGTAACTCTGATTTACCGAGACTTCTATCAGAAACATTTCAAGCATATACCCCTGAAGAAGTTGAAGGATCTCAAAATCTGGGGTATGGAGACTGAGAGGTTTCCCTATGATGGCTATCTACAGGTGAAGCTGGAATTCAGTTCAGCGACTGTTGGACAACTGGGAGTATGTGACACATTGGCCATTGTGTGTCCTCGTCCCTCGGGAGCTAATCGAAGTTCTATGATAGTGGAGACGAACACTGACTTAGTGAGACGTTTTCTAACCCTGCTGGTGAAGGAAGAGAGTCCTGCTCCCAAGAAAGCACACTCGATGTTACGGCTGGTATGTCAACAGATGGTCGAAGAACAGAGAGCCCCTGCAGAAGTGAAGCGGCTGAGAAAAACGGAAGGGACAGAGAAGGTTATACAGTCCAGTGTAAGAGCTGTCATGCATTTGTTTTTAGATCCAATTTTTGGAGGTTTGGAGTGTGCCTGATATGTAGGCAGTTCTCTTTATTGCAGCAGGAAATTGCCTGTTTGAAGTCTGAGATTTGTAAATTATCTGTTAGACAAACTCAGGCTATGACTGTTACAAAGCCACTGCCACAGAGGCCTCCTAGGAGCGGCAGATGGACTACTATAGGATCTGGTAGACTTAGAGTTGTGGATAGAAGGCATGTCCCACAATCTGTGGCTCTTCTTAATTCTTTTGAGGCACTTTCAGAGTGTAGTGGTAAGACGGATGTAGGCTCAGACACCATAGTTGAGGAACCACCATCCACTATGCCTAAGGTATGCAGGACTGCAACCAAGGACAAAAAGGAAAAGGTGGGACTTGATAGAAGGCAATTGTTGCTGGCTGATTCTATCATAAGAGGTGTTGAGCTGGACAGTAGTGGTTTGGTGAGATGTCTTCCTGGGGCTACTGCTCGTAGAGACAAGAGACGTATTCTCAATATTGTCAATCAAGCAAAGCAGCAAGGGGAAGTGGACGTTCTAGTCCATCTAGGGACAAATGACTTGGCTAGCAATGAGGTTTCTGAGATTAAGGAAGATTTTTGTGTTCTTGGAGGTGAAATACAGCAGATTGCGTCCACTGTGTCATTCTCTGAAGTTTTGCCTGTGCATAACATTCAAGATAGGCAGATGCGCAATAGGGAATTTAATTTGTGGCTTTGGGAATGGTGTCGGGAGCAAGGATTTGGCTTTGTGTCCCATGATAGCTCTAATTGGAGCAGAAAGGAACTGTATAAAAAAGATGGTTTGCATCTTACTCATAGGGGAACATATGTTCTCAGTGAGAAGTTCAAAGGTTTCACAAAGGAATATTTAAACTAGGAGGGGGGACAAAAGGGTAAAAAACAATCTGCCCGATTGTCCCCCAAAACTAAATCGGAGGGTGCAAGCAACATGCGAGGTAAAAAATGACAAGCTCAGAGTCGTGTCTATAAATGCTCGCAGTTTAGTCAATGAAATCAATGAACTGGAGGCAATGATGGCAGCTGAAAAAGTAGATTTAGTGGCGGTTACTGAGACATGGTTCAGTGAGAAAAATAACTGGGACATAACAATACCGGGGTACTCTTTATATAGAAAAGACAGAGAAGGTAGGAAAGGAGGAGGAGTGGCCCTGTATGTGAAAAACAACATAAAAACGAGCCAAATAAAAGTGAGCGAGGTGAACATAGAGTCAGTTTGGGTTACGCTAACATTTGGCAATCATACAGTAGCTCATGTAGGTGTGATCTATAGACCCCCTGGACAAGTAGAAGAGCTAGATAATCTGCTGGTTGAGGAAATAGCCAAAATGGCAATGAAGGGGGAAGTTATTATCATGGGTGACTTTAATCTTCCTAATGTGAACTGGAAAACCAAAATAGCTGGGTGCACCAGGAGTACAAATATTCTAAAATCCTTACTGGGATTATCTCTAACACAAGTAGTTGAGGAGCCGACCCGTAAAGAGGCCATATTGGATTTAATACTCACAAATGGTGGTTTGGTATCGGACGTTGTTGTAGGTGAAAATTTGGGATCTAGTGATCACCAGTCAGTATGGTTTAATATAAGAACAGGGATGGAGCCGCACCACACAAAAACAAAAGTTTTAGACTTTAAAAAAACAGATTTTTCTAAAATGAGATTTTGTGTGAATGAGTCATTATCAGACTGGAGGAGTTTAAAGGGAGTCCAGGAGAAATGGGATTATTTAAAGGAAGCATTATTGAAGGCCACAGGAAATTGCATTCGGCTTGTTAGCAAAAACAAAAAAGGGAAGAAACCACTGTGGTACTCTGCAGAAGTGGCCAAAATAGTGAAGAACAAAAAGATAGCATTCAATAATTATAAAAAAACTCAGAGTGAAGAAGATAGGCAAATCTATAAAATTAGGCAGAAAGAGGCAAAGCAATTTATAAGAGCTTCCAAAGCCTACGCAGAAGAGAAAATAGCTCAGTCAGTAAAAAAGGGGGACAAAACATTTTTTAGATACATAAACGAGAAAAGAAAAGTAAAACAAGGATTAGTTAGATTAAAAACAAAGGAAGGAAGGTATGTAGAAGAGGATAAAAGTCTTGCTGACTGCCTCAATGAATATTTTTGTTCAGTCTTTGCAGAAGAAAAGGAAGGAAAGGGACCTCAGTTAGGAGGAAACACTAAAGAGACATTTACATATGAGTTTACAGAGGAGGAGGTTCTACAGCAGCTGTCTAAAGTAAAGACAAATAAGTCAATGGGGCCTGATGGGATCCACCCTAAATTATTAAAAGAGCTCAGTGATGTAATAGCAAAACCGTTAACAGATTTATTTAACCAATCCTTGTTAACGGGAGTCGTCCCAGAAGACTGGAAATTAGCAAATGTTGTGCCCATTTACAAGAAGGGTAGTAGGGAGGAATCGGGGAACTATAGGCCAGTTAGTCTTACGTCAGTAGTGGGGAAATTAATGGAAACCATGTTAAAGGAAAGGATTGTTGAACATCTAAAAACACATAGATTACAGGATCAGAAACAACATGGGTTTACCTCAGGGAGATCATGCCAAACTAATCTTATTGATTTTTTTGATTGGGTAACAAAAATAATAATCACAGGTGGTGCAGTAGACATTGCTTATTTAGATTTCAGTAAGGCTTTTGATACTGTTCCGCATAGAAGGCTTATCAATAAATTGCAATCTTTGAGCTTGGATTCCAATATTGTTGAATGGATTAGGCAGTGGCTGAGTGACAGGCAACAGAGGGTTGTGGTAAATGGAGTTTATTCGGCGCAAGGTCTTGTTACCAGTGGGGTACCTCAGGGATCAGCACTTGGACCCATTCTCTTTAATATTTTTATTAGTGATATTGCAGAAGGTATTAATGGAAAAGTATGTCTTTTTGCTGATGACACAAAGATTTGCAACAGGGTTGACGTTCCTGGAGGGATCAGCCAAATGACAAATGATTTAGGTAAACTAAAAAAATGGTCGGAGTTGTGGCAATTGAGTTTTAATGTGGATAAGTGCAAGATAATGCACCTGGGACGTAAAAACCCAAGGGCTGAATATAGAATATTTGATACAGTCCTAACCTCAACATCTGAGGAAAGGGATTTAGGGGTCATTATTTCAGAGGATCTAAGGGTAAGTAGTCAATGTAATAGAGCAGCAGGAAATGCTAGCAGAATGCTTGGTTGTGTAGGGAGAGGTATTAGCAGTAGGAAAGGGAAGTGCTCATGCCACTGTACAGAGCACTGGTGAGACCTCACTTGGAGTACTGTGTGCAGTACTGGAGACCGTATCTCCAGAAGGATATAGACATCTTAGAGAGAGTTCAGAGAAGGACTACTAAAATGGTGTACGGCTTGAAGGAGAAAAGTTACCAGGAAAGGCTTAATGATCTTAACATGTACAGCTTGGAAAAATGACGAGACAGAGGAGATATGATAGAAACATTTAAATACGTAAAGGGAATCCACAAGGTAGAGGAAGGGAGTATATTTAAAAGGAAACAAAATAGCAAAACAAGAGGACATAGTCTTAGATTAGAGGGGCAAAGGTTTAAAAGTAACATCAGGAAGCATTATTTTACTGAGAGGGTGGTGGATACATGGAACAGTCTTCCAGTAGAAGTGGTAGAGGCCAAAACAGTAATTGAATTTAAGCAGGCATGGGATAGGCATAAGGCTATCCTAAACAAAAGATAAATCCAGGTAAAGTATCCATGTAATTGGGCAGACTAGATGGGCCGCAAGGTTCTTATCTGCCGAAATTTTTCTATGTTTCTAAGTCCCTGAAATAATCTCTACAAGAGTGTTGAAACGGACAAGTGGAAGAGTTTCCGTCAGCGTATGTAATGCGTCTGACTCTTCAATCGGGCGAGTGGCTTCTGTTAGGCCCCTCTCCACTACCGATCTAGGAGGGGGAGTGAATAAAGCAATTCAAGCTGAACGGTTCTACCCTAAAGATGCTCCTATCTCATTCAAGCGGAAGAAGCGGGTTCAGTCTCCAATACTCAAGTCGGAAAATTTGGTCTCCAAGTATGAGCTAGACATGGGATGCACTAAGAGCACTGAACAACGCATTCGTCTCCAGGATAACAAGCCTTGTCGAAAAAGGTCAAGACGAGTTCCATTGGGAGGCCTAGTTGAATTGAACAGAACCAAAGGAGTGATTGGAGCAGAGGGACTGAGAGTCATGACTGCGGGTATTCCTGAGCTATATTGTTACCCTGCATGGATGAAGGCTCATTGTGAAAAACAGAATCAAAGCCCAAACGTTCGATACGGCCCCCTCAGAGACTTACCTATGATTCACCGGGACATAGCACTGAAGAAGTTGTTACCACTGTGTGAAGGCTGCCCGAAGTGTCTGCTACGCTAGAGAGGTAGTTAGGGAAATGAGTCAGCTTGAGGATGTATATCTGACCCATTATATGTCTGCTACTGAGCCGGAATGTATTGATTAATGTAAATATTGCAATGTTATGTATCTGTTACACTCCCTTGGAGGGACCCAAGAGTTTAGAGGGCGGAGAGTGTAGCGCTGCTTTAAAAACTGTATTCTGGTACATTGAATTATTATGGCCACCAGAGGGAGACAGAGACATTGTGGACTATGCTGGACAAAACTGAACTACACCTACCATCACCCTTTGCGTGAGGACAGGAAGTAGGTAGGACAAGGAAGAGGAAAGAGATCAGCAGCCTCGTGCAAGGCATGGGCAGAGTGAGCGGAGCAGTGAAAGGTGAAAAAACAGTGAAAAAACTTTATAATACAAGGATATTGCTAAAAACTTTATACAGTCTAAAAAATGTTTAAAAAAGATTTTAAAAAAGCATAATTTTTTAGACTGTATAAAGTTTTTAGCAATATCCTTGTATTATAAAGTAACATCCTTGTATCTTTCTGTAACAAGGATTCAATTTACAATGTAGTATTTTAGTGATAATATATACTATATATATTGATGCAATGTTTTCGCTAGATCTGTGGATACACCCTTTCGACTGCGGTAAAAGTGCTAATTTGGATTCCTATGGTCTTTGAATCCAAGCAAAAGCTGTTTACTCAAATGCACTATGTAACAAAAGAACAAAGTGTCTTTTAAGCAGAATTCATTATGTCAGATTCTCACATTTGCTTTTTTCAGGAACTTATGCTTTTTGCTTTCATGCCTTTTTGTTAGAACATTCATAAACTTTCAGATGTTGACTACGGGCAATGGAGGTAAAAATCACATAGATAGAATATTCTATGGGCCCTACGCTAGCGCTCACATAAGTCAGCGTTAGCATTAGGTTAATTGAGGTGATAATGTTACAGCCAGATCACCTCCTGATCTCTAACTGGTTAAAAAATGAGAACATCGGTATTAGTGCTTTTTAGGGTAGGCTTACTTTACTTTGCTCTCGCTATGCTTAACATGGGGAGCACATAAGCAAAGAGTAATTAGTGTTAGGATCACAAAGTCCTAATGCTAATTACTAACCGCTGTGACTAACTGAAAAGTTAGCCACAGCTCTATGCTGCAGCTAACTGATTCTGTTTCTGCGGAATCAGTTAGCAGCAGCTGGAACCCCCCAAAAAATTTGATACTCACCTCTCATCCCGTGGTGAGAATGGTGGCCCGATCAGCAACTTCTGGCTGCCGGGAGCAGAATGAGACTGGGGAAAAGGTCCCCAGTCTCCATCTGCAATCACTTATAGACTTGCAGGATCTCGTGAAAGACGAGATTCTGCAGATCATGTGACCCAGCAGCAGAAGCCTTCATAGAGTCCTATGGACTCCAGAAGGGGATGCTCGCGGAGGTGCATTAGCACTGCCGAAAGCATCCTAGAGTCTAGTGGCTGTTACGGGTCAGGCTGTTGAATAAGCGCCTGCCTCGTAATCTACTTGTAAAACGGGGACCCTAAGGAGGGATTTGCGACCGTTAATTCTTCCTCTTAGCGTCCCCGTTGTGGCTTAGGGCAAATGATAGTGCCCTATGTTGGTAAACTGTGGTCAAAGCATTACTTAAAAAGAATCTCCAGAGAACAATATTCAGTTTCTTGGATATCTAGAACATTTCATTTTCATGAACTAATATTCCCGAGACACAGGATTTATATCATATTGAAAAAGATTTGGTGAAGGGACTTGTAGGAATCCTGTACACGGTAAAATCTCATAACATTTCCAGAATACTCAGAAAAAGTACTATCGTGGGAGATAGTGAGCATTCTAGAAATTATACTGATCACTTGCAAAGATGCTACTTTATTCAACGTTACACACTGATTTCTTAACATCTGAAGTAGGTCTAATGGTGTGCCAGTTTCCTAGATTCCGAGTCAAGTGTAAACTTAACCAATGCTCTGGAAGATGTGCCACCACCATAGGGCTATATTCTATAGTTGTCAATAAGCTAACTACAGGATACGTTACATGTAACATATACTGTAGATATTTAATCGACAGGAAATGCCATTCGGAATGTAGCGTTTCCTTGCACAAGGTTACTGTAAATTAACATCTTCTAAACTTATTATGGGAGATGTTGATTTTCAACTCTGCATCGAAGTAGCTTGTGTTTTCGCCCGTGAGACATTATTTCTATGTGAAATAACGTCTCCTCAAAGCTGGTGTTAACTAATTTTGCAATGCAAAATCACTTAATACACTCTCCTAGCCCCCATTAAATCCCATACTACTCACCTCTCACCTTGCAGTCAAAAGGACAGTGCTACCCACTGCTTCTTGTCGGGAGCAGAGTGAGACTAGGAAATAATAGTTCCTAGTAACCCTCCGTGATTCATCCATGGTGCTGTTCAATCTTGCGAGAGCGAGCTTCCAGCTATGACACACAACGTCCTATGGAGTCATATGTCCACGAGCCATTACTTGCGGCAGCACGCTGTACTGCTGCTGGTATCTGGCAGCTTTGTGCTTTGTTCTGGGCTAGGCGCTAATAAAGCGCCTACTCCGGAATACAGTCAGTAAAACGGAGACGGGAAGGAAAATCTGCTGACGCCGTCTCCTGTTTACCATCTACATTTTATTGCCGACTATGGAATAGGGCCCATAGACTTAAAGGGCTCTGGTGAATTTACCAGAGCTCTGGCTAAGTTGACGTTTAACTCAGGATCTAGCCATTCAAATTTTACAAGAGCAAGGGGCAAACACATTACAATGTATTATAATGTATAATTCACAAAGCTGGTCTTCAAAGGGCTAATAATACCATATGATTTTGGCTTACACTGACACAGTCTCAGCATTATAACTATCTGTAAAATTGCTACCTTCTTGGCAGAAGAGGATTGCAGCAAAAGAAGCAACACTGCCACCGGCACATGTATTATTATGCATAATTTAATACGAAGTAAGGTGTATGAAGGGATATTTCATATGCAAGAAATGTGTTATCGCTAGATGGATCTTCTTATTATTGATAATAAAGTTATTATCGACACATTGTACTATAGTTAGCATAAATGCTAAAGACAACATTAAAGAGAATTGGGGGAAAAAAACGATAATTTGCATTCTCAGTGGAAATTTCTCCATGTTCATATTACGGTACATGAGCTCATGGGTATAATTCTCACTTGGACCATACTAAACCTTTCACCCAGCCCGACTACTGCGACTGTTCAGAAGCCACTGTATCGCATAGGGCTCTAAATAGCCGTTTTGGAAAAAGTATTATTTGCAGAAAAAAACTTATTCCATTACAGATGTGTGTGTGTGTATAATTCAATATGATGATGATCGGATAGTGAAACAATCTAATACTATCAGGTCTATTCAAAGAAGGGTGAAACTCAGGAGAATGACTAGAGAAGTGAAAATTCTAGGTCAAAATACAGTAGTCAAACCAGAAAAATTCTCCCATTTATCTCACTTTCCAAATCGGTTATTTGGTCTAGATTGTTCTCTGCTCCTGCCAATTCCCCTGAGTTTCACCTTTATTGAATAGACCAGTATGATGATGATCTTCAGGTTCCAGTCTAATAATACAGCAGTATAACAAACATGCTGATTGTATACCCATTCATTTTTAAGCTTTAGCTGCATGTTGTACAGTGTTAAAGAGGAATTATCTTACCTTCCATAATTTATTATGAACTCTATATTAACATGGTATAAATAATTGACATGGAATGTGTTGAAAAAATTGTCAGGCATTTAGGACTTTCAAGCTGTTAGCAAAAGACTGTAGAAAAAAAAACATTTATACAAATTAACTTTCTGTCTACCAATCACCCATCCAACTGCCATGGCTCGTGCTTCAGGGGTGATAATTAGCATATCAGGTCTCAAGATCGTTAATGAAATACCATTATTCAATGTCTTCGGATTCATACTATAAAAATTTTAGGTTTCATTTTAAGATAATGCTTTGACAAGACGTGCAAAGAATGACAACAGTTGGATATGTACAAAGCACTATCGTACATAATGAGTTTGAAATTATTCTTCATGGAAGAGACTCACTAAACATCACTTGAGGGCTTTGAGAAAAAAGTGAGGGAGTCTGTGTCACTCACTTAATATTGTTCAAATGTGTTAAAAACACCGTAAAATGGGCTGGTAACTGAAAATCGGTGTTTAAAAAGCTCATAATAAGTATATATTTTTACCTTACAGAGATTGTATGCTAACTGTAAAACACATAGCCATACTGTGATTATTAAAAGATGCAACAGCCGTGTGATTTAAACTATCAGGGTTATTCAGAGAGCGTGAAAAGTAGGAGAATGACTGGAGAATTATTGGAGATTGAAAAATTCTAGGTCAAAATAGCCAATTTGGAAAGTGAGATGAAAGGGAGAATTTTTCTGGTTTGGCTATTTTGACCTAGAATTTTTCATTCTCCAACAATTCTCCAGTCATTCTCCTACTTTTCACGCTCTCTGAATAACCCTGTTAGTATATACGCATTATATGTAGCTCTGGGCTGAAACAGTGTTTGGGATGGTTTGCTAAAACAAGAGTAAATATCCTGATATTATTAAACTAAGAAAACTCATGTTTAAGATGTCAGTTAATACCTTAATTGCCTTTATTAATTATTTACATTGATAATGAAAGCTAGATTGCACTTCCAAAAAAGCACTGATGCCAATGACAGAGATTGCCAAGAAGGAGTATTGCTGGTATAAGGTGATAGCTATGATCCCTTTGTTAATTCTGCAATATGAAATATATAACAGGCTAGGCCTGGTGCAAAATCATGAAATTGAAAGTCTCCAACTCCTAAAAGCTACTTTTAATATCCAGACAACTCTAAAATTCAGTAAATATCCAAACACAAGTGACTGTATAGCCCCTTAACTCAACGTTTCCCCTATAATAACTATATCCATTAACCTATACTCAACCAAAGATCTGCCTACCCCCACCTCATATCTCCTGTTACCCTAAACCTCCTTAAGCCAATCCAAACACCAACCACTCTCATACTGTAAACGTGGCTATCAGCAATGTCCCGAACCTTTGCCACGTGTTGTTTTTCAGCATGCGGCATGTTGGGAGAATGACAGGTCCGGCTCAAGGAACTAATGTGCTGGTAATTAAATATTATTTCTATTGAACCCCTCTTACTACAGTGGTTACAGAATGGTGGAAAGAAGTGTTGCTGTAAACACAATAGTAATTCTTCTTTACATTCATAACCTCAAAGACCTTGTAGAAGGAATACAGAAAAATCCAACCAGATAAAAAAAACAAAAATGAATTGCATAGCTTCTTCTCCGTGAGCTTAGTGAATGTAGTGAAATGTAGAATAGAGCTGCCATTATAAAAATATTCATGTATTCTTTTTAAAATTACCTTGACTCATTTATTCAAATATCCTTCAGCAAAATACTCACATGACCATCCAGAGCCCAACTGTCAATCTTGAACTTTTCCATGATGATGTCTGCTGGTCCCCGAACTTGATGTGCCTGCAAGAGCAGATGGAATTCTTCCTTTTTGTAAACACCTATGATAAACAGATGGAATGAATAGATTAAACACTCAATCAGTATCTCTTATTTTATAGTGATCTCTTTTTACGTTTGAATTGTCTATATTTTAATAATTGTCTTCATAAGTGGTTTGAGAAGCAAAAGTCAATAAACGTCATTGTTTCGTGCATTAAAAGAGCGTGCCAACTGAACAGTAGATTAAGCCAGGAATCTGGTTTAATATGCCAAGTTAAAACTACACGACAATTCCAATATTTGTGGATTTAACCCCTTTACTACCAAGCGGTTTTCCAAAAAACCATTGGCAAGACGTGGTGGAATTATATAGCCACTTTCCAATACAGTGTAAAAAAATGTACATACCATTCTTACATAAATTTTGAAGCCAGCTAATTTGATAGGCAGATGGTGTGTTTATTAAAAAAAACCAATTATAGTTATTTGGCATATAGGTAATGCTCCTCATATGTCCCTAAGCAGTCTTATTTGACCAGTGGATGCAAAGACAGCATAGAACCATAAGTAGAGTAGTGTAGCTGTAATGGAAGGGAGACGCAGTAGCTATCTTCCATAAGATGATGCAGGTTACAATAGTCCATGGAGAGGCTTCAGATATGGCTAGTTATCATTGGGCTCAATGAAGAATGACCTAAGGTGAGGAAGGCTACCCCCTATACAGTGCAGTAACACATAGTTAATATAAACGTAGAGGCATGTTATTAGTGTGTTACAAGTTATTCTGCATTAGTTGGATTTATTACATTTTTGAGGGGGTAAATAAGCAAATAGTTTAAATATCATGTATTTAACCCCTTCACTGCTGACGAAGTGTGGGACACGTCCTCAGTTACTCCTGCTGTATGCTGAGGACGTGTCCCACACGTCATCAGCTTTGCGGGACCTCCCAGCGGAGATACTCACCTCTCTGTCCGGGGTCCCGCGGCGGTCTGACTTCAGCGTCCTCAGACGCTGAAGTTAAGACCCTCCCGATGTCAATGACGTCATCGTGCCATGTCATCGCATCATCGTGCCCAGCAATGCCGGGAGATAGCCTGGAAGGGAGGGGGGGATCCGTTCGGATCCCTCTCCCTCCCATTCGGGAAGGAACAGCGCCAAAAACCAAGCACCGCTTAAAAGGGGAGAGTCTCCCTTTTTAATCGGTGCCTGGCTTTAACCCCTCAAGCACCGGGTCGCACTTCGGCACCTTGCGGCGCCGAAGTGCGGCCTAGCTCCAGTGGGGGCCGCCGTATTGGATGGTGGCTCCACCCCCAGGTCCCCCCTCGCTGCCCAACGTCATCGCACATAGCGTGATGACGTAAGATAGCCGGGGAACCCCTAGCTGCCCGGGGATTTCCCAAGGAAATCCCCTGGTGGAGATAGGGGGTTCCTTTGAACCCCAATATCTCCAGAACCGGCAGCTAGGGAGTTATGGAGGGTGTCATTCGAAAGGCCTGAGCATGGCCTTTCGAATTATACCCAACATGACCAGGTACAAAGTAAAATAAAAATTTTAAAAAATATAATAAATAAAAAAATAAAATTTTAAAAAAAATAAAAACATGTTTTTTTTGTGTGTTGTTTTTATTAATGCAGAAATATTGTTCACATTTCAATTATAATGTGAACAATGATGCTGCACTACTGATTTTTTCTATGGGGTGTGTTTGCTAAAAATCACGTGATTTCCCCCAAAAAATGTAACAAGTCCCCATTTCTAATTTATGTACAAGCGCACCCCATAAAAAATATAACCGCAAACGCTCATGTGATAAAATGAAAAAAACCACTTTACACGCTGCAGATTATTAAAAATTCTAATTTTATTGCATTTTTTGTTATAATATACAGGCAGGACATGACATATACATATAAAAATGATATATTATGAATCTGCCGAAAAGAACGATATTATATATGTCTGGGCCATATAATGAAATGTGGCTTCAAATCGCGTTTACACATGATGAGCGAAAGCGGTAAAAATGAGCTCAGCACACAGCGGTGAAATGGCTCAGCAGTGAAAGGGTTAAGAGGGTAACGAGTTTTGTGCATACAGTGGGCACATTTTATTATCAAGTTTTCTTGCATATAGAGGGCCCTATTACACTCTAAACGCTAGCGTTAGCTCTCAGCTGTGTGAGCGTTAATGTTAGGTTAAGTGGTTCTAGTGCCCATATTACATGCCGAACGCTAACTGGTTAAAAAAAGCCGTTCGGACATCGGAGCTTGGGCTTTTCCCTATGCTTAACATGGAGAGCACAAAGAGTAATTAGCATTAGGATTACAAGGTCCTAATGCTAATTACGTACCTCTGCAGTTACTGAAAAACTAACCACAGCTAGGAGCTGGTGCTAACTGATACCGCTTCTGTGGCAACAGTTAGCACCAGCTGAAAGTCCCCCGAACAATAAGGTTCTCACCTCTTATCCCACGGCGCAAATGGCAGCCCGATCTGCTGCTTCTGGCGACTTGAAAAAGAGTGAGACTGGGGAAAAAAGCCCCCAGTCACCCTCTCCGAATCACTCTGTGGACCTGCAGGATCTCACGATAGCAAGATCCTTTAGGTCACGTGACCCGAGTCTGTAACGGTAGCATATCGCTTACCCAAGAGTAGCGGAGTTGGGATCTTTGAGGACAGAAGTATCTGCTGGAATAATACAAAAGGTTTATAAACTACAGACTAACAAAGAGACGCAAGGATTAACTGAATTGTCTCTAAGCTCTGAAGGTTTCGAGACCAACAGTTTACCTAGGACACACTCAGAAACAGCAGACGTGGAATGACAGTCCGTGAAGTATTCAAGGTGCAGGGCAGTCAGATGCAGAAACCAATCGTTTTGGTACATACAAGGACTAACTGAATTGTCTCTAAGCTCTGAAGGTTTCGAGACCAACAGATTACCTAGGACACACTCAGAAACAGCAGATATGGAATGACTGTCCGTGAAGTACTCAAGGTGCAGGGCAGTCAGAGATGCAGAAATAACATAAAACAGAAATAAACAATAGTTTGTTATCGTGGTCTTAGCAAAACCATAAACATAAGTAGTAACCTGGGTAAAGGGAACCCCGGAGGGTTGCAAACGATAACCCTAAACTTGAAGGGATAGAACCCAAAACAGCAAGTGATCAACCCAGCAACCAGCAGGGGGTTAAATCACTAAAACAAGTGATACAGCGTAATAAACATGATAGAGAGAGAGTAGTCTAAGCCAAGCCGGGTCAATTATCAGGAGAAGGGATCTCATACAAGCAGGGTCATCAACAGTAAAGTCAAATCGATATTAGAAGTAGCGGTGCGTGAAATAACTCCACAAGAGGGCAATGAGGCCATTCCTAGAGCCCTGTTTTAAAGCCTGTGGCTCCTGGTAACCACACCTGACCCCACCCCCTCAGATGCCGATCTGCCAGCAGAAAGTGCTGGCATCCGATCAGCCAGCGGTCCCCCTTCTTGCCCAGACCCCCCAGGGGGCACAGCGAAGGCTGAGGATGTAACAGAGTCCTATGGACTCCAGGAGGTGATACTCGTGGTGTCGTGTTAGCACTGCCATGAGTATTCAAGGTCTTATCGCTGCATTATGGGGCAGGCTCCTGAATCAGCGCCTTCCTGGTAAAAGGGTGCAAAAAAGCAGATGCTAAGGGGAAACCTGCAGGAGAAGGTTTTCCACCTTAGCGCCCCTGTTTTAGTGGCAGTATTTTAATACTGCCCAGAGTGTTTAGCTGGAGCACCCATGTTTGTTCGATGGATAGTCTTTTCTTTGTCAATAGGATTGGAACATTGTTTTGTAACTCCTAGTTATTTATATGCATAAGATCTCGTCCCCTATTATGGCCTTGTCGGTAACAGGGAGCTGTTGTGGGGAAATATTGCAGCTAATATGCAATACCTGGAGTTTTTTATTTTGTTAAAAAAGTATATATTTTTGAGCAAAGTCTTTATTTTCAGTACAGTGGAAAAATTATTTCTGATTCTGACTAATTTTCTATAAAGCCTATGATCTATTTACTAATGAGAATAACACACTTGATGAGTACTTTGCTTTATAATATCACTTTGGGATACAAAATGACTCATAGCAGTATGATATGTTAGATGGGAAATGGTGAAGACCAATGACTCCCTCATGTGCGCTGTTCTCACCTGACACTTGCAACTCGACCCCACTGTGATCAATCATGGTGGCATTGACTTTACTGCTTGCAACCTCAAAGCTTGTTACTGTGAGCATGGCTGGCTGCTTTCTACCTTGATATTCATAGGATCCTTTCCACAGGGAGTCCTTGGCAAAAACATCTGCAGGAACTGTAAAGCAAGAGATAATATTTATGGTCTCATAGTCATAAATCTTAACAATTTAGGTTTATTGAAAATATCCAGTAAAACAAATTATGAAATGAAAGGAAGAGATCGCTTTTCTACTTTTTCTAAAAAAAGAGCTTTGGCTTTTAGACAATACGGTCTTACTGTCTGACAGAATCCAGACTTTGTTCAGACATTGTCATGCATACCTGAGTTATGCCAGCCAGTGATTCATGGATTCCCCATGCTAGAGGTCATCCCAGCGTTGCATACACTGATCCTTATCCTAGACACCAGGTTACTTTCAGATTCAGATGCATGTCCCCTTTACTTACCCGAGCATATTGTGAACTGGATCTCTTCTGGGTTTCAACCTTTTCTGTCTCTCACGTCTGCGTGCTAGGTATAGCAATTATTACAGACATGCTCTATACGTTGCAACCAAATTTTCCCCTGGAAAACAATATTCTACACCCTACAGCTTGGTTCTTCACAGACATCTATCATATGGTCATAATTAACCCACAATAACAAATTACAGTCACATTATCGCTACATAGCTTCCCTAGCCACAAGCTTGGTCACTAACTACTTCTGCCATTGTAATATCCCATCTCTCTCTACAATTATACTTATTCAGTAATTTTTGACAAGATGCGTGAAAGAACTATAGAATAAAAGCTGCAAAGATCCATGTTTGTCCCCTTGTCAGGGAGGTAAGAGGAGCACAATAACTTGGGGAGTGTTGGATTAGGACATCATATTCTCATGCAGCCAATAAACTGAAGTAACTATCTTACATGAAACAGACAGGGGAACCTGCTCTGCTTTAAAACAGAACAAAGTCTGTATCTATTTTAGTTTCACTCAATTTCTTGAGCGATAATTGCAAACATAGATGTAAGTTTTTGCTTTGTTTCCAAGTTTTACTTTATTTCTGAAATACTAAAATTTATCTCTGCTTTCTGCTTGTACATACAAAGCTGTAAAATACATTAAGTAATGCATCTGTTAAGTCACGATCATGAAAGTTTATCATGCATATAAAATATATGCCCTTTGATGATCTGTGTTACTCTGTAAAACAGGTTTTAAAAAGTAACCTGTAAAACTACTCACTTGTTTTCATTTGAGTGGGGGTCTCCTTGGGTGGGAAAATTGGCCTTCCACTAGGTCTAACATCAGCTGTAATAGAATATAGAATATTAAGGAGTATTTACAGTTGTAACTCAGAAGTAGATTATACAGCAAAAAGGACATAAGGGGACACTGCTGGGGTGAGGTACATTGATGTCGAGGCAAGTTTACGCAATGTATTATCATATTTTGTAAGTAAATCTCCATTGCTTATTCTTCAGATACTTTTTAAAATCTATACTATAGTGGAGTGTTCTAAATCTTGCATATTTTGTATAGTAAAAGAACGCTGTCAACCTTACCTAGGCAGACTGGGGGTTTTCCTGTCCAGGTTCCATCCACCCTGCAGGTACGATGTTCAGAGCCTCCTGACAAGTAGTAGCCAGTCTGACAGTTATAGATTAGTGTATATCCCATAGACGGCAGGTCTAGTGCTCCCACATTGGCGTGAGGAGGGGTCTCTGGTTGTCGGCAGTTATGTGCTAAAACACAGAAATAAATAAAATGAAAATGGTATGAATAATAAAACAAAGGCATACAAAAAAAACGACACATAAAAATTTACTACATCGCTGTGAAGACAAAATAAGGGGTCTCAAACTCACGGCCCCCCAGATGTTTTTGCCTACAAGTCCGAGAATGCTTTGAATGCAATAGATGGCAAGGAAATCATGGGAGTTGTAGTTCAGAAACATCAGGGGGGCCAGAGTTTGAGACCCTTGGCTGTGATGATTAGTGACCTGAAGCTTTCAAATATCCAGAATATTCCTTTAACATTTTCCATATCTGAGCCTAAATTAAAACTGCCCTGAAACGTCTACCTCTACAGTCAAATGGTATAGCAAGCATAGAATGCACTATAATGTACTTACGAATGCATTCTGGCTGCGCTCCACTCCAGGTTAGATTTGGTAGACAGGTCCGTGTGGTAGAACCCTGCAACAGGTATCCCTTTTGACACTTGAATAAAATTGTACTTCCAACCTGTGACAAGAGTTTACAATGGAGAGGTTCAAAATGAGTGACTTTGTACATCTGTGTGTCTGTATCTATTAAAGCAAAATGCACATCCAAAAAAGTATGTCTGGTTTTCTTCATTTAGCTAGATTTTTCATGTTTAACATCTAGAGCACAACATAGTTTTTGAGAGCAAACTCAAAATATCTGTGTGTTTAATAATGTGGAAAAGCTCCTTGATCGCGAAGGACAAGTAAGTGATGAGTTTCTGATGCATCTTGCATACTAGTTATGAAACGTATTTTTTCCAGCAAATATACTTTTTGTATCCACCTCAGTACATCAAATACAGTTTTTGTCATACCTGGAAACCTTGGGAGTTGTTTTGCATTCCGAAGGTGGGGATCCCAGGATCAGAGCATGTTGTGTGAGATGGATCTGAAAATCGAATCGTTAAATTCATGAAGAAATATTTCTTTAAAGTTGTATAAATCTATAAATATATAAGCAAATAGAAAAACCAGACCTGATGAAACACATTCCAACAGGGATTTAATGCAAACTATTATTGATTGGTGGGGGAAAAAAAGTATCAACATTTCAGTTCTAAACTGAATCTTTGTAAAGTCCAGTTTCAGACTGAAACGTCCATATTTTTCCACGAAAAAATGCTTTATTGAATTAAATTCCTGTTTAACTGTTCTTCAATGATCTGTCATCATAGTGTCCTGTGAATATTTAGCTGAAGCAGCACAAGGGCATTTTCTTGGAATTTACATTAAGTGCAATACATTTGTATCTGTGCGAATCTGCGAAAATATATATATATATATCTCCATGAGTTGGCATTTCTAACAGATTTAGATTTATTGTA
The DNA here is from genome assembly GCA_009667805.1 of Leptobrachium leishanense. Lineage (NCBI taxonomy): Eukaryota > Metazoa > Chordata > Amphibia > Anura > Megophryidae > Leptobrachium > Leptobrachium leishanense. The sequence goes on along the minus strand of CM019064.1, from coordinate 237,407,087 downwards.
AGAATGTACTAATGTTTATTATCACATCCAAAAGATGTATAAAAAAACCTTGGAAAGAATACTGTATCTTGGAAAGAATACTGATTTTGTTGTATATATGTTATTTCTACATACTTGAAAACGAGAGAAATGTATCCTTCCTGGTAAAATACTTTGCAAATAAATAAATATGCATCATCTTTATGTATAAATATTGTATTATTTTCATATACGAATGAAGCCTGTAATGTACAATCACTTTCTTTCACATATTCTCAGCCGAAAACTTATGTTATATGTTTATTTGCAATCCCATATACTATTTGATATCTGCCTGAGCTTGATACACCTTATCTCTCTATTCAAGCATATAAATTACATACCTATGCAACTAGGTTGAGTCCCACTCCAAGTGCCATCAAACTGGCAGAATCGGCGGCTTGATCCCACCAGCAGCAGAGGAGGGGGGCAGGAGAAGGAGATGGATGACCGGTAGCTAAAGCCTCTGTCCACCCTACGTGCATGAGCTGGGATCCCAGGGTCTCCACAGAACACCGCTGCAAACAGCAAAAGAAATGTTAGTTTAAAATAAGATACATTTTGGATGATTTCTGCATCATAATAGTAGTGACTGAGCTTTAGAGACAGAGATTTAGGAATGTTTCTCACGAATATACTGTATGTATATATAATAGAAACCACTTTTTAGTACAAACTATTGCTATGATTTGTATGATGTCATACAGAACAACTGTAGGGCCCTCTTCCACTCGTTACTAAAACAGAGAGGAAAGTAAGAGAAATTGGTGTCTGCAGATTTTCCTTATCATAATTTTAGCACAGCTATTCTGGGGTAGGCTCTTTGTTAGAACCTAGTCCCGGACCAAAGCACTGGACAGCCTGATACCGCTGCAAGTGTCAGCTCCTGGAGTCCATAGGACTCCATGGAGCCCTGTGTGCTCCAGGTACAAGCTCTGCGCAAGCTCGCTGTCACAAAATAGCTCAGTAATGTGGAGGAATCAGGCTCCCCCGGCATACCTTGGAATAGCTTGCGCTTCCATTCATAGGTGCAAATTAACATCTCCTATGCAAAGTATAAGAGACATTAATTTGCAGTAAGGACACACAGGGAAATGCACCACTAAAGCTGCAAGCTCATATCCTGTAGTTATCTTAGCAACAAGTGTGTAATAGGGCCTTTAGTCAGTACACAACATTTTCTGCTTATTGCTTTATTTAATGCTTACGAAAGCATTGAGGGACCTCTCCAACCCAGGTTCTGTTGCTTTCACAGGTGAGGAGGGCTGGGAGAGAAAGTTGGTATCCTTCCAGGCAGGTGTAGGTTAGGCTGGAGCCCCATGTGTAGACAGATCCTAAAGCTTTCCCATTGGTAATGGATGGAGGATGGGGACATGTAATAGCTGTGAAAAGAAAGAATATCACATTAAGTTGACAGACAAATAAACTGTACCGATTCATTTTTGAATAGTCAGTTTAAAATTAAAAATAACGTTAGATGGTAACAATTATGTTATTTTAAATGTAAAATTTAAATATCCCTTAATAAAGCAAACTAGCTGTGACTCTTGCATCCACTGCACAAGAAGACAATTGAATAAGTCAGGTACTGTTCACATCTATCCTGCCTAACAATCCCAAAATAAAACATCATGTGGGCAGAATATAATTTGTTCTAACCTTTGCATATTGGTTTTGTCCCATTCCAGGTGCGATCTTTGGTGCACAGCAAAGTGGGTGCCCGGTCAGTCTCCATCATATAGCCAGGCAAACACTGGAACGAAACAGTGCGGTTGTACTGGAAATCATGGTCCAATCGGATTCCATTGGCAGGTATGCCAGGGTCCCCGCAGTTGATAACTAAATGGATGCAAAAATACAAAAGGATTTTAAATATGGACTTTTTAATAATTTTTGTGGCAAACCTGAAAAGGTCATAAAAGCCAGAATAATTTAAGTTGCGAGGAGATGAATCATATAATATAAATATATTACATTTTAAATTTTTTTTATTACCCATGCACTCTGGAGCACTGCCTGTCCATGTGCCATTAACAGTGCAGTGTCGGCTCAGTGGTCCACTGGAATAATAACCTTCCCGACACTCATAGATGATTGAACTGGAGAATACGAGTCCATCATTGAACACAACGCGGCAGTTACTGGGAGTCCCTGGATTCCCACAGGAAACCACTAGGAAAGAAGAAAAAGGGAGATATTGATATGACATATAACTATAAACTACACATAAATCTTTATTGAATATAAATTGAACATAAATAGAGACGCTTCTAGGAGAAAACACACAAAAAGGAAATTGCTAACATAACATATAAAGACAAATGAGGAGTGGATGCGAAGGCAGTATAAGAAGATCTAGAAGGGTTAAACCATACTTGTCCTTATTACAATCATGATCTTATAAATGCATATAATGGTATGGGGTCTGGTTACAGCACCTAACGAAGATCTGGATCATTGCCATATATTATACTGTGCTACAGACTTCATCTGGAGCAAAATGAATAGGTAGACCATGCTGCCTCTTTCCCTCCTATAAATGGGAGGTTAATTAACTGCCGGACCAATCAGCTTCTGGATGCTACCCATCTCATTATTGCCTTATTGGTAGCACTGCGATTCAATTTGTACCCCTGATCACGTGGCCCCAATAGACCAATCACTATCTCAAGATCCATACCATTATATAAGTAGTTCTAGAAAACAGTTTTGGAGCCTCTTTCACCTCTTAATTTATATAAGATTTCTATCATATTATTATTTTTCAGAGACTTTTTCTTAGTAACAAATTCATAATGGCTCCCGTGCAAAAATGATATCCTTTAAAATCCAATTCAACGAATACATTAGTACCTAGCAATAGTACCTATTTGTTGAAAATGTGTGAAAAGGTAAAGTAAAATGAGTGAAAATTCAATAACAAAAGACTAGAAGAGACAGGTAATAGAAAAATCACTAGGAAACAAATGCTGTGTTTCATGAAAAGGTTTTTGGTATTTGACAAGAACCCGATGTCATTAAATTCCACTATGTAAATGTAAATAAAAAAGTTATCATGTGGATATAATAATAAGTTCCAGTAACCTCAATGACCACAAACATGTATTATACTGTGCATCACACACAGTTATTGTAACCACTCTAATAATAAAATAAACTTGCAATTCCTTTTTCAAGTGCGAAACTGGATTCACAAGTATAATAGGTCTATTGGACCATAAATCAGGGGATTCATCTAATAACACATTTCAGATATCCTTAATAGAAGACAAATACAATAAATTGCCACGTGCATTTTTCATTGAAAGTTTTTTAAAATTACTATTGTTTCACAAGGAAATTGTTGTGAATTGAAAACCCCAACCAAAATCACTATATTGTAGAAAAAGTATTCAATAAACACTCCTTGATGGGAAATATGATCTTCTCTAATTTAGAACTCTCACCCATCTGCGGTCAAAATAAACTTAAATATTACCAAGCAATATGGAAAGGAAACTACAGTCGAAAAGGAAAAAACACCACGTTGGATACCTTATGAAAAGCTTTATATAGCGGGCTTTACCACTTGTAATATTCCCCAAGAAAGTCTTTTTTGATACAAAATGCAATGAAGGGGTGACGTATTTTTGATACACTTGAGTATTTTTTATTGCTGTTGAGTGCAATAATTTTTTATCTTAGAAGTTTTTGCACTATCAATGGGCTCTATCACCTCATTAAGGCTAGCGTTCAGACACGTGAGCGTTAGCTCTAGGTTAAAAGAGGTCATAGCAGGACACCCAGATCAGATCCTGATCGCTATCGGGTTAAAAAATATGTTTGCGCATCGGTAATAGCGCTCTCTAGCTTGGGCTCACTGAACTTTGCACTCCCTATACTTATCATGGGGAGAGCAAAAAATAATTTGTGTTAGAATCACAAAGTCCTACCGCAAATTACCGCACTGCTGCAGCTAACGGAATCAGTCAGTACCAGCTGGAACCCCCCCAAAAAAAACCTGATAATCACCTCTCATCCTGCGGTTCGAACGGCGGCCCAATCCGGCGCTTCTGGCCACTGGGAGCAGAGTGAGACAGGGGACAAATAGTCCCCAGTCTCCCTCCACGATCACTCCGCAGCCCTGCACGATCTCGCAAGAGCGAGATTGTACAGGTCACATGGCCCGGAAGCACAAGCCTCCATGGAGTCCTACGGACTCCAGGAGGTGATAGTTGTGGTGGCGCATTAGCGCTAATTACAGGGCAGGCTGCTGAATTCAGCGCCTGCCTTGTAATCTAGTTGTAAAATAGGGGACACTAAAGGGAAATTTGCAAGCGCAAGTTTTTCCCTTAGCGTCCCTGTTTCAGCTCAAGGCAAGTGACAGTGCCCAATGTGTTCTTTCGTCTACGTTTATGTGATACCGGTTCATCATCTAAACAAGAGAAGGAGAGCGTTACGGTCAGGTTGCCTGGTTTATTCAGTTATCCTCCCACTGAAAGGACAACAGCTTAAAAATGCCTAGTCAAGATGATGATGCTACACTTCAATTGTGGGTGCATACTGAATTGGTTATAACTCAATACTATCTACACTATTGTGTGTTGTTTTTTTTCATTTATGATTGTAGATTCTGTCCAATATTGGTTTGCTATATTGTGGTTTCTAACAATAACTCAAAATCCACTGAATAAAGCAATAAAATATATGGAATATTAGATCTGTTTTTCTGAGACTTACGATACTTACTGTGGTGTCATTCAAAAGGAAAGAAAACAAGGTTACATGAAACATGGCCTCATCAACTAGAGTGCACAGGTAAGTGGTTACTATATTAAATAAGTCTTCCAGGGGAGGATGTAGCTAGTATAAAAATCCTTATAAACCCTAATGTCCCTTCCTTCTATAAAGTGCAACAGGGGAAAATTAAAGTTATTGAATCTTTGTTATACAGGACTATTCAGAGAAAATTGAAAACTATGAGAACTGGCAGGAGAAGAGAACAATCTAGACCAAATAGCTGATTTGGAAAGTGAGATAAATGGGAGAATTTTTCTGGTTTGGCTATTTTGACCTAGAATTTTTAATTCTCCAGTCATTCTCCTCAGTTTTACCTTTAGTGAATAGACCTGATAATCTTTTATATATTGACAACAGTTTCTATATTTTCTTAGTAAAGAGCAGGGAATTAAAATTACAACCAAGAAGAAAACAGAAACAAGAGATGCAGAGGTACCTGCTCAGATGATCTTAAAATTAGATGAATTGGGATGAAGGAACAAATGCTTATTTGATCACAAGTTTCTGTGAACTGCTAGTAGGTATTGGAGTGAAGAAGGATGCAAAACCTTTAATGATGTGGTTAGGGAAGGGGGAAAGAGAAATTATTGAGGAACATGAGAAATACTTGAAGAAATGAAGATTAGGGGAGAATTTAATAGGGTGATGTAGGGCATTCCACAGCACCGGTGGTGCTCTTGAGACATTGTGGAGACGTGAGTTAGTGGTGCAGGTGCCAGGGGGAAACATAGGATACGCAGATGTTGATAGCAGACCAGACTGATCTATAATGGGAGTATGTACAAAGTAGGCAAGAGGATGTAAGGAGAGGTAGAGTTATTGAGTTCCAAGTAGTTTCTGTACCTTCACACTCTGGCTGGAATCCACTCCATGATCCATTGGATAAGCAGTTCCTCTCAGCAGAACCTCTCAGGATGTAACCTGCCTCACAGCTAAACTGTACCAAACTAGCAGCAATAAAATCCTCGCCCTGACGAAGACCATGAGATGGCACCCCTGGGTCTCCACATTCTCCCACACTACCTCCTGCAAAAATACAGAAAAAAAATCAACGGACGAGTAAACAAATATTTGTGAGTCATAGGAAAGACAAGCATTTTGTATTTGATTTATGTGTTAAAATTATGGTTTTAGATCTATTTTTCCATTTATATTTCCCACTACTAGTGAAGTTGTGGAGGCTCTAGATCTATCTGCATTCCAAACAAGAGTGTGTTGAATCAAGGCAAATCATTATCTTTTGAATGGTACAGACCCCAGCACCACAGGAGTTAATCCCCAATACTTATTTTCACACTCACATTAATCTTCCTAAAACACTTAACTGATTTCTCTTCCTTTTACTGCTGCCTAAAACAAGGGCCATAAAGATCCAGGGTTTATGAGTTGTGACATAAAACTGCAGGGCAGATTCATAAAAACGAGGGAAGGAAAAAATATATATACTGTGGAGGAGAGACACAGACGTAAGAATTCAAATAAGATTTCAAGGTTATCAAACTCCGCCAGCTGAGAGAAGGAGGGGGAAAAGGTGTGAGCACAAAAATAATCAAATTACTTTTTTCATCTTTATTCTGCGCATGGAAGCTGGAAGTAAGCCCATTAATACACCTGTATATAATGATGGACTTCCCATAGCATTTTAGAGCTGTTATGATTAATGTCTACAGGACTGTGGTCTAAGATACACACACTAGACAGAATGAAATAGGCGGGCACATAATCTAATGCATTTAAGTGATATCTACAGGTTGCATTGACAGACCAACTGAACAAAAATGATACTGTTCAGAATAGGAAAAAGGCCCCACAGTCAGCTTCAGTCAGTTAACCCAAAACAGTGATTATACCAATCTCAGCACTGTCAATCCCAAGATTGATGTTTCAACCTCAGCATGGTCTTACCAAGCTTGAGAAAGCTATTTTTGAGGTCAAAAGATCAATACTTTGCACTTAATATAGAGCTGTGACTGACTTTAAAGCAGTGGTCCCCAACGCTGGTCCTCAGGACCCACTAACAGGCCAGGTTTATCAGATATCTGAAGCACAGCACAGGTGATATGATTTGCTGCTCAGTGATTGCAAGATTTAGTCTGCATTTCCGCAAGGTGATTCTTAAAACTTTGACCTGTTAGTGGGCCCTGAGGACCACGGTTGGGGACCACTGCTTTAAAGGGATAGGGCAACCTTTCTATAAACACAGGTTGTGAGTCTCAATGAATTGGTACAGGCTAACTGCAAGCACCAAAATCTTACGCAAATAATTGATATTCAGAGGATTTTATTTTAAAAAATATGTCAAGTGGTAACTGTATTCTTCCATCCTATCCTATTTCTTTTACCAGAACAGTGTGGAAGGAAGCCACTCCATCTCCCATCAGTTTGACAAGTGCGAGTTGAGTTCCCAATAATCCTCCTCCTCCCTAGGCAGCTGTACTGTACTACTGATCCAACTGTGTATTGTCTTCCAGAGACCTGAGCATTGGGTGGCACACCAGGAGCTCCACATGTCACCACTAGTTGGAAAATAAGGAAAGAAAGGACAACAGTTAAACGAGGTTAACAAAACGGAGCACTGAGAAGCAAGTTTGTTCTAGAATTCTTTCACTTCTTGTTGCTGTTAAAGTGTTTCCCAGCAAGGAAAAATCTTGGAGATATGTAACCCCAGAGTACAACAACATTACAGTAACACACCGTGGGCCAGACTCCAAGCCTAGTGTAACCTTACCAGAGCCATTAGTCTACGAAGTTGTTAAGTTTACACTTGGTTGAAATCTTGCTCCCCCTTACGGTCCTTTGGTAAAATATTTATTTTTTGGATAATACCATATTAATTCCAATCCCTTGGACAGAAGCCAAAGGAGGAGAAGACATAGAAGAACTAAAGGGGAGACCACACCACTTATTTTACACAACCAGTCCCATCAAATTCGATAATATTACGACCATATTGACCAACACTTAAATGAATTATCACTCAAAAAAACATGTTTTTTCATACCAGTCTGAGAATTAAGAATATATTAATAAGTTTTTATCTTCAAATTCTTCAATATGATAACAGCATATTACAGAAATGTGAATTCCATGACAAAATATCACTAAGTTACATACGCTGAAGTGTTCTAAAATTTTTCGGTAACATTCCAACAGTAAATATTCAAAATTTTAACACTTGAGAATAATTCTCACATGTTACTTACAGTGGCAGCTAGGCAGAGCTCTGTCCCAGGTACCGTCTCCCTGGCATGTGAGAACGTGCGTCCCCATTAAATAGTATCCATGGACACACTCGTACGATACAGAAGTCAAAAAGCTAAACCGGTCTGGACCTCTCTGTAGCACACGCCTTAAACCGTTCTCAATATTACCAGGGTCTGTGCAGTTCAGAACTGTAAAGCAAAGTCATTGAGAGCAGGTGGAGATTTTTTGACATGTCATGAAGCAAAATTATGAGAATGGTAAAGTGAAACAATATCCAAAGAAATACAGGACAGGAAGAAACTAGAGTGACTTACTGACTGTGTTTAAAACACCTAAAACCAAAGAAAAGTTTCCCTAATAATGCTAAAAACATTTTTTGAAACACTTAAAGGCTATCAACAGTTTAACTTACTATGTAAAACACATGAATATAACATACTATGTTTATTAATAATAGGCACATATTAAGTCAGACTGTTGATAACCTTTAAGGGTTCCACATATTGTTTTCTGCCCTACTAGGGAAACAGTATATTTGCTTTTGGGTATTTTTCTCTATTTTGGTAATAGTTAGGAGGATCTACCGACCACAGTTTCTATTTTTCAGCAGCAGTATATTCAAGAACTAATTCTATCTTCTTACGGGCTTTGGCGCTTTGTTATACACATATAAATATATATATATATTACTCTTTCTGACCTTGTGAGTGTGCCTGCACATACTGCTTCATGAAATCCAAAACTAATAATAGTAAAACGTTTTTTTTAGACCGTAAAGATTTCCTGTGCTGCATTGCTAGATCCTGCTTCTCTAACATCAATCTACACAGGGTTTTATATAAGCTATACATTTATTTTTCTTACTGTATATCCATTTTCTACCTGTAGGGAGGACTTATATCAGAATATATCAGTTACTGTATTTTTATATTTCCTCCTCGTTATAGTCCTTGTTGTAATTAGAATCATGTCTCATTCAAGTACATCATAACTGGCAATGCATCCAATACATGTCAGATATACATCCCAATCACAGGTAGCTTTCGATCACGCGTCATTTGCTCCATAGGAGAGTTCAGCCATTGCTGTACAACCATTCATCCAACAGAGATCCCAATATTACACTGATCATGGTACAAATTGTATTTACTATGCCTTATGGAACAAACATGACATCTGACTATCATTAGAGATACGAACATTATTCTCATTCTTCGCAAACAGCCTCCCATTACAAATGTTATCTAATCCCACACTTACTTCGGCATATTGGCATAGAGTGGCTCCACTGTCCATTGTGTTGACACTGAGCTTGGGCGGCCCCCTCAAGGACATACCCAGGGCTGCACACAAACTTTACAAAATCATTAAGATTAAACTGTTGTCCCTGGGTCATTCCATTACCAGGATTACCGGGGTGGCCACATGTGATTGCTACAAAAGAAGATAGAGTGGTAATACAGCAATCATATGCGCTCATATTAACAGTATATGTGTTTAGTCAGGTATTTGTGCACAATATTAATATACAATCTATATCTCCTATTTTTTTCTGCAAATACTTACGCACGCAGATGGGAGATTTTCCTGACCAGAGGTGATCCTGCTGGCAGATTCTTACGGACATCCCAATAAGTCTGAAGCCTGCGTTACACTGGTACACCACACTGTCCCTGTAGTTATAGTTCTGCCCATTAATCACTCCGTTCACTATGGGGTCTGGGGTTCCACAATGTCCAGCTGCAGGATAGAGGTAAAATGATAGGTTTAGTTTATTAAGTTGCTTACTCATCAGAAAGTGTCTGTGCATCATCATCATATTGAACATGCTACTTTAAGGGCATCTTATTTCAGTCAACAACTTTCTTTTTTCTCATTAATGAGATTGAATGAAATTATTATATTATAGTTTTAGTGGGTTCCCCGAGGTCGTTATTAAGAAGTGTGAATAAATATCTCCTGGTCCCTGGACTTATCCAGGTAAACTTATCAATGCAGTTGAAAACCAAAATAAATTCTGATTGGCTGCTGACTGCACACATGTTATGTAGCCTTTTATAATGTTTTTGACAATTGTTTAGTGAGATATTTTAGTGGAAATATGATAGGGCATACTTGGCCCAGGACATACTTGAAAACGAGAGAAATCTCAATGTATCCTTCCTGGTAAAATACTTTGCAAATAAATGAATAAATATTTACCATAATAGCAGTGTGCAAGTCATTTGTGTGTTGGCAATGGCATATGGTCAACCCATTTAATAATTGGCTATGTATTGATCAAAGTATGGTTAAGAGGTTAAAACAAATATGTTCTTTCAGTGTTTTGGGTTGACTGACAAACCCAATTTAAATTCAGCAAAATTAGAAACAACCTCTGAATAATGTGATCAAATCCAACATGGCTGCCACTATGCTAACATTTGTAGTATTCCTCATTTTACAGACAAGACCATCCTGACATGTTTATATTAAAACAAAAATGACAACTCTATCAGGAATACAGTCACAATAAAACATAATAATGAAAATGTTAGTTGGTTATAGCCACATTATGGGCACTATCATGTTGCACCCGCTAAAACCGGGACGTCAAGGGGAAAAATGAGCATTCGATAATTTCCCCTTTGCATCCCGGTTTCCCCGGCAGATCGCCGCACAGGAGTTGAGTCCAGCAGCCTGCTCCTTAGTGATCGCTAAGCTCGCGGATGCTGGGGGCAGCGCTACAATGCAGTCCCCAGCATCCCCTCCATGGTGTTCATGGGACTCCATGGAAGATCGTGCTGCCAGGTCACATGACCAGGAGGATCTCGACTTTCTTCCCCCAGTCTCCCTCTGGTCACAGCGGCCAGAAGCAGTGGATCAGGCCACCGTTCTCGCAGTGGGAAGGGAGGGGAGTATCTGATTTTTGGGGGTGGGGGTTGAGCTGCAACAGCACAATCCGTTACCTACACCTCTAAGCTGGTGGTAACTTTTTCATTAGTGCCAGCTCTTATTAACTAGCGTTAGGACCAAGTGATCCAAACGCTAGTTAATCTGTTCTTTCACTTTTCTGCTCCCCATATTAGGTATAGGAAGCGCAAAGTACAGCAAACTCGCGCTACGAATCACAAATTAATGAGCACTACTGTTTTTTTAACCCGTTAGCGATTCAAAGGCAATATGGGTGCTATGTCCTCCTTTAAGCGAACGCTGACGCTAGTGTTAGCTTGAAGGAGGTGATAAAGCCTTATGTATATGAAATCGTAGGTCAACCCACAAGGACCGCCTGGTCATGTATGACTAGAAAGTAATTTCTAATATACTTGTGGCACCAAAAACTCTGTTACATGGCATCCTAATCAATTATAGTACTAACAGGAGTGTAATTTATTTTCACATTCAGTTGGTTTCCTTCTGCTCTATCCTTTTGAATGTTAACTCTTTACACACATCAAGTTTCCCAGCACAACTCTCTACATCAAAGACCGAACATTAAAGGCATCTTCGTACCACAGACAGTGACAGCCTTTACTTTGATATGACAGTTTTCATTCTAGCACAGAAGCACTTTTATTTGCAGCCAAGAAATTACAAAACATTATTTAGTACGAGCTGGGTATGAAAGGTTGGAAATGGTTGGATGAGATGATGATATGGCCAGACTACTGATAGCCAGAGTATTGGGAAAGTCTTAATCCACACAACACACATCTAAATGGCAGAGACGTGGAGGGATATCTTTAATTAAAAAAAATAATAATTTGGACACATTGAATAAAAGGACAATTACCAAATTAATAATAAAAGTGTACATACAAACACACTCACAGGTACACATATCATAGTCCTCTTTAGGGCTCCACGCAATATCTAGTATACATTACTGTATATAGTAAATTCAAGATCGGTATTGGTATTTTTCAGGTCTGCTTATTTTCTAGTCACTGACCATGATTTGAAATCTGGCTGCATTTTAAAACACCAGGAAGTCCATCAGAATACAGGTACATGTAGAATATTTCTGTTACATCTCACCATGTATCTATCTATCATTACTGACTCGCGTTTGTCTCAAATTATGGGGTTTCTGCTGTAGTAAAAGCATTACAGGAAAATATTGCATGTATGCAATGTTATTCCAAAGCTTTACTTCATGTTACAGTGATTTACAGCTTGGCATTTTTTTACCTATGAAAGTAGAATATCCATTTCAATTGTAAGTGGCAAATAGTAATGTATGATTGTATAACCGTGAAAGGAATGAAACTGCAACCTCTTAACACGCTGCATGATATATAGAAACAAAATGCTATCTGGCTCTTCCAATGAGTGGAACTGTAGATTGTAAAAGGGTTTCAGAACATAAATAATTTAGTAAGGGTAACACCTAAGGTGTTCTCCAGCAACCATACAGAACATTTTTTCTTCATAAATAATTTTTATTGTTTTGAGGAAAAATACAGACATGGAGATACAAAAAAAATGAGAGAGATGTTTTTAAAAAAATGGGGAATAGGCACACAGAAACCATATGGCAATACCATGGTAATTATATCTAGTAAGTGCAGGAGGTTGATGCAAAATAAAAAAAATGGGTGTGTGGAGGGAATTGATGGACGATATTTACCTTATCTAAAGAATTCAGGAGGTACTCAGAGTATAGTCAGGAATAGAACTACAATACACATGTGTAGAGTTAGGATGCTCAATGTAAAATATAGGGTCATGTCTGCAGAACCGCCTGAATTCAAGCAGCCCCCTGTAGCCAATGACATCAATCAGCCATGGGGAAGAGAGGTGGGCTGTAGGATTTGTCAGAAATCAGCATGGCATGCAATGCCGCCATATGGCATTTAGGCCCACTAGCTGCCCAGACGGCATAGTCCACTCTGCTGCATTAAGGGGTAAAACAGGCGCTGGTGGTGCATATTCCCTCAGGCCTGCCAAAAACTGGGTGCTAGCCTAGGGCTGTAGGCGTTTGAGAGGACTGAGGGAAAGTTGTGTGCCACATGGCCATGTGACTCGACAGGTCTGTGTCTGTGACAGACATAAGGTTATGTCTGTGAGAGACCTAGAGTCTTGTCTGTGAGAGGCATAGGTTTATGTGAAGGATCCGTCACTAGCAATTTCAAAGAATATAGAGCACAAATTATTTTGATTTTACTCAAACCTTATTTTGATCAGCATCCTTACCTTAATGTGTGAGGAAACTACACACCACACTACGAAAATGGCAGCATTCATTAATAATGTATGAAGTGGTTTATTGCTACTGATTAATATATACTAATGTATACTACATCTGCTCATTGCACCTGGAAAGCAAACACTTCAAACACATAGACTGCTTGTAATTAGCAATTAGTGTTTATTTACCATCTCCCTCCCAGCCAATATATGCAATGTATTTTTCCATGTTATTTTTTTTAATACCAAAGACTTGGTACGGTAATTTCAAATGGTGTCATTGATACACTCACACACAAACATCTATTGGATATATTTTTAAAAAGCAACTATTTTAGGAGTGTGCAAAATGAAGGTTTTGATCAGAATGTACAAATAGGGAATTTACGGAACGCCATACTACAATGTTGATGCATCAAAAGGTGGTTCTGTAGCTCTAGAAATAATGATACGTACATCCTGCTCACTTAATAAAAATATAAAGTTGGCTGAACAAAAGTAGCTAAAGAACTCAAAATAATAGGCAAGACATACATTTATTCTTGCCAAAAACTTATTTGTAAAATGATTAAGGCTTATGCAGAACACTTTGTAAGGAGTGGGATCTTTGAGGTAACACATCTAAAATAATGACTTTTAAACTAATAGGAAATGTACATCTCAAACAAGACCGTCAGGCAATATTATCTAAAACAGTACAAGTATGTAGTGAGACTGTAATCCAGGCTAGCTCAGATACTAAAGCAGATGGCTCTTCATCATCAACCTAATTTAAAATATACTTTATATAATAAATCAATAGCCACATGCCAAAAAGACATTAAGGTACCAATGTAGAAAGGAAATTATTTTTAACTAAGGGAGTGTATGAGTAAATTTCCCTTGAAAAAATAATTTAACCTCCCTGGCGATCTATTTATTTTGAATTTTCAGGTCTATTTCCCCCCCCTAGCGGTATTCCCTAGTGTAGCTCGGGGTTAAATTCCTATGCTGGAAGCGGTAACCCCGAGCCACACTCGGGATGCTGCTGGATACATCACCTCTCCTTGCGCTCCCTCGATGTCCCCAGCTGTCTCCTCAGTCGATCGTGACCCTATACTTCCTCGTTCCTCGCGAGAAGGAATCCAGGAAGTAAAACGCCGCGATCGCCGGAGGAGGCTGCAGAGATCATCGAGGGAACGCATGGAGAGGTAATGTATTCAAATTTCAGCCCGAGTGTGTCTCAGGGTTACCACTCTCAGCAGTGAAATTTAACCCCGAGACACACTCGGGATAACTGTCAGGCAGATTAATAGATTAATGTCTTGATATTACTATTATTACCGTGCTATTGCACAAACCTTCAACCCCCATTTCTCCTCAACTTCTAGAACACTTGGGACTTAATGTGAGGTTTTCTAGAACAACAATGAGAGAACGATGCTAGTGACCTTTCTTCTTCAATAAAAGTGAATCATTTATGAAAATACATATTTATTTCTTGTGTGGTGGGACATGTGTCACTTTGGACTTGGGTACATGAGCCTAGAAATGTATTTGGGAGGTGCAGGCCTGATGTTCTATATTATTTTCTTGCCCTTTCTTGTGTGCATATTGTTTGTGTAATCTGTGTTATGTGTGAATAATGTTATTGTCTATCTGTCTATCGTTATAGTCAATGTGTATCTGTTGATATCTGCTGTATATTTGAGTAGTTTTGTTAATCTGCTCTGTCAGACAAACTGCCCCATTATCTGTGTTTTTTTGACTGTAATCTTGTTTACCATTCATGGTTGTCATTGTCCTGTCTTGTCTAGGAATGTTGAACAAATGTTTATCCCATTATCAGTCCTAGTCTAATTATGTCCCAAATGCAGTGAAGCAGAAGGAGCAGTAACATCAGAAACCCTCACAACATTTTCTAGGACAGATTTTGTTTATGTAAATAACCCATGTTTCACCACATAAATATCTGTCTGTCACCAATAAAACTAGTTCCATTTTGACCCTGAAAACCTCCAGATCTACAGCCTCATCTTATTTCTGGGGGATGCTAGCAGGCTCTCTACATGTCCCAGGCCTTAAGCTTTGTCTGAGGACTGGACGAAGGCTCAAAAATCTGCCTTACATTCCCACAATCCACCTTGAACTGCAACTGTGCAAAACACTTAAGGATAAATTTACCCAGGCACTTGATGTTCTGCCCGCTCCATAATCCGTTAGCCATGCACTCTCTCACACGAGATCCCACAAGAGTGTAGCCACTGTTACAAGCAAAGATTGCAGTTGCCCCATATTGTGTTAGCATGCCAATTTTGTTTCCATTAGCTGGGGTGGGTAGCTCTCCACAGGAGATAACTGGAAAACAGTTATAAAAAATAAGTCAACACATGGAATTCATTTTTATACAAAAATGAAGAGTATGAACCAAATCACATCATTTTATGGTTGTTTTTTGTTCTATGAGAAATGTACAAGGTTAAAATTAGCAACTAGACTTAACCATTTAACTTTTAACATTTCTATTGCTCTAAGACTACAAAAGCAGGAGACAAGCAAACAATTGTTATCAAGTCATCCTGAATCTTGTTGTTAATAATGAATAAAGCAATTCAATGCCACAAAGTGACAAACAGTGAGGGTCAGTTTATATCGCTGTTTATACCAAAAAGTTAGAATACTGAAAGACAGTTAACCAATGACAAGCTTTAACAGTGTCACCCAATGATACAAATATGGCCATAGTGGCACAGTCTTACCTCTGATTTAATGGTCACCCAGTAATATGATATCCATGATATATTATTCATTCACAAATATATCAGGGTTGTTGAAGAGCATTTAATAAGTGTCACCAGATTACAAGGCTTAAATGTATAACATGGTAATAAAATGCATCAAGGTTAACCAGCAAGGAAATGGGTAATCATCAATGCTAGTCATATATTGTGATGGTTCTATTAATTTTACTGAAATAATCTGCAGTTTATTCACCAGGCAGTAAACTGCACTGCATTGAATAACCAGACGTGCAAAGATTTGGCAAAAAATATTGGTAAGATAATTCGAATTTCTCCTTTGCAGATAAAGCAATTAATACAAAATTAATTTGAGTTCATAACAATCCATTCCATTATCAATGAAAATGCACTTCTTGGATGTAATATTTTGCCATAATGTTTACAGCCTCCCCGCCCAAAAAGAGCAAAGGATAAATAGCTATAACATGACACGGAGATGGGTTAAAAGTTACATATTATGAGAGTGTCTTACTGCTACAGGTAGGCAAATGGTTTCCCATTGTCCATGTCCCATTGGCCTGACAGCGGATGACACGGGACCCAATGTAGTAATAGCCAGGGTCACATATTAGCATAAGTTCTGCACCATAATGATACTGGGACTTGTGGATGAGACGCCAACGACCATGATCTGTGTTTGCATTGCCAATTTCCGGGCAGTTGACAGCTGGTAAATAGAAGCATAGGCAGGTTAAGGAAAGCGAAATCAAAATCAGAACATACGACATTTAACTTTCTTTGTTGGAATGTGAGTGAGTGTTACCACATACTTACCAACACACAGAGGGGGGTTATTTCCACTGCTCCAGTGTCCAGAGGGCAGACACTCAGTCACAGAATCCGCAACATTCAACAGGTGGTGTCCATCATTGCATTCATACATTGCTTTGGTGCCAACAGTGTACTCCTTGCCAAACACAGCTCCACTCTTTGGTGCAGCAGGAACCCCACAAAACATTGCTATAGGAAAAAGATCAGAGAAAATAACTCGATTAGCTTTGTAATTCCTACCCTTTGCCATCACCCTGTGCAACTGAGATTTTACAAGACAAGACAACATACCTGCAAGACAACATAATGAAAAAGGGCCATTGATCTAATATAAAGAATGCGTATGGTTTCCCATTTCCTGTCAGTTATGGATAATCTATGTAGTAAAATGTAAACCCTGGTAGCAGACATTAGAGGTAGTAATCATGTACAACGTACAGAAATAAAAAGAGTTTGGTGTCACAAATTGAAACCAATACAATTGGCACCAGGTATGACCCAGAAATGTTTCAATGTGGCAAATAATCATTTATTGCTCAAAATGCTGGCAAGTTACTCTCGGTGACTGGAAATAAATCATTTTCACTGTACAGGCAGTTGCTATGTTTCTTGTAATTGGGGAGCCAAGATATTTAGCTAGTACTTTGCAATCTGAGGTCAGTAGTCTAGAACAATGTTTCCCAACCATGTTCCTCTAGTACCCTTAAGAGGCCAGATTTTAAGGATTATCTTGGGGAAACTGAATACTGCAATCACTGAGCAACAAATCATATCACCTGTACTGTGCTTCAGAAGTTTGTCAAACCTGGCGTGTTAGGGGTACCTGAGGACCAGAGTTGGGAAACACTGGTCTGGGTTCACAAAGCTTCACACAAACAGATGCTGTGGTCTAAGGTTGGGGTCAGAGGAGCGCACTATGTGTGCACATACTGACGTGCCTTCCGGCGTCCGTGGCAACGTTGGGACGCTGCGACAGGGCCGTCCACACACTGTTGCATGCATGAATTGCGCCTCAACAGTGGCCATGCTGCGTCCGAGCAGCAGGCCTGCCCAACAAAGCGCTAGGAAGCGCATTGACGTGGCTGCAAAGCGCAATCCTCCATAGGAGGATCGAGGCTTGCAGCGCTGAGCGCTCTAACTGCGATCAGCGGGGCAGTAAGATTGGCGACGAGTGGAAGGAGCGTCCACTCACACGGATGTTCCTTCCGCTCTAATTACCGCTCGTCTGACTCCAGGCTAAATGTTATGCTTAATGCTGCAGCACTGACAAGGTAAAATGATTGTGGACATGTCTCTAGAGAGCAACATTCCAGAGCTGGTGCTAATGCTAACTTAACCTGAGTGAGCTGTTGTAAACATACCAGAGCCACTATAGTCTATGGAGTTGTTAAGTTTACAACAGCTCTGGTTAAATTAGCACCGACTTTGGAATATTGCCCTTAGAATTTTCAGACATTGAATGGGATTTATTAATTTTACCCTGGTACTTGTAAACCAGCCATAAATGACCAAAGTGTCAGAGCAATGGTTGCTACCCTGCCTCCTTAGAGTCTGTTTCTTTTAAGTGTCCTCTTCGGTCACATTTAAAATAAACAAAAAATGGAGGTATGGCCATGATACCCAAAATGCTGAGCTGCTTAGAGATGTAACCGTAGTAACACAGTAACAACTCATAATAGAGGACAAATCGTTGTTGTAAAAAACTGCTGTGAGGCAGCCAAGTGAACCTGAGGAAATGACTTTTTGATATCCCAATAAACCTTGCAACTTTATAACTAAACATGAGTACAGGTATAGACAGACTGCAGAGGCCAGCGTTCAATTACTTCCTGAAAATCTGGCAGCTACTTCAAGCCAAGTTTTGTGACAGGAACTCAGGCAGCTCATGGTGGCAGGTAATTTAGTGGCTGGACTTTGGAAGGGGACACGTCCTGCCTCCAGTTGAAACGATAATTATGACAGTGTCAGCACGGCTGGGAGGGGAGCTGAGGGAAATCTCAGAGTCTAGACTGCAGACGGTGCTGAATTCCAATATAGTGTAAAGGTTAGAACAACAGGAACAGAGCACAAATTGAACAGGCACCTTGGAAGGGGACGAGGTAACCTTAACGATTAGAAGTATTTCAGCTAAAATACAGCTAACTATGAGCTACAATCCTTAATATAAATATATAATAATGAACATTTGGATTATTTTTTTTTCAAATAAATTATAACATTAAGAAACTTTATTAATAGTGGCAGATGACAAAGAGATGTAACACGATGTAAAGTGATTATCAATATTCCAGTGCAGCCTTAGTATAGTATCAAATATTTCCAACTACTATGGATTCCTTCACTGTCATTTATTTTCCACCCCTCTCCAGGGCCAGACATTGTGGAGCTCAGGTTTGTGCCTTGGCAGCGAGCATGCAGGATTCCTCCGTGTAGGTCCCCAATTTTGTGATTCTCTGAATTTTAAGGGGGCACCTTCACGGTCAATATCCTCCAAGCAGGCCCCCTTGCAACCCAGGCAAAATAGTCAGTGGTCATAGTCATGTCTCACATGACCTCTCCTCTTCACACATGTAAGGCTGGAGCCATAATTTAAACAACTGGAGCTTTTATTTCCATTTATACATACAAATTACTAAAAAGATCCCACTTTGTAATGCATCCAACAAATGTAATTATAATACGGAAGCACTTTGTGAATAATGTATACATTTTACTAGCAGTTAAATAACGTGAGAAGACATCTTCTTAGGAAGGAGTTAGATGCAATGGAGTAGAGCGTGTGAGATTGGGTCATAATTTGTACTGAAGTATTAATCACAGGAGAGATGATGAGATTAGGGAATATGAAAACAAACTATCAGTGCATAGACATTCATTAAAACACCCTATTAATAAAGTTTAACTCTTAAAGCTATATTGTACTGCGCTTTCATTTTTTTCAGTTGATGTTTTGAGTATAGTAACATCTCCGTACGCATGATATATCTCCTCTATTGAGTGGCGCGATGCCTTCTTTGCTCTTCCCACCCCCTATGTACATGTATATCTTCCTCAACCCCTGTATTAATAAGGCACAGTCCCTAGTACTGGCCAAGCCGAGTAAGACTCTGGTGCAACCAATAAATCTAAGCTAAGTCAACTAGCCTTAAAACTCTAAAGGCAACACCTTATTCTGACCTTCAACAAGTTTTTATTTGTATTATGCCACCATATTATGCAGCGTGGTACAGGGGTTACAATAAATTAGGGTAATCTATAGTAAGACAAACAGGAGGAAGAGAGGGCCTTCCTCCCTATGGAACGCCCCATAAACAGTACAAGTTAAACCAATGCTAATTACTAATTTCATCATAATAATAATCCTCAATTCACTTAAGAAAATAAAAACTAATACTAATATTTTTTTTTTTCCAAATGCTGGAGAAGATGAAGAAGTTGAGAATATTTTTACTAGATCAGAAAGTATATGTAGTCAATCAGATGTTTTAGGGTTATCATTAGATACGCTATCGAAATTCAGTGGATAGAAGTCACAGGTGGGTTGAAAGTCACAAAACCTTCACTTTGCCTCAGAAACAGTATTGAAGAATGTGTATACAGTCCATGCTATCATAATTCATCATTCCTAAGCATCTAGTCTATGTTCTCACAAAGTCCCTGATTGATATCTAGGTTTATTATAAAAAATGAACCCTGCTGCACTAACGATCTTTACCTATCATGCATTCCACAATACTGTTGAACTCTTTTTTTTCACACCTCTTGTTTTGTGTGTCTATTAACTGCTGCAACCTGTTTTATCACCCAGAAGAATAGGTGATATATTCCAATTAATTGTTGCATATATAATTATACGTATCTGGCGGCGCGATTGCAGTCGCTTCTTGGTATTCAGATGGTCCTCACGGTGTGTATCATAAATGTCCAATATGGATTATATATATAAAAAACACAAATGGCAGAATAATAGTGCAGGGTGTATATACAATGTTGGAATAGATAACAATAAATGGTCCACTCACAGACAGAGAGCCCCGTCACTGGCTCTGAGTGGTTCCAAACATCTGGGTCCTTTGTCTTCTTAAGAATATTTAAAGGAGACCCACTCCCTTAAAGTTGGTATTTTCTTTGTCTCGTCAGATATGTAAAAAAACATAAACACAAGGACCTTCTTGTGTAGATCTACCACAGTATTGGTCATATATATGGTGATAATATCAACTCACATTGGGTGGAGCTTAGAACCAAGCTCTGGGTGGAAATGCCAGTGGATTTATTGAATAGGTTAAATCCACGAATACCTCTGAATTCCAAAACAGCAGGGACCAGACTTTTCTTTATAAAAGAAAAATCTTTAATTTAAAACATAAGATAAAATAAAGTAGATCATGTTAAAATTAACACAAGATGCTCTGTAAGTCGCCAGAACGCGTTTCGCCATAAGATTAGGCTTCTTCAGCTGGTTTACTGCTGAAGAAGCCTAATCTTATGGCGAAACGCGTTCTGGCGACTTACAGAGCATCTTTGTGTTAATTTTAACATGATCTACTTTATTTTATCTTATGTTTTAAATTAAAGATTTTTCTTTTATAAAGAAAAGTCTGGTCCCTGCTGTTTTGGAATTCAGAGGTATTCGTGGATTTAACCTATTCAATAAATCCACTGGCATTTCCACCCAGAGCTTGGTTCTAAGCTCCACCCAATGTGAGTTGATATTATCACCCATATATATGACCAATACTGTGGTAGATCTACACAAGAAGGTCCTTGTGTTTATGTTTTCTTACATATCTGACGAGACAAAGAAATACCAACTTTAAAGGGAGTGGGTCTCCTTAAATTATTCTTAAGAAGACAAAGGACCCAGATGTTTTGGAACCACTCAGAGCCAGTGACGGGGCTCTCTGTCTGTGAGTGGAACCATTTATTGTTACTATTCCAACATTGTATATACACCCTGCACTATTATTCTGCCATTTGTGTGTTTTTATATATATAATCCATATTGGACATTTATGATACACACCGTGAGGACCATCTGAATACCAAGAAGCGACTGCAATCGCGCCGCCAGATACGTATAATTATACCTGTTGTCACATTGGTTTGGGGGAGACCTCTATATATCTGGTCTGGCATTGGTGTACTGGTGGTGGAACTTATCTGGGCGCTGACCATCTTTTTTGAATTGTTGCATATGCCAACAATGCCAAAAGGCAAGAGATTCAAGACAGGAAGATGAAAATGGATGATTAAAAATACATTAAAACAAACCACTGAATTTTTCTAAACTATTCAGTAAAATGCAGTCAGATTTACGCTTTAATGATTTATGTATGGCTGATCCACTTTCAGAGCACATAACCTGAAAAACAAGCTTGGATAATGCTTTTTACAGAGCAAGTTATTAAACAATGTGGCAGCATCTACATGTGTCAATAAATGATTTTAAAACATGAATTGCTTTATATAAAAAACATTGTGCATGTCAGAAAGCTGTACTGTAAACTAATAGACTCCAGTTGCTGCATGCATCATCAAAAGAAGGAAAATGCACATTTTGGATAGACAAGAAAAGCTATTCTCATGCAAAGAATTGTCCTGAACACTGACCCGCTTTATAAACTTTTATAAAGGGTTTTCTTTATACGGATTCTTCTCATTTTGTTTATTTTTTATTTTATATAGGTTATTTTTAAATAAGCTGCATGCATACAGTTATCAGTGAAAGGTGAAAACCAGGAGAATTGGCAGGAGAAGAGAAGAATCTAGACCAAATTGCCGATTTGGAAAGGGAGTTAAATGGGAGAAATGTTTCTGGTTTGGCTATTTTGACCTAGAATTTTCACTTCTCCAGTCATTCTCCTGAGTTTCACCTTAAACTGAATAGTCCTGTAAATTAATAAGGGGAATGGAAGGTTTAAGTTATGAGTAAAGGCTAAGAAACTTATATAAATATACAAAGGGCCATTATAAACCATTGTCTGGAAACCTATTCATTAATAAGACTATACACAGGAGGCAAGGTCACCCATTTAGACTGGGGGAAAGGAAATTCAGCCTAAAGCATAGGAATGGTAATTTTACAGTGAGAACAATACAGCTGTGAAATTCTCTGCCTGTAGCAATTGCACAGCTCTGATTCTCCGTTCTGCGCAGGCACTAAGGAACTTGTGAGGGCAAAGTTTGCAAGGTCCGTTGCGGTCCTACGCTATGCAAGTAGCGCAGGGAGAGCAAATTGCACAGAAAAGCCTTAGGGCCTTCAGGGTTTGGGAAGAAGAGGAGCAGCACGTGGCAAGGGGCAAAAGGTAAATTCACCTGAAAGTGAGAAAAATAAATAAAAAAATAATTGAGCAGAGGCTGTCAGCAGTCCCTGCCGAAATATTTAAGGGCTTAAAAAGAACACTCTATTTTTCAGCTGCTGCCAACAGATTCTGCAGAAGCGGAATCAATTAGTCCTGCTCAGAGCTGGTGTTACCTTTTGTTAGTTAGACACAGCAGCTCTTTGTAATTAGCATTAGGACCAGTGGTGTATTTAGGTTTTGTGCTGCCCTAGGCCTGACTAAACTTGTGCACCCCCAATTTAAATTTGAGGCACCCCTTCCTGTCAAGGGCACACCTCTTCCTGGTTAATCCCCACCCTTCATCTTAAAGCTCTACCTTTTCCTCTTAGAGCTCCGCCTTTTCCTCTCTTTATATTAAAAGTGGATACCAAGTGCCTACTTGTATATTTTGTTTACCATTTCAAATGTATCTATTGAGATAAAGAAAATTATGAAATGTTTAAATTCAAGCATTTTTACAAAGAACAACCACGCATGTCAAGTATACTGGATCACAGCCGCTCTAATTGGTTGAACAATAAAATCCACAGAAACTTGCACTGCATATGAGCGTATCACAGAGCTGCACAGCAAAATAACCCCCAGAAATGAGCAGTTTGTATGAGCATATCACAGAACTGCACAGCAATAAAACTCACAGTAATGTGCAGTGTGTATGAGCGTATCCCAGAGCTCCAGGGCAATAAAACTCACAGTAATATGCAGTGTGTATCACAGAATCCACAGCAATAAAACTCCCAGCAATGCAATGTGCGGTGTGTATGAGTGCATCAGAATTCACAGCAATAAAACTCACAGCAATACAATGTGTGGTGTGTGTCAGCGTATCAGAATCCATAGCAATAAAACTCCCAGCAAAGCAATGTGCGATGTGTATGAGTGCATCAGAATCCACTGCAATAAAACTCCCAGCTAACCGAGTGTATATGAGCACACAGCAATTATGCTGTGGAGCCATCTTGTCAGCAGTGGGGTGCCACTGTCAGAGGGTGCACTGTAGCTTTGATTCCCTTCCTGGTGGGTGTTCAGTCCAGAATAAAGTCTGTGTTAACGAAAGGGCGGGCAGCTGCGCGTGTGCGTTTCACGTGGTTCAGCCAGTCATGTGGTACTGAGACTCAGAGAAATGGCTGTGAAATGCTGTGATGTTCGGTGGTTTCAATCAGCAGGTTTATTCAGGCGAACCCCATAGGTTTCAATGTTAAAAATATTCCTGTTTTTATGCAATATCTAATAAATCATTTATTATTTTAATCTGCAGTAAAAAGTCTTTATTTATTGATTTTTTTTTTAGTACCTCTTAGTCATTTTTCTGATTTTTCTGGGCAAAATCCCCCCCTTTTTTTTTTAATAGCAGTTTTTCTTTTTTCTGTAACAGAACTTTTTATTATCAATCATAGGGTCTTATATGTAAATTCCAGACATTTTCGTTCAGTAGTTCTTTTGAAAACAGCAGGCCACGGGTTTGCGGTGGCAGCATTCAGCGACTGACTCCATGCACTTTGGGGACCCTGCGGTGAATGGTGAATTCACTGCAGGGTGGGGAAATTTTATTCTCCTACGTGCAGGGAACTACAGAACACCAAAAAGTTGGTGTCCTTTCGGTGCTCTGTGAGTAACCCACTTAGTGGTGAGTTTTTTTGCTGCCCCCTGGAAAGTGAAAGCCTAGGCCTTGCCTACCCAGGACATACTTGAAAATTAGTGAAATCTCAATGTATCCTTCCTGGTAAAATACTTTGCAAAAGTAAAAAAAAATATATTTTTTTTTTTAGGGGTGGGGCCACCCAGTGCCGGCCGCCGCGCCCCTGGAAAGTGCTGCCCTAGGCCTGGGCCTAGTCAGCCTAGGCCAAAATACACCACTGATTAGGACCTTGTGATTCAAACGCTAATTACTGAGTGCTTGCACTTTGTGCTCCCTATACTTAAAATGGGGAGCGTAAAGTACAGTAGGCAAGCGCTAAAAAGCGCTAATACCGACAGGTTTTATAAACCTGTCAACGATTCGGGGGTGATCTGTGCAGAGCGCTATCACCTCTTTTAAGCCAGTGCTAGCGCTCATTTATGTGAGCGCTAGCTTTAAGGAGGCGATAGAGCCCTAAGTATATAACTAGTACCAATGGGAAATGTAGTATATAATAAATAAAGAGGTTTAAAAAATAACCTAATTGTGTAGATCCACGTATAGTATACAATTGGCAGAGGCTGCGATCCTAATTAAAAAAAATAATACTGAACATCTGAATATTAAATTTTGCTGATGAGCTATTGTCTTAAAAATTGCAATGTAATTGGACTAAATGACATATAAGGCTCCTGTCAGACGAGGGCAGTGTGAACATCCGTTTTTGTGCACATAATAACGTCCGTCACAGCATAGAATAATCGCCAATGGAGTCCCCCACACGAGGTGCACTATGCACGTGGCAAACGGACGCAAGTTAGGCAAGAACGTAAAACCGCTAGAACGGACGTGTGGAGTGCGCTGCATCCGCAACGTCCGCATAGCTTTGTGTGTGAGTGATGGACGAGGTCAGATGGACTGCATTGGTGCGTCCAGCATTTTTGATGGACAAAATGGTTTTGCATTTCAATTTATTTTCCCTGCTACATCCGTCAGAAATAACGTCAGTTAAGAAACGGACTGTGTGGCCAACTGCGTCTTATGTCAGAAAGTGCGTCCGTACTGCACGGGCGCACAGTCTGTACAAAATGCGCTCGTCTGACACCAGCGTAAATGGAACCCACTATAGATAAACGGTCCAGTCAGGCCAATCAGGGTTATTCAGAGAGAGGTAAAAAGCAGGAGAATGACTGGAGAAGTGAAAATTCTAGGTCAAAATAGCCAAACCAGAAAAATTCTCCCATTTCTCTCACTTTCCAAATTGGCTTTTTTGACCTAGAATTTTCCATTCTCCAGACATTCTCCTGCATTTCACCTCTCTGAATAACCCTGTATGTCTTAGTACATGCAACAATGACTGCTTTTATTACTTCCTTCAATGTCACTTATCTTAGCCCTATCTCCAATGAGAAAATACAATGTACCTCTTCTAGTTAGTGTCTTTCCAACACATAAAGAGAATGTAAAATAAATCCTCTGTTTGTGTATTTGCTCTGACATTTATTTATTATTTATTTATTTG
The DNA here is from genome assembly GCA_009667805.1 of Leptobrachium leishanense. Classification (NCBI taxonomy): domain Eukaryota; kingdom Metazoa; phylum Chordata; class Amphibia; order Anura; family Megophryidae; genus Leptobrachium; species Leptobrachium leishanense. The sequence goes on along the minus strand of CM019064.1, from coordinate 237,380,882 downwards.
CAAAGTATTTTACCAGGAAGGATACATTTAAAATAGTTAGGGTTACAGTGTCAATACCAATAGGACTGATATCCCACAAAAGGGCTTGGACTGGCCCTTGGGCAGCATGACAAATAATAAATGGGCTGCTAATGTTCTGGGCTAAACATTCACCCTAGCATATTCATGCAAGGATGGAACCATTGGTCGAGCACAAGCAGATAACAAAGAACCCGTTCGCCCTGTACTTGCAGACTAAGAAATATAGTGTTTAAAAAGGTAATAAAACATTTTTATGAATAAAAGTGAAAACATATCTTACATCTAAAATAACTAAAAGTATTCTGTTACTTCTCAATTGGTTTTTGTCAACAGGAAGAACATTACGGAATTGTGTATACATCTAATTATCAAGTAAATAATGTAAAATTACATCTTCAAAGGAAAGCACTAGATGTAATGGAGTAAAGCGAATAAAATAGACCTTAAGATTGACTTATAACTAAGGTATTAATCATGGGAGAGATAATGAGATTAGGAAACAGGAAATTAACTATTCATAGCGCGCATACTCATTAAAACATAATATTTATATCTGCCAACCCTTACAGCTAGTACCATATGCTAATTTTTAGTACAATTTGATATCCTGATTAAAGCATCATAGCTACATGTATAGTGTAAATATTTTCACAAGTTGTAAGATTTTTTTTTACCTAAAATGCATCAGTTGTTACTTCCATATTTAGCTTTATTGCCTATATTTACCACTCATACATGTGGTTATACATGTATCTGTGCTGTGCAATTAAGTACGGATTACATATGTATCAAAGAGGATGTGCTCTCTGAATCTTTTGTGGTTGAATTTTCTTCACAAGACTTCAAGCAGGAGACTGGGTTAGGTCGATCTGGAAGGGGCACTAGAATGACTCCACAAAGGCCATTAGAACAGCAGAAAAACTGTAAGGGCTGATTTGGACAGTCTAATTTACTTCAATTGGTGGCCAGTGGCTCCAAACAAAGAAGGTTCACCTGGCACACTAGACAGTCCAGGCACAGAGCTGAGAGAACACCTAGAACTTGGTTCACTTTGTACTGTGGGAAGTAGTGACAAATCTTGTGTTACGGATTTTGGGAAGAGGGCAAAACATACCTAATCACTTCAAACCCAATAAATGGAGAATCCACTAAGTGAAAAAACCAAAGGCGGTTTAGGTGTACAGCGTTGTAGTGGTCTGTGCAATACTATATTAAAAGGCATATGTATGTCACATATTCTCATCAGTTCATGTCGATTTGTGAATGATTCAGCAGGATAGTGAAAGCAGTTGTTTCTTAGCATTGATTATGAGACGTGGGTTGATTTACTTACCCTGACACAAAGGTACTTCTGAATTCCAGTCATAGTACCCCTGAGGTTGTTTCAAGCAGGTTGCAGTATTCATTCCAATAAGCCGAAAGCCAGGATCACAGCTAAACCGTACAACACCACCAGGTGGGTTGATAACTGGTCCTAGTACAGATCCGTGAAGTGGAGGCCGTGGGAGACTGCAGTAAGAGGCTGAGAACAAAATAAAAGTGAAAATAAGGCATCTCTGGATGGTAACAGAACAATGAAATACTAGATAGTGCCTTGAGTGCAAGGAATGTATTTATCACTACACAACGTTTCTAAAACTGTCTCTGGCTTTTAATATAGGTGTGTCCTTCCAACAATATGTATGTTTCCTTAGAAGCATTCTGAAGCTACAGGTTATGTCTGCTAATAATATGAAGTAATACAATACAGCTGTGATTTTAGCTCAATAGGTAGAGCTCGTAGATTCCCATCTTACTGGAATTAAACCAATATTGTGGTCAAAATATCATGGGGTTAACCTTGGTCGTAGGAAACCGCATTTGAAGCATGATATGGTGGATATAAATAAAACGTAACTTTTAATAAATTGCCACTAAGAGAGCCTGCTGCCTTAACTCAGGCAGACACAAACTGAGAAACAGATGAGCATATATCTTGCATACAAAGTAGCTAGTCCACTGGAACTGGACATATACAAGGAAACAGAGAGTGACTAGAAGTGCTTCAGATTAGTCCTCTCTGAAAAGTAACACTGTTGCCATAGGAGACCAAAATCAAAGAAGGAGATTTAAAAATCACTCATCGCCAATCACTCTAGGCGAAACGCGTAGAGTGATGGGTGATGAGTGATTTTTAAGAAAGATATGCTCACTATGCTATCGCTCTGATTATACTAGTGCAATAACTTTTCCTCCTTTCCTATGTATCGTGAACCCACAAAGGAACCCACATTCCTACTGTGTCAGGATATATTTGCGCTAGTTTCAGAATTTGGTTATTCAATAACATTTTGTCAGCCATGGGGGCACCTTTGAGTTTTTTATTTGTCACATATCCTCTATCTGTTTGTCACTTTATGTCTGTCTGAGTTAAGGCAGCAGGTTCTCTTAGTGGCAATTTATTAAAAGTTACGTTTTAATTATATCCACCATGTCGTGCTTCTAAGCTGCTAATAATATGTAATCATAACGTTTGCTTTTTATAAAAATGTCCTAGCAATTCCTCATATTCCCTCTAGTAAATGGTCCCTTATTTTCAACTATATAATTGCTTCCATTACTCAATATATACTTTCCCAATTATTCCCCTTGTTACTCCATTTAATAATTCCTTTCTGTCAGAGTCGGGAAGGGGGAAGGCAGGTACCAGGTAGAGAAGTCCCAAGCGAGGTACAGATAACGAGAATCCAAGTTTGGTGTCGAGGTAAAGTCAGGTCGTGGCAGGCAGGGAGCAATCAGAAATAATGGACAATCCGGGGTCAGTACACGATAAAGGAATAGTCAATAATATATATATATATATTCTGCAGGTACTTTACACTGAAGGAGAAGCGATACTGTGGCATTGATGGTCTGCAAGGCTGAGCATTTATGGGCAGGTGAGGTGGTCACACTCCACTGAATGGTGACACCTTGCCTCCCTATTGGTTCTCACCTGGGGTGTGTGCTCACACCGGGTGCGATCCCAGCATCTGTCCTTTAAGGCCTCCGCCAAGCTCCCAGACGCATCATATGGGATCTCCTGCCCCAGACGCCATCTTGGGCTACACTCTCCGGGTCGCATAGAGGACATCCGTGTGGCGCGGTGTCCTGAGGCTTCGGGTCCCAGTGCTGTGGCAGGTTCCCTCGGCCATCCAGTGCAGTGCAACCCACCAGGTACCGAAGAAAGAACCTCCCCAGCTGGTGCAGTGCAACAGAGACCGCCGTGGGCATCAGCCGAGACCGCGGGGTGGCACCAGGTGGGTCCCAAGTTCGGCGGCGTCTCGTGGCGGGACATGACACTTTCAATCGTTCATATTAAATCATCCTTATTCTTACCTGAGTAGCGAATCTTAAAGTTTTTCCTGCTGTATGCATGATCAGATGTCCAACGTAGATACACCTTATTTCCAGAACTGGTGATTGTCAGAGGAGCTGAATAGTTACCGCTCAGAGACATTAGCAGATGACTCTGGCCTGATGGACCTAGTAAAAGAGACTATTGTCAAGAAGGGTTTTATGATGGCAAGGAGTATTACTTATGTTGTGGTTACAGTGTAGTACAATAGTTTTCTGCTTACATTCCCTTTACGCAGTACCTCAACAGTGCCCTGTACCAGATTTCCGACTCTTTCTTCTATTGAATGATTTCTGAATACAGTATAGTCTTAAATTTAAGCTACCCCTTAGCCAGGCCCGACATCATGGGATGAGGCTTAGCAGCTACAGGAGACTCGGCCTCTCCATGCTACTCAGGACAACACTGGGTAATTTCACTGGGAAAATGCATGGTTGTGTTATGCAACATTATTTAGTGCCCACCATGAAAACTTTCAACAGCCTTTAACATTAAAGCATTACCATGTTTGCATGGGAGAGACAGAAAGGATGATACAGTTTAAGAGGATCTCGAACAACTTCCTTGAGTCCTTTTATTTAAATTTCAAGGGCATGCAATATACAGCATTTTAGCAAAAAGGGGTTTGTGAGGGTCTTGAGAATGAACAACGACATTAGTGGCCTGTTCTACGGTGGGGCCCGCTCAGGTCTCATAATGCTTTAGCTCGATATACAGCATTTGCCCTGCCAGATGAGGGGTGAGTATCTGATATTTGGGAGATTCAGCTGGTGCTAATTGATTATGCAGAAGCGGAATCCATTACCACCAGCTTCTAGCTGTGGATAACTTTTTAGTTACCAAAGCGTTCTATTAAATAACGTTAGGACTTTGTAATTCTAACGCCAATTACTGATTGCTCTCCCTATGTTAAGCATAGGGACAGGAGTGCAAAGTACAGTAAGGACATGCAAGTGAGCATAACCACTGATGTGCTAATATTTTTTTTTAACCCGTTAGGGTTCAGAATGCATTATGGGGGGGCATGTGTTAAAGGCACTTAACCTAGCGCTAACGCTCACATATCTGAGCGCTAACACTAGCGTTAAGATTGTAATAGTACCCTGAGTGTGCTTAACATAATATGAGTAGCTTCCACTCACCATCAAAGATGTCAAATTCATCATACTGTTTCTCGCTTAAAAAATACTCCACAATAAGTGTCACATTATAACCAGTCTCCACTTTGATGAGCCAGGAGCAGGTCTGGTAGTGAGGATACGTGCCAGGAAAACTCTGGCTTAAAATCACTCCAGTAGAGTCCGTAAGTATCTCGTTTGCTGGACATTGTACTGGTGAATAGAAGAATTGTTTTTATTATTCCTTGTATTATCTCTAAGACACATTGCACATATTTTATTACAACTTGATTCACAGATACATGCTTTGTGCATGTATCGGTGTGAAAATGGCATTCAAAGACATTACAAACACAGAACCAAACTTGTAATGTAAATGCAGATAAAAAAGAGCAGAGGTTATTTACTAAGTGACATGTTTGCCGGCACTGCAAAAACCTAACTAAAATTACTTAACACTAGGCTAAAATTGCCGGTACTGCAGAGACAAAAAACGCCAGTGCTTCGCAAAACTATATTCAGAACAGCAGATGGAGAAGCTTTATACAGTCAGGTCCAGAAATATTGGGACAGCGACACAATTCTAACATCTTTGGCTCTATGCACCACCACAATGGAGTTGGATTGAAACAAACACAATATGCTTTAACTGCAGCTTTAATTTGAGGGTATGTACATCCAACTCAGGTGAACGGTGTAGGACTTACAGCAGTTTGCAGATGTGCCTCCCACTTGTTAAGGGACCAAAGGTAATGGGACAGAATAATAATCATAAATCAAACTTTCCCTTCTTAATACTTGGTTGCAAATCCTTTGCAGTCAATCACAGCCTGAAGTCTGGAATGCATAGACATCACCAGACGCTGGGTTTCATCCCTGGTGATGCTCTGCCAGGCCTCTACTGCAACGGTCTTCAGTTCCTGCTTGTTCTTGGGGCATTTTCCCTTCAGTTTTGTCTTCAGCAAGTGAAATGCATGCTCAATGGGATTCAGGTCAGGTGATTGACTTCGCCATTGCATAACATTCCACTTCTGTCCCTTCAAAAACTCTTTGGTTGCTTTTGCAGTACGCTTTGGGTCATTGTCCATCTGCACTGTGAAGCGCCGTTCAATGAGTTCTGCAGCATTTGGCTGAATGTGAGCAGATAATATTGCCCGAAACACTTCAGAATTCATCCTGCTACTTTTGTCAGCAGTCATATCATCAATAAATACAAGAGAACCAGTTTCATTGGCAGCCATACATGCCCACGCCATGACACTACCACCACCATGCTTCACTGATGAGGTGGTATGCTTAGGATTATGAGCAGTTCCTTTCCTTCTCTATACTCTTCTCTTCCCATCACTCTGGTACAAGTTGATCTTGGTCTCATCTGTCCATAGGATCTTGTTCCAGAACTGTGAAGGCTTTGTTAGGTGTTGTTTGGCAAACTCTAATCTGGCCTTCCTGTTTTTGAGGCTCACAAATGGTTTACATCTTGTGGTGAACCCTCTCTATTCACTCTGGTGAAGTCTTCTCTTGATTGTTGACTTTGACACACATACACCTACCTCCTGGAGAGTGTTCTTCATCTGGCCAACTGTTGTGAAGGGTGTTTTCTTCACCATGGAAAGAATTCTTCGGTCACCCACCACAGTTGTTTTCCGTGGTCTCCCGGGTCTTTTGGTGTTGTTGAGCTCACTGGTGCGTTCCTTCTTTTTGAGAATGTTCCAAACAGTTGTTTTGGCCACACCTAATGTTCTTGCTATCTCTCTGATGGGTTTGTTTTGTTTCTTCAGCCTAATGATGGCTTGCTTCACTGATAGTGACAGCTCTTTGGATCTCATCTTGAGAGTTGACAGCAACAGATTCCAAATGCAAATAGCACACTTGAAATGAACTCTGGGCCTTTTATCTGCACATTGTAATTGGGGTAATGAGGGAATATCACACACCTGGCCATGGAACAGCTGAGAAGCCAATTGTCCCATTACCTTTGGTCCCTTAACAAGTGGGAGGCACTTCTGCAAACTTCTGTAAGTCCTACACCGTTCATCTGAGTTGGATGTACATACCCTCAAATTAAAGCTGACAGTGTGCAGTTAACGCACATTGTGTTTGTTTCATTCCAACTCCATTGTGGTTGGGTATAGAGTCAAAGATGTTAGAATTGTGTCGATGTCCCAATATTTCTGGACCTGACTGTAATACAGATTCTCTTTTTGCTGTGTTTGTTACTTTTGAAAAGTGTGTTTATTATAATTATGATTGGTTTCATATGTTAATATCAAGGCCTCTATTCGAGGGAGTCATTAAATATTGTGAACCACTATGCCACTAAGTTGAGTGACACTGCCCAATATCTTAAAAAACACTTAAAATATTTAAAGGTCACCATTAATCCCTCTGTGAAGTGGAGAGCATGAGCGTGAAGTGGAGAGCATGAGCCTTTGCCTCATCTCAACAGCTTTTGAAAGACACCAAGAAAAAATAGTTCTGTGGTGTTTTTCGACAGTCTCTGTGACAGCTGCAGGATTTGTGCAACACTTCTTTGAGTCCTTTTGTCTCCAGACGTATTGTGTTATGGGGTAGGTTACTCAGAGAAGCTATGTTCTGATATTGTGTAATCAGGTGATTCAGGAACTCTCCAGGTATACATACATACCCAGGACATACTTAAAAACGAGAGAAATCTCAATGTATCCTTCCTGGTAAAATACTTTGTAAATAAATAAACAAATACATAAGCCCTGTTCGTCCCACAAGTAGATAATTGTCTAAAATGCAACATTGATGAATATGCAAATACATACATGAATGAAATAAAGGTTTTAAAGTTGCAATGAATTATGGAGAAAACGCCGTTTTATTCTAACTGCTGGGGACTACCCAATCCAGCCCAATCAAACATCCTCATCCTTCCTGATTTGTGGAGTCTGAGCAAAAAACTTCAAGGAATTTGCATTAAAGCCTCCCCAATCATAATTCATTATTATAATTACAATTATTACACAATAACTTCTTCAAAAATATTAGACCTTAGTCTTTATGAACATATTTATACCAATTAGTGAGGCCATTACAGACCTGTTTAGAGATAACCAGGGATACTAACTCACCTTCACATGATGGTGGAGAACCTTCAAAATGAAGGTGTGCCCCTAGTCGACAGATTAAGATCTCTGGACCAATGAGAGTGAATCCTGGAAGGCATTTGTATCTCACAATGTCACCTGAGAAATATATATGATGCATGTTAACAATGTCTTTAAATTGCATTATAAAAATACATTAACGTTTACGTTGTACTTGTATTACTCTGTAATCATTGTACTGTTACAATCCTTTGTGAAAAATGATTTTCTATAAATTAAAGGGACTCCTTGTGGGTTTTTTTCTGATAATAATTAGAAAGATCTAAATGAAGGACTCCATTATACAACGCTACTCCCATGCGTCAGTAGAATATAATGGTAGGTGCATTATGTACTATTGAAATACATTTTCATTTTCCTATAAAGAGGCCATTATACTGTATAATTTGAGACTTTAGGAGACTCTCTGGTCCAATGGACTCTCTTATCCAACAAAAGAGGGAGATGATAAAGGTGGGCAGGGATTTTGGGTAGGAGATTTCTGTTCTCTCATTCATGCCAGGAAAGAATAATAATAAGCAAGCACTCCCCTAGCACAATAAAATCTTTTGGACCCTATTTCAGGGTTTTTTACATGCACATGGGATTTGTTAGGTTCCTGCCAAGTTTATTGGCTGTCCTGGAGGCTTGTGATTGTTTTATTTGCCTCCCACTCTCTGTCCATGAAAAATGGAATAACATGTCAAATTTTAAATTGTTCTCTGGTTTTGTGTCAAGATCCCCAATACTATATTTATTTTAATACTGATGTCTCACTGTTGTGGCTAGAATCTGTAATCTGTATAATACAAATTACTTTGAAGAATATTTACACATATCCTATGATTTATTCTTCTTCTAATCCCTTCCTCCTCCTGTTGCTTTTTTGCTCTCTCCCAATAACGCCAACTTCTACATATGTTAGGCTAGGGTCAGACTGAGGCAGTGCGAACGCGCGTGCAGCCGCACATAATCACGGCCGTGCTAGCAGCAGATGCCGGGCAATGACGGGCAATATACGAAGTACGGTCACACAAAAGTGCGGCCGCGCAACGCAAGCGGCAAACAAACGCATTTTTTCGAGAACGTGAAACCACTAGTACTGACGTACAGAGTGCGCTGCGTCCGCTAGCGGCGTGTGTGCGTGATTAGGAGACGTCAGACGCTGCTAATGTCCAGCCTACATAACGTCCAGACGCAAAAAGTGTTTTATTGATGATCCGTACAAAATCACGGATGAAACTGCGCATCGTATGACCGCTATTGCGTATTCTGTGAAAAAATAAGTCCATTCGTTCGAACGCACTTTTTCACGGACAACGTGAAAAATGCGTTAGTCTGACCCTAGCCTAAACTACCACAGAATTATTTTATTACGGAGTAGTCTGCAATTAAAACTACAATGTTTTAGCCCCAATAGGCCTTAATCATGCATATATAGCATACATATACCTCTGGTATATAAACAGTATTCCCACAATCCATCCATCCAATTCACAATGACTTAGAGAGAACAAAACACTTTTTTTATTAGCTTTTAACAATAGATGGACACAAAATTAAAACCGTTCTTTACACTTAACCAACAGACTTCAACAGTTTGCTCTGATATTCCTATTTTCATCATAAGAATACCATATACCATTGACTCCCTGCCTAGAAGCCAGTTCACTAGAGTAGCAAGAAATGTTACGGAATTGGAAATTCTGGCTACTTGGCTTGGAGAGATGCAAAGGAAATTTGAAGATAGCGGTTCTCCCCATTCCTTGTTGGAAGCAGAGTCACAACAAGCTAAATCTTTAGATCATACTGCACTCATTGGCACCCATAGCAATAAAATTCAATCTCCTCAGGTTTCCTTTGGGTGTCAGTATAATCGAGCGAGTAGTAGAATTAACAATATTTTGCGAAAACATTGGGGTCTTTTGACCAAAGGATTTCCTGAGGTAGAGGAATTTAAACTTCCACTTGTTTGCTCTTACAGAAGGAACAACAACTTTAGAGACATTTTGGTGAGGGCAGATATAGGTCCACTTTTGGAGAAGCGCCAAATGTTTTTTGGTAAAAAGATTTCCTTGACGTAACTGTGGATGCTGCAATGCAGTCATACGTGGTGCCAGTGTTTCTCACCCTTATAGTGGTCAGAAAGTCCTTGTAAGTTAGATTCTTTACTCGTGACGTGAGACCACTGGGTATGCGGTTTATGTCTTGATATATCCCCATGGTCTCCTGTATGTAGGAGAGACCCCAAGGAGAGTCATGGAGAGGATCATTCAACATAAATCTACTATCCGGACAGGCAAAATTGGCTTACTAGCTCCGGAGCATTTTTTAAAGGAAATCCACACTCACAAATGCAGTTTCAGACGGTGGACTGGGTGTCACCGCTGAGATGAGGAGGTGATCGTTTGAGGTTATTAAAAAGTATGAAAAAATTTGGACTCATAAATTACTTACTTTGTGGCCAAAGGGCCATAATAAAGAATTTAATTTAGGTATATTTCTTTCTTTCTTTCTTTCTTTTTTCCTTCTCTTTGGGTGATTCCCAGTGAGTTCAGGTGGCAAAAGGCAGAGTAAGATTTATACAGTTCATTTTTCATAATTAACTTGTTTGCAGGACGGTTATTTCTATGCTTTTGTTTTTGGCTGTTGGTTTTATTGTTCTTTGGTGTGAGACTGGTTAACTATTCTATGGAGACAGCCCCACCACCATTCTTTCTTGGGATACATGGGAATACAGTTTATTTACCAGTGTTATATGTACACTATGGATGCATGAGTAATGCCTATTGAAGCCGAGACATTGCAGTTTTTAATTGCAGACTACCATATAATGTAATAATTTTGTGGGATTTTATCAATGTGGCTTGCGATCTGTTGTTTTTAGATGTTTGGAGACTGGGCAGATCTCTTTGGCGTAGCACTGAGCTATACCGCCAGCCAAAGGTAGACTCTCTCTGCTTGGTTTGGTTCCATGCTATTTGTGTATTTGACTCCCCAACTTCTACTTACCCATCAGGAATTCTTCACTTCCAGAGAGAACCTCTCCATTTGGTATTGTATTTGGGGGTTTACATTTCCTGAGTCGATATCCTAAAAAAATACATATAACAAGGATATTAACCCCTTAGTGACGGGGTGGTTTTACAAAAGTTTGTCCGGAAGTGCCCGCTGCTGTTTTTACGTTTCTGCACTGTTTGTGTTTAGGTCAAATTTTCTTCTTACTCGTTTATGCAACCCACGCATATTATATACAGTTTTTCCCACCATTAAATGGACTTTTTAAAGATCCATTATTTCCATCATATCGTATACTTTACTATATAAAAAAATTAAATATGATGAAAATATGGAAGAAACACACTTTTTCGAAAATTTAATCCCCAAAATCTACAACCGCCAAAAAAGACCCTGGCTAAATAGTTTCTAAATTTTGTCCTGAGATTAGAAATACCCAATTTTTACATGTTTTTGCTTTTTAACACCCTTCACCGCTGAGCCATTTCACCTCTGTGCGCTGAGCTCATTCTGACCGTTTTATGTTCATCATGTTTAAATGCCAGCTTAGGTCTATTTTATTAAAACCCCCCCAGACAATTTTTTTTTAAAAAAAAACACCCAATTTTTTAATTTTTTTTATTATTATTATTTTTTTATTATTATTATTTTTTTAAATTACGACATGATCAGGCCTTTCCAATGATATCAAACATGACCCTCTAGCTACCACGGATCAGCTAGGGGGTTAACTGGCCCACTGACATCCTCACACATATGGTGAGGATGTCAGTGGGCGGGGGGTGACCCGGAGGCTTGGGTGACATCCAAGATGTCAGCCACTTTTGAGTTTGAATTGCGATCCGGCAGCAAAATGGTTAATGCAATGGTTAATGCAACAAAATGGTTAATGCAAGGGTTTATTTTAGTAAACCCCCAGACAATTTTTAAAAAAAAAAAAAAAAATTGAAAAAATTATTATTATTTTTTTAATTAATTTTTACAACAAACCTGGTCATGTTTGGTATCATTGGAAAGGCTGGGATCAGACCCCTCCAATGTTAAAACATGACCCTCTAGCTGCCACGGATCGGGAGATACAGGGATCCAAACGATCCCCCTATCTCCACTTGCCATCTAGGGGGTTAACTGGCCCACTGACATCTGCAGACATATGGTGAGGATGTCAGTGGGTGGGGGGTGACCAGGAGGCTTGGCTGACATCTAAGATGTCAGCCACCTCCAGGTTTGAATCGCCAAATCGTCATCCGGCAGTGAAATAGTTAATGCTATGCACCGCTGGAAAGGGGAGACTCTCACCTTTCCAGCAGTACCATTTGTTTTATTCTAACTTGAACCATTGGGGAGATAGAGGGCTTCAAAGGAGCCCCCCTTCCTCATTTTTTAATGCAGGCGCCGGGGGGCGCTTGGCGATGACGTTATCATGCACCGTAATGACATCATCGCGCCTGCCGGGCCCCCTGAAAAGGCAGGGCAGGCTTCCACGGGAGCCCAGCGAGGGAGGTGAGTATCAGGAGGGAAGGAAGTTGGGAGACCCTGACGTACTATGTACGTCCGCGGGTCTAAAGGAGACTTCCCGATTGGACATACATACAGGGTTATCCAAAGAGATCCGAATTGCTTGAGAAAGGTAACCGAACGCTGAAAATCAGCGTTCGGTTACCTTTCCTGGCCATTCGGCTATCCAGAGAGCAGGCAATTCGCCAAATCCTGGCGAATTGCCTGCACATACGGTGCCTGTTCGGTGCCTGTTCGAGGGCAGTGAAATCCCCATGAAAAGCACTGCTTCGGCTATTCAGAGAACACAAACCAACAGTGAAAGGTTCCCGAAATGCCCCATTCGGTGATTTAATTTGGCAAGTTAATTCAGGAGAATCCCATAGGCTTCAATGTTAAAAATATTCCCATTTTAATTCAATATCTAATAAACTGTTCATTATAAAATTCTGCAGTAAAGAGTCTATTTATAGATGTTTTAGGATACTTTAAGCATTTTTCTGAATTTTTTTATTTTTTTTTAAAAGTCCAATTTTTTTTTTCTTTTTAAGTTTACTTCTTTTTTCTGTAACAGCCCTTTTTATTATCATTCCCTGGACCTCCTGTGTAAATTTCAGACATTTTCGCTCAGTAGTTTCTTTGCAAACAGCTTTTTACTTTCACATTCATACAAACTCTTTTGCTAATTTATTCACCTCCCTCTGCGGTGTCGGCTTTTTCTCGGCTTTTTCCGGCGGCTTCGCTGCGTGTGATCGGCTCCTACTCGGGTTTTTCCGGCGTCTTCGACGGGTTAATCCAGATGTTTTTGAGGGTTTTCGGCGTGCATTCGGTGGGTTTTGCGGTTAGTTTTCGTCGGGTTTGCGGTGACCTTTCCCTGCAATTCGGGGACCCTGTGGTGTTTGCTGAATACACCGCAGGGTCACCGAAATGGGATCGGCAACACGAACCGAATTGAAGAGAACGAAAGGTCACCGAACGTGCGGTGACTTTTTGAATCTCTTTGGATAACCCTGATAGTACGTCAGCGGACGGGATGTGGTTAAAATATACTTATCATGGCATGTCTGGCATCTATGAGAAATACCCAAATACCAAACAATGACAAGGACAGGTCAGTGAGCAGACATATATGTCCACTGAGTATATCCTATATTTATTTCCACCAGTAATTAATCAAAGATGCAGTATCAAATGTCTAATTAGTCCGTAGCAACACTTCAATTCGATATGGGTTAGCTTTCTCCTAACTCTCATGGGACACACTGGGCCCTATTCCATTGTTGTCTATAAGATAACTGCAGGAGACATTACAGTTACAAGTTTTTATAAAGCACTAAGAAGTTCCGTAGCGCTGTACAAGGGGAGGCAGAATAACAAATATAAATACAAGTTAAACCTACAGAACAGTGGAAGAGAGGACCCTGCTCAAGAGCTTACGATTGAAGAGGGGAGGGGTGATACACTAGGTGAGGGTAAGAAGAAAACATGACATAGCGAGGTGCATGTGAGCTGGGTGGGAAGAAGGAGCAAGAGATAAACAGAAGGGGATTAGGGAGTGAGATGATAGGCTTCTCATCATGTCTTCTTTGGTTATCTTATTGCCTGGATGCGCTATTCCACTCTTACCGCAAACTGGCATTGCAGCTCGAGTTTTGTGATTCCCTGTGCAAGCTCACTGCAGATTAAAGTCTCCTATACTTTGAATAGGAGGCATTCATTTACACGTCTGAATGAAAGCACATTCTACTCCATGGTAGCTTGCGCTTCGACCCAGGAGACAGTATTTCACTGAGAAATACCGTCTCCTCAAAGCTGGTGTTAAGTGATTCTGCATTAGCAAAATCACTTACAGGGTTATTCAGAGTGAGGTGAAAAGGAGAATTGCCAGGAGAAAGACCAATCTAGACCAAATAGCCGATTTGGAAAGTGAGATAAATGGGAGGATTTTTCTGGTTTGGCTACTTTGACCTATAATTTTCACTTCTCCATTCTCCTGGTTTTCACCTCTCTCTGAATAACCCTGTATATACGCTGACCTGTCACTTAGCTCACTGGGTTGGCAGGCACGTGACTTAATAAAGAATGACAATAGGTCAATATTCATGCAGTAAATACACAAGTAAATCCTATTGACTAATAAGGGGTGGAATCCCAGTCACTGAAAAGAACAAGGTGGTAAACCTACAATATCCGGGAAAAGCATAGAAAGTAACCCTCAGTGGGGATCCCAAACGATGTATCATGGATAGAATGGTGATATTGGGATATTAGGGCATTTTCTAGACACTACCATAAAGGGGGTTCCTATGCATGTAATGCCGTCAGAAATTGAGCAAGTAGGGATGCTTTGTAATATTTCTGAATGTCTGGAAAGTCCGTGCCACCTCTATTAGTTAGGAAAGCTACTGTGGTAGACAAGATTCTTTGGGATTTGCGCAGCCAGATATGGGCAGATACTGCCTCCTAGGATTATGAACTCAACGCTAAAATGGGGACACTAACGGGGAAAACTTGTACCTGCAGGTTTCCCCTAGCATCCCCATTTTAATGCTAGATTTCAGGGCAGGCACTACTTAAGCTGTTCTCCCCGGAACGAAGCGATACCCTCAGTAATACTCACATTAGCTCTTCCGTGCCACCTCGTGTATCACCTCCTGGAGTCCATAGGACTCAATGGAAGTTTGCGCTACCAGGCTGCGAGCCCTGCCCAATCATGCTCTCAAGAGATCGCAGAGTGCTGTGGAGTGATCGCGGAGGGAGACTGGGGGCTATTTGTCAAAGAGTAGAGGTGGATCGGGCCACTGTTCTCACCGGGCGATGAGCAGTGAGTATTGGATTTATTGGGGGGGTTTAGGGGTGCTAAAGCATTTACCAAAAGCAGAATAAGTTAGCACCAACGTGTAGGTATAGCTAAATATTGGTTTAGCTCATCAGTGCGGTAATTTTCTCTAGGACTTTGTAATACCTTACTTATCCTGATTGCGCTCCCCATGTAAGTTAAGTAAGCTTGCGCAAGCTAGTGCAATCACTGATACACTAACAGATTTTCAGGGGTTTAGTGTTAGGAATGTAATATGGGGGGCATAAGTTAATGTCACTTATCCTGGCGTTACTCTTACATATCCGATCTCTACAGTTAGCATTAATTATGTAATCTAGCCCTAAGCATTTAATAGCGGCTTTTCACCAATCAAATGGGTAAGTGTAATGGAGGGTATGAAGTATTGGACTTGTCTATGGGAGTGCCAGGGTCTTGCTGACATTTTTGTAATAGGATAAGCTCCATACCGCTCAAGGAACAACAGTCCTTGCCCACGACACTAGCCCCCCCCAAAAAAATCTCATAGTCTCCTCTCATCCCATGGTGGAGAGGGCAGCGCAATCTGCTACTTCCTCTTGCCGGCAGCAGAGTGAGACTGAGATCAAATAGTTCCTAGTATCCCTCCACTATTCCTCTGCAACGCTGTCTGATGTCATGAGAACTTGGGCAGCATTCACTGCTGGGAAGCATGGCTGATACTCGTGGCAGCGCTGCTGGAATCGGCCTGCCCTGCGCTTCCTTCTGGGGCCAAGCACTTAAAAAAGAACCTTCCCCGGAATAGTTGTGCTGAAACAGAGGCTGTGAGGATAATCTGCAAACACAGATTTTCTTACTTACCGTCTCTGTTTTAGTGACAACTATGGAATAGGACCAGTTAGGGACAACAATTGTTCTATTTTGTTAAATAGCACCAATAATTATTTTTCATTGTCTGAAACTCGGGAACTGACCGTAGAAATACAGAGCAAAGATTCCACCATTTGCTGCATCACTGTGGAAGTGTAGGAGAGCCTGATTGGAGGAGCTCAGAGCAAATCGTTTTGGGGAATTGTTTGTAAAAAGGCCCAGTTGTGGATCAGTCTGTAGAGGTCCATCCCTGCAACACAGGTACAAAGAAAGAATATGTAAGAATAAACACTTGACATTGATATCATTATTATAATGTTCTAGTACTATTCAACAAATCCACAAAATTATGTCTGCATGGAGAGTGGATAGATAGATAGATTTTGAAGTGGATCATTAATTAAAAGATTAAATATCAGAAGACCCAATTAAAACATTGATAAATTTAACATTCCGTGATGTGCTGAACCATACCCTATTTGTTCTAACACCAAACACAGATTAAAAACTTCAAAAATGTCTAAATACATTTGTGTTGCCACCACTGAGTATTTCAACACAAGTATAACTTGCACTGGAAAAGTGACATTATTAGGTAATACATTAACATCATATGTATAATCTGTTTAGTGTAAACAAAGTTTTATTGATATTGTACAGAGAAGTCATTTAAGCTCGGGTCCTCTGGTCAATGTACCGTATCTTAAAAATAAAACAAAATCCCCCATGCCCACTTAAAATAACGTGGATAAAAAAAATGATTATCTTGACACCATGAAAGCATATGTCATCAAGAGAATTAATTGAATAAATACTTTCCAGGGATGTTGTATACACAATTAAAGCAAACTCTATGCTTTGGTCCTGTGCCCTTCCCCAATATCTAAAAAAATGTCTGATAGTAGATGAGTGTGACGTGTGAAGCATAGGATGGGGATTTGAGCAGTACAATATTCCTCTGGTCACAGATAGTGACAGTATCTGATATCGGAGCAATTTGTCAGTGTCATTTATAAAGCCCCCTCCTGCCTCCGCCCTCAATCTTCTCCTGTCCTATCCCCACTGTGCGGGCCTCCGGCCTTGGCACTAGGGACACTTTGACAGTGTCCCCATCCTTTCCAATTAATGTCACTTGCTTTTTAAATTAGTGTTAACGAGCTGCTTTGCCTCTATCCATCACTAACGTCAAGACTCGACCTTCAGGAAGAAAAACCCACTACAGTTTCTTAAACAAGGAAACTCCCGAATCAGAAATAAAAAAAATTCAATTTTAATGAATAATAATAATAATCATGGTAGAATCAAAAGGATATTATTCGATTTTCAAAATAATACTGCATATTCATTAAATATGCTTAGACGCCATTTTTCTTTTTGTATTTACAATGGATTGGTGCCTTGATGTACTCAACACTGATACTCATGCTTTGCAATGTCACACGGGCAAGTGACTTACATTCTGCAATTAACAATATATTTGTCATTACCAACACATTTACATCTTCTACATCATGAATTAATCAGAAAAAAAAAGTAATGCAAGAAGTACAGGGGGAAACACTTAACTAAAGCAGAGCAACGACATTAAATCTGAGCACTTCCTACGCAAATGTCAGTGTGTTTGTATGCCGGCCTGCCATTGGCTCTTCTCTAACCTACAGTTTGGTGATAATATCTGACAGTCATTGAATCCTCCATTTCTTTTAGTTATACCACTGTGATTGGTTTTAACCAATAATATGGTAGAGTCCATGGTTGGTAGGTTTGTAATAATTGGTGTGTAATCATTGGTGTAAATATACACCAATCGTAAGCCTGAATGAGATTGTCACACTTTTCTTATCATCCATTGCAGAGCAGTAAGTATCTTATCCTATACTTCCTTTGCCAGCTTTGTCTGGGAGGCCTCATTAACTAATTTGGCTCCAAGTTATTTTGGATGCTCTCAAATTAATGTTTCTAATCCTACACTCACAGTTTCAATTGCGTCCAATTCTTAGGCTGCCTAACGGCAAAATTCTCTGGAGTGCGCAAATGGCTAATCTAAAAATTAATCTAAATTTCCTTTATTCCCACCTAAATTTGTCTCAATTTCTGATCAGTGTTTAAATGTAAGTGGGAGCAGGTGACTGCAGATTCTTTAAAGTTGAGGACAATTAAATGTGATTTAGAGCTCGCTGGGGAATCGCAAGGGTACGGAGGAAAAAGACGGAGCATGTGTAGATTTCGGAAAATGCATAACCTACTTGCAGAAAGGTTTAGAGACTTGTATTGTTTCATGTATTTCTTTTCCTTCAGAGCAAATATTAATGACATGGTCAACATAATCCTCGATTTGCAACAATACTTTAATTTATCCTTAGAAAATATCTATTCCTACTAGAATAATATTCAAGGCTTGAAAAAGGGAACATTGCAATCAATTTCCGCAGGTACAGTAAATGTCACTAAGAAAACAAAAAAAGCACTTTTATAGTAGATGTGGTGCCTGTGAGAATTTAGCTCATTAATTTTACCTTTAGAAACTGTCAATATTTTGTTTTATGATTTTTTTCTCAAATAGCTTTAGAAGGATCAGCTTAATTACCCAGGGAATATTTTCACACTTCCACTTTTTGTACCTGATATAAGTGTACCAGCTTTAAAATACAGTA
Source organism: Leptobrachium leishanense (assembly GCA_009667805.1). NCBI lineage: Eukaryota > Metazoa > Chordata > Amphibia > Anura > Megophryidae > Leptobrachium > Leptobrachium leishanense. The sequence continues at coordinate 237,362,415 of CM019064.1, read as the reverse complement.
AATAAAACAAACACCAATACTTACAAACTAAATTCTAACCTGAATATGTCTTTTTAGTTTATTCCCCCTACCGGGGTTTTGACAAGGATTGCCAAGAAAAACCTCTCTTTAAAGGACAAAACTGCTGAATTTTGAGTTTAATTCCTTCACAGCTAATTACTTTCCCAGTGTGAATATGCATTGCATTGTAGCCCCAAATATACATTATGGGCTCTATTCCCCTAGTTGGCGCTAACGATAGTGCCTTAATATGTATGCATTACCACTAGCTTCCCTGAGCTTTCTGTACGTTGAGCATCATATACTTAACTTGGGGAGCGTAAATCAACATTAGGGTTTCAAAAAGTAAGGTATTAAAAAATGCTAGAGCTAATTTATTTATTTATTTATTTATTTATAAAGGATTTTACCAGGAAGGATACATTGAGATTTCTCTCGTTTTCAAGTATGTCCTGGGTAATTACCGTCAGGATGCTGAGAGCCAAAGGTTAGAACCTTCTAAAAGCTGGTGCTACATGATTCTGCATTTGAAGAATCATGTAGCACTCCCTAACCCTCCCCATAAATCCGATACTCACCTCACATTCCGCGGCGAGAATGGTGGCCGGTTCCGCCACTTCTACTGGCCACGAGCAGAGTGAGTCTAGGAACAAATTGTTCCCAGTCTCCCTCATGGCGACCGCGAGTATCCCAGCAGTTAGTGCTGCATTCCGGGTCAAGGTGCTGAGGTAGCGCCTGCCCCGGAATATCGCAGTAACATGGGGATGCTACAAGGAAATCTGCAGGTGCAGATTCTCCCAGTTAACGTCCCCATGTTTGCGTGAACAAAGGGAATAGTGCCTATAACGGCAGAGGGGCTCGGGTGCCTGTATGTGGTAATATAATGAAATATCTTTAGTAATGAGTAAGTTAAATAGTAATTCCAATCTGAGCTTTTAAATGACCTACAAGTGGAAAATTTAAGTTTAATTTTTTTTAAAAAATTGTTGCCGTGAACAAACCAAAAAAGTCAAAAAGTGTACTTCCAGAATCGATGAGGTATTTCATGATGTCAGAATAGCTGACCAGATACTGTTAAAAAAAATCTATATTTAATCTATATAAAAATTCACCTTCAATATACACTCACCGGCCACTTTATTAGGTACATCTGTTCAATTGCTTGTTAACCACTTCAATGCTGAGGACGCGCTCAGCGCGTCCTCAGCATTACCGCTGGTATGCGGAGGACGCGCTGAGCGCGTCCTCCCATTGGGGTCAGCGTTCGGCCGGGTTCCGGCCGATCGCTGGCCCCCCGGTGCGGGCTGACATCCTCGTGATCCTTTCCCGGAGCTGGCCGACATCTTGGATGTCGGCCAAGCCTCCGGGAACTCCCCCTGAGGACTGGCGTCATCGTGCTACGCACGATGACGCCAGTCCTGGACTTAACCCCTAACTGCCACCAACGGTGGAGATAGGGAGTTCCAATGAACTCCCCATCTCCCGATCCGTGGCAGCTAGGGGTTAAAGTTTGGTATGGTTGGATCGGCCAGAGCATGGCCGTTCCAACGATACCAAACACTACTGTGAAAAATTTTGTCAAAAAAAAATGAAAATAAAAAAAAATAAAAAAAAAAAAAAAAAAAAAAAATATAAAAAAAAAAAAAATAAACACTTTTTTTTAATTTTTTTTGGTTTGTTAATGCAGCAATATTGTTCCTATTTGAATTATAATGTGAACAATGATGCTGCACTAACGATTTTTGTATGCGGTGCGTTTGTTAAAAATAGTGTAATTTTCCCCAAAAAAAAATGTAACGAGACCCCATCTCTAATTTATTTAACAAGCGCACCCCATACAAAATATAACCGCAATTGCTCGCATGTTAAAATGTGAAAAAAAACACTTTACACGTTGTAAATTATTGAAAATACATATTTTATTGCATTTTTTGTTATAATATACAGACATGACATAACGTATACATATAATGATGACATATTATGAATCTACCGAGTCTGACGGAAAGAACGATATATAATATGTCTGGGTCATATACTAAAATAAGCCTTCAAAACACGTTTAAACATGATGAGCAAAACCGGTAAAAATGACCTCAGCACAGGGGCGGGAAAAGCCTCAGCAGCGAAAGGGTTAACACAAATTGCTAACAGTCAATCACATGGCAGCAACTCAATGCATGTAGGCATATATATTGGTGAAGACGACTTGCTGAAATTCAAACCGAGTATCAGAATGGGAAAGAAAGGGGATTTAAGTGATTTTGAATGTGGCATGGTTGTTGGTGCCAGACAGGGTGGTCTGAGTATTTCAAAAACTGCTGATCTACTGGGACTTGCACACATAACCATCTCTAGGATTTATAGAGAATGGTCCAAAAAAGAGAAAATATCCAGTAAGTGGCAGTTGTGTGGACGAAAATGCTTTTGTTGATGTCAGAGGAGAATGTGCAGACTGGTTCAAAATGATAGAAAGGCAACAGTAACTTCAAATAACCACTTGTTACAACCAAGGTATGCAGAATACCATCTCTGAATGAACAACACTTTGAACCTTGAAGCAGATGGGCTACAGCAGCAACAGACAACACCAGGTGCCACTCCTGTCAGCGAAAAACAGGGAACTGAGGCTGCAATTCACACAGGCTCACCAAAATTGGACAATAGAAGACTGGAAAAACGTTGACTCTGATGAGTCTCGATTACAGCCGCGACATTCAGATGTAGGGTTAGAATTTGGCGTAAGCAACATGAAAGCATGGATCCATTTTGCTTTGTATCAACAGTTCAGGATGTGGTGTCGGGGATATTTTTTGGCACACTTTGGGCCCCTTATTACTAAGTGAGCAATGTATAAACACCACGGCCTGCCTGAGTGTTGTTGCTGACCATGTCCATCCCTTTATGACCACAGTGTACCCATTTTCTGATGGCTAATTCCAGCAGGAGAATGCACCATAGCACAACTCTCAAATCATCTCAAATTGGTTTTTGATCATGACATTGAGTTCACTGTACTCCAATTGCCTCTACAGTCACCAAATCGCAATCCAATAGAGCACCTTTGGGATGTCGTGGAACGGGAGATCTGCATCATGGATGAGCAGCCAACAAATCTGCAGCAACTGCATGATGCTATTATGTCAATATGGACCAAAATCTCTGAGGAATGTTTCCAACACCTTGTTGAATCTATGCCACAAAGAATTAAGGCAGTTCTGAAGACAAAAGGGGGTCCAACCCAGTACTAGTAAGGTGTACCTAATAAAGTGGCCGGTGAATGTATATACCAACATATAGAGTATCTGATTTATAAAACAGAAAACTGAATTAAAAAATCTTATTAGTCAACAATTTTGGTTTTTAATACTTTCCTGAGAACTAAGTATCTATCGTCTTCATCTGATAAGAAGAAATATTTGGTCTTCGGTGGAGGAAACCATTAAGGAATCATGACTGACTAAAACTATGTTGGTGGAATTTATTTAATACAGACTGCATTTCCTACTAAATATTTCTGCTTTTTCACATATGTCATTTGTGAAGAATGCTGTGTGTAGTTTGACAGTCATTAACTAAAGACTCCGAACCAGTGTTTTATAGAAAAATATCTTACAGTTCATTGAGCCACATGTATTTTGGCTTCCCTGTGGTGAACATACTCAAACAAACTCTTAGATTAATTCAAGTGTGCCAAACCAAGAGAGCGTACAATACTGTTTATATTTGTGTTAACCTTTATTAAAACCATTCACCAGTTAATTTATTATTTAGATTTATTGTATGGCCATTTTAATACATTTCAGACTTCTAAAGTAAATGTTAATTAAAAGGTGTCTGTTTAACTCCTTTGCTTCCTCATCTACTAATTTTCTCTCTTAGGCTTTAATTTAATTGACGTGGAGAAATGAGGACTGGGTGATATGTGATTTTTATGTTCCTCATTTATCTTTTTAAATTGTAAACACCATAAATATTTGGTTTTTAAGTTTATTTTGGCTGTCTATACTATAGGCGCCCTATCATCGCCTTCAAACTCACGTTAGTGCTAGCTTAAAAGAGGTGATAGCGCTTCACACAGATCACTTCCGATTCACTAACGTATTCAAAAATCAGTCCGAATGCTAGTTACAAAGAGCTGGCGCTAACTGCAAAATTTAACACCAGCTCAGAGCTGCTGCTAACTGATTCTGCTGCTGCAGAATCAGTTAGCAGCAGCTGAAAAGCCCCACCTAATCAAATACTCACTTCTCATCCTGCGGTGACAACGGCGGCCCAATCCGCTGCTTCTGGCTGTCGGTAGCAGAGAGAGACTGGGTGAAAAAAGTCTCCCGTCTCCCTCTGCGTTCACTCCGCCAACCAACAGGATCTCGCGAGATCCTGCTGGTCACGCGACCTGGCAGGAGAAGCCTCCATGGAGCCCTATGGACTCCATGGAGGGGATGCTCAGGATGGCGCACTAGCAGCCGCTAATGGACAGGCTGCTGGAGTAAGCGCCTACCCTGTAATCTAAAGGTAAAACCCGGACGCAAAGGGAAAATTAGCAATCAGATTTTTTCTCCCTTTTCTTTGAAGGTCATTTCTTCAGAAGATTTCAGAAGGATCTATAAACTACAACATGCAGTTGACTTTATATATGATTTGCAGTTGATCCTATATGTGTTTGTGAGTGGTCAATTGATATATATTACAGGGTTATTCAGAGAGCGTGAAAAGCAGAGAATGACTGGAGAATGAAAAATTCTAGGTCTAAATAGCCGATTTGGAAAGTGAGATGAAAGGGAGAATTTTTCTGATTTGGCTATTTTGACCTAGAATTTTTCGTTCTCCAGTCATTCTCCTGCTTTTCACGCTCTATTATATACCTGGGGCTACAGTACATAATTCACGGCAAAACGGGGACGCTAGGGAGAAAAAACTGTGTCCGCAGTTTTCTCCCTAGCACCCCCGTTTTACCCCGAAATACGATGCAGGTGCTTAGCCCCTTCACTGCTGAGCAATTTCACGTCTTAAAAAAACATGTTTTTCTTATTTTTTTGCTCTGGCCTTTCTAATGATACCAAACATGACCCTGCTAGCTGCCAACAGTCTGGTGATATCGGGTTTCAAAGGAACCCCCTATCTTTCCTTAGGAGTCAATTAGGACGTTCCCCACACGTCCTCAGCAGTGAAAGGGTTAGAAAGCTGCCTGCATTGTTAGCGGGGGCTAAGCCCCGGGATGTGCGCGGCAGCGCTAAGCTCTCTCCCTGGTCCCGGCGGGTGGAGGAGGCGGACAGAGTCGCAGTCCTCACCGCAGGATAGGAGGGGAGTATCTGGATTTTTTTGGGAGGTTTCAGGCTGGTGCTAACGAATTCCGCACCAGCGGAATCCGTTAGCACCAGGGCCAGGCTGTGGTTAACTTTTTTCTAACCGCAGCCAGACGTTAATCGGCGTTAGGACTTTGTAATCCTAAAACTGATTAACACTTTGCGCTCCCCATGTTAAGCATAGGGAGCCCAAAAGTACAGTAACCTTGTGCTGAAAAGCGCAGGGCACCAAACGCTAACGGGTTTCCTAACCCGTTAGCGTTTGCATTGTAATTTGCGTTGGCTACCTGGGCCAACGTTAATGCTCACCCAGAATATAATGTAGCCCCTGGTGTTTTGGGGGTCTTACCCTATCTGTGTGTGTTTAATTTAATTGAGCTCGATCCCCTATAGTTTTCAAATTTATGTCCACAATTCAGCCATTTTTAGGTTAGACATAATTAATTACTTTAAGGCACAAAACAAGAACAGTGAAACGCTCCCAAAAACACACCTCTTGACCAGTCTGTATCCCACAAATGCCATATACCCCTGTGGAGATCTCCCCAATCACCTTTTACTGAAAGTGCAATAAACAGGTATAGCGCAAATTTGTTCAATTTGCCAGTGGGAGTGATACCATACATACAATCCCCATACACCATAGCAATGACATTGCTGACCAGATCCATTACTGTTTCAGTAGGCTCTATTATGATATATATGTATCCTTTATCCACATATATCTTAATTCTAATATATTGGCTAATTTTAAACATTTTATGCTGGGGGTTATTCATAGTATGTAAGCGGTTGACTATTAGGGTGACTGTGTGGACCATGTTTACAGGGACATATGGATAAGTCTTGCCCTGAAACATGTATTATTTATATGCTGCAGCAAGGAAATTATTGTCGCTCAAGGCCTTCCTGTTGGATCTATTAAATGCATTGCAATGATTCTACATGCTGCCGGGAGGCATTTATCATGCAATGCCCATCAGCCTTAATTAATATATGTGTGCACATAAACATGGATAATACGGCCACCTTGGAGGATTTCAATAATGCAGAGGTGTGAGGGCTCTTGGCTGGATGTGTTCATACTTACACAAACTTGTGAGGGCAGGGGATAGGTATGGCCCGGCACTTGGCATTGGGAAAAAACTGTTCTATCCTGTACACAAATGCATTAGCGCTGGGTCTTAGCCCAGGTGTTCGCGGTTCCCTAGCGTGCGCTAAACAACCTTGAACACAGACTCCCACGGACAAGGTGATCTGTTAGTAGGTTGTCAGGCGCTAGGTTTTAGCGACTCACGCTAACTTTTTCCTTTAGCGATGGCGTTTTAGCTCACACCAGGTGATAGGGCCCTTAGTTTTCTTCAGTGGTATGATTTAGTGGGGAAAATTATTAGTGCCCCCCAATTTGACTGTGGTATCTTATGTGCCCCCCCATAATATTGTTACTAGAGTAGCACTGTCCAGCATTGTGCAGTATTTAAAAAAAAAATCACTGCTTAACCTCTTAACGCCAGGCGGATGTGCCCAGCGGGAGGGGGCTGATGCTGGTGGGGCATACTAGTACACCCCACTGCCAGGCGCTGCGGCAAGCCTCTCCTCTTGTCCTCCCACGCAGCTGATGAGTGATGCCCATCATTGGCTGCAGAAGAGGGACTGCTGGTCAAAGCCGAGGCAGCCCATAGAAGTCAACGGGGTGTACTAGTATGCCTCGTGTCTTCAAAGCCCACCCGCCGCAGGGACAGCATGGTACGCCCTGCAGCGGAAAAGGGTTAGAAAAAAGAGAAGCATTGCACTCACAAATTTATGAGCCTACTACTGGCTCCAGGTGTATATGCAGATGAACTTTTTTTTCTTCTACCTTCTCAGGCCCACGCACACTTTCTTTTACCTCCTCCACTTCTCTTTTTCATCACCATTCTTATATGAGGAAACAAAGAGGAAACAATAGGGTCTCTCTCTGCTAGCTTAATTTTGCTTTCCCTTTGGCATAAAGTTGAATAGTACAGACAAATGCAAACTTACTCTAGTATGAGCCCACTTCGGCTCTATTTTAAATGCCTATGATTTTCTTTCAGGTAAACCCAATAAAACATCTCCAAATGATAGCAGCAGACTTAGGACATAAAAAACTTTATTAAAGCCGTAAAATACTGTGACTACCCAGTTCCTCTTTTAGCTTAGGGGTTATTCAAAGAGCACCAAAATTTCTGTGAACTTTTCTCTGGCGTATTTCTGTGCAGTTCGGCGATTCAAGTTCGCTGACCCTGCAGGAAATTCAATATGGACCACAGGGTCTTCAAAGTGCGCCGAATGGGAGCCATTGAAGACCGCCGAATGCCGCTGAACACTGAACAGACCACTGAAGACAGCTGATGATCTGTCGCATGCTCCCGAACTGTCCGACCACATATCATCAAAAAAAGCCGACCAGCCGCCAAACTGGGAAAACAAACCCTGCTATTCTTCTCTGGTTACAGAATAATAAAAAAAATGCCATTTAAAAAAATGGGAATCAAATATTTCACCTAAAAAAATTCTAGAAAAATATGTAAAAAAAATCTAGAAGATAAATCAATAAATAATAGGCTTTTTTGCTTAAACTGAAAAGAATAAACTGTTGAAAAATAAAAAAATAAAAAATATGGTTAAAAATCTTTACATTGACTCCTATGGGATTCGCTTGTTTAAACCTGTCGAACTGAAGCACCGTGGCTGCAAATATGCTCTTTTGGGCCTTTACCAGCCCACTTTTTATAAAAATAAGATCATATTTATTTTTCCGCTTGGTTGATTGAATCAGCATATATCTAGAAAAAATTATCAGCGGCTACTTGACGATATTTTGTTCGATAGAATTCAATTGAACCTTTAAGGTTGAGAACATTCTACCAAAAAATTTAGACACAAAATGAGAACTGCTCCGATACAGACAATAGTCTGCATAATTTGTTAGTACAATTACTTAATGAAAAATGAAGAATGGCCAAGGTTTTAATCAAAAGAAAGATTGAGTCACATTCTGTTGAAATTCACAGGGCGTTGTGGAGTCATGTTGCTGAGTAGGAGTGAAAATTAATTTATTCAATTCCTTCTCCAGATAACCAAGTAGGTTTCTAGCACAGGCAGAGTGATTCCAGTACCATGAGTAATGTGCTCATTCTAGCAGTGCAGTGCAGTGTCCTCTATTGCTCATGGACTCATCTTGTTTTCCTAATTCCTACAGCTGTAGAATGGTAGTTGTGTACTACTTCTTAGGTAAAATAAATTCCAAGTTGTTGGAAAGTTCCACATTCCTGTGTTGAGGTTTGTGTATTTAACATACTGTAATTGGTTAGCTACAAACCTTTAAATAATTGTATTAAAATTCAGTGTAATCGGGGGGCGTGGCCGGCCGTGGAAGGGAGAAGACGTACCTTGCTTGAGCTCCGCAGTGTTTCCTTCTTCCCAGGGTCAATGTTTGTCTTTACCTGCTGAGATTTCCTGTAGAGGCTCCTAAGCGTCTGGCCAATGGGAGTGCGCTGACTGGAGACCGTTTTCCCCCCTTCGGTCCAGAGACTCACCTGTGGGCCACCGTCTCTGAAGTCTGCCGCCGCCGGCCATTTTGCGGCCTACCTCTCGGCCTCTGTCGCTGCCCAGATTCGCTGAGCCGGGCACCCTAATTCCGCCAAGGACCATGCCGAGGGCTGCGGAGACGGAGGGCCCACGTTTCCCGGGGATCCTGGATGCTATATTGCAGCTGCTGGAGGGTGAAGAGCGAATGTTGATGCGGGGCGATATGCGCCGCGTCATGGCTGTGCTGCGATACAGCCGAGAGACTGAAGCTCCATGCGAAGATATTCCAAGGGGCGACAGGCTCGATGTGGCTCGGTGCCGTGGAGTGGTGCCGGAGGCGACGGAGACAGATGTGAAGGAGGATGAGGATGGGGAGCCGGATCACATGACACCGCCGACTGTCTTGCAGATAAAAGAGCCGGTGAGAGTAGAGATTCCCCCCGCGCCCGTGAAGAGGAAACCACCTGGACCCCTCCTGCCATCTCTCCCCGGCACTGCCTGATGCGGATGTTGAGGTGACCGCTGAGATGGCTGCTGCATGCAGCCCCGAGACGTCTGCGTCGCTGAGACTGCAGAGTTTTGAGAGACTATCGTTTGTTGGAACGAAGGGTAGACCTTGGCTCTGTACAGTAACTCGTATCGCGCCGGAGGCCACCTGGGAGCTAGTCGGCCGCTGGGCTTCACGAGAGATGCTTACACCTGGAGGTGCCGCTAACCCTGCCTGGTGGCTGGACACAAGCTGAGACGGCCCGTCTTGCTTTGTCCTCGGTTCCCAACAATATGTCCTTGTTTCCCTGCTATGCCTAAGACATTTACCGAGGACTCTTGATGTTATTTTTTCCTGCTGAGGACTTCTGCCTTTAATTTTTTATTTATTCATTTATTTTCCCCGCTGAGTTTTATTTTTGATTTCCTGCGAGTGTTTTGTCATTATAACCCCCACCTCCCATTTTTTGATATTTTGCAGCTTCCTTGTGAGACCACCCCACGTTTTTCCCCAATCCCTGTATGCATTACTGATGTCTTTTGATGCTTTCATATATCTTGCTATTTGATGTATTGATGACATATTTTTCAAAATAAAACTTCTGTGTAATCAGTCACCAGATTAATTTAGCCAAAATATTATGACGGAAGGCTGCTAAATAGTTGTTAACTTCATCTATAGGTACAACTAAGTGATCACTGGACTTGTGATTCCTGTTATTAAACACACACTCACTCACTAGCAGCTAAACTAACATAATTATTCAGGTCAACTCTTATTAAGGTCTCTTGTACTTGATGACCTCGGATTCGCCTTGTCACCCAACATTGAGTCTATTAATCATAAAAGTATTTTAGCAGAGGCTGTCTTGTTAACTTGACGTTACATGTGCTTTTATGGATATAAATCATTGATATAAGTCATGCAGGTCTATTCAAAGAAAGGTGAAAATCAGGAGAATTGGTAGGAGAAGAGAACAACCTAGACCAAACAGCTTATTTGGAAAGTGAGATAAGTGGGAGAATTTTTCTGGTTTGGCTATTTTGACCTAGATTTTTCACTTCTCCAGTCATTCTCCTGAATTTTACCTTTAGTGAATAGACCTGATGATGTCATGATAACTTGGTCTGCTGTCACCAACCTCCATGGATATAAATCATGGATATAAGAACAGCTAAATTCTGGATCTTGCAAATGTCAGTCATGCATAAAAATGGCTAAAGAAATATATAATTTTTAGGACTGCGCTATAATGTTGGTCCTTCATGGGGACATTTTTGCTAACCATTAAAAAAAACCAAAGTTTAAACATGTATATACACACACACACACACACTCACTAGCAGTTCAACTAACAATTATTCAGGTCAATTATTATTAAGGTCTTTTTTACTTGATGACCTCTGATTCGCCTTGGCTGTCACCTAACATTTAGTCTATTAATCATTAAAGTATTTTAGCAGAGGCTGTCATGTTAACTTGACTTGTCATGAGCTTTTATGGATATAAATCAAGGATATAAGTCATGATGTCATGATAACTTGGTCTGCTGTCACCCACCTCTGTGGATATAAACCATGGACATAAGAACAGCTACCTTTCAGATCTTGCAAATGTCAGTCATACCTAAAAATGCCCAAAGAAACATAATCTTTAGGACTGTTCTATAATGTTGGTCCTTCATGGGGACATTTTTGGTAACCATTAAAAAATAATTAATCCTGACATGCTAATGGAACAAACCTATCACTGTCATGTCGTGAATTGGCTAGGTTCTTACTGTAAGACGTGCCATGACCATACTTTGAGCCTTTATCAAGACAATACAAACATATACAAACAAAGCTTAAATATATACATTTTCATACACCCACCAAGCAGCTTAAGAGTGTATGCAATTGTTTCTATTTAAGATTTGTTTGTATGTGTTTATTTTGACTTGAAATAGGCTTGACCGAGCCAATACGTTGATGCATATACAATAAAGATTGGACCTTTATGTGAAGACCCGTGAGTGCCCTGAGTTTGTTGAAACTGTATCTGCTGTGTGGAGGTTGCACCGGGGCTGAATCACTTCATGGTGATTTGAGGAGCTGAGTGCCTGCTTTTGGATATTTCTATCTATCTATCACCACTCAGCAGGCTCATGGACTTACTTCAGGATGTACTTAGTGGAATTCTGTTCTTTTTTGCTGCACCGTATTCATTTTTTTGTAGAACAATCACCAGACAGGAAAGTTTTGATACCACAAGTGCAGGAGCTACTGACCATGAATGTTTACATATATTCATTTCAGAATAACCTTCTGAGATAGTTTGCTGAGTAAGCATAAAAAACTAGGCTGAGAAATCATTCAGTAACCCCAGATGGCCACAATGGAAGGTCATTATCGCTCACTTAATATTTTGTCACGCACCGTGGCAGGGCCGTGTAATCATTCTACCCTTGCAGTAACACTTACCATACAGTAATGTGATCATTCTGAGGCTCTGTTTGCAGGATAGTAAAGTTAATGTGAATACCAAAACCCAGAGGAACTGTGATGAGCCAGGTACAGTCTTGGGAATTTGGATATGGATCAGGGAAACCAGGCGAATACACAGAGCCATTGAATGCTGTGATGTTCCCTCCGCAGGGCACTGATCATATAGATGGAGACAAAGAGAAAATATAAATTAAAATACATTTCTGGACATTATTGCCATTCCTATACCCATTACAAGAATATTTAATTGAAGGAAGAAAAAGAAATGCAAATATACAATCATTTATATAAAAAATGTATTTGCAGTTAGAGAACCTGTGCTTCACAGTAAAAATGAAAATTTTTGGGCACAAAGTAAACCTTTCGGGCCCCATGCCAAAGGTGACGATAACATGGAGATGGTAAACAGGAAATTCTGCATTTGCAGATTTTTACCTTAACGTCTGCATGATAACATCCTATTCCAGGGAAGGTGTTATTGCAGCACCTCACCCCAGAATGCAGCGCTAACATCTCTGATACCCGCAGTAGCGATTCCGGGCTACCGAGAGTATCAACTTTGCTTGTTCTTCTATGCCACGAGCTCTGCTTGACCTCACTCTTGCGAGATCACACAGTGATGTGGAGTGATTGTGGAAGGAGACTGCGATCTATTTGTTCTCAGTCTCACTCTGCTCCCGACGAGAAGAAGCAGTGGATTGGGAGTTTTGGACACCTTTTTTGCCATGGGTTGAGAAGTGAGTATGGAATTTTTTTTTTTTTTTTTTTAGAGTGTTTTAAATGCATTTGCAGAATCATTTAACACCGGCATTTAGAAGGTGCTAAAATTTTGGCTTGCTCAACCCGATGGTAAATTGCACCCACACTTTGTAATACCGCACTTGTTGAGACGCTAAAAAATTTATGCTCCACATGCTAAGTATAGGAGACACTTAAGTACAGTAAGTTCTTGCAAGCTGCGAGGCGCAAAACTTTTTCACCCCAGCTTATCATCAGGATTGGAATATCGATCCCAGACGTTATATTTACTTTTTTCTAGCACTAACGATTACATATTGAGATGCTACATTACACCATGTATGGAATAGAGCCCTTCAAGTGTGGATTTATTGTGACGAATACAATAAAGGATAATCCACTTTCCTTTCTAAAGTTTAAGAATAACTTAAAGTATATTCTCTGTAGAATATCCGATAAGAACAGTATTAAAGACGAGGGACACAGAGTACTGTTGAAATAAGAACATATATTTTAACTCAATAAATGCCTTAAGATTATTATGCACGCTATAGAAAATAAGAAAAACATTATATTTTAGACTTTGTACAGTCTCTTTAGGTACAGGAGAATTTCATTTAATAACTGCAGAAGCTGAGCCTGCCAAAAGAAGCATTAATACAAAATTTCCTTCATATAATGGAGAGGAAATCGTCCTTATGCATGTAACCTTCTTGAATCTCTGATTCTATTTCAAACTTAAATCTGAGCCAGCCACTGGTTTAATCAGAGGAGAGTACAAAATGACCGAGGGAGTTCTAAGACTATATGCTGAATGAATGTTCACCCAATAATTCGGTATTAATATTAAATGTCAAACCTCTACTGCTCATGTAATTTCTTTACATTTTGCTACCAGTTTCAGTTGATTTGGCAAACTAACTGTTCCCTGCCTCTTCAAAAAGCTGGCATAGTCATATATCAATGATGGCGATGCTCGGAATTACAGATGTTTGAGAGCTACATTTCTCTCCAAGACTCAGCTTGCTTAGTTGGGAATAATTGGAATTACAGTTAACAGCTTTTTTTTTTTGGGCATATATTGATTGTTTGTAATAGACATATTTCATAGATGGGAGAAAAGTGCAGATGATGCAGGAAAAGCAAAGGTTTTATAAACTGAGTCCACTCAATCCCGGTGCAGCAGAGACCATGCAAATTACATGCAAAAGCATGTAAATTACAGACCTCAAATTAGAGACAAGTGAACCCCCACCTGAAAATCTCATTATAATCGCATAACCATTTAACCTTAACTCGGTGACCTGTGACACTGTTTGAATCATTGTTGTGGTATTCTAGAGACTTACCCTCACACCGGGGAAATGGATGATCCCAGTTTCTATTTGTGCCATGTTGACATGTTAGTACAGCATGTCCAAAGAGTTGATATCCTGGAAAACACTCAAATGAGATGGATTGACCTACATTGTATCCAGCTCCCCTGACAACACCATGGGCAAAAGGTTCTGGGTCAGGGCATTCTTGGAGTTCATAAGCTGCAAATGGAAGACAAGACAGTGTCATGAATCAATGGATCTAGCGTGAATAGTCATAGACACTAACTGCATCCACCACTTTCCCAACTGCTGTATTGTATAATACTGCAGATCTAATCGTCCTATAATACTAAATTGATAAGTAATACTATACTGAAGCATAAAGGAATCAAGAGACCAGCTTTGTACAGAATATGGGGGTCATTGTTTGATAGGTAAGTGAAGTCATAGTTTGCCATGTCCATCTCTTGACCATAATTTTTTTTACAGATCATGCTTACCTCTGTTATCGTAATATCTTTACGACCTGTTAGTATTTCTCAGTATCAGGGTTTCAGCCTCACTGACATCTAAGCATGGCTTATTAGGTGGCCACATAAAGTAATTTTCCAGCAGGCACCCCAGAATTTGAACCAGTGATCCTAGTTGTATTCTAGGTAGGAGGGGAAAGGCATAGGGACCTGTTCCCATGCACCCCAGGATGGCACAAGCAGCACGTAAGCTACCTGCAGCCTGAGCTAGTGGCAATCCTATTGACTGTAGGAAAGGGCATACACACATTCTACCAACCATTAAGGCTGCAGTCACACGAGCGCACTGATTGCGCACAGTGTGTCCGTTGAAACAGATGCACTTTATAACGGATGTAATTGTGGTTACATTGTATCAGTTAGTTATGACTGACGTCGAGAAAGAAAAAAAAGCAGTTAATTTTGGCGTTGAGAAAAGGAATTTCTATGTAGTATCAGTTAGTTTTGACTGACTTTGAGAAAAATAGTTACGAAGGCTGTATAGACCTGACAGGGAACACCATTTTATCTCCAAGGTCTCAGCAGTATGTTGGAGATGTGGGGAGGAGACGGGCTCTTTCTTTCATATCTGATGGACTTGCAATTTAATATCCCAATTTTGGGTCTCTGTGGCCCGGTTGAGCTCCGAGATTGTGGGAACAGAGATACTACTGGTCCCTGAAATTCTTCTCCTTCAGATAATGCCTAACTGTCTCTCTCGCTTGCAAAAGCAGTCTTTAGCCCATATAGTGTCTGTAACAATAACTTTGGTAGCGGCCCGATGGAAAATTTCCACACTCCCTACTTTAAAAGACATCACTAACCGAGCAGACGCTCTGAGGCTCCTAGATGGTATGGCAAGGGACATATTAGGGATCCCACACACGCAGGCAGACCACTGGTCTATCTGGGATATATACACGGTCAAGTTATGATTCTGTGTTTATTTAGATTTGTTATGTATGATAAGGTTGGTTGCAACGTTTCCTTGTTTTTTACTGTACCCCCTTCTTCCTTTTCTCAATTTTTACTTCTGTACCCCTTCTTTCTCGTTCTGAGACATTATAGAAAATAAAAATTTATATTTAAAAAAAAGAAGGCTGTATAGTATCAGTTAGTTATGATTGACATTGAGAAAAAGAAAGAAAAAGAAAAAAAAAGAGCTGTATGCAGGGGTTTCTCTACGTCTGTTGTAGATTTTTCACGTCAATGCCATTTTGGCATTTGTAACAACATGCAACATGCTTTGCTCGTGCATGAAAAAGTGCGCACGTAGTTTGTGTGTTGTTCTCTTGACTCCTTTGAAAAACTATGACGGACAGCAAACAGTGCAGTCAGACGAATGCGAAAAGTGCACTCGTGTGACCACAGCCTTAGTCATTGTCATGGGGGCACCCAGTGTAAGCCAAGGTGGGCCCTTTGTCCAGGATGTGTAGCCCTTTAGGCAGGTTAGCTGCTGGCTGCATAGACACAACACACAGACACAAGACAAGATAAACAACAGAACAACTGGAACAGGAAAGGCAGGAGAACAGAACTAAAGGGAACCTTAATACAGGGTAAAGTTCTTGTATGACCTTCTGTCTATAAAAAGAAAACCTAAGAAATAACACAGATACAATAGAACAGGAAGGGCAAAGGTTAAACAGGATACAACAAGATAATACACCCAGCAGCAACACAGGGAGCCCTGAAGGTGAGATGCTTGCAATGGCCTATATACGAAGTATATATACAATGTTGCTGGGTAATACACAAAAACAAATACAGGACACAAGGAACATACAGTAGAAATGTCAAAACCAGGGCCAAAGGATCAAGAGCCAAGAAAGTAAGTCAGACAAACCAAGATTCAGGAACCAGAATATCAATACACAGTGTACAGGGATAACACAAGAGAGTTGTCAGAACAAGACCTAAGTCTTAGCTACACTGTCATATCATACTTAGTCACACAATCACATATAACAATCTAGCAGCTGGCAGCTCCATTATAAACATATAATGGGACATCTTATAATGAACGGAATTCTACAGACCTGTAATCTAAGGAAGGTTCATAGCTAAAGATTCCTAGGACTTTACCTTGGTATTCCAGTTTAAACCCAGGCTTATTCTGGGAATGGTCACTATGGAAGTAGATGGAGGTCTCATGGGAGGCAGACAGAAGGGATCCAGGGGTCTCGGCCCCACTGAACCGACCAATCACACTGCTTGTCTCATGAGGGCCATTACGGATCTCAACAAAATCATGGTTGGCTTCAGTTGAGAAACTGAGAAATTGAACGTGAGCTCCTGGGGAAACAGATATTATTAGTCAGATCGTGAGAGGACATATATATAATTAACCCATAATTTTACTCATCTCATTAGGTGAATCTGTAAATAATATCTAAGCAATCTAAAGTGATATTATCTTAAAACATCTGCTATTTGCTCAAATATTATGGTAATATTCTGAATTAATCAGTTTTAGATATGTATATCTCCAGATAATAATGAACATTGTTGAAGTTTACACACAGTTTAGATGTGGACTGTTTTGCCTTTTATCTAGTTCAATCAAACCTTATACATACTGAAAGATTATTGCCTCAGTACAGCAAGGTTAAAATTTAGACAGAATCAAAAAGAAATCTAAGCCATGATTCATTATTACACACTTATAAAGAAATGTAATCATTTTTTCAACCATTTGGGAAACACATGATATAGTGTAATTCTGTCCTGATTTCTCTGTATACGTGGGTCCATTTCTTAAATTTCAGCACTGCATTATTATAGCCTGAGGTGTATATATCCTTGTTGCACATCATTTATTATCAATGAAGATATCATGATAATTATAGTACTAAATTCAGTCTTTTTATTAGGCACCTGTGGTCATCTATAGCTCAGCAGTTTATGTAGGTAGCCGGGGATTGCTGAATGCCTACACAATTTTACACATAGTCAGTACTAAAATGCTACCCTAAGGTTGAGTATGAAAAGACTTTTGAAAATATAACAAAAATGTATAAGAGGTTGTGTCCATCTATTCAACATTCATGTATGAAGAGACGGGTTGTGATTCTGGCACCACTGCATTCTGATCGTTGGCTCTATTCCAACCAAGTTGTTAAATTAATGAGTGGGGCCATTATACTTACTGGTCCCCTAATACAAAGGGCACTGCAATCCATTGCTTCATATGGCTATATGCAAACAAAGTTCCCGGTCTCCTTCCACAACCGCAGTGCATGTTTACATGATTACATGAGTTTTCACAGAGCTTGGATAAGGTCACACTTGTCTCCATGGAG
Organism: Leptobrachium leishanense; assembly: GCA_009667805.1. Classification (NCBI taxonomy): domain Eukaryota; kingdom Metazoa; phylum Chordata; class Amphibia; order Anura; family Megophryidae; genus Leptobrachium; species Leptobrachium leishanense. Next base: position 237,344,716 of record CM019064.1, on the reverse strand, counting down.
TCCTATGGACTCCAGGAACAGATACTGTCATTGCTCCCTTCTGTTTTGACTCAGGTTGCTAATTGTAACAAGGAGTCCTAATGGTTATTGGCTCAAGACAATATTTCCCTTCAGCGGCTCCCTGTTACAAACTAGGGGCATAATTTAATTACATTTGTGGATGACTAGGTTTTTCAAAATATTGGGCGATTCATTTGGACAAATTTGTCCATAACTGAAAACCAAAAAATTATCACGTTTTGAAAAAATTAGGTCCAGTAAAATGCCCAAAGAAGCATATGTTTGGACCAAATCCATGACATGTAATGGTATGCAAAACATTTTGATGCATTCATTTTTACTATGATATATAATGTAGTAATTTGGCATGTCTATATGTTGACTGGCTATGCGCAGGGAATGCAGACTGTCATGTCATTAGTCTTTTATTTTTAAATCACTTTCGGAGAAGCTCATCTCAGTGGAAAGTTGAATTTTCTCAAGCAGAGCTTATTAAATTTAACGTAGCTTCCAGCATTCACTCTGCAGGAGAGCAGTCAGGCAACGTTAGAACTAACCAGTGACGCTATGTGCCCAAGGTGCCCAATAAATAATGATAGGGGTCCAGGTTAGCTACATTTCTTTTTTTGTTCGTTTTCAATAAAAACACAGCTGGATGTTTTTAAACATTGTAGAGCAAAGACGAGAAGCCAACGAAAAATTTCTGCTAAAACCCCCATCATTTACACTAAAACTATACTCAGCAAGTCCTGCGTGAATTAATACTTAGAATAGAATGAAAACAGGTCTGACAGTTTTTGTGTGACGTCCAAATGAACAGATTAAAACACTTTACACCCGGCATCTCCACATTACACCTCACCGTGACGGAAACATCAGTGATTACAACTTACACATAACAGACCTACAGGGGAAACTCATCTCATTACAACCCTGCATGATCAAATAACCAGTTTTAAATAGCTGTTAAAACTACTTTGTGCTTAGAACCATAGATACAATTAATCCAGCACAGTTGACCACCAGAGTATTAATAATTAATGTGCTTGTTGATCGTCTTTCTTCATCTTTAGTTGAAGATTTTAAATTAATAGCGACTTAGTGTACGATTCACACTTTAGTTAATCTCACAGTAGTATGCCAGTGTTATCACAGTAAAATTAAAGAATATGTTACAAGATGGGAAAATAACACAGGAGGATCTTTGCAAGTTCAGCTGGAAGTGAAAAATCCTCAACTTTATTCCATCATCCTGAAAGGACTGAGATAGTGGAACAAATTGCCTATGTTTTGTAATGATCCAGAACTTTATGGTTCATGTGAGGTGAAGAGGACAATTTCCTTTCAGAAGTCATAGGCTTCTCTAAAGTAAAGTGGAAATCTATCAGCTCACTTCCTAATCCCCCATTGTTCATTTCTTGCTCCTTCTTCCCACACTGCCTAAATGCACCCCATTACTTCTTGTACTCTATTCACCCTCACCTAGCGTGCCACCCCTCTCCTCTTAGATTGTAAGCTCTCGAGCAGGGTCCTCTCTCCTACTGTTTGGTGTGTGTAACGTGTATGTATATTTGTTTTTCTGTCTCTCCCTTTTGTACAGTGCTGCAGAACTTGTTGGCGCTTTATAAATAACTTGTAACTGTACCATGCAATAATTTTTGACAAGTCTTTCTTCTTGATTTTGTCCTAGACTAATTAGTACCCTACCCTCTATGTTGACGGTGAAACTTTGCAAGGTCTTCTCTGAAATAGCTAGGTGTGTTCAGAGATAGCTCTGCAATGCGGAGGTCTCCCCTCTGCCCTAAAGATTGCCGTTCAGCTCTCTGCAGAGGCTTTTAGGGGTTGGATTTCTTTCTGAAACAGCCTCTTAAGCATTCTGCATGGCAGCAGGTGCTGTCCAGCTAAAAGAGTGTTGAGGGAGTTCATGGCATGGGAAAGAAGGTGATGTTTGAACCACTCTAAGTCATACTAGGAAGGGGGTGGAATGAAAACTGGGGTGGAGGTCAGGCCAGGTTAATTATTACCCATTTCAGTTGATCTCCCCCTGATTTTACCTTAGATGTTCTCTTTAAACTAACCAATGCTTGCTGCATGTCTACTGGCACCTGATGACAGAGTTCCGAAGCCTTTTATAACCACAATCCCATGAATGGAAGTGGTCGGAGGAGGTTAAGGGAGTACTCACCAAATCCCACAGGCAAGGAGATCTTCCATGTGCAATCTAAATTACTTGGGTAGTTTCCTGGGAAACCAGGACTCAGTATGACACCCTCCATGTCCTCTAATACACCTCCACATTGAGCTAATGATTCAGAAATTGGATGTTAGACACCACAGAATGCCACAGAGTGAGAGAAATTTCAACATACAGTATATTTAACAAAATGTACACTGTTAACCATAATTGCATAATGTATACCATTCATGTTATGTAGAAAAATAATATAAGAATGTAAACGGTCACAGTGACATCTTTATGCATTGTAATCTTTCCATCACATCTGTGTGAGAGTAAAATAATGTGAAATAATGACATGGGAAGTCCGAAACATACTTTATTATTATTAAATATTGAAGTTTTTAAGTAATAAACAAGAAGAGCAAGATTTGGGACATAGAAGAATAATTCCTCAAAGGTAAGAGAAATTAGAGTAATTAAGTAGAATTTAATCCAGGGAAGAAGGACTCCGATTTATCTTCCTATGGAATGTACAGCAATACACCATTTGAGACTTATTATATTAATGATCTTATTTTTCACACCAGATCAATAAGATAACCTGCTATTTTTCCAGAGGAAGTATTTATCATAATGTCTCCTTGTATTCTTAACAAGGTATGTGAAACAATGTAACCCATGTTCATTGCATGAGATAAATAAGCACACACAATTTATCTTTAAAAGAAAATAACAAATCAAAAGCAGTATTATGCACAAATACACGTGATAGCTCTGTGTTTGGGAGAAATGTTCTGTCAACAACATTGCCTTAGGGGCATTGGAATATGAGTAGACCTCTTAGTCACCAATTGATAATCTAAAATGCACACACATTAGGACAAAGCACCATAAGAAAAAAACATTACACGTATTAAGGCTTTGGGTGCGCTCTCTCTCCTTTTTAAACATTGAAACCATGAATTATTTACTTTGCATGATGGTATCGATATTGGTGTAGGATTTCTGTGACTGGCTAATTCCCCTTTCCCCAAATCTCCTCTCTAATTTGAAATGTTCATTACGGTTGCAACCAGGAGCTTTGGCGCTAAGGCTAGGGTCAGACGAAAGCATTTTTCCCCGCGAACGTGAAAAAGTGCGTCCGAACGCATTGACGTATTTTTTCACGGAATGCGCAAAAACGGTCAGACGACGCGCATTTTCAGGCGTGATTTTGTACAGATCGTCAATAAAACTCTTTTTGCGTCTGGACGTTATGTAGGCTGGACATTAGCAGCATCTGACATCTCCTAATCACGCAAACACGCCGCTATGCCGCAGCTGCACACTCAGTACGTCAGTACTAGCGGTTCAGCGTTCTCAGAAAAATGCGTTCAAATTCCACTTGCGTTGCACGGCCGGACTTTTGTGCGGCCGTACATCGTATATTGGCCGTCATTGCCCGTCATCTGCTGCTAGTGCAGCCGTAATTATGTGCGCCAGAACGCACGTTAAAAGTGCGCTGGTCTGACCCCAGCCTAATAGGTTTTTTTGGTACACTACGTCATACAGGAATTTTCATGTCAACCTTGACTCAATTGTTGGTAACTTATATACATTTATTCCAGTTTTGCGATGCAGTGAACTGTTTGATCCCATATTTCGATCACAAGCACCAAGCGATTTATTTCTATGATTCTATATTCTCAGGTCTCGAAAGTTCCCACCATCGGTTTCCCTGTGGTACACTCCCATACTCTGCAGGTCAACTGAACCCAGTATAGGGATAACCGTCTAAAGTGGAAACTTTCTTTCATTTTTAAATGTTTCTGTATTTATGTTTATGTGTATTTATGGTTTTGTATCTTTTATTGATTTATATTAAATGTTACGTTTTATTACAATTTTTGGAAGAATTTGTGGTACTTCTGCTTGCTCAGCAGTACTTGTTTGTTATTAAGGCTATGTACTACATCCTAAGGCCTGACACCTAATTTAATATAAACAACAATAGCTATACTGCTACTTGACTCACACACAGAATTACACACTAGCCCAATATCACTTTCTGGAAAACGCAAACACCAAAACAGATAAATGAACATACATGTAACTGTAAGTATATATTTAATTTCCCTACCGATGCACAGTGGAGGTGGATAATTCCAGCGTCTGACGGTGCCCGGCATGCATGAGATATGGGAGTGGCCCTGCAGAAAGAATATATTTAATCATTTACAATTACTAATGTAGCCACAATATTACACACTTAACACGACCCTTTCATTATGTTATAATTTTATATTATTCCTAGTAGTAGTTCAATATTAAAATTTGACTCTGAATCATTGAACTGCAGAGAGTCCCAAAATAATGGATTTCCCAGGTAAGTGGGTTAAAACCGTGATTAGAGAGTGAATAGCTAGTGATAGAATAGGACCTAAACAGGTTGAATTTAGGTACACCTGCATTGTTTTAACAAAGACCTGTGTATTTTAGTTCAGACTGCTATAATTGACGTTTTGAAACATTGGGCTTCTGTAGCACATTTATGAAGTATTCTTGTTTAGGTTTAGTACAGCCATCTTGCGATATATAACTTCACCTACTTATAGATATATGTCCCTTGCATTTCACATTCAGGATAGTTTGCCAAATGAACTTATTTCACATTATCAAAGAGACTTGATCATAAATATCACCACCAACTTAAACATATCAATGTCATATGGTACCTTTGAGGTAGTGACAGGGCTTTGTTCCTATAAATCACCATTATGCAGAGTGAAAGGGTAACTTCAGGAACTCACTGGGGAAATTTCAAAATATGACATGCTGATTTGCTACCGTTGCTTCTTTAGAGTGGGTTTGGGGAAACAAATCCAGCAATGTTTTCTAAGAATATTTTTCTTATTCCTCACTTTCCACTCACAGAACCTTGGAAACTAGTATGATAAGGAAAATGAATGAGGGGTGAGAGCACAAAGGAACAGAAAATTGGTGTGGTATGGCAGCAGCTGCTCCAACTGCTCCTGTTTATAATTCTCCACTGCTCTAGATACATTTCGTAAAGGAAATTGGCAAAACTGGCTTGGACAGATAAATTAACTCTATGAAGTACTTTCTAAAAGTCATGTTCCAGGTGTAAAAGCAATAGCAGATTTGAAAAGGAGAGGCCCGAAGTCCAGAGATACTGTTACATTAACTCACCTTAGTACTGTTGATAAATCAGAATATCTGGTTGGTGTAAACCATGGTGTTAGCATTGACAAAAAAATGTATTGTTTGGAGAAAGTGGTTTCACTGACTATCAGGTCTTTTCAATAAAAGGTGAAAATCAGGAAAATTGGCAGGAGAAGAGAACAATCAAGACCAAATATCCAATTTGGAAAATTAGATAAATGGGAAAATATTTCTGGTTTGGATATTTTGACCTAGATTTTCACTTCTCTATTCATTCTCCTGAGCTTCACCGTTAGTGAATAGACCTGTATATGATTAAACTCCTATGTTTTAAATTAACTGTATAAATAAAGACTAATTTATATATAAGTGGTTTGGCGGCATTCTGAATATCCAAGCTTTGACCATCCAGAAACATTCATAACATAAATATATATAAAAAAATCGATATCTTTCATTAAGACATGTTCAAATGGGAGTTTATTTTATCGTTTAAATAAAATAGATTAAGTGGAATAGTCACTCGGCTCTTTTTGACGGGTCAGAATGAAATTAAGGATTTACTAACAAGCATTTTCATTCATTGCGACGACATCAGAGTTATAATTTGGGAACTCTGCACTGTATATAGTAATATTATAACACTAAATGCATATTATAACACCTATAAGCAGCTGAACATTATTTGTGTATATATTAAGTATTTATTTTAAAATAAAATATGAACGTACACAACATCTTCCTCTCATGTGATTACCAGAACTAAGGGGATCTGGGAGATCACGGGCTAGTACAAAAGCCTATATGTGACCAAGTCGTGTAATTAGATTTAATATTATGAGAAAGATGACTGGAATTGAAGGAAACTGTTTTGAGGAGCACTGTCATAATAAACAATCAGTTTTTAGTCGTAGCATTACCGTAGCTGCCTTAACACAGTAAACAATCTAACATCTAAAGATTTTTAAACACATGATTTATATTTCCAGCGCAAGGGAGAATATGGACTTCTACCTGCAAGGAATAACCAGGTTCACACTGGAAAGAAACCACATCATTCACCAAGTATCGTTCTCCACTCTTCATCCCATTACTGGGGACAGCTGGCTCTGGGCAACTGGAAAGACCTACAGCTAAATACAAAAATAAATAATTAGAATGAAACTCCAAACCTAAAATTCTCAAGGGCATTTCATTTTATACTACCTAACACCTAGTCTAGTACCGCAGTCCACACTTCTGGAAAACTAATTTGGCAAAAAAAAAAAAATTATATCTCAAACCAGAATACACAGAAATATGCTGTATCTTCAACAGAAATTCAGAAAATTAAATTAGACTCTTCATCATACTATGCATCTATTGCATAGATCGCAAAAAGTATTTTTTGTATAGACATTTTTCACTTAATTATTCAATGTTGTAATATACCCTAAAATATATAAATTGTAGGATACTGAGAGACAGTCAGATATATAGATAAAACAAGACATATACGATAAGAAAGATAGACATATACAAATAGATAGGTACATTTTGCATATCTGTCAGATCTAATGTTGATGCCAGTTGTAACATCTGTCAGTAAGCAGTGACCTTCACTATGCCTTGCAGGGACAAAGCATAAAGTGCCAGCTAGTGTTATGGCGGAATGCAACAGCACTGTGTATAATCACAAGAGAAATAGACTGCCAGACATTATCAGTGTTAAGACAATTTAAATATGGTTTACAGTACAGCCATGTGGATTTTAAGTAAAGGAGTGCTTCCTCATACTGGGCTATACCTAATGACACACTGGAAGAAGAAACCAACATCTGAAAGTAGCCCATAGTGTAACATAGTTTCTAATAACCACGGGTATCATGCACAATGTGGGATCATTGATCACTCCTTTCAAGCATACTTCAATTCCCATTCTCAGGAACAGGGTCCCCCAATCGTATTGTATCATCTTTAAGTTATGTGTTCTTCAAATGTATTTCTGTTCTGTTTCTTATGTTTATTATCCCCAGTCTACATATCTGTTCAACAGCTTTGGGATCTGCTGGGGCTTTATAAAGAATATGTAATAAACAATACTTTAGAATGTTCCACTGTCACCCTATTCACACAGGACGGCCTTGTTTTCTCTTACTCTTATATTCCAGGTGAAACCCAGCTGCTGACACACTGATGTCAGAGAAAAAATGCAGGTAGAGCTGATTTGAAGTGCTGTTCAGCAGTGCTGGCACGGTAGTTCCTGAAGATAGAAGGACAAATTCCGTAAATGATGATGATATAACACATAACAGCTTGGCAACATCCCATTCTGTATATGACCTTGCACAGCACGAAGGCAGACAAGTATAAGCGTTGTCATTGTATTGTCTTTATAAAATGTTTAATTTGAATTGCAAGTTAAATGTAAGAGTAAAATGCAGATCTGATTGGAATGTATAATCTAAATAAGTGGAGGGGCCATTATGGCAGCAACATAGTGTGAATTATAGGAATTTGCCCTAACTTAGACAGGACAAAATATGATGCTCCTCTACCCTATATACATAGAAGGTTCTCTACTCAATACAATGAAACATACAACTTTATTTGTGATAGGGTCATGCATAACGTCATAGGTGACCTAGAGCATACAGATGTCAAATAAAATATAAAGAGGCGGGCAAGTTTGGTATTAAAGACACAGTACCTGAGAAGCTGCCCAACATAGTAGCTGTATTGTCTCCACCATCAAATACTTCTAGAGAATCCCAGTTCTGCTCAGTGACGAAACTGATCACTTGAATCTAAAAGACACATAGGTAAAAGAAATGTAATCTTCTAGCACACGAAGGGATCCATAGCGAATTCTGGATTATTTATATTTAATACAGATTTAGGGAGAAACTCAGAAAATATATGAACGTACTTGAATATGGGGATAAAATGCAATCTCTTGTCCATTCTGCACTGGAATCATGTGCTGAAAGATCCCAGCCACAGTATGTAACATATAAGGTGGGGTACACTTCAGTCACTGTAATTATTTATACTACTTACTTAGGGTAAGGTACAAGGAATGGCAAATCCCAAACGACTGCTGATTTCACCCAAAATATGCCTCCTTATGCCCCTACAAGATTTTACCATACATCCCTAATTAGATGGATACTTTAGAGACTGTGACCACTCAAAATGTTGAGCGGTCACTGCAGTCTGAGTGCTCTTACTCCTCTTAGCCCTCTGGGGGCGGGATCTTGGCTGATTCAGGTCTCTAAGTGAATTTTTGAACCTTTAAAACATAGTTACTACCAATGGCTCTCAAAGTGCTCAGCACTGAAAGTCATTGGGGTGGCTGTACGCTTGCTGAAGTGTCTGGCCTTCATGCAGTCACGTGGTTGCTGCTTACAGGAAGTTGGTAACAACTCACATCTGGACCAGCACCGACAGGGCTTAGCGCATGAAACAAAGAGAGTTTGAAAGCAAATGAGAGGGTAAAAAAAGGAGGGGAATGCAGAAGGGGTCAGTAGGGATTAATATTTAACCCTTAGGCTAGGGTCAAATGACAGCATTATTCGCAGCGACCGTCAAAAAGTGCGTCCGAACGCATTGACATATTTTTTCACGGAGTGCGCAAAAACGGTTATACGATTATTATTATTATTCTTTATTTATAAAGCGCCAGCATATTCCGCAGCGCTGTACAATAAGCACAGTATAGACAGGGTTACAATACATTGAACAACATTTGACAAACAGTACAGGAGGAGATGAGGGCCCTATTCCCGTAGGAACTCACAATCTGGGAGGGTTGGGGTTGGAAACAGGAGGAGAGGACTGTAAGGTGAGAGTGATTGATGGTTGCGTCAGTGAGTTAATTGGTAGGCTTCCCTAAATAGGAACGTTTTAAGGGAGCGTTTGAAGGAAGAGAAGTTAGGGGAAAGTCTGACAGTACACATACGATGCGCATTTTCATGCGTGATTTGTTACGGATCCAAACCAGGAAACTTTGGGTGTCTGGACATTATGTTGGCCGGACATGAGCAGCGTCTGACGTCTCCTAATCACACACACACGCCGTTATGCGGGTGCAGCGCACTCTGTACGTCAGTACTAGCGGTTCTGCGTACTCAAAAAAATGCGTTTGTTTACCGCTTGCGTTGCGCAGCCGCACTTTCGTGTGACCGTACTTTGTATATTGGCCGTCATTTGTTGCTACTGCGGCCTTGATTAAGTGCTCCTAAACGCACATTAAAAATGCGTTAGTCTGACCCAAGCCTTAGATTCACGTCTTTGCATTTTAGTCCTAGTGTATCCCTTTAATCTGTACTGACCCTATCATATATCTATAAGAAAGCTTATACAATAGCCATGTTCACTCTCGCCATGCAAGAAAATGTTTTAGTGACTTAAACTGCATGTACTGAGTTGTCCATTTAATTACATGAATGAAATTACTCATATTTGTTGACTTAGTTGTCCCATAAATCCTACTTTGTGAACATCCTGGTTTTGTCTGTTACGAAGCTGCCACTACCCTCACTCTGTATTTCTGTATTTGAACTTTTGTTTAATGCACTACAAAAATGTAGTACTAAAGCCTTGCTCTCAGTAAAGGCATTGTTCTCGTGAAGTGTCTTTATAGAGCGCTTTAGCAAAAGCTGGTACACTATATTAGGTAGCATTCGACATGCAAGTATTACAGACACTGGCAGCGCAGAATGATACTGGCAAAGATCAGTGGGGGATCTGACTAACAAGGTCTGACGTGAGATACGCAGCTAAAAACAAGGTGTCAGAACAAGTTTTCTCAGCTGGGATACAAAGCTCACACTCAGCGACACAAAACTCATGCAGAGAAAGGGCTCTGTATTAAAGATAAACAAAAATACAGTAACATCTTCTGCACCCACCATCTGACTTCTGTAAATAATGTATTTTACACAGAAGAGGAAAACAGCCCTGACTCCATGCAATGCTATTTGAGTCCAGTGGTGCATCAGTACTCAAGACATTACAATGTCAAGTCTATTCAAAGAAAGGTGAAACTCAGGAGAATAACTAGAGAAGAGAAAATGTTAGGTCTAAATAGACAAACCAGAAAAATTGTCCCATTTATCTCACTTTCCAAATTGGCTATTTGGTCTAGAGATTGTTCTCTTCTGTCAGTTCTCCTGGTTTTCACCTTTCTCTGAATAACCGTGTGTGTGTGTGTGTGTGTGTGTGTGTGTGTGTGTGTGTGTTTGTGTGTTGGGGTCATCACATCATCACATTAATCAAACTGTAAATCAAGCTACATGAAACAAAGATTTCAAAAGAAAGATGTGGATTTATTCACACAATATGATAATAAGGCACTTTAATCTGCTGTGGTTTACCATGAAATGTTAAAATTATGCCATTATGTCTGTTTTATGATAGTAATATGTTGTAAGCAGACTGACCTGTTCCAGATCTATTCATTTTGGTCATTTCAGTAACAAAGGGAAGTGAATAGAAATTAGAAATATGTTTATTTGAATGCAGATGGACGCTGAGGCATTGTGAGTGGTAGGAGACTGATGAAAAACTGCATAGAATATGAATTTTCTATTCTTGGGCTGAGTGGAATAAACACATTTACTGGAGAGTAAATCAAAAACTAAAATAATAATAATACTACAAGGCTGAAAAGATCATTGGAGGTTATTTCTTGCGCAGTGAGGACTTCCTTGGCATATCATTTCTGGATGATAGCAGTCTGATTTGAATATAGAATAGTGTTCTTTGTAATGGCGCATCGAGCTAAAACTAAAAATATAAGACCTGAGCAGGGACCCACCACAATAGGGCAGGCCACTAGTGCTGTTACCTGTTCTCAGCAATCTCTCCCTTGTTTTGCTCACTATTAATAATACTAAACACATTTTTATAGAATTCAAGGCATTCTGTTCCATTAACCAATACAAAAAGAGGTATTCAACAAGGCTGATTACAGCTAGATAATATACACTTTAAAACACTTACAATTTGTGCCAAATACATTCCAGGGGACTTCTGACACAACAACTTGTGACTTTAAGATGCTGTTTATTATATAATCAGCTCTACCACGATGGGGTACATTGACAGGCTTATGCAATGAATAGGCATATTTTGTAACTAATGCCCCATTGTGCTTTCCTCTGTCAGGTGTTTGTGAAATAGTTAACTCTATATTTAACCCCTTAGTGACCAGGCGGTTTTACAAATCCGTCCTTTAGTGACCGCTGCTGTTTTTACGTTTCTGCGCTGTTAGTGTTTAGGTCAAATTTTCCTCTTACTCGTTTATTCAACCCACACATATTATACACCCTTTTTCCCGCCATTAAATGGACTTTCTAGAAATACCATTATTTCCATCATATCCAATAATTTACTATAAAAAAAATATGAAATATGATGAAAAAATGGTAAAAACACACTTTTTCGTAATTTAATCCCCAAAATCTACAACCACCAATAAAGACTCCGGCTAAATAGTTTCAAAATTTTGTCCCGAGAATAGAAATACCCAATTTTTACATGTTTTTGCTTTTTTAACCTTTTCGGCTAGGGTCAAACGAAAGCATTTTTACACGCGAACGTAAAAAAGTGCGTCCAAACGAATTGACGTATTTTTTCACGGAATTCGCGAAAACGGTCATACGATGCGCATTTTCGTGCGTGATTTTTTACGGATCGTCAATAAAACACTTCTTGCGTCTGGACGTTATGTTGGCCGGACATTAGCAGCGTCTGACGTCTCCTAATCACGCAAACACACCGCTATGCCGCAGCTGCGCACTCTGTACGTCCGTAATAGCGGTTCGGCGTTCTCAAAAAAATGCGTTCGTTTTCCACTTGCGTTGCACGGCCGGACGTTCGTGTGACCGTACTTCGTATATTGGCCGTCATTGCCCGTCATTTGCTGCTAGTGCGGCCGTAATTATGTGCGCCAGAACACACGTTAAAAGTGCGCTGGTCTGACCCCAGCCTGCACTGCTGAGCCAGTTCACCTATGTGCGCTGCGCTCATTCTGACCATTTTGTGCTAATTATTTTGAGATGAAAGCCTAGGTCCTATTTAATTAAACCCCCCCCCAGACAAATAAAAATTTAAAAAAAAAATCATTTTTTTATTTTATTTAATTTTTTTATTAACTTCTATTTATTTTTTATTTGTTTTAATATTTATTTTAAACCAAACCTGATACATGTTTGGTATCATTGGAAAGGCCATGATCAGGCCTTTCAAATGATGTCAAATATGACCATCTAGCTGCCATGGATTGGGAGATAGGGGGATCCTTAGGATCCCCTTATCTCTACATGGCAGTTAGATGGTTAACTGGCCCACTGACATCCTCACAGATATGGTGAGGTTATCAGTGGGTGGGGGGGGACCTGGAGGCTTGGCTGACATCCAAGATGTCAGCCCCCCTCCAGGTTTGAATCGTGTTTTGGCGCCAATTAGCGCCGAAATGTGATTCGGCGGCGAAAAGGTTAATGCCATAAACCGCTGAAAAGGGGAGACTCTCCCCTTTTCAGCGGTGCAAAAAGCATCTCCCTAGCTTCAATGGTTGGGGAGATAGAGGGCTCCGAAGGAGCCCCCCCTCCCCTCCATTGATTTGCATGGGGACGCCTCCTGATAACGTCACCACGCAGCGTGGCGACGTCATCAACCACGCCTGCCCATGTAAATCACATGGGCAGGCTTCCTCCCTGCCAGATCGCCGAGGGATCCAGCGAGGGAGGTAAGTATCGGGCGGGAGGGGGATTAGGCGCCGCTGACGTACCCTGTACGTCCGCGGGCCTAAGGGAGACCCGTGGACAGGACGTACAGGGTACGTCAGCGGTCCTTAAGGGATTAAAATGAGTGCTCTGCATTTGCTATGTTGTATTAACTGGTTTCAGTTTATAAAAATGCATGTTCAGGTTGAGTACAATGATCACACACACAGTATATATATATATTTTTCTTTTTTTAGTCTTGAGAATCACCCATTTGTTATGCTTAGTACAGGAATGCTGCTGTTGTGGCTGTTCTCACATTGGGACATCGTATATATATGTGTCTCAATATTTTATTCTCCTCCTGCTTGACCTCTCGGCTGCTTTTGACACTGTCGAGCACCCCCTCCTTCTACAGACTCTCAGCTCTCTTGGTCTCTGTGACACTGCACTCGCTTGGGTTGACTCCTGTCTATCCAACAGGTCCTTCTGTGTGTCATTTGTTGGTAACTCCTCCTCTTCATTGCCTTTATCTGTTGGTGTACCTCAAGGCTCTGTCCTAGGTCCTCTGCTCTTTTCTATCTACACCTCCTCCCTGGGCAAAATCATTAACAGCTTTGGGTTCAACTACCACCTCTATGCGGATGATACTCAGATCTACCTCTCTACCCCTGATCTCTCGCCTTCTGTCCTTTCCAAAGTCAGCGACTGTTTATCTGGCATCTCCTCCTGGATGGCCTCTCACCACCTAAAGATTAACATGTCTAACACTGAGCTGCTGCTAATTCCTCCTCCTAATGCCTCCCCGCCTCCTGACTTTTCTATCACGGTGGAGGGTGTCACTATCTCCCCATCAAACTAGGTTCGCTGTCTCGGAGTTACGCTTGACTCTGCTCTTTCCTTCATCCCCCACATCCAGTGTCTTTCCTCTTCCTGCCGCTACCAACTAGGCAATATTTCCAGAATTCGACCATTTGTTACCGCTGACACCACAAAACAACTCATCCACGCCCTTGTAATCTCCCGACTCCCCTATTGTAATAATATCTTATCTGGCCTCCCTCGCACTCGCCTCTCCCCCCTACAATCCATTCTAAATGCCTCTGCCAGTCTCATCCACCTCACCCGCCGCTCTGTCTTTGCCGCTCCACTCTGCGAGTCCCTTCACGGACTCCCCATCCACTGCAGAATTAAATTAAATTCAAAACCCTTACCCTGACCTATAAAGCTCTCACTAAGCTCCCCACTACCTGTCCTCACTAATCACCAAATAGACCCCAGCCCGCTCCCTAAGATCAAACAGTGACCTGCGCCTAGCTTCTCCCCGCATCACCTCTTCCCATGATAGACTGCAGGATTTCTCACGCGCAGCCCCCATTCTCTGTAACGCTCTCCCTCGTACGGTCAGACTCTCTCCTAGTTTCCCTTCCTTCAAACACTCTCTTAAAACATTCCTATTTAGGGAAGTCTGCCACCCGACTCACTGACGCAGCCAGTCCAACACTCACCTAGCAGTCCTCTCTGCCTGTTTCCAACCCAAACCCTTCTAGATTGTGAGTTCCTACGGGAATAGGGCCCTCATCTCCTCCTGTACTGGTTTGTCAAATGTTGAAATGTTGTTCAATGTATTGTAACCCTGTCTATACTTTGCCCATTGTACAGCGCTTTGGAATATGCTGGCTCTTTATAAATAAAGATTAATAATAATAATAATAAATATCTAACCCCTTAATGTCTGAAGGCAGTTATGTAACTTCAGAACCAAATCCTTGACTATGTATTTCTGCTTGTTCATTCAATTTTTTTCTCTTGCTCATTAAGTGCAATCATATTTTATATATAATTTTTAAAGTACAGATTTGGCTTTCTTTAGATATGTAAACACTATGTAGAAGTCATAATTTAAGGTGGAAAAAAGGTAAATATGTGTGGAAAAAAATAGTTTTTTCAAAAACATATTCAGAATTGACTTTCCACTGAGAATATAAAAAACCTGTGGGGCTAGTTTACAAAGTGAACGCCGTCTGTAACGTTCACATATGTAATCGTTAGCATTAGGAAAAGTGACTTTAACGTAAACGTTTGTTAGCGCATCAGTGATGTAGCAAGCTTGCGCTAGCTTACTGTACTTACTGTACTTAGCTTACTGTACTTTGCTCACCCTATAAAAGGGACATGCATGCTATGCTAGTGTGCTTTTAAAAATGTGCAATTGAATAATTCAGTAGTGTCATTCAGCAAGCATAAAAAGCAAGTAAATTTTTTTTTATTTCTTGGCGTTTTCCAGGCCCACTTCAGGAGGTATACATAAAAAATGCACTGAGCATGTGTGGCTGAGTTTCTCCTCCTCCCTCCTGCACTGTGAGCTGAGGGGAGGGCGCTGTAACCCTTTCACTCCCAGCTACTGCAGGGACAGGGAAGAAAAAAATCAATACACAGAGGGAGAAAAAGAGACAGCAGAAAAAGGGACAACAAGAAAAGGTAAAGAAAGGAAAACAGCAAGATAAAGCAGAGAAAGCATAAGAAAAGGTGCAGTGTGAGAGCGCATGCACAAAAGACAGACAGCACAAGAAAGAGTGAGAGTTCCTGACTGTGAGGACGTTTGAGTGAGACAGTTCATATGTAAACCATGAAAGAGTGCAAGTGAGGGTGTCAGTGGGTGAGTCTGTGTGAGTGTGAGCGAATCAGTAGGCAAGTGTGTGGGCAAGATAGCGTGAGTGTTTCTTGCTTTCACAGTTGCAGAGATAGTGAATATTCAGTTCCTCAGTTTCCCCACTCTGAGGTCTGCTTTTGTAGAATCATTTAGCACCCTTTGGACTCTAGGAGACGATATTTTGAGGCGGCGTGGAAGCGCTACCATGCGTATCACCAAGGGTAGCATTTCATTCCGGGGTGAGGTGCTGAAGTAGCACCTGACCCAGAATCTAACGCTAAAAGGGGGCGCCATAGGGAAACCTGCAGGCGCAGGTTTTCACTGTTAATGTACCCATTTTTGCGTTAACAATGTAATCTAGCCCTTGGACTTTTTAATGCAAGAGCACCCACATTTATATTCAGCAAGGTCTCACAAGTTTAACGCTGCCCCCATAAAAATGTTTTCTGTGAGGTGTGGATTTTACAGAGCAATACAAGAGGGTTGCCCATGTCAGCAACCCCAAATACCAACTTCTGCTCTCTCTGCAGCCGCTGAAACTTTGAACAGTATGGGGAGGGGGGGTGCAGCATGTTTACATACATCTGTCAGAGCTGCTGATTGTCAGGTAAGCGGTGTGATCAGAAGAGCTGGCACTGTAAGGTGGTAGTGAGTTTTATTGCTATGGAGCTCATACACACTGCGCATTACTGTGAGTTTCATTGCTGTGGTGCTCATACACACTGCGCATGACTGAGTTTTATTGCTGTGGAGCTCATATACACTGCGCATGACTGAGTTTTATTGCTGTGGAGCTCATACACACTACACAAAACTGTGAGTTTCATTGCTGTGGAGCTCATACACACTGCGCATTACTGTGAGTTTCATTGCTGTGGAGCTCATACACACTGCGCAATACTGTGAGTTTTATTGCTGTGGAGTTCAAAAATGCTAGGGGATTATCCACACAGTGCCATCGTTGCAAACCCCCCCAAAAAAACCCCAGCTAACTGCCCTGCAATACAGATTTTTGTTGCAACAGAGGCACTTAGTGGATAACCCCCATAGGGTTACAACAATAGTTGTAGTTCATTTAAAGGAACACAGTATTAAAAAATATGGTTCCCTTTTATAGTGTCTTCCTTTAAGTGAGCTACAACAATTGTTTATGAGGACATGAAAATATTCCTAATAATCAGTTTTTCCCCGGGCGTGAGAGTACCCCACCTATTTTTCCAGAAAAAAAGCACTGCTTATCACAATATAAAAATCTGTGGTAAGCACTGAATGAGTTAAAACATATATATTAGAAAAAATACAATAAATGAGCATTATGATTTTATGGACTAGACGGATCTTGCTGTTATCAGAACTTTGGGAAAGGGTTAAAATTTGAATAAAAAAAATATATATTTTTTGCGCAAAAAGCAAAAAATCATCAAAAAATTCCTACATAAAACTGAACTTTACAATTGTACTGATCATAGTGAAATGGTTTACAGAGGAGCTTTCTTTATTAAATCGACAAATTATTTTTCATACACTGACACGCTGTCACTGAACATCTCCCGTGCCTCAGACCAGGAAAAAAGGGATACAGAGTAACAGATAAAGCCATAACTTTGTATGTTGTCATAATGATCATGGTGACTGGCGGCAGCTGATTAGCTGCTGGAAGGCTGCCTCAGTTGTCCGGCTATCCCAATGACAAATCCTGGTGGGTAAGTGCTCATAGATTCATTTTACCCATGGTGTTCCATGCCATACTTAGGGACGTTAAAGCCCGTAGGATGGCATAGATCATCCAAAGGACGTTAATGGGTTAAAGAGCTGTATATATAACTATATTGTTTTAGCTTGTGCATGACCTTCCATGCCTTCTTAATATAAAACACAGTTGATAATTCAGTAAGAATTAGAAAAACTACATATTCCCTAACCCAACACCAAAAGCTTTTGACAACATAGTCCAAAGGGTAAGCTCTATGGCTTTAATTTACTTTTTACTCAGTTAAGTATACCTGACCTATGTCACAGAACATATTCTCGGTTTGTGAGGTTTGGAGCCAGTCTTGCTCCCCCACCTCAAACCATTTCATGCTGTCAAAGCGGGGTATTTTAGCCTTCAGAACAATGCACACTGGAATGGCAGAGAACAATGCACTTGGTGACATTCCTAATATGTGACATTCTGAGCAGCCCCCAGAGAGTAAGTAGAAAAAGCTATTAAACAGAACTTCAATTAGGAAACATGCCATAAATACCGCACAGTGGTGCATCTACAGCAAGTGCTTTCTGTTTAATGAACATCCATGCCAAATGTAAGAGAACTGTGTGTTAATTCACTGGCTATAGAAATGATGCAAGAAACCTAATAATATGGCCGCTGCTAACGTTTACACAGCCTACAGCTTAAAGTTACATTTGCAGTGTTGGAAATTGAACAACAACCTATACCAGAAGGACTTGTTACATTTGTTAAGCCTATTTGTTAAATAGACTTAATTACCATAAATAATATGTGGTGGTTGTGGATTTAGCTAAAATTTTGAAATGTTAGAGAAATAATTGCTGTCATTGCATAAAATACAAATTAGTTTATAAAATGTAAAGCTATTTCTAAAACCATAATAAAGAAACAGAACTAAAACTTTAAAAGAACACTCTAGCCACCATGACCATTTAAGATAATTAAAATGGTAATTGAGGCAGGTGTCTTTCATCCTCGACAGACTACTGTGACAGCTCTTCAAAAGGAGGAGTCGGCTGGGCGAGTGAGCAAACCTCATAATGTGTCTTAATGCAAAAGCATTAAGAAGTGAGGGAGAAAAAGGAGATGTGTTACACCCCATGAAAAAAATAGCGGCGGGAAACAGTGGTGGGTTTTAATAGGGGTTAATAATTAAAAAGTGAGCACATTGAGAGATATTTATTGGAATCGGTCGGAAAGAGTCCCACTTTCTTACTGATATCCAGGTAACTGAGATCAGTGCTCACTTTGTGAGCATGGCTAATTCCCTACACTCAATGGACTGAGTCAATTAATCAGCTGTATAGTCGAAGTCATAGAAAACATTGAACATTGAAAAATGTCGGCAGATAAGAACCTTTCGGCCCATCTAGTCTGCCCAATTACATGGATACTTAACCTGGATTTATCTTTTGTTTAGGATAGCCTTATGCCTATCCCATGCTTGCTTAAATTCAATTACTGTTTTGGCCTCTACCACTTCTACTGGAAGACTGTTCCATGTATCCACCACCCGCTCAGTAAAATAATGCTTCCTGATGTTACTTTTAAACCTTTGCCCCTCTAATCTAAGACTATGTCCTCTTGTTTTGCTACTTTGTTTCCGTTTAAATATACTCCCTTCCTCTACCTTGTGGATTCCCTTTACGTATTTAAATGTTTCTATCATATCACCTCTGTCTCGTCTTTTCATATCAAGTCATATCTAAAGGACAAAAAAAATGGACATAAAAATAATTAAACAACATTCTATAACTGTACCTGGATTCCTGCTCCTTCGGGTACTGTTATCTTCCACACACAATTTAGGCTGTTCAAGTATGGCTCGGGGAATCCTGGGGACAGTATGGTTCCTTTGCGTTCTGTCAGATTCCCACCACATGGCACTGAAAAGAAAAGGTGAAATTGACATACTTGAAAACGAGAGAAATCTCAATGTATCCTTCCTGGTAAAATCCTTTATAAATAAATATATATCTATCTGCTCACACTCCTATCAAAAAATCTATGATACCTTGTCCAATCCTACTGAAGAAACAGCAAATGCCAATGAGATATATTTATTTCACTATACAGCCGATTTATTAAGTACACCAACTAGTCTTCAAAACAGCCTGAATTCATTGAGGCATATATTCAACAAGGTACTGAAAGTGTTATTGAGGTATTGTGTACTATGCAGACATTAGTGCATCACACACTTCCTGAACATATGGCGGTGTATTTGAGGAGCGAATATTCCTTTCCAGCTCATCCCACAAATGTTCAATCGAATTGAGATCCGGGGACTGGGCAGGCCACTGCAGCAAAGAAAAACCATTGTCATGTTCCTGGAAACACCCCATAGGGATGCAGGCTTTGTGCACTGTCGCATTATCCTGCTGGAAGTAACCATCTGCCTGAGGATAAATGGTCAACATGACTCAATGCACTTGGTCAGAAATTATGTTTACATACACTCTGGCATCCAGACTTGAATCCAGGGGCATCAATAGAGGCAACAGTTGCTGTGTCCACAGAAGGCATGCTCTACTTTTTGTCTCTGATAGCAATGGTACCCAATGTGGTCGTCAGCTGTTGTATCCCATCCACAACAGGGGACATCTAGTAGGGCATTGGATGGTTTTCTGAGCACCAAGATTGAATTCTGATGTCACTTGGGCAGCAGTGGCCTGTTTTCTGGCTTGCACAAGTCTAGTCATCCTCCTCCGACCTCTCTCATCAACGAGCGATTTCCTTCTACACGAGTGCCACTGACTTGACGTTTTTTGCTCTTTGCACCATTCTCGATACACCCTTGAGATTGTTGTACGAGAAAAGTTCAGGAGAACTGCCATCTTAGAGACGCTTAGTCCAGCACATCTTGCACCTATGATCATACTATGCTCAAAGTCCATTAGGTCTTGGCACTTTCCCATTACCTCTGTGATTTGTAGTCTAAACTGATAACAGGAAGGTAGTTCTGTTGTATTTATACTCATAACTGGACATGTGACATGCAACGGAATGGACCAAACCATCTGTGTGCCCAGCTAGAGTGTACCTAATAAAATGGTCAGACTAATATATATATATATATACACACACAGCATACAATATAGTATATTCTTTGTAATATGAGGAACATATATATGTATCCATGTGACACTAACAAAGGTACAATGCTATAAATGACACTAACCAATGCAGGTGGGCACTGTCGTATTCCATTGTGCCAAAGCCCCAATCACTGCCTGGCATTCAATGTTCCGGGAGCCCAGCAAAGCGTAGCCAGGGATACATTCAAAGCGAACAACGGCACCCACCGAAAAATCATTGCCAACACGACGGCCATACTTGGGTTCTGGTACTGAACTGCACTGGGTTGAACTTGTACGGGGAACAGCTGTGAAAGAAGACAAAAGAAATAATGAAGCGACAAGGAGTGAAATGGCAGAATGGGTGAGAGATAGTATATAGAGGATATTGGAAAAAAAACATAAGAGTACAATGAAAAACACATTATATATCAGTATTTACTACAGTAGAGAAAGTAAATGACCGATATAGTGTGGTGTAACATAAATGGCTAATTCATTAACTTTTTCCTAATGTTCCCAGGACTCTCTGTATATTTTGGAATTATATTTCTTTATTCCTGAACAAGTATTGCTATGAAAGCTGTCAAAGTCAACTCACAAGACATAAAACGTGGGTGAGCAGTTATGAATATATAATATTTACCTTATCAGTTTGCAAGTGTTGGTCATGGTGTCTAGCTCCATAAATTACAGAAAATTGGTTTGCAGAAGTATACTGTATAAGTAACGCGTACATTAGTTGAGAGTATTCAGTTCTAACAGAGGCAGACAATATTGTGATTATTTTTGCTTTAATTAATGTATTTAATAATGCACAGCCATCTTGGTATCCATAAGACACTCACAGGGTTATCCAAAGAGATTCGAAAAGTCACCGCACGTTCGGTGACTTTTCGTTCTCTTCAATTCGGTTCCTTTTGCCGATTGCATTTCGGTGACCCTGCGGTGTATTCAGCAAACACCACAGGGTCCCCGAATTGCAGGGAAAAGCTGCCGAAAACCTGACGAAAACTAACCGAATGCACGCTGAAAACAAGCAAAAACATCTGGATTAACCTTCGAAGAGGAGCCGAACAGGAGCCGAAAAGGAGCCGAATCACACAGAGCCGAAGCAGCTGTGACGTAGAGGAGGCAGTGAATAAATTAGAAAAACCATTTGTATGAATCTGGGAAAAAGAAACGCTGTTTGCAAAGAAACTACTGAGCGAAAATGTCTGAAATTTTCACAGGAGGTCCAGAGAATGATAATAAAGAGGGCTGTTACAAAAAAAATAAGCAAACTGAAAAAAAAAAAAAAAAAAAAATCGGACTTTTAATTTTTTTTTAAAAAATTCAGAAAAATGCTTAAAGTATCCTAAAAAATCTATAAATAAAGAGACTTTTTGCTGCAGAATTTTATAATGAACGGTTTATTAGATATTGAATTAAAACGGGAATATTTTTAACATTGAAGTCTATGGGATTCTCCTGAATAAATTTGCCGAATTAAACCACCGAATGGCAGGACATTAGGGGAACCTTTCACTGCTGGTTTGTGTTCTCTGAATAGCCGAAGCAGTGCTTTTTGATGGGGATTTCACTGCCCTCGAACAGGCACCGAACAGGCACCGTATGTGCAGGCAATTCGACAGGATTTGGCGAATTGCCTGCTCTCTGGATAGCCGAATGGCCAGGAAAGGTAACCGAACCCTGATTTTCAGCGTTCGGTTACCTTTCTCAAGCAATTCGAATCTCTTTGGATAACCCTGTCAGTGCCTTTAATAAGTAATCTGACAGCCCCTAAAAGTTTGCATCTAAATTATACGTTGGCATTTGAGCATCATAAAGTCTGTTTCCAGGTCTGCAGCTCCTTTCAATACCAAAACATATCAAACTGTATCAAATGTACCTACTTCTCTCTGACGAATATGGGGCTGATGCTCTGTACCTATCTTTGGCCTGTTTAAGGTCTACCTGGAGGATATGTAAAAACTAGAAAGACATGGTAAAAATTTCTTCAATTCAAAGAACCCCTTGTATTGAAGCTAGAGGTGTGCACGGCTGAAAAATTTGTCTCGTTTCGTTCCTTTTCGTTTTAAAATAATTTCATTTTTGGAATTTTAATGCTAATTTCGTTTAGTTTCTGATCGATTCGAAATTTCATATCGATTCGAATTGATATATCAAATTATCAATTCAATAGTTAATATATCAATTCGATAGCTGATATCAATTCGAATTTTGGATCACTAAATAAAACCACAATTAATCAAATTTTGCTGTTAAAAGAAAAGCTAGGGTTAAGTATTAAGCTGTGTCACAGATTTAGTATTTGAGTCAAATTAAACAGTGAAACAAAATTAATTTATTTCATAAAGTCGTTTTCTGACTATTACTTGTATTGTAAGTTAAAATCAATTCGATAGTTGAGATCAAATTCAATTCAATAGTTGATATCAATTCGAATTTTCCACCATAGTTTTCAATGTTAAAAAAAATCCCCGTTTTTATTAAATATTTCTTAAACCATTTATAATTTTCAATTGCAGCAAACCAAAAAGCCATTTTTTTTATTGCTGAATGCACACAGACTGTAAGAAAATAATTCAGCTGCATGTGTTCTGCAAAGAAAAACAGACCTCATTATTTCATTTAAAATAAGTTAGGAAACCTAAACTTTCACCTAAAAAATCCTGACAAATGCCAAAAAAATCCTAAAAAATTAATTTAAAAAATGGCTGTTTGTTGCAATTGAAAATTATTAAACGGGGATTTTTTTTAACATTGAAAACTATAGTGGAAAAAAGCCTAGCATCTGCATTAATTAAAAAGTGACCTGTTCTGTTTTTTTTTTCTTTTTCATTTTAGACCTTTTAGTTCAGTTTTTTAATGTTTTAGATCATTTTGTTCTTTTTTATTTCATGTCAGATCATTTGGTTCCATTTTTTTCTTTCAGTTTATTTCGTTACGAAATTTGTTTAGTTTGTGATCGTTTTGTTCAGTTTTTTCAGCATTTCGTATCATTTGCATTCCGTTTTATTTTGTTTAGGTCCCATAATGAAATGATTTTGTTTGTGCTGAAACTTTTACTCGGGATTTCGTAATTTCAGGCGGCCGATATTTCGTTTCGGAAATGCTTCCAAAAGAACGAAAATGGTAAATTTCGGACGAATTTCAATTCAGAATGAAACAAATTGCACATCCCTAATTGTAACCAGGGCCGGCTCTAGTGTTTGCATAGCCTGGTGCAAGGTAAAACGTGGGGCCGCTTTTTTCATAGGAATGAAAGTGACTGAATGTGATGGATATTGGGGCTGACTGAGTAGTATGTTTGTCAGAGATTTATGAGCGTGCATGGCTGGGTGAACTAGGAGGGGATTTGTGGTTGGGTGAGTGACATAGGAGCGAGTGTGTTAACAGTAGGGGTTATTCGATAAGTCCCAAGCTTGAATCTGAATTGCACCGAAGGGTGAATTTTCCCATATGATGCAATTTCGTGGCAGTTCGTCTATTCACTAAACTGTTAATTCACTAAATACTGTTGAATTGACAGTGAAATACATTGCAGTAGGCCACAGATCAGCGATCTTCGAAGGCAACTTAATTGTCCCATAGAGAAGTAATGGTTAATTTATTCACAGAATGCCAAACTGCACCAAAATGTTGGTGAAATGCCCTGAGTTTTTGTGTTTCAGTTCGACAAGTTTAAACAAACAAGCCCATAGGATAGAATTTTTGATTCCCAATTTTTTTAAAAAGGTGTTTTTTTTTATTCTATAACAGACCTTTTAATTATTTTTTTAAAAGGACCTTTTTATTATTTAGATACATTTTTATAAAAAAAATATGTAATTTTTTTTTCTCTTTCAAATACATAGGAATGTTTTTATCATTAGGATAAGACCTTTCCAATGACACCTAATCTGACTTTATACGATTAACAGGTCCGGAGATACAGGGGTTTAAAGGATCTCTCCATCTCCTTAATGGGATTTCCTTGCCAGGCAGATGTCTGTGACATCATCACGCGTGTGCTTGTCTGTCTCACAGTGGGGGCTGACATCCAGGATGTCACCCTGCTGTGGTGGAAGCCCTGCTTAGTGCCGATGGTGCAAAGCAGGGACAGAGGCAGGATGTGAGGAGAGCGTTGTCAGCCCTGGTGAGGGATTCCACATGATGATACTCTCACATCCAAGGACTGTCTGCAGCCTCGCAGTGCCGACTAGAGCGCAAGGCCGGGTGCACTGCATCCTTCGAACTTGCGAAAAGCCGGCCATGATTGTAGTAAAGACATGCTTGCCAAATGAAATAATTCTGTCTTGGCATGCTAAGCAGCAGCTTTCAGAGATTACATAAAATGCTTTTAAGCCATGGCTGCCTTTTCTTGTTTTCTGCACACCTGTCTTCCACATTTCCCATCGTTCTATCTCAATCTATCCATCAGACAGAAGTTAATATCAGAAAGGCGGGAGGGTTAGGCTATGGAGGCGCTATAGGTTAGTTTATAGGGTGAGGGGTTGCTGACTGCAATGGGTTACACATAAACCTTAACAGAAATGTGCAAAAACAATAAAGGAAACAAAGAATGGTCCAAGCGGCGCAGTTATAGTCTATAGGTCACATAAAATCCTAGGCTGAAGGCCCTATGGGTACTCGTATTATGGTTTTGGGTCAATTGGTTTCTGTGTATCGCAAAGAACCGTCAGGTCCTGAGTGACATGCACGTAGCACTAAAAGTGCAAATAACAATCAGGTGTGCAAAAATTACATTCCACAGTAGATACAATATTAGATACCTTGCGGATAATATATGATATTGAAGTGCATGTGCTTATAAATAAAGTGCATATATACGGTGTGCAGTGTTGCACAAGGTGCTAGTAGTTCTCTGACAGGTTAAAAAATAGGTAAGTCCTAGACCACAGTAAAGTGCACGTGCAAATGTGCAAAAATATGAATAAAACCGGGTTCTGTGGTCACGAGTCGTTGTGTAGCTTCTGGGCCACGTTGTAGAATAAATTGTCCCACTGACGTAGCTCCTCTCCTCAATGGATTGTTATTTGCACTTTTAGTGCTACGTGCATGTCACTCAGGACCTGACGGTTCTTTGCGATACACAGAAACCAATTGACCCAAAACCATAATACGAGTACCCATAGGGCCTTCAGCCTAGGGTTTTATGTGACCTATGGACTATAACTGCGCCGCTTGGACCATTCTTTGTTTCCTTTAGAAGTTAATATCAGCTTCAAGGTCGTTATGAGATTCGTACAATGCTTGGATGGCCAAAGGACATGACGAGCCATTTACACACACCTACCTTGGTATACAAAATGAAATCCTTTGGCTGTCGCCTGCCCCTTGGCACTGAACTTAATTAAAATCTGATTGGAAGTCGCAAGAGGTAAAGATTCACCTGAAAAAGCAGAGCACACGTGTTACTGAACGGGGAGACCTGCTTCTCACAGATAAACTTGCCTAGGGAGGTTTAGAAAAAGAGAATGATGATCTGATCACAGTGCATGAGATGGGATGTGCTCTGAATGGGCTACACTCCACAGCACTGGAAAGGGTGTACACAGCACTCTGACTGGGAAGCATAATATACAGTCAAATGATATTAACCAATGTATGCAACAATGTTCAATAATAGCAAACAATGCCAGAGACAGAAAAGGAGATTAACAGATACAAATTTCTATCATAACATTTTAAATGTTTTTAAAATATTTTTTATCTATATTTTACTTTGTAATTATCTGTTTTCAATTCACTTACTAAACCTCTGATCTGAAAATCAATACTTTACCCGTATGGGATCCAGAGAGAGAGCTGAGGAGACGAGATTGTTCATTGGGCCCATCATGTACTTCCACGACATCATTCAGAGCTGTCTGGAAAAATGTGAACTGCCCAAAAACCACTGTTGAAGGAGAGAAGTATAAAACACTGTGCTAAATGCAACCTGTGCTCCCCCCCTTTCTTTTTTACCATATTTCTAGTTAGTTATTGCAACTGCAATTGGGTAATCGCTGACAATAAGTAAAATTAATATTAGCAGCTCATCTACAAATTGAAAGATATTTGAATTTTTCTGGATTTGCACGTATTTGTACCCTTACCATAATCCTTTGGCACTATGATGAAATAGGAACAGCTTTGCCCTACTGTGTAGTTGCGAGGGTAGTTTGGAGACAATATGACACCCTCTTGATTTACATACTGTCCCCCACAAGGAGCTAGAAAAGAAAAAAAAAGTCATGAAAGGGGCAACTTGACCACAACGTAAATCTCACTGGTAGTTATTTGGTCCATTTAATCTAAAACCTTTGTATATATGTGGTAACTTTATTTTTGAAATTTATTCTAACTTTCGAAGGCCTGAAGCAACTCAGGCGTAGGGCCCTTAAGT
This sequence comes from Leptobrachium leishanense, assembly GCA_009667805.1. Lineage (NCBI taxonomy): Eukaryota > Metazoa > Chordata > Amphibia > Anura > Megophryidae > Leptobrachium > Leptobrachium leishanense. The sequence goes on along the minus strand of CM019064.1, from coordinate 237,317,810 downwards.
TGCCCCTGATGACAGGACGCAAGGAGGAATTTAGGTCGAGTAGGGGTTTGGCGCGTGTGGAACTTAGAGCGGGAATTGTAGGGGCGGGTTTCCAGGAGGGTATAAAAGGCGCGTGCTCTGTTGCTCTGTGTGCCCTTTTCCTCCAGAGGTAACTCGAGAAAGAAATCTGCAGCAGCGGTATCGTGTGTTCTGAGGTGATGGCGGAGGGCGGTGATATGAAGCGACTGATGCTGGAGGTTCGGGCAGCTGCAAGGCATCGTGGTGTCGAGTGGGCGAGGAGGAGGGTGATGGAAGCGCTATCGGCGGAACCGGATGCTGGAGTTCGGCTGGCCAAGGCTTCTCATCTGCCAGATCGTTTTAACCCAGATGGTGATTCCAGCAGTGGGCCGGCATCTGGGAGGACGAGGTCTGAGTCGGTGAGAGGCAGAGGGTGAGCGGCCAGTCGTGTGGAGGACGGGGGTGATGCAGCTGGGCCTGGCGCGGGCTTGAGCTCTACGAGGAGAGTGTCAGGTAGGAGCTCGAGGCCTGTTTCTGTTTCTATGGATTTTTTAGGTCGGAGAGGTGGTTTGGTGAGAGGGAATAGGAGAGAGGTTGTTCGACGAATGAGGGGTTTGTCCACGGGACTGTGGGAGCGGTCAGCTGGGAGGAATTCTGTGAGGGGGCTGGAGCTTCCAGTGCTGCGGGGGGCAATGGTGTTTTGGGGACCTTGGGTACACGGGATGTTGATTTGAGTGGAGCAGTGGGGAGGAGAGTTTGGAGACGGTTGGGGGTCTATTGTTGTTGAATGTTCTAGGAGGGCAGAGAGTAGTATGGGTGTTAGGGTTGGTGGAAGTGTAGCCGGGAGTAGTGGTGCTTTAGAGGTACGGGACTGTGAGATGGGTATGCGTGCTGATGTTCATCGTGTCAGATTGCATTCGTCCACAGTTTCTCCTGTGAGGGATCAGAGTCCTCAGGTGGCATCTGGCTTCCAGGCCGATGGAGTTGCAGGATTTGGTGATTCGGCTGTGGAGGTGGGATTGGCGAGCATGGAGCAGGAGGCCCGGGCTGTTCCGGCTGAGACAAGTGTGGGGACAGGTAATGGGGTCGGGGGGTGTTATGGATTATTTTTTGTCTTTTTTACAGGTTGCCTTTGAGTCTTGGTCGGCTTCAAAGGATATGGGGGGCCGAGGGGTGGATTTGGCACAGGCTTGGCGGGGTCTTGGGGTGGCTAGTGAGAGCGAAGGAGGGTGTATTAATAGTAATTCAGTTTCGTTGGATAGGTTGGGGGGGTGCTGGGTCCTCCTGGGGAGTTGTCAGGGTTGTCGGATGTGGCGAAGAGGAATGCTTATGTTTCCTTTGCAGGTCCTCTTGGGCTGCATTTGAAGCAGGAATTAAAGGAAAGGATTTGGCGAGGGGAGTATGTAGAGCTTTTTTCTTTGCTTCCTTTGGATGAGGCGACAGGAGTTGGGGAGTCGTCTAAGGAGGGACTGAAGGAGGAGGAGGAACGGAAGAAGAGGTATCGTAAGATACTGAAGTCTTTTGGCATTTGGCTTCGGGCTTTTTGTATTTTGGCTAGTGTTTTGGGTGAGAGGAACCCTCAGCATTGTTCGGCTCTGTTTTGTTACGTGGATGGGATTTGGGCGGCCTATTGTATTTATGGAGGTTGGGCCTGGTGGAAGTACGATGAGCAGTTTCGGCAGCATTTGGCAGCTCACCCGGGCATCAAATGTCCTTCTTGTGTCTTTTTAATGGGGTGGCCATGTTTTGTTCTTTCGAAATATTAGCTAAGGAGTTGGAATTTTTTATGGATGCTATAGGGGGCGTCGGTTTTGGGATGTACTTTGGGGGGCGTTGGTGTGCATCTCGTTGGCAGGATCATTGGTTGTCGTCCTTGTTGGTTATGAACTTGGCCTTTTTGGAATGGTTTCCACTGGTGGTGGCTTTGGAACTTTGGGGGAGCAGTCTCGCGGGTAGGAGGATTCTGTTTTGTTTGGATAATATGGCCGTGGTGTCAGCGGTCAATTCATTTTTGGCCTCATCGGTTCCGGTAATTCGGTTGCTGAAGAGGTTTGCGCTTCTTGGTGTAAAATTTAATGTTTTATGCAGGGTGCAGCACGCTCCGGGGCACCTTAATTCAGTGGCGGATGCTTTGTCTCGTTTGCAGTAGGACAGGTTTCGTTCTTTGGCTCTGAATGCAGAGGTGGTGGGGACCCCATGTCCGGATGGCCTTCGGCGGCTCGGCTTGGAGTTTTTGGAAGATGGGTGAGGGGATCCTTGTCGGGATCAACTTGGAAGTCGTATTCTCGAGTTTGGCGTGCCTGGGATGCCTTGGGCGAGAGTTTCAGGTACGTTGAAGTCGCTAAGTGGGACGAGGATTACTTGCTGAGGGCGTATCTTATGGGTCTGTTTGATTCAGGGGCGTCACCGGGTGTGGTGAGACAGTCTCTGGCTGCCTTGGCGTTTCATTATCAGGTGCAAGGAAAAAGGGATTTTGCTAAGGATTTCGTTATTCGGCGTGCAGTACGTGGTTATGTTAAAAGAAGGGCCAATGTTGATGCTCGGCGTCCGGCTTCTGGGCATTTACTGCAGGATCTGTGGGAATTTTTTGGGGGGATTTTGTGTTTCTCCTTACGAGACATCGCTCATGTGGGAGGCGTTTAATTTTTTTTGGGGCCCTTAGGTTGGGTGAGTTGGTGTGTGACACGAGGAAAGGAAGGGGTAGTTTGGGGACTGATGCCGTATGGTTGGATCGATAAATCAGTGATTGTGTGGGTTTCTAGGTCTAAGACAGATCAGCAGGGAAAGGGTCGTAAGGTATGTTTGAACAGGGATGATAATTGTGATATCTGCCCGGTTAGGAATGTGACGGCTTTTTTGAAGGTGCAGGCGTCGTCCGGTGTGGCCTTATTATGTCACGCGGATGGTTCGGCCTTATCGAGATATCAGTTTGTTACCATCTTTAAGAAAAGTTTGTTATGTTTGGGGAGGAATCCGGATGAATTTGGGTCTCATTCATTCCGGATTGGAGCGGCAACCGAGGCTTCGCGGCTTGGTTTGTCTGACGAGGAAATTCAGGAGTTGGGCAGGTGGAGGTCTCGTGCTTTTCGTACCTACATTCGGCTGGAGCTAGCATCCTGAGTTTTCAGTTGGGTAGGAGTGGAAAATGTTTTGCGTGAATTGCTGAATTTTTTGTATGTGTTGTTTATGGTATGTTTAGTTTGTTATTGTTTTATATATAAAAAAAATTAAAATAAGAAAATAAAAAAATATATATAAAAAAAATAAGAAAATAAAAAGAAAAATATATAGAGGATAAGATATATTATATGTATGTAGATATGTATGGATTAAGCATAATAAAAAAAGTTATATGATCTAAGCTGGAGATACTGTACATGGAATTATGTATACAACGTGAGGTTTGTTTTTGGGTGTTTTTTAGGAGGGATATATGTGTGGTGAGAGGTAGGTAGGTGGGGGGTTTATCTATTGGTATGTTAGGATGTTTTTTTCCTTACAGGTTTGGAGGATGTGGTGTTAATCTTTTTTTTTTTTCTAGGTCCATCCCGGGTGCTATGGATTCTTGGAGATTCGTTGGTGTTCTGGGCCCGGAGGAGGGCATTGGTTTGGACGACTGGCACGCAGCTGGGTTTTCCTGGGTCAGCGACACGAGTCCGGTGGTTTTGAATACGTGGGCTCCTGTGGGAGGAGTTTGTGCCGACGGTGGTGGGTGCCCTCGGGCATGGTGAGGCTCCCCATGTGTTGGTGCTACACTTGGGGGGGATGATCTGGGCGTGGTCCCTCACGGAAGGCTGCTGGAGTACATGAGGGCTGATCTCTGGCAGCTGAGGGAATGGATGCCTTCGACGGTGTTTGTGTGGTCGGAGATGCTGCCGAGGATCATTTGGAAGCATGCGCTGTATCCGGAGGCGGTGCGGCTTTGCCGAGTGAAGGTCAACAGGTGGATGGCGAGGTTTATCCGGCAGATCTCTGGTGTGGCGGTGCGGCATCTCCCCTTCGAGGTGGAGGATGCTTTTCTTTATTATATGGAGGATGGGGTGCATCTCACTGATGTGGGCGCCGACATGTTCATTTTGGGGCTCAAGGAGGGTATCGAGCAAGCCCTGTTTTTTATTGGTGGGGGACCTCTCGCATAAGGGGGTTATGTGAGGAGCTTGTGGTTGGGGCTGGTAGGCAGTGCTGAGGTAGGGTTTCTTTATTTAAGGTGGTATTTGGTGGATTAGATGTATGGGAGATGGGGGCGGAGTTTAGTTGGCTTGGTTTAGGTGAGGTATGGTGGAAGTGTGGAGTTCCCTGTCAGCACTGTCTATTATTTTTTCTGTTATATGTTATTTTACATATTGTGGGTTTTTTTAGCTGTGGCGATAATAAATATGTATCATTCCACAGTACAGTATTTGTGTTTTATTGTGTTGTGTTTTATTTATCTCCTTGCGTGCGGCCGGTCATCAGTGGGCGACTTAATATCATTGTTTCCATCATACAGAGCCACTAAGTCCTCTGCCAGTGCCCAATTCTGTTTTTTTCTTTTGAAAAGGGTTTCCGAAAGGTTCTCCTCACCAAATCCATAGTAATATGTGCAGATCATATGTCATAGTTGCTTTGCAGTAATCAGTATAGAAAAAGCATGGACATATTGACCATGACATCTGGATTCTTTGTAGGTTGCAGTGCAGAGCAAAATGAGGGTTTGTGAGGTTATTAACGCTGTCTACAGGTTCTCCAACGAACAAATGATATACATCTATGTTATACATCTCCCAGCATTCACAGGTTTATATTCTCACATATCAGATTCAGTAACCATATGCTATTGTCAAAGTCTGTCATGCACATCAACATGCAGAAAGGTACCAGGAAGAGACGCATGTACAGTCACTAACTCACTATATCAAAAAATAATTATACAGAACAATCTAGTCAGAGAGCTTCCAGCAACACATGGATTAAAACAACAGGTCACATCATGCATCTGTAATGCAAAAAATTGATCCACTTTGAAGAGCTCAGTATCATATCTACATCTTGTAATAGTCAAGTTGAAAGAACTATATGAGCCCATGTAGTTCTGGAATATCCAGGGGATAAGAAATAAGGTCATGTGTGTGTGTATATATATATATATATATATATATATATATATAATTAAAGGGAAAAGCAGTTGTTAGAGCTGAAGAGAAAAAAAATATTACCTGTACATACAGGCTGAGGAAAATTCCACACTGGCTTGCTGTCATCGCCCATTACACAAGTCAAAGTGGATGCCCCCTCAATTTCATATCCATTCTCACAGTAGTAAGTTATGGTGGATCCCAATTTCAGGTCACTTCCAACCCGGGTGCCATTCTTAATTGCTCCTGGATCAAAGCATGACTCCCTGGGATTCTCTGCAAAGCAAACAATTATATTAAAACTAGTGATAAAGCCAAATGTTATGCACAAATTCAACCAAATATTTACTGTAAAATCTCCATTTTCATGCATCCTGCAATAAATAGCTTCTCATTTACACTTTTCTTTAATGCCAGCATGTTGAACGAGATGTAGAGTGAGTCTTTGTGATGGGGTTTCACAATATAGTAAACTTGCAGTGCATTTACCCCGTTCGACTGGCAGGCGCCACCATCATCTACCCATCGACAGATTGACAAGACACGGTGTTCCTACATCCGCAAACATGAATGAGACACCCAGAGAAAAAATGGACGCAGGATAAATTGACAGAATTGTCCTGAATAAGCTAAAACCACTGCAAATGTGATGTTTCTACGTTCTAGCCACCAAAGGCACAGGATTAAACCACCAGCTGGCTCTTTTTCTGTCAGTTACACTCATTAGCAATCAGCTCACACGCTTGCCATATGGGATATATTGTGATTTTTAAACCGTCTCCGTGCCATGGACAACTCCCATCCTGGCCATAACGACCATTAGAGAATATCTGCTCTGGTTTCTAACAGTATTAATAACAAAAAAGTAAAGATACACATTGAAGAAAAGTACATTGAGTTCATTGCTTCTAACACTGACATTAGAAAACAAACATGGTTCACTTTCTAGCAGTGATATTGACAAGTGGAGGCCAATGCAATGAGAACTCTGAGGATCAGCAAACCTTAGAAAAATGAGCAAGTCCAGTAATTAGACAGGTAAGACAGTTTATTTTGACTACAAACACTATAGCCAAGCTCACTCCTTAGCCTGTCACTTGTTATGTCCACCTGCCATTTTCATGAATTTGCAGAAGTGCCAGATTTCCCTCGGGGTGTTTCCACCGGGCTTACCACCTGTCCATGCTGGGGCCGTTTTGTAGAACATAGCAGCTGTAGTCTGCGCCCCTATGAAGGTGGCATACCGTTTGGGACAGATGGCTGGAGGGCTTTGTCTGCCAATTACAGGCCTGAAATGTGCTTCTTGAATAGCTTCCAATTTGTGGTAGGAATATATAAATCTACACAAATTAGATAATAGAGTTATTTTTATTGTGAAATGCAAAGCTGACTATAAAAGATAAGTGATGAAACCAGATACTGTAGTGTTATGTGCTACAAATCTTTTTTGAAGTATTTGAAGATTGTGAAGTCCATTACAAATATCTCACTGTAATACATGTTCAATAAATCAACCAACTGTTCATGTGAGCTACTGATTAGGTACTTTGCTGCAAGTCACATGCAAAACTTAATTTATAAATAATATTCTACATGAGCTTGGGAGATAATAAATATGGTTGACTGAAAATATTTACATATGTTACGAACTATACTGTTATAAATTTATAAATCTATTCTGTGTGCTGCAAAAATACTTTGGGCGTGTCAAGACGTTAAGATGACATCTCGAGTCGCGGTTATGGACATGGATTAACTTAATGGTTACATATTTATTAGAGATGTGCGTTTCGTTTCAGTCCAAATCAAAATTCGGATGAAATTTGCCGATTCGTGCTTCTGAAATACGAATCAGTTCTGTCCGAAATTATCCGAAAATGGAACAAAAACTAATCGATTGGGAGCAAAAACGAAACGGTATAAAACAAATAGATTTTGTTTTTACTGATCAATTAGTTATACTGTTTCTCTTACACTTGGCATGGCATCCCTGTCCATTGGCCGTGGTGCCGAATCTGTTGTATTCTCCACAGCCCATGGACAGAGCCATGGTGCCATTCGGTGCCATTCGGCAGCAGTGAAATTCCCCATAGAGGCGCAATGGTTAATCTGTTCAGAGAACGCCAAACAGCACCAAATGTCACTGAAATGCCCTGATTTTTGGTCATTCATTCAACAGCTTTAAACAGGTGAATCCCATAGGTTTCAATGTAAAAAATATTCCCTGTTTTTATTAAATATTTATTCAACTGCTTATTCTTTTCATAAATAGCAAAACGCCTATTTATTAGGATTTTTTAGGCATTTTTTGGGTGAAATTTTCCTTCAGTCTAGTTGCATTTGGTGGGGGCTGTCTATGGTGGTGAAACCTATTCAACACCAAGGACAGCAGTCCCTCGGGGCTCTGGAGCCCCACAAAGCTGCTATCCATGGTGCTGAAACCTATTTAGTACCAAGGATAGTTGCCCCACGGGGCTGCTTTTCTTTGCTTTGTACTGAATAGGTTTCAGCACCATGGATAGCAGCTCCACAGGACTCTGGAGCACAGAGGGACTGCTGTCCTTGGTGCTGAATAGGTTTCAGCACCATAGATTGCCCCTGCCGACCGCAGCCAGACTGAAGGAAAGAAAAACCCTTGCTGTGTTTAGCAAAGAAAAAAAGCCTCGTTGTTTTGAAATGTGGGGAAAATAATAAATCACTCACCCAATCCTATTTTAAATTTGTGGCAAGCCCAATATACTTAGAATAGTATCAGAAGTTTCAAGGAGATGTTTCCTTAGGGACACCAAGCACTCTAACTGAAGTAATAAGTTGTGTGTAGGTCAGTGTGTATATTACAAACAAATGGTTAGCACATTAGGATGCATATGTTGTCTTTTTCACATAAAGGACCGACAGCCTCACCTCTTATATCTTATGTATAATATAAACGTTTTCATAAAGTAAAACAATAGAGTGCTCCAAACAGCAACTAAAATTATTTTAGTACAAATGGAAACAAAATAGAATGTACACAATATCATCAAATGGATATGAGATGCAAAATATCGTTGGGCTGAACATTGTATGGAAAGGGAGCATGGCGAATTGATGTCAATGTGATGGAGCTAATGCTGAATGGGTTGCACATCTTTCAATAAAACTTGAATGAGAAATTGAAGACCGCTATTACATTTGGAACATCTTTTTAGATTTCTTTTTCCCTGTGTATTATTTTCCCTTCTATGACTTACAGGATTGAAAAGCTTTTATATTGGATCAGATGAGATATCCACCTGTTATTTCTCAATACTACTGTGCACAGTCAAGTGATATGCCCATAACATCTTCAACCGCATTCACTGTATTATTGTATAAATAGATGCAGGTTCTGTACTTTGTGCTAATCAACAACATTCATTTTCAAGTCAGAATCCAAAATCGTTTTCTCTTTAGGCACCTTTTTGTGAGCAGTCCTCCATGGAAATAGTGATGAGAATCAACTCTATAACTTCTGTACCATGCACCTCAAATAGAACAAAGGTCTCTCTGCTAACTTCAGCATGAGGTTATTAAAAACAGATTTGATGTTTATTGGCAAAGTTGATTTAAAATGTTAGACCTGATTTCTAATAAAGGTATCTGTTTTTGCTGATTACTATCAAGCTCAGGAATTTATGTTTCTGAAAAGATACTGAAGATTCTTCTATGTTAACTCATCCAGAGCTATCCTTGCAGTATGAGCACCGAAGTCACTATAGTAATGCAAAGTTTCGATATTTGGATATAGGAGATTTAACGGTAATGGAGGCGTCTGTGTGACTGCATTGCAGGGGGATTCATCCCTCCTAGTAATGAAATCTTCTGCAAAAGTGCAGTTATCACTAAACTGCTAGAATCATTAGGTATCATTAACATCTAATAACGATTGTACTCCAATAAAATCACCTCTCTAGAGCTCTGTACTTATACAATGCAACTCATGCAGAGACAGCAATAAAGCAGATAATGTATGAGGTCCATTCAGACATTAAAGTGTTTCACTGAATGTGTGACAGAGCTTTCAAGGAACTTATGACGAGGTAACTCCCTACAGAATGTGATCCAAAGGCTCTTCTTATCCATAGAACATGCTGTCCCATTTCTTGGTTTGGAAACAAATTTTCTTATTTCAGTGATTGGTATAAATCTTATATGCTGTCTTTTATATGCTTAATAGGGAGAAGTGCAGTCCTGATGGAGTCTCAGATCTGCTGGCTGCAGGGACCTCATCTATGAACACTTTTGATCATTTGCAGATTTTACCATCTACTTCAGCTCTTTGGAACACCACGGGGTGGAACAGACAGATTGCTTTGCCAGTAATACACGTTTCCAGCCTTTTCCACCACCCATTATATTGGAAAGTATGCAGTTAAAACACTTTTCAGTCTTTTCATATGTCACCCTTCAGGTTGTTCTTTGCTTTTCTTTCAGTTTACCACATATCTGTTTTGTGTCCTTGCTTCTTTTAATTTTGTATTTTGACAACCATAGTAATCTCTAGAGATGTGCGTTTCATTTCGGTCCATATTTGGATGAAATTTACCGATTTGTATTTCGGAAGCAGGTCCAAAATAACAAATCGGTTCCGTCTGAAACGGAACGAAAATGAAACGGAACGAAATGTAACAAACTGATTCCATTTTTATGAATGGATTCTTATACCGTTTCACTTAGATTCAGCACTGCGTACCTGTCCATTGGTTGCGGTGCTGAATCTGTTGTATTCAGCACCTCACAGGCATGGACAGCGCTATGGTGCCGTTCGATGCAGTTCAGCGACAGTGAAAATCCCCATAGGGAAGTAATGGTTAATCTATTCAGAGAATGCTGAACAGCACTGCAATGTCAGTGAAATACCCTGATATTCAGTCGTTCATTCAACAGGTTTAACCCCTTCGCTGCGGAGGACGCAGGTCGCGTTGGCTGCGGAGGATGCGCTGAGCGCGTCCTCCCTTTGCAGCCAGCGATCGGTCAGATTCCAGCCGATCCCTGTGCTCCCCGGTGCGGGCTGACATCCTTGATGTCAGCCCAGCATCCGGGACTGCCGTGGGCACTTAGGTGTAATCGCGGCGGCGCAATGACATTACAGGCGCCCCCCACGCGAGTGCGGGGAAGGTGCCTGAAAGGGAGGGGGGGAGGTCCTTTGGGCCTCCCTTCCCTTCTGTGCGGGGCAACAATCAAAGTCAGGCACCATTTGGAAGGGCACAGCCTGCTGGCTGGCTGGCTTTAACCCCTTGGTGACCGGATCACTATTCGGCACCAAAAAGTGCCAGATAGCAATCTCACCCGGAGCTGGCCGACATCTTGGATGTTGGCAAAGCTTCCAGGATCTCCCCCTGATGACTGGCGTCATCGTGCATAGCGCGATGACGTCAGTTCTGGAGTTAACCCCTAGCTGCCACCAATGGTGGAGATAGGGGGTTCATTGGAACCCCCTATTTCCCAATCCATGGCAGATAGGGGTTAATGTTTGGTATTATTGGATCGGCCAGAGCATGGCCTTTCCAACGATACCGAAGATGACCATATTAAAAGTTATGAAAATAAATAAATAAAAATAAAAATTAAAAAATATTTAAAAAAAATAAACAGTTTTTTTTTGTTTTGTTTTTGTTAATGCAGCAATATTGTTCCCATTTCAATTATAATGTGAACAATGATGCTGCACTAACGATTTTTGTATCGGGTGCGTTTGTTAAAAATCGCATGATTTTCCCCCAAAAAATGTAACGAGTCCCCATTTCTAATTTTTTTAACAGGCGCAACCCATAGAAAATATAACTGCAAACGCTTGCATGTAAAAATGTGAGAAAAAAACACTTGCCGCTGCTGTTAAGGTTAAGGCATCCCAAACTGGCAAGTGTCCGGATCTGGATTTCCTCCAATTGAGGTATTACCGACGCTATGCTAAGTGCCTCTAGGGCTGGACGGAGACAAAAAAATCAGCCCTGGACTTCATCCAGACCGCCCCACTTTAATTATGCAAACGCACAAAACTATTATATAAACCAACCAATCACAATACAGATGCCAGAGTTTCTGCAGAACGATTGGGTAAAGCAACGCAGCGGCACTGAGGTTGAGCGCGCACCATGTCTTGAGGCAGGGGTGGGCATTTGTTTTGGCTCAGGGGCCACTTTGTGGGAGCGGAGGTTAGAGGAGGGCCGCACCTTTTAAAATGATGAAATAGTGGTAGTTTTATTCAATTTATTTATTGTGCTAATTTCATATTATCTATAGCTGCAGCACATTTAATTTTAAACCAGTTTAATGAGGCAAACGTATTCTATCACACTTTTCTACAATTTTTTGGAAATCAGGAGTGAGATTGCTTCTTGAGATTTTCATCACAGCCTGCAAGTTATATATTGGTATATATGGGTATATATTGCCTCCAGCTCACATGGATATATATTGCCCCCAGCTCATATGGGTATATATTGCCCCCAGCTCACATGGCTATACATTGCCCCCAGCTCATATCGATATATATTGCCCCCCAGCTCACATGGGTATACATTGCCCCTGTCACGACCACTACGCGCGCTGCTGCGAAAGATGCCGGGTTAAGCCACCCACTATCTGTCTCCACACACTTCTCTCTCGCAACAGGTACGTAGAGCGCGATACAATGATCCCAGGATTGCAACGCAGTACAAGTCTTCTCTTGAAGCGGGTAATGACTACGTCTCCCACAATCCCTGGGCTCACTTTCCTATTCTATTAGTTACGCTCCCACCAGTCCTCATGGACACTACGTGCGTTGCAGCGAGAGACGCAGGGATAAGCAACCGCACTGTCTGCCTACCCTAGACCCGGACAGTGACTTCATAGACAACAATCCCTGCCGTCCCCAGCGACCGAAACTCACAATTTCATATCTACCCGAGCTGTAAACAATCAGCAATGCTCCAGTCTTTTAGTTAGAGTGGATCGAATATCAGGCAGAAACAGAACATAATAAAGGGATATTTATTATGATATAGCAAAAGCTATATATTATAGTGCATTTGTTACAGGAAAATTATAGATAGAATAAATCAATTAATTACACACTACACAGAATATAAAAGAAAGGGATTAAGCACAGAGCATTACTTACAAACAATAAGCTAGCGTCAGTGATAGGGAGGTTCTATTAGGAGCTGGCAATATTCCCTCAATTCTCGATTGACCGCCAAGGAAATAGCCCCGAGCCATGCTTGATTTGGAATATATATAGGGCTGCCTTTTTTCTAAGTCCAGCCTCCTAGCTGGCAGAGCCTTTGCCTACAATCCCCAGAATTCCCCTCTCCTGAGCATGCTCCGTAAACTTCGTCGTTAATCTTTAATTGCCCAAAGGTGTCCATCTTCCAAAGAACACCTTCTGTGATCAGAGAATGTGATTGCTTCTTTGATATGCGGTTGGGGTGCCGCTCTCGCTGCGTCTTCTCCCTGCCATGAGCAATTTCTTTTTCTGCCTGCTGGGTAGACCCCAAAAAGGTGTTATCTTTAATTCACACCTTTGATAACTTCAGAGAAAACTGTAACGGACCCGATTAATTGTTTCCTTCCAGCAGACTGGAAGCGCAGCCATTGATTTCTTAGGCCAGCTGCGCCAAATGGCCTGGTATCTAAAGATAGCCATAGATATACTATGCCTATATAATACATATTACGGTAGATATACCGATAGCTAGACACAGAGAGATGGGTATGTCTACCTGTGACAGCCCCCAGCTCACATGGGTATATATTGCCCCCAGCTCACATGGGTATACATTGCCCCCAGCTCACATGGGTATATATTACCCCAATTCACATGGGTATATATTGCCCCAGCTCATATGGGTATATATTGCCCCCAGCTCACATGGGTATATATTGCCCCATCTCACATGGGTATATATTGCCCCCAGCTCATATGGGTATATATTGCCCCCAGCTCACAGGGATATATATTGCCGCCAGCTTACATGGGTATATATTGCCCCCAGCTCACATGGGTATATATTGTCCCCAGCTCATATGGGTATATATTGCCCCCAGCTCACAGGGATATATATTGCCCCAGCTCACATGGGTATATATTGCCCCCAGCTCACATGGGTATATATTGTCCCCAGCTCATATGGGTATATATTGCCCCCAGCTCACAGAGATATATATTGCCCCAGCTCACATGGGTATGTATTGCCCCCAGCTCACATGGGTATATATTGTCCCCAGCTCATATGGGTATATATTGCCCCCAGCTCACATGGATATATATTGCCCCAGCCACATGGATATATATTGGCTCCAGCTCACATGGATACATATTGCCCCCAGCTCACATGGGTATATATTGCCCCCACTCATATGGGTATATATTGCCCCAGGTCATATGGGTATATATTGCCCCCAGCTCACATGGATATATATTGGCTCCAGCTCACATGGATACATATTGCCCCCAGCTCACATGGGTATATATTGCCCCAGGTCATATGGGTATATATTGCCCCCAGCTCACATGGGTATATATTGCCCCAGCTCACATGGATATATATTGCCCCCAGGTCATATGGGTATATATTGCCCCAGCTCATATGGTTATATATTGCCCCAGGCAGCTCACATGGGAATATTTGCCCCCAGCTCTTACCTCCTCTGCTGTGGCCCCAGGCTCCGCGTGCGCTGGCGTTCTTCTACACCTGAGGTGAGTGGCCGCTGACATGCAGCTTTGTCGCTCGCCGGGGATGGGAACCACCTGACCAGCTGCACTCTCGCGAGATCGCGTGCTGGTCAGGTGGTTCCCATCCCCAGCGAGCGGCCAAGCTGCATGTCAGCCTCGGGAGTAGAAAAACTCTGGCGGGCCGCAAGAAACTGTGTGGCGGGCCGCATGTGGCCCTGCAGGCTGCAGTTTGCCCACCCCTGTCTTAAGGTGATTTGGATGCGCAGCATGTCTCACCAGCACAGTGGCCCCAATATGGTACTGTTGCAGACTGTCCTGTTTTACGGGTGGTGAGGAAGTTCTCACCTATTAAGGACAGTGTGAGCTGTGCCGTGAATCAGCATTCACACTGGCCCACTGAGCCATTGGCCCACTGGGAAACTCCCTGTAGTCCCTATGGCCAGTACATGCCTGAGTGCCTCTACTCCCATTTTGTTAATGCCCTAACCCAGGGGCGAGATATCCCAGACCAAATGCTAGCTGCTAACATCACCCTTATTCTTAAGGCGGGGTGTGAACCGGAATATGGTCCAGCTGCCACCTCATTTCCCTCCTCAATTGTGACCTCAAATTATTCACTAAAGTGTTGGCAATGTGCTTGCAACAGTATTTACTGTCTCTGGTCCACAGCGACCAGGTGGGCTTTCTACCTCAATGGGAGGCCAGGGACAACACCATTAGGATGTTCCTCCGAATGCACTCTGGTGGGTATAGGCAGAGAGACTTTCTCTTGTTGTCCACAGACGCAGAGAAGGCTTTGACCGAGTTGGTTGGGACTTTGTTTACTTTGCTTGCTCACATTGGTCTCGGCCCACACTTGTGTGACTGTGTCCAGGCCCTATATTGCGCCCACACTGCCAGTGTATGTGTGAATGGAACCTTCACGAAGTCCTTCCAGATAAACAACAGCACACATCAGGGCTGCCCCTATCCCCCATTACTATTTGCATTAGTGTTGGAACCTTCCTGGAGGCCATTTGCGGTTGTCCAAATATTCCAGGGATCTCTGTGACGGAGATCAGATGTCAAAGTCACTGCGTATGTGGACGACCTACTCTTTCATGTTACATCCCCGGAGACATTCCTCCCGAACATCCTGGCAGCCTTTGGGGAGTACGGGGTGCTCTCGAACCTGAAGATCAACTACTCTAAGTTCCATGTCTTGAAAGTTTCCCTAACAGAGTGCAGGGCGTCAAGAGCACATTCTACCCATCTCCAACGTGAGAATTTTGACCTGTTACTGACTAATTTCAAGTGCAACTTGTCGGACTGGGGCCACCCACAGATTTCATAGCTGGGACGTACTTCTGTAGTAAAGATCAACCTCCTCCCGCGGCTCCTTTACCTCTTTCAGCCAATCCCTTTTACTCTCCTCTGGGCCTTTTTCATGGCTTAGTGCTCCCTCCTGATAGCCTATGTCTGGAGGGGCTGTAGACCCCGTCAAAGATTTTCGGAATCGACTCGTCCCAAGGCAGCAGTGGTTTAGCGGTGCCCAATTTTTACAGGTATTATACTGCTACTCACCCACAGAGGGTTGTGGAGTGGACTAAAAAAGGGTTCTATAAATTGTGGAAGGGGGTTGAGGCGTTCCATGTTGGTGTTCCATTGTCCGCCCTCCCCTGGCTCCACACGAAACACCAAATGTTGCCCTTTTAAGTTGACGCCCTGGCCCTGCATAGCTTGTTCCCTGACCCCATCCCGCAGATCACCAATGTCTTGTCCCATGAGGGTGTGCGTGGCCTCACTACTCTGAGGGGTGCTGAGCCTGTGCGTTTTATCCACCGTTTTAAGTTATCGCAGGTTCAGCGGTTCCTCAGGGCCATACCCCAGAAGCACTTACTCACTAGACCATTGAGGCCATTTGAGCGGGAGTGCCTGCACCCTGACCCTTGCTCAGAGGTGTGCCATTCTTGTACTCCTTACTGCAATTATAGTGCGCAGACAAACATCTTTCATGTGCAAATGGGAGGAGTACCTGGAGGTGTCCCTGACCACGGAGAAGTGGAGTAAGATCTGTGACCTCTCCCTTTATTGCTCGGTGGCAGTTAGATTTCAAGAGACAGCTTATAAAATACTCTCCCTGCGGTACCGTACACCCCTCTGGTTGCAGTCTATGTTCCCGGAGGCAGACACGACCTCTTGGCAGTGTGGGCCAGCTGTGGATTCATATTTCCATATCTGGTGGATTTGTGTGAGAATCCACCCATATTGGTCACTCCTGACTGACCTGGTTGACCCACCACCTGCCTTTGAACAGCTAGCAATGCTTTTACACCATACTTCACTTTCCGCCACAGTTTAGAAAAACTATATTGTAATCAGAGCATTGAATGAAGTCAAGAGCCTTATCCCTCTGCACTGGAAGCAACCAACACCCTACAGCTCAATTATGGTTTGTGAAAATGGAGGAACTGCGCTAGAATGGGCAGCTTGTTTGTCTGGCACAGGAGGCTGTACGAGTCTGTCTCTACAGCCTTTCAAACTGTGATCAGGCTGCCCGATGAGGGGGCTGAGCTCATGTAGCTGAGGGGAGGGGGCCTGGACCACCACCGTTCTACGACCTGGGGCTGGGACCCGGCACTCCCTTAAGGGTGGTGGACCATTACCGAATATTAGATGTTACCCATTTGCACCCGGGGGGGGGGGTTGGGTTCCTACACTGATACAAACAATACAAACATGGCATAGTAATAACATACGCATACTTTGTAGTGTTATTTATATTTAAATATGGTGGTAGTCATCTACACATATTGCAAAATGTTATCTCTACATAACAGAGAACAAAAGGACTCGTGGCAAACATATCACAGTTAATAGAATTCAGAGCAATATGGTGTTGAATGAAACCATTACTTATTAACAAGATGCTAATAGCTAGTATTAATGATTTATATTCCAATTTCTTCAGAGGTGGGGCCTGTCTTTACTTGGTTATTAACAAACACATTATCTGGGATTAAAATCTTTTTAACTTTTTAAATTAAAACAGTGGCCAGACTGAAGAAAGGAGCCCGCAATTTACAACTGATGTGAAAAATTCATGATACCCATTTGTTAAAAAAATATAAAGCTAATTAAGTTACATATTAAAAATCACATTAGCCTTTCAGACATCCGGAGTGATAATACAAATCGCAGGATAACAAACTATATGAAACAATAATCCATCCTAGCCTTTAGTGTCATTAACTTAACATTTTATTACATGTAATATCTCTGTCAAAACTGTCTGGATAATTGAAATTTGTATATCCTTTCCTCAATGTACACTCTTTTCTTGTAATACTTTGCCTGCTATGGTTCTGTTGTATAAAAAAATGAAAGAAATGGTGTAATATTTCTTCGCTGGATTTAATTAAAAGCATTGAGGTTCCTAATCTTATGGGAGAAAATTGTACTACGTATTAGAATATAGTTTATCGAATGCATTGCTACCCGGATAAACTATGTAATTTTGGAATTTGACAATCTTTATAGAAGAGTCAATAGAAGAAGTATATGGCCAAAAGGTTATAGGTAAAATTAGCTTTTTAAAAAAAAAAACATTGATTAATGTATGCAGCACCAAAATCGAGATATGCCGAAATTCAACAACTGATATCACAGCCTCAAGCATCTGATAAGCACAGTGGCAGCCAGAGTATATATAGTAACTATATATTATATTAGTTTCTCATTTAAGTGTATATGATTCAAATGGAAGAATCAAGCATATTACATTCACAGCTGCTTCTAGGGTTAATATTTCAAGTGCTGCTGAACTGTTCTAAAATGTGCTAGCACTGCATCAATAAATTTAGGGCACTATCACCTGTTGTGAGCTAAAATGCCATCGCTAAAGAATTTTTTTAGCTCGAGTCGCTAAAATTTAGCACCTGACAACCTACTAACAGGTCACCTTGTCCGCAGGAGTCTCTGTGCAAGGTCGTTTAGCGCACGCTAGGGAAAGGCTAAGACCCGCGCTATTGCGGTTTTGTACAGCCCTCACAAGCATGTATAAGTAGGAACACATGCAGCAAATATATGAGAAAGAGGGACCCTGTCAAGGTACCCAGTGGATAGCGATTCACATCACCAAATAAAGAAGTCCATTAATGAGGATAACCCTGGGCACATGGGCCTTTAACTGTTGCACAAAAAAAATCTAAAGCAGGTAATGGACTCTTCTTGATTACTAAAATATAACCTTTAATGATCCATTTAAAAGGAAAGGCAACCACATATATAAAAACGAATAGTCAGAGTACTCTGTACAAACATATAAAAACAAAGGATGTGTCAATATTGTAATGTATAAAAAAATCTACATTACAATATTGACACATCCTTTGTTTTTATATGTTTGTACAGAGTACTCTGACAATTAGTTTTTATATATGTGGTTGTCTTTCCTTCTAAATGGACATATAAAGGTTATATTTCAGTAATCAAGTGACTGTCTCTACGCTGTCTCAAATTGGATGGCTTCCCACTTCCTTAAACTCAATCTTGCCAGAACTGAAATTCTCCCTCCATTCCTCCCTCCAAGAAGAACCCAATACCACCTATCTCTCTACGAGTAAATGGAAGCCTGACACCCCAAGCTCGCTGCCTAGGTGTCACTTTTGACTCTGACCTAACATTCTCTTCCCACATCCAGACAGTGACCAAATTCTGCTACTTTCAACTCAAAAACATTGCCGTGTCCGCCCCCTTTATGACACAAGATACCACAAACGTGTTGGTTCATGCTCTTGTCATTTCACGACTTGATTACTGTAACTCGCTCCTTATTGGCCTCCCCAACTCCCGTATTGCCCCTTTTCAATCTGTAATGAATGCAGGCGCCAGGCTTATATTTCCACCAAACGCACCTCGCATACCTCCCCACTCTGCCAGCCCCTCCATTGGCTTCCTGTACGTTTCAGGATACAGTTTAAAATACTGACACTCATGTTCAAATCACTCAATAACTCAACTCCTCCCTACATGTCTTTGTTACTCCGCAAGCACGTCCCAGCTAGACAACTCTGGTCTGCAGGTGATCTCCACCTGTCATCGGTCTACACACGCACGGGCAACTCTCGCCTCCAAGACTTCTCAAGGGCAGCACCGGTCCTGTGGAATGACTTGCCTCGCCCTATCAAACTCTCCCCTGACCTTCATGCCTTCAAGAAATCCCTCAAAACCCATCTCTTCAGATTAGCGTACCACATCACTGATGCAACTCCTCCCTCTGCTCACCTACAAACACACGATTGAATCTGCGTCTATGGCCCCACCATTACCAATCCACTGGCACTAATGATCCTGCTATCTAGTAAAATTCCTCTCATCTTCCTCAACTCAATATCTCTAGATTGTAAACTCGTATGAGCAGGGCTCTCTATACCTCTTGTTTCCATCATATGTTTGTTTATCTGTATCTCATTCCCTTTGGTTATTGTAAATAGGGATGAGCCGAACACCCCCAAGTTCGGTTCGTATTCGAACCTGAACTTTCCAAATGTTCGAATCCGAACTCGAACTCAATACAAGTCAATGGGACTGAAAATTAAATTTTTAGAGTGCCCTCCAAGAGGGCATATATGCTAGATATTTGCCATAAAAGGTGTATGGGGGTCCGGGTAGTGCCCTGGGGGACAGGAAACAAGAACAAAAAGTTGAAAAAAAACGTTTTTAAAGGGACAGTGAGTTTTCCATGAAATAAGGGTTAAAAATAAAAACCAAAAATTCCTTCAAATATCGTGCCTAGGAGGTCCCCATAACCTGCCTATGAAGTGGCGGATTTCTAGGATGTATAGAAACACTTAAAAACAAAAAAAATTATGTTTCAAAAGACGGTAAATGCTTTTCCTTTAATCTATCCATAAACAACTGCTTGGGGCGGCAGTCTGTATGAAAAGAGGAGACATTTTCGGATACGTAGAAAAAGTTTAGTGATTTTTTGGCTAAATTATTGTGAAACTTATGCAGGCTTTGGATGAAAGTAACAATAGGTGCTTTAAAATTGGGCCTTTAGCGTCGGCAACAGTGCCGTCACACCGTAACCCCTCTGAGAATATGAATCTGATACAGGCGTCAGTGGCAGTGCACCCAGATATTGTGCTTTTGGTGCCAGGCCAGCAAGTGCATTCATACAGTAGCCCCTCTGTGGTATTGTGGAAGAATGCAGGGGTGGACCATGTGGTCCTATATTAAAAATATATGAATCTGGTAATGGGCGTCAGTGCACCCAGATATTGTGCTTTTGGTGCCAGACTGCCAGCCCAGCAAGTACTATCATACAGTAACCCCTCTGTAGTATTGTGGAAGAGTGCAGGGTTGGACCCTGCGGTTCAAAACATTAAAATGATATAAATGTGGAACAGGCGTCAGTGCAGCCAAATATTGTGCCTTTCATGGCAGCAAGTGCCTTCACACCGTAACCCTTTTGTGGTATTGTAGAAGAGTTCAGTGCTGGAGGTTTTGTGAATGCAGAAGACATCCCCGATCTATTCCGTTACTTCAGCATCAGGGGATTGATAGCTGCTGATCCAGGACTGATTCATTTTTATAAATGGCAGCCGGTCTACAGAGTCGGTGGACAGACGCACTCTTTTGTCTGTGACAAAACCTCCAGCGGCACTGAACGTCCTTTCAGAAAGCACGCTAGATGAAGGGCAACCTAGTAGCTGCATAATTGGGCAGACTAGATGGGCCGAAAGGTTCTTATCTGCCGACATTTTTCTATGTTTCTATGTTTCTATAGCATATTGGCTATGTTCTGGCCAGTGATCCAATCTCAACACCCAGTAAGCCAGTGGATCATCTGCTGGAAACGTATCCAGGTCTGCCCTTGCCCCTAGGTAGTCCTGCACCACATGGTGAAGATGCTGGCAATGGGTGCCTACATTTGACGTCCCTGGGCGTCGTGGACTAAAAAAAAAAAAAAAAAAAAAGAGGCCCTGGCCTTCACCACTATTCCTCTGATCATCCGCAGCCTCAGAAGCACGTGTGTCATCACTTGGTAGCCTACCAGTGCCTGGAAAGGTGTTACACAAGTGTCGCTTTAGAGCGTCCTCAAGTTTTTTCATCCTGTGCTCCCTCTGTGCGGGCAGGATAAGCTCTGCAACTTTACCCTTGTATCGTGGATCAAGAAGGGTTGCCAACCAGTAATGATCCCTCTCCTTGATAGCACGAATCCTGGGGTCCTTTAGCAGGCTTTGCATTATAAGGGAGCCCATGCAGCGTAGGTTGGAGGTGGCATTAGCTTCCAAGTCTTCCTGGTCAATGAGGATGACCCCATTGTGCACTTCCTCCTCCCAGCCACGCACTAGCCCTTGTGTTTCTGGGCACACGAAACCCTCCCTTGAGGAATCCCCACCTTCAATGCCCCCACTACTTAAATATTCCTCCTCCTCCTCATCCTCCTCCTGTCTGATCTGAGTAGGACCTGCTGGAATGCTGTCTGCGGAAAGACTGGGGCCTTGAGAGCTAGGGAAGGCCTCCTCTTCCTCCCGCTGCTCTGCCTCTAGAGCCACATCTATAATTCCCCGCAGAGTGTGCTCCAGCAGGAACACTAAAGGAATTGTGTCACTGATGCATGCACTGTCCCTGCTCACCATCCTTGTTGCCTCCTCAAATGGTGACAGTACAGTGCATGCATCCTTGATCATCAGCCACTGCGGAGGGGGAAACCAAGTTGACCTGAACCTGTCCTTGTGCCATACTCACACAGGTACTCGTTGATGGCCCTCTGCTGCTTGTGCAGATGCTGCAGCATTGCTAATGTCGAGTTCCACCTGGTGGGCATGTCACAGATCAGACGGTTTGTGGGAAGGTGGAATTCTCTTTGAATTTCTGCCAGGTGAACGCTTGCTGGGAATGACCGTCTGAAGTGGCTGCAGACTTTTCTGGCCTGGCTGAGAAGCTCTGCCAGCCCTGGGTACTTGGTTAGGAAACGCTGTACCACTAGATTTAGGACGTGTGCTAGGCATGGTACATGTGTCAATTTACCCTTGCGTAGGGCGGAGAGCAGGTTGCTGCCATTATCACAGACGATCATTCCCAGCTGAAGCTGGCGTGGTGTTAACCATCTCTGCACCTGGCCCTGCAGAGCTGACAGAATTTCTGGCCCGGTGTGGCTCCTGTCCCCTAAACAAACCAGCTCAAGCACAGTATGGCTTCTTTTTGCTTGAGCCATTGCGTAGACCCTGTCAGGCATCGGTTTAACTGCCACTTTGCCAGAGACACAGAAGGATAAGGAGGAGGAGGAGGAAGAGGGAGAGGTGGTGGTGGTGGAGCAGACAGACCTCATACAAGCAGTTTTCTGGAGGCGTGGTGCATGAACAAGCTCCAGCACAGAGCCCCGTCTAGGATCCCTCCCAGCTGCAATCAGAGTTACCCAGTGTGCTGTGAAGGAAATGTAATGACCCTGTCCATGCTTGCTGGACCATGTGTCTAAAGTCGCATGCACCTTGCTGCTGACTGCCTTTCCCAATGACTCGATAACATTGTCTTCCACGTGCTGGTATAGTGCTGGAATGGCCTTGCGTGAAAAGTAATGGCGTTTTGGAACCTGCCACTGTGGTACAGCATATTCAGCAAATTCACGGAAGGGAGCAGAGTCCACCTGCTGGAAAGGCAGCAGCTGCAATGTGAGTAATTTTGCTAAGCTGGCATTTAGACACTGTGCTTGGGGATGGTTGGGACTATATTTTTTCTTACGCTGCAGCAGCTGCAGCAGCTGCAGCAACGTAGTCTGACTGCGTAAATCTTCAGCTGATGGGATGCTGTCACATTGTGAGGAAGGACCTGGTACATCCATTACTGTGGCATCATCCCTGTAAGTGGAGGTTGCAGGCAATGACATGGCAGGACATACAGTGGGGGTAGAGACAGATGAGGAGGACCTACGCAAAGTTTTGCGCCAACGGGATGTGTGGCAGGAGGTCATATGTCGCCTCAAGCACGTGGTACCCAAGTGTCCGGTGTCTTTCCCACGCTTCAGCCTCCTCTGACATAGTTTACAAATAGCAACGGTGGGGTCTGCTGCACATTTCTTAAAGAACTCCCAGCAGACAGCAGAGTTCCTGCGTGTGTTCTTTGAGACAACAGCGCTCTGCACCGGAGCAGCTCTGACATCTGATGCCTTAGACTGGCTAGTGCTACGGTTGGTCATAGAGGATGTTGTGCCTCGTGTTTGCTGTGCCTCCCCCTCCTCCTCACTTGATTCCTCTGTTAGATCTGGCACCCAGGTGCCATCAGCAATGTCATCTTCACCCCCTATCTCCTCGTCACTGGAGCCAACTTGGCAGTATGCTGCAGCTGCTGGGGCAACATGAGTGCCAGTTATTTGGGTGCCATCACTGGCACCCCCTTCCTCTAGGTTGATTATACTCCCTTCCTCAACCTCAGAGATTGAATCAGAGCACTGTACTTGCTGCGCATCCTCAAGCAGCATGTCACTGTCATTGTAGTCAAACAATTCAGCTGACTCCTCCGTGTGTGATAGCGAGGCTACGGCAGGAGTAGCTGTGGACATGGAGGCTGCATTAGATGCTTTGGCAGCTGAGGTGGACTGTAAAGCACTACAAGCCTGGCTGGCAGAGGACTTAGAGGATGAGGATGGCCTGGTTAGCCAATCCACCAAATCCTCTGTATGTTGCTGCTGCTTAAGAAGACGGCCAGCACCAGTTAGAAAGGACAAGCGTGCCCCTGCAGAGGATGCACCACATCCACCACGACCAGAGGCACAGCCTCCCGACACAGGGGCTGCTTGCCCTGTTATCTGTGTCTGGGAGCGTCTGCCTGTCCTTTTTGTTCTTTCAGACATGGTGAGTGATATATAGATTAAATATATACAGAACTCTGATTCAACTCCGGTATAAAGATTAAAGATTTACAGAACTCTGGTATAACTCAGTGAGACACCCTGATAGCTGGCAGCCAGTGACAATACACAGATTACAATTCCCTCCTATAAATCAGTGTGACCCCGTGATGGGTGGCAATGAGAAGCCACAGATTACAATTCGCATAAATCTGCTAGAAGTATGTGGGACCCCCTGATGGGTGGCAGTGAGAAGCCACAGATTACAAGTCTCAGAAACCTCCTATAAATCAGTGAGACCCCCTTATGGGTGGCAGCCAGTGAGAACACACGGATTATAACAATTCCCAAATATTTTGTAGAAATTTGTGACCCCCAAAATACTTGCTGGCAGTGACAAGACACAGATCACCTCAATTCCCAAATGTTTTGTAGAAATTTGTGACCCCCAAAATACTTGCTGGCAGTGACAAGACACAGATCACCACAATTCCCAAATGTTTTGTAGAAATTTGTGACCCCCAAAATACTTGCTGGCAGTGACAAGACACAGATCACCTCAATTCCCAGATATTTTGTAAAAATTAGTGACCCCCCAAAATACTGCGTGGTACTGGCTGTGTGACAAGACACAGATCACCTCAATTCCCAAATGTTTTGTAGAAATTTGTGACCCCCAAAATACTTGCTGGCAGTGACAAGACACAGATCACCTCAATTCCCAAATGTTTTGTAGAAATTTGTGACCCCAAAATACTTGCTGGTAGTGACAAGAGACAGATCACCTCAATTCCCAGATATTTTGTAAAAATTAGTGACCCCCCAAAATACTGCGTGGCACTGGCTGTGTGACAAGACACAGATCACCTCAATTCCCAAATGTTTTGTAGAAATTTGTGATCCCCAAAATACTTGCTGGCAGTGACAAGACACACATCACCTCAATTCCCAGATATTTGGTAGAAATGAGACCCCCCAGACCCCCCCAGTAGCATGGCAGACCGGCAGTAAGAACACACAACAACTATCTCCTATGAAATCTCCTCTCAAATGCGTGCAGAAGCGCTGCGTGGAAACCTTATATAGTAGTGTGCTGCGGGACTTAGCTCTGTGAGCCCATGATTGGGAAAAATTTGCCCAATCAGGACTCTGAGCCATGATTGGCATAGTGTTGAACCTGTCTTGCAGCAGCCCTTTGGTCAGGTGCAACGCTGTAGCCAATTACGAGCTTCAGGCCAGCGGGAAAGTGCATTGTGGTCCATTGTGGTGCATTGTGGTCAAACATGCAGCGAACACCCGGAAATGTTCGGAGTTTGCGAACAGAACGAACAGGCTAAGTTCGGTCCGAACTCCGAACCGAACAGCTCATCCCTAAATGTAAAGCGCTGCGGAAACTTTTGGCGCCATATAAATGATAATAATAATAATAATAGTTCTTTACCTGCTTTAGGTTTTTATTTTTTCATCCAGCAAATAGTCCCCACACCCCTGCATTATTAAAATCCACCAAGGTGACCATATCATCCATGTTTTGATGCACATGTATATAAATTAAGGCTGATGGGCATTGCATGATAAATGCCACCCAACAGCATGTAGAATCATTACAATGAATTTAGTAGATCCAAAAGGAAGGCCAGGTGAGCGACAATAAGTTCCCTGCTGCAGCATATAAATAATCCATGTTTCAGGGCAAGATTTATCTATGTGTCCCTTTAAACATGGTCCACATGGTCAGCCTAATAATTAACAGCCTACATACTATGAATAACCCGAGCATAAAGTGTTTAAAATTAGGCAATATATTAAAATTAGGATATATGTGGATAAAGGATACGAATATATCATAACAGAGCCTACTGCAACAGCAGCGACATTGCTGACCAGATCCATTACTATGGTGTATGGGGCCAAAAGAACACCTGTGCTGCATTCCTTTCAATGGCCTGTTAATTTTGGACGAGGACCTGCTTTTGGTGTTTTTTTTTCAGTTACCACCAGGGTTGAGCAGTAGGTAATATTTTGCGGTTAGCGTCCAGAAATTAGCGCAGACACCAAGTGATCTGTTAGTTACAAAAGAGATAGAGATCTCTAGCGTTCCACATGTTAAATATAGGACGCAGAAAGTATAGTAAACTTGCACTACGAATAGCTATTAGTGACACATTAAGTGAGTTTTCCCATTATGAGATGGAGGCATACGATCTGTTGGTCAGGCACTAGACTAAATTAACCTGACGCTAACGCAAAAACATGCCAAAGCTAAGGTTAGCTCACACCAGGTGATAGTTTCTTCTACATGGATCGATGTTAAAACTTTTACAGGTGGCAGGGCAGACTGATATGCTTCTAAAATGATTAGAGATGCCTTAATGCTGTATATTTTAAACCATGGGGTCTAAGAAGGAGAAGGGAGTAGGAGTAAATAGTAGAACTCGCCTCTAATTTTGTGAGTGCAAAATGCTAGAATGAAGCAATACCTTGTAAAGCAGTAGGGGTAGTCAGATCTGGAGATATAACTTTAGATTTTGCATGCAAATGCATTTAAAAGTAATGATTTAGGCATAGAAAGACAGCTGATTGGGACAGGAATTACATACAACAGTGCACCGCAACAATACTTATGCCTATTTTATCAAACTCGCATGGTATATCACTGCTTAATACACTTGCCATGTGGCAAGAAATGAATGATCTTCTCTTTAAATTGCTATCAGGGATAATTCAATAAAGCCCTCTGAAAACATGGATTACAACAGAAGCATTTATATAAGAGACTGTGCATTGGTATTATGGAGTTATTGGTTTTTCCTATCCTTTCTTGTGTTGTGTTTAAGAGGAAATTAAATGTGTGAATGCAGCTGTACTTATATTTTATTAATGTATTGCTCTCTAAAGCACTTGATTTCCCTGTTTTCCACTGCATATTTAAAACAAGTCATGTACTTTACATGCATTATACACTGGGAAGAATTGCACTCATGGGGAATATAACCCATTTTAGGGCAAGTCCAAACTGAAAGGAAAATACATAACATAATAACACATACTATTGTGTGTGTGTGTGTGTATATATTTTCATACACGTTTGGATAGATGGAAATCCCCTATTTAGCTTCCTTATGTCCCAAAACAAGAAGATAAACATGAAATAAGGATTATTTAGGTCATTTGCTTTGTGAATGCCTGAGTATTTTTTTTCTGCAACCGCAACCTATTGGGGTTCTATATCCACGTAAGTGATACACCTTTTAGCTTTTTCTCAAACACAAAAATTAAATAGTGTTAATAGAGAGTTCTCAATAGTCTGATTACCACTCATCACCTCTACTGCACAATAAGGGCACCATCATGTGCCAAAGCAAAAACGGGGATGCTAAGGCAAAAAATTAGCATTTGCTAATCTCCCTTTAGCGTCCCCATTTTACTTGTAGATTACGGGGCAGGCGCTGGGTACAGCAACCTAAACCGTAGCAGCCTCTAGGCTCCAGGATGCTCGGGGCAGCACTAAAGTGCCATCCCCTAGCATCCCCTTAATGAAGTCCACAGAATTCCATGGAGGCATCTGCTGTCAGGTCCCGTGACCAGCAGGATCTCGCCTCTCCTGAGATCCTGAAGGAAGATGGGGGACTTTTGTTCCCCAGTCTCACTCTGCTCTTGGCGGCCAGAAGCAGCGGATTGGGCCGCCGTTTTCACCACAGGATGAAGGGTGAATATTTAATTTTGGGGGGGGGGGTACAACTGCTGCTAACGGATTCTGCAGAAGCGGAATCAGTTAGCTACAGCTCTGAGCTGTAGCAAACGTTTTTAGTTAGGGACAGCTGTTTGTAATTAGCGTTAGGACTATGTGATCCGAATGCTAATTACTTTATGCTTTGTGCTCCCCATGCAATAAAACTAGCGCTAACACTTATTTATGTGAGCGTTAGCTTTAGCTTTAAGGAGATGCTAGAGCCCTAAATGGGGTAAAACAACAAAATCACATTACTCTCCTTATTTTATAGCTTACAACTAAGCAAGGCCACTGTCAGGGTTTACTTCTGAATTTGGTTTATCACTGCTCAAGGGACTTTACATAGATAGACTAACGGACACACCTGACAGTTTTATCTGTGTGTCATGCAATTTACACAGGTTTAGATAAGTGAAACTCTAAATAGAGGCTATGTTGTCCAATTACTACATGAAACATACCTAACCATTACCAGTAGAGGTCAGCTACATCTGTTTGTTGACTTAATACCTATAGGATTAGTCATACATCTCAACTGTCCTGCTTTATGCAGGACAGCCCTGAATTGGGGTGAGTGACCCATTATTGAGAAAGCAATCTGCTATGTGTTCCCTGTGATGTAGCAGAGAACTCCTCTTTTTTTTGTGGGTACACATAGAAACATAGAAAATGTCGGCAGATAAGAACCTTTCGGCCCATCTAGTCTGCCCAATTACATGGATACTTGACCTGGATTTATCTTTTGTTTAGGATAGCCTTATGCCTATCCCATGCCTGCTTAAATTCAATTACTGTTTTGGCCTCTACCACTTCAACTGGAAGGCTGTTCCATGTATCCACCACCCTCTCAGTCAAATAATGCTTCCTGATGTTACTTTTAAACTTTTGCCCCTCTAATCTAAGACTATGTCCTCTTGTTTTGCTATTTTGTTTCCTTTTAAATATACTCCCTTCCTCTACCTTGTGGATTCCCTTTACGTATTTAAATGTTTCTATCATATCTCCTCTGTCTTGTCTTTTTTCCAAGCTGTACATGTTAAGATCATTAAGCCTTTCCTGGTAACTTTTCTCCTTCAAGCCGTACACCATTTTAGTAGCTCTTCTCTGAACTCAAAGATGTCTATATTCTTCTGGAGATACGGTCTCCAGTACGTGCACACAGTACTCCAAGTGAGGTCTCACCAGTGCTACTTTGTGTCTATCTGCTCCTTTTCTCAACTGTTTTGCCCCATTTTTTGTTCAGATCTGTTTAATTTCAGATAGGACATGCTCTTTTATGAAAGGCCTGTCCCTTTTAGAGGCAAGTTTTGAAATTTTTTTCATGACTGAGACTGACAAGCCACTTTTCTGAAGCTCCTTTCCCACCCCTGTCCAAGTTCTTTACTATCAGTGTTGGGAGGTATCAGATTAACTCACAGTTCAAATGTTTCAACAGTGCAGCATGTTAAGATACATTGGTAATAGTTACCAGTGTAATCGATCACAAATCCTCCACTGCTCACAGAGGCATCACTACGGAAGGCGATGAACAGGCTATTGCTGCTGCTCTCTATCCTGTCTGGAAGCTGAGAGCCGTAGAAGCTTCCAATCAGTGGGCTTAGGGAGTCTTTTCCATCATAGATGTGCAGAAAGTCGTAACCAGGCTCCAAATTAAAGCTGAAATAGAAAAAGTAATCAGAGACAGGACTGTAGAGTTCCAAGTAATAACAATAAACTTGTTGAAACTGTTGATGTTTAGCAGTGTGTCAGGACACTGCCAAAGCCGTATCCCTCCCCACCATGGCCTTGATTGCGCTCCTCAACCTGGGGCATGGGGACGGTCCATCGTCTGGTGGCGTCTCCTAGCTCTCAGCCTGGGCATCATGTGGGTGTCTCGCAGGGGATCCGGTACCTCTGGGGCGTCCCGACATGCAAGAGGAATGCCGGCGTGCATGTGGCGGACGGGGCTTCTACATCCGCAACCGTACTTGCAGTAGCTAGGAAAGTCTGGGTCTCTCTCTCTGCACCACCGGGGAGAAGGGAGACCGGGAGAGTGGGGATGAGAGGTGTGTGATGCCAGTACTGGGCGCCTTATTTAATCCCCATCCTCCAGCTGGTGAGTGCTAACATGTTCTGTGCCACCCTAAGTACAGAATCCTGATGTGCTCTTCCCTTTGTACCATCGCCTGTTTCCGAATCTTGAATTATCCTTCAACCTCTGCATCCAACCACCTACCCCGACCACAGAATTGTCAAACCGCATACAAAACTTTGTCTCCATCCCCGGCCTCAAAACCGTTCCACCGACCTCGAGTATTGGATTGCCTCTTTTGTTTTGATGCCTAGGACTGCCTTTCTGAATCCTGAGCTCTGCACCCAGAACTCTGACACAGTCGTACACGATTAAATAGTATTCTAAATTTGTAGTCTATGGAGTTGTTGTGAGAGAGAAGCTGGTTATAAACTTTCTAATCCAGGAATTGGATGCATTGTCTCTTAAAGGTCAACATTACATTAGATCTATTATTATGCAATCCCGGATTCCTATTTCTCGATAATGTATTTGAAATTAATGTGTAAATTGGAGATTTAGAATCTTTTTGTAGATTGTTTTGTGGAATGTCCATTAAAAGGAGACCGCTTTCACCAGAGACCTAGTTACAGAGATCAGTCCTGCTCATTAGAGGAAAAAGTAAGTTAATTAACTGGTTTCAGACAAAAATGTCATTACAGCTCTAGTGAAGCATAGGAGAACACAATTTTCAGGAGTAAAAATCATGCATTTTTTGCTACTATATGAGGACACATTGGAAAGCTTTGTGACTTGGGGCTCTTTGCTGTCCTGTCCAAACCATATCGGACACAGGAGACATTTGGTTATAGCTTTCTGGACAAACAGAAAAGAATATAGAGAACTTTTACTGTAATACGATGTTCATTTCGAATAGTTCCAGTTCAGCTTTTTTGTGACTGAAGACATCTTTCTCCCAGGACAATTCTTTTTCATATTGTATATTACCAGAATGAAAGCCATTTCCATCACTGTACTGATGTTTGTAGTGTATACATCTGTCATATTTAGCCTTTTTAGTATACCTACTTTATGACACTATTGCATGATGGCACCGTTAATGAATAAGCTGGAGAGGTAGTTCACTTATTTATTATTTTGGCCCCTTAATGATGCCCTACAAACCGTATAACAATATTATCTTGCATTCAAGGAATCTACCCATAGAAACGTACAGGGCACTGTTCCCTAGTTAACGTTAACGCTCAGATGTGTAAGCTTTACCGCCAAGATAAGTGAATTCAACACATGCCCCCCATATTACCTTCCTGATGCTAAATCTGTAAGAAATCACTTAGCACATCGGTTTTTGTGTTAGCTTCTGCGCAATTACTGTATTTTGCTCATCCTATACTTAACATGGGGAACGCAATCATTAATTAGCATTTCGATAAGTAGGGTATTACAAAGTGCTAGCGCTAATTACCACCGGGACACACAAGGCAAAATTTTAGCTACTCCTAAAAGCTG
This sequence comes from Leptobrachium leishanense, assembly GCA_009667805.1. Taxonomy (NCBI): domain Eukaryota; kingdom Metazoa; phylum Chordata; class Amphibia; order Anura; family Megophryidae; genus Leptobrachium; species Leptobrachium leishanense. Next base: position 237,286,931 of record CM019064.1, on the reverse strand, counting down.
GTGCTAAATGATTCCGCATTTGCAAAATCATTTAGCCCCCCTAAACCCTCCCCCCAGTAAATCCCATACTCACCTCATCCCGCGACGAGAATGGTGACCCGATCCACTGCTTCTTGCTGCCGGGAGTAGAGTGAGTGCTTCACGATGCTGCGCGATCTAGTGAGAGAGAGCTGCCTAGAAGCACAACCTTCCATGGAGTTCTATGGACACCAGGAGGTGATACTCACGGTGGTGTGGAAGCCCTACGGCGAAAACCCTGCGGTTAGCGCAGCATTCCAGGGAGAGGTGCTCAGCTAGCGCCTGTCCAGGAATATCGCGGTAAAATGGGGACGCTACCTGAAGGCACAGATTTTCCCCATTAGCATCCCCATTTTAGCGTGAGGTATGGAATAGTGCCCACAAGGTCTAATTCCCCAAGTTTTTATATGACTGCAAGCAAAAATCTAATATTGCGCTTTTCAAGATAACATGGGAAAACTTGAAGTTTAACCTGAATTTTCCATGGGTCTTCTCCACTGTTGCGGTAACAGTGAATCATTAAGGGAAAAAATAGGCATGAGCTGATGAGCATCTACTGGCTCCCTGTTACTGGGCCTATGCTGACCCAGCCTTTGTATTAGCACTTCAGGTCGAAAACTTTGGGAACAACAGATACCGCATTGGATCCGCACGTAGCTGCTGGCATCAGCCCCTGGAACCACGCACAGCCAAGCGGAAAATACACATGAGCATGGTTGCGCAGAAGTCAAGGAGGAACAAGGAAGGACACAGGCAGGGCCGGATTTACCATTAGGCACAGTAGGCATGTGCCTACAGGTGCCTGCCACAAGGGGGCGCCTTGCTCTGTGTGTTTTACAATTTGCAATAATTTAGACCACTGTATCTCTGGAGCCCTAAGGGCTAGAGGGACATATGATATATCATTGGAAAGGTCAGCCTATAGCCTTTACAGTGATACCAAACATAACCAGGTTAGATTTATGTAAAAATAAAATATCTATTAAAATATAATTTTTCTCTTTTTTTTTTATAACACGGCACTATTATTCAGTTTACAATTATAAAGTGAACAGTGATGCTGCACTAACTCACCTCATTTACCATACTGCCAGCAAGTTTGTATCTGGTGAAGCCACGCATTGTTTAATTCACAACCTAGACCGTGGTGCTGCAGTGAGGAGGGACAGGAGGACATTGGAACCTGCATCCCTGAATTGTATACCTCACAAGGTAAAGTGAGGTGTCATTGGAAAGGTCAGAGTCTAGTCTTTACTATGATACCAAACAAGACCAGGTAAGGTGTAAAAATAAAAAAATGAAAAAAGTAAATGCAAAATATTTTTTTATTTTTAAAACAAACAATGCTGCTGAATTCACTGTCCTCCTCCTTTAACCAGTCTACCCCACTGACTCCCTCACTCCCTGCCCCTTCTTCTACTATATCTTCCTTTTCTCCAGTCTCGGAGGAGGATGTCTCGCAGTTCTCATGTCCTCCTACCCGACAACCTGTCCACTTGATCCTATCCCCTCACACCTTATTCGGTCTGTCCTACCAGTTACTGTCCCTGCTTTGACTCATATTTTTAACCTCTCCCTCTCCTCTGGAATCTTCTCCTATGTATTCAAACATGCTCTGATCACCTCCATTCTAAAAAAGCCATCTCTTGATCCTACCTCCCCCTTGAACTACTGCCCCATCTCTCTGCCGATTTGCCTCCAAAATCTTAGAACGTCTGATCTATAACCAGCTCACCGGTTTTCTTGCTGCTAACTCTCTACTCGATCCGCACCAGTAGATCTACTGAGATTGCTCTGACCAAGGTGACTAATGATTTAGCTGCCGCTGAAACCAAAGGTCACTTCTCCCTGGTTATTCTTCTTGACCTTTACGCTGCATTCAACACTGGTTATCACCATCTCCTGCTCCTCACGCTGCGTCAACTTGACCTCAGTGATATCACTCTCTCCTGGTCCTCTTCCTGTCTCTCTTTTTGCTTCTTCAGTGTCTCCTTCGCTGGTGTCTCTTCACCACCAGTTCCTCTTTCAGTTGGGGTACCTCAAGGCTCTGTTCTGGGTCCCCTACTCTTCTTGATCTATACTGCCTCTTTGGACAACCTCATCTCTTCCTATGGATTCCAATATCACCTCTATGCTGACGACACCCAAATCTACCTTTCCTCTCCCAATCTCTCTCCTCCCGTGTTGGACCATGTTACAGCCTGCCTATCGGCTGTCTTCGACTGGGTGACTTCCCGTTTCCTAAAGCTCAACCTCTCTAAAACTGAACTTCTCATCTTCCCTCCCTCTAAAACCTCCATTTCTGTGCCAATTTTTCTTCAGGGGAATGGTGCCACCATTACTTCTACCTCTCAAGCTCCATTGCCTCAGGGTCCTCTAGGACTCCAATCTATCCTTTAAACTTCCACCTAATAAACATTGCACGCATCCGCCCCTTTCTTAATTCTGACTCTACTAAAATGCTCATCCAAGCTCTTATTATCACCTGCCTTGACTACTGTAACCTCCTTCTCTCTGGCCTTAAGAGATCCCAGATTCTCCCTCTGCAGTCTGTAATGAACGCCTGTGCCAGACTCCTACACCTCACCTCCTGCACCTCTCACACCTCACCTCTCTGTCAATCTCTACACTGGCTCTCTGTTTCCTTTAGAATCCAATTCATTATACTGGTGCTCACATACAAAGCTCTCCATAACCGCGCCCCTGCCTACATCTCCTCCCTTGTTAGCAGGTACATCCCATCCCCACCACTTCGCTCAGCCAATGATCTGATGCTATCAGCTCATCATACCCGCACCCCCCAACTTTTGCCTTCAGGACTTCACTCGAGCTGCCCCCTTTCTACGGAACGACCTCCCCCGCAACATCAGACTCACCCGTCTCTCCAGTCCTTCAAGAAGTCTCTGAAAACCCATTACTATAGAGAAGCCTATCAGCTCACTCCATGATCCCCCACTGTACATTTCCTGCTGCATCTTCCCATTCAGTCCTCAGCAACCCGCTACTTCAAATACCCTATTCATCCTCACCTAGTGTGTCACCCCTCTCCTCTTAGATTGTAAACTCTGGAGCAGGGTCCCATCTCCTCTTAGATTGTAAGCTCTTGAGCAGGGCCCTCCCTCCTTCTGTTCCGTGTGTGCAGCATATACATATATTTGTTATTATGCTTTTCCCATTGTACAGCGCTAAGGAATTTGTTGGCACTTTATAAATACTTGTAACTAACTAATTCAACTAAGGCAACAGATTCTGCCCCTTCTTTTGATTTGAGCGCAGAGAAAAAAAACAGTTTCAGTTTTTTAAAATGTATTTGTTTTAGTTTTTTTGCCTAAAAACAAAAATTTAAATAGTAATTTTGGCATGTTTTTTTTTTTTGGGGGGGGTGTAGGGGCGCTCCGCATTTCTGTGTCTACAGGCTCCTGAGGTGCAAATCCAGCCCTGGACAAAGGGAACTGTTTGTGCCCAGTCTTCCTTTGTGGCAAGAGGACGTGGCAGAGAATTTCTTCCTTCTGCACTGTGGGCTCAGATTTAAGGTTTTTTGGTGGGTTTGTTTTTCAAAATCACTTTACAACAGGTTCTCGGATTCTGTAGTGAGCTACCATGGAATTGGTCGCTGTTCTTTTTTTTGAGTTCTTGACAGCTCTTATACAAAGTAGAGGAACTGTTATTGTATAGTATGGGGCTGCTAATTTTAAACCGTAAGCTAAACTTCAACTATAGTCAAAATAGCAACTCCAGCCATTAAGTTAACTGCAAGAATGGAATAGGGCTCCATGTATTTATTCTCTAAATCTCTATTCATGTTTCGCTCGCCCTTGAATCCAAGTTGTACAGATAATCTATGAAACTAGCAATTTTCAGGCTACATTCAAAGTCAGATTTATAACAGCATCATTGTACTTCTGATCCTATTGCAAAATCTTTTTCTAATTAACGATGATCACGACTTTTTATTGCTCTTCAAAAGAAAATGGCTATCACTGTGATTTACCCAAGTTGACATTCGTTGTATAAGACCCTGGCAGACCGAATTAGCAGAAAGACTTTCCTGGTCAGAAAAAAAAAGAAACAGATAAGCCTCTCTTGTACCCCTTCCATTGCTAGAGGGGCCTAGTATTTTCTAATATGTTATGCAATACATCACACTGCTTCTCTAAAACTCTAATAGAAGCTCAGATATATGTGTCTGTCCCCCAGGGACCTTATTATTACTAGTGATCTTTTCTTCACCTTATAAAAGCAAATGACTTCGTTAACAAGTCCTGTCCAACACTTAATGGCAAGGAAGACATTAGCAAGATACATTAAAGCAAGATCCATAGTTACTCTGTAGCTCTGAAGATGAGTGATGCAAGGTATCATGGAGGCCTTCGTCTCACACACTAATTAGAGATTGGTAGGAAGTTAAGTCTCGTTAGGGACATTTATGCTGTAGAAACATCCTTTGAAGTTCTTAAATTGTAGCGAGCGGCGAAATAAGCTTGTTTTATTTTATCCACAATCTATATCTATAAATAATTTCTATGAAAGTATGCTGAGATCCTCCTAAACTCTCCCATAACAGATGGCCATAACACAAAGATCATTGTAAGACACTTTCTGGGGCCTGGTGGCTCACTTGGTGTAATGGCAGACTGTTTTTTTCTTTTGGTACATGGAATAAGTGGTTTTAATGTTTCCTGGTAACTAATAGAGGACTACAATGTTTTATCACCTACATCTGGTATAAAACACATTTTCTAGCATGCAATATCCCCTACATCTACGGATTATTAGGTGAATAAGTCAGAAAGCCCTTCGCAGATCAGTTAAAACTGAAATTCAGTGACTCTACATACGCAAATCAACTACTCTTGTCATAAGTGTTGATGTTTGTCTGAAAAGTCCATATCCCCAAAAGAATATAAGCCACTTCAAACATCTAAATGTTTTGTAAAACCTCCTCATAATATAATTGAAAAACAGGAATTAGATATTGCTGGAGTATTACTGTAAGTACATACACGTTGAAGGACAGAGCGATGACATAGTCTGAAGATACGGTCACCCTCCAGTCGCACTCTTTCAATGGAGGGTAGGGTTCGGGGTACTGTGGAGACAGAATGACCCCTGTTGGCCCACTTAGGTTTCCACCGCAGGGAGCTGAGGAAAAACATAAATATATCATATTGATATGGTTACATACCCAAGAGTTTCAACAATTTCCATTTCTTGAATTATACATTGTCTACAATTAAATATGTCTTATTGTCCAGTTAGAAATTAACTCTTCAAATGCAATTTAGATTCTGTCTTGTGTTTTATCAAAACATGATTATCCACCTACTTGTTGAAAAAAGTGCAAAATAAATTTCAGTAAGTGTGTGCCATACAGATGATGCTTAGTCACTGAGCTGTTTCATTGCCCATGGCAGTGAAATTATTCAGCACTGAGACGACAGCAGTTCTTGGTTCCTTACCACTAAAATCTCTGCTGTTCCCTCAATGCAGCTTGTTTAACCCCATAGTGACCAGGCGGTTTTACCATTGTAAGTCTGAGAGTACCTACTGGTTTTCCTTTCTGCGCTATTTGTGTTTAGCTCTAATTTTCCTCTTACTCCTTTATGGAATCCACACATATTATATACTGTTTATCTCGATATTAAGTGGACTTTCTGAAGATACAATTATTTTCATCATATCTTATAATTTAATATAAAAAAAATATGAATTATGATGAAAAAGTGGAAAAGAACAAATGTGACCTTTTTTATTTATTTATTATTTTTTTAACTTGAAACATGGTCATGTTTGATATCATTGGAAAGGCACTGACCCTCTAGCTGCTACTGATGGGGAGATACGGGAAATCCCTTGGCAACTAGGGGGTTAATTGCATGACGTCAGTGGGCGGGAGGAGGCCCCAGAGGCTTGGCTGACATCTTGGATGTCAGCCACATCTGCGTCAAGTCCGCTATCTGGCACAATTGCTACCGTATCTCGGATTGGCACGTATGGGGTTAACGAGAGGCATCACTCCCCTCCCTTTAAGGCACTCCCCCGTCTCTGCTGGGGGACGCCTGAAACTGACATCATCACGCTTGGTGATGACATCAGTGTGATGACATCAGTGTGATGGCCGGGGTCCATAAAAGCAGGGGTCTGACTTCGAGGAAGTCAGACCACCGTGGGACCCCGGCAAGAGAGGTGAGTATTGGAAGGGAGGGGGGTTTAACTACATGACGTACCAGGTACATCCTTGGTAATTAAGTGACCCTTTTCTTAGGACGTGCCTGGTATGACACTGGTCGTTATGGAGATAAGAATACGCACATTGCAGAACAAAATTCACAATTTTTTTTTCTCAAAATAAATCAAGTTTAGGTTTGCTATAATCCTAGAAAACCACAAACACGCATAGTCAAAGACTTAGGGGGCTAGTCAAAGAGCATAGTGAAGCTTCTTCTGCCCTCCTCAGTCTATACTTTTAGAAATTCAGTATGTGAGTCAAATCGCAGATATGTCAAGTTACTTTACTGACCCTGGCAAACTTTCCATTCGTTGAAATAATTTCTACCAGTACGTACCTGAGATTTTAATCAATTTTAAGAAAGTTTCCTAGTGTTTGGGTTCAGTAATAGCATGAACTGCAATGGCAAAACAAAATAAGCACACACCAGCATTTCTATTCAGGGAAGTAACCTTTGCTACAATTCGTATATCATCTCAAGTGGAGAGAAAACTTGTTGGCTTTTATTGCTGTAACAGGCATTTCATGTCAGACAGACTGAAAAATCAATGTAGTAGTCTTGATCTACCAGAGTCAATCAGTATGTTGAACATTCATGCTATTGATTTAAGAATATTTGCTTACAGCCTTAAAACACAAATAAAATGGAGCCAATAGATGGTAAGATTCACTGCACCAACCTTACAACTCCCAACACTCAATAAAAAGCATGCACATTTCTCTCCTTTAAGAGCTACATCTATATTTAATGAATGAAGAACAAAAAACACTTATCTGCACACTCATAACATTGTTTGCTATGAAAGCTTGTTATTATTTTATGCTGCGATGCCATATAAGGGGCTTAAACTTGCATTTATTGATCTCTCATCTGTCAGAGGGTGATGATAACATAAGCAATTTAACACTACAAATAGTTCTTGTGATGAAAAAAAACGGTACTGTCTTCCAATGAAATTGTTAATTACATCACAACACCTTCTAAGGGCCACATTACATTCCTACCGGTAAAATGGGGGACACTAGGGAGGAAAAACTGTGCTCACAGTTTTCCCCCTAGCGCGCCCGTTTTACCGCTAGATTACAATGCAGGCTCAAAAAATGCTGACTGCATTGTTACCATGCGTAAACCCCTGGGATGCGCGCGGCAGCATTAAGCGCAGCCGCGCGCATCCTCTCAATGGAGTCCATAGGACTCCATTTGACAAGACGCCGGCGGTCACATGACCAGCCAGATCTCGCCGCGAGACAGGAGGTGTAGAAGATTAATTTTTTTATTTTTTTGGATGGTGCTAATGGATTCTGCACCAGCGGAATCCGTTAACACCAAGTCCAGGCTGTGGTTAACTTTTTGCTAACCGCAGCCTGGCGTTAATCAGCTTTAGGACTTTGTAATCCTAACGCTGATTAACACTTTGCGCTCCCTATACTTAACATGGGGAGCGCAAAGTACAGTAAGCTTGCGCTGCAAAGCGCAAGGTACCAAACGCAAACAGGTTACTTAACCCGTTAGCGTTTGGATTGAAATATGTGTTGACTACTTGGGCTAACGTTAACGCTCATGCAGGTGAGCACTAACGTTAGCAACAAGTATGTAATGTGGCCCCAAGTGTCCTCGTTTGGGGCATTTTCAAAATTTGAGGTTTCATAGCTATTGTCTTTACGTATGCTCTGATGAGTATTTGATTTGAAGATAGACGCTTTAAATCAATTTAATTTGCTTTAAAATATCTAAACAAACTGCACACAGGCACGGAAAAATGGTTATGGACTTCATGAGTGCATAGATAATAGATACATTCATTTTATATACAGGTACTAGACAATGATGCTCTTTATCCTGTCTCTACATTGTTTGAGACTTTAGTCAAGGTAAACGCGAAGCATCTTAGTAACTCGTGCCCTCGATTTTCTGGACAAAGTCCACTTATGTAAGACAGATGCTTATACTTCCTTCTTAATTTATCAAAACAATAGAATGTTTTTTTATGTTGTCCATCTCCCCACAGACTCTGATTCAAATAAATCTGATGCGTGTCTTTATATGTACATATACAGTTGGGATCAGAGATGCAAGAAACTTCACAGTAGCCATGATGTAAATGGGGCGACATTTTTACATATCAGAGGACTGTAACTTATTAATTTATTATAAGTTCTAAACTACATATTCAATGAAAGTCAACTTAAAGAATATGATCCAGTAATACGACAATGGCGGAACATGTTTATCGAAGGACTCTCCAGTGGTTTCCACACTGGTAAGAATGCCTACTTCCCCACTCCCAGGAATTTCTAAAGAGATACCAGTCACACCACAGTGGGTCTTTAGGGGAGCAAACATTTTGACCCTCAACCTTAAACTTTAACGCTTGAAAAAGGCTCACTTTGATGGCTTAAAGGTTGCATTTTGTCTAATAAAAGTCTCAAATAAAGACTCCCGGGGTGTGTCTGATGTTTATTTACGGATTCCTGCAAGTGGTAAATAATATGATCAGTGAATCCTGATAAAAGCAAGGATCATATAAGTAGTAGCGCCCCTAAAAAGCCCAATAATTTGCAGCAAATACAGGAACCTCAAAAGTTTTCATATTCTAAAATATACTTTTTTGCACTTTTTGATAGATTTCAAAATAATACATTAATAAAGTGGATCTCTACCAATCTGGTGTATCCTCTTAATATTAACATTGCAAATAGAAACACAAGATAAAATGTTTTGTTCATAGTTCTTGTAGGCACTCTTTGCCAGTAACTGTGCTTCGTACCTATGCAGATAGGAGGATTTGGGTTCCAGTAGAATCTGTCTGCTATCTGCACACAGTTAATTTTTGGTTCTCCTTCCAGAAGGTATCCTGGGTCACACTGGAAAACTATGGAATCACCAGCATCACGACTGTCTCCACTGCGACTACCATTCTGAGGTATACCAGGATCATTGCAGGACGTGGCTGTTGTTACTAAGGATAATGAAAAAATACATGTTACTATACTCATCAAAATATCTACCATACGACTGTTTGTTAAGAAAACTTAAAAGTCTTGATTTTAATAATTGTACTTAAAAGTCTCTTTCTGGTTGGGTTTTTTCTCACATGAAAGGCGGTCTGTAGGATTGTAATACCAGTGTTGTTTTCGCGCATTAACGTTTGACGCTTCGTGCAAAAATTCACGCGTTGAGTATGCGTTTTGCGTGAAGAATGTAATAGGGCCCAATGAGAGGTTGGTGCAGTAAATAAACTAATGGAATACAACAACATGACACGATAAAGGCTACACAAATAAGCCTTTTTAGTAGGCAATCCAACCAATGACCCCTTCAAGTCTGCTATATAGGACCACATTCAATTAATGGCAAAATTTTCAACACCGTAGTGTCTGCTGTGAGATGAGAGAGGGATGGGGACAATCATTTCAAACTTTCAGTTTGCCATCATTTCCACATTAAGAGGTGCAGGTTCGGCAGGGAGGGAAGTCTGTCAGAGGCTAAACGCCTGATTAGCTTTCTAATCTAATCTGATATTAGAGAAACATTATTTTCTTGCCATTTGAAGAGGCTTCTGCTTTTTTTATGGTCTTCTGGGAGAAGGAGATACTTGATGACAATAAGTTCATGAATATAATTTGCGTGAAGAACATCTCTTCTGCATTTTAACACCAAGGGAAGACGTGTCATTAGGAACAAGAGACTCTAATATGCGGCATGAATTAGATGTGATGGATGAAGAAATGAATGGATTGTGAGAAGGAAAGACAGATATACTATTGCCCCGAATGACATTGGACAGTTCTTTACTTTTTGCTCAGTTATTAAGTTTCTTCTGTATAATTCTATGAGATATACGTATATGAGATGGTCTTGGAATAAGGGATTGCTTTCATAATCCAAATCTTTCACGGTATGCACATTGCTGCTTATTATGCTTCATTGTTTCTTTTTCTCAGTAAGGTGGGAGTGTAATATTTGTCCTTTTAGTGAGAATTTTACAAGAGGTTTTGGCAATTACATTAAAGGATATTCAGAGAGGTCCGAAATGTCACCGAAATGTAACCGGACAATGAAATTCAGCGTACGGTGACATTTCGGGCCATTCGGCTATTCAGAGAGCAGGCAATTCGCCAAAGAAGTAATGGTTAATAGTTTTAGAGAACACCGAACAACTTGAAAAGTTGCCGAAATGCCCTGCTGTTCGGTGTTTCATTCGGCAGGTTTATTCAGGCGAATCCCGTAGGGTTCAGTGTTAAAAATATTCCCGTTTTAATCCAATATCTAATAAACGTTTTTTTATTCTGCAGTAAAAAGTCTCTTTATTTATAGATTTTTTTAGGATCTTTTAGGCATTTTTCAGGGATTGTTTCTGCAAAAAAAAATTTAAATAGTTTTTTCTTTTTTCTGTAACAGCCCTTTTTATTATCATTTATAGTACCTTATATGTAAATTCCAGACATTTTCGTTCAGTAGTTTGTTTGCAAACAGCGTTTAAAGTTTGAAACTTTCAAGCGTACTTTTTTTTTTACCCCGTTCGTCAGCTTGATGGCTTTTTCCGGCGGCTGCTCTGCGCTGTGATCAGCCGGTCAGTGGCTTTTTCCGGTGGGTTTTTGGCAGGTATTCCTTGTACTCCAGGGACCCTGCGGTAAATGCTGAATACACCGCTGGGTGGGGGATTTTGATTCCCCGAAGTGCAGGGAACTGCGGGGAACGAGAGAGCACCAAAATGTCAGCGACATTTCGTTGCTCTCTGAATAACCCCTTTAGTTAGGGCAAGAGCATTTTTAGATGGGAACACAAATAGCATCTCAACCATAGACATGAATTATAAAGCGCTGCTCCTCAAACAATCTCTACTCTGATACTTCTGAATACCACAAATGGCAAAGAGAGCAGAGTTTAAGTGTCGGGTGGCTAAAATAATGTGGATTTGCATGGTATAGGGTAGATGTATGTCAGGGGTCAGCAACCTAGACCATTCAGATGTTTTGGAACTACATCTCCCGCGTTGCTTAGTCATTCATTAGGTTGTCTGACCTCATGGGAAATGTAGTTCCATAACATCTGGAGGTCTGAGGTTGCTGATCCCTGATGTATGTAATTCATTAAATTACCAGCACAGTGGATATGGTACAAGGCATTACTTAGGTACATGCTGCTCCTGCTCCTTCTATTCCACCCAGTGGTTGATACAACTCCAAGCATAGAACATCCATCTGAACAATACACACTTTCCACAACAGACTTGTCTTTTGTTCCATTTTGCATGGTCCAGTTTTCCCATAATGACAGCAACTCTCTACATTCACATATGACCATGCTATCTACTTCACTATAATGGTATTGTTGTGTGTATGTTATTGTCAGCCACAGTGGTAATCAGCACGATGAATACATAGAGTACATGTAATACCATGATTTGTGGAAAGAACATCCTTGTCATTCTTTTTTTTTTGTATTCAAAATTTTTATTTTGTAAATAAATCAGCATATAATCAAACATATGAAAGCAAGGGCCACGCAGGACCATCCACAGCAGAAGTATCATGTGTGAAAAATAATAAACATCCCCTAAAGGGGGGTCTCAGCATATAAAAGAATCAAGAGGGGGAGGGAAGGGGGTAGCGGGTGAGGAAGGAAAAAAAAAAAAAAAAAGGGAGGGGGGGTGTCCTCATAGCGTCTCAAGGAAACAAACATCCCCAGCCGGGGAGCAAAAAACATTTAGGCAGCAAGAGGGTCTCAAGGCATAAACTCAGCGTGGGGGGGGGAACAAAAATCAAAAATAAAAAATAAACTGATGCGGGCCAAAGAACAGCGGGAGGGGGGCGCACATCAAAAAGAAGGAAGTCCCTGGAAGTGAGCCGGCCACAATGAGGATAAAGGACAGTCCCGCCAGACTATGTAGCACTTCAGCCCGTGTCCAATAACGGAATCGGGGTCACCACAGGCAGCTCTCCACAGAGCGCTTCGATCCATCTTGACACCGCAGACCTAGAAGCGAATAATGTTGGTGGCTTGATTGCATCTCCCACATGCCGTGGCCATCAGGCATCTCCCGGGTCGGAGCAGGGATCATGACGTAGGGCCATGACAGTTGCTCCAGCAGCTTAGAAACCTCTCCAGGTTCCTCTCTGTCACAAAAAGCCACCCGATTCCCGTCGGCCGGTGCAAGGAAGTCATCTTCTGATACGCACGGGCAGGGAGTCAGCGGCTTCCCCAGGTACTGGTCCGCAGCAGCAGGGGGTTCCTCCTCCCCATCAGGCACCACTCCGGCATGTAAACTGCAGGTAATCGACAGGCCTAGCTGAGCTGGGTAGTCCGATGGTGGCGACGCTGCATCCCCAGTTACAGCATCCGACCTCACCGTCACCCTCGGGGCCATCTCCCTGCAGTCCCTCAATGCGGCAAGCATCCGGCGCAGAACCCCCTTGGTCAGCGGGCCATCCTCCTCCTCCCCCGCTAGAATCAGCAAGCAGGCCTCGAGGCCTGAGTCCACAGCTCCATCTCCTCCAGAGAGGGGGGGGGAAAGGTGCCATCCCTCCTTCCCGCAGGTCCATCCGCTGTCCCCAAGGGATATTCAGCAGCATTGACCGGGAGATGTGGGCCCACCATCTCCCCAGTCTTAGACACAGCTTGGGACGGGGCGGTCAGATCCGCAAGAGCAGTAGGCATCCGATGGCGGGAGGCAGTCACCAAGATGGCCGCCGGCCCCTCACAACAATCAGATTTCTCAGCCAGCAGTTAAGTCTCCGGTCCGGAGGGGAGGCTAAACGGGCTCCGGACGGGTGAACACCGATGGCCAGCCACACAGGCACTTATAAACACAAAAATTGGGGCAGATATACTCAGCTGAAGGTCCTTAAGCAGAGAGGACATGCGGAGCTCCACAAGAACACGTCCGCTCCCGCTCGTAGCTGGCCACGCCCCCTATCCTTGTCATTCTTACCCTTCACAACTTCTAGTTGCAATCTTATATTCTGCTTAAAATCCTCTATTTGTAACCCTGTATTCCTTGTAAAGCCCTAATTTCCTCTTCAGAGAACGAACTTAAAACTCTCCAATGTACAGCCTTAGTCATCTAAACAATGATAGCCCCTAAAAATGTGCAATATTCATCTAGTGGGTCCCAGAATTCAAGTCACTGAAAATCAATGAAAGGCGATGTTACCAGACAAACCAAAATTGGTTATATAAAAAAATATTTACATTCTAAATTGTTTTGTGGGTGCACTGCAGATACTCATGGAGTATTCTTTGCATGCACGGTTATAATGCTGAATGAGATGCAGGAAATGTATATAATGCTTTGTAGAAAAAATAGATCAGAATGGAAGATACATAGAAAACCAGCATTCAGAAAAAACAGAGAAAATATTGCTAGTAGTTACATTAAACAAACCCAAAATTAAAACCAAGAACAAAAATAGTAAGCATGCGACAGATGAGATGGGCAAAAAAATTTCAAACAATGTCAATTATGTGATGTACTGTTTATTTTATAGTCCCTAAATTTACCCAATTTAACGAAGTTGTAGAAATGTCAACCATGGTGGTCATCCATCAGCATGATGAAGATATGGTGGATTTGGTACGAACGTTTTTGTACAAAAGATTCTACCAAAATTTTTTGAGAAACTTTAATATTCTAGTTATTGGCCACTGACACGTGACACTGCTTTCAGTGTAGGGATAATTAACACACGGCTGATGTCCACCATTGTTGCAACTATGGTGAACTTCAACAGTCCAAAGAAAATTCAACAACAGCAGGTGAAGTTGATGCAAATGAGGGTGAGCAATGGAAGCACCATTATCAGTTCACAAATAGAGTAAACTTCAGCTATTCTCCATTGTTTGCAATACCAGTGAATACAATTTGGTCACATTATAGCGGCGATCTCTATTGAGCTACCAGTCTCTTAGCAACAGGACGCTACTCCGTTAAATACACAGACAGCTGGTCGCCTGAATGTGATGTTATCAGTTGCGTGCGCCATCCCGGAAGCTGTAGCAGTGATGGATTATTTGAGACCGCAAATCCAGGGGGCTTACTATAAATACAGGTATGACAGTAAGAGGGCCTCTACTCTTGATAAAGCCACGTCCTGGCAGCGAAATGGTTCGAGCGGTCATGTTAATCAGGATTTAACAGTTTATCTCTTTGGGCTGGTTATTGGACTACTAAATATCACTTTTGATTTAAATTCTCATTGTAGTGGTGAATAGTAGGTGGCACGAACCACCGAGGTTAGCTGCAGGGATCTGTATTTCTACCTTCTCTATTAATTTTGTTATGGTCCTTGGTGGCATATACCCAGATACTGGGAGACATTTTAGAGTTATACTATTGTCATGGTGACCAATTTGCTAATTTAATGAGACTTTACTTACACAAGCCCTTTGACCTATCACCCTCAGTGAAGTCAATATGATTTTGTGGATGTTCAAAGACAACCGTATGAGTACCATCTCATAATTATTTAAGCTCCAATATATGATGCTTTTGGGTCTATTTTGTCCCACATAAGTATTGAGCTATCCTCTACCATCTTTAATATTATGAACTTTGGTAATCCAGCTTCTCATTATTCCTTATGTGTGTTTTTTATTGACTTGTGTGAATTGTCTTTTCTATATAATATACAATAAAGGTTATTAATTTGCTGTTTGATACTGTTCTAATTACTTCCAGATTATTGCCTTGTTTAGGCTATCTAACTGTATCTATTCACGGCGGGGTTTCCCTCCGGGATTATGTCCCCTTCTTTTTCTCTCAGGCAGTCTAATTAACCTGCGTTTTTACAGGCACTTTATGCACCTATATATTGCAGCTCCACTTTAATTATAATACCGTTAGAAACCATATTAAAAGCTTTGCTGGAAACTACACTAGAAAGGTTTGTCATGAACTATTGTGGCAATAGGAGTGAAAAGTACTATAAATTATGGCGGCAGGTCCCTAAATAGAGACTTCTCCTTAGTTTCACTATACTTGATCCACCGTAGTTTGCAGTAGTATAACCACCACTCTTTCAGTGAAAGACTGATGGTTAGTGACTAACCCTTTATATGAAGAGCGTCATCCTTTGACCATAAGGCATTAAATGAGGAACAAGGCACTAGAGATGAGGCAATCACCATGCAGCCTCCAAGGTTTGTTATCTTAAGCATTTTACTTAAACAAAAAGTTCTGTGTTTATAGTCTTTCGGTTTATGCACTAAAACTGATTGTGTGACAGATTAACAAAACAGTTCCTTATAAATGAATAATACACCATTCCGAATAATGAAAATAAACTGAAGTCGCTGTTTTACCTGAAAAATGTATGGCAAACCCCTGCTTGCTGGTGAAGAAATCCGTGTTGAACTGAAGTGTGACCGAGTTGAAGGTGCTATGAATATCAACTGGCAAAGTAGACCCACTCAGTTCCTTCATCAAGATTCCACTCTCCACTGAGCCATCCCAAATTTTCAGGACATCATGGACTTCCTCCGTGTGAAAAACAGTGAAATGTAACCTAAAACAGAAAATAAGTTGTATGTCATTATCACGACGTACTGGTGAATCAACAAGTTTGCTTAAGAGAGAATATGAACTTTGCAGTGCAAGTACCACCTTATAGAAAACAGATTGTTTACATGGACTCTCACAATATCCTGTCAGTTCTGTTGGAACCATGAGGAATGGCCTCATCATCTCAGTGTCTGATTCGCTATTCAATTTGGTAAAAACATGTCAGATTAAGATACTGTAACTTTATAGAGTTCAGAATCATTGCATTCTACTTCACAAACTCGACATGACGGCAAGACACGCAAGTCCTTCTTGCATGTGAATGATTTTATAAAAAAGCCTTAACTCACTAACACATCTCTAGCTGTCATTGTAAATTCATAAAGTACCATAATTACATTTGTGACAATGAGATCATTCAGTACGAGCAAACTCAGGAAAGAGCTACTGTAAGTACAAGAAAACTGAAGGACAGCAAAGGACACGACTACATCAGACGTTAACCATGGAGCATTTTTCGGGTCAAGCGGCACGCACCAAAGTAATTACTTGGAGAATGTTATAGCAAGTGTTAAACACAAGTGAAAATTTTATTGGTCAACCAAGAAAAGGTCTATTATACGGCTGAATAATCTTTGAAATAATGACTATTCGGACTTCTGTATTACAACAAAGGAAAACCAGAATGGCAATCAAAAGAAACTGCAATTAATATGATTTCAATTACCTACAAGTCTAGTTTTATCATTAAAATGATAGATAGTATGGGTGCTATTGAATGTGTCTAAAGCCAGGCATGCTTTGCTTTATTGGGAGGTCACAAAGAAAGCAATATCGTTTTCATTAGAAGATAAAATGGTGTAAATAAATGTACTTTGTTAAAACACACTCACTGCATCAATACAACACAATCTTGTATGACAGCACAAGATTAGAAGTGCTTGATTGAAGTCTAGAGTATTAAAGTATTTAAAGTGTCAGGGTGCTTGGAGAGATTAGAATTTTACATTTCACATTTCGTGTTATATATCCACAACAATTCGAACTCTCTAACTTGGAGACTTGACAGTACACAACAAGGTTAGTTTTATGGGGGTAAATGCTACCCACATAAAGATTAGCAAATCAAACCTAAAAGGGTTATTCAGAGAAAGGTGAAAACTAGGAGAACGAGCAGGAAAAGAGAACAATCTAGACCAAATAGCCGATTTGGAAAGTGAGATAAATGGGAGAATTTTTCTGGTTTGGCTATTTTTACCTAGAATTTTCACTTCTCCAGTCATTCTCCTGAGTTTCACCTTTCTTTGAATAGACCTGTAAGTCTTGTATAAATTAAAGAAAAGTGCTGCTCGCCCTCAGCATTTATTACAGCCTCCTGCAGTATAATAGGAAGGTATACAGGAGGATTATAACAATTTATTCCGTCTTACTCACCTATTCTAATAAACTTTAAATTTAAAGTAAAGGAAAGTAAACAAGACTGATATGGTCAGATTAAAACCAGCAACCAAAGTGCGATACAGCACAATGATTGGTGACGTTGATTGCGATGACCCTATGGAATGCGCTTCCTCTCAATATCAGACTGTCCCCAAATCTGGCTTCATTTAAACGCTCCCTAAAGACCCTTCTGTTTAGGGAAACCTACCACCTGACTCCGTAACAAGACATCCGACCGACCCAAAAACAGTCCTCACCTCTCCCTGCATTAACTCACCACTGCAGTCCTCCCCTCCTGTTTCTCACCCCTCACCTATCTAGACAAAGTTCCCACGGGAATAAGCCCACATGTCCTCCTGTATCTGTTGGCAGCAATAGTGATCGGTCTCCTTTATGTATTGTAGAATTGTCCTGTCTTTACCCATTGCACCTTGTACAGCGCTGCGGAATGTGTTGGCGCTTAATAAATAATAATAACAATCATATAGTCGTTGGAAATCATAAGAAGGTTGATTCCATTTTTCTATAGAAGAATCCCTGACACAAAGGTCTGATGTAAGAAAATACATTTATGGCTCTATTACATTCTTCACGCAAAAATGCACGGTAAAAGCGTGAGTTTTTGTGCGAACCATTATACGTTAACGCGCGTAAATTAACGCTGGTATTACAATCCTCGCTCATTATTTCATCCGTCAAAAAATAACGCGCTTAAAAAAGACGTGCAAAAACGCGCGCGCATTAACGTTGCGCGCAGAAATCGGTGTGCGGACTGTTTTTTCACGCGATTCAGCCAATCAGAATTAAGAACCACAATTATCTCACGTTATGTTTTTGCGCCTGTCAAAGTCAATCTGCATGTATATGCTGCATCAATAATACGCACAACTTCACAATTTTATTGTTTGGGTATGTGTAGAATGGGTAACTATACTTTGCTGTATTTTTTTTTTTGGCTGGTGTATTTGGGTTCGGCCATGACGTTCAGATTTGCCATTACCACCAGCTTTTAAAAGACGGTAAAATTATGCGCGCAAACTCTGTGCGTTAAATTTTGCGCATAGATTGTAATACCATCCGCGTACCAGCCCACAAACGCATTTGCGCTCACAATGTTAAGTATAGGACGCGCGCAGTACATTACGCTCGCTCAGGGTTCGCGCAGGTTCACCCGCAGTAGATGTTAACGCAAATTTTGTGCGCGGACATTGTAATACGACGTTCTGCGCAAAGGGTTTGCCCCTCGCGTTAATGCATTAACGTTTGCGCGAAGAATGTATTAGAGCCCTTAGAGAGCTAATTAACTGGACTGATGTCCAATATGGGTTACTCTGAAGCATCCCTTTTGACAGCTGAAAAATATTTTTTGCGTAGAAATACACATCTGGTAAGCTTGTACTTTATTAGTTAATAATTATAAGGACCAGATATATGTGGTTTTGTAGCAATTGCGCCTTTTTGTATAATCGACGCTAGGTATTCTAGGAAAGATGGGCTTGTGGTGTTTGAATTTTCTGTGTGACTGTTGCATGAAATGATATTCTTTTGAAAATCTTACTAAATTTAAGTAAACCTTTCTCTCATTAAAAAGGTTCAGAAGGACTTTTCAAGCAGGTACTTCTAACATAAAGATCTCAAAGATTTGTTGTAAACTTACCAACCTCATAAGCTTTAATGACACTTGGAAATTCACAGTAGCTCTGGTTAAGATTATGCTTATCTTTATCTCACAGTTTAATATGCATTGTTTCATCAAAAACACAAGTGGCTGCACTGCTGCGAGAAGAGGCCGGGGTACCTGGTCCCCTGAACCTCCAGGCTATACAACCCACAAGGTCAACTGAGGTGTCTTTAGACTGGTCAGGGGCTGGCCTTTCCAATGATACCAAACATTACGATGCAATGTGTAAAAATAAAGAATTGAAAAAAATGTACTAAATAAAAACATACAAAATGTCCTTTTTCCAATTTTGTTCTAAAGCAGTGGTATTGTTAGCTTTTACCTATAAAGCAAACAATACCAACACAATGACCTATTCAATTCCCACAATAAGGGGCACATAAACAGGGTTATTCAGAGAGAGGTGAAAACCAGGAGAATGACTGGAGAAGTGAAAATTCTAGGCCAAAATAGCCAATTTGGAAAGTGAGACAAATGGGAGAATTTTTCTGGTTTGACTATTTTGACTTAGAATTTTCATTTCTCCAGTCATTCTCCTGGTTTTCACCTCTCTCTGAATAACCCTGATAGTGTTTTATACATAACTGCAATGTGCCAAAATACAAGCGAAAATGATTTTTTTTCCCGTTTTAGTTAAAACTTTGTATACATAGTTACATAGGCTGAAAAAAAGACACATGTCCATCGAGTTCAGCCTTTCACACAACACCTACTGCTGTTGATCTAAAAGAAGGCAAAAAAAAAAAAAAAGACATTCTGAACGCTTGCCAAAATGCAACATACTGGGGATAAAAATTCCTTCTTGGCCCAAGAATGGCGGTCATATTTCTCCTTGGATCAAGCAGATTTTATCCACATATTAACCATTTCAATGCAGCGGACGCAAGAGCATGGCCTTTCCAATGATAGCAAACATGACCATGTAACCTGTAAAAAATAAATAATTAAAAATAAAAATAAAATGAAATTTTTTTTTGTTTTATTAGTGCAGCAATATTGTTCCCATTTCAATTATAATGTGAACAATGATGTTGCACTAACGATTTTTTCTATGGGGGCGTTTGCTAAAAACATGTAATTTTCCCCAAAAAAAAGTAACGATTCCCCATTTCTAATTTTTATAACAAGCACAACCCATAGAAAATATAACCACAAACACTCGCATGTTAAAATGTGAAAAAACCCCACTTAAGGCTAAGGTCAGACTAACGCAGTATTAAAGTGCGTTTAGCCGCACTAAATCACGGCCGCGCTAGCAGCAAATTACGTCCAATGCCGGGCAGCATACGAAGAACGGCCGCACAAAAGTGCGGCCGCGCAACGCAAGTGGCAAACGAACGCATTTTTACGAGAACGTCAAACCGCTAGTACTGACGTACAGAGTGCGCTGAGTCCGCTAGCGGCGTGTGTGTGTGATTAGGAGACGTCAGATGCTGCTAATGTCCGGCCAACATCACGTCCAAACGCAAAAAGTGTTTTACTGATAACCGTACAAAATCACGGACGAAAATGCGCATCGTATGACCGCTATCGCGTATTTCGTGAAAAAATGCATCCATTCGTTCGAACGCACTTTTTCACGGACAACACAAAAAATGCGTTAGTCTGACCCTAGCCTTACATTTTGTAAATTATTGAAAATTCTAATTTTATTGCATTTTTTGTTATAATATACAGACAGGACATAACGTATACATATAATAATGATATATTATGAATCTGCCGAGTCTCCCGGAAAGAACGATATGTAATATGTCTGTGTCATATACTAAAATAAGGCTTCAAAACGCGTTTAAACATGATGAGCGAAAGTGGTAAAAATTAGCTCAGCACAGAGGTGTGAATAGGCTCAACAGCGAAAGGGTTAAATATTATAACCCTTAATATTATGTTTTTGCAGGAAGTCATCCAGCCATGTATTAAAATTCTGTACGGTCTCTGACCCAACCACCTAAACAGGCAGAGAATTCCCCAGCTTTATTGTTCTCACTGTAAAAAAAACCTTTCATATGCTTTAGGCTGAATTTCCAATCTAAATGGGTGACCTTATGCATAGCCCTATTAATGAATAGGTTTCCAGTCAATGGTTTATAATGGCCCCGTGTATATTTATATAAAGTTATCAGATCCCCTCTAAGGCGCAGTTTCTCTAAACTAAACAGGTTTAAACTTGTTAGCCTTTCCTCATAACTTAAACCTTCCATTCCCCTTATTAATTTAGTCGCCCGTCTCTGCACTTTTTCTAGCGCTATAATATCCTTTCTTAAGACAGTGCCCAAAATTGCACGGCATATTCAAACAAACAAAAAGCTTGCCCTCAAGATTCATTTTTGGTTCATTTGTTGAAGTGTCCTTTTGTTGCTTTGTGTCTCGGATGAATTGATAAATCCTCCATAATTTGGATGAATGACAATATAGTGTGAAAATGAATGGACATTTTAATGTTATCCACTGTAATGACTGATACTTTTGAAATCATCCTGCAGAAAAAAAACTAATAAAAAAGATTAAAATATGACAACGATACAGTTCAGCACCATAAACAACAAAAAAAGATAAAAAAACAAATTAAAAGCTATAAACAAAAGGGTAGGGATCATCTGTACTTTGTATAAGGAATTAAATGATAAATTAAGTGTGAAGAGAGCGATATAATAAGAGAGCAGAGCTTTAACAAATGACAACAGTCAAGCAATAGAAGTCATTTACCAATCTTTAACAGGACCCCTAATCTGTTTGCAATAGAGAGGATTTTGTATCCTTCTGTAATTGCTCATGGCCCGATAGGATTAATAGCTCTGCCAATGCAAGATGGGATAATTTCCCATTGGTCCTGTTTTCCCTGTCTGTCTGTCTGTCTGTCTGTCTGTTCTCCTGTCACTGTGTTCCTGGTTTATTTCTGGTTATTCCTGTATTATTTAGTTTATGGTTTTTCTCTTGCTGTGTTTTGGTTTTCTGTTTATTGTTTTATGCTGATTCCTGTGCACCGATATTTGGCTTGTGTGACTACCCTTCTGGCTGTAGTACCCTGGCATCTGGATATCATATTCTCTCTGGCTTTCTGACCCCTGACTTTCCTCTTGACTATGTTTATGCTTATTACCAGACTGTACTGTTTATATTGATATCCTGGTATCTGTATATCCTAAGACTCTGCACGGTTCTGATATTTTTCATCTAGCGTAGACCCGGCTACCCTAAAGACTGGCTTTAGGGATTCTTTAGGATCAGTTTAGGGATTCTTTGGTATCATATCCTATAATTTACTATAAACAAATCTATGAAATATAATGAAAAAAATGAAAAAAAAACACTATTTTTTAACTTTTTCGAAACTTTGACCCCCAAAATCTACAATTGCCAAAAAGAAGCCAGCTACAGGCTGGGTGGAGTAGAGGTAATGTCACTGCTCTGCATGGAGAGAGCCTGTGGAGTCATGGGTTCGATCCCAGTGAGCAACCTCTCCAGTAAGTGTCCTTGGCAAGACACCTAACGGTACATACTCGCCACCCAGGACATACTTGAAAACAAGAGAAATCTTAAAGGGATACTCTAAGCAACATGACCACCTAAGCTATTTTAGGTGGTCATGATGCCCGGAGTATCCTGCTCTCTGTCCCCCCTCCCTCCACTCAGCGGTTCAGCTGTAAATGCTGAAAACAGCTGAGAGAGGCGGAGAACTTTACTCCGCCCTCCCAGCTGTCAGTCAGCAGAGCGGGAATCATATTTCCCGCTTCTGCCGACCTTTGCCGAGTAGGAGATCATCGCGCTTTCAGCGCGATGACGTCTCCAACTCACCGCAGAAGCTGGCGGCTCCCTCTGAGGGTTAGTGTTGCGCGCATCCTCTTGCGCGCAACACTAATCCTCAGAGGGAGCCGGGAGGAAGCCTGCCGATTGGCTGGCTTACGTGAGAGGCGCGCATACGCGCTTCTCACGTAAACCAGAAGGCAAGTCGGATAGAAGAAGGACGGGAGCGGAAGAGGAGGGAGGTGAGTATAAAATAAAAAAAAAACAGCGCTGGAAACAAGAGGATTTTAGGGTAAGTATTACAGGTACACGAAAAAAAACAAAAAATAACTATTTATTAAGGGAATAGGGATAGGTTAGGATTAAAAAACGGGGGGGGGGTGATTTTTTTGTTATAGTGTTCCTTTAATGTATCCTTCCTGGTAAAATTCTTTCTCAAAAAATAAATAAATAAATAGTTTCTAAATTTTGACCTGAGGTTAGAAATACCCAGAGCACGATCAACTGCCTACAGCTCCCCCAGGGGATGCTAAGGGGAAAAATTAGCGTTTGCTAATCTTCCTTTAGCATCACCGTTTTACCTTTAGATTACAGGGCAGCCTGCCCCGTAGCAGCCACTATGCTCCAAGATGCTGAGGGCAGCTCTAAAGTGTGTCGCTAGCATCTCCTCTATGGAGTCCAATAATACCAAACATAACCCTCTAGCTGCCACTGATCGGAGGACGCCCCTATCTCCACTTGGCAGTTAGGGAGTTAAACACCAAAATGACATCATCGCGCATATGGGAACAATGTCAGTGGGTGGGGGAAGGCCCCGGAGGCTTGGCTGACATCCAAGATGTCAGCCACCTCTAGGAGCGGATTGGTGCGGACCGGCATGTAAGGGGTTAAAGAGGCCTTTCCAGCGATGCCTCTCTTTTTTTAAAATTTCCCAGCCGTTTGGGAGGGAGAGAGGTCCAAAGGACCCCCTCCCTTTCAGGCACTCTCCCGGCTGTGCCTGGGGGGCACCTGAAACTGACATCAGTGTGATGGCCGGGGTTCTTAAAACACCGGAAATCAGACCACTGCAGGACCCCATCCAGAGAGGTAAGTATAGGGAGGGTGGGGGGTTAGAGGACCATGGCATACATGGTACGCCCTTGGTCCGTAAGGGACATTTTTCTCAGGACGTAACATGTACGTCATTGGTCCTTATGGATTCAAAACGCGTTTTAAAAAAACTAGTGCATGAAAATGCCTGGTCATAATATATAAGGTCCTATGAATAACAATAAAAACGTCTGTTACAGAATAAAATAAAAACACCATGTAAAAAAAAAAAAAGGAATCAAAAATTTTGCCAAAAAATCATGTAAAATGGCAATTTAAAAAAAAAAAAAAAAAAATAGAGACATTTTGCTGCAAAAAAAAGGAATAACAATAAAATGTTGGCGAATTGCCTGCACATATGGTGCCTGTTCGTTGCCTGTTCGAGGGCAGTGAAATCCCCATAGAGAAACAATGCTTCGTCTATTCAGAGAACAAAAACCAGCAGGGAAAAGTTGCCGAATTGCCCTGCTATTCAGTGGTTTCATTCGACAGGTTTATTGTGGCGAATCCCATAGGCTTCAATGTTAAAAATATTCCCGTTTTAATTCAACATCTACCAAATCGTTGATTATAATATTCTGCAGTAAAAATTCTCTTTATTTATAGATTTTTTAGGATCTTTTAGGCTTTTTTTCGGGACTCTTTTGAGAATTTTTTTTCCGTTTTTTTTTTTAAATAGTTTTTTCTTTTTTCTGTAACAGCCCTTTTTATTATCATTCATTGGATCTTATATGTAAATTTCAGACATTTTCGTTCTGTAGTTTCTTTGTAAACAGCGTTTCACTTTTCAAACATTCAAGCGTACTGTTTTTTTTTTTTTTCACTCCATTCATCTGCGTTGTCGGGCTTTTCCGGTGGTGCTCTGCGCTGTGATCGGCGGCTGCTCGGGTTTCTCTCGCGTGTTCGGCGGGGTTAATCCAGATGTTTTTGCAGATTTCCGTGAATGTTCGCCGGGTTTTGCGGTGAGTGTTCGGCGGGTTTGCGGCGGCTTTTCCCTGCACTACGACGGCCCTGTGGTGCTTGCTGAATACACCGCAGGGTGGCCGAAATGTGATCGCCAAATCGCACCGATTTGAAGAGAACGAATAGTCACCGAACATGCAGTGACTTTTAGATTTTCTTTGAATAACCCTGATAGAAAATCAGGGCATTTCACTGCTGTTCTGTGTTCTCTCTGAATAGAGTAACCATTACTTTTCTATGGGGAATTTCACTGCCACCGAAGGCCACCATATTTCACTGGCAGTTCGCCAATATTTGGCAAATCTCCAGCTTTTTGAATCCAGTGGCCACAAAATTGCACCATATGGGAAAATTCACTGTTCAGTGGAATTACACGGCCAATTTTGTGCTCTTTGAATAACCCCTTATGCAAATTATTGAAATCTGAATAAACATTTACACTTTTTGGAAATTTAGTTGATTTAGTATTCTGACGTGGCTTGAAAAATTCATACAGTAATGATATATTTGTAAACTGCTGACTCTGCTAAAAAAAGGATATATTATAGGTTCGTCAGAAAAGGGATTAAGGTTACCTTATATACATGCATGTAATAAACATTACAGTGAGAGATAATTAATGATACACAGTCCAAATCAATTTTAAAGATTCTCACCACTCTTTGATGACTTTCTTATTTTGACATCAAAATAAACTTCATTATTCGCTTTCACTTTAGAACATTTATGGCACTATTCCCTAGTGAATGCTAAAGTTAGTGTTCAAATGAGTTAGTGTTACCTCCAAGATAAGGGAGTTTATAGCCAGCCGCCCGGCAAGGCAGCCTAGGCCGACTGAAGAGGGCAGCTGGTTCAGCCCTATGATCTAATGAGAGGAAGGCGACCAGCCATCGCCCCCCTCTGACTAGGTCCTCGTCGCGCCGCCGCCATCACGTGACTCTGCAACGCTGGGAGGAAGTGATCACATAACGTCACTTCCTCCCAGCACTCCACCAAGTTTGGAGGCACGTGGAGGCTGGAGCTGCAGAGGAGAGCTGGTGGCTCCCAGGCTGGAGCCGGGCCCAGCCCAGCCAACTGGTTCACGGGAGGGGGGGATGCAAAGAAAAGAGGAGGGGGAGAATGGAATAAAAAGAGGGGGGACAATGTGTGCAGCAAAAATAACTGGTTGCTTTAGCATTTTTTGTTTTTCCGCTGGCCACAGATCCACAATCGTCTGCCTGTGTCTATGAGCATGGCTCCGCAACTCCCGGCAGTTTTCCCACAAGGTGTCACAGATGCATCCTTGTATGATCTCACAGGAGCTCAGCCAAGGATTACAGAGCCACATCCAAGCGTGGTTGTAGGTTGCAGGTCAAAAGTTAGCAGCCTGTTGTGGAGAAATGGTGATCAGCCTGTCTAGTAGCTCAGAGTTTGAGTCTGACATGTACTAAGCCACTAAAATGAACAGAGAATTGTCTTGGCGATACCTGAAACTAAAAGGTAGCTCCAGGTGAGGACTGCTTTGAGGCAGTGGGAAAGAAGAAGAAAGTTAACATGTGTAAAGGTGTGAATGGAAAGAATGGAATGAAAAGTACTCCACAGTAACGTGCAGTGTTTATGAGGGTGTTACAGAGCTCCACAGTAATGTGCAGTGTTTATGAGGTGTCACAGAGGTCCACATTAATGTGCGATGTTTATGAGGGTGTCAAAGAGCTCCACAGTAATGTGTGCAGTGTATGAGTGCATCGCAGAGCTCCACAGCAATAAAATTCACAGTAATGTGCGCTGTGTAGAAAAAAAAAAGCGGGCTGCTCAGTCAAAAATGCCTGGGCCTATATTTTGTCCCAGTCCGGGCCTGCCCATGGATTACAGGAGGAGGTGATACTCCGGCGGCGCGGAAGTGTTATCGTGAGTATCCCAGCAGTTAGCGCTGCATTCTGGGGCAAGGTGCGAGATAGCGCCTGTCCCGGAATTTCAGGCTAAAATGGGGACGCTACAGGGAAAACTGCAGGTACAGGTTTTCCAAGTTTGCGTCTCCATTTTAGAAGTACTAGGAAATAGGGACCTTAATGTTCACTTTAGAACACTAAAGAACTTAAAATTAGATTATTTTAATTTCTAGCTCTTAATTCCTATGAAGAAGAATAAATTATTTTGAGATTTGTTGCATTAGGTTTAATGAGAAAGCATTTAATGAGATGCTAGTCTCGATTGCAGGTATGCAGATATCTGATGGAACACCTTTTAGTATCACAGAAGTAATAATAAGAAAAAAAAATGAAAAAAACTTGAATATATGCTATTATAGTCTGTCAAATCTCTGCCAGCTTTGTCATAGATTAGCATACATTGTACCCAGACATCCATTTGCATTTATATAGGACTTATATCCAAAATTGCATCCAACGATGCTTTACAATCTCACACAATACAACAGGGATTTCACTGACCATGTTCAGAACAGACGTTGAAATGGAAACTGCAGATTCAAACCGACAACATTCTAAGTACCTGCCCGATCCACTGTCCCTTCTGCCCTGGGTGAAAGTGACACCTGGCCAAAAGAGAAAACGTTTTACCCAATCTCTAATTTGTAGAAACTGATGAGAGTGGCAGAACAAGAAGAGATTTAAGGAATATTAATGTCTAAATTGAAATTCATGTAAACCAGTGGGAACAGAAGTGCTTTAATGCGTCTATGTATTTATTTGTTTTTTTACCATTTTATTTTTTCAGGCCCAGAGAAGACCAGCAGTCAATTGGCTGCTGGCTAAAATAATGTTCAAGTGACCAGATTCTCAGCCGCGAGTGATTGATAGGTCACTAATTGCTTGTTAAAAGGCATCGGCTGAGGATGAAATGTAAAGTTTAAAGTGTTTCAAAAATATACATTTATTGTGAAATGTCTCTGAGCACAGCTATAATAAAACCACTGAGTGTTCGTTCTACCAACAAAAGATGAGAGCCAAAAAAAGAAAATAACTTTTAGTTTTTAATTTTATTTTAGCCCAAATCATGATGTCTCACCAGGGTGTGGGCACCACATTAATCCAAAAGGTCGATTTCATATCTCATTGTTTGATGAGGTATTGTAGACAACTACAGTCTGGAGCAGGCTGGGCCTCCATCAGGGGGATGACAGCCTATATTATGTTCATGGCCCAGTGGCTCGAGGGTCCCTGGATCTTGCCAAACACTGTGGAGCTTGTCCAAGTGCCACAGATATAAGGGTCCCTCCCTGCCACCAAGGACATGCCTTCTAAGTTACCATCAAATTTCCCTGTGGGCTAATGCATCTGTAGCTGGTAACAGAATTCTGACATCACTGAGGAAGCAAATTCTTTGGTCTCCACCATGTAGAGTTGCAGACTGAATGCTCTCCCACCAGGAAACACTTTTTATTCCCTTGCTGGACTGGACCACCTCAGATTTAGTCCACTCCCTATAAAATAATATATATGCAGAAGAGACAAAATGTTTTATTTTTAATTAGTTTATGGAAATGTACAGATGAGGTGGTCCAGTGGTTTAGTATAAGACCACACATTCTGATGGCAGCCGTAAGTGCTGGGCGCTGCAATGCTTGCCCTCTAAAGGTGGCAATGCAAGAGGGCTGTGTACCTGGCCTTCAGTAGTGATGGGGCAAACCGACCTGCAGTCAGGGTCGAGGAGTGAGCATAGGCCGCCTTTTAGAAAAGCTCTTCTGCCCACAAATGTCACTCATCCAAGCATCATGCCATCAGAAGTGAGGAACAGCTAAACTTTGATAGCGAATTACTCAATTTTCAAATAAATGACAGTAAAAAAATGCCAACAAATATGTAAGTAGTGACTCTGTCAAATTAGCCCAACTTAAGTTTGGCATGACATGTCATTTAAAATCTTAAAAAAATTCCCTGATCATATTTCGATTTCATTATTAATGCTTACTACAGTTCACTTATAACATGTAGCACCAAACCATTACTGTATGTAATACTGTTTTTCTACTGGTGGAAGCACATTTCTTATATTACCGTTATGATATGATATTAATATTTTTATAGTGATGGCGATCTCTGCAGCCTATTTCCATCCATGAGACCTTTGTGTAATATGCTCCATCTGTACTTAAAACAGGGTTAAGACTCGTGACGGCATATTTTTCCTGATAGACATTGTATTTTGGTTGTTAATCAGAGAGATTATCGCGAACCTGTGGTAACAAGTGGGGTGACCTGGTTAGCTATCTCCAGACGGTTACAGGTGATGTGATGCAATAGGCGCATACCTAGTACTAGGACTTTCCTAACAGTCAACAGGCGATCACAAGCTTGGTAGGACGCGATAGATCTCTGATTAAAGTATAGTTTGATTGACAGTCAGAGGAGTTCTTGTGGGTACTGGGATAGATGATGCATTAGGCGTATCTATTAGTAACTCACATGAATATATATATCTAGTAGGAACAGGTGACCCTGTAGGATATATATGCTGCGCGACGGAGAGGTGCTAGCTACACCTTTCTAGCAGAGTCCTATATTTGGAATATAGGGGAGGACGAGACGCTTTATCGTCCTGGTAACATAGGACACGATAGATATAGGTCTATCCTCATTTCTGACTGTTGATAAACTACGTGAATTGAAGAGTGACCAGGAAAACAAAGCTAACAATCGAGAATGGGAAATGAACAGAGTAGCCATACTAGATGGTTGTCGCCATGCAAGTTAGTTAAGGAAAGGACAGGCAAAAGAAATGTGACAAAACTAAAGATTTTAGGCAAGATTTGCGAATTAGATAATCCCAGATGACAGGTAGAAGAATGAGAAAGGAATGTTGATTGATAATGGATTATGGAATGTAGCGCAGGCATGGTATAGGGTTGCAAAAGAAATTGAGAATGAAGGGTGGATAGAAACAATAGATAAGAGGAAAGGAAAAACAGATTACTACTATCTAACCCCAAAATCTGAACCCCCTTCATATGGCTATGTTTCCAAAATTAAAGTAGAAAAATCACCCCCCACGAGTCTTTACCCTGTTTTAAGTACAGATGGAGCATATTACACACCAAGTTCTGCCCCATTCCCACCACCATCCACAAGTCAGACACCGACTATATCACCTATAATGCCTCATTTGCCCAATTTAGATACCACTGTCCACACGATAGACCGGACCGGTGACCCGGGTCAAATCGTTCCAATGATTCCCTAACGTCCCACATAGGGTTACCTGCAACCACACCCCAGGTCACCCATAGCCAGCCCACACTTTTCCACCCCAGCACCAAGATCTTATCACCTTTCCACCCCACCAAACCGACACCACGTACCCTTTCTACCGAAACACTCACGACATCCCTCCAACTCCCAAAAACAATGTAACCTGGACACTCCCAATAGCCTGAGTACTGGGACCATCTCCCCGACTGGGAGATTTCACTTCCACTGACGTCCCCATTATGTATGTCACCTTCACACCATCTCAAGCCTCCTCCCTATTAGGCACATTACCTGATCCGGAAAAACAACCTATGCCCTTTTGTAGACGCATTGTTCAGATTCAGAAGACTTACTCTGCAGCATGGAGAGATCTTTTAAGTTTGTGTGAAATAAAAGCAGGCGATGGGTATTGACCCATAATGGAAAAAGGATATACTTCTGCGCGTTTAGTATCTGATGTCTCATACCAGTCAGGTATAGAATTTTGCGAACAACTCAGAGAGTGGGCAAAGGACAGATTAGCTGACCAAGCAACTAATATATTTGTGTATATAGTGTGTGTATTTGTATATGGATGTATATGTGTATGTGTATAGAGTATGAGTCAATAAAAAGGTATAGATTTAATCGGCGGTTGGACAGGGATGCCTGTTCCGACTCGTGTAAATGGATGCAAACAAAATGATGAATTTTTTATGAGTGGGATGAAAGTTATTTTAAACCAGAATCTGATAATCTATAAGATGCAGATGATAGTTTATGAGTCAATGTGAGAAGAGGTTAGGAAAGCCTATCCTAGATATGGCACCTATAGGTTGCTTGCCAGTAAAGAACAATAAGAATGACATGTATGTATGTATGTCAGAGATGTAAAGCACGGTATGCCAAAAGCAGAATAGACAGGTGAGACATGACACCTGCTTTGTTTATAACATGAAGTGCAAGACATACGTATGACGAATTATTATACTTATAGATAGAATCATTTGTGTATATTAATGGAGTACCGCCCTATTGGTTTATTATTTTAATTAAAAATATTTTCATACGAAATATTCTCGGGAGAGAGAGGCTACGTATTCTATCAGTATTGCTCTGCAGGACAGAGTGCTACGGAGCCGGGTAGAATTAAGTGTTAAGTATTAGGAAAAAAAGTGAGCTTTAAAATATCCCGTATTATGTTTTTTATGTGGAAAAAGGAGAAAAAAAGGGAAGCAGGACGCAGACGAGAAAGTGAAACTAGAAAGATTAAATTGGTTCCTCTTTTTTCCTATGACTGTGCAGATCAGATATTTTAACCCTGCTGAGAAAAAAAAAAAACTCTATGCAGTTTAAACGTGAAGCAGGTTTTTCCCTGCTGCAATTGCTTTTTTTGGTTTGAAATAGATTAGGTATACTGTCCGTATCAGAAGATTGCAGGTTTTTATTTCCTAGTCATTTAGAGGATTTTCTAGTTAATGACGACCCCACAGACGGGGTGTGACCTAGCTAAATACGTGATAAAGCTACTAATGCCAGGACAGTTTTAACATCCAATTCTCTAACAACTCCGGATATTAGTGGGTATTGGCACCACATGAGGCTTCTGCCTACCGTCCAGATACCCCAGCGCACCTAGCTGTCTTCCGCGAGTCTGCTGCGCCGGCGATGTTCCCTCCTGCACCCTGATACTGTCACTCTCACCTGATATCTGAGTCCAAAACATTCTCCTCAGTCTTAAACCCGCACCTCTCTTTCCTTTTCCTGAGGGGGGTGATTCCGGTTGTGATTCTAATTCTGGTATGCTGTTAACTATGAGGGATTTTCATTCACTTCTGTTCAACTTCCCCCCTCGCCCCCACCCTTTCTGCCAGAAGAAGGAAAAGAAACAAAACAAGCGCAACTACACGCACTCACACAGGTTGCAGCGATAAAAGTAAATGCACATGGGAAGTTTAGTACACCAGAAGCTGATATTAAATCATTTAGCAGACCAAGCAGCAAGACAGACTCACTCAGTCAGACACAGGAAAAGGAACTCGAGCAGCTAGTCACACTACTAGTAACCCAGAACTAAGAAATAAAGTGTGCTTACCTAAGGCACTCTATCCGGCTGTAGTACAATAGGCACATGGGCCCTCACACCTCTCAAATACAATGATGAATGCTCTCATCGGTCTACACAATCTGACAGCCTAATAACAAATGTCACAAGTGTTTCGAAAATATTAACTGATATCTGTGGTCAGGTGTTCTCTTGCATTCCAGACCCTGAAAGTATTGACGACACCCATCAATTAGTCCCAGGAGACTGGGTACTAGTGAAGAAGTTTCTTCGAAAGAATCCACTTGAGCCCAGATACGACGGTCCCTTCCAGGTCCTCCTCACAACTGCAACTTCAGTAAAATTGGAAGGAAAAGCCACCTGGATCCACGCCTCCCACTATAAAAAGTCCTGTACACCAGAAGCGGACCAGACAACAAAACAACCATGATTGTGTATATCCTTCTCATTTGGGGGGTGGGAATCCAGGGGCACAATGTAGCTGTTATACTGGGACAGGCAGCTGATGATATGGTACAAGCGGTTATGAGAGCCCAGGTGGAAGCTGCCCTGGGACAACTGATGGACAATGCCCATGTCATGGGCCACACAATGGATACTACTGCCGCCAAACACAAACTAACCACTTTCTGGTATAATTCATCTAACACTCGCGTGGTTACATACACCTTTAACTATTGTGATATACACCCATGCCCAGGCCCCCGCTTGCAATGTATCTGGAGAAATGGGATTCCACATGATTATGACATATATATGTGCGTTACCAATTACTATTGGGGACAGGAGTGCGGTAGTTGGGCATCGGTGGGATGGAATACTGAGGTTCCCTGGAGACACAAACCACAAAGCGCCCTAGATGAGAAAGATAACAATGGTAAATCACTTCTCGCTCGTATGACACTGACAATGGCCCCAAACACCTGCCCCAAGTACGAATTACAGAAGTCGGATGATGATGGGGAAGTGCGGTTTAGAACAGGGGCAACAGCACTGAAACTAATTCTAACCCTAGAAAATCCAGGACCCGGGGATTCAGGTATCTATGTTCTGGGTTTGTGGGTAAAGGGGTCCGCAGACCCTGGGAAAATTCCACCTATGAGATATGTACCTTGCCCCTGACTGGGTCCCTCTGCACCCACAGCCCAAACCCCTTAATCACCACATGATGATCTCTTCCAATGGTATAGTGGCCATCGCTGATCCCACGTTCGAGGATACTATGGCCATTGAAACAGGATACTCAGATATGAATGTTTGGTTAGAATGGATGAAATATACCGCTCAGTCCCACAACAGAACCAATTGCTATGTGTGTGGTACTGCTAGGCCTCATCTAGGTACGGTACCCCTCAATATCCCAGAGGATGTTGAGGAATGTTTTCTCAGTTTGTTTACCAACACCACTCTAAGTCACGATGCTTGCAAAGAATGGAAGTCCAAATACCCCCTCCAGAAACGAAACCCCAGACTCTCAGAGAGTATCACTATCTACCCCGGGAACTACACCTGTCACTCCTCTTGGGGAAACGGTGGCCGGGTAGTCAGAAACTTCACAGAAGGTTATTGTGCGCAGTACAGCGCTGTGGAGAAGGAGAAGGTGCAAAACCAGGTGATCTCCCTGGGAGATGTCTATTGGATCTGCGGTGACATGCGAGTCCGCTCCCGCTTGGTAGGTGCGTGGAACGGTGAGTGTGCTCTGGCTAAAGCCATCATGCCCCTCCACATCCTGCCCTTTGATGATGACCTGCCAACAGCCCACACCCCCGGACTCACTAGACAGAGGAGAGAGGCGAATTCTGTACCTGGCAGTTTCGATCCCCACGTCTACCTTGATGTCATAGGAGTCCCAAGGGGGGTGCCTAATGAGTTCAAAGCTAGAGACCAGGTAAAGGTGGGATTTGATTCTTTAATCCCCATGGTAACCATCAACAAGAATGTTGATTGGATTAACTACATCTATTACAACCAACAGAGGTTTGTTAACTATACCCGAGATGCCCTCCAGGGTTTGGCCGACCAGCTAGGCCCGACCTCTGCAATGGCCTTCCAGAACCGAATGGCCCTCGATATGCTACTGGCAGAGAGGGGTGGGGTCTGTACGATGCTGAAAGGTACTGGTGGCTCCTGTTGCACCTTTATCCCGGATAACATAGGCCCCACTGGTAAGGTCACTAAAGTTATTAAACGATTGGAAGACCTGTCTGAAGAACTGAAGAAAAACTCTGGCATTACTGATCCATGGGATCAGTATTTTAGTTGGATGAGTGCCTGGCAGAAGATCCTCACACAAATAGGGATAGTTATCCTGGTAGTGATGGTTCTGTTGACGGTGATTGGATGTTGTGTTTTACCCTGCATTAAAAAGGTTATCGAAAGAACTGTGGAATCCACTACACCTGTTCTGCTTAGTCAAGTGTGTGGGGACACTGGGGAGAATATTGGCACTTCCTATACTAGTCTAGAATTTCATGGGGTTCCTATGAATAAGAGGTATGACGAACTCCGCCCACCTGTAACAAGTCAACCACAGAATTATGAGTCCATGCGTCCCCTATTTCGAGAACACCATCTATGATTTGGCTCTAAGCCAAGGTTAGTGACCCGTTGCAAGACGAGTTGAAGCCCGACTCTTGAGCCACCAGTCTCGACCATGCACGGAAGCCCAGACTACACAGGGGTTTTATTCAATAGGAATTTCTCATCTCAACCTCCGGCGAAGATTTGGGATGGCTGGCGAGACTATTAGGGGAACGGATGAAGGCACGGCTCGTCTCCAGGGGTACACTGGGGAAATGTGCATTTTTAGGGGTGACTGTTGTGGACAGAAATGTATATATTCGCTTTTATAATATTCAAAGGCTTAGAAAGAGGCCTAGAAAAATGCTCATTTAGGTTAAAGTTTGCTATTGCTTTAAGACGAAATTAATATAACTATCTTTGCAGATAAAACCAAAATGTATCTTGCGTAATTTCGCTGTCTCTGCAGAAATAATGAACCACAAGCAGGTGGCCCTACAAAAACAATTGACCACAAGCAGGATGAAGAACCCAGTGTACATCCTGTTACGGGACATCACAAGATCGCCCAGGATGCAGAGAACACTGCTGACTAGGCCGATGACACATGATATCTTGACCTTTGGAAATAGCTGATGTTTGATTCTCATTTATTTAATAAATAAATGTATGTCCGCAATTTTATGCTGAAGTCAATCAAAATGTTAAGTTGACTCCCACTCGCTTACGCAGCAAACTACTATAAAACATGTATCGAAACCTATTATTAAACAGAGGAATCATTGGCTTTGACCATAGAAGCCCCATAGACTTATTCCTTGTCTGTGTGATTTCTTTATGCGCGCATATATCTGATTTCCACTGAATTAGACCAGAGACTGGCATTCGAGGAAGGACTTTTATTGTCCACTTCAAGGGTCGAGGAGTGAGCATAGGCCGCCTTTTAGAAAAGCTCTTCTGCCCACAAATGTCACTCATCCAAGCATCATGCCATCAGAAGTGAGGAACAGCTAAACTTTGATAGCGAATTACTCAATTTTCAAATAAATGACAGTAAAAAAATGGCAACAAATATGTAAGTAGTGACTCTGTCAAATTAGCCCAACTTAAGTTTGGCATGACATGTCATTTAAAATCTTAAAAAAATTCCCTGATCATATTTCGATTTCATTATTAATGCTTACTACACTTCACTTATAACATGTAGCAACAAAACCATTACTGTATGTAATACTGTTTTTCTACTGGTGGAAGCACATTTCTTATATTACCGTTATGATATGATATTAATATTTTTATAGTGATGGCGATCTCTGCAGCCTATTTCCATCCATGAGACCTTTATGTACGGAGTAGAGAGGGTTATGTTCTAGCAGAGTTTGTTATGGAGTAACATGTCTGTCCAGAGCTCTTCTGCGTTATGATCATGTATTATTGCTGCCCTCTGATTATCGACTATTCACCAGGATGAAAAATGGCTATTGCAGTGTCATACTGACTGGTTACCAAATGACTGTTTCACGACCGTAAAGCCAAAAAGAAATGTAGACATCAGGCTGCAGATGGAATTTGTTTGTTCCACCTATTCTGTAATAAAATTTAAAAAAAGCCAAAACTCATCCTCATCATAATAAATGTGTGCACAGGTTTTATGTACACATTCCCCAAATGACTATAATGGAGAATTTAGAGGAAAAACATGTTCACGGCTAATAGAATACAGTCTTTTGAGCTCATTTTAATTCTTTCCTATTGAGAATGACTTGGTATCTGAAGTATGCAACTTGTAATTATCTTGTAATTGCTAAATTAATCTTTACAACTACAGAACTGTCCTGATTTAGGACTGCAGTCTTGGCAATCCATGTAGCTCTCCAGAATCCTGCATCCCTGTTAATGTAAAAAAAAAATCAAATGCAAAAGTAGCTAGAATAAAAAAAAGTCATGTGGTCAGAGAAGTATATACTGTATATACTTTGATAAAGGCCCCAGGGACCGAAACGTCGGTATGCTTTTTTAAACTATTACAATAAGCGCATATTTTTTAATAAGACCCTAGCTGCCTTTCCTACATCGGATATACAGTGGTGTTCAAAATTATTCAACCCCCACTGAAATTGAGTGTTTTGGCCAGTTTGACATTGATTTTGATCATTCAGTCATCTTGCTTACAATTAAATCAAAGAGGCACGTGTAGGTCAGACAAATATAACAAAACATTTATAATGAAATAACCACAAATGTCTTTTCTGTCCTCACATCATTATCAGTTTTATTCAACCCCCAAGTGACATTCAATCTTAGTACTTAGTACAACATCCTTTTACAGTTATAACAGCTTTTAAACGTGAAGCATAGCTTGACACAAGTGTCTTGCAGCGATCTACGGGTATCTTCGCCCATTCGTCATGGGCAAAAGCCTCCAGTTCAGTCACATTCTTAGGCTTGCGCACTGCAACTGCTTTCTTTAAGTCCCACCAGAGGTTCTCAATCGGATTTAAGTCAGGTGACTGCGATGGCCACTCCAAAATGTTCCAGCCTTTAATCTGCAACCATGCTCTAGTGGACTTGGAGGTATGCTTGGGATCATTGTCCTGGTGAAAGGTCCAACGTCTCCCAAGCCTCAGGTTTGTGACGGACTGCATCACATTGTCATCCAATATCTCCTGGTACTGAAGAGAATTCATGGTACCTTGCACATGCTGAAGCTTCCCTGTACCTGCAGAAGCAAAACAGCACCAAAGCATGATTGACCCCCCGCCATGCTTCACAGTAGGCATGGTGTTTTTTTCTTCATAGGCCTTGTTCTTCCTCCTCCAAACATAGCGTTGATCCATGGGCCCAAACAGTTCTAATTTTGTTTCATCAGTCCACAGAACACTATCCCAAAACTTCTGTGGTTTGTCCACATGACTTTTGGCATACTGCAGTCGACTCTTCTTATTCTTTGGAGACAGCAAGGGGGTGCGCCTGGGAGTTCTGGCATGGAGGCCTTCATTACGCAGTGTGCGCCGTATTGTCTGAGCTGAAACTTCAGTACCCACATCTGACAAATCTTTTCTCAGTTCCTCAGCAGTCACACGGGGACTTTTCTCCACTCTACGCTTCAGGTAGCGCACAGCAGTCGAAGTCAGCATCTTCTTTCTGCCACAACCAGGTAGCGTTTCAACAGTGCCCTTTGCCTTGAATTTGCGAATGATGCTTCCTATGGTCTCTCTTGGTATGTTTAACATCTTTGCAATCTTCTTATAGCCATTGCCCTTCCTGTGAAGAGTAATCACCTCTTCTCTTGTCTTCCTGGACCATTCTCTTGACTTCACCATGTTTGTAACCACACCAGTAAATGTCTAGAAGGAGCTGAGTATCACAGTCATTTTAAAGCTGCCTAATTGGTGCTTATTATGCTTTATTGCTGCTCCGTGACATCCACAGGTGTTTTCAATACCTGATTGAAAACACTTGAATGAACCTCTGTTTTTCAGAGTGGTAGTCTTTAAGGGGTTGAATAATTGTGTCAATGAAGAATTCACAAAAGAAACATTTACTACTGTTTTACAAAACCAATTGATGTCATTTTAGTTGCACATGGTTCTTTAAAAAGTCCTTGTAGGATTTCATTCTGAATAATTTTGAACACAACTGTATATATATATATCTATCTATATATATATACATACATATAGACTTATATATAGAAATATATATCTATATATATTACACAAGGAGGGTAGCACTCAACCTTTACTAAGCTCAGAATGTGGGTACTTCTCCAGACAATGTAATACAACAAACCAGAAAGAGAGCACTCCAGCTAACATACATACATACATACATACTAATAGTCGTCACCCAGGACATACTTGAAAACGAGAGAAATCTCAATGTATCCTTCCTGGTAAAATCCTTTCTCAAAAAAAAAAAACACATTCAAAGACTTCAACAGCAGCTTATACATTTAAACATTGAGATTTTATAAAATTTTAACCCTTCAAAGTTTCCAACAACTCTTACACTTTTCAGGATTACAACAGTTCTTTGCTCATTCAAGACTTTTCATAGGTTTGTAACCATAAACTCTGGTGAAAAATAATGTAACTTTAGTTCACAATAAATGTCCATAAATTGCTTAAGCCTGTCAACAAACGCCAATGTACCACCTCTTGACAGGTCCTATCCTGCCCACCTAATGACTGCTCTTATCGGATCGGAACATGGTTTGTTATATATATATATAATATATGTATGTATATCCAGTCCATACTTAAGACAATGTAGTCTGGGTTGCATTATCCCATATTTCATTTAAAGATCCAAACCAAGAAAACAACAGCAAAAAATGATCCTTCCCAATTGTAGGTACAATCAAAACAATATATATTTTTTTAAATTTTACTTTTTCTACAAAATCAAGAGCAACACAAACATTTGTCAGCCTGATTAATACATTTTGCAGTCTGCTTCCGATGCTTCTCTAGCTTTTACAAGAACGAATCCCTTCATATCAAAATCACTTCAAATTGGAATATGGCTAACGCATATCTATTCTTATTTTTCTGTGCTACCCTTGCTTGTATACGATTTGACCTAGTGTCCTCTCCATTATTTTATTCAGGCTGGACTTGATTAAGAGTATTTGTCTCAGCTGGGGTTAACCACCAATAAAAGGAAATAGTGTGTGAAGGAGAAGAATTTAGATTGGGGCTCTGAGACCATAGCGTTGTGTGAAATGAAGCGATGTAAGTGAACAGAGGGTGATAGATTATGTACAGGTAACTAGCAGAGATACTTGCTGGACTCCAAGTAGAACCATTCATTTGCAGTTTTGCAGAGAACAGTTGGAGAGTAGATTCAACAAATTTTAGATATTTTAACCCTTTCGCTGCTGAGGCTTTTCCCGCCCCTGTGCTGAGGTCATTTTTACGGTTTTGCTCATCATGTTTAAACGTGTTTTGAAGGCTTATTTTAGTATATGACCCAGACATATTATATATCGTTCTTTCCGTCAGACTTGGTAGATTCATAATATGTCATTATTATATGTATACGTTATGTCATGTCTGTATATTATAACAAAAAATGCAATAAAATATGTATTTTCAATAATTTACAATGTGTAAAGTGTTTTTTTTTCACATTTTAACATGCAAGCAATTGCGGTTATATTTTGTATGGGGTGCGCTTGTTAAAAAAATTAGAGATGGGGTCTCGTTACATTTTTTTTTGGGGAAAATTACACTATTTTTAACAAACGCACCGCATACAAAAATCGTTAG
This sequence comes from Leptobrachium leishanense, assembly GCA_009667805.1. Classification (NCBI taxonomy): domain Eukaryota; kingdom Metazoa; phylum Chordata; class Amphibia; order Anura; family Megophryidae; genus Leptobrachium; species Leptobrachium leishanense. Next base: position 237,247,238 of record CM019064.1, on the reverse strand, counting down.
TGCAGCATCATTGTTCACATTATAATTGAAATGGGAACAATATTGCTGCATTAACAAACCAAAAAAAAGAAAAAAAAAGTATTTTTTCATAATTTTTTTTTAATTTGTTTTTATTTTTATTTTTCATTTTTATTTTTTTTTGACAAACTTTTTCACAGTAGTGTTTGGTATCGTTGGAACGGCCATGCTCTGGCCGATCCAACCATACCAAACTTTAACCCCTAGCTGCCACGGATCGGGAGATAGGGAGTTCATTGGAACTCCCTATCTCCACCGTTGGTGGCAGTTAGGGGTTAAGTCCAGGACTGGCGTCATCGTGCTACACACGATGACGCCAGTCCTCAGGGGGAGTTCCCGGAGGCTTGGCCGACATCCAAGATGTCGGCCAGCTCCGGGAAAGGATCGCGAACCGGCGCTTTTCAGCGCCGATTCGCAATCCAGCTCCCCAGGGGTTAATGCCAGGCACCATTTGGAAGGGCAGGCTGTGCCCTTCCAAATGATGCCTGGGTTAACCCCCGCAGAGCCGCCGATCGGGAGGGAGAGAGGTCCGAAGGACCTCCCCCCTCCCTTTCAGGCGCCTCCTCCGCACATGCGGGGGGGGCGCCTGAATTAGGTGTCATCGCGCTGCCGCGATGACACCTAATACCAGCGGCTGCGGTTCCGGATGCGCGGCTGACATCGAGGATGTCAGCCCGCACCGGAGGGGCCAGCGATCGGCCGGAACCCGGCCGAACGCTGACCCCAATGGGAGGACGCGCTCAGCGTGTCCTCCGCATACCAGCGGTAATGTGGAGGACGCGCTGAGCGCGTCCTCCGCATTGAAGTGGTTAATCACAAGTCTGATTTAATGAATCACTCTGTTCCCAGCTGGAAACATACAGGGTTATTCAGAGAGCGTGAAAAGCAGGAGAATGACTGGAGAATGAAAAAATTCCTAGTCAAAATAGCTGATTTGGAAAGTGAGATGAAAGGGAGAATTTTTCTGGTTTGGCTATTTTGACCTAGAATTTTTCATTCTCCAGTCATTCTCCTGCTTTTCACGCTCTCTGAATAACCCTGATAGTCTTGAATATGATTCTGGGTTCACAAAAACAGAATATGATGAAAAGTTAGTTATATTTAATCCCACACAGTCTGTTCATATAAGTATATAGTGTCAGTGTGGACTAATAGATATATATATAAATTCAGCAAACATAGAAACCTGCTCTTCATTTCAACAACTTTAATTTCCTGCAAACTTAACATGAGTAAATATTTGTATATTTGACCATTCCACAGATGCATGTGCAAAAACTGATTACAGTTCATGGAACTAGTATGGAAAGCATTGTGTTAGCACATTTCAAAAAAGATCTGCAGGGTTCATTTGGATTTTACAAAATTCAAAAAGGCAATACTAAAATTAGAGGAACATTCTAGCCACCATGTCAAAGTGAACAAATTATATGTTAGCCGTTCCCCTTCCTCCACCTCTTGGGTGTCCCTATAGTCTTTGATAGCTTTTAAAAGTAGTGGGCTTCCTTCTGCAAGGAAGGCTGTCAATCAGAATACACCATTTTTAGATTAGAAAGCTTTGTGATAGAGGAAAAATGGATAGTCCCATGTTACTCCTTAACCCCAACTAATGCATCTCCACTGTGTAAACAGAGAGCTGTTAGTCTCTGTTTGGCTCAAAAGCACCAAATTGAAATGACATGTAAGAGATGGTTGTTGATGTGAAGGAACATACCTAACTATATGAAATGCATTTAGTAATCCATCTAATGTCAATATACAATGGAAAGGTCATATATTCATACATGAATGAAGTTAACTTGTTTATTTGAAAAGGGTAGATGACGATGTCATTCATGGCAGATGAAAGAAAAGAAAGAGGCAGAGCAGAGGAAAGAAAAGAAAGGGGCACAGAAGAAAAAAAAGAGGCAGAGAAAAGAAAAGAAAAAGAGGCAGAGAAAAGAAAGAAAGAGGCACAGAAGAAAGAAAACGAGGCAGAGGAAATAAAAGAAAGAAAGAGGCACAGGAGAAAGAAAAGAAAGAGGCAGATGAAAGAAAATAAAGAAAGAAAGAGGCACAGACTGATCCCGGGTCCGACCAACGGAGGTTGCAAGATGGGCACCGAACAACCGTGTGTGGCCCCCTGCACAGTGTACACCCCCCTGGGAAAGTTTGTGTGTGTGTGTGTCTGTGTCCCGCACTGTGTGTGTGTCCTGCACAGTGCATGTGTGTGTGTGTCCCTGCACTGTGTGATTCCACCCCTGCACAGTGTGCATGTGGGTTAGGGTGTGTTTGCTTGGGGGGTCTGATTGGGGGATGTTTGTATAGATGGAGGTTTGTTATTTTTACAGATGGGGTATACAGTTTGGGGTGAATTTTTGGGCATATGCAAATGTCTATATACAGTATCTCACAGAAGTGAGTACACCCCTCACATTTTTGTAAATATTTTATTGCATCTTTTAATGTGACAACACTGAAGAAATTACACTTTGCTACAATGTTAAGTAGTGAATGTACAGCTTGTATAACAGTGTAAATTTGGTGTCCCCTCAAAATAACTCAACACACAGCCATTAATGTCTAAACCGCTGGCAACAAAAGTGAGTACACCCTAAGTGAAAATGTTCAAAATGCTCCCATAGTGTCAATATTTTGTGTGGCCACCATTATTTTCCAGCACTGCCTTAACCCTCTTCGGCATGGAGTTCACCAGAGCTTCACAGGTTGCCACTGAAGTTCTCTTCCACTCCTCCATGACAACATCACAGAGCTGGTGGATGTTAGGGACCTTGCACTCCTCCACCTTCTGTTTGAGGATGCCCCACAGATGCTCAATAGGGTTTAGGTCTAAAGACATACTTGGCCAGTCCCTCACCTTTGCCCTTAGCTTCTTTAGCAAGGCAGTGGTCATCTTGGAGGTGTGTTTGGGGTCATTATCATGTTGGAATATTGCCCAGGGCCCAGTCTCCAAAGGGACGGGATCATGCTCTGCTTCATTATGTCACAGTACATGTTGGCATTCATGGTTCCCTCAATGAACTGTAGCTCCCCATTGCCAGCAACACTCCTGCAGCACCATGACACTCCTACCACCATGCTTGATTGTAGGCAAGACACACTTGTCTTTGCACTCCTCACCTGGTTGCCACCACACATGCTTGACACCATCTGAGCCAAATAAGTTATCTTGGTCTCATCAGACCACAGAACATGGTTTCAGTAATCCATATCCTTAGTCCTCTTGTCTTAAGCAAACTGTTTGCGGGCTTTCTTGTGTATCATCTTTAGAAGAGGCTTCCTTCTGGGACGACAGCCATGCAGACCAATTTGATGCGGTCTGCGCACTGACAGGCTGACCCCCCACCCCTTCAACCTCTGCAGCAATGCTGGCAGCACTCATATGTCTATTTGTGAGGGGTGTACTCACTTCTGTGAGATACTGTATGATAAGATATACACTGTAGTGCTGTGTGGTATTTCAACAGTTAATTTTTTTGGGGGGCGCAAGTAGCTGGTCTTGCCTAGGGTGCAAGACAGTCTAGCACCAGCCCTGCATACAGCATACCTATCATCTGTTGCTGTTACAGGTCGTGGTTTCCTCCACCTAGTTCTGTCTAGGGATGAGCTGTTCGGGTTCGGACGGTTCGGAGTTCGACCTGAACTTTGGCAGTTCTAAAGTTCGCGAATTTCGAACTTTTTGGGCGTGTCGGTTCGGGTTCGAAAAAAAAAAGAAATTTTGAAAAAAGTATAGAAAATGCTTAAAAAAATACAAAAAAAATCTAGAAATAAAGAGACTCTTTACTGCAGAATATTATAAGCAACGGTTTATTAGATATTGAATTAAAAACTAATGCGTACGTGGAAAGATTATCAACTCTAAATGACCTCTGTTCACAAACGGGCATAACACACCAGGTGTTTTTAGTCTGGTAATCAATTTGATACATTGTACAATATACTGAGGGTGGGGTGGTGTCTGCTTCTGATTGAGATTTGAGAATTAATTTCCCTAAAACATCCTAATATGCTGCATTTAACTGTTGTTTGAAAAAAATCTAAAGCAATGTTATTTTTCACCTCGGGATTAAACATTCACAGGGTTATTCAGAGAGCGGTGAAAAGCAGGAGAATAACTGGAGAAGTGAAAATTCTAGGTCAAAATAGCCAAACCAGAAAAATTCTCCCATTTATCTCACTTTCCAAATCGGCTATTTGGTATAGATTGTTCTCTTCTCTTGCCAGTTCTCCTGGCTTTCACCTCTCTCTCAGGGTTGTTCAGAGAAAGGTGAAAACCAGGAGAATGGCAGGAAAAGAGAACAATCTGGACCAAATAGCCAATTTGGAAAGTGAGAGAAGGCTAGGGTCAGACTAACGCATTTTTCGCAGTGACCGTCAAAAAGTGCGTCCGAACGCATTGCCGTATATTTTCACGGATTGCGCGAAAACGGTCATACGATGCGCATTTTTGTGCGTGATTTTTTACGGATCCAAACCAGGAAACTTTGGATGTCTGGACGTTATGTTGGCCGGACATGAGCAGGGTCTGACGTCTCCAAATCACGCACACACGCCACTAGTGGACGTAGCGCACTCTGTACGTCCGTACTAGCGGTTCTGCGTTCTCGAAAAAATGTGTTCATTTTCCACTTGCGTTGCGCAGCCGGACTTTTGTGCGACCATACTTCGTATATTGGCCGTCATTGCCCGTCATTTGCTGCTAGTGCGGCCGTGATTAAGTGCGCCTAAACGCACGTTAAAAATTCGCTAGTCGGACCCTAGCCTAAATGGGAGAATTTTTCTGGTTTGGCTACTTTGACCTAGAATTTTCCATTCTCCAGTCATTCTCCTGCTCTTCACCGCTCTCTGAATAACCCTGACAGGGTTATTCAGAGAAAGGTGAAACTCAGGAGAATGACTGGAGAATGGAAAATTCTAGGTCAAAGTAGCCGAACCAGAAAAATTCTCCCATTTATCTCACTTTCCAAATCGGCTTTTTGGTCTAGAAGTTTCCATTCTCCTGCTTTTCACCGCCAAAAAATCAGTAAACGTTTTCTGCGTGTCCGAAAATGTCTCCTCTTTTCATACAGACTGCCGCCCAAGCAGTTGTTTATGGATAGATTAAAGGAAAAGCATTTACCGTCATTTGAAATGTAATTTTTTGGTTTTTACATATTTCTATACATCCTAGAAATCCGCCACTTCACGGGCAGGTTATGGGGACCTCCTAGGCACGATATTTGAAGGAATTTTTCATTTTTATTTTTAACCCTTATTTCATGGAAAACTCACTGTCCCTTTAAAAACGTTTTTTTTTTTTTACTTTTTGTCCTTGTTTCCTGTCCCTCAGGGCACTACCCGGACCCCCATACACCTTTTATGGCAAATATGTAGCATATATGCCCTCTTGGAGGGCACTCCAAAAAACCGAATTTTCAGCCCCATTGATTTGCATGGGGGTTCGGGTTCGGGTTCGGTCCCGAACAAATGGGAAGTTCAGGTTCGGGCTCGAACCGAACTCAGGGAGTGTTCGGCTCATCCCTAGTTCTGTCCCTGGGCTCATAAGCCTAACCCTCTTGCTCGATTTTACCTGTTCCTACCGTAGTTTTCTATTTGCAATCTTAAATGTGTCTCTGCATTGTCGACCCATACCTGTTCCTGAACCCTCACCTTTCCCTATCAAACCCATTCCTGTCCATACACCCCTAAATCTGTAACTGTCACTGCCACCTTAAAGTGTTCACATCAAATCTATTTCCTTCATTGCTCTTCCCATAAACCCATTCATGCACCCCTAATGCTGGCTTCGCAACCCCAGACCTGTCCCTTTACCCTTGAACCAGGCTCTGCACTCCAAATTTATTTATTTGCAAAGTATTTTACCAATGCTGGCTCTGCACCCAAAGATCTGTCACTGCATTTATAAATATGCCTCTGTACCCTATACCTGCCCATATACCTCTAATTCTTTCACTGACCCCGTAACCTGTTATAATACTATTTCAGTATTTACAGTCTTCATCCTGCATCCCTACACTGTTATCCCATTCCTGTGTCTAAACTCTAAACATTCCCATCAAATCTGTTCCTGTCCCACTATTGTCCTTGCACCCTTACTTTCCACTCCTAATATTGTCCCTAAACCTGTCCCCTTAAGCCTGTCCATTTCCGCCCACCTGTTCCTGCTCCCCTGTTCTGTTTTTCACAGAAAGCCTTCTTTGTTGCTTTCACTGAATCTACTGACAGCTGCTGAAAAGTACAACTGCGGCTAAGTGGCCAAACTGTGTAATGCATGTCAGGAGATTCTCACATACAAACAGATGACATTGACCTTCAAGTTAAAACTCACCAGGGATCAATTTTTCACTCACCCCAGATGACTGGACCAGTGAAAGTTTGAGCTCTAGTAGTATTTAGTAGTATTATTGGCACTATGATATCATTCATTTAACTTATCTCTTTGAATAATTTAAATAAAAATTTATAGATGGAGCAATTATTATTTGAATCCATTCACCTGAAAGGTCCAGATCTCTCAGCACGATAAGGTTATTCTTACAGTCAGGTCCAGAAATATTGGGACATCGACACAATTCTAACATCTTTGGCTCTATACACCACCACAATCGCGTTGGAATGAAACAAACACAATGTGCTTTAACTGCAGACTGTCAGCTTTAATTTGAGGGTCTGTACATCCAACTCAGGCGAACGATATAGGACTTACAGCAGTTTGCAGATGTGCCTCCCACTTGTTAAAGGACCAAAGGTAATGGGACAGAATAATAATCATAAATCAAACTTTCCCTTCTTAATACTTGGTTGCAAATCCTTTGCAGTCAATCACAGCCTGAAGTTTGGAACGCATAGACATCACCAGACGCTGGGTTTCATCCCTGGTGATGCTTTGCCAGGCCTCTACTGCAACTGTCTTCAGTTCCTGCTTGTTCTTGGGGCATTTTCCTTCAGTTTTGTCTTCAGCAAGTGAAATGCATGCTCAATGGGATTCAGGTCAGGTGATTGACTTGGCCATTGCATAACATTCCACTTCTGTCCCTTCAAAAACTCTTTGGTTGCTTTTGCAGTATGCTTTGGGTCATTGTCCAGCTGCACTGTGAAGCGCTGTCCATTGAGTTCTGCAGCATTTGGCTGAATGTGAGCAGATAATATTAATAGTCAGCAGTCACATCATCAATAAATACAAGAGAACCAGTTCCATTGGCAGCCATACATGCCCACGCCATGACACTATCACCACCATGCTTCACTGATGGTATGCTTAGGATCGTGAGCAGTTACTTTCCTTCTCCATACTCTTCTCTTCCCATCACTCTGGTACAAGTTGATCTTGGTCTCATCTGTCCATTGGATCTTGTTCCAGAACTGTGAAGGCTTTGTTAGGTGCTGTTTGGCAAACTCTAATCTGGCCTTCCTGTTTTCGAGGCTCACCAATGGTTTACATCTTGTGGTGAACCCTCTGTATTCACTCTGGTGAAGTCTTTTCTTGATTGTTGACTTTGACACACATACACCTACCTCCTGGAGAGTGTTCTTCATCTGGCCAACTGTTGTGAAGGATGTTTTCTTCACCAGGGAAAGAATTCTTCGTTCATCCACCACAGTTGTTTTCCGTGGTCTCCCGGGTCTTTTGGTGTTGCTGAGCTCACCGGTGCGTTCCTTCTTTTTGAGAATGTTCCAAACAGTTGTTTTGGCCATGCCTAATGTTCTTGATATCTCTCTGATGGGTTTGTTTTGTTTCTTCAGCCTAATGATGGCTTGCTTCACTGACAGTGACAGCTCTTTGCATTTGGAATCTGTTGCTGTCAACTCTCAAGATGAGATCCAAATAGCACACTTGAAATGAACTCTGAGCCTTTTATCTGCACATTGTAATTGGGGTAATGAGGGAATATCACACACCTGGCCATGGAACAGCTGAGAAGCCTATTGTCCCATTACCTTTGGTCCCTTAACAAAAGGGAGGCACATCTGCAAACTGCTGTAAGTCCTACACCGTTCACCTGACTTGGATGTACATACCCTCAAATTAAAGCTGACAGTCTGCAGTTAAAGCACATTGTGTTTGTTTCATTCCAACTCCATTGTGGTGTTGTACAGCGTCAAAGATGTTAGATTTGTGTCGATGTCCCAATATTTCTGGACCTGACTGTATATTTCTCGATTAAAGGTTATGTTTTAATAAATCACAAATTCACTATATTTCTTTTGGCATTCCTTTGTACAGTTTTATGACTGTTTGTTTCCAGTTTTTGCTATTTTAAACAAACACTATTACAGCTATTAACCTTTAAATTGCGCACAGTTTGATAGTGGTACGTGTATGAGACAATTAAAACCTCTTATTATTTTAAAATTAAACTACATATTTCTAGAAGACTCACAAGTTGAACACATGTCAAGCCCTAACAAAAAAAAAAAACCTTAAGCATCATGAAGCTGAAGAAGTTATCAAAATAGCCCAAGGGTAATGTTCTAATGAATGACTAATCTGGATTGGCTTAGTTGGAAATATCCCATTCATATCTATGAGTGAGAAAAGACTCAGCATAGAAGCACACAAGAAGAAAAGAAGCACACAATTGAACAAAATACTTTTTTGCTGTAGCTGTCTGCAGGGGCGCTATAACCCTCCTGTCGGTAACAGGGAGCCACTAAGGGAAAATAACCCTTATTGGCTCCCTATTACCAACAAGATGGGAATACGGCCCATGTAGGCGGTGCCAAAAAAAATATTTTTTTAAATTGTGTGCTTCTCAAAACAAATGGAAACAAGCATTTCTCTGGTTGTTACGGGTTTCATATCCCCTACTATGACATAGGTCGGCAACCTTGGCCCCCCAAATGTTTTGAAACTACATTCCCCATGAGGCTCAGTTAATCTAGTGACTGGCTGGGCATCGTGGGAGGTGTAGTTCTAAAACATCTAGAGCAGGATTGTCAAATCCGGCCCCCCAGATGTTTATGAGCTACAACTACCACGATTCCCTGGTCATCTGTTGCATTGAAGGAACTCTGGGAATTGCAGGCATCAGCATCTGGGGGGCCATACGTTTGACAGCTCTGATCTAGAGGGCCAAGATTTCTTACCCTTGCTCTGCGATAAGGCTTTTTCTCTCACAGATATGATACAGGTACAGGTATCGATGGGGTATTTCTGATTAATCCAATCCTGATACATCATTCATTGAAACTTTATCCTTCAGGTGTTTTGCTTTATTAGTAGCTTGATTCGGAAGATTTGAGAGCTGCTAATAGATACCAGTAGCAGTGTCAGGTGCCACTACTGGTATAGGCTCCCAAAGTCTACAGGAGTCCTTGGAGCCAAGCACAGCCCCGTATGAGTTTATAAATGCAAGGTCATGCTGATGTCATGGAAGGAAATTGGGAACTATTTGCTGTTTGATGACGGAGCACAGGACAGATCCCACTGCCATCTGCTCCACAGGATAAGTATTAATTATAGATTTCTGTGTATTTATCACTGTTAAGTGATTTTGGTTATTCAGCGGGTTACACGTGTTATTGCAGCAGGTACAGTTCGATAAATCCTCCATTAGTGTCCTGAGTTGGAAAATTCTTTGTCGAGGGGTATGAATGTTGTTTACCGTCTTCTTGGATAGGAAATTACCTCCATCATTTTTGGTCTCAATGGCGGTCAACCAGCTTGCTGGAGTTTGAAGTTTTTATACATTAGATTTCAGGTGGCCCTCTCTATCTCTACTGTATTAACGTTTTGCAGAGAGAACATTTTGGAGAAGAGGGTCAGCATATCACCTTTGGTAGTCAAGTTGTAGGTTACATCAGTGGGTACTGAGGGTGAGCGGCTCGTTGCTGAGGGCCAGCAGACATCTGGTAATTCCTCCACTGGAAGTCTTGAGTGCAAAAAGGGTGTTGCAAGTATGCTAGAGTTTTTTTTATAGGTGTCTTAATTGGAGTTGCCTGGAGGGTGATTCTCTTTATAGGTGTTTTATTTAAGCCAATCAGGCTGTGCCTAAGTCGTAGTGCTTGACTTACGCATGCATTGGTTTTTTACTACTTGCTGATCCACTTTTGCTGGCATATTTCTAATAAGACTGGGCGATATTATTCTTAAACCAATGTTTGACTGGAACACTAGCTATATAATATATATATATACATATATATATATATATATAATCTATATGTAGTATAGAAACAAGCCTCAATAAATGTTCATTGCATAAAAAATGAATTAAAGATCTATTGGCGGCCTAAAATAAATTAGTTTGGAAGCTAAAATAGGTTCCTCTATTTCACATGTGTTAAATTAGAGGCAATCACATATCATTTTCAATTATATTATAAGCACCAAAATATTTGCTACGTCTAATATATCCCTTAGATATTGTATAAACAGCCTTAAAAATGAAATGTAGAAAACGTTTATGTGAGAAGGATGATAGAGAGGCATTATAATCCTCTGATAACAGCACTTCCTGTGTCCATTTATAATATTAATCTTAAGAAGGAGCCTTTCAAGGCTTTCAGTTTGCCGTTGGGTTAAAAAAGCAAAATGAAATCACTCATTCAACAGGAAGGCTGCCGAATCCTTAGTGCGGCACGGAATAAATTTTCTAACAAATTATTCCATTTCCCCTGCCCTCCGTCACATGCAGTTTATGCCTCGTGAAAAGTAATAAGTGGGCCTGATCTAAAATTCAATTGTTCAATTTCATTGTGTATGTGATCAGCAGAGGAATTCCTGTGCTATTCCTGAAATCTTTCATTTAGAGAGTGCGGGGGATATTTGGAAATCCACTGTTAATATAATCAGTCCATCAATCGTTCCCCCCCCCCCTTATTTTCATAGGACATTTATAGGCTTTAACCTCTAAGGTATATTATGATAATATCCAGTTTCCAAGAAAACATTTTGTGCAGCTCAAAAATGATGATATATTATGTGAAATATACATATTGTATGTATGTATGTATATATATATTTATACACTACATACTGTATATATGTATTTATTATTGTATATATGTAAATTTGTCTTTGCAGAAAAACAATAGTATGAAAGTTACATTCAAACAGTGAAAGACCTACCGTAATTAGATAAATAAGTCAAAAATATGTTTCCTTTCTCCTTATTACCCACATTACAATATAAATCTCACAAAACCTTAATTTAATCACATTAAAACTTGCATTTTACTTTAACATAGGCGATGATATGCATCGGTAGAACTAGAGGAGGTTAGTAATAACACGGATATTTGAAACCAGTGAAAAGTTATACGTTTGATGCCAACCAGAAATAACCTAATAAGAATGCATTACTCATTTTGGCACTGATATATTATTTTAGTTAGAATAAAATTACCACATTTAGCTCCAAATGCGTAAGCATCAAATACAGTTACAGTTACAAGTATTTATAAAGCGTCAACAAGTTCCATAGCGCTGTACAATGCGAGAGACACAATAACAAATACACATACAAGCTAAACACACAGATCAGTAGTAGAGAGGACCCTGCTCGAGAGTTTACAATCTAAGGAGAGAGGGGTGACACACTTGGTGAGGGTGAATAGAGTACAAGAAGTACCTGGGTGCCTGTGGGCTGGGTGGGAAGATGGTGCAAGAAATGTATAGTGGGGGATTATGGAGTGAGCTGATGGGCTTCTCTAAAGTATGTGGTTTCAAAGACTTATTGAAGGACTGGAGAGATGGGGAGAGTCAGATGTTGTGGGGGGGGGGAGGCAGCTCGGGAGAAGTCCCGAAGGCGAGAGTTAGGGATGCAGGTAGGAAGAACTGATAGCATCAGATCATTGTCAAAGTGAAGTGGATGGGATGGGATGTACCTGCTAATAAGGGAGGAGGTGTAGTCAGGGGCGCGGTTATGGAGAGCTTTGTACATGAAGACCAATATTTTGAAGTGGATTCTAAAGGAAACAGGGAGCCAGTGTAGAGATTGACAAAGGGGTGGGGTGTGAGAGGTGCGTGATGTGAGGTGTACGAGTCTGACACAGTCGTTCATTACAGACTGCAGAGAGAGAATCTGGAATCTCTTAATGCCAGAGAGAAGGAGGTTACAGTAGTCAAGGCGGGAGATAAGAGCTTGGATGAGCATTTGAGTCCTGATTAAGAAAGGGACGGATGCATGCAGTTTTTTAAGTGGAGGTAGCAAGATTTGGTTAGCGACTGAATGTGAGGCGTAAAGGATAGATCAGAGTTCAAGAGGACCCCTAGACAACGAGCCTGAGAAGAAGAAGTAATGGTGGTACCATTCACCTGAAAGGAAATGGGTGTAAGAATGGAGGGTTTAGGCCCCATTCACACTGAGCGACATAAAAATTGCACGTTTTTCCTGGTATTTTCATATACGCGACATTGAGCGATAATATCGCACAATTTCGCCGTTATGCGCGATATTGCTTGACACCATTGATGTGGTGTGCAGCAAATCACAGCAAATCGCGGAAAAAAGGGTCATGTACGAGCGACAAGCTACAGCGACGAGCTACAGGCATCATTGAGCTGTGAGATGTGAACAGCTCCATTGAAATGCGTTGGAGAAGCTACATAGAGTGATGTCACGTGGAAATATGCACAATATCACTCCAAAAAACGCACGCTTAGTGTGAATGGGGCTTAAGAGGGAGGGAAGACGAGAAGTTCAGTTTTAGAGATGTTGAGCTTTAGGAAGTCATCCAGTCAGAGACAACTGACAGGCGGCCTGTAACACGGTCCAACATAGGAGAAGAGAGATCGGGGGAGGAAAGGTAGATTTGGGTGTCACAGCATACTGTAGACACATCATTGTTATGCACAGTATTTCCTCTATGACTTTATTAACCCCTTCGATGCTGAGCCATTTTGTCCCAGTGTGCTGAGCTCCTATCACGAATTTTGTTCAACAAGTTTAAATGCTATTTGAAGTATTTTTTTATTGTAGAGCACAGACAAGTTATATATTGTTTGTTTTTTTCAGCAGACTAAAATATATCATTACTATGTGTATATGTCATCTCACTTCAGCCACTAAAAGGAAACAAAGTAGCAAAACAAGAGAATATAGTCTTAGATTAGAGGGGCAAAGGTTTAAAAGTAACATCAGGAAGCATTATTTTACTGAGAGGGTGGTGGATACATGGAACAGCCTTCCAGTTGAAGTGGTAGAGGCCAAAACAGTAATCTAATTTAATCAGGCATGGGATAGGCATAAGGCTATCCTAAACAAAAGATAAATCCAGGTAAAGTATCCATGTAATTGGGCAGACTAGATGGGTCGAAAGGTTCTTATCTGCCGACATTTTTCTATGTTTCTATGTTTCTATGTTTCTAGTGCTGTTGTTCGTTCTCAGGACCCTCACAAACCCCCTTCTCCTCACTATTAGTCTACAGGGTCATCCAGACGTGGACCCCTTGCTTGGACACCCTAGAGGGGTGTCAGCTATACCCTCCTGACGAGGCCTAACAACGCTGAAACGATCGTCGGGGTTGCTGCACCTCTTGTGCAGGGATGACATCCTTGGCAGTCAGCACTGGCCACCCTTTCCGGGTGAGAGCAGGCTGATTTGCATATGGAACAATCATCCCTGTAATGGCACATACAAGCTAAAACCTTGTGAGACCTGAGCGGGGCCCTACCGCAGAGCAAGCCACTAGTGCTGTTGCTCGTTCTCAGGACCCTCACAAACCCCCTTCTCCTCACTTCAGTATACTACATGAAAATAATGTCAAAAAGTGTATATTCCCTCTTTGTCAACCTTCTTTCAATCAACTGTCTCCACTTCAATCCAATTCAATCTAATGCATCGAGACTTATCCTCCTCAACCTCTGCTGCCCCTCTATACCTGTCTCTACACTGGCTCCCATTACCTTTCAGGATCAAATTTATAATGCTATAACTTGAATATAAAGCCTACTGGCAGATTGAAACGTAGATGACAGTCTGACAAAGTTTTAAAAGTATTTGGAGAAGCCAATCAACTGACTCCACTTCATTTCAGTCATCAGCACCTCCTACAAGCAACTCCCCTTATGTCCACTTACTTGCCTTTAGAGTGTGAGAGCTTTATAGAGAGCAGAATCCTGTTACCTATCTGTCTATGGCTTTCTAATTGTAAAGTTCCATCTATGCCGTAACTTATTGTAACCTATGTGGAATATGTTGGTACAATACAAATAAGCTAATAATAATAGAAGATATTAGTTGTTTTTACTCGCTCTGATGTTGTTGACACTGTTGACCTGCTCTGGATTCTGTTCTTTAATGGTACTCACGTAATCCATCCTACTAATACAGTGTCTCATTATCGGACATCTCCTCCCTTCAATCTGTTATGGCTGGAATCCTCAAGGTTCAGCTCTTGACCTTCTTTGGCTTTCTCTTTACACTTCTTATTACGGTGACCTTATTAAGTCATTTGGATTCTAGTAGTACCTGAACATTGATAACACATAGTTATAGCTCTCTTCCCTGTTCTCTCATACTCCTGTAGTTTGTGGTGTTAACTGTCTTATGTTTCTCTCCAACTAAGATAATAATCTGGAATGTAAATATAGATAAAATTGCTTCATGTGATTTTTCCCTTTCTTTTAAAAACAACCCTATTTTCTCTCTACCTGCAGGTCAAACATGTATTAACACAATGGGATCTCATTGTTTTGGCGTAATTTTTACTTCAGATTTTTCCATTCTCACGTACCAGGCTTGACTTTAAATCCTGTCAAACAGAATATTATTCAAGGACATCCCTTTCTAACCTAATATGAGTCAAGAGATTTTTTAAAGATTTTTTTCCGTTTCAGGCCTCTATTCCATCGATACATAGTTCGTGTTAATTTGAAGTAGACAGCCGTTACAGAGATTGCAACTCAACTATAATAACAACTCGAGCCATTAGTGTTAGTGAGTGAGCCATTAAATGAGTGGGATTATTATACTTTACATTTACGGACTCAATTTAATTGAGCTTGATCCCAGATATTTACTTGATTTTCAGCCTCAATTTGGCCATATTTTGATTTGGCAGACAGAATTAACCCTTTACCTCTGAGCCATTTCACCCCTGTGTGCTGAGCTCATTTTGACCATTTTGTGCTCATCGGGTATAAACACAATTATTCCACATATTATTAGCCAAACTTTTGTGGTTAGATATATTCTATGGGGTACGGTTAAAAAAAAATTAGAAATGGGAACCTGTTACTGCATTATTTTCAGCAATACACAATTTTAACTAAAACTGGGAAAAAAGGATTTTTGCTTGTATTTTGGAGGATTGCGTTCTATGAATAATATGACTATTACTAAACACTAAACTTGCTTCTGGCATGGGAAATGAGAAGGTGAGTAATGGCAGTGGTATTGCTCATTCTATACCTGACAAATGGACAATGACATTGCTTTGGAACAATAAATAAATTGGAAACAAAATCCTTTTTTTTTCCATTATGCATCGTCCAATTTAGTATCATTGGAATGGCCAGGCTCTGATCTGTCCAATGACGTGAAAAAGAAACGCTGCGGCCTGACCGAATGGGAGCCTGCGCCATTTTGTGCGTCAAGGTGCTGGACGTCGCAAATGCACTGCGGCTGACATCTCATCACTCACACAGAATGCTACGTGGACGTGGCGCACTCTGCACGTCCGTGGTAGCGGTTTTACATTCTTGTCTAACTTGCATCCGTTTGCCACGTGCTGTGTGCGTGCGCAGTTCGGTGCACACGTACTTCGTGTGTGGGTCTCTATTTATCATGATTCTATGCTACGACGGACGTTAAACTGTGCAGCAACACTGACCTGATACTGCATTTGTCTGACATTAGCCTAAATAAGGGAGTGATGTTTCGGCCAGAAGGTATTAATCATACATACACATTAAAATCAGATCTCCCTCTATATATCATCACGAATAGATTAACCCCTTAAGGACCTCTGACGTACCCTGTACGTCCTGTACTCGGGTCTCCCTTAGACCCGCGGACGTACAGGGTACGTCAGCGGCGCATAATCCCCCTCCCGCCCGATACTCACCTCCCTCGCCGGATCCCACGGCGATCTGGCAGGGAGGAAGCCTGCCCATGTGATTTACATGGGCAGGCGAGGCTGATGACGTCGCCACGCTGCGTGGTGACGTCATCAGCAGGCGTCCCCATGCTTTTCAATGGAGGGGAGGGGGGGCTCCTTCGGAGCCCTCTATATCCCCAACCATTGAAGCTAGGGAGATGCCGTTTGCACCGCTGGAGAGGGGAGAGCCTCCCCTTTCCAGCGGTGTATGGCATTAACCATTTCGCCGCCGGATCACGTTGCGGCGCCAATTGGCGCCAAAACGCGATTCAAACCTGGAGGGGGGCTGACATCTTGGATGTCAGCCAAGCCTCCAGGTGCCCCCCCACCCACTGACAACCTCACCATATGTGTGAGGATGTCAGTGGGCCAGTTAACCCTCTAGCTGCCATGTAGAGATAAGGGGATCCTAAGGATCCCTTTATCTCCTGATTCATCGCAGCTAGATGGTCATATTTGCCATCATTTGAAAGGCCTGATTATGGCCTTTCAAACGATACCAAACATGACCAGGTTTGGTTTTAAAAAAAAATGTAAATAAAAAATAAATAATAAAAAAATTAAATAAAATATTTTTTTTTTTTTTTTAAAGTTTTTTTGTCTGGGGGGAGTTTAATTAAATAGGACCTAGGCTGTTATCTAAAAATAAATAGCACAAAATGGTCAGAATGAGCGCAGCGCACATAGGTGAACTGTCTCAGCAGTGAAGGGGTTAAAAAGCAAACGCATGTAAAAATTGGGTATTTCTAGTCTCGGGACAAAATTTTAAACCTATTTAGCTGGGGTCGTTTTGGGTGGTTCTAGATTTTGGGGATTAAATTACAAAAAAGTGTGTTTTTACCATTTTTTCCCTCATATTTCATATTTTTTTTATAGTAAATTATTCGATATGATGGAAATAATGGTATTTCTAGAAAGTCCATTTAATGGCGGGAAAAATGGTATATAATATGTGTGGGTTGAATAAACGAGTAAGAGGAAAATTTGACCTAAACACTAACAGCGCAGAAACGTAGAAACAGCAGCGGTCACTAAAAGACGGATTTGTGTAAAACCGCCCGGTCACTAAGGGGTTAATGAGTTAATTAAACAATCCAGCAATCAAATCATTATCTAAACAAATAAACATTTTGAGGAGCCCGAATAAAGTTTCACCGGCACTATCCTCCACTTGAGGTTTTACTTATTTCATCCTCTGACCTGTCCAATGAATTGTGGGGTGTAAAGAATGGAAATACAGCAGTCCAAAAGAACCCGCTCTCGTCGTAGTCACGTGGCAGCTTTTGTATTAGATGAACCAATGTGTACTAATGCTTTGCTCCATCACCTCCACATATGGTCCCTATGTGGGAAATGAGAAGGTGAGTTTTTGTAGTGGCATTGTTTACTTTATAAGCAAAAGCACAAATGCCACTGCCTTAGAAATGAGAAAAAAAGGAAATTTTGCATTTTTTTGGTGGTGTAGAAATCAGAGATGAGTTCCTTGCTGCAGTGCAGCGGTTTGGGTTTTCTATTACACAATCTGTAATAATGTATTGTGCCATCACCTCCACATTTGCTGGCATCGCGGGAAGTGAGCTTCATCGCTTATTGTAGCAGGGAGCATTGTAAGTTTGGGAGCAAATAGTTCCTAGCATCCCTCCACGGCACTTTGCAATTTTGCGTGACATGGCTCATGGCCCGGAAACGCAAACGTCCATGAAGTCTCATGGACTCCCGTATGTAATACTTGCAGCGGTGCAGAAGTGCTACCACGAGTAACCCAGCAGTTAGCGCTGCGTTACAGGGTTCTGCAGCTGCTCAAGGACGTCCCCCACATGTCATCCGCAGCCAAGCGGTTAAGGGTTTAAAGGAATTTTGATTTCCATTAAAATATCAACCTAGTAATTGCCACTCATGCCTATATTTGATTATGGAAAGTTTGCCTTTAGCAATTCAGTTTTTTCTGTATGCCAATAGAAATAAATTATTACATCAAGTGTTAAAAGGGGTTGGTAAATGTCTCTGGACAGGGAAGCAGAGAGACTCACAATGAAACACTCATTTAAACGTTTAAAAATAGGCATGCTCGGTAATCATGATCAATATGATGCTCTGGCAGGTGCAACGTATGTTAAATATGGCTTCCTATCATTGTCAATATCATAACAATAATTAATACATCATTAACATTAATTAAGTGAAAAATACAAACAAATACAAAACACCAAAATATACACAACTGTCCACACATTGTATTGCATTCTGTTATTATATTGCGGTATTGCTTGTATAGGTCGCAAATATGCCTTTTCCAGCTTTTTGACCAAACATGGTGATTTTTGGGGGTTTTGGTTATGGTCGAAACAATCACCCAATAATATGATGAAAATATCAGTCGCTACTTGAGGATATTTTTTAAAAAAATGGGTTAAATTGAGATCTCAGTTGGAACAGGGCCCCCTGTCGCTCGTACTGCACATTATGCTTTGTTGGACTACTTAAAGTCCATTCTCAACTATTGCAATCAATAATGAATGCTGCTGTCAGGCTTCGTTTCCTCACCCTCTCTCCTCACACATTTCATCTCTTTGCAATTCCCATATTGAGGTTTGTTACTTGTTTCATGATAAAATTTGAAGCTCAAAACATCCTATAATTCCCTTTTTAGTTGTATAATGCATATCTCTTCTGGATCACTCCAGTTTGCTGGTGACTTCCCCAGTTCCTAAGGAATACACTTTGTCGCCCTATTAGACTCTCTGCTAATTTCTCGTTTTTTGCTATATACCTCATTAACAATCACTTTAGGTTGTCTTATCATTTTATTTGGATAAACTCCATTACACCTCATTTCTTAACTTCCCTCACTTACATCCAGTCCAGAGCCCAGAGGTGGTAAGCATTTTTCATAATGCTATAAGAAACATTAACAAGCCTGGTTATATCCATTTCCTCCAATATGCTATTCTTTATTTCGGCTTCTACACCTAGATTCCTCTAGGTTTTATGTTAAACTGTTTATGACCCTATGCATCAGAGTATGTTCATACTTAACAATTATAACAGTAATAGTAAGTGACAAAGATGTCGAGTGTGGATGAGGACAACACAGTATTTGGGGGTCAAACAGGTGCACATGTGCCAACATAGTGAACTAGTCCACGTGCTCAGAAATGCTCACTGAGCAGACAAATGGAAAATATATTGTACAATCCCATGTTATTGCTTTAGTAGGTTGCTTTTCTCTCATGTTTATTAAAAACTGACCACAGAGCATGTATAAAGCTGCCATGTGTATATCTGGCTCATTTTATCCATCCAGTCTCCTTACCTTTTTGTATATTCAGAGAGAATGCCCTTTATATAACATTTTCTGAAATAGTTTTAATCGGTATACAAAGTCCCAAGGAATTGCCTTTGCTCTTATGTAGTTACATAGGCTGAAAAAAGACATGCGTCCATCGGGTTCAGCCTTTCACACATCACCTACCGCTGTTGATCCAAAAGAAGGCAAAATTCCCAGTCTGAAGCGCTCGCCAATATGCCACATATTGGGAAAAAATTCCTTCTTGACCCTAGAATGGCAGTCTGATTTCTCCTTGGATAAAGCAACTTTTACCCGCATATTAAATATTATAACCCTTAATATTATGTTTTTGCTCGTAGCTTCGGAAAAAGGATTAAATGTTATTTCTAGTGAAAATTACAAGTGATACATTTGTAAGTTTTGAAAGATACAGTACATCATGTGTTACTTTGAAAACCTGTCATTGGCTCCACTCTGCAAAGTACTTCAGGTGCAATGCAAATATTTAATGGACTGAAAAGCTACCTGGGTCTGTCTGACTGGAACAGTTTATGAAAAATTATGGGTGCCTTGTTTAAGCAGACCTCCTTTTCACAAGCATAATATGAATGTTTACACAATTGTGAGTAATGAACTGCTATATGATTATACATGGTGATGGTCACACAATAAAGGACGTAGGACTGGGCATGTGGTCTCTACCCAATACAATAGTGTGAACTGATGTATGGCTTGCAAAATATAGGGAAAAATGTCAGAGCTGGTACAAATCTCATTAAATTTCTATGAGTTTTTCTTTTATTCGATACACTTAATCATGTTGGTTTGTCTGTCTGTTGCTTAGTGAATACACTCAAATGAGCTAAAAATAATTTAATACATTTTTCCCACTTGTAGTGATGGTTTGAACAGCATAGAAAGGAACACACACATAGGGACCATTAGAAAGTGTAAGTTTGTATGAACGTTAACATGCATAATTAAGCTTTGACCACAACTCAACATTCACAGCCCTTTATTAACATGTTTTCACAAGGGTATATTTAACGTATCTGCTTGCATTTTAAATGTATCATTTTTCTTGCTTATGTGCTGCACATAAAGGGCTACATTCCGAGTCAGGCATATATTTAGTTAGAGCAGTTTTAAGCTTACCAACTCCATAGGCTTCACTGGCTCTTGTTTACCCTCTGAATCAGAATCTGCCCCATGTTATGTTACTAGAAAAATTCCCAAAATTGTAACCATTGGATATGAGTGTACAGTTGTGCTCAAAAGTTTGCATAACCTGGCAGAAATCGTGAAATTTTTACATTGCTATTGAAAATATGACTGATCATACCACAAAACTCTCTTTTTTAAGGATAGTGATCATATGAAGCCATTTATTATCATGTGGCTGTTTGGCTGCTTTCTATTTCATAATGAAAACAGAAATCACCCAAATAGCTCTGATCGAAAGTTTATGTACCCTACAATGTTTGACCTTGTTACAGACACGCAAGGTGACACCCAAAGGTTAAAATGGCAATGAAAGGTTAATTTCCCCTCATCTGTAGCTTTTTAAATTGCAGTTATTGTCTGAGTATAAGTATTTAATATGTTTGTTAGTTCTCACGTGGATGATACTGAGCCATGGGGGAGCAAAAAAGAACTGTCAAAAGACCTAGTAACAAGGTAATGGAACATTATAAAGATGGAAAAGGATATAAAAATATATCCAAAGCCTTGAAAATGCCAGTCAGTACTGTTCTATGAAGTGAAAAATTCAGGGATCTCTTGATACCAAACCAAGGTCAGGTAGACCAAGAAAGATTGCAGCCACAACTGCCAGGCGAATTGTTCAGGATACGAAGAAAAACCCACAGGTAACCTCAGGAGAAATACAGGCTGCTCTGGAAAAAGATGGTTTGGTTGTTTCAAGGAGCACAATATGACAATGTTTGAACAAAAATAAGCTGCATGGTCGTGTTGTCAAAAAGAAGCCTTTACTGCACCGATGCCCCAAAAAATCCCGGTTACAATATGCCCGACAACACCATAACATGTCTCAAAGCTTCTGGCACATTGTAATTTGGAGAGACGAGACCAAAATAGAGCTTTATGGTCACAACCATAAGTGCTATGTTTGCAGAGGTGTCAACAAGGCCTATAGCGACAAGATTGCCATCCCCACTGCGAAGTATGGTGGTGGCTCACTGATGTTTTGGGGGGAGGTTGAGCTCTAAAGGCATGGGGAATGTTGTGAATATTGATGGCAAGATGAATGCAAAATTTTATCAGAAAATACTGGCAGACAATTTGCACATTTCTGCATGAAAGCTGCACATGGGACGCTCTTGGCCTTTTCAGTGTGACAATGACCCTAAGCACAAGACCAAATTGACCCTCCATTAGTTACAGCAGAAAAAGGTGAAGGTTTTGGAGTGGCCATCACAGTCTCCTGACCTTAATATCATCGAGTCACTCTGGGGAGATCTGAAACATGCGTTTCATGCAAGACGACACAGTATTGAGAACAACTTGTTTTATGATTGTGCCATTCTTTTATGACCTACAGTTGAATATGAATCCCATACAAAATGAAAGAAATGTATTTTGCATGCTCATTCATGTTTTCTTTTAAAATAGTACATATTACCTATTCCTCCATACCACAACTCCCATGGTGTGCAATTTTTGATCACAACTTTACACTATTTTAACCTACCCTGTAGTGTAGGGATCTCTGTCCCCAGATGTTCTTGGTCTACATTTCTTTGAATGCAATAGATGATCAGAAAATCATGGGAGCTATAGTTCAACATCCGGGGGCACGGAGTTTGTGATCCCTGCTATAGTGGTTTGTGTTGGCATCAGCTAAAGGCTGACAAGAGCTTCCCATAATTGTCTGTTCAATGCCCACCTTTTAAATACATATATTATATTGAATACATATTGAACTTACCCAATAGTGCAGCCAGCATCTGCCTCTATGATCCAAACACAGTTGAGGTTGTGGTCATAAGGAGCAGGATACCCAGGAGACAATACTCTGCCTACTTTCTCCCTACGGATTACTCCACCACACTCCGCTGAAATTAATGAAAAAAAAACATGAGTTAATGCGCATTCCACAGTGCATTTATATTCATTTTCCCTTTCCAGTTAAATCATATTATGCGTTTCGATTTTGGAGGCTGCAATTCGAAGAATATCAAGCTCCGTTACTAACCACTGGAATTCCTGCTTTTAACTATTTCCAACCATCAGACTTTCTGAGTGTCAGAGTAAAACACAGTCTTGAAAAGCTGGATATAGATTCTTACTTTAGTATATGTTCTTTAATAGTAGATATTTTATAAACATAAATTCCAGCATGTTGGAAGCAAGTTAACTAATGATGTATGTGACGGCACAGCCATCATTTGGAGCATTATATATATTAAGCTGTTTGAACTGTGTAACTTGTCTAGTAAAAGACTGTGACACCAGAATGGGCTGTGGCTGGGGGCAATGGCACCAGAATAGGCTCTGGCTGAGGGCAATGGCACCAGAATGGGCTCTGGTTGGGGGCAGTGGCCATACAATGGGCTCCGGCTGGGCGCAGTGCTGCAATTTCTGGGGAGGACAATATGTGCAGGCAGGGATTGCTGGCTTATTTGATTCTGTGTTGTATAAAAGGTTTTCCATTAAATAGATCACCCTGCACTGTGTCTTGACAAGTGAATGGGTGGGCTGGCAGCTATTTTGCACTTTTCCTCATACATCTCTGGTGCAAGGAATATTTCAGTGACGGATCTACTCAGTCGGAGTAGCGGGGTCCATTGCAATGTATTACTAAGATCTGAAGGATTAGAGGACATAAAAACTATGTGGCTGGAGATGATTATGTGTGTAGTCTCAGAGTCTTTGTTTGTTAATGTAATTACATTTGTTAAAAATGCATTTGTTAACTACATAGCAATAGAAAGTCAACATTCACTAGTGACATATTTACTAAAGTAGGCTCTGGAAGTTTAAACTCCCTGGGAGTAAAGTAATTAAAGACAGAATTGCAAGATCTCACTCAACATCAGTATTTTGTGCAATTACTCACATGATTGCATACCATCATTGGGTTTAATACTTCTGTTAATTGTCTGTGTCTGCTGTTATGCAAAGAGTAATTATAGATGGTGATGCACTTTGACCTAGCGGTTGAAGGTGGCTAGGTGATTTGACACATACCTACACACACCGGTAGAGGCTGGTCCCACACTCTACGTTCACCGGTCAAGCACATTAGGGCACGGCTGCCTCGTAAGCTGTAGCCAAGGTCACAGCTAAATGTCACAGAGCTTCCAGCAAAATGTCCCTCGTCCTTTTCTTTGTAACCATACAGCGGTGTGCCAGGGTCCTCACATTTGATCAACTCAAAACCTGCAGTGTCAGGACAAGGACAGAGAGGTGAGAAGCAGAGCTGCGGCTGCATTGCCCTCTCCTCCTGCACAGCTGTCACTTTGTCAGATGGTGGTTTATTGCAATTAGTAAATAGTTTGGTGACTCAAAGCACTACAGAGAAAAATGACAGACATGTCACTGTAATAAAAGAGATAGCCAGAAGGTAGATGTACGGAATGCCAAGTAATACAATATTACACAGTATGAATTAAAAACAAATGGGAGTAAATAGCAGCATGCAATCTGATATTAAATACTCTGATGCAGAAATGTGAAGGCTGATGGATGTCACAGAGAACTGATATTACAACCAAAACAGTAATGTGAAAGGATTCTGGCAATTTCTGTATAGCAATATCATTATCAAAGAAACAGGATACAATCAATGCTACATTCGTTGTAATACACCGGTAATACACTGAGTGGTGTAATAACACAGAATGAAAAACGAGCAGGCTGAAATATATTATACAAATGTGTGTTTTATAACTGGTCTGTATTACAAGATGATTTTACCACATTATCTTTCAGTGCAACATCATGGGGTTCATATAAACATGCAATACGGAATCAAAGCCTTAAAACTGGGGCAGTCATTCAGAAAACCTTAATTCTAAACATTTCTTGTAACTCAGAACCCATATCCGGCTGTGGAATATTTTGCAATATTTATGTGTTTATACATATTTGAATAATAATTTTCAAAACAAATCTGCAGCCCCCCCATAATGAATACATGCATGTGTAAGTTATATTGCTAAGGATACCATATAAATGTAGTGAACTGAAATAGCTACATGTTTATTTGCTAAAATTTGCAGAATCTTCTAATCAACCCCCTTTTTCCATAGAGTCTTCAATATTACTTTTGATAGGATGCTTAGGGGGCTTTTATGGTAATATGAAATTATAATATTGCTGGCGAAACGGAGTTAGATCTTGAGGGATTTGTGTTTGGTTTAGCCAGACCTACTGACAGAGTGTGCACCAGTTCACATATTTACAGGTCTATTCACTAAAAGTGAAATCAGGAGAATTGGCAGAAAAATCTAGCAGGGCTATTCAGAGAAACCTTAAGAATTGGCAGGAGAATGAATAATCTAGACCAAATAGTCTATATGGAAAGTGAGATAAATGGGAGAATTTTACTGGTTTGACTATTTTGACCCAGAATTTTCAATTCTCCAGTCATTCTCAAGGTTTACCTCTCTCTGAATAGCCCTGTATGTAAAAATAGACAAAGCAGAAAAATTCCATTTATCTCACTTTCCAAATCGGCTATTTGGTCTAGATTGTTCTCTTCTCCTGATTTTCACCTTTTGTGAACAGACTTGTTAGTGAAATTTCTCTACTTTTCCTCTTGTATTATCAACACTTATATAAAACCCTTCTAAATATGTCACACAAATAATACAAACATATAATGTAATATTTTCAATAGAGCTAAAAGAACTGTATCACTTGTTCAAATAAATCTCTATGTTACTTAAAGGAAAAATATCAAGACATTGAGGACCTATTTAAAAATGTGACCTTTATTAAACTGACTACCAAACATTTTGACCAAACATTCAACTCATTATTTCCCATATCGGTTTATATTAAAATATTATTCAGGAGCCATTTCAATGTTTAGTGAACATTTTCCTTGGTTAGTCATTACAGATGAGCAATAAGTGCTGCTATTCAGATATTACTCATGATTATTAACTGGAAAAAAAATCTCCTCTTTGCTATATAATCATACAGTCAGGTCCAGAAATATTGGGACATCGACACAATTCTAACATCTTTGGCTCTATACACCACCACAATGGAGTTGAAATGAAAAAAACACAATGTGCTTTAACTGCAGACTGTCAGCTTTAATTTGAGGGTATGTACATCCAACTCAGGTGAACGGTGTAGGACTTACAGCATTTTGCAGATGTGCCTTCCACTTGTGAAGGGACCAAAGGTAATGGGACAATTGGCTTCTCAGCTGTTCCATGGCCAGGTGTGTGATATTCACTCATTACCCCAATTACAATGCGCAGATAAAAGGCCCAGAGTTCATTTCAAGTGTGCTATTTGCATTTGGAATCTGTTGCTGTCAACTCTCAAGATGAGATCCAAAGAGCTGTCACTATCAGTGAAGCAAGCCATCATTAGGCTGAAGAAACAAAACAAACCCATCAGAGAGATAGCAAGAACATTAGGCGTGGCCAAAACAACTGTTTGGAACATTCTCAAAAAGAAGGAACACACCAGTGAGCTCAGCAACACCAAAAGACCCGGGAGACCACGGAAAATAACTGTGGTGGATGACCGAAGAATTCTTTCCCTGGTGAAGAAAACACCCTTCACAACAGTTGGTCAGATCAAGAACACTCTCCAGGAGGTAGGTGTATGTGTGTCAAAGTCAACAATCAAGAGAAGACTTCACCAGAGTGAATACAGAGGGTTCACCACAAGATGTAAACCATTGGTGAGCCTCAAAAACAGGAAGGCCAGATTAGAGTTTGCCAAACAACACCTAACAAAGCCTTCACAGTTGTGGAACAAGATCCTATGGACAGATGAGACCAAGAACAACTTGTACCAGAGTGATGGGAAGAGAAGAGTATGGAGAAGGAAAGGAACTGCTCATGATCCTAAGCATACCACCTCATCAGTGAAGCATGGTGGTGGTAGTGTCATGGCGTGGGCATGTATGGCTGCCAATGGAACTGGTTCTCTTGTATTTATTGATGATGTGACTGCTGACAAAAGCAGCAGGATGAATTCTGAAGTGTTTCGGGCAATATTATCTGCTCACATTCAGCCAAATGCTGCAGAACTCATTGGATGGCGCTAACACACTGCAGATGGACAATGACCCAAAGCATACTGCAAAAGCAACCAAAGAGTTTTTGAAGTGACAGAAGTGGAATGTTATGCAATGGCCAAGTCAATCACCTGACCTGAATCCCATTGAGCATGCATTTCACTTGCTGAAGACAAAACTGAAGGAAAAATTCCCCAAGAACATGCAGGAACTGAAGACAGTTGCAGTAGAGGCCTGGCAGAGCATCACCAGGGATGAAACCCAGCGTCTGGTGATGTATATGCATTCCAGACTTCAGGGCTGTGATTGACTGCAAAGGATTTGCAACCAAATATTAAGAAGGGAAAGTTTGATTTATGATTATTATTCTGTCCCATTACCTTTGGTCCTTTAACAAGTTGGAGGCTCATCTGCAAACTGCTGTAAGTCCTACACCGTTCACCTGAGTTGGATGTACATACCCTCAAATTAAAGCTGACAGTCTGCAGTTAAAGCACATTGTGTTTGTTTCATTCCAACTCCATTGTGGTGTTGTATAAAGTCAAAGATGTTAGAATTGTGTCGATGTCCCAATATTTCTGGACCTGACTGTATATATATATATATATATATCATCTACACCCTTAGGCAAAATACAAGTTATTACTAATATAAATAATTAAGTTGTTGAGTACACATTGGCGATGATGGTATTTTTAACTCATCCGCTAGGGTGCCCGCATGGTTTAAATAATACATAAATCTAAATGATTATCCTGAACTGCAATATATCATTATCACCTCATTAAGCATTTATTTTATTCATGAACATTGTTTATTGAAATATACTGAAAACCATCTCGAAACAAATGAGGAATTGATATATAAATGAGAGTCATGACCTCTCTTTATTATCTCTAATGAAAGGGTCACTGACGATTGACTCCCACCACTTTGGCCAGGGTACAATGTTTAGAACCCTTAACCTTTCACAGGATTCAATAATTTATTTGTATTGGTGCTTACTAAAACAGACATACAAATTACATTTTTTTTCCCTTTAAATTCCCTATGAGAAGGAGAATACAAAGAACAGCTGGAAATGATAAAATATACTTACTGAAAAAAAATAACATTTCAAATGTTGTCTCAGAAAAGCAAGACCTAGTAGGAAAATGGGTGCTAATAGTGTTTCACTTGAATAAAAAACATAAAATGTGTGACATTGAAATGTTTCCATACTTTGTAATGATGTTATGATGTGGTTAAAAGGAATATAGGTTCCGAAAAGGGAGGTACTCTCAAGCCATAAATCCACATAATACTTAATCCTTGCTAACTCTTACCTTAAATTGTTAGAACAACACCTTATAGCCCTAATTCTTAATCCTCAACTCTAACTCCAAGTCCTCTGTACATACCTCATCGCTTACTATACCATACCTTTAAAAACCCTCGTGCTACTTCATAAGCCAAATCTGATCCCCCTAACCCTAACTTTAAATTTAGGATTTAATTTTAATGAAGGAGACACTCAAGCATTTTGGGAAAGAGGTTCCATACACCTAAGCCAGTCATGGATCCATCTCTTCCTAAAACTGAATCTGAATCTTAAAACATAATATAGTGTGAGCATAAAATATACAGGTGAAGAAGGATCGTTCAATTGCCCAATGGACGCAGTCCTATTTTTGGGTACCATTCATATAGCACACCTACTCTAATAATTCTACAACATTAGAGAGAGTTCATATGTGATTTCATAACTTTGTAATGGCATGACTTACTGGAATAAAACAGCTCGAAGCCTTTACTGGTATTTTCAGCGTTGGTGACAAATTCCAGCCACATGGCACTAGAGGTACTATTCAGGATTCGCCCCAGCATTTCCGACTGACTAAAGAATCCAAGAAGTCTTGCAGAATTATTGTGTCCATCATAAACCTAAACCACAAGTGAAAAAAGGCAATGAGAAACTCTGAAAAGGAGACTACAGGTATATTGTATCCTTGCATCCACTACCATCATTGGTAAATGGTTTAAATTCAAGTGGAAGTTCCACAACATTATAGTCTCAGTAATCTCCTGTGTGATGCATGTATACCAAAGGAACATGTAAAAAAATTATCCCACTTTCAGCTTGTTCAAGTTTATTTGTAAAATGTATTGTTAATTAAAACATTTATTTTATAGTTGGGTTTATTCCATAATTAGGTTTTACAATTCTTCACTCACACACGTGATGCAACTTTTTTATACATTCTGTAAGTAAGAGAAAAAGGAATAGTATTCACCTTAAGAAAGTCTCCGGGATGTAGGTTGAATGTCCTGGCTCTAAGTTGGACGCCCTTTCCAGGCTGGCTTTGGATGGAGTAGATGCACTCGTGGTGGTTGCTGTAGTTGGCTGGGTAGTTCGGTGACAGTAGGACACCTTGTGTTCCAGTGACCGATGCCCCACATTCGGCTGGCAGATAAGAGAGATACTCAGTTAAACCTCAGTGTAAAGCCATAAAGTAATTAGGGGAGAGAGGGGTCTACGCTGCCATAATATCCTCCTCAATGTTTGAATGGTATGTACAATGTCACCCAAGACTCTATGAAGTAAGAAGAGTTATGTGCCAGACCTTGATATCAAGGAAATCATGGAGTTAAAACCCATAACAGGGGGCCTGTATTTGACCCCTGGTGCAATGCATCCTCTGCTGTATTGTGCTGAGCCCAGGGCTCTGGTATCGGCTCTTTGAGACAGGCCCTGCCAAAGGAAGTACTGCCTTGCCTGCTCCCTGTCATGCTACTTTCTGTGGAAAGCAGTGACACACTGGGAGAGAGAGGAAGCGGAGTGCTCTTCTTGCAGAGCTGACGGAGAGATGAGGCCAACCACAGGCGAAGTGTGAGAATGGGGCTGACTGCTGGGGAAGGGAGGGAGGAAAGGGGCTAACTACATGGGAAGTAAGAATGAAAAGTGGCTGGGGAAGGGAGGGGGGACAATGGCATGACCACTGGAAAAGGGAGGACAGAATGGAGTCTTTCACTTTGATTTTTGGTGAGTTCCCCCTGGAGAACTATGGGGGACTAGGGGAACCCTGTCTTGTGGGTTGGGGACATGGGAGCTGCTGGTTTGGGACTTGTGGACATCTGACATGGAGACAGGGGGCATGGGGACATCTGTCTTGGGGCCTGGGCGTATTGAGATTCTGGTTTTGTTGCATGTGTGTGCGTTTACTATCAGGGTTATTCAGAGAAAGGTGAAACTCTGGGGAACATTTGGAGAAGTGAAAATTCTTGGGAGAATTGTTCTGGTTTGGCTATTTTGACCATTTATCTCCCTTTCCAAATCGGCTATTTGGTCTAGAATGTTCTCCTCTCCTGCCAATTCTCCTGGTTTTCACCTTTCTCTGAATAGCCCTGTATGTATGTACATATCTATGCTGGAGTAGTTGAGGGGCTGAACCAGTGGTTCAGTAACTGATGGCAGCCCTGATGCGGATATCATTGCTGTAGCAGTATGTCTGGCTCGTTGCCCACCACAATTTGCTTTCCACAGTTCTGAACACCCTAAAGTCTTTGTAGCATCGTCTCATTTATATAAATACTACTTAAAAATTGACAATGAAAAAAATCTCTTTTCCCTACAATAAATATTAGGACAGGTCCCTTCCATCCGGCTTTCTAGATTAAAATATTCCATCAATATATTTGTATCTGCTGCCCCTTCTTATAACAAGATTGTTCCTGTATATGTCAAATACATTTTCTATTTCCCGGATCATTCAGTCCTTTCTAGGTTTCTGCTAAAGAACTAAGTGGAACATAAAAGGTCACAAAGTTCCTGAAGATAAATGCTACACTTCTTCAAACCTCACAACGCACTGTTTGTTTTTTTTAAACATATTTCATGCTTTTTAACACTGCTGGGTGTAAGGGAAAGACCATGCAGCCGTATGTAGAAATTCCTTGTGAATTTCCTCAGCTTCATGGAATTAATGTCTGGCTGGTGGTGTGAAATATTGGTGACATGTTGTATTGTCAACTTGCTGTAATCTCACACCTCTCTCTTTCCTGTCACAGCAGATTGACTTGTGTCTTGTTGCATGAACTGTGGCTGTTAGCCATGCTGGGAGAACCTTTGCACATTTTACTGAGTGTGAACTTCCTATTATCCACTATGGTACATTGAACCCTTACGTAAAATACAATCTCTGGTGTACATATTAACCCTTCCAGGCATCACTTCACAGAAAACAGCTTCTTTTTTTGTAGATGCTGCTAAGTATTCACTACCATGGAGTGCCATAATGTGCGATTAGTGTTTAATTAAAAAAGGGAGAAAAACGTGTATATATATATATTAGAGACATTCTGGGGAGTGAACAGAGACTAGTACAGAAGTAACATTTTAGAGACGATTCAGTGGACTGACAGTGGAAATTGTTTAGGGAACACATTAAGTGAACTCAACAATGCCCAAGAGAGACATTACAGAAAACAGAATATAAAATGACCTCCTTGTTACTGAATTAGAACTTGGCCAGTTTAATTTGTGCTGGTTGGGAAAAGGATTAAGCTATGTTTTAATAATCCATGTACATATAGTGTGATTTCCATATATTTCGGCAATTGGCTTCCGAGATACTTGATGAAAGTATTCAGGGACTTCATTACATACAGGGGATATTGAATAAATTGCTTCATATGTGTTAGAAGATGGTTTTCAAAACTGGGATGTTGTGGGTGAAAAATATTTCCTCATATAATTTCTAAGGTATACCAGCCTGCCTGTTCTTTTTACTGAAAATAGCCCGCCCATGTTTTAAACAGGGGTTGAAAACAATAAAACATGCCAGATATAAAAGTGACCCTAAAAAAACACTTGTCCCTTACAACCCTAACATAATCAAAACTAACTTAATGACTTAATGAATCCACTGTCCCATATTCAACTAATCATTTCTCAATTTATGCTACACTGCATATTATTTGACTATTGAAGTATCTCCCATTCATAACACTTTTCATCTTGCTAATTAAGACCCCTCTTACATATTAAATACCCAACCTCTCTGATAAAGAACTAAAGGTTACCCACCCACAAAACCTCAATTTTTAAAGGAACCAAGCAAAATTAAAGCACAGGACCACCTACCAACACACCTTGGGAGAGGCGAACTCCACACACGCCGTCTACCTCCCAGGCAAGTGATACGGGAAGCTCCTTCCAAACGGTACCCAGGAAAGCAGGAGAAGGTCAAGGAATCACCCACACCAAACTGGAGGCCTTTACGAATGCTGTAGGCTGGGACTTCTGGCTCGTCACAAGGCTCCAGGTCATATTCTGATATGTATAATATAGGAATGGAATAAGTGAAACTCACAGTATGATGTCTAACAATACACATCACAACAATACAGTCTGTAACAATATATGTTGACTATTTATGACACTGTTAATTATAGGTATTGTTTTGACAGAGAAAAAGAGAACCATACCATCTAAACTAAGAACAAGAGGATATAGAGAAAAAATGGACACAAGAAGCCATGTTGTTCTCTAAATGGTGAAGGGAAAAAGTTCAGGTAATGGAACTGCTAAAGGAAATATTCGTCATGAGTTGATATTCCTTACTGGGTCTCTCCCAACCCAACCACTATATTAGCAGCTTGAGTCTGAATAATTGGGAGCCACAACAGACACTAGCAAAGGCGCTGTACAATGCTAGTGGTATCAGCTTATGGGGTCCAAGGACTCCATGGAGCCAGGTACGGGTCTACTGTGAGCACTCCACAAGCTTACAAGAGTGGGGTCACAGAGGTACGGTGAAGGAACACTGAGAACTATTTGTTGCCAGTCTTCTGCTGCGCATACGGCAAGAGGAAGATGTGGATCGTGCCGCCCTCTTCACAGTAGGACAGGAAGTATGTAAAGACATTTTAGATATCTTTATTTTGCAGTCTCAAAAGGCTTTGAGAGCCAGCACTCTTTGCAGAATGCCGACTGGGGCCTATGAACAGTGAGCTACCCTGGAAACGCTCACTGTTCTAATTATGATATGTTAATGTACAATTGGCAGCCAGTAATTCTGAGCTACAATCTACACTTGTAGTAAAGATGGAATAACACCTCAAGCCATTAATGACTGTAACTATTATGTATGATACCTCCACCCATTATACTAACGACAAGATTGGAATAGGGTCCCTAGAGTGTTACTTTAAGGATGAGTGTGTGAGTCCAAACTTGAATGGGTTAAGTTGATCAACCACCTTTTGTGTAGAAAGCTTCCTGCAAGGAATATGGTATGTGAGCAGGAAAGAACAGTAATAACCACCAACTGTTTCATAATAGAAGAAGCATTTTATGTGTATTCACTTCCCTTACTTCAGTATCTATGGAATGCCTAGAAAATTTAGAGACAGGCATGCCCACAAGTTGACCAGCAGGTAAATTCAGCAGTATGAATGAACAGATTTAAGGGGGAAATTTCAGTGCTCTTTTATTCGCCGCACTTTGGTGAGCTGAATTAGCCAACCATAAATTCAGCATTCACCGCAGGGTCCCCGAATTGCGTCGACTTGATCCGCCGAATGTCCCTGATAAACCTGTTGAACGCAGCCGCAAACTACCGAATGCAACCGATAAACCGCCGAAAAATCACGGAACGCATCTAAAAAACCGCTGAAAAGTCAATGATCCATTTAACCACCAGACGCATCGGCAAACCCGTTGAACGCAGCTGACGATCCACCAAACGACTCCGACCAGCCGCCGAACAGACAAACAAACGTCGTCAGAAAAAGCCGACCAGCAGACTGAAACCACGCATGAAAATGCATGGAAATAATATATGCGGTCTATGAATAACAGTAAAAAGGTCTGTTACAGAATTTAAAGAAAATGCCATTAAAAAAACTCGGAATCAAAAATTTCTCCAAAAAAATCCTGAAAAATTCATAAAAAATTCTAAAAAATAAATAAAAGGTACTTTTTGCTGCAAATGAAAAGAATAAAAGGTTGAATAAAAATATTATAGAAACGGAATTTTTTTTTACATTGAAACCTATGGGATTCGCCTGATTAAGCTGTCAAATGAAACCATCGAAAATCTGGGCATTTTTCCAACCTTTGAAAGTTTGAGCCCCTGTATCTCCAGTTCCATATACCCTACATGGTCGACATGTTCATGTAAAATGTACAAAGAAAGAAGATAGAAAACAAAAATCGAAGACAATCCTTTTACTTTTCAATTTTGGTTAAAACTGTGTATTTTCTTAAAAAATGCAAAACCAGATCCATATTTTTTGAGGTTTTTTTCAAAAAGAGTACCCTGTCATATATATATATATATACAACCACAATGATTTGGATGATAACATGTTAAGGAAATAAATTTACATGGTGAAAATGGCTGAAATCTGAATAGAAACTTAATTTTTTTTGACATTTTAATATGGCATTCTGATGTAACTTGACATATACATAATGTTATAGCTTGAATCTGCTGTTATTGCTGGTAGTGCTCGATTCTCAGTGACAGGCAGACTATTGCTGTGTGGGGTCTGACAGGTGTCACCTAAGTGGCAGGAGGACAGACCCTGTGTTGCGATGTTCTAGAGAGCGTTGATGAGCACGCTCGCTCTGCCTGTCGCTGCAAACCGAACACCAGCTCAAAATTGGTAAAGTGACCCTCCCGAATCTTGTGTCTGGAAGCGCCCCTGTTATTTAATAACACCCTGTTTGGGTGTAAACTTCGAATCAAAATTGTATTCAACATACTTCTCTGCTGCAGCAGGGACCATATGTTTAATCACAGTTTTGGAATAACTGGAGCTAAAATAAGCTCGTCATGTTATAATTCGATTTCCTATACTAATATAATATTTTGGTGGTTATATTAGAATACTAATTTCAATGAGAAGTTGATACATTCCATAGTTCTAGAAATTCAGGGATAATTCAATCAGCAGCAACCACGAATGAATCGGTCACATGTCTGAAGAGGTATGTGTGGAGTCTAACATCTGGTTGTTGAAGTGTTGCGCGAGAAGAGGGTTTAAAGTTGCTTAAATATTACGTTGACATTGTGCCTTGGAACCTAGAGTTGAGTTTTCTACAGATTACAAAAGTATGTTTTGAAGATGTTGATTCATGTGTACTCAGTACCTTACAACATTGTCATTTATTATTTTGTTACCTGTTTTAGAGTTTTGTATTCCTGTACTTGGTGGCAAACACATAACATTTTCAGTAATTAAAATGCACTTATTTTTATAAATATATTTTACATTCGATTGTTTCTTTATTGCGCCTCTAAAATAGTACCAGTCCAGAATCTGGTTGTGATCAGTCATTTATTGTGTTAGGTTGGAAACATCCTTATTCACAGATATTCACCAATAAATGGAAACAAATCTAGTCAATACTTCTAACAATGCAACCTGCACCCTGCCAAAAAATGGAATGTTTTTCATAACTGACAATAATGTGTTCTTTCACAATGGTCAGAAATCACTTTTCAATCAGATTTTAGTATTTAGAATTGGATATCCCATACATCTTGTCAAAGCCTGACTAACATTGGGACCATTCAAGCTGCAGCTCCTGGCCCATGCCCCAAAATAGGCCCAGAGAAAAGTAAACTATGTCAGCACTAATTGCCATTAACGTAATGAGATTTAAAGGTTTTGGACAGTGGCACAATGGACTAAGAGGGGTTGGCATAGATGAGGCAGGCCTAATCCTACACTGCATTTGGTATGTGACAAAAAGGTATTTAAACTCTTTAAAGTCTATAGAGTTTAGTTAATCTATATTTTATTAGTATTTTTAATTCATCATATCAGCTAATGTACAGTGTCAATAAATCTGATTATTTTACAGTGACCTCTTTGTTGGTTGAGATCTTGACTAGTTATACACCTAACACAAAGTAATTCCACAATTACTGAATTCGTCTTGGTACAAAAATTCTGTAAATGGTTAAAGAGGCATTCTAAATCGCACGTTCTGTTGCTGAAGAACGTATATGTATGTAAGGCAGGTCCAAACTATGTAAGCTGATGGATCTCTGCAATAAATTATACATTGTAAGTGGCAGGAGTATATGATTAGAGATTTGGAAGCTTTGTATACAGAGCAGCAGTGTTACACACACAGCCCCTGGCAGAACATTTGTATCTGTCACAAGGAAATTAAGTATGAAGATCAAGACAGGATGAGACAGGGAAGAGCCTGCAAGAACTGAATGCTCTCATTTGCAAAGGGATGAAATCAGGATAAAATGTGCATTGTCAGATACCCTTCTGCTACCAGAACAGCCTAGGATTTATTATGATGACCTCCAACTCATTAGGCTTGCCATGAAAAAATAAGGGAGGACTCAGGTCCAGGGGCTTATCAAGTTGGAAAGTGGGGTGGTCCATCCCAGTGGCAGCTAGAAGAAGGTGCAAAGAGCCAACGTTCATGTAGTTAAAATGGGGAAGCCGGCGAGCTACTAATAATGATAGCACTATAGCAGAGGTTTTTCACCTTTTACAATTCATGATGATGAACACAGCTCCATCCTCCTTTCTTTTAAGATATTGTTATGAGAGCGGTCTCATTCCTGTGAGCAGGGTGCAGGCATTGCTAGATATTTAAGTGCTAGTTTCTAGTACTTAGTACTATTTATGTTTCTATGTTTCTATGTTTCTAGTTTGTGGGGATGTGTCATAACCTTTCCTCCTGAACACATTGCTGCCAGACTGGCTAAAAGGGACTGAAAGGAGCACCAGCCCATCACCCTGCCACAAACCACAAGGCGCCTTCATTCTCTGCTTGCCCCAATTCCTTCTCCTGGCATATGAATTACCCAGGTGATACACGGGCAGGGTACAGTATGTGCTAACAGGGTACTGGAGGCTCTGTATCGTGTGTATGTCTATGCCTCTGCCAGTTTATCTGTCTCTGTCAGGGTCTTTGTCTTTATTAGTTTATCTGTGTCTGCATCTGACTTTCCTAGGTCATTGCTCTACTTTTAGAATATTTAGAACTTTTCTTGTGGCAATGTTTATATAACTTCTCCAAACATTCACTATTTATTTTATAAAGTGTGATCATGTTTGTTTTTTGAGTTGACTTGACAATTGGAGGGCTACAATATATGTACCCCTTTCAAAATTATTTATTCTTTAGCAACAGCCCTTCTGTTTATTTCTAGTAGATCAGTATCTATATCTTCACTTTGGGTTTTTTTTTTGGTTCAAAAGTATTTTTCACAGCAATGATTTGCAGCAGTAATGCAATTGGTTGCAATTAGATCCGAAAAGCTAGTTACTCACCAGAGAATGTAACATTAAATCCCTCATAAGACATGGAGAAATCAGAGATAAACCGGAGTTGTGCAGTAAAGTTTCCATACAACCCAGCACTAATGGGAGTCGGGAGCCGGGATCCTGTGAGTCGTTTTAGAGGCTGGACAAAGCTGCCATTTTCTGTGATCAGCAAGAAGTCGTGACCATTCTCCAAATGGAATGTATGGAAAGTGAAAAATACACCTGTAGGGTAAGGAAATTTAAATATTGCACTAAACCAATGTAAAAAAGCCACAAACTTTATACCCTGCACACTGTATCAAAATCAGGATTCCTACTAATATCCTCCAGAAACTACAATGTTGAAAATAGAACACACTAAATGGCACAACCCCAATGCAAACATATTTACTATTGTTATACACATTATGACCTCGATATTTAATCCAAAAAAAGCACAACATAACTCTATATATATATATATATATACACTCACAAGGGAAGGAGCACTTAGTCTTAGTAAGTAAGAAGGAAGGGTCGGATTAACAGATGGGCTCCAGGCCAATGGCCCAGTATAGGCCCAAAGAAAGGATAACTATCAGGGTTATTCAGAGAGCGTGAAAAGCAGGAAAATGACTGGAGAATGACTGGAGAATGAAAAATTCTAGGTCAAAATAGCCGATTTGGAAAGTGAGATGAAAGGGAGACTTTTTCTGGTTTGGCTATTTTGACCTAGAATTTTTCATTCTCCAGTCATTCTCCTGCTTTTCACGCTCTCTGAATAACCCTGTATGTCTGCATTGATGGGCATTTGGACCCCATATCTCCTACTCCATAGCAGCTACAGGATCATTTGAGGTATCACTGGAAAGGTCAGAGCATGGCCTTTTCAATAATACCAAACATAACCAGGTTTTATGTAACAATAAAAGTAAAATAATAATTATTTCTTTATTTTTTCTTTTTCTTTCTAACACAGCAATATTTTTCACTTTTCAATTATAAAGTGAACAATGATGCTGCACTAACTCGCCATCTCATTTCTCATTACACTAACAAGTGTGGAGGTGATGGCACAATCCGTTATTACAACTTGTTACATCAAAAACCTAAACCGCTGCACTATAGCGAAGTGCACAGGGGTACTTTGGAACCCTGCGCCTCTAATCTTTACACCTCACAAGGGGTCAAGTGAGGCGTCATTGGACAGGACAGAGTATGACGTTTGGATTGATACCAAACATGACCATGTAGAAACCTAAAAGGAAAGAAAACAATAAAAAACGTTTTGTTTACTTTTATTTTTAATTCCAAAGAAATGGCATTGTCCATTTGTCGCTTATAAAATGAGCAATATCACTTCCACCATACTCACCTTCTCATTTTCCATGCTGGGAGCAAGGTCAGTGTTTTATACAGTCATATTATTCATAAAACACCATCCTCCAAAAACAAGGGAAATATTTAATTTTTCTGTTAAAATTGTATATTTTCTCAGAAAAATGCAGTAACAGGTTCCCATTTCAATTTATTTTTGTTAACAAGAATTCCCTATATAACATATAACCACAAAGGTTTGGATGATAAAATGTGAAAAAAATATTTTACAAACCGTAAATGATTGAAATCTGAATGGAAATTTCCTCACACAGTATCTTCCTGGTTAGATATACCCATATCTGCACTATTAAATAACCTAAAATATGTTTTCATTTCACTAAATTCCAAAAAATCTCACCAAAT
Organism: Leptobrachium leishanense; assembly: GCA_009667805.1. Taxonomy (NCBI): domain Eukaryota; kingdom Metazoa; phylum Chordata; class Amphibia; order Anura; family Megophryidae; genus Leptobrachium; species Leptobrachium leishanense. The sequence continues at coordinate 237,208,649 of CM019064.1, read as the reverse complement.
ATTCAGCTCCAGGCCCATAGAGATCTTAATCCGGCCCTGTAACAAGGAAGTGGTTCAATGTCCAGGTGCTACTCTGGGGTTAATACAAAAATACAGAGAGTGAGAGCACTCCGGGCTTATAAAAATATAGTTTTATTGGACATGCATTAAAAAGCCCATCGCTTTGGCTCCTAAGAGCCTTTGTCAAGGGATCATCCGGGATCGACGTTTTGGAGAAACGTCCCAGTGTGGCCTGAATCGTCAATCCTTTTTTATGGAATAAAATAGTTTCCTATTGAAGACTTTCTGATGCGTCTACTTTCTAATATATATATTATATATAGTTATGTTTATTATTGCAGAAGCCATTTGCACATCACAGCTAGGGATGTGCACCGATTTTTTTTTCGTTTCGGTTCAGCTCGTTCGGGTTTTTAAAATTTTCGTTTCAGATCGTTTCGCCTGATTTTTGTTTTGACTTGTTTCGTTTCGGCTAGTTTTTCGTATCTCTACTAACTTTTTTTTTCGTGACATCGGGAATTTTTGGGTTTTTCAGAATGTCTGTTCTCGTTTCAAAGTGTCTATTCGGTTTGACTTAAGCTAATGGTATTTCGGATGATCCGATATTTCTGTTGATACGGTAATTCTGACGATTCTATTGTTTTTTATTAAATAAAGATCCTTTTGTTCTTATGAATATGCATTGCACAACTTTATTTAATCATATTAAAATGGTATGAAAGGAACAAAAATGAACAAAACGATTTAGACTCGTGCCAGACGAGTGCAATGATCACGTCCGTGTTGCCGCACATTTTAACGTCCGTGGTAGCATACAATTATGATCAATAGAGACCCACAAACGAAGTACGTCCGCACAGAAGTACGGAAGGACAACGGACGCGGCAAACGGATGCAGGTTAGGCAAGAACGTAAAACCGCTAGAACGGACGTGCGCAGTGCGCCACGTCTGCAACGTCCGCATAGCTTTGTGTGTGAGTGATGAACGAGGTCAGACGGACTGCATTTATGCGTCCAGCATTTTTGACGGACAAAATGGTTTTGCATTTTAATTTATTTTTCCGGCTACATCCGTTAAAAATAACGTCAGTGAAAAAAACGGACTGTGTGGCCACTACTGCGTCTTCCGGCAGAAAGTGCGCCGTACTGCACGGATTAATGCAGCATATGAATCCGCACACTGCAGGGAAGCACCTCTCTGCGGTATAATTAATGCAGCATATGAATCCACACACTGCTGGGAAGAAGCCCCTCTCTGCGGTATAATTATTGCAGCATATGAATCCACACACTGCTTCATCTATTTTTTTTCACATTGGGACCTCGGATAAAGTTCTGGAGATAACCCCTAGCTGCCAACCGATCCGTGGCAGCTAGGGGTTATTTTTTGGTATCCTTGGATCGGCCAGAGCATTCCAACAATACCAAACCATGATCATGTTAAAAGTTAAGAAAAAAAATAAAAAATAAAAATGAAAATAAAAAAAATAAACCGTTTATTTTGTTTTGTTTTGTTTTGTTAATGCAGCAATATTGTTCCCATTTCAATTATATTGTGAGCCATCTGCACATCACAGCAATTCAAAGAACTGCTTCCCAAAGCTCCTGTGCTACATTATATATATATACAGTGGCAAGAAAAAGTATGTGAACCCTTTGGGATTACGTGGAGTTTTGCATGAATTGGTCATAAAATGTGCTCTGATCTTCATCTAAGTCACAACAATTTGAAAAACACAGTCTGCTTAAAATAATACAACACAAACATTACATGTTTTCATGTTTTTATTGAACAGAACATGTAAACATTCACAGTGCAGGGTGGAAAAAATATGTGAACCTTTGGACTTAATAACTGGCTGACCCTCCTTTGGCAGCAATAACCTCAACCAAACGTTTCCTGTAGTTGCAGATCAGACCTGCACAACGATCTGGAGTAATTTTGGACCACTCTTCTTCACAAAACTGTTTCAGTGTAGCAATGTTCTTGGGATGTCTGGTGTGAATCACTCTCTTAAAGTCATGCCACAGCATTTCAATCGGATTGAGGTCAGGACTCTGATTGGGCCACTCCAGAAGGCGTATTTTGTTTTGTTGAAGCCATTCCTTTGTTGAATTACTTGTATGCTTTGGGTCATTGTCCTGTTACATCACCCATCCTCTGCGGAGCTTCAGTTGGCGGACAGATGGTCTTACGTTTTCCTGCAAAATGTCTTGATAAACTCTGGAATTCATTTTTCCATCAATGACAACAATCTGTCCAGGCCCTGAGGCAGCAAAGCAGCCCCAAACCATGATGCTCCCTCCACCATGTTTTACAGTGGGGATGAGGTTTTGATGTTGGTGTGCTGTGCCTTTTTTCTTTACACATAGTGTTGTGTGTTTTTTCCAAACAACTCAATTTTGGTTTCATCTGTCCACAGAATATTTTGCCAGTAGTGCTGTGGAACATCCAGGTGCTCTTTTGCAAACTTCAAACGTGCTGCAATATTCTTTTTGGACAGCAATGGCTTCCTCCGTGGTGTCCTCCCATGTACTCCATTCTTGTTTAATGTTTTCCTTATTGTAGATGTGTCAACAAAAATTTAGCATGTGCCAGAAATTTCTGTAAGTCTTTACCTGACACTCTAGGAATCTTCTTTACCTCATTAAGCATTCTGCGCTGTGCTCTTGCAGTCATCTTTACAGAACGACCACGCCTAGGGAGAGTAGCAACAGTGCTGAACTTTCTCCATTTGTAGACAGTCTGTCTTACCGTGGACACATGAGCATCAAGGCTTTTGGAGATACTTTTGTAAGCCTTTCCAGCTTCACGCAAGTCAACAATTCTTGATCGTAGGTCTTCTGAGAGCTCTTTTCTGCGAGGCATGGTTCACATCAGGCAGTGCTTCTTGAAACCAGTAAACCCAAAACTGGTGTGTGTTTTTAAAGGGCAGGACAGCTTTCAGCAACACATCCAATAATATCACACTGATTGGACTCAAGGTTGGCTCACTCCTGGCTCCAATTAGCTCTTGGAGAAGTCCTTACGCTAGGGGTTCACATACTTTTTCCACCCTGCACTGTGAATGTTTACATGTTCTGTTCAATAAACACATGAAAACATATAATGTTTGTGTTGTATTATTTTAAGCAGATTGTGTTTTTTAAATTGTTGTGACTTAGATGAAGATCAGAGCACATTTTATGACCAATTCATGCAAAACTCCACGCAATCCCAAAGGGTTCACATACTTTTTCTTGCCACTGTATATATATATTTATTTATAAAGTAAATTACAGGGAGGGATACATTGAGATTTCTTGTCTTTTCAAGTATCAAAGCTCACATTTAGGCAATAAATAGGAAAGAACAAACCAAAATTAAACTACCAAATTCAAATTAGCAGCATAAAAAGACTAGAAATAAAAACAATGCAAGCAGCATATAGCAAATAAAACAAACTGAATAGGCAACAAAAACAAACCAAATCAAACCTAAACAAAAAGAAAAGGAATGGGAGGATATTAGCAGCAAAAACATTCAGTGAGGGACTGTGAGCCACACAGAGATACGAATATGGTTAACATTGAGACGAGAGACAATCGTCTCTTTTGTTAAGCATATGACAAATAGGTGAAACTAACAGACCACAAAGAGCCGCCCGATGTATCCAACGCATTACTGCCTTTCTCAAGGGTTGCAAAAAAAAATTTCATATGTTCAATCATATTTATGCATGTACCCATACTTGTTGAGCAAATCGCTGCAGAGGAGACTGGCGCCAAAGTATGTATATAGGGATGATGTCCGCTGAAGAAAACATTGCAAGCCGCCAGCAACTCCCAAACTGAGTCGGCACCAAAAAATGACATCACTCAGTCTGTCGCATGTACGTCCAGTGAGCATGAGCAACCGTGAGTACAACTAATGCGCGCATACACAATGGAACAAGTTCGGGGAAAACAGATCTCCATAGCAACAGAGCCTTAACAATATAAATAAAGGCCTTCACTGCACATGCACAAGTCCACTAAAATGCCAAATATACCATCAGTAGGACATATCTGTATCAATAGCACCCAACCAAAACAAAAAATAAACAAGGAAAAATTTTAAAAAAGGAAGAAATAAATACAGAAAAAGAAGAAAAAAAGAGGGAAAAAAAGATTTTTGCATTGTGCTTGTGGTTGTGCAATTTAGTGTTCTTCGTTGAATACTAAACCAATGTAAACCATCAAATAAAAGACAACACAAGAACTTCAAAATAAATGGTCACGGTACCTTTAATAATTAATTTGCTTGTAACAAAAAGGCAATAACTCTCACCTTTTCCATGTGATGTCTCTATGGTCCATGTGCAGTTGAGATTGTTAGGATAGAAATCAGGAAACCCGGGTGATAGGATTGTGCCACTGGATCCCCGGATATATCCCCCGCAAAGAGCTGAAAGAATGGGATTATAATCTTATATGGTGTAGGTATAAGAAAATAAGGATCATTCTGATCAATGTCACATTTACTGAAAGAAGAACAGAAAATAGACAGGGATAAGCAACCAACCTTTACCTTTACTAATGGGTCATGTTTATAAAGGAGATACGAATCCATGGAATTTTCAGGAAGAAATGTGCACATAGAAAAAAACCTAGGGGTTACATCAGAGCCAACAGTTCTCATAATAACAATTTCAGTTTAACCACGTAAAAAGGAACGCATACCACCACGCTTTTCTTATTTTTATAGTAATCATCGATTCAATTTTGTTGTGTTCATGACCAGTCAGTTGTTGTACTCATTTTATTTAGTGGAATTGTGACATTTTAACTGCTCCCTATTGTACTATTATTTTCTGCTTCCATTTACTAGATTTGATACACTAATGGTTATTTAACATGATGGTTTGAACACAATGGGATGTCCTTTAGTCTAGGGCTCAGAGAATTAACTGTAAGTATCAATCACAATAAATAATCTTCAGTATTTTCAATTCCACCAGCGTAGGCAACTCTATACATGTTGATACTGAACTCTGCTCGCACACTTTTTTCAGTTACACATAAAATATGCGTAGGAAAAGAACATCCCTTTGCAATCTCAGGGTGCCCTAATCTGGCTGAGCTGGTAATGGGGAGGCGCTAAAAGAAAAATTCTGTACAAGCCGTTATGCATTAGTGGCTCCCTATTATGGGTTCTATTATGACCGAGTAGCTATTTCAGCACCGTGACTTGTAATAATAGGGCGATGCTAATACATACAGGCAGTGGTGCCATGCATGGCTGCTGATATCCCCTGGAGGCTATAGGACTGCATATCGACCAAAGAGATCTCCATTAAGTCACAGGGCCATCAGCAGGACATTGGGAGCTATTATCTGTTTGCGGCAAGGTGAGGCAGCATTTACCTCTGGTCCAACAGCAAAGAGACAAGTATTAATTTTTATTTTATCTCTTTTTATTTTTTGCGTAAAGTGATTTTTGCAAATGCAAAATTACTTAATACAAGTTTTTGACAGACTTTATTTTTTTTAATAAACGACTTGAGATGAGAATAGCAAGCGACCATGTAAATGCTTGTTGTGTTTCTTCTGACTGCAAATTAATATTTCCTTTACTATGTATAGGAAGTAGAAATTTACAGAAGGCAGCATCACAGACGAGACCCAAGGGAAGTTTGTGCCTCGACTGGAATAGCAGGGAGCTGGGGCCGATCTATTTAATGGCTCACTCTTTAATCAACGGTTCAGTAGGAAAAGGGCCCTGGGCGTGGCTCTTTAAGCTTTCTGGACCTGTATCTTGGAATATATTGGCACTATAACAATACTAAGTAATAATAATACCTCAAACATGTACACATTCTCGCTTACAAACCTTCATACACATCATGCGGACAATTGCATCTTCACTCAATAATGCATCTTACAAAATTACAAATTAGCTATTGGAAGCATCAGTGGAAAAATACTGAAATTATCATGATAAAGATCATTAAAAATATATATCTTCATGTCATTAATTTGTAGGCATGAGAGATTCATTTACATAAGGTATCTAATCACGGTTTAGCGCATTTCATGCAGTATTTTATAATTCATGAGGTAAAAGTGTGCTGCAAACCTACTCTAACCTCAGCAATACCCAATGTCTGTGGGTTGATACCATATGAAGTAAAGCTGTAAACCATAACAATGTCCCCATTCATAGGAAGTTACCACTCTGTTCACTAAGTAAAACCCAAAAGGTAATAAATAAATAAAATGCTTTTAAGGCCCCGGTTTGTCAAGTCGAAAAAGCCAAACACCCCACTAAATTGAATTTTACATCTTAACACAGTTTATTGCATCTTTTATCATGTGTTATTTTATTGCACATTTTTACTGCCCGATTTATTGCATGGTGCATTTAAATAGATGTTTTATTACCTATTTTACGACATGAAAATAAGATATATATCACAGATATTATATTCACTTTACTATATAATTGTTAAGAGAATCAATGAGTAAACCAGAATAATAAAGGTGTCTTTCATATTTTGCTTTCAAAAAGGCCATCATCTAAAAATACAAACCCTGAGTGAAAAGAACCAAATATCAATTAACTTGATAAATGTATTCCTTGCACACGTACATATCTATATCCCCAGATAGAATATGATGCATATTTATTTACAGCTGCAGCATGTGCCTTTTCTTTCTAAATTTACATCCATATAATTAGAATTTTTAGAACCAGTCAGTGTTCTGAATTAAAATGAAATGGACAGCCAATTGGAGACAATAACGGAAATTATCCCATCTTGCATTGGCAGAGCTATTAATCCTATCGGGCCATGAGCAAATACAGAAGCATACAAAATCCTCTCTATTGCAAACAGATTAGGGGTCCTGTTAAAGATTGGAAAATGACTTCTATTGCTTGACTGTTGTCATTTGTTAAAGCTCTGCTCTCTTATTATATCGCTCTCTTCACACTTAATTTATCATTTAATTCCTTATACAAAGTACAGATGATCCCTACCCTTTTGTTTATAGCTTTTAATGTTTTTATATTTTTTTTTGTTGTTTATGGTGCTGAACTGTATCGTTGTCATATTTTAAGCTTTTTTTTGTTAGAGTTTTTTTCTGCAGGATGATTTCAAAAGTATCAGTCATTACAGTGGATAACATTAAAATGTCCATTCATTTTCACACTATATTGTCATTCATCCAAATTATGGAGGATTTATCAATTCATCCGAGACACAAAGCAACAAAAGGACACTTCAACAAATGAACCAAAAATGAATCTTGAGGGCAAGCTTTTTGTTTGTTTGAATATGCCGTGCAATTTTGGGCACTGTCTTAAGAAAGGATATTATAGCGCTAGAAAAAGTGCAGAGACGGGCGACTAAATTAATAAGGGGAATGGAAGGATTAAGTTATGAGGAAAGGCTAACAAGTTTAAACCTGTTTAGTTTAGAGAAACTGCGCCTTAGAGGGGATCTGATAACTTTATATAAATATACACGGGGCCATTATAAACCATTGACTGGAAACCTATTCATTAACAGGACACGAGGTCACCCATTTAGACCAGCCGAAATTCAGCCTAAAGCATACAAAGGGTTATTTTACAGAGAGAACAATAAAGCTGTTTAGATGGTTGGGTCCGAGACTGTACTGATTTCTAAACAACGACTGGATGACTTCCTGCAAAAACATAATATTAAGGGTTATAATATTTAATATGTGAATAAAAGCTACTTGATCCAAGGAGAAATCTGACCACCATTCTTAGGGTCAAGAAGGAATTTTTTCCCAGTGTGTTGCATATTGGCGAGCGCTTCAGACTGGGTTTTTTGCCTCCTTTTGGATCAACAGCAGTAGGTGCTGTGGGAAAGGATGAACAAGATGGATGCATGTATTTTTTTCAGCCTATGTAACTATGTATCTATGATATGATTTGTATTGTTTGGGTATAATTTGCAGGTGAATTGCATTACGCTGGAATCAAAGTGGGTGGGCTGCACCCTGACTGGCCCCAGGCTCCCTTCCCCAAATACCCCCATCCATGGCATGCGGTTGAGGGGTTAAATTAGAGCAGGTGGGCTGATTAACCTACCCCTCACGGTTAGGCATGGGTGAGTAGGATTTGAAGGGGATGAGTGTCCCCAACATTCATTTTGTCCAACCTGCAGTCCAGAGGATAGGAGACATAAGCAGATGGGCTTCCTACTTCTTTATACTCCTCAACATGTATAGGGCGGTAGAGTGGGACTCAGGTGCCTCCTTGCCCTTGGGAGCCATGAACGTTTAGAGCAGGGACTGTAGGGAAGCACACCTGCTGTCCAAATTAATTCCTCACTTGCTACCAATGGTCAAAGGTTTAATTAAAAAGCTAATATGTTGTGTCGTAAACCAGCAACTAAAACATTTTAAACAAAACAAAATATTTTATACGAAGTTTGGATAAACAGAATCAATGGCTTAACAAAATCTGCAGAGGTTGTAATTTTCTGGCAAACCTAAAATTGCAAATCAAACTTTTTTTTTTTTGCCAGTGTCTAGTTGATATCATCATGGATAATCAATGAAAAATTGTTATGCACTTCACCCACAGCTCCAAAGTTAATCCATGCTTGAAATTTAAAGTGCATGACTTCTGTACAGTAGTTAGTTATGCTAGCTTGAATAATCCTGCTCTCAGGGTAATACAAACTGTCAATATATAGGCAATGAATTGTAACTAGTGTATGTCTTTTTTTATTGAAGAAACAAGGGAGAAAGAGCCTTGAATCATTTTACCTTCACAGCTTGGAAGTGCACGGCTCCACTGGAAATTTGGCTCACACTCCAGAGCCTGGTCATCACTTAAGGTATATCCAGAGTCACAGCTGAATGTCACCAGAGCCCCAACATAAAAGTCATTCCCGTGCCTTTGGCCATTGACAGGTATACCAGGATCCAGGCAGTGATCAGATTGCAACTTTACAGCTACAAAATAAAATTTGAGAGTCAGAAACTACATGTAATGTTACTTATATGAAAAATCCAAAGGTATTAAAGAAAGAAGAGTTACTCTGCCAAGAAATAAAATCATATTTATTTGGTTTTAGGATTACAACACTGCCAGTTCATTTTTCTCTTGTAAAGTACAAATCTTCCAATGCTGATTGAAGAACATATCTATGCATTATAAAGAGGTGAAATACAAAATAAAGCATAAAAAAGGTTGTCGCTTGTAAGCTTTACTGAAGCTACTTGTTTCACAAGGAAGGAGATATACAGTACATGCATACACACTGCATACCAGTGACTTAAAATTGCATGCACAGTTACAGATTACAAAGTTACGTAATACATTTTAACTCTTAATAATAACAATGTACACAGAGAGGCTATATATAAACTAATGGATAAAGACATTTCTCATTTAACTCTCTGCGCCCATTGCTTTCAATCTAGTTCCATTTAAAAATGCATATTTTTTTGAGCATTGTGTGATAGTAAAAATAAAAGTTTTGAATAACAGGGACAGAAGAATTCGAAGAGGGTAATATACAGAAAGCTCCCAAAAACTGAATACAAACTTCAACATGAAAAATATATGCATTCAAATTTTATTACTAGATTTCTATAAACATCAAATGGCAGCTGTAAGTCATGTTTCAATTATTCAACCACATTAGGTGCCCAAAGTGGTCACCATTAGCATCCAGACTCTTTGGATTTTGGCATATAACTGCATGAACAACATTGACTAGAGTGTCCACAGGGACTGCTCTGCAGGATATTTCAATTTCTTCCCATAGTTCAGCCAACGTAAGTGGTTTTCTATGGTATACCACAATCTTTATTGTTTCCCACAGATAGAAAGCAAGGGTTGTTAAGTCTGGGGAACATGGAGGGAATTCAGCAGCATCTCTGTGTCCTATCCAATGTCCTGGCAGAATGTCATCGAGGTTCAACATCTTGGTGGTAGTGAGGTGGCGCGCCATCTTGCTTGAAGTAAAATTGCTGATCTACATAAAGCGCACAAATGGCTGGTAAAATGGATGTGCAAAGCATGTCGAGGTACACTGGACCATACCTTCAAAAAAGAATGGCCCAATTAAACTCTTGGATGACAGTCCACACCAGACATTGAGCCCTGGTGAACTGACTGCTTTGTCCACATGAATGTGACAAATTTTTGGTGCCCCATAAATACAATTATGACGGTTTACTTAACCATTTACTTTAAACTGTTTCATCAGCCTACACCATTTTCTGTACAAAGTCCTCATCTTCATGTACAATTTGTGCTCACAGTGCTCAATTCTCTGATCAGCGTCATCTTCAATCATGGCATGTAACAGTTTCAGGATGTAAAATATCTAATGTGATCACTTCAGAATATGTTGTTTCTGTGCAATGCCTCCCAGATTTTGCTTGTGCACATGACACACAGTGCCATCACCTTCACACTTATCGCAAATCCGTGCGATTGTCAGTTTTGTAGGTGGTTCTGTTCCAAACGTATGTCACCATTATCGTTGAACTTGACGCACATTTTCAAATTTACAATACCACTTCAAAATGGTCTTGTGTTGCTCAAAAGTCAAGCATGCCCCTGCCATTTTCCTTGACTCTCTCCTAACGGCCAAATGTTGATATCAACAATGGTGAAACTACTAATATCTTTAAAGGAAACATAATACTACATGTTGCTGCCATGATTCAATATGGGTTTTAAAAAAGGTATAGATAACAACTGTTTGGCCCCTCTGTATATTTGTTGAGGGAAATCCATAGGGCAGGGATCTCAAAGCCTGGCGCTCCAGTTGTTGATTGCCACCGGTTGGGTGGAGTAGAGGTAACATCACTGCTCTGCATGGAGAGAGCCTGTGGAGTCATGGGTTCGATCCCGACGAGCACCTCTCCAGTAAGTGTTCTTGGGCAAGACACCTAACGGTAAATACTCACCACCCAGGACATACTTGAAAATGAGAGAAATCTCAATGTATCCTTCCTGGTAAAATCCTTCCTCCAAAAAAAATCCCAGATGTCTTTGAATGCAATGGATGGCCAGAGAATTATGGGAGCTCTAAAACATCTGGAGGTCTGGAGTTCCATGCGGAGGGGAACATATTCCAGAAATAGTGTAATTTGGCAGATGTGGTGGCAAACCTAAAAGGGGCATACCAGGTGATTAGAAGAAGCTATGTGAAAGCAATGTATCCTTCCTGGTAAAATCCTTTATGAATAAATAAAGGCTGGGGTCACACGAGCGCACTAAGTGCATCAGTGTGACCACTCTTCCCTGCGTCCGTCACCGCTTTGTGACAGCTCGATGGGGAAGGCCACATGGTGTAGCGGGGGCACTAGTTGTGCACGCTACCACCAGACATGCTTTCAGCCTCCCCGTCAAAAAGCTACAATGGACAGACAGGGCTACAAAGCGTGATCCTCCATAGAAGGATCGAGCTTTGTAGTGCTGAGCGCACTAACTGTGCTCAGTGAGGTGGCCACACGGGCATCAGAGTGGAAGAAATGTCCACTCTCACGGACGTTCCTTACGCTCTCAAAAACGCACGTGTGACCACAGCCTCTGAAGGAAGTGAAGGAAACATAATACTACACATTGCTGCCATAATTCAATAAGGGTTTTAAAAAAAGAGTATAGATAATAACTGTTGAAGTGTGTATACATTTTTTTGGGCCCCCTCTGTATTAACAAGGGAAACTTGAGAAATAGTTAATAAGGGGCTTAAAGGTAGGCTGCACATGGCAGTGGTCAAGAGAAATGACCGAGGGGTTGAAGTGGAAAAAGAAAAAGATGCTGACACCAATATGGTTAAATCAAGGTGGATTAGCATGGATAAAAACCCCACATTCTGGTTGGTGAACATGGTTTCCAGAGATGCTAGGATTTCAGTTTAACAGGCCTGGACTGTTGGTTGGGCAAGTCTGTAAAATAGCCAGTTGACTGCAATGGCTTATGGGGGATAGATCACTCTAGGTGAAGGAACAGCAACCGTGGCCCTACATATGTTTTGGAACCACATCTCCCATGTTTTGGAACCACATCTCCTCATTACGTTGACTGAGCATCATGGGAGACAAAGTTCCAAAATATCTGGAGGGCCAAGGTTGCTGATCCGTGCCGTAGATAGTCCGCCCATGGGTGGTGCTTAAAGTAAATCATCCAAAGGGGAGATTTAAAAATTCATGACCCATCAAGGCGTCCCAACAGGACTGGACCCTTTGGTCCCAACCATGATTCAATCATGTTCCTGTAATGACCTGCAAGTATACCCCACCTCTTCATAGTTTAAGATACACTACATTGTGTCACATGTTTCTGTTGTATGTAGTATGTGGCATGACAGACCTACTACTGCACACCTATTTTGCGAATGTGACAGCTGCTGGGTTACACTGCTGGGTTACAGCACATATCTTACAAATACCTGTTAGTGTGGTAATAGGACAATTTTTCATCTTAAAAGATTACAATTGTTACTTTACAATTAATATGTACCCCTGTACACTATTCTAAAATGTTCAGACTTTTTGCAGGGTCAAATATTACCACCTATACTTCTTTAAATCTACTATATTTCTGCAACTAGATTATTTAATAATTTGCAGTTTTCTGAAAATACACATAATTTCAAATCTAAAAAAAGACAAATCCAAGAAAACCAAGTTAGGAGGAAACTGCTCAATAGAAAAATAATGTTTTTGGGAAAAATAGTTAAAATTTTATAAATGTAATTATAACTTATCAAAATCTCTCGATTAACATCAGTTTTAATGATTCAGTCTTCATTTTTTTCCCGATTCCCAAAAGACAAACACACGCGCATGGACATATATATATATATATTTCAATATACTTCTTGTATATTTCTGACAAACAGTAAGAAAATACACAGATTGTTTAAAATACTGTGTGAATGCCTATCCCTTAGAGGTTTTTCATTCCTAATTCTAGAAGTAGTTTTGTTCCATAAGGGATCAGATGGCTGTTAACAAATTTGTAATGAGTGATTTGATGAAATATAAAGAGGATTTCGATCAATTTTATTTCCCCTCAAAAATTCCCTATATCTCTGTGCAATAAAAAGGGGATTTGTCATAATCTGCCTGGGAATCCATCCTTTCAATGAAACTGTGTAGCTGATCTGAGTAAATTGCAGTCAGGCTTTATGGTGAATCAGTATGGGACCCTATCTGTCAGCAGACACATACTAGTCATGTGTAGGATATGTAGCTCAATAACATAAATAAAAAATGTGCTTTATTGTCACGCTGAGCTGGTGATCAGAAGAAATACTTAAAAAGGCTTGCTTAGAATCTCCACGGGTATATGGTAAATAACATACGTCTTGCTATTTCCTAGGGCATGTTTGGCATTATACTATTAGGGCTGCGGTTTGAGTACACATCCAATATATATATATAGATGTATGTATAGTATCCATGTAGCCTGCGGGCATCATAAGACAGGACCAGTACAGGAGGTAGTTCTGCTGCAGTGGAGGCCCACATTGGACTTTAAAGACATTGATAAATGGAGATGGAGAGATATCGAGATAAGACAACAGCACAAAGACATTGCAGATGACACTGAGGAGCATGGGGACTAAATTTTGAAATACACGCTGTGATAGGCACAGGGACATGGAGACTCAAGGGTAACAAACGGAGATAATAAAATACAGGGACATGGTGACAAACAAGGACATAGCATCCTGCAGAGTTATAATAACACATAAGGAGATAATATCATGCAGGGACTCAGGTCACATATCGGCAAGCGCTGCAAGGTAGTCATGGTGTGATACACAGGGACATGATGCTCCTAACAGCATTTAAAAAGTCAACATCCAGGTGAATAAAATACAGTAAATTGGGGAATTTAGAGAGATTAATGATGAAGAAATAACGTGTCTTTTTTGAAATACGCATACAGGGTTATTCAGAGAAAGGTGCAAACCAGGAGAACTGGCAGGAGAAGAGAACTTTCTAGACCAAATAGCCAATTTTGAAAGTGAGATAAATGGGAGAATTTTTCTGGTTTGGCTATTTTGACATACAGGGTTATTCAAAGAGATCTGAAAAGTCAACCCATGTTCGGTGACTTTTCGTTCCCCGCACTTCGGGGCAATTCGGCGCTTCCTAGTTCGCCGACCCTGCTGTGTATTCAGCAAGCAGCGCAGGGCCCCCCGTAGTGCAGGGAATACTCGCCGCAAACACGCAGAACACTCGCCGAATACTCACCGAACACTAATGGAAGACACGCAGAAACCGCTGCAAAAACCAAGCCGAACACGCTGGAAAAATCCGAGCAGCCGCCGATCACAGTGCAGCTGGAAAAAAGCGACTAGCTGATGAACGGGGTGGAAAAAAAAACTGTTCGCTTTAAAGTTTAAAAGTTGTTTAAAAGCTGTTTGCAAAAAAGCTGTTTGCAAAAAAACTACAGAACGAAAATGTCTGAAATTGACATATAAGATCCAATGAATGATAATAAAAAGCTCTGTTACAGAAAAAAGGAAAAAACGATTTAAAAAAAAAAACAGAAAAAAATGTGGCCAAAAAAAATCCCAAAAAATGCCTAAAAGATCCAGAAAGGATAATGAGGAAGTCGGAGGATGAAACGCGTCGAGCTGACTTGCCCTTTGCCTACTTTCTTTTTGTCCGCTCACCGCTTGAACTGGATGTGCCAGTTTCTGGTACATACTACGAGTTCGTTGGCTCTACAGCGCCCGACAGCTGGACCTTACCTACTTCACGTAGGATCCTCTGGCCAGCTCCTCCGATGTGGTTATATCCATCGATCCTGCCTTCTAGAGATGCGGTGACGATCGGATGATGTTTTAATACATGCTGTTTTGCACACGTTTTATTCACTGTGTGCCACTACCTTTGTGAGTGGTTCCTTTGTCAATTTTTATTTTTTGTATTAAATGCCTTACAGTTATACGCTATGATGTGTTTGTATGCTTTGCATTTCTAGTGAATACACGCTATAGCATTTGCTACTCCACTCATCTTCCATCAAGGATTTTCGACCTTTACAAAGGTTGTATTTATTTACTGCATGCTCTGTGTGTTTTTTCTATTTATCTTATAGCACGTTGCTTGTGGAGAGTGCTGTGAGCTGCAAGTTTTATATTCTGGGTCTTCACACTTTACTACCTGTTGCTGATTTACATATAAGATCCAATGAATGATAATAAAAAGCTCTGTTACAGAAAAAAGAAAAAATGATTTAAAAAAAAAACCGAAAAAAATGTTGCCAAACAAAATCCCCAAAAATGGCTAAAAGATCCAGAACAATCTAAGAATAAAGAGACTTGTTACTGCAGAATAAAATAATAAACTGTTTATTAGATATTGAATTAAAACAGGAATATTTTTAACATTGAAGCCTATGGGATTCGCCTGAATAAACCTGTCGAATGAAACCACCGAACCGCAGGGCACTTTGGCAACTTTTCACTGCTGTTCGGTGTTCTCTGAATAGACACTGCATTGCTTCTCTATGGGGGATTTCACTGCCCTCGAACAGACACCGTATGTGCAGGCAATTCGCCAACATTTGGCAAACTGCCTACTCTCAGAATAGCCGAATGGCCAGGGAAGGTAACTGTACGCTGAATTTCAGTGTCCGGTTACATTTCGGGGCCAGATCGTCTCTCTTTGAATAACCCTACTAGAATATTCACTTCTCCAGTCATTCTCCTGAGTTCACCTCTATCTGAATAACCCTGACAGTCTTACCTTGCCTCTTTCTAGCCTCCAGAATAAACTTAACCAGAGCCTATATATTGTTTGATGCAGAAATGCCACATCTCATCAAATAAATAATCTAAAAATTAAAACCTCATTCAACAATAATCTAAAAATTAAAACCTCTTTCCAATTAGAAGCAGATTTACTGTTTCTTTAAGGTACGTGGTAAGTATGAGAATAGAAAAGGAAAATGTCAGTGTTTGCATGTTACTAAGAAGAACTGATCCAGTAATTACCCTTCCTCTTGATCTATACAGGCTTTTAAATGCGATCAAGTTCATGTACAATGTCATTCTAAAATACACACATCAATGATTTTTTTTTAAATGTATAATAGATCCCTCCATTAAATGTTATAATGGGTGAAACCATGAAACTAAGCAGTTCTTTTCGACGACATATCTCTCATCATATGCCATACCTTTCCATTAGGCTGACTAAAAATGTGTATTATGAATCTGGAAGAATCTTTACGGAGAATCATCAACGTGTAGCAATCTCCTGGGGCTCAGGATGTTCTGCTCGGCTAGTAAAACTAAGGATGTGCCGCTATCCTTTAAATAACATCAAATATACTGTTTACAAGTCAGCGAGAACGATGCTACAAAATAACCAATATACTACATCCATCAACACGCGCTTAGACGAGAACAGGGATGCTCATGCAGAGCCGGGCAGAAAAGGATTCTGGGTAAAGCGTCCCTTGGCAGTTCTCATTCAGAGCAAGAGAAAAAAAAAATCCAAATTAAGAAGGAATAAAAGCAGCTTTCTTATTCAATAATGCTGTTCAGAAGTCATTACTCCAGTTGTTATGGTAAAGGAAAATCAATAAAGATGATCAGACTGCAGCGTTCGGAACAGCTTCTAATAGATTTAAGTTCTCCAAGCACTTTGCAGCAGCGCGGCTAACACAATGATGCCAATTTCTCTGTATACGAGGGGTGCCCTTCCCAGTCAGCTAGCATTCAGCTTCACAAATGAACAATTCCTACAGGACCTGCCTCCACTTACGCCCGCTGCAACGGGTAGGGGGTAATTAGTTTTCATCAAACGCGTACACATTGAGCTTCCTTACTGCTTTCTCCTTTTCTTTCATACAGAACGAACCAGAATTCAGCTGAACTGTCAGCGCGGAGAATATACATTGAATTTTATAAAGCAGCAAGTGTACTCCATGTGAAAAGCTGTCATGCAAATTCTCTCACGTAGATATAAGCATCTTACTTTCGTAACGGATTTGGAAACCAACGTCCGAATGGCTCTTATCGGTGGTGAACAACAGGTAGAGGAAGTTGCTTGTGCTAATCAGGAACTGGGGGACTTGCGTTCCATCATACACGCCGATAAGAGGTGAAGAGTAGGATCTTCCATCACGCACTTCCAAAGTGTCATAGTTCACCTCTGTTTTAAACCTATAAGGACAAGAATAGATAAATACAGCAGCATGCAGGAGACACTCAAGGCACATAACATATTAAGCTTAGATTAATGATCATAGTACAAGGTCCTGTCACTGCGCTCCCAATTTTCAACTATTTTGTTATGTAAAAACAAAAGAAAAGGCTTCAAAACAAATATTATAATACCTCCACAAAGAAAAATGCTGATGAGATTCGGGGAATTGCATTTCCTGGATCACAATTCAATGAGAGTTCATGGTACAGGGGAGCAGCCCATCTCATATTTAAGTATTATAATAAGATTTTACAGATTCTTATTGTTTTAATTATTTACATGGCAAATATTTGTTTTTCTACATATAAGTGGAATGATTAGTATTGTCGGAGTCTCCATTGTTTTTGGACATATTTACAAACTGATGGGCATTGTGTGAAAACGTCCGCACTGCAGTGTTAACAATATATACACAACTGGTAGCAAATCTTTTTATTAAAGGGCCACTACTACCAAAAAATAAAATGTACACTTGGTTTTTATTTTATGGTGCTGATATCTTGCATTGCTTTGTTTCTCTTGTATGTTTAGGTAAAGAAAATATTTTACTCTGTATGTGTCACTAGGTGTATCCATTTTGTGATCCTTTGTGTTGTAACTGCCCCCCCAATACAGTTGTTTTCCATCACTTGCTTACAGTTGTTTTCCACTTACAGTTGTTTTCCACTCACTCTGTGTCAATGGCAATATAAAGGAGTCGGTCAGGGTATTTCAAAGAGAATCGAAAAGTCACCGCACGTTCGGTGACTTTTCGTTCTCTTCAATTCGGTTTGTTTTGCCGATCCCATTTCGGCGACCCTGCGGTGTATTCAGCAAGCACCACAGGGTCCCCAAATTGCTGGCAAAGGTCGCCGCAAACCTGCCGAAAACGAACCGCAAAACCCGGCGAATGCACGCCGAAAACCCGCAAAAACATCTGGATTAACCCGCCGAAAACGCCGGAAAACCCAAGCAGGAGACGATCACATGCAGCGAAGCCGCCGGAAAAAGCCGACACCGCAGACGGAGGCGGTGAATAAATTAGTAAAACAGTTTGCTTGAATGTTTGAAAAGTGAAACGCTGTTTGCAAAGAAACTACTGAGCAAAAATGTCTGAAATTTGCATATGATCCAATGAATGATAATAAAAAGGGCTGTTACAGAAAAAATAAGTAAACTTAAAAGAGAAAAAGAAAATCGGAATTTTTAAAAAAATTATTAAATCCAGAAAAATGCTTAAAATATCCTAAAAAATCTATAAATAAAGAGACTCTTTACTGCAGAATCATATAATGAATAGTTTATTAGATATTGAATTAAAACGGGAATATTTTTAACATTGAAGCCTATGGGATTCGCCTGAATAAATCTGCCGCATGAAACCACCGAATGGCAGGGCATTAGGGGAACCTTTCACTGCTGGTTTTCGTTCTCTGAATAGCCGAAGCAGTGCTTTTTTATGGGGATTTCACTGCCCTCGAACAGGCACCGAACAGGCATCGTATGTGCAGACAATTAGCCAGGATTTGGCGAATTGCCTGCTCTCTGGATAGCCGAATGGCCAAGAAAGGTAACCGAACGCTGATTTTCAGAGTTCAGTTACCTTTCTCCAGCTATTCGGATCTCTTTGAATTACCTTGACTGTGTCAATCACTGACTCCAATCATTGTATTCTGTGCGATGTATTAAAAGAACATCACCAGGGGTAGGTTAGATGTACTGTATTTTAAGCTCCCTGTCATATCAGATTCAGCTGACATCTCTTATCATTGCAGAGCCTGGTCAATAGCCCCCTGCTGCCTTTTTATACACAAAATGGGATCAAGAGATAAAAAACTTATTTATTTTTCCTTTTTACATGCAATTACTTCAGAAAAGGAAAGATCAACAACCAGCATATGTTTTATAAAGTGGTTTTGTTTGTAATGCACAAGTAATCTAAGGGATTATTCACAAAGCACCTCAATTTCTGTGCTTTGCACTTTCTGTGCACTTTGGCAATTCCATTTTGCTGAAACTACGGTGAATTCACTATTCATTGTAGGGTCACCGTATTATGCTAAAGATGGAGAATGTCGCCAAAGAGCAAAAGTTGGGATCAGAAACGAACTGTTTGGAGTAACTAATGAATATTACTCCTAAAATGCTGTAATAGCCTCCTGTCACCTTATCTAAACACTCTCTCCTCCACCTCATTAACTGTTAAATGTGCTTTCTACCATCTACAGCTGCAGCATGGAATATTTTTATATGACAGGATAAACTTTTAAGCAGTCTCTATTTAGAGGAGAATGTGACTCTCATTTAAAAGAAGAGAAATGCCCTCTTTTAAATGTGAGGTCACATCAGTTTCCAGGAATGGCCTGTGTCCAAGGATGATATCAAGAATGGGTATGAGCTGAGGCAGGAAAGGATGTAGCTCAACTGTTAGGATCCATGCAGATCATAAAATTGAGGCTGGCCTCTGGCAAGTTTGAGTCTGTGAATCTGGCTGAAAGGGTTAAAACCAGAAATGCAGGTTTTTTTTTTGTGACAATACCTTAATCCTGTCTTGAAAGTAACCTCTAAGGCTAGGGTCAGACGAGCGCAGTGCGAACGCGCGTGCAGGCGCACTTAATTACGGCCGCACTAGCAGCAAATGCCAGGCAATGACGGCCAATATACGAAGTACGGTCGCACAAAAGTCCGGCTGCGCAACGCAAGTGGAAAACGAACGCATTTTGTCGAGAACGTAAAACCACTAGTACGGTTGTACAGAGTGCGCTGCGTCCGCTAGAGGCGTGTGTGCGTGAATTGGAGATGTCAGACACTGCTAATGTCCGGCCAACATAACGTCCAGATGCACAAAGTGTTTTATTGATGATCCGTACAAAATCACGGCCGCAAATGCGCATAGTATGACCGCTATCGCGTACTCCGTGAAAAAATACGTCCATTCGTTCGAACGTACTTTTTCACAGACAACGCGAAAATGCGCTCGTCTGACCCTAGCCTAAGACATGTATGATCAGTAAAAAGAATATTATGGATATTTGGCTGACCATATCAATGTTCATTTAATTAATTGTTACGTCATTCACTAAAGACTGAAACTGCAGTATATAGGTTAGGAGACAACCTTGTATCTTTAAATTTCATAGATTTTACCAATTCTTCAATACATAAAGCCTTATAAGCATGCAGGATAGCCCGTTTATAAATGGGGAAAAAAAGATCATTGATCATCTGACAGAGTCAATGGCCTCCTTCACACATAGGCGTCTCTAGGGGGGGCCAGGGGGCAATTGCCCCCCTTAGGTTATTCCGTGCCCCCCATGTGCCTCCCCACCAAAAATCAGCATTCAGCTTCCCCCACATTCCGGACCGCTATATCTCCAGCTTCGTGCATCGTACATGATCAATCTAGATGTCATTGGAAAGGGCAGAGTCTGGCCTTTCCAATGATATCCAGCATGACCATATATATTGTAAATAAAAAGTAAAAAAGTAAAATATAAACATAACAATTTCTTTTCACAGGGTGGAAATGGCTCAGCAGTGACAGGGTATATATTACATTGTGTCTTACTTTAGCTTTTGCCTTGGTTTAGTTATATATTAAGGGTTAATAGGCAGGGTTCATCCGTCACAGTATACATTTGATTTTTTCCTTTATTAATGGCAGTTTAGGGGTTAATGGGTAGGCGCCATGCCTCGCAGTGTATATATTTAATGGTTTCTCTTGATAACTGGCATTTTAGGAGTTAATGGATAGGCTGCATGCCCCACAGTGTATTCATTTCATGTTTTCCCTTAATGACATTTATGGGGTTAATGGGTAGGCTACATGCCACACTGTTCATTATTTCTATTGTATTTATCTTTAGATCCTTTGCTTTTGGTCACATTTCGGGGAATCAATTTCACCGAAAATATGGTGAATTCCCTATTTAGCGAATCACTGTAATTTGCAAAAATTGGAGTGACTGAATCAGGTATCGGACTTTGGCAAAAACCACCGAATTACAGCAAATAAAATATTGAATTTATGTATCAGGTTAATACAACAGAATTGTGTCATCGCATCACATTACTCTGGGGTTTTGGAATTTTATATATATACGTACTTATTTAGTTTTTTCATTGGTTTGATTTAGTGGCGAAAATTATTAGTGCCCCCCCAGTTTTGACTGTGGTATCTTATGTGCCCCTCCTATATATTGTTCCTAGAGTCGCCACTGCCTTCACATGATTCTTACAAAGTTCTGCTCAGGCTGCAGCATCACAAGGTAGCACCCAGACAGACATGTGTTGAAAAAAATGAGGTTAACTAGGATTTTGTTTTGGCTGAGAGAGATGAAATGAAGGGAAACCATTTGTCACAAAACTTTTCAGGCTGGAAAATATGCTATTATTATGCAGTACTCTACTCTAGAATATATTGCGGCTTTAAATAGAAAAAAAAGGTCAACGTATTCTAAGCTGTGTTATTGCTTTCCTAATAAAGTCTCGGGCCCTATTTTATGCTGAGACTGCTTTTCTGTTTAGTGTTGTTTTATGTATATGACAAACTAATCTGAAGTGCTTTATGGTATTTGTATTTTCATCTCCTGCTGTGAAGTATTTTTTTCCCCTACGAACGCATACTCTTTGTGTAAAATGCTTCCTCCTAGAATCCTATCAAGCTGCACGATTTGTCTATGGTAACATTCAAAAAAGAGCTTTTAGAAGAAGGTAATTTGATGGTATGTTGACAGTAGACTATAATTTAAGTGAGGTATGGCGTTAAAATACAGGGAAGATTGGTGAAATCAGTGCTAGGGGTCAAATGTTTTAACAAGGACCATAAAGACTTGGAAACACAGGCCCCTATCACAGCATAGCTGGTAATAGGGAGACGCTAAAGGGGAAGTCAATGCGAGCGGTTAATCCTTACTGGCACTTTATTACAGTCTCTATGATGAGTGAGCTGGCTTGACTTCCAAAATTACTTCCAAATCCAAAATTACTAAACATGCAAAATCACAGAGTCTCAGTGAGAACTTATTTTTTACTTTTAAATGTTTATTTATGCGAATTTATTTAGTAATACACATTTAACACCTTTCTGCTGCGGGGCGTGCTATGCCATCCTCGCGGCGGGAGGGCTTTGAAGACGCAGGGAGTACATGTATGACCCACTGTCTTCAATGGGCCTCCTCGGTCCCTCCCCGCATCCAGCACGTGCTGTATGCGGTTGGCTGCAGAGAGACGTCCTAAACTCAGGATGTCCCCTGCAGCCAATGACACGCGTCGGCATTAACCCGCCCCTGACGGATGACACCTACCTGTCCATAGGGGTTAAGTTATGGTGCTAATATTGACTTTAGAGATGAAAAGTGAGCAACTTTGGAATGGCTCATTAATCTCTGGCTGGCAACAAATTAATGATTCATATACAAATATTGGACGCAATGATGCACAGTAAAGCCATACACAGCCGAGCCACAAGCAACAATTGTGACTCAGCTGGAATAGCAGGAGAGCCATTGTGGTTAACGTATGGGGCTCATATACAGGGTGAGCCAGTCAAACCTGCATTTTTTAAAAGGGCGGGAGAGCCGTGAAAGTGGGCGGAGTGAGTTAGCAAGGTTACCATTGTGTCCCCCACAACTAAGCATTTCAGTCGTCATGGAGCAGTGGTCTAAACAACAACGTTTTACCAAAGTGGTAGTTATGCAGCCGCTCAGCGTCGTTTCCGGAAGAATTTTCAAATTAATCGAAATAAGCCAGTGCCGTCTGTTAATTCAATCAAATTGTGGGTGACAAACTTTGAAGCAATTGGTGAAACGAGAAGCAGAAGGGGTGGCAGTGCAAGATCAGTGCGAACTCCCGCAAATATTGACCGCGTGAGAGTTGCTGTGGAAAGAAGCCCTCGGAGATCGGCGCGTCGACAGAGTACTGCGCTTGGCATGGCAAACACGAGCGTCCGAAGAATCTTGAGGTTAGATTTACACCATCACCCATACAAAATTCAGGTTGTTCAGGCTATGAATGAAAATGATTTTGCAGCTCGACGGCGTTTTTGTCAAACGCTTCGTCAATATGGAATGAACAATGAAACCTTATTCCAGCAAGACGGTGCCACAAGTCATGCAGCCCGTGTGAGCATGAATGTTCTCAACAATGTTTTTCCAAATCGGGTGATATCCCGAAATGGAGCAATTTCTTGGCCTCCCCGATCGCCCGACCTCACAGTGTGCGATTTTTTCTTGTGGGGGTACCTGAAGAGTAAAGTCTTTGAACAACAACCTCCAACGCTTGGGGAACTCAAGAGGAGAATCCGGTTGGAAATCGAGAGAATTCCTCAGCGTATGCTCCGTGATGCGATGGGCTGTTTCAGAAATCGCCTACAAGAATGTCTCAATCGGGAAGGACACCATCTTACTTGAGTTATTTTTAAACAGTGAATGTTGTTTCTTAAATGCTTTTTAATGTACATTAAGATAGTAACAATAAAAATTTTAAATATCCATCCGTTTATTTTTTACAGTCATTTCAAAAATGCAGGTTTGACTGGCTCACCCTGTACTAATGTCTCACTCATTAAATATAACAGCTCATTTGGAAAAGGGCCCATGTAATATAACCAGCAAGTTAAACCCACTACTCCTTACTATGTGCCCCCTAAATGATAATGTCCCTGGAGCCTGCCTGGTGGAACAACTGACTGCAGCTGTGCAGCCAAGTACCTACATTCATGCTAACATTACAATTACTCAGGACATACTTGAAAACGAGAGAAATCTCAATGTATCCTTCCTGGTAAAATCCTTTATAAATAAATAAATAAATAAATAAATAAATAAACTCACAGACCTTCTCCATTTAAGTCTTCTTTGTCAACACCACTGAAAGTATACACACACCACTGGCATGCCCAGCACGTTATATTGGGGTGTGCACACATGGTGCATTTATTGATTGAAAACGTATGTTTAGAAGAGTTTGCAAAAAAAAAACATTTTTCATTAGAAATAACAAGTCTGTAATCAGATACAGTCAGTTTTTATGGTAATCATCATGAACCAGATAAGGGACACTTAAAATATCAATGTAAGAGGTGAAAGAGGACCTCTTGATCCAACATTAGGGTATGCCTGGGCATACCCCCTGTGCACGCCTAAGAGACACATCTTAACAAGAAGTGTACAATTTGTACATCTGTAACTACACATTTGTGAAGCTCTTGATCTGGTTCAAGATAAAGAGAATGAAAAGTGATTCTACATATCTATACACTTAACAAATAAGGCTTATAATGTAGTTTTTTTGCATTAATAGTCAAGTCTATATTTTTTAATTTAGTTGATTAAGTATAAAAATTGTATTTCAAACAAGTTCCTAATTAATAAAGTTTCAAGGGTGCACATCATAATGCAATGGATAGTTCACATCTAAGATTGAGAACAAAATAAGCATTTTTTAAACCTATTTAGTACTGGTAATATTTTACTGTTATAACAGTGCTTAGATGAGTACAAAATCTTGTTATAGATGCCATGGTTTCCTTGCATTATGAAGTCTCTTGATGATGAGCAAATATCATAAGGTTATCCACAGAATCGGTAATTTAATAAGGACCTCTCCTTTCAGTACAATTGCAGATAGAACAAATGTAAAGTAAGAAAACCTAAAGGACCTGTCAAATGTGCATTTACGAGTGTCAAACAGTTACATTCAACTATATTTGTTCCATTTCAATTAAACATTAACAAAATTGCCCAAATTTAAAGTTACGTTCATAATGATTCTCATAGAAAAGCCAAATACCTGTCAAATGTGATCTTTATGGGGTACCCAGGCTGAGCTTCCAAGACCCATACACAGTTTAGAGAATCCTTGTAAAACCCAGGCCATCCGGGTGACAGAATCATTCCACTTGGTGCAGTCAGGTGTCCTCCACATGGAGCTGTAAGAAATATCACAAGTCGATGAGACACTTGAGAAACCCGGAGTTTGCATTAAATTTTTTCATTACAAAGACATATATTAACAGAGAATATATATAATAGCGATTTATTGTCTCTGTCAAGTACGAAGGAAAGCATAGAAAAAAAATAAAGAATTAACAATTGTGCATAACATAATTTATTTTAAAGCATTTCTCTTGATGTTTCTTCTTCCAATCCCACCCATTCAATTTATGCTAAGTTACCATTCTCTCTCTGCAACTCGAGAGTCATTTTTGTGTATATTTTAATATGCTCATATGTGTTCTTATAGCATGCAATAATAAAAAAAGATCTTGTTAACAAATACATACATGCACTTATCATACAACTATAAAACAGTACTATAAGGCTGTTCCGTGCAACATCAATAAACAAAACTAAAGGATAACTTCCAATGAGTTAATCTATCTGAATGACAGTATTAGGTAGGATGTTGTGCATTGGACGATGGATACCACACTCAGTCATAGTGAGTGTCATCCTTAATAAAGCTCTCTAATCTTTTTCCTTGACGTATACGTTGTGCTATTCTGGTAGGGGCAATTTTCAATAATGTGTGTTATTTGGCATTAAAGCTCAGCCCGTTCTTTTATTTTATAATCTTGCCCTATGGGCTCACACCTCTTCACAGGTTAAATACTGACCTGCCTCTCCATGCACACAGTTTTATGTGACGAGCAGACAAATCCCGCAGTGTTAAGTTATTTTTAGCTAATTGTTATTCCTTGGTGCCCCTCTTTATGGTTTCATCGTGCCTCCCCAAATCTCTGGTGTGCTGCTGTGCTAAGTATAAATGCTTACAGAGCTTTGGCGAGGTCAGGTGTATGTAAAGTCAAAAATATCTGCAGCGGTTTTACAAAGGGGAATGAGAAAAAGAAACACAGATGGAAGTGTGGATACTATTAAACTCTCTGGTAAATAGGAATGCAGAGAATGATGTGAAGTCTCACCGAATGAAGATTTACGAAAATATATGTATTTTTAGTTGTGTCGAATGAGTTTTATTAAAAACAAAACTGACATTCTTTCATATTATCTGTTGCAAATAAAATATTTCCTGTAATTTAAGAATTTTCTAGGTAATTTCTAATGAATAAGTGAAACCCTCTTCTTTGGAGCATGTCCAGATTCAGTGGGAGCCGCCATCTAGAAGTCCTCATTGGTCAGAAACAACACATAAACGACAGACCATTTGCAATTTGAAAGGCTGAATCAAGCTCAAGATGCATTTTTAGATACCCAGTGTTGACAGTGGATGAACAGTTCTCACTTTCACGTGCTGTCCTTGGTTGCTATTTGCAGCACTTATGACCAAATAGGACGAATAACATGGTGGCCCCTATGAAACAAGGTTCAGTCTGGAGTCGCACTGGAAAGAGAAGGGGCAGTTTTACGATCTGCCCGCTAAAACGGGGATGCCAAGGAGGAAAACCTGCGGCTGCAGGTTTCTCCTTAGCGTTCCCGATTTAGCTTCATATTACGGGGCAGGCGCTAATTCACCAGCATGCCCTGTAATGCAGCGCTAAGCCACAGGATGCTCGAAGCGGTGTTAAGCGCTGCCGCGAGCATCCCCTCCATGGAGTCCATAGGATTCCATTGGAGGCTTCAACTACCGGTCACATGACCTGCAAGATCGCGCCGCTCACGAGATCCTGCAGGTCGGTGGAGTGATTCACGGATGCAGACTGGGGGACTTTTTTCCCCAGTCTCACTTTGCTCCTGGAAGCCAGAAGCAGCGCATCGAGCCACTGCTCTCGCTGTGGGATGAGAGGTGAGTATTTGATTTAGGGGGGATTTGTAGCTGGTGATAAATAATTCTACAGAAGCGGAATCAGTTAGCACCAACTCCAAGCTGTGGTTACCTTTTGAGTTATCCGCAGCAGGATGTACTTTGAGTTAGAACTTTGTAATAAACTCTTTGCGCCCCCCATGGTAAGCAGAGGGAGTGCAAAAATACAGTAAGTAAGTGTGCTGAAAAGCGCAATCTCCGAATCGCTAACAGTTCTTTTAACGCGCTAGCACTCAGTCAGAACTTAATAAGGTCGGTTCGCGCTAGGGTCACCAAAGCTAACGTTGACGCTCACACAGCTGAGAGCTAACGTTAGTGTTAAGTATGTAATAGGGCCCCTGGTGTCTGATATATATGTCTTACAAAAACAAAAGAAATATACAAAAAATACACTTAGAGGTCATAATAATAATAATTTGTATTTAATAATAGCACAAAGGACGCCAGCTTTTCCATTGTCATGGACATCTACCTACACCTCCTTGATCAAGGAACTAGCAAATATATTTACTGCCTTCATCCACTTGTTTGGATTTAATGGATAAGTTTATTTATCAAGCTGTCACCCATGTTCAGAGATTGAAGTACCCCAATTAGGGATCCAGTTCAGGTTCGGTAACCTGGTCTCACAAATTATAAAATTAAAAGAAACCCCTATTACGAGCTTTCACGTCACCCTCCTCCTTTCGGGGTATTTCGGTGGGCGGGAAGATGTTGAAGGTTTCGGCCTTTGCTGATGACCTACTGCTCTTTATTGACGACCTGACAACTGCATTGCCGTCTCGGTTTGACCTCCTACACAATTATCAAGACGTTTCAGGCTTACGTGCTAACTGTACCAAATTCACTGCCCTTTACCTTCATAATACCCGCCCACCCAGATTGCCCCCAGAAATATCACTTACATGGGCGTCCACTACATTGAAGTACTTCGGCGCAGTGGCGGACTGACCACTCGGTCCATTCGGGAGCTGCCCAAGGGCCCGTGCATGGTGGGGGGCCCAGGGCCCCCTGCCGCTACACGTGCAGTTATAAATACAGGGCCACTACAGTGGTGATTTGGAGGCCTAGCAGCTGCAAGACCAGCAGCTTTGTTTAGAAAAACGGAGCCGCAGGAGCTTGCATGTGATGGAGCTGGCGCACTGCAGTGTGAGTGTACTGCTCTGCAGAAGACTGCTCCGCCCCCAATCGTCACTCAGTGAGACCAGCTGACTGAAGAGAGCGGCCCACATGATCTTGTGTGCAAGAAGGCGTAGAGGCAGATCCAGCTGAGCTGCCTGCAGGAGGACACGGGACCTGAAGTCAGTCTACAATCACCACCAGCCCCTGGGCCCTCCTACTGGACCCAAGCCTGCCAGACATCCACTCACCAGGGTAAGCTAGCTCAGCACAGGGGGCGAGTTATTAAAGTGTGTTTGAGGGCAGAGAGGACAGGATCATTGTGAGTGTATGATCAGTGTGGTCATTGTCTATGTGTGAGTGTAGGGAGATCATTGTGTGAGGGGGGATTATTGTGTGAGGGGGATTGTGTGTGTGAGGGGGATCATTGTGTGTGTGTGAGGGGGATCATTGTGTGTGTGAAGGGGAGGATCATTGTGTGTGTGTGAAGGGGGATCATTGAATGTGTGTGAGAGGAGGGATCATTGTGTGTGAGAGGAGGGATCATTGTGTGTGTGAGGGGGATCATTGTGTGTGTGTGTGAGAGGAGGGATCATTGTGTGTGAGAGAGGGGGGATCATTGTGTGTGTGTGTGTGTGAGGGGGATCATTGTGTGTGTGTGTGTGAGGGGGATAATTGTGTGTGTAAGGGGGATAATTGTGTGTGAGGCGGGATCATTGTGTGTGTGTGTGTGTGGGGTCATTGTGTGTGTGGGGGGCCTATATGTGTGTGGGATCATTGTGTGTTTGTGTGGGGGTCTATATGTGAGAGTGGGGGATCATCGTGTGTGGGGGGGGGTCTATATGTGAGAGTGGGGGATCATTGTGAGTGTATTTTGTGGTGAGTTCATTGAGACTGTTTTAGGGGTGCCATTGTATGTGACTGTGGGGGCGTGTTTGAATTTGAGTGTGGGTGCGTGCGGTCATTATATGTGAGTGTGCGTATGAGGGGGGGCATTGATATGTGTGGACAGTCATTGTGTTTTGGGGGGTGTCAGTGTGGCCTGTCTGGGCATGGCACAAGGTGGGGGGCGTGTGATCTCTTATTGCCCGGGGTCCCCATTAGTTGTCAGTCCTTACCTGTTAGGCGTACAAATCCCAAGGGATCTGAGCAAACTCTATACCATTAATATCCCCCCGGTACTTCATTCGGTGTTGTCTGACCTTACTAAATGGGCTAAACTACCCTTATCCTTACTTGGTAGAACTAATCTCTACAAACTGATCAGCTTTCCCAAACTACTTTATCCACTGCAGGTCCTGCCAATTCTCCTGACCCCTAAAGATGAATAACTGTTGAATGCCTCTCAGAAAATTCTTGCGGGGTGGCGCTGCGGTGCGGCTTAGCCTAACTAATCTGTACCGACCTTAACATCGCATCAGTATTAATTTACCCAACATACAAGAGTATAGCCTGGCGGCACAATGTCGCCGTGCTGTGGATTGGATTAGAGGTTGCTCCCAATTTTCTGATGTCCCACTAGACGCCTCCTGGTCTCCCAGTCTCTCTCTCCCCTTCTTACTGCACTGTCCTATAAGAATATCCCTGAACCCTTAAAAAACAACCCCTTGATTGCCACCACTATCAAAGCGTGGAAACTATCCCGCATCAAACTGCACGCCCTCCCCATGTCATCTCTCTTTCTGCCCTTACTAAACAACCCTGATATCAATGAAGGGTCTGCAGGTCATCCCTTTCGGGATTGGATGAAGGGCGGATTATGTTTCCTATCAATTTTTGGATCCCTCCACCAAAACCATTCTCCCAATCGCCAATCTTAAAAATAAATATCCCTTACTGACCTTCCCATGGTTCGCCTACGTTCAGCTCCACTCATATTTCACTAAACTTACATCCACCTTCACGGCACCGGACTGGAACAATCGCCTTGATAATCACATTAAACACCGACCACGACTCGACTACTCCATATCCTCACTATACGCCATTCTCTGACAAGTAGTTGACTGGCCCACTGTTACGACGGGACCTATTCAATGGCGCAGACATTTCCCCACTCACTCTACGGATGACTTGCTGTCTGCGCACGCCTACCTGGTTAAGATCCTACCCACGGTGTCATACCACAAAATGTTTTTAAAGATGCTGCATTATGCATATTACTCCCCACACAGATTAAACCTAATGGGTTGGAAACCCAATTCCTCTTTCTTTAAATGCCACTCCCGCTGTCCCTTACCACTACTTTTGGAGTTGTGCCGTTATCCGGCGCTTCTGGTCCGCTGTTCATCCGCTCATCATTTCCACTACAAAACTCTCCCTACCTTTAACGCCACTCTGTCTGATTTTGGTTCTCACTCCCACTCTAAGGACGGAAGCAAAACATTTTCTATCTTTGGTGACAGCACTGGGTCGTAAAACGATTTTGCAAACCTGGAATCACTCTGGCCCGGTTCCTATAACTCTTTTTGAAAATAAACTGAATTGTCTGTTTCGCATGGACTGGATCTATACCCTCTCAGAAAAGGAAACACATACTAGGACATTTGTTAAAGTGTGGCAATGTTATTTCCCCTCCCTAGCACCGTCCATGCGCACAACGATTCAGTCCTCTTTGCAATATACGGCCTGGTACTCTGCAGAAATGGTGGCAGGACGTCACCCTTTCCAACCCCTGCTTTGATAACTGCCTAAATACAACTGTCCTCCCTTTTTGCCCCTGACTGAACTTGATGCTCCCTTATATAAACCTTTTACTATGATCCACATCTTTGATCCTGTCCGGGCTGTTCAAGGTTTTGTTAAAGAAATTTGTTTTGCTTTCGGTTACTCACTTTATGTCACTTAATTCTACCGGCTTATTACCTACGTAAAACACAAAAAATGTGTACACTCTATTATTTTGCTTGTCTCTGTTCCCCCCCTATCTACTGATGGCTTACTCATTCACTCTGATAAGTCGTTGAATTTCTGTCATTCTGTTCACAATAAAAATTGTCAAGTTAAAAAAATAATAGTTAAAAGAAACTAATGGAAAGGGTTGTGCGATAAACATAAGGAAATAGCAGCTTTGCAATACATGTTAAGGGTGTTGTTTGGAAAGGGTTAAGATTTATTGGGTTTGATGAAACACAGATAGCCGAGCAGGTCTCTGAGGTAAGGATGCGCAGTGCCAGTCTTCATTGAAATGTGTGTGATAAGTACCAATTAGCAAGGGGTCATATTTGCAGAGCAGTGTGATGTGTCAGTGATAATGGGTTATTAGGATGCGGAGCATACATTTATACTCTTATCTTCAGATTAGGATACAGATTCCACTGTGACATTTTAAAAACAATGCAGAATAAGGTAGGCGTCTGTCTAGGGCTACAGAGCAAAACATACATTTCTAACTGGCAATTTACTAATCTGTATGAATTAACGCCTTAAAGACCAATGATGTAATGTTTATTTCATAAATGCATTGACTTTAATGACCCTTGGTCCTTAAGGGGTTAAAAATAATGGTCAAATTTAAACAAAATCTCTAAGGACAGGAGATTTTATCCTGCATTACATACAAAGTCTCTCTAGACGTAAAACTACCTGTAAAATGCTTTTTTGTGATTTATTTGACCATGCAGGGTCCCTGCTAGACACACTGGGCAATATTAACTTCTTAACGCTAACGTTAGCGCTCAGCTACGTGAGCGTCAATGCTAGGTTAAGTGGCCCTAGCGCGGGCTAGGTACTCCAGGTGGGGACACTCGGGGTGACGCGTTACAGCTGTGTTATGGGGCCGACTGCTGAATCATGGAAACCTGGAGGCGCAGGTTTTCTTCCTTAACATCCCCGTTTTAGCGTTACCTTTGTAATACTGCCCTTACTATGTCTGTATGGATTAGCCTCTATGCCATGTATTTGTGATAGGGATATGTTTTGCTTAGTGCAAAGGGAGTCTGCATGGGTGTAGATCCAAAACATCCCAAAACAGTATTACTTTTCATCAAATCACAGATCAGATGTTTAGAGTAGGAGTTGAAAACAGGTCCAATGTGCTGTTTCAAGCAGGAAACATCTAAACAATCATAATTAAAATGAATTATAAAGCACCAACATATTGCACAGCGCTGTACATTGGGTAGGACAAAACGTACATACAATTAACAAACTGTTTTGACACATGGAGAAGGATAGGAAAAGAGGACTAGGATAGGAAAAGAGGAAAAAAGCACTTACAATCTAAAATGAGTAGCTAGAAGCATGATGAGCACAAAATGTTTGGGAGTCTGAGTAGCCTGGCTATATAAATGTTTATGCATCTGCATGTGAATATATGTCATTATTTCTCAAATGACCAAATGGTATCATTTGCAGGAGCTTTGTGGGCGAAAGAACATATTTGTCAATTACATTTTTAGGTAACTATTATTACACTTACACAGCGGCATCATTTTGTGCAGTGCTGTTCGTGGCTATATGGCCTTCCGTAAGCTATGGCATAACCTGTTAATAAGGTAATTTGTGAACAAATTTGAATGCACTTAGTGTATTCTGCATAAATTTCAGAATTTCGTGTTGAATAGAAAATACAGGAGCATCTGTAGAAGCCTTCTACAGATGGATACACAGGAAATGTGTGTGTGTGTGCGTGTAAATGTGTGTATCATCCTGACATTATTTTTTTAATCTGGTTAACTAGAATGCAATGTCTAGAACTAAGGTAAATCAGTTTTGTTCAGTTTCCTGTCATATTGCTCATTAGTGCTGTATGCTATGTAGTGGTGTTAAGAAAGCTAATAAAAAATTCCAGGTGCGAATATAGAGTTTCCAGCTTCTAATTTGATTAGACCTGTCAAATTTAATCTGACATAAACACTTGCAACTAGATTTATGTTGCCAAGGAACAGAAATTCCAAAGTTGCGCTGTAGAGCAATAAAAAAATTCCAATAACAAGAGTTAAATCTTTCCTTTGAGGACTGTCAATCTACAAGTGATAACTACAAAGTTTGGGACAATAGTAAATCTTCAAAGAGTGACCTTTCGTCTTGAATTCTTTCCAAGAACAAGACATAACATCGGCAAGTAACACACATCCAGGAACCTGACAAGTTGTGCTGCTTCAAAGGACACTGTTCAAGACTTCCCTTGCACTTAAAGTTGTCTTGAAATCAATGATTGTAATAAAATGTTTTATGGTTTTGTATACGGGCTATATACAATTTATAAATAAAAAATGTTCCCTACTTACCAGCAGTAAAGAACATCTCATCAGCGGGCCTAACAAAAATGGCTACCAGCAATCATGTGACGTCACCATGCATGCGCTATCTGTACATCCTCACACATGCATGATGCGGATGTCTTTGCAGGCCAGGTAGCAACAGGTGATGTGTAGGAGGCAGATATCTGATAATTTTTTGACTGTGCCAAAACTATGCTTCAGGCATAAGATCTTAACACTGTTGTACTCTGAATACTGCTGCAGCCATCACTCCTGATGCACTTCTTGAGGTGGTCTTGGTTCTGCCCACACCACTCAGTACGCTCCTGTGTTTTAGTATATCCGATCCCTGGACGTTCAAGTATTTATGATTTCTCCCTTGTGTTGTGTGGGGTTGTCTTAGGAGCCAAACGTTTGGATATTAATTCTATGCCTATCAAGGCCTTTCCATGGACATTTTCCCTCTCAGAGTCCATAGGACATGCATAGGACAAACCAGTGGTAAAAAAAACACTTTTGGCCCATATGGAGAGACATTGAACTATAATAACTTCTACATGTTGCCAAACCTTGATTTCCAAATCCAGCAAAAACAGTGTAATCTATGGCTCATTTTAAGATGTTATAATCTACATATATTAATATTATATATTAAATATTAATTGGTCTCCTTGGACGACACACTGATTATTGTAAGTCCAGTCACAGGTCTCTGTTTACAAGACGGAAGGTATGTGTCTGCTAACTGAAGCCTACTACTCCTCATCTTGCACATGCCTTTCCTGCTTTTTTTATTCTGTATTGATTAACCCTTTCACTGCTGAGAACGTGTGGGGAAAGATGGGGTGGAGATAGTGGGTTCCTTTGAACCCTGATATCTCCCAACTGTTGGCAGCTAGCAGGGTCATGTTTGGTATCATTATGGCCTTTCCAATGATACCAAACTTGACCATGTTAATTGTAAAGAAAAAAAATAATAAAAGTATTAGTAAAAAAAAGAAAAATTTGTTTTTCTAAGACGTGAAATGGCTCAGCAGTGTAGGGGTTAAAATAATTTTATGTTAAAGATGACTACATATTTTTTTACATTTTCATCTATACCATAATATACATCTTCTGAAAAATAGAAATAAAAAATATTATTCACCCATAGATACAATCATGTTGGAATATAGATACAAATTATTAATAGAGGCATAGCATCTTCCAGAACAATACTAAACCTCATGTATACTATTCACAAATTACAAGGGTTATATGATACAAAATTAGATTTTTTTTAAGGTATAATTTTTCATAAACGTATTACCGTTATGCTGATATGAATGCTCTATGCTACATAATCTAAGGTTATGCTAATGACATATTTCATTCCTGCAAAGCCAAACAATCTGTTGAACGTCTGTTTGTGCAAAGAAGACATCCTGAAAAATGCTGTAAAAAAAAAAAATCACTATATTTTGCCAAGTGTAAAAACATTTCTGGTTTTCTGCTGAGCAGCAGAGCAGAGATTCATGAATACACTGCAAGGAGATGGCAAGGCAACCCAACACAATTAAAAACAATCACTATAAGGATGAGACAAATGGCCTCAGCTAATCTGTCCTCCCCGCCTGCAAGGAACCAGATACCAACATACTCTTTGGGCTCTAAATATTACAGTTGTGTTCAAAATTATTCAACCCCCAATGCTGTAAAGGGTTTTAGGGAATTTAGTGTACATTTGTAATTGTATTCAGAATGAAATCCTACAAGGACTTTTTAAAGAACCATATGCAACTAAAATGACATCAATTGGTTTTGTAATACAGTAGTAAATGTTTCTTTTGTGAATTCTACATTGACACAATTATTCAACCCCTTAAAGACTACCACTCTGAAGAACAGAGGTTCATCCAAGTGTTTTCAATCAGGTATTGAAAACACCTGTGGATGTCACGGAGCAGCAATAAAGCATAATAAGCACCAATTAGGCAGCTTTAAAATGACTGTGATACTCAGCTCCTTCTAGACATTTACTGGTGTGGTTACAAACATGGTGAAGTCAAGAGAATGGTCCAGGAAGACAAGAGAAGAGGTGATTACTCTTCACAGGAAGGGCAATGGCTATAAGAAGATTGCAAAGATGTTAAACATACCAAGAGAGACCATAGGAAGCATCATTCGCAAATTCAAGGCAAAGGGCACTGTTGAAACGCTACCTGGTCGTGGCAGAAAGAAGATGCTGACTTCGACTGCTGTGCGCTACCTGAAGCGTAGAGTGGAGAAAAGTCCCCGTGTGACTGCTGAGGAACTGAGAAAAGATTTGTCAGATGTGGGTACTGAAGTTTCAGCTCAGACAATACGGCGAACACTGCGTAATGAAGGCCTCCATGCCAGAACTCCCAGGCGCACCCCCTTGCTGTCTCCAAAGAATAAGAAGAGTCGACTGCAGTATGCCAAAAGTCATGTGGACAAACCACAGAAGTTTTGGGATAGTGTTCTGTGGACTGATGAAACAAAATTAGAACTGTTTGGGCCCATGGATCAACGCTATGTTTGGAGGAGGAAGAACAAGGCCTATGAAGAAAAGAACACCTTGCCTATTGTGAAGCATGGCGGGGGGTCAATCATGCTTTGGGGCTGTTTTGCTTCTGCAGGTACAGGGAAGCTTCAGCGTGTGCAAGGTACCATGAATTCTCTTCAGTACCAGGAGATATTGGATGACAATGTGATGCAGTCCGTCACAAACCTGAGGCTTGGGAGACGTTGGACCTTTCAACAGGACAATGATCCCAAGCATACCTCCAAGTCCACTAGAGCATGGTTGCAGATTAAAGGCTGGAACATTTTGGAGTGGCCATCGCAGTCACCTGACTTAAATCCGATTGAGAACCTCTGGTGGGACTTAAAGAAAGCAGTTGCAGTGCGCAAGCCTAAGAATGTGACTGAACTGGAGGCTTTTGCCCATGACGAATGGGCCAAGATACCCGTAGATCGCTGCAAGACACTTGTGTCAAGCTATGCTTCACGTTTAAAAGCTGTTATAACTGTAAAAGAATGTTGTACTAAGTACTAAGATTGAATGTCACTTGGGGGTTGAATAAAACTGATAATGATGTGAGCACAGAAAAGACATTTGTGGTTATTTCATTATAAAAGTTATGTTATATTTGTCTGACCTACACGTGCCTCTTTGATTTAATTGTAAGCAAGATGACTGAATGATCAAAATCAATGTCAAACTGGCCAAAACACTCAATTTCAGTGGGGGTTGAATAATTTTGAACACAGCTGTATATATATATATGAATCATTGATGGATATATAACCCGAATCGGGTTACCATAGACACCAGATGCGTGGAACCTGACGTTGCACGTAGCAGCGTGTTCCCGACAGGCTCAAAGTCCCAGTACCAATGTACGCGCAGGGAGTTTCCTTCCCGAACGAAAGGATTGGTGACTGAACCTTTGGATATTGTATTTATTCACATGTTGTGATTTGTAATGTAACCTTGATAATGGCCCGGTGGGGAGCCGAAACGTCGGTCCATATTTTTAATGTTTGAGGAGTAAAATTGGTTGTTTTACACACACGTGTGTGGCCCCTACGTTCCTGGACATATATACAGTATATATGTATATATATATATATATATATACACACACACACACATACTTACATACAGAGCGGCCCGAAAAAATGTATACACACCTCGACATGAAAAATATATGCATAAAATTTTATTACTAGATTTCTATAAACATCAAATGGCAGCTGTAAGTCATGTTTGAATTATGCAATCACATTAGGTGCTCAAAGTGGTCACCATTAGCATCCGGACACTTTTGATTTCAGCATACCACTGCATGAACAAAATAGACTAGCGTGTCCACAGGGATTGCTCTGCATGCCATTTCAATTTCTTCCCATAGTGCAGCCAGCGTAAGTGTTTTTCTACAGTATACCGCATTCTTTAGTGTTCCCCAGAGATAGAAATCAAAGAGTTTTAAGTCATGTCATCGATATAACACTCTAAACACATGCTAAAACTGTCTAAAATCAGCTAACTGAATGTCCCAATTGGACTTTCAGCATTCGATGCAGAGAACCACAAGTTAAGCTCAAATGGCTGTATCTCCTTTTGGCCAGTTGATGGCGCCATCTGCCTGCCAAATAGGTTATTACAATAAGAACTATACTGGGAATATTCCCAAATATTTCTTACTGTATAATTAATTAAAATGATTTTTCAAAAAAAAACACTGGTTCCTGACAATGTTATTTTGGAAAATCAATTGGTAGTAAATGGGTTAATACAAACACATGCAAATATATTCACATTTTTTTTCTACGTATGATACAAGACGGATGGCTTTTAACTGAAAAGCGAAAAATCTTGTTTCTCTGGAACTAAGTTATAAGGGTCAAAGTGCAGCTTTGAAATCTACGCCTGCTTGTTTTAGAAGTCTCATTGGTAGAGCTGCAAAGAAAAATGTGATTTATCCTGTGGTCAGGCATAAGATACCTACTACAAAATATGTGAAAAGAACTAGAATTCTATGCAGAACAGACAATTTTAGGAAATGTGGTGGATTTTCTCAAATATAACATTAAATAAGATTTACCAGCGCTGGTGTAAATTATTCATGCACTCTATTTATAGTGTATGAAACCTTGCACAGGAGAACATCATCTACAGTAAAAGGTATAGCAGTGAAATATCGTTTTTTCAGTAACCATGTAAAATACTCGTTAATTCTATTTATACCTGACTTACACACCGTGTGCTGGAGAGCATCGTCTAATTTTAAAAATTATATTTATATATTGCACTTCATTATTCTATTTGCTGTAATAAAACATTTGAGGTATATTATGGATAAGGTTGAAGTCTGTGACTAAGTACAGACCTCCATAGATCAAGTCAAGATGGAGTCTTTGAACACAATAGGTCAGATTGGGAAACACCAAGAATCTTAAAGTGCTGTTATAGTCTACAACAGTGGTCCCTACCCTGGTCCTCAGGTACCATTAACAGGCCAGATTTTAACCCCATTCGCTGTTGAGCCATTTCACCCCTGTGCGCTGAGCTCATTTTGCTCATGCTCATCATGATTAAACGGGTTTTCAAGTCATATCGAAAGTACCCCTGCTCTCAAAAAAAAAAAAAAAAAAGACATTTTTATTTTATATTTCCAAAGATACCATGAATGCCCTCTGCATGCCACGGTTCCGGATATACGGGGGTCCTTTGGACCCCCTTATCTCCACCATAGGGATTTTCCTGCTCGGCGGGGGAAGTCCCTTTCTGATGTCAGCAGGGGGATGTCTTGGAGGCATGGCTCACATCCAAGATTTCAGGCCCCTCCAGGTGAAATCTGAGATTGGCGCCGGACAGCGGGACTGTGATGATGTGCTGAGCACTTCCTCCGCAGTAGGGGAAAAGCTGAGGATGCGCTCAGTGCATCATCCGCAGTCAAGTGGTTAAGGATTGCTTTGGGGAAACGCAGACTGAATACTGCAACCACTAAGAAGTAAAGCATATCACCTGTGCTGTGCTTCAGAAATCTGGCAATTCTGACCTGTCAGTGGGTACTCGAAGACAGTGTTGGGAACCTCTGGTATATAATATTTATTTGTGTTCCTGTTTTAGTAGACGTTGAAATTACCTTCACATCTCAGTACTGCGCTGTTCCACACAACATTGCCCTCCTTTAGGATACAAGTGATTGTTTCTGATCCATGTGTCCGGATGAAGCCATCGTCACATAGGAAGGACACAGAGCTTCCGAGCTGAAGACTCTCCCCAAATCTCTTTCCATTCACTGGAACGCCAGGATCAGGGCACTCATTATGTCGGAAAGCTGAAGGATTAAATAACAAGCAGTAATGTACTACATGTTAACCAGGAATGCACTAAAAGCTACAGGTTCCCCAGTATAAATAACTGATCAGGACAAACACCCTCACTCCTTTCCAAATTCTTGTATGTGAAATCTATTTTCCCGTCTGTTACAAGACATATCATTATGAAAGTAGAAGGCCACCCTCAATTCACCATTCTGTCAAAGACCACAGTTAGTTATAAATACAATCTTTAGATACACAATTGAAAGGAACTTTGTTGCAAGCAAAATAAAAATGGAAACATAAACAAATAGAAGTAAAATTAAGGAAATCCATTAAAATAAGAATGTTTAAAGCAGCACTGGAAATGCTTAATCAGGACACTCTGGGCATTGTGACCGCTCACGGTACTTAAGTGCACACACCCACTGGGGAAGGGGGTCTCAGAGGGCTGATTCAGCAATCCAAATGTAGGGAATTAGTCCCATCCAGAACAAGATTATTGATCTCAAGTTTCAGGATTTTGAGACCTTCAAGACCTAGTTCCTACCAAGTACTCTTAATGTGCACTGCTTTGAGAACCATTGTATTGGCTGAATGCCTGCTTGAGTGTCCAGCCTTCCCCTGCCAACTGTACCTTCCAGGGACCAGGAGCATGCCCCATCCTGGATTGCACTGCAGGAGCCAGACGCTGGATTTAAGATTAAAAAAAACTGAAGGGATTTAAACAGGAGTGTGGTAATTGAGGAGATAAGAAGGGTTTAATGTTTAGCCCTTCCATGCCCCCCTCCAGCTTTAACCCTACAGTATCTCTTTGTTTAAGTGAAATAATGAAAGAACAAACTACTATTTTTATTACTATTATAAAGAATTTTACAAATCTGGAATTTATGAGATACTTAAAATAAAATAAGTTAGATTATAAAGTTCAAGATCTACACTAATGACGTATTATCTATAGACCCTAAATTGTCTCGATACGGGGAGAAACCTCCAATCCTTGAATAGAAATATGACCCTGAAATAACTATGGATCTATTTGGGTCTGTAGATAAAATAAGACAAGCTGAGCTAAATGATATTGGTTGTTAAAATTGCCATAAAACTGTCATAAAACCTTCACGGTCTATATTGTCAGGACAAACACATGATTATTCTATGAATAGCTCAGGATTCAG
The DNA here is from genome assembly GCA_009667805.1 of Leptobrachium leishanense. Taxonomy (NCBI): domain Eukaryota; kingdom Metazoa; phylum Chordata; class Amphibia; order Anura; family Megophryidae; genus Leptobrachium; species Leptobrachium leishanense. The sequence continues at coordinate 237,168,376 of CM019064.1, read as the reverse complement.
TGCATTGGTATAAAACTAGTTAGTAAACTATAGTTTTACTATCTCTGGTTAAACGCATTTTCTAATGATCATCATTCTCTATTTATTATCATTTATTTTCATATTTATTTAATGTAGCCTTAAACCCAAATTTCTTTTATGCGTGTAATGAATATGACTTAATATTTATGAATGAATAATTCTTAGTAATGCTACATATTAACAAGGCTTTATTATTTAGTTTTGCCGGGGCTAATAAACTGAGAAAGCTCAGCAGATTAAAATATGTAGAAATAATAGTAATAAAAACCCAAACATCCCTGAGATGAATCGACACGGGAAAAAGAAATAGCTAGGCAACCAAGGAAAGTGGGCAAAATTGTTGAGAATTCGCCTTTTTTAAGTATAGAGATGAAACAGATCTTGAACTTTGAAAGACTATCAATGTCATAAAAAGCAGTGTTCAATAAAAGGGATACGTTGATTGCGATACAGTATTATCAAAAGCTGTAATTTATTTAAAAAAATAAAATATTGATGTATTATGAAACCATATATGCGACAGCATATCTCAAGTGGCCATCTGTATAATAAATTAAAATATAGTATTGTTTGTTGCATATAACGGAACATAAAGTATAAAAGTTAGTAAAAAGTAGAACTTGACATCTCTTGGCTATAAAATTATATCATTCCTACTATATTATCTTTCTCTTTACATTTTCTTCTGTCAGCACTAGCTACATAATTAATAAAGTGGGACCTTTGTAAATCAAACTCACTGGTGAATGTGATGTTGAAGCCTCTTTTCTCTGTAGAGTGGTCAGTTTGGAACTCCAACCTCAACACATGTCCACTACTTGTCAGTGATGGTGGCACTTGGTTTCCAGAAAAGGTGCCAAGGACAGGTGATTCTGGAGATCCCCCATCTTTCACAGCCAAAAAATCAAACTGGGGTTCCACGTCAAAGTCATTGAACGCCAGGTGGATCCGACTCTCAGGCTTGGAAATGATTAACCACACACAGTGCAGATGGTTGCTGTATTCTTCAGGATAGTTTGGAGAAAGGACGTTGCCGGATGGCGTGGTGAAGTTAAAGAAACAGGAAACTGCAAGAATATAGAGAATGGAAAACATAGGAAGTTATTAAGAGATCAAAACAGCACCAACATTTCTTTTTATTTCCTTAAGTCTACTAAAAATGTGTATCAGTTGATGACATGCAAAATGATCATACTTGTTTTAATCATCGTTTTCGATTAATTACTTATTTAGGCTTTATAAAGAATGATAAGGGAATGCTTGAGAAAGCTAGTTCCTAAAATAGAGAATCTGATATATTATCCAACAAGTATGCTAAAAGTCATGGAAGATTAGGGCTAATATAAGGGTTATTATGAAAATGAAGTGTAGCATAGTATTCTATTTAACCCTTAAGCTGCTTATATACAGATTATCTAGGTAGAATATTTATGCAGTTTATAAAATATTGATTTACTAGCTAACTTTTGGAAATGGTCTTTATCTGACTGCCTACAGGCGAGCAATTAACCCCTTCACTACTAAGATCGAGTATACTTGATCTTCAAAAGCACTTGCTGTGGCCCCGATACTGAATATTCTCAATGTGGTCTAATTCTGGAGCAATGTAAATGAATCTTATAGCACAAAAAAATAATAATTTGCAAACATGCTCCAGAATATGGCCTTGATATTTGAACACATCGGAGCCAATGTGTTGAAATTATTTGAAAAGATTGAGATCCGATTTTTCCTGCATAGAACCGCAAAGCTCAAGCTGTAATTTATATGTAGCAGCACATTTTGACCAGCAGAGGGAGCTCTCTACTTGTCATAAAGGTCCTATCTAAAGTGAACATGTATATATATATATATATATTTAGTTACTGCCTGGGTAAAGGAAAGTCAATATCCATAAAACCACTTGTTCTAGAAAATGAAAATAATAACTTCAAATGAGTTTTAAAAAAAAGTCTTAAGTCCATCCTTTAGAAACACTTTTGTAAATGATAAAATAAAAATGAAAGCTGGATTTGTTAAATTTAATAATCCAATCTCTCTACAATTTCTTCAGCTAATAGACGTCAGTGAATGGAGTTGGTGTTGTGAAGTACAAGGCTTTCTATGCAAATGAACCTTGAGCCAAGTAGACACCAGCCAAGCTTTTGACAGCTTATATCCTCAAAATGGCTAGACTTAGTAGAATTACTTAGTATAATTACATAATTATACAATTATCTGCAAATATTACATTTTAAAAAGGAGGAGGGGGTTTGAAAGCTGTCCTCTTTTAAAATAGAATTTAATATGACTAAGCTGATTAATTTCAAAGTCCTTGATATTTGCAGTGCCTGTTGCTATACTTTTTATTTTGCATAAGTAAAAGGATTTGAAATATAATTGCAGAGACCCTTAAATTAGCTAATTTTCTTTGATAAATACCATTAAATTACTTTAAAAACACATCAAAAAAATGATGAGGTTTTGAGTCTTGTAGTTATGGACACAAAGATGTACCCTGGCATGAATTTATTGAAATTTTAATGCGGTGCCATAATATTACATATACGTGATAGCTATACATTTATTTTAAATGTACTAAATCTTAACTTAAAATAATGTGATCTATTTTACCTGACTGGTCAGATTGCTGTGAGCTCCCTCTCTCCCCTCTGATGGGGAGGGGGGTCAACTCAGAGGGTTTTATTCATCCAAAAGTAGGGGCTTAATCCTGCCCTGATCCTCAGCTCAGGGAGTCCTTAAACCCAGGTTTCAGGGCCTGCAGACCTTTGGGAACTAGCCTTATCCAATGGTATCAAAGTCTTGCTGCATTGAGAGCCACTGGATTGGCTGGAGGGCCCAGTTTCCCTGTGATCACATGACATGCAGAGCTGGAAACTCAGTGGAAGACCAGTGCTGGATTTAGGGGAGATTTTAAAGGAAACTAGACTGTTAAAACAGGTCGGCTGGGGGGCAGGGGTACTGTGGAGGGGTCCAAGGACGTTACGGTTTATCTCATCTGTTTCCTGTCCCCTCCTGTTTTAAGCCTGTAGTATCCCTTTAAGTTTAATTTCCTTTTATCATACTGTTATTCTGAAAATCAACAGTTAAATCATATATTTAGGAAGTTTTGCTACTTGGAGGGGAACGCTTTCAAAAGCTTCACAGACATAGAGATACTACAAAAAAGAAATCTACTGTATGTCTGGGCTTCCCCTCAAAAAATTAAATATATATATATATATATAGCGAGGGTATACATCGTGAGAGCAAACTGTGTAGATGCTATTTTTTTAAGAATTGAATATAATGGGGAATAATAAGACTGATGATTAAAATAAATATGAATCTCCACGGAAGGTAGGAAAAGGTCAGATCATAAATTGGTTTATTTCTAGAAAGAAATATCAGATTCTCTACTCAATTAATTGTATTAACGGTTTCTTTTCCTGGGGTTCATGGGAGGCACAGCAGCAGTACAATGATATGAAGCGAGAACATAGGGGGCATGCATAGTAAAAAAAACAACCAAACACAAACGAAAAAAAAAAGGTCAGGCATGCATAGCAGAGCTATGTATTAAATCGGCAGAGCAATGTACTGCATGTTTGGCAGGGAAAGAAAGCGTTACTGCATTCGGTGTGATCATAAGAGTGTGACCGGCACCACACAGCACGGCACATCTCTGTGATCTTGGGGTGACCTCCAATTTACACGCATTACTGCGGGAATGAAAAATAAAACCTAATTCCTCCTGTTTTCTGATCATTTATCAGCCAAAGAGAAGGAAGCATCGAGCAAGCTTTTGAGCGCCCATTAGCATATTAGTTCCGTTTGACACAGCTGATCTGTAATTGGCGCTCCGCGTAGAAATTCGGCATGATGCTGCCAGCATGACCTTCTTGCACCCTTTTCCCCCATTCACTTTTTAAATAAACACACTTAATGCCAACGTTTTCACAGCAGGGGGATGCTTTAATGCATTGTTTTCCCATATGTAAGAATGTGATTATTAAATCCCCATTATTATTGGCCTTCCTTTATTTATACAGTTAATAGAGTGTACTTTAAATACGTGTGATAGAAAGTCCATCTATAAATTCATTCATCCAATTATTCACACATCTTCTTAGGCAATCACCATAAGGTATTTATGTAGAACAGCTCTGATTATGCCAGAATGAATTCTGCTCAATAATGCAAAGAAACATGAGGTAAACACTGAGATTAAATGTATAACAAAAAATTCTAAATGTTATTAGATGTATTTACATTTCAAAGCCAATAAATGCACAGTAAACATATATATTTAGAAACGTGAACATAATAGATAACAATATGTGACAAATGATAACGAGCAGCTTAGAAATGCTCCTAGTCGACTTAAAACTATGGCATTTGGTCATCAAAACGTACAAAAGAGCCACATCCACTGAGCCAATTAGCATAGCCTAAGTTATTGGGATACTCTAGGCTACGTGTGCTCCGCTTTGGCCCTCCGGATCTTTTGGAACTACATTTCACACAAAGCTCTATCAATCGAATGAGTGGCTAAGTTTCATGAGATATATAGTTTCAAAATATCCAAAGGGCAAAAGTGAGCACCCTTGCTCTAGCTATAAAATGCGGGGAGCCTGGATGGGCTAGTTATGACCTTCACCTGACGACCATCACATTTGTCTTCCGTTTTTACCCTACGGTGAAAAAACTACCTGTATTAAAAAAATTTTGTCTGCTTTGACTCACTTCTGGCTGCTGGCACCTGCTGCAGGAAGCAGCATCGTGTCATCGCTCTCGTGTTTTTCACATGGATAACATTGTGGAATCAGCTGGCTGAACAAGCAGTGACTTAATGTTTGGACACATTGAATTTCATCATGTTTTGACCATTTAAAATCACTGGTCACTCATTTAAAATCACACAAAATGAAAGTACCGAGATCTCCGCCGGGAGGGAGCCCCAACCAAACATCCACGAGGTTACCACCGAGGTGAGGACGCCGCCAGTCCCAAATGTCAGAGAACAAGAACAGAAGTGTGGGACCTCCAATGTAATAAAGTGAAGAGAAATTTATTCGGGGACAGCAGACCCTGTGAAGCAAAAACAGTAACATTTCTACCCGAAGGTCTTAATCATAATCCCGAATAAATTTCTCTTCACTTTATTCCACTGGAGGTCCCACGCTTCTGTTCTTGTTCTCATTTAAAATCACAGTCATGGTAGGTGGGCTAGTGGCCTTCTATTGGCATGTTCCTCCATCATGAGTGTATGTATTACAGGTGAGAAGGTTTAGAAAATAATTACCAAGATGAGCTTATAAAGCAAATGGCAAGTGTTTTAAGAACCTAAACTAGCTGACAATTTATGATAGGACTAAATGCATTTACAGCTCTGCTTGTTCCAGAGTCGAGCTGCAAGTTCTTTTAAAAAATTCAATAAGAAACCCCACATCATAGCGAGTATACCGCTTCAACTACTAATGCAAGACAAAGTTTGATGATTATGCAAACTCGTAAAAACGTTATTGCAAATTTCTCCCTTGCAAGGGTTTTATATCATTGTAACCCCTGTGACATTTTGGGTTCCACCTCAATGTGTTATCATAGAAAAGGAAAATAAGGTTCATTGAATTTCACAAACAGCCTTCCAACACTGGAGAGTAGGCAATGGACTCTATCAATAAACATACCATGAATTGCAAGCAAAACAAATGCAAGAATGGCTGTTTTTAGACCTATTTATGAAGGTAATTGTGCTATACCTCCAGGCGACCCCTCCAGTAATACAATCAAACTAATGGTAAGAAAATGTATAAAAAGTGGTATTAATAACTAAGAGAAACCAATGTTTTGGATTCTCCAGATTACCTAGGTGGTAGCATTGATTCCAATGCTGCGTACTATTTAAAGTGCTTATAAGTGAAATACACTACACCCCAATATTTTCCCTGATGTTCCAGGTACGACAAAGCAAATAAAGGAAAACACTGATAGATAAAGCCAAGAGATGCAGACAGAGATCAAAGATAGATTTTTCCATATATAAAGCTTCTTAACCACTTTACTGCCTTCAACCAGCTAACTTGATCTTCAAAAACAACCTGGTCTTATTCCGGAGAAATGCAAATGGTATTTAATTTATTGCAAAAGAAAGAAAATCATTTGCAAACGGTCCAGAAAGTGACGCTAATGTTTCAGCACCTCCGACATGTCAGTTGAGCTTTTGAAAGCATTTGAACAGCTGGTACTGTGTGTCGGAAACCTGGCTGATTTGCACCTGCAGGAGCTCTATTTGGCCAGCAGATGGAGCCCTCTACCTGTCAAGTAGGCCTTACTAACAATAAAAATGCATTGTACAGATGCTAAAGTGCTTTTCAAATGTGTAGTTAATGTAAAGTGGTTTTAAAAACCCTCACTGGCTCCTGCCAGTGATTTTATGTTAAACCACTTGGTAGTGAAGGGGTTAATATTAGTTCTGCTCAGTAATGTTAATTCTAATGCATACAATCAAATTATAAAGTGATTAACTAAAAAATATGTTTCCAAAATAAATAAGACCTGCTTTACATTGGTATTGCTTGCTAACTGGAAGAATACAAAAGAGTACCATTATTTTTCATAAAAATTAAATGAAAAAGGAAATAAGAAGTATTTAAAGTATATACGTATTAAAAAAACAAGGAAGAAATGCTCCATCAATGCACTAATATATAAACAAATAATCCTTATTTTGTAAGGAGAAAAATGGAAGACACATAACCTAAACTTTGAAAAAGGTTATAAAGAGAATGTATTGGCTAGCTCAATGAAAAGACAATGGGCCAAATTACATTCTTCACGCAAACGTTAACGCTCACCTGCGTGAGCGTTAATGTTTGCTGCTTGTTTACCGCATATTACAATCCAAAAGGGTTAAGAAACCCTTTTGCGTTTGTACCTTGCGCTCTTCAGCAAGAGGTTACAGTACTTTGCGCTCCGTATACTTAACATGGGGAGCACAAAGTGTTAATCAGCGCTGGATTACAAAGTCCCAGCGCTGATTAACGTCTGGCTCTGGTTAGCAAAAAGTTAACCAGAGCCAGGACTTGGTGTTAACGGATTCGGCTTCTGCAGAATCCGTTAACACCAGCTTAAAACAAAAAAAAAAAATCCTATACTCAGCCTCTGTCCCGCGGCTCCGACCGCCTTCTCTGTCCAGTGGGAGCAGGGAAAGACTGGGGGGAAAAAGTCCCCCCAGTCTCTCCCTGCGTATCACAACGCCGACCGGCCAGATCCGGCTGGTCATGTGACCGACAGGGGGGAACTCAATGGAGTCCTATGGACTCCATCGAGTGGATGCTCGCGGCTGCACTCAGTGCTGCCGCAAGCATCCCAGTTTTTTACGCGCGATAACAATGCAGGCAGCATTTTTTGCGCCTGCATTGTAATCCAGAGTTCAAACACGGGCGCAAGGCGGAAAACTGCGGCCGCAGTTTTTTCTCCCTTGCGCCCGCGTTTTAACAGGAAGAATGTAATTTGGCCCTATGACTGTATGAAAGAATCTGTATATTTTAGTCACTGCATTGTACAGGAAGAGCGGGGTCACGCCTATTCCCGCTATTTCTGTACTAGTTATATTTGATTTTACCTCCAGCCAGGTCATCTTTGCAGCATATTCCGTTCTGTACCTTTGTTTTTTGATCCCATGTTGAATTTGTTTCTGATAGGGTATAAATAAAAGCCCACTAGTCTTCCTCATGAATGAAAAGCAGTATGAGCATATGTGGTTCGCTACACAACAGCCTGTGGTTTCATTGGTGAGGACTCCCCTTCACTAGAGGTGCCTTGACATTGGCAGGTGAGCTTACATTACAATTGCCATTCCAGTAAACCAAAGCTTCTAATTGTGTTTTGTTTCACACGTGTTATGGGAATAAGTGCAGATGACACTTTTCTTAGTCATTGCATTGCCTGTATAACTAAGATAGGTATCTATAAAGTAATACTCTTGACAAAGCCGCTTCACAGCGGCGAAACACTTCAAGTCTTGAGGTCTTTTTTCTTTTAACTGCTGATTGGTATCTTTAGATCCATTACCACTGTTTTTTGCTATGACTTACTAATATAGCCTTCTTATAGGTGACATAGACTATTCAGGGTCTTTTCAAATCTTTCAACTGTATCTCATCTACCTCTCCCCTTTATTTGATACTTTTTACTTGTTATAGTAGGTACAGTAGGCGGCTCGAACTGCTGAGGTTAGGTATATATATATATATATCCTTTATTACGGATTCTAGTGGTCCGGTCTGTCTCACCTAGCATTTCCATCACTCTTGATTTTTCAATTATGTGTTGTGTATTCCACCGCTATTAACAATAACTTTTTTGTTTTATTTGTAACTATCTCGCTACCAGTCCTAACTACCTTGCATCAGGTTTTTGCTTTTTAGTAATATCTATAAAACAATAGGCTGTGAATGTAAACAATATCAAAACCTAGACAAGTATTTGTTCTTGTATGGATTGTGGTTCATTCATAACACAATCTAATAAAAGGACACCCAATGAATGAGCCGACAAACAAGACCAAATGATTTTTGCTTTTGTTTCATGCCACGGCAACTATTAGTACAATATGTGGATGCATTGTATTAAAATGAAATCAGAGCAGGTGAGCCATTTCACCCCCCACCTGCTGCAATGGAGGTGGCTATAGGTGGGACACGACTTCCCCTATCTTTGTGAACCATGGGATTTGGGAACAGATAGGTTTCATAGAAGCCACTCTGCTCTGTACATTAACTCCCAACTTGCTGCCAAGGGGTTAGGGTTTAAATAAATAATGATTTAGTTGTGCTGTTACAGGTGTGTTCCCATGCCTACAAGTATCAGTATCTAAAACCTATTTTAGTGAAACAAAATTTTTGCCTAAATTTAAGATTAATCAAGTCAATGAGCCAGTAAATTATGGGTGCACTGTGATCATATGGAGAGACCAAAAATTTGGAATCAAATTTCTTTCCTTTGCACATGTCTAGTAAAACCACTTGGTAAACAGTAAACTTGACGAATGATATGATGTAAGGTGCAAACAAAGTCCACATGACTTCTTGTGAAATGAAGATACTTTATATGCATGAAAAGATAAGTAAATATGTGAATATATGAATTAAACAGTTAAAGGTGCTAAAATAATAATGGTCAGCTTAATTAGAAATGGTTATGGGGAACACACATACAGGGTTATTCAGAGAGCGTGAAAAGCAGGAGAATGACTGGAGAATGAAAAAGTCTAGGTCAAAATAGCCAAACCAGAAAAATTCTCCCTTTCATCTCACTTTCCAAATCGGCTATTTTGACCTAGAATTTTTCATTCTCCAGTCATTCTCCTGCTTTTCACGCTCTCTGAATAACCCTGATAGGGTTATGGTGACTAAACAGGGCTATTCACCAAAGTCTAGGTACTGTAGTTTATTTATTTATTTATTTATAAAGTATTTTACCAGGAAGGATACATTGAGTTGAAAGCAATGGTAAAAAAATCACTGTTGTTGCAACTACAGTGAACTCCGACTATTCAGAGAAGCAAAAAAAAGCAGGTGATGTAATGGTGAACAATCCAGCGAACTCTGGATATTCTTCTTTTAGCATTGTTCTACTTTTGTTTTCAGAGAATATACTTTCGTGATTTTAACATGGGGATTTTCAGTGAACTTCGATAGAAATACGGTAAGAACAATAGAAAAAACAATTCTTGAAAACTGAAATAACATTTCAATTTATGCTAAGTAACTTTGGCAAAAGAAGTTACAGTGGAAACGCTGGTGGGTAACACCATTTAGAACTATGTTGCAGGATCAAGAACAATGGCTGCAATTCCCTAAATTCCGCCACGTTTTACCGTAGTTGATCCACCATAGCTCCCCCAAAGTTTGCTGAACTAAATCCACCATCTTTTCAATTAGAGAATATTGGTTAGTGAATAAACTTTCAAGTATTGATGATGTGTAAATGGAACGCTCATTAGCCCGATGCCTCAAGCTCACTGCCGTGGTGTCACTTTCGATTTTGACCAAACGTTCTCTCCCCACATCCAGACAGTGACCAAATCCTGCTACTATCAACACAAGAGCATTGCCCATGTCTGCCCCTTTCTGACACAAGATTTCGCAAAGGTGCTGGTTCATGCGCTTGTCATTTCACGACTTGATTACGGCAACTCGCTCCTTATTGGCCTCCCCAACTCCCGTATTGACCCTTTGCAATCTGTAATTAATTTTTCTCACCAGACGCACCTCTCGTACCCCCCCCCCTCTGCCAGTCCCTCCATTTGCTTCCTGTATGTTCCAGGATACAGTTTAAAATACTGATGCTCACGTTCAAATCACTCAATAACTCAACACCTCCCTACATGTCTTCGTTACTCTGAAAGCATGTCCCATCTAGACAACTCCGGTAGAAGGGCGGTCTCCACCTGTCATCTGTCTACACCCACACTGGCAACTCTCTCCTCCAAGACTTTTCAAGGAGAGCTCCGGTCCTGTGGAATGACTTGCCTCGCCTTATCAAACACTCCTGTGATCTTCAGGCCTTCAAGAAATCCCTCAAAACCCATCTGTTCAGATTAGCGTACCAAATCACTGATGCAACTCATTCTTCTGCTCTCCTACTCACAAAGGATTGAAGCCGCTTCTATGGCCCTACCATTCCCAAACCACTGGCACTAATGATCCTGCCACCTAGCAAAATTCCTCTGTCTTCCTCGACCCCAATCCCACTAGATTCTAGGCTCCTATGGGCAAGGCTCTCTTGTTTCCATCCTATATCTGTTTATCTCCATCTGGTTCCCTTTTGGTTATTGTAAACCGCTGTGGAAACTGTTGGCGCTATATAAATGACAATAATAATAATGTGATTACACAATGCTGAGTAGATAGATTGAGACTGAATGTTCTTGCACTCTATTCTACTGACATTTAACATGTACATTTTCATAGTTCTGTTGCACATGTATCCTGCTTGTCCTCACAGAGTAGAATAAAGACTTCAGTTTTGCTGTTGCTATTACAGAAAACATTTACGTACTTGGACTGTTTGCAAAATATAAATGAGTAGGACATCTTTAAAACATTTTGCACACAGTCAAAAGAAGGATCTAGTACTTTTCTGCAATGCTAAGCAAGATTTACAAGATCAACTCTCCCCATTTTTTGCCTCGTCTACCCATAATGCATTTCTCAGTAGCTATAGTTAAAATTACATTTTTAATATCTCCAAAAAGTATTTTAAAGGGAAAAACTGTAAAAGTGTAGCCTGAACTAGAGGTAAGCACTGTAGGTAAATCAATTATATATGACCCTTAAAGTGCAGTGAATAAAAGTCAACTAGACTCCATCACAAACAATATCCGGTATAGAAGAATGAAAAGTATGCAAGAAAACATGGCTTCTTTATTTGTAGCCTAATGCATACATTAGAGCAGAATCATGGTAAAGCATCTGATGAGAAGTCACCAGCAGTACACAAAACTAGAGATCACACAGCTCACATCCTTCTCTCAAATGTCTTGCTTCCTAACAAGTGTAGCCGGAATCACTGACATACGGAGGAAGTCAAACGCTCATTAGCCATCATTAATTTTTAACGAAGGCTGTGTTGTGATGTTTTCCTTCCATTTGCTGCACTTTAAGAATTGACATGCCTAGATCTCTTTAGGCTCTTATTGCGTCAAAGCTGAAGGATGAGACTGAATTTCCACAGAACAAAGAAAGGAGACCATTCTCACCTTCTTACTCACAAGTCTCTTATCTCTCAGGTACTACACATGTCTTGTTAAGGAGCACTTAGGCTATCATTCAATAAGCAACATTCTCTCTAAATGTTGATGAGTTTAAAATCTCCACATGCTGATATCATTATCAATTAGGGACACTGCTCATTCTAATGACAGATGCCTCTTCATCTGGGGTTAATACAAAGTTGAGCATTCCAATTGGAGGCACTCAGGATAGATGTGTTAGCCTTGGAAACCTACCTCACAAATCCATTAAATATACAATCTTTTGCATTTCCTAGATATTATATAAATACTACCTTATTATAGACCCACTTACATAGGAATAAAGCTATAATATAAAGATACTATTTCCCAAACCAAGTAATTTTTCAAAAGAAAGTCCAGGAGATACAGGGCTCACAATCCAGGATGTTCATCCTTCCAAGTTTTTTGTATTTCATTAGCCACCAGTGGAATGTACTGACAAGTAAATTTGACAAACTAGACATAGGCAGGGACATAATTAGGCTTGGGGTGCTGTCATTGCCACTCCAAATTCTGTTGTTCCTACTGCCACCCGATCTCATATAAATATGAAAATGAACTTGAACGTGAAGTAAGATATTTACAACCTGTTGGAGATGTGACCAATAAATGTAATTTAGAACAAAAGCAAACTATCAAATTATAGTGAAGAGGCTTTGAGAGAGTTTGGGAGTTTTATTGATTTGCATCTAAGTATATGCTGTACACATCTCAAACATATCTAACACATCCAGTCTCTTTCCGCCTCCTGCCGCTACCAACGACGTAATATCTCCAGAATTCGACCATTTCTTACCGCTGTCACCACAAAACAATTTATCCATGTCCTGGTAATCTCCCGATTTGACTATTGCAATAATCTCTTATCTGGCCTCCCCCTCTCTCGCCTCTCCCCCTACAATCCATCCTGAACGCCTCCGCCAGGCTAATCCACCTCACCCGCCGCTCTGTCTCTGCCGCTTCCCTCTGCGAGTCCCTTCACTGGCTCCCCATCCACTGCAGAATTAAATTCAAAATCCTTATCCTTACCTACAAAACCCTCACTAACTCAGCGCCCCACTACCTGTCCTCACTAATCACCAAATACACCCCAGCCCGCTCCCTAAGTTCAAACCTGACCTGCGCCTAGCCTCTCCCCGCATTACCTCTTCCCATGATAGACTGCAGGATTTCTCACGCGCAGCCCCCATTCTCTGGAACGCTCTCCCTCGTACAGTCAGACTTTCCCCTAATTTCTCTTCCTTCAAACGCTCCCTTAACACGTTCCTATTTAGGGAAGCCTACCACCCAACTCACTGACACAACCATCAATCACTCTCACCTTGCAGTCCTCTCCTCCTGTTTCCAACCCCAACCCTTCTAGATTGTGAGTTCCTACGGGAATAGGGCCCTCATCTCCTCCTGTACTGTTTGTCAAATGTTGTTCAATGTATTGTATTGTAACCCTGTCTATACTGTGCCTATTGTACAGCGCTGCGGAATATGCTGGCGCTTCATAAATAAAGAATAATAATAACCTCTTAAAAACAGACTTGGGGGTGCCATCCTCTCAAATAACTGCCCTCAACTTTGGCTTAACTGCCCTTTGCAAGAATACAACAATGAGAAAACATAATATCAGACAAGCTTATAATTTGAGCTCAGTAACGCCAGAATATTCAGAGAGGTTTTACAGTCAGGTACCAGCTTAGGTTGAAGTTAATAATACCATGGGTGGTCGGACCACAAAATCTTAAATTTAACTGTAGAGCACAGGCAACAACTCAACATAGTAGGGGGATCAAACTCTGAGTCTGAGAGAGTATAATTCTCTGAAAAGGAGTCTGATCATGAAAGAACCTTACACACTGGGAGTACAGGCTTTTAAAGAGGGTTTACAAAGCTGTTACACGAGTTGATCATCAGTCAGTCTCAATTGCAAAAGTAACTCAGTTTCATGAAGAACATCAGTGAGGTCAACAACTATTTCAACTTAACCTTGTGCCTGATGGAGCATTGAGCAGTTTTATGTAACAGGCAGACACCTAAAACACATATAGTTTGTAACCTGACAAGTGCCTACTCTTTAGAATGAAAGGAGACGATGGACTTGATAGAAAGACCTTGGACTTGATGGAAAGACTTTAGACAAGTACAGTGAATTGATTTTTTTTTTTAAATCAAAATTCCTAAAACTGGTTCATAAAATATATCCCGGAATAATTTGACAAACCCTCATGATGAAAAAGATATTACCCTGAAAACTGAAAAAGTCAAGAGAAGCTCCAAAGACATTTCTAGATGATCAGAAATGTTTTTCTCCCTCCTTCATGCACAAAAATGATTTAATTGGAAGATGTTTGCTGTTGCAACACAATTAGTTTCTGTGCCTACATATAAAATGATTCAGAGCAGTGTGTCAGAATTGGAAAACTAATCTAATTAAGGATCATTTTGAGTGCACTATAACACACTTTGATAGAAAATAGCTCTATTTAAACATTTCTACATTTACTCAAATGTGTCCAGCATTATATGTGGTTAAACCCCCAATAAAATTAAAATAAATGGAAAAAACACACACAATGAACAAAGAAGGGTGGTTGCAAAATATAAATAAATAAAACAAAACCAACGACATACAGAAAGACAGATTTTTCCAAGCAGGCTTCCTGAGCCCTTTCCAGACACATACCCAGGTGGTGAAGACCCAGGAGTTTTAAGACATGCTGCTGGAAGATGTTTGTTGTAATCGAGTTTCCATGTTGGGAGCCACATATCCACCAGCTGGATCTCAGCTTGCCGCTTTTGTTGTAAGTTGTTTATTATTTATTGGCTTGATTATATAGCACGAATACAGAACAAGCACTTATACAACAAAGAGAAAAGAATGTAAAGAACATCATCTGTCTGTCAGTCTGTCTTTAAAATTATGTATTTTCTAGAAATCCATGTTTTATTTGCTCTTTCACATCTCAAAGTTGCCAAAGAAGGATGAGGTTTGTATGTAGTGATGGAATAAGCCTCAACTGTCCAATTTCAGGGAAAACAATTGTTATTCAAAACTATTTTTATGACGACAACATTAGGATTAAGAACAACACATTTTCTAAACATATGTATTCTAATTTGGGATGTAAAAATATCCATCATTATTCTCTGCTTCCAGAATGAGAATCAACTGGGTGGAAAAGTGGAAATCAATAGACCGATAGGTAATTATAGGTAGATATATAGATATGTACATTCTAAGTTATATAGATTGGTAGATAATTATAGGTAGAAATATATAGCCAGAAAGAAACATAGATAGATAGAATTCCTAATGTATTTATTAGCTGGTTACAGACGCAAAAGGCTCAGTATTTCCTGTGAGTTAACAAAAACATTATTTCCTGATATAAATGTAAAATAATGGAGCTGCTCTGTCCTTTCCTCCTTTTCTTACGTATAAATCTATTTTCCGAGGGGACCGATTTAGCTGTGGCTGCTGCTCAGCCTGGGCGACTTGATTTGTAATTGCTGGATTGGTCTGTAAAGAAAATAAAAACTGGCAAATGACAGTATGTGGGTGTCCAAGACTACATTCTGCACACAGCCCGCATACCAGTACATCTGCTATTGAATGTCTATCATGTGTATTCATTGTGTCAGAACCATTTGAAGGGGCAGAGGGAGCAACTGCCAGAGGCCTGCAGAGTAGAAAGTATGGGTGGCATTCATTGAGAATCTGATGCTATTATTATGTACAGAGAAAAGGGTTTAACTCATCTGTTCTGTTGGAATGCAAAATATTTTACATTTCCAGTATCCTGATCCCAGTATAATTAATTGCAACCTACTAGGAACTCCATAATGCACCGAGCACAGGACTAATCTCAGACATAAGACTATTTTTAGGCATTACTACATGCCAAAATGAAGATTACATGCACAGTACGTGAAAAAGGCTATTTATGAACAAAACATAGAATGTAATGATGAGCAAATTACTAAGATGCTGTAGAACCACCCGACATTCAAGGCATTTAAAACAATATTTAGCATTTGTACAAAATGTGAAATGTAGATTGAAAGGATAAGATATTCGAATCAATCAGAAGAAATCCATGCTAAACTGCTTAGACACAAAGGAACATGAAGACAAATTGAATACAAAAGGGCAGAGTTGGGTAAGGAGATTAGGTTTGGGTCGCAGTAAGCTTCTGCTTGATACAATTCACATATTTTTGTTACTTTTGGCTTCTAATTAGTGAAGCTTCATAAATAAGTAACTACAAAATGGTTCATCACAAAGACTGCGGAGAAGAACAAGGGTTTTCCAATTAAAGGTCCCTTTCAATATTAGGATCCCAAGCTCTAGTGACAATATTTTTACCATTCTAGAGCTGAGAATGCTGTAGATGAGTACAGAACTCATAGACAGCAACGGCATAATTGTGTTGTCTATATGGAAAAAACTTTGCTTGTATAAGGTATTTTTACAATGGTGTAGGGACTAATTCAGTTATAAAATAGCTAACGATGTATATACTCAAGTCATACCCCTTTCACAAAAGTGTCAATTGTTACCATATCAGGAAGTATGCACCGCAGCAACGTAATCTCTATCCCAAACTTCTTGTTGAAAGATCTACATGCCCTACTCTTAACATCCTCCCTTCAGAGGATTACCAAAGACATTCAGGGTTATTCAAAGAGAATTGAAAATTCCCTGCACGTTCGGTGACTTTTTGTTCTCTTCAATTCGGTACGATTTGGCTATCCCATTTCGGCGACCCTGCGGTGTATTCAGCAAGCACCACAGGGCCGTCGTAGTGCAGGGAAAAGCTGCCGAAAACTCACCGCAAAGCCCAGGCGAATGCACACCAAAACCTGCAAAAACATCTGGATTAACCCCACCGAAGACGCCGGAGAAACCTGTGCAGGAGTCAATCACAGCGCAGAGCAGCCGCTGGAAAAACCCGACACCGCAGACAAATGGAGTGAAAAAAAACAAACAGTACGCTTGAATGTTTGAAAAGTGAAACGCTGTTTGCAAAGAAACTACTGAACGAAAATGTCTGAAATTTACATATGAGGTCCAATGAATGATAATAAAAAGGGCTGTTACAGAAAAAGAAAAAACAATTAAAAAAAAAAAGGAAAAATAATGTTTGCAAAAAAATCCCAAAAAATGCCTAAAAGGTCCTAAAAAATCTATTCATAAAGAGACTTTTTACTGCAGAATATCATAATGAACGATTTACTAGATATTGAATTAAAACGGGAATATTTTTAACACTGAAGCCTATGGAGTTCGCCTGAATAAACCTGCCGAATTAAACCACCGAATGGCAGGGCAATTCGGCAACTTTTCACTGCTGGGTTTTGCTCTCTGAATAGCCGAAGCATTGCGTCTCTATGGGGATTTCACTGCCCTCGAACAGGCAACGAACAGGCACCGTATGTGCAGGCAATTCGCCAGGATTTGGAGAATTGCCTGCTCTCTGGATAGCCGAATAGCCACGAAAGGTAACCGTACGCTGAATTTCAGCGTTCGGTTACCTTTCTCCAGCAATTCAGATCTCTTTGAATTACCCTGATTATCTTCTGTTAGCATTCTTCCACTATTTGTCAATAGTCTTCTGTCATACACCATATAGTAAATTAATATTTCTGTTATACAGACATTTACTTCAAAATAAATCACAGCTTTAACCAAAGAATTGCCCCCCAAAAGTAAAAAAAAATAATCAAACATTAATTTACCATTAGCCAATCTCATTAGCTCCAGTGAAACAATTTAATTATTCCCAAACAGACATGCATATGCATCATCAGTGCTGGATCTCTGATAGTACCTTAACCCGTTCCTTAACATGAAGGCAACAAACAATCAAGTTGCTAACTGTTTTGGAGAATTATCTGCAATATAATGAACCCAACATAAAACATAATGTAGTAGCTGTTTATTGTTATCCAGCACAATTAGATTTAAATTATACTTGTTGTAGAACCTTAGATTCAATGGTTATCTTCTATTGTTATCTAGTGCCTTAAAATGCTAATTAAGGAGGCAAATGAGCAAAAGAATGAAGTTCTTTGTCAACAGCTGAAAGAAAAAACACATATATCGTTTGTTTTTTTATACCAGGAAGGATACATTGAGATTTCTCTCGTTTTCAAGTGTGTCCTGGGTGGCGAGTCTGTACCGTTAGGTGTCTTGCCCAAGGACACTTACTGGAGAGGTGTTCGTCGGGATCGAACCCATGACTGCACAGGCTCTCTCCACGCAGAGCAGTGATGTTACCTCTACTCCACTCAGCCAGTATATTCACATCTTACTTCATGTCACATGTGCATAGTGCCCATATCCATGCCACAAAACCAATCACGGCAATATAAAGCTTTGTTACATCCAATTCATTGATTGACAAGGTAGCATTACTTAGGCACACTTGAATGTGTCTCTGTGTAGCTCTCAGGCTTGTGCTAACCGAAAAAATGCTTGGACCGTAAGCTTTCACAATCCAAATTCCTAGGGAGTTCTTCATTGATGAAGCTTCTTCTGTCATCATTTGAAGTTCACTTTGTGAAACAGCAAAGGTTTTTGCAGTTGCAACAATTGCAAACATCGGTGCTTTATGGATAACCCTTGAGTCTTCAGTAATAAGAACAACAGAATAGTAATAAAAACTGTATATGAAACCCTAATGTCACTAATCCATTCCTTTAATATAATGTAATTATTAACACAATGCATGTTATTAAATCCATGTCGATCCCTGTCCATTTCCAATGCTATGCTCATCTTTTTGCAGTTGTCCTGCATCTCTTTTCCTCTCTCTCCATAACTGTCTATGCCGCATCCTGCTTTCCCTTCTTTCTATTTTCAATCTGTTCACACAGATAATGTTGGATAGAATGGTATGTCAGCTCATAAACTGCAAAGGGTATGGGCGAGGAATGCGTCTGGATAATGACACTTCATTATTTGAAAATGAATACATTGTTAGTCACTTAGACTTTTCTTTGAGCTGCAGCAATGATTGCTGCAGTTGATTTGTGTGCCCTACAAAAGAGAACAGGAGAAAGGGGTCTGTCTTCTACGTGCATAGCACAGAGGAGACCGAATGGAAAGTAATGCGAAAGTCAACCAAATTGGTTATTGATTGTGTTTGCAATGGTACTTTGTTCACAGATATTTTTAATTTATTAACAACATCAAGAGAATTAGTCTGTGGACGAAATGATGTAAATGCAAAACTACATCTTATTTATCTTATCACAGTCTATGGAATACTTGATGATGCTCCACCTTACAACAGATTGAGTAGAACATTCAAATGTTCTAGAATAACAAATTAGATAACGCTGGGAGTGAGGTAAGAAAGAATGAGAGTACAACAGAATGGTGATATTGTAAAGGGTAAAGGGTCAGCGATGTCATTACCAATAGATTTGTAGACCCAATTTTTTTTTTTTTTTTTAGAAGGATTCATAGAGATTTCTCTTGTTTTCAAGTATGTCCTGGGTGGTGAGTATGTACCATTAGGTTTCTTGCCCAAGGACACTTACTGGAGAGGTGCTCTTCCCCTTGGATTTGAACCTGTGTCTCCACGGTCATAGAACAGTGATGTAACCTCTACTCCACCCAGCCGGTACAATTGCCTGTAACAATATAGAGTCAATATGCTGCAAAGTTTGGAAGCAGCTTCTCCACTATTTTTCCTAGGAGGAACGGAGCTCTCTTTTGGCTCATACACTGTAATGCTTTCATCACACTTCAGTCATATGTTTCCTTTAAATTCACCAGAAATATATGACAAGTACCGGCTGGGTGGAGTAGAGGTAATGTCACCGCTCTGCATGGAGAGAGCCTGTGGAGACATGGGTTCAATCCCAGCGAGCAACCTCTCCAGTAAGTGTCCTTGGCAAGACACCTAACGGTACATACTCGCCACCCAGGACATACTTGAAAACGAGAGAAATCTCAATGTATCCTTCAAGGTAAAATACTTTCTTAAAAAAAAAATAATCAGCATAATGATTCCCTAAAACTCATCTTATCGTTTATTTTTCCATCGGTATAAAATGTAAACGTGAGGTCGAGGATTAAGTGTGGCATGCGAATGGTTAACTGAGGGGCAGATATCGTGGAAGAGGTCTTACACTTATTTTTTTTAGTACTAGATGCTTTTACAATATTACTTGTCCTTTCAAAAAGATAAATGAGCGACCGTTAGATATGCAGTTTCCATAAGACTAGCTCTGTTTCAGTTGAAAAGTGTTTATTAACCCTGTCACTACCATTATCAAGTATATAACTCGGTGCTCAAAAAGTAAAGTTGACACGGTCTTGTTATTGACCAATGAAAAGGAAATTCATTTACTGCAAAACAAAACGTCT
The DNA here is from genome assembly GCA_009667805.1 of Leptobrachium leishanense. Classification (NCBI taxonomy): domain Eukaryota; kingdom Metazoa; phylum Chordata; class Amphibia; order Anura; family Megophryidae; genus Leptobrachium; species Leptobrachium leishanense. The sequence goes on along the minus strand of CM019064.1, from coordinate 237,148,202 downwards.
TTGAAAATACGTTCCAGAATGTGTCCCAAAATATTCAGCACTTTGGACAGGTCACCTTAGATGCTGAAGCTATTTTATCAACTTGGGGTTCTGTTTTTTCCTTCAAGAAAACACATATTCCAATAGATTTTAATATAGAAGTATTAGCACTTTTTGGCCAACACAGGGAGCCATCTGCCTGTCAAATAAGCTTACTGTCTTTAATATGTATTTTATGGAGGGCACATTATTATGTGCACTCTCTGCAACGGAAAGTTGGGTCGTGGCACTGGTTAAATGGAAAACAACCTGGTTGTGAATGGGGTTAATCAAACCCCCTAGAACAGGAGGATCTGTACACCTTTTTTTCTTGTTATGTTTAATCAAACCCCCTGTTGCACATTTATCATATATTATAATTGGTAACCAAGAAGTATTATAATACGCACTCATAGACTAGGAAGAGTACGCTGCAAATGAACAGTTATTCCCATAAGTGGTGCAGTCAAATAGTAAAGCGCAATTAGCGCACCATGGCCATAGTCTCAAGAGTTAAGCCAGAGAAGGACAGCAAAATACTATCCTTACCTTTTCAAAACCTCTCTATCACTGAAATATACTCACCGTCTCCTTCATGAAAACATCAGTAGCTTTATAATTTAGCTAGCATAGCAATATACCCTAAAATACAATAATCTACACTGACACTTAACCTGTGTTATAAAAATAAAACACATATAGGCATAAAAATCAATAGTTCCAGTAAATATGCTGATCAGACTCGGCAATAAAAACCTCCTGACAACATTTATGTGAAATATATTTTCTGTCTCCTCCCAACGATATGCAATTGATCATTTTTAATTGTCCCTACTCTGTACTTAAAGTCCAAGAGGTTTCATTTCACCGGTGAATAATAAAAATAAATAGGTCTATTTAAAACTGAATAACATATACAATACAATGAGCCAACAGTTTATTATCTGGTTCTCTTCTGTGGTGTCCAATTGACAAATTGCGGATATTCTCTTCCTCTTTATGAAGGTCTGTATCTAGTGGACACTTGTGAACATTTATGCAGGCATTGTGTACTGCCTCTGCTGCCATAATATAATATTCTCAAAGTTACCACAAAGCCACTTCAGATCTAAAAAGAAAATCAATACAAAAAGATTCAGAATTGTTCAATTAACTTCATAAAGAGTAATGGACTCTCTAGGCATCAAAAGGTTCAAGGATAGTCATTTTTTGCAGAAAAATATAGAAAAAAATGTGTGATACCAAGTGCATTGGTACCATTATGAAAAACCTTGCACGTCTCAAATTCACCCTTTACTGTATGACAAATAAAAAGAAAAAAAAAACATTGTTCACATGTTTCTGGGACAACTGCCCATGGGATTAATTATTTTTTTTTTAAATAAGAGCAAATGTTAATTTGTTGACTTCCATTCACATTATGCTCTTTTTAAAGTGAATAAAACTCATAGGTGTTCTGGCATCTACAACTCCCCAGTCAGTCCATGATTTAAGAGGAGTCTGCAGCAAAGCCAGAACCTGGAGATTTGATGCTGTATTTTTTGCACAACAAAAATGTCAGCGGGAAAGACCCTGAAATGCTGTGGATGTCAGTGTGTTTTAGTGTTACATCCATTGCACTGTTCACCCCAATAACATACGTCATAACATCAGTAATGAGACCCAACAGGCACTCTTTAGTCCTATCATACCATACATTGCTCATTACCACATCTCCAGTTGTGCATGCTCTTGCTCGTGACTAGCACCTACTATCTCCCCCACTCGCTTGGCCATGCTGTGGGACACCTTCCAACCTAGGCCATGCTTTTAGAGTGCTGCCAACCTGACATCAGCAGTTGCCAACAGAGTCTGAAATCAACCCCCAATTGACTTGAGGCACTGCTGCTCAATTGAAACCCCAAAAATAAGTTAAACAAGCACCTGGAAGTACAAAAATACTTCAACGAACAGAAGGAAAAGTCCTCCAATTGGGCAATACATAAGCGAGAGTTAGATTCAAGTTGGGAACACAAACAAAAAGCAATCAATATATTCATTTAAACAATGAAGTCCATTATGGGAACTGAGAAGGTTCAGGACCACTGTTTTGAGTTTAGTATATTGAACAGGTAATATTTTCCCTCGTATTTCAAATGACAGTATATAAATACATGTGAATAATATTTTCGGAATTTTGAAAATCCTCTACTTTTGGTGGCTTTTTTTTTTTGCTCATGTGCAAATTTATGACTGGCAAAGAAAGAAAAAACAGCTGACATCTGATAGCTCTGAAATAGTTCATTAAACATTATAATTAGACGTCTGCAGAGATGCTTTAATAATTAATAATGAAAATAATAATTTAATAATAAAAAATGCTACAATATTTTGACGTATGCTGCCCTTTGCCATCTCTTTCTGAAAATAACCTAATTTCTTTCCTGCTCTTCCTGTTTGAACCTCGGGACACTTAACCCATTCAACACTATGCTGTACGTCCTATGTGGGATATAAGATCATAAAGGATATAGTTTTTTCCTCATTTATCATGAACGACTTCCTCACCACCATTGCCACTTTTTAATTATCTTACAGGGCTAACCATATGATAAACCTCGGCTTTGCCTAAAAAGGAAGTTCAAACAGTGGCATGAGAAGCTTCATCAATGAAACTCCTCCTGTCGCTGTTTGATTTTGCCTCTCTGAATCTCCAAAGTTTATCATCATTGCAAAACGGTAAACTATGGTGGTTAGTTGATAACTCCCTAAGTGTTACACATGGAATTCCTTCATGCATTGGGAACGTAGGTGAAAAGGTTAAGGCATCAACTATCACACGGGCATAGGTTATCAAAAAATAGAGTGGAGTTATTATCATTTCACCATTTGGTGTAGGCAGACCTATTCTCTGCATAAGGCGACAACAACCAAGGAGAAAAACTGACAGTAGAACACGCTCCCACAAATGATCACCAATGGCTGTTGGCCAAAGAATAAAACGCCCCATCCGAATCTGAACCAGAAGGCAGACTCTACTATAACAGGTGGGTTACAATGCCTGTGGCACTTGGGAAACAGTGGCTATCTATATTGCTAATGTTCACTTAGCAAACCACAAACTCCGCGGAGAGCCTGCCCTACAAACATTTTATTTCATCATAGTCATTGTTAGGAAATATCTCTGAATCCTATAGGGAAAGTTTCAGCGGCGACGCTTTGAATTGCTGCTGGAGGAAGCCATCAGGGAGTTGAAAGCAACAAGATATTAATCCAGTAAAATATTTAGCATAAGATAGGCAAAATGCATGGAGTCAGTAGTTACAATGTATCAGACTGGCGTCGAGCAGCCATTTTTAAATAACTACATTCTATCAAGTCGTTAAGATTCCTTTATCTTTCTATACAGATTAAATGCATGTACGTTTGTTACCATTACAAGAACATGATGGGATCACAGACCTGGAATATAAATGCACTCATGCAATGAAATCATACTACGCGGGTCCCACAGCAAGTCCTTTAAATTCCGTTCTAGAATCGACAGCGTTAACTCCACTAAAAACACAGAGCAAGGTACATTAAAAAACTGCTTGATTGCTGAAATTCTCTTCCTCTAAATTAAAACATGAATATTTCATGATAAAAAATAAGGTTCTCGTAGAGAGAGGCAGTAACTCCAGCTGCACCTCTCCCTCGTTGAGCGGCTTAAATTACTGCTGAAAATGGAATATGAATGTTATTAGCATGCGATTAGTATTTTCATTTGCATGGCACTCTGAGTACTTATTGCCTTGGGGGGCAGAGGAAGGTGGGAGGATGGGAAGGGTGCTCAGCACCCGTTAATGGCTGGCTAGCCTGATTTAAACACACACACTGACTCCTCTCCTCACTTACACACACAACCAGGTTTTCTGGCAGACCACTGGCTGTTCTTTTGGCAGGTGATTGATGACTGTCCCACCAGCTCAAAGGCTGGCTGGCAGCGGAATACCAGGGTGTCTCCATGGCGAAACCTTGAACCCTCTCTTACTCCGAAGGCTGGAATCCCTGGGTCCCCACAACTGCCCTGGTCGATTTCTGTATAGAAAGAAAGAAACAAAATTCAGTGCATCATGTAAGGCAGACAATATAAAATAATGGTGCAAGAAAAAACAATTTATCCAATTTGACACTCATTTTGGTGCATCTTGAATGGAACGTAGGTTTTCCAACAGGTGTTTTGACAGTTATACATTAAAGGGATCATTGGGAGAGTTTGTTATTTCTAAATTTATATCCTAGCTAGGTTGATTTCTTTTTTGTATGTCTTACTAGATATGGATAGACTTTTTTTGTTAAAAAAATTTAAGTTAGGCCACGAAGATCAGGCTGCCATTAGTTAAAGTTACACAAGCTGCTCAAATTTAGCAAAATACAGCCAGCTAGTCATCTGCTGTTAACTAAAACAAATGAAAACATGCAGGGTTATTCACTACTGGTGTTTGCCAGTAGAAGAAATTCAAGGGCAGAAGAAGGTTTTCTTAATGAATCTTCTTATGCCGCTGTTTGAGTTTCCTTTCTGTAAAACCCTCACAGTTGCACACCTTCACATTTGTAACAATGGAGGTTTCTCCGTTGTTTGTAACAACAGAAAACATTGGTACATATGGACATATTCAGGCTTGAGTACCACCCCCAAGATATTTATTTATTAATAAAGTATTTTACCAGGTATTTAAGATATCTCATTATTATATGAAAAGGTTCCAAAATCTGAAGAAAAAACACCGTAATCCAAAATACTTCTGGTCCCAAGAATTTACGATAAAGGATAGTTAAACTGTATTTAACTTTGAATACGTTTAAAACACTGAATCCTTTTAGTTGTGCTCAATGTTTACAGTATAAGAGTATGCTAAATAATAATTTGTATGGAATGGATTGCAATTGAATGGTAAAGGATAACAGTCAAAGAAAAGTGATGACGGTTATGATAAAGGAATAATTTCAAAGAATATGCAATGTCTTGATTTACTAAGCTCTTGTTATGGCTATTCGTAGTGTTCTATCTAAAATAATTTCTACCTGTACAAAGAAACACATGGAAAGCAGTGGAATAGAGACGATTTTGATTAGCCTATGTAAAACTTGGTATTCTTACAGGAAGTCGGCATAAACATTAATTCTTACAATAACATTGCATTTCCATCAGGCGCTCCCTTATCAATTCTGGGGTTTAAATGGCCTGTGCAGCTCCGTATACTAAGCTATAAAAATTGGAAGCATAGTATTTCATATGCACTAATGCATCTATGTGAGAATGTAAATTGTAGCTGAATTAGATAAAGCTTTAAGCTTCTTGATGCTGTTCTCTTACACAGAACTGATCTCTTTCACTTAAGAAAAAAAACTGTTAACTATACAAATAAAAATGGAGGATGATACAAACAACAAAGGGAGCAATGATATGCTTTGAGATTCTGGCAACTTTAAATAGCAAAAAAAGTGGAGTGATTGTACTCTTCTTTATCCAGACTGACCTCATTTTCTTGCATTCAAGCGGTTTAATTAGAATCCACAAACATTAATTCTATGTCTTTGTCTGAGATTCTCCATTGCATAGGAAAAACATACCCATCGCAAATGTCACTAGCAAAGTATGGAGAATTCACAATGTTCCTATCATCTGCAATTCCATAGCATATTGATCAGAAACAATTAGCAGAAAGCATGTTTTTTCAGATCTAGAGAAATAGCAATTTGCAAACCTGATATTACCTTTACATCAAGCTTCTTCATCTCAAAAACTATTGACTGATTGACCAACAATAGCTGTTATACAGTATATAGGGCTGATGCTAGACTATTCTGTGCATAAGCAAGGCCTTCTACTTGCACCCTCACCCGAAAAAGAAACAAAAAAATCACCAACTTTGATTTTTAAAAACATGCTCTTTATCATCTTCCTATGCTCCTTTCCTTTATCCCCCCTTTCTATGCCATTCCCCCTCCTTTTCAGGGACATACATTGTTCTGTTCTGGGCATCCAGTGGTACTCTTCTTTCCTCCTGCGTCGCTGGCTGAGATTACGTGACATGTTAGAAGGTCACTTCCTCTCAGCACTGTGATAAAGCTGGCAGCTGGGGACACCTTAGTGTGTACACCCTGTGCAGTTGCCTAAGGGTAACCCCCCACATCATAAATATATATGTACCGTATACAGGAAAAGAGGTACTCAGCCACTGACTAAGTTAACTTAAAATGTTTTAGAAGTATAGGTTAGTGTAATGGTTTGAGTAAGAGTGCTTAATTGTGCGTCCAAAAAATTACTACTCTTAAGATGACGAAATGCTGAGTTATGCTTGCGGGGCTGAGCCATGTTTCGGTATTCTTGAAGGATGTACTGTGTATGTAGATGAAATGTAACCTGTAGTTTTGCTTTTCCACAAATACTCCTCTATGGCATTCATGACTGACCAAGGACATTAGTGATATAGAAGTCTAATTGAAATTTCAATTGGAAAATAAGAAAGAACATATAGCTTAGTGGACATCTAGGTAGGATTAATTTAAGGCTAAAGCTCTGGATACTATTTTCAGCTTTTGTCTTTTTTTAACCCACTCTTCCATCACTTGGGATTTAGCTAGTAGAGGCATTAGACTTCAGTTCAAATTACTAATAATTTGTTGTGTAGATATTGAAACTACGTCTGGAAAGCCATGAGGTGGCTCCTTACTCAGTTGTATGTCTTTTAAGAGTGTGAAAAGGACATCTGCTAATTTGGGCAAGAGTCCATCATAACATTCGCTTCCAGTTTAGTTGATATCTGAACACATAAAAGACACCTCACAAAATAGGCAGTCCAGAAACATGTTGGGCCACATTACATTCTTGGTGCTAACGTTAGCGCTCACCTGCGTGAGCATTAATGTTAGCCCCGGAGGCTACCGAATATTACAGTCCAACGCTAATGGGTTAAGTAACCTGTTACTGTTTGTTACCTTGTGCTTTTCAGCGCGAGGTTACTGTACTTTGTGCTCCCTATACATAACATGGAGAGCGCAAAGTGTTAATCAGCGTTAGGATTACAAAGTCCTAACGCTGATTAACGTCCGGCTGTGGTTAGCAAAAACTTAACTACAGCCTGGACTTGGTGCGAACAGATTCCGCTGGTGCAGAAACCATTAGCACCAGCCCAAAAAAATAAAAAACAAGTCAGATACTCACCTCATGACCCGCGGCAAGGACCGCGGCTCCGTCCGCCTCCTCTGTCGCCGAGAACAGAGGGAGAAGCTGGGGGAAAAAGTCCCCCAGTCTCTCCCTGCAGATCACTTCGCCGACCTGCCGGATCTCGCGAGGCGAGATCCGGCAGGTCATGTGACCGGCAGGGGGAAACTCAATGGAGTCCTATGGACTCCATCAAGTGGATGCTCGTGGCGGCGCTCCCGCGGGCATCCTGGGGCATAGCGCCGGCTAACAATGCAGGCAGCTTTTTAAGCGCCTGCATTGTAATCTCACGTTAAAACAGGAGCGGTAGGGAGAAAACTGCGGGCGCAGTGTTTTCTCCCTAGTGCCCCCGTTTTAAAGTGAGGATTGTAATGTGGCCCGTTGTCTGTAATACATGTAAGGAATTAAGTTCAAAATCCTTATCCTTACCTACAAAACCCTCACTAACTCAGCGCCCCACTACCTGTCCTCACTAATCACCAAATACACCCCAGCCCGCTCCCTAAGGTCAAACAGTGACCTGCGCCTAGCTTCTCCCCGCATCACCTCTTCCCATGATAGACTGCAGGATTTCTCACGCGCAGCCCCCACTCTCTGGAACGCTCTCTCTCGTACTGTCAGACTTTCCCCTAACTTCTCTTCCTTCAAACGCTCCCTTAAAACATTCCTATTTAGGGAAGCCTACCACCCAACTCACTGACGCAACCATCAATCACTCTCACCTACAGTCCTCTCCTCCTGTTTCCAACCCCAACCCTTCTAGATTGTGAGTTCCTACGGGAATAGGGCCCTCATCTCCTCCTGTACTGTTTGTCAAATGTTGTTCAATGTATTGTAACCCTGTCTATACTGTGCTTATTGTACAGCGCTGCGGAATATGCTGGCGCTTTATAAATAAAGAATAATAATAATAATAATAAGATAGAAAGAGAGGGCAGAGGAACACCAGGACGCCTCACACTGATGAAACTAGTTGACTGTAGGAAAGCTTGGCATTGACTTACTTGTGTGACATCATCATTTCGCTTTGCAAGGCATTTTTGAAATGTGTCTTCTATCAGTGCTTCCTCTTGGTATTAAGACTCTGATGATGCACAGAGTGAAGAGGATTGGTAGTAAACTATTTTAAATGACATTAGCCCCTTGATACAATGAATTCTAAAATCCAAGTTAAATGCAACACAAAACGTTTCCAGTGCATGCACAACTTCAACGTGTAATTCCATTTAGATATATAGGGTTATTCAAAGAGAATCGAAAAGTCACCGCATGTTCGGTGACTTTTCGTTCTCCTCAATTCGGTGCGATTTGGCGATCCCATTTTGGCGACCCTGCTGTGTATTCAGCAAGCACCACAGGGCCGCCGTAGTGCAGGAAAAAGCCGCCGCAAACCCGCTGAACACTCACCGCAAAACCCGGCGAACGCACACCGAAACCCGCAAAAAGATCTGGATTAACCCCGCTGAACACGCCGGAGAAACCCGAGCAGGAGCCAATCACAGCGCAGAGCAGCCGCCGGAAAAAGCCGACACCGCAGACGAATGGACTGAAAAAAACCTTTATGTTTGAATGTTTGAAAAGTGAAACGCTGTTTGCAAAGAAACTACAGAACGAAAATGTCTGAAATTTACATATAAGGTCCAATGAATGATAAAAGAAGAGCTGTTACAGAAAAAAGAAAAAACGATTTATAAAACAAACAAAATAATTTTCTCAGAAAAATCCCGAAAAATGCCTAAAAGATCCTAAAAAAATCTATACATAAGAGACTTTTTACTGCAGACTATTATAATCAACGTTTTATTGCATATTGAATTAAAACGGGAATATTTTAACTTTGAAGCCTATGGGATTCGCCTGAATAAACCTAACAAATGAAACCACCGAACAGCAGGGCAATTTGGCAACGTTTCGCTGCTAGTTTTTGTTCTCTGAATAGACGAAGCATTGCTTCTCTATGGGGATTTCACTGCCCTCAATCAGGCAACGTATGTGCAGGTAATTCGCCAGGATTTGGCGAACTGCCTACTCTCTGAATAGCCTAATGGCCAGGAAAGGTAACTGTACGCTGAATTTCACTGTTCGGTTCGCTTTCGGCCACAATTCGGATCTCTTTGAATAACCCTGATAGTATGTAGAATGAATTTTGTGCAGGACATCTCCAACCATGTGAAAGAGTTGTCATGTTTGCCAAACCTCCACTCAAAAGCAATTTATTGGCAAATACTCTGGCCTCCAACATACTACATGATAGGCATTATGAGTCTTGATGCAGGGGGCAGCAGTAATATTACATTGCAGTTATACCTTGACTCTAAAGCCTTTTGAATGTAAATTTTGAGGAAAAAAGTAATTAATGTCGCATATCATAGGTGTCAGTGTTATGCAGATTGACTAGGTTTACTCATGCACTAGCACACTACTCTCAGTCACTAAGGCTTGTAGTTACTTTAATATTGTTCCTCTCCTACCTTTTTTGAGGTTAGCGGGACAGGCTTCCCCTTGGCAGGGTCCAAAGCCACCTTTATATCGAGTTTCAGAATATTAAAAAAAAATACAGAATGAAATATCAGTAGCTTATCGGCCTGAAATAACTGCATGGTACACTGTGAAATACATACATTCATCCATTTCTGTCTGCCAACACCACCAAGCAACATATCCACTTGCCTATCATCTCCCACATGGACTACTGCAACAACCTCCTGACTGGCCTTCCTATCTCCCGCCTCTCTCCCCCAGCAGTCCATCCTAAACACATCAGCCCGGCTTAGCCATATCACCTGCCGCTCTGTCTCTGCTGCTCCTCTCTGTGAATCCCTACACTGGCTCCACATCCACAGCAGAATCAAATTCAAACTACTCACCCTGACCTACAAACCCTCACTAACGCCGCTCCTCACTACCCGTCCTCACTAATCACCAAATACATCTCAGCCTGCCGCCTAAGATCTAACAATCGCCTGCGCCTGGTATCCTCCATCATTACCTCATCACATGCCAGACTGCAGGACTTTTCTCGTGTGACGCTGACACTATGGAATGTGCTTCTTCTCAATATCAGACTGTCCCCAAATCTGGCTTCATTTAAACGCTCCCTAAAGACCCTTCTGTTTATGGAAGCCGACCACCTGACTCCGTAACAAGACATCAAACCGACCCAAACACAGTCCTCACCTCTCCCTGCATTAACTCATCACTGCAGTCCCCCCCCCCCTGTTTCTTACCCCCTCACCCATCTAGATGGTAAGTTCCCATGGGAATAGGGCTCTCATGTCCTCCTGTATCTGCAGGCAGGAATACGGACATGTCTCCTGTATGTATTGCTGAATTGTCCTGTCTTTACCCATTGCACCTTTGTACATCGCTGCGGAACGTGTTGGCGCTTAATAAATAATAATAATACATTTGTGTAGCGGTAGTCCATGGTGCAGGCTGTCTGAGCATATAGAGAAAGACGTCACTGGTTGTTTTTGTGCTTCTATTATATGTACAAGGAATTCTGAGTGGCTTTTCTACATGTCAGTATATGGAAATGCCATGGAGACTTTTATAACCTCACTGCAAAATGTCTTTTATAACCTCACTGCAAATGCTTTATTCAAAAATTATGCTCATTTTATATAAATAGTCCTTGCCTTAAGTACTGGAGGTGCCTCAAAGACACTAACAACTGAATGATATTGTTGCCTATGCAAATTACTTCTTCCGACTCTGGAAAAGAAAACATTAAAAAAAAAACTGAATATATAAAAGTATTAAAACATAAAAAAACAACTTGATTGATGAAGAAATATCATAAATTAAAAAGCAATTTGACCAAACTATCATCCTGCAGGGCATTTTCTCTGTACCCGTTGTGCAGGGAGCAGATTAATCCCAGGGTCTGGTTCTTTGGAAGCACCACAGATTGTTGGCATTTATAAAGAAATGTAATAATACATCGAGATAGATCTGGTAATGTAAAATAAATTACCAAAACAAATAAATTCTCAAATCATCTGAGCATCCACCAGCACAACCCACAAAATGATTATAGTTGGGCAATTAATGATAATGTTACACTTATTATGTATCCATGGATCATTTCAGTTCTCACGTGAAATATCCACCCAAATCTGCAGAATCACAGCAGGTTTTCCATCTACCTAGAGTGCGTCCCTGCTACCTGCCTTCTATTAGTACCTCCTAGTGCTTCATTATGTCCAGGTGCACACATTAAACAGTCATTAGAAACGCTGGCCTGGATTCTACACCTGCTTGAAGACATTATAAAACTCAAATATTACTTCCTGGGGCAATTACACATCACATGTATTTCACAGTATCAATGGGGAAATATAGGAATGTTATACATGTCCCTTGGAAACATATCTACAAAGCTCTCACTAACTCAGCGCCTCACTACTACCTCTTCTCACTAATCACCAAATACACCCCAGCCCGCTCCCTAAGTTCAAACAGTGACCTGTGCCTAGCTTCTCGCGCATCACCTCTTCCCATGATAGACTGCAGGACATCTCACCCGCAGCCCCATCCTCTGGAACGCTCTCCCTCGTACGGTCAAACTTACCCCTAGTTTCCCTTCCTTCAAACGCTCCCTTAAGACGTTCCTATTTAGGGAAGCCTACCACCCGACTCACTGACGCAACCAGTCCATCACTTCCACAAGTCCATCACGCCCACCAGTCCATCACGCCCACCAGTCAATCACGCCCACCAGTCAATCACCCCCACCAGTCCATCACTCCCACCTTGCAGTCCATCACGCTCACCTTGCAGTCCTCTCCTCCTGTTTCCATTCCCAACTCTTCTAGATTGTGAGTTCCCACGGGAATATGGTCCTCATTTCCTCCTGTACTGGTTTGTCAAATGTTGTTCAATGTATTGTAAACCTGTCTCTATATTGTACAGTGCTGCAGAATATGCTGGCGCTACATAAATCTGGCTTCATTTAAACGCTCCCTAAAGACCCTTCTATTTAGGGAAGCCTACCACCCGACTCTGTAACAAGACATCCGACCGACCCAAACACAGTCCTCACCTCTCCCTGCATTAACTCATCACTGCAGTCCCCCCCTCCTGTTTCTAATCCCCTCACCATCTAGATTGTAAATTCCCACGGGACTAGGGTCCTCATATCCTCCTGTATCTGCTGGCAGCAATACTGACCTGTCTCCTGCATGTATTGCAGAATTGTCCTGTCTTTACCCATTACACCTTGTACAGCGCTGCGGAATGTGTTGGCGTTAATAAATAATAATAATAAAATAATAATAATCTCATGATCAGTGCACTTAACTCATTTTGACATCTTCGTTCGTCTCCTTATTTTTTTGTCATTTTCTCAGTTTAATTCCTCACTCCACAATGTGAAGCACAGAGGAAGCTGTTGGTGCTATATAAATGGAGGTAATAATAATAATGACCCCAACCAGTGATTAGAAGTGATCCCACAATTAGCTGCATCAAGATTACAATTTTCTTTATCATGGGTCTCTAACTAACGAAAAAAGAACACTTCTTTTATCTTCCATCCCTCTCCCTCTTGCTATACTAAAAACTCAGTCGACCCAAATACAAGTTAATGAACCAGATACATCTCTCTCATTATCAGATCCTCTTGTATTAATAAAGTGATAAAACATTTCTGCCACATAATTCCAGGTCGCGGTTTTGAAGCACTCCAATTTTGGCCCTGAACTTATAAAGCTATAAAATGATAAGGTCTGAACAAGTGGGGTGAATCGTTAATTTGCGGAGATACGGGATGGAAAAGTAAAGAGTATAATCTTACTCCAGCTGTTGTAAAAATAATTTGATGTATGTCTTATAAAAGTTATGCTTGTACCCCATTGTAAAGGCAACCAAGCACAACAGAACACAAAGGGCTTCATGAAGACTACCAAGAGGTTATGAAAGTGCAAAGAAGAAATGTTCAACAGAAAACGAATCTACTGAAGTTAAAAGCCAAATACATACTTTATAGGGACATTCTATGGTTGGAACAGTAGAGGGGATGGAAGCATTAAATAATACTCCCTAATGGCCCCCTGCCATTTTAACCCTTTAGATGATTTTAAAACTCATCATGTATCCAGTGCTGGGGTCCCCAGTATGTGACATGCTGTCTGCATCCTGTAAGTACGTGCAAGCACATTGAGAGCCATTGCAGGGACCTCAGTCTCAAACTGGTTTCTGGGCCCTGATCCTTGGAGCTCAGATCAGCACCTGTTGATATGAGCTTCTGGGAGTAGCTAAGCTCATGCACTCTGAGAGAGTCCCCCAGAGCAACTGACTGACTGAAGAAGGCGGAACACTGAACCGTGTCTCAGTTGGAGACTTGAGACTCCCAGTATTTATTTATTTGTTTGTACATTGTTTTTAAACCATTTTGTTATTTATATTTCTAATAAATATATATATTATTATGATTTTAATACTGGAGTCAGACCACAGTTCTTTACTCTTGCCAATATAAAGAGTGCACAGCATTGACTGTACAGAAGGAGAAAATTTGCAGTGGCCTGGATACACTTCATAGTAGTATCGCCTGTTTAACATCATAACGCCATGTAATAGAGTGGCTCCACCTTTGGTGAGTGCCTTGCTTTACTGTTATATATACAGACATGATAATATATTACACTATGGAGACCCCCTCTTCTTTCCCTTTTTTGTTTTTGAGGATACACCAGTGATAAAGAAGTGCTGTGTCACCCTTGATTTGACTGCACACCTTCACTACCAGAGCCAGGTATATCAGTGCCTCTGAAGAATGTGAGTTGTTTGGTGACACAGATATATCACTGAAATTGACCCTATTTACCAAACTTATTAGTATTACGATACTGCACTATTGTTTTCTCTATTTTTTGTTTGAGGTCGTTGATATTACAGTCTTTTCCATAAGAGACTGCCACCTGGATATTAATACAAGTATCAAAGTTCTGTTTTAGCACATATAGATGCACGGTGTATTAAGCACAGCTATATTGGCTATTGTGACACTTCCTTTTAAGGTTGGTTTCACTAAAATATTTTATCTTTTGCGCTACAAAGTCTTCACATTTTTCTATGTTCAATTTTATTAGTCTATTTTCATGAGACTTTTTGCACAATGCACTTGTACTGTTTAGGCTGCACCCTAATATAGATTTATTGTCTTTTTACGTATTTAATGTCAGAAATTTAGGTTTCAATTGTAATTTAGTGCCTATAGCACATACGTATCTCCATTTAGACTTATTATTCTATAATGTAAAACATTTTGGACCCTATTACGAAGTTAATGCTAACATGGGGACAATAACGGGGAAAATGTTCGCCTGTAGATTTTCCTGTAGCGTTCCTATGTTATCGTGGTATTCCGTCACAGGTGCTACTTCAGCACATCGCCCCAAATAACAGTGCTAACTGCAGTGAGACTCGCAGTAGTGCTTCCGCGCTGCTAAGGTTATCACCTCCTGGAGTCCAAAGGACCCCATGGGGGATTGAGCTTCCGGGGCGCGAGTCCTGCGCAATCTCGCTCTCGCGAGATCACGCAGCGCCACTGAGTGATTGAGGAGGGAGTCTGGGAACTATTTGTTCCCAGTCTCACTCTGCTCGTGGCCCAGTGTCTAGCAGATTACCAAGGGGGTTATCACAGATCCAATCCACAATTCATTGTATTTTACTTCTCGGTCGGTAAATTTAAAAAACGCATAGTGTGCATCTGGGAAATTCCAATAAGAATCTTATGATTTTCTGCCAAATAGTGTACCTGCATTGGTTTAATCTATTTTTATGGAGGTCACGGGAAACAATTTGTTAAAGAATTGAATTTACTGTTATCATAATCATCATATTATGGACAATATATCATGTAAACACATTCTTAACTTTTATCAGTAATTTGTCGAATTTTCACTAGGTGGCGCCGAAATGGATTCTTTCCCTTTCTATCTTTTCTATCCTGGTGTAACCCTTCCAAACCCATAGTTTAAGCCAGTATACCGATAATCTGTTACCTACAATTCCTAAATAACTTGAAGATTTGAAGACTTTTAATGTACCTTAGCGGTATTGCATAATAAAATTATAAAGCTGAAATAATGAAGAAAACAAAATCTCAGATTTTCTGGTAAATCAGAAAAGCTTTCTGATTTATTTTACTATAAAACTTGTCAGTTAATTTTGTATCTGGTCTGGGTAGAAAAAAGTCTCAGTTTGATGCTTTTAGAGGTTTGGGGCTTATCAATAGAAAAAGCTAGCTTCATATTGTATGGCATCAATGGGTTTAAATGGAAACGGTAATTCTCTGCTTTTATATCGCATGCTGTGTATTATTTTCAGACCACCTTTCTTATTGCACTCCATTAAACTGTTCTGTTAGAAGAGTTCAGCACGAGCTACCATCCGGGAGAGATTGGAAAAAAGGGGGAGGGGACGAGGGAAAAAGGGGGGAGAAGAACGCATTAGGCAAAAGTGCCCTTTAAATATTCAGCAAGCATCCATTAAGCAGGTCAGGCACTCCGGAAACAAGTCTGCAGACGGCACGTCCACAACAAGTGGACTGGGGCGTTTCGGAGACAATCAGCTGGAATTATTCTCCTTGCGAGGGAATGCAAAGGTTTGGGGAGAAAATGGGCGGTGAATAAATCTGTGCTTGGAGAGCATAATGCAAGCACAAAAATGCTGTCGTAGGAGCAAATCTGTCTTCTAGACTATACCCTGTGAATCGATCTTCTATATAGATAGCTATTCATTCATCTAATTATCTATTTAACATATTAACTGCAACCGTGTGCATCTGATCATTTATCTAAGTATCCAATTTCATCCTAGGTACCATTTCACTATATATGAAAAAACATATATATTAAAACATATAAAAGACTGCCTGCTCATCCACTGATCCTTCATTCCACAATTTTATCAAGTATTGCTATTTCTCTATCAATGTATCAATCATCAGGTATATCCATCCATCAGATCTGTGTATAAACAATCCTTGCGGACATTCCAAATCCAAACAATCCATCATCTGCTCTTTTCATACAGTGGAAGGAAAACATGAAGAGGTCCAGGGCACCTGTTTTTCTCCCATTACGGCAAACAAAATAAAATCCAATTTCCTGACATAGCAATGCTTAAAGTAAGAGACATTCCCTAATTATAGTCGCCTTTTATAGTTGTTTTATATCCAAGATTAAAAGAACATCTGAGGAATTTAGTTCTAAGTCTAAGAAACAGCAGTGGCTGATCCCCTCCCTACAATCTGGTTATAGGAGATTAGTAACTCAAACTACAAAAAATAATGAGTCAAACCCGATGTTCTCAGACTGTCACCAGAGCTGGATTAATTAGGGTTGCTTTTTTCACATACAACATGAATCAAAAGGAGGGCAGGGTAGAGCCATATTAATCTTGACTGGAATGCGGAAGTTTTTACAATTTGAGGTATAATCCACGAAAAAAAAGAGAGGGTACCCACAAGGCAGAAATATACATTACTAAATACATGTAAAACAACAGAAGCCCAGAAACCAGAAACACACCCTTCTTCCTTTGTCTTTTATATAATTTGTAATTCACATGGGCAGGTGTTGATAAAATGTGCCCCTCGTACATATTACGGTGCTTTGTTTTCACAGCATTGCACTTGTTTTTATAGATCATAATTTATATACTGTATTGGTTCTTGCTTTGGATTGAAAAATGCTGCATTGCATTATATGCAAATATGATTGATTTAAAGTGATATGTTTACACTTAAGAAGTAAAAGGTCTCTGTAGTGAAGCCTGAGTATTATCATATGGCATAAATCCTCTAAATCTGTCTGGATTTTTGGGTATTGGACCTTAATCCACATTAAACCTTGTATGGTTCAAAGAAAACACATAGGAGTACACATCAAGTTTCCACTGGCAAACATCTTGCAAAACTCCTGCTATATTGAGATACCACAACACTACACTGATGACACTCAAATATACCTCTCCTGGATCGAGTCACGGACTGTCTCCGCCATCTCGAACTGGATGTCTTCCAGCGTCCTTGAACTCAATCTTGCCAAAACTGAAATTCTCGTTGTTCCGTCCTCCAATAACAAGCCAATACCACCTATGTCTCTGCGAGTAAACGGAACGCTCATTAGCCCAACGCCTCAAGCTTGCTGCCTTGGTGTCACTTTTGATTCTGACCTAGTGTTCTCTCCCAATGTCCAGACAGTGACCAAACCCTGCTACTATCAACTCAAGAACATCGCCTGCGTCCGACCCTTTTTGACGCAAGATTTTGTGAAGGTGTTGGTTCATGCGCTTGTCATTTCACTTCTTGATTACTGCAACTCGCTCCTTATTGGCCTCCCCAATGCCCATATTGCCCCTTTGCAGGCTGTAATGAATGCAGGGGCCAGGCTTATTTTTCTCAACAAACGCACCTCGTACACCTCCCCACTCAGCCAGTCCCTCCATTGGCTTCCTGTACGTTCCAGGATACAGTTTAAAATACTGACACTAACGTTCAAATCACTCAATAACTCAACTCCTCCCTACATGTCTTTGTTACTTCTCAAACCACGTCCCGTCTAGGCAACTCCGTTCAGCAGGTGATCTCCACCTGTCATCGGTCTACACGCGCACGGCGAACTCTCGCCTCCAAGACTTCTCAAGGGCAGTACCAGTCCTGTGGAATGACTTGCCTCGCCCTATCAAACTCTGCCCTGAACTTGAGGCCTTCAAGAAATCCCTCAAAACCCATCCCTTCAGATTAGCCTGCCACTGATGCAACTCCTCCCTCTACTCACCTACTCACACATGATTGAAGCCGCTTCTATGGCCCCACTGTTCCCAAACCACTGGCATTAATGATCCTGACATCCAGTAAAACACCTCTCGTACCTCCCCACTCTGACGGTCCCTCCATTAGCTTCCTGCATGTTTCAGGATACAGTTTAAAACACTGACCGTCACGTTCAAATCGCTCAATAACTCGACCCCCCCTTACATGTCTTCGCTGCTCTGCAAGCATGTCCCGTCTTGACAACTCCGGTCAGCGTGCGATCTCCGCCTGTCCTCTGTCTACACCTGTGCTGCCAACTCTCACCTCCAGGACTTCTCAAGGGCAGCTCTGGTCATGTGGAGTGACTTACGTATGATTTACGAATGACTTTTAGTATAAAACTCCCCCCTAATCTTCAGGCCTTCATGAAATCCCTCAAGACCCTACTCTTCAGATTAGTGTACCACATCACTGATGCAGCTCCTCCCTCTGCTCACCTACTAACACGCGATTTAAGCTGTTTCCACGGCCACACCATTCCTAAACCACTGGCACTAATGACCCGGACGTCCAGTAAAACTCCTCCTGTCTTACTCAACCCCATTCCCTCTAGACCAGTGTTTCCCAAACATGCCTTCATGACCTTCTAACAGGCCAGATTTTGCAGATCACCTTGGGGAAATGCAGGCTGAATCCTGCAATCACTGAGCAGCAAATTATACCACCTGTGCTGTGCTTCCGATATCTGGAAAACCGGGCCTGTCAGCGGGTCCTGAGGACAGGTTTAGGAAACACTGCTCTATACAGTAAGCTCATATGAGCAAGGCCCTCTACACCTCTTGTTTCCATCCTATGTCCATTTATCTGCATCTCGTTCCCTTTGGATATTGTTAAAGTGTCGCAGAATCTCTTGGTGCTATATAAATTATAATAATAATATTACTGAGCATATCATTGGGCCTACTGCTTTATCAAGTCACTTTAACCAAACATATTTACTGTATTTAGGTTTATGTATGTATTTTTACCCTTGTCCCTTGATTACATATCAATTTGCATGCTTTGCAACACTGATGGATTTGCTGGCACTTTATAAAGTATAATAAAAATAAGGATGATATTAAAAAGTGATTGAGTGTTGATTTTTTTTTTTGGAATCTGCTAAGAGTTCTCAAAATTCCAAGTTGCCACCAGCTGGATGGAGTAGAGCTAACAGCACTGCTCTATAACCGTGGAGACAGAGGTCGAATCCCGGCCAGAGCACCTCTCCAGTAAGTGTCTTTGGGCAAGACACCTAACGGTACATACTCGCCACCCAGGACATACTTGAAAGCGAGAGAAATCTCAATGTATCCTTCCTGGTAAAATACTTTCTCAAAAAATAAATTGGCTTGACTAACAGGCCAGGTTTTCCTGATATCTGAAGCACAGCCCAGGAGATATGATTTGCTGCTCAGTGATTACAGTGTTCAGCCTGCATTTCCTTATGGTAATTCTTAAAATCTGGCCTGTTAGTGGTACTTGAGGACGAGGGTTGGGAACCACTGGTTTAAAAAAAAGTCAGTTGATTCTAGTGTCATCTTTGACTAGTGCAACTCTGCGCTAGTCAGTGACAATTTGACAGTTAGATGGTAGAAACCTATTGGGTTTATTCAGAAAGTGTTGGTTCATAGTAAATCTTCTTGTGCGGCTTTTTGGATTTTCTTTTTGTGAAGCAGGGTTTTTACTCACCTTTGCAACAGCAGTGATAATAATAGCCAATGTTTGCAACACCGGTAAATACCGTCAACTTCTGAATAACCTCTCTGGTGTTTTGTGAGTTGTGTTAAAAATACTGAATAAAGAATACTGATTACTGAATACTGAAAGCTCACACTTTATTAACATTCAGCCTGTCATTTCCTCAGGACACGACTACAAGCCTTGTTGGAATCACTTTATATTTGACTCTTTATCTACATCAGCTGAAAGAGAATTGCATAAAATAGCCACTTTTATTGCATCCTCTGGTTTTTATTTCCCATCATCCCGATACAGCCCAGCTTCCAAGCAGTGTATTTCTAGTGCTTCTTGCCTGATTGACAAATGCTTCCCTCCTGTACACCATGAAATGAATTATATATCTGCTATGAGGTCTTGCTTCTTTAGGAAGCAGGGTACCTGCATCTCCATCCATGCAGCAAAGGAAATTATAGAAGTCTGGAAGCTTTTCTTTCAGTTTTTATTCTATTTTACACTAGATATCTTTGTTTCACATTAGATGCCGAAGTTTGTTGGCGGCAGAAAATCCACAGCCTCTCATATTTTTCCTCCGTTGTTTTATCGTGACTGATTACTTCAGTTTTACTGGTACTTACTATCAGTAAATACAATTTCCCAAAGCTTAGATCAAAGGATGATCTACGAGCAGCAGCAAAATAGGAATACTTCCTTGTTAGTGACAGCGGTGAAATATATGGCTTTTGCTTCTACTGCAGCACAAAGAAGGCCCGTTAATGTATGTTTGGTCCCTGGCAGCCTGCACCTGCTAGACCAACTTTATTGGAGTCTTTGCCACAGTCTTACCTTCGTAGGAAGCCTTGAACCCCAAGTTACTGCCAGAAGAATCAGTCCTGAACAGGAGCCACATCTGATGATTCGAGCTGACTATAAGGTCAGGAACACTGGCTCCTGTTAAGCTGCGGCGGGACAAACAATAAGGAAGAAAAATATAAGATACATAATAAAGGAGCAATGAAAAATGCAAGAAGTGACTAGAAGAACAACTGAAATGACACATTACTGTCTGGGTCCTGAATCCTGCCCTCTACAATCGTTGGATGAATTGTTCTAAAGTATGTGTGGAATAGCTTGTGATTTATAGAACCATATTGTTTAGATCAGACTGTATATTCCTACAAAATAAGTTGATCTACAAGAAAAAATGTATAGACAGGGAACAAATAACCGCTTTTTTTGTTCAGATTTCCCTTAACATGCATAAAATATTGTCCCCATGATCTAGATGACTAATCCATAGTTCCACAGATGTTTCTAATTTAAATGGAATGTATGAAGGCAACACCAGGCTCAGCTCCTTCAATAATTAATACTCTATTAATTATTAAAGTGATGTTCTGGTGCAAAGTGTTCCCAGGTAGCTTCAAACTTTAAACACCAGGCTGCAGTGGAATGAACACGCGTGTGATTTATAGCTAATGCTGTTGCAAAAGATAACAGTGAAGATCCATTTGGGAAAGGCTTTGTGTCTCTTTGTCAATTTGGTGACATACCGGCTCTGCTTTGAAATGATACACAGTGGCATACACATTCTTCAGTTTCATTGCTCTACTTTGAGCAACAATAATGAAGCGAACCTCAATAAACACATGAACACGGGGGAGGTTACTCAGTAATACAAATATAATAATAAAACTAATACAGGTAAAACAAGAAGAAGGCAATGTAGGTGATATCAAAATGAATGGTCTTATGATCCAAATTAACCTTTAATTAGGGCAGAATAGCTGAAGAACCAATCAGAAATGCATACAAGATGAAACAGCCAACAAATATATAAAGAAACACCAGAACTATGGATCTGTTTATTTCTTTAAAACCAAATAAAGAGACAAGGGATTAAACATTTCTCATCGTTGCTGATAACATAGGGTATTAGTATGTGCTAGGAAAGCATCACCCCTTCTTAATGGGGGCCTAGACATCAGCTTAGTTTGTCAAATGGATGGTCTGGCTCTGGTACCCTGATTGCAGGATGGCTATGTATCAAATATGTGGAGTGTTTGTTTGCCATGCAACCCTGTCTGTTTAAGTAATATGGGAGACATTTCAGGAGATACAATATTACATGGAGCCCCTGAGATCTTCATTTAGCTTTTTCGTCCATTTGCTCAACTTTCTCACTTCTCACTCTTGTCAGAATCTAACGACATTTCTACTAATGTCAGGACCTGGACACTCTGACCCCCTGGCGCCCCCTTTTGATACCCTTTTCATGCCATGTCCTGCATGATCCATGCAGGTTCCAGGACTTGATACTTGAACTTTCCATACAAGTCCTGGAGCCTCATCTGCACTCGATCCTGCCTGATTACCTCTGCATAAGAGGAAGCTACGCCCTGCCTAGGACGCTTCTTCATTGATGATGCTAGCTCAGCTAAGTGGAGACCTGTCTTCTTGATCTCCCTGACTGGAACCCCTCCTGATCCATAGACTTTCCTGAAAACCCTCTGTTTATTCCTGGACATTATCTTCCCACCGGTATCCTCCTTTGCCCCCCCCCCCCGTGCCCCTCTACTATTTGATTGATATTCCTGTGTACCAGATCCTTGCTAGATCCTGACATCTCTTTTGCCTGTTCCATTGTACCGTTGCCTGGATTATACGTTATGTGTTACTTTGTATTATTTTAGTATTGTATATTCAGCGTCCCCCCTTCCTGTTATCTGAATTCCCCTCGGTATATTACTCTAGTCCCCTTCTAGTAATACAGTCTCCTTTACCTTCTGTTCATCCTGCCTCCTAGCTCCTCCAATCTTGAGTTCCCATTCCCATTACTCCCAGCCATCCTCCTGTTAACTATAATCGCTATCTTCCTGCTTCTCCTCCCTTTTGCATTCAGTTCTCATCTTGCCCAGTCTCCTGTTATTTAGTTCTCTTGTGTAGTCTGTTGTTATACTTTGGTTTATATCTCTTGTATGTTGCTTTAATAAACTCTGTTACCCTGTAACCTGCCTAATCTGCTATCTTGGGCTCACCCCCACACTACTACACATAATGCTAGGCCAGGCGCATGACAACTAATCTCTTTGCGTGGGGTTATAGAAGAGATGGAAACCAATCATGTGATTAATAAGATTGCCTTCCAAAATATCACAGATATAGAGTGGGAATATTAATTTAACCTTCTTCATAATTGACTCAAGAAAAAGTACAGAACGGCAATTCTTTGTTTTATGATGTGCAGGTATATATACAGTATATATATAAATATAAATATATATATATATATATATATATAATTTATTTTTTCTCATTTAATGTTTTACTGGATGTGTATAGAATTTGCGAGGTTTTTTCTGTTGTGAATAGAGCGAGATTCTTGCAATAGAGATTAAGGTTCTTGAAATGCTGTCAACGTAGACTACACCTAAGAGAATAATATTGAAAATGTATTCAGTAGTGAGATCAGAACAAAAATCTCAAGGGGACATTGCAAACTTTACTACAGAATAGTTATGTTCTTTTCCTGGCTGATGGACAAAGGAGGTCCTCTGTATGCCTACATGTTTTGTGTATCCTCTCATTGAAGTCGTAGGAGAAAGATATACTTCTTTTACTTCACTATTCTGTGACACTATACTGCATGGGTTTTGGGGAGGGTTTTATGGAGAATGTACGAATTTGTCCTTGCTTTCTCTTGATTGGTTGGACATACCTCTTAATTTGGGCACAGCTGACTATATAATTTTAAAAAAACTGACATTTTTAGAAATTGCATTAATATAAAATGTATTTTTTTCACTTGTTATTTTTGTATATATTTTGTAAATGGTCACACTATGGTATAATGTTAAAAATATAAAAATTAAAATAAATAGACAGTGAATCTAAATCTGATTATGTCTTTAATTTACTTCAAAGGGTTTAATCCTCCATTTAGAACTGACCATGTCTAGACCTTAATACTGTCCATTTTTTGTTTGCTGTAGTACTTGTTATAATAAAAGAAATGTAAGATATACTTACACATAGAGGACAGACTTTTGGTCTCCAACGTTTCCGCCATCTCCGATTGTCAGGGTATCATAACCTCGTTCCAGCTCAAACTCTTCAAATGTGAGCTTGATAACCTATGGATAGTTGGAAAAATATGAGTGTGCGTAATGCAGAGCAAGGACTATTAGACTTTCTCAAGAAAATCATAGGTGTCTACCTCAGGAAAGATATATATTTTGTGTTTAATTCAAATTATGTCTCTTAGTTCTATAAATATACAAATATACAGGGGACAAGTCCACCAGGAACTCCTAGAAACACAGTTCCCACTCTATTGTAGCAGGAGGAACTTCGTTCCCATTTGGCTGATATACTGGGAACCTGCAATAGCTTTCAACTTAGACACAATTTTATAAAAAAGTCAATTTTTTAAGGGTTTTTCCAGGACTTAAGTACATTGGGAATGTCAATTTCTCAGTGTACCAGAGGAATGGCACACTCATGCATAAAGAAGTGCTGCAGCTGCTACGGCTCCCAGTAATCTTTAAGACTGGAATGGACTATATATACATATATATATATATATATATATTATAGAGGTATCGTAATTATTATATCAAGATCCTTTACCACAGTATACTGTATTTATTATTTGAATAAATTTGGGTGGTGTCCAGTATATTAAGCAGAGCCTACGTAGGACACTGAGTATGCTGGAGCGTCAAGTGTCAAACAAAAGAATTACCCATATCTTGAAATGAAATCCCATGTTCAGAGCTTGCCATAATTTGTCACGTTCTGATGCGTATTCATATTGCTTTATGATTGCAAAGGATTTGTGGCCTACTGCCCCAATGTGAGAATAACACCAATGGTAACATAGGAGACACGAGCCAATCCTTGCTGCAAGGATTGTAGAGCTTCACTGATCAGGGCTTGATTTAAAAACAGTCAGGGATTTTGCAAATTAAAAGAGAGAAGATTAAATCAGAGGAAGTGCCAAGAACAAGAGGACATGCTGAGGAGTCGAGGGGCCTGGGGGAAATGTAGATAAACAAAGCATTGGTGAATTAAAAGTAAAATACTCCAGGCTAATGCTTTAAAGGCTAATGCAGTGTAGGCATTAGTAAATTCACATGGATAAACATGTCACTGTAATAAAAAGAACACTAAAGGTCATGAGACATAAGAGGAGGTAGGGTAGCAAGTGCCATTGCATCCCTAACTAGGCTTCAACAACTTCAACTAGGCCTGAATTTGCAGATTGCATAATTCTGATAAACTGGGAATACTATCAGCATTTGGACCTTTGAATAACCTTGAAGATGAGAATGTCTAAATAAGAGACAAAAACAAAATCTTATATAGGCCCTCATTGAGGCAGAGGATGCTGTGCATAGCGGTGTGTTTACATGGGGGCACATAGGCATGTGAAGGAAGATGCTTTTTACCACATAGAGGACAATAATAAAATCCTGCAACTATTTCCTGTAGAGTTATAATTTGTCTGCCAATATAAAAGTGTCTGTTTAGAAATCCCCAATGCCAGATTATACACAATTCGGGAGGGTTTTTTTTGTTCTTCTTCATGCAGATTACAAATTCACACAAGGATTAGCAGGTACTTCTAAATACCTGTAAATGGAACATGTTGGCATTGCAAAGCGATAATGAAGGAGAATAATGAAAACCACGTTGCATTCTGCTCATAGTTACATTATAAGGCAGATCTCAGAAAGCCAGGGTTTTCATAAAAAAAGGAAAGAAATAAACCTAATGTTTGTCAGCACCATTGCTGTGAATAAACAGTAGAGGGGATAATCAGATGTTTTTCTATTAACTGAAGAGTGATATCTCTGAGGCTGATATTCATCCGTTGCACTGGCTATTTAATTAAATGAATGGTCTGGAAGGTGGGGGCAGCCGTGTAGAAGTGACTGCATTGTGAGCAGCTGAACAGCCGTAGACTGCATGGAGGCGTCCCAAAGACTTCTTGCAAACCTGCTCCTGGCATGCATTGCAGACTACGGGAGTCCATCCAGCTTGATGGGATTTAACCTCTTACAGACCAACAGTAATGGACAAAACAGGCCATCAAGTGATCCTAAAGTAGGTGTCAGAAACCTCAGCAATTCAGGTGTTTGGGAGTAATATTTCATATTATGCTCGACCACTCTAGGCTGTTTGAACACCATAATAAACGTTCTTTTGAAAATTTCTGGGGAGCCCAGGACACCTGTCCTTGAGAAATAATATCCAATTAGGTTTAGGTGACGTTTAACTTGCACATCACGTGTATTCTTGAGTACCAGTGGGGACAAATGCTATAATGTCGATTACTGGGAGAACATATATAAGTTTATAATTGTAGAAGACATTTACACATCCCAGCAATTCAGGGAACTGCTTTAGAGAACTCGTGCTACATTTCCAGCTAGGAACTCTGGGAAGGACATGGAAATGAAGTCTCCAATTTCCCACTTTTTTGCATCCTGGGTCTGTTTTAACACAGAACCCTCCTTGCCAGTAACATGCCATAATAGATAGCTTTTTAGCAAAGGTCAGGTTATGCGACGAGTCACAGCCACTCCTGGACCGCTGTTTCAGGCTTATTATGCACTCATCAGCAGGAGATAGGTTGCGACTCTGTGCCATTTGATGCTTAACCCGTAGGGCAAATCAATACACATTTAAGTTATGGTGAAGGGCAAAAAGTGAGATTAAAAGCCTCCACATAGCAAATAATAAAGTGTATATATATATATATATATATATATAGTCTATAAGGGTTGTGGTGAAGAACTAAAAGTGAGATAAAAAGCCTCCACATTATAATAAGTGTGTTTAATATTGCAGAAGCCACCTGCAAATCATAGCAATTCAAAGAATTGCATCCCAGAGCTCCTGTGTCACATTCCCCATATGCAGCAAGGAATTCTGGGTAGGATATACAAATGACCTCTGTCTCACTTTTATGCATCCTGGATCTGTTATTACACAGAACCCTAAAATCAATGCTATGCCACACTGTGGCTTTGTAGAAAAGATAAGGTTAAGCAACTGGTCAAAGCCACTCCTAGGACAGCGCTGTTTCAGGTTTGTTGAACCTTCATCAGCTAGGAGGCAAGCATGACCAGTTGCAGTGGTCCTTCACCACAACCCTTATAGACACTTACTTACCTATGGTCCAAGCATCCACTGCAACTGGTCATGCCTGCCTGACCAGTTGCATAACCTTATCTTTTCTACAAAGCCACAGTGTGGAATAGCATTGATTTTAGGGTTCTGTGTAATAACAGATCCAGGATGCATAAAAGTGAGACAGAGGTCATTTGCATATCCTACCCAGAATTCCTTGCTGCATATGGGGAATGTGGCACAGGAGCTCTGGGATGCAATTCTTTGAATTGCTATGATGTGCAGGTGGCTTCTGCAATATTAAACACAATATATATATATATATATATATATATATATATATATATATATATACACACACATCATCCTTATCACTCATTTGAAGAAGGTGGCAACATTTACACATACTTATCTAATAAAAAATTTCAGACTACAATTTTTTCATGGGCACAGACCGGCTTAATTTCTGATTAAATTATATATATATATATATTATACACAAAAATCCTGGCTGAAAATGTTGCAGGAGATATCGTTTATTTCCTAATTTTCTTTTGTTTCATCCCTTTTCAGAAGGATGAAAGATTTTATTTTTGGGAGCGTTCCCATCATACTTTAAGGTTGACCATATTTCTTGGTCAGGGTAAGATTTTCTGTGACAGTGAATATGTTCATAAATAATAAACTTTGATGCGATTGTTTTTCATTGCCAGTATCATTTACATTTACAGACCCATCTGTCTCCTACACAACACAGACAAAATTTTCTATACGACCAATACATGCTAAAATGTACAAAATGTGTGAAAATTCACTGTCCTGTTGACTTCTCAATACTTTTTGCGTTATACGATTATCAATCGTAACATAACACAATTTGATGCTCTATATAAATATGGAACGTCATTTGTCTTATCTATACTGCAGATTAAATATGGACAGCTAGGTAAAGTCTGATGTGCAATACAGACAGGAGGATTGACTTTAAGAGAAAGAGTGTGACCTGATCTATCCACATAGCGTGGAGCAAAGAGATTATATTTGCCCTTTAACCAGATGCTTTAAAATATTCATATTATGAAGTTGAAATAATTTTAGAGCTGTCCTGATGCATTACACATTTTCTTAAAACCATTTCATCTAGTAAAGGAGAAATTCATATAACCCGATGAGTGCTGTGATAGCTTTTTTGCCTTTCGTAGAAATTTCTGGCTACTAATATTAGAATGTTGTGTATGTGGAAGCGAATACATACATCTTAATATTCTATGACAGTGATGGCCAACACTGGTACCCTCGATATTGCTATTCTTGTTGCAAGAAGAGAATGCTTGAAGATGTAGTTCTGACAAATCGGTTGTGCCATAGTAAAACATCACTGATTAAACAGAAGACATTAACGCTAGAAGCTTTGTCCTGAAATAGAATCTCATGCTCTTTTGCATTCTCTATGTAGATCAGTCCCATTTGCCACGTAGCGTGACAATTAAAACATAATATATTTATGCTAGCATCTGTAGGGTGCTAGGGTTAGTGACTAGAAAACATTTTTTCGCAAATTAATCGGCACTTTAGTTTCAATTTTCCCGAATCACCTATCTGTGGTTAAATAATCACAGATGTTTTATTGTCTATTCATTAGGTTTCAAAAATTCCACTCCCTGCCCTTGAGATATAAAACATTAAATTTTCACAGAGTAGTTATTTGCATCAAAGTAATTGGAATGAAATAATAAGTCAATTTTTTGCTATATTATTACTTTATTTCTCTTTTTCCATAATCCCTTTAATGAATGCATGCATTTCTGGTCTGGTCTGCGAGACTACATAATCTATTAGCAGTTATTTTTTCTGATATGTATTAATTCCTGATTAAATGAGCAATCTTTCTTTTTCTTTGTCATCTGTTGCATTAATCAAAACATCAAATCTGATTCATACTATTGATTTTCAAGGTACTAGTTATCATTCCTGAGAAAAATGCTAAATAGCTATCCATTTGCAACCATTGATTTTCCTTTGCTGTAGGACATGGGTTAGAAGCTGGATTGGGTGGTGTGAGAGCATATTCATGAACATGAATAAGTAGGCTTCTATATATGTATATATTGAAAGACATTGTATAACATAAATCATTGTGAAAAACATCTACATGTCTAAGCAAATCAGAGACTTGCAAACAGTCCACATCTTGTCATCTGCATGTCCTACCCAGAATTCACTTCTGCACACATTGGGATTCCAATTGGATTCCAATTCCACTTCTGCACAATTTGAGAATGTAGTAAATTGGTATGTGGGCAAGACACATCTCTGATGTCCTTAGACATGTATCCATTTTTCGCAATGAGGTTTATTATTTCTTTCAATATGTGGTGTGGAAATTTTTAATCTCACTTTTTTGTCATCAACCTTAATTTTAATACACAGATGCAGCACCTTATACCCGGAAGGCTTGGGTCTCTGAGCAGCATGTCACACACTCGGGCTACCCAGAGGTCCCCAACATGTGCCACGGTCTGTTGCATTGCTTGGGAGCCTGGTTTGCGTGTAGCAGCACCCGTCCGGAATACCCCTAATCCAGAAATACTGGTTTCCAGGGTCTTTGGGACTTTAGCATTCTGAATAAGTGGTGCTCAACCTGTATACATCATTTTAGACAGCCTCGATACTGGATTCAAAACAAAGTGTCCATTTTCACCTTTTAGAAACCCTAAATTAAACTGTTAGTCTCACTTTTAAGACTGTGCTATGACCAGGCATATACACATCTGGAAACACCTCCACATCCCCTAAGAACATGCCTTCATTGGACCATTCCTGTATTCTTGTGTCATTTCATAAAAATCTCAAGTGATATGAAACACTGTCCAAAATGCAACATTCCAGGACAGTTGTTCAGCTGGTGTACTTGACTGAATTACTGCTATAATTATATTATTTCACTACCTTCAATTTCTTTAAGTTAATCAATAGATCAATACTTTTACTATATCATGAATACAGACATAAAATAAGTGGGAAGAAGTCCCTCAATACTATCAGGGTTATTCAAAGAGAATCAAAAATTCACTGCACGTTCTGTGACTTTTTGTTCTCTTCAATTCGGTGCGATTTGGTGATCCCATTCAGGCGACCCTCCGGTGTATTCAGCAAGCACCACAGGGCCATCGTAGTGCAGGGAAAAGCCGCCACAAACTCGCCGAACACTCACCGCAAAACCCGGCAAACGCACACCGAAACCTGCAAAAACATCTGGATTAACCCCGCCGAACACGCCGGAGAAACCCGAGCAGCCATCGATCACAGCGCAGAACAGACCGCCGGAAAAACCCGACACCGCAGACGAATGGAGTGAAAAAAAACAAGACAGTACGATTGAATGTTTGAAAAGTGAAACGTTGTTTGCAAAGAGACTACAGAAAGAAAATGTCTGAAATTTACATATAAGATCCAATGAATGATAATAAAAAGGGCTGTTACAGAAAAAAGAAAAAACGATTAAAAAAAAAAGGAGAAAACGTTTTCGCAAAAAATCCCAAAAAATGCATAATAGATCCTAAAAAATCTATAAATAAAGAGACTTTTTACTGCAGAATATTATAATGAATGGTTTATTAGATATCGAATTAAAACGGGAATATTTTTAACATTGAAGCCTATGGGATTTGCCTGAATAAACCTGTCGAATGAAACCAACGAACAGCAGGGCAATTTGGCAACTGTTCACTGCTGGTTTCTGTTCTCTGAATAGACGAAGCATTGCTTCACTATGGGGGATTTCAATACCCTCGAACAGGCAACGAACAGGCACCGTATGTGCAGGCAATTCGCCAACGTTTGGCAAAGTGCTTGCTCTCTGGATAGCCAGGAACGGTAACCGTACTCTGAATTTCACTGTTCGGTTACCTTTCGGCCACAATTTCGATCTCTTTGAATAACCCTGTATATCATTACATAATGTATCTTATGTTGCCTAAGGTTTTCATAATCATGTTTAGCACATTTTTGCCTCCTCTCTGGTCTCGGTCATCATTAAGAGAAGTGAGCTGCCTCGTTCAGATGGAAGACTATTTGTATAATGAGTGCATCCTGTTCCTGAACTGAGCAACCTTCTTCATTGGCAGGGGCTGTGCTGTGAGAGCAAATACATTGCTTTGCTCCTTTGTCTAGCTCTATACTAGTTGATCAGAATATATATATACAGTATACTGTATATACACACACACACAGATTTAAGGCTTTCCCCAGCTATGTCATTTGTTAGAAAATGGAATTTTGGCATTGGGTTCTTACCTAAAGAGGCTTGCCTTAACAGTGGAAGGTAGGTGGGCTTAACCCTTCCGCACATCATGTTTAAACGCATGAAGTCACATTTTATTATTATGCGACCCAGACAAATGATATATCGTTCTTTCCAGCAGACTCGGAAGATTCATAATATATTATTATTATTATATGTATACATCATGTCCTGCCTGAATGTTATAACAAAAAATTCAATAAAATTTGAATTTTCAATCATCTACTGCGTGTAATGTTTTTTTTTTACATTTTATCATCTGAGCCTTTGCGGTTATATTTTCTATGGGGTGCACTTGTTAAAAAAATTAGAAATGGGGACTAGTTACATTTATTGGGGGGAGATTACGTGATTTTTTAGCAAAACCCCCCCATAGAAAAATTCGTTAGTGCAGCATCATTGTTCACACCGGTTGGGTGGAGTAGAGGTAACATCACTGCTCTGCATGGAGAGAGCCTGTGGAGTCAAGGGTTCGATCCCGACGAGCACCTCTCCAGTAAGTGTCCTTGGGCAAGACACCTAACGGTACAGACTCGCCACCCAGGACATACTTGAAAACGAGAGAAATCTCAATGTATCCTTCCTGGTAAAATCCTTTCTCCAATAAAAAAATTATAATTGAAATGGGAACAATATTGCTGCATTAATAAAACAAAAAAAAAATGTTATTTTTTTATTTAAATATTTATTTTTATTTTTATTTATTTTGTTTCATTAAATATAACATGGTCATGTTTGGTATCATTTCTAATGACACCAAAGATTACCCTCTAGCTGCCACTGTTCAGGAGATATGGATACCCCCTATCTCCAACACGGGATTTCCTTAGGAAATCCCCGGGCAGCTAGTGGTTCGCCGGCTAACTGACGTCATCGTGGCATGAGCGATGACGTTAGACAACAAGGGGATACCTGGAGGTGGAGCTGCCATCCAAGATGGGCCGCGATCTGGCACCGAATGGTGCCGGATCGTGTACTGGCACCACAGGGGTTAAAGGCAGCCACAGCTTGGAACGGTGCCTGCCTTTTTTTATACCCCTTACCGATGGGGAGGGAGAGAGGCTTCAAGCACCTTCCCTGCACTAGCGGGGGGGGGTGCCTAGAATAGACGTCATCGCACCCATCCAAGATGTCAGCCCGCACTGGGGGGACGCAGCGATCGGCCGGTATCCAGCCCGATCGAGGCTGCAATGGGGGGACGTGCTCAACGCATCCTCCACAGCAAAGTGCTCGCACGTCTGCCGCAGCAAACGGGTTAAACTTTATTGGGGATTTAAGCACACCATGAACTTCTGTAACTTTATTTTACATGAGTATATGGAGACAAAGCGCAGATCACTCTTAATTGGTGTTAGTATGATTTGAGATTATGAGGTTTCTAAATTCCAGTTAATTTTTTAAAAAATATACTTTTATTAAAATATTATATGCAACAGGGTATAACATATTAAAAATGCCTGATCCAAACACATAAGAGGTTATTCACAAACAGGGTTATCCAAAGAGATTCGAAAAGTCACCGCACGTTCGGTGACTTTTCGTTCTCTTCAATTCGGTTCCTTTTGCCGATTGCATTTCGGTGACCCTGCGGTGTATTCAGCAAGCACCACAGGGTCCCCGAATTGCAGGGAAAAGCTGCCGAAAACCTGACGAAAACTAACCGAATGCACTATGAAAACAAGCAAAAACATCTGGATTAACCTTCGAAGAGGAGCCGAACAGGAGCCGAAAAGGAGCCGAATCACACAGAGCCGAAGCAGCTGTGACGTAGAGGAGGCAGTGAATAAATTAGAAAAACCATTTGTATGAATCTGGGAAAAAGAAACGCTGTTTGCAAAGAAACTACTGAGCGAAAATGTCTGAAATTTTCACAGGAGGTCCAGGGAATGATAATAAAGAGGGCTGTTACAAAAAAAATAAGCAAACTGAAAAAAAAATAAAAAAAAAATCGGACTTTTATTTTTTTTTTAAAAAATTCAGAAAAATGCTTAAAGTATCCTAAAAAATCTATAAATAAAGAGACTTTTTGCTGCAGAATTTTATAATGAACGGTTTATTAGATATTGAATTAAAACGGGAATATTTTTAACATTGAAGTCTATGGGATTTTCCTGAATAAATTTGCTGAATTAAACCACCGAATGGCAGGGCATTAGGGGAACCTTTCACTGCTGGTTTGTGTTCTCTGAATAGCCGAAGCAGTGCTTTTTGATGGGGATTTCACTGCCCTCGAACAGGGACCGAACAGGCACCGTATGTGCTGGCAATTCGACAGGATTTGGCGAATTGCCTGCTCTCTGGATAGCCGAATGGCCAGGAAAGGTAACCGAACCCTGATTTTCAGCGTTCGGTTACCTTTCTCAAGCAATTCGAATCTCTTTGGATAACCCTGAAAGTGTCAGTGTTCTCCAGTGTTGCAAAAACAGGCTAAAATTCCCAGTAGCGCAGCCCTGCAAACGCTGTCATTTCACAAAACTAAAATCCAGCAAGCTTCGCAGTGCAGCATGTCCCGTTGCTCTTTGGATTTTAGTTTTGGGAGATGACAGAGTTTATCGAAGCTGCAATTCCGGTGCTTTTCATCCATAATTGCAACACTGGCAAACACTGATTCTTTATGAGAATTCCTTAAAAGGCCACAGTTTGTTTAACACAGCTTTATAAATTAGTATATAGTTCCTGAGTTGCTGCTCATTAGCACATACCAATGCTTAGTGAAAAAAGAGCAAAGCAAATATATTTTGATACCAAATTTTAAGACAGCTAATTAAACCATTGCGAGTTTGCAGGCCACTTGAAAACCTTGTGGTGGGAAAAACTGTCGTTAATCATCTTCCTTTAATAGTGCAGTAACTTCATTATCTCTCATTTATGTGTATCTGAGTGTGTGTTTTATTTTAAATTCTTGGTTTAAAATCCCAGGAAAACAGTTTATCCATTTTTTTCAAAACCCAACTCACATCAACGCTTTTATAATGTTATTCATGTTTTATATTTAATTGGTCGCAATGCTTAAATCAAATCAACTTTGCAATTAGAATTTTGTTTAATTGCGGTAAGATGTTAAATTGAAGTTAAGAGTTAGTTTATATCTTTCTGACTGGCTGTTTTTCCTCTGCTCAATCCCAGAAAAATAAAAAGAAAAATGTTAAAATGGAAGTAATTTAGTGTTATGGTAGCATGTACTGAATTTGTCTGCAAGATATAAGTCCTCTGGGACAGCAAAGTGGAATATACTTTATATCCATTAAAACTTGCACATAAAAAGACTCTGGGCTGTATTCCAACCCCGGGTGTAAAATTAACCAGAGACCTAGTTGCACCAACCGGCTCCATAGACTATAATGGCTCTGGAAGGTTTACAAGAGTTCTGGTTAAGTTTCCACCAGAGCTGGAATAGAGCCCTCAGTTTAGGAGAGTTTGCAGAATGTTTATATGTTTAAATAGTTTATATGTATACTGTCTTTAGGCTAAAAATCAAAAGAGAACAAGAGACTTCAGCCTGCCTTGACTATTCTTCTCCACAAAACAAAAGAAGAACTGGACATGGTATTCAACCTCCTTTTTCAAAAAGCTTATACAAAAAAGTTGCTTTCCTGTAGTTGTCTTGTCTAATAAACCTGTCCAAAAAAGCAGATTGAGTGCCTAGTCTAGTTAGTCTTTCGTTCGGTGATATTTCGGAGGTTCACTCCATGGATCACGGTAGCACCTGCCTGGCCTTGCATGATGGCAGTGTTGCTGTACATTGTAGAATTGTCTATTCTATCATCTGGACATTGAACTAGTTTGATATCCATTCTTAGAATTGTATTAGGCATATTGAAAACCCTAAGTAACATAAGGCCTCCATAATAGCTCATACAATTGAGAGAAGCCCTACAAGTGTCTAGACCCATCACGTAATGTTTAACTGTGCATATACAGTCATGGCCGAAATTGTTGGCACCCCAGACATTTTTCCAGAAAATCAAGTATTTCACACAGAAAAGTATTGCAGTAACACATGTTTTGCTATACACATGTTTATTCCCTTTGTGTGTATTGGAACAAAACAAAAAAAAGGGAGGAAAATAAGCAAATTAGACATAATGTCACACAAAACTCCAAAAATGGGCTGGACAAAATTATTGGCACCCTTTCAAAATTGTGGATAAATAAGATTGTTTCAAGCATGTGATGCTCCTGTAAACTCACCTGGGGCAAGTAACCGGTGTGGGCAATATAAAAATCACACCTGAAAGCAGATAAAAAGGAGAGAAGTTCACTTAGTCTTTGCATTGTGTGTCTGTGTGTGCCACACTACGCATGGACAACAGAAAGAGGAGAAGAGAACTGTCTAAGGACTTGAGAACCAAAATTGTGGAAAAATATCAACAATCTCAAGGTTACAAGTCCATCTCCAGAGATCTAGATTTGCCTTTGTCCACAGTGCGCAACATTATCAAGAAGTTTGCAACCCATGGCACTGTAGCTAATCTCTTTGGGTGTGGACGGAAGAGAAAAATTTATGAAAGGTTGTAACGCAGGATAGTCCGGATGGTGGATAAGCAGCCCCAAACAAGTTCCAAAGAAATTCAAGCTGTCCTGCAGGCTCAGGGAGCATCAGGGTCAGTGCGAACTATCCGTTGACATTTAAAAGAAATGAAACGCTGTGGCAGGAGACCCAGAAGGACCCCACTGCTGACACAGAGACATAAAAAAGCAAGGCTACAGTTTGCCAAAATGTACTTGAGTAAGCCAAAATCCTTCTGGGAAAATGTCTTGTGGACAGATGAGACCAAGATACAGCATTTTGGTAAAGCACATCATTCTACTGTTTACCGAAAACGGAATGAGGCCTACAAAGAAAAAAACACAGTACCTACAGTGAAATATAGTGGAGGTTCAATGATGTTTTGGGGTTGTTTTGCTGCCTCTGGCACTGGGTGCCTTGAATGTGTGCAAGGCATCATGAAATCTAAGGATTACCAAAGGATTTTGGTTCGCACTGTAGAGCCCAGTGTCAGAAAGCTGGGTTTGTGTCCGAGATCTTGGGTCTTCCAGCAGGACAATGACCCCAAACATACGTCAAAAAGCACCCAGAAGTGGATGGCAACAAAGTGCTGGAGAGTTCTGAAGTGGCCAGCAATGAGTCCAGATCTAAATCCCATTGAACACCTGTGGAGAGATCTTAAAATTGCTGTTGGGAAAAGGCGCCGTTCCAATAAGAGAGACCTGGAGCAGTTTGTCCAAAATTCCGGGTGAGATGTGTAAGAAGCTGATTGATGGTTATAGGAAGCGACTGATTTCAGTTATTTTTTCCAAAGGGTGTGCAACCAAATATTAAGTTAAGGGTGCCAATAATTTTGTCCAGCCCATTTTTGGAGTTTTGTGTGACATTATGTCCAATTTGCTTTTTTTCCTCCCTTTTTTTGTTTTGTTCCAATACACACAAAGGGAATAAACATGTGTATAGCAAAACATGTGTTACTGCAATACTTTTCTGTGAGAAATACTTGATTTTCTGGAAAAATGTCTGGGGTGCCAACAATTTCGGCCATGACTGTAAGACATATTCTCAAAAATACATTTCGCTCCTTTAGCTCTGTATGTCTATAACCAAATACTATCCTTATACTCACCTATACCCACCCCTAAAGGCTTCCTTGCTATCACTCCTCCTTAACGTACAAATGCCCCATCTCCACTCACCTCACAACTCTGTCTTCTCTACCAAAATGCATTTTTACATTGTTTTTGTCCCCTTAATTCTTATTCTTCTTGGGTCTCTACCTGCTACCCTTCCCCTTTTGACTCTGGATCCAAATACTCGCGCAACATATGTTTATTTGTCCCCAGTTCCCTTTCTTGTGCACTAATGTGTCCCTGTATCTATCATCATTTTGTGATATTGTGATCCAGTCTCCTTTCATTTTGTGTCCTTGAGTCTCACCCTATTGTGTATCACCACACATCCATCACTTGTGTCCTTGTGCCAACTCCCCCTCACTCTATGTAATTCCCCGTACTTGTGCCTCTGCGTCTCATCCTTTCTTCTGCCCTTAGAGTGCACACTCAAAGGTGTGCACACAGGGTTTGCATGGTGTGCCCAGGCACACCCTATTGTTGGATGAATAGGTCCTTTTTCACCTCCTTCATTGACATTTTAGATGTATTATTATTTGGTTCATGAGGAATAGCATAACATCTGACTGTACTGATATCTGAACTCAGGCCGGCCCCCTGCAGCCAATGATGCACGCCACGCATCAGCAGTGTAGGCAGGTTGAAGTAGGGGTCTGCTGCAGCAGCCAGCTTGTGGGGCGTACTGGTATGCCCCGCCAGCATTAAAGCCCTCCTGCCAGACATAACCCACCCGGTAGTATAGGATTAAGCATATCTCTGTATATTGCTAAATTCACCTTTCCTTCAACCCTGACCAGTCTTCCAGTTCCTACCACTGATACACAACCTAAAGTGTTGTTGCTACCACCACAGTGCTTCACCGCTTGCATGGTATTGCACAGGCGATGGACGCTGCCAGGTTTCCTTCAGATATGGCACTTTGAATTAAGGCCAAATAATTCAATCTTTGCATAATCAGACCAGGTAATTTTACAGTCACAGATATTACATGCTTTTCTGCAAGTCCCAGGTGGGGCTTTCACTTGTTTTGCAGTGAGGAGAGGCTTCTGTCTGGCCAGTTTACCGCTGTTAGATTCAACATTTACCGCTGTTAGATTCAATTGCTCTCAGTGCCTCTCAGAGTCACTGAAGAGCGTAGAATCAGGAATCAGCTTCAGGCTAAATCACTTAGCCAGCTTAAGCTATGCAATTAGGGTAGCATTCAGCTACGCAAATTGCATAAGCTAGGCTGGCTCAGTGCTGCCACTGCTGTCTGTGTGATGAATCACACACACACAACAGCCGGCAATCTGAAAAAATAAAAAAAAAAGCAGACAGAGAAGTACTGCGAGGGAGCGTGGAGCAGGTGAGTATGAGAACATATTTCAATAAAATAATTTATTTTACAGATAAATACACACATTAACAGCACATTACTTTACTGAAATGGCAGGTGAGGCAGGGCTGCTGTTTTTTTAATTCTTTCAGATTGCTGGCTGTTGTGTGTGTGTGATTCATCACACAGACAGCAGCGGCAGCACTGAGCCAGCCTAGCCTATGCAATTTGCATAGCTGAATGCTACGCTAATTGCGTAGCTCAAGCTGGCTAAGTGATTTAGCCTGAAGCTGATTCCTGATTCTATGCTCTTCAGTGCCTCTGAGAGGCACTGAGAGCAATTGAATTGCTTGAGCCAATGGGAAAGCCCCATTGGTCTAAAGTAATTCCTTTTTTTTTTTTTTTTTTAAAAACGCCCCCATGGGAGGCAGAGCTCAGAGCACGTGTGTGGTTTGCTGTAATGGCCAGATCGGTGGAGTGTCATAGTGATGGTTGGTTTTCTGCAGGTTTCTGCTGCCCCCACACGTAATCTCTGCAGCTCGCCCAGAGTGACTATGGGGTTCACTCTAACCTGTCTTAATTAGGTCATTGTCCCTGGATTGCTCAGGCTTGGTTCTTGCATTGATAAGCATTTATCGCTGTTAGATCTAATATAGACAGGAGTGCCTTTCCAAGTCATGTCCAATCAATGGAATCTGCCAGAGGTGGACTCAAATAAAAGTGCAGAAACTGTCCAGTGATGATCCAGGGTACTGGGATGCACCTGGGCTAAAGTTAAAGAGTCAATGCAAAGGGATGTTTATGTCAATGTATTTCACTTATTGGCTATTTTGATAGGTTTGCAGTGATGTAAAAGATTTGGTATGGTCTGTCCTCGCTCCCTGGGGCCCCCCAGCACCCGGCAGAACTGACCTTGCTGCTCGCTGGCCGGGCGCCGAGTGATATGCAGGCCAGGAGCGATTATGTGACTGTCCGGGAGGCGGGGTGCAGCGTGATGGCTTTAAAAGATAGTTTGCCACGTTTGTTCATTGCCCTGTCATGGAGTTACTTCCCCAGCGCTCACTGTGTACTTGTTACCAGAAATTGACCCTGCCTGCATGAGAACCACTCCTGTTACTGACTCTGGTTGTATGAGAACCGCTCCTGTTACTGACTCTGGTTGTATGAGAACCGCTCCTGTTACTGACTCTGGTTGTATGAGAACCGCTCCAGTTACTGACTCGACTTGTATGAGAACCGCTCCTGTTACTGACTCGACTTGTATGAAAGCCATGATCCTGGTACCGACCCGGGTGTGTATAAGGACCCCTCTGTATGCTCTGTTAATCCTTGCTTGTTGTGCTTCTATCGAGTACCTGAAGTTAGCAGTTCCTCAAAGGGCAAGAATCACCGACCATTCAAGGATTGGAACGGTAGACAGGTCTCTGTGTATAGAGACCGATATCTGGTTGTCGGTGGAATCCGTGACAGGTATTTGCTTTGTCATTAGGGGGTATTAAGTTAAAACTGATGTGAAAAAAACAAATAAAACTATTTTAGCATAATGCTGCAACATAAAATTAATTAAAACCAGAGGGGTATGGATACTTTTAAAATGCATTGTGTGTGTGTATATATATATATATATATAATATATAAGTTTTTTGTGAAGTACATTTTTTTCCTGTGCTGTTGATCTATGAAACATTTGTGTGACAGATCCAATTTAAGACATGGGTAGTCAAATGCAAATTTCCAGCTGCTACTGTACTTTAGTTTTCATAAATCTCTGCCAACCATTTGTAGCAATTGTGACTTTCAGTGGTGTATGGGGGTGTTGGGATACAGTAACACCTGGGGATTCATATATGAAACAGCTCTAATGTAATACTTAGAATATAATATTCACATTATTAGAATGTCTGCCCGGGGTAGACTAGAATTATTACTAGTAGTAACATTTTGGAGACTGCTACTGAAAACGTAAATGTCCAGTACTTCTGCCACCCAATTAATAAAATTATTTCATTAAATAATTATAAATGATTTAATATGGATACATTTAAATCATACAGCTGTTACAAAATACCATGTAATTTTATAAAAAGTGTCATTTTGGTCATAGTATCCTTATAATATTCTAAGGTTAATCATTTCACCTTGTATTCTGAGTTTTATAAGTCGAATTTGTTTGGGCTTTGTTCATATAAGCTATATGTGCCAAACATTAGTTATTCCCACATCTCTTCCCCAGAATTCCATGTGTAGGGAATAATTCCAACGTATAGTATATATTTATCTGCTTTTAATGTCCTAAGATAAAATTGGCATGCTGGTTTGCATTTGAAATGACTCACTACTTAGTGAATTGTCTGCTTGTTTGTTCATCTGAAGAGAAGAATGTAGCTGAAAATGATGCTTTATGATTCATGTCTTGGCACCAGAGACTAATTTAAAAACCTATGTGCTAATTCTGAACCAGATGGCACCAAGTGTAGATCAGCTCTTTCTAACATAATGTGTATGATTGAATGGTTGATCATGGGCAGAAAATGAAGCTAGCGCACATTCTAAAATAAGACCACCATCAAATGTGAAGGTAATTGAGGGGCAAAATTACAGTTAAAACAACAGCATGTTATATGAAACATAAACATAATATTTGGGCAATATTAGGGTCTCAAGATACATTTTATTCAATTGCTTTCTCTCATCTAAATGATCAGGATCAGTGTGGGGAAAGGTCATCGTCAGTTCTTTAATCTGGGTCTCCAAATTTAGTTATTTATTTACTTATTTATTTGCAAAGTATTTTACCAGAAAGGATACATTGAGATTTCTCTCGTTTTCAAGTATGTCTTGGGTTCAAGAGCATGGAAATTTTTACAGTTGTTACAAAAATACAAAGTAATAAAATGCAAGATAGTAAAAAAACAACACAAATATATAGATTATCACAGAAATAAATATGTAGGAAATAAAGTCATTATGTTACATGTTTACAGGTGCATTCTGTGTCCAGCTATTTTAATAGGGAGCTCGAGGGACGTAAGACTGGGGAAAGGTTTGATTGTGTCTTGGAGATTATTCCATAATTGTGGTGCTCTGTAGGAAAATGAGGATCGAGCCACTTTCTTTTTGTATTGTGGTATTGCAAGTAAGGTGCTGGTTCTGAATCGGAGGTTATAGGATGAGGGAGCTGCTGGGGGAAGCAGCCTATTCAGGTAGGGTGGTAGCTTCCCAGAAAAGCTCTTAAACACCAGGGGCCACATTACAATCTTGACGTTAACGCTCACCTATGGACTCCATCGAGTGGATGCTCGCAGATGCGCTCAGCGCTACCGCGAGCATCGCAGGGCAGTAGCGCCCGCAGGCAGCATTTTTTGCACCTGCATTGTAATCCAGCGTTAAAACATGTGCGCAAGGGGGAAAACTGCGGGCGCAGTTTTTCCTTCCTTGCGCCCGCGTTTTAACGCTAGAATTGTAATGTGGCCCCAGGATGGAAAGGTGAAGAGTGCGTCTGGATTTCAGTGATGGCCAGTTTAGCTCTTATAACATGTCACAGTGGTGGGTCATGTAGATACATTGTAGCACAAAGCGGCAGAATGAGTTATACAATGTGGTAAGTTTCTGGAGGTGTGTTTGCGGGGCAGCTGCATGCACTACATCTCTGTATTCAATAGCCAGCATAAGCATTTGTTGTACAATCTGCTTTCTTACCGCGGGGCTCAGGCAGGATTTGTTTCTGTACAGGGCACCTAGTTTGGGGTAAAGTTTAGATGAGAGTTTTTCGATGTGGGGGCCGAAGGATAGATTTGGGTCTAACTACCAGATACCTAGATATTTGAGAGAAGTGACTGTGGTCAGCGTGCCATTTGATTTTGTCCTGACACATACCAACATGGTTCTGTATGATAGTTACCTGATCTAAGTACAAGGACAAACAACTTACAAGGGTTTAATTTGTTTACAGAGCAATATAAATGGAAAGAGAGACTTGCAGCAATTTAAGAGACATAAAAAGAATTTGGGCACCATTCATTAAATGCTGAGTTGTAGCAAACAAGTGGAATTTGGCTGTAACCACCGACTTACCAACCACCGACAGAGTCAAATAGACTAATAACAGACTGAAATATCAGCCGATTCAGGAGTATTAGCCTATGTTTGTTTATGCAATTAGCGAAGCTGAATGTTACAAGGACAACTCAACGATTACAGAGTTGAGCTTGTTGGTGGCAATCTGGCACTTACAAATGGCTCCCAATTAGACATCTCTTCTCCCCCTGAGATTCAATAGGAATGAGGTCACAGTTTGACTATTCTAAACCAACCTGGTCTTATAAATCGTAACATGTATACATGGTGGACTGAATTATAATGCCATGGAATATATCTGATGCAGTCCTGGATTAAGGGTATCATGGAGTTCAAGTTCAGGATTTTGCTGGTTCTCTGAGTCAACAACCTCAACCACCTTCTCCCTTTGTCCTTTCTCTCTCTAGATTGGAAGCAGATGGTGCCATAATTGTTAACTTTTCTCAGTCAGTGCCATTTTTGAGTCAACTGACCTGAACCTGAGATTTCAGTTACACCTAACTGCACTAATAATAGTCCAGGTAGTTGATGTTGGTGGTGCAGCCCAGTTAATCCCGTGATCTCTGAAAGTGAAGTACATTGTATTCTGGCAAATCGTGAGTACAATGTTTCCTTGAGATGGGTATAGTTGTATAAATAAAATATTAATGTAACAAAGGAAAAAGAGTGTATCTGTTCGATGAATTGCCTGATTGACACACGTATTCAGGCGTTACATACCATTATGAATGAAACAAAAATAATAACCTCCCTCTCCCTCTAGCCCTATTGTCTAACAATCAATCATAAAAATATTTAGTATTATAATAATTGTGATAACAGCAAAAAAGCAGTGTATTCTCCTCATGATCTTGTAACTAGGGTCTGACAGCAAGTACTAATGAACTCATGAAGACATTTCGTGTTTTTGCACAGTTCAACCTTTCGATAGTAATGGCTTTGATTAAGTATAATAATGGTGCTTTTTAATTAAAGCAGTCTATATTATTATGATTATGCTAAGCAGAGGGGTCTGGCTTGATCACTTCTTATTTATAAATGTGATATTAGGCTGATGCAAGGTAACCTGAGGACGAGATACTTGGTAGAATAAGGTGAACGAAGAAGTAGCTGTAAGTTAAGACAGACTTAAGAAGGGGTAAAATAAAGAAGAGCTGTGAAAAAAGACAATTAAATGAGTAAATAATTTTGTAGAGATAGACATTTTTAGGTAATGTAGGTAGCTGGAAACATAAAAGCATACTGTTTAACGTAAAGGTACATATACATCTCTTTTTCTTTATCTCAAGCAGGAATAATTAACTTTTAATTGAATTAGAGATGTAAACCAAGATTTGTATGATAAAAAATGTGTCCTTAACTGTTAAATAGCTGCTTTTTCTCTGAAAAACTGGCCAAAAAGGTGTACCCAGTCCCTCAGCAATCATCAGGAAAGGTAAAGCATCACGAGGTTTGTATTGTACAAAGCTGTGAATCTTCCTTTTGGTCAAATCTGCTCCATTACATGCCAGACACAAAACATGGTTTGTAGTCCTTCTTAATGTGCCTTTCTCTTCTCTGCTTCACACTGCTCCCTGACATCCCTATCATAATGGTGTTATTATCTCCTTTGCAACAGCTCCTTGCCGACCCTCACAATCAGTCTGGAAAT
The DNA here is from genome assembly GCA_009667805.1 of Leptobrachium leishanense. Taxonomy (NCBI): domain Eukaryota; kingdom Metazoa; phylum Chordata; class Amphibia; order Anura; family Megophryidae; genus Leptobrachium; species Leptobrachium leishanense. The sequence goes on along the minus strand of CM019064.1, from coordinate 237,104,406 downwards.
AACATACCAGCAGCCTTCCAACTCAATCATTACAAACAGGATGCCAACAGAAATATGTCACAGTTAGGAAAAACAGTACATTCCTCATAAAGACATTTTTGTTACATTGTTATATGTTTAGCTGTGGTGAAAAACTGCACCATATACATTCTATTTTGTGTTACTATAGGTTTCATTTGTGAGGTGTCACATCATTCCATCTCAACGATGGCTCCATTGTATGTTGCATGTATATGTGCTGAGCATGTTATTAAATTATAGATGACAATCATGTGAGGCAAGGATCAACAACCTTGGCTCTCCAAATATTTCCCAGCCAGCCGAGTGAATGGTTCAGCATTATGGGAAATGCAGTTCCAAAACATTTGGAGGGCCAGGGTTGCTGATCCCTGATATATGTATTCAACAATTGCCCAGTCCAAAAAAAAGAAAAGGGCAGGAAAGCTGCAAGATTTATGCCCCTGAATTAACCATTAACATGTCGCATTTAACCCACTACTCAACTTGCAAATGTGATATCAATATTTAACCCTTTCGCTGCTGAGGCATTTCCCGCCTGTGTGCCGAGGAATATGCAATAAAATTTGAATTTTCAATAATTTACGTGTAAAGTGTTTTTTTTTAACATTTTAACATGCAATCGTTTGTGGTTATATTTTCTATGGGGTGCGCTTGTTAGAAAAAAATAATAAATGGGGTCTCGTTACATTTTTTTGGGGAAAACTTATGCGATTTTTAACAAACGCACCCCATACAAAAATCGTTAATGCAGCATCATTGTTCACATTATAAATTAAATGGGAACAATATTGCTGCATCACCAAAACAAATTTAAGAAAAAAACTTGTTTATTTTTTTTTAGCATTATTTATTTATTTATTTTTTTAAACTTTTTACATCGTCATGTTTGGTATCGTTGGAAAGGCCATGCTCTGGCCGATCCAACAATATCAAACATTAACCCCTAGCTGCCATTGGTGGCAGCAAGGGGTTAACTCCAAGACTGACGTCATCGCGCTATGCATGAGTTCCCGGAAGATTGGCCGACATCCAAGATGTCGGCCAGCCCCGGGAGAAGATCACGATCCGGCGCTTTTTGGCGCCGAATCGTGATCCGGCCCCCAAGGGGTTAACGCCAAGTACCGTTTGGAAGGGCAGGCTGTGCCCTTCCAAACAGTGCCTGACATTAAGCTCAGGCCCCCGGCGATCGGGAGGGAGAGAGGTCTGAAGGACCTCCCTTTCAGGCACCTCTTCCGCACTCGCAGGGGGGCGCCTGAAATAGAGGTCATCGCGCCGCCGTGATGACATCTATTGTGCCCGCGGCGGTCCCGGAGTGCCAGGCTAACATGTCAGCCCGAACCGGGGGGCACAGTGATCGGCCGGAATCCGGCCAATCGCTGGCTGCGAAGGGAGGACGCAGCCAACCCTTCCTGCGGGAGGACGCGCTGTGCACATCCTCCGCAGCAAAGTGGTTAAACTTAAAAATAAGTTGGATTTTTGGGAATCCTGTAAGTAATTGTAGTACTTTTCATGTATTTCTGGTAAATTAATAAGGAAACATAAAATTGGAGCTTAATGAAAATTTCTCAGTGTGTGGGCCAAATGGGAACTCTGTATCCTCTGAGAAAAGTGTAAGAACTCCCTTCCCACACATTCCCGCTCGACCCGATCCCTGGTATTCAATGGTTTCTCCTTTGGACTATAGCTGTTGATGCCTTAAGTTTCTTCCATCTCTAAACCTATGGTCAAATTTGCATCCAAGCAAGGGATGCAACAATTGCCTCCCTTGGTCAGTAGCTTTCAAATGAGGATGATTGCAACCTTCCATCATCACCATTTTTCTGCTGATGAAATTTATAAAATGGATTTACAGTGGGGCAAAAAAGTATTTAGTCAGCCACCAATTGTGCAGGTTCTCCCACTTAAAAAGATGAGAGAGGCCTGTAATTGTCATCATAGGTACACTTCAACTATGAGAGACAAAATGAGAAAAAAAAATCCAGAAAATCACATTGTATGATTTTTAAAGAATTTATTTGCAAATTATGGTGGAAAATAAGTATTTGGTCAATATCAAAAGTCCATCTCAATACTTTGTTATATATCCTTTGTTGGCAATTACAGAGGTCAAACATTTTCTGTAAGTCTTCACAAGGTTTTCACACATTGTTGCTAGTATTTTTGCCCATTCCTCCATGCAGATCTCCTCTAGAGCAGTGAGGCTTTGGGGCTGTTGCTGGGCAACACGTACCTTCAACTCCCTCCAAAGGTTTTCTATGGGGTTGAGATCTGGAGACTGGCTAGGCCACTCCAGGACCTTGATATGCTTCTTACGAAGCCACTCCTTCGTTGCCTGGGCGGTGTGTTTGGGATCATTGTCCTGCTGAAAGACCCAGCAATGTTTCATCTTCAATGCCCTTGCTGATGGAAGGAGGTTTTCACTCAAAATCTCACGATACATGGCCCCATTCATTCTTCCCTTTACACGGATCAGTCGTCCTGGTCCCTTTGCAGAAAAACAGCCCCAAAGCATGATGTTTCTGCCACCATGCTTCACAGTAGGTATGGTGTTCTTTGGATGCAACTCAACATTCTCTCTACTCCAAACACGACGAGTTGAGTTTTTACCAAAAAGTTCTACTTTGGTTTCATCTGACCATATGACATTCTCCCAATCCTCTTCTGGATCATCCAAATGCTCTCTAGCAAACTTCAGACGGGCCCGGACATGTACTGGCTTAAGCAGGGGGACACGTCTGGCACTGCAGGATTTGAGTCCCTGGCGGTGTAGTGTGTTACTGATGGTAGCATTTGTTACTTTGGTCCCAGCTCTCTGCAGGTCATTCACTAGGTCCCCCTGTGTGGTTCTGGGATTTTTGCTCACCGTTCTTGTGATCATTTTGACCCCACAGGGAGAGATCTTGTGTGGAGCCCCAGATCGATGGAGATTATCAGTGGTCTTGTATGTCTTCCATTTTCTAATGATTGCTCCTACAGTTGATTTCTTCACACCAAGCAGCTTGCCTATTGCAGATTCAGTCTTCCCAGCCTAGTGCAGGTCTACAATTTTGTTTCTGTGTCCTTCTACAGCTCTTTGGTCTTGACCATAGTGGAGTTTGGAGTGTGTCTGTTTGAGGTTGTGGACAGGTGTCTTTTATACTGATAACAAGTTCAAACAGGTGCCATTCTTACAGGTAACGAGTGGAGGACAGAGGAGCCTCTTAAAGAAGACGTTACAGGTCTGTGAGAGCCAGAAATCTTGCTTGTTTGTACCGTAGGTGACCAAATACTTATTTTCCACCATAATTTGCAAATAAATTCTTTAAAAATTAGACAATGTGATTTTCTGGATTTGTTTTTCTCATTTTGTCTCTCATAGTTGAAGTGTACCTATGATAACAATTACAGGCCTCTCTCATCTTTTTAAGTGGGAGAACCTGCGCAATTGGTGGCTGACTAAATACTTTTTTGCCACATTGATGGATATTAATTAGATTATTTTGGTTGCAAGAGGGTTAATAGTTTTTTGTAAATGTGCCAGACGTCTGCATCCAAGCCACAACATTTACTGTCACTCCTTATGCACTGTTGCAGGTGAAATAAAAAGCATATTTTGTGAATGAGGAACAGATGGTAAGTTGAACTTGGATAGGAGAAAAGGGGTATATGTATTATTGAAAGGCTAGGGAAGGTAAAGGTAGGGCTACAGCCACTCTAGTCATTATATAGGCCAAATAATTTGTTAGATACTTGACCTTGCAGGGATTTTTCCAAACAGTATTCTAGTTTTGTTGTTTTATGATGGTTAGTGTGTTATTGTCACAAAGTAAAATGAGGAGGGGATTAAATTAGAAAGGAGTATTTTTGGCATTTGCCAATAGCACTATTTTTGGGGTACAGATGGTAGAATAAGACTCAGGATTGACTACAATTTCTTTATCATAAATAATTCCCTTTTACACAGTTTTTTTTTGCCAGACAGCATCCTTGGTTGTTAAAGGATCGGTTCCATCATTTGGGAATTAGTGGAGAGGTCGTTTGGATGTATTGGTTTGGATGTAAATGTTCATTGATCAGTAGAACATTTTAATCTGTAAACTATGGTGTCCAAATTAGTGGCATCTGAATGTCTGTGGTGAACATATAGGAGGTCAAGTTCTTGAAGGTGAGGCCACCATATGTTCTTTTGGAGGTTATTGCTAATAAGAGATTCTAGGGCACTTAGTGGAGCAATCATCACGTCAGTCAGGATGCTCCTGCTGAGTGCTCCACTTATGGACTGTTGACACAGAAATGTTCTTCATGAAGAAAAAAAAATCCCATTGCTGAGTGGTAGTAGAAACTATTTGTAAACCAACGTTCTTCTTGTAATGTACATGCAGTGAATAAAATAATTCAGTCTAAGAGTAATAAAAAACAGTTGTTTCCCTTGAAATTGAATAAGTAACCACATATGATTAACACAGAACAAAGCAATATCTTTAGGAGGAGGGATGAGGACCAAATTATGTGACGAGAAAGTCCTTTCCTGGTAGACCAAAAGTGGTATGTACAAGAATTAGCATGCACAGCCCTTTTCATTGGGGTGTGTACCAGTGAAATGGTGGCGGGGTCGGACTCCTGCTCTCTCCCACCTGCACCTACCAGCATCTCCCTCCACCCCCATCCCTCTCCTTCTCCTCCTTCGAGACACACTGCATCCGCCTGTTCTCTCCTCTGGCTCTCAGGGTGGCAGTCATCTACCGCCCACCGGGACCAACCTCCCAGTTCTTTGACCACTTTGCTACCTGGCTTTCTCACTTCCTGTCTTCTAATCTTCCATGCCTAATTCTCGGGGACTTCAACATTCCCATTGACGATCCTTCCTCTCCTGCTGCCTCCAAACTTCTTTCACTCACGTCCTCCCTTGGACTCACACAATCCTCCTTCCTCCCTACCCACCGCGATGGTCACGTTATTGACCTGGTCTTTTCCAACCTCTGCTCCATTTCTGAGTTCAAATGTCGCCCTTTCCCCATCTCTGACCACCACCTTCTCTCTTTCAACCTATCTGGACTTCCTAAACACCCTGCTCCCCCACCCCGCACACACACTCGCAGAAATCTACATGCTGTGGACCCCCATCAATTCTCCAACCTACTTCACCACCTCCCTCATACCTCATCCTTCACCTGCCCTGATGCTGCCACTAATCACTACAACACTACGCTTATCTCTGCTCTAGACACTCTTGCTCCTCTTCGACTCTGTAAGGCCCCACGCCGCCAGCTTCAGCCCTGGCACACCCTCCAGACTCGCTACCTGCAAAGATGCTCCCGCACTGCAGAGTGTGCCTGGAGGAAATCCCGCTCTGAAGCTGATTTTGTTCACTTCAAGTTTATTCTCCGGTCATACACCTCTGCCCTCCACTTGGCCAAACAATCCTTCTTCTCATCTCTTATATCTACGCTGTCCTCCAACCCTAAACGGCTCTGGTCCACCTTCAACACCCTCCTCTACCCACCTGCACCTCCCCCCTCAGCTGCCTTCAGCGCTCAAGACCTGGCAGACTACTTCCTCAGTAAAACTCTAACTATCAGAAGCAACATCCCAACACAAGATAGTTATCTGCCACCTCCACTCCCACAGGTCCCCTCTGCCACCCTCTGCCGCTTCCTCCCAGCCACTGAGGAGGAAGTCAATTCCTTATTGTCCTCCTCACATCTCACCACGTGCCCGCTCGACCCCATTCCCTCACATCTAATTCCTCCCCTCTCCTCCTCCCTCACCCCTGCTCTCACACACATCTTCAACCTATCTCTCTCCACTGGCTCCTTTCCATCCGCCTTCAAACACATGCTAGTTACCCCTTTACTAAAGAAACCATCCCTAGACCCCAACTCTCCATCCAACTACCGCCCTGTATCCCTGCTTCCCTTCACATCAAAGCTCTTAGAAAAACTAGTCTTCAACCGCCTCTCCCTCTTCCTGTCCTCCAATTCCCTACTTGACCCCCTGCAATCTGGCTTCCATCCCCTACACTCAACTGAAACTGCCCTCACCAAAGTCACCAACGACCTCCTAACTGCTAAAAAACACGGCCACTATTCTATTCTCATCCTGCTTGACCTCTCGGCTGCTTTTGACACTGTTGACCACCCCCTCCTTCTACAGACCCTCAACTCTCTGGGTCTCGGTGACACTGCACTTGCTTGGGTTGACTCCTATTTATCCAACAGGTCCTTCTGTGTGTCCTTTGCTGGTAACTCCTCCTCTTCATTGCCTCTATCTGTTGGTGTACCTCAAGGCTCTGTCCTTCGTCCTCTGCTCTTTTCCATCTACACCTCCTCCCTGGGCAAAATCATCAACAGCTTTGGCTTTAATTACCACCTCTACGCTGATGACACTCAGATCTACCTCTCTACCCCTGATCTCTCTCCCCCTGTCCTTTCAAAAGTCAGTGACTGTTTATCTGGCATCTCCTCCTGGATGGCCTCCCACCACCTAAAGATCAACATGTCAAAGACTGAGCTCCTACTTATTCCTCCCTCCAATGCCTCCCCACCTCCTGACTTCTCTATCACGGTGGAGGGTATCACCATCTCCCCATCAAACCAAGTTCGCTGTCTTGGAGTTACACTTGACTCTGCTCTTTCCTTCATCCCCCACATCCAGTCTCTTTCCTCCTCCTGCCGATACCAACTGCGTAATATTTCCAGAATTCGGCCATTTCTTACCGCTGTCACCACAAAACAACTCATACACGCCCTGGTAATCTCCCGACTCGACTATTGCAATAATCTCTTATCTGGCCTCCCTCTGTCCCGCCTCTCCCCCCTACAATCCATCCTGAACGCCTCCGCCAGGCTAATTCACCTCACCCGCCGCTCTGTCTCTGCCGCTCCCCTCTGCGAGTCCCTTCACTGGCTCCCCATCCACTGCAGAATTAAGTTCAAAATCCTTATCTTTACCTACAAAACCCTCACTAACTCAGCGCCCCACTACCTGTCCTCACTAATCACCAGATACACCCCAGCCCGCTCCCTAAGGTCAAACAGTGACCTGCGCCTAGCTTCTCCCCACATCACGTCTTCCCATGATAGACTGCAGGATTTCTCACGCGCAGCCCCCACTCTCTGGAACGCTCTCCCTCGTACTGTCAGACTTTCCCCTAACTTCTCTTCCTTCAAACACTCCCTTAAAACATTCCTATTTAGGGAAGCCTACCACCCAACTCACTGACACAACCATCAATCACTCTCACCTTACAGTCCTCTCCTCCTGTTTCCAACCCCAACCCTCCTAGATTGTGAGTTCCTACGGGAATAGGGCCCTCATCTCCTCCTGTACTGTTTGTCAAATGTTGTTCAATGTATTGTAACCCTGTCTATACTGTGCTTATTGTACAGCGCTGCGGAATATGCTGGCGCTTTATAAATAAAGAATAATAATAATAATAATAATAATGGAACATCTATTAAGTACACATATACTGTATGGTTAAAAAAATCAGCAATAATCTTCAGTATGCCACAATATTGTTAATATTCAAGCTCTGTAAATTGAATTAGATAAAGGAAATGAGGTAGGCACCTACATGTGGAACAGACAGGATCCTCGCACCCAGCATTAAGATGTTCCTGTCTCCCCTGTAAACACACGTGTGATATATATATATATATATATGCAGTGTCCTAGTTAAAAGTAGTACAAAAGTGCACCCTATGTATAGCTGGGACCCCTGTGTATTTGTATTCAGATTTTCTGAATATGATGCTGTGGTATTAGGTACCAAATCACGAAGCAATGTCATAATATAAGAAATTATTTGTATAAGGGTACATAATATGTTCACTATTGTATAACCATGACTGGAATACTGTAAGGGAATAGTCAACACATGTATTGAATGCACCTGTATTGGCAGTAATGCACACAGGGGACTCTACAGTGACCTACGGCAAACGCTTGCTTCTAAAATAGCATCAAATCATCATTCGCTGTGCAGGTATGAAATCCTAGAATCGGTTAGTTCCCAATGCACAGGCGTAGTCCCGCCATGCTATTTTTACCAGTAAATGTATCAGAGATTGAATACATGCTGTGTGCATGCATAAATATCACTAGACTTAATTGCACTACAGAAGAGTGTTAATTATTCTACTCCTTTTTTTGTTGTTGTATGAGATGCAAGTAAGGATGACACATTTCTAATGATAATGCAGAGACTGACTCTAAAGGGGTTTTCCATAATGGTGTGTTTTAACCAATCATTAAAACTGCAGGACCTTAATTGAATCTATTTCTGAATGGGGAATATAAATGGCAAGCATAAAAGCGTATTAATTGTATTTAGTGCCAGAAAAGGCGTAACAACTGCTATGATAAATAAAGCTTCTCGGATAACTGTATCAATAACACAGGTTTCCAATTCATACAGTATAAATTTAAATATGCATGTGTATATGTACACACAAACTATATATACATGTATAATTTGTCTGTCATTTGGACCCAAGACACACACATATACACATATATATATATATATATATATATCGCTATACACAAGATGTAAATAGCATATCATGTACAGAGTATATATCCATGGGAAGCAAGCTGCAAAATATATAGATTTTTTGTCCAGATATATACATTTGAGATGATAAGAGTAGGTTATGTATAATGTACATCTTGCGGTGTGAAACAAATAAATGTATCTTACCTTGGAAGGATTGAGTGCTGTGATCACCCACAGACAATGCGCATTACTATCATACTGCACTGGGAAATTAGGGGAAGTGATGACCCCAGAAGGTCCTCTTAAATGAGCATCGCACATCCTCGCTGTTGTTGATAAGAAAAAGCAGAAAGACAAAGACAGCATCATTTATATATCATTTATTTACATACATAGAGTCACAAGGACAGCATCATTTCTGTGTGTTCTCCCTGGCCTAACATTACTGCTGTTACAATCTTATATCATAGAGCTTGCAAATCATACGTGTTAAATTCCTGCGTTTACACATGGACTAGGATCAGGTGCAAAAAGTAAGAAGTCAGAAATATATATCATTTATACAACCTTGCTCTGTAATCATCTTTTTTTGAGCATGTCTGCCTGTCATGTCTATTTGTCTGTCTACCTATTTGTTTATCATTCTGCCCAACAGTACTGTCTTCAATCACCAATAACTTTAACCACATCAACAATCAAATATCTTTATATTCTTCTCAGCCATCATCATTTTAGTCTCCATTATCTCCTAGATTGTATGCTCATCTGCCACTTTGGATATTGATTTGCTGCAGATAAATGTCTTGCTCACAGTCAGTATTTTGTATCCATTATGAAACTTCACCCACTGTTTAATACGCCAACTGTACGTCGCTGTGCAATATATAGGGGGTTTAACTAGAAGTGATAAACACACAAGCCCACACATGTGTACATAGGGAGACACAGATGGTGTTGCCTCAGACCTTATGAGATGAGATGAGCCCACAAGTTGACAACATTGATCCTCTGAAAGGTCAACATCCATCAGTCCGCCAGTGTGTACTCCAGTCCAAACAGAGACCTGGATTGTGTCCAGAGCTGGATGTCATGCCACGTCACCAAGCAGACTGCCGACACGGAGAACAGGCAACAACAAGACTCTTGAGCTTGCACGCAATGTCCCTGTAACCGACATTCACAAGACGAGTGGGGAATTGCAAGGAAAATTGCATGTTAGGCCGAAATATCTAAATTTAAAAATCTCACTGCTCCTACAATGGCCTAAAATTTGCAATTCCTTGTAATTGCCAACCGGTTTGCCACTTAGTGAATAACCCCGTTGAAAAGAAATCTTGGTGTGATACAAGTGTCTGGCTACTAAGCGGTTAAGCTGGACTGCATTGCTGCGTTACATGAGGAGAGGGAACATTATTTGGACAGGTGTGTGGTCTTTCATTCTTCTCGGCAAAGACAACAATCCTTTTTTTTCCTTTCTCTTCACTTCCCAGCATGTACAATGTGTTTTGGGGTGGGTGCGTGGCTTTGAATAACAAGTGATGCTAGGACATTGCGGCAGCAAGACGAGATGATGTCTCGCTGAGGAATCTTCCTGATGAGTAGGAATGTTAATTAATGAAAGCCAGGGCATCATTCTGCAGAACAGCAGATGACAGGTTTGGTGACCAAGCACCGGGGCTTACATAAAGCTGAGCGGAGGGTTAACATGTCTTTTAAGTGACCTTGTGACAAGATAGTATTAGGGAGAGAAGGAGGGGACCCATTCATTACTGTACAAAGGACAGTGACAATTATTTGCCATTCGATTTACAGAACCTCTGCAATCCATCATGCCCCAGCCAAGCACGTCCTGCTCCACTGTTTAATGTAATGTTAATGCTCCCTCACTGCCGCTGACACCCCCCCCCCACCACAGCCTGGCAGACTGACAGACGCATTGCTACATTCCTGTGATATGCACGTCAGGCTCCACAAGGATATCCCTCCACCCTATCAAAGGTGCTGGGGGATAGCGCATAATTACTAAACTGCATTCAATGCCTTATTTCACGATCAGGTGGGGAGGGGGGGTTAAGGGATCTAAGATCTCTTGATTCATGAAAACACCTTAGTCTGCCGTGTCAGAGAATATTCAGATTGGTATTGGCTTCAATTGAGATTCAGTATCTGCATGAGGAGGAGATGAGGCCTGCAGCATTATAACTGCACTGTAGATGCTTTGCTTTCAGTAATGGACCAAGTCAAGGAGCATGCAAAGGTTCCCAAAAGACCCTTCAATTCCTCAGTGAGATGCCTGTATCATCCTAACAGTCATACAGGGTAAGTTACTAACCACCATAGTTTACCGTTGCTGCGACGACAATACACTTTTGTGAGCAGGAAATTCAAAAAGCAGCAGGAGAAGATTCATTGATGAAGCTTCTTCTGCTGTTTAAATTTCCTTTTTGAAAACTGTATCATTATTACAACTGTGGTAAACTATGGAGGTTAGAGAATAACCCCATTAATATCAAGTTTGTTATATCTGGACACTGCAACTTACAGAATGATGGATGGCTAGAAATTAAAAAAAAAATGTATACAATAAACTAAAAAATTTTTATTATACCTTTTATATTATTTCATGCATCTGGATTCCAGTTTCCACAATCTGTTTTAGATAGTGAGCCTACTATTGGACTCGTCCAGTCTATCTCCATCAGATACACAGGGTTATTCAAAGAGAATCAAAAAGTCACCGCACGTTCGGTGACTTTTTGTTCTCTTCAATTCGGTTTGATTTGGTGATCCCATTTCGGTGACCCTGAGGTGTATTCAGCAAACACCACAGGGCCGTGGTGACCCAGGCGAATGCTCACTGAAACCCGCAAAAACATCTGGATTAACCCGCCAAACCCGCCGGAGAAACCCGAGCAGGAGCTGATCAGAGCGCAGAGCAGCCGCCGGAAAAACCCGACACCGCAGACGAATGGAGTAAAAAAAAAAAACAGTACGCGTGAATGTTTGAAAAGTGAAACGCTGTTTGCAAAGAAACTACTGAGCGAAAATGTCTGAAATTTACATATAAGATCCAATGAATGATAATAAAAAGGGCTGTTACTGAAAAAAAAGTTTAAATTTTTTTAAATAATTTTAACCCTTTCGCTGCTGAGGCTTTTCCCGCCCCTATGCTGAGGTTATTTTTACCTGTTTTGCGCATCATGTTTAAACGTGTTTTGAAGGCTTATTTTAGTATATGACCCAGACATATTATATATCGTTTTTTCCGTCAGACTCGGTAGATTCATAATATGTCATTATTATATGTATACGTTATGTCATGTCTGTATATTATAACAAAAAATGCAATAAAATATGTATTTTCAATAATTTACAATGTGTAAAGTGTTTTTTTCCACATTTTAACATGCGAGCAATTGCGGTTATATTTTGTATGGGGTGCGCTTGTTAAAAAAATTAGAGATGGGGTCTCGTTACATTTTTTTTGGGGAAAATGACACTATTTTTAACAAACGCACCGCATACAAAAATCGTTAGTGCAGCATCATTGTTCACATTATAATTGAAATGGGAACAATATTGCTGCATTAACAAACCCAAAAAAATAAAAAAAAAAGTGTTTAATTTTTTTTTTAAATTTTTTTTTATTTTATTTTTCATTTTTTTTTTTTTTACAAAATTTTTCACTGTAGTGTTTGGTATCGTTGGAACGGCCATGCTCTGGCCGATCCAACGATACCAAAATTTAACCCCTAGCTGCCACGGATCGGGAGATAGGGAGTTCATTGGAACTCCCTATCTCCACAGTTGGTGGCAGTTAGGGGTTAAGTCTAGGACTGGCGTCATCGTGCTACGCACGATGACGCCAGTCCTCTGGGGGAGTTCCCGGAGGCTTGGCCGACATCCAAGATGTCGGCCAGCTCCGGGAAAGGATCGCGAACCGGCGCTTTTCAGCGCCGATTCGCGATCCAGCTCCCCAGGGGTTAATGCCAGGCATCATTTGGAAGGGCAGGCTGTGCCCTTCCAAATGATGCCTGGGTTAACCCCCTGTGCGCCGCCGATCGGGAGGGAGAGAGGTCCGAAGGACCTCCCCCCCCTCCCTTTCAGGCGCCTCCTCCGCACATGCGGGGGGGGCGCCTGAATTAGGTGTCATCGCGCCCCCGCGATGACACCTAATTCTGGCGGCTGCTGGTCCGGATGCCGGGCTGACATCCAGGATGTCAGCCCGCACTGGAGGGCCAGCGATCGGCCGGAACCCGGCGAACGCTGACCCCAATGTGAGGACGCGCTCAGCGCGTCCTCAGCACACCAGCGGGACTGCTGAGGACGCGCTGAGCGCGTCCTCAGCAGCGAAGTGGTTAAAAAATAATTAAAAATCGGAAAACTTTTTTTGCAAAAAAAATCCCGAAAAATGCTTAAAAGATCCTAAAAAATCTATAAATAAAGAGACTTTTACTGCAGAATAAAATAATATACAGTTTATTAGATATTGAATTAAAATGGGAATATTTTTAACATTGAAGCCTATGAGATTCGCCTGAATGAACCTGTCGAATGAAACCCCCGAATGGCAGGGCATTTCAGCAACCTTTCACTGCTGGTTTTTGTTCTCTGAATAGACGAAGCATTGCTTCTCTATGGAGATTTCACTGCCCTCGAACAGGCACTGTATGTGCAGGCAATTTGTCAACATTTGGCGAACTGCCTGCTCTCTGGATAGCCGAATGACCAGGAAATGTAACTGTACGCTGAATTACAACGTTCGGTTACCTTTCACCAGCAATTCGGCGCTCTTTGAATAACACTGATAGTAAATGTATTCAAAGTAGCCCCTTGGTATCATGGTGCTGTAGAATATTTTGTTGGTTTGTTTATAAAAGAAAATAACTGATACCTGGCTTTGACAAAATACAGTTGTTTCCCTATATATATGGAGCCAAGTGGGCTATGGATTTGCTGCTTTACCATAATTCAGCAAATCTAAGAGCAAGTTTGCGTAAACATAAAAGAAAATTTAAAAAATGACATATATTGCCTATAAGAAAAAAATGTCTAAAAAGAAATTGGCTGTTTAATGGAAACTATATTTGTTTGTATGTGTTTCAGAAAAATGCACTCATTCCTGCACTGCTAAAGTAACCGATGATTCAACAGTTGCTCAACAGAATTATTGACCTCAGTCTGGCTCAGACATAACAAAAATGTAGCATATAGAAAAAAATAAACTAAAACCAAGTCACGTTCCTTTACTCCTGTCATTAGAATTATGTGTCATTTCTAAAGCTCCAAGCGTGACAGAAATAGCGTCTTGACAGTGGAAGGGTTAATCCTTGGCACGTAAAATTCAGTTGGCGCATTTCTCAACTACTGGAGGAACGTAATTAGAGTGACCTTCTGCTTGATCGCAGGAGTCTCATACCGACACATACAACACTGATAGCAACCTACAGTTAATCCTCCCAGGACTCTGGATGATAGCACAGGTCTCTCGGCTGCTCCCCGGTGTAACAAAGCTCCAATTCCCAGATATCATTAAGGAAGCTGTAGACATAGCAGATCATTACAGCCTCAAATAGCAGCGTTCAGATACTATGCTTCTTGCAGGACTTCCATGAGGACAGGCATTGTGCATTGAAATGCCAGTGGAAGGATTTGTGCCTAAACACAAATTAACAGGGAACGGAGATTTGCAGATCAGGTGGACTGAATATGTGTATGTGGATCAGTTACTGAATTCCATCTCTTACTAATTCAGGAAACTCAGATCTGAGATCTCTGGGAGAATGTTCTTGGAACATTTGGTAACAAGTAGACTGACACCCCAAGCAAGACAGTATGACGTTGAAACACATGAATATGGTGCTTAATATATTCTGCCTACTGCCAACTACACTATCATGATTCTATTTAAGGCTATGAATAGGCTTATCATATTTATTTATTTATAAAGGATTTTACCAGGAAGGATACATTGAGATTTCTCTCGTTTTCAAGTATGCCCTGGGTTCAAGAAGCATTGAAATTTTACAGTCGTTACAGAAATACAAAGTAATAAATGAAGTGTGTTGGAGCCTAGGTAGAGCATATGCCTTATTGTAGGGACGGTTGGGGCTCTATTACATTCTTCACGCAAACGTTAATGCGTGCGCAAAAACGCATTAACGCGAGGGGCAAAACCCTTTGCGCTGAACATCATATTACAAAGTCAGAGCATCAAACGCGTGCATTCGTCTAACCGGGTGAAACTGCGTGAACCCTTTGCGAGCTTACCATACTGCGCGTGTCCTATACTTAACATTGTGAGCGCAAATGCGTTTGTGCGCTGGTACGCGGATGGTATTACAATCTATGCGCAGTTTTTAACGCACAACGTTTGCACGCATAATTTTAACGACTCCTAAAAGCTGGTGTTAATGGCAAATCTGAACGTCCTGGCCGAACCCAAATACACCAGCCCAAAAATAAAAATACAGCACAGTATAGTTACACATTCTACACATACCCAAACAATAAAATTGAGAAGTTGTGCGTGTTTTTATTATTGCTGCAGCATATATACTCAGATTGAACTTGGGAGGCGCAAAAACTTAGGCTAGGGTCAAACGAACGCATTATTCGCAGCGACCGTCAAAAAGTGCGTCGGAACGCATTGCCGTATTTTTTCACGGAATGCGTGAAAACTGTCATACGATGCGCATTTTCGTGCAGGATTTTTTACGGATAGTCAATAAAACACTTTTTGCGTCTGGACGTTATGTTGGCCGGACATGAGCAGCGTCTGACGTCTCCTAATCACGCAATGCAGTCATTTTCCACTTGCGTTGCGTGGCCGGACTTTTGTGCGGCCGTACTTCGTATATTGCCCGTCATTGCCCGTCATTTGCTGCTACTGCGGCCGTGATTAAGTGCGCCTAAACGCACGTTAAAAATGCGCTAGTCTGACCCCAGCCTTAACGGGAAACAATTGTGGTTCTTAATTCTGAATGGCTGAATCTCGTGAAAAAACAGTCCACACACCGATTTCTGCGCGCAACGTTAATGCATTTTACGCACGCAATTTTTAGACGGATGAAAAAATGCATGCGGATTGTAATACCAGCGTTAATTTACGCACGTTAACGTTTAACGCTTCGCGCACAAATTAACGAGCTACGCAAGCATTTTTGAGCAAACATTGTAATAGGGCCCTTGGTGTAGCTAAAATAGGTAGGTTTTAAGGGAGGATTTAAATCTTTGTAAAGTAGGTGAAATTCTGATAGATTGGAGAAGAGAGTTCCACAGCATGGGTGGGCCTGGGAGAAATCTTGAAGGAGTGAAGGGGAGGAGGAGATGAGAGGTACAGAAAATTGAAGGTGGAGTGACATCTGAAGAGGAGGAGTTGAGTTGAGGCATATAGTATGGATTGGAGGAAGGATTGTGCGGCTGAGGGGAAGGTCAATAAGGAAAAAATTCCAGTAGTTTGGTCGGGACATAATTAGAGCAGGAACTAAGAATTTTTTTTAAGTTTTGTGTCAGGAAAGGGCAGATTTTGGATATGTTGAGTAGGTGCAAAGGATAGGAATTTGTAAGATATTGAATGTGGGGCTTGAAGGAGAGATAAGACAGCTGACATTGGAGACAGATTGGATCGTGGAGACATGAAACACAATTGTCAAGACTGTCAGAGACGGGAATTGGCAAATGTTCGGTCTTAGACATGTTGAGTTTGAGAGGTGATGTGAAGTCACCCAGGAAGACATGCTGGAGAAACATTCAGATACGCCAGAGAAATAAGTTTGGAGTGGACGTGTAAATGTTTGGGTCTTCGGGATAATGTTGTTACTGAAACCCAAAGTTACTTCCAAGAGAGGTTGTGCAGATTGAGAATAGTAGGGGCCCAAAGGACTGAGCTGTGGGGAACCCTTACAGACAGAGATAAGAATATGAGGTATCAGAAGGCAGGACACTATAAGAGTACTTTATGTAACTCAGTCCCCCGCCCTTTCATTCACAAAGACAACATCTCCTTCTAGCCTTGTGTTGCTAGTTAAGAAACCCACAGTTGATGGGAATCGGGATTACTGAAATCCGTTTAAAAATAGGATATATATAGTGTGTTTATTATTGAAGAAGTCACTTGCACATCACAGCAATTCAAAGAATTGCATCCCAGAGCTCCTGTGCCACATTCCCCATATGCAGCAAGGAATTCTGGGTAAGATATGCAAATGACATCTGTCTCACTTTTATGCATCCTGGGTCTGTTATTACACAGAACCCTAAAATCAATGCTATGCCAAACTATGGCTTTCTAGCAGAGATAAGGTTTATGCAACTGGTCAAAGCCACTCTTATATATGATATGCTCTTTCCTGGTATTTTGTATTAAATGTGTTAGATGCACCTGCTGTTGTTGCTAGTTTAGGTTGCGTGCAACCTTTCTGTTGTTGCATTATATATATATATAAATATATGCAGGTAGTGGCGGCACTCAGATACTTAGATTAAAAAAAACAAAGTTTATTTAAATCATAATTAAAATAGGACCTATTTTAGATATCTAGATTCTACTCACCAATATATCTACTGTACTGTACCATTGTGTATTGTATTTTTTTGTCTTTGCATAAATTCCTGAGGGTTTTTGGAAGGTTCCGCTACTCCATACTTTGAGTCTGCTGAATGAGGAGGGTAACCTTCTATGCATGTATAATTTTCCATCCTAGAGATTGCACTGCACCACTTTTTTTGCGTGTGGATTATCACGACCACTTTTTTCACCTTGGGGTGATACTCTGTGTTGACCCTGTGAATTGGCGCTGTATCATCTCCTGTTTCCTATCTTGTAATTTTACATTGAGAGGTTAGAGGGATTTCCTCTCTGGTCCATAGCAGCCTCTTAGTAGGGTCATTATCATATTCCCTTTTCTGCCCCACTTCTATCCAGCGCCCCTTTGTGTTGACTTTTCCTTAAGAGAATAAACGGTTTAATATTTAAAAAAAAAGAGGAATATCTTTAACATTGAAACCTATGGGATTCGCCTGATTAAACATGCCGAATGAAACCACTGAAAATCAAGGGATTTCACTGACATTCAGGGTTATTCAAGGCACGTTCGTGACTTTTCGTTCTCTTCAATTCAGTGCGATTTGGCGATCCCATTTTGGCGACCCTGCGATGTATTCAGCAAGCACCACAGGGCCGTCGAAGTGCAGGGAAAAGCTGCCGCAAACCTGCCGAACACTCCCTGCAAATGCACGCCGAAACCCGCAAAAACATCTGGATTAACCCCGCCGAACATTATGGAGAAACCCGAGCAGGAGTCGATCACAGTGCAGAGCAGCTGCCGGAAAAACCCGACACCGCAGACGAATGGAGTGAAAAAAAAAAACTTTGAATGTTTGAAAAGTGAAACGCTGTTTGCAAAGAAACTACTGAGCGAAAATGTCTGAAATTTTCATACGAGGTCCAAGGAATGATAATAAAAAGGGATGTTAGAGAAAAAAGAACAAATGTTTAAAAAAAATATAAAAAATATTAAAAAACATTTTGGCAAAAAAATCCCGAAAAATGCTTAAAAGATCCTAAAAAAAAATCGAACAATAAAGAATCTTTTTACTGCAGAATATTATAATAAACAGTTTATTACAGATTAAATTAAAACGGGAATACTTTTAACATTGAAGCCTATGGGATTTGCCTGAATAAATCTGCCGCATGAAGCTACCGAATGGCAAGGCAATTCGGCTACTTTTCACTGCTGGTTTTTGCTCTCTGAATAGCCGAAGCTATGGGGATTTCACTGCCCTCGAACAGGCACCGTATGTGCAGGCAATTCGCCACATTTGGCGAATTGCCTGCTCTCTGAATAGCCGAATGGCCAAGAAAGGTAAGCGAACGCTGATTTTCGTCAGCCATTCAGATCTCTTTGAATAACCCTGATTTTGGTGCTGTTCGGTGTTCTCTGAATAGATTAACCATTTTTTCTCTACGGGGATTTCACTGCCGCCGAAGATCACCATATTTCGCTGGCAATTTGCCAATATTTGGCGAACTGCCTGCTTTCTGAATAGCCGAAT
The DNA here is from genome assembly GCA_009667805.1 of Leptobrachium leishanense. Taxonomy (NCBI): domain Eukaryota; kingdom Metazoa; phylum Chordata; class Amphibia; order Anura; family Megophryidae; genus Leptobrachium; species Leptobrachium leishanense. Next base: position 237,085,847 of record CM019064.1, on the reverse strand, counting down.
GACCACAAAACTGCACAGTACAGGGAAATTCACTGTTCAATGCAATTTCGGAGCCAATTCGGCTCTCTTTGAATAACCCTGATTTTGGTGCTGTTCGGTGTTCTCTGAATAGATTAACCATTTTTTCTCTACGGGGATTTCACTGCCGCCGAAGATCACCATATTTCGCTGGCAATTTGCCAATATTTGGCGAACTGCCTGCTTTCTGAATAGCCGAATGACCACAAAACTGCACAGTACAGGGAAATTCACTGTTCAATGCAATTTCGGAGCCAATTCGGCTCTCTTTGAATAACCCTGATAGGGAGTATATTTCTTACATATTTATTTTCTGTGTTAATCTTTATATTTCTGGTTTGTTTTTAATATCTTGCATTTTATTACTTTGTATTTCTGTACCTACTGTAACATTTCAATGTTCTTGAACCCAGGACATAATTGAAAACGAGAGAAATCTCAATGTATCCTTCCTGGTAAAATCCTTTATAAAAAAAAATAACATATACACTCATAAAATAAACAGAATAGCTGTGCTTGACCTCTCTGATGTACTCAATGTACTTAAATAATGGATAGTCAGAAACAATGCATATTATATATTATTTTCTAGCTTAGGACAAAGTACTCTTGTATGGTTTGAATTGCTCTCACACAGGTTTGGCACTTACCACAACTCTCAACATTAAAGTTGTAGCCCATAGCATCCCTACCTCATTTTCTTTCCCATAAGATCAAGAGTAGTTTAATTAGATATTTCCATGCTGATAAATCTATCTTAAACCAGGAAAATTAAAAATAAATAAAGTATCAACAGGTTCATGAATAACACTACTGCTATTTTGTGATAAAGAGAATTCAATTAATCATGGAGGGACATACAACAGAGTGAAATAGATTTCCGTAATGCCACATACTGTTGGGTTAAAATGTTCATATTCAGCTGTGCTGACGTTAGTTGTATGTTCATTAAATAGATGATGGAATCCACCAACATAATAATGATATAACCAGAGGTCAAATGGAGCAGGAACGCATTGGAATGGAGGCGCTCCACTATTTTCTCTGAGCGAACAGAGTTCCATTTTACTCCACATATGGCAAATCTTTTGTTCCAATCATAGGATTCCTTATTAAGTCACCCAAAATATATGACATATTTATCATAAGGATTCCTTAAAGGTCAGCCTATGTTTAAACACTGATATCAAATTGGCATATGGAGTGGTGGGTGAAGTGCCACATGTCAATTGACAATCAGAAATCTTGGCAAGTTCCCGCACTTATTTTATAGGACTGACCTGAGTATAAACACAGAAAGCAGAATACGTAAACTATTTGGGCACTAGAGAAGCCATAACGAAGACCAGTATACGGTGCATATAACCATAGCATTAACAGATTTATGTTACCTCGGCATACGGGTCGATGGTCACTCCAAGCTGCGAACATATCACTCACTTTCATGCAAGTGATGCTCTTGGAACCTTGCAGATCGTACCCATCATTGCACATGAACTGGATGCTGGAGCCTAGCCTGGCAGGAGAACACAGAGATGGTATAAATGGCCATGAATAATAATAATAAAAAAATCACAGGAGGGTAAGACGACGCACAATCCACAAACACAACCTAACCCAGTTTCGTTTCGTTTTTTTCTACTTCAGGATACATGATTGCTCTAGCATTACTCATGGTTGTTCCACCCACCCTAAAAACATAGATGTTTCCTTATTATTTCTAAGCTTGACCTTCTCTGAAAAAGAGATTCTTCCATGTGTCAACAACAATCCTGCTGTCTCACCTTTATTTCAGTCCTAATAAGATTTTTAGGACATGTGTTGGAAGAAATGTTTGATAAGGAACGGCTACGGTTTGCGTAAAAAACAACATAATGTACATTATTGATATCCAATATTTTTCCCCCCTTCAAGTCGTTGATTTATAGGAATATCATTGTCTGCAGCAGTCCAGCAATAATCATTCTGACCATTAGCCGCAAGGCAGGCCAGTAAAGCAATGCATCTCATGGCTCGTCTGACAGCAGCAAAGACCATTTTTTTCCTTATCTTCAACAAATGTCAAAGGTCTCTGGCATTAAGCTGCAATGCAAATCAGGTCTCCCGTCTAATATAACAGCAGCAACATATACACATGCCAAAATTAAAAACTAGCTTTTCACTCTTAATACCAGACTGAAAATGAATAATACATATATTAAAACTGTGATGGATCCATACTGCTTCATGGACTAGCGAGTTAAGAGTGGATACAGCATATGCATTCTATATACTCTAGGTTCAATATGGAGTTGTAGGAGAATGCAATGAATAATGAGTAACTTGGAATATGGAATGACAAAAATGAATTGTAGTTTACTCTTAACAGAACGTTTTTATTCCCACTGACGTATTATTTTGAATGATACGATTTAAGCAGCCTGCCTACAGTACTAAAATGAATGTGAGACCTCAAAATCACTGGGAATGCAGGAAATAAAAAGTGATTAGCCTTTATTTTGTCTTGTTTTTGTTTCCATGATTGTAAATATTTGTATATAATAGGAGTTTTATATATAAGCTGTATGGAAATGTATCTGAGTAGTATCAAAGCTGTTTGACGGAGTATTAAGATCATAGATAGATAGATGACAGAGAGATAGATAGATAGATGACAGAGAGATAGATAGATGACAGATAGATAGATGACAGATAGATAGATAGATAGATAGATAGATAGATATAGAGAGAAAGATAGATAGATAAATATAGAGAGAAAGATAGATAGATAGATAGATAGATAGATAGATAAACATGGAATGATAGATAGTTAACAGAGAGATAGATAGGATAAACAGATAAATGGATGGATAGATAGAAACGGTAAATAGATAGTGATAGATAGATAGATAGATAGATACGGATAAATAGTGATTGATAGATAGATAATATGGAAGATAGACATATATACAGATATTTAACAGAGAGAAAGATAGGATAAACAGATAAATGGGTGGATAGATGGATGATGGATAGATAGATATCTATCTAGTTATGTTAAATAGATAGTAATAGAAGATAGATATCTATTTATCCATATCTATCTAGTTATGTTAAATAGATAGTAATAGAAGATAGATATGGATAAATAGATAGTGATAGCTAGATACATAACATGGAAGGATAGACAAACAGACAGATATTTAACAGAGATAGGTAGGATACACAGATAAATGGATGGATAGATGGATAGATAGCTAGATAGATACGGTAACTAGATAGTGATAGATAAATAGATATGAATAAATAAATAGTGATAGATAGATACGGATAAATAGATAGTGATAGATAACATGGAAGGATAGATAGACAGTTAAAAGAGAAATAGATAGAGATAAATAGTGATAGATAGCTAGATAGATAGATGGATAACATGGAAGGATGAACAGACAGATAGTTAACAGAGAGATAGATAGGATAAACAGATAAATGGATAGATATATAGATAGATAGATAGATAGATAGATAGATAGATAGATAAAAAGTAAAACATTATTGTAGTAGCCATTTGAAAGAAAATGCTGTACCAGACCTAATATCAAACAATGACTTGTTCCATAGGGGCATCTGTAATACACTTGTTTGTCCAATTGTAGGATTACTGAAGATCCCTCCGAATGGAAGGATTTATTCCGCTGAAAAGGAAAGTTTGTCTGAGTGGATCAAATCAGACGTTCTTCAGACACGATGATTACTTAGGATGCAGCTGCTGCAGGGAGAAAGGAATTGAACAGGGGGGGGAAAGGTCCTCTCACCTGAAGTCAGAACCTATTCTTTTTCCTTGTTCCGGAATTCCTGGGTCGGGACACAAGTGGTGTCCTTGGTACACACCCACCTGAGTTACTAAAATGCAAAAGAGAGAGCATACACAGAGAGGAATCACTCTGCACATCGCCAGGCGGAATAGTGACACGTCTTAGTAATGCAAACACACAGAGCATACAAATATAGCCAGTATGGTTTATTCACAAACAAGGCAAGTGGATGAATATGACTGATCATCTCTGCTTACCCCATAAGAACGCACATCATCACCCACCCTCCTCTGCGAGCCAGTATGGCAGCCTAGTATACTCATGGTGCCAACTGTACATCTCAGCAGTATGTATGACCTTCATACTGCGTTTTATAAATCCTCACGTATGTTACAGATTGTTCCAACAATAATAAGGCCCATTCAGCTCTGTAGAGACAAGCACAAGTATGGATTTTCTCGGCTCTGCATAGCTGGAGGGGTGTAAGTGTACCCACAAAACAGATTGCATACAATGAGAACAGGTCCACTTCAAAGTGAGGGGAAAAAAAAGAATGCATTGGTCGAGGGATAAGGAAACACATGCACATTTCATAAAGGATTGTGATGTTAAGATTGAAAACTGGGTCAGGTGACATTGTAATTAAAGACAACTTATCATACTTATACCCGTATCCTCAGTGAGCAGAGACTTCTTCTTAGAAGAGGAGGTTATCAATCACACACACACACACACACCACCAGCACAGGATAGAACATGCGGAATAGTGTACAGAATGTTTCCGTTCTCTGGAAACATTACTTTGATTATTTAATAAGGGATGATGGATTGACTGGTGACCCTAGCAGGAATACACAAACTAGCACCAAAGAAAATATTAGGACTACATAGTGCATATTTTTTCATTAGCCGCCATAAACCCCAAACTGGAAACAAGTGCCTCTTACATGGCAAAGACCTGCCATAGAATAGTATATGGTGAGGAAAAACACAAAAAGACACTCCCACAACCTAGAAAGGTGACAGAAAGTAAATGTGTGTGGTATGGAATGCCTGACTCTAGATACCAAATGAACCTGTATGTACATCAGCACCAAGAGTGCAAACATTTGGTGGTGTTGTAATATATGTATCTATATACACCCAGGTGTGAGTGTTTATGAATATAAATTATATATAGTGTGCATATCTCTCAGTTGTGTTTGTGTCTATATATATATATATATATATATATATATCATGGATGTGGGTGTGTATGTGGGTGAAAATGGAGATTGAGAGGAACACATAAATGAGCAAGTAGGTATGTGAAAGGTTGGGTCGGATGGCTTGATTGCACTATATGTTTTATTCAATCTCGGATACTATGAAGGGAAAAATGAAGTAAAGCAGGCTGTTTACTGTTTAAAAGGATGTAATATAAAATGGAAACATTACATGTCTATGAGGGGAATGATTGCTAGTTTTCAGGACAGTAATATGCAATCTGTTTCTCCTCAGGTAGTCATTAGAGCTTTTGCAGTTACCTAATGTTTACCGGGTTTGCTTTCTATTCTAGTGTCGGTTATCTCATTCTACAAAAACATTTTACCATGACACGAGTGACCAGGAAAGACAGAAAATGGAGAAAGACAAGTAGGTAAGTAAGTTGAGCTAGCAAGGGTGGGGTGAAATGCCACGGTTTGGATGGCAACCAATGGACACAATAAATGGGTATTGTGTAGAGTGGAAGAGGCATAATGTTTGACTGGAGAATCAATGTGGATATACATAGGAGGGAATGGATAAAGAATCAGAAAACATGGAATGAGGACGGGGTAATATGATGGCTTGGGAAAAGATCAATATGATGTTCCATTCAGAATCCTCAGTGACTAGGAAGAATGGAAAATGTTATCAATCCACACAACGGGGTATGTACAGAGAAGAGCAGAGTGTAACCCGTTTTAAGTGTAAGCAGTATTTTACTCTTTGTTGCTCCTCATAGGTTGGGGACAGGATGCAATCACAACCCTAGTGATGGGTGGAATTATAGTAAAAGTTTTAGTTAATGAAATGGATGAGTCACATATGAGAGTAGGTGGTAGCAAAAGATTGGTCACAGTTATATGCGGCTATAAAATACTTGGGAAAACCAAAAAAACATGTATTCAACAATGACACACATTTGAATGCAGGTATGTTGTGATTGTAATATAATAAGTGAACGGACTTGATTAGCATTCATAATTGTGCAATGCTGCTGCCAGCATCGGGCTCCTCATCCTCTGCCCCAGTGGTAGCAAAACATTTCTCAGTGCAAAGCCCAGATGGTTGTGTTGAGAAGCAGAAAGAAAGGTTTACCGTCACTTATGCAGCAGCTGCCCTCACTTTAAAGATAGATGCATCATTATTAGTGAGGGAGAGTGATGGGAAAATCTACAGGAGATAATGTTTCAACATAATGAGAGATGCTTAAGTAAATATTTAATAATGCTCCTCAAATCTGACTGACACGAGGGACCTTGCAAATCAGGAAGACAGAAATGGGATGGGGTAAACAAGATGTATAGACCAAAACGAAATAAGAGAAACTGGGGTGAGAGGATTCTCGTGAAGAAAAGGTATGAAAGAGAATTCATGACCATGGGGAAATCAGGGGGGGCAGAAGTACAGTAGGTGTATCATGAGGCTGCTCAAGAGGTTGGTTTTGGCAAAGAATGAAGACGCAAGAACACATGTGAATAAAATGAAAAGCCGAATCAGGCAATATGGGCAAAAACACGACAGCGATCAGTGATGGAATAGAAATATAGAAAAAAAATGAGTGTGACAGAGAGAAAGGGTCAGAGAGTGGAGAAAGACAGAAGAGAGCACTGTGATAATGGATGGGAGGCAGGGAAGGAGGTCATAGCAAAAGGCGGGCAGAAATGAGAAAATGGAGAGAGGGTCAGGGTGAAGGGAAAGGAGTAAAGCAGAAGAAGAAATCATAATGATAGATGGGAGTCCAGGATAAAAAGGACTTTATAAGCCAGCATATTAGAAAGAATGGTGGAGATAAGGGCTATGGAGAGAGTCAAAGGAGAGGAATAGAGGGAGGGGCTGAATGTTGCTTTGAATGAAAATAGATGTCAGAGATCTAACCACAATAGAAGAAAAAAGATGAAAGGAAAAATGTATATAATGTTATTTTTCTATAAACATCGGTGGTCATTCTTAGCTTAATTCTTCCGAATACTAAAATGTAGCAGATAGTGTTGTGAGCAGCCACATTTTTGCGCATACCACTGGATGGGTGACAAGGTGATCAAGACTGGAGATGAATTCTTAATGTCACAAGGGTGGACATTCCTGACATGACTCCTGACATCACCAGCTGCAGTAATGACAGAAGCAGCTGTTAGTCAAACCTTGATTCTCTGTCTTTTGGTCAGGCTGACAGTTCTAATATATTTACTGAAAAGGAAAATAAATAAACCAAGCGAAAATGAAAGAGGTCAATGCAAAGAACCTGACGTTGCTGAAGAATAGATGAGCAGAGGAGGAATCTGAGGATAACGGAGGAATGAAAAAAGAAACAAACAATGCAGTAATGATGCCGTACTACATAACAATGAAAATGCGGCCATTGTTAGTGCAGATACTCGGATATGAAGGTTAAATTCATTTTGATGTGTGACATGTTCTAAATAAATGAAAAGTGGAAATCAGGCCCGAAAACATTTATTTCATATTAAAAAAATTAGAAATATAAATATGTAATATCTACAATTTGAGACCACGGTTAGCATGTTGGGAAATGCGCAGTATGTGTTGTATCTCAAAATCTAACTACGGAATGCAGGGACCCTTTGATATGAAGCCACTAGTAACATTATCATTTATAGCAGAATCCTTCGCTCATATTCCTTCCTGCCATGGAAGCATTTTATATACTGTAGATCAGCAATGCAAAACCATCTTTCCTTTACATTAATAAAAATATATATTATGCCAACTCTTAGCTTTCTGACTTTGCGTCCAAATGTCAAATATGTATTGCGCATGCATGAGCCTTTATTTTTATAATAGAGATTATCCTAGCATGATAGAGATAACACATGTAATCATATTTTACTGCAGGTTTATAAATGCATTGAAATATTTGGTATGATGTTTGTATTAGTAAGTACATCTCGTCTTTACATCTTGCATAAAAATACACGGGTTTACGCAAGCACATTTGTCTTTCAAAACATGCAATGATTAACTATCTTATCTCAAGTTATGACATTAACCTATCCCCTGCCAGCTGGGTCCATTGCACAGTAAATATGATTTTCAACGGGAGGAATAGATGTTCAATAAAATATCTTCAAAGCGCATCTTGTGGGAAGAATAGACTTTATGACTTGTATTAAGTAAGTGTCTGCAGCTTGCAGCATACCACTTCCATTAGACTGTAAGATCTACAGTCCATGAATAACAGTGGCTGGAAAAAAATGGAAGGACCAGCTGGACCTGTAACCTGCTTCCTAGCACAATGATGATTCTTCATTGTAATGAAAAAGAATGCTTTTGTTACAACTATGTCTGCATTGATAACATTCAGTATGGGCCCCGGTGGAAGCATATATTTGCCAAACTGACTCCATTTGAGAGGATTTCACATACTGATGTGTTTAAGAATTCATGGCTTCCGTTTACACCAGGGGTGCTAAATCTCTATTTTGGAACTACAATTTCCATATGGTTCTGTCAACCTAATGAATGGCTGAGTATCATGGAAATGTAGTTCCCAAACATCTGGAGGACCAATGAGACTATAGTGGCTAAAACAAGTAGGAGGAGCAAAATAACTCAAGCTAAGAAATTCTTTTTTCACAGAATCTTCTATTGAATAAACTTCAGCTCTGTAAAACAAACCTATCTTGTTCCTTGCTGTTGGGCATTGCTCATAATGTGGTTAGTCATGCATGTAAACAATCATTAAGACTACTGGTGAATAGATAAAGACAATATCTTGAAGATAGCTAGCAAAGGATGAAAAAATGCTATGCTCAAGAAAGTAAGGCACAGGAGGATTTTCCCATAGCACTACAAGGTCAGGAATGCCACCCGTTGAGATTCAATAATGTCTCATGCAAAGGGATCACTAGAACGTCATTTCTGGCAGAATGGAATGCTCAATTTGACCCAAAGAGAGAAAAAAAAAAACAGCGTTTATAGGCCTTCACCACTGAGTATGATATATTCACTTGGCATTCTTGAAGAAAAGATGATGTCCTGAAAGCATTTGCAACACCAAGAACAGATGATGGTAACCATACATGTCTCTACAACAGCTGCTATATTTTATACCCGCTATAACTGTTCTTTTATGGAGGTTTGGGTTCATGCCAAAAGTATATTGCAAAATGCTTATTAAAAAGCCTTCAGAATCTACAAAATAAGCCATTCACCTGGCACAGGCATGGCAGCCAATGCAGTGGAAAGTCCAAGGGATTTATTGCTGACCTTTTTCAGCTAAGACTTGAGACTAAAGCACATTGTCCTTTACACAGGGATATTGCTGTTTATACTTCACCCAACAATCATCCCTATATACAATTGGACAGAGTATTAGAAGCTTTGAAAGACCAGGTGCAGGAGAACAATCTCAGTGTTTAGGTAAACAGGACCCAATAAAAGGAATGTATTCACATGCATCTGTAGGTACATCACCGAATCGGAAAAAAAGTACTGAATGCACAACACTGGTGTTCTTGTGCCTTTGGCCTTTCCCCCCCAAAATATTTAAAACATTATCTATAAGGCATTGTTTAATACATTGGGAATTGCAGAGGATATAAAATATTGTTTTAATATACAACTACTTAGGAAAATTTATTTTCCAGACATTGAATTCAAAATGGCTGACATCATGCCACCAGTTGGCAACTATTGCTCTTTTGTCAGTATAAAAGTCTACATAAAGTATATCATATGTGTGGAAGTAATGGAAGTCCATTAATGCATTTAGCAGGCTACATGTGCTTGCCAAACCTCTCTCTGCTCACACTTCTCTTCTTTCTTTTTATGCTCTAAACGTTTAATCCATGGTGGATGATCGTACTTGTTGATTTCTGGTGTATGGGGAAAACAAGACAACACTAAAGCATCCCCCAGCCCTCCTCCTGTAAAAACGACTTGGTACAGGAACATGGCATACACCAAACCAGCCTTGAGCAGGATGCATGATTTGGAATGGCAATGTATGGAGTTGTAGGAATTGTGGCAAACACTTACACACTGAAGGCTTCGGGTTGCTGTCCTTGTTTGGTAGAAGCTTCACTCCTCTAGACTTCATCTCCATTTGCTTTTTCACTGCAATGATTTTAACAAAAAGGAATTGAGATGACGTTCAAGGAAAACACTCAAGATAGTCAATCTACAATTGCATTTCACAACTATTCTAAAACCAATGAGATACAAAGGCGCAATCTGTTGTCATCAAGGAGGCTCCTGCAAGTGCACAGAATAAATAGTACAGTTGAAAATCCATTAAACCATTTTTGACAATGTCAAATGAAGCAATTTATTACCATGGAAACATGAAAATATTAACTTTTTTGATCTCGCATCTAGTCAACAAATGTGGAAAATTTTCAAAAGAAGGGAATTCTGTCCATCATTTGAGTGTAGGCCTGGGACAGTCAACATGATGAAGAAGAATTTCAATCTATAATAACAGTATATGTGTACCAATAGACACACTGGTATCAATTGACTATATTATTATGTTATCTTTATTCATATATAATTACACTGTACAACCACTTTATCAGGCACACCTGATTATTATCATTTGCAATCAAACAGTGAATAACAGGGATGCAGCTCATTATGAGTGAAAAACATGCAGAGATGGTCAAGAAGTTTAGTCGCTGCCCAACCAAACATCGAAAATATATATAATAGTCAATGTGGCACCATGCCATATCTGCTGAGAATCATATAGAACACACAAAGAGAGGAGTTTTTCACTAACCACTGATGTTCACACTTGTAAAAACCACAGTTCTTTCAGTGACACAAGGGTATTTAGTAAATAACCCCTTAAAGGGATACTGTATTAAAAATAGATATCCCTTTCTCTCTTTTTTTGCCCTTAAATAATAGAATAGATGCTGCCTAGAATAGCATCTGCCCAATTATTTTTTTAAATATTTTTTATTATGGATGATTTTACTCAATGTTTCTCCCTTGCAGCTTCTCTTCCTCAGCTTCAGCATCCGGAGGTCCCTGTAGCTTTGCTATGCAATTTGCAAGGCTACACAACCTGTGTAGGATCCATAAATTGTGCATTACTCAGGTCTTCCGCAATTTATGTATGCAAGTTCCGTAGCGCCTGCACAAAATGATGGATCAGACTTACGCAAGCTTGTGCAGAATCCATCAACTGCGTCTCTGGGAACACGGGCGGTCTCAGAGATGGTGATCAGCAGCCCGAAAATTCAAAATCCTGGCTGTTGGTGATGCTGGGTGAGTGTAGGAAACTCCTCTGCTTCACCCAGTGATTACACCTGATCGTGGCTACAGGGAGGAGGGGGAAGGAAAAGGTAGCACTTTTCACATCCTGGCCACTTTAAAACATTAAAGTGGTCAGGATCAGTAGAGTGTTCCTTTAAGTATTTGAGGATGAGGAGACGTGTCCCTGAATAATTCAAAGTCACAAAATGTGCAAAATCAAATTAGACCAAATTGAACTCAACTCATGGATATTCAAACTGTACAAACACTGAACAGCCACATTAAAACCACTGACAGGCGAAGTGAATAACATCAATTATATGGCTTACAATGGCAAATGTCAAAGGGTGGGATGGGATATAGTTCAGTCAGTTTTTTAAAATTCATGTGTTAGAAGCAGGAAAAATGGGCATGCGAGAAGATCAGAGTGACTTTGACAAAGGCCAAATAGTGATGGTTAGATGACTGGGTCAGGGCATTTCCAAAATAGCAATTCTTCTGGGGTGTTCCTGGTATACAATGGTTAAAGCCTACAAAAATTTGGGGCAAGGAAAGACAACTAGGGAATGGGTATCAGGGTCATGAGCGCACAAGGCTCATTGATGCACGTGGTGTGTGAAAGCTAACCCATCTATTCTGGTCACACAGAGGGCCTATGGGGGCTCAAATTGCTAAAAATTTATGCTGCCTGCCACCGAGATAACATCATACGAAGCATGACCAGTTATCAATCATTTAAGAAATAATCAAAATAGGATGCACTCCAATAGAAAAATAAAATTTATTGGTATCCAGTAAAGTAAAATATGACATATAAATATATAACCAATTACTACAAGATCACAATGAGTAAAAAAATATCCAAACATGAAACCAACATGTAACAAATACAAAAAAGTTACCAGGCACTTTAGGAAAAAAAAAAAACAGCCAATGGAGAGCAGAGCTAGGGATCCCAACGTTTGGACCTCAGTCTTTGTCAAGGGATAAAGGTCAATGTAAGAGTCACACATATATATATCAAAGATATAAGAGATAACATCATACGAAGCATGACCAGTTATCAATCATTCACATTTCGTGTATATAAATTGAAAATACAACACTTCTGCCTAGGCAAGCCTATTTTTCTGATGTGTTTCAGGAAGTAATTAAAAATGGTAATGGCCTTTTGTCTCCTTGCGGGCCACGAAGTCCCCTTTTGTAGGGATATTGTTTATTACTTGCATAGACCTTCCTGCCACAGCATAGGGGGGCAAGTTAACACCTTTTTGAAATGCAAAAAGGAAGCCTTCCTGCTGGCCAAAGATAGGTGACTGAGTGCTCTTTGTTCTGCAGGACACAGGAGACTACAGGAAAGACCACCCTTGGTGGGGGTCAAGCTGCATATCAAAGAAGCCAATATGTTCCAGCTGGAAATTATCTTTGGGTTATGTAATACAAGGTAGCATAAAAAATTTAATAAGAATAAAACTGAGCATGCCCACGAATTAACAGGAAGGGGGATTCTGGGAAGTGTAGTGGGCGGACTGGACCATCTATAGGCTGGGCCTTGGAGGGGCAAAGGAAATCTATATTTTCTGGGACACGAGCCACGCGGCTTTGCTTATTCTTTGGGGGTCAATCGAACAATTGAGGAATATAGGCATCTCCTGCTGGAGCCTCCCCAGATGGCGGATTGTCTAGCTTGTATTGTAAATAACTAGAATCTGCTGTTTTCTACTTTTATTTCTCTGCTTGTGTGCGTAATTATTAATTATCATATCTATTTTTTCTGTAAAAAAACACTGTGATCCATTTTTCTCATAATAAATATTAAACTTATTAAGATCTGCTTCTGCCTGATATTCGACCCTCGTATCCGAAGGACTGGATTAATCCAGGGGTTATTTTAGCTTGGATCGGTCTACCAAGAGTGAGTTGGGGTGAAGTCAGTTGTTTGAACGGTCTTCTGTTTTGGCGTACGTAACCAGCGTCTCAGGTCCATTCTGGTATAGAGATTAGGCATCCGGGATACGTCTATTCAGAGGGGGCCTGTGGTGGCAGTGTGGATACAAGTGAAGTGGGTGTGGGGGATTATGTGCAACGTAGTCAGTGTTCCGGGTCAAGTGCAGAAGGATAGTGAGTTTTACTCCTGTGTCCACTTCATCACATTGCATGCCCTTCTGGAGTGAAGGTGTTGACGTGACAGGCAATTGCGGGCAGGGGATTGTGGGCCACGTAGTCATTATTCTGGGTCTAGGGTAGACGTATAGTGATTTTTAACCCTGTGTCCTCCTTGTCGCGTCATGCGTACGTGACACTGCCCATAATAAAACACACTTGTCACGGTCCATGCACCTAGAGGTTTATGCAGGTCACGCACACCCTTTCATGGTAATAGTGTTCCCGGATGGCAGTGGCCACCTTCAGCAGCATAATGCACCCTGCCACACTGTCATGTTTGTCAAACCATTACTGAACAATTTTTGCAAAGATTTCAAGGTGCTGCCTTGGCTTTAAAATTCCCAAGATTTCAATCTGATATCTGAGATTGAGCATTTGTGGGATGTGCTGGACTATAAATTCGATCCATGGAGGCCCCACCTTGCAACGTGCAGGATCTGTTGCTAATATCTTTGTGCCAGAGGCGCATGTTGAAAGGTCATGTGGAGTCTATGCCCCAATGCATCAGAACAGTTTTGGCAGCACAAGCATGAACTACATTTTTTAGGCAGGTAGTTTTAATGTTGTGGTTGATTAGTGTATATAGAAGGGAGCATATAATTTATATACTATATTATATACTGCCAGTCACGTTTTTTTTTATTAGTATAGCTGTTACATTGCAACACTGTGATTGACATTACGAACGTGTCAGGATTTTTATCAAATATTTCTGTGACCCAGATGGAACAGCAGGAATCTGTAATATATAAATGCCTTGTTCAGAGCAAGGGTGTGTTAAAATCTGTACTATATCTATCTAAAGTGGTATATTCCTTAGTGAAAGAAGTAGTTGAGATGAGGTACTCGGGTTACTCATTTGGCTATAATTTCTTCAAACCAATCTGCTTAGTGATGAATATATTTCTGCAGGTATTTATTATGTGAATATTATATTAGTCATTCATCATATAAAAAATATTGAAAAAAATAGAATACCGCAGCAGCATTAATAATTGATGCTAATTTCTGGACATTTTCTGATCTCTCGGGAATTGCAGAAACTGGCAAAGAGATCAGCATAATACATGCGCACATACACACACACGCACGCACACACACAGGAGAATTGTAATCCTGCTTCAATGAATGACATTTTCTTTTGATAAATCTAGTACAGTGATTTTGATCGTTTCTCTTGCCAGGCTAGGAAATGAATACATATTATCCGACAACTGAGGACTATGAAGACACAACGCACAATGAGTTTAATCAAGTGAGAAGTGAAGCTTTATTCACTTAGCCAACGCGTTTCATCTACATGACACCATCGAGATACTACATCTTGAAAGGGCTTGTAGATGAAATGCGTTGGAAAATAAACTAGGACTATATATCTTATTACTTTAAATTTCTACCTATATTGATAATGTGTCTCATTGTACATTTGAATTCCAGCATCTTTAGAGAAAAAAAACAGTAATAATATGTACACAAATTGTCACCTCTATCAGGGTTATTCAAACAACACTGGGATTTCGGTGCTCTTTCGTTTCATGCACTTCAGGGAATCAAATTCCCAGACCCAGCGGTGAATTCAGCATTCACCGCAGGGTCCCCGAAGTGCAGGGAAAATCGGCCGAAAAACTGCCGAGTCGAAAATAGAAACTGCAGCAGAACCGCCGAAAACATAGTATCCGATAAACCATCGAAAATCCACCGAATGCATCCGAAAACACCCGACCATCCACCGAACACAGCGCCGACCATTCGCTGGAAAACGTCCTCATGCTGACAAACGGGATAAAAAAAAAAAAAAGCCGTCTGCAACTTTTAAAATTTTAAAGGCTGTTTGCAAAAAAACTACAAGACTAAATGTCTCGAATGTACATATACGCCCTATGAATAATATTAAAAAGGTCTGTTAAAAAAAAGGCACTATATAAAAAAAAAAAATTCCGTAAAGTCCTAAAAATATAAATAGAGACTTTTTGCTGCAAATTAAAAGAATAAACGGTTTAATAGATATTGGATAAAAACGGGAATATTTTTTACATTGAAACCTATGGATTTCGCCTGATTAAACCTGCCGAATGAAACCACCGAACATCAGGGCATTTCTCTGACGTTTCTTTGCTGTTCGGTGTTCTCTGAATGGATTAACCATTGCTTTTCTATGGGGATTTCACTGTTGCTGAAGATCACCTGTATTTCGCAGGCAATTCGCCAATATTTTACAAATTGCCATGTTTTGAATAGCCGAATGGCCCCGAAATTGTACTGTATGAGGAATTCGGTGCAATTTCAGGGCCAGTTCGGCTCTCTGAATAACCCCTTTAATATTGTACAATCTCCATCTCGTCTTTGGCTAAGCAAATATGCTATTAAAGTATTGCAAATTAAATGCATTTAGTTTTCAGGGTTTCCAGTAAACTGCTATTCTACATTTATTCCTTACAGTTCAGTATTTTAGGAGACATCCTATTAAGACTAAAATAAATTGTGCTTTATAATAGCCTGCTGCAGACTAAACAGTTCCCCAAAGATAGCGAAGTAGGAAACATTTAAACAATAATGCTACTACCCTGTTGATCCCCCAATAAGATTTGATAATGAGATCGCTGTAAGTTACAGCATGGCACAGAGCTAGGAGACTCCCCGCAGGAAAATTTAATACCTTGAAAGCATAAGAAAGGCTTAAAATATATTGGAACATGAATCATTGCTGATGCAAGGTACATAAGGGGAATATTAGAATAGTTTCCATGCAGATTTCCAGCCAGCATAAAGTAATATATATGTACATGGGTCTGTAATACAAATAAAGCATATATACAGAATCAGCCCATCCTTAGGGTGGCTGATCTGCTAGCATGTCCTACACTAATAATGGCAATTGCCACTTATTGGCTGGGTAGAGCACAGATAACACTTTTCCACAATTGTGGTGACGTAGGCTCAAATCGCAGTCAGTGCACTGGACACCTAATGATACATATTTGCCTACTACACAATATCAGTTGTATAGTGGCAGCGCCTCTGCTCTCCACACATGAAGAAACAGGTTCAAATCTCAATCAGGACACCTGATCAGTATGTCTCTCTACCGCCATGGTCGCTGCCTTACAACTCTGGAGAAGCAGGTGTATCTTAACACCAGGTCTCTTCTCTACAGCCATGGAAAAGCAGATTTTAATCCCTGTCAGAGTATTTCAGCAGCAAGTGTCCTTGGGCTAGACGTTAGTCTTGTGCAACACTGTTTGGTCTGAGTCAATAATCGGCTAAAATAGGCTCAACTTGGACCGTTTCAAATTGCTGATATCCAAAACGAATCATTCCGCAAACAAAAATATCCCACATTGATCCAAACCATTCAGATTTTTTTTGTTTATAAATAAATAAATAAATATTTGGATCAAAGTATTTTACCAGGAATGATACATTGAGATTTCTCTCGTTTTCAAGTATGTCTTGGGATTAATCACATCTGCATGGATTGTTCTGGAACGCTAAAAGGTATTGAAATGGTGACCCTAAACCTTGTCCTAACCTTAATCTCAAAGCAAGCAGAAACAGTAACTATAAACATAACAGTAACCCTTAGGGGTGTGCATTAGTTTCGTAACAGATCTCAATTCGTTACGAATTTCATTAATTTGTATTTCGGAAGTACTTCCGAAATGACAAATTAATTTGATCCGAATTGAAATGAAAACGAAACAGTATGGTATAAAACTAATTTGATTCTTTATACTGTGTGATAAAGGCGTTGGATGCAGTGATCAGTACTTTCTCTTTCTTTTATTGTGCAGTCATCAAATTAGCAGGGTACAGCAAATCACCAAATAAATAAAATAAAAAACAACCACCTACTCCTTCATATGGAGTCTAACTAAACTTCTAGGATGCCCTGACTGAATATTGGGCAGCTAGGCTGCTTGCCAATAAGTGGTACAAAAAATGAAAAGGTACTTCCCTTTTGTCTTCAGGAGTTTATTTTGCTTCCTTCCTTCTCAGCGGGGGACTACCTCTCCTATATGGGCCAGGCAGATTTAATCAGGCATTAGTTTAGGATTAACCCTATAGGGAGAAAATGGCATTCTCCATACGCCTACTAATAAATTTGTGTTCCACCACCCTGCCCCTAATCACACTGTCACAACTGTTTCACAAGAGAACCATTGATTAAATGATTCCTAAGAAGGATTTGAACTATTAGGGTTTTATTAAGTGATCCGAAATTTGAATCAATATCATATATTGAATTAATCCCAAATTACATATATACAGTACATACAAGTCAGTACTAAAGCAAACGACATTCTAAAACTAAACAGATTCATTTGACTGTTTCACAAAGCACCCCATCCCTGTAAATTGGACTGTGGTGCTGAATCTGTTCTCAGTACCACAGGTCAATGGGCAGCTCAGTATTTAACCTTAGCTTGCCTTTTAAATAGCAAAATTTGATTTACTAGAGCTTTATTTAAAGGGTTATTCACAGAGAGCCGACCTGGCCCCAAAATGGCACCAAACTGTGAATTTCCACGTACAGTGCCATTTCGTGGCTATTTGGCTATTGTAAGGATCGCCACACTCTGGCCCCTGTCACTCACGCTAACCTTGCACCATGAACAATGCACCTTCCTGAAACCTTCTGTATGTTCCCAGCATCATGGCCCTGGATCCACACCTGCCCTTCATCCTCCCTGATTAGCCCTGCATATAAGGGAGTCCCGCCCTCAACCCTGCACTTCCACATTGAAGTTCCTGACTGCGATACCTATCTACTAAAGCTCCCTGAAACCTCCTGACAATCTCCTGAATTCCCTACCAAAGACCCCAAGGACCTTCTGCTATAATCTGGACTCTCATTGCTTCACATACCGGTACCCTCCCATCCTGCTCCCACTCTGCCCCATCTAAGACTCCCTGTGTACCAGACCCCTTGCTGAACCCTGACCACTCTATTGCCTGTACCTTGTCTGATTCCATGCTACCGTGTTTATTTGCAATAAACACTCTTTGTTATCCTGAACCTGCCTCCATCACTGCATCCTAGGCTCACAACCCCATCCTCCTACACCACTCGCAGTCTACACGTGACAGCTATTCAGAAAGCAGGCAGTTCACGGTGCCTGTTCAATGGCAGTGAAAGTCCCCATAGAGAAGCAATGGTTAATATATTCACAGAACACCGAACAGCAATGAAAAGTTGTCAAAGTGCCCTGATGTTCCGTGATTTCATTTGGCAAGTTTAATCAGATGAATCCCATAGGTTTCAATGTTAAAAATATTCCAGTTTTTATTAAATAGCTAATAAACCATTTATTATTGTAATCTGCATTAAAAAGTCTTTATTTACTTTTTAGGATCTTTTAAGCATTTTTCTGGATTTTTTCGGGCAATTTTTTCATGGATTTTTTTTAATGGCAGCTTTTCTTTTTTGTAACAGACCTTTTTATTATCATTCATAGGAACTGTAATGTATTGCATGGATGGCACTGTGTAAGGCATGGGCATTAACCCCCAAAAGGGAAGAGGTTTTGGTTTTGCTGTAGGTGTCCCTGCAATTAAGGGATAAATGGCTTCTGCTTGAGGGAGGGGCAGTTTAGAATGGGTGCAGCAGAGAGAGAGTCTGCAGCAGAAGATACCGAAGGTTGGTTTGAATGGTCTATGTTCTTTGATTTATTGGATGCTGAAATAAAAGCATGGAATATTTCACTGTTTAAAGGACTTTGTGTGTCATAATATGCCCTAGAGGACCGCGCTATTGCGCCCCCCTGTGACAGAATTTTATATGTTAATTCCAGACATTTTCCTTCAGTAGTTTTTTGTTTTAAAACCGCGTTTCAATTTTGACACTTTCGATAGTTTTTTCATTTATTTTTTTTACCCCGTTAGTCGGCTTGTCGGCTTTTTCAGGCGGCTCTTTGGCGCTGTGTTTGGCGGTTCATCGTCTTATTCCGGATGTCTTCAGCATGTTTTTCGCGGCGGTTCGAGTGAGCCAATACTTCGGATCGTATCAGATGTGTTTCCCCGGTAGATTTTTCGGCTTTTTTTTTTCAGCGGTTTTGCAGCGGATTTTCGAATCCCTTCCCTGCACTCCTGGGACCCAGCGGTGAATGCTGACTTCACCGCAGGGTGGAGAAATTTGATTCCTCAAAGTGCAGGGAACGAGAGGGCACCGAAATGTCAGCGACTGTGAATAACCCCTTTAGTGACCTGAAATTCAAATCGGTTCGATCGCAACTTACAATGGATTTTTTTTAGTGATCCGATATACCAAACAAAAATGAAATAACGAAATGAAATAAATAAAAATGAAATGAAATTTCGAAAACGAAATTATTTTGAAACAAAACAAATTTTTCAGCCATGCACACCTCTAACAACCCTAACCTTAAACATAAAATAAGCAGAAGAACTAACCCTAAGCCATTGTATTAAAGTTTTGCACTATATGCAACCGTTTATGATATGAAAAATGTAATCCTTGCATTTTACGTGTTATGTCAATCACTGAGTGTGATTTATTTTTTATTTCATACAATATATTTTGTTTTATATTTCATCATGACATGAATCTACATTCCTAACTGATCCAATATTATAAAATTAGACATTAACTATATTCCGAGCAGGCTGATTCTGATTATTTCAGAATCCAAAATTTTTGGATTCCGAAATATTACAACTTGAACTACAAATGTTTTCTATACACTTGTCTGCTAGACACCTAATAATATGTACTCGACTAGCTCATTATGGCCCCTATTACATTCTTCGCGCAAATTCGTCTGCGCAGCGCAATTTTTTTTGCACGCAGCGTTAAGTTTTATCGCGCGAAAATTAACGGTGGTATTACGATCCGAACGCATTTTCTCATCCGTCCAAAAATAAGGTTCGTAAAAACAACGCGCAAAACGAGTAATACGTAATAACGTAGCGCACGTAAATCAGTGTGCGGACTATTTTTTTTTTGCGGGATTCAGCCAATCAGAATTAAGAACCTTAATTGACATCAATTTACCTTATTTGACTCACTTAAGTTTTTGCGCCTGTCAAAGTAAATCTGAGTATATATGCTGCAGCAATAATAAAAACATGCACGAATTCATAATTTTATTGTTTGGGTATGTGTAGAATGTGTAACTATACTGTGCTGTATTATTTTTTTTCGTGCTGGTGTTTTCGTTTCGGCCAGAACGTTCCGATTTGCAGTTACCACCAGCTTTTCAAAGACGTTAAAATTATGTGCGCAAACGTTGTTTGTAAAAAGATGCGCATTGATTGTAATACCATCTGCGTACCAGCGCACGAACAAATTTGCGCTCACAATGTTAAGTATAGGACGCGCACAGTTCATCATGCTCGCGCAGGTCCATCCGCGTTAAACGATAATGCGCATCATTTGCGCGAACGTTGTGATACGACGTTCAGCATAAAGGGTTTTGCCCCTCGCCAAATGCGCATTTGCGCGCGCAAAAACAAATGCGCGAGGAATGTAATAGGGCCCTAAATACAGGTTGGAGAGGATCCTCTGTATTGGATCGTCTCCTTGGCCCAAGTGTTAGTCACCTTCTTGTAGCCTCTCACCAATATACCTAAAATAAATCTTAAAAGAAAAAAAAGAGGGGTTTAACAGCTGGTGATTTTAGGGAGCTCCTCAGCAATAATCATCTCCTCTGCTGGACAATTAGACCAGGAACAGGGTTGAAGTTAAAATAAATAAATAAATAATAAAATACTCCAAAATGCATTTCGCAGCAATTTGCTTCCTCAGTTGGTGTGTATATCCCTGTGTCTCTTTAAATAGTATTTTGTCCAGTGTTTTCCTTAATTCTGTTCATGTCTTTTTTCAGCACAGACAAGAACAGAATTAAGAAAAACACTGGACAAATAACTATTTAAAGCTATCCTTGGGACCCTCGACCGGGCCAGATTTGCAGATCATCTTGTGGAAATACTGACTTATTCCTGCAATCACTGAGCAGCAAATCATATCACCTGTGTTGTGCTTCAGCTATCTGGCAAACCTGGCATGTCAGTGGGTCCTGAGGACAGGTTTGGGAAACACTGTTTTAAAGGATACAGAAGGAGACACCGGGATATACACACCAACTGAAGAAGCAAATTACTGCGAAACGCGTTTTGGTGTATTATTGTAAACCAATAATTTATTTATTTTAATTTTAAACCCTGTTCCTGGTCTGATTGGCCAGCGTAGGAGGGGATTACTGCTGAGAGGAGATCCGGTGCTCCCTAAAATCACCTGGTGCTTTTGTATCTGGTGTCTGATTGTGAGACACCACAAAATGTGAGTGAAACCCCTCTTTTTTTTCTCTTAACATTTATTTGAAACTGCTACACTATATGTGTATCTATTTTATTAGAGGGATATTGGTGAGAGGCTACCAGAAGATGACTACCACTTGGGCCAAGGAGGCAAACCAATATAGAGGATCCTCTCCAACCTTTAAGTGAAATGATTTTCTTGGATTATGTATTTATTTTTGTTCCAAAGTAACGACATAAAAGGAGCAATACCACTGCCATTACTCACCTTCTCATTTCTCACACCAAGCGTAAGTTCAGTGTTTTATACATAGTTATATTATTCACAAAACGCAATGTAGCATAATGCAAGTGAAAAATAATTATTTTCAGTTTTGGTTAAAATTATGTATTTTCTTAGAAGAATGCAGTAACAGGTTCTTATTTTAACAAGAGTAACTGATAGAACATATAACCACGAAGGTTTTAATGAGAAAATGCTGAAAAATAATTTTATCTGCTGTAAAAGATTGACATTTGAATGGAAATTACATTTAAAAAAAAAGAATTTTGACGGGACATGACGTATACACATAAAGAATGATATATTTTCAATCTCCTGGATCTGCTGAAAAAAGATAATATATAATTTGTATGGGTTCTATAATAAAACGACTTCAAAACACATTTAAACATGATGAGCACAAAACAGTCAAACTGAGCTCAGCACACAGAGGTGAAATGGCTGAATAGCAAAGGGGTTAAGAACTACCCAAACAATGAGCAATATACTGTAGGTGTGGGGCCACACACAAATTGATACATGAGATTCCAAAATACTTGACTTGTAACCGTCAAGATTCCATTTATGTATCTTATTCTATTTGTTTTAATACTTTTTATATATGCCCAGGACTGATAACGGATCAAGAAATTATTCGTTATACCAAAGCAGACATACATTTTCTATAAATTAAATGTACTCTAGGCATAATGCAAGTGTTTTTTATAAAATGAAAACTATTTTCTGCATAGGTCAAAAATGGACTGGTTGTGTGTGTGTGTGTGTATATATGTTTATCCTGAATGCTCCTTAGTTGTCCACAAAGCCTCGATAATGCAGATAAACAACAAGCAGTGCAGAATTTTAAATTACAGAAAAATGTCTACAAACAATCTGTGTAATCCCAGCTGTCTATGAGGGCTGCAGGGTGACAGGCGCGCACTGTAATACACTCGGCTGTCTTTATTGATAGGCGGCCTGCGAGCCCACCATTTTCCTTGTGAAGTACTGATTCCCATGTGTAAAAAGATTTGGGGTCAGAGTTTCTGGCAATATTCATGGAGCAGTAGATTGAAAACCAGGTTTCATTTATCATTCATGACCAGGCAGCTTCCTGATTGGGAAACTAAATGAATTTGTTTTTTCTCACTTTGGAGAAGTCAATACGGGATACGATTACGTGTTGAATGAATCGCAGTGTGCAGGGCTCTGGGGGCTTATCTGCACCACATCATGTAAGCTGGGGCCATGCTCCTATATCTGCGCAATGTGAAACTTTGCCTTCTAATTGTAAACGCTCTCACTTTTACAAGGTTATAGTATGCAATTGCTTTGCGCATCTGTTGAAGAAAATAATATTAGAAGAGACAGGGTTAAATAATGTTTTAGTTTTGCTTTAATATTTTCTTTCTTCCTCGTCAGAAGGGAATAGAATGACTAGCAATGTGTTCAAAATATACACACTCAATATATATATCTGGTTAGACCTAATCAACAGGACATGGGCTCGTGATCTCTGCTCAGTGATGCTGTTTTTGTAGAGGACAACAAAGGCTGAATAAATTATGGGAAGGATAACCCCCCCCCCTCCCTTGACCTGAACCGGAAACCATCTAATGTGGCACTGGCACAAGGGGTGTCTGATGGGGAAAAAGTGAGAGTTTATGGACTTCATTAGTATGTCCTACCCAGAATCCCATGCTATATATAAAATGTATTAGATATTTTGTTAATTAACTTTAAAAATTAACATTTGAGTCTTCTTTGTACATGATATTTTACGGCTAGTATGTACATAATTGATGCAAATCTGTGTATTTCAAAGATTACTCTTAATCATTTTATTTGGTCACAAACATTACCATATCCAACTGAGAAACAAGAACAATTTGAGTAACCACATCCGGATAAGATCATCACAGCACATATTTGAAATGTCTTTTGTATAGGTCTTTAGTGATTTGTCAGACAAATCGAAGGATCTTTCGGACAAATCAAAGGGTTTGTAAGGCCAGAAGCATAGCTGTATTGGCTGAGTTTGAAAGATCTTCAACAGGCTGACCAATGGCATTCTGATCTTCTCTATCAATCAACATTCCACCCTAACACTGCCTCTAGCATGGTCTTGTTGGCGTTGGACATCAAGGTTTATAAACAAACTCTCCAGATTCCAACCAAGGCATTAATAGCGACTCACAAATGGATAAACTGCACCAGAGCTGTAATCCAATTGCATCTTGCGGTCCATGGCTCTATTGTGACTGGGTGCTGTGTTAGCAGCTTGAGTTGCAATATTTCAGAGCTGCTCATAAATAGGGACATTGGCAATACATGTCGACGCTGAAATTGACAGCTGTAGTACAGAGGACTCTATGGAGACAAGCGTGACCCTGTATGAGGTCATGCCAATGCTACAGGAGGACAGTGGGAACTAATTTGTTTACAGTGTTCTTCTGCTTGTGGCCAGAAGAAGAGGTGGATAGAATCATTAAATGATTTTGCAAAAGCATTGGAATAGCTTGTTTTCCTCCATGTAGTCTTAGTTTACAGGTCTTGTACAAAGTATAGGAGCTGTTAATTTACAGTAAGCAGCAAGAATGGCAAATCTTGACCTTTGTCGGAACAACAACTTGAGCCATTAAGCTTACGACTTTATGGCTTAGTTGAAATTGGGTCCTCAGTTACTCTCCTGACCATAGTTTAGGTAAGTGTTATTTCTGACTAAGTGGTCCTCTCCCTTTAGAGTTAGATTCCAAGCCTGTGGTAGAGTGAACCACAGCTCATATTAACGCACCATATCCATTAAAGTCTATGGAGTTGGTAAGCTTACAAGGCCTCTGGTTAAGGTAATGCCTGGTTTGGAATCTAACCATATATATGTTGCAAAAAACATCTTCCAACAGACTTTGAAAAACCTTACCCACCTTCAGTTACCTCATTAAGCAGATTTACTTTCAATGCTAATTCTATCCTTTGAAGGACCCTTAAAGGGACATTCTAGCTTCTTTCCACATATCAATTCACCAAAAAACAAACACACAAAGGGAATAGACACCCAAAAGGGCCTGACTCAACAAGAGCAAGTAGAACAACAATTGCACGATGTGCAGTAGAACAACAATTGCACGATGTGGAGGGAAGATAAATTGACAGTTTATTAAGCGAAAAACACTCAAAGGACATAAAACAGGAGGTGCCGCTATTCCATTTGTATTGTCCCACCTTTTATAAGAGTCCACACAGGTGGTGACATAATGGGAGGCATAAGGTAATATAAGAGGGATTGCGGTCTAATACCTCGGCGGTTCGAGCCACCTACATACCTCTAAACTAGAGTCACAAACAAACACCAGGGTAGTCCGCACAAAACCCCCCACATGAAAGAAGAATAGATTTAAAAACAAAAGAAGACTGACATAGCTCGACGCGTTTCGCCCGTTGCGGGCTTAATCCTTAAACCCTGAGCTCAGGATTAAGCCCGCAACGGGTGAAACGCATCGAGCTATGTCAGTCTTCTTTTGTTTTTAAATCTATTCTTCTTTCATGTGGCGGGTTTTGTGCGGACTACCCTGGTGTTTGTTTGTGACTCTAGTTTAGAGGTATGTAGGTGGCTCGAACCGCCAAGGTATTAGACAGAAATCCCTCTTATATTACCTTATTCCTCCCATTGGGTCACCACCTGTGTGGACTCTTATGAGGTGCCGCTATTCCATTTGTATTGTCCCACCTTTTATGTTTTATGTCCTTTGAGTGTTTTTCGCTTAATAAACTGTTAATTTATCTTCATTTATAGACACCTTCCCTGCACATCGTGCAATTGTTGTTCCACATATCAATTCAGCATGTTAAAACAGACATCTCCCAGGTCTGTGCGTTTTATTTTGTGAGTAATTCCTATTTAAAAGAACATTCTGTACACAGTGCACAGCAAGATTCTTTGCGGGAACTCGAAGCTGGTAAGTAAAATACATGTGTTTTGGTCAGGGTCAAAAAGTGAATTCTTTTAAATAGTAATAACTCCCTTAGGGTATGAAATAAATAATTGATACATCTCCTCCACGCTGGCTGGTTTTCCTGGACCACATTGACTGTTTAGAACAGAGTACAGAAAGGTTTTCTGTATATCTACGCAGAAACTTTTCAGACAACTTTATCAACTTCCAAAAGTCCATGGTTCTATAGATTTAAAGAAGAATAATATTTCATGGGATTTGCCTGGTCTCTTGACTACAGAGCTGACTCTTCCTTTGATTTGTGATGAGCTTCAATTCTTATTTGGCCTTTAATCACTTTCCTTTGTTTTCAGTACAAAAGATCAATTTCTCACTTAAGCAGTGAGAATTTTCAATACGTTGTTGATATTTCTGCTAAAATGCTGACATTCCTCCCTTTCCCTCAGCTTCCCACCCTGCAGTGAGCATGAATTATTAACAAACCAGGTTCACCTGCTGTCAGTACTAACCTTGATACTGCGCACTGAAGCCTCTTTGCCTGTGATTGCTGTCGGAAGTAAAATGAAGTCGGAGCCAGTTTTTGCTGCTGATGACAGGGGGTGGTAAATTTGTTCCTGTAAACCTGTGGAAATAAAAGAGAGAGACTTTTAGGTACAGGCTGTGCCGCACATTCAATTCAACCCACTTTTCCCTTCCTAAACAATGAAAATGCAGATTGGAAAAACAATTTAATTCCTATGTAGCAGACGTTCACCTCCTCCTTTTCTCGGCAGTGTATCACTAATCGCAATACATGAAATAAAATTATTTGGGGTAGAGTAGGCCGTCAAGAATTGAGAGTTACTTTCATTCATAGAAAGCCATGATCCTTAAGCTGGTCAGAGTTGGTTATACAAAACTCTGCGTGCTGTACTGAAATAAAAGCCATCGATCGGACACTTCTACGAAGAAGAATTAAAGATATCTTGCCTCATCGGATTTGTCTAGAAGGTAGCGACCTGTATTTGTCATGTGTATGTAGGCAGGATACTTACTAGGCCTGTAAATTAAGGCTGTAAATTAAGGGAACATAGAGCATTGTTAAAGTGGGATATAACCCTAAATCATCCAATTATCATCTCCTCAGATCCATGTTACTCCATTCTGATGGCACAATAAAGTAATTAATGAGTGGCCGATGGTGTATGAGAGTGCGCACAATGTCCCTTTAATAGTCATTTAGTATCAACGAAGCACTCTTTAAAACCCCATTTATTCACATTAGCGCACAGTCACGGAGGTTAAACAATGCTTACTCAGTGAAGTCAGTAATATTTCATTAACATGTCACTTTGTGTTCTGAAAACCCTAATCCTCCTCGTTTGTACTTCCATACTAACCAGCTCTACATTTATCCGGCTAATATATGTTTAAAGTCTAATTCTGTGTAGAAGGCCGACAGCATAAATAGATTGAAGGGTTATTCACAGACAGGAAAGCACAACCAGGGCTGAGGGTTATTCACAGACAAGAATGCACAACCAGCTCTGAAAGATATTCACAGACAAGAATGCACAACCAAGGCCGAGGGTTATTCACAGACAAGAATGCACAACCAAGGCCGAGGGTTATTCACAGACAAGAATGCACAACTAGGGACGAGCGTTATTCACAGACAAGAGTGCACAACCAAGGCTGAGGGTTATTCACAGACAAGAATGCACAACCAAGGCCGAGGGTTATTCACAGACAAGAATGCACAACTAGGGACGAGTGTTATTCACAGACAAGAATGCACAACCAACGCCGAGGGTTATTCACAGACAATAATGCACAACTAGGGCTGAGGGTTATTCACAGACAAGAATGCACAACTAGGGACGAGTGTTATTCACAGACAAGAGTGCACAACCAAGGCTGAGGGTTATTCACAGACAAGAATGCACAACCAACGCCGAGGGTTATTCACAGACAATAATGCACAACCAAGGCTGAGGGTTATTCACAGACAAGAATGCACAACCAAGGCTGGGGGTTATTCACAGACAAGAATGCACAACCAAGGCTGGGGGTTATTCACAGACAGGAAAGCACAACCAGGTCTGAGGGTTATTCACAGACAATAATGCACAACCAGGGCTGTATTTGATAACCTGGGATAATTCTGTTGCTGCTCATACCCTTAGATATTACCCTTAGCGGCAATAATAGAGTAATTGTACATAAATTCCAGTCAGAATCTGTATCATTTAATAAATGTCTGGAAACTGCTTCACAATCAGGCACACACACATACACACACTTATACACACAAACATACAATAGGCTGATATTAAAAACAGATTGTACATTTTCTTGTAGAATAGACTCTGCAAATAATTTCTGAAGTGTGTACCAGTCATACAATTATGACTCCTTTAAAAACAAATTGCTCTGTAAATATTCCCAAGCTGGCAATTTACAATTATAGTGGCTGAATGGATCCCTTCAGGTGAAAGCTACTAAAGTGGCATGTTCTTATACATGTACAGAAATAAATTTCTATGGATGGCACTTACACGCCCACCCAGACTCCATTTTTTGTTTTCATTTCAACAGTTCGAGTTGGTGGAACTCAAAATGCAGTGCTGAACCGAGATGGACTCTTCGGTGACCACACATGAGATCTCAAATAATCCTCCCCTTATAGTCTGTATGAAGGTATAAAATCTTAGATCTTTTACAGACAGCCAGACAACTTATATTTATTATTAAAGCTGAGACTAATTTTAGAGAGGTCTGTCTACCTATCACAGCGATGATGCCAAAGCTTGGCACTCCAGATGTTTCTCAATTAAAGGTTCTATGATGCTCAGCCTGTCTTATCGGTTACATCATGGGACATGTATTTTTCAAACATCTGGGGTGCCAAAGTTCACCATCACTGATCTATCATCTATCTTCTGTATGTTTGCCTGTGTGACTATCTGTCTCGCTACACTACTGATTGTCAATCTGTCTGTACGTCTATGAAGTGAGCCAGACAATGAACAGCTGCAGTATATGTATAAGGACCAATTCATAGTAATTGAATATGATTTATGTGTACAAGCTGAAACAGACTACATATAGCCATAAGTACAACTCAAAGACTGGACTAATTTTTTGGGTTGTACACTGCCTGGCCAAAAATAGTTACACACTGTAACTTTTGGTTGGACCACCTTTTGCTTTGAGTTTGTCATACATTTTCCATGCTACCATTGTGACAAGCTTATGCAATTTCACAACAATTATTTCTAACCAGAGATGTATTCATTTCTAGGCAAGATCTTGTATTGATGATAGGAGCGTTGGAGTGCTGCGTAAAGACTTCAACACACCCCACAGATTCTCAATGGGATTAACGTCTGGGCTCTGTGGTGGCCAATCCATGTGTGAAATGAAGTCTCATGCTCCCTCTTGAACCGCTCTTGCAAAATTTGAGCCCAATGAATACTGGCATTGTCATCTTGGAATATGCCAGTGCCATCAGGGAAGAAAAAAGCCCAGTGATCATAATGAGATTATTAGCAATGCAGTTTACACGAAAAAATATCAATGCCAATAGAATATAAAAATAATATCTGTATGTGGCATAATGCCTGTATATGGAGATTAGGGTAACAGTTACAGTTACAAGCCTTTACAAAGCGCCAACAAGTTCAGCAGAGCTGCACAATGGGAGAGACAGATTAACAAATATACATACACATTAGACACACAGAACAGTAGGTGAGAAGACCCTGCTCGAGAGATTACAATCTAAATGGGTAGGGGTGACACACTGTCTTTTGTCTGTACTGTACAGGGATTTTCAATCATGATAAACCCCTGAATCTTATTCATGTACAGCAGTGATTGACCCCAGAGTTCTCCCTGTATTTTGCCAAATCTCTGGCAGCTGTAATGCAGCAGTAATCGATTTGAACTTGTGTCACAGTGAGGTTTAAGGCTGCTATTGAATTTACAGCTGATTTTATATCTTTTCAGGGTGCTTGGAGAGCCATGAAACAAAGGATTTCGTTTCTCCACAGAGGACACATTAATCTTGCTTTAAAAAAGGTATGAATATTGTCCTTGATATGCTATTGAGTGCTATTCAACGCAAAATCAAGATAACTCAATTTTGGGTGTGAAGGGGTTAAACCTGTCGAGCTGTTCCACTGAAAGTCTGGGCCTTTCGCCAACATTTCAGTGCAGTTATGGCGTTCTCTGAATAGATTGACCATTACTTCTCTATGGGGCAATTGCACTGAATTGCAGCAATCTGCGGAGAACTGCATTGTATTTCGCTGGCAAATCTCCACTAATTGGTGAACTGAATGCTCTCTGAATAGCTGAACTGCCACGAAATTGCACCGTATGGTGAAATACACGGTTCGGTGCAATTCAGTGTCAAATTCGGCGCTTATTGAATAACCCTTTAGGTGTCATTATACAACAGTCTTCCTTTTGACCAGTCTAAGTATAATGTGTTAAGCATCCCTAGAAAATTGCCATGTCTAGTTACTAAATAGCACTGATTCATGTCAAATTGTTATTAGAAGAGCACAAATAAATAATACATTTTAACATGATTGAAAGTGCATTTGTACAGGTGATTGAACGATTTGGCTTCATTCTACCTAACATGGTAGGTCACTGGTGGCCTGTTACAAGGGGAGGAGAACACTTACCACAGAATTATGATAAAAGACTTTTGTACACAACATTCATTAGTACGGTACATTTAACAAAGAGAAACGAGCAGCATGATTACAATGAAATTAATAAAGATTAGGCTGAGAGGAATTTGTTGGGGTTTAGTAAATGTCTTGGGGGTCATTTCCTGCTCCTGGTGAAATAAGACGGCAATTGTTCCGAGGGGTTTGGGGAGGTGGGAGATTCTGGGGTTAATAGTATTAGCATAGATGGCAGTCAATGAGCGAGAGCAGATTTCTGGAATAAAGATTTTGAGGGAAAAAAAGCCTTTACGGGTCATGTTTTTAAATTAGTGTATAGATAATTACAGTTATTCCCTGTATCAACTGGCAGCCCTCCTCATTACATCTTCTGATAGTGTGTAATTATTCCCAAACAGACCTCATATATGTTTATCAGTCGGGATGTGTTTCGTGATGCATATTTAACCCTTCCCGGGCCACCAGGGAATCTGCCGTTTCCAGACAATGAAGGAGAGCAGACAGTGAGAACGGATACACTGGAATGAATTCACGAAAGAATAAATCTTCATCAATATTCTGTTTGAGCAGCTGAGGATGCCTTTCAGTTATTTCTGGATTATTTTAAAAATTACAAAACATTTTTTTCTTGGTGAATTCCAAATACTATCAATGCTAAGAACAAACAAAAAGTAGACTGTTATCTAGAAAGCTAGAAAAATAGGCAAATCAATAAACATAATAAATCAATTAGGGGTGCCTCACAATAAAAACAGATTGGGGC
Source organism: Leptobrachium leishanense (assembly GCA_009667805.1). NCBI lineage: Eukaryota > Metazoa > Chordata > Amphibia > Anura > Megophryidae > Leptobrachium > Leptobrachium leishanense. The sequence continues at coordinate 237,054,462 of CM019064.1, read as the reverse complement.
TAAAGGATTATGGACCGATAGAGGGTTTTCACCCTTCTAGCAGAAAAGAAAGCTAATAAAATGAGAAATCGCACAGACAAATGCAAAACAGACATCACAAGGTTGGTTTAGTGAATAGGATTAAAATCGATCAAAGATTAGGGTAACACAGCAAAATTGAAATAATTATTGGTTTTAATGCAATGCCAAGAACTTTAACATTGATAAGATGCACCTTATTATCAAATGAAGACAATTTAATGGTCAGTAAAGCTGGTTTGACTAATATTTTAGTATCTGTAATATCTTGCATTGTATTACTTTGTATTTCTGTAACTGTAACACTTCAATGTTCTTGAACCCAGGACATGCTTGAAAACGAGAGAAATCTCAATGTATCCTTCCTGGTAAAATCCTTTATAAATAAATAAATAAATAAATTTTGGGAAGAATCAGGATGATGCATCGGACCAAAACACAATACTCTAAAAATGTCTGTAATGGATTGTCAGACGATAATACTTTTATGGTTTTGAATTCCTTTAGATGGAAATTGAGTGGTTAAAAAAATAGTACTTTTTCAGAGGTTTCTCTTTTCATGCCTTTAACTTTTGTAACTGAATATCAGTATTTCCCCTGCAGAAAACCGCAGAAAGTTCAGCCTTAAGGAGAACAAGGATGATATGCTGCAGTATCCCGAATAAGTAGAATTCATTTATTGTAGACAAATAATCAGTTAATAATTCATGTTACTCAAATCATATTTTACCAGGATGGATAAATTAAGGTATATAACAGGATGGATAAATTACAGTATAAAAATAACTACAATGACCCTTTAATAACATATCTCTATAATTATATTTGTTCTAGGTATTTTTAGTAAACCAAGTAAAATGGACATATGGTTTATGGTTCATTTCATTGTCTTGAGAAGAAAATACAGTTTGTCTCTTTAATCATGATTAAAGATTGTAACGAATTATAAGAAATAGTAAAATAATTTACAGAAGTGCATTAATGTATGTTGTACCTGATACGTCAGGATTTTAGAGAGCGATCATCAAACATTTTGTAACTCTCTGGGCACATGTCCACATAAGGAAACCGGAGAATCACTTTTATATATCATTAACGTCTACTCCTAGAAACCGTCAAGTTAACTGCCACTTCATATTAATATTGGTTTGACTACATACTGTCTCATTAATTATAGAACTGCCAGTAGATTTCATTTGTTCGGGTAAGCCATTACAGTGAGTCTGACATCCAGTGGGCTAACTAGCCCAAACAATGTTTTTGGTCTTTCATGCTTTTAGATCAGGGATCCTTTGCCATGGCCTGACCCTGTTAAGGATCCTGAAAAAAAGAATATAAATCACCAGACCAAATACATGAATCTAAAAAAGTCAAGAGTAAATTCTGTAATAGATTTGTAATAATAAGAACCTGAAGGCCTGGTGCACACTAGGCGTTTTCTTGTGCGCACTAGCGTGCGTTATGATGCACTTACCGGCATCCGTCGCAGTGTTGTGATGCTGTGACGCTGTGACGGGCCAGCCACATGCTTTTGTGCGCGCACTTAGTGCGCATGTAGCATGCGTACACCTAAAGATACTCACTGTCGATAGGAGGATCGCGCTTTGCAGCGCTGAGGGGGGGCAGTCGAGTGGACGCCAGAGCATTTTAACGCACGTACTGTGCGTTAAAGAAAACACCTAGTGTGCCCCCGGCCTTAGGTATCATTATGACTCGCTAATTCACCCACACCCACAGTTGTTGGTTTAGGTAAGCTGGTAAATGTCTGTTCTATTATAATTTTTTATGCTTACTCCAACGGTTATACCTGAAGTGACGCTTGAGGACAGGGATTATTTTAATGTCCCTATTCAACTGCAGGAGGTAGCCAAGGACAAGGCTAACAGTATATCTCTAAACACTATGGAATTCATCCTTCTGTTTCTGTCTTAGGTCACATCATCAATAAACACCAATGACCCAGTGACACTGGAAGCCATGCATGCCCATGCCATCACACTGCCTTTACCATGTTTTACAAATGATATTGTGTGCTTTGGATCATGAGATGTTCCAAACCTTCACCATACTTTTTTCTTCCCGTCATTCTGGTACAGATTAATCTTAGTTTCATCCATCCAAAGAATGCTTTTTCAGAACTGGTCTGGCTTTGTTAGATTTTTTTTGGCAAAGTCTAATCTGTTTTTTCTATTCTTCAGGCTTATGAATGGTTTGCACCTGTGGTGAACCGTCTGTATTTGCTCTAGTGAAGTCTTCTCTTGATTGTAGACTTGACAATGATACGCCCAACTCCTGGAGAGTGTCCTGCACTTTTCTGGATCTTGCGAATGGGTTTTTCGTTACCAATATCCTGCGATCATCCACCACTGTTATCTTCTGTGGACGTCCAGGCCTTTTTATGTTGCTGAAATCACCAGTGCATTCTTCTTTCATCAGAATTTACCAGAGACAACGTTGTGGTGGAGGGCATGATTCAACTGTAATTTCTTTATTTTCCTGTCACTATCATAAATTCTTTAAGAAAAATCCAAAGTAATGCAAAGAAAACAGTTACATTTTTTGCACTGGCAAACCCAAGTTGCACAGTGCTAATATAGAGCCCATAAGAGACCTCCTTAAGTTATTCTTATATGATACAGAATATTAGTGAGATTATATTGTATTCTGCAACTTTTTTAAAGACTTTATAGGACACAGGACTGCCAGTCTATGGATTTGTTACTCATTGACCTGAATTTCATTTCTATTTGAGGTCCAATTGTACAAGAACACATTGAAGGTTATCTCTTCTGTTCTCATGGGTTCACTTACTCCCTGCAGTTCTCATTACTTTCTATGGCTATGCAGGGATTCTTATAGGAAGCGTTATGTAGGCATGTTGCATTCCATTGAATTTTCGCCTTATGAAAGGCCGTAAATGTTAAGACAATCAGGGTTATTCAGAGAGAGGTCAAAACCAGGAGAATTTAAAATTCTAGGTCAAAATATTCAATCCAGAAAAATTCGCCAATTTATCTCACTTTCTAAATCTGCTATTTGGTCTAGATTGCTCATTCTCCTGGTTTTCACCTCTCTCTGAATAACCCTGTATGCGTACAATTAAAGAAAAAAAACAAGTCACTGGTTGTTGAGTGAATTACAAGCCCTTTAGAAGCGTGACATGACTAGTGAGGTTTAGCTGACACTGGTATACAATGCTCAGCGTAAAAATAAATATGCGTTTCAGTGATTTCTGAATGAGGGTTTTATATTTCAGGTTGAAGACAGCAGTTAAAATATAGTGAGAACTGAAATGGCTCATAAAATCACCTAGAAATTATTGTTTATGAGATGCAGTTTTAAGGGAAATCTCCACACATCCCTTTTTAGAGAACAAAAGTGCTATTTTACAACATCAGCTTAAATGGAAAGTATAAGGTTTACCTTGGCATTTTTTCTTGTGTTTGTGATCAGGTAAAGTAAATGTTTGATGTTTAGGCCGTATAAAGAAGGTACATTCTTTGTGTGTTCAGCTTTACTAGCATGCACCATTTTCCAAAAATAATATATTCACATCTGTCTGGAAAGCCTGTATTTTTCACATTCGCATATCAGAATTACATTACTATCAGGGTTATTTAAAGAATCAAAAAGTTACCGCACGTTCGGTGACTTTTTCGTTCTCTTCAATTTGGTGCGATTTGGTGATCTCATTTCCACGACCCTGCGGTGTATTCAGCAAGCACCACAGGGCTGTCGAAGTGCAGGGAAAAGCTGCCGCAAACCCGACGAAAAGTCACCGCAAAACCCGGCAAACGCACACCGAAACCCGCAAAAACATCTGGATTAACCCCGCCGAACACGCCGGAGAAACCCAAGCAGCCGTCAATCACAGCACAGAGCAAAACCCGACAACGCAGACGAAAGGAGTGAAAAAAAAAAACAGTACGCTTGAATGTTTGAAAAGTGAAACGCTGTTTGAAAAGAAACTACAGAAAGAAAATGTCTGAAATTTACATACTGTATAAGATCCAATGAAAGCTAATAAAAAGGGCTGTTACAGAAATAAGAAAAAACGATTTAAAAAAACAAAATGAAAAAGAAATTTGCAAAAAAAATTTGGAAAAATGCCTGAAAGATCCTAAGAAAATCTATACATGACGAGACTTTTTACTGCAGAATATTATAATCAACGGTTTAGATATTGATTAGATATTGAATTAAATCGGGAATATTTTTAATATTGAAGCCTATGGGATTCGCCTGAATAAATATGCGGCATGAAACCACCGAACAGCAGGGCAATTCGGCAAATTTTCACTGCTGGTTTTTGTTTTATGAATAGACGAAGCATTGCTTCTCTATGTGGATTTCACTGCCCTCGAACAGGCAATGAACAGGCACCGTATGTGCAGGCAATCTGCCAACATCTGGCGAACTGCCTGCTCTCTGAATAGCCGAATGGCCAGGAAAGGTAACCGTACGCTGAATTTCACTGTTCGGTTACCTTTCTGCCACAATTCGGATCTCTTTGAATAACCCTGTATGTGTTACTAATGTTTGGACTAGAATTACTAATGCCACCCCTGACAGGTAATGAAGTATCCTGTGAGATCTTGCAGGGATCTCTTTTGCTGAAAAAGATTGATATTTACTAAGATTTGCAGGATTTAAATAAAGTGATTCTTCCTTTCAGAAGTATAGGTTTGAGAGTTTGACGATCAATGCTCTAAAGCAATAGTGGTTAAAACATGAACGGAAAAAGGGCAGATTGCAGCTGCACTGCAGAATAATTTCAGACTGGAGAAAATGGGTTTGCTATTAAAATTATGTCAAAAAATAATTCAGAGCAAAAAATATGCTCCAATTCAGATATGGCCCAGAACGATGCCTCCCTTCATTTTCCACCAAGTTTTTCAGGTGTTTTTTCTTATCTTTGTCATTTTTTTTTTTTACAATTGTCATGACATTGGTGTTAGGTTTAACCTAGCCAGAAAGTGTTAACAGAAAGGGCAGAATGTAATCCTAGCCCTATAAGTAACCCTAGCCTTAAAGTGCACCAATGTGCCCAAAACAACTTTATTTCATTAGAAAGTTCTACCGAATCTGCCTATACATGTGTTAGCCAAAATGCAGACAGAGGGACAGTTTTTTCAGAAAGCCACTGAAAAGCAATGACCTTGTGCTTCCTGTTTGCTTTTCAGTACTGTGGCATGCCGCATGGCATGTTTCCCTTTAAGTGTTTTACAGCAGGAGACACTCTTCCCCTGGAGCTGCTACTGAACTAAAAATCAATACTGAGCATTTGCAAATGACTCACAGATCTTCTGAACAGATAAAAAAGCTTGAGGTAAGTTTGAACGGTTTAAACTTCCCTATAGTGCTGTGATTCCCCCTGCAATGTCAATTAAAGGAATATAGGTGTGTGTGTGTGTGTGTGTGTTTGCACTGTAGCTCAGCAGTGGGACAGGGTGAAAAAACATTTTTAGCCTTTCAGAGTTAATGCTAGAAGCCTCCTTGCTATCTGAACACCACCCTCTGAACAACCCTGGGCTGAGCTGTCAGTCTTACAATTTAGATGGTTAATCCCTCCCACGAAAGAGAGGAAGCAAAAAACATGAGGAAAGAAAGGATGAGAAGAGCAGGTAGATAAGAAGCTACAAAAACACACAAAACTCTATTGGAAGTTTTAAAATAAAAAGGCTCTCCGTTTTAATTAAGCTGCAAAAAAAACCCCACACACATAAAAAATCTCTATAACAGATCGAGGGTACAATTTGAAAAAGGTATAAATATTAATCATAACTCTAGAAATTAATTTTGGAGTAGTCAAAAATGTTAGACAAATTTTTAGGTATAAAACTAAGATGAGTACAAATTGAAGGAAGTGTTGTTTTTTGATCACATCTGAATCTGACTGTGAATTTTTTTTTCCCTGCCACTATTTTAACGCCTCATTTTTTGTTCTTTTTTTGCTTTTTACTGCATCATTCCCATAGGGTACTGAAAAGAAGCCCTTGATCTTGAAGATAAAAAATAAGTAATACAATGAAAACTTTAATAGATAATCCAGTGAAGTCCTGCAAAACATTCTGACCCACCCTGGCTTACCAGCAACATTAGGCACCATGGAGGTCCATGGGGAGTTTTATTGAATATCCTCACTGTTAGAGTATTTTGAAGACAAACCTGGTTATTTATTTAAAGAAAACTATAAACATGCATTTAAAACATATTTTTATGTCAGTATGTTTATTTGCGCATTTATAAAACATCCAGCACTCTGTTTCATTGCATAGACGCCAACATCATTTATGATCTAAGTTAAATAGTGTGACAATAACAAACTCTCTTTAACATGTGAATATCTTGTGCCCCCCTCTAAAATTTAGAGGAGACCAATTGGACATTAAAGTTCATTCCCTAGTAGGAAGCTAAGCCAGTGAAGTGAGGTTTAGTGATTCTCACTTCCTACTTCGGCTGTTTCACTCCCTAGAAAATCTTCGGTGAATTCTATGGTTCATATTCATCTTGTATTTCCTAAACACCTTCACCCTGTTAAAATATTAACCAAATCATTATCAGTCTGTGCAGCGACTCCTCACGTTTTGCTATATTGACCTTTATTCAACCTTTCTTACCACGAAAATTTATCTCATACATATCAATTATGAAACCTTTGTTAGAAAAATTAGGGCCCCTCAAAGTTGGTGCTAACTTAACCAGAGCTGTTGTAAACTTAACTCCACAGACTATAGTGGCTCTGGTAAGTTTACAACAGTGTTGGAATAGGGCCCTATGTACTTTCAATAAGTGTTGACTGCGTAAAGGAAAATACTTGAATTTTAACCCCTTGTAGTCTATTCCTTAATAATCACCTTTTAGGGATAAAACCCAGTACCACGATTATATCAAAGGCATTGAGAGTAGCTGGTTATATGAAAACCCATAGTGAAAAAAAGTGGTTTGTGCGGGTCCTGAGAATGAGCAATGACAATAGTTGCCTGCTCTACCCGTTCAGGTCTCACAAGGCTTTAGCTCGATTGTGCCATTACAGGGACAACAGCTCCATGTGCAAATCAGTATGCTGTCATCCAGAAAGGGTGGCCAGTACTGTATGCCAAGGATGTCATCCCTGCACGAGAGATGCAGCCAGTGGCGTAGCGTGGGTTGTCAGCGCCCAGGGCAAGGCAAGAATTGTGCGCCCCCCAACCTGTGGGCACGGTAACACCCTGATTCCCTTCCACCAGTAGAGTATTGACCCCTTACCCCACAAGCACATGTATTGTATAATAACAAAATACTGTTCTAGTAAAAAAATGAAACACACATGCCCCCACGCTATGCCACTGCTACCAGTCACCCTGTCCAAGTATACCCTAGCATAGTTCCACTCTCACACTATACCCAGTCATTCTCTCTCAGTACCCCATGTCACTCTCAGTACCCCCACTTTCTCCCAATATCCCCAGTAACTCGCTCTCAAAGTAACCCCAGTCACTCTCTCCCAGTACACCCCAGTCACTCTCTCAGTACCCCCACTTTCTCCCAATACCCCAGTCACTCTCTCCAAGCACCCCCAGTCACTCTCTCCCAGTACCCCCAGTCACTCTCTCCCAGTAACCCCAGTCACTCTCTCAGTACCCCCACTTTCTCCCAATACCCCCAGTCACTCTCTCCCAGTACCCCAAGTCACTCACTCTCTCCCAGTACCCGCCAGTCACTCTCTCTCCCAGTACCCCCTCAGTCACTCTCTCTTTCTCCAAGTACACCCACTTTCTCCCAGTACCCAGTTACTCCCTCCCAGTACCCCCACTCACTCCCTCCCAGTACCCCCAGTAACTCACTCTCTCCCAGTATCCCAGTCACTCCCCCCCAGTACCCCCAGTTACTCACTCTCTCCCAGTAACCCCCATTCACTCTCTCTCTCCCAGTAACCCCCATTCATTCTCTCTTTCCCACTACCCCCCAGTTACTCTCTCACTCTTTCTCTCTCCAAGTACCCCCAATTTCTCCCAGTACCCCCAGTAACTCACTCTCTCCCAGTATCCCAGTCACTCCCCCCCAGTACCCCAGTTACTCACTCTCTCCCAGTAACCCCCATTCACTCTCTCTCTCCCAGTAACCCCCATTCATTCTCTCTTTCCCACTACCCCCCAGTTACTCTCTCACTCTTTCTCTCTCCAAGTACCCCCAATTTCTCCCAGTACCCCCAGTCTGTCTCTCTATCCAAGTATCCCCAGTCACTCTCTCCCAGTATCCCCAGTCATTCTCTCCCCGAACCTCCAGTCAACCTCACCCTGTACCCCCAGTACCCCCTCACTGTGTAGTGGTCACGCTCCTCTGATGTTATACAGTGTCACCTACCTGCGTGGAGTTGCTGGTGGCCTGGGGGGGAGCTGTCCAGGGGGTTTAGTCGAAACCGGATTTTAAATGTGCTGCAGGGCAGGCGCCTCCTTCCCTCCTTCCTGTTCAGCGGCTGCCGTCGGCAGGGAGCTGGAACAGGGCTTCAATGGGGGCTGACAAGCGTGGTACAGGGTGTTCCGTCGAATAATGCTTCACGTGACTCATGTCGGCGTTAAGGAGGAGTCAGGACAGGACCAGAATTTTCTGTCCTGTTCCTCCCTTCTGGACGCTGAGTGCTAAGTCACCGCCGGCGTGGCAAAACTGGCGGACACCTTGCTGATCCCTGCTGGAAAATATCAGTGGTTCAAATGTCTTTTGAAATTTTGCGCCCCCTAAGAAAATGGCGCCCGGGGCCACCGCCCCCGAGGCCCCCCCAACGCTACGCCACTGGATGCAGCAACCACCGGCGATTTTTTTCGGCCTTGTTAGGCCTCGTCAGGAGGATATAGCCGACATCCCTTTAGGCACCTCGAGCAAGGGGTCCATGTCTCGATTACCCTGTAAACGTATAGTGAGAAAAAGAAGTTTATGAGGGTCCAAAGCCTTGCAAGACCTGAGCAGGCCGCACTGTTGAGCACGCCACTAGTGCCATTGCTCATCCTCAGGACGCTCACAAACCTCTTTTTCTCACTATATTAAAACCCCATATCATTGTTGCAGATGTTAGTAAATTTTATTTTACATACTTAAACTGAAAACTCCAGTTAACAAAATTAGATTTTTAGGATTATTCCCTAATCCAGGAACTGGCCTGTAAATTATGTCAATAGGTTACAACAGATTGGTTGTAAAATATCTTGGTTGGAGAACTTGTTCCACTTAGTCTACTTTAGCCTAAAAATTTTAGCTCCCTGTTCATTCTCCAAAAAAAATCGTGATTGAGTAGGTGTGCTCCAAGGTCCTGACTTCGTGCTTGGTTATACCTTTCTTCTATCCACAAGGTGGCACAATAAAACATTCAAGTCTTCTGAAATGTGTATTTGCTATTTTCTGTTCCTGATTCCCGAGGAACCTATTCATCACCTTGATAACAGGTAATCACTGGATTTGTTCTATTTTTTTTACAATGAATTGACTCCCCGTAGTGGTTTTCTTCACATCTCATTATAAAACTCCACTTTAAACTTATGTAAAGATTATTTTGCTAAAATATTGATGCATTCCAAAGACAACAAGGAAAAAAATTTAAATAAAAGCTTGTTTCCACCCAGGCTGCACAAATTCAGCCTTATTAATAAATGCATACAGTATTCACAGTTTTTTTTAGAACACATCGTTTTACTCTCCACTACCAAATAATGAACAGCTTGGGGTGTAACACAAGTTAACTGGTATCTCTGCATGTTTTTTTAAGATGTAAGTTTGCTTTGCAAACATCTTCTCCTAATTAGGAGCTCGGCATTCTCTGCCCTCTAGCAATGCATGCAGGGAAGGCCACCTGAACACGCTTACCGCTGATGTACCAAGATGTCTGCTTTATGACATAAATACGGGCTCAGATCCACCACTAATGAGGATGACCTTAAGACTCGGGCCAGACTGACTACTAGCTGCTTAGCAAAACTGGAGGTAGCAGCTTGTGTGTAGCGGGCTGGAAAACTACTATGGATACAATGCTGCAAGTCTCACAAACAGCACAATTTACATCTACTGGTAATACATTAATACATGGTCAGGAGGCAACGTAGATAGTAATCCTCTGCCATCCGCAAAGAATAAACAAGACGCACTAATGGCTAAAGATGAAGGGGATACTGTATGTGGCACCTTATGGTTTCCACAGCACATTTGCATGTGTTTTTGGATTGAGTGGTGGGCTTGAACCAGGTCAAATTGATGGACTGCTTCACTAATGCTTGTTTTTTATAGTAGCAGTTTATGTTGTAAATGGAAACACAAAAGTAGGAAATAATAGACCAGACTGGGGAGGTGATCAGGGTACAAATTCCCAAGTGACATTTAAAGTCATCACACAAGAGCCTTCAATGTACAGTTCTCCTGTAGCTCCTTGGATTTATCCCTTGTGAAATGTCACCATATGTTGACAATGCGCCAGCTGGCAAACACTGACACTTATTACTAAACTATTTGGAGTTATTCAATATCAGTTATTTCAATGGCAGTTTGTGATGAATGGTGGATCTTACATTACTTGGGATGAACAGTGTCCACCACAGTTATACAGATTTTGTGACAGATTGGAGTTTGGGAGTACTAAAAGGAAGAGGCTGCTTGGTGGTAGAAAGCTTGAAAACAATTGATAAGGCTGTCAAAACCCAAGGAAACACAAATGAATGGAATATATCCAGAGAAGTGTAGGGAGTTCAAAGAATGGGGAATTTACATAAATGGCACAGGGTCTCAAGGTGTTTGTGGGTTCTTGTTCTCTTTGGAGGTTTTAAAATGAAGAAAAATAGTACTGAGATGATGCTGGAAAGAAGAGAAGAAAACTCCAGGATCCGCTTTACAAGTATAAAACAGGAATCTTGATGAAATTCATGGAAATTTGTATTCAGATTCAGTTGAATACGGATAGCCATTCGGTTCAAATTAATATTGCTATGATAGAATGAAAAGACAACTATTGACATGGCAGAGAATAGAGTGTGAATCATAACCAAATTATTTCAAGTCAGCCGAAACCATTAACCATCTTAGAACTGGCAAACTGTATGTAATAAAGCAAAGAAATATTGTTATGTATTATGCCCCGCTGGTTTTGCCTGTGACTCTCCAATTGTTGTCTGTACTGATATTTTGGCTTTATAGGACAGGTCAGTGGGTGTAGGCCAGTGTTTCCCAAGCCTTTCCTCCCAGAGCACTAACAGGCCATAAAGTGAGAATTACCTTGAGGAAATGCAGACTGAATCCTGCAATCACTGAGCAGCAAATCATATCACCTGTGCTGTGTAATGTTTGGTTTTGGTGTTGCTGAGATGTTTGTGCAAATTATTCTCAAATGCAGAATTAAGGATAAGCGTGCTGCTGGTTTTATTATAATACAGCAAGATGCTGAACAACCGTTACACACACAAGGTTATCCAAAGAGATCCGAATTGCTTGAGAAAGGTAACCGAACGCTGAAAATCAGCGTTCAGTTACCTTTCCTGGCCATTCGGCTATCCAGAGAGCAGGCAATTCGCCAAATCCTGGCGAATTGCCTGAACATACGGTGCCTGTTCGGTGCCTGTTCGAGGGCAGTGAAATCCCCATGAAAAAGCACTGCTTCGGCTATTCAGAGAACACAAACCAGCAGTGAAAGGTTCCCCTAATGCCCTGTCATCCGGTGGTTTAATTCGGCAAGTTTATTCAGGAGAATCCCATAGGCTTCAATGTTAAAAATATTCCCACTTTAATTCAATATCTAATAAACCATTCAATTCTGCAGTAAAGAGTCTCTTTGTTTATAGATTTTTTAGGATACTTTAAGCATTTTTTTTTTTTTTTTTTTAAGTTTACTTCTTTTTTCTGTAATAGCCCTTTTTATTATCATTCCCTGGACCTCCTGTGTAAATTTCAGCCATTTTCGTTCAGTAGTTTCTTTGCAAACAGCGTTTCACTTTCACATTCATACAAACGGTTTTGCTAATTTATTCACCTCCCTCTGTCTGCGGTCTCGGCTTTTTCCGGCGGCTTCGCTGCGTGTGATCGGCTCCTGCTCGGGTTTTTCCGGCGTCTTCCAGGGGTTAAGCCAGATGTTTTTGCGGGTTTTCGGCGTGCATTCGGCAGGTTTTGCGATTAGTTTTCGTCGGGTTTGCGGTAGCCTTTCCCTGCAATTCGGGGACCCTGTGGTGTTTGCTGAATACACCGCAGGGTCACTGAAATGGGATCGGCAACACAAACCGAATTGAAGAGAACGAAAAGTCACCAAACGTGTGGTGACTTTTCGAATCTCTTTGGATTACCCTGACAGAGAGGCCAACTGCCAACTGATTCAGACAGTGCAACGGTCACCAGACAATTTGAACACTGGCATAGGATTGGTTAGGATATACATGTGCAAATATTACATATTGTGCTTCAGATATCTGGCAAACATGGCCTGTTAGGGGAACTTGAAGACAGGGGTTGGAAACACTATTGGGAGCAACATGCAGATTAAACCCCTGCTCGCTTTAATGTCCAATATTGTCAGTTCTACTGCAACGTGGATGCTATTTACCTGATTTTCAATGTTATACACTGTGTTCTCCTTAGTTATCCCTTGGCATAAATTGAACTAACGCATCGTAGGAGAACAGTAAGTATCTGCTGAATGTGAGCCTTGCTGAGGTGATTCGAGAAAAAAAAGTAAACACACATTCTATGCATTTCCTATTCCCTTCTGTGTCTCATAGAATATAAAAAAACACACCTTTTCTTATCCTACTGTATTGGCAGTGATACACCTCACTTTAGAGTATACGGTATTTTACTCCATCATTTTAAATGAGTTCTGCGTAGCATGAACCCTGACCTTTTAACAACCTGCATTTTACATCATTCCTTTTTTTGATGGACTATCTGCGGGAATTAATGCTGGTTTGTTATATGTCTCAACTGATAATTCCCAAGTTATTTATTCAATCCTTTGAAGTATGACTCCGCTGCATAGCCTTCCAAAACCTGTAGCCCACTCAGGAAACCAAGGCTAGGGAAAGCTTTGACTGGGGATAGCATCTATTTACCCTAAATTCCCTAATTATCATGAGGTTTAGACAGAAAAGGAGTTGGCAGTATCACAAGATTTAAGGCAAACAACTCTACTTAATGCTGTTCAGTGGCTAACCTGATTACTTTAATATCTCCTGCTCTGCAGTATGAGAATTCTTTCCACTACTAATCTGTCAGGCCAAAGTGTTAAGTCTCTGTTACTCCAGAAATTCATACCGCGTTGTTTTGTCATGTACACTCTAAAAAACCTGATAAATGTATTCGAGAAGAAATCATTTTTAATGGGCCACTACCACCAACAAAATGAAATGTCCTCATTGTGTTTGTTTTATGTTGCTGATATGTTACATGTACTTTGTTTTTCTCTTGTTTGTTTAGTTAAGAAAATATTTTACTCTATATGTGTCACTGGGTGCATCCATTGTTTCACATTTTGTGCTGTAACCCCCCCTCCCACACACACACAATATCTTTACCTCACTGTGTGCAACTGGCCATATAATGAAGTTTACTGGATGATCACTGACTCAAATCATTGTATTGTGTGGGATGTATTCAAAGGACATCACCAGGGGGTAGATTAGAAGTCTTTTACAATTTCTTATCTCAGCTCTTATCTCAGTTAGCCTAGTGAACAATACTTTCCTGCAGCCTTTTCTAAACATTACCTATATCTAATTACCTTTTAAATAATGTAGATTAATAAATAATAGCCACACAGTGAAGCTTTTGATAAATGGGCATCATGAGAAAAATACACAAAATGGAATCAAGAGATCAAAACTTTATTTTTCCCTATTACATGCAATTACACCAAACAAAGAAAAAAAAACAGCAGCATATGTTTTACAATGTGGTTGTGTTTATAATGCACACGTAATCTAGTTACAGCTCATGTAAGTGATAGTGCCCCTTTAATGAAAGCCCTGGAGCACATCATTGTTCTGGAGAAAATATTTGCGTATTGTCTTGGAGGACTGATGCACCTGGGTTCAGATAAGTAGAAGAAAAAGGTGGTGATTACCCTCTGCTTTGCTTGAGATATATAAATATATAATTAAAATTCATCATTCTTAAAGACCCCGAGTGCTGGTGTATTTTGGAGTGAATGTCTATTGGGCTAAACACCGAGCACCAGGTAGTGAACATCTTTATGAAGTCGTGGGGGCAGGATTATTTGACCGGTTGTGTATATATATATATATTTTCATATCCTACCCAGAGTTCCTTGCTGCTCATGGGGAGTGTGGCACAGGAGCTCTGGGATGCAATTCATCGAATTGCTGTGATGTGCAAGTGGCTTCTGCAATAATAGACACATATATATATATAGTTTAGGTAGGCCTTGTTAGTCCAGATGCCAAAATCACGAGTATAGCAGTCTGTAGTGATACCTTTTTTATTGGACTAACGTTACATTTAAAGTACAAGCTTTCGAGAGTGATCCATACCTGACGAAGGGAGAATCACCTTCGAAAGCTTGTACTTTAAATGTAACGATAGTCCAATAAAAAAGGTATCACTACAGACTGCTATACTCGTGATTTTTATATATATATATATACATATATATGAAAATAAAATAACCAGAGTACAGCAGTACGTAGTGATACTTTTTTTAGTGGACTAATGTTACATTTAAAAGACAAGCTTATACCTCTGCTTCAGGTCTGGAAGCTATACGGAGCGAAATCATAGAGCTGAGCACAAAACAGCTGAGCAGAAGAGTGAGGGTTAAGATGGGTTGTCATAAATACTGAATAGTGGAACAGCATGGTCAAGAAAGGTAAACAGGAGAGATCATAGGCTTATCCAATCTACACTATACTGTATATATATTTTCTGCAATAGAACAATTTTGGATATATGAAAGTGCATTTATTAATCCTCTAGATGGGGAACACAACCTCACAACGGCTAGAAATGCTGCTGTCCAGGGTGCTAAACTATGTTCTGATGCTGCATAAAACATCTTACTTGGTAAAATCACATAAAGACAGGGATAAGTGGAAAAAAGACAGAAAGGCCAATATAAAGACAGGTGCACCGAGCTATAAAGCACCGACAAAACAAGAATTTGATAAATACACACCAGGTCTATTCACTAAAGGTGAAACTTAGGAGGATGACCGGAGAAGTTAAAATTCTAGGTCAAAATAGCCAAAACCTGAAAAATTCTCCCATTTATCGCACTTTCCAAATCGGCTATATGGTCTAGATTGTTCTCTGCTAATTCTCCTGAGTTTCACCTTTAGTGAATAGACGTGATAGACATGTAGTGTATATGTAGATCATGTCACTTTGTTATATTATATGCTTGTTTGAGCAGGGCTGAGGCTCTCCTAATAGTTTTATTATAATTACGTATTTGTTTTGTTTTACCTATTGTATTATGTTGAACAATATGTTGGTGCTGTACAAATATACATTACTGTACCTGCCACTGTGTGATTATTAGCATGCAACCGTGTTAGTGTTTACATTATGGGCTACTAAATGTATCAGTATCAATCAGCAGAAACCTTTCCTTGGAATCCATGATGCCAGTGTTACGGATAGAATTTGCACAAAAATTGTCCTTCATGTATTGTCTCATAAATGTATAAACACTATTACCAAAAATATTAGAGGGGTTATTCAGAGAGATCCGAAATGTAACAGGACACTGAAATTCAGCGAACGAGGACATTTCGGGGCCATTCTGCTATTCAGAGAGAAGGCAGTTCGCCAAATTTTGGCGAATTGCCAGCACGTACGGTGCCTTTGAGGGCAGTGAAATCCCCCATAGAGAAGAAATAGTCCGTCTATTCAGAGAACACTGAACAGCAGTAAAAAGTTGCCGAAATGCCCTGCCATTCAGTGGTTTTATTTGACTGGTTTATTCAAGCGAATCCCATAGGTTTCAATGTTAAAAATATATCCTTTTAATCCAATATCTAATAAACCATTGATTATAATATTCTGCAGTAAAAAGTCTTTATTTATAGATTTTGTAAGGATCTTTTAAGCATTTTTAGGGAAAAATGTTTTTTCCAGGTCTTTTTAAATAATTTCTTTTTTCTGTAACCGCCCTTTTTATTATCATTCATTGGATCTTATATGTAAATTACAGACATTTTCGTTCAGTAGTTTTTTTGCAAACAGCGTTTCAATTTTGAAACTGTCAAGCGTACTCTTTTTTGTTTTTTTTAACCACGTTCATCTGCTTGTCGGGTTCTTCCGGCGGCTGCTCTGCGCTGTTATCGGCAGCTCGTCAGGTTTCTCTGGCGTGTTCGGCTGGGTTTTTGGGGCGGTTTTGGCGAGTGTTCGGCGAGTGTTCTGCGGGTTTGCGGTGGGTTTTACCTGCACTATGGGGGCCCTGCAGTGCTTGCTGAATACACAGCAGTGTAGGCGAACTAGAATCGCCCCGAAGTGCAGGAAACGAGAGGTCACCGAACGTGCAGCGACATTTTGAATATCTCTGAATAACCCTGTAGGTGTTTTTGAGACAGTCAAATGGGAGTATTATTAATGGAATTTAAATATTAGAACAAATACTGGCTCTGTCCATGGTCCTCTGCTCTTTTCCATCTACACCTCCTCCCTGGGCAAAATCATCAACAGCTTTGGCTTTAATTACCACCTCTACGCTGATGACACTCAGATCTACCTCTCTACCCCTGATCTCTCTCCCCCTGTCCTCTCAAAAGTCAGTGACTGTTTATCTGGCATCTCCTCCTGGATGGCCTCCCACCACCTAAAGATCAACAAGTCAAAGACTGAACTCCTACTTATTTCTCCCTCCAATGCCTCCCCACCTCCTGACTTCTCTATCACGGTGGAGGGTATCACCATCTGCCCATCAAAACAAGTTCGCTGCCTTGGAGTTACACTTGACTCTGCTCTTTCCTTCATAGAAACATAGAAAAATGTCGGCAGATAAGAACCTTTCGGCCCATCTAGTCTGCCCAATTACATGGATACTTAACCTGGATTTATCTTTTGTTTAGGATAGCCTTATGCATATCCCATGCTTGCTTAAATTCAATTACTGTTTTGGCCTCTACCACTTCTACTGGAAGACTGTTCCATGTATCCACCACCCTCTCAGTAAAATAATGCTTCCGGATATTACTTTTAAACCTTTGCCCCTCTAATCTAAGACTATGTCCTCTTGTTTTGCTATTTTGTTTACTTTTAAATATACTCCCTTCCTCTACCTTGTGGATTCCCTTTACGTATTTAAATGTTTCTATCATATCTCCTCTGTCTCGTCTTTTTTCCAAGCTGTACATGTTAAGATCATTAAGCCTTTCCTGTTAACTTTTCTCCTTCAAGCCGTACACCATTTTAGTAGCCCTTCTCTGAACTCTCTCTAAGATGTCTATATCCTTCTGGAGATACGGTCTCCAGTACTGCACACAGTACTCCAAGTGAGGTCTCACCAGTGCTCTGTACAGTGGCATGAGCACTTCCCTTTTCCTACTGCTAATACCTCTCCCTACACAACCAAGCATTCTGCTAGCATTTCCTGCTGCTCTATTACATTGACTACTTACCCTTAGATCCTCTGAAATAATGACCCCTAAATCCCTTTCCTCAGATGTTGAGGTTAGGACTGTATCAAATATTCTATATTCAGCCCTTGGGTTTTTACGTCCCAGGTGCATTATCTTGCACTTATCCACATTAAAACTCAATTGCCACAACTCCGACCATTTTTTTAGTTTACCTAAATCATTTGTCATTTGGCTGATCCCTTCAGAAACGTCAACCCTGTTGCAAATCTTTGTGTCATCAGCAAAAAGACATACTTTTCCATTAATACCTTCTGCAATATCACTAATAAAAATATTAAAGAGAATGGGTCCAAGTACTGACCCCTGAGGTACCCCACTGGTAACAAGACCTTGCGCCGAATAAACTCCATTTACCACAACCCTCTGTTGTCTGTCACTCAGCCACTGCCTAATCCATTCAACAATATTGGAATCCAAGCTCAAAGATTGCAATTTATTGATAAGCCTTCTATGTGGAACAGTATCAAAAGCCTTACTGAAATCTAAATAAGCAATGTCTACTGCACCACCTGTGTCTATTATTTTTGTTACCCAATCAAAAAAATCAATAAGATTAGTTTGGCATGATCTCCCTGAGGTAAACCCATGTTGTTTCTGATCCTGTAATCTATGTGTTTTTAGATGTTCAACAATCCTTTCCTTTAACATGGTTTCCATTAATTTCCCCACTACTGACGTAAGACTAACTGGCCTATAGTTCCCCGATTCCTCCCTACTACCCTTCTTGTAAATGGACACAACATTTGCTAATTTCCAGTCTTCTGGGACGACTCCCGTTAACAGATTTATTTAACCAATCCTTGTTAACGGTTTTGCTATTACATCACTGAGCTCTTTTAATAATTTAGGGTGGATCCCATCAGGCCCCATTGACTTATTTGTCTTTACTTTAGACAGCTGTTGTAGAACCTCCTCCTCTGTAAACTCATATGTAAATGTCTCTTTAGTGTTCTCTCCTAACTGAGGTCCCTTTCCTTCCTTTTCTTCTGCAAAGACTGAACAAAAATATTCATTGAGGCAGTCAGCGAGACTTTTATCCTCTTCTACATACCTTCCTTCCTTTGTTTTTAATCTAACTAATCCTTGTTTTACTTTTTTTTCTCGTTTATGTATCTAAAAAATGTTTTGTCCCCCTTTTTTACTGACTGAGCTATTTTCTCTTCTGCGTGTGCTTTGGAAGCTCTTATAAATTGCTTTGCCTCTTTCTGCCTAATTTTATAGGTTTGCCTATCTTCTTCACTCTGAGTTTTTTTATAATTATTGAATGCTATCTTTTTGTGCTTCACTATTTTGGCCACTTCTGCAGAGTGGCACAAAATCCCCCACATCAAGTCTCTTTCCTCCTCCTGCCGATACCAACTGCATAATATTTCCAGAATTTGACCATTTCTTACCGCTGTCACCACAAAACAACTCATACACGCCCTGGTAATCTCCCGACTCGACTATTGCAATAATCTCTTATCTGGCCTCCCTCTGTCCCGCCTCTCCCCCCTACAATCCATCCTGAACGCCTCCGCCAGGCTAATTCACCTCACCCGCCACTCTGTCTCTGCCGCTCCCCTCTGCGAGTCCCTTCACTGGCTCCCCATCCACTGCAGAATTGTCAGGCGGACACACGTACCCGTAGGTAGTTACGGTCAGCCCTAGGCGAAACAGGAGGCTGGAACCCTGGCTGCGATACCAGTCCTTCTAGTCGGCTGGGTTACGCAGTAGCTAGAGGTGAACCTATAAGGCAGGGACGTAGGCAAGGAGGAAGAAACCAGTCCTTAGGGTGGCTGGTATAGAAACAGGACAGTATCGAGTACTGGAGAGTGTACGTCAGTAGTACACGTAAGTCGAAGGATAAGCTAGAGTAGGTATACAGGTAACTAGAAAACCCCAAAATCTAATCACAATACCAGTCCTTGCGGTGGCTGGGTTAAGTGATAGCGAGTAATAAAACAGCTCAGTACACAGGGAAAAACCAAAAGCAGCGTCAGACACATAAGCCGGGTCAGAGGGATACAGAGATACTCAGAGTCGGTAGCCAAAAGCCAGGTCATACACAGTAAGTCAAATAAGAGTCTCAGAATATAGCACCAAAGGGTATAGCAAGCTAAAACCACGAAAGGGCACTGCAGAATGGAATAAGCAGGTTTAAATCTGGCGCCCTGTCAGCCGATTGGTCCATAGAGGTCACATGGGGTGTAGTGACGTCGAGCCGCCGGGGAGGCTAATTCCGGCACTGTCGGCGGCGCGTGCGCATACAGCGCAGAAGCCGGAGATGGAGGAGACGCCGACCCTGGAACCGCGAGGAGGAGCGCCGGGCCGGAGAGCACCGCTGAGGCATGACAGCACCCCCCCCTCGAGGAACGCCCACCGGGCGGCCAGGAGCTGGGCGATCGGGGAAACGACGATGAAAGGCGGAGACTAATCGGGGAGCATGAACGTCACGTGACGCAACCCATGTGCGATCCTCGGGGCCATAGCCCTTCCAATGAACCAGATATTGCAACTGATGACGAGAACGGCGAGAATCCAGAATGGATTCGACTTCATATTCGGGAGTCCCGTCCACCACCACAGGAGGAGGAGGAGGAGAGTCGGGGCGAGTAAAACGGTTGCACGCGAGCGGTTTCAATAAAGAAACATGAAAGGAGTTCGGAATACGTAGAGAGACGGGTAACTGCAGTGCGTAAGCTACGGGACTGATACATCGGAGTATTTTGTATGGACCGATAAATCGAGGTGCGAACTTCATGGAGGGAACCTTTAAACGAATGTGGCGCGTGCTGAGCCAAACCCTGTCACCCACATGATAAACCGGTGGAGGTCTGCGCTTTCGATCAGCGGACTGCTTCTGGACCAAGGAAGCGGACTCAAGATTCAACTTGGTCCTCTCCCAAATACCACGGAGCCTGTCCAAGTGTTCCTCCAGGGCAGGAATGTTCTGGGGTGAGAACGCGGATGGAAAAATGGTGCGGTGCATGCCAGTGACAATTTCAAAAGGAGAATACTTGGTGGATTGTGATGTGGCATTGTTATAAGCAAACTCTGCCCATGGTAACAGAGTAACCCAATCTTCTTGTGCGTCTGAAATAAAACATCTTAAATAAGTCTCAAGTGTCTGATTGGTTCTTTCGGCCAGTCCGTTCGTCTGCGGGTGGTACGCGGAGGAAAAGGATAGTGTGACACCCAACTGGTGACAGAACCCTCTCCAAAACCTAGAGATAAACTGAGAACCGCGGTCAGAGACCAGGACTTTTGGGATACCATGAAGTCTGAATATTTCTTTGGTGAAAATCTGCGCTAGTTCGCTTGAGGAGGGGAGTTTCTTTAAAGGAATAAAATGTGCCATTTTAGAAAAACGATCCACAACCACGAAAATCACAGTATGGCCAAGAGAAGGGGTCAAATCTACTAGGAAGTCCATAGCCACATGAGACCAAGGACGCTCAGGGATAGGTAGAGGCTGGAGAAGACCAGTAGGACTAAGGCGGGAGGACTTAGAACGGGTACACACTAAACAGGTGGCCACGTAGTCCTTCACATTCTTGAGAAGAGTAGGCCACCAAAGATCTCTTTTGATCAGGTCTAGAGTCCTTTTTACCCCGAAATGTCCGGCGAATTTAGACTCATGAAAGAGGCGTAATACAGTAGGCACCTCTACGGATGGAACAAATAGTTTGTTGGGAGGGGAAAACGGAGGTGCTAGAGACTGCTTGGATAATAAGAGATTCCAAAAAGGGGATTCGACCTGTGTACTCAGGGAGGCTAAGATCTTCCCTTCGGGAACAATGGGAACCGGAACTGCTACTTGAGTGGATGGGGTTTCGTGTTGTCTGGAGAGTGCATCAGCTTTAACATTTTTAGACCCGGGTCTGTAAGAGATGATGAAATCAAATCGGGTAAGAAAGAGAGCCCATCGGGCTTGTCTGGGATTCAGTCGTTTGGCTTCGGACAGGTATATCAAATTTTTATGGTCTGTGATAATAGAAAACGGACAGGTGGACCCCTCTAGGAGGTGGCGCCATTCCTTTAAGGCCAATACAATGGCTAACAATTCCCTGTCCCCAATGTCGTAACGGGACTCGGCGGAGGATAATTTTTTGGAAAAAAAAACACAAGGTTGCATAGGCTTGCCGTCAGCTGGACGTTGCGACAATACGGCTCCTACCCCAGTTTCTGACGCGTCAACCTCTACAATGAAGGGTCTATTAGGATCAGGGTGGTGGAGGATGGGAGCAGTGGAAAAGGCCATTTTTAACCTTTTAAAAGCCTCCAGGGCAACGGAGGGCCAATTCTGAGTGTCACTTCCCTTTTTTGTCAATGTTGTAATGGGTGCAATAATGGATGAGAAACCTTTAATAAACCTTCTATAATAATTGGAGAAGCCAATAAACCTTTGAATAGCCTTGAGGCCCTTGGGAAGAGGCCAATGAACGATGGCCTCCAGTTTTTTGGGATCCATCATGAAACCAGAGGAAGAGATAACATACCCCAAGAATTGTACTTGTTGGACGTCAAATAAGCATTTTTCAAGTTTACAGTAGAGACCGTTGGCCAATAGCTTAGATAGGACAAGTCGTACATGGATATGGTGGGTCTTCAAATCAGGAGAATGTATCAACACGTCATCGAGGTAGACAACGACAAAACAGTAAGTATATTCTCGTAAAACATCATTGATAAACGTCTGAAACACTGCTGGGGCGTTGCATAAACCAAAGGGCATAACTAGGTATTCGTAATGCCCTAGCCTGGTGTTAAACGCGGTTTTCCACTCATCCCCGTGTTTGATGCGAATCAAATTGTACGCTCCTCTGAGATCCAATTTGGTAAATATCTTAGAGTGTTTCAGGCGGTCAAACAGCTCAGGGATGAGTGGAATGGGATAGGCATTTTTAATGGTGATCTTGTTCAACCCTCGATAATCAATGCAGGGCCTGAGGTCGCCCTCCTTTTTCTGGACAAAGAAAAATCCTGCCCCAGCGGGAGAGGAGGAAGGGCGAATAAACCCTTTATTCAGAGCATCAGAGATATATTCCTCCAACACTTTATGCTCTTTAACGGACAAAGGATAGACAGCCCCCTTGGGAGGCGTAGTACCAGGGAGAAGGTCGATAGCGCAATCGTAAGAACGATGTGGGGGTAGCTTATCGGCCTCCTTTTTGTCGAATACAGGTGCCAAGTCAGAGTATGGGATGGGAATGGTAGTCGTCAGAGGCGGGGCTGTAGGTATGTTCAAGACATTGACGGATAGGGGGATCTCGATACAGGAAGCCATACAATCATTATCCCACCTCGCGATCTGACGAGCTCGCCAGTCGATAACAGGGTTGTGACGGGTTAACCAAGGGTAACCTAGTACGATAGGATAGGAAGGGGAAGTTATGGCATGGAAGAACATACTTTCTTTATGACAAAGCCCTATCCCAACAGAAATGTTCTGAGTTTCGAACAAAACAAAAGGGGTTTTGAGGGGTCTGCCATCAATGGCTTGTACGAGTAATGGTGTTTTCTTTTCAACAAGGGGTATGGCATGTTTACGAGCAAAACCTATGTCGATAAAGTTATCGGCAGCACCAGAGTCGACTAAAGCATAGAGCTGTACCGGGTTACGGGAACTCTCCCAGGATAGAGTAACCGGAACCCGGAGTCTATTTTCCAGTTTGGGGGACGAAGGAAAAGTGCCCAAGAGCTGTCCCCTAAAGGCACTTAGGCATGAGAGTTTCCCGGCGGGCCTTGGGGACGTTTGGGGCAGCCCTTAAGTAAGTGACCCCTAATCCACAATACAAGCATAAACCCTCACGTCGTCGGCGTTGTCTCTCACTGTCGGGGAGTTTGGTGCTATCCAATTGCATGGGTTCGGGGGGAGGATGAGACTCAGGGAGTACAGGTACAGAAAACCGGGGAAGCGGCCTAACTAGTGGTTTCTTAGGCCTGTCTTTCGTGTTCCTACGATGGCGAAGGCGTTCATCAATGTAGGACAGGTAAGTTATCAAATCCTCTAGCTCTTCTGGGAGATCTCTGGCTGCTACCTCATCCTGCAACTCGTCGTTTAATCCCTCAGAAAAAACGGCTACCAAAGCCTCATTATTCCAATTTAATTCTGACGCCAAGGATCTGAATTCTAGTGCATATTCACCCAGGGATTTCGTACCCTGGCGCAAGCGTAATAAAGACTTGGCAGCATTGGTCTTACGCCCCGGAGGGTCAAACACTCTACGAAAGGCAGACATGAATTCACGGTAATTATATACAATGGGTTTATCAGTATCCCAAAGAGGGTTAGCCCAACGTAACGCTTTGTCGGTGAGATGATTGATGACAAAAGCGATCTTAGCGCGATCAGTGGGATAAGACCATGGGGTTAATTCAAAGTGGATGGAAATTTGATTCAAAAAACCTCTACAGGCGTTAGGATCGCCACCGTAACGTACCGGGGGTAGCAAATTGGGAGACGAGGTAGGCACAGAGAAAGGTTCAGAGGGAGGTGGATTTACAGGTGGTAAAACCTCTACCGGTGTAGGGGCAGTACGGTTAAGCAGAGTTTGGAGAGCCTGAGCGAACTGATCAAGACGGTGATCTTGATCCTCCAAACGACTCTCCAAGCCGGACAGTTGCTGAGCGGTCCCTGCAAGGTCCAAGGCCCTTTCGTGATGTCAGGCGGACACACGTACCCGTAGGTAGTTACGGTCAGCCCTAGGCGAAACAGGAGGCTGGAACCCTGGCTGCGATACCAGTCCTTCTAGTCGGCTGGGTTACGCAGTAGCTAGAGGTGAACCTATAAGGCAGGGACGTAGGCAAGGAGGAAGAAACCAGTCCTTAGGGTGGCTGGTATAGAAACAGGACAGTATCGAGTACTGGAGAGTGTACGTCAGTAGTACACGTAAGTCGAAGGATAAGCTAGAGTAGGTATACAGGTAACTAGAAAACCCCAAAATCTAATCACAATACCAGTCCTTGCGGTGGCTGGGTTAAGTGATAGCGAGTAATAAAACAGCTCAGTACACAGGGAAAAACCAAAAGCAGCGTCAGACACATAAGCCGGGTCAGAGGGATACAGAGATACTCAGAGTCGGTAGCCAAAAGCCAGGTCATACACAGTAAGTCAAATAAGAGTCTCAGAATATAGCACCAAAGGGTATAGCAAGCTAAAACCACGAAAGGGCACTGCAGAATGGAATAAGCAGGTTTAAATCTGGCGCCCTGTCAGCCGATTGGTCCATAGAGGTCACATGGGGTGTAGTGACGTCGAGCCGCCGGGGAGGCTAATTCCGGCACTGTCGGCGGCGCGTGCGCATACAGCGCAGAAGCCGGAGATGGAGGAGACGCCGACCCCGGAACCGCGAGGAGGAGCGCCGGGCCGGAGAGCACCGCTGAGGCATGACAAGAATTAAGTTCAAAATCCTTATCCTTACCTACAAAACCCTCACTAACTCAGCTCCCCACTACCTGTCCTCACTAATCACCAAATACACCCCAGCCTGCTCCCTAAGGTCAAACAGTGACCTGCGCCTAGCTTCTCCCCGCATCACCTCTTCCCATGATAGACTGCAGGATTTCTCACGCGCAACCCCCACTCTCTGGAACGCTCTCCCTCGTACTGTCAGACTTTCCCCTAACTTCTCTTCCTTCAAACGCTCCCTGAAAACATTCCTATTTAGGGAAGCCTACCACCCAACTCACTGACGCAACCATCAATCACTCTCACCTTACAGTCCTCTCCTCCTGTTTCCAACCCCAACCCTCCCAGATTGTGAGTTCCTATGGGAATAGGGCCCTCATCTCCTCCTGTACTGTTTGTCAAATGTTGTTCAATGTATTGTAACCCTGTCTATACTGTGCTTATTGTACAGCGCTGCGGAATATGCTGGCGCTTTATAAATAAAGAATAATAATAATAATAATAATAACAAGAAATAATTGAGAAAAAAATCTAATAAACGTACCTTCTGTTTTATTATTAAATGACGTGGGACATATAAGTCATCTCCTTTTAAAGCGTCAAGCTTAAAATAGGAGTGCCCTTTACTCTCCTTGTGATCTATATGAGGCAAGGCAGGTCTGTGATATATTTAAGATTTTTACAAAGCTATACTGATTGGCTATTTTGTCTCTCTAGGATCAGTTATATCCATGCTGTTGCAAAATGACAAGCGAACATTATGTGTTAAGAGATGTATCTCTGTAGGACCTGGGGTTGTTAGGAACAGGACACCAAGTACATTAGAAACATAGAAACATAGAAAAATGTTGGCAGATAAGAACCTTTCGGCCCATCTAGTCTGCCCAATTACATGGATACTTTACCTGGATTTATCTTTTGTTTAGGATAGCCTTATGCTATCCTTCTCTTTTAAGAAGAAACGGTCTGAGTGCGCAGCTTCTGAAAGTACCTGTCTGCTTTGTACGATCTGTTGTATGACTTGCGAATCAACAGAACACCAAACAAAGCATTACATTGCCATACCCTCTGGCAGTCAATGTTTTGTAGTTCCTCTCACATCTGATCTGTGTCCATCCTTGCCCATGGAACACAGCCCGCTCCTGCCATCGTTTAGGCAGCTCAAGAGTCATTTCAGCTGGTGTGCCCTCAGGAAAGCCCTTTATGCCTAGTGTCCATCCGTCTCTATGCTCTTCTTTGCTCTTGCATGACTGGTCCAGTATACTGACAAGATGATAGGAGCTCTGCCAGCGGCTGTCACCGCTCATTCTAGAGAGTTACTGTGGCATCGCAGAGAGATCTCAGCCTAAGTGAAGCAATAAACTGCTTAAACTGTTTAGAAAAGATGATTCATCTCAGGATCATTGTCAACCCACTCCACCCCTTAGTCAGATAAAGGCGTTGGGAACAAACTGAAGGTAGATAGTCTGTGACAGCTTCTGTTGACCTGCTGCACAGAATATATTTTGCCTGGTAGGAGTCTTCACCCAGTAAATGTGCCCCCCCCCTTCACACACTCAATCCTCCCTGCCAGACAAAGACAAAGCCACAGATTTCTAATGAAAGATTTTTCCTTGCCCAACAGAATGGCATTTTTGTTTTCCTGCCAAGCAATCTCTAAATTCTTTGGAAACTGGCTAAGGAAATGAATGACACATTGTTGCAAAACTCTTGGGTTGCAGTATTGCTAAAGTTGCCTTCACTTTGTGTTCAAACAAGGCCAGGGGAATAAAGATTGGATGAATTGACAGCCAGCAAAATGACAGCTAACAGTTTGAGAGGCTTCTTCTATGTTCATTATAATCATCCAAGCAAGAGCAGAAATACGCACACACTATATAAGTATCCATATATCCAGAATGGCACCACTGAACCTGCATCCTACATAAAATAATGTAAATATAGGAGTCTTAATATATTCTGAATGCACTCCAATATAATACACCTTTCAATTTTTAAAAAGCACCTGACTTTAGAGTTGGGTTTAGCTATAAAATATGATTATACAATGCATCAACCTACCATAACGTCAAGTCCTTTCCTTCCCAAACTAATGCCTACTCTTATAAATTAGCCCACATACCTGGGGCATACATCCTCCAGGGTTCTCTGCCGTGCAAGGTTAAAAAAGGTCCTGCAGTGAGGTTTTGTATATATCATGCAGAAAGTATTCAGACCCCATCATTTCTTTCACACTGATTTATGTTGCAGAGTTAAAAATATATTATAAAATTTTAGTGTAATGTCAATCTACACTCAGTATCTCATAAAGACAAAGAAAAAAAACAATTTTTAACATTACAAATTTATTAAAAAGGAAAAATGATGAATCAAGACCTTGATGGTCACACTGGGTGATCTCCAGAAATCATGTGTGGAGATGGGAGAAACTGACAGAAGAACAATCATTACTCCAACACTGGACTTGCCATTCATGGAAGACTGGCCAAATGAAATGACCTCCTTTCTGCAAGACACATGAATGCCTGCTTGGACTGATGAAACAAAGACTGAACTGTTTGGCCTCAATTCAATATGTCATGTCTGGATTAAACCAGGCACTATTCATCGCCCGTGCAATACCATCCCAACAATGAATTATGGTGGTGGTAGCATCATGCTTTAGAGGTATTTATCAGTGAAGGAACTGAAAAACTGGTCAGGGTTGAGGGAAAGATGAAAGCAGCAATATACAAAGATATCCTTAATGACAGTGCACTCTGGACCTCAGACTGGGCTGAAGGTTTACCTTCCATCAGTACAATGACACTAACCACACAGTCAAGACAATGCAAAAGTGGCTTAGGGACAACTCTGTGAATGTCTTTGCGTGGCCCAGTCAAAGATCGGTTTTGAACCGAATATAAAATATGGGGAGACTTCAATATGGCTGTACACTGACAGTCCCCATCTAAACTGACAGAGCTTGGGAGGATCTGCAGAGATGAATTACAGAAACTATAGTGGTTATTCAGAGAGCACCAAAATGTCACCAACATTTTGGTGATCTCTTGTTCCCCGTACTTTGGGGAATCAAATTTCCCAACCCTGCAGGGAATTCTGCATTCACCACAGGGTCCACGGAGTGTGGGGAAAAGCATCCGCAAAACCACCAAATGAAAAAAATTATTGGATGATCCAATAATTTTGGCAGTTTGCGGCTGTTTTGTCCTTTAAAATGTGCATAAAATATCAGATCTGATCCGATAAATTATCGTTTTGGACCCGATAATCCGCCGCAAACCCGATTGAAAGTGTCAAAATTGAAAACGCTGTTTGCAAAAACTACTGAACGAAAATGTCTGTAATTAACATATAAGGTCCTATGAATGCTAATAAAAAGGGCCTCTTCCCCCCAACTCCTCTCTCATTTAGGGTACCTCAAGGCTCTGTTCTGAGTCCCCTACTCTTCTCGATCTATACCGCCTCTCTTGGCAACCTCATCTCTTCCTATGGATTTCAATATCATCTCTATGCTGACGACACCCAAATCTACCTTTCTTCTCCTGATCTCTCTCCTCCCGTGCAGGACCGTGTTACTACCTGCCTGTCAGCCGTCTCTGACTGGATGTCTTCCCGTTTCCTAAATCTTAACCTCTCTAAAACTGAGCTTCTCGTCTGCCATCTCTCTAAAACTAACATTCCTGCACCCTTTTCCCTTCGGGTAAATGGTGCCACTATTACTTCTACCTCCGAGGCCTATTGCCTCGGTGTCCTCCTAGACCCTGATCTCTCCTTCACTCCTCACAATAGGTCGCTAAGAAAATCCTGCTACTTTCACCTAAAAAACATAGCACGCATCCGCCCCTGTCTTAATCAGGACTCTGCTAAAATGCTCATCCAAGCTCTTATTATGTCCCGCCTTGACTACTGTAACCCTCTTCTCTCTGGCCTTAAGAGATCCCAGATTCTCCCTCTGCAGTCTGATATGCATGCCTGTGCCAGGCTCATCCACCTCACCTCCTGCACATGTCGCACCTCGGCCCTTTGTCAATCTCTATTCTGGCTTCCTATCTTAGAATCCGATTCAAGATACTGGTGCTCACATACAAAGATCTCCATAACCGCACCCCAGCCTACATATCCTCCCTTATTAACAACAGGTACATACCATCCCCTCCGCTTTGCTCTGCCAATGATCTGATGCTATCAGTTCCTCATACCCATACCCCTAACTCCCGCTTTCAGGACTTCTTCCGTGCCACCCCCTTTCTTTGGAATGCCCTCCCCCACAACATCAGACTCCCATCTCTCCAGTCCTTCAAGAAGTCTCTGAAAACACATTACTTTAGAGAAGATTATCATCTCACTCCCTAATCCCCCTCTGTTCATTTCTTACTGCATCTTCCCACACAACTGAATAGACTGCTTCCCCCTGCAGCTCCCTCATTCTATAACCTCCGATCCAGGACCAGCACCTTACTTGCAATACCACAATATAAAAAGACAGTGGCTCGGTCCTCATTTTCCTACAGAGCACCACAATTATGGAATAAACTCCCAGACACCATAAAATCTTCCCCCAGTCTTAAGTCACTCAAGAGCTCCTTACTAACATACCTCAATACAGAATGCACCTGTAAACATGTAACCTAGTGACTATATTTCCTACATATTTATTTTCTGTTAATCTGTATATATATATATATTTTTAATATCTTGCATTGTATTACTTTGTATTTTTGTAACTGTAACACTTCAATGTTCTTGAACCCAGGACATACTTGAAAACGAGAGAAATCTCAATGTATCCTTCCTGGTAAAATCCTTTATAAAATAAATAAATAACCCATATGTGCCCCGCTATTTCATATTGTCTATTAACCCTCACCTAGTGTCTCACCCCTCTCCTCTTAGATTTTAAGATCTGGAGCAGGGTTCCCCTTTTCCTACTGTTCTGTGTGTTGAACCTGTATGTATATTTGTTATTCTGCCTCCCATTGTACAGTGCTACAGAACTTGTTAGTGCTTCATAAAAACTTGTAACTGTAATGAAAAAACGCTATTTAAAAAAAAATTTTGCTTAAAAAAATCCTGGAGAATGCCAAAAAACTCCTAAAAATAAATGAAAATAAAGAGATTTTTTACTGCAGATTAAAAGAATAAATTGTTTATTAGATATTGGATAAAAACTGGAATATTTTTAACATTGAAACTTATGGGATTCGTCTGAATAAACCTGCCGAATGAAACCACCAAACATCAGGCATATCATTGACATTTCTCTGCTGTTCGTTTTTTTTCTGGATAGATTAACCATTCCTTCTCTATGGGGATTTCACTGCTGTTGATCAGGCACCGTAGTTGACTGGCAATTCGCCAAAATTTGGCGAAGTGCCTGCTTTCTGACTAGCCAAATGAAAAAAAGTGGTTTAAACTATTTAATATAAGGCTGCACCATAGAAAAATGCAAAAAAAATCAAGAGGTTTGAATACTTTCGGAACGTACTATATATATTGTTACAGAAGACAGGACATGGTTTTGGGGGATGTATATGATCCCCCAACAGTGTTGCAGTGTGGGTTCTGGTCGGATTGTCCAAGGGAGAATGCTTTTGAGTTAATCAATGCAAAGATTAATCCTATGGTTTGTGTCCCTGGGGTGGAACACTTGGAGTACGGTGGGTCAGTGCTCCACACCACACTTTCCATACAGCTCAGCAGGTGAGAGGTCCAGTCCAGGAGTTCTGGACTGCCTAGGGAGTTCCTCACCTGCTGGGTAAAAGGAATCCCAGTGGGTAATTCAGAGAGAGAGCCCTGAGCAGGAAGGGAAGCTTCAAGCGCTCTCCACAGAGAAAAATTAGGACACCAAGTCTAAGTTAAGAGCAAAATGTCTGTGTAATTTGTTTGTGTAATATTCGGCTGCATGTCAGCCAAATCTCGGTAGGCAGCACTATTTGTCAGTTAGTGCTCGGACACAGCTAAGCTTTTATTTTGCTTTATTTTTGTTTTGCCAGACCTTAAAATAAGAAAAAAGACTGTATTTTCCGAAAGAACGTGTGGTTACTGGGTCCCAGCTCACAATATATAGATATATATATTTCCCAGTAATATCTGAATACCCTTTCATTTCCCTTCTTTACCAATGCCTTATCTATTATATTTAGTCATTTACATGTGGAATTCTACAACTAATAAATTGTTGGTTCTCAGTTGCCATGCGTTACAAAATAATGAAAGGCGGGCACTGAACAAAAAATGCTCAGAACATCTGGAGTATTGTGGGCAGAAAAAATTTCCTCTTTTCTGAAGGCACGGAGAGATCTTAAAAAAGAAAAAAAAAGTCACAGCCTCCATCCAGATCTCCTCCAACAAAAGAGAACCGTATGAGGGAGAAAGTCCAACAAATGCTATAATTTGTGCAGCTACAGTTTTGCTGTTAATTAGTGAGGCTCATGATTTCCAGTTTCATGTCATTATGCTTTGTGCAGAACTGAATGTCCTATAAATACAATGTACGACAATGAATACATGTGAGTGCTTCATACGGCTTGGCAAAAGATTGCTCTTTAACAGCTGCTGTTTAACTCCGACTCATCAGCAGACCTCGCTCAGCATTAAGTCCCAATTGTGTGTATAATGTCGGAATCTTCAAATCGGGTTATGGGAGTCAAAAGAAAGCATGTCTGGACATCCAACAATTCATCTAATATATTTCTCCAGCACTTGGATTGTGTTCATTATTAAAGAGCTCTGGCTCTGCTCCATTGTTGGGTCCATGTATTGGAAACTGCACTACTAGAGATTAGGAAACTTTAAGTTAAATTAGTTGCCATGGGGGAGAAGACGTGCATCTATGGAGCTCCGACCCGTCTTCTTCTTTCTAGGTTCCCTAGCTGTCTGATTTTTATATATTTTGTCTCGCTGGACCCTGGAGCGGCTAGCCATTGGTGGAGTGATGTTCTGGGCGCATTTTGTCCCCCCCGGACCAGAGACTGTCTCTTTGTGGCCAGAACGTGACACCAGCGGCCATCTTGGGGCCTAATACTGGGCCGTGCTCTGACCTGGGAGCCCTGAGTGCTCCCCAGCTGGAAAATCACTCCAGCACTCGACTGAAGGCCCTGCCCCACACCGCGCCGCCTCTGCCGACCCTGACACCCCATACCTGGATGAAGGTGGAGGCAGCGCTCTTGCACCTTGAACAACTGCTGATGGAGGAGGGGGATGACGAGCGGGGACTGACCAGAGGTGACCTGCGGCGTTTTATGTGGGCCCTGAGGGGCAACGAAGATGTGGATGTCCTGGGTGGAGCTAGGTCGGAGGGACTCCAGATGGCGGACGTGGAACCAGGCAGTATGTCGGGGGACGTATCTGAAGGCACGGAGGATCCGGCAATCCGGTGTTTTCCGTGTCTGGAGAAGAACCCTGACTCTCGAGATGTCACGGGGGGGGGGGGTCGGCCTGTCTGGGCTCAGTTATGATGACGACTGCCGAGCTGAAGGCCGTGGCCTTCTCCATGTGGCCTGCACTGGAGGTGCCGC
Organism: Leptobrachium leishanense; assembly: GCA_009667805.1. Lineage (NCBI taxonomy): Eukaryota > Metazoa > Chordata > Amphibia > Anura > Megophryidae > Leptobrachium > Leptobrachium leishanense. Next base: position 237,021,934 of record CM019064.1, on the reverse strand, counting down.
TTGGGGGCCTTGGACATCAGCTCTGTGGAGTGGCAGGGCCGGTCATGGTCCTGGGCTGTTCTCTGAGGCGTCTGGAGGGGCCTGGTTGCTGGACGCACGAGGTGCTCGGAGCAGCGGCCTATCGTGCGATGCTGTGCCCATCTGGCAAGTACCCCCCTTTCGGGACACAGGTTGATGGGATGACTGCGGCCTGTGTTTGGTCCTTGTTTTTTCAGGACCCTCCGATCTGCCCATGTTAGTACTCCACGGCTGGGGTTATTGCAGTAGACTACCAGATGACTTCGATAAGCTGAACACGTCCGAGTTCGGGTTCGTACCCGAACATTCCAAATGTTTGAATCCGAACCCGAACTCAATACAAGTCAATGGGGCTGAAAATTCGGTTTTTAGAGTGCCCTCCAAGAGGGCATATATGCTAGATATTTGCCATAAAAGGTGTATGGGGGTCCGGGTAGTGCCCTGGGGGACAGGAAACAAGGACAAAAAGTTTTAAAAAAAACGTTTTTAAAGGGACAGAGAGTTTTCCATGAAATAAGGGTTAAAAATAAAAACGAAAAATTCCTTCAAATATCGTGCCTAGGAGGTCCCCATAACCTGCCTGTGAAGTGGCGGATTTCTAGGATGTATAGAAACACTTGAAAACAAAAAAATGACGTTTCAAATTACGGTAAATGCTTTTCCTTTAATCTATCCATAAACAACTGCTTGGGGCGGCAGTCTGTATGAAAAGAGGAGACATTTTCGGACACGTAGAAAAAGTTTAGTGATTTTTTGGCTAAATTATTGTGAAACTTATGCAGGCTTTGGATGAAAGTAACAATAGGTGCTTTAGAATTGGGCCTTTAGCATCGGCAACAGTGCCGTCACACCGTAACCCCTCTGAGGATATGAATCTGATACAGGCGTCAGTGGCAGTGCACCCAAATATTGTGCTTTTGGTGCCAGGCCTGCAAGTACTATCATACAGTATCCCCTCTGTAGTATTGTGGAAGAATGCAGGGGTGGACCATGTGGTCCTATATTTAAAAGATATGATTCTGGTCAAGGCGTCAGTGCACCCAGATATTGTACCTTTCGTGCCAGACTGCCAGGCCAGCAAGTATCATCATACAGTAACCCCTCTGTAGTATTGTGGTAGAATGCAGAGGTGGACCATGTGGTCCTATATTAAAAAGATATGAATCTGGTAAAGGAGTCAGTGCACCCACATATTGTGCTTTTGGTACCAGACTGCCAGCAAGTACTATTATCATACAGTAACCCCTCTGTAGTATTGTGGAAGAGTGCAGGGTTGGACCCTGCTGTTCAAAAAATTAAAATGATATAAATCTGGCACAGACGTCAGTGCAGCCATATATTGTGCCTTTCATGGCAGCAAGTGCATTCACACCGTAACCCTTTTGTGGTATTGTGGAAGAGTTCAGTGCTGGAGGTTTTGTGCATGCAGAAGACATCCCCGATCTATTCCGTTATGTCAGCATCAGGGGATTGATAGCTGCTGATCCAGGACTGATTCATTTTTATAAATGTCAGCAGGTCTACAGAGTCGGTGGACAGACGCACTCTTTTGTCTGTGACAAAACCTCCAGCGGCACTGAACGTCCTTTCAGAAAGCACGCTGGATGAAGGGCAACCTAGTAGCTGCATAGCATATTGGCTAAGTTCTGGCCAGTGATCCAATCTCAACACCCAGTAAGCCAGTGGATCATCTGCTGGAAAGGTATTCAGGTCTGCCATTGCCCCTAGGTAGTCCTGCACCATATGGTGAAGACGCTGGCAATGGGTGCCTACATTTGACGTCCCTGGGTGTCGTGGACTAAAAAAATTTAAAAATGCATCAGTCAAGCGGCCCTGGCCTTCACCACCATTCCTCTGATCATCCGCAGCCTCAGAAGCACGTGTGTCATCACTTGGTAACCTACCAGTGCCTGGAAAGGTGTTACACAAGTGTCGCTTTAGAGCGTCTTCAAGTTTTTTCATCCTGTGCTCCCTCAGTGCGGGCAGGATGAGCTCTGCAACGATACCCTTGTATCGTGTATCAAGAAGGGTTGCCAACCAGTAATGATCTCTCTCCTTGATAGCACAAATCCTGAGGTCCTTTACCAGGCTTTGCATCATAAGGGAGCCCATGCAGCGTAGGTTGGAGGTGGCATTAGCTTCCGAGTCCTCCTGGTCAATGAGGATGACCGTATCGTGCACTTCCTACTCCCAGCCACGCACTAGCCCTTCTGTTTCTGGGCACACGAAACCCTCCCTTGAGGAATCCCCACCTTCAATGCCCCCACTACTTAAATATTTCTCCTCCTCCTCCTGTCTGATCTGAGTAGGACCCGCTGGAATGCTGTCTGCGGAAAGACTGGGGCCTTGAGAGCTAGGGAAGGCCTCCTCTTCCTCCCACTGCTCTGCCTCTAGAGCCACATCTATAATTCCCCGCAGAGTGTGCTCCAGCAGGAACACTAAAGGAATTGTGTCACTGATGCATGCACTGTCCCTGCTCACCATCCTCGTTGCCTCCTCAAATGGTGACAGTACAGTGCATGCATCCTTGATCATCAGCCACTGTGGGAGGAAAAAAACCAAGTTGACCTGAACCTGTCCTTGTGCCATACTCACACAGGTACTCGTTGATGGCCCTCTGCTGCTTGTGCAGACGCTGCAGCATTGCTAATGTCGAGTTCCACCTGGTGGGCATGTCACAGATCAGACGGTTTGTGGGAAGGTGGAATTCTCTTTGAATTTCTGCCAGGCGAACGCTTGCTGGGAATGACCATCTGAAGTGGCTGCAGACTGTTCTGGCCTGGCTGAGAAGCTCTGGCAGCCCTGGGTACTTGGTTAGGAAACGCTGTACCACTAGATTTAGGACGTGTGCTAGGCATGGTACATGCGTCAATTTACCCTTGCGTAGGGCGGAGAGAAGGTTGCTGCCATTATCGCAGACGATCATTCCTAGCTGAAGCTGGCGTGGTGTTAACCATCTCTGCACCTGCCCCTGCAGAGCTGACAGAATTTCTGGCCCGGTGTGGCTCCTGTCCCCTAAACAAACCAGCTCAAGCACAGTATGGCATCTTTTTGCTTGAGCCATTGCGTAGCCCCTGCCACGCGTCGGTTTAACTGCCACTTCGCCTTCGTGGTGGATGAACAAGCTCCAGCACAGAGCCCCGCCTTGGATCTCTCCCAGCTGCAATCATAGTTACCCAGTGTGCCGTGAAGGAAATGTAACCGCCCTGTCCGTGCTTGCTGGACCACGTGTCTAAAGTCACATGCACCTTGTTGCTGACTGCCTTTCCCAATGACTGGATAACATTGTCTTCCACGTGCTGGTATAGTGCTGGAATGGCCTTGCATGAAAAGTAATGGTGTTTTGGAACCTGCCACTGTGGTACAGCACATTCAGCAAAATTCAAGGAAGGGAGCAGAGTCCACCAGCTGGAAAGGCAGCAGCTGCAATGCGAGTAATTTTGCTAAACTGGCATTTAGACACTGTGCTTGGGGATGGTTGGGACTATATTTTTTCTTACGCTGCAGCAGCTGCGGCAACGTGATCTGAATGCGTAAATCTTCAGCTGATGGGATGATGTCACATTGTGAGGAAGGAGCTGGTACATCGATTAGTGTAGCATCATCCCTGTCAGTGGAGGTTGTAGCAGGGAATGACATGGCAGGACATACAGTGGGGGTAGAGACAGATGAGGAAGAGGAGGACCTACGCAAAGTTTTGCGCCAACGGGATGTGTGGCAGATGTTCATATGTCGCCTCAAGCATGTGGTACCCAAGTGTCCGGTGTCTTTCCCACGCTTCAGCCTCATCTGACATAGATTACAAATAGCAACGGTGCGCTCTGCTGCACATTTCTTAAAGAACTCCCAGACAACAGAGTTCCTGCATGTGTGCTTTGAGACAACAGCGCTCTGCACCGGAGCAGCTCTGACATCTGATGCCTTGGACTGGCTAGTGCTACGGTTGGTCATAGAGGATGTTGTGCCTCGTGTTTGCTGTGCCTCCTCCTCCCCCTCACTTGATTCCTCTGTTCGATCTGGCACCCAGGTGGAGTCAGTGACCTCATCATCAATGTCATCTTCACCCCCTATCTCCTCGTCACTGGAGCCAACTTGGCAGTATGCTGCAGCTGCTAGGGCAACATGAGTGCCAGTTATTTGTGTGTCATCACTGGCACCCCCCTTCCTCTAGGTTGATTATACTCCCTTCCTCAACCTCAGAGATTGAATCAGAGCACTGTACTTGCTGCGCATCCTCAAGCAGCATGTCACTCTCATTGTAGTCAAACAATTCAGCTGACTCCTCCGTGTGTGATAGTGAGGCTACGGCAGGAGTAGCTGTGGACATGGAGGCTGAATTAGATGTTTTGGCAGCTGAGGTGGACTGTAAAGCACTACAAGCCGGGCTGGCAGAGGATGAGGATGGCCTGGTTAGCCAATCCACCAAGTCCTCTGTATGTTGCTGCTGCTTAAGACGGCCAGCACCAGTTAGAAAGGACAAGCGTGCCCCTGCAGAGGATGCACCACGTCCACCACGACCAGAGGCACAGCCTCCCGACACGGGCTGCTTGCCCTCTTATCTGTGTCTGGGAGCGTCTGCCTGTCCTTTTTGTTCTTTCAGACATAGTGAGTGATATATAGATTAAATATATACAGAACTCTGATTCAACTCTGGTATAAAGATTAAAGATTTACAGAACTCTGGTATAACTCAGTGAGACACCCTGATAGCTGGCAGCCAGTGACAAGACACAGATTGCAATTCCCTCCTATAAATCAGTGAGACTCCCCTGATGGGTGGCAGTGAGAACACACAAATTACAATTCGCATAAATTTGCTAGAAGTATGTGGGACCCCCTGATGGGTGGCAGTGAGAAGCCACAGATTATAAATCTCAGAAACCTCCTATAAATCAGTGTGACCCCTTGATGGGTGGCAGTGAGAAGCCACAGATTACAAGTCTCAGAAACCTCCTATAAATCAGTGTGACTCCCTGATGGGTGGCAGTGAGAAGCCACAGATTACAAATCTCAGAAACCTCCTATAAAATCAGTGAGACCCCCTGATGGGTGGCAGCCAGTGAGAACACACGGATTATAACAATTACCAAATATTTTGTAGAAATTAGTGACCCCCAAAATACTTGCTGGCAGTGACAAGAGACAGATCAGCTCAATTCCCAGATATTTAGTAAAAATTTGTGACCCCCAAAATACTGCATGGCACTGGCTGTGTGACAAGACACAGATCACCTCAATTCCCAAATGTTTTGTAGAAATTTGTGAGACCCCCAAAATACTTGCTGGCAGTGACAAGACACAGATCACCTCAATTCCCAAATGTTTTGTGGAAATTTGTGAGACCCCCAAAATACTTGCTGGCACCAGTGACAAGACACAGATCACCTCAATTCCCAAATGTTTTGTAGAAATTTGTGAGACCCCCAAAATACTTGCTGGCAGTGACAAGACACAGATCACCTCAATTCCCAAATGTTTTGTAGAAATTTGTGAGACCCCCAAAATACTTGCTGGCAGTGACAAGACACAGATCACCTCAATTCCCAAATGTTTTGTAGAAATGAGACCCCCCCCCCAGTAGTGTGGCAGACCGGCAGTAAGAACACACAACAACAATCTCCTATGAAATCTCCTCTCAAATGCGTGGTGAAGCCGTGCGTGGAAACCTTATATAGTGTGCTGCGGGACTTAGCTCTGTGAGCCCATGATTGGGCAAAATTTGCCCAATCAGGACTCTGAGCCGTGATTGGCATACTGTTGAACCTGTCTTGCACCAGACCTGTGGTCAGGTGCAAGGCTGTAGCCAATTACGAGCTTCAGGCCAGTGGGAAAATGCATTGTGGTCCATTGTGATGCATTGTGGTCGAACATGCGCCGAACACCCGGAAATGTTCGGAGTTTGCGAGCAGACCGAACAGACTAAGTTCAGTTCTAACTCTTAACCGCAGCTCATCCCTATTCGTTGGTCCTCAGCGGCCATATGTTTCCTTCAATTTAAAATTTTATATTTTTGCTGAGACCCCCAATTCGGGATGTTTTGCGGTCATTTAGCTGCCCTCAGGCGACCTTTTACATTTATAGTCTTTGTCGCCACGAGCGCCGTTGTTTTTTCTTGTGTGACTTTCCTTGAGGACATTTTTGAATTTTTACTTGCTGCATTGCCTTTTGATCTTGTTATTTTTGTTTGTTATTTTCTTTAAGCTATGATGTTATTAATGACTAGGCGAGGCCCTGCGCGGCCCTCATTCTATACTTGGTTGTAAGAGGACTTCCTCACAAAATAAAATTTTCAAATATAAAAAAAAATAAAAAAATTAGTTGCCATGTTTCTTGGATATGTATTTCCTTCTGTCATAAATTCCCCTGAATGAAGGACATTTAAATGCGGTCTCCAGAGAGCGCTGATAAGAGAAACTCATTGTGTGTGTGTAATTACAGATGTGCTCCACCAATGATGTTTCAGAAAGCCTGTGCATAATGGAATTCTCAGAAATACAGTAAAAGGCTCACCAACTGATTGTTTATGGTCTCACTTTCTCTAACTTTCACAAGTGGGCCCTGCTTTTTGCAATCTCTTGTACCGTTGGTTATGGCACAGTTCAACCAACTAGCAGGGTTATTCAGAGGAAGGTGAAAATCAGGAGAATTGGCAGGAGAAGAGAACAATCTAGACCAAATAGCTGATTTGGAAAGTGAGATAAATGGGAGAATTTTTTTGGTTTGGCTATTTTGACCTAGAATTTTCGCTTCTCCAGGCATTCTCCTGGTTTTCACCTCTCTGAATAACCCTGTAGGCATCTTCACAGCTAGTGGCCCAGGACACAATCTATAAATCTGAAAGCGAAATGCCACTCGCGCAACATCACGATATATCCGGAACCTTAAAGCCTACAAACCTGAAATTCGGCACGTATGTTCCTTTCGGCTTCTAGGTGCTCACTAATAAAGGATTTTTCAAAAATCATTAGAACCATTAGAGCATCAGTTATTAACACACTCTGTTGCTAAGGAGTTAAGCTGTTCCAGCTGCCACTTGCCTCACATGCCGTTATATCAGTTCACACTGGCAGACGTTGCTCTCCTTCACTCAGGAGCGTCTGGGGATTCTTACAGCACTAAACCTAAGCTACCTCACCAACATGTCCACACTTTCCACCTATGGAACTGCTTCCGAAATCAAGGTGGTGGGGGATATATTCCCTTACGAGTTTCAATCACCCACCAGCACTGAGCCAACGGATTGTGAAGCAAATTTCTCCTGCATAGTATCCCAGCCCCAAAACACTTCTTACACTGATCTCCTCAGTTCAGACGGATCTGTCCCTTCTACTGTAACAACAGTTAAACAGAAGAGGGAAAAAACGCAGAAAAAGATTTACAGATGTGATTAGGAAAACACAAGTAAAGGAAGCTGGAAAAAAGTATTGTCAAACTCATCCCTAAAGCCGGTAGAGAGGCTGTAATAAAGTATGTATGTAATAACCCCTACGTTAATGAGTCGCAAATGAGATCAATGCCTTGGACTAATACGTATTTGGTTCTAAATATGAACCTCAGACTGATTACTCCGGGGAAAAGGTTGTTGATCTCGTACCTCGGTTACCTTGTGCCTGGTGCCGTGCTCTGAAGTAGCAGGATGAGAGTCCCGGGATGTGCTGCAGTGGTGGGAAAGTCCAGCTCCCTCCCCTTCAGCCTTACCCTGAAGCCTTACACAGCCTTCTCACCCACCAGCATCCAATGGCAGAGCACTTTCTTTCTGCTGCCCTGAAGTACAACGGATGCTTCCAAATGACGTCTTTTGGAGCCAGGGCGGTGAAGGAGGGAAACTTTATGGCAACATTCATGTCTACCACAGGATAGGGAGTATCATGGCGGGGCCAGAGCAGCAGCCTTCATTTCTGTAGATATACTTTGTTGATGATGATGACAGGCGTAAACCAGGGAGAAACCATTTTCATACCTAGAATTCCTCTGATCCCATCAGACTACCACTTCGAGTTCAAACGTCTACAATTTCCTGTTAAGGTGTGCTACGTCATCACCATCGGTAAGGCACAGGGACAGACTTTGAAAGTGGCTGGTGTGCATCTGACGAGTGACTGTTTCTCCCATGGCCAGTTGTATGTGGCTGCAGCAGAGTCAGTTCACCGGACAGCCTGGTCATCCTCCAGCCAGGGAGCAAAACCAGGAATGTTGTTAACAGGGAGGACCTGAGCAAATCATCCGAGGGACAAATTCAAAGTCTATGTTATGCAAGTAATTAGCCCGGCTACATAGACAAAAAACCCAGGGTTGTTGGTGGGATTAAAGGGCTTAATCTCTTTTTATTATTTATTATTATTATTACTATTATTATTATTATTATTATCATCCCTTATGTGTTTCAATCACCAACCACCACTAAGCCAACGGATTGTGAACCTAATATCTCCTGCACAGCCCAGCGTTTCGTCGCGAAGCATGGGTATCCAGCTAGTGTGTATAATTGTGTGTATATATATATATATATATATATATATTATACATATACAACCAAAACCATTAAGACCCTATTACAAAGTTCACGCTAACATTAGCGCTCAGCTGTGTGAGCATTAATGTTAGCTTAGGTGGCCCTAGCGCGGGTGCACCATATTACAATCCGAACGCTAATGGGTTAAAAAATCCATTAGTGATTCGGAGATTGCACTTTTCAGCACGAGCTTACTGTACTTTGTGCTCCCTATGCTTAATATGGGGAGCGCAAAGAGTTAATTAGCATTAGGATTACAAAGTCCTAACGCTAATTACGTCCCGTGGTGGTTAACTCAAAAGTTAACCACAGCTAGGAGCTGGTGCTAACAGATTCCACTTCTGCGGAATCCGTTATCACCAGCTACAAATACCCCCAACATTTACATACTCACCTCTCATCCCGTGGCGAGCACGACGGCTCGATCCTCTTCTTCTTGACACTAGGAGCAGAGGGAGACTAGGGGAAAAAGTCCCCCAGTCTCCCTTTGTGATCATTCCGCCGGCCTACCGGATCTCGGGAGAGGCGAGATCATGCAAGTCATGTGACCAGCAGTCAAAGCCTCAAGGGAGTCCTGAGGCTTAGTGCGGTGTTATGGTGCAGGCTGCTGATTTAGCGCCTGCCCTAGAATATCATACTAAAATGGGGATGCTAAGGATAAACCTGCAGGAGCAGGTTTTCCTCCTTAGGATCCCTGTTTTAGCGTTATGATTGTTAAATGGCCCGTAACCTATACGCTCCTTGATAATGGCTCAGTAAGAACCAAAACGTAGACCATTCGTTTTTTACCATGTTATAATATATATTTTTTATATTATATTTTTATGCTCGAGTGCATCCACCATAATTTTATATATATATATATATATTCATTTGTCACCATGATCTGTTAATGCTTCGTTTATATAACATTCAAAATCCCCATTTCATTAACAGACCATATGGACAAATAAGAAACTCCTCATTTATCCTCTATTTCTAGGACTTCCATTCAGTGCTATGTTGACAGCTCAGGATCTGCGTTTTTTTAAATACCTACTTATAAATATCTTATTCATTTCTATTCATTTTATAGTACTGTGGATATTAGGGACTGCGTTCCTCCAGCTGTTAAACTACAAATATGTACATTACAGACAGCAATAAAATGAATTATTGTATGATTGAATTTAGTTATTGCAACAAACAAATCAAGTCAAAATGACGATGTTTCAGATCACTAAATAAAATGTATTGTAATAGCTTTCAGGAGCCAGACATCTATAGCGATTAGCCGCGCTAAATGGCGTTGTATTGTTTAACTGCACAATTAATATGATCAAATCAATATAGAGCATTGCCCTTTATTGGCCATTAATAGCAGTATGGCATCATATATGTTGATGTAAAACGTCTCTGGAGGTATCACATTTTCAGTGATGTTAATCAGGATGCATTCCATATTGACAAAAAAAATTATATTTTCCATGCCATATGCCGTCCTGCTTTGTTGTTGTTGCAAAGTCTCCTTAATTATTGTAGTATAATCACCTTGACACTTTGGATTTACCAGATGTACCCTCCTCCTTTTATATCGATTAGATGCTGCTGTTAAGTCTCTGGGAACTGAAATGCACCATTTGGCCTGTTTTTGTTCATCTAGTGTGTGCTAAAATAGTCCAAAAGTACCGTGACATAATCCATATTGAATAAGTTGTAGGTTAAGTACCACTGGTCATTGCAATCTTAAAATAGGGCTTAGCCTATCACAGGCCTTACTGTGGGCCCAGCATTGGGCATGCATAGCTCCAGACTTGTCAAGAGTAGACATGCTATTTCTTAGAGGGTTATTCATGAAGCACCGAAATTTCAGTGCTTTCTCGTTCGTCGCACTTTGGTGCGCTTCGGCGATACCAGTTTGCCGACCGTGCAGTGAGTTCACTATTCATCGCAGGGACCCTGAGGTGCACCGAACATGGAGTCACCGAAGACCGCTGCCGACTGCCAAACAGACCACTGAACTCCGCTAAAGACCGCCGATCAGCCACAGAAGACCGCAATCAGCCTGCCGAATGCCAAACGGACTGCTGAACTGCAGGGGAAAAAAAAAACAGAAGTCTGCTATTCTTTAAAAGGTGTTTAATTGGCGAATTGACAGCTTTCTGAATAAACAAACTGCCACAAAATTGCACCATACCTTAAAATTCACCATTCGGAACCCTTTGATGGCAATTTCAATGCTCATTGAATAACCCTTGTAGTGTGATAGTGGCTAGATCAGTTTTTCATCATGCAATTGCTAGCCAAACTTTCAACTTCCAAGGATTCCATTCAGGAATTCACTAAATCATGAAAGATTTCTGAGTTTTCATAACTTTTGTCACGGACCCTAATGTTAGACACTTTATTATACAAGAGAGAATTAAGGCTAGGGTCAGACGAACGCATTTTTATTCATTGGACGTCATTTGCTGCTACTACGGCCGTAATAAAGTGCGGCTGAACGCGCGTTCGTCTGACCCCAGCCTAAACCATCACACAACCCAACTCTGACTTTTTCACATAGAGCTTCAATGCACTAACTTGGGACCCCTGAAATAAAGCACACTCACACATAAGCAAGCAAACTTGAAATACACTCTGTTATGTCATTATCTTAGCAAATCATAATTTTTGTGGTCACGTGATGCAATGCACATTATAAAAATATTTGCTAGCAAGTCTCACTAGTAGCTCCCTATTAGTCCAGCAGGTCTGCAGTCCAAAACGTGGGGTACACACAAATCTCGCAAGAGGTGTTTGCATCAGCAAGCGCATTTCCACGACTCACGGAGAACAGAACAATGAGACTAATAGAAAAAGGATAGGATTATGAACATGGGGATGAAGCCTTGGAGTCCTTCTAGTTATTGGATGAGGCCCCACAGGATGTAGACCGTCCTTGCCATCATTCTTGTTATAAAAGAGAATGGTATCGCTACCTAGTTGGGGTGTATAGAATAAGGAATCACATACTTTTGTGCAAAGCACACAATTGCAATATTTAATCCAGAGTGATACACAGACCCGAACCCAAAGTTCTCATTATAGATCATTTATGAATGAAAGACAATTAATGAGCATTTCAGGAAACATGCCTCCTCTTATGTTGAGCACATCTCATCACATAAGTGAGAAGCAGTCAGTAGGTGGCAGCACAGCCACAAAAACAGAAAAGTCACCGAAATAGCACTCACAAAAAAAATTGATTTACTAGTTGGAGGGAGCGTGTGCCAACTTATTGGCTCACACATCAAAGCTAATAGCATCAATCCAGAGTGGTTTTGTGGACAGTTCATTTACAGGAATCTGGGGTCAACATGGTCTCCAGCGTCAACATGTGCCTAATAACAGTGGCCCTTTCCAGCACTTGCTATTGTGGTATGTGCTCAACATAAGAGGAGGCATGTTTCCTGAAACTTACATTCCTTTCTATTCATTTGTTTAAACCCAAACTTTGGGTTTTAGTGTATATGAATCACTCTGTAAGAAAATATACTATACAGTGGCAATAAAAAGTATGTGAACCCTTTGGGATTACGTGGAGTTTTGCATGAATTGGTCATAAAATGTGCTCTGATCTTCATCTAAGTCACAACAATTTGAAAAACACAGTCTGCTTAAAATAATACAACACAAACATTATATATTTTCATGTTTTTATTGAACAGAACATGTAAACATTCACAATGCAGGGTGGAAAAAGTATGTGAACCTTTGGACTTAATAACTGGTTGACCCTCCTTCGGCAGCAATAACCTCAACCAAACGTTTCCTGTAGCTGCAGATCAGACCTGTACAACGATCTGGAGTAATTTTGGACCACTCCTCTTCACAAACCTGTTTCAGTGTAGCAATATTCTTGGGATGTCTGGTGTGAATCGCTCTGTTAAGGGCATGCCACAGCATTTCAATCGGGTTGAGGTCAGGACTCTGACTGGGCCACTCCAGAAGGCGTATTTTGTTTTGTTGAAGCCATTCTTTTGTTGAATTACTTGTATTCTTTGGGTCATTGTCCTGTTACATCACCCATCCTCTGCGGAGCTTCAGTTGGCGGACAGATGGTTTTACGTTTTCCTGCAAAATGTCTTGAATAACTCTGGAATTCATTTTTCCATCAATGACAACAATCCGTCCAGGCCCTGAGGCAGCAAAGCAGCCCCAAACCATGATGCTCCCTCCGCCATGTTTTACAGTGGGGATGAGGTTTTGATGTTGGTGTGCTGTGCTTTTTTTTCTCCACACATAGTGTTGTGTGTTTTTTCCAAACAACTAAATTTTGGTTTTATCTGTCCACAGAATATTTTGCCAGTAGTGCTGTGGAACATCCAGGTGCTCTTTTGCAAACTTCAAACGGGCTGCAATATTCTTTTTGGACAGCAATGGCTTCCTCCATGGTGTCCTCCCATGTACTCCATTCTTGTTTAATGTTTTCCTTATTGTAGATGTGTCAACGAAAATGTTAGCATGTGCCAGAGATTTCTGTAAGTCTTTAGCTGTCACTCTAGGATTCTTCTTTACCTCATTAAGCATTCTGCGATGTGCTCTTTCAGTCATCTTTACAGGAAGACCACGCCTAGGGAGAGTAGCAACAGTGCTGAACTTTCTCCATTTGTAGACAGTCTGTCTTACCGTGGACACATGAACATCAAGGCTTTTGGAGATACTTTTGTAACCCTTTCCAGCTTCATGCAAGTCAACAATTCTTGATCGTAGGTCTCCTGAGAGCTCTTTTCTGCGAGGCATGGTTCGCATCAGTCAGTGCTTCTTGAAACCAGTAAACCCAAAACTGGTGTGTGTTTTTAAAGGGCAGGACAGCTTTCAGCAACACATCCAATAATATCACACTGATTGGACTCAAGGTTGGCTCACTCCTGGCTCCAATTAGCTCTTGGAGAAGTCATTAGGCTAGGGGTTCACATACTTTTTCCACCCTGCACTGTGAATGTTTAAATGTTATGTTCAATAAACACATGAAAACATATACAGGGTTATCCAAAGAGATCCGTATTGCTTGAGAAAGGTAACCGAACGCTGAAAATCAGCGTTCGGTTACCTTTCCAAGCCATTCGGCTATCCAGAGAGCAGGCAATTCACCAAATCCTGGCGAATTGCCTGCACATACGGTGCCTGTTCGGTGCCTGTTCGAGGGCAGTGAAATCCCCATGAAAAAGCACTGCTTCGGCTATTCAGAGAACGAAAACCAGCAGTGAAAGGTTCCCGAAATGCCCTGCCATTCGGGGGTTTAATTTGGCAAGTTAATTCAGGAGAATCCCATAGGCTTCAATGTTAAAAATATTCCCGTTTTAAATCAATATCTAATAAACCATTCATTTATAAAATTCTGCAGTAAAGAGTCTCTTTATTTATAAGGATACTTTAAAAAAAGAAATTCAGAAAAATGCTTAAAGTTTACTTCTTTTTTCTGTAACAGCCCTCTTTATTATCATTCCCTGGACCTCCTGTGTAAATTTCAGACATTTTCGCTCAATAGTTTCTTTGCAAACAGCGTTTCATTTTCACAGATTCACACAAACTATTTTGCTAATTTATTCACCTCCCTCGTCTGCGGTCTCAGCTGCTCCGGCTGCTTCGGCTGTGTGCGATCGGCTCCTGCTCGGGCTTTTTCCGTGGTTTTCGGCAGCTTAATCCAGATGTTTTTGTGAGTTTTCTGCGTGCATTCACTGGGTTGTGCGGTTCGTTTTCGTCAGGTTTGGGGCAGCTTTTCCCTGCAAGTCGGGGACCGTGTGGTGCTTGCTGAATACACCGTAGGGTCACCGAAATGGGATCGGCAAAAGGAACCGAATTGAAGAGAACGAAAAGTCACCGAATGTGCGGTGACTTTCCTAATCTCTTTGAATAACCCTAATAATGTTTGGGTTGTATTATTTTAAGCAGACTGTGTTTTTCAAATTGTTGTGACTTAGATGAAGATCAGAGCACATTTTATGACCAATTCATGCAAAACTCCACGTAATCCCAAAGGGTTCACATACTTTTTCTTGCCACTGTATACTTGAAATTATCAAAAATGATATTATCATTGACATATATGCATGAGATTCTGAACCCCTTAAACATGTGAGTTTTTCTGACACAAGCAATGAACATTTGCTTCAGCACAGACCAAAAAGGTAAAGGGAAATGTTGCAGAGCTAACGGATTCTTAAAAAAATTTTGATGACAGCTTCTAAATCAGCAAAAAAAGAGATATTAGTAATTGAGGATATTTAAGTGATCTTGAAAGCCTGCTTTGTAGACATAGTGAATTAGGCACCATCATTAATCTTCACATTTCCCATTTTATTAGTATAGATCACTATCAGGATATCAATGTCATTATATGGACACATCTAGCAAGGCCTTGCAGATAACTCTAACAAACTAAACTCCATGGAGAATGTCATTTCCTATCGTAATCAATCAAAAAAATATAATTAGTGCCACTATGAAGCTTTATGTTCCAGTACACGAAAGAAGAACGAGTATAAACCTTTTGAGGACCAAGGTGAAGCCACAAAGGATTCCTTGCACCCCACCATGCTGTATTTAAACAGACAGGACTTCACACAATGCTGCAAACAGGCTCGCTTTATCAAGTGAAGAATGCAATGCTGATAGAGTAGCTGGCGCCTTTATGGTGGAAGAAAATTCATTTTGAATCGTGATGTGAAGGAGATAAAAACCTCTTTGGACACACAGCGGATTTGCAAAATAAAAATATATATACGACAGGACTTTGTACAGCGAACTCCACATGAATGTTCCACATTGCGGTGACAATTGTTACATAAAAAGATAAAAGCTTGCATTTAAAGTTTACTCAAGCATTGTCCATGGGAAACATAAAACAGGACAGAAGATAACCTCTTGCTGCATCCAGTGTCAATTCTCAACCTTCTGCAATACCTCAGCATCTGTTTGATCTTTGTCCCTCTTTCATGTCAAGGACAGTATTTTGTGTGCGGCAAACATTTCTGGAATCTTTTTAATTTAGCAGCTGTTCATGATTCTTCCGGGGATTGAAAGTGTTTCATTAATAAGCCACACTTTGTCACTCAGTGGCCTATAGGTTTAATATTAATATGTTTTCTGTATGGACCCTCTGGAAACTAGAATGTAATTTAATAAAAACCAGAGAAAGGCACTGTTGACCTACATTTGGCCCATGAGGTTCTGGTTTATTATGTTTCTGTTGCTTGTGTTATGTAAGAATATCCAAATCCATGGTGTAGACACATGTTGCATAGCCTCGGGTCCGATGAATTAATTTGGGGCCCAGTTGTTGCTGCAAACTCTGTGATAGCTGTCACGATGCTTTCTAAAACTAAATAAATTGCTGATGCACTACACATTTCTCTGTAATTTAAAGATACACAACAGGAGGAAGACACAACTTGTACTAGCATCAAGGATAAACAGTGGAATACAAAGATTGTTATAAGTGTCCTTGATCAAGAGGACATAGTCTTAGATTAGAGGGGCAAAGGTTTAAAAGTAACATCAGGAAGCATTATTTTACTGAGAGGGTGGTGGATACATGGAACAGCCTTCCAGTTGAAATGGTAGAGGCCAAAACAGTAATTGAATTTAAGCAAGCATGGGATAGGCATAAGGCTATCCTAAACAAAAGATAAATCCAGGTAAAGTATCCATGTAATTGGGCAGACTAGATGGGCCGAAAGGTTCTTATCTGCCGACATTTTTCTATGTTTCTATGTTTGTAAGACACCTAACGCTACATACTCGCCTACCCAGGACATACTTGAAAACGAGAGAAATCTCAATGTACCCTTCCTGGTAAAATCCTTTCTCAAAATATTTTTTTTTAAAAAAATAATTCTTGGTACATAGAGCATGAAATTGAACTGAAAAATATTTTAATTGAAAATATATCAGGCTACATATGAAATAATCCATAGAAAGGTTGCTGCATGACTCTTCTGTGTACACATATTTGTTTTACAAAGGTTACCAGAGCTATCGTCAAATAACAGGTGCATAATCAACAATTAGTGTTTTCATTCAGTGGCCACAGCTCATTTTTCTATAGAAGCTCATTAAAAATACATTCTGCATTGCGGCAATGAACTCAAGGCAACCCTGAGCGGAGCATCGTTTGAATTTGCCCCTAATTAAACAAGCAGCACAAGTTAATATTTGCAAATATTGCCAAACCTTTGTCACAGCCCTTTAATCAAGTAGACGACCAAGCACGCCTGGTAGTGGCTTTCAAATAGAAGAAAAGTGAGCTTGTACCGCTCCATTTTGTTTACTTTTCAGCAAGTCGCGGTACAGCATAGCAAACCAATTACAGAGTTGGAACAACACGTATGAAGAAGTCTCTTTCCAAAACAAGACTCTGATGAGCTCTCTAGCACTGGCTTACAAACACAGTTAGCTTATATGTGGATCCAATTAGCTGCTATCTTCACCTGCAAGCCATCCTTGTGCAATCACAGCAGCCTCATGAGTTGCCTCTGCCTCGCACTTGATTATAGAGTGGTTTGAAAAGGTACCTTGTGTTCCTACTGATTACTACCTGTATCTTCCTTAACATACCGTGACGTCAATGTCATTTTACTAAATCCTCAGTAGTGGAGCAATTTTTGTCTCACAAACAGTGGAAAGTTCTTCAGGATAGAGAGTAAATGCTTCTTGCCTCAAAGCACAGAAAATCCTGGTAGCCATTTTGTTTTATGTTGTGGTGATATCAAACTTTTATATTGACAATTTTGCAGAAGATTTCCAACCGTACTCGAAAAGTGTACACTCTGTGCCCTTGAAGTGGCTTGTGGCATTTTTAGCATACAGTATATTGCATCCTCGCACAACACTGTCATGGTTATTCAGAGAAAGGTGAAAACCAGGATAACTGGAAGGAGAAGAGAACAATCTAGACCTAATAGCCGATTTGGAAAATGAGATAATTGGGAGAAATTTTCTGGCTTGGCTATTTTGACCTAGAATTTTCACTTCTCCAGTCATTCTCCTGAGTTTCACCTTCTTTGAATGGACCTGTAGATCTCCAAGGCCTCACCTTGACACTTCACAGATCTGTGCAGCCTGTTTGGCAATAAACATGAAAGAGGTTATTCAGAGAGCACCGAATTGTCGCCAACATTTTGGTACTCTCTCGTTCGCCGCACTTCAGTGAGTTAAATTCGCAGTCTCGTCTGTGAATTCAGCATTCACTGCAGGGTCCCCAAAGTGCGATGAATTGACCTGCCGAATCGATCTGGAAAAATACTGATCCACCAAACAGACCACCAAATTGATCTGAAAAAACAGACTGCCGGCCAGCTGCCGGAAAAAGACAATAAGCTGCCGAACTGAGGTAAAAAAAAAAAAAAAAAACTGCAAAACTACTGCATGAAAATGACTAGAAAAAATAAAGTTCCAATAAATAATAATAAAAATGTCTGTTACAGAATTTTAAAAAAAGCCATGTAATAAAAAACTGAATTAAAAATTTCACTTGAAAAAAAAAATGGCTAAAAAAATCCTAAAAATTTAATAAAGAGACTTTTTGCTGCAGGTGAAAAGAACAAATGGTTGACTAAATATTTAATAAGAACAGGAATTTTTTTACATTGAAACCTATGGGAAACCACCGAAAATCAGTGCATTTCACTGCTGTTCGGTGGTCTCTGAAAAGATTAACCATTACTTCTCAATGGGGGATCTCACAGCCGCTGAAGAGCACCGTATTTTGCAAGCAATTCGCCAATATTTGGCAAATTGGCAGCTTTTTTACTTGCCTAATTGCCACAAAATTGCTCCGTACGGGGAAATTCACTGTTCGGTGCAAATTTGTTGCCAATTCGGTCCTCTTTGAATAAGCCCTTTAGTAAAGGAGTTCTAATTTGATTTTCTGCTACATTGATTGTTCATCAAAAATAGACAGGGAGATAGTAGGTTTAACTCAATGATTCCCAATGTGGGGCATATGTACCCCTGGGAATACAAGGCAGTACACTGAGGGGTAAGCAGGAAGAAAAAAATAAATAGTGGTGGACAATTACAGTCTACATAGGAGTAATGAGCAGCCACGGTAAGCAGGGGAGACAGACAAAAACTGGTAAAAGCTCATTCTCATGCTTATTCTGTCCTCTGTTTGCACAACCTGTCAGAAACTGAATGAAACACGTCTGTTACCATGGCTCCATCCAGGTTAATTCTGACAGAATGACATTTCAGGGGAGAGGCTGAGCTTGTAGCTGCCTCATACCCCGAACCATATGAGATAATTACAAAGAAAAGGGACGATATTACATCAAGATAGTGCAGATGAGTTGAGTGCAGGTGGGAGTTGAAGACACAACATCTTGTGCTTGGAGTGCAGGTGAGTCAGGCTCTAAGTCAGTGTTTTCCAAACCTGTCCTCAAGACCTACTGACACACCAGGTTTGCCAGATATCTGAAGCACAGCACAAGTGATAAAATTTGCTGCTCAGTGATTGCAGGATTCAGTCTGCATTTCCCCAAGGTGATCCTTAAAATCTGACCTGTGAAAGGGTCCAGAGGACAGGTTTGTGAAACAATGCTCTAAGTCTAAGTCTCTGATCTAGGGCTCTGTGAAGGGGAGCAATAAAGAAAAGATTGTGATAAAATTTGGGGTGCATTAAATAAGAAGTGGGCATGCAGCGAAGATAATAAACAAATCAGGAGTACGACCTGGTGACATTAAATGAAATATGAATACACACGGAGGCTTCAGTAGTCTTTAGATGTAGAAAACCCTCAGTAGAGAGAACCCATTTTCAATGGAGCCTCGTAAGTATCTCCAAAAAACAGGAATGACCATAAGATCCAAATAAAAAAGATCTTTAATTCAATAAAAAGAACAATAAAACGCCTGACGCGTTTCATCTATTACTAGACTTTTTCAAGGGCGATTGCAAAACATCTAATCTTGTTTTATTTTGCACTCGCCCTTGAAAAAGTCTAGTAACAGATGAAACGCTTCGGGCATTTGTTTTATTGTTCTTTTTATTGAATTAAAGATCTTTTTTATTTGGATCTTATGGTCATTCCTGTTTTTTGGAGATACTTACGAGGCTCCATTGAAAATGGGTTCTCTCTACTGAGGGTTTTCTACATCTAAAGTCTACTGAAGCCTCCGTGTGTTTTCATATTCTATTTTGTTTGGAGCGGTGGACCATCTCCTGGGATGGACTTTGGTAGCAAAACGAAAGCTGAGTATAAATTTCATCTCCCCACACTGGTATTTTGTATATAGAAATTAAATGAAACATGGTCAAAAAATAGAGAGCATTAAACTAGGGGCATGGAATGGCATTGGCATTAAACAAAAGAGGGGCATGAAATGGGGTGCATAAAACAATAGGGGCATTACATGGCATAAAACAAAGGAGTGGATTTAATTGGGGGGCATTAAACAAAAGAGGGGCATGGAATGGTGGCATAAAAAAGGGGCTTGAAATCGAGACATTAAATGAAACATGTTAATGAAATGGGGCATTTAACAAAAAGGGGATGAAATTGGTAATAATCAAAAGAGGAGCAAGAATAAAACAAAAGAGGCATGACATGGGAGCATTAAATGAAAGGGAAATGAAAAGGGTGGCATTAAATAAATGAGGGATATTACATGAGGCATTAAATGAAACAAGGTTGAATACGGGGCAATAAAAGAGGGGCATTACATGAGGGCATAAAACAAATAAGGGCATGGAATGTAGGCGGTGTAATACAGTAACAACATAAACATTCGAAGTAAAAGCAACTTTATTAATTACAAACTTTTTGCTAGTAAGAAAGGTAAAACTTAAGGAAATCAGCAGGCAAATTGTACATAAGATGGAAAAAAGGTTTGAAACCACTAAATTTTACTGTTTCGTTAAGTTACAATGCAATACTCATCTTTTTGGATTAGATGCTTAATGTGTTGTTTATAAAATTAAAGACAAAACCCCTGAAGTGAGTGTGACAGAGGCATTTTAGATCGGCGACCCGAAATTAAGAGAATAAATCTGTCACATCATGTCTCATTCATATCTACTGAAATTCCTGCAGTCAAGTAGACATAAAAGGGGAAATATGTGCAAAAATTCAATTAACCATCATTGTCTTTATAAAAATGGATAGTTTTTCCTGCTACCCATCTTTTTGATGTGCGCAGTTGCAAGCTTCTGATATATGAATACAAATCAATCATCAAAAATGGTTCGTTTTAAGCCTCTCCTTTCCATTTAATGTATTTTATGTTTTAATTTATAAATCACAAGTTCCATATTTTTAGTTACTGCATTTTTTGATTTCTAATCTGCAAATCCATGTTTTTTCTACAATATTCTGTGATCTGACTGAGGCACTTCATTAGAGGCTAGAGCAGGAACATTTGTGAGCACCTGTCAATAACGAAAGCTGTGCTGCTCTTATTGTCTCTTGGAACCATAGGACTCCGTGGAACCAAGTACAACCCTCCCATGAGCTTTAGCAAAAGAACACTAGAAACAATTTGTTCACAGAAATCCACCGTTTGTGTCAGATCTCTCACACAAAGTATAGAAGCTGTTTAATTTACAGAAATCTGCCTCAATGTCCGAGCTGTAAGCAAAGCTTTCGGCTTGTTTGTGATAGTTATTAGAGCCCTTAGCGTAATGGCTTGGTTGGAATAGGGTCCACTTTCTGGGACTGCCAGGCATTGACTTCTACAAACTGACCTTCTTATTTACTTATTACTTACAACTGAATACAGATGTCATTACCCAGGACATACTTGAAAACGAGAGAAATCTCATTGTATCCTTCCTGGTATAATACTTTATAAATAAATAGATTCCCATCATCATTCTTTTATGAAAGCATATTGTGTGCTGTTATGCATTGCTCTATAACTGTGGAGACACAGGTTCGAATCCTGGTAAGAGCACCTCTCCAGTAAGTGTCCTTGGGCAAGACACCTAACGGTACATACTCGCCATCCAGGACATACTTGAAAACGAGAGAAATCTCAATTTATCCTTCCTGGTAAAATCCTTTCTCGGAAAAAAAATACTCTAAAATTACCTTATGATTACACACTATTTCACAGGAAAAAGGATATGTGATAAGCAATATGTCAACATATACTAAATGAAACAATATATTTATTTTATGTCAGGGACGCAGCTTAAATAAAGTTACGACATAGTCAACAAAAGAAGACAAGGTTGAAAACAAAAAAAAACCAAAAAATAAAACTAACACACATATACATTATATACATACATTAGGAGTGGTTTTGCTGCAACCTGTCCAACCACAGCATGTGTGCGCTTGTGTTCGTTGTACTATATACTATAAAATATATATTTTTATAAAAAAAATTCTAACAAAAATGTTTATTGCCAAAAATAAGCACAAGTGTTTCAAATCGATTCAAATTATGAATTCTATTATAAAATCCCAGATATCTCATTTGGGTATCCCTATATGTTTACATTTTACTGAGTAAACATAAACATAGAAACATAGAAACATAGAAAAATGTCGGCAGATAAGAACCTTTCGGCCCATCTAGTCTGCCCAATTACATGGATACTTTACCTGGATTTATCTTTTGTTTAGGATAGCCTTATGCCTATCCCATGCCTGCTTAAATTCAATTACTGTTTTGGCCTCTACCAAAATAGTAATAGCTTTTCAAATGTAACTCATAATAGATTTTAAGCTCACATTTATTATTAGCAAACATATATCAACTCCTTATATAATAATAACATATGATATCTAGGGACTATACAGGGGGAAAAAATGATGTTAAAGGTTTGGTTACATATTTATAGAATTTTACATCACAGCTAAATCTGTGGAGACCAAACCTCAGGAAATAAATCGGATTCATTAATAGTATTGCATTTTTCGTAAACACCGAGCAAATGAAGTTAGGCACGGCATGAACTGCTCTCACAACCCTTATCCTGTTACAAACATTGCTTCCTGAGCCCAGGAATGAAAATTGAATTACATTCTGGTAAATTTGGAAACATCGCTTCTCCTGCGATTACATATTTTTAGATTCTATTAAGTGAAAAGAACCTGTACTAAAATCTGTTCGCTCTAACACAATGCGTTTTGCAAAAGTCAAACTCAGAAAAACCCAGAGGGTTACAATGTAGATTTTTCTTCAATGTGGCAGAAGAGGACGTTTAGCCTTTCTGCTCTTTAGGGAGAAAGAAATCTGGTTCATCCATCATGGAAAGGATCCTGCAAGTGCCTGAGATTGCCTCAGAACCAATAAGACACGCACGCCTTGCGATTGTTTTCTAAATATTTGCAGTCCTTAGGCTGAGGAATGAGCAGTAATCCTTGCAATTTAAGCTGGTGCGAAACCCTCCAGTTTTATAGGTTTATAGGCACTTTCTTCTGTCTGCGGTGTAAGATATTAACATTTTAATCTTTATCCCATAACACATTCTTGCCTCTTGTTATTGTGAATATTAAATGTCTTCAAGCAGTGAAAAGAAACTTATTTTTCGAAAGCAGACTACCAAGCTCATAACAAGTTTGGATTCTGCAGTACACAACAAACATTTACTCTTTTTTTCTAACTTGGGGCAAGACTTTAATCTCGTTTGTTTTTGGATGGCAGAGATAATGTCAGGTTGTGAAAAAATATAATTATAGGTGTGAGGGATTATCTTTGTAATTTAATTTATTGCAATCATAAATGTTGGATTGTTACCATTCATTTATCATCTTTTGAGTTTTTGTGTTTTTCTTTTTACAAGACATTCCTGCAGTCACAGAAGAGGAGCACATATTATTCAAATATAATGCAGCTGCACTATATGGACACACATGCACATACAGTACAACATAGTAAAACACAGACATTCAAGTGAATATAGTTTAACGTAATAGGATGTGTGACGTTTGGGGGCCCACAGAGCACGTGCACAATGTCTTTCACAAACAAAACAGTTTTATTCACCCTTTCAGGGCAGTCAAAAAGGCAACATAATAAGTACACGCTTGGGTTCAGCGAAATTAAAGCAAAGTCCTGATCTTCAGCACAAATAAACAGAGAAATAATAGTGGCTCACCAACGCTTTAAACCGTCCCAAACCTAGGGAATCCTTTCCCCAGTATGTAGAAGCCTCTCCAGCAAGGCACAGCACGTCTCCTGCTTTTGGAACACAAACACACAGCTTCCACTGATTACTTTCCTTTTCCTGAAATCCCACCATCCTCTCTGGGAGCTGCTGGCTTTAAAACTCTTCCTGGACAGGAAGATTAACCCTGTGGTTGCCCTTAAAGGGTCCACAACCCAAATAGGGGTGAAACATATTGTCCATCCAGGACCCAGCCCTGCCGACCTCTACATATCCCCCCCCTCTGTCTCAACGCGGAGGTGTTTGAGGCAACAGTAGACAGCCCACAATGCATCCGGGACAGGGCATCAGCATTTTGGTGCTGTTTCCCAGGCCTGTGTTCCACCACAAAGTTAAACTCCTGGAGAGACAGGAACCACCTGGTAACCCTGGCATTAGCGTGGCGGTGCTGCCTCATCCAGGTCAATGGGGCATGGTCAGACACTAAACGGAACTTCCTGCCCAACAGGAAGTATCTCAAAGAATCCAAGGCCCACTTTAAGGCCAAGCCCTCTCTTTCCACCACAGCATAGTTTTTCTCCGCTGCCGTCAGTTTCCTACTAAGAAAAACCACGGGGTGCTCTTCCCCATTGACTTCTTGGGATAGCACAGCCCCCAAACCCTCACTTGAGGAATCCGTCTGTACAATGAACTCCCTCATGAAATCAGGGACTACCAGCACTGGGTGCTGACACAACGCATTTTTAAGCTTCTCGAAGGCATCTTCAGCATTGGCATTCCATGGAATCATCACTGACTTCCTACCTTTCGTCAGGTCAGTCAATGGTGCAGCAATAGAGGCAAAATTGGGGACAAACCGCCGGTAATACCCCACTATACCCAGAAAAGCACGAACCTGTTTTTTCGTGAGGGGGCGTGGCCAGTTCTGGATAGCCTCTACTTTGTTAAATTGTGGCTTTACCAGACCCCTGCCTACGACATATCCCAGGTACTTAGCTTCTTCCATCCCTACCGCACTTTTCTCAGGGTTAACAGTAAAGCCCGCTTTTCTCAAACCGTCCAAAACTGTCTGAACCCGGGGAAGATGGGACTCCCAATCTGGACTGAAGATGACAATGTCATCCAGGTAGACCGAGGTATATCTCAGGTAGGGGCGGAGCACCCTATCCATCGCTCGTTGGAGTGGAAAAAGCAGTCTTTTCCCTGGCTTCCTTAGTCAGGGGTATCTGCCAGTATCCCTTAGTAAGGTCCAGGGTGGTGATATAACGGGCCGGACCCAATTTCTCTATTAATTCATCCACCCTTGGCATGGGATACGCGTCAAATTTTGACACCTCCGTTAAGTTTCCTGAAGTCATTGCAGAATCGCAGAGTGCCGTTGGGCTTCGGTACCAACACGACGGGGCTCGACCATTCACTCTGTGACTCCTCAATGACATCAAGCTGAAGCATTTTTTTAACCTCTTCAGAAACAGCCTTTCTATGGGCTTCTGGGATGCGGTACGGCTTTACCCGAACCTTTACATGGGGTTCCGTCACAATATCATGTTTAATCCCGGACGCGTGTCCCGGTAGTCCTGAAAACATGCCTTTGTTTCTTTGCAGAAACTCCTTAACTTCTTGGGTTTGGGGTTTAGACAGGGTGGCAGCAATGTGTACTGCGTCAACACCATCAGACTCTATACCCACCCCAACCATGGCGGACACCTCTCGGTCTCTCCAGGGTTTTTAACAAATTTATGTGGTAGATCTGGTATGGTTTTCTTTTCCCAGGCTGATGCACTCGGTAGTTTACTTCCCCTACTTTTTCAACCACCTCATATGGTCCTGCCACTTGGCTAGGAACCGACTTTCCACCGTGGGTATAAGTACTGCTACCCGGTCCCCCACCTGAAATTGCCGCAGCTTGGCTGACCGGTTGTACACCCTTTTCTGGGCCTCCTGAGCTTTCTGCAAATGTTCCTGTACCAAAGGCATCACTTTAGAAATTCTCTCTCTCATCTGAGAGATATGTTCAATGAGCGATTTGTGTGGAGAGGACTCACTTTCCCATGTCTCCTTTACCAAATCTAGCAATCCCGGGGTCTGCGACCATACACCAGCTCAAAAGGTGAAAACCCCGTGGAGGCCTGAGGAACCTCTCGAATAGCAAACAGCAGTGCGGGAAGCAAATGATCCCAGTCTCTTCCATCTCTCTGCACAACCCTTTTAAGCATCATTTTCAGAGTTTTGTTGAATCTTTCTACCAGACCATCCGTCTGAGGGTGATAAACAGATGTTCGCAACTGCTTGATTTGGAACAACTTGCACACATCTGCCATCACCCGGGACATAAATGGGGTCCCCTGGTCTGTCAAAAATTTCCCTTGGCAGGCCAGTTCTCGAAAACATAAAAAACAACTACCGCGCAATGGCCTTTGATGTAGGGTTCTTAAAGGAACCGCCTCTGGATACCTTGTGGCATAATCAAGAACCACCAGGATATAGCGGTGTCCCCGAGCAGACTTCTCTAAGGGACCCACTATATCCATAGCGATGCGCTCAAAGGGCACCTCAATTATTGGCAGAGGCACCAAAGGGTTCCTATAATGGGGTGCTGGGGCAGTTAACTGGCAAACAGGGCAGGAGGAACAGTACCTCTTAACTGCGGCACCAATCCCTGGCCAGTAAAACCGGTCTGTTATCCGGGCCTCGGTTTTCTCAGCTCCCAGGTGACCACCTAGAGCATCATTGTGAGCCAGATCCAGCACCATTCTCTGGTAGGGCTGGGGTACTAGTAATTGTTCCACAATTTCTCCCCGAATTTCTGATACCCGGTAGAACAGATCATTATTGACCGCAAAGTGAGGAAATCTTTTCTCTGCATCTGGTGCTTGAGGTACCCCACTGACAACAGTTACCTGTTCGCGAGCATTTATCAACATCGGGTCACCCATTTGAGCCCTGCCAAATGCACCTCTGGACACATCTAAGTCAGGGTGTACTGGATAAGAAGAACCCTCCCCCTCATCCACCCCAAGTGTAATATCAACAGGGGACAATTCCTCTTCATCCTCTCCTACCATAACCGGCACGGGAGAGGATTCCCCCTCCTTGGGTGTCAACTCAGGTTGAGGAGCTAGGACACTCACATCAGTTACAACATTCTTATTTTGAACACATTTGAGCAACTCCTCATCAACAGTGTCCACAGTCATGTTTGGTGGGGGTGACCCTGAATTGTTCCCCAGTTCGATGGGCAGTTCAGTTTGTGCCAAGCACCACAGTTCAGCAAACAAGGGGCAGTCCCGTCCCACAATCACATCATGTATCAGAGTACTCACCACCCCGACCTCTTGGGTGACCGAAGTGTTCCTGGCGGAAATGGTGACAGGGATCAGCGGATACTCCCGAGTATCCCCATGGATACAGACAACCCGGAGGGTTCTTTGTACTGGACCGAGCCTTCCGATTACCCGGGCATGCACCAGGGTGACCATACTCCCAGAGTCCAGGAGAGCTTTGGCTGGGCGGTGATTCACCCACACAGTACATTCAAACTGACCCCCCTCTAGGTCAAGGTGGGTAGTGCACGTTGTGAGGGTGTAGAAAGACACTCTCCGAGCGGATCCACACTCCATGGGCTCCTCCTGTAGCGGACACTGTGCCCGGGTATGGCCCCAGGCGCGACACCTCCAACACTGTATATCGCCAGCAGTTCGGGTAGCGACAGGCCTCTGCAGAACCGAGGAAGATGATTTTGGGGTGCTGGTTCCCGGATCCAGTGACGCTTCCCTCCGAGGAACTGAAGCAGGCCTCACAGGCGGTGGCAAGACTGGTCCTCGACGACTGGTTGGTCTGAGCAGGTCCTCCACCACGGTGTATCTCTCCACCATCTCGACTACCAGTGCTGCAGTCTTGGGGTCCCCATGGCTGACCCAGCGCTGTAGATCCTTTGGTAGAGACCTCAGGTAGTGGTCCATCACAACCCTTTCGACCATTTGCTCTCTAGTCAGGGTCTCTGGCTGCAACCACTTTT
Source organism: Leptobrachium leishanense (assembly GCA_009667805.1). Classification (NCBI taxonomy): domain Eukaryota; kingdom Metazoa; phylum Chordata; class Amphibia; order Anura; family Megophryidae; genus Leptobrachium; species Leptobrachium leishanense. The sequence continues at coordinate 236,994,307 of CM019064.1, read as the reverse complement.
TAACCAGCTGTCCTAAGTCATGCATCTGGGACCGGGGTGGCTGGTCAGGGCAGTACTTCCAGCAGTGAACACGTTGAGCCCGGACAGCAACAGTTACCCCAGGCGGGCCAGAACCTCAGCTTTCAGCCGGTCATAATTCTTTGCATCTTCTAGTGGCAGGTCAAAATATGCCTTTTGAGGGTCTCCTGTCAGAAACGGGGCAATGAGACCGGCCCATTGGTCTTGGGGCCACCCCTCTCTCTCAGCAGTCCTTTCAAACGTGGTAAGAAATGCTTCCACATCATCACTGGCAGACAGTTTTTGGAGGAAATGACTGGCCCTTATGGAGACATGGTTACCAGTAGTGACCACTGCTTGATCACGTCCAGGTGCAAGTTGCTGCATGGCCTCCCGCAGGGCATTGATCTGCGTCTGTGTGGCTACCTGCTGTGCTGCAAGTTGTGCAGCCAGCAAATGGGTGCTTTCTTGTTGGGCAACAGCCTGTGCCAGGGCTTGTTGCTGCTGAGCCATCGCCTCTTCATGGCGAGTCTGGGCCTGCACATTGACAAAGACCATCTGCTTAACGAGCTCCTCCATAGCTGTGGACTTCAGTGCAGCCTTAGCCCAGGACATGCAATCAGAACACTGTCCTTTAAAAATGTCAGTTTTTTTTTTTTTTTTTTTTTCACAAAAATTCCTCTTGCTTGGCGTGTGAGGGGTAGCAAATTGCCCGCATTCGAAACACCAGTTGTGACGTTTGGGGGCCCACAGAGCACGTGCACAATGTCTTTCACAAACAAAACAGTTTTATTCACCCTTTCAGGGCAGTCAAAAAGGCAACATAATAAGTACACGCTTGGGTTCAGCAAAATTAAAGCAAAGTCCTGATCTTCAGCACAAATAAACAGAGAAATAATAGTGGCTCACCAACGCTTTAAACCGTCCCAAACCTAGGGAATCCTTTCCCCAGTATGTAGAAGCCTCTCCAGCAAGGCACAGCACGTCTCCTGCTTTTGGAACACAAACACACAGCTTCCACTGATTACTTTCCTTTTCCTGAAATCCCACCATCCTCTCTGGGAGCTGCTGGCTTTAAAACTCTTCCTGGACAGGAAGATTAACCCTGTGGTTGCCCTTAAAGGGTCCACAACCCAAATAGGGGTGAAACATATTGTCCATCCAGGACCCAGCCCTGCCGACCTCTACAGATGCAAGTAAAAAAAATAGTGTTACAGATGTTTAATTTGTTTGGACAGAGTATCAGGGATAACGGTGATTCAGAAACATCCAAATTTCATAATCGATGGGCAGCCAAACTGAATGTTTCCAAAATACATTTTATGAACAAAAAAACAATCCAGAACAATCCAAAATCACTTTGATGACTAAAAAAAAAAACATGCATGCAGTGTGTAATGCCAAACCCTAACTCTGATCATAAAACAACATAAATAGTAACCCTAATGTGACCCTAACCCTAACCGAGAAGGTTACTTTTAGGGTTAGCGTTACCTTAACTCTAATCCTGACCGTAAAAGTAACCCTAACAGTTACCTTAACTAAGTCCTGGTATGAGGCTACAGAGGGGGTTGTAGAGGAAGCAAAATGGGGGTATATAGGGGATAGGGGTAAATGGGAGCATAGGTGGAAAAATATGTGGACCTACAAATTTTCCAGATCGGACTGATATTTTAAGATCCCCCACTACCTGTCCTCACTAATCACCAAATACACCCCAGCCCGCTCCCTAAGGTCAAACAGTGACCTGCGCCTAGCTTCTCCCCGCATCACCTCTTCCCATGATAGACTGCAGGATTTCTCACGCGCAGCCCCCACTCTCTGGAACGCTCTCCCTCGTGCTGTCAGACTTTCCCCTAACTTCTCTTCCTTCAAACGCTCCCTGAAAACATTGCTATTTAGGGAAGCCTACCACCCAACTCACTGACGCAACCATCAATCACTCTCACCTTACAGTCCTCTCCTCCTGTTTCCAACCCCAACCCTCCTAGATTGTGAGTTCCTACGGGAATAGGGCCCTCATCTCCTCCTGTACTGTTTGTCAAATGTTGTTCAATGTATTGTAACCCTGTCTGTACTGTGCTTATTGTACAGCGCTGCGGAATATGCTGGCGCTTTATAAATTAATAATAATAATAATAATAATAATCTGTCCAAATTGAAAATTTCCAAATCCGAAATATTAGTATTCCAAAATCTCAAAAATCCAATCTGAACCAAAATTTTTGGCTCTGTTCATGTCCAATACACTTTAGAAGAACACATATACTGTGGAACATTAACAGACATATATGATGTAACGAAGTAGAACACAGACACGCTCACATAGTGTAATGAAGTAGAACACAGACACACTCACAGTGTAATAAAGTAGAACACAGACACACTCACATAGTGTAGCAAAGTAGAACACAGACATGCTCATGGTGCAATAAAGTAGAAAACAGACACGCTCACATAGTACAATAAAGTAGAACACAGACATGCTCTCAGTGTAATAAAGTAGAACACAGACAAGCTCACAGTGTAATAAAGTAGAAAAGAGACACGCTCACATAGTGTAATAAAGTAGAAAAGAGACACGCTCACAGTGTAATAAACTAGAAAAGAGACACGCTCACAGTGTAATAAAGTAGAACACAGACACGCTCACTTAGTGCAATAAAGTAGAAAACAGACACGCTCACATAGTGTAATAAAGTAGAACACAGACATGCTCTCAGTGTAATAAAGTAGAACACAGACAAGCTCACAGTGTAATAAAGTAGAAAAGAGACACGCTCACAGTGTAATAAGGTAGAAAAGAGACACACTCACAGTGTAATAAAGTAGAAAAGAGACACGCTCACAGTGTAATAAAGTAGAACACAGACACGCTCACTTAGTGCAATAAAGTAGAAAACAGACACGCTCACATAGTGTAATAAAGTAGAACACAGACACGCTCACTTAGTGCAATAAAGTAGAAAACAGACACGCTCACATAGTGTAATAAAGTAGAACACAGACACGCTCACATAGTGTAATGAAGTAGAACACAGAAACGCTCATAGTGCAATAAATTAGAAAACAGACACGCTCACATAGTGTAATAAAGTAGAACACAGACACGCTCACATAGTGTAATGAAGTAGAAAACAGACATGCTCACATAGTGTAATGAAGTAGAACACAGAAACGCTCATAGTGCAATAAATTAGAAAACAGACACTCTCACATAGTGTAATAAAGTAGAACACAGACACGCTCACATAGTGTAATGAAGTAGAAAACAGACATGCTCACATAGTGTAATGAAGTAGAACACAGAAACGCTCATAGTGCAATAAATTAGAAAACAGACACGCTCACATAGTGTAATAAAGTAGAACACAGACACGCTCACATAGTGTAATGAAGTAGAAAACAGACATGCTCACATAGTGTAATGAAGTAGAACACAGAAACGCTCATAGTGCAATAAATTAGAAAACAGACACGCTCACATAGTGTAATAAAGAAACATGATAAAACATACACTATCTGTATAATGAGTGTGTAACACAACAAACTGCAGATACACAATAACAAAATGGAAGACATACACATATTGTAATGTAGTACACAGGCACAATCATAGTATAAATTGCACGAGAACACAGATACACACACTCATAATGTAAGAACATAGAAGCCACATACATGCAGTATAAAAGGTAATAGGTATTTGTAGTTTGGATCAAAATAACCCTAAATAACTAAATAGTTGGATTATTTAGTTTTACGATAACATTATTAGGCTATACTAGGTTCAACTGACAAAAGTGTCTAAATATTGTCAGGTTTTGGAACAGAGAAATTTATGATACAACAGGGAAGGCATGTACAAATTTTGAGTAAGACGTTTCATCCACCACTACTATAATCTTGCAGTAGCTATACACATGTGAGTGATGGAAATTCAAAGCACAATTGCCAGTGCAACACAACAACCACTGACATTATTTGAATTGAGAAATACCATTCATATGGGACTTTAAATGACGCAGTTATGGAGACAAATATCATCCAGTCATGTGTAACCTGAATGCTCAGTCATCTCCACTTCATGACCATTGCTGAGTAAACCTCATCTCCCACATGTCATTGTTTCCGAAAGCTTTATAAATAGGACTCTTCATTGGGGTGATTGTAAACATTGTATGTCGAGGTCTGGTGGTTTCATAATATAAAATATGCCCTGTTTTTGTTTTGTCTTCTACACCTGGGTATTTGTTTTTCTTATTTACCCACTTGAGTGGGTAACAGGGGCTTACTCAATGTTATAACCTATGTTGACAAACTAAGCACTGAGCAGCATTGAACACAAGAAAGCTCCAAAGTTGGGAGAGGCTGTGAATATATGCAAAGGGAGAGGGTTTAATTGATTTTTGGATCCTACTTGTCTTCCTTTATGTCCTCAGTTACACTTTTCGGATGATTTTTATTTGGTTCATCATGAAGAACATTAACCTTGACTGTGATATTTGCAGTTTGTAAGTTGTAAATGTTCCATATGTGCGCACACAAATGATATGAGCTGTGAATGCCAATGGCAGAAGGTATAAGTCTGTTGAGGTTTCCAGAAGGAAAGGATCATGCAGGCAGATTCTCCATTGCAACATGTGCAATATTTTTGACATAATGAAGGGGTTAAGGGTGGATTCCTATTCATTTTTTTAAATCAAAATATATAAATAATATTAACGTTTTTGCCCAATATGCTGTCTTTTCCATTAAATCCATGAGCCCAAATTCTCTCCTTTACTCACTAAATCTTCCAGGATTTGGCTGGACTATATTTTATCAGGCAATTTCTGCGTCCCTACTCAGAGGAAAGAAAACTAGTGAGCATGAGTGCAGATGTGCAGGGCTGCCATCAGAAATCTTGGGGTCCCTTATAGGACAACAGAAAAGGGCTCCCTTTAAGTGCCTGGAGCCCCAACAACATCCCCTGGATGCCTCCTCTCCTTAATTACAGGTACATAAATATTTTTGACAAAACAATTTTTATTTTTAATGTAAAAACGTAAATCCTAAGAACCCCCAGTGCCTGTAAACCAGCAGGTCCCCATCACATCACAAGCACCCCATCCCCTTAGCCCAGGGCCCCATAACCCCCTTACCTTTTCTAGCTCCTATTAGCCACCAGGTCCCCATACCTTTCCAAGCCCAATTCCAATTAGCACATGTCCCCATAACCCTCAGCAGCCATTAAGCACCAGGTCACTTATATCCCCAGCACCCTTATCCCAAATGTCAACATTGCCACCTTAGGTCACCATAACCCCAATCGGCCTTAGTCACAATGCCCTCATCACACCCTTAGTCTAGCCTCCCTTAACTACCAGGTCCCCATAACACCCATTAGCAATTAAGTCCCTCTTAACCTACCATTAGCCATGATGTACCCATTGACTCATTAGCCACCAGGTCCCTATGACCCTTATCCAAAAGATCCCCATTGCCCTTTTTGTATGGGTTCCTATAACCTCCCTAGCCTTCATTATTCACCAGGCCCCCATAACCCCTCAGTCCCCCTTAGCCAAGGTTTCCCCTTTGTCCCATCATCCACCAGGTCCCATAACTCCCCCATACCTTCTAGTCACCATGTCCCTACATAATACACCATTCCCCTTTGCTACCAGGACCCCATACCTCCCTCAGACCCTTTAGCCTGGCCACCAGCCCCCTCTCAACCCCCACAGCCCCTACCTCATTCTCCCAGCCAGCACCCTTGCACACTGTGCTGTCTTTAAACACAGGCAGCTTGATTGTCAGCTCATATCACCACAGGGTAGACAATGTCATAGACAGCTGAGGGGTCCTCAACAAGATTCTAATAGGAAGCTATTGAGGGCCCCCCTTTGGCAGCATATTAACTTGGAGCAGGCACTGTGATGGACAGCCAATCCCGCTGAAAGTCTCTGGAGGCAGCTCGCCATCCGGGCGGGGGGGGGGGGGGTTGGCTGTGAGAAGAGAGGTAGGGGATTTGAGGGACATGCCAGAGATCTCTGCTGCTGCCGGGTCGTCTGACGTCCCTGGGCCCGGGATGCCATTATCCCCTGTACTGCCCTGATGGCGGCCCTGCTTGCATGTGTCTGTGGTGTCACTTCCATAAACCTGCGCATGCGTTTCTCATTCACTTTCATTTATTTATTAATTTATAAAGTATTTTACCAGGAAGGATACATTGAGATTTCTCTCGTTTTCAAGTATGTCCTGGGTTCAAGAACATACTTTCATTGCAACAGCACAATGTGAAGGAGCAATCGGCATTATTTTATAGGAGGTCAATGCTGCACATAGTGGAAAGGGTAGGGTTCAGTAGTTTTAAATCTCTCATTATGCTAGATATACTGCCTGATCTTATTGCATGATGATTTTACAGATTCATGGTCGTTGACTTTTGCCTCGAGCGTCCCTTTTTATACGTTTCCATCCTTTCATTTTAATATGACGAGGTGATTAAAAAATGGACATGCGATTGACTGGATTGGTTTTAGTATGGCTTTATGGACTATATATTGCTTTAAGCATGCTGGTAATCCGGTCGCTAACATTGAATGGGAATTTAAATCCAATGTCTGGTTTCCTTTTCTGCCTGCAAGAACTCTCCAAGAATCCATACGAATGGGAACCTTTCACGCATCAGTACCTCTTCTTTCTTTTGTCGGCCTTTTCTTTCAATCTTTTTCCTACTAACAAAATAAATAGCTTACAAAAAAACACTATTCTAAACACTTAAAAAGATAATTATCCATCTTTGCAGCTTGAACAGAGCCTTGCACAAAACATCATGTTCAGTTCTTATGTGTTCTTGCTGAATTGTGATTACAATAAATTATATTCCCCATAGAGGATAAGCAATCAAGTCAGAAGAAAAGAGGGATTTTTTGGTGTTAGATGCCTCTGGAAAATAAAGTATTATTTAACTGAGACGGTGAAATGAAGTGTGAACATTTTTTTTGCCGTTTAACAAAATGGTTTAGTGGCTAGGAGGCAGAATCGGCCCTTCCCAGGTGCGCTTTAAAAAGGCCAACATATTATTGCCAAGCGAAACGACAAATAAGACGAAAGGCTCCTTTTGATCCCGCACACATGCATTAAATCAGCGCATGAAAAAAGGGCCGTTATTAGCCATTAGTGCCATTGGTGCGTTAATAAAATGGAAGGGGACTCATTTTTTTTATACCAGACCACGAGCACTGATGTTGCTATTGAGTATTTTTCTTTTTCTGGTATAAAAAGTTCATCTTTCTTTAAAAAAATCCTATGAACTGCAAGCATGCAATATATACGTCTATCTTTCCTGCTGTAACCTCTTCACTACCTTGTGATTTTCCCATAAAAACTGTCAGGTACCAGTGGTTTTATGGAAAAATGACTTTCCATTACTCACGCAGTAAATACTATATATATATATATATATATATATATATAGGTGTCCCTCTGTATATGTTTGCTGTAGGTAAGTCCTAGTTGACAGAGTGCTCCGCTAGCCCAAAACGTGCTACTGCATTTACAATACAGCTTGAGCCCTGAGGTTCCATGCAGGAAAAACAAATCTCAATGTTTTCAAATAATTTCAACAGATTGGCTGCGGTCATGTCCGATGTGATGAAAATTCATGGGCACATTCTGGAGCCCGTTTGCAGATTAATTTCATTTGCAGTAAATTGAATTCTTTTACATTGCTCCAGAATTAGACCACATTGAGTACACCGGCAGGTACTTTGAAGATCGAGCATACTTGATCAGTGTAGTGAAAGGGTTTATGATACTTTATCTCACAATCAGTACATTGTACAAAACAAAGAAGTACCAAAGATACTAGAAACTCTTAGGGCCCTATTACCTACTAATCTGTATCCTGCCAGCAAAGAAGCCTGACCTATGTCTAATTGTGCACAACACCTTTTCGCCATAGCAACTGGATTTGCCTCTCTCTGCATGCCCTAGACCTTTGGATTACCCCTCATTGATACCTCGCTTTGAGACCCTTTGTCAATTACCAAGACCCTTCACCCGTTGCCAAGAACCTCACCTGTTACCAAGACCCTTCATCCATTGCCAAGGTCCTCCATCCGTTGCCAAGAAGCTCACCTGTTACCAAGATCCTCTTTTTGCTGTATTACGTGCCTGGACTCTAACACTCAATACTCCTGAACTAGTACTTTCAGGATTCCTGCAAACCACTTAATTAGCCATAACCTATCATGTCCCTGATTTCCCCTTGCATGTATTGTCAGCCCTATTCCTGTCCTGCTCCTCTGTATCTATTCTGCATTTTGTGTATACTTTAGTCAATCCTTTTCCTGCCCTGTTTGTTTAGTCATCAGTTAGCCTTATTCCAGTATTGTCCCTTTGGCTCTAATCTGTGTTTCATATATTTCCTCTCTCCCCAGTGTGTGTGTGTATATATATATATATATATATATATATCCACTGCAACTGGTCATGCCCAGCTCCCAGCTGATGAGGGTCCAACAAACCCGAAACAGCGCTGTCCTAGGAGTGGCTTTGACCAGTTGCATAAACCTTAGGCATGGCATTGATTTTAGGGTTCTGTGTAATAACAGATCCAGGATGCAAAAAAGTGAGACAGATGTCATTTGCATATCCTACCCAGCATTCCTTGCTGCATATGGGGAATGTGGCGCAGGAGCTCTGGGATGCAATTCATCGAATTGCTGTGATGTGCAAGTGGCTTCTGCAATAATAAACACACTTATTATAGTGTGGAGGCCTTTTATCTCACTTTTTGTCCTCCACCACAACGGTTATATATATAAAAATATATGTCATGCACTTACGTTCCTTGTATACAATGCCCGTGCCTGCCATGCAGCTTGATTTGCATACCACCAACAAGAGATTCACCGAAGCACTCCAGGTCTTGACATAAAAACACTGTTTATTAAATCCATGAAGTAGGGGGTCGACGTTTCAGCTCCTCTCCGGAGCCTTCCTCAGGTAAGCTGAGGAAAGCTCCAGAGAGGAGCTGAAACGTCGACTTCTATGTTCATGGATTGAATAAACGGTGTTTTGATGTCAAGACCTGGAGTGCTGCGGTGAATCTCTTGTTGGTTACAGTTACAGTTACAAGCATTTATCAAGCGCCAACAGATTCCTTAGCGCTGTACAAAGGGATAGACAGAATAACAAATATACATACACAATACACACATGGAACAGTAGGAGGGAAGGACCCTGCTCAAGAGCTTACAATCCAGGAGTGGTGGTTATATATATATATATATATATATATAGTGTTTATTATTGCAGAAGCCACTTTGACATCACAGCAATTCGATGAATTGCATCCCAGAGCTCCTGTGCACATTCCCCATATGCAGCACGGAATTCTGGGTAGGATATGCAAATGACATCTGTCTCACTTTTATGCATCCTGGGTCTGTTATTACACAGAACCCTAAAATCAATGCTATGCCACACTGTGGCTCTCTAGCAGAGATAAGGTTATGGAACTGGTCAAAGCCACTCCTAGGACAGCGCTGTTTCGGGTTTGTTGGACCCTCATCAGCTAGGAGGTAGGCATGATGACCAGTTGCAGTGGATGTTTGGGAGCCGTAGGGCAAATCAGTATCTACAACAGTTGTGGTGGAGGAGAAAAAGTGAGATAAAAAGCCTCCACACTGTAATAAGTGTGTTTATTATATATATATATATATATATATATATATATATATATATACATACACACACTATCTTGTAATACTTTTGCTTTATTCCTATTGTGTCTCATTTATTAAACCTTCTAATTATTTCACCAAATATCTGCCTACTCCACTTTATCTCACCACACATTGGGCTCGAACACGCAACCCCGTAAGCTGAACGTGACAGCATGGTGCAAAAAGTCACTGACTCAAATCTCAGTGTTGCTTTCCTCCCATATTTTTATTCAAGGACTCAGCTTTCATACAGAATGTTCCCTATCATTAGGAATTATAAATATATTCATTTGCAAGCAAAAATGAAGGCCATATCCTATTAGTGCCCTCTGCTCGTGCTAAACCTTGCCTTCCACAATATTCAGACTGAGATATACTCCAGAAAAGAGGAACATCAAACCTGATAGATGGTGCGACAAGTGGGGACATGGCTAGAATAAATAAAAAGTCTAACCCAAAGATACCCAAATTCCACTGTTATTGTATGTGATATAAACATTGTCAGAATAAATATAGTCACAGACAGAAGACTGCACGGAGGAAGAAGAACTTCATTACTGAACTCAATCAGAAAGAATAAAATATAAATAGAACAATACAACACATGGCACAGAAACAGACACACTCCTCAATCCTTCCATCTGTTGATCACAATGGAAATGCACATAACGCTCAGTACATATCATTATCCCAAGTACTATTCAAAAATAATGTCCTCTATAAAAAGAATTAAAAGTTATTTTTAAAGTTTATGGGATCTTAAAGTAGTTCTAACACACTTCAATTACAAAGTTATTCCGTTTCTTTCTTTTCAATTGCTGATTTAGCGGAAATACATTCCAAACTCCATTCTCCTAACCCAAATATCAGGGACTTTTATTCTGTTGGCAGCAAAGCCTGGAAAAGTCTTCACGACAGTCTTCTGATGTGAAACTATTATTTTTTTTTAATGAAAAATGAAATATGGTTCACTTCCATTTTGATACATTGGGGTTTAATCCCCAATTAAGCACTGTTTATTGATGTAAAAATAGGGGTCAAAATCACCATTGTTGCCAGCAGGGTAACCTTTGGCGATTCAGAGGGAATTCAAACAGCAGCAGGGGAAGCTTCGTCAAGGACTCTTCACCTCCTATTGTATGAAATTCATGCTCTGGTTCTCATTCTGATTTACAATGGTTGCAATGATGATAAACAAGGTCAATTAGTGAGTAACCCCATAGTTTTCTGCATGTGTAATAATATATACTGTATAGCTAAATATACCTATAAAATGTACATATAGTAGATACATCAAATATTTCCATGTGTTCTTCCGTAGCTTCTTCCGCTCGCCCTGGCTATTTTATATGAGCTACCCATAAGTGGAGAGACTTAATTGAACTTTGAATTGTTCTTTAAAATTCTGAATTGATTAACATAAATTGTATCATTTATTGAATGTAGTCTATTGCAGAATTGGGGTTTTAGTTTTTCTTTTGTAGGATGTAAATGTTGATAATAATATTAATAATACTAGGACTTGGAGTGACTGTGCCTGGTATCATTAGGCACTTGGTTACCAATATAAAAATGGTAGAGGTATCTACATACTCATTTATTACTACAGGTCCTGAAATGCTATGAAAAGAATGCATGCCAGAGCACTCAGAGCCCTTCAGTGGTATGCAATAACCGAAGTAGTAATAACAACAAATTCTTAATCACTGGTTCCCGGAAATACATTAACAACAACAATAGTTAAAGCTGAAACGTCCCATGGATTCCATGAATACCATATACTGTAGCTCTCTTTCTCTGAATATGACAAGTGGGAAAGAAAGATAGTTACATTGAGAATACAGGTGCTTTACAAAAGAGGTTTTTCAGTTCATTTCATTCATTCTCAGAATACATGGTGCAACAGAGCATTAATTTTATGCTGCTCCATAAATATTTACCAGTACATACAATTACAGCCTTATTGTGACGTGACACTTATGGTTTCTGCCCTCAATGCAATATTCCTTTTTTTTTCTTGTACATACAATGCACCTCACAGTTTACTCTTCGTGAGAAGCTCATTTTGATCTACTTTCAATTCCTTTGCCTATTCTCAACAAATTGTGATTGTACAACTACGATTATTTATATTACCCAGAACATATTCCACAGCTCAGTTCAATGGATAATACTAAACAAACATGAAACGACAACGAAATTGCTCAAATCAGCTCACAATCCAAGAAGTGGTGGAGAAAACGCTATTGGTTTTATATATTTTTTTAAAATCTTTGTTTATAAACGTTTGTCAAAAAACAGATATCACAAACTACAACATGTAGTATAATGAGAGCATTTCAAGGAGTTACAATAAGTTAAAAATGGGGTAGTGGTCTCCATTGAAAGAGCTAATTACACAGCAGATTAAAAGGATAATAGAAACCACCATAAGGGAATTGGAAGTACCACATGCAAGCAGTGAGCGAACTGAAAAAGAGGAAAATTAGTAAAGCTAGAGAGGATAAAGGAAATTAAACAAGATATAGTAAATATAGTAAAGGTAGTTGTAAATAAGGAGTTTCTTCAAACCAGGACCTTTGAGGTAAAGGTATGTTCTGCGGGAGGGCTCTCAAAGGTTTGAGGTGTGGAATTCAAAGAGGTGCTCACTGTTGCCAAGAAAGCCAAGGCTTCATCCACTGTTAAAGATGCGCAGACATAACCAGCTTATGAAATCATCAAGGCAACTGCGGACCTAACTATACCAACCAACTATACAAGAGCCTTCGCTTGAGCAGGATGGCAGTTGCTTTGTGGTACTGACTCCATGCCATCATGTTGAGGACTGTTAAGGCACAGGAGAATACAGAGATCCCCATGGAATCAAAAAGCAAGTACCTGGACATGGGATATCTCTGGGGGAGGCTTACAATCCCTGAGCATCTCAGCTCAGGTTATGTTTGCGCTACTGATCCAAAATACAGAAAGAAAAGGAGCGAGTGTCATGAGGTAAGTTCGGCAACCAAGCCCATGCCACATGTCCTCTATTTGTCAATGTTCACTGTCTCCAGTATGCCCCAAAGTTCCATTTTCTGCAATTGGGTCAATGGGGCTCCAATCTCACCACTATATCCATCAGATGCTCCCCCTAATTTTGAAGTCCCTCCAGGTGCGTTTTGGACCCCATCTGCAGATACTTTCTGTTGACGTTTCCAAGAAAAAGTGAAAGATTACCTGGCATTTGCGTGTATCAGAAATCCAAAGATCGGGGTCAGATATGGTTAGCACGTTTATTTCAGAAAAACAGCAATTTCAGGCATAATTATGTTTCTTTTGTTAGTTGTATAATATGTGCAACGTGATCCTGGTTCACTATCCCTGCAATGTCTTATCAGGCAATGCCTCATCAAGAAATGTATCAATGCACAGGTCACCACCATGTTCCTCCTTCTTAAGCCTTTGCAAAGTGAGGATCATTACCCAGTGCTGGGTGACTAGCCCTCTGTGGTAATGTTGATACAAAGACTAGTCTTTTTAGTCATTAATCGCCTGCCAGAATTGAGCAGAGGGCTGTCCTGTCGGATGGTTCTTCCATTCTCTGCTGTTACTTTTTCTGTCAGCGTACCACCAGAAGTGAGTAACAGTGAATTTCTGACAGGGTATTACTCATACATTTCAAATACGTTCAGAGAACATGAGCACTTATATAGGAGGTAACACCCTATAAAATAAGCTCACCGTAGGTGCACTTTAAGGTATGTAGGGCATCGATCATTGCAAAAAAATTTCAACAGGAATTATATGTCATCTACAGCAGGTATATCACAAAAAAACAGTAGTTGATAAAGAATCTACATCTTGATAGTTATTTTGAAACGGAAGACATTTCTATACACATTCCTAAATGCATCACTAGAACATGACACGGATGTCAAACTTTGGCCCTCTAGTTGTTTCTGAACTGGAACTTGCATGATTCTTGGCCATGTATTGCATTCAACAAATAGTGGAAATTGTGGGCAATCAACATCTGAGGGGCCAGAGTTTGACAGCCCCGCACTAAACCATAAATAAATTTCCATTGTGCCGGCTTAATTCTTACATACAGGAAGTATAGCTCCACAAAGCATCCATACTGCACATACACAGTGCAGGCAGCTTGCAAAGGACTCTAGTAGCATATTCATTGTTCTTATTATTTCACCCCTTGACAACTAGAATGCAGTCACAATGGTTGACCTGCAGACTGCTTTAGTGAATGAATTGTGGGAGGATGACTCAGGTTTTCCAGAATAATAGAGAACATGTATAAGCCCTGGAAGACACAAATTGCTTCTGTGAACGATAAAGACAAGAACTAGAGCAAAAGGGGTTGTAACTTGAATTTTATAAACAAATTTTTTTATTTTTTATATAGCTTTTCAACAAGAGTGAAGTGAAAAACAATACTCTTTCAGAAATGGGAAATCACAGCCTCCAAAATGTTTTTTTTTTTGTAATTGCTCCAAAATATTCACCTGGTCTCTTTAGCTTGCCTAATTTTTATTCACCTTCTGCCAGCATTTTAAAACATAATTTATTATCATTTTTATTGTTTATATGCACCAATGTTGATATTTAACCTACTGAATGTGAGGGCTCAGAACAATCCATTTTGCACTCAAGCCTGGCAAACACAAGGTTCCCTAATACTGACCAAAATATGCCATATGCCAATTTGTAGAACAGCCTGAATCTGGAGTTTGGCTTATGTCTTTTTCTCCTGGCACAAGATCGCCAATTAATACTAAACATCTGTGTTCCTGGCACAGAGTGGTCTTAAGCCACAATTTTCCTTTGTAGAATTCATTTTTAGATGCAGCCGGCACAATTTATGAGAAATTAAGAATGACAGAGAAGGGAAGATGGAGACAAAATACTTAATGACATTATTTCAAAGGAGGCCTGACATGGATTGAAAACTTGGATAACTAACAAGAGTTTCCAACCAAGAGCAAAAAAAGGCTAATGGACGAATCAAGATGAAAGACCATATATGAAAACAATGTCGCTCGGTTATATTTAAAGCAGACTAACCATGTAAAAAAATGTAATCACATTTCTCTCCTTATCCATAAATGCATTAATATTTTGCAAGTCCAAGAACTGTTTAGTTTTCAATATTTTCAAAATGTTCTTCATAGCAGCAGTATCAGGATATTGATTAGCTTCCCTGCGAGGTAACTTGACTGATGGCCGAGGTCTGACTGAAATGATTTGGCAGAGAAAGATAAGGGTTGAAGCAGTGGAAGCTATTTAGCATCCTCACTCTGTGATACTCAGCCTTAATAAAGAGATCCTACATTTACACATGAACAAGAGATGATAGAACACATTCAAAGTGAACACTTAGAGGAGATCTTCTGGTGAGTGATTTTGATTTTTGTTTCAAACAGATCTTTTCTATTCATTTTAAGGTTTTAAGTTAGGTCTGGTGAGTAAATTAGGTTAGGCTGGTGACTCATTTTCATACTGATTAGCATACAATTGGAATCAATTGGGTGGTATTTGCTACAGCTTTAGCTGTCCACTCCTTGCTGGGGGAGGTGTACTTAGGTGACTATATAAAGGTTGGGGATATTAGCTTGCTAATTGAGCTTGTCAAGCCTTCTAAGTGAACACTTAGAGGAGATCTTCTGGAGATACTCTGGAGGTAGTCTGAGATTAGACAGGAGGTAGAAAACCTACAAAAAGGTAAGATTTGCTGGTTTTAAATCCATTATTTTATAATGGCAGGCTTGGTCCAGTGTAAGAGCTGTCATGCATTTGTTTTTAGATCCAATTTTTGGAGGTTTGGAGTGTGCCTGATATGTAGGCAGCTCTCTTTATTGCAGCAGGAAATTGCCTGTTTGAAGTCTGAGATTTGTAAATTATCTGTTAGAGAAACTCAGGCTATGACTGTTACAAAGCCACTGCCACAGAGGCCTCCTAGGAGTGGCAGATGGACTACTGTAGGATCTGGTAGACTTAGAGTTGTGGATAGAAGGCATGTCCCACAATCTGTGGCTCTTCTTAATTCTTTTGAGGCACTTTCAGAGTGTAGTGGTAAGACGGATGTAGGCTCAGACACCATAGTTGAGGAACCACCATCCACTATGCCTAAGGTATGCAGCACTGCAACCAAGGACAAAAATGAAAAGGTGGGACTTGATAGAAGGCAATTGTTGCTGGGTGATTCTATCATAAGAGGTGTTGAGCTGGAGAGTAGTGGTTTGGTGAGATGTCTTCCTGGGGCTACTGCTCGTAGAGACAAGAGACGTATTCTCAATATTGTCAAACAAGCAAACCAACAAGGGGAAGTGGACGTTCTAGTCCATCTAGGGACAAATGACTCGGCTAGCAATGAGGTTTCTGAGATTAAGGAAGATTTTTGTGCTCTTGGAGGTGAAATACAGCAGATTGCGTCCACTGTGTCATTCTCTGAAGTTTTGCCTGTGCATAACATTCAAGATAGGCAGATGCGCAATAGGGAATTCAATTTGTGGCTTCGGGAATGGTGTCGGGAGCAAGGATTTGGCTTTGTGTCCCATGATAGCTCTAATTGGAGCAGAAAGGAACTGTATAAAAAAGATGGTTTGCATCTTACTCATAGGGGAACATATGTTCTCAGTGAGAAGTTCAAAGGTTTCACAAAGAAATATTTAAACTAGGAGGGGGGGACAAAAGGGTAAAAAACAATCTGCCCGATTGTCCCCCAAAACTAAATCGGAGGGTGCAAGCAACATGCGAGGTAAAAAATGACAAGCTCAGAGTCGTGTCTACAAATGCTCGCAGTTTAGTCAATAAAATCAATGAACTAGAGGCAATGATGGCAGCTGAAAAAGTAGATTTAGTGGCGGTTACTGAGACATGGTTCAGTGAGAAAAATAACTGGGACATAACAATACCGGGATACTCTTTATATAGAAAAGACAGAGAAGGTAGGAAAGGAGGAGGAGTGGCCCTGTATGTGAAAAACAACATAAAAACGAACCAAATAAAAGTGAGCGAGGTGAACATAGAGTCAGTTTGGGTTACGCTAACATTTGGCAATCATACAGTAGCTCGTGTAGGTGCGATCTATAGACCCCCTGGACAAGTAGAAGAGCTAGATAATCTGCTGGTTGAGGAAATAGCCAAAATGGCAATGAAGGGGGAAGTTATTATCATGGGGGACTTTAATCTTCCTGATGTGAACTGGAAAACCAAAACAGCTGGGTGCACCAGGAGTACAAATATTCTAAACTCCCTACTGGGATTATCTCTAACACAAGTAGTTGAGGAGCCGACCCGTAAAGAGGCCATATTGGATTTAATACTCACAAATGGAGGTTTGGTATCGGACGTTGTTGTAGGTGAAAATTTGGGATCTAGTGATCACCAGTCAGTATGGTTTAATATAACAACAGGGATGGAGCCGCACCACACAAGAACAAAAGTTTTAGACTTTAAAAAAACAGATTTTTCTAAAATGAGATTTTGTGTGAAGGAGTCATTATCAGACTGGAGGAGTTTAAAGGGAGTCCAGGAGAAATGGGATTATTTAAAGGAAGCATTATTGAAGGCCACAGGAAATTGCATTCGGCTTGTTAGCAAAAACAAAAAAGGGAAGAAACCACTGTGGTACTCTGCAGAAGTGGCCAAAATAGTGAAGAACAAAAAGATAGCATTCAATAATTATAAAGAAACTCAGAGTGAAGAAGATAGGCAAACCTATAAAATTAGGCAGAAAGAGGCAAAGCAATTTATAAGAGCTTCCAAAGCACACGCAGAAGAGAAAATAGCTCAGTCAGTAAAAAGGGGGACAAAACATTTTTTAGATACATAAACGAGAAAAGAAAAGTAAAACAAGGATTAGTTAGATTAAAAACAAAGGAAGGAAGGTATGTAGAAGAGGATAAAAGTCTCGCTGACTGCCTCAATGAATATTTGTGTTCAATCTTTGGAGAAGAAAAGGTAGGAAAGGGACCTCAGTTAGGAGAGAACACTAAAGAGACATTTACATATCAGTTTACAGAGGAGGAGGTTCTACAGCAGCTGTCTAAAGTAAAGACAAATAAGTCAATGGGGCCTGATGGGATCCACCCTAAATTATTAAAAGAGCTCAGTGATGTAATAGCAAAACCGTTAACAGATTTTTTTAACCAATCCTTGTTAACGGGAGTCGTCCCAGAAGACTGGAAATTAGCAAATGTTGTGCCCATTTACAAGAAGGGTAGTAGGGAGGAATCTGGGAACTATAGGCCAGTTAGTCTTACGTCAGTAGTGGGGAAATTAATGGAAACCATGTTAAAGGAAAGGATTGTCGAACATCTAAAAACACATAGATTACAGGATCAGAAACAACATGGGTTTACCTCAGGGAGATCATGCCAAACTAATCTTATTGATTTTTTTGATTGGGTAACAAAAATAATAGACACAGGTGGTGCAATAGACATTGCTTATTTAGATTTCAGTAAGGCTTTTGATACTGTTCCGCATAGAAGGCTTACCAATAAATTGCAATCTTTGAGCTTGGATTCCAATATTGTTGACTGGATTAGGCAGTGGCTGAGTGACAGACAACAGAGGGTTGTGGTAAATGGAGTTTATTCGGCGCAAGGTCTTGTTACCAGTGGGGTACCTCAGGCGTCAGTACTTGGACCCATTCTCTTTAATATTTTTATTAGTGATATTGCAGAAGGTATTAATGGAAAAGTATGTCTTTTTGCTGATGACACAAAGATTTGCAACAGGGTTGACGTTCTTGGAGGGATCAGCCAAATGACAAATGATTTAGGTAAACTAAAAAAATGCTCGGAGCTGTGGCAATTGAGTTTTAATGTGGATAAGTGCAAGATAATGCACCTGGGACGTAAAAACCCAAGGGCTGAATATAGAATATTTGATACAGTCCTAACCTCAACATCTGAGGAAAGGGATTTAGGGGTCATTATTTCAGAGGATCTAAGGGTAAGTAGTCAATGTAATAGAGCAGCAGGAAATGATAGCAGAATGCTTGGTTGCGTAAGGAGAGGTATTAGCAGTAGGAAAAGGGAAGTGCTCTTGCCAATGTACAGAGCACTGGTGAGACCTCACTTGGAGTACTGTGTGCAGTACTGGAGACCGTATCTCCAGAAGGATATAGACATCTTAGAGAGAGTTCAGAGAAGGGCTACTAAAATGGTGTACGGCTTGAAGGAGAAAAGTTACCAGGAAAGGCTTAATGATCTTAACATGTACAGCTTGGAAAGAAGACGAGACAGAGGAGATATGATAGAAACATTTAAATACGTAAAGGGAATCCACAAGTTAGAGGAAGGGAGTATATTTAAAAGGAAACAAAGTAGCAAAACAAGAGGACATAGTCTTAGATTAGAGGGGCAAAGGTTTAAAAGTAACATCAGAAAGCATTATTTTACTGAGAGGGTGGTGGATACATGGAACAGCCTTCCAGTTGAAGTGGTAGAGGCCAAAACAGTAATTGAATTTAAGCAAGCATGGGATAGGCATAAGGCTATCCTAAACAAAAGATAAATCCAGGTAAAGTATCCATGTAATTGGGCAGACTAGATGGGCCGAAAGGTTCTTATCTGCCGACATTTTTTCTACGTTTCTATGTTTTCTATGTTTCTAATAGATATAAATGAAGAAAGTGATCTGATAGGGTGGGTTAGTTTTGACAAGCTACGCATAATATGTTATTTTTATGTGTAGCATTAAGGTTAAACGGACAGGTTTACTTAGGCTACAAATCCCTACTAGACATGGGTGTGCACAGAGGAGGTGCTAGCTGGATTAATTGTTCCAAGTTGTCTTTTGAGGACAGTGGTTCCCAACCGCGGTCCTCAGGTACCCCTAACAGGCCAGATTTTGCAGATCACCTTGGAGAAAAGCAGACTGAATCCTGCAATCACTGAGCAGCAAATCATATCACCTGTGCTATGCTTCAGATACCTGGAAAACCTGGCCTGTTAGGGGTACCTGAGGATCGCAGTTGGGAAACACTGTTTTAGGACACCATGTAGACTGTTTGGGAGCTTCTTCTGTGATAAATAACATAAATAACCTGTTACAGCTTGTAATTAATAAATGTTCCATGTGAACACAACCATCATATAGGGAGTGTTCACACCTACTACTAAGACATGAAATATTGCCTTGAAAATACAGAGCAAAGCTACGTTTCATTGCCATACAGAGCCGTAACTCATGTAGGAGCTGCCAACTCAGTGACCCATCAAAGTCCTGGTCAATAGTGGGAATGTACCCCACCCCCCCTTATAAGGATGATGCAGAACTCCTGGTTTCAATTACCAAACATCTGCCATCACTCACCGGTTCATGAAAATTAAAAATCGAGTTTTAGGGGGTTAAGCGTAAGTGCGCACTTAAGATACTCTTAACATCTACACAACCATCCCAGGCCAGAAAGATTGCTGTTCAACTACAGAAATTACAACCCACAAGCATCCGGGTCTGTGTGGTTTGACGAGGTGAACCGCTCACATGTTTTTCCGAATGACTGCTGCACAAACACACTGTACATCAATAATGGCATCTATATTTCAAAGTCAACACTGCAAAATTTCCAAGTTGACATTTCAACACTATTGTTTCTTCAACTTGTCTGCAACAATAGCAACCCACCACTGAGTTCAAAAAATAAAAGTGAACATATTGCAGACATCCTTTTAAACCCTTTCACTGCTGAGGACATGTGGGGAATGTCCTCATTGACTCCTAAGGAAAGATAAGGGTGGAGATGGGAGATATCAAAAGAAACCCCCTGACTGTTGGCAGCTAGTAGGGTCATGTTTGGTATCATTAGAAAGGCCAGAGCATGGCCTTTCCAATGATACCAAACATGACCATGTTTAAAGTAAAGAAAAAATAATAATAATAAAAAAATGTTTTTTTAAGATGTGAAATAGCTCAGCAGTGAAGGGGTTAAAAATTAAAGGCCGGAAAAAACATCATAAAACCACTGAATTGATAATGTAGCAGAATAGGTTGATAGCTGCACCTGTAGTACTTTGCCACTCACTATAGTAGATTGATGGAATATTTCTCTTTCAGCAATGGGAAGGGACCAACACGGAACAGCATTTAAAAAGATTGTGTATTATAAGTTTATCCTGAATACAAAGGAAAAAGATCAAGCATTTTATGAAGGTTTGAATATAGTAGGAAGAGACAGATGGGGTGAGACAAGAGAATCTTGTGTACCATCATATTCTGTGTTTTACAGAAATGGAAATGGTTGAGATACTCACAGGCAGGCAATTTCGCTTTTAGCAAGATGTGACCTTGAATCTCCATTCTTTGAAAATGCATTGCTGGAATAAATACCTATGTAGAAACATTAATCTACACAATTTCTTGTGCCACGCTCCCCGTAGACACAGATACAAACTTTTTTGCAATTCAGCCAGCGCAGGCAAATGTTCGCAAGCAGGTAATGTCTGAGGACAAGTTTAAATGCCGCCATTAAAGAGATCAATCAGAACCTCGTTTGCATGCATCTTAAGAATCCAACAGACAGGGAAGGTTAAGTCGGTTTTTCAAGATTGCATTTTAAGAATTTTAAAAGCTTTGTTATTAATGCAGAATCCAAGAAGACATTGTGTATCTTCCGCAAACAAACTAATTCTAATCGTTACCTCAACTCTCACCTGCAAACTAAGCCCTGTCAGTCAGCGTGCCTGGAAACAGAATCGCAGTCAAGAGAAAGGCAAATTCTTGTTTTGATTTGAATTGTCAGGAAAGATGTTTTCCCCATTGCCTGAGTGAATTTGCATGATTCAAGTTTTAAACCTATTTTGTAAAAGTCTAAAATATCAAAACTGATTTCTTGAAAACCAAAAAAAGGAACATATATATTGAGAAGATAAATGAATAGAAAATAATAATTTCACAATAGATTTTTCAGGTAATAGCAAGAGATGGCAAAATGTATTGACAGATTATGTAAATCAATCAACGATCCTCCCCTTCTCTCCTCTACTTGTTAGAGCAGGGATCTCCAACTTTGGCCCCCAAGATGTTTACGGCTTACAAATCCCAGAATTCTATGACTGCATTAGATGCACTGGTGGATCCAGAGAAGGGGAACAGGGGGCATTTGCCCCCTACCCCTAAGCTGCAAACTCCTTGTAGGTGACGCAGGGGATCTTTGTAATTTGAACAACTTTTCTCCTGTTCCACATGCTCTACATGGTCAATTGAGGTGACATTTGAAAGGCCAGATTCAGATTACAAACAGAACAGACAAAATAATATTCACAAGAAAAAAATGTTTATTGAGATATATGGCCCCGTAGGTTGTGATGCTGACTAAGGCTAGGGTCAGACGAACTCAGTATTAACGTGCGTTTAGCCACACTTAATCACGGCCGTGCTAGCAGCAAATGACATCCAATGCCGGGCAACATACGAAGAACGGCCGCACAAAAGTGCGGTCGCGTAACGCAAGCGGCGAACAAACGCATTTTTTTGAGAACGTGAAACCGCTAGTACTGATGTACAGAGTGCGCTGCATCCGCTAGTGGCATGTGTGCGTGATTAGGAGACGTCAGACGCTGCTAATGTCAGGCCAACATAACGTCCAGACGCAAAAAGTGTTTTATTGATGATCTGTACAAAATCACGGCCGAAAATGCACATCGTATGACTGCTATCGCGTATTCCGTGAAAAAATACGTCCATTCGTTCGAACGGATGACTTGAAATATGCGTTAGTCTGACCCTAGCTTTAGATGTCTGGGAAAAGCCTAGCTTCTCAGCTTGCCATCAGGGACTTCTATAAATGGTATGTGTTTATAGCTATGAATGTGCTTGTATTTCTGAGTTATTTGGTGATGTATGGGTATGATAGTGTGTCTGGGTCAGTGGCATGTTATTGCTGGTGGTGCTTGATACTCAGTGGGAGGCAGAGTATCTGCCAGAATGCAGACTGCAAAACATTGCTGTCAGGTGTCACCGAGCAGAAGGACAGACACTGTGCAGCACTGTTCTGGAGAGAGATTGTGATGAGTGCAGTCTGCAATATGGCACCCGCTCTGCCTGTCACTGAAAACTGAAAACCAGCCGCTAGAAAAAACTGGGAGAGTGCCCCTCCCAAAATTTAGTGTCTTGATCTGCACACGTATATATGGCGAGAGAATCATGGGAGGTGTGGTTTACAAACATCTGGGAGCAGAGGTTGAAATCCCTGTATTAAAGAAAGGATCTAAAACTCCACCGCCCCAGGTGTTGAAGACCAACACCTCCCATGATTCTTTGGCAAGAGATGGCCAGAAAATCATAGGATTTCCAGTTCAGAAATATCTGGGGGGGGGGCAGAGTTTGAGATGCATGCTTTGGAGTGTGATTGCATACTGGGGCCTAGATGCCAAGCCTGGTGTAATCTTAACCAGAACTCTAGTAAACTTTCCAACTTCATAAACTTTAACAGCTCTTGGGATTTTACACGAGGTTTGGAATCCAGCCATGGATGTACCAACAAAATACCATAACCTACACCAAACAGTGTGGTCAAGAGAGACAGTTCATAGAGTTTGTAGTGTGACCTGATCAGGTCTTTAACTTACAGGGTTATTCAAAGAGAATCGAAGAGTCACAGCACGTTTGGTGACTTTTCGTTCTCTTCAATTTGGTGCGATTTGGCGATCCCATTTTGGCGACCCTGCGGTGTATTCAGCAAGCACCACAGGGTCGTCGTAGTGCAGGGAAAAGCCGCCGCAAACCCGTTTAACACTCACCACAAAACCCAGCGAACGCACACTGAAACCCGCAAAAACATCTGGATTAACCCCGTTGAAAGCGCCAGAGAAACCTGAGCAGGAGCTGATCACAGCACAGAGCAGCCGCCGGAAAAAGCCGACACCGCAGACGAATGGAGTTAAAAAAAAACAAAAAAATGGTACGCTTGCATGTTTGAAAAGTGAAACGCTGTTTGCAAAGAAACTACAGAACGAAAATGTCTGGAATTTACTTGAAAGATCCAATGAATGATAATAAAAAGGGCTGTTGCAGAAAAAAGAAAAAAGAAAAAACGATTTAAAAAAAAGGAAAAATAATTTTCGCAAAAAAATCCCAAAAAATGCCTAAAAGATCCTAAAAAAAATCTATACATAAAGAGACTTTTTACTGCAAATATTATAATCAACGGTTTATTAGATATTGCATTAAAACGGGAATATTTTTAACATTGAAGCCTATGGGATTCGCCTGAATAAACCTGTCGAATGAAACCACCGAACAGCAGGGCAATTCGGCAACTTTTCACTGCTGGTTTTTGTTCTCTGAATAGCCAAAGCATTGCTTCTCTATGGGGGTTTCACTGCCCTTGAACAGGCAACGTATGTGCAGGCAATTTGCCAAACTGGCGAACTGCCTGCTCTCTTGATAGCCGAATGGCCAGGAAAGGTAACAATACGCTGAATTTCACTGTTCTGTTACCTTTCAGCCACAATTCGGATCTCTTTGAATAACCCTGTTAGAGTTGCCATTTGCTGTAACAGGTGGAACAAGTACTTTCGTACCAGCATCTTGTCTTCCTGACTCTTGTGTCTATGAACGATTGCCTCATGGTGAAGAACGTTTGTGTTTATGTTTCTATTTTGGTGAAGGCCATGTGCCAGTCCATATGGAAAGGATATGAGTTTGGTGTAAAAAAAATGCAAGTGTCGGGGAAAATGTCTGCATCTACTGCTGTAAAACTGATTTTCTAGCTTCAGCTAGAATAATATTGTGTCAATACCTTGTTCTCAAAGGCTTATTATAGAAAGACTGAATAGCCATTTGCCAATGCTGGTAAAAAAGCTTCCCTATCGTAGTTCATGGATAGAGTAAATACTGGTCTAAGTGCTGAACTCAGGAGTCATGAAGAATCAATATGGATAATTCGTGACATGTTTGACTTTCTCAAATCCCCATTCTGGTTACTGTTTGTAACATGAAGTGATCCAGTGATACCTGGGACAACCTCGTGCTGAGAAACACTTTCTAGCAAAACAGAAAAGGAAAGGAGATCTATTTCTGGAATAACGTGCAGATTTTGTTGTACACTATAACGCATTGATTTATTCTTTCTAAGAATCTTTCAGGACATAGAACAGCAAGTATGAACTGCCTTCTGTTACTATGACATTCCAGGTTTAACTTTCTATGAGCTTGGCTTTCACAATGAGAGAAGAATCGTCACATGCCTAGCATCAGAAAGCCATGTAACTCACCTTAGAATGAAGTGACTTATTTTATGGGACAAAGGACCTCAAGGTGCTTGAAGTTGTAGAACAGGGATCAGCATCCTTCATCCTGCAGATGTTTTACAACTACATTTCCCATGAGTTTTCGCCAACTTAATAAGTGTCTGAGGATCGTGAGAGGTGTAGTTCCATAACATCTGGAGGGCCAAGGTTGCCTACCAATGATTAGAGAGATACACCATACGCATCTGCTACATATTCAATAGGAATAGCTGAAACAAAAGGGCATCAAGGTCTATTTTAGCCCTAACAAAGAGATTGGATGAAATTGCCCATTCTTGGCCTTTTGCATCAAAGAAAAAAAATGTGATAAGCTAGACCTTACAAACCTTACCATGGAGCATTAGAATTTAATGAGCAATTTCCCCCAAACAAGCATTTCTATAGAGATCTAGCATCTCTATAGATCTAGAGCTGTAGCAAAGTCGAGTCACACTTCTGTATTATGCTATATTAATGTCATATGACCGTGGCCAAACTACAGATTTTTTACATGTTCTTAGAAAGAAAAATCCTTGAGGTGATGCCATTTCAAAGAAGTTATTGAAGAAGGCGCTCTAATACTGACACTGTCTATTCAGCCGGTTTACCTTCTATATGTGCAAATAAATTACCTTCCATGTGAAGTCTGATTCAGGCTAATACCAAGCTGTTTGTTCATTAAGCAAAATTGACACAAAATTTATTACATTTAGACTAAACTCTTAATAATGAGAAGTTGGCCTATGTATAGTACCTGGTAATATTGATTTGAGGGTAAAACCCTAAATCATAATTATTAGTAGTAGGGTTTTTTTTTTGTGTTCTCTATGGGCAGCATATTGTGCAAGAGAAGAGAAAACAGCGATCAACAGGGTTATCCAAAGAGATTCGAAAAGTCACCGCACGTTCGGTGACTTTTCGTTCTCTTCAATTCGGTTCCTTTTGCCGATTGCATTTCGGTGACCCTGCGGTGTATTCAGCAAACACCACAGGGTCCCCGAATTGCAGGGAAAAGCTGCCGCAAACCTGACGAAAACTCACCGAATGCACGCTGAAAACAAGCAAAAACATCTGGATTAACCTTCGAAGAAGCCGAACAGGAGCCGAACAGGAGCCGAATCACACAGAGCCGAAGCAGCTGTGACGTAGAGGAGGCAGTGAATAAATTAGAAAAACCATTTGTATGATCTGGGAAAAAGAAACGCTGTTTGCAAAGAAACTACTGAGCGAAAATGTCTGAAATTTTCACAGGAGGTCCAGAGAATGATAATAAAGAGAGCTGTTACAAAAAAAAATAAGTAAACTGAAAAAAAATTAAAAAAAATCGGACTTTTAATTTTTTTTTAAAAATTCAGAAAAATGCTTAAAGTATCCTAAAAAATCTATAAATAAAGAGACTTTTGCTGCAGAATTTTATAATGAACGGTTTATTAGATATTGAATTAAAACAGGAATATTTTTAACATTGAAGTCTATGGGATTCTCCTGAATAAATTTGCCGAATTAAACCACCGAATGGCAGGGCATTAGGGGAACCTTTCACTGCTGGTTTGTGTCTCTGAATAGCCGAAGCAGTGCTTTTTCATGGGATTGCACTGCCCTCGAACAGGGACCGAACAGGCACCGTATGTTCAGGCAATTCGACAGGATTTGGTGAATTGCCTGCTCTCTGGATAACCGAATGGCCAGGAAAGGTAACCGAACGCTGATTTTCAGCGTTCGGTTACCTTTCTCAAGCAATTCGAATCTCTTTGGATAACCCTGCTAGGGTTGCATCTGCTGCATCCAGGATACAGGGAATAAAAATAAATACTTAATTGCTTCATTATCATCATTGTGTAAACACGATCAACAATAGTAAACATAGCAGCCTGAGATTGAGTTTAAGCGACCTGCGGCTATGCTGGATCACTGCAAAATAAATTTGTTGCAAACAGATTTCATTTGCACTTGGGTGGAAGGTGGACATGATACTCAAAGTCTTAATGTTTTTTTAAACCAACTGGGCAAAGTCTCTCATGGACAGCTCTCCAACTGATCCTGCACAGAGCTCAAAACGTCAGTAACTCCTTTTGGCCATCAGACAGTGACACGTACCTGCCAACTAGGTTATCATAGTAAGAAATACACTGGGAATATGCCCAAATATTTCTTACTGTATAATTAATTGAAAATGTTTTTCCAAATAAATTCTGGTTCTTGACAGTGTTCTTTGGAAAACCTCTTTTTTTAGTGAAGGAGTTAAACAGCCTCATCTTTTCCACATTGCATAAAAGAAGTGAATTATTAAAACTAGGGATGCACCGATACCACTTTTTTAAGACCGAGTACGAGTACAGATACTTTTGTTCAAGTACTCACCGATACCAAGTACCGATACTTTTATTTTATGTCACGTGACGCTTTCCAATAAGAACAGACCTCATATAAAGCCCCCAGGTCTCATGGATATTGCCCCCCCAGCTCATGGATATCCTGCCCCCCAGCTCATGGAAATGCCCCCCCAGCTCATGGATAATTGCCCCCCAGCTCATGGATATCCTGCCCCCCAGCTCATGGATAATTGCCCCCCAGCTCATGGATAATTGCCCCCCAGCTCATGGATAATTGCTCCCCTGCTCATGGATAATTGCCCCCCAGCTCATGGATATTGCCCCCAGCTCATGGATATGCCCCCCTGCTCATGGATATGCCCCCTGCTCATGGATATGCCCCCCTGCTCATGGATATGCCCCCTGCTCATGGATAATGCCCCCCAGCTCATGGATAATGCCGCCGCCCCCCCACCCCGCTCATACTTACCTTCCTTCAGCGACGCCGCGAAAGTCTTCGCGCGCGCGCGCTCCTTGGAAGGTCCCCAGCCGCGACCACGTGGGACCATGTGATCGAGGCTGGGGTCCTTCCAACGAGCGCACGCGCGGAAACTTTCCCGGCGTCGCTGAAGGAAGGTAAGTATGAGCGGAGAGCAGCTGCAGGGCCTGTCTGAATGCTCTATCTGCATTCGGACAGGCCCTGCAGCTGCTCGCTTTGTTTATACTTACCTTCCTTCAGCGACGCCGGGAAAGTTCCTGCGCGTGCGCTCGTTGGAAGGACCCCAGCCGCGATCACATGGTCCCACGTGGTCGCGGCTGGGGACCTTCCAAGGAGCGCGCGCGAAGACTTTCCCGGCGTCGCTGAAGGAAGGTAAGTATTAAACACAGGGCGGAGAGCAGCTGCAGGGCCTGTCCGAATGCAGATAGAGCATTCGGACAGCCGCCGCAGCCCTTCGGATACCGGCAAGCCGGTTCAATGCCGGCTTCCGGTATTGGAAAAAAATATCAGGGGTACTGCAGGAGTACCAAGTACTCCTGCAGTACCCGGTATCGGCACCGATATCGATACTAGTATCGGTATCGGTGCATCCCTAATTAAAACAAACAAACACATTTTAAACCTATTTTCGGATTATAAGTAAAGGAGGTTTTAAAAATACTTGGGGTGCTATCGGCTGCCCGGAGGTAAATCGGGGATGCTAAGGGGAAAGATTTGCGTTCGCTAATGTCTCCTTACGTCCCCGTTTTCCCAGTGGATTACGGGGCAGACGTTGAGTCCAGCAGCCTGCACCGTAGGCTCCTGGATGTCCGGGACAGTGCTAATGTGCCGTCCCGAGCATCTCCTCCATGGAATGAGGCTTCTGCTTCCGGGTCACATGACCTGCAGGATCTCGCCTCCCTTGAGATCCTGCAGGTCGGCGGATTGATCACGAAGGGAGACTGGGGACTTTTTTCCCCCTGTCTCACTCTGCTCCTGGAGGCCAGAAGCGGCAGATCGGGTCACTGTTCCTGCTGTGGGATGAGAAGTGAGTGTTTGAGTTTTTGTGGGGATTTACAGCTGCTGTTAACTGATTCTGCAGAAGTGGACTCCGTTAGCACCAGTTTTAAGCTGTAACAAACCTCTTTAGTTAGCGACAACTGTTTGCAATTAGTGTTAGGACTATGTGATCCTAACACTAGTTACTCTCTGCTTAACACTTTGCACCACCATGTTAAGTATAGGGAGCGCAAAGTACAGTAAGTGTGTGCTAAAAAGTGCCAATACCGATTCGCTATCGGATTTTTTAACCGGTAGCAATTGGGAAGTGATCTATGCAGCACACTATCACCCAATTAACCAAACACTAACACTCATTTATTTGAGCGCTACCTTTAAGGAGCTGATAGAGTCCTTGGGCATTTTAGTCCACGGTTTCTGGCTACTTTCATATGGTTTTAGTGTAAAAATTAAACATGATGTGACGTTATTAAAAAAATACAGAATTGATTGCTGCTGCTTTCAAAAGTAATATATTGATAGTTGGCTTTCCCCAACGTGTTATTCTACAACACAAATGAATCCTTTAAGGAATCTAAGAATTTCAATTTTGTAGTTGAACATGGAATGTAATATACAGCAAACGCTGAGCATGAAGAATGATGTATAGAGTGAATTTCAGCGCAATGAAAGGAAATGAAACTGCCAATTCTTCCTGGCCTGCATCGGCTGCTACGAATGTGGCCTTTTCTAAATAACCATCTTAGATTCAGTTATTCATTTAGTTGTGCTTGCACACATTTGCAGCATGCTGTGTATTCTGTGTACACAAAGATTCCGACACCAATTCTCGTGCATGATTTGAAAAGAGCCGCTACTTTTCCAGAGAAACTTGATTTCCTGTTTATTGTTAAATGTCTGCTTGTGTGACCGTTATGATATTAGAAAAGAAATCTTAACAGCCTTGAAGAGAATGAATAAATAAAGGTATCTCCCTGATAACACAAAGCTTTATAATCAATTTTATTGCAAAAGGGAATTTACAAATACCTTTCAAGTGACAAAGAGACAAAGAAACACTTTTAGGATAAGCTGTCCTTCAGGCTCTGTACGTTGCCTATTACTGTGTTTCACAGCTCCTGGGATAAACAATAGAAATGACGTAAGTGCTGTGGTACAATACAAGAGGTTCAGTCGAAAGCCGTGGAGTTTAATAAAACATATTCTACAGCTCGGCTTCCCAGGGATCATTGAAGTGCCGTAAGAGGATGGTGAGTGGTGTCTCAGTATTACCTGACATCATGAGCAAAGATGTCATTCATGCATCTAGATGATGCAAAGCAGCAGGAGGATTTGTATAATTTTATATTCCTATAAAAAAAAACAGTAGGTGTTTATACACTCTATCCACTAAACACCTGGTTAAATGTGACAAACTTTCACATTTTGGATGACAACACCATGGGTCATTGCCTCCAGTATTCTGTAAAGAACCTGATATATTCTGTCTGTGTCTAAGTTACCACTATGCATCGAAAAACTGATGTAGGACAGCTCTACGTGTGAATGCAGATTATGGTGCTGTGGTATAAATTCAGCATGGTCACTATTGGAGTTGGTGCATATTTTCAATACACTCTAAAGCAACATGTCCATTTGATGCAATTTGTGTCTTTGTCATGACTCTCTATTCAAATACAAATTTATTCCATTCCAAAGTCCATTCCTCATCATGTCCTCTTAATTAGTTATGGAGGCTTGCGTGACCCTACAAATTCAATATGGCACCCCTTCACACCATCAATGACGTCAGGGCAATTGTTTCTATGCAACAATTCGGTGAGTCTAAATTGCCAAACTTGACTGATTAATGACATTTTATGGACCTTGGAATATGAACTTTGTATTGTGTTTCATCTTGTGTCAAACATAAGGGATTATTCAGAGAGTCGATCTGGCCCAAAATGTCACCCAACAGGGAATTTTCCCATACGGTGCCATTTCGGGGCCATTCGGCTATTCAGAGAGCAGGCAGTTCACCAAATTTTGGCGAAGGATATTTTTTTTTACCCTGTTCGTCAGGTTGACAGCCTTTTCTGGCTAGCCATTTTTTTCCGGCTGCTGGTCTGCTTTTTCCGACGTGTTCGGCGTGTTTTTTGTGGCGGTTCTGGCTTGTTTTCAGTGGGTATTCAGCGGGTTTTCCCTGCACTCCGGGGACTTTGTGGTGAATGCTGAATTCACCACAGGGTGGGGAACTTTGATTCCCCGAAGTGCAGGGAAGTGCAGGGAATGAGAGAGCACCGAAATGTCGGTGACATGTCTTTGCTCTCTGAATAACCCCCTGTGTCTCTATTGGCCACTAAAAAATTGTATATATACTCAAAGGATATTTTGTGTCCAATCTTGGCCCAAATTGTGTTGCTTCTGTTCTATTTTTTAAAATCTCATATTGCTTCCTTTGAGGCGTTCTGGTTTATCTGGCCATCGTCGATACCTATATGATATCTTAGGAACATCAGCAAACTTACAAGGCAGCGCTTCTCCACACTCTAAGGGAAAAGGTAAATGGGAGATAGGGATAAAGTGCACAGAGATGCAGTGGAGGGATAACTGTTAGGATATACCAGCGATACCCAAAAGGCAAGATAAATCAATTGTACATACTTTAAAACAATGATGAATTTGCAAAAGATGTTCTACTTTGAAGGAATAATCTCTGTATGAAGATATTCTTTATCACATCAAGAGGTGTACATCTGGCTGGTGTAATAAATACCTCAAATATAGGATTTTTGAAGAATATCTTCATACAGAGATTATTCTTTCAAAGTAGAACATCCTTTGCAAATTCATCATTGTTTTAAAGTATGTACAATTGATTTATCTTGCCTTTTGGGTATCGCTGGTATATCCTAACAGTTATCCCTCCACTGCATCTCTGTGCACTTTATCCCTATCTCCCGTTTCCCTTTTCCCTTAGAGTGTGGAGAAGCGCTGCCTTGTACGTTTGCTGATGTTCCATGGTTACCTATTCTAGATATTGGGAAGATTTCTTAGTCCTTGCGATTATAGCTACCTCCGTTTTATCTCTTTTTTCCCCCAATTGTAAGCGCACCCCTTCCATCCACTTTGTACTATATGATATCTTAACCCGTTACTTTTCTATCCTTAATTTACTTGTGTAGTAGGATTGGAGAAACCAGAAACAAAGCCAAAGGAAGAAGAATGAAGAATATAAAACGGAATCTGAGAAAGAATTTTAATAATGGTTTTGAGTTGCCTATTCCCTATCTTGTCCCAGAAAGTAAACAGGAAGCCACTGAAGGTATGCCATTGATAGGAACATGAAGGCATCTTCACCCGAGAGCCATCAATAAAATGTCAACCTTGTATAAATGAGAACTGTAATGGCAATAGCATTAAATGAAAAATCTTAAAACCAGTTCTAGGAATTGTATTATCTCTTTGTAGGACATTTGGTCTGGCTATTAGGGATAAGGCATGAATGGTCTAAAAGTAAACACGACTTCATCCTAACTTCAAGCCAGTTGTTAAACTCAACAAAGATATGAGACATGTCAGGAGGTTCTTTATTATCCAACAAGCTTGTCCAAGCTTAGTATTTTCTATCAATGAGGTGTGTTCACTGGGAAATCAATAACAAAGTAATATGCTCCTCATACATACAGGTATATACAGAAGGTTTCAATTTAATATCAGAAATATTTTCTTTCATCTGTCGTGACATTAAGTATATTTTAGGCTTACAAATAACGGTTTTCAACATATATCCATCCAAACACAATGTTTGCTGTAAATGTTTTCTACTTTTCATAAAAGATCAACAGATTCCAACAAAAAGCCACAGGTTTTACTCCCTACCTTACAGAATAACAGAAAAGAACATGGGTTTAATAACAGTGTTGAGAGTCAGGAAGAATGTGCCAAAGTACCTGCAGTCTACACGTGCAGTGCCAAACATCCAGTGACAGACATAAGGCCACTACATGTTAGGTCCTGGATTCTATTACAGCAAAAAATTACTGTATATCATTGCAGGTAATGCCTAAAAATATTAAATTATAATTTATGAGACAGAGTGCAGATAAAAAGGAGCAATAAATCAATTACATACAATAAACCTACAGCCCCGTAGTGGAAAATATGGAACTAAAACCCAGTGATAACATTTTCACAGTTAATAGAATTTTGTCCTGTGCGTTTTCTGCTCTGACACAAAGCATATTATAGGCCCTTGACATTTCAAAATGAAATGGTACGGGTATATCAGAGTTACTACTCCTGAAATCTTTTTTCTTCATTATTTTTTTTAATACTAGAAACCTCTTCTTTTTATTATGCATTCCTCTGGCACACATCTATCTCTAGATTCGCTTGACATATTTTTGAGTAAAGTCTGCACACTCCCTGAATCTGAAAGCCAAGACCTAAGCTCATTAGTCAGAGATTCCCATCTAATGGGCTTTTTAGGTGCCCCTAGAGCCTTAGATTTGTACTGTGAAATGTCACTTTTTTCTAGCTGTGAACATCACTGCCCAATTTGAGCTTCGTTTTAAAATGAAAAATAGCAGATTAGGTTTGTAGCGCTTTGTTAGTAGTGACAAACCTTGTAAATCTACATACCCTTCCTGGGGGGGGTACTCAAATTTTCTATCTCCTTAATCTGTAATTTACCGCATTATACCCTGTTCACAATTAAGACATTCATAGTTTTCTGTGACTTCAAGGGCTCAGAAACGTAATGAGACTGAAGATAGGATGAGATATAGTGGATAATAGGAACATATTTTGGCGCCAATGGTTATGCTACTTCAATGAATGTTGAATAAATTATAGTTTTGCTCATTTATTAATATTTAGGAGCACTTGTTAGGTGTACCTTTTGGTAGACTTAGGTCAGTTCTTCTAGAGGAACATAATATTAATACTTAGGGAAATCATATTTTGCATAAAATGATGCTAAGCAGTTTCCTGGCTTGACAAGGTGAGAAAACCCTGACATTAACAACGCTGATTAGTCTATAATTATTCCAAAAGAACGTCACAGGTCATGAAACTGTGGATTATAGCTTTGAGAGGAGGGGTTGGCAAATCTCTGTACGGATTTACAAGCCAGTCAGACATATTTAGGACTCCACACAATACAGGTTAGCAACCAGCATCCAATTAGACTAATTAATACTCGCACATTGAGATATACTACTGATACACAGTAAGCTATCGCCAAAGGGAACGGAAATATTCCTAGACAGAATTAGAAGCCAGTTTCGCATTCCAGCAACATTATTAAAGGCTACAGCTTAGTAGGGATTGTCATGGTCTTTGGTGATACATTGAGGAGAAAAGGTAGAAAGCTATTCGACTACAATAATCCATCTGCAACCATTACATGAGTGTTCACTTTCTTTGGAGCATATTATGGGTGTTGAGTATTAAAGTGGCATAACAATGAGCAGGGCCAGATTAAGATCTCTATGGGCCTGGAGTTGAATATTTTGGTAGTCTTTTCTTGGAATTTAGTGAAATTAAAACATATTTTAGATGATTTAATAGTGCAGATATGGTTATATCTAACCAGGCAAATACTGTGTAAATTTCCATTCAGATTTCAATCATTTACAGAGTGTAAAATGATTTTTTCACATTTTATCATCCAAACCTTTGTGATAATATGTTCTTTTAGGGAACACTTGTTAAAAAAAAAATGAAATGGGAACCTGTTACTGCATTTTTCTGAGAAAATATACAATTTAACCCAAAAAATTCAATAAATGAAATATTCACGTCGTGTTTTGGAGGATGGTGTTTTATGAATAATATGACTATGTATAAAACACTGACCTTGCTCCCAGAGGGAGAAATGAAAAGGGGAGTGATGGCAGTGGTATTGCTCATTTTATTTGTGACAAATGGACAATGCCATCACTTTTGAACTAAAAATATATAAATA
Source organism: Leptobrachium leishanense (assembly GCA_009667805.1). Classification (NCBI taxonomy): domain Eukaryota; kingdom Metazoa; phylum Chordata; class Amphibia; order Anura; family Megophryidae; genus Leptobrachium; species Leptobrachium leishanense. The sequence goes on along the minus strand of CM019064.1, from coordinate 236,959,601 downwards.
AGGTGGTTTAGTTTGTTTTAGTCTCTTTTACATTTTACATGGTCACGTTTGGTATAAATGCAAAGGCCAGACTCTTACATGTTCAGTGACACCTCACTTGACCTTGTGCGTTGTAAATATTAGTGACGCAGGGTTCCAAAGTCGCACCCCCCCTCAGTGCTCTTCGCTGCAGTACAGAGGTTTAGGTTTTGATGTAACAATTCGTAACAACGGATTGTGCCATCACCTCCACACTTGTTGGTGACATGAGAAATGAGATGGTGAGTTAGTGCAGCATCATTGTTCACTTTATAATTGAAAAGTGAAAAATATTGCTGTGTTAGAAAGAAAAAGAAAAAAGAAAAAAATATTTATTTTATTTATATTGTGAAATAAAACCTGGTCATGTTTGATATCATTGGAATTGGCATGATCTGGCCTTTCCATTGATACCTCACATAACCCTGTAGCTGCTACGAGGTTGGAGATACAGGGGTCCAAATGCCCATCATTTCAGACATACAGGGTTATTCAAAGCGATCCGAATGGCTGGAGAAAGGTAACCGAACGCTGAAAATCTTGGCCATTTGGTTATCCAGAGCGCAGGCAATACGCCAAATCCTGGCGAATTGCCTGCACATTCGGTGTCTGCTCGAGGGCAGTGAGATCCCCATAAAAAAGCACTGCTTCGGCTATTCAGAGAACACAAACCAGCAGTGAAAGGTTCCCCTAATGCTCTGCCATTCTGTGATTTCATTCAACAGGTTTATTCAGGCGAATCCCATAGGCTTCAATGTTAAAAATATTCCCGTTTTAATTCAATATCTAATAAACAGTTTATTATAAAATTTTGCAGGAACGAGTCACTTTATTTATATATTTTTTAGGATATTTTAAGCATTTTTCTGGATTTTTTTTTAAAAAAGTCAGATTTTTTTTGTTTTTTGTTTTACGTTTACTTGTTTTTTCTGTAACAGCCCTTTTTATTATCATTCCCTGGACCTCATATCTAAATTTCAGACATTTTCGCTCAGTAGTTTCTTTGCAAACAGCGTTTCACTTTTCAAATATTCAAGCAAACTGTTTTGCTAATTTATTCACTGCCTTTGTCTGTGGTGTCGGCTTTTTCCGGCAGCTGCTCTGTGTGTGGTCGGCTCCTGCTCGGGTTTTTCCGGCGTCTTCGGCGGATTAATCCAGATGTTTTTGCGGGTTTCGGCGTGCATTCGCCGGGTTTTTGCGGTGACTTTTCGTCGGGTTTACGGCGACTTTTCCCTGCGCTTCGACGGCTCTGTGGTGCTTGCTGAATGCTGAATACACCGCAGGGTCGCCGAAATGGGATTGCCGAATCGGCCCGAATTGAAGAGAACGACAAGTCACCGAACAAGAGTTGAGTTTTCGATTCTATTTGACTAACCCTGATAGTGATCCTTTCTCTGGGTCTATTCTGGAGCATGGGCCTGGAGCTGCTGCTCCAATCAGCCCCTATGTTAATCTGGCCCTGACAATGTGCTCCTTGAAACTACAGAGTAAAATTATTGGAGGCAAATGGAAGAGACACATAGTTGCAAATATGCTGAAAAAGGATGTTAATGGAGTTAAATGGTCCTATATAAAAGTTCTATCAATTTATTAAGCCCCTGTTGAATGTGATAAGTAGAGCTTGTGCTTCGAGCATAGCTTGGAGGGAAGACGTCTAAGTGCACTGATAATTTAGACTAATCAGTAAAATATATCTATTTGTGTTTCTCCTATTTCTACAATTATGCTATTTCCAAAGTCTGCAGATCAAAAGAAGCCGTGTAGTATTTCTTAGACAAGCTTCAGGTATCAGAGCCATTATTATCCCACAGGCAATGAGTACTTAATTACACTTTTAAAATGATTCTGTCGTAAAAGGTGAGGTGTAAATACAGAGTATCGATTCATAAGAAAGCTTGCATCATTGACGTGCTGATATGAGTAGGAGATATATTAGCCCATTCAGTGCTGAGCCATTTCACACCCATAGTTCATACCTGTAGTCACTGAATCTTAGCCATTTTATACAGTATGTTTCCATGTATAAGACTATACTTTTGTCCAAAATCATTAAGCCAGAAATTGGAGGTTGTCTTATACACGGGAGAACTGGTACCAGATACCAGATGTGGGCCTGTTCTGACTGTTGGGGTTGTTTAATACATGGGGGCATCTTATACACAGAAAAATACGGTAACTCTTAAATGGTGACATATTACGCTATGAAGGCTGTCACGGAATGGCCCAGCACCCTCAGCCAGGGGCGGTGCAGTGACAGTGGTGGCTATGGACACTCGGGTGCGGTGGCACGCACCCAGTTTTACAAGTACTTTTATTAGATGTGATTGTGTGGTGTAATAAAGTGTCCCCGTTGATTTATTGCGTAATGTATTTTCCCCTTTGTTGCCTTGCTCGCCGCCATTTTCCGATCACCTTGTGGCGCAGTTAAGAATTCTCGGTTCGGAAAATGGCCGATTCGAACCATCCGGTTCGAATCGTAAAATGGCCGATTCGGACCATCCGGTCCGAATTGGCGACTCCCTGAAGGCCAAGGGCCAATGGGTCCTGGGAGGGCGGGCAAGGAGTCCCATTGTATTCTAATTGTTGTGCAGAGGTAATAAATGCTTGGACTGTAAACAATAAAGGCAGATCCTGCAGTGCATTCAGCTTTGACTGGTGTGACTTATTTCTCCACCGTATTTTCGTATCTGAGAGTCCCCCGCGATCTCAGGGTACGGTGTCCATCCAGGTACGAACCGAAGCGAGCGCTCTGTGCCTGCATCGAGTAGCAGGGCAGAGGCGCAGCGCATGAAGATTCGGTTCTCAGAGAGACGGAGATCCGAACCGAAGGCGCGGCCGCGTACCGCGCTACGGTGTTGCGAGGGATTGCGGGAAGATCCGAATCCCTCGCCCCTTCTGCCAGATCCGAAGTTCCTTCAGCCGATCCGATCCGAAAGGTCATTCTTCCATTGAGATCCGAAAAGTTACCCGCACCGCGATCGGAAACGTTTCCCGCAAGATCCGAAACGTTTCCCACATAGATCCGAAGATTCCTCCGTGGCTGGCAGATCCGATCTCCACGGACGTCCCACACCCACAAGGTCAGTGAGCCAGCTGCTCGGGACGCTGAGTGCCGTAATGGCTCAGTGGTCGGGCTGGTTCCAGGCAGGGGTCCCCTCCACCGCCCGCTAACCCTCCCCAGGGTCACGCCAGGCCGCACGAGACGCCGAGTGCGCGTCACTCGGTAGTCGGGCCAGCGGTAAGCGAAGGGGTCACGCGGATTGAGCACACCCGCAGGCGGAACAACATCCCATTCCGTCATACTGGTGGCAGCGGTGGGATCGCTCTCTGCAGACCCCTAGGAGACCTACGCCATGGTGGTGTACACCTATTATGACCGGGACACCCTGCGTGGGATGTTGGAGAACCGGGGAGGAACGCCGGGTAACAAAAAGAGGAAGACCCTGATCAAGGAACTGACCAGGATGGATAAGGACGGGGTGGCGACGCCCGTCCCCAGCCCTGTCTGCGCAGAGGTGGAGGAAGATGCTGGCCTCAGAGAGTTGCGGCGTCGGATTGCCCTGCTCGGTGATGCCCCAGCGGAGGGGGCCAGATATCAAGTGATTCGGGAGTTCTACCGGGAAGTTGAGCAGGAGAAGGAACGCCAGCACGAGCTGCGGTTGGCAGAGCTCCGCGGAGCAGAGACTGATTATGTTGACCCCGAACCCTACCCTGTGGAACCCTGGGTCGAGGCTCACAGCTCGACTGGAGCTTCACCTGGGGAATCTGCAACCCCCAGTGACTGCGCTTGCGGGACTCTCAGCTCGCCTGGAGCCTGTACTGAGGACGTCACTTATCCCCGCGACCCTCGGATGGAGACTCACAGCTCGCCTGGAGCTGCATCTGAGGACGCCACATTCCCCGTTGAGGAGCGGTGCTCCTGTGCTGGCACCTTCGCCGACATGAAGGTCGTGTTGGCAAGAGAGCTGCAGGAGGGCCTGGAGCAGGACCAGAGGGCCACAGAGGAACTGTGGTACGAGGCCTGGACCATGAGCGGGACTGCCATGGTGTGTACATTCCCTCCGACGCTGTCGTCCATCGGGTGCAGTACGATGTGCGAGCAGCGTTCCTGCAAGGTCGGGCCCCAGAGGAGTGGGAGGCTGAGCTCCGGAGCCTGGTGCAGGAGGAGATCGCACTGGACGCCGCGTACCGCGCGCTCCGGTGGCTAACCGCCGCTCCGACAGTGCGCCCTATTGGAGGCAGTTCCACTGCAGGGCCTCGCTACGGAGGTACGGGGCTGCTCTACGAGGGCATGGCCGCCGACCCCGAGTTTGGAGAGGAGACCGAGGAGCGGATGGAAGACATCCTGGAGCGACGGGAACTGGAGATCCCGTCAGACGGCAGGGACTCGGTGTTTGAGGAGCTGGAGTCCCTAGCAGAGCGAGAGTGGGAGCTCGAGGTGGCTTATCGGAGACTGTTGGACGGCGTTCCGCAGTCGAGCCTGAGCTCCCCGTGGTGGGACGGGTCGGCGGAGGAAGTCGACAGTCCCCAGGTTTGGGACCTATGGGAGGCCGAGGCAGACCCATGGGTGCCCGTGGGGGTTCCGGCAGAGGAAGATACCCCTTCACCCCGCAAGAGGACAGGGTGGCCGAGGCCACGGGTCCAGCGGGGGAGGAGACGGATGGTCTCCCCGGGATGGGTTGTGCGCAACCATTGTTTGCCCCGGGGGGTGAAGAGACCATCCTTCCCCAGGAGATCTCCAACCGGCAGAAGAGCTGGCTACGGGGCAGGGCGCCGCTGGTCTCTGCCCACTACTCAAAGTCTGCCAGGAGGAGCAGACGGATGGTTCCCCCGGGATGGGTTGTGCGCAACCATTGATTGCCCCGGGGGGTGAAGTGACCATCCTTCCCCAAGGAGATCTCCACCAGCGGAAGAGCTGGCTACGGGGCAGAGTGCTGCTGGCCTCTGCCCACTACTCAACGTCTGCCAGGAGGAGCAGACGGATGGTTCCCCCGGGATGGTTGCGCGCAACCACTGATTGCCCCGGGGGGTGAAGAGACCATCCCGCCACAAGGAGATTGCCAACCAGCGGAAGAGCTGGCCACGGGGCAGAGCGTCGCTGGCCTCTGCCCCCTGCTGACAGTCTGCCAGGTGGAGCAGACAGATGGTTCCCCCCGGATGGGTTGTGCCAACCATTGTTTGCCCCGGGGGGTGAAGCAACCATCCTCCCGCAAGGAGATCCTCGCGCAGCTGAAGAGCTGGCCACGGGGCAGAGCGCCGCTGGCCTCTGCCCACCACCCACAGTCTGCCAGGTGGAGCAGACAGATGGTTTCCCCGGGCTGGGTTGTGGCAGCCAGTGACGGTCCCGGGGGGAAAAGAAACCATCCTTTTGCAAGGAGATCCCCACCCAGCGGAAGAGCTGGCACCAGGGCAGAGTGCCGCTGGCCTCTGCCCGTTTCTCCCAACTTGCCCCGAGGGGCAGAGCGAGGATGACCCCGTGCGACCGCAGTTGCATCCCCTGGTCCCCCTCGTCGGCCACCAGGAAGAGCAGCCAGGTCTGGCTCGAGGTGCTCCTTCGGTTGCCGTGTCCGTACCTGGCCATCCAGTGGAGGAGCTGGCAACGGGGCAGAGCGCCGCTGGCCTCTGCCCATTTTTGCAACCCTTGGGCTCGGGGGCCTCACGCAGTCACGGTTCTGTTCCACGGCTGACTTGGGCACCTGGGGCGTGTGCAGTTGGCACCCGGGTTCCCCAGGTGAGCGACAACCCTGGGGGGGACACAGGGGGTACTCCGGCCGGATGTATGTACCTTTGCCCAGCCGGGGTAACCTTGAGGACGTGGGGGCCCGACCAAGCTGGCACGGCCGCAAGGCCAAATGGAGAGGCCTGGTGACTCGGCCTCCCCAGACGGACTATGGGCCTGGGAGCGCCGACTTCCCCGGTATGACCCGGTGGGGTCAGACCAGGTGCGTCGAACTGGGGGAGGGGGAGGAGTGTCACGGAATGGCCCAGCACCCTCAGCCAGGGGCGGTGCAGTGACAGTGGTGGCTATGGACACTCGGGTGCGGTGGCACGCACCCAGTTTTACAAGTACTTTTATTAGATGTGATTGTGTGGTGTAATAAAGTGTCCCCGTTGATTTATTGCGTAATGTATTTTCCCCTTTGTTGCCTTGCTCGCCGCCATTTTCCGATCACCTTGTGGCGCAGTTAAGAATTTCGGTTCGGAAAATGGCCGATTCGAACCATCCGGTTCGAATCGTAAAATGGCCGATTCGGACCATCCGGTCCGAATTGGCGACTCCCTGAAGGCCAAGGGCCAATGGGTCCTGGGAGGGCGGGCAAGGAGTCCCATTGTATTCTAATTGTGTGCAGAGGTAATAAATGCTTGGACTGTAAACAATAAAGGCAGATCCTGCAGTGCATTCAGCTTTGACTGGTGTGACTTTATTCTCCACCGTATTTTCGTATCTGAGAGTCCCCCGCGATCTCAGGGTACGGTGTCCATCCAGGTACGAACCGAAGCGAGCGCTCTGTGCCTGCATCGAGTAGCAGGGCAGAGGCGCAGCGCATGAAGATTCGGTTCTCAGAGAGACGGAGATCCGAACCGAAGGGCGCGGCCGCGTACCGCGCTACGGTGTTGCGAGGGATTGCGGGAAGATCCGAATCCCTCGCCCCTTCTGCCAGATCCGAAGTTCCTTCAGCCGATCCGATCCGAAAGGTCATTCTTCCATTGAGATCCGAAAAGTTACCCGCACCGCGATCGGAAACGTTTCCCGCAAGATCCGAAACGTTTCCCACATAGATCCGAAGATTCCTCCGTGGCTGGCAGATCCGATCTCACGGACGTCCCACACCCACAAGGTCAGTGAGCCAGCTGCTCGGGACGCTGAGTGCCGAATGGCTCAGTGGTCGGGCTGGTTCCAGGCAGGGGTCCCCTCCACCGCCCGCTAACCCTTCCCCAGGGTCACGCCAGGCCGCACGAGACGCCGAGTGCGTGTCACTCGGTAGTCGGGCCAGCGGTAAGCGAAGGGGTCACGCGGATTGAGCACACCCGCAGGCGGAACAACATCCCATTCCGTCATAAAGGCGTAATACCATTAAGAGTAATACCTGGGAAAACAAGTGCGTGGCCACCCTTGATTTGGCCAGAGGTGCATTAACCCAGAGCCGGGACAGCTTGGCTCTGGATTATGTGAGTGCTCCTCCTATTAGAACCTTTTATATATGAGTTATGATCTGCACCATTGTGGTTTTTATTCTATTTTTTGGAGATTTGAATAAGATCAACAGGCATAACATCCTTGTCTCGATTGTATCATTGTGTACAGTATGTGTTGTTAAATATTGTTTGGCCAGAACTCTGTTATTTGATCATTCATGAAAGACTTCGTAAAGAATGTTGTGAGCCCACAGTTGTGGTATGTGGGACTTTTTTAATATCATGTACACATCTGGCAAACATTGCCTGTTAGCAGTACTTGAGGACCAGGGTTGGTCCTCTGTACTACATCCTTTTTTTTTAGCTTTAATGAGTTATTTCTATCTTATATACTAGCCTGCAGGCTTCTCCGTCTGGACCTAAACATCTGTGCATGCTTACTAGCTAAGTCATGCACATTATTATTGTTTCTTCTTTTTGTAATAACTCTACAAATGTAGAAACTAAATAATGGGTGTAAATTAGTAAGATGCCTGTTTTAACTGAAATTTGCTGCCAAGAAGTGCATTGTTGAACCTTTGTAGCAGAAAGTTGCCATATAGCGAAGATGTTCTATTAATATCATCAATCATTATCATCATGCATATAGCAACAAAAGTTTCCACAGAACTCAACTTAGCTCCTTGTTTCTGTTTTCTGAAATTGAGTTAGATTGACTTGAGTTGGAGGAAAAAAATCACTTTTAGAAGAGAATATAAAAACGAGGAGTTACAATATTTGTATCCAGAGTTGTTTCCGTGTGTATTTTATGGTCTGAGGTCTATGGGTGCGTGTATATATATATCTGCGTGTTGATATATACGTATATATAGGTCTGCGTGTTGATATATATGTATATGTCTGTGTGTGGTATCAATGCATCCCAACTCTATACACAGCGCTCCGTGTCCTTATAATATATATGATCAGGGGTTACCTTTTTTTTATTTTTATACTATTCCTATTAAATTAACAGTAATTTTTGATGTATTTTATTCAGTAGAAACTTTTTTTGCCTATATAACATGTGCTTTATGAAAATAAAACGGTTTTGTGTGTACATTTTAATTTAGTTAGTGGATTCCTGTCCAGTGCGGTGAGAAGCAAACGTAATGCAGTGTAGACACGCTGCGAGGCGGAGCAGAGTGAAGTCAAGCCTGCAAAATGTTTACTTCTCTTCGCTTCGCTACGCTGTGCAACGCTACATGCTCAGTGTGTCTCAGCCTTTATTCCCGCATCGCTAGTTTACCTAATCAGTTTGTATACTTGTTACTGACCCTGTTTGTTCTGAGGACCCGATCTGTTGCCGACTTTGCCTGCCATTTGACTATTCTCTCTTTTTATTCTCTGCCTGTTCTGTTTGCTTCCTGTTGCTACTGGTGTGCACCGATTATCACCATATACAGTAGCGCAGTACAAGTGCCTAAACATTGCTGCCCCGGTTTTGTTATAGCTGCTGATGTAACTGAATAGATCGGGGATCTCTTCTGCATTACCAAAACCTCCGCCACTGCACTCTTCCACAATACCTCAGAGGGGTTACGGTGTGAAGGCACTTGCTGCCACCAAAGGCACAATATTTGGGTGCACTGCCACTGACGCCTATACCAGATTCATATCATTTTAATATTGGACCACAGGGTCCAACCCTGCACTCTTCCACAATACCACAGAGGGGTTACGGTGTGACGGCACTGTTGCCGACACTAAAGCCCAAATTTTAAAGCACCTATTGTTACTTTCATCCAAAGCCTGCATAAGTTTCACTATAATTTAGCCAAAAAAAAATCACTAAACTTGTTCTGCGTGTCCTAAAATGTCCCCTTCTTTTCATACAGACTGCCGCCCCAAGCAGTTGTTTCTGAATAGATTAAAGGAAAACCATTTACCGTCATTTGAAATGTCATTTTTTTTGTTTTTAAATGTTTCTATACATCCTACAAATCCGCCACTTCACGGGCAGGTTATGGGGACCTCCTAGGCACGATATTTGAAGGAATCTTTCGTTTTTATTCTTAACCTTTATTTCATGGAAAACTCACTGTTCCTTTAAAAAAGTTAATTTTTTTTACTTTTTGTCCTTGTTTCCTGTCCCCCAGGGCACTACCCGGACCCCCATACACCTTGTATGGAAAATATCTTGTATATATGCCATCTTGGAGGGCACTCTAAAAATCGAACTTTCGAGTCCCATTGACTTGCATAGAGTTCGGTTCGAGTTCAAGTTCGAACTCGAACTTTTGAAATTGTTCGAGTTCGAATGCGAACCGAACACGCGGGTGTTCGGCTCATCGCTAATGATACGCTAGCCTCAACTAGTGAATATTGAGGAATTTAGAGGACTGCAGGTTAGTGGAGAGTCTGATTGGAAGAGGTAGTTCATTACCATAGGTGTGCACAGGGGGTGTTCCAGGTGTGCCCAGGCAAACCCTAATGTTGGGTGAAGAGAGGTCCTTTTTCCTTACATTGATATTTTAGGTGTCCCTTATTTGGTTTGTGTTGAATAATATAAAAACGGACAGCATCTCTGATTACAGGCTTGTTATTTCTAATAAAAAATGTGTTGTTTGTGCAAAATCTTCTAAAAGTAAGCCTTCAATTAATAAATGTTCAATATGTGCACACCCTAATGTAACAGGCTGTGCATGCCAGTGGGCATTACAGGGGACATGTGCTGCCTTGAGTTGCCCAATAATTGTGAGTTAGCAGTGTAGGAGTAGGCTACAGTGACAGGCAGAATAACCCCAGTACCCAGGAAAATGCATTTTGGAAGATGCAAGAAGCCAATATAAGGATGGGAAAAGTGGTGTGAGGCATGACTGTGACGGTGAAGAAGAAAAGCCAGCTTTTATTCTAGATCGCAACAGGGCAACTATCTCTAGTGGTCAGACTGATGAATGTCCCATTAAACTGCAGACAGCAGAATATATGCTTGGTGTGATACACATATGGTTGTCAATAAATATCCAGAAAAAGTAGCAGGCTTGGCAAAAAGTAGTATAATACAAACATTAAGGGCTATGTTACAAAGTTGTTGCTAACATAACCAGAGCTGTTGTAACCTTAACTCCATAGACTATGGGCCATATTACAAAGTTGGGCTAACATAACCAGAGCTGTTGTAAACTTACCAGAGCCATTATAGGGCAGTATTACAATGTTGGTGCTAACTTAACCAGAGCAGTTGTAAACATAGGCTATATTGGCTCTGGGAAGTTTACAACAGCTCTGGTTGAGTTAGCACCAACTTTGTGATATGGCCCTAAGAGTTCCTGGAATGAAGTATATTGTCAAACATTTTTATTATGTCTTCTGAGAGCAAAATACCAATTTTTCTATACCAGAAAGTGACTCAAAGGGCAGAGATCTCATGTAGCAAGAGACAAAAAGAGAACAAAAGCGTGGTTTTTGCTCTAAGAGCAGCAAAGGACCAATATAGTTGCAAGCAGTTATCGGAGGGGTTTTGACAAATCCAAGCATGAAAGGGAATAGGATAACTAAGATATTTGGAGGGTGTTCTGACTCAGTGGAGGTTTATTTTTACACTAAGATTGTTTTCCTTTCAGGTCTGAAGTTACCTTTGAAGAAAAATACTGTAAATAAGAGACAATAATTGATCTAAAGCTTTTTTTCTTTTTTTTCTATTTATTTAAATCTGTCAATACCACAAGACCCAAGGATTAGTAACATCAATAAATGTTCAATCTAATGCTTGGAAATGTAAGGCACCTTCAATCTCTACCTAGCTGACTTTGTAAAAATACTTAAATTAATAAAAAATAATGCTACAACAGCAATAAATAGAAATAAACAAGAAAATAAAAATCAATGAAGCTCCTCTCATGCTGATAGTTGTTATGAAGGCCAAGAATTAAATACCCCTATGATTATGACATGTGAGCAGTGTGTGACGGAGGTGTAGAGTCTTGTGCAAATTGAGTTATGCGCATAAATATTTATACTTTGATAAAATATTGGAAATTACTTTTCTTCAAGACTATGGCAAATTGATTTTCCATTCCAGTCCCCTAGAGCTTTCCTGTATTTGCAAGTCTTCTATAACTGATTTCTAATCGTCATGGAGATGAAGGATCATGTGATACGAGGCACTGCACACATTGTCCTCAGCTACCACGTCCTATATAATGCAATGCTACAATGACGGGGCAGTCAAGTGTGGCATATCCTTATTTAACAGTTGCTTCATAATTTAACATGTCATAGACTTTTACATGTCTGAGAGGGAGCTGGAAGCTTGTATCTGACACAATAAACAAGATAACAGGAATTTCAATGTACCTGCAGAATCAACATTGTGTTTACATTGAATCAGAGATGAGGGACATGGGCTTAGTTAACAGGTTTACCATTCCTTTGACTAAGCCCCCGTGGTCAAGAAGAGTCTAGGATTTGTAGGCCATCATGGCTAATATGTTCCCTACAGCAAAATCTTAGATTGTTATTTAAACCTTATCTTAATTTTTTTTTTTTACAAGAGTTGTATTTAGGCTTGTTGCTGACTCAGACACTCTTTATGTTTAACCACTTGACTGCAGATGATGCACTGAGCGTGACCTCTGCTCTCCTGCTAGGTTGCAGAGGACTCGCTCAGCGCCTCGTCACAGTCCTGTGCTGATCAACCGCCGACTTCTTCCAGAAAGGGCTGACATCTTGGTGCGATGATGTAAGAAAGGGACTCTCCCCTTCCCTCGGCCAGGCAGGGAAATCCCTATGGTGGAGATATAGGAAAATATGACCCTTGTATCTCCTGAATTATGCCATGTGAGGGTCATGCATGGTATCAACCAGGATCAGTGGAGCGCCACACCAGAATGTCCCCTTCACACCTTGCGATGTCAGTCGCCAAGTACCCCAATGGTGGTTTCCCCAAAAAAACAGTTTTGACAAAGTCAAAAAATCACAATACAAGATAAGGGTACAGCGCACTCAAGATTTTTGGGTAAATACCACATACACTTAAATTCTTGTTATAGTAGTATCTTCATCTCCACATATCATATATGGGAATAGCCAAGCCAAATCCACTGGGCTTTATCCAAGCTTTAGTTGGTTGGATTTCTTCTGGTATAACAAGAATTTAAGTGTATGTGGTATTTACCCAAAAATCTTGACATGCATGGTATCGTTGGAAAGGCAAGAGGATGGCCTTTCCAGTGATATTAAGCATAGTCAGGTTATTTGTAAAAATTATATTAGAAATTTCCTTTTTTCCCTTTTTCTTTTTCTAATGACTTTTCAATTATAACATGAACAATGTTGCTGCACTAACTCACCATCTCATTTCCCTTGTTATCAGTAAGTGTGGCACAATACGTTATTATGCATTGGTTCATCGAAAACCAAAACTGCTGCACTGCTGCGAGGAATGCTGAGAGAACCGTTAGAACCCTGTGCCTCTGATTCCTACAACACAGGGTCAAGTGAGGTGTCATTGGAAAGGTCAGAGTCTAGCCTTTCCAAGGCTTCCAAATATGACCATGAATTTTGTAAAAATAGAAAAAAGAAAAGAAAAATTAAATGCAAAAATTACTAATTTCTACTGCAGGGGCATTATGTGCTTTTGCTTGTACAGTAAACAAAGCCACTGGACTAACGCACGTTCTCATTTTCCACACCGGGACCAAATGTGGAGGTGATGGAGCAAAGCTTTATAACGCAATAGTCCTTCTAAAACACAAGCTGCTTCACCGCTGCAAGGTGAGCACGGGTTTCATGGACCCTTGTATTTCCATTCATTATGTCCCATAAAGTCATGTTGAGATTCTTTGGACTAGTCAGAGCCTGGCCTTTCTAATGATACCACATATGACCATGTAAAATAAAATTAACCACAATCATAAGAGTTTTTTAATTTTTATTTATATATTTTTTGTTCCAAAGCAATGAAATTGTCCATTTGTCACATATTAAATGAGAAATACCACTGCCGTTACTCACCTTCTCAATTCTCATGCCGTGAGCAAGGTCAGTGTTTTATACATAATAATAATAATGAAAATTATGACTATTATTATTGTCATCATTTATATAGCGCCAACAGTTTCCGCAGCGATTTACAATAACCAAAGGGAACGAGATACAGATAAATGGACATATGATGGAAACAAGAGGTCCCTGGCCTGCTAAATAAAACAAAATGTGCCAAAATGCAAGCCAAAAATTGGCTCAGCAGCAAAGGGGTTAATGGAAAAATGTAAACAAATTTATTGGCAAGCCAAATTATTTTATTTTTTTTTGAGAAAGGATTTTACCAGGAAGGATACATTGAGATTTCTGTCGTTTTAAAGTATGTCCTGGGTGGCGAGTGTGTACCGTTAGGTGTCTTGCCCAAGGACACTTACTGGAGAGGTTGCTCGCTGGGACCAAACCCATGACTCCACAGGCTCTCTCCATGCAGAGCAGTGATGTTACCTCTACTCCACCCAGCCGGTATATCTACTGCTAGGTAAAGGTATTGATAAATGGATTTTTGGGAATGGAAACTGAAAATCATTCATACTGAAATCACACTGAAACCCTAAATTTTAATACTACTAATGCTGGTCTAGCACTACAAACCTAACCCTAAAATTAATTGTAATCCAAGCCTTATAAATAATCCTAACACTAAAAATATGCCTAAAAATAATCCTCAATCTAAAAATAACATGTGAAAATTAAATAAATTTGCCAGTAAATCATTTTATATTGGTGGTTCTTACTGACGCGATTTTTTTTAACCTGGACATTTTTTTGGAATTCAACTACGGCTGATTCCATTTGATTGAATCAGCCGATCATTTGAAACTGGCCAATATAAACTTTGGAAAAATCAACTGATGCAATTAAATTAAGCCACTAATAAAATAATGGCTACACCTTCAATTTGCTTTCCTAGGTCCGGACCAAGATGGCCTATGCAAAGATAAACCCATATCTGAAGACCCTCTTGTTCCCTCTTAGGATGGCATGCTTTTATGTATCAGTGGGGATAAGTATCATACAGAATATCTCCAGGGTTCCCCAATTTGTATGTTGCACACATGTCATCAACAACGTTTATAGCTATAGAGTTAACAGCACATGCTTAAGAAACCAAATATCATGTGCATAGAATGTACTTCTACAAAAAAAGTGCTCTAAATTCAATTTGAACCGTAGTAGCCAGCCTTTCATTCTTGTGCAGAAGACGTAAAACTGCCAATGTCTTTATGTACATAGAACACAGATCTGGAACTTTGCTCTCCCTGTAACATCGCTGATATCAAAACATGACAGTCCCATCACTCTTGGCTGAGATAACGATGGAGCACAGACAATACAATTTCACCAAAGCCGACTATATAGATTAGGTATTCGTAGGTTATGTGCACATACATTATCCTCAGCACAGTTACAAATTGCGAACAATGCTGGATTTGCTCATGTTAATGATAGGCAACAGAGCATTAAGATATCAATAAATTGTGCTCTCTTGAAAGTCTACTTTAATTGCTGTTAGAAGTAAGATGTGTATTTAATTGAGCTACTGAAGGCTACAGACCAGTGGCCCTTGTCTGGTTGTTAGTAATAGCTGTCAGAGTTGTGAGATGTCTGTATTTCATCCAGACACATAAATTCACTTTTTTTAAAACCATATTGCTCTAATTTCCACAGCACAGAACGTCCTGACTGTGAAAGACATGAGTGTCTTGTAAATAGAAAACAGGCAACATGAGCAAACAGTATGCATAGTATAGGTATGCAGAGGTGAACCAACCTACTTTCCCTCCATGATACAGACGACTCTTCCTTATTATTCACCTACCAATTGATCCCCAGATGACACAACACTTCTCTTGCTAATTAGGTTCCAAGAAGTCAGGTTGAGCTGGGGCACTCAAAATGCACTGACATCGTGATCTCAGAAATAACCCCTTAACACAAATATAGCTAGAGATTATTTAGAAGTGGAGTAGGGGGTGCTTAGGACCCCTATATTTTCACTTCTGTAAATTTTAGAAGTTCAGGTAGGATATCAATGGACATATCATTGTCTGTTAAATTTTCAAATCCAAAAAAATGAACTTTTTTACAAACATTGTTTATGATGCAACAGTACCATTCTCTGATCTTTACTTAGAATGCGAACAATGGTGCTGCCATAAAATACCTGTTCATTTCCTCACCCAGTGAGCAAGTGGGGGGAGATGAGGCAGTACGTAATCATATGTGTAGGTTCTAAAACTAAAACATGACTTCAAACTGTGAATAAATATGATGTGCAAAAATTTTCAAAATGAGCTGAAGCATACAGGGGTGAAATGACTTATCATTGAAGGGGCTAGACACATACTACAGGTTCTATTTAAATTTTAAAGTAGTTCCCTTAAGGTTGTGCAGCTTTATGTAATAGATATTCACTCTACTCTCCTAACCAGAATAGAAGTAGTACAAACCTAACAACACAAAAGGCTGTATGCCGTTTCTGGCTGTTTAATGTGGAGTGTGCAGAACATATCTTACAATTTTCTAAATCCGTCTGCTTTATGATTTGAGTATTTCCACCTAAGTCAGGATGTAATTTCGTGCATCATATTTTTCAACCACTGTCATTAGTTTATGTGTTTGAATATCAAAGATACTTTATTCTGGTTTTATCCGTGTACAAATACATACAAGACTACTGCTTTATCTTCTCTGATACCAGCATTAGAAATACTGCAGGCATACATTGTAAATCTCACACGTTTATAACCACATCCATTGAATTATATTTTTTTCATATTAGTTAAATTAGAATCTAAAGTTTGTGGAATATCGAAACAGTTTAGGCAAAGAAAAAATAAAAATATGGAGACTAAATAAAAATAACAATTGCAAATAAATAGAAAATACAAGATGTACTAAAACTCACATCATAGAGGGCTAAATTCACTAAACACCAAATTGTCCGAGACTAGCACAACTCTGTCATACTCACCAAGTTGAACTTGTCAGCATTGGCTCAGCTATCACAAGATAAATAGATTGTATACATTCCTAGATTGAATGTCTGTCCTCAAATATCTCTTCTACCCGTGTATTTTTTTTTTCAAGCAGATGTTCAGGAGGTATGATAAGGATAACATGAGGTAGCATGTACCATGAATGATAGTTATGGCTGTAACAAAAGCTGTAATCATTCCCATTGAATTGCTGAAAGCTGAAGTCAATGAGTTTTCAAAGCTGCCAATTTGAGAGAAGCAGGGAATCGTAGGTAAAGTCAATGGTTTTACATAAAAATATGCCCCATATCCACCAAACATAAAACTGCCTTTGTCTATGCAGAATGCCGCTCTAGCGTTGGGGCATAAAGGTGAAGCTTCAAGCAAATTTTAACTAGAGCCATATTAAAGAAATAAACTCCGCAAGATAAATAATATCCATTTATTCACAGAATAAAAATGTTGGTCTTTTAAATGTATTAGAACAGCTCTTTCAAATATTTACTAATAATAGTAATAATAAATACTAGACATGTGCATAGCAAATAATTTCTGTTTAGATTTTGTAATTTCCAATTAAGACAGTTTTGATATCAAATAGATTTGACATATTCAAATTTGAATAATAAGGTTAGATTTAGGGCTAGGCTTAATTTAAAGTCTGTGGTTAAGGTTAGGATTATTTAAAGGGCTAGAGTTAGTGTTATGGTTACTTGTAGGGTTAGGGTTACTGTTAGGGTTACTATTTCTGATTGTTTTATGATTAGGGTTACTTTTTGGGTTAGGTTACTATTTCTGATTGTTTTAGGATTAGGGTTACTTTTACAATTATGGTTAGTTTTAGGAGTATTATTTCTGCTCGTTTTAGGATGAGGTTTAGGCTCACTTTTAGAGTTTTACTTTTAAGGCTAGAGTTACTAATTTTGTTTGTTTTACAATTAAGGTTAGGATTACCCAGTGAGTGCAATTGTTTTCCGTCATATAATCCGTCAATCAATCTGAATAAATTTCATCATACTTGAGTTGATTTTGATTGATTTAGAAAATGGATTTCAGAAGCGATTTGGTTCAGTGGCTTGTCTGTTCAGAATATGCATGCTTCAAGATTCGCCAATATTCTGCCACATTTGTATCTGGTGTAAACTGAATGGTACAAATCTAACGAGTACCCACAGGAGATTCAGGAAATTACTGCCTTGTAGATTGGGTACACTATGAAGGCACCTTTAAATCAGAATTAAAACATGTAACCAGGTATCAAAGAGAATGACATCTTGGACCCTATTCCGATGTTGCTGCAAAGCACAGTGCTCGAGCCATTCAGTAGAACTGCTCAAGTGCTGTGCTCTCTTTTTAATGGCATATTCCATTCAAGAAGCAAGCTGAGCTTGGATGTTGCGCTTGGTTACTGTACATTAGCATCTTCTATACTATGTATGGAAGACGCTAATGTGGCCTTAGCAGATGGAGAGCGAGCTATTCCATCCAGACCATTCTCCATCTTTGTCTGATTTTATTCTGAAAAGAATAACATCATACAGACCCTGATCTTAATGTGATTGCGCTTCAGCACAATCACATAACACATTGATTTAACCCCTCCATTAATTCCCATACTCACCTTAGATCCCTTGATGGCGAGAAACGGGGCAAGCCGCCATTCCTCGTGGAGCGAGAGAGGTACACTGGGAACAAATAGTTCCCTGTGTACCTCCGCATATCACTCCATCACCCAGCTGGATCTTATTTGTGCGAGATCGAGTCCTGTCTTCTATTGAGTCTTATGGACTTCCAGAGCTGATAACATCAGCGGCGCTTAGCCCTGCTTGTGTTATCATTTAACACCCACAAAATATTACGTCTATAAAGTATTAATGTTGACATAGCGGGTCCTTCATAATATGGGTGCTAAATGGCAGGCACTAATGGAAAACGGCAGATGCTCAGGTTGTGCATTCGCTTCCGCCATTTAGCAGCAATGTTGGAATAGAGCTCCTTGTGTATATGTTGAGACATGGTCTGTCCAGTTTATTTACTCTAGTCTTGACCTTCATGAGTGTGACCAAGTCATATTGTGACCAAAGCATGCGTCAGAATGCAGTGTTATATACATTCCATAATTTTTCAATTGACAATTGTGGTTACAGTTATCACTAGAGTAAATATTGTATAAAATATAACTTTTATTTATTTCTCAATATAAAACCATTTCAAACCAATAACCACCCACTGGTGGTTACAAAACACACAATACCACACAAAGCCGATAGGGCAAGGTTTTCCAATCTTGTCTTATTGTTCAATAAATTATCTCAATGAATCTTTCCTTTTTCTAGTCTCTATTTCTTTAATAAGAAGCCAACCTTCATGGGTTGGTAAATATAGGAAAGTGGGAAAAGACTCTAGATAAGTTAGATCCTGGAAGGTCCTGCAAACTCAACAACAATACTTGCAAGAAAAAAAACCATTTGGCTATCGCCCTGGATCTGCAGTTGGCACACTCGACGCGTTTCGCTACTTGAATTGTAGCGTCCTCAGGAGTTTGCAAGAAGAATGAACTTCATAGAAGAAGTCTAAATGTTTTTACCTTTGCTAATTAGAAAATGTAACACAGTTGTAATGATGATTTTCCTAGAAACCGCCCTCCTGTCATTTCATTGGTATATCGGTGAATGACAGGAGAGCTACACCAATGGGACAATAGGACTTCGAATGTTATTAAGGACCGGTCTTGAAATTGCGATTCGTATGGGATAGAACATCATTCTTGTTCTCCATACATATTTATATTTTCACTCCCACCTCCAAATCATTAGCCTTTCGGCAAGTTTAAAGTCCCAGGTAATAGAAAACTGTAAAGTTCTCATGAATTGAGGATTGGGGACGCGATAGGCAACCTTGAATTTATTCATTTGTTACCACTGCCTGTGCCTTTTTACCACCTATCTAGATGAGTAAATTCGCCATGTATGTTGAAATATATGGTCAATGATAGTTCAATAATATCGACTAATACATCACAAATTCTTGGGACGCCGAGAATTATAAAATAATAATACTGAGATTTATAAATGGCTGTTTTTTTTGTCTCAAGCACCAAAGGATTTGAGATGGGGAGAGGGCTTTGAAAGTGTGTTTTCTGAAGACTATCATTCTCTAGATACTTCGGCATTAAATATAAACGAAGGTTTTAGGCAATTGTATAGAATCTTCCAGCATCAGATACGTCTGAATTGGGAGATCTTGTCTTCAGAAAACTATCAACAGAAATCAATAATACCGCGGGGTTTGAGGATACCAACTAGTCCCAACAATAGGAACCTATCTGAAGAGTTACATAAAGAGTGGGAAACAGCTGCAAATGAATGTTCAATGAAATTTATGAGTATTATAGTTCGTCATAACCAACAACAGTTAGAGTTGGCAAATCAAAGGTTGAAACAACAACTTAAAGGTATCCAGAAATTTAAAAACGAACCTACTTTTTGTCCATCAGAGGTGAAACTTCAACAAAATCTTGACAGATATAAAAATTCAATCAAAACTAGAAAATATAGGAAGTTTGTTCAGGATTTGAATGACTGTAAACATAATACTGTATACAGGAGGTTCAACAGAGTGGTACGGAGAAATTCTGATACTGTAATGACTTCTGATTATGATACACCTGAATCCGGAAACTCAACTAGAACACGGGGTATTCTCAAGAAACAGGTGTCTTTTTTAGAAAGGGCTATCCTTGGTACCCAGGCCACAATTAAATACATTTCACTGGATAAAGGATATAAACCTATTTGCTAGGAAACTAGCACTTCACAAATTTCATCTTAATATTAAGAAAAAGAGGGCAAATTATTTAGATCTTTCAGTACCAGAACTGATGTGTCTGAAAGATATGGTTTCTCTACTAGAAGAAAATGAAGCAAGTGTTACTTCATTAGGCGGTCTAAAATCTAAAAGTCTATTTACCCCTCCTTTCAAGGATTATAGTAGTATCCAGACATTTGTCAATATGACTACTGCAGCCATCGAATCTCTAAAACCAAGGAAAAAACATATGAGTTCAAACAACTTCTCACAAGAGGAGAGATTTGCTTTAAACCAATTAAAAGCAAATACTGAAATAATTATAAAACCCTCCGATAAGGGGGAAATACAGTTCTGATGGATCGTGACAAATATGCAACCATGGTGGAACGTATTTTACAAGATCAGACAACATATAGAATTTTACCTTCTAACCCTTTACAGATTTTCAAAAAAGAGCTGTATAACATCTTACAACAAGCGATAGAACAGGGATTGATAACTAAGGATGAATGTAAGACCTTTTATCCAGAAGCATCAACAATAGCTACTTTTTATTGTTTGCCGAAATTACATAAAAACTCCATTGATCCACCAAGACGTCCAATAGTTTCTGGTAACAACAATTTGACAGAGAAGATCATTCAATATGTTGATAGTTTTCTCAAACCTCTTGTTCAAACTTTTCCATCATATCTGAGAGATACAAAGGATACTTTGATGAAAATCTCAGAAATTGATATTCCATTGGATAGCCTATTGTGTAGCTTAGATGTGGAGAACCTTTATGGATCTATACCACATGAACAAGGTCTTTCACATACAAGATCCTTTCTAATGAATAAGACTATACTTCACAAATGATTGATTTCCTGTTGAACCTTCTGGA
Source organism: Leptobrachium leishanense (assembly GCA_009667805.1). NCBI lineage: Eukaryota > Metazoa > Chordata > Amphibia > Anura > Megophryidae > Leptobrachium > Leptobrachium leishanense. Next base: position 236,938,745 of record CM019064.1, on the reverse strand, counting down.
ATTTATCCTGACTAGAAATTTCTTCCTGTTCAATGGGTGCTATTACTTACAGATTAGGGGCAATGCAATGGGCACATCCAGTGCCCCAGCATATGCAAATCTCTTTTTGGGGCTATGGGAGGAACAATATGTATTCCATCCTGAAATGGAAATGTTCACCTCAAAAATTTCAATGTGGAAACGTTTTATTGATGACATCTTAAATTGAATGGGAAGGAGACATTGAGAGTTTCACCAAATTTTGTCAAAAATTAAATAATAACGAACTGAATTTAAAATTTACATCTGAGATACAAACCACGTCTTTGAATTTTCTTGACATTAACATCAGTAAGTCAAAAATTGAGGGAAAAGTCAGTACCACAATATATAGGAAACTCACGTCAACCAATGATTTATTACATTGGGAGAGTTATCATCCTTACTCCCTTAAAGCAGGGATACCAGTGGGACAATATTTAAGATTGAGGAGAAATTGTTCCACTCTAGAAGAGTCTTTGATACAAGCACAGGATTTACGTGCCAGGTTTAGACAACAAGATTATCCACAGAGAGTGTTAAAAAGGGCCTTTCATCGGGCTCTGGGAAAAGATAGAGAAACACTACTCAAAGAATCTAAGCCAAAATGCAATACTGGCAGTATTAGAAATCATTGGAGACTATGACATAGCCAACAGTGATATTAAATCAATATTGCAAATTTATTGGCCAATTCTACGGCCGACGAAGACCTAACAAGTGTTGTTTCACCAACTGCTACCTTTACAACAAGACGGGGACAAAATATCCGAGATGAAGTTTGCCACAGTCATTACAATGCCAGAATTAAGAAAAAAACGAAAACTACTTGGCTAACACAAATTTTCTGCGGCACACGAAAATGCGGCAAATGTAAAGCATGCCAATACATAGCTATACCATCTAACACCTTTAGGGATAGCAGTAATCAAAACAACTTTGAAGTTAGAAAATTCTTCAATTGTAAATCTGAAGGAGCCATATATCTTTTACAATGCTCCTGTGGACTCCTCTATGTGGGCAAGACAATTCGTCAATTACGTACACGTATACTTGAACATATTAGATCAATTCGTTATTTAAGAGAGACCCGAGTCTCAAGATATCTGCGTATACATCATGAAAATAAATCTGATGATGTTCGATTTATGGTAATTGACCAAATCAAACAGAAAGAGGGGGTGACATTGATAAAAAATTACAACAAAAAGAAGCTTGGTGGATATACAAATTGCAGACACTTAGCCCCAAGGGTCTTAATGAGGGATTTACATATACACCTTTTTTGTAATCTATAGATCACTAAGGGGTTTGCCCCATCCACTCTTTGCAATTGTTTGACAGCAATCTCTTAGGAATATATATAATTAAGTTGACGTACATATGAGGAGATGTTATGATATATGGGATAAAAAGTTTCAGCTGAAAAAAGTAGTCCCCCCCTTTCTCCTTAGGGAATCTACAATTTTTTATTCCATTTAAACTATGCAAGAGGGAAGATGTTGTAGAAACAATACAATAACACCATTTCTTTGTGATTTGTATATATTTGTTACAATTTGAAATGAATAAATATAACGATATTGGGGATTAAAGGAGACACAAGAATGTTCAATACTGCTTTGTAGAATTTACTCATCTAGATAGGTGGTAAAAAGGCACAGGCAGTGTTAACAAATGAATAAATTCAAGGTTGCCTATCACGTCCCCAATCCTCAATTCATGAGAACTTTACAGTCTGGGGCAAATGGGACTGGCGCATACGCATGCGCGGAATACAGAATTTTTACTTTCATTTACGGTCTGGGGCGAATGGGACTGGCGCATGCGCAAGTAAGGAGTACAGCGAGAAAAATATTGGTAAACGCGATTTTCACCTTCGCTTTTAATGTCCAATGCGCATGCGTCAAGACGCATTGTGACACGTGAGCTCTGCGGGCCAATGAGGTCCTGCATGCTCGAAAAAACAACGCTCTCCCCAGTGTTTTTATTATCTGGGACTTTAAACTTGTCGAAAGGCTAATGATTTGGAGGTGGGAGTGAAAATATAAATATGTATGGTGAACAAGAATGATGTTCTATGCCATACGAATCGCAATTTCAAGACCGGTCCTTAATAGCATTCAAATTCCTATTATCCCATTGGTGTAGCTCTCCTGTCATTCACCGATATACCAATGAAATGACAGGAGGGCAGTTTCTAGGAGAATCATCATTACAACTGTTACATTTTCTAATTAACAAAGGTATATAAACCTTTAGACTTCTTCTAAGAAGTTCATTCTTCTTGCACACACTGAACTTTAAACTACTCCTGAGGACGCTACAATTCAAGTAGCAAAACGTGTCGAGTGTGCCAACTGCAAATCCAGGGCGATAGCCAAACTTTTTTTTCTTGCAAGTATTGTTGAGTTTGCAGGGGAGCGCTCCCTCTATTGTGACCTCACAGGATCTAATTTATCTAGAGTCTTTTCCCACTTTCCTATATTTAATAAGTAAGAAGCCAACCTTCATGGGTTGGTAAAGAAATAGAGATTAGAAAAAGGAAAGATTCATTGAGATAATTTATTGAACAATAAGACAAGATTGGAAAACCTTGCCCTATCTGCTTTGCGTGGTATTGTGTGTTTTATAACCACCAGTGGGCGGTTATTGGTTTGAAATGGTTTTATAGCGAGAAAAATAAAAGTTATATTTTATACAATGAAAAAAACATATACGTATCTTGATCAGCGCAATAAAAATTGCTATCAGGATCTTGGTGTCTCTCATAGATCAGCAGACCATATTTTGGTACATAAAACAAAATATAAAAGTACACAATGGTGAAGTATATCATATATATACTATAAATAAAATGCAATGAATGATGTTTCACTCACAAACATAGAGCCTAGCACTGGCTCTAAGTGGAACTGCACGTTTGGGTTGTTTTTTCTTCTATATTGTTCACAGGTGACCCACACCTTACACGGCTGTTTCCCTTCACATATCAAGGAACCATATAAAGACAAGCAAAGACAGCGCAACTCTCCTCGTGCAGAATGAATAAAAGTGTATATGCTTTTCAGCCAATTTTTCACTTACACTTGTTGGAGCTTCAATGTCACGAGCCTGGCCTGGCATATGTGCAGAAGTGTGGGTGTGAGCCCAAGATGCAGTAGTTTGAGCAGAAGGCAGGATACAGGGTAACAGGGTTTATTTGTGAATACAAATAAACAGACAACAGACTAGGAATATAAACAATGGATACAGAGAACATATAATCAGGCGCAGGTACAAAATAGGAATAGGCAATAGAGTAGTCAAGATTTAGCAGAGATCTGGCACACGGCTATATCAATCATGGAATAGCAGAGGGTACAGGGGGCAATGGAGGATACTGGTAAAGAATGTCCAGAAATAGCAGAGGGTATGCAGGAAGGTCTATGGATCAAGAGCAGGAGGGGTTCCAGGCAAGGATCTATGGAAGGCAGGTCTGCACTAGCTAAGCTAGGAACTTCAATGAGGAAGCGTGGGATCAGGAGTGTAGCTTCCTCATAAGCAGGTTTAATTAGGGAGAATGAAGGGCAGGTGTGGTTCCATGTCCATTATGCAAAGTATAGTCCAGGAAAGCATAAGGAGGAAAAAGTCCTGGAACCTTCATATCAATGCAAAACAGGGTAAAAGGAGAACAAAAGAGGGCGCCAGAGGGTCTGGTGGTTTGGACCGTGACATTCAATAGCTTTAAGGTTTGCGGATATGGATTTTTTCAGGCTTGGGCAAATCCACAAACCACCAAAAAGACACAGGCCGTATCTTCTTTTCGAAAGAAAATTTAATAAAATAAAAACATGTAAAACAAATGGATAAAACAGGTACCCAGGACGCGTTTCGTCGCACTAGGCGACTTCCTCAGCTGGTTAAGGATCAGTGTCCCCTGTAAGATGTTTTATAGTCCTCTAAATTAAGATCAACCATATGCATGTGTCCCCAGACGTTTTCTGGCATGTGTTCCACGCCTCACTTTCGTAATCCACCAGATGATTGAAGGTGCTGCCATCTTGGATTGTCAATGCAGCTCAACGTGTGTTCCACGCCTCTCTTTGGAAATCCACTCAGTAAATTGGACTTCCTTCATCTTGTGCCTGCATTCAGATGCTTAATGCTATATCTGGAGAAGGGCGGGAACAGTGTCTCTGCGTGACCATAGTAAAAATGGTTTTCGCTTTCTCCACACATCGTGGAGATGTTTTATCTGCAACATATATTTCAATAAGCCTCTAGATCACAGGGAATAATATAACAAACTTATAGAAACTTCTTATAGGCCAGCAACATTAAGAACATCTTGAAAAAACACTGGCACCTTTTGGGTGAGGATGAAGATCTAAAAGACCATATAGGAGATAAAACCAAAATAATATTTAGGGGTACAAAAAATCTTAAATCTGGTCTAGTTCACAGTAAAAATAAAAATCGAATTAAAAAAAGAGAATGTTTGGGTTAAAAGAGGGATTTTATAATTGCGGCCGATGTTTGGCCTGTAGGTCTATGGGAAATAAAAAAGGCTATAGGAACACGTACATTAATCAAAAAAATAAACAAGAAATAAAGATCAAAGAGGTATTGAATTGTTGTTCTAAGAATGTGATATATATGTTGGAATGCCCTTGTGGGTTACAATATATAGGTCGAACTAAGAGAGCTTTAAATGTTAGAGTTTCTGAACATGCCAGGAATATAAAAAATAAATATGAAAAGCATTCAATTCCTGTGCATTTCAAGTTGAAGCATGAAGGTTCACCCATAGGTTTGAAAATGATAGCATAATTAAACGGTTGGGTCAGGAGGAGATGAGAAGTATCTTTGAAATGGGCACATTGACACCTGGTGGACTGAACAATGACTTTGAGGTGTCTCACTTTCTATAGTGTAGCCATTGGCCTTCTCTCCTGACATCTGTTGTTATTTTATGAGATATTACATTAACAATATATAATTTATGGGGAAAAAAAACAAAACACTGAGTATGTTTTTTAGTTTTGAAATTTTTTCACAAAATATATTAATATAATATACCTAATTGATTAGTAAATTAACAACACTTGAATGCTAAGACGCGCTCAGCGCGTCCTCAGCATTCCCCCTGGTATGCGGAGGACGCGCTGAGCGCGTCCTCGCATTGGGGTCAGCGTTCGGCCGGTACCGGCCGATCGCTGGCCCCTCCGGTGCGGGCTGACATCCTGGATGTCAGCCCGGCATCCGGAGCAGTGGCCGCCATTATTATGTGTCATCGCGCCCCCGCGATGACACATAATTCAGGCGCCCCCCCCGCATGTGCGGAGGAGGCGCCTGAAAGGGAGGGGGGGGGTCCTTCGGACCTCTCTCCTCCCGATCGGCGGCTCACAGGGGCTTAACCCAGGCATCATTTGGAAGGGCACAGCCTGCCCTTCCAAATGATGCCTGGCATTAACCCCTGGGGAGCTGGATCGCAAATCGGCGCTGAAAAGCGCCGATTTGCGATCCTTCCCGGGAGCTGGCCGACATCTTGGATGTCGGCCAAGCTTCCGGGAACTCCCCCAAGAGGACTGGCGTCATCGTGCGCAGCACGATGACGCCAGTCCTCTAGCATTAACCCCTAACTGCCACGAAGAGTGTGGAGATAGGGAGTTCCAATGAACTCCCTATCTCCCGATCCGTGGCAGTTAGGGGTTAAATTTTGATATCGTTGGATCGGCCAGAGCAAAACAGGTAAAAAATGACCTCAGCACAGGGGCGGAAAAGCCTCAGCAGCGAAAGGGTTAAATTACTCACACATATATAAATAACAAAAAGACACAAAAAAAAATCATTTTTTAATAATGAATAGCACAATAGTACACCTCATGTCCAATTATAGGACAGGATGGGATTAGATATATCTTTTCATATCCCCTTATGTATATATTATACACATTCAGCACTTTTTTTGCTTATTAAGAAATGAATAATCTTTATCATCATATTATGTAGAGGTTATGGGAGAAGGGTTAATGAGACACACAATTCAATGCGGTTATGTATGTTTAACTATAAGAAGTTATGTACGATGTAGATCGGATTTCTATAAGTTAGTTATATTATTCCCTGTGATCGAGAGGCTTATTGAAATATATGTTGCAGATAAAACATCTCCACGATGTGTGGAGAAAGCGAAAACCATTTTTACTATGGTCACGCAGAGACGCTGTTCCCGCCCATCTCCAGATATAGCATTAAGCATCTGAATGCAGGCACAAGATGAAGGAAGTCCAACTTACTGAGTGGATTTCCAAAGAGAGGCGTGGAACACACGTTGAGCTGAGGCCTGTTCAATACCTCAGCCGCTGCAAGTGCTAAGTTAGCAACTTGCATTGAACGCCGTTCAACCGCTCAGCGCTCAGCAGTGCTAACCTAGCACTTGCAGCGACCGAGGAGATGCTTCGTGTGACGTATTAAAGATGGCCGCCGCATGAAGCCAGTAACAATGCCCTACAGCAAGATGGCCGCCCCTCGAAGCAAGTAATAATTCCCTACAGCAATGTTAATTTTGAGGTTTTTGTTCACCAAAGCACAAAATATTTATTTATTATGTCCCCCTGCACATAGACATATATTACAGTTCAATTTATATATTGTTTCAGAAGTAAACATAACGTTTATTCATTAAAAACTATAATTTGTGGTGTGTGCGTACCAAACGGAATTGTGCTGACTGCTTCTCTTTATTATTTTTTGTCCGAGTGATCCGAAAAACAATTTGAATTTTTCATTAAGAAATTGTCGTCCATTTTGGATTCAAAATTCGCATCCAAAGGGTTCAACGACACTGCTGCAGCAAACTGAATTGCTGCGCTGCAGCAATTCAGCAGCTGCTGAGGTATTGAACAGGCCTCTGCATTGACAATCCAAGATGGCGGCACCTTCAATCATCTGGTGGATTACGAAAGTGAGGCATGGAACACATGCCAGAAGACGTCTGGGGACACATGCATATGGTTGATCTTAATTTAGAGGATTATAAAACATCTTACAGGGGACACTGATCCTTAACCAGCTGAGGAAGTCGGCTAGTGCGACGAAACGCGTCCTGGGTACCTGTTTTATCCGTTTGTTTTACAGGTTTTTATTTTATTAAATTTTCTTTCGAAAAGAAGATCCAGCCTGTGTCTTTTTGGTGGTTCGTGGATTTGCCCGAACCTGAAAAAATCCATATGCGCAAACCTTAGAGCTATTGAAGCTCCACTAAGTGTAAGTGAAAAATTGGCTGAAAAGCTTATATACACTTATAGTTTTCATTCTGCACGAGGAGAGTTGCGCTGTCTTTTCTTGTCTTATATGGTTCCTTGATATGTGAAGGGAAACAGCCGTGTAAGGTGTGGGTCACCTGTGAACAATATAGAAGAACAAACAACCCAAACGTGCAGTTCCACTTAGAGCCAGTGCTAGGCTCTATGTTTGTGAATGAAACAGCATTCATTGCATTTTATTTATAGTATATATTTGATATAAAAGTACACAATGGTGAAGTATATTTTGTTTTATGTACCAAAATATGGTCTGCTGATCTATAAGAGACACCAAGATCCTGATAGCAATTTTTATTGCGCTGATCAAGATACGTATATGTTTTTTTTCATTCACCTGGTATAGGGAAGACCACTGTGTTTGATGAAGCTTTCGGGAGATTGGTGGTGGACGTGATTTGTGGCGCTGACCTGCTTGTTTTATATTATATTTTATACAATATTTACTCTAGTCATAATTGTAACCACAATTGTCAATTGAAAAATTATGATATTTAGGGTTACCCCCTGCAACTTAAACAAAGTGGTTGATCATCTTTTGAATCCTTGGTGACCATTATAACTTGGAATTGTCCTGTTTATCTTGACCCTTTACTGAAATTATATACATTCCAGCCTGCAGATTCTGTACATTATTCTTCAATACACTCAACCCATGGAGAGGAAAAAATAAAAAATAAACTAAAACGTTTTTAAAACAATTGGACTTGGACATTACAAAGATCTTTGATTGGATAACATAACATTTTGAGATATTTCCTCTTATTATATTTTTAATTCACTACATTTTCATCTTTTTTGTATGTGATACAATGATGTTGCAAGAGTTGCCACTAATATTGGCAGAGCAGAGTAATTAACAAAAGTTGTCTACAAAAAGCTAAATAAAATAAGAAAATGAACATCTTCAGAGAGGGTTTCATTATATTAATTTAATAAATTAAACTATGCATGCTGGTCGTTTTATCCAGCTTTTCATTTAATTCAATTGAGTTTACAGAAGACGTTATATTACTTGTTTATATAACATTAATAGATAAAGGTTTTACAAAAAAGCCAAAAACACTTTCAATTATACAGAATTTTAATGATTACTTTCTCTCTGTTCAAGACTCAAGTCTCAAATTTAAGCTGGTAAATGAAAGATGGAAGCCAAATAATATTTGCCTTTCAAGGGATACATTTGCTCTCAAGACAAATTAATTTACATGACCACTTCGATTATTATGAATAACCCATAACAAGACCACTTCTGACACAGGCATGCGGGGCTCCAGTTGTCACGTCCCACGTCGTTCTTGAGTCCCGGTGGCCAGCAGTGCCTTCCTCGCTGCTTGCTGGCCTCCGAGTGAAATACTGTCCGATCGTGGTCGTGGGTCGAGAACGCGGGCAGAGCGCGGTGTAATGACGTGGCACCCGCCGAGTTCAAATTCAGACACCTGAGCCCAGGTTTCTTACCCTGACGTGGTTCTCACTCCTCAGTGCTATTCTTGTGACTTTCTTACTACTCACTCATGTATGACCACTGGCTTGGCGAACGATTTCTCCTGGCAGTTAACCGCTTGGCTCCAGACTGACAACCCGCTCTTGTATAATGACCCCTGGCATTTGGCTGACGTCCCACTCTGGTATTACGACCCTGGGTATCTGGTTTACGTGTATTCTGGTATTAGCCCCTGGTGTCTGTTGTTCTGTTGGTTTATACCTCTGGTACGTTCTGTGTTTGGAAGTAGGTATAAATCTGGCCACAGAGTAGGATTGCTTGTCTGCATACAGGGATTAGACAATATATCTAGGGAGGTACGTGACACAGGCCTTGGATCATACATGTCTGGATATGGTGTCTCATACAAACCAGTTTCATGCATGGTGATAGATTTTTTACCTTGGTCAGTGGCTGCAAATGGTGAGAAGTAAGTTCACTTGTCCACACTCCTCTCATGTTGGATCGAACTTCAAAGCATAATAAAGTATAGATACCAATGTTTGCATCTATACAAATAAATCCTACAAAAACTAACTTTATGAAAGGATTGAAATTGAGAGATCATGGCTCACCAGTCACTTTAACATATGTGTTTCCACAAAGTTAGACCATACAGTATAAACAGTTGTAATTAACATATGAGTTTAAACTCTTGTAAACTTAGGTGGGCGGTTGATCACATATTTTATCACATACAATGACAACATACAGCTATAAACTGGGGCATCACAAACACTAGAGCTAGCCCTAATATTTGGACTTTGGTTATCTGTTATACTGATTCTGTGTACTGACCCTGGCTATAGTATTTGGATTCTTGTTTTACTCTGTTATCCCTGTAGGGCTAGAGATTATAGTGATTCAGTGCACTAACCTTTGGCTTTGTATTTGTAGTGTGCGCTCTCTGTCCCTGTGGTGTCAGCACATTTATCTATTGTCCTTGAGTGTATTTTAAAATTCTTTAGTTAGTTAAGTTCCACTCATTCTAAAGACCGGCCTGTCAAATTAGGGGTTTCCTCAATAACTGGGGTTTGCATGCTGTGATAGCCGCTATCCTTGACAGCTGATATTTGATCAGCGACAGCCAATATTCGATCTGAATTTTTATTGGGAATCGAAAAGCAGTTAATCCGGCATTTGAATCTCTCAAACCGAAAAATGGCCAAAAAAGGTTGCAATTTCAGCTATCAGGCCAGATTATATTGAGCCCTAACGCTGTTAATTTCATAGATGTAAATAACTGACAGTAATGTGTATTGATGTGCTCATGTATTTAAGATAGACTATATGAGTATGCAATATGGCTGGATAAGCGCCAATGAAATGTACAACTATCACTGGCTTATTTGTAAATTTCATGTATTAGTATGGATACGTGTTGATACAAAAAAGCATACATATTAGGTAGATTCATTCCCATATAATATCATCCTCAGAAATAGTCCAAATGGAAAACTAAGAAGTATTTGTCCAGGTAAAGTCCAAAATCGGGATAAACATAGGATTAATTGGATAAAGCTTTGGCTAAGAAATCAAACTCTGGGCTTTGCTCCGGTAATCCTAATCTTATCCAGATGTCTAATGGTTTAACCTGGGTAATCTACCCAAACGCAACTGGGTAATGGGTCTTCTAAGACTTTGGAGTGGTTTATGGTTGACTTAAAACCTAGGATCACCCATATCCAAGTCAACCCCCTGACCAACCATTTTTAACCTTAACCGTAAAAATCACTTTTACCCAAGGGGGATTGGTTAGTCTGTAGATTACCCAGGTAAAACAAGCTATTCGTTTTCATTTCAGACTTTACTCATAGCTGACTGGGTAATGTCAGGTCTACCCAGGCAAAGTTTATCCGGACTTTACCTGTAACATATAATTAAATCCACATTTTAAATGTATATTTTAAAGTTTCTAAAATGTTACAGTCTACATATAGCTTGCATTGGTACAAGGAGACAGAAAATTGAAAACACCCTATCTATAACCAAAGCCTGGCCTCTATTCAGACTAGGCCGTAATGTTTCCGAGACTTGGCGATCCTCGGTTAGCATTTCACATGATTTTAAGGAAAACATTGTGATTTTACAGTAGCAAAGGAAAATAACATCATGAAATGTAGGCAGACAGATAGGGAGACATATCTAGATGGATTATGCACCAGAGGCTGTGGTTATACAGTATATCATTAATTCATCCGGAGAGATTCAATGCAAACAAAATAATGCATGTTCTCAATTAGAATGTGTAGTAGTAAATCATGCTATTTAAAGAAAGAATAGCTACTTTGGCTGCTACCCCAACAAAGTGCATTACTCCATTAAGTGTTTATTATAAAAGCTTCCAAGCCATGGTCTTCAAGCACTTCTGAAGGAGCAGACAGTATAATTTAAAGTAAAAGCTAAATTTTTTCTTTTATGCAGATATAGGTCATTTTAGGTTTATATATTTCTTTATTTTCTGTGATCTACAGTTAAAAGTGGACACAGTGTATTTATGAATTACTTGGAAATGTTATGAATACACCCAGAGGACAAAATGGTTACTAAATTAATGCTTTATGGGTATTATATTGTTGGGTATGAATTGTTGCTGTATCAGGATCTATATGTCATGATTGTTGGTCATTAAAAGAAAGCACAGTATGGACATGTAGAGAAAGAAATTTGGTTAATATAGAAATAAATAATATTTATTTCTTCACGTATGACATGCCAAAACGAGTTGACAGTCACGTAGGAAATAATTGAACAAAATAAACTATGGTTGGCACATGACCCAGAACAAGGATGGGATAGCAATGGACCTATTCTGGACACTGCTACATAACCTTGTACATTGACAAAAAAAATCCATCCAAAAAGGTCTTCATGTGCCTTTATGATAACAATTCAAATCCTTGGGTTTCTGTTGCTTATGGGTCTTCACAAAGTGGCTAGATGAAAAGGATCTAAGGTAAACAGGATACGGTTCATGTATTTATCAGTCAGGCAATCTAGACACTGACAACCCATATCAGCACACATTTGAAAAGGAAAGAAGACATCAAAAACTGCAATACTAATACTAACATGCTAATATAATGTTATTTAAACCACAAACTGATATGAGATTAGGTCCAGGTGTGCATCAGGCAAAGTTAATCCATAAGGGTAAAACAGAAACCTTTCAATCTTGTGGGCCAATAATTTATCATTGATGGAAATTAGTTGGAACTGCTTGAAATTCTATCACCATGGAACAGAATATTGTAATAGAAATTATGTCAACACTAATTCACAAGCTTTCAGCAAGGGTTTACACTAACATTTCCCAAACCTGCCCTCAGGGAGCACTAACAGGCCAGGTTTGCAAGACATCGGAAGTAAAGCACATTAGCTGCTCTGTGATTGCAGTATCTCAATTTCCCCTAGGTGATCTTTAAAATCTGGCCTGTTAGTGCTCCCCAGGGACATGAGTGGTAAACACTTGTTTAAACACTATTCCCTCAAGGGCTACTGAAATGTAACACAATTTTCAGCAGCCAATTCCCATGTTTTTTAACTTGTGAACATTCATAAAAATTGTAATAGCCTTCTAACAGTTGGAGTTTTGGTTTGACCAACAATGAACTTACCCATCGCTTTGTTGTGGACAGAAATGTATATATTTGCTAATAATATTCAAAGGCTTAGAAAAATGCTCATTTAAGTAATGTAAGTGGTTAATTAGGATTTAAGAATCAAATGCATATTATTCTTAAACGCTATCTTTGTTTGTGTACGCACATGTAGTTTCTTTTTCCAAGTATCAGGAGAATGTTTTGGGAACATCCGAGAATGTCCTGTAACAAATGTCCTTGACGGCTAAAGGAACAGCTCGAAGACACTGATGTTTTTCTTTAAACTGTATTAAACAATGTCTGTGATGACGGATATAATGACGAATGGAATGTTGGGCAACAGCCTGTAATCAGTACATGTAATAAAGCATAAAAAGACTTGTTGATTATCAAATAAATGGGATCAGAGTAGTCATTTGGCTCGGAAGCTATATAGACGTATTCATTGTCTGTGTGTCTTCTTTATGCGGAAAGCTATCTGACTTCTCTACCAAATTAGACAGAAACTGGCATCCGACGAAGGACTTCTGTTGTCCATTGCAGCTTAGTATCTATTGTACAGTCTACACTAGGAAGAAAACAAGCCAATTGCATTAATTGCAGTACCTCCTCCCAACATCAAGTTATGGAAGATGGATCAGGAACTGACACTAAGAATGGAAAGAATGGAAATGGACACATGCGGTGTATGCCAAGGCTCAATACTCGGCCCCCTGCTATTCACGATATTCATAAATGATCTGCCCAATGTCTGCAAAGCCTCAACTGTACACATGTACGCAGAAGACACTGTAATCTAAACCAAATCTCCTGCAGCTGGAGGCCGTGCTGCAAGAACAATTCACAGAGGTAGAAAAGTGTATCGCAGATAACAAACCTTTTCTAAATACTGACAAAACTGTTACGATGCTCTTTGGAACAGCACCTAAACTACATAAATTGCAAACGCTCCATCTATTGGCTCTATTACATGCTCCGCGCAAAATTCGCATGCACAGCGGAATTTTTTTTGCATGTAGCGTTAAACATTAACGCGCGTATATTAACGCTGGTATTACGATCCGAGCGCATCTTTTCATCCGTCTGAAAATATTGCGTGTAAAAAATACGCGCGGAAACTCGCGCAAATTAACGCTGCGCGCAGAAATCGGTGGGCAGACTTGTTTTTCACGCGATTCAGCCAATCAGAATTAAGAACCACAATTGTCTCCAGTTCAGTTTTTGCACCTGTCAAAATCAATCTGAGTATATTTGCTGCAGCAATAATAAAAACACGCACAACCTCTCAATTTTATTGTTTGGGTATGTGTAGAATGTGTAACTACTGTATAATGTGCTGTATTTTTTTTTCGCGCTGGCGTATTTGGTTTTCGGCCAGAACATTCAGATTTGCAGTTACCACCAGCTTTTTAAAAGACGTTAAAATTATGCGCGCAAACGTTGTTCGTAAAATTTGCGCATCGATTGTAATACCATCCGCGTACCAGCGCATGAACGCATTTGCGCTCACAATGTTAAGTATGGGATGTGCGCACGAACCTTGGTTCGCGCAGGGTAACGTGCGTTAGACGTTAACGTGCATTTTGTGCGTGAACATTGTAATACGACGTTCAGCGCAAAGGGTTTTTCCCCTCGCGCTAATGCGTTTTTGCGCACGCTTAAAATTGTGTGCGAAAAGTGTAATAGGGCCCTATGTGTCAGGACAAGATCAAATGACACGCTGACCACAGTCACTTCTCTCAAATATCTATGGTAAAACAGAGATGGTAAGGAGAATCTGCAGGTGCAGATTTTCTAACTTGCTGACTGTTTTACCGGCAACTATGGACCACAGTCACTTCTCTCATATATCTAGGTATGTGGTTAGACCCAAATCTATCCTTTGGCCCCCACATCGAAAAACTCTCATCTAAATTCTACCCCAAACTAGGTGCCCTGTACAGAAACAAATCCTGCCTGAGCCCTGAGGTAAGAAAGCAGATTGTACAACAAATGCTTATGCCGGCTATTGAATACAGAGATGTAGTGTATGCAGCTGCCCCGCAAACACACCTTCAGAAACTTACTACATTGTATAACTCATTCTGCCGCTTTTGCTACAATGTAACTACATGACCCACCATTGTGACATGTTAAAAGAACTAAACTGGCCGTCGCTGGAATCTAGACGCACCCTTCACCTTCCAACCTGGTGTTTAAAAGCTTTTCTGAGAAGCTACCACCCTACCTGAGTAGGCTGCTTCCCTCAGCAGTTCCCTCATCCTATAACCTCCGATCCAGGACCAGCACCTTACTTGCAATACCACAATAAAAAAAGAAAGTGTCTGGTTCCTCATTTTCCTACAGAGCCCTTCAATTATGGAATAACCTCCCAGACGCCATCAAATCTTCCCCCAGTGTAAAGTCCCTTAAGAGCTCTTTACTAACATACCTCAATACAGAATGCACCTGTAAACATGTAACAGTGACTATATTTCCTACATATTTATTTTCTGTTAATCTGTATATTTGTTTTGTTTTTAATATCTTGCATTTTACTACGTTGTATTTCTATAACAACTCAATGTTCTTGAACCCATAGGGAATAGGGCCCTCATCTCCTCCTGTACTGTTTGTCAAATGTTGTTCAATGTATTGTAACCCTGTCTATACTGTGCTTATTGTACAGCGCTGCGGAATATGCTGGCGCTTTATAAATAAAGAATAATAAAGAATAATAATAACCCAGGACATACTTGAAAACGAGAGAAATCTCAATGTATCCTTCCTGGTAAAATCCTTTATAAATAAATAATGACCAGCCACATCAAAGTAAAATACACCAAGAACAGATTAGGAAATCTGACAAAATATTATTAAGCACCACCAAACATGTAAATTTTGAAGAAAGTCAAACTGCACAAAAAGTGAATACTTGTGACTTGCCACTATGGGAGTTATTAATGATTTATAGATTATTATTTTTCTTTTTACGTTTTGGAGCACTGAAGTTCTGTAACATTCTACAATCTTATTCATGACCGGTTTAAGGCTGGGGTCAGGCGAACGCAGTGCTAATGTGCGTTGAGCTGCATTTTATTACGGCCGTAGTAGCAGCAAATGACATCCAATGACGGCCAATATACGAAGTACTGCCACACGAAAGTTCAGCCGCGCAACGCAAGCGGCAAACGAACGCATTTTTTTGAGAACGTGGAACCGCTAGTACTGACGCACAGAGTGCGCTGCGTCAGCATAGCGGCATGTGTGTGTGATTACTAGGAGACGTCAGATGCTGCACATGTCCGGCCAACATCACGTCCATTTGTTTTTTTATAGCTCCGTAAAAAAATACGGCCAACATTGCGCATCGTATGACCGCTATTGCGTCTTCTGTTTAGAAATGCGTTCGGATGCATCAACGCACTTTTTGATGGTAGACGTGAATAATGGGTTCGTCTGACCCTAGCCTTACCAGTTGATCTGCAACACAGTTTTGTCAAATAGATGTCTATAATAATATTTTTGTGGCTTTGGGTCTGCTTGAAAATCCATGGGCTCTTATTTTATTACTTTATTGATTGAAAGCAAAGCTGTCATCATTGAACTTTTAATAAAGACAGATTTTTTTTTATTAAAAACCTACTATATCTTAGGATAAAAATTATTTTTGAAACTTCATTTAGTTCAAAGGTTGGCCATAAAACAACTCAGGCATTGGATTTATTCTTTGTATAATTATGACTGGTGCAAAGCCAGCTAAATTCCTGATAATTGTTCACACAGACGTCAACCATTAATCACAGATACCTAGCCTAGGTCAAATCTGTGTACTTGTGCAAGAGATCATGAAGAATTTTACTGTCATTGGGTCTTTAAAAGGGTACTATAGGCACTGTAATCACTTACATAAAACAAGCAGGTCAGCGCCACAAATCACGTCCACCACCAATCTCCCAAAAGCTTGATCAAACACAGTGGTCTTCCCTATACCAGGTGAATGAAAAAAACATACGTATCTTGAACGTACATAAAACAAAATATAAAAGTACCCAATGGTGAAGTATATCAAATATATACTATAAATAAAATGCAATGAATGATGTTTCACTCACAAACATAGAGTCTAGCACTGGCTCTAAGTGGAACTGCACGTTTTGGGTGGTTTTTTTCTTCTATATTGTTCACAGGTGACCCACACCTTACACGGCTGTTTCCCTTCACATATCAAGGAACCATATAAGACAAGAAAAGACAGCGCAACTCTCCTTGTGCAGAACGAAAAATATAAGTGTATTTGCTTTTCAGGAAATTTTTCACTTACACTTGTTGGAGCTTCAATAGCTCTAAGGTTTGTGCATATGGATTTTTTAAGGCTCTGGCAAATCCACAAACCACCAAAAAGACACAGGCTGGATCTTCTTTTCGAAAGAAAATTTAATAAAATAAAATCATGTAAAACAAATGGATAAAACAGGTACCCAGGACGTGTTTCGTCGCACTAGGTGTCTTCCTCAGCTGGCGACTTACATTTGTTTTACATGTTTTTATTTTATTAAATTTACTTTTGAAAAGAAGCTCAAGCCTGTGTCTTTTTTTTTTTTTTTTTTTTTAATTTAAAGGTTTTTTGGTGGTTTGTGGATTTGCCCGAGCCTGAAAAAATCCATATGCGCAAACCTTAGAGCTATTGAAGCTCCAACAAGTGTAAGTGAAAAATTGGCTGAAAAGCATATATACACTTATACCAGTACCACGCAGTATTTTGGGGCTCACTAATTTCTACAAAACATTTGTGAATTGAGGTGATCTGTGTCTCGTCACACATCCAGTACCACGCTGTATTTCGGGGCTCACTAATTTCTACAAAACATTTGTGAATTGAGGTGATCTGTCTCTTGTCACTGGCTGCCAGCTATCAGTGTGTCTCACTGAGTTATACCAGAGTTCTTTAAATCTTTATACCAGAGTTGAATCAGAGTTCTGTATATATTAATCTATATATCACTCACCATGTCTGAAAGAACAAAAAGGACAGGCAGACACTCCCAGACACAGATAAGAGGGCAAGCAGCCCCTGTGTCGGGAGGCTGTGCCTCTGGTCGTGGTGGACGTGGTGCATCCTCTGCAGGGGCACGCTTGTCCTTTCTAACTGGTGCTGGCCGTCTTAAGCAGCAGCAACATACAGAGGACTTGGTGTATTGGCTAACCAGGCCATCCTCATCCTCCGAGTCCTCTGCCAGCCAGGCTTCTAGTGCTTTACAGTCCACCTCAGCTGCCAAAGCATCTAATGCAGCCTCCATGTCCACAGCTACTCCTGCCGTAGCCTCGCTATCACACACGGAGGAATCAGCTGAATTGTTTGACTACAATGAGAGTGACATGCTGCTTGAGGATGCGTAGCAAGTACAGTGCTCTGATTCAATCTCTGAGGTTGAGGAAGGGAGTATAATCAACCTAGAGGAAGGGGTGCCAGTGATGACACACAAATAACTGGCACTCATGTTGCCCCAGCAGCTGCAGCATACTGCCAAGTTGGCTCCAGTGACGAGGAGATAGGGGGTGATGATGACAATGATGATGAGGTCACTGACTCCACCTGGGTGCCAGATCGAACAGAGGATTTAAGTGAGGAAGAGGGGGATGAGGAGGCACAGCAAACACGAGGCACAACATCCTCTGTGACCAACCGTAGCACTAGCCAGTCCAAGGCATCACATGTCAGAGCTGCTCCGGTGCAGAGTGCTGTTGTCTCAAAGAACACATGCAGGAACTCTGTTGTCTGGGAGTTCTTTAAGAAATGTGCAGTAGAGCGCAGCGTTGCTATTTGTAATCTATGTCAGATGAGGCTTAAGCGTGGGAAAGATACCGGACACTTGGGTACCAAGTGCTTGAGGCGACATATGAATAAGTGCCACACATCCCGTTGGCGCAAAACTTTGCGTAGGTCCTCCTCCTCCTCATCTGTCTCTACCCCCACTGTATGTCCTGCCATGTCATTGCCTACAACCTCCACCGACAGGGATGATGCTACAGTAATGGATGTACCAGGTCCTTCCTCACAATGTGACATCATCCCAGTAGCTGAAGATATACGCAGTCAGATTACGTTGCCGCAGCTGCTGCAGCGGAAGAAAAAAATATAGTCCCAACCATCCCCAAGCACAGCGTCTAAATGCCAGCTTAGCAAAATTACTCGCATTGCAGCTGCTGCCTTTCCAGCTGGTGGACTCTGCTCCCTTCCGTGAATTTGCTGAATGTGCTGTACCACAGTGGCAGGTTCCAAAACGCCATTACTTTTCACGCAAGGCCATTCCAGCACTATACTAGCACGTGGAAGACAATGTTATCGAGTCATTGGCAAAGGCAGTCAGCAGCAAGGTGCATGTGACTTTAGACACGTGGTCCAGCAAACATGGACAGGGTCATTACATTTCCTTCACGGCACACTGGGTAACTCTGATTGCAGCTGGGAGGGATCCAAGACGGGGCTCTGTGCTGGAGCTTGTTCATCCACCACGCCTCCAGAAAGCTGCTTGTATGAGGTCTGTCTGCTCCACCACCACCACCTCTTCCTCCTCCTCCTCCTCCTCCTTCTCTGTCTCTGGCGAAGTGGCAGTTAAACCGACGCCTGACAGGGTCTACGCAATGGCTCAAGCAAAAAGATGCCATACTGTGCTTGAGCTGGTTTGTTTAGGGGACAGGAGCCACACGGGTCAGAAATTTTGTCAGCTCTGCAGGTGCAGGTGCAGAGATGGTTAACACCACGCCAGCTTGAGCTGGGAATGATCATCTGCAATAATGGCAGCAACCTTCTCCCCACCCTACGCAAGGGTAAATTGACGCATGTACCATGCCTAGCACACGTTCTAAATCTGGTGGTACAGCGTTTCCTAACCAAGTACCCAGGGCTGCCAGAGCTTCTCATCCAGGCCAGAAAAGTCTGCAGCCACTTCAGACGGTCATTCCCAGCAAGCGTTCACCTGGCAGAAATTCAAAGAGAGTTCCACCTTCCCACAAACCGTCTGATCTGTGACATGCCCACCAGGTGGAACTCGACATTAGCAATGCTGCAGTGTCTGCACAAGCAGCAGAGGGCCATCAACGAGTACCTGTGTGAGTATGGCACAAGGACAGGTTCAGGTCAACTTGGTTTTTTTCCCCCGCAGTGGCTGATGATCAAGGATGCATGCACTGTACTGTCACCATTTGAGGAGGCAACGAGGATGGTGAGCAGGGACAGTGCATGCATCAGTGACACAATTCCTTTAGTGTTCCTGCTGGAGCACACTCTGCGGGGAATTATAGATGTGGCTCTAGAGGCAGAGCAGCGGGAGGAAGAGGAGGCCTTCCCTAGCTCTCAAGGCCCCAGTCTTTCCACAGACAGCATTCCAGCGGGTCCTACTCAGATCAGACAGGAGGAGGATGAGGAGGAGGGAGGAATATTTAAGTAGTGGGGGCATTGAAGGTGGGGATTCCTCAAGGGAGGGTTTTGTGTGCCCAGAAACAGAAGGGCTAGTGCGTGGCTGGGAGGAGGAAGTGCACGATACGGTCATCCTCATTGACCAGGAAGACTCGGAAGCTAATGCCACCTCCAACCTACGCTGCATGGGCTCCCTAATGATGCAAAGCTTGCTAAAGGACCCCAGGATTCGTGCTATCAAGGAGAGGGATCATTACTGGTTGGCAACCCTTCTTGATCCACAATACAAGGGTAAAGTTGCAGAGCTCATCCTGCCCGCACAGAGGGAGCACAGGATGAAAAAACTTGAGGACGCTCTAAAGCGACACTTGTGTAACACCTTTCCAGGCACTGGTAGATTACCAAGTGCTGACACACGTGCTTCTGAGGCTGCGGGTGATCAGAGGAATAGTGGTGAAGGCCAGGGCCGCTTGACTGATGCATTTTTAAAATTTTGTAGTCCTCGACGCCCAGGGACGTCAAATGTAGGCACCCATTGCCAGCGTCTTCACCATATGGTGCAGGACTACCTAGGGGCAAGGACAGACCTGGATACCTTTCCAGCAGATGATCCACTGGCTTACTGGGTGTTGAGATTGGATCACTGGACAGAACTTAGCCAATATGCTATGCAGCTACTAGGTTACCCTTCATCTAGCGTGCTTTCCGAAAGGACGTTCAGTGCCGCTGGAGGTTTTGTCACAGACAAAAGAGTGCGTCTGTCCACCGACTCTGTAGACCGGCTGACATTTATAAAAATGAATCAGTCCTGGATCAGCAGCTATCAATCCCCTGATGCCGAAGTAACGGAATAGATCGGGTATGTCTTCTGCATGCACAAAACCTCCAGCACTGAACTCTTCCACAATACCACAAAAGGGTTACGGTGTGAATGCACTTGCTGCCATGAAAGGCACAATATTTGGCTGCACTGACGCCTGTGCCAGATTTATATCATTTTAATTTTTTGAACAGCAGGGTCCAACCCTGCACTCTTCCACAATACCACAGAGGGGTTACTGTATGATGATACTTGCTGGCCTGGCACCAAAGGCACAATATCTGGGTGCACTGATGCCCATTACCAGATCAAAAACTTTTCAATATAGGACCACATGGTCCACCCCTGCATTCTTCCACAATACCACAGAGGGGTTACTGTATGATGATACTTGCTGGCCTGGCATTAAAGGCACAATATCTGGGTGCACTGACGCCTTTACCAGAATCATATCTTTTCAATATAGGACCACATGGTCCACCCCTGCATTCTTCCACAATACCACAGAGGGGTTACTGTATGATAGTACTTGCAGGCCTGGCACCAAAAGCACAATATTTGGGTGCACTGCCACTGACGCCTGTATCAGATTCATATCCTCAGAGGGGTTACGGTGTGATGGCACTGTTGGGGATGCTAAAGGACCAATTTTAAAGCACCTATTGTTACTTTCATCCAAAGCCTGCATATATTTCACAATAATTTAGCCAAAAAAATCAGTAAACTTTTTCTGCGTGTACGAAAATGTCTCCTCTTTTCATACAGACTGCCGCCCCAAGCAGTTGTTTATGGATAGATTAAAGGAAAAGCATTTACCGTCATATGAAACGTCATTTTTTTGATATTAAGGGTTTCTATATATCCTAGAAATCCACCACTTCACGGGCAGGTTATGGGGACCTCCTAGGCACGATATTTGAAGGAATTTTTGGTTTTTATTTTTAACCCTTATAGAAACATAGAAAAATGTCGGCAGATAAGAACCTTTCGGCCCATCTAGTCTGCCCAATTACATGGATACTTAACCTGGATTTATCTTTTGTTTAGGATAGCCTTATGCCTATCCCATGCTTGCTTAAATTCAATTACTGTTTTGGCCTCTACCACTTCTACTGGAAGACTGTTCCATGTATCCACCACCCGCTCAGTAAAATAATGCTTCCTGATGTTACTTTTAAACCTTTGCCCCTCTAATCTAAGACTATGTCCTCTTGTTTTGCTATTTTGTTTCCTTTTAAATATACTCCCTTCCTCTACCTTGTGGATTCCCTTTACGTATTTAAATGTTTCTATCATATCTCCTCTGTCTCGTCTTTTTTCCAAGCTGTACATGTTAAGATCATTAAGCCTTTCTTGGTAACTTTTCTCCTTCAAGCCGTACACCATTTTAGTAGCCCTTCTCTGAACTCTCTCTAAGATGTCTATATCCTTCTGGAGATACGGTCTCCAGTACTGCACACAGTACTCCAAGTGAGGTCTCACCAGTGCTCTGTACAGTGGCATGAGCACTTCCCTTTTCATACTGCTAATACCTCTCCCTACACAACCAAGCATTCTGCTAGCATTTCCTGCTGCTCTATTACATTGACTACTTACCCTTAGATCCTCTGAAATAATAACCCCTAGATCCCTTTCCTCAGATGTTGAGGTTAGGACTGTATCAAATATTCTATATTCAGCCCTTGGGTTTTTACGTTCCAGGTGCATTATCTTGCACTTATCCACATTAAAACTCAATTGCCACAATTATTTCATGGAAAACTCACTGTCCCTTTAAAAACGTTTTTTTTTTTACTTTTTGTTCTTGTTTCCTGTCCCCCAGGGCACTACCCGGACCCCCATACACCTTTTATGGCAAATATGTAGCATATATGCCCTCTTGGAGGGCACTCTAAAAACCGAATTTTCAGCCCCATTGACTTGCATTGGGTTCGAGTTCGGGTTCGGACCCGAACAAATGGGAAGTTCGGGTTCGGGCTCGAACCGAACTCGGGGAGTGTTCGGCTCATCCCTATTAGGAAGGCTGTAAATCAGATTCTGCTGAACAGCCTTCTTGGGTTCTGTTCACCTTTACAAAGGTTCTCAAAAGCGGATTGTACATTGCCTCTTAAGGAAGCACTGCAAGGCGCCCAACTGGCTACATGTCCACTAGGTTTCTACATGCTGATTGTCAGAGGAATGGCGTCTGCTGTTTCCTGTAGTAGATGTCAAATCAGAAGAGCTCCAAGGGAGACTGATCAGGGAATCTGACTCTAATCTAAAGACAGGGGGTGGAGGGAACTGGTTGGGGGTCAGAGGATTTAAATATAATACCTCTACGTTCTTTTAACTGCTGACATATTTATACAAAGTGCACAGAAAAACTGTGATTCAACTTGTTCACCTGCTACTTGAAAGGCTCGCCAGAGACAGGCCGCATCGGCCAGCAACGACAGTTCTAATCTGTTATAAAAAATTACTTTATACATACATTTTTTTATTGTGTGAGACATCAACATTTGCAAAATCTGATAGTTCTGCCAGTCCTTTACCTCTGCCAGATTCACAGGTTGATACATCCTTTCAGCCTGATAACGAGAAAGTGAACGGATGCTCTTTCATTTGGTTCCCCAGTCAAGAGTCTCAGGGTTATTCACAGAAAGGTGAAACTCTGGAGAACTTTTAGAGAAGTGAAAATTCTAGGTCAAAATAGCCTATTTGGAACGTGAGATAAATGGGAGAATTTTTCTGGTTTGGCTATTTTGACCTAGAATTTTCACTTCTTCAGTTTCACCTTTCTAAATAACCCTGTTAGTTTCCCTCTATTCCGTGACTGCAGTGTCAGTGTGGAGGCATTCAGATAGATCCATATCAACAGTTTCTTTATGTATACTTTAAAAATTAACCTGATCCTGTGGTCACTTGTTAGAACACCTTTAAGAGTAAGACAGTAGATTCTAATGACAGCCATAAATGCATAAACATTGCACTACCTCCACCATATTTTCTTTCTACATATCTTGCGTTTTGACGCACTTTCCACTTTTAACCAAATAGAAAGTAGAACGCACAGCCACTACAGTATATCAATAAACAGAACTCAGCGGTGTTACATCAGTGCTCCCAAACACAGTATCTTTTAGGGTGGTATCTCCACAAATAAAACTTTACATCGCCCTCTACACCTTTCGTTTCTGAGTACCAAGTTTGTTTATAAATTTGTTAGTTGACCCCCAGTCCTTATTTTAAAGTGCTGCGGAAACTGTTGGCGCTATAAAAATAACGATGATGATGATAGTCTAAGATCGTGTCACCTGCTTTTTTTTTGTATTCGACTTTAGTATAGTTTAATATCTCTGTATTACCTGTCATAAGGTTTTAGTCCTGAACACTTTCACAGTTTTTTTATATCCTTGGAACATGCTACAATCTGTAGTATTACTGTTGTCTTTTTATTATGGCAAAAAAGTTTGAGGAAGGAATGGAAATAAGAAAAATAATCAAATAGAGGAGAGCCAACGTGCAAATGCTATATATCAATTTAATAGAAAGTACAATGATAATATAAACAATGTCGCAGTAATTAAGTATAAACTGGAAACCATATAGCACTGTCCATAAAATGGAAAAGATCCACAACAAACCTCCGTATGGTTTCAAGGTTTGCACATTTTTACTTTGACATTGTATCGTTATTTATAATACCTTTTTTTAAATACTATTGTGCGTATTAAATACTGTAGCATTTGGCATATTAGCACCTCTGCATTTGATTATTTTACTATAAAATATTCTGGGAAAATTGTGGTGGAAGCTCATGTGTATATGTATTATACTTTTTTTTTTTGTATTCAAGGTTTTATTTTACATGTAAGTCATCAATACAGTAATCCGCACTTTCAAAAGACACATAGCGGGAGAATAACAATAAACCGTAGGTAAAAAAGGGGGCAGGGGAGGATAAACGACATCAAAAACAGAGCCTGGCAGAGAGTGCAGAGGGACATCAGGAAAAATAGTTTGTTTCTTTTTTCTCCCCCTAAAGTAAATTTAAAAAAAAAAAAAAGGGGGGAAGTGGGGGGATCGCCCAAGAGTGTGACATTCCTGGCTCACCCCAGGAAACGTAAGGTATTCTGGGGGCCATAGAAGAGATCACAGGGGCCGGGGGACCTAGGGCCAGGAGAGACGGCCAGAGCCATGGTGGCCGCTCAAGTGGCACGCCCAGGACCACCCAGTGTCCCTCAGCCACAAAAAAAAAAAAAAAAAAAAAAAGGGGGGGGAAGGTGTGGGGAGGGCAGAATACCTGACGTCCCAATGGTCTCAGAGTCCTACGTGCCAAGGTCTGCAAGAAGTCCGCCCGTATTGATATTCACTCAAGATAACTATATCAATAAAAAGGGTGGGGGGTGGGGGGAGGGAATCAGCCAGTAATAGCAATAAACATAGGGACGGGTCATCTCAAGGGGGGGGGGAGTGCAGGGTCCAATAGAAGGAAATCATAGCGATAAACATAGGAATGGGACCATCTCAAGGGGGGTGGGTGCAGAGTCCAATAGGGGGTATAACAAAAAAAAAAAAAACAGCATAACACACTGCTGGTAAAACATTGGCGTAGTAGCCCCGGCGAGACAGTCTCAGGCGACCAGTGCCATCAGGCTCCTGGTCAAAGAGGGGCAACACGTCTTCAGCCTGGGTCCGATTGTAGAGGATCCGCAGCCCTATTTCCATGGCAAGTAGACGCCGTGGCGTTTGGAGGGCGCATGCCGACGTCCAGTAGAGCCCGTGCTTCGTCCGGTGTGGCCACGGAGTGCACAGTCCCTCCGTGCAGTATCAGCAAGGAGCCAGAAGGGCCCCAACGATATCTGAGTCCCCGGTCTCTCATGTGGGTTGTCACGTCACGGAAACGGCGACGTGCCGCCAGGGCAAGAAACGATAAATCACGGTAGATGGTTACCTGCATATCATTGTAGGCCACCGACGGGACATTTCCCGCCTTCTTAAGCACTTTGGCATGAGCGGAGACATCAGTGGTGACGGCGATAACGTCTCTGGGGGCTGCGACAGGCGCAGCAGCCGCCTTACGCACTCGGAAGGCAGAGGTAACCGGCACCGGGAAGTCCGGAGGAAGAGTCAGCAGCATGGCCACCAGGCCCGAAACACATGGCAGCAGAGCTTCATCACTTACAGTTTCAGGGATCCCCTAATCCGCAAGTTGCGCCGGCGATGTCTAGTCTCCAAGTCCAAAACTGTGGACGATAGGGCCGTGACCTGTTTCCGTAGGTCTTCCATTTGGGCCTGCACTCCCGGTCTCTCCTCCTCCAGTACTGACAGGTGGGCACCCATAGACACAGAGCCAGACGAGATGGCCGCAATTTCAGCTCTGACCTGAGTAAGGTCATTTTGCCACAGGGCCCTCAGATCCTCATATAGCTGCCGGATATCGTCTTTGGTCGACAGCTGCGGGCGTGGAGTGTCAGGCACCTCCGGACTGTGACAGGGTGAGCCATCCGGGGATACAGCTACGTCCGGGGTCACCTCCCGATATCGACACCCAGGACCAGTCCGTGATGCCCCCAGGGAAAGTCGAATATCCGGCTGAGCGGCTGCCTCCGATCCCTCCAGGCGCCTGCTTTTCTTCCCCATCCAGGCAGAAAGTACCAGCCGCGGAGTAGGCCGCAAACAAAGATGGCCGCCAGCAAGACACTGCAGGTTAGACGGTGCTGGGTCCGGGTAATAGTGCCTCCCGGGGGGGTCAAGGAAGGCACACCACGATCAGGGGAGACTACACAGTGGCTGCGGAGGTGAACCGATCTGCGGGCCGGGAGCTAAGGGTATAGAATCAGTCGGTATTACACTCAGCAACAGGAGCTCCCTCACCACACGTCCGCTCGGCTCGGTGTCCAGCCACGCCCCCTATGTATTATACTTTAATTAAACAGACATAGAAACATAGAAAAATGTTGGCAGATAAGAACCTTTCGGCCCATCTAGTCTGCCCAATTACATGGATACTTAACCTGGATTTATCTTTTGTTTAGGATAGCCTTATGCCTATCCCATGCTTGCTTAAATTCAATTACTGTTTTGGCCTCTACCATTTCAACTGGAAGACTGTTCCATGTATCCACCACCCTCTCAGTAAAATAATGCTTCCTGATGTTAGGACAAAGGAATTTTCAGATATCTATTGTATTATTTTTCAGGCAGTGTAACCTGTAGATGGAGGAGCAAGCAGTTATCTTTGTTGGAAAATTGTTGAAAATGTATTGCAAGAAAAGCTGGAAGACTTTGGTAGGACAAAGGGCCCACTTTAAGCACATTGGACAATGGATGATTTAGCCTACAAGCATAGCAGGGACCCTATTCCGATGATGCCCCTAATATAGTCCAAATATTTAGGAGCCACCTGAAGATACAGATAGCAGAGTTGGAATCTACCACTGCTATCTGCTTGTGGAGTCAAAAGACTCCATGTAGAAACATAGAAAGAACATAGAAACATAGAAAAATGTCGGCAGATAAGAACCTTTCGGCCCATCTAGTCTGCCCAATTACATGGATACTTTACCTGGATTTATCTTTTGTTTAGGATAGCCTTATGCCTATCCCATGCTTGCTTAAATTCAATTACTGTTTTGGCCTCTACCACTTCTACTGGAAGACTGTTCCATGTATCCACCACCCTCTCAGTAAAATAATGCTTCCTGATGTTACTTTTAAACCTTTGCCCCTCTAATCTAAGACTATGTACAGTATATAAACATGACTCTGTGCAAGCGGTATATGCGGGGTTGTGCTGAGGCTGTGGTAGGAACACTGAGAAGTATTTGTTCACAGTTTTACAATGATGGTGGAGGAATTGTGCACTCCTCTGCACCATGGGATTTGCAAAGTTTCAGCTGTTATATAATATCTGGAGCCGTATTTGTTTAATTTGAATGTATAGGGTAGGACTTTGGCAGGCTTTTAGTGAGGAGTATTACATACCTGGACCCTTAATTTTAAGGTACACAGTGGCATGTGTTTGGCAAAAGGATTAACGCTGGGGTCAGATGAGCGCACTGATTGTGCACAGTAACGGATGCACTTTATAATGGATGAGATTGTGGTTACAGTGTATCAGTTAGCTTTGACTGATGTTGAGAAATCGGAAAAAAAAAGCTGCATGCAGGAGTTTCTCTACGTCCCTGTAGCTTTTTCACGTCAATGCCATTTTGGCATCCGATGAAACATGTGCGGCCTGTGCGTGAAAAAGTTTGCACGTGCTTCGTGTGTTGTTCTCTATTGATTCCATTGAAAAGCTATGACGGGCAGCAAACAGTGCGGTCAGACGGACGCAAAAAGTGCGCTCGTCTGACACCAGTCTTGTTGTACTCAACATCAACCACTTTTTCTAAGTATTGCTTCTAGCAAGTTGTTGACTCCATGCTGCTAACAGACCAGAAAATATTCCAGTAGGACATTTTGCAGTGTATAGTATTCATGCTAATTCAAACTGACAACAAAAAAAAGGTATTGCACGCTGCACAACAATACGTCTGTGCTTAAAGCTAAGTAAGATTATACAAAATGTTCTTTATGATTTCCATTTTCAGAGGAAAAGAGATGTCATATAAAGTAATGATACTCAGATGTTGAAAAGTGGGAAGCCCAAGGGTGTTCTGAAAAAAAATCTTACATATGAAAACACTGTTCATTTATGTAAGAATACATGTTGGGGATTTATGTATACTGATATCTTATAATTATTGTGCTGCAACAAAAGCAATATGAAGTTGTTCTTCAATTCGATTGATGTTCTAAAAAAAATAAAAAAAAAACAACTGTTAAAGTCGACGTAATACAAATCTATTTATATATTTTATATTTTAACAACATTTATATACAATTATTATACATATAATACAATATAAAATACACCAGGAGGGTAGCACTCAACACTCAAGCACATATGGCTGGTGGTTCTTGTTTTATCGTCTTGAGAGGCACCCGCCTTATGTGCTTGAGTGTTACCCTCCTGGTGTATTTTATATATAATAATTGTATATAAATGTTGTTAAAATATAAAATATATAAATAGATTTGTATTACGTCGACTTTAACAGTTTTTTTTTTAGAACATCAATCGAATTGAAGAACAACTTCATATTGCTTTTGTTGCAGCACAATAATAAGATAACAGTATACATAAATCCCCAAGACAATAAAACAAGAACCACCAGCCCTATGTGCTTGAGTGTTGAGTGCTACCCTCCTGGTGTATTCTGTATGAAAAGGGCTGACAACCCTCTGTAAGCACCCCTCTCTGTCACAGGTATTATACGTACAGGTTTGATTTAATCTTGAATTGCAGGGAGCTCCATAAAGGATTCAGGCCTTAGTAAGAGAGCTGATCCCATATTGTGAACTTAACTCCCATCATTTTCCAACAGAGCTTAGGGTTAAAAATCTTATACAAACTGTGACGTTTGGGGGCCCACAGAGCACGTGCACAATGTCTTTCACAAACAAAACAGTTTTATTCACCCTTTCAGGGAAGTCAAAATGGCAACATAATAAGTACACGCTTGGGTTCAGCGAAATTAAAGCAAAGTCCTGATCTTCAGCACAAATAAACAGAAAAATAATGGTGGCTCACCAACGCTTTAAACAGTCCCAAACCTGGGGAATCCTTTCCCCAGTATGTAGAAGCCTCTCCAGCAAGGCACAGCACGTCTCCTGCTTTTGGAACACAAACACACAGCTTCCACTGATTACTTTTCTTTTCCTAAACTCCCACAATCCTATCTGGAAGTAGCTGGCTTTAAACCTCTTCCTGGACAGGAAGATTAACCCTGTGGTTGCACTTAAAGGGACCACAACCCAAATAGGGGTGAAACATATTGTCCATCCAGGACCCAGCCCTGCCGACCTCTACAAAACATTGAATGGGTTAAGAACTGCTAAAATCTTGAAAAGGTTAAAATTTGGTAAAATCTTTAACCTCCCTGGCGTAACGATTCTGACATATAAAATATGTCAGAATCATTCCAATTTTTTAATCCCCCTAGCGGTATTCCCGGGTGTAGTTCGGGGTTAACTTTCAATGCTGAAAGTGGTAACCCAGGGCCACACTCGGGCTGGACATATACCTGTCCCTGCGCTCCCTCACTGTCCCCCGCAGTCACACTCCAGACAATTGCAATGTCATTTTTCCTGGTTCCCTTCTCACTAGAAGGGAACCAGGAAGCAGTAGTGTACTAAGGGCGGGGCGAGGGAGCAAGGGCGCCCCAGGTGACAGGCTGAGGGGGTGTGTGTCTCAGAGTTGATCCAAGCAGGCAGCCTCTCGTGCAGCCTGCTTGAGTGTTTTCTCGCACACAGCAGGCTGCCCTGTGCATGCAAGGCCAGCTATTCCGGTGCTAATGGGGGAGGGTCTGTGTGATGATGTCACCCCCCCTGCTTCAGATCATCTGCAGGCACCACTGGCTCAGACACTGAGAGAATTCCTCCCTCCTGACTCCCGCTCACACCACGCAGTGCTTAGCTTGCTGGAAGTCAAGGAGAGGCAGGGCTGGGCTGCTGCAACTTGGAATGAACTACAGAGAGGAAGCTCAAAGTAAAAGGTGAAGACACTGGTGAGTGACACACCCCATCTGATTCTGCTCAGATTCAGAAAATTTATTTACTGCCTCTTAAGAACTGTGAGGACAGCTTCCCCTGTGTGCTGGGCTCCTACACGTCACACAATTTGCCAGATTGGCTGTCCTGACACATTCAGCACAGCTTCTCATGTGTGCTAGGCTCATACACCCCCAGTTTATCTGCCATGTCTGCTGAGCTCATACACACACACACTTACTATCTACACATGGTATGCTTCATTTAAGATATATTTTTTTAACCTTATCTTGTACGAATTGTGTAGCACAGCAAGGCATCCAATGTAAATTAATCAAGTCCCAGCAGTTTTATTGCTGAGGATTCTGTGATACGCTCATGCACTACCGCTCATTACTGTGAGTTTTATTGCATTGCAGCTCTGACTGTGATACGCTCATATGCACTGCAAATAACGATCTGAGATCTGGTGTACGCATACATGGACTGCTATGCATATACATGTATCTGAGGTCTGGTGTGTGTATGTGTATATGTGTCTATATATCTGAAATCTGGTGTGTGTGTGTGTGGCCAGGGTGTGTGCAGGCCTGTGTAGGGGGTAAATGAGGTGTTTGGCCATACCTTCCAATAGTAACATAAATTGGACAGGCTTTCAGCAAAATCCTAAATTATTTGTTGGAAAGCGATCACATGACAAAAAAGTATCGGTACTCGGTCTTCAAAAAATGGATAATAATAATATAGACTCTCTTAAAGGACACTTACAGCACCTCTGTTAGTAATTGGATCATTAAACCGCATTTTTTTGCCTTTTTTGCTCGTGGGGGGGTGCAAAAGGGAGCATCTGCCCCGGGTGCCAAATTCCCCAAGTACACCTCTGCAAGGACGCAGGACGCCGCGATCAACTGGAGGAAAATGCGATCACGGAGGTCAGCGAGGGAGCACAGGTACAGGTATGTATCCAGCCTGAGTGTGGCTCGGGGTTACCGCTTTCAGCATTGAACGTTAACCCCGAGCCACACTCTGGAAAACGCGCCAAGGAGGTTAAATTTTTAAAAGTATACGCTACTGTTTAAGTCTTTGAATGTCTTAAGTAGGGATGAGCTGTTCGGTTTGATCTGTTCAGTGTTCGATTTGAACATCACCCATTCGGCTGTTCGTGTTCGCCCACAATAGACCACAATGCACTTTTCCACTGGCCTGAAGCTTGTAATTTACTACAGCCTTGCACCTGACCACAGGTCAGGTGCAAGACAGGTGCAAGACTATGCCAATCACGGCTCAATTGATTTTGATGATTTTGCCCAATCATGGGCTCACAAGAGCTAAGACCCGCAGCACACTATATAAGGCGTCCCTCGCAGCCCCAGCACGTGTTTTTTGAGAGGAGATTGTTCTGTTAGTGTGTCTTGTCAGTGCCAGCAGCTATTGGGGGGGTCTCACTTCTAGCAGATATCTGGGAATTATAATCTGTGTCTTGGCACTGTTGCCTGCTATCTGGGGGTCCTATCAGGGGGTCTCACAGACTTGTAGCAGATTTCTGTGAATTTCAATCTGTGTCTTGTCACTGCCACCCATCAGGGGGTCTCACAACCTTGTAGCAGATATCTGGGAATTATAATCTGAGTCTTGTCACTGGCTGCCAGCTATCAGGGTGTCTCACGGAGTTATACCAGAGTTCTGGAAATCTTTAATCTAGATAACACAGTTGAATCAGAGTTCTGCATATCTCCAATTTTTATAACAGAGTGGAATCAGAGTTCTGTATATCTTTAATCTATATATCACTCACCATGTCAGAAAGACCAAAAAGGACAGGCAAACGCTCCCAGACACAGATAAGAGGGCAAGCAGCCTCTGTGTCGGGAGGCTGTCTCTCTGGTCATTGTGGATGTGGTGCATCCTCTGCAGGGGCACGCTTGTCCTTTCTAACTGGTGCTGGCCGTCTTAAGCAGCAGCAACATACAGAGGATTTGGTGGATTGGCTAACCAGGCCATCCTCAGAGTCCTCTGCCAGCCAGGCTTCTAGTGGTTTACAGTCCACCTCAGCTGCCAAAGCATCTAATGCAGCCTCCATGTCCACAGCTACTCCTGCCTTAGCCTCACCAACATACATGGAGGAGTCAGCTGAATTGTTTGACTACAATGACAGTGACATGCTGCTTGAGGATGCACAGCAACTACAGTGCTCTGATTCAAACTCAGATGTTGAGGAAGGGAGTATAAATCAACCTAGAGGAAGGGGTGCCAATGATGACACACAAATAACTGGCACTCATGTTGCCCTAGCAGCTGCAGCATACTGCCAAGTTGACTCCAGTGACGAGGAGATAGGGGGTGATGATGATGATGAGGTCACTGACTCCACCTGGGTGCCTGATCGAACAGAGGAGTCAAGGGAGGAGGAGGAGGCACAACAAAAACGAGGCAGAACGTCCTCTATGAGCAACCGTAGCCAGTCCAAGGCATCAGAAGTCACAGCTGCTCAGGTGCAGAGCGCTGTTGTCTCAAAGCACACAACCAGGAACTCTGCTGTCTGGGAGTTCTTTAAGAAATGTGCAGCAGACCCCACCGTTGCTATTTGTAATCTATGTCAGATGAGGATCAAGTGTGGGAAAGACATCCCACGTTTGGGTACCACGTGCTTGAGGCGACATATGACCACCTGCCACGCATCCCGTTGGCACAACACTTTGCATAGGTCCTCCTCCTCCTCATCTGTTTCTACCCCCACTATATGTCCTGCCATGTCATTGCCTACAACCTCCACTGACAGGGATGATGCTACAGTAATGGGTGTACCAGGTCCTTCCTCAGAATATGACAGCATCCCATCAGCTGAAGATTTACGCAGTCAGATTACGTTGCCCCAGCTGCTGCAGCGTAAGAAACAATATAGTCCCAACCATCCCCAAGCACAGCGTCTAAATGCCAGCTTAGCAAAATTACTCGCATTACAGCTGCTGCCTTTCCAGCTGGTGGAATCTGTGCTGTAGCACAGTGGCAGGTTCCAAAATGCCATTTATTTTCACGGAAGGCCATTCCAGCACTATACCAGCACGTGGAAGACAATGTTATGGAGTCATTGGGAAAGGCAGTCAGCAGCAAGATGCACATGACTTTAGACACGTGGTCCAGCAAGCATGGACAGGGCCATTACATTTCCTTCATGGCACACTGGTTAACTCTGCTTGCAGCTGGGAGGGATCCAGGACGGGGCTCTGTGCTAGAGCTTGTTCATCCACCACGCCTCCAGAAAGCTGCTTGTATGAGGTCTGTCTGCTCCACCACGTCTTCCTCCTCCTCCTTCTCTGTCGAAGTGGCAGTTAAACCGACGTGTGGCAGGGGCTACGCAATGGCTCAAGCAAAAAGATGCCATACTGTGCTTGAGCTGGTTTGTTTAGGGGACAAGAGCCACACCGGGCCAGAAATTATGTCAGCTCTGCAGGGGCAGGTGCAGAGATGGTTAAAACCACGCCAGCTTCAGCTGGGAATGGTCATCTGTGAGAATGGGAGCAACCTTCTCTCCGCCCTATGCCAGGGTAAGTTGACGCATGTAACATGCCTAGCACATGTCCTAAATCTGGTGGTACAGCATTTCCTAACCAGGTACCCAGGGCTGGCAGAGCTTCTCAACTAGGCCAGAAAAGTCTGCAGCCACTTCAGACGGTCATTCCCAGCAAGTGTTCGCCTGGCAGAAATTCAAAGAGAATTCCACCTTCCCACAAACCGTCTGATCTGTGACATGCCCACCAGGTGGAACTCGACATTAGCAATGCTGCAGCGTCTGCACAACCAGCAGAGGGCCATCAACGAGTACCTGTGTGAGTATGGCACAAGGACAGGTTCAGGTCAACTTGTTTTTTTTTCCCCCCGCAGTGGCTGATGATCAAGGATGCATGCACTGTACTGTCACCATTTGAGGATGGTGAGCAGGGACAGTGCATGCATCAGTGACACAATTCCTTTAGTGTTCCTGCTGGAGCGCACTCTGCGGGGAATTATAGATGTGGCACTAGAGGCAGAGCAGCAGGAGGAAGAGGAGGCCTTCCCTAGCTCTCAAGGCCCCAGTCTTTCCGCAGACAGCATTCCTGCGGGTCCTCAGATCAGACAGGAGGAGGATGAGGAGGAGGAATATTTAAGTAGTGGGGGCATTGAAGGTGGGGATTCCTCAAGGGAGGGTTTTGTGTGCCCAGTAACCCAAGGACTAGTATGTGGCTGGGAGGAGGAAGTGCATGGTGGGGTCATCCTCATTGACCAGGAAGACTCGGAAGCTAATGCCACCTCCAACCTACGCTGCATGAGCTCCCTTATCTTGCAAAGCCTGCTAAAAGACCCCAGGATTTGTGCTATCAAGGAGAGGGATCATTACTGGTTGGCAAGCCTTCTTGATCCACGATACAAGGGGAAAGTTGCAGAGCTCATCCTGCCCGCACAGAGGGAGCACAGGATGAAACAACTTGAGGACGCTCTAAAGCGACACTTGTGTAACACCTTTCCAGGCACTGGTAGGTTACCAAGTGCTGACACAGGTACTTCTGAGGCTGTGGATGATCAGAGTAAGAGTGGTGAAGGCCGGGGCCGCTTGACTGATGCCTTTTTAATTTTTTTTAGTCCGCGATGCCCAGGGACGTCAAATGTAGGCACCCATTGCCAGCGTCTTCACCGTATGGTGCAGGACTACCTAGGGGCAAGGGCAGACCTGGATACCTTTACAGCAGATGATCCACTGGCTTACTGGGTTTTGAGATTGGATCACTGGCCAGAATTTAGCCAATATGCTATGCAGCTACTAGGTTGCCCTTCAGCCAGTGTGCTTTCTGAAAGGATGTTCTGTCACAGACAAAAGAGTGCGTCTGTCCACCGACTCTGTAGACCGGCTGACATTTATAAAAATTAATCAGTTCTGGATCAGCAGCTATCAATCCCCTGATGCTGATGTAACTGAATAGATGGGGATCTCTTCTGCATTCCCAAAACCTCCACCACTGCACTCTTCCACAATACCACAAAGGGATTACTTACGATGTGAAGGCACTTGCTGCCACCAAAGGTAAAATATTTGGGTGCACTGCCACTAACGCCTATACTAGATACATATAATTTTAATATTTGACCACAGGGTCCAACCCTGCACTCTTCCACAATACCACAGAGGGGTTACGGTGTGAAGGCACTTGCTGCCACCAAAGGAACAATATTTGGGTGCACTGACGCCTGTACCAGATTCAAATCATTTTAATATTTGACCGCAGGGTCCAACCGTGCACTCTTCCACAATACTACAGAGGGGTTACGGTGTGAAGGCACAATATTTGGGTGCACTGATGCCTGTACCAGATTCAAATCATTTTAATATTTGACCGCAGGGTCCAACCCTGCACTCTTCCACAATACCACAGAGGGGTTACGGTGTGAAGGCACTTGCTGCCACCAAAGGCACAATATTTGGGTGCACTGACGCCTGTACCAGATTCTTATCATTTTAATATTTGACCGCAGGGTCCAACCCTGCACTTTTCCACAATACCACAGAGGGGTTACCGTGTGACGGCACTGTTGCCGACACTAAAGGCCCAATTTTAAAGCACCTATTATTACTTTCATCCAAAGCCTGCATAAGTTTCACCATAACTTAGCCAAAAAAAATATCACTAAACTTGTTCTGCGTATCCTAAAACGTCTCCTCTTTTCATACAGGTTGCCGCCCCAAGCAGTTGTTTATGAATAGATTAAAGGAAAACCATTTACCGTCATTTGAAAC
Organism: Leptobrachium leishanense; assembly: GCA_009667805.1. Classification (NCBI taxonomy): domain Eukaryota; kingdom Metazoa; phylum Chordata; class Amphibia; order Anura; family Megophryidae; genus Leptobrachium; species Leptobrachium leishanense. The sequence goes on along the minus strand of CM019064.1, from coordinate 236,902,773 downwards.
ATAATTTTTTTGTTTTTAAATGTTTCTATACATCCTACAAATCCGCCACTTCACGTGCAGGTTATGGGGACCTCCTAGGCACGATATTTGAAGGAATTTTTCGTTTTTATTCTTAACCTTTTTTTCATGGAAAACTCACTGTTCCTTTAAAAACGTTTTTTTTTTTTTACTTTTTGTTCTTGTTCCCTGTCCCCCAGGGCACTACCCGGACCCCCATACACCTTTTATGGCAAATATCTTGCATATATGCCCTCTTGGAGGGCACTCTAAAATTCGAATTTTCGAGTGTCATTGATTTGCTTTGAGTTCGAATCGTGTTCGCGTTCGAACCCGAACTTTTGAAATTATTTGAGTTCAAATGCGAACCAAACACGGGGGTGTTCGGCTCATCCCTAGTCTTAAATTGGAGTGCTGTCCTCTTGGTGTATTACAATACAATATATTTATATTGCATTATATGTATAATAATAATAATATACATGATGTAAAAAGTGAAGGTTGTAGAAATCCCAATTTTGATATGGACACCAAGATCTCTGTCCAGAAGAGATTATCTCTAGGTTCAGTTAAGATACTATACAGAACACTTTGATTTCAGGCAAAGGGTGAGAGACCAAAGTTTCTCCAGTCAAAGGATTTTATTAATAAAAATAAAGATAAGACTGCTCACGCTCGACGCGTTTTGCCAAAAGACTTCATCAGGAGCAATATGTGCAGTTATAAGTACATGGTTAAAAAATAAGTGTATGTTAAACCATGTACTTATGACTGCACATATATCTCCTGATGAAGTCTTTTGACGAAACGCGTTGAGCGTGAGCAGTCTTCTCTTTATTTTTATTAATAAAATCCTTTGACTGGAGAAACTTTGGTCTTGGCTGATTGTTCCTATAGTGCACCGGCTGTGGAGGAAATCATACCCCAGGTCCTAGGCATCCATGGAACGGTGATAACGATCTTGTTTTTTGATGTGCGTGAACTGATTCAAATACTATTTGTTCATTTAACATGCACCTCTAAGTGATTCAGTGTGTGTTTTTTTCTTTGCACAAAGGGTGAAAGAGGCATAAAGCCATTAAAACACACACCAAATTAGTAAAGGTATGCGTTCCAGTTAAAACAGGAGATGAGTAAACATTAACCCCTCCTGAACCCCTCTGCAAACCCTCTCATTTCAACCTAGAGTATTATTAAAACACTCCTTTATTCCATTGCTGAGCTCAATTGTTGCTGCACCAGACATAATACAATGCTGCTTCCTCCAAAGTGGCAGATGTTGCATGAAAAACAGAAGACTGTACACACAAGCAAGCATCAGCCAATAATATATATCTCAATGTGAGTGCATTGAGAGCCAATAGCAGAAGTAGAGTCCCGAGAGATCCTTCCTGAGGAAGCTGAGATGACCACTCACTGAACTCAGCTTCTGGATGGAGCTATTCCAACATTTTAAGGGCTGAATTAGCCCCCAAAAATGTTCTCCTGGAGGAGAGAGAGTGGTGAGGGCATCAAGGTCACTGTGACCACTTAAGTTAAAGTATCCCTTTACACAACCCCCCCCCCAAAAAATTATATTTAGTTCAGCAACTGTACAAGTGGTTTTACTAGAAGCATGCAGACCTGTAAAGCAGTTAAATATACTTAAATATCTAATGGAGGCTCTTCCAATGGGTCAGAAGGGGCAGTGCCCATCAGTTTTTGGGGCAAAAATACAATTAAATAATTGGTTGACCAAGGAGGTCAAATGTGTAGGGAGATAGGGTACAATAATAAAACTTAACTTTTAATAGTTCATAAATAAATCAGACCTAACACAGATGTGTAGTAATCTGAAATCAGACACGCTAGGGTGTGTTTCTCAATGCTAGCATCCGATATATAGGAGGAGAGTCAAGGCGAAAAATTAACCAGAGATAGGAGAACAATTCTCATATGTGTATTAGCCCTGTACTGCATCCAGTATATAGGAGGAGAGTCGAGTCAAGGCAAAAATTAACCAGACATAGGAGGAAAATTCTCAAACGTCTATTAGCCCTGTACTGACCTCAGCGTTTCGTGTCGCCTACATTACCCAGCTAGATAATAGATAAAGCAGACCTACCATAGGGATATAGTAATATGAGATCAGACACGCTGAGGGGTATGTCTCAATATTAGCATCCGGTAAATAGGAGGAAAGTGAAGACGAACATTTACCATAGGAGAAAAGATTCTCATACATGTATTAGAAAATTGCTGGCCGGTGTGTCCCTTCCAAGACCTGCTTTTCCGCGCATTGTTGCGTCTCAATAGATGTCATCATTAGACGTCGACGGGCAGTGTAGGTAGGCGCATACATGTTAGGCAGTCCTACAACAAAGGGGCAGTAGCTCATTGCGCATGCGTGCCCCGTACCATTGAGCCATAGCAACAAGGAGAGGGGAGGAGGAGACATAGTGGTATAAGATCGCCCTCCGGAACTGAAACTGTGATATTATTTAAATAAAGCTTACTGGGATTTTTTCATACCAATCTCTGTTGCGGATTCATTTGTGTTTTTATTGAATATGTGGATCTTAGTCTGGTACCAGAGACACACAACTTGACGTAAGGAAGTGCAGAAAATGGAGCATTGTGTGTATATACAGTATATATATATATATATATATGTCAACAGATATGGGAGCACTCACGGACTTAAAATAATAAAGTTTTATTGGAGATACATTAAAAGAATCCAAGATTCTTTTAATGTATCTCCAATAAAACTTTATTATTTTATCTTAAGTCCGTGAGTGCTCCCATGGCTGTTGCTATACTATTTTGTATCTAGGATACAGCACCTCGGCACTTTTGGATTTTTCCAGAGCATTGAGCTAAACAACTCGGGATAGAGATATATATATGTATATATATATATATATATATATATAATCTATATCTATCTCTATCCCGAGTTGTTTAGCTCAATGCTCTGGAAAAATCCAAAAAGTGCCGAGGTGCTGTATCCTAGATACAAAATAGTACAGCAACAGACATGGTCTCAAATATATTTTTCATACAAATATATATGACAATGTTGAATAACGGAATAATCCAACTGTGAATGTAATTGTACCCAACCTTAGAGGGTAAAATAATTATGGATTTGACTTCGGTTGGGCCATTTGCAGCCCTATGGTTCCATCCAGAAACATTACTCATTGTTGACCTTGATTGTCCGGTTGTCCTGTGTATTTTCTAAAACAAATACACCAAACGTGGGGAGAAACACTTTAAAGAAAGACATAAATGCGAAGCAGTCTTAGTTACATAATCTTTCAGTGTAAGTATAAAGTATGCATTTAGGATTCTATGAGTAAAAAAAGTATTTAAATAACACTTGAATGTGCGTTATTTGGTACTGGAGTTTGAATATCTGGAGATTTTCAACAAATCATTTTCACTGCGTGATCCAATGTAATATTTCTAGTGACCTTCAGCCTTGTTTTTTTTACATGTATTTTTATTATTCACAGCTTGATCTACCCTATCCATACTCTAAATTTATTTTTTGGCAGTCACCAAACAGTGAACTCTTGCATGCAGTCAGCATGGACTAAATAAAATATAACGATAAATCATATTTGCATGATAATATTTTATACTTCAAGGGGTTTGCCAACTGGTATTGAAAAAGCAGCAAACCCCTGATGGGGGGAAATGTATCAAATGGTACGCTGACCACAGTCAGTTCTCTCAAATATCTAGGTATGTGGTTAGATCCAAATCTATCCTTTGGCCCCCACATCGAAAAACCCTCATCTAAACTTTTCCCCAAACTAGGTGCCCTGTACAGAAACAAATCCTGCCTGAGCCCCGCGGTAAGAAAGTAGATTGTACAACAAATGCTTATGCTGACTATTGAATACGGAGATGTAGTGCAGCTGCCCGTAATGCACCTTCAGAAACTTACTACATTGTATAACTCATTCTGCCACTTTGCGCTACAATGTAACTACATGACCCACCATTGTGACATGTTAAAAGAGCTAAACTGGCCATCGCTGGAATCTAGAGGTACCCTTCACCTTTCCAACCTGCTGTTTTAGAGTATTTCTGGGACATTACCACCTTACATGAATAGGCTGCTTCCCCCAGCAGTTCCCTCATCCTATAACTTCCGATCCAGGACTTTCACCTTACTTGAAATCAGGGCCGTAGGAAGGGCGAGGCGAGTGAGGCGCCTGCCTCGGGCACAGCTGTGAAGGGGCGCAGCCATGGCTCGAGTCCTGCGTGAACGCTGCAGGATCGCAGGTTGCGGGAACCTGCGTTCCCGCAGCTTTCCAGCAGGTCTCGAGCCATGGCTGCGCCCCTTCACAGCTGTGAAGCGCCCAGCCTGAAATGATTGCCGGCGGCCGCTTACTTCCTGCTTGAACGGCCGCTGACAGGAAGTGCGAGCGGCTGCACTTCCTGTCAGCGGCCGTTCAAGCAGGAAGCAAGCGTCCACCAGCAAGGAGAGGTGAGCTGGGGCAATATCCAGGAGACCTGGGGGGCATTATCCATGAGACTTGGGGGGCACTATCCATGAGAGCTGGGGGCACTATCCATGAGAGCTGGGGACAAATCCATGAGAGCTGGGGGCACTATCCATGAGAGCTGGGGGCACTATCCATGAGAGCTGGGGGCACTATCCTTGAGACCTGGGGGGCAATATCCATGAGACATGGGGGCAGTATCCAGGAGACCTGGGGGCAATATCCAGGAGACCTGGGGGCACTATCCATGAGACCTGGGGGCAATATCCATAAGACCTGGGGCATTATCCATGAGACCTGGGGGCATTATCCATGAGACCTGGGGCATTATCCATGAGACCTGGGGCATTATCCATGAGAGCTGGGGCATTATCAATGAGAGCTGGGGCATATCCATGAGAGCTGGGGCAAAATCCATGAGAGCTGGGGGGCATATCCATGAGAGATGGGGCATTATCAATGAGAGATGGGGCATTATCCATGAGAGATGGGGCATTATCCATGAGACCTGGGGGCAATATCCTTGAGACCTGGGGGCAATATCCATGAGACATGGGGGCAGTATCCAGGAGACCTGGGGGCACTATCCATGAGACCTGGGGGCAATATCCATGAGACCTGGGGCATTATCCATGTGACCTGGGGCATTATCCATGAGAGCTGGGGCATTATCCATGAGAGCTGGGGGCATTATCCATGAGAGCTGGGGCATTATCCATGAGAGCTGGGGCATTATCCATGAGAGCTGGGGCATTATCCATGAGACCTGGGGCATTATCCATGAGAGCTGGGGCATTATCCATGAGAGCTGGGGCATATCCATGAAACCTGGGGCATACCCATGAAACCTGGGGCATACCCATGAGACCTGGGGCATTATCCATGAGAGCTGGGGCATTATCCATGAGAGCTGGGGCATATCCATGAGACCTGAGGCATATCCATGAGACCTGGGGCATTATCCATGAGAGCTGGGGCATTATCCATGAGAGCTGGGGCAATATCCATGAGAGCTGGGGGGCATATCCATGAGCTGAGGCATATCCATGTGAACTGGGGCAATATATACCCATATGAGCTGGGGTCAATAATATCCATGTGAACTGGGGAAAATAGTCTGGGGGCTCAGTGCTGTGTATATTATTCTGGGGGGTGTATATTATGCTATATGTTCTTTTGCTATACGTGCATGTATTCTGTGTGTACTGTATTTTCACATGTACTAAGTGTGCACTATATATGTAGGGTACAAAGGGTGGTCCGATCCACTGCTTCTGATCGCGGGGAGCATCCAGGGGCTTAGCACTGCGCCACTGGTCGGGGACTCTGATTTTTAAAATTATGGGGGGGGGGCACAATTTTCTGTTTTTGCCTCGGGTGCAAAAGGAGCTAGCTACGGCTCTGCTTGAAATACCACAATACAAAAAGAAAGTGGCTCGATCCTCATTTTCCTACAGAGTACTGCAATTATGGAATAACCTCCCAGAAGCCATCAAATCTTGCCCCAATCTTAAGTCACTCAAGAATAAGATATCTCTATTAATATACCTCGCTACAGAATGCTCCTGTAAACATGTAACATAGTGCAGGCCTCAAAATTTCCACTCACCTGCTCGCATTTGGCGAGTGGAAATTACATGAGGGCGAGTGGGAATGCAGAGGCAGGGCAGGATAGGGGTTAGGTGGGGCAACTAGTGGCGAGTAGCTCTTAAGGCCTGGCTAGTAGCTTGGAACTTGGAGTCCTGACATAGTGAATATATTTCTTACATATTTATTTTCTGTGTTAGTTCTGTATATGTGGTTTTTTTTTTAATATCTTGGATCTATTACTTTGTATTTCTGTACCCTAGACCCAGCGCTAATACGGATGTGTACAGGATTGAACTGTTTTTTTTCCAGTGCAGAGTGCCTGGCCATACCTATCCTTTGCCCTCACAAGCTTGTAGAAGTATGAACACATCCAGCGAAGAGCCCTCACACCTCTGCATTATTAAAAGGAAGTATCAAGACTGTTCGAAGGCAGTGAAATCCCCCATAGAGAAGCAATGGTTAATCTATTCAGATTAAACCAAACAGCAGTGAAAAGTTGCCGAAATGCCCTGCTGTTCAGTGTTTTCATTTGTCAGGTTTATTCAGACGAACTCCATATGCTTCAATGTTAAAAATATTCACGTTTTATACAATATCTAATAAACAGTTTATTATTTTATTCCGCAGCAAAATGTCCTTTATTGGTTTTTTTATGATCTTTTAGGAATTTTTCGGGATATTGTCGGGAAAATATTTTTTTCAGGTTTTATTTAACCCTTTCGCTGCTGAGCCATTTCCCGTCTATGTGCTGAGCTCTTTTTTACCGCTTTTGCTCATCATGTTTAAACACGATTTGAAGCCACGTTTTATTATACGACCCAGACATATTATATATCCTTTTTTTCGGCAGATTCAGAATATATCATTATTATATGTAATATCCGAAAGGACCCCCCCTCCCTTCAGGCGATCTCCAGGGGAGGGGGGGGGTCGCCTGAAAATGATGTCATTGCGTCCGACACAATGATGTCATTGCTGCAGTAAGGTCCATAAAAGTGCCGTCTGACTTCTAGGAAGTCAGAATGCCGCTGGACCCCGGACCAGAGAGGTGAGTATCTCTTATTATTATTATTCTTTATTTATAAAGCGCCAGCATATTCCGCAGCGCTGTACAATAAGCACAGTATAGACAGGGTTACAATACATTGAACAACATTTGACAAACAGTACAGGAGGAGATGAGGGCCCTATTCCCGTAGGAACTCACAATCTGGGAGGGTTGGGGTTGGAAACAGGAGGAGAGGACTGTAAGGTGAGAGTGATTGATGATTGCGTCAGTGAGTTGGGTGGTAGGCTTCCCTAAATAGGAACGTTTTAAGGGAGCGTTTGAAGGAAGAGAAGTTAGGGGAAAGTCTGACAGTACGAGGGAGAGCGTTCCAGAGAGTGGGGGCTGCGCGTGAGAAATCCTGCAGTCTATCATGGGAAGAGGTGATGCGGGGAGAAGCTAGGCGCAGGTCACTGTTTGACCTTAGGGAATGGGCTGGGGTGTATTTGGTGATTAGTGAGGACAGGTAGTGGGGAGCTGAGTTAGTGAGGGTTTTGTAGGTAAGGATAAGGATTTTGAACTTAATTCTGCAGTGGATGGGGAGCCAGTGAAGGGACTCGCAGAGGGGAGCGGCAGAGACAGAGCGGCGGGTGAGGTGAATTAGTCTGGCGGAGGCGTTCAGGATGGATTGTAGGGGGGAGAGGCGGGACAGAGGGAGGCCAGATAAGAGATTATTGCAATAGTCGAGTCGGGATCTCTGGCTCCCACTGAGCGGATGACGTGTGGGGAACGTCCGTATACGCCGGGAGTCAATGAGGATGTTCCCACATATCATCCGCAGTCAAGGGGTTAAATAGCGTTTTTTTCTTTTTTCTGTAACAGACCTTTTTATTAGCATTATTAGCATTCATAGGACCTTATATGTAAATTCCAGGTATTTTCATTCCGTAGTTTTTTTTTTTTGCAAACAGCCTTTTAATGTTGACACTTTCAATCGTATTGGCTTTATTTATTTTTTACCCGTTCGGCGGCTTGTCGGCTTTCTCCTGAGGCTGCTCGGCGGCTACATTTGGCGTCTGTCCGGCTTGTTTCTGTTTGGCGGGCGACGGGTTTGCAGCGACATCCGATTCCCTGCATTTCGGGGACCCTGCAGTGAATGCTGAATTGCGGTGAATGCTGAATTCACCATAGGGTGGAAAATTTGATTTCCGGAGGTGCTGGGACCAAGAGAGCACAGAAATGTTACTGACATTTCAGTGCTCTCTGAATGACCCCCCATTAGAAAGTAATTGCTGTCACAGGTGCTGAGTTAAGGGTTTGAAACCTATATCAATTTCAGGTTGTTTAATAAATTTGTAATGTTGTCAAAAATGTGTTGTTTTTTTTGTGATTATGGAGTATTATATGAGATTCATGTGAAAAAAAGAAACAATTTGAACAAATTTAGAATACTGATGCAACATATAAAAGGAAGGTGTCTGATAAAAATAATATATATATATATATATATATGTGTATCTATAGCTGAGTGCGGCCTTTGTAATGTTTGAGATATATATATATCTCTAATATCGAACCTGATGGATTCAGACAGCACATCTAGTGATTGAGAAAGTAAACAAAAACCCTAGATATCCTCTGAAAATAACAGCAATTTGTACTTTCTAACCAAAGCATTTATTTTGAGTTCATTAACCACTTCGATGCTAAGGACGCGCTCAGCGCGTCCAACCGCAGGTACTTTCCTTGCGGTGGACGCGCTGAGCGCGTCCTCACTTTGTGGCCCGCGTTCGGCTGGGTTCCGGCCGATCGCTGGCCATCCCGGTGCGGGCTGACATCCTCGATGTCAGCCCAGCACCCGGAACCGCCGCCGGAGTAATTAGGTGTCATCGCGGGGGCGCGATGACACCTAATTCAGGCGCCCCCCCGCATGTGCGGAGGAGGCGCCTGAAAGGGAGGGGGGAGGTCCTTCGGACCTCTCTCCCTCCCGATCGGCGGCATGCAGGGTTTAACCCAGGCACCGTTTGGAAGGGCACAGCCTGCCCTTCCAAATGGTACCTGGCATTAACCCCATGGGGGCCAGATCACGAATTGGCGCCGAAAAGCGCCGGTTCGTGATCCTTTCCCAGAGCTGGCCGACATCTTGGATGTTGTCCAAGCTTCCGGGAATGCCCCCTGAGGACTGGCGTCATCGTGCATAGCACGATGACGCCAGTCCTGGAGTTAACCCCTAACTGCCACCAATGGTGGAGATAGGGGGTTCCAATGAACCCCCTATCTCCCGATCCGTGGCAGTTAGGGGTTAATGTTTGGTATTGTTGGATCAGTCAGAGCATGGCCGTTCCAACAATACCAAACTTGACTATGAAAAAAGTTTAAAAAAAAAAAAATTAAAAAATATTAAAAAAAATTATAAAAAAAAATAAACAATTTTTTTTTTTTTTTTCGGTTCGTTAATGCAGCAATATTGTTCCCATTTCAATTATAATGTGAACAATAATGCTGCACTAACGATTTTTGTATGCGGTGCGTTTGTTAAAAATCGCGTAATTTTCCCCAAAAAAAATGTAACGAGACCCCATCTCTAATTTTTTTAACAAGTGCACCCCATACAAAATATAACCGCAATTGCTCGCATGTTAAAATGTGAAAAAAAAACCACTTTACACGTTGTAAATTATTGAAAATTCATATTTTATTGCATTTTTTGTTATAATATACAGACAGGTCATGACGTATACTTATAATAATGATATATTATGAATCTGCCGAGTCTGACGGAAAGAACGATATATAATATGTCTGGGTCATATACTAAAATAAGCCTTCAAAACACGTTTAAACATGATGAGCAAAATTGGTAAAAATGACCTCAGCACAGGGCGGGAAATGCCTCAGCAGCGAAAGGGTTAAAAATCTTGCATGCACCTGATTTACTTCTATATAACTGTAGGAATGAGCTGGGCCTGGCACTTAGTGATTCCACTTGCTGAATCTGCAGTCTTTTTCAATACATGTAAATTCTGCAACGATAACGAAGCAGGGTCTTTGGTAATGACTAATTGTCACCTAACCGCCATACCATCTGTTTAGTTCATTTGTGCAACAAAAAAGGCAGGTGCTAAGTTATTAAAAATGCAATTATAGAATCATTTTTTTGTTTGTATGTGCGATGTGTGATGACTTTAATGTTGTGTGTGCAAGTTTTTTTTTAATGTGCATTATCATTTAGAGTGGAGAAATAAATATGTAGATCTAGGGGTCATCCGTTTTTATCTTCCTGCTAGAAAATGTTTAGATTCTGTGTACAATAAGTGCATGCCATTCCTTTCATTAAAAATATGACCTATTTTCTAGTTGTAATTGATGTAATTGCCGTAATTAACATTTAACACAGAACTGTGACAACACTCTGTTGCCATATCCACCATAATTTGAAAAGGTTTCCTCAGGTCTACACACACTCAGGTTTATTCACTAAAGGTGAAACTCCGGAGAATGACTGGAGAAGGGAAAATTCTAGGACAAAATAGCTACCATGGTAATTCTACCATTTATCTCACTTTCCAAATCGGCTATTTGGTCTAGATTGTTCATTCTCCTGCCAATTCTCCTGAGTTTCACCTTTCTCTGAATAACCCTCTATATTTCACCATGCTGTATAGTCGTGCTTGAAATCCAGGTTGTGTAATCCTTATTCAGAAGTCCAAAATATGAAATCTTCCAAAATGTGGAATTTTTTGGAGTGCCAACATGATGCTAAAAGAGGAAAATTACCTCCAGGCTACGTGTATAAGGTGTATGTGAAACATAAATGAATTTCGCGTTTAGACTTAAGTTCCATGCCCAAGATCGTTATTCTAAATATTGAAAAATCCCCCAAAAAATCTGAAATCCAAAACATCTCAGATAAGGGATATTTCAAGCTCTATGCTGTTGTTCAGTACCTCACATTTCTATGATCAGGATTCCTTGATTATTTAACCCCTTCACTAGAGATGAATTTTCCAAAAAAACATTGTCAGGAACGAGTGTTTATTTGGAAAATCATTTTTAATTAATTATACAATAAGAAATATTTGGGGATATTCCCATATGTGTTTCTATTCACTAAAGGGTGAAGTCAAGAGAATTGGCTGGAGTAGTGAAAATTCTAGGTCAAAATAGCCAAACCAGAAAAATTCTCCCATTTATCTCACTTTCCAAATCGGCTATTTGGTCTAGATCAGGGGTCAGCAACCTTGGCTCCCCGATGTTTTGGGAACTACATCATGGGGATCATAGTTCCCTAAAGATCAGGGAGCCAAGGTTGCTGACCCCTGGTCTAGATTGTTCAATTCTCCTGCCAATTCTCTACACTTCACCTTTTGTGAATAGATTTTTTAGTGCCTATTCCACAGGCAGATGTCACCATCTGCTGGCCAAAAAGAGTAACTGTTGCTCAGGGTTCTGTGCATTATCAGCTGGAGAAAAGTCCGAAAGAGACATTCCCCGGCTAGTTTTAAAATGTGTTAGCATCTTCGGCATCACGCTCATTATGCTAAAACATTGGGTCTATCTTTTGGAGCCTAAATGCAAAAAAATTAGTTTGCGACAAACTAATTTCATCTGCAGTTTTACAGCATAGCCCCAGATCGAGTTAACATGATCTCAGGCTGTTGTGTTTGCTACTACTGATCATGTATGCACAATCCTGGTAGTGAAGAGGTTAAAGTGAACATGCCATAATAAAATTGATTTTCATGTATTAATACAACAATCCGTGTATAATAAAACTTAATATTTCTATGACTGTGCATTTGGCAATGAAGGGTTATGCTGATGTGAATGCAGAGCTGTTTAAATTTGGTTTGCTTTCATATTCTGTCCTTCATTTCCATATCATCTTTCAAAATGGCAAAAATATAGCTATTTAGCGATTATGCCTCGTGATCCAGATGTATTGCGGTTCAGCCATATTGCATTTAATTATACAAAGCCTCTTCATTCTTTGTACACCCCTATGAATTAGTTCATAAAAATGAGGTGATAATTGAAAAGTGCATAAGATTATCCCATTTTCTGGGACACAAAGACAAACTTTCAAATCACAGCTGGGAGATTTGACTGTGAATTAAAAGCATGAAATTAAAATCAATCTCTAATCCACAGAGCATGCTCTACGTTTGATTAATGCAAAATCAGCCATTAATGGCCTGCAATGACAATTATTGGATATGGTTATTAAAATATGCAATTTTCCCTTGAATACGTTATAGAACCTCTTCTTTTCACTGTCTTATAAAACAGAAAAGAAAAACCCTCCAAAACTGTCATCACTTAATAAAGTTCATTAAGTGATTCATTTTGTTGTGACAATACTTTGCTCATTTAGTTTTTCACGGTTGTGCGAGATTGCGGTGTTAGATTGTAATGAATGACATCCTTTTGCTTTCATGCCCCTGCTCATCGCAACTCGATCGTTATGCAACAAATTAGACTTTAAATATACAGCGGTACTTCATATAAAACTATCTCTAATTTAACCCATTTCCTGCCATGATTATGCACTCATATTGCCAGTTTCATCCTAGCTACACTTCAAAATTGAATATATTCAGCACCACAATCTAATTTCTTGTTTTACCGATTTAGCGCTTTTTTGTTTCCATGCCGTGTCATAGCAGAAGCTGCAGTAAGAGGGACTGCAACTCACATCACACTTTATCACTACTTGCCTTTCAGACATGTATTTAGTGGATTTAATGCCTCATTTAAGGCTAATGTCAGATAAACGCAGTCTGAGCGCACACTGCGTGCGTGCATAATGGATGTACGTACTGACGGAAGATACTGTAGACACCACATGGTCCGTTTTTTTTAACGGATGTAGAAAAAAAAAGGGAAATATGGGAATCAAAATTATCATTAAAATACAGGTACAGTCAGCCAGACCATAAAAACCTCTGAGCGTCAACGTTATGGACGTCGCAAATGCGCCGCGTCTGACCTCAAAGCATAACGCACACAGGACGCTACGCAGATGTGGCGCACTCTGCGCATCCATCTTAGCAGTTTTACGTCTTTGCCTAAATTGTGTCCGTTGCCCTCTGCATGTGCAGTTCGGTGCGGTGTGGGTCTCTATTGATCGTTATACTATGCTACGACGGACGAAGACACATAATAGCAATGAATTGCTAAGGCTAGGGACAGATGAGCGCATTTTCTGCGGCCACCGTCAAAATGTACGTCGATGCGTGCGCACGCATTTTTTCACGGAATACGCTTAAGTGGTCAGACGATGCGCAATTCTGGACGTATTTCATGACGATGGGGTGAAAAGTTTGAACGTTATGTTGGCCGCACACTAGCAGCGTCTGACATCTCCTAATCACGCACACACGCTGCTATGCGGCCGCAGCGCACTTTGTACGTCAGTACCAGCGGTTTAACGTTCTCGAAAAAATGCGTTCATTTTCCACTTGCGTTGCGCAGCCGGACTTTTGTGCGACCGTACTTCGTATATTGGCTGTCATTGCCCGTCATCTGCTGCTAGTGCGGCCGTGATTATGTGCGCCAGAACGCGCGTTCGCACTGCCTCAGTCTGACCCTAGCCTAAGACCAGATTCCATGCCACCACTGCCGGTACTACTTAGTGGCAAGTATTAGGCTGGGGTCAGACGAGCGCACTTTTCACGTCCGTCTGACTGCACTATTTGCTCTCTGTTGTAGCTTTTCAAAGGAGTCAATAGAGAACAACACACAAAGCACTTGCACACTTTTTCACGCATGTGCAACGCATGTTGCAATGGAAACAAAATGGCATTGATGTGAAAAAGCTACAGACGTAGAGAAACCCCTGCATGCAGCTTTTTTTTTCTTTTTCTCAACATCAGTCAAAACTAACTGATACAATGTAACCACAATCTCATCCGTTAATAAGCACGTCCGTTACTGTGCGCAATCAGTGCGCTCGTCTGACCCCAGCCTTAGAAGGCACTTGCTTAAAAATCATAGTAGCTCACTCGTAATAGAGCAGATATTAGGGAGCTGCAACTGGTTAATGGTTTTGATAATTGTGCTTCCATATTATCAGCTTGGCCAGAGCAGGGACTCCTACAGGTCTATTCACTAACAGGGTTATTCAGAGAGCGTGAAAAGCAGGAGAATGACTGGAGAGTGAAAAATTCTAGGTCAAAATAGCCAAACCAGAAAAATTCTCCCTTTCACCTCACTTTCCAAATCGGCTATTTTGACCTAGAATTTTTCATTCTCCAGTCATTCTCCTGCTTTTCACGCTCTCTGAATAACCCTGTAAAAGTAAAACTCTGGAGAACATTTGGAGAAGTGGAAATTCTAGGTCAAATGTAGCTAAACCAGAAATTTTTTCCCATTTATCACACTTTCCATATCAGTTATTTTGACCTAGAATTTTCACTTCTTCAAAAGTTCTCCAGAGTTTCACCTTTTAGTGAATAGACCCTCTAGTGTCTGCAAATACAGAATATGACTAGAATCCAAGCCAGGTGTAAACTTAACCAAAGAACTGGTACATGTAAACTTAAGGCCCTATTTATTTATAAAGTATTTTTCCAGGAAGGATACATTGAGATTTCTCTTGTTTTCAAGTATGTCCTGGGTTCAAGAACATTGAAATGTTACAGTCGTTACAGAAATACAAAGTAATAAATGCAAGATATTAAAAAAACCCACAAATATACATATTAACAGAAAATAAATATGTAGGAAATAGTCATTATGTTACATGTTTACAGATGCATTCTGTATTGAGGTATGTTAATAGGGATCTCGAGTGACTTTAGACTGGGGGAAGATTTGATGGCGTCAGGGAGGTTATTCCATAATTGCGGTGCTCTGTAGGAAAATGAGGATCGAGCCACTTTCTTTTTGTATTGTGGTATTGCAAGTAAGGTGCAGGTCCTGGATCGGAGGTTATAGAATGAGGGAACTGCTAGGGGAAGCAGCCTATTCAGGTAGGTTGGCAGCTTCCCAGAAGAGCTCTTAAACACCATGTTGGAAAGGTGAAGGGTGCGTTTAGACTCCAGTGATGGCCAGTTTAGCTCTTTTAACATGTCGCAATGGTGGGTCATGTAGTTACATTGTAGCACAAAGTATCAGAATGAGTTATACAATGTAGTAAGTTTATGAAGGTGCGTTTGCGGGGCAGCTGCATACACTACATCACCGTATTCAGTAGCCGGCATAAAGTCTTTTACAATTTGCTTTCTTACCGCGGGGCTCAGGCAGGATTTGTTTCTGTACAGGGCACCTAGTTTGGGGTAAAGTTTAGATGAGAGTTTTTCGATGTGGGGGCCAAAGGATAGATTTGGGTCTAACCACATACCTAGATATTTGAGAGAAGTGACTGTGGTCCATAGTTGCTGGTAAAACAGACGGCAAGTTAGAAAATCTGCACCTGCAGATTTTTCTTACCAGCTCTGTTTTACCATACATATTCTGTAATAGGCTCTTTGGTAGCGCCTGACATTGGAATGAAGCACAGGGCAGCCAGATACTGACAGCGGTGCTGCTCATTTATACTAATATTTGTTTTATGTGTATTGTAAGGTATTCATTAAAATCTCCTTCCTGTCTGCTTGAAATGTTATATAATACATACGAGCACAATGTAATAAGAAAGTGATTAATTATGGTGAAACCAATGCAGAGTAAAAACTTCTAAATTATATGAGTCACGAACACATAGAAAATGTGAAAAACCCTCATACTTTAAGGGTCAATGCACATTGTAGTCGCTGACCATTTTCTGGGCTAAAATTGCAACAATCTTGTAAATGTAACCGAGCTGTCGACATATTTAATTGGATTCTATGATATTGTATAACAAAACTCATACATAATTGTAACACAAGGAACTAGTTTAATACAATTCAGTCAGTTTAACAAAATGGCAATACTACGTAACATATATTGTGCTAAACCAGAAAGCCAATAATTGCTAACATGCTCTTTTATTACAGTTTATTTCCGTACCATCTGGATTATTCAGAGAAAAGTGAAAATCAGGAGAAGAGAACAATCTAGACTAAATAGCGGATTTGTAAAGTGAGATAAATACGACAATTTTTCTGGTTTGGCTATTTTGACCTTGAATTTTCACTTCTCCAGTCATTCTCCTGAGTTTCACCTTTCTTTGCATATACCCTCATGAGTATTGGATCTGTGATCACTGTGCAATTTGAATTCCCTGTATTAACTGTATACAATATATTATCCAGAAATAATCTTTTCCCAAATGCTTAGTATTAGGGAATTTAAAAAGAAATAGATTTGTATAAATTTTATAAACTAAATATTTATCAACATCTATAATAAAAGACTTCACTCAATAGTCGAGGTGGCACATGAAACCCTTTACTTGGGCGTTTGGGGCAAATCGGATAAAAATTATTTGAGCGTTACATGTATCAGAGCTTAATCTTTGTATCCTGGTATGCTGCCATATAGCTTTGTATTAAATTCACTGCAAGTACATCACGGTTCAGCTTCACAGCAGGAGCTTTGACCTTGTAGGTAAGAATACACTGGCTTTAACTTAACTGCACAAAATCCATACATAAGGACAATACCGTTCACTATTTGAAAGACCAATGTAATTACCCTGCTACTATCAAATAGCTAACCCTGTCAATGCCAAAGGGGTACTTACTGGGTTAATGGAATAGTTCTAATTTTTGTTTAAATTAGATGCTATTAGCACACATAATACAGACACAGGGCATATCGATTATCGTTAGCAAAGGAGTGATAATGGTAAAATATGTCAGCAGAGGGCACATATGATTATACTCGAATCAGAGTTATGGGACAGGAAGCTATGACACAGACTGTTCCTAAATAGATTGCAGGCATGGAACCAAGCCGATAAAAGGGGGAAACTGCAATGAAACACCATGGGCTACATTACATACTTGGTGCTAACGTTAGTGCTCACCTGCGTGAGCGTTAAGGTTAGCCGTAGCGCGGGCGCACCATATTGAAATCCAAACGCTAACGGATTAAAAAACCCATTAGCGATTGGAATCTTGCACTTTTCAGCGCGAGGTTACTGTACTTTGCGCTCCCTATACTTAACATGGGGAGCGCAAAGTTTTAATTAGCGTTAGGATTACAATATACTAGCACTAATTAACGTCCGGCTGCAGTTAGCAAAGAGGTAACCACAGCTAGGACTTGGTGCTAACGGATTCCGCTGCTGCAGAATCCGTCAGCACCAGCAGTAACCCCCCAGAAAAAATTAAGATACTCACCTTCTAGCCCGCGGCGAGGACTACGGCTCCAACCGCCTCCTCCGTCCGGCGGGAGCAGGTAGAGACTGGGGGAAAAAGTCCCCCAGTCTCTCCCTGAGGATCACTACACCAACCTGCCAGATCTCGCAAGGCGAGATCTGGCAGGCCATGTGACCAGCACTGTCTGCTTCAATGGAATCCTATGGACTCCATGGAGAGGTGCTTAGTGCTGCCGCGTGCATCCAGGGGCTTAGCGTCCAATAACAATGCAGGCAGCTTTGTAAGTGCCTGCATTGTAATATCGCACTAAAACGAGGGTGCAAAGGAGAAACCTGCAGGCGCAGGTTTTTTTCCCTCGCGTCCCCATTTTAGCGCGACCATTGTAATGTGGCCCAATGAGTGTTGGTAACAGGCTGTGTGTGCAGAAAACAGGCACAGGCCAAGCGTAAGTGTGGGTATGATAAAATCAGTGGAAGATGGAGAAGAGCAATGATAATATTATGAAAGTGGCAGATGGAAAGCAGTATAATATAATAATCCTAGTGGCAGACTGAGTACAAGTAGCGATAGTCTTACATTATCAAAAGAGGATAGAGGACAGTAATGATAGTATTAGTTCAGTGGCAGGTAGGGGGCAGCAGTGATAACATAATAATATCTGTGGCAGCTAGAGGACAACAGTAAGAGTATGACAATACCTGTGACAGGCCATGGACATGTCGTGACGTTATTATAATACTAGTCGAAAACGAAGGACAGCAAAAACAATATTACCATATTAGCCACAGGTCAAAAACAATATCATGGCTGGTTGTCCACAGGGTACATAGTCGTACGACCAGCTAGTCATGTGTAGTTGTCTGTATAGGTCAGACAAATCCCTCAACAATTGAAGAGGTTGAATGGCATCCATTGCATCTCACTTGGGTCGTACAACTTAAGCTGATTACATCCGACTAGCGACTGCTTCCATTTGAATGAGATGTTTTGCTTCAAGTCTGACTACCTGGGCCAGTTTCCATATATGTATATGCAGAGTACACACATACATATCTAGCGCATGCACGTACAGAAATATACACCTATATAGCACCCTATTCCAAGGTTGTTGTAAACTTAACCAGAGCTGTTGTAAAAATAACACCTCCTTATACTATAATGGCACTGGTAAGATTATAACAGCTCGGGTTATGTTAACACCAGCCTTGGAATAGAGCCAATAGTGTACAAATACACACAGCACACATATATATGTATATACACACACACTCCCACATATACAGGACACACGTGTATATACACAACACACACAAACTCCTACACAGCACACACATATAATATACAGTATAAACATCATATAAAAATAAGCTAGCGTAGTTAGAACTACAGACCCTTCCATAAACCATATTTTTGAGTCTGTTCATGCAAGGGTTACATTTAAAAGTATACATTACATACTGCTTGTCATGAAAAATGTGACTTACTTGCAACTGATGCAATCACCTCTAGTAGATGGCACTCAGTCATAGTCATACAATCTGGGTCGTCCATACTATGATGGCCAGTAGGATGCACGACTACACATCCAGTGGATGCTAAAATATTATTGAGAAATTTGAGACTATAATATAAATATTACTTAGCTGCCCTAGTTGTGTAATGATGATCTTATAACCAGCAAAACCTTGAGTAGAAAGGTGACAGTTTTTTTTGTGTCAGAAGTAGGGTGAGGAAGGATTGGATACTGTAGTTGTAATATCCCAGGACATACTTGAAAACGACAGCAATCTCAATGTATCCTTCCTGGTAAAATACTTTGCTAATAAATAATATCAGATTCACGCTCACTGCTTTGGTGATATTAAAAGTTATATGTTGGTTCCATTGTTTTCTGTGCTGTAACGTTGCAGTATAAGATGTATCTTTAGATAATTATGGGTTGTCTAGGTTCTACCATCCGTGGGGACTATTTAGGAAAGCATTTTGTACAACATTTCCAACCCATCTCCTGGAAGCACAACATGAGACTCTAACAAAGTGACTCCTCATTATCTCCTTATCGCACTGCCTGCTTGAATTTCACAATTATAACTTACATATTCTTGAAAATCACAACATAGGCGGAAAGACTAGACCAGCAATGTATAAATAAATCTAAATTTGTATCTAGTTATCCAAATGCTAGTGGTATATTTGTACTTAGACCTTTTTTAAAACATTTTAACCCTTCAGTTGAAATAGCTAGTAATAAATCGCTGCATGGTTGTTTTGTAGATATACTGGCACAACTACATCAACCCACAAACCACAAGAATATTAGAATTAGGTTCTCCCTCCCTGTAACACAGCAGAACATGCCTCTACACAGTTGCATTGGTATCACACAAGTCCTGCCTTCTTTTTTTCATTGGTAATCTGTATAAAGATTATCAATGCAATTAGCAATTATAAGGGAAGCTTCAGGATTAGTTCTAAACATGAAGAGGTCTATTCCATTCTTTAAGAAAAAAATCAAATATGGACAAAGACAGTCCATTAGAGTTCTTAAATAACAAGCCAATCCCAATCTGAACCAAGACAAGCTTGTTAAAAGGACACTCAAGTGATCATGGCCAAATTAATGGAGTTAATTGCTTAGCCCAGTGACAGCATTTACTTCTCCTTGAAGCAGATTCTATCAGCCCAGAATAGTACTGAAGTAAAGGTAGGCATTTTCCACTCTAAGAAGAAAAAAAAACACAGAAAGAGGGTGATGGGGGTTCAGTTACATTTTTGTCATCCTTGCATATTTAGGTTGGAGTAACTGTGCGGAACCCTTCCTTATTTTTCCATAATTAGTTCCTTTAATGGTGAAAATGGCTTCTGACATCATAATTATTTGTCAATAAATAACCAGAAAAAAATGGCTTCCCATGATGACCCCTTTTGGGATTGTAATGTAGTCAACACCCAATCAAAATTCACGTTCACTTTTGCACAATCCTTACATGACTATATAAGTCACCTAACAAGCAACATGTTCAAAAGTGCACATCATCTCTGGGTGTTTTTATTGATATTTTATATTGTGGATGGGATACATGTGTTTCTATATTTGAGTTATTATGGGATTTTACTCAGAATATATACATTTGCCTTGATATGGAGGTGTCACCTCCAGCACCCATGGCAGGCCTCGAGTAATCAGGAGGCGGGGCGTGGTGTTATGATGCAGAGCCACCGGGTTTCAAGGCAGACGGCGCGATCCGACTCATTGCCCTGTCGTGGAGTTACTTCCTCCAGTGCTTGGTTATTTGACTCTTTGCAAATCACTGACTCTTTTGCTTTCACACTGATCCAGCTTTGTATGAGAACCCTCGATGTCTACCGACTTGGCGATTCCTGACTACCCTGACTTGTGTGACGATCAACAGGGCAACTTAGAGTGCTTTGGCAAAAGACTCCGTTCAAAGCACAGTATCAACTAGTTTGCAGAAGAACTGAGTCATAGGGGCAATGCACTAAAAATAGAGGTCCATAATAGCAAGCTAGAAAATCCTAATAGTTAGCACTAGGGATGAGCTGTTCGGGTTCGGACGGTTCGACCCGAACTTTGGCAGTTCGAAAGTTCGCGAATTTTGACCTTTTTGGGTCTGTTCGGTTCGAGTTCGAAAAAAAAAGAAATTTTGAAAAAAGTATAGAAAATGCTTAAAAAAATACTAAAAAATCTAGAAATAAAGAGACTCTTTAATGCAGAATATTATAAGCAACAGTTTATTAGATATTGAATTAAAAACTAATGTGTACGTGGAAAGATTATCAACTCTAAATGACCTCTGTTCACAAACGGGCAAAACACCAGGTGTTTTTAGTCTGGTAATCAATTTGATACATTGTACAACATACTGAGGGTGGGGTGGTGTCTGCTTCTGATTGAGATTTGAGAATTAATTTCCCTAAAACATCCTAATATGCTGCATTTAACCCTTTCGCTGCTGAGGCTTTTCACACTTCTGTGCTGAGGTCATTTTTACCGCTTTCGCTCATCATGATTAACCGCGTTTTGTAGCCATATTTTGATATATGACCCAGACATATTATATATTGTTCTTTCTGGCAGACTTGGCAGATTCATAATATGTCATTATTATATGTATATGTTATGTCATGTCTGTATATTATAACAAAAATGCAATAACATTTGAATTTTCAATAATTTATTATGTGTAAAGTGTTTTTTTTCACATTTTAACATGCGATCGTTTGCGGTTATATTTTGTATGGGGTGCGCTTGTTAAAAAAATTAGAAATGGGGTCTCGTTACATTTTTTGTTTGGGGAAAATTTAGCTTTTTTTAACAAACGCACCGCATACAAAAATCGTTAGTGCAGCATTATTGTTCACATTATAATTGAAATGGGAACAATATTGCTGCATTAACAAAACAAAAACAAAAAAAACTTGTTTATTTTTTTTAGATTTTTTTTAAAATATATATATTTTTTTAAAACATTTTTCATGCTCATGTTTGGTATCCTTGGAAAGGCCATGCTCTGGCCGATCCAACAATATCAAACATTAATCCCTAGCTGCCACGGATCGGGAGATAGGGGGTTCCAATGAACTCCCTATCTCCACCATTGGTGGCAGCTAGGGGTTAACTCCTGGACTGGCGTCATCATGCTATGCAGGATGACGCCAGTCCTCAGGGGGAGTTCCTGGAGGCTTGGCCGACATCCAAGATGTCAGCCAGCTCCAGGAGAGGATCACGATCCGGCTCCCCAGGGGTTAATCACAGCCACCGTTTGGAAGGGCAGGCTGTGCCCTTCCAAACGGTGCCTGGATTAACCCCCTGCCCCCCGGCGATCGGGAGGGAGAGAGGTCCGAAGGACCTCCCCCCTCCCTTTCAGGCGCTTCCTCCGCACATGCGGGGGGGCGCCTGAATTAGATGTCATTGCGCCGCCGCGATGACATCTAATTGCTCCGCCGGGGTCCCGGAGTGCTGGGCTGACATCGAAGATGTCAGCCCGCACCGGTGGGCGCAGCAATCCGCCGGAATCAGCGCGTCCATAACACAGGAGAACCACTTGGCTGGACGCGCTGAGCGCGTCCATAGCAGCCAAGTGGTTAACTTGTGTTTGAAAAAAATTCAAAATAACATCTAAGTCTAGGGTCAGATGAGCGCATTTTGTACGGACTGTGTGTCCGTGCAGTACGGACGTACTTACTGACTGACAACAAGGTAGTGGCCAAACAGTCCGTTTTTTTCACTGACGTATTTTTTGACTGATGTAGCAGGGAAAATCAATTAAAATGAAAAAACATTCTGTCTGTCAAAAATGCTGGACGTATAAATGCGGTCCATCTGATCTCGTTTCATCACTCACATACAAAGCTACACGGACGTTGCAGACGTGGCGCACTCCGCACGTCCGTTCTAGCAGTATTACATTCTTGCCTAACCTGCGTCCGTTTGCTGCGTCCGCCATGCATCCGCACTTCCGTGCGGACGTACTTCGTGTGTGGGGCTCCATTGGTCAGAATGCTATGCTGCCACGGACGTACAAATGTGCGGCAACACGGATGGGATAACTGCGCTCGTCTGACCCCAGCCTTAAGCAATGTTATTTTTCACCTCGGGATTAAACATTCACATGGTTATTCAGGGAGCGGTGAAAAGCAGGAGAATAACTGGAGAAGTGAAAATTCTAGGTCAAAATAGCCAAACCAGAAAAATTCTCCCATTTAACTCACTTTACAAATTGGCTATTTGGTCTAGATTGTTCTCTTCTCCTGCCAGTTCTCCTGGCTTTCACCGCTCTCTCAGGGTTGTTCAGAGAAAGGTGAAAACCAGGAGAATGGCAGGAAAAGAGAACAATCTGGACCAAATAGCCGATTTGGAAAGTGAGATAAGGCTAGGGTCAGACTAACGCATTTTTCACAGCAACCGTCAAAAAGTGCGTCCGAACGCATTGCCTTATTTTTTCACGGAATGCGCGAAAATGGTCATACGATGCGCATTTTTGTGCGTGATTTTTTACGGATCCAAACCAGGAAACTCTGGGTGTCTGGACGTTATGTTGGCCGGACATGAGCAGGGTCTGACGTCTCCAAATCACACACACACACCGCTATGCGGACGCAGCGCACTCTGTATGTCCGTACTAGAGGTTCTGCGTTCTCGAAAAAATGCGTTCATTTTCCACTTGCGTTGCGCAGCCGGACTTTCGTGCGACCGTACTTCGTATATTGGCTATCATTGCCCGTCATTTGCTGCTAGTGCGGCCATGATCAAGTGAGCCTAAACGCATGTTAAAAATTCGCTAGTCTGACCCTAGCCTAAATGGGAAAATTTTTCTGATTTGGCTATTTTGCCCTAGAATTTTCCATTCTCCAGTCATTCTCCTGCTTTTCACCGCCAAAAAATCTGTAAACTTTTTCTGCGTGTCCGAAAATGTCTCCTCTTTTCATACAGACTGCCGCCCCAAGCAGTTGTTTATGGATAGATTAAAGGAAAAGCATTTATCGTCATTTGAAATGTCATATTTTGGTTTTTACATATTTCTATACATCCTAGAAATCCGCCACTTCACGGGCAGGTTATGGGGACCTCCTAGGCACGATATTTGAAGGAATTTTTCGTTTTTATTCTTAACCATTATTTCATGGAAAACTCACTGTCCCTTTAAAAATGTTTTTTTTTTTTAACTTTTTGTCCTTGTTTCCTGTCCCCCAGGGCACTACCCAGACCCCCATACACTTTTTATGGCAAATATCTAGCATGTATGCCCTCTTGGAGGGCACTCTAAAAACCGAATTTTCAGCCCCATTGACTTGTATGGGGTCCGAGTTCGGGTTCGGACCAGAACATTTGGAAAGTTCGGGTTCGGCTTCAAACCGAACTCGGGGAGTGTTCGGCTCATCCCTAGTTAGCCCCTGTTGCCACCTACAGATGGAGCAGTATCAAAGCCAACCTGAATATTTATGCAAGGTTGTTGAGGGGAAAAAGACACAAACCTGCATAAGGAAAAATTTTGAGTCTGCACAACAACGGTCATTTTTGAGTCCCTTCTGTGTCTTTGGGTAAAGGTTCCTGACACAAGCAGTGGATTATGTAAAAACCTCACTGTTGAAAACCACTTATTGGAAATGGAAAATGCATGAAATACCCTGTTAGATACATATTCTGGAGTCAATCTCTTAGAGATTATTTCAGTGGGATTTTGCCAAGTGTATCTATAGATGCAACCTGTAAATGCAGTGGTGGCTACAGAAAACCGGGCTGTATTATACATATTTTTCTCTCAAAGGCTTTGACAGTATCGTAAGGCCAGACAACAATCATTTCATTAGTCTATTACAATAGTGATGTAGATGATTTATGAATCCCACATAGACGTTGAAGTGAGATAAGCCATGATTCGTACCTTTTGCATCTCTTCTGCTGTCTCATTAAACATGCAAAATAAACTGAGCAACTCATATGCATGCCACTCGTCCATTTTTCCTACTTAAGTTAGCAGTGACATAAATGCATTTCCTTGCTTTCCTTAATTCAATTTAATGCACATTTAGTTATTTCCTGAGACTGCCAGAAACTAGAGGGAAGAAGATCCCCACTGATGTTGTAAATTTGCTGACACACTCCTGTCATCAGTAATCACAATTTACAATGAAATGCCCCCCCCCCACCTTCCAAGCATCATGCAAACAATTGTAAATATTCCTTCTTTGGCTGAGCTCCCACATGTCAAACGAAGAAGGATATCAGGAAGAAAAGGATCAAAGCTGGATCAATGGAGAACTGATACTACCCCAAGCAACAGGACATACTTGAAAACGAGAGAAGTCTCAATGTATCCTTCCTGGTAAAATACTTTAGAAATAAATAAATAGCGCCCTTATATGTACAGTTAAGATCATTTACTTAATTTCTCAGACAGAGAAGCTTTGATCCACACTTTTTTAATATTCAGTGCAGCATTTTTCATAGAGCGGTGTCATGGTCTCATTGAAACTACACATATCATAATCAAGTATAACTGCATGCTAGTAGGATTACTCAAAGATGGAACAACTGCCCATCTGCTGCTTTCGCAAAGATAGTTGGGGTATTTTGATGGACTCAAGCACCATTACCTGAGAAATTATCCAACAGGTTCCATTGTAATAAATATCATTTTTCTAAAGAATAGATTTTTTGAACAATAGTTTTGGCCCGCTGGGGATAATCCAAGGAATGCAAAGTAAATTGTCCAGGATTACCTGTTGGATGCCCGGTCTTGTTGAACTGCATATGCAGGTTACTGACCTGTCGTAAACTTTATCCTGCTGGAAGGCAGAAATTAGCCTTAGGATGAAGACAGTTTCCATTAGTGTATATTTATTAGGTTTATAATTTGAAATTAATTGCTAATATGTCTCATATTCTGACCTCTGACCCTTATACATTACAAAATGTAACTCACCAATGAGAGTGTAAAAGGAAGCCTAAAAATGAAGCAAAAATGGAGCAGAATGTTAGGGTAAGTGTTAAACCAAACCGTAAATATAACCCTAACCTTAAAAGTAACTCCAGCCCTAAAACTAGCATGTCTACAATTTCAAAAGTTAAAAACAAATGTAAAGGATTTATATAAATAATGCGTTTTTTGTTTATGGCTAAATCTAAAATGCTACAATTACTTCCTTGAGTCCACAGGACTCCATGGAGGCTTCTGCTGCTGGGTCACATGACCGGCTGGATAGTGCCTCTAATGAGATCCTGCAGGTCTGCGGAGGGAGACTGGGGACTTTTTTCCCCAGTCTCAGTCTGCTCCAGGCGGCCAGAAGCGGCGGATCGGGCTGCCGTTCTCACCACTGGATGAGAGGGGAGTATTTGATTTTTTTGGGGGGGGGGTTCCAGCTGCTGCTACCTGCGGAATGATTTAGCTACAGCCCTAAGCTGTAGCAAACTTTTCAGTTAGCGGCAGCGGTTCGTAATTAGCTTTAAGACTATGTGATCCTACCGCTAATTACTCTTTGCTTACACTTTGCACTCCCAATGTTAAGTATAGGGAGCGCAAAGTACACTACGCTCGCACCAAAATGGGCTAAGGCTAGGGTCAGACGAAAGCATTTTTCCCCGCGAACGTGAAAAAGTGCGTCCAAACGCATTGACGTATTTTTTCACGGAATGCGCAAAAACGGTCAGACGACGCGCATTTTCGGGCGTGATTTTGTACGGATCGTCAATAAAACTCTTTTTGTGTCTGGACGTTATGTAGGCTGGACATTAGCAGCATCTGACATCTCCTAATCACGCAAACACGCCGCTATGTCGCAGCTGCGCACTCAGTACGTCAGTACTAGCGGTTCAGCGTTCTCAGAAAAATGCGTTCAAATTCCACTTGCGTTGCACGGCCGGACTTTTGTGCGGCCATACATCGTATATTGGCCGTCATTGCCCGTCATCTGCTGCTAGTGCGGCCGTAATTATGTGCGCCAGAACGCACGTTAAAAGTGCGCTGGTCTGACCCCAGCCTTATACTGATGCGGTAATGGGTTTTTTAACCCGTTAGAGATTGGGAAGTGATCTGTGAGGCACGCTATCACCTCGATTTACCTAGCGCTAACTCTCATTTATGCTAGCGCTAGCGTTAAAGAGGTGATGGGGCTCTTTGTAAAGACTTGCTTGTCGTTGGTTGAATCACAGAGTAATGTTCTAGATGGGTTTTACTAAGCCTATGCCTCTCTAGTTATCTTTGTATGTATCATATGTAAAATTCTTCATGTCCACTTTGTGATTTTCAGTAATAATATCTTTGACTGTTGTTGAAAGATTTGATTGGATTTTAAAAGTATTTTTCCTTCTCTTATTGTAATAGTCAATAATCCCACATTTTAAAAAAAAACTGCATTTACTTACTACAATAGCCAGAATAATAGTTTAAATTCAAATTCAAAAGGTATTCCATATGAGAACAATAATAAAACAAAGTACATTCTTTTTTTTCTATTTTTGAAGTTAATTCTAAGGAGAATAAAAAGCCATAGGTGACATTTGCACTTTAGCATTTCAAAGTCTCTTACAGTGAGATTAGTTTGACGTTTCCAGGCTTTAAGATATGTCAGTGTCATAATTTCACTTGAAACAAATGAGATCAGCTATTTTTTCTATCAGAGCTATTTGTGCCTAGTAATTGCTGTGCTGAGGTTTGGAGATTGGAATGCAGTGGGTTGTAGGATGTTTGAACAAATATTCTGCACACATCATACAGAAAACTGCAAATCAGGCTGTCAAAATTGGAAGGTTAAATTCTGAAATGGGCATGTGCTTAAATGCGACTGTATCTTCCAGCAAATCTAGTACAACTCCAGATAGCAGGGCTTTACTCCAGGTACAAAGTTTAGCAGAAAGTGGGGCAGATTACCTGCAGCAACACAGAACGGAATTAAATATAGGGGAGATGATATCCCATGATCTGTTCAGGGGGACCAATGGCTCCGAGGGACCATTCTCTTTGCCAAATCCTGTGTAGATTGCCTAAGTGCAACAGATAAGGGTCCCTACATGGCACCCAGGATTGGCCCTGCAAGATACCAAAAAATCTCCTGGTGGGTCGCGGCATCTAAGGCCTGTAAGAGCACACTGACTCACCGAGGGAGCGATTTGTGGTCTGCAACAGGTAGAAGTGCAGACAGAAAGCTCTTCCACAAGGGAACACTTTTATACCCTTGCTGGAGAGTTAGAGGAGGCAAAGTGTTTGATTTTTAATTAGTTTACTGAAATGGGCAGCTGAGGGACTGTGTGGTTAAACTACTGGTTTAATAAGCAACCCCAAAAATTCTGATGGCAGCTCTGTTTACAGCAGCTATGCAGTGCTATGTGTCTGAAAATAGACTAACAAGTCCATCAACTGGCTGCAGGCTTACACCTTTCCTGCCATATTAACTGAGGAATTGCCAGCAAGGGATACTAAAAAGGATCAATTGGAGAGGTAAGATTTTAGCCAAGAGGGGAGGTGGTATCACAGAGACCAAAAGAGCAGTGGGTCTTTAGGAGGAGAGGATGTCGACTGTATCAAAGGCAGCTGAGAGATCAAGTCGGATCAGTATGGAGTAGTGTTCATTGCATTTAGCGAAGAGGAGGTCATTAGTAACCTTTGTGAGAGTTGAATGTAGCCAGAGAAAGCCGGATTGCAGGGGGTCCAGCAAGGAGTTGGAGGGTAGGAAGAGGGTTAAGCGGTCATAGATTAGTCTTTCTAGCTCTTTTGACACTAGAGGAAGTAGTGAAACTAGGCGGTAGTTTTCAGGAGAATTTTGGTTGAGGGAGGGTTTCTTGAGAAAGGGTGTGATGGTGGCATGCTTGAAAGGAGAGGGGAATATGCCAGATTAGAGAGAGAGGTTGAAAATGTGAGTAAAACCAGGAGTGATGGATGAGGACAGGGAAGATAGTGTGAGGGGATAGGGTCTAGTGGGCAGGTAGTGGGGCGTGTGGAAGACAGTAGAGAGTGGCCGTTATCCTCTGTGGTTGGGGCGAAAGAGCTGAGAATCGAGGTGTGGTTGACTGTGCTCGATATTGTTACAAATTGTGAGTGTTTTCTTTATGAAGTAGTCAGCGAGATCTTGAGCGCTGAGGTCAGATGGGGAAGTGGCGCAGGTAGGTAGAGAAACGAGTTGAAAGTTGAGAACAGTCTGACATCTTTTAGGAAAGTTTGTATATTTTCTAATGACAGTTTAAGCACCATGTGTGTTCGACATCCAGAACAGAGCTAGTAGGATAGCAATGGGGCAATATCCTGCTGGGCTACTAGCATGCAGGAGAACCATTCATTCATTTTAATAAATGGGTAGGCACAGGGTCCTAAATACATTAAAAAAAAACTATATTGTTTAAAATAACAGTCCACACGGCATATGTACGCATGTTCTTGTATATGGCTACTAGTTTACATTCCTATATTATTACTGGCCCTTAAAAAACTCAGCTCTGCTTAATAATGTCTTGATGTGTTAAGACATATTAAACTGTATTTTTACTCTGTAAAATGACATTCTGTTTATCTGTATTGCATTTGTAAAGATTTCCGTGCTCCACTGCAGTTTCAATAGTCTAGCAAAAGGAGATAATTTTATTTAAATCATTTTGCTGCCTGACAGCTGGATTTCATTACAATCTTTAGCTTCACTTAACTTTGTTCTGTTTTAATAAATACGCTACCAAGGCAAATTAAAAGGGAAAAAAGGAGAGACTGGGATATAAAACAGATAACAGAGCCTGCATCTGAGAGTGAGTGGCTCTATTGGTTTTATAGATTTTTTGAGATATTGCTGAATATAGAATAGGTTGCGTTCTTCCAGCCATTTTTTTTTCTAGGCTTCAATTTGTCTCACTTTGCAATGTTCTGCAGTCCTACTTTATATGTCTACAGATATATAGGATCTGTAATATAATCTACCCAGGACAAACTTGAAAATGAGAGAAATCTCAATGTATCCTTCCTGGTAAAATACTTTATAAATAAATACATAAATAATGCAAATAATGAAGTCATGATCCAAGTTCTCATGGATCCAACAATACCATTATAACATAGGATCTGTATCCCATTGCTCTTAGGCCTTGATCATTTTTCAAGTATTCTGCTTAGTGAAATCTTGAAGAAAACATGATCCTTGAAAATATTATATATATAAATATATCTCTATATAGTATTTAGTATGTATGATAACTAACATCTTTAAAAATACGCTCTTAGCAACTTACAATAAAATCAAGAGGTGATCAAACATGAGAGAAATATCTTGAAGACTACATGTTGCTCAGGATGCTTCCTCCGTTAGCATTAAAATACACATAAATAAGAGACGAGCTGTAGAAAAAGAAAACAGACACAAATATATCGCCCACTGGTCGTATTCCCAAGAATGGGAAATCTAATCAGCATATCACAGTATCAGTCTTCTCACCACACTACTGTCCGCCACACACTCCATCCAGATGCCAATAATAAACAGGCTTGAAGAGATGATGAGGGAACACCATGTAGGTAAAATAATGAATTTATTATTGTGAAAGCAAATACTATATAGGGTCTATGTTATGGGTTGCTACAGCACAGAACCTGTGGGCACTCTTATCCCATTTTCTTATAAAATCATCTTCAATAAGTATGACGAAAACCAATGCTTTCTACGTTCATTGTCCTAATAAAATGCTTTATGTCATTATTATCTGTCCAAAAGTATATATATATGGTTTACTGGATACGACAACCCCAGGTCCGTGGCATTGCGAAAGCGCTTCCGCAAGTATCGCAGCGGTTTGCGTTGTTCTGGGGCGAGGTGCCGAATTAGCGCATGCGCCGGAATATTGCACTAAAATGGGGATGCTGTGGGGAAACCAGTGTCCTAGGTCTGTTTCAAGCTGCTATTGGACCTCCGTGACGTGATTGGAAATTAGTCTACTTACAGATACATATACATAAAAAGACTATTTTTATTGCATCTCCAAGCTCGACTGTTAAAATGGGATGCCCAGCTTGAAGGTCTCAAACAGAAGCATAATTATTATTATTATTATTATTATTATTCTTTATTTATAAAGCGCCAGCATATTCCGCAGCGCTGTACAATAAGCACAGTATAGACAGGGTTACAATACATGGAACAACATTTGACAAACAGTACAGGAGGAGATGAGGGCCCTATTCCCGTAGGAACTCACAATCTAGGAGGGTTGGGGTTGGAAACAGGAGGAGAGGACTGTAAGGTGAGAGTGATTGATGGTTGCGTCAGTGAGTTGGGTGGTAGGCTTCCCTAAATAGGAATGTTTTAAGGGAGCGTTTGAAGGAAGAGAAGTTAGGGGAAAGTCTGACAGTACGAGGGAGAGCGTTCCAGAGAGTGGGGGCTGCGCGTGAGAAATCCTGCAGTCTATCATGGGAAGAGGTGATGCGGGGAGAAGCTAGGCGCAGGTCACGGTTTGACCTTAGGGAGCGGGCTGGGGTGTATTTGGTGATTAGTGAGGACAGGTAGTGGGGAGCTGAGTTAGTGAGGGTTTTGTAGGTAAGGATTTTGAACTTAATTCTGCAGTGGATGGGGAGCCAGTGAAGGGACTCGCAGAGGGGAGCGGCAGAGACAGAGCGGCGGGTGAGGTGAATTAGCCTGGCGGAGGTGTTCAGGATGGACTGTAGGGGGGAGAGGCGGGACAGAGGGAGGCCAGATAAGAGATTATTGCAATAGTCGAGTCGGGAGATTACCAGGGCGTGTATGAGTTGCTAAATGCTAAACAAGTACCAAAGAGCCAGGGCCGGTGCTCCCACTAGGCAAGCTAGGCAACCGCCTAGAGCGCACTGCCGCCTAGGGGCACAGCCAGCCCCAACCCGGGTTCCATTATTGTACCCGTTCCTCATTGTGCAGCCTTCAGTGACGGCTCCCAAAGCCAACATTGCGCAGCAGGTGGGCGTCTTATGGTGATGCGCAGGTGCCACCAGATGATGAAAGAAAGAGGCAGAGGAAAGAAAGAAGCACAGAAGAAAGAAAGAAAGTGGCAGAGAGGGCAGAGGAAAGAAAGAAAAAGGCAGAGGAAAGAAAGAGACAGAGGAAAGGAAGAGGCAAAGATCGATCCCAGGCCCAACCAGTGGAGGGTAAGTTGGGCACCGAACGACCGTTTGGGCCCCCGTACACAGTGTGTGTCGTCCTCCTGTAGTGTGAGTGTGTGCCCCCCCCCCACGCAATTCAACAGTTAACAATTTTTTTTTCTAGGGGGGCAAGTAGCTGGTCTTGCCTAGGGTGCAAAATAGTCTGGCACTGGCCTTGCATAGAGCTCGGATGTTTTGAATGAATATCGACATTATGCTCAAGCAATAGTCACATAATAAACAGAGGAATGGAGTTGATTAAAGACACCCCGGTCCATGATCCAATGAGTTTTGTTTAAGAGGACTTGTAGATGACCGTTCTCATGGAACAATGATAGGCCACGAGGTAAAGTAAATAAGGGATTGACGGATATTTATAGATAATCTACAAATAACGTATAATACCCTTTTACCACCAAAAACATGTATACACAAATATATGAAAACAGGAAAAATCATAACGCTGAATGCTAATAATCTTATTATGATCACTATGGAACCCCATAAGCAGGATACAGGTCTTTTTAATATCTATCTTTATTAAACTTACTGAATTTCATACAAAGGCCATATATATATATGTATTTTAATAATGCTGATCTCATTTCTAATTAAGGGACATCATCTAGAGTTTAGAATCTTTCATCTCAGCAATATTTCTTGACAAATAACTGAAAAACTACAAATAGGAGAATTTACATTATTTAAATCTTCTACCTATCTCATAATAACAATTTATGTTTAAAAATTTTCATTTTACCTCATTTTTGTGTTATCCACACATTCCAAACATCAAATAAATGTTTTTAATAATCATTTTTAGGTAATGACAGGGTTACCTTTTTAAGTCCAAGATCAAAAAAGGAAAAGTATGTTTTTATCCAAGGGGTTGTATGCTATACGTTGGTGCAAAGAGAATGTGGAAGTATCACTAGAGTGCGCAGTCAGCGTACATTGGGGTGTGCACCCATGGAACATTTATTAACTGAAAACTTACATTTAGATGATTTTTGCACAAAATGCTAATTTTTTCATTAGAAATAACACGAGTCGTGTTCAGAGGTACAGACAGTTATTTTTGATGTTCATCATGAACCAGATAAGGGGCATCTAAAATGTCAATGCAGGAAGTGAGATAGGACCTCCTCACCCAGCACTAGCAGGGTTATTCAGAGAGAGGTGAAAACCAGGAGAATGACTGGAGAAGTGAAAATTCTAGGTCAAAATAGCCAAACCAGAAAAATTCTCCCTTTCATCTCACTTTCCAAATCGGCTATTTGGTCTAGATTGCTCTCTTCTCCTGCCAATTCTCCTGGTTTTCACATTTCTCGGAATAACCCTGTAGGGTGTGCCTGGGCACACAAGGCACATCCCCTGCGCACAGCTATGGGAAATATTTTTTCACTTTATTTAAATTTTGCAGACCTGTATCATATAGCAAAGCTCTGCTGAAATAACAGAAAATAAATCATTCCATTGAGCTGCTTGTCATTGTAGGTGAGGGACAGATCATTTCTCCCTTTTAGAACACAGCTGGTAAAAGATGCAATAAAAGACAGGATGAAAATGAAGCTTCTCCCACAGGAATGTTAGTCTTGTTCTAATGCAAAAGCAAGCAAGCAGACAACAAAAAACAGAGGAATATTGATTTTTGATTAACATGCAGGCCAGCCTCCACCGCATCGTGATCTCAGACCACAGTAATTTAGCCGCAGCTCAATACGAGCAGATCTGCCAGGCTCACTGGGACGCCAAGGTAGGGAGTGGGAGGAAAATTTTAAAAAAATGAAGATTATCACTCAAAATTGAGAGAAATCCATATTTGTGCAGGTGGAGATACCATGGGATTAAACAGCGCAGTAAACGGCTATTAATGAGAAGATGGCTCGAGATCCTTAATTCATTGTGCTAATATTGTATATATCTGCTCTAATATGCACCATCTGCTTTATGATACACTTTTGTACCTGAGAACTGTCTAAACAATCTATGCCCATTACCAACTGGTATATAACTGCTATTCATTTAAAACCCAGAAACCTAATTATTCTGAATGATTAGGCTACAGAACAAACAAAACAAAAATGATAATATCCATATAATGTGTACATGATTCAGGTTAATGCCTGATAATTATATGATGCTACTTGACAGACAGGACAGTTTTTCCAATGCATTAGTTCTTCGAGTGTATATTCTGCATCTACTGCTCCCTTTTTGATAGAGTGATCATATGTTTTGTTGGGATTTAATTTCCAAGAGTAACATTTAATATTTTACTCTGACTCTTCACTTAATACTGGAGGGACACTTGACAATCCTTGGGATCAATCCATGTGTACAAGGTATGTCAGCTGGTTTCAGACAACATTACCTCTCTTCCAGTAGCACTCAGCTTTTTAATTCAGTGACTTGAGACTTGAGCCTCATCAGCAATCTCCAGAGCAGGAACAAAGCCTAAGGCCTATCCCTGCCACACAATCTTCACAGAGGCCTCTAAAGATGGCATTGCCTCTGGCCAGGGCTCCCTGTTATCATTTAGCAGGCAAATTGGTCAGAACAGAAGCAATCATCCGACTGATGTCAAACTCACATGCAGTCGGCACTTTAACCCTGCTGCAATGCTGTATGAAGCAAAAGTTAAAAGCCCGATATCAATTTATTAAATAGTATTATTAACGATGACAGTTAAAGAATACTGAACCAACACTTTATATAACAAAGCTGACAAAAGTGTATATATCCTACTATGGTAAAGGAAACATTAGTAAAGAGTGAATAAAAGTGTAAATTGATTCAATGCCAAGTTGAATTTAATATAATATGATTGTACTTACTGACATTTAATTAATGCCTTTAAGGATACAGCTCGTTACAAATTTAGGAGATCTTCCTAAGTAAAAAAAATTCTAGTGAAATTCAACCAATATCTACAATAGTTGGTTGAGTGAACTCGTTCACTTCATTGGATCAATCACAGAGATGACAAGAGCTGCATGATTATGTGTATCTGCAAAATCAACGCATTAATGAGTGAATACGGAATTACATGTATTCTTTTGAAGGTACGGTATAATGCTGGGCAGTCAAATTCTGGCCACCCAGATGTTTCTAAACTACAATTCCCAGGATTCTAGGGCAATTTATTGCATTCAAAGAATTTTTGGCATTGTAGGCAGTCAACATGGTGGGTGCTGGAGTTCGACATCCCAACGATAGTGGATGTATTCAAAATGGCTGAATGCGACACCCTGATGTCTCAGCGGCATTTCCTGTGATGCTCATCAAAAGCATTTAAAATATCTGTGCTGCCATTGTTAAGAGTTTCCCTTCCTCAAAGTAAAGAAGAGATGATGACTTTGTGGTAACAGGGTTTCGAAAGGGAGACATTGTGGTGAAATGGGGAAGGGCTGACTATGTGGTAATTGTGCTTGGGATTATGTGTCTTTGTGGTAGTTTGGCTGGATAGGGGGCCTTGGGGTAATTGGGTTAATGAATGGATTGTTTTGTAGTGACTGGGCTTTGAAGGAGGATATTTTTTTTGAGTATTTTACCAGAAAGGATACATTGAGATTTCTCTCATTTTCAAGTACTTCCGGGGTGCGGAGTATGTACCATTAGGTGTCTTGCCCAAGGACACTTACTGGAGAGGTGTTTTTGCTGGGCTTCGAACCTGTGTCTCCACCTCAGAGCAATGATGTTATCTCTATTCCACCCAGCATTGGGGTGATTGAGATGGGGAAGGGGAGAGTTTGTAGTGATTTGGCTGGAAGAGGGCATTAACTTAATCGTTAAACCAAACCTTTATGGAAAGTTGTCTTCTAGGACCTTTTTAAGTAGGTTGTAATATATTCTGAACATAAACCTGATGCTTCGTATATGAGTTTCTAGATTTTCTAGTTTTCTAGTTTCTTTTATCATTGGGTTGTTTTATCATTTTATCCACAATACTTAAAGGACAAACAATATAATAAAAATACATAAAATTTAAATTGAACAAATTCACCATTCAGGTTTTAATTACTGCATGTAGATGATGTCGCACGGTATTGTGCTTCCAAGACTTTGCTTAAAATGTAAATGAATCCTGTAGCTAATCTCCTCTCACTTTGTAAGCATTAAAGACTTTTATCGGTGAAGCTTAACATTTTTTTCTTGATACCCTACTTTGTAGTGCGCAAGAAAAACAGCTTAGGTGACTTGGAACAAAATGAGTATTATTAACAGCAGGAGTTGAATGTGTAGACACTCTACCTTAAGATTTGGATCTTGCTGAATAAATATAAAACATCAAATCCACCTTTGAAAAACACATGTAAAGCTACCAAAAACAAACCGACTGATCAGATCTAGAGAGGATCACATGGAGCTCATTTTTAAAATAGGCTGTGTTAGTAAAAAATGTTAAGTCTGTGACAGATTGGCAAAAAAGTGCAGTTTATCACTTTCATTTCCACATAAAAAAAAATATTCTAAAACAAAGCCTAAAATATTGTCACCGGAGGAGAAATGCCAGAAGCAAAGTGACTGTTGGCAGATTCCTGCTCCTCTTTAACAAACAGCAAATCAATCATTACCTCCCCTCGGACTTAATTAGTTGAAAATTTTCAATGAATGACACCAATGAAGATGTTAAACATTAACAAATCTTGTGGTAAGGTGCTTCAAACACCAGCTTAATTGCAATCCATCAAACTCCATATATGTATGCACTGGCTACAATTAATGTGTATTGCGAATTTTAGAAGATCTTAGTGCAGAATATTTTTAGGGTAGGTTTAAAGATGAAAAGCAACAATTAATACACTTCATAACAATATAGAATAGTCTATTCTTTGGAATAAGTGAAAATCAAAGTATTAGTAGAGTTCGTCTAGTTGTTGGTAATGTTACTGAACAGTTCTTTTGGAAGTGGGTGTAAGGTCCTGGAGGCCCTGACCCCCTGGCACACCCTTTTGTTCCACATCCTGCAGGCCCCCTGCAGGTTCCAGGACTTTTGTATAGACGCTGCACATTCCTGGACACTCTGATCTCTCCATTCTGGACATGGAGACTCACCTGCCCTTGCTCTTCCCTAATCGGTCCATCATATAAGGGAGTCCCACCCTTTCCCCTGCACTTCCACATTGCTGTTGCCTGATTGTGAACCTATGTGCCAAAGCTCCCTGAACCTTCTGGACAATAACCTGATTCCTCAACCCAAGACTCCTAGGACCTTCTGTTGTTATCTGGACTTTCATCTGCTTCATTACACCGGTACCCCCCCCCCCATCCTGCTCCCCTTCTGCCCCCATCTAGACTCCCCGTGTACCAGACCCATTTCTGTATTTTGACCACTCTTATGTCTGAACCTTGCCTGATTATCCGTCCTCGTGTTTATTTTACAATAAACACTCTTCTGTTACCGTAAACCTGCCTCTATCACTGCATCCTGAGCTCACAAACCTCATCTTGCTACACCGAGCACAGTCTGAACCCTGACAGTGGGCCTCCTAAATCTTCAGATTTTCAATGGAGTTTAATGCAAAAATCACTGCTAGGTACATCTTAAATGAAGTTGACAGGAACGCGCCACATTGGGGCATAGTCACAGGGGCGGATCCAGGGGGGCAACGGGGCAATTGCCCCCCCCCGAGAAAATATTGCCGGCCAGACTGAGAACAAGCTTCAGTTGTTCCCCCATGAGAGCCTGAGCTGCAGCACAGGGACGGACTGGTAGGCTGCAGGGGGTTGTTTCATAGAGGCAGCGCAGCTCCATGCTTTTGTTTTTTTATGTTGTCGGGATGGACTTGGAAGAGGAATTTCGTCATCGCATCTCTCCGTCTCTCTCCACTGGCTGCACGCAGAAAGTGGCTTCCGGGTGGTCTGTGTCATGTGACACACGTGCCCTGGAAGATGCAGTGAATTGCAAGGAGCCGGGGGAAGGTGAGATGATCTCCTCATGCTCTGTGTCACGCTCTGCTGCTGCTACTGCTGGTGTTCTATCATTTTCCTGGATCCCCTGGCAAACTGAAAATGATAGAACACCAGGCAAGCAGGAGTATGGGTGCTCTGCTTCTAAAGTAACATGTGGGGTGCGGGATGGCAAAAAGCCCTGTAGGCTCGTAGCCCCCGGTGGGGGGGGGAGCAAAAAGGGCTGTAGTGGCCCTTGTGGCAACCTCCTGGAGAGCTGCTTTGTAAAGTGGCAACCAGTAAAAAATAATAAAAATGTTATATTTTAAAAAATCCAATCCATTTTTAAAAATATTCTGCTCCCAGGATGATCTGGCACTGCTGTGCAGCCCATGTGTCTGGGTGAAACGAGCATGGAACCACTGCTCAGGTAATATCGGTCCCAATTCCCTCATACGGCTGCCAGCGTTACCACCAGCGCCACCTCGCTCTGCTCACACTGGGTTCTGATGTCTGGGTAAGTATACATGTATCTGGGTTTCTGATGTCTGGGTATACATGTATCTGGGGGAAGGGGCAGACTGGGCCGGGTGTCATGGAGGCAAATGCCCCCCCGGGCCGGTCTTCAGCCCAATAAAACAGCCGCTGCACTTTTTAATGAGACCAGCCGGCTGCTACAATTTTTTGCTGTGGAGCTCTATGATACGTTCATACACACTGCACATTACTGTGAGCTTAATTGCTGTGGAGCTCTGTGATGCGCTCATTCACACCGCACATTACTGTGAGTTTTATTGTTGTGGAGCTCTGCACATTATCTGCTGCCTGCACTCCAAAAAATATGAATGAAAGCATTGAGGTACATGTAGGTGATTAAATATTGGTGCAGGGCAACAAGAGGTTAAATGGGCAAGCTACTCAAATTTTACCCCCTTTTATCCCTTCACCCTCTTTGCTGCTGACGACGTGCTGGGCGCATCCTCTGGTTTCATGTTTGTGTTCAGAGGATGTACTCCGGACGTCGTTTAAGTCCTGCAGGTCATTGCCATTTCTTTCTTGGCGTAGTTGGGGCCGCACAGACCCTGTGCAATGCGCTGGGG
Organism: Leptobrachium leishanense; assembly: GCA_009667805.1. Classification (NCBI taxonomy): domain Eukaryota; kingdom Metazoa; phylum Chordata; class Amphibia; order Anura; family Megophryidae; genus Leptobrachium; species Leptobrachium leishanense. Next base: position 236,863,860 of record CM019064.1, on the reverse strand, counting down.
AGAGTGAGTGTGACGAACACAGCCTGCTATTATGCACGACTCTGCCTTTCACTGCGAACACAACACCAGCTCTTAGCCAAAACTGGTAGTGTGCCCCCCCGAAACCTGTATCTGGATCCGCCCCTGCATAGTCAAAGATCAAGTAAGCCATCTTATTGGAATGTAGAATGTATAGATTTGTTTCCCATTCATTGGGTGCCATTGCAGTAACATGACAACATACCTCTGAAGAATAAGCGGATATTTGAATATGTATGTATGTATGTGTAGCGTTGTTTAAAACTGTGTTGCTGCAAATACTCGGTTTTAGCCACCAGAGGGAGACAAAAGCCATATGGACAATGCGGGACCTAAACAAACTACAATATCCATCAGGCTTTGCGGCGGATACAGGAAGTGGGTGGGACAGAGAGGAGAGACGTAAGCAGCCTCGTGCGGAGGAGCGCCAGAGTGAGCGGAGCAGCGAAAGACAGAGGACACAAGTGAGACTGCCAGAGATTGAGACCAGGCCGGAGCACAGACACTACCTCGAGGGCGCTGGAGATCGGGACAGTAACTTGCGGAGGCATACCCATTACAGCTGAGAGGTTTGCGCAGAACTTCAGTTCCAGTTGGACCCCTTGTAAGGAGACCGCGATGATCCATAGGGAGTGCAGGCGGTAGGCTGTAGTTCTCGAGTTGGAGATCGGATGAGCAAGAGAGCGGATCTGGTGGCACAGAGTTCTGGAGGACAAGCGGAGAGACATCCTTGATCGGGCAGTGGGACGGACTGTCTAACGGATGGGTGAGAGGCTTTACAGGCTGCAAGTCCAAGTATAATCCAGCACGCTGTCTTATTGTTCAATTCTACAGGGCCCCAACTTGACTAGTCGAAGATTTGCTTATTACATTCACTGGCCAGTTGAATACGGTACCCGGGTACACGAATCAATACACGTACACCTTATTGAGACATTACACTCACGGGACTTACACTCCAGAACTGAGGGGGTTAATCCTTTTTCTTTTGCCGCTGTGTGTTTTCCCGCATTACGAAATCCTGTCGTTCATATACCGTATTTGCATTATATGTGTCACTTTATTGGGATCAGTAAAGTATATAATCTATAAAATCCACAACAGTGCTGGTGTATATTTATTCCCTAGTGCAGTGAGACTAACCCGAGGTTTATTCAGCGGCTCCTCCGGGAGTGAGCGCTACATATGCTTTACAATGATCATGGATCAGCAACCTTGACCCTCCAAATCAGCACCTTATATTTACTGTTGCAGTTACAAATCTGGAGAGCCCAGGTTGCAGACACCGGCTTTACATTTTTTATTGGTACCCAACACACTACAACAGTGTGTGTTTTGCTCTTTGTTCAGAATTTCTGACTTGTATAGTGTAGAATAAGCTTCTCTGTCTCACGTCACAGTATGATGGGTTTTATCAAAAGAACTTCGGATTAAACATAATCTGTTTTACATCACTGAGCAAAAAGAAAGACAGACAATTAAGATGAAAACACTATGCAATCCTATCCCCCCCTAGTTACATCAGACCTAGCAGGTAACTCAAAATTGTAGATAAAACAAAAAAAAAGGATATTTTTATTTATTTTCTTTTTAGTTTTTATGATGTCTTTGTGAGCATGCGCAATGAATATTACGGGGCTGCAGCTAATCCAGCAGCCTACAATGTAATGCGGAGCTAAGCCTCGAGATGCTTGAGGCAGCACTAAGTGCCATCGTGAGAACCCCAGATGGAGTCCATAGGACTCCGTTGAGGCTGCCAGTGCCGTTCACATGACCTGCAGGATCTCGCCTCTTGCGAGATCCGGCAGGTCGGTGGAGTGATCTCAGAGGGAGACTAGGGGACTTTTTTCCCCAGTCTCCATCTGCTCCCAGTGGCAAGAAGAGGCGGATTGAGCCGCTGTTCTCGCCGCGGGATTGAGAGGGGAGTGTTTGATTTTTGCGGTGTTTTTCGGCTGGTGCTGACTGATTCTGCAGAAGTGGAATAAGTTAGCTCCAGCTCCTAGTTGTGGTTAACGTTTGAGTTAACCGCAGCGGGGTGTAATTAGTGTTAGGACTTTGTAATCCTACCGCTAATAAACTCTTTATCTCCATGTTAAGCATAGGAAGCGCAAAGTACAGTAAACGCGCGCTGAAAAGTGCAAGATCAAAATCGCTAACCCGTTTGAGTTCGGAATGTAATATGGCCGGCCCGCGCTAGGACAACCAAAGCTAACATTAACGCTCACACAGCTGAGCGCTAACATTAGTGTTAACTTTGTAATATGGCCCATTGTGTCCTCAACATTGGTGAAAATTACTTTGGGGATTTTAACGTAGTGATCTCCACATAGACCATACAAACTACACAAAAGTATAAAACAATACAGGACAACTTTGACTGAAACACAGGTAGAAACTATAGTAAAATCCACAAAATTACTATGGCAGAAGCTATTGTGGAAAAAGTGATGATACACTACAAGTAATTATCCAAAACAATTGACTCATTAAGAACAGGCTTCTCCTTTGCAGTCAAAGAATTATATGTAAAATATCTCCATCATACTCTACATGTGCTCAGTGCTGTCTCATTCTACATTATGTAACACCTCTGCATCACATCATCTGGAAAAGTAAGATATTACATAGGACACTGTGCAAGTTTCCCTTCCTTACCCTGTGCAGTCAGTTGCTCTCTCATGTTTTATGTACAACTAGGTGGAAAGCCTGCCCAGAGGGTATTTGACAGTCTATTGTCGCCAGCTCAGAATTCACGTCCACATAGTTTTTTTTCAATGTCCTATCCAAGAGTATCTCTCTATATAAATGCGTTTGTAACGCGTCCATCGCTATCCCATCCGCAACAGGAGGGCCAACTGAGCAGCTGTGATGGGCGCGCGCAGCTGACAGCGCATTACAAAGGCATTTATATATTAGAGCAGGTTCCTCTTCCCTCTTAGATTGTAAGCTCACGGGAACCGGACCCTCAGATTGTAAACTCGTGGGGCCCCTTATATTGTAAGCTCATGGGGCCCCTTAGATTGTGTTGGGCTTGGGCGGGCATTTTTTTTGTAGCGTATACATTATGCGGATATTTAATGGCACGTGGTATGCATGGCATGGCAGGCTGGTGTTTAGGCACACTGGTATTATGAGACACTGGTATTATGCATGGCAGACTGGTAATATGGCTGGCAGACTGGTATTGTGCATGGCAGACTGGTAATGTGCATGGCAGACTGGTAATATGGCTGGCAGACTGGTAATATGGCTGGCAGACTGGTAATATGGCTGGCAAACTAGTAATATGTCTGGCAGACTGGTATTGTGCATGGTAGAATGGTATTGTGCATGACAGACTGGTATTGTGCATGGCAGACTGGTAATATGGCTGGCAGACTGGTAATATGGCTGGCAAACTGGTAATATGTCTGGCAGACTGGTATTGTGCATGGTAGAATGGTATTGTGCATGACAGACTGGTAATGTGCATGGCAGACTGGTAATATGGCTGGCAGACTGGTAATATGGCTGGTAGGCTTGTGCACCGATTTTTTGTTCGGTTCGGTTCGATTTTTCGGATTTTTAAACTTTTCGATTCGGCTCGTTTCGACCGGTTTCGATTCGATTCGGTTCGGCCCGTTTTTCGGGTACATTTTTTTTTCGGAATTTCGACCATTTTTCGTATTTTCGTGTCACTGTGCTCGTTTTTTGTATCGACTTTTCGTGATTTCGGAAATCTTCGTTTTTCGGAATTGCACATTTTTCGGAATATCGACCATTTTTCGTATTTTTCGTGTCATTTTGCTGGTTTTTTGTATCGACTTTTCGTTTTTTCGGAAAATTTTCGTTTTTCAGAAAATTTTCGTTTTTAGAAAATTTTCGTTTTTCGGAAAATTTTCGTTTTTCGGAAAATTTTCGTTTTTAGAAAATTTTCGTTTTCGGAAAATTTGCGTTTTTCCGAAAATTTTCATTTTTCGGAACATCTGTTCTCCTCGTTTGACACATTTCAAGTCCATTCGAAAAATCCAAAAATATTTCGTTTCGGCTCGGAAAACATTTCGGATCTGACATTTTCGGATCTAAAAATTTTCGGAAATTCGGCCGCATCCGAAAACACGAATCGGGAAATTTCGTGAAAATTCCAAAATTCCGAAACGCACATCCCTAATGGCTGGCGAACTGGTAATATGTCTGGCAGACTGGTATTGTATATGGCTGGCAGACTGGTAATATGGCTGGCAGACTGGTAATATGGCTGGCAGACTGGTAATATGGCTGGCAGACTGGTATTGTGCATGGTAGAATGGTATTGTGCATGACAGACTGGTATTGTGCATGGCAGACTGGTACTGTGCATGGCAATGTGCATGGCAGACTTGTACTGTGCATGGCAGACTGGTACTGTGCAAGGCAAACTGGTATTGTGCATGGCAATGTGCATGGCAGACTGGTACTGTGCATGGCAGACTGGTAATGTGCATGGCAGACTGGTAATGTGCATGGAAGACTGGTAATGTGCATGGGAACGCTCTCCCTCGTGCTGTCAGACCTTCCCCTAACTTCTCTTCCTTCAAACGCTCCCTGAAAACATTCCTATTTAGGGAAGCCTACCACCCAACTCACTGATGCAACCATCAATCACTCTCACCTTACAGTCCTCTCCTCCTGTTTCCAACCCCAACCCTCCCAGATTGTGAGTTCCTACGGGAATAGGGCCCTCATCTCCTCCTGTACTGTTTGTCAAATGTTGTTCAATGTATTGTAACCCTGTCTATACTGTGCTTATTGTACAGCGCTGCGGAATATGCTGGCGCTTTATAAATAAAGAATAATAATAATAATAATAATAATGGGAGACTGGTATTATGCATGGCAGACTGGTACTGTGCATGACAATGTGAATGGCAGACTGGTATTGTGCATGGCAATGTGCATGGCAGACTGGTACTGTGCATGGCAGACTGGTACTGTGCATGGCAGACTGGTATTGTGCATGGCAATGTGCATGGCAGACTGGTACTGTGCATGGCAGACTGGTACTGTGCAAGGCAGACTGGTATTGTGCATGGCAATGTGCATGGCAGACTGGTACTGTGCATGGCAGACTGGTAATGTGCATGGAAGACTGGTAATGTGCATGGAAGACTGGTATTGTGCATGGCAGACTGGTACTGTGCATGGCAGACTGGTACTGTGCATGGCAATGTGCATGGCAGACTGGTATTGTGCATGGCAGACTGGCACTGTGCATGGCAGACTGGTATTGTGCATGACAATGTGCATGGCAGACTGGTATTGTGCATGGCAGACTGGTATTGTGCATGGCAATGTGCATGGCAGACTGGTATTGTGCATGGCAGACTGGTAACATGGCTGGCAGACCGGGCACTGAGGAGATGGAGGCCAGGCACTGAGGAGATGGAGGCCGGGCACTGAGGAGATGGAGGCCGGGCACTGAGGAGATAAACAAATCCGATCCATTGGAGAGGCGCTGTGCGCCTCTCCAATAGATCGGATTTGTTTTGTCCCTCGCACACGCCGGCTGTGCGCGTGCCGCGGCCGTTGGATGCGCGCGCAGCCAATCGCCGCTGGTTGCGCGCGCATGCGCAGTCCGTTTTTTTGGCGACGGACACGCCAGCCCTTATTGTTTTATGTTATAGATAGTAATAGCTGCTATTGCTCTCCGTCAAATTCAGTGTGCACTCAGCCTTTAATTCTCATTATAGATACACCAGTGACAAAATCTCAATTTAACATGTAGTTAGTTATATATCACCTTCTCTATGTAGTCCAAAGGGTCTATTCAAAGAAAGGTGGAACTCAGGAGAATGGTTGGAGAAGTGAAAATTCTAGGTCAAAACAGCCAAACCGGAAAAATTCTCCCATTAACTTACTTTCCAAACTGGCTATATGGTCTAGATTGTTCTCTTGTCCTGCCAATTCTCCTGGTTTTCACCTTTCTCTGAATAACCCTGTTAATCTAACATATACATTTGTTCTGTTGACACTTATTGTCACGTCCAGAGCTCGAGGCGGCTGCAGGCTGCTCCAGGGGGGTCCTTGCATCTGGCAGTGCCAGTCGTGCCACTACATGGTCGGGTGCCAGGCTATGCGCCAGCTCCAGGAGGTCACGTGGGTAATCAGGAGGCGGGCACGGCGTTATGACGAGGAGCACCCAGGTTTAAATGTAGACGGCGGCGATCCGGCTCATTGCTCTGTCGTGGAGTTACTTCCCCCAGTGCTAGTGATTCAACTCTTGTGATTCACTGTTTCATTTGCTATTTACCGTTGCTGTTACTGATTCGGATTGTATGCGAACCACTCTTGTTGCTGACCTGGCCTGTATGAGAACCGCCCCTGTTATGTTACCGATCCTGATTGTATGAGAACTACTCTTGTTGCTGACTCAGCCTGTATGAGAACCAGTCCTGTTACTGATCCGGTGTGTATGAGAACCAGTCCTGTTACTGACTTGGCTTGATTGCGTACCAGCCCTGTTACTGACACAATCTGTATGAGAACCTCTTCTGTTGCTGACCCAGTCTGTCTGAGAACCAGAAAGGAGTATCACTTACAGAAAAACGGGATAAGATGTCGTAGACCAAGGCGATGTATTTACATAAATAACACAGAAAAACAAAAATAAAATCTCATAGTGTGAATCAATTAATAGATTATATCTTATTCTTTGTAATATATGATGTACCACTCACATTTCAAGGAGCGTCAGAATGCTCTATGGATTCAGCATGCAGACATTTTAGAGCATGCCTGTCGGCCTCAACCGCATCGAGATCTTGGTATGCCTCCGTTTCTCAAAGAAAACAAAAAGATAATAACAGGATAGTGCTAAGATTTTATATTAATACCTTGTTTTTGTTATGTTTTATTTTCAAGAGTTCATCTTGTGGAATTTACCATCGTGTGAGAGGCCATCCACAGTCGCCTATTGCTGTACTTTTTTAAAGAAGAGCGACAATTTGGATGAGGACCTTATGGATAACTTCTGACTTGCCACAGATCCATTACAGCAAAGACTATGATGGCCGCGATTGATGCAAAAATGTGTGGACATATGATCACATTGAACCTGTTTTTGTTTTGGTTCTACATGATCAACGGAGACAACTTCCGGTTTCGCTTTTCACCTATGATGCGATTCGAGTTCCGGTTTTGCTTTTTCCCTACAATGCGATTCGAGGGCTGGCGGGGTGGTTCTCCTTCCACTGTCTTCACTTCCGCTTTCCGGCTAAGGCCGGGTGGACGTGACAACACCGGGGTGGCAGCGCGGCCTTCAAGTATTGGACGACGCTGTAATGGCAAGGATGTACCTGTGCTCCGCAAACGTCGGAATCCCACATGATTCATGACGATTCGAGGTTGTGAAACTATTTAAACATCGGATATAGTTAGTTTTGTAATTGCTTTTCCACTGATGAAGCCCATTGTCACACAGGGCGAAACGCGTCTGGATCCTTTTCTTCTTTTTATTATTGAGTTTTTGTCTGGTTGACCAGAAATAAAAATACTTGTTATTTTATTCTCCTTCTTGTTCGAATTGTCAATTCGGGATAGGACCCTCTCCTGGTGAGCCGCGTTTATAAGTTTTGGGCGGGATTACTACAAACCTCAAGTGAATATACCTTGAGTCTGGTCATAGGCTCCAGTGGGGTGAGTGCGACCTTTTCATCATTTGTTAAATTTATATATAAACAATCCGCACTATCCTGTTATTATCTTTTTCTTTTTTACTTTGAGAAACGGAGGCATACCAAGATCTCAATGCGGTTGAGGCTGACAGGCATGCCCTAAAATGTCTGCATGCTGAATCCATAGAGCGTTCTGACGCTCCTTGAAATGTGAGTGGTACATCATATGTTACAAAGAATACGATACGATCTATTAATTGATTCACACTATGAGATTTTATTTTTGTTTTTCTGTGTTATTTATGTAAATACGTCGCTTCGGTCTACGACCTTTTATCCCGTTTTTCTGTAAGTGATACTCCTTTGTGATTCTACTTCACTTTGGAGGTGGGTCACCCGTATGAGCGCTGCACCATCTTTTTCTTTACATGGTTTCTTTTTTTGGTAGTTTGGGATCTGCCTGTATAGGTGATCTAGCGATCGATTTGGAGGTCTCCTTTTTTCTTTTCTTCTAAGCGTCACAGTCTCTCCATTTTCTCTAATGTCTGAGAACCAGTCCTGCTGCTGACCCGGTGTGTATGAGAACCAGTCCTGTTACTGACTCAGCTTGTATGCGAACCAGTCCTGTTGCTGACCCAACCTGTGTGAGAACTAGTCCTGTTACTGACCTGATCTGTATAAGAACTCTTCTTGTTACTGACTCAGTGTGTGTGAGGACAACTATGCTTTGTTGTTCCTTTTCTGTTGTGTTAATATTGAGTCCCTGAAGTTAGCTCCTCTTAGGGCAAGAAGTGCCGACCAATCAAGGATCGGAAGAATAGACAGGGCTCTGTATACAGGGACTGATATCTGGTTTTTGGGGGGGGGGGATCCTGTAACGCTTATATACAAAATGGATAGAGTAAAAAAAATCAGACTGTCTCCTCAGCAACACTCAAAATACAGTTGAGAGTTTTCCCGCCACATTAAGTATGCGCCTGGTTCAGCCTTTACACCTAAATCAATATCAAATTAGTTGTTTTTGCCAATTACGTCTCCATAAAAATACAAATCATAAAATAATAGCATGTGAAGGACCATAGCAGGAGTCTTTTGTAGTTGGTGATATTTGAAACGGTCTCAAATCACTTTCAAAAGCAGAATGACAAGAGTATTACAAGTGCATTATCCTCGTGGAATGTTTCGCTCATACAAGGAAATGTGGTTGTCAATCACTCAAGTCAGGTAAAAATGTAACAAGACTTGCAATTACTTCTTTACTTGCTCCTTGAGGGTGAATTAGTTTGCTGCATCAATGTACTTTTCAAGCATATCAACATGAATGAGTAAAGGATAGAAGAGGCATGAAGTGTCCCATGAAAATGTAGCGACCCCATCACTATCCTGTCTTCCTTGTATGTATCCAAGTAGAAACTGATAAGGATGTGTCCAACGTATTCCCTTTTGTATGGCTGATTGTTAGAACAAAGCATTCAATAAACCACAATCTAGGGTGTTTTAAAGATGAGTTAGCAGCGGACTAATAATGCTTTAATATTATACCTGCGTTCTAGGGAAAATACTTGCTCAGCTTTACAGTAATTTGGCTCTAGTATCTTGTAGACGCTTTATTATTAGTTACAATGTTGCAACTCAGCAAATACAGCATTTTAAAACACCAGTGCAACACACTTCACATAACAGTGTCAGATGTGTTTTCCATGTGGTATTTTTTTAGACTAATGAATAATTGATAACATGCATTATTACTCATCCATCTCTACACTCTAACACTGTCTTAAACTAGACACTTGTGCATCAACAGTCATTTTGTAGCAGGTATTCATTCATATTCATTTATCAAATGCAATATTTAGCCAAGAATTTCTGACACTAGTTTTATGAGATGACCATAACTATTTTGGGGAGTGATACAAGAATGGATATAAAATATTACTGGGATGAAAGATTCTAAATGGTGTCCCTTATCTTGCACACTTTCAAATGGGGTCTGTATTATTAGCAATAATAATAAAATACAGTTGATATAGACCGATACCCTGCGTATGGGGATTTATAGTGATCATTCTGAGATTATTAGCAATGCAGCTTTCAAAAAATACCAATAGCATATGAAAATATTATCTGTATGTGACATAATGCCTTTATATAGAAATTACAGTAACACCTTGTATCTGTACTGTACAGGGATTTTCAGCTGTTAAAAAGGTATTCAAAATGGGTATTATATGCCAATTTTTCTTTTTCATTGTATTACGGTGCTAATAGAGTTGTGTTTTTGGTTATGAAAGATCTACTATGAATTGTAAAATGCAATTTGAAGTGTTTTTATTAAAGATCTTAAAGCACCTAGGACGGGGAATTACTGCATCTTTTTAACCCTAGAAACATAGAAAATGTCGGCAGATAAGAACCTTACGGCCCATCTAGTCTGCCCAATTACATGGATACTTTACCTGGATTTATCTTTTGTTTAGGATAGCCTTATGCATATCCCATGCTTGCTTAAATTCAATTACTGTTTTGGCCTCTACCACTTCTACTGGAAGACTGTTCCATGTATCCACCACCCTCTCAGTAAAATAATGCTTCCTGATGTTACTTTTAAACCTTTGCCCCTCTAATCTAAGACTATGTCCTCTTGTTTTGCTACTTTGTTTCCTTTTAAATATACTCCCTTCCTCTACCTTGTGGATTCCCTTTACGTATTTAAATGTTTCTATCATATCTCCTCTGTCTCGTCTTTTTTCCAAGCTGTACATGTTAAGATCATTAAGCCTTTCCTGGTAACTTTTCTCCTTCAAGCCGTACACCATTTTAGTAGCCCTTCTCTGAACTCTCTCTAAGATGTCTATATCCTTCTGGAGATACGGTCTCCAGTACTGCACACAGTACTCCAAGTGAGGTCTCACCAGTGCTCTGTACAGTGGCATGAGCACTTCCCTTTTCCTACTGCTAATACCTCTCCCTACACAACCAAGCATTCTGCTAGCATTTCCTGCTGCTCTATTACATTGACTACTTACCCTTAGATCCTCTGAAATAATGACCCCTAAATCCCTTTCCTCAGATGTTGAGGTTAGGACTGTATCAAATATTCTATATTCAGCCCTTGGGTTTTTACGTCCCAGGTGCATTATCTTGCACTTATCCACGTTAAAACTCAATTGCCACAACTCCGACCATTTTTTTAGTTTACCTAAATCATTTGTCATTTGGCTGATCCCTCCAGAAACGTCAACCCTGTTGCAAATCTTTGTGTCATCAGCAAAAAGACATACTTTTCCATTAATACTGTCTGCAATATCACTAATAAAAATATTAAAGAGAATGGGTCCAAGTACTGACCCCTGAGGTACCCCACTGGTAACAAGACCTTGCGCCGAATAAACTCCATTTACCACAACCCTCTGTTGCCTGTCACTCAGCCACTGCCTAATCCATAACCCTCATTTATTAGCCCTAATCTAATAGTAATTAATTCATCCATTTCACCATTCCGAAATAACTAATCAAAACAAAATAATGAATCAAAATAAATTATGAATTACTAATATCCCTAAATAATGAATCAATTCAAAATACGAATCACGGTAACATAACAAACACACTGAAACAAATTAAAAAAACATAACGAAAGGATCCAAAACGAAACTAATTTTTTCATTGTGCACATGTCTATGAGAAAGTGAGTTATTACAGCAGCCTTATTTACTTTAAACTTGATAAAGGTGCTTCTTTGTAAAAATAAAGTCAAAAAGTTAAAGTTAAATTTTGCTTACACTGTAAATGATCGGTTTTGTTATCAATGGCCCTTCCAATGGCAACTCATATGGCCATGTGGAATGAACATTACCAAAGACACAGGGGTCCAAACAAACCCTGCATCTCCTGCAGGGCAAGGAAAACCCTTGTTTCTAATGACATCCTGTATTGCACAATTAAGTCAGTTTACAACAAGGGTTAATATCCAAGATGTGTTAATATCCAAGAAAATTTCACCTGATCTATGCATTCTACGGATGTGGGAGAATGCATAGAATGGGTGAAATTTCGGCTGATCACTGGGTTGTAGACAAGACACACTGGGCACTTCATCCACATATATGGGAAGAAATCCCCAAAATATTAACAGCACACTCTGTGTTCTATGTCACGGTTTATTCATAGTGATGTTAATCTCTGTAATGGAGATTAAAAATCATTACATATAGAATACGCAAAACCCCATGGTAAACTAGTAAGGATGGCAAAAGGTATAACACTAATCTGGTAATTAATCAGTGACCAATTAAGGGCTTTGTGTGCCAGGGAATGAGAAGTGTTTTAGTCCCATCTTTTTTGTGCCACGTTACTCACCTCCAACCAGTCCAAATAAATACCTTTAGACTTTTCTGTGTCAGGGGCCAAGAGCCAATTCCTAGGTTTATGGGACTGAATCTAATGCTTCAAACATTATGGGAGCTATTTCATTCAAGACATTAAGTATAGCAACCCAACTATCGTATCGTCAGCGTATCGTCTCATTCCGCTATTTCCACTGAGAAGCACGCTATGCATGCTGCTGGGATGTTGTGGCTGCTTACTGTAAATGGATGGCTACTTTACTTTGTATAGGGGCCATTATTTTACAATTAGCCATAGGAGAATAAGCAATTCCAATGAATAAGAGAATTTACAGCTCTCAGAACATGGTATTAAGTGATTTCGGAAAAGCTAATTCACTTAATACTTATAAATAACTACAATTCCAAACTTACCTTTGATCCCAAGTTGCCACTTATGAACGTATACAGAAAAGTCTTATTAGACTTGAGCGGGAACACACCAAAGGGCAGGCCACGTTTGTTGTTGCCCTTACTCAGTGCTCTCATAAACTTGTTTTTATTCACTAGTTCTCCGTGTCCTTCTGTTGTCCTGGCACTACCCCACTCATATGAGCTCATCCAGAGACACACAGGCCTATGGACTACAGGAGACATTACAAGCAGTATCAAGTGGTATCTGTTTGCAGCTCCAAACTATTACAACCCAGATCTGGATGGAATACAGTGGCTCAGGCAGAATAGACCAATTAATAGTGAGTTGCTAATGGATATTGGCTCATTTACAATTTATCTATTAACTAATCTCTATAAACAGTTAGGTTGGAAAAGAACCTTTTATATACATTACAGGATAAACCAGGTTAGTCAGCATTAGGGATGAGCCGAACACATCCCGAGTTCGTTTCGAGCCCAAACTTCCCATTTGTTCGGGACCGAACCCGAACCCCCATGCAAGTCAATGGGGCTGAAAATTCGGTTTTTTGGAGTGCCCTCCAAGAGGGCATATATGCTACATATTTGACATAAAAGGTGTATGGGGGTCCGGGTAGTGCCCTGGGGGACAGGAAACAAGGACAAAAAGTTTTTAAAAAAACGTTTTTAAAGGGACAGTGAGTTTTCCATGAAATAAGGGTTAAAAATAAAAATGAAAAATTCCTTCAAATATCGTGGCTAGGAGGTCCCCATAACCTGCCCGTGTAGTGGTGGATTTCTAGGATGTATAGAAATATGTAAAAACCAAAAAAATGACATTTCAAATGACGGTAAATGCTTTTCCTTTAATCTATCCATAAACAACTGCTTGGGGCGGCAGTCTGTATGAAAAGAGGAGACATTTTCGGACACGCAGAAAAAGTTTACTGATTTTTTTTGGTGGTGAAAAGCCAGGAGAATGGAAACTTCTAGACCAAAAAGCCGATTTGGAAAGTGAGGTAAATGGGAGAATTTTTCTGGTTCGGCTATTTTGACCTAGAATTTTCCGTTCTCCAGTCATTCTCCTGAGTTTCACCTTTATCTGAATAACCCTGTCAGGGTTATTCAGAGAGCGGTGAAGAGCAGGAGAATGACTGGAGAATGGAAAATTCTAGGTCAAAATAGCCAAACCAGAAAAATTCTCCCATTTAGGCTAGGGTCAGACTAGCGAATTTTTAACGTGCGTTTAGGCGCACTTAATCACGGCCACACTAGCAGCAAATGACGGCCTATATACGAAGTACGGTGGCACAAAAGTCCGGCTGAGCAACGCAAGTGGAAAATGAACCCATTTTTTCGAGAACGCAGAACCACTAGTACGGACATACAGAGTGCACTGCGTCCACTAGCAGCGTGTGTGCGTGATTTGGAGACGTCAGACCCTGCTCATGTCCGGCCAAGATAGCGTCCAGACACCCAAAGTTTCCTGGTTTGGATCCGTAAAAAATCACGCACAAAAATGCGCATCGTATGACCGTTTTCGCGCAATCCGTGAAAAAATACGGCAATGCGTTCGGACGCACTTTTTGACGGTCGCTGCGAAAAATGCGTTAGTCTGACCCTAGCCTTATCTCACTTTCCAAATCGGCTATTTGGTCCAGATTGTTCTCTTTTCCTGCCATTCTCCTGGTTTTCACCTTTCTCTGAACAACCCTGAGAGAGAGAGGTGAAAGCCAGGAGAACTGGCAAGAGAAGAGAACAATCTAGAACAAATAGCCAATTTGGAAAGTGAGTTAAATGGGAGAATTTTTCTGGCTTGGCTATTTTGACCTAGAATTTTCACTTCTCCAGTTATTCTCCTGCTTTTCACCACTCTCTGAATAACCCTGTGAATGTTTAATCCCAAGGTGAAAAATAACATTGCTTTAGATTTTTTTCAAACACCAGTTAAATGCAGCATATTAGGATGTTTTAGGGAAATTAATTCTCAAATCTCAATCAGAAGCAGACACCACCCCACCCTCAGTATATTGTACAATGTATCAAATTGATTACCAGACTATAAACACCTGGTGTTATGCCCGTTTGTGAACAGAGGTCATTTAGAGTTGATAATCTTTCCACGTACACATTAGTTTTTAATTCAATATCTAATAAACCGTTGCTTATAATATTCTGCAGTAAAGAGTCTCTTTATTTCTAGATTTTTTAGTATTTTTTTAAGCATTTTCTATACTTTTTTCAAAATTTTTTTTTTTTTTCCAACCCCAACCGAACACGCCCAAAAAGTTCGAAATTCACAAACTTTCGAACTGCCAAAGTTCGGGTCGAACTCCGAACCGTCTGAACCCGAACAGCTCATCCCTAGTCAGCATAGCAGAGGAGATGAATAAGCAAATAACAAGCAATGTTGAAGCCAGAAAAAAATATATATCTAGGACATTCTCTCTGGAAAATTGAACCACAACAGGGCCACAGAACTAGTTGAGTTAAATAGGATTTTGTTGGGTATTCATCAGGCTTCAACAATGTGGTTATCTACTGAATGTTTGGATACAATGATGTAAACATACTGCATGAAAATACTTGCTACCATCATACAATCAAATCGAAGTGCAGTATCCAGTAACATTGTGACAAGGGATAACCTGATGAAGGACACAGTTCCTGAGGCTCCCTTAGAAAATAATGCTGTAACATTAGTAAGATTGAAAATTATAATGAATTTTAATATATTTGAAACATCCTGGAAGCAAATAAGAAAATTCACTCAATATATATTTCAGTTATTTTGTTTTGTAGAGGTTTATTTCACATATGCTGGTTATCCATTCTATTTCATAACATTGATGCCCAGCCTGTGTGACAGGCATATAGGGTGCCTGCTGTTTCAATTGCTTAACTCAGCAATCAGGAGGGACCTCATGGGGAATTATTCACTTGTAGTTAACCAGAAGTATTCCAGGAAGAAATGTGTAATTCTCTTCATCCTCCCTATTTTGCAGCATTACAGTTTTCTGGTTTTAGGGTCTCCTTCAAGTGGTTCCAAGAACCAAACTAATTCTTCCAAAGACAAATTATTTGAAGAACATTAATCCTTAGACTCTTCCTTCTTGTGTTTATTTTTCTCTCAGTGCTGATTTAGACACTGCCTAGATATACTGTACTTTCCATAGATGAAATGTTGCACTAGTGAGTATGTGCGCCGACAGTATTCTGCTTGGAAGGTGCATCAAGCTGACCTCAGTCTCTAAAATGTTACGTCTTTACAAGACTGTCTATAGGAGCTTTAACGTAACTGTCTTAACTCCGGAGTACTGATACAGTATTGGATCCGAATCATACTGGGCTAAATTACAATCCATGTGCTAAAACGGGGACGCAAAGGAGAAAAAACTGCACCCGCAGTATTCTCCCTAGTGCCCCCGTTTTAGCACAGGATTACAATACAGGCGCTTAAAAAGCTGCCTGCATTGTTAGCGGGTGCTAAGCCCCGGGATGGCACGGCAGCGCTGAGCTCCATAGGACTCCATTGAGTTTCCCCCTGCCGGTCACATGACAGATCCGACAGGTCGACGTAGTGATCTGCAGGGAGAGACTGGGGGACTTTTTCCCCCAGTCTCTCCCTCTTTTCCTTGCGACAGAGGAGGCGGAACGGAGCCGCGGTCCTCGTCGTGGGATACTGAGTATCAGATTTTTTAGGGGGGGATTTCTGCTGGTGCTAACAGATTCTGCACCAGCGGAATCCGTTAGCACCAAGTCCAGGCTGTGGTTAACATTTTGTTAACCATAGCCGGACGTTAATCAGCGTTAGGACTTTGTAATCCTAACACTTTGCGCTCCCCATGTTAAGTATAGGGAGCGCAAAGTACCGTAACCTCACTCTGAAAAGCGCAAGGCACCAAACGCTAATGGGTTACTTAACCCGTTAGTGTTTGGATTGTAATGTGCGGTGGCTACCTGGGCTAACGTTAACGCTCACTCAGGTGAGCGCTAACATTAGCACCAAGATTGTAATGTGGCCCATTATCTTTTGACATCAACAATGTATTACAAGTAGACACCCTCTTAAAACAAGTATAATTGCATCTGATACGGACCACCTATACATCTCAAAAGATGGGAGAAGAAGTGTATTCCTATTTTGCTACAAAAAATTATTATTTTTTTAAACTTAAAACCAATCGATTATAAGCTTATGAAAGGCATAAATGCGTTTATGAATTTATGTACTGTACATCATTCTGTTGCCATGCATTGGAGCTAAAGGGTGAACATATGTAATGTCACAATTAAAGTTTTCATTGCCAATAACAAGTATGCATGAGTTGGCATTGTAATACAATGAAAAACAAAAGCTGATTTACATAATCCCTTGAATACCTTTTTTTTAATGCAAGATTTGTGTGCCCCCTGGAGAAACAAAATTCTCTGTGAGATCTCACTCCTGTCCCTCTTGTATTACTTTAAAGAAGCTAGAAAGAGCAGCTCCCACCCTCACTGTAAAACAAAGATCAACAAACTTCACCACTGCATTACATCAGTGAGGGAGAGGACATAGTACAGAGAGGAGGAAAACTGGAGCGAGGAAGAGGCGGTTTGCGGCGTTCTTGCCACCAAAGGATCTGAGGTGAATATGGGATTTAATGGTGAGTTTAGGTTTGTGTCTTAGGTGATGGTGCTGAAGTGCAATCACTTAACACCAGGGTATGAGAAATGTAATTCTTTAGAATAACGTCAGACACAGATTGAGAACAATCAGGTTGGAATAGCTTGTTTTCCATCTCCAGGGGCCACATTAGTGTCTCCCATACAAAGTATAGGAGACCCTAATGTACAGTAACCTGACGCAGAATCCAAAACGCAAGCTCAGATCAAGTCTCGGATGTAATAATAAACGGTTCAAATAATAAAATCAATAAATAAGCATAAGCTTAATGGAAACTTCAGAATAGGGCCCTTACAGGGTTTTTCAAAGAGCACCAACACTCCACCAGAATTTCAGTGCTCTTTCGTTCCCTGCACTTCATGGAGATGAATTCACCACAGGGTCCCTGAAGTGCAGGGAAAATCCGTCGAAAGCATCCAAAAAACCGCTGCAAAACAGCAGAATCGAACTGAAAAAAACACCGAAAAACCATCGGCCCGATCCAATAAGCCAATACACACACACCGATCCAATAAGGAAAAAAAACCTATCGCTGTTGTCAACATGCAGCAAAAACCTCTGAACGCATCAGAGAGAAAAGCTAATGATCTGTCGAACAGAGCACTGACCAGCCACCGGAAAAAGCCGACAAGCCAACGATCGAGGGGGGGGGGGAGACACTTTTAACCCCTTAGTGACTGGGCGGTTTTATGAAAATCCGTCCTTTAGTGCCTGCTGCTGTTTTTACATTTCTGCACTATTTGTGTTTAGGTCAAATTTTCCTCTTATGCAACCCACACATATTATATACCGTTTTTCCCGCCATTAAATGGACTTTCTAAAAATATAATTTTTTCCATCATATCCTATAATTTACTATAAAAAAATATGAAATATGATGAAAATATGTTAAAAACACACTTTTTGGTAATTTTATCCCCAAAATCTACTACCACCAAAAAAGACCCCAGCTAAATAGTTTCAAAATTTTATTCCAAGAATAGAAATATCCAATTTTTACATGTTTTGTTTTCTAACCCCTTCACTGCTGAGCCTGTTCACCTATGTGCGCTGAGCTCATTATGACCGGTTTATGCTCATAATTATTAGATGCCAGCCTAGGTCCTATTTAATTAAATCCCCCCAGACAAATTTTTTATTTAAAAAAAACCAAACCTTTTTTTTTTTTTTTAGAAAACTATTTTTTTTTCCACCAAACCTGGTCATGTTTGGAATCATTGGAAGGCCATGATCAGGCCTTTCCAATGATGTCAAACATGACCCTCTAGCTGCCACTGATCGGGAGATAGGGGGATCCTTTGGATCCCCTTAACTGGCCCACTGACGTTCTCACACATATGGTGAGGATGTCAGTGGGTGGGGGTGACCCGGAGGCTTGGCTGACATCCAAGATGTCAGCCACCTCCAGGTTTGAATCGTGATTCGGCACTGATTGGCAGTGAAAGGGTTAATGTTATACACCACTGAAAAGGGGAGACTCTCCCCTTTCTAGTGATGCAATTTTATTTTTGTACGTTAAATGCTTGGGGAGATAGAGGGCTCCAAAAGAGCCCACCTCCACTTACTGAATTATACTGCAGGCGTGCCTGTCGATGATGTCATCACGCAGCGTGATGACATCATCGCACCTGCCGCCCCCCCGGAAATGACAGAACGCCGCGGGAGCCAGCGAGGAAGGTAAGTATCGGGCAGGAGGGAGGTTAGGAGCCCGCTGACATACCGTGTACGTCCGCAGGTCTAAGGGAGACCCATGGGAGTGACATAAAACTATTGCACAAAAATGCCTGGAATTAACACATAAGGTCCTATGTATAATAATTAAAAGGTCTGTTAAAGAAAAGAAAAGAAAAAAAGAAACTATTAAAAAAAAAATCTGGAAAAATATTTCGCTGAAAAAATCCCGAAAAATAACTAAAAAAAAAATCCCAAAAAAATAAATAAATAGACTTTTGCTGCAGATTAAAAGAATAAGCTGTTGAGTAAATATTTTATAAAAACGGGAATATTTTTAACATTGAAACCTATGGGATTCCCCTGAATAAACCTGCCGAATGAAACCAACGAATAGCAGGGCATTTCACTGACATCTCTCTGATGTTCGGTGTTCTCTGAATAGATTAACCATTATGTCTTTATGGGGAGTTCAGTGCTGTCGCACAGCATTGTATTTCGCTGGCAATTTGCCAATATTTGGCGATCTGCCTGCTTTCTGAATAGCTGAATGGTTTCGAAATTGCACCATACAGGGAAATTCACTGGTCAGTACAATTTTGGAGCCAAGTCGGCTCTCTCTGAATAACCCTGTTAGTGTGTTTTGACACAAAAGCCATTTCTGCCTGTCTACCTTTCGGTACTGAAAGGGTTTATGTGAGCTAGAGGATGTAAAAGTGACTTACAGTAACCAATGTCCTTGTTTGCATGTCTAATTCTATAATGTTTCTAAACATTGTACAGAGGATTTTGCATAACGCAGGTGCACTGTCACAGATATACCCTTTTAGATCAATTTTATAAATAAGAGGTTGTCATTCTAATCCATTGTTGGTACGGATTGTATGCTTCAAGATTAGATTTGATATTAAGGAGGGTAGGATGGGGCGATTTGGTTTAGAATTTGAAGTGATGAAGTGTTAGGGGGTCTTTAAGATTAGGGAAACTGGTCTCTTAGGATTTTGGAGATCATTGATGGTAATTGGATGAAACAATAGGATTTAAAGTCATTGGGCTGTGGAAGGCAAGTATCAATTAACCTTATATACTGTCCAACCTCATTGACACTAACCCTAAAACTACATATCCCTAAATGCTTCTATAACCCTAATTAAAGGTTCCAAAACATAAACATGTGCAAACCTGCCTTAAGCTGTAGAAAACCACATAAGTATATAGTGTAAAAAATATAGTTCTTGGAATATCTCTAGGTACACAGTATGTATAGGAGACCAATGTGCACACAAACAGGGTTATTCAGAGAGGTGAAAACCAGGAGAATGACTGGAGAAGTGGAAATTCTAGGTCACAATAGCCAAACCAGAAAAATTTGCAAATTTATCTCACTTTCCAAATTGGCCATTTGGTCTAGATTGTTCTCTCCTGACAATTCTCCTGGTTTTTACCCCCCTCTGAATAACACTGATACTGTCACCCTATAACCAAATGATACCTAGGTTCCTGCATGATTTGGTGGTGAGCAGCAGCTCCATTGCCAAATTTGTATGCTGCTGGGCCAACTGACAATACGTATCTATGCATTCTAAATGACTTTATCCTGCTGCAATAGTTGAGAATTACTAGTCTAAGTTTAGCCTTAAAGTCTGCTTTCTTTCTGCTTGTACACAGGCTCCAGACCAATGAACATAAAATGTGTAATTCTCCCTAACATGCTCGATGTCATTGTGAAAGATCGATATTATAAATATTATCTTTTTTTCTCTGAGGAATTGTACCTGCTTGCCATTCTACATATACTGCAGTGTTTTTGTACAATTTAAATAGTAACAATGAATTATTTGGTTTAATGATCACGCACAATTTGAAAATGACACATTTTTCCACTGCAAAATGTAAGCGTTGTCATAGAAACATAGCGTTCAGTTGGTGAGGTATCCCACTAGTCCACAGACATCCCTTTTTCTAAATACTGTATAACCACTCTTAGGTACAGTGTGGAAAAACAGAAACTGTAAGCAAATTGAAATAAGGTTGAAGTCCATTAACCCCATAGCGACCAATGATGTGCAGGGTACATCCTACGAAAAAGGTCACTTAACGACCAAGGACACACCCTATATGTCATAGAGTTAGGAGGCTCTTGATCCCTATAATTACCTCTCTTACCACTCTCACCAGGCGTGATGATGTCAGTTTCAGGCACCCCCCGGCAGAGACGGTAGTGTCCCTGGAGCACCTAAAGTAAAAAGAGAGGCGTCGCAGTTAAGGTCACAGGTGAAGGTGATCTTTCCAGTGATGGCTCTCTTTAACCCCTGAGGTGTCAGTTTGCAATCTGGTGTTCATTCAGTGCTGGAACACAGACTTCTCCCAGAGGTAGCTGACATCTTGGATGTCAGCCAAGCCTCCAGGGCCTCCCTCCACCAACTGACGTCGTCGTGCATATGCGCGACGACGTCAGCTGGACAGTTAACCCCATAGCTGCCAAGGTATTTCCTATGGAAATCCTTATGGTGGAGATAGGGGGATCTTTTGAACCCCCGTATCTCCCGATCATTGGCAGCAAGATGGTCATGTTTGTATCATTGAAAAGGCCTTTCCAATGTGTATAGTGTATACAACTAGACAGATACCAATAGGGGAACCCAGATACAGTTGGGTGCCCCAAAAGCCTTATCTAGCTGTATCTGGGTTGCTCTATTGGTATCTGTCTAGTTGTATACACTATTTTATGCGCCATTGCATATATTTTTGTATATACAATTATAAACAAACATCATGGTGAGCAAAGACCAAAACAAAGTAATGGTACCCTCGGTTTTAGGTTGAGGGTCAGACGAGCGCACTGATCACGTTAGTGTTGCTGCACATTTTAACGTCCGTGGTAGCCTACAATTATGATCAATAGAGACCACAGACGACGTATGTCCGTACAGAAGTGCGGAAGCACAACGGACGCGGCAAACGGACGCAGGTTAGGCAAGAACGTAATACTGCTAGAACGGACATGCGGAGTGCGCAACATCCGCATGGCTTTGTGTGTGAGTGACGGAACGTGGTCAGATGGACTACATTTATACGTCCAGCATTTTTGATGGATAAAATGTTTTTTCATTTTAATTTATTTTCCCTCCTACATCCGTCATAAATAACGTCAGTTAAAAAAATGGACTGTGCGACCACTACTGCGTCTTCCGTCAAAAAGTGCGTCCGTACTGCACGGGCGCACAGTCAGTAGAAAACGCGCTCGTCTGACCCTAGCCTAAGTTATAGATCTTTAAAAAGTAGGGGTTTCACATTCCCACATATTTATGTATATACAAAAAACAGGAACCCTTATGAACTGATATGAGACCATAAGGCTAGGGTCAAACGAAAGCATTTTTACACGCGAACGTAAAAAAGTGCGTCCGAACGAATTGACGTATTTTTTCACGGAATGCGCGAAAACGGTCATACGATGCGCATTTTCCGTGCGTGATTTCTTTCGGATCGTCAATAAAACACTTTTTGCGTCTGGACGTTATGTTGGCTGGACATTAGCAGTGTCTGACATCTCCTAATCACGCAAACACGCCGCTATGCCGCAGCTGTGCACTCTGTACGTCCGTACTAGCGGTTCGGCGTTCTCGAAAAAATGCGTTCGTTTTCCACTTGCGTTGCGCGGCCGGACTTTCGTGCGACCGTACTTCGTATATTGGCCGTCATTGCCCGTCATTTGCTGCTAGTGCGGCCGTGATTAAGTGCGCCAGAACGCACGTTAAAAGTGCGCTGGTCTGACCCCAGCCTAAACCAGCAGCAGTGAACAGTGCTGATTCTATGGTGATTAGCAGGTCTCTTATTTTACGGTTGAGCCACTAACATAGCAGCATGCTCGTAACAGAGCTGGTAATAGGGTGCTCCTAACGGTTAACAGCCTGCACTTTTTTTTTCCGTTTAACGGATTCTTCTATTTAGCTGAGTCATAATAGAGCCCTAGAATTTTTGTAGGGAGTAAAGTCACCAGCCCATGTATTCCTTAATTTTAGGTAAAGACAGAGACCTTAAATTAAGCCAGTATGAGTGAGAGGAATCATGTGCCTAGGATAGGGATGTCCAAACTCCGGCCCCCCAGATGTCCTTGAACTACAACTCCCATGCTTCTCCATCCATCTAATGCAGTCAGAGATTTCTGGGAGTTGTAGTTCAGGAACATCTGGAGGGGCCGGAGTTTGGACATCCCTGGCCTAGGATGACTAATATTAGGTAGATAATAAGAAGGTCTTGCAACTCAGTGGACAGCTCCATTGCTTCTGAGTCAATGCTCATACATTACATAGAAACATAGAAAATGTCGGCAGATAAGAACCTTTCAGCCCATCTAGTCTGCCCAATTACATGGATACTTTACCTGGATTTATCTTTTGTTTAGGATAGCCAGGGCCGGCCCGACCATGGTGCACTGCGGAGCAGCCGCTCCAAGCGGCAGAATCTAGGGCAGGCGAGGGGGCGGCATATTTTTGCCGGGGCTTCTCTCTTTTTTCTGGCGCATGCAGGGCTTTTTTTCTGGGTACACAGTATCGGCAGCACCTCCCCAGCCAACAGCCCGTATCAGTGGAGAGAGATGGGGCGTGATGCTCCTCCCACCTCCAACACAGACAAGCAGGGAATGGGAACGCTCGGGAGCTCATGCTGGCCAGAAGGGGACGTACTGCAGAAGAGGAGGGTATACAGGCCAGGACAGATGCTCCCTCCCAGTTAGTGACATGGGAGGACTAGTAAAGTAAAATCCCCCCTCCATTTGATGGTCAGTGCCCCAGCTCTGAAATACAGGAATGCCATCAGGGCAATAAAGGTTGTACACTTGTAAAAAGTCCCAAGGCCTATAGGGAGGTCGGTGCAATTGAAAAACTTAGTGGCATTTAGACAAGCTGCTGCTAGATGCCCAGGCCTGTGAGAGTCACTGGATCCCTGTAATTTACAGCAAATTCCCTGGGGGTCTCCTGGCAGATGATTGCAATCTGAAGCTCCATCCGCTTAACTTCTCTCCATAGCGGCTAGTTTCCTACCCACTAGAAAGACCCCTTTCGTCAAAGCAGCCACATGAAAGTAAAAAAAAATCCCTTTATGGGTTAGGGAACTAGTGATCATTCTAGTGCTTTTCCTATACAAGACTTCACCATGGGAGGGGGGGGGAGGTTCTTTAGCTGAAGGGGACAGCTTGTTCAGTGATTAAGATAGTTAACACCCAACTAGGAGGAAGGGAACACGTCATAATCACAGAGCTATGTGGT
Source organism: Leptobrachium leishanense (assembly GCA_009667805.1). Taxonomy (NCBI): domain Eukaryota; kingdom Metazoa; phylum Chordata; class Amphibia; order Anura; family Megophryidae; genus Leptobrachium; species Leptobrachium leishanense. The sequence continues at coordinate 236,839,862 of CM019064.1, read as the reverse complement.
CTTCACCTGACAGGTACAGAGCACAGTCATCACCCATTGGACCAGCAAGAATCTAGCCTTACACTACAGGGGCTCCTGTCAAACCAAACTATGCCCAGAATGAGTCTGCCTCCCTCCTGGGAAGGGCTGGGGTGATGGAGCCACATTCTGTGTACTCCTACCCAGCCTCTGCCTGGGCACCATCAACCTCTGCTCTGTCCAGCAGTGCCCCATTCATCATAGTGTTGCTGTCATCCTACAGAGTCCTTCCAGAGGGACACAACTCAGCAATGACGTCTGAAGTGTGAAATGTGTAATGTATGTGTATTTAATTTGTGAAATGTAATGTGTCTATATATAGTGGGTGATTACAATTATTTTAATTTTGCATATAGTGATATATGTACTGTATTTGTGGGTGTAATACATTACATGTTTTACTAGTTACACAGACATACATTATATCACCTATTACACACATACGCTACACATGAGACTTGTGTCATATCAGCCATTACACAAATCACTCATATCACACATCTCACATTATATCATATGGTACACATGTATCATATATGGCATGTTGTGTTTGGAGGGAAAGATGGGGCCCCAACCAGTGGTTCAGTAAGGGACCCCAGAATTTCTGATGGCAGCCCTGCACATCTGCAGCCCCCCCCCCACTGCTCTCTGTAGCCGCTGAGACTCTAAGTAGCAGATAGAGAGGTCAGCAGTCTGATAAAGGGGAAACCTTTTGGGAAAATGGTTACAGGGAGACACAAAATAGGTGGAGGTACAGGGGGATATTTTTTATATATTTTTTAATATTTTAATTCATTTAATATAAAATGTGTTAATATTTACATTATTTTATTATCTATTTTATTTTAATATATAAGTGTGAGTTTTATTGTTGTGGAGCTCTGTGATACGCTCGTACACAGCACACATTACTGTATCACAGATCCACAGCAATAAAACTCAGTAATGTGCACTGTGTATAACGTATCACAGAGCACCACAGCAGTAAAACTCACAGTAATGTGATACGCTATATACACAACGCACATTACTGACTTTTATTGCTGTGGATCTCTGTGATACGCTCATACACAATGCGCACATTACTGTGAGATTTATTGCTGTGGTGCTCTGTGATACGCTCATACACACTGCGCACATTGCTGTGAGTTTTATTGCGTGGGTGTATTTTGGGGGACGTAGTTGGGGGGACAGCATTTCAACTTTCGCTCCAGGCAGCACAATGTCTTGGGCCGGCCCTGTTTTTAGGCAAAAAATCCTTCTTTTTTTTTAATAGCAATTTTTCTTTTATTTCTGTAACATACCTTTTTATTAACATTCATAGGAACTTATATGTTAATTCCAATTTCCAGACATTTTCGTTCAGTAGTTCTTTTTAAAACAGCAGGTGACGGGTTTGCGGCAGCATTCAGTGGCTGATTCCCTGCACTTCAGGGACCCTGTGGTGAATTCACCGGGGAAATTTGATTCCCCAAAGTGCGGGGAACAACAGAACACTGAAATGTCTGCGTCAATTCGGTGCTCTGTGAATATCCTCTTTGTGGTGTTTTTTTGCCACCCCCTGGAAAGTGCCAGCCTAGGCCTTGCCTACCCAGGACATACTTCAAACTGAGAGAATTCTCAATGTATCCTTCCTGGCAAAATATTTTTGTGTAAAAATAAATAAATAAATAAAAATGTTTTTGTTAGGGTGTCGCCCTAGGGGGTGTTGTCACCCAGTGCGGGCCGCACCCCCCTAGCGACGCCCCTGCATACACAGGCATTATGCAGCACATACAGATACAAGGTGTTGCTGTAATTGCCATACACAGGCATTATGCAGCACATAAAGATACAAGGTGTTACTGTAATTGCCATACACAGGCATTATGTCACATACAGATACAAGGTGTTGCTGTAATTGCCATACACAGGCATTATGTCACATACAGATACAAGGTGTTGCTGTAATTGCCATACACAGGCATTATGCAGCACATAAAGATACAAGGTGTTACTGTAATTGCCATACACAGGCATTATGTCACATACAAATACAAGGTGTTGCTGTGATTGCCATACACAGGCATTATGCAGAACATACAGATACAAGGTGTTGCTATAATTGCCATACACAGGCATTATCAGGGTCGGCCCATCCATGGAGCAGGGTGGATCAGCGGCTCCAAGCGGCCCTTCGTCAGGGGCGGCAAAATGCCCTGTCAAGGGCCGTAGCATGGAGCTCCGCTCCCAGCCTGGACAAGGCACGGCCCTCCTCCAGCAGGTTGCGAAGCCTCTCAGCGGGCCGGCGCCCGCCCTCCTCATTCAGTCAGAGCTGCGCCCGCCCCAAGGCCTCCATCAGTGCATTACAAATAGGGATGAGCCGAACGACCCCCGAGTTCGGTTCGGTTCAGGCCGAACCCGAATTTTTCTAAATGTTCGGGGCCGAACCCGAACTCGAGCCCCATACAAGTCAATGGGGCTGAAAATTCGGTTTTTAGAGTGCCCTCCAAGAGGGCATATATGCTAGATATTTGCCATACAAGGTGTATGGGGGTCCGGGTAGTGCCCTGGGGGACAGGAAACAAGGACAAAAAGTTAAAAAAAAAACGTTTTTAAAGGAACAGTGAATTTTCCATGAAATAAGGGTTAAAAATAAAAATGAAAAATTCCTTCAAATATCGTGCCTTGGAGGTCCCCATAACCTGCCCATGAAGTGGCGGATTTCTAGGATGTATAGAAACACTTAAAAACAAAAAAAATGACGTTTCAAATGATGGTAAACAGTTTTCCTTTAATCTATCCATAAACAGCTTCTTGGGGCGGCAGTCTGTATGAAAAGAGGAGACATTTTTGGACACGCAGAAAAAGTTTACTGATTTTTTTGGCGGTGAAAAGCAGGAGAATGGAAAATTCTAGACCAAATAGCCGATTTGGAAAGTGAGATAAATGGGAGAATGTTTCTGGTTCGGCTATTTTGACGTAGAATTTTCTCTTCAGTCATTCTCCTGAGTTTCACCTTTCTCTGAATAACCCTGACAGAGCGGTGAAGAGCAGGAGAATGACTGGAGAATGGAAAATTCTAGGTCAAAATAGCCAAACCAGAAAAATTCTCCCATTTAGGCTAGGGTCAGACTAGCGCACTTTTAACATGCGTTTAGGCGCACTTAATCACGGCCGCACTAGCAGCAAATGACGGCCAATATACGAAGTACGGTCGCACGAAAGTCCGGCTGCGCAACACAAGTGGAAAATGAACGCATTTTTTTGAGAACGCAGAACTGCTAGTACGGATGCACAGAGTGCGCTGCGTCCACTAGCGGCGTGTGTGCGTGATTTGGAGACGCAGACCCTGCTCATGTCCGGCCAACATAACGTCCAGACACCCAAAGTTTCCTGGTTTGGATCCGTAAAAAATCACGCACAAATATGCGCATCGTATGACCGTTTAAACGCTTTCCGTGAAAAAACACCTCAATGTGTTCGGACGCACTTTTTGACAGTCGCTGTGAAAAATGCGTTAGTCTGACCCTAGCCTTATCTCACTTTCCAAATCGGCTATTTGGTCCAGATTGTTCTCTTTTCCTGCCATTCTCCTGGTTTTCACCTTTCTCTGAACAACCCTGAGAGAGAGGTGAAAGCCAGGAGAACTGGCAGGAGAAGGGAACAATCTAGACCAAATAGCCGATTTGGAAAGTGAGATAAATGGGCGAATTTTTCTGGTTTGGCTATTTTGACCTAGAATTTTCACTTCTCCAGTTATTCTCCTGCTTTTCACCGCTCTCTGAATAACCCTCTGAGTGTTTAATCCCGAAGTGAAAAATAACATTGCTTTAGATGTTAATATCAGGCAATGAGGAAATTTTGTATTTTTTCACACAGCAGTTAAATGCCGCATATTAGGACGTTTTTGGAGGGAAATTACTCACTCAGAACAGAAGCAGACACCACACCTTCATTCTACATAAAATGTATCAAATTGATTAGACCAGACAAAAACATCTGTTATGTTTGAAAAAAAAGGTCATTTAAAGGTGAAAATCGTTGCACCTAGACATTAGTTTTTAATTCAATATCTATTAAACCGTTGCTTATAATATTCTGCAGTAAAGAGTCTCTTTATTTCTAGATTTTTTAGTATTTTTTAAGCATTTTTTATACTTTTTTCAATTTTTTTTTTTTTTTCCTGAACCCGAACCGAACACGGCAAAATGTTTGGAGTTCGCGATCTACCCGAACAGGCTAGGTTCGGGCCGAACTCCGAACCGTCCGAACCTGAAACGCTCATCCCTATTTCCAAAGCAAACAGAATAGGCATAATGCTTTTTTTTCTACTGTGGATTCCAACTAGGGATGAGCTGGGTCGGCCATGGAGCCGTTTTGAGCACCCAGTCCGAGCGGCAAATCCAGGGGCCAGTGGGGGGGGGTCAGCATATTTTTTTGAGTGCTCCCGCTGGGCTGAGTTCGTGTGTGTGTGTGTGCGCATACACGCTCAACCTCTGGCGCACACTTCCCACATTTCACCCGTGCACCGGCTCCAGCCCCTCCTTCACGCTGATGTGACGCAGCACGCCGGCGCCACGTCAGTCACGCGGGATGAGGCGAGCAGTGGGATTCCATCACCTCGCCTATGCCTCGAGTGCAGCAGCTCTGGGTCAGGGACACCCTGCTGTGTACACCTGGTGCAGGAGGAGGAGGAGGAGAAGCTGCGTGGACTCAGGGCCGAATGGGGGATGAGGGATCCAATTACTTAGCAGCACGCTGGGGACCAGAGCCAGCCCTCCTCTCCCGAGTCCCAGGGACCACAGCGAAGAAGGGGCCAGTCACAGCGGCAGACAGAATGGCAAAATCCACAGGAGGGAGCGTCAGCCCTGCCTGGACATGAGGAGCCGAGTGAGGGGTACAAAAGAGGTGAGTATGCAGCAGAGAGCCAGCAGACAGGGCTAAATGACAGCGAGGGCAGCGGGGAGGCATGCGTGTGTGTGAGTGCTTGTGTGTGTGAGTGCGTGTGTGTGAGCTTGTGTGTGTGAGCTTGTGTGTGTGAGTGAACTTGTGAGTCAGCGTATGTTTGTGCGTATATATGTGTGTGTGTGTTCATGCTGGGGGTGTGTGGTGAGTGCCAGCCTGCACTGTGCTGAGTGTGCCCTGCTATAATGCTCCCTTCCCTCTAGCTCCAGCAGATCCCTGTGCAAACATGTGAGCCTGGTAGTGCCCAGCACTCTGCAGATGCAGCTAAAACCCAAAGAGGCGCTGCTGAAGAATGCCCTGCGGCTCTGGGTGAGTCTAGCCAGTACTTCTCTTTCCAGCGACGCTGGAGCTCTGTGATACGGTCATAGACACCGCACATTACTGTGAGCTTTATTGCTGTGGAGCTCTGATACAGTAATGTGCGGTGTGTATGAGCGTATCACAGCTCCACAGCAATAAAACTCACAGTAACGTGCAGTGTGTATGAGCGTGAGTTTTATTGCTGTGGAGCTCTGTGATACGCTCATACACACTGCACGTTACTGTGAGTTTTATTGCTGTGCAGCTCTGTGATACACTCATACATGGTTTTGATTTTCTTTTGGGGGGGGCAGCATTCCATCCTTCGCTCCAGGCAGCACAGGGGCTTGGGCCGGCCCTGAGGATAGCCTTATGCCTATCCCATGCCTGCTTAAATTCAATTACTGTTTTGGCCTCTACCACTTCAACTGGAAGACTGTTCCATGTATCCACCACCCTCTCAGCAAAATAATGCTTCCTGATGTTACTTTTAAACCTTTGCCCCTGTATTCTAAGACTAAGACATTAATGAAGAGTTTGAATGAGACATTTCATTCTTATACACACTGTTTGTACCTAGGAATATTTGGAACAATTGTTTGGTCCTCTGCTCCTCCCTTTAACCATTTTCCCAAAAAATGCATTACTTATGCTCATGATTTTGGCTTACAAAGAAGCTTTGTTTGCAGTTTACACTATTTACTTATTGAACATCTGCATTATGTTGATCATGTCAACTGCCTTCAGGCATACCTTGGGTTTCTGTTCTGTAGCTTGCACTTCCAGAGTTGGAGATATATTGGGGTACAATTGAGCAATAAAAGTGTCACGGACACATTTTATGGCAAATAGATGGCTTTGACTTGTAAACCAGGCCTGAAGAATTTCATATTGCACTGGCAAGGGAGTTTTCATTGCTTATATAATATTTCTTATTTATTTTACATTCCACATAAACCTTAAACAACCCAATGAGATCAAGAACTAAAAGTTGCGCATTTGTCTCAATAAAGCCACATCTTTGAATAAAATGCACATGAAGAAGAAAAATATCTGCAGCGAAGCATCAGGCTAGGAAATAACCCAGATGAAAAGGACATTTTAAAGATTAAACAAAAAACACAGTCTGATTAATCCCAGGAGTAAAGGAGGAGATTCTTTAAAGCTTCAAAAATCTTACATATTCATGAAAATGTTTTGCATCATTAAGCGAATAGAATTAATTGGAAATATGCATGGAAACATAAGATTATTCAACTTCAGCAGGTGAAATTCACTTCTAATTTTGCTGGATGAAGGAAAAGAGGAAGATGTATCGGAGAATAATAGGAGCATACAACTCTGATAAGATTAAATTTAAACACACCCACACATTTTTTATTTTTGATATGTGTAATGGAATATAATACAGATGATTGTTTTTTTTTTGCTATATTTATTTATTTATTTATAAAGGATTTTACCAGGAAGGATACATTGAGATTTCTCTCGTTTTCAAGTATGTCCTGGGTTCAAGAACATTGAGTTGTTACAGAAATACAAAGTAGTAAAATGCAAGATATTAACACAAAACAAATATACAGATTAACAGAAAAATAAATATGTAGGAAATATAGTCACTATGTTACATGTTTACAGGTGCATTCCGTATTGAGGTATGTTAATAGGAAGCGCTTAAGGGACTTTAGACTAGGGGAAGATTTGATGGCGTCTGGGAGGTTATTCCATAATTGTGGTGCTCTGTTGGAAAATGAGGACCGAGCCACTTTATTTTTGTATTGTGGTATTGCAAGTAAGGTGCAGGTCCTGGATCGGAGGTTATAGGATGAGGGAACTGCTGAAGGAAGCAGCCTATTGTCGGGTATATTAATGGAAAAATTAAAATGGATGCCTGTAGCCATCTTGTTTTAATGTAAAGTCTTTCTTTTTCAATTTTCCCTAGTTTTAGAAATGGACAGAGATTTCTTTTTTTAAATAGTTCATGGCTAGGTGAACCTTAAGAGTTATAGGTTTTTTTTCTATAAATGCCAGACATGATGTTATAAACAATAAAATTTCTTTATGTGATAGAATGCTGAGCTAAGTGCCAGACATGTCATATTTAAATGTATTGGTTTGTTTTAACAAGTCCTTAAAAATAAAAAGATATTTTCTTTCAGGATATAGGAACAAATTTAAAATCTCTAGGTAAATATTAACGAAATATATTTTTATAATCAATATATTCACAGTAAAAATAGATGCTCCAATATATATTTTGTAGAGTGTAGAACTGGTAAATAGTATAATTACTGAAGAATAGACTCTGTTGATTTTAACTAGAAAGGAATTTACTTAGTAAAAACTTTGAGAGGAGTAGAGATATTAATTTAATTTTGACAGGAGAGATCCAAAGTCTAAGATTGAATAACAATTATAAATGTCTTTGTTAAGACAGATTGATCTTTTGACCTGAGATAAGATATATAAAAATTTAATTGTGGAATTAATTTGAAGAGCAACACTGCCCTCTTGAGGCATAGTAAATATTATATTAATATAAAGAATGTAATATTTAAATGAAAAGGGTAGATTGTCAGTGATGTCAAATTGACTATAATTGGAGCTGTACTGTTTGTAGCAAGGCGCTTCAGATTTCCAGGACACAATGCATTCAGACCATCCCAGGACATAGGAATTCAGACCATCCCAGGATAATGTACTTCAGATCATCCCAAGACACAATCATGCATTCAAGATAAAACAGATCACTTAATTAGGACCACACCTCTAACTCACATGCATTGAATATCTGACATTGATAATTTTCACATATTCCAAAAACAATATATTACATAAAGAAAATTCAAAGGCTGTAACTCATTGAATCCAGATTGGAGAGGTAATGTATGAGAAAGCAAAATTAAGTAATTAATGTAATTATATATATCTGGAGTATTTCTTGCAACAGATAGACTGAGATATCTCAGATTACTGTTAGATCCAGAGTCTTCAAAATATTTCTAAATCTGCAGATCGAGATATGAAGAAGAATCGGATATAAGGATTTATCCTAAAGAAATTGTTGCAAAGTGAATTACAAAGATATATATATATATGTTGAATTTAGAAATTACTGTGATTGAAATTAATAAGCGAGGAATTATATAACTACAATATAAAAAGCAGAAGAATAGAAGCTTAATTCTCGATATTAGGGGAGGATTTACTAAATAAGTTTTTATTACTTATTCTATTTCTAGAATGATAAGTGATAGTTCATCTTTTGTTGATCCACGTAGCATAGAGAGATACATATATATATATATCCCAGGACATACTTGAAAACGAGAGAAATCGCAATGTATCCTTCCTGGTAAAATCCTTTATAAATAAATAAATATATCTCTACAAGATCTAGCTTGTTAAACATTGGTTTGCTGGGAAATACATGTTAATTGTTTTCGTTAAGCGGAAATGTTTATTAACCATTTGTGTATAGTTACTAACTGATAAAGTAGATGATATTAATCATATATGCAGTTACTAACAGGAGATACATATATTGAGCAGCTAGTGTCTATGTGCTGATGGATGTTGTGGTAGTTTATAAATCTTTGTTTATGATATGAGATTTGAAACTTTTTTGTATACGTAATTAATATATATTTTTATCCGATTATTGATTAGTGTATTCTTCAAAGCAAAACACAGACAATTAAAAGAATTTAGGAGAATTTCTAGAAAATATAAACGATTGATATTTGTGTCTCGTATAAGTTTCTTATTGAATATAAATCTCGACACTATTCAGGTAGGGTGGTAGCTTCCCAGAAAAGCTCTTAAACACCAGGTTGGAAAGGTGAAGGGTGCGTCTACTTACTGGCCACTAGGTGCACCATTTCAATTGCTTGTTATCACAAATTACTAATAAGTCAATCACATGGCAGCAACTCAATGCATTTAGGCAACTAGATGTGGTGAAGACGACTTTCTGAAGTTCAAACCGAGCTTCAGGTGGCCACCTGGCCTAGGAGAGCCCAAGGCTCAGGCAGCCGGCAGGCCCAGGCAGGCGGGCGGTCACACCGGCCCACTGAGCCATCGGCCCACCAGGACTCTACCAGTAGTCCTGATGGCCAGTACATGCGTGTCTAAATTTGGTGTTTCAAAGTCCATTCAGAGAAACCAAACATAATATCAGAACATGTTACATTAAACTCTACTAAATGAAAATGGAACAAAAAAAGTATTTTGCTGGGAAGACTCAAAAGATGTTTGTTGTTTAGAGCAGTGACTTTGCCCTCTTTAATCTTGCAGCACACTGACAAGACGCTAAATATGTCAAGGTACACAAACAGGTTTAAAAGGAATTATTCAATCATTTAAAAAAAAAAAAGAGTATTTAGAGTTTGTTTAAAGCTCTGTTTAATAATAATCTACTCATGGAGAAAATGTTCCATGCCACCCTATTAATATAAACACCCCATTGTGCCATTGCACAGAAAACTCACCTGAGGACCATTTGCAAAACACGAGTGTACCATAACACAATGCATGAAAAGCACTGGCTTAGACCACTGAACACCAGAAGCATAGAAGCACTGCCAGAAAAATATCCATAACTTGTAAATAAACATTTCTGCAGAGTTTCTTAGCCATTTGTGTCTAGAAAAGTTTTCAGCGAAGCAAGTCTTAATGTCAATGAAAATACAAAGAAACAATAGGTATTGCTAGTATACAGTTCAATAGATGCATTTACTCCATAGAAATACTTACTGTATGAAAAACAAAATTACCGACTAATACATAGCATGATAATGGTTTACTCCCTTTGAAATAAAATAATGATTATTGACTGTAATCATCAGTCATAGATCTATCAAGAGATCGCAGGATCGTTTGTTTACCAAGTTAAAGAAAATAATAATAAAAAAATAATATATATACTGTATATATTAGATAGGCCGTGTTAGTCCAGTTGCCAAAATCACGAGTATGGCAGTACGTAATGATACCTTTTTTATTGGACTAACATTACATTTAAAAGACAAGCTTTCGAGAGGATTCCTCTCTTCCTCAGGTCTAGACTCTATATAAAAAACATAGGGGAGTTAAATATTATCCCCTGCTGATCTCCACACCTTTTTATTAATAATGGGTTGTTAAAACTCACCTTCCTGCAGTTTACACAGAGCATTGAGTGTAATTAGAGTGAGACCTGTCATTGATTCTTCATTTAGAGGTGTTTCAGGGTCGCAGCTCTACCAGCCAATTCCTAATGAAATTACATCAGTACACAATCTTGCACTGATGTTATTTAGCCTTGGGGTGCACACCAACCCCCAAAAAGCTTACCCAGAGGCCAGTGATTACCGGAATGACCTCCCCTTTGCAGTAATGTCCCAGCGGCCACAGACAGCCTGGGGGAGATAAGACTCTTGCATCCCTGGCCAGTTAATCAAGATAATGTGTCCATAATGGCTAGTAGATCCGTTTAATTAATGTTTGACAATTGATAGCCCACATGCAGAGGCCGTGGCTGTTAATGAAGGCTTATTTCAAGGAATAACATGGAAATTAGTCTCCTTGAAGCAGGTAATAACCTGTCATAACATATGGCAAAATGATATGCTTGAAGGCCCATATTGGTCTAGGTCAAAGATGGGTTATTTAATTCCTTATACTCTGAGCGTATGAAAACATCACATTCATTAATTTGCAGAAAGTAGGATAATTCCTTAATGACATAGGTAAAAATTATGCAGATATAAATATAACTGTTACTTTACTCCTTGTGCATAGTAATTATAAACTGATTTTTTTTTAAATGTGCGCCTTTACCTGATTTATAGGCTGCCAAGACTTCTCCGACAGGATGTGGCCTTTTCTTTGCATTAATGAAATGGCACAGAAGCCACAGTAATATGCAAAGCAATGAGTGTAAGTGGATAGTTAAGAGGTCAAATAGAAAAAAGATCATGAATCCCAATGTTTGAAATATTTCCATGTGTTATGCCAGATGAAAAAATAAAGAATTAAAATGTCAATCTACACCACATATACACTGCTTGTTATTTATTAAAATGTTATATATATATATTGCCTGTAGTCACAAATTCTAGTTATGATGCACTCTTTTTTCAACAATAAAATAAAAAAATAAACTTTTTTAACACTAAGACTAAAGAGGTTTTTATTCATTTTATATAAATAAATAATTAGGAGCCTTTAATTTTTCAACAGGAATCAAAAAATATTTTTCTTAAGTGTTTATCCAATGAAAGCAATAATTTACTGATAATCCATATAGAACTGCAATAAAATTGTATGAACTTGAAAAAATGAAAGAAAAATAAATGCTATTTTTAATCACATACTGGAAGTATATTGAGAGTCATTTTAAAGTGCACCTGTCAAGTCAGACCTGGCATGTCATCTCTTTGAAGGGAATAAAATTTGATCTCTACCTTGTGCTAGCTAAATTGTCATCACATGCATGAATGAAAAGCTGCCCCTGTGTATTTCTTTGACCGTCTTAGTGCTTATCATTTTGATATTGGAGTAAATACTCTGACACTATAGAAACTCGCGGATGAAATCTATCTGTAAGAAATACAGAAAGTGATCCCTTAAAGTGACACTCTGGGGACTGTGACCATTCATTGTGAACTGAATGGCCACAGTGAATCGTGTGTCCTTTCCTCTCCCCTGCGGGGTTGCTTCGGTCCTGAGTAAACTCTTCAAATGTATAGGAGCGCTTGCTGATCTGTTTTCAAAGCAAAAGGCAGGAAACAAACAGATTATTCTGAGCTAGGTAATGGCTAAAATGCACTTGCCTCGCTTAACACGTGCTTCCAGTCTCCTCCCAGCTGCAGCTTCAATGGGAACCATCTCTGTAAGATTCGGAAAAGGACTAAGGGAGGCCAGCATAGATTGAAGGTGAATTTTGCACTAACACTAGGGTTAAAAGAGGAGGAGAGTTTGGGAAGGGATAAAAGGTGTTAAGGTTTGACCTCCATCATGTTTTAACCCTATGAGCACTTCCTTTTAACACAGAGTATAGCAACCCTCCCATTATCAGAAGGAAAGACCTGATAAAAAATGGTTTCATATGTTGTGAGAAGAAGTAATTGCAGGTAAAATTAAAGTAACCTGTTACATCCCGGTTTCTAGTTCCACTACCTCTGTGTCACCTGTTACGTACATCCTGGTTTCTACTTCCACTACCTCTGTGTCATCTGTTAGATCCTGGTTTCTACTTCCACTATCTCTGAGTCACCTGTTACATCCTGGTTTCTACATCCATTACCTCTGTGTCATCTGTCACATCCTGGTTTCTACTTCCACTCCCTCTGAGTCACCTGTTACATCCTGGTTTCTACTTCCTCTGCCTCTGCGTCACCTGTTACATCCTGGTTTCTACTTCCTCTGCCTCTGCGTCACCTGTTACATCCTGGTTTCTACTTCCTCTGCCTCTGCGTCACCTGTTACATCCTGGTTTCTACTTCCTCTGCCTCTGCGTCACCTGTTACATCCTGGTTTCTACTTCCACTAGTAACTGAGGTAGTTGAGCTTTTTGAGTGAGTTGTAGGATGGCTATCTACTCATTGTATTTGTGATCCTTGCAGGTAAATACTATGAGCAAAAGGATTAATCAGCCAAATTTAAAAATGGGTCGGTTACATTAAGAATTCATTTTTAAATTCTGCACTAGAAATCGTATTCCTGTTTTCATATAAACAATGAAAAGTTACATGTAAACAGAAGTAAATTCAAACCAGGTAAATGCAGGTTTAAGAACAAGATACATCAATGTATCTATCTCTATCAATCTATTTGGACATTAATGTATCTGTCTCTCTGTGTCGTTGTAGTAAGGGCATTTTATGTTTAGTTTATCAATTTATTTTTACCATGACTATGTTATGATTGATTGTAAATGTGGAAAAGATCTATTAAAATTGCAAGTCAATAATGAAACAAGAGCAAATATTGATAAAATAATAATCTATATGTTTATTATTGCAGAGGTCATTTACACATCACAATAATTCAAAGAACTGCATCACAGAGCTCATGTGCTACATTCCCCATATGCAGCACAGAACTCTGGGTAAGACATGCAAATGACGTGTGCAATTTCTCACTTTTTTGCATTTTTTGCCCTACACCACAATTTAAATGAGGGGGTATGTATATGTGTATATACTGTAAAAACAGATATGGAGAGCACTCAGTCCATAAATAGAAAAATTAGTTGCCCAGGTGCTATCCTCAAAGGTAGATCTAGAAAAACCAGGCAAAGAACGGAAACTGGGCCTTCAAGGATCCGTGGTAGATAGGAAAGACAGAAAGGAACATCTAGAGCAGTGTTTCTCGACCCAAAAGTGGGTCACGAACAGGGGCCTCTCTAATGGGGAAAAACAGTGGAAATTCCTAGTGGCGCAATAATTAGATATTCGTTTTGGTATAGCTCAGATAATATCAGGGCTAATTGCGTGTACCATAGATACAAGGTGCAAATGCAAATAACAGGGGATATAAAGTGCTAGTACAATATCCTTAGTGTGCAAACAGGGTTCGAAATACAGATGCGATACAATTAAAGTGCAAGTGCAACAGTACAGATGGGAGACAATGTAGAAAGGCTTATTGGAGACAGAGTAATAGTAGCTGGTGAAGTCCAGATTTGTTAGGGCTGTCTGCTAATGGAGGTCATAGAGGTCTTTATTGATGGTTAGTCCGGTACCTAAGTGGATGGGTGATGCATCAAAAGTGCTCAAGAATATTGTCAATTTTACCCTTTCCACAAATATAGCGAGTCCGTTGGAAGTGTCCGTTCTTCTAGTAGTCTTGATGGGCTCCGCAATGGGGGATGTAATGAGAGAAGAGAGGTAATAGTGTGATACCTTCTATATTTAAAGTGCAATGGATTTAGAAAAATGCACACTTACAAGATCCAGAGCCTTTTGAATCCAGGCTCTGGAGTGGAGCGCCTTGCGCCTAAAATTAGGGTCGTCACTGCCCTTCTTTACACGGTCTTCTTATTCGACCTCAGATGGGGGGACATAAGAGCAGAAAAAAGAGAGAGACAGCGCTCTCATAGCATGACATCAGCCTTAAATACGTATATTTGAGAGAGATAAGAGTCACACTCACCAATTCAGGAGCCTTAATGGTCCAGGCTCAACTGTTACGCATGTGGTGCTCCTTAGCGGTGAGCTCCTGGACCTCTTTGGCTGCTTACTCTGCGTCCAGGTCATTGGTAGGGTATCTGTGGTACAACGCTTTAAACCGTCCCAAACCTGGGGAATCCTTTCCCCAGTATGTAGAAGCCTCATCATAAATAAAGACCTCTATGACCTCCATTGGCAGACAGCCCTAACAAATCTGGACTTCACCAGCTATTATTACTCTGTCTCCAATAAGCCTTTCTACATTGTCTCCCATCTGTACTGTTGCACTTGCACTTTAATTGTATCGCATCTGTATTTCGAACCCTGTTTGCACACTAAGGATATTGTACTAGCACTTTATATCCCCTGTGATTTGCATTTGCACCTTGTATCTATGGTACACGCAATTAGCCCTGATATTATCTGAGCTATACCAAAACGAATATCTAATTATTGCGCCACTAGGAATTTCCACTGTTTTTCCCGATTCTATTTGCACAACCTCTCGAGAGCCTGTGCCACTCCCCAGTTGGCAGCAACCACTTAACACTATACGTCTCTAGATACGAGCGCCTCCACCGAACCCCTTTACTTCCTAGGGGCCTCTCTAATGCCTGGGACCCGCTAATGCATCTTACCTGCAGCAGTGGGTCCCAGGTGGTGCGGCTACCTCTGAATGTTCCCAGGTGCCACCTGGGGCCCGCTGCATCAGGTAAAATACTTTGTAATTGCAAGGAGGGGGGATCTGTAATGGGAAGGTGTGCGGTTGGACTCAGTGACTGGCAGCAGCTCTGTACTCCCAACACCATGAGCCACTGCGCACAATGCACATCTCAGTGAAGCAAACGGGTGTTGGGTAAGGGGGGGGAGCTCCCTATGTATATTTGATTGTGTTTTTCCTCTGTCATTTTGTTAATCTGTCCATTTACCTATTTATGCATCCTTCTTTCTGAATATATGTTATTCTGTTTGTCCATTTATATCTGTGTGTCCTTCTGTGTATTTTTCCATCTGTCCTTGTATCCATGTCTTTCTCTCCATTTCTCTTTTTCTCCTCACTCTCTCCCTTTTACTCTATAAATCTCTCGCTCCTCTTCCTTTCCTGCCTTCCTCCTGATGTAATAATCCTTGCAGAAAACTAAAATGTACACTGAGAATTCTCAGCAGAATCACACACTGCTTCCTGATCCCGGCCTCCCTGCATATCAGGGACGTGCAGTGAGGTCAGTGGCTGGTGAGGCACTGGCTAGTATCAGAGCCAGATATACACAGGTTACGTAGGTTCAGGTTCAGTGCTCCCCAGGATCTGACTGTTCTCAGTGCTCCCCAGGATCTGGCTGCTCTCAGGGCTCCCTAGGATCTGGCTGCTCTCAGGGCTTCCCAGGATCTGGCTGCTCTCAGTGCTCCCCAGGATCTGGCTGCTCTCAGTGCTTCCCAGGATCTGGCTGCTCTCAGTGCTTCCCAGGATCTGGCTGCTCTCAGTGCTCCCCAGGATCTGGCTGCTCTCAGTGCTCCCCAGGATCTGGCTGCTCTCAGGGCTCCCCAGGAACTGGCTGCTCTCAGGGCTCCCCAGGAACTGGCTGCTCTCAGTGCTCTCCAGGATCTGCGTCGTCCACTCTAGGCAGCCGCGCACTGCTCCCTCCACCTGCAGGGAGGAGGTGCCGACACAGTGAACAGGCACAGCCTTGCACCCACTGAATGTGCAAGACGAGGACAGTCACATGACTGTCCTGCGTCAATTCATTGGAGGCCAGCCTCCCATGGAGGTGTTTTTGAATGGCTTGGACCAATGGTGCTTTCCCATTGGTCCAAGTTATTCAACTGTTCTTCAGTCCCTCTCTGAGGCACTGCAGAGCGTAGGACCAGAAAGTAGGCAGCGCCAGATGCGCACTGCAGACCTTAATCACCTTGGCCAGTTTGAGCTTATGCGATTAGCATAGCGGTCAGCTACGAAAATTGCGTAGGCTCAGGGAGGGCAGGCTGCTGCGAACAAATTATGTGCGCAGAGACAGATGGTGGGGGAGTATGGAGCAGGTGAGTTTAAGTTTTTTTATAATATTTTATTTAATCAGTAGTGATTTCAATTAGAGTTGCTTTGCCTGCCATCACCCCAGACTTCAAGACACTTATTAAGAGCAAGAAGCTTCCCTGGTTTTCGCATAAGTTCTAATTAATTTTATATGTTTCAATTAGTTTATTTTACAGCAAACAAAACTTTTGTTTTCACTAGTTCTGTGATTACCGCACTATCCTTTTTGATAAGAATCCCTGTTTACACAATTGTTAAAAAGTGCATACATTGTAGAATATTGCACATGTTGTTTTGTGGAATAAATTATAATGTTTCAGAAATTCAATTATTTTTGGGTCGCGACTTAATGACCAAGAACAATTGAGGGTCTTGAGGGTCCACAGGTTGAGAACCACTGATCTAGAGGATATGCTGTACTCAGTAGAGGAAAAAATTGATACAGTAGACAAGTCTAACACACACAAGGAAACCATGTTTCCAGCCGGTCTCTGCTGTATCGTGAGAGTTTGGCAAATGCCATGAAAGATATGTTGCCCCTATGCCTACTATGGCAATGCGTGGGACAAATGAATCATAACAAGCCAAGGTTATACAACTGTAGTATGCACAATCTGGACTAGTGCTGGAAAGCTATAATTTTACACTGACATAGAAGGAGTGCGATGGTTGCCAGCAATAGGAGTTGCGGTCAAGTAAAACCTCATTCAACGCGTTTCTCCATTATTACAAAGGGTTGCAAAACGACTTCACCAGCAAGCAAGCCTTCATGTAGGTGGTGGATAGAGAAGGCCTAAGTTATTAGTCAATTAAAACGGACAGTATATCCTGATAAAAGCTAACACAGATGAAATGTTGATCTTATATATATATATATATATATATATAAAACAGAATGGCTGCCCTCCACCTGAACATGAATTTCTTACAAGGGTGCTTTGTATATTTTGTATGAAAATGTGTATATATATATATATATATATATATATATATATATATATAGACAAATATAGAAACTGTTAGATTTTAAACTAATTCACCATTTCCTCCATTCTGCAAGAACAAGAGGTGGGGTTAGGGAGTGGATAAACTCCTCCTGGCGATCATATCACTTTACAACCCTGAAAGACGCTCATGGATGAATCCATGACGACAATGATTCCATATCTGTAATCCAGAGCTAGACAATGCTATAGTTTTTCCACTGCCCAGCCAGTCTTTTGAATGATGGATAAATGGGGGAAAACCTACATCAAGTCTTTTGAATGATATAGCCTCCTGCTATGCCCAGGTTGCTCAATGCACCCACTCCTTTAGCAGTGGCTGGCTATGTGGTAAGGCAATACAGATGTCATAGGTCACAACTTTCCATTATTTTTCTCCTGTTGATTTAAGTCAGTGGCCCATATTACTTTCTTCACGCAAAAAGCCTCGCGCAAAGTGACAATCTTTGCGCCAAGTGTTAAACTTTTGCACGCGCAAATCACCGCTGGAATTACAATCCTCGCGACTTTTTTCATCTGCCGATCTTTTGCGCGTGCAAACAGGAAGCGCCCAAATGCAGGCGCAGTACCGTCTCGTGCAAAAATCTTTGCGTGGAGCAGTCTTTTTTCAAGATTCAGCCAATCAGAATTAAGAACCACACCTGTCTCACGTTAACAAATTGCGTCTGCCACTGTCAATCAGAGCAGATATGCTGCAGCAATAATACATGCACACACAACTTCATCCATCGTATTGGTTTGGTATGATTTGAATGGGCCACTGTGCTTTGGTGCATTCCTTTTAATGGGCTTGGATATTTGGGGTTAGCCAGGTTGTTAAAATTTGCCATTAGCACCAAATTTTAGGAGTTGCTAAAATTGTGCGCGCAAAGGCCATGCGGTAATTACCGCGAAATAGATTGTAATACCATACTCGTACCAGAGCACATTCGCATTTGCGCTCAGAATGTTAAGTATAGGATGCGCGAAGAACAGTAAGCTCGTGCAGGGTTCACCCGCGGTAGACGATTGCGTCCGGTTGTTGGGCTGACTATGTAATATGGGATTAGGCACAAATGGTTTTACCCCACGCGTTAATATTTTTTGGGCGGGCGCAAACGTTTGCGTGAAGATTGTAATTTAGCCCAGTGTGGGGTGTGCAGGGCTGTCGATACATACAACGTATGGGGTTAATTTGCTCATTTATGAATATTATATTAGTATAAGTTAAATATTCTGTCTATATACTATATTGTAGCTTAGAATACATATATGTTGTTTTTACAACCGTAATGTATCAAAAGGATGGGATGGAGCTTTAATGGCTCGATGTAGCCTTCAGGTCAAAACGTATCCGCAGGTGTACGAGTTACAGACTGCACACACTCATAGGTAAGTGAATATTCGTTAATAACACAACAACCAGAGCTAAAACTATTTTCAATGCATTAATTTCAACTGTTTAGATGTCTCTGTATCTGCCGCTGGAAAGAAGGTAATATTGAAGCAAATGATAAAAACAAAACAGTGAATAGAAGTTAACTAAAGAAGTAAACAGGATTTATCTCTGATCAATAAGCTTCTTTAGGTGAGTATTAAAATTCTGTAGGCTCTTCCTTGCAAACAAATAAACTGCATTTAAGGGCATCTATTGACAAGGTAATCACTACAAGACATTGAAGAAAATAAATGAACGCATTCATTTTTTCTCATACAGTCTTCTCTCGTACACAAAACCTGTGACACTAAAGTTATCTTATCGACAGAACAAAGTTTTTAATACATGCTCATAATTAGTCTGCTTAATTAAGGAGATGAAACATTGGCAGACGCTTCCGTATGAATGCTTTGGTGGAGCGATAAGGGGAGGACGGGACTGTTGGAGTGTTTATCCGTATACCAAGATGAATAACAGTGCTTCTGATTTTCTCATAACGCCCCCCCCCTTCACCCCTACCCAACTCCTACCCCTCACCCATTACTCTGCAACGGAAGGGAGCAGATTCAATCTCTCTGAAGGAATCATTTCAGCGTCACGACAGCATGTCTGGATCTTGCCATCAGAAAATTAACACAGCGGTTTTCCTTCCTATTTAAATGCAGCTTTGTGTTTCCAATTACGATCCTATTATTTATTTATTTGTCCTTCCTTTAGCGCATAAAAAGAAATAATATGAAGTGGATTCGAACAGAAAGTCACAGATGTATTGCTACTTGCTGATGTAACATTCTGGAAGCAATGAACATGACACTAGATCACAGAATGTATTTTGTATTTGTTTGTAACATGGACGTTCCTTCCACTCGACGCCCGTCTGGCCACCTCGCTGAGCACAGTTAGTGCACTCAACGCTGCAAGGCTCTATCCTATGGAGGATGGAGCCTTGCAGCCCCGTCAATGCGCGTCTAGTGTTTTGATGGGGAGGTTTTGTGCATGGACGCTTGTAGCGCGCAATTCGTGCGTGCGCTACAGCGTGTGACTGGCCCCAAAGCATTACAAGGCTGCAACGGACGCCAGGAGGCACGCCAGTACAGGCGCACCTAGTGCGCTCGTCTGACCAAGGCCTAACTTGCTCCATATTCATTAGACATGCACAACATTTCGGCTTTTTTATGGTTTGAACATTTTTGAATACAGACATATTTCAAAATCGGAAATGTTTTGCATTTGGAAATTTCTGATTCAGATTGATTGGATTACATCAGACTGATCCTATTTTGGATCTGTTCAGAATGTTTGGGTGATCTGCGCTGTGATCGGTTTCTAGTCAGGTTTCTCTGGTGTGTTCGGCGGGGTTAATCCAGCTGTTTCTGCAGGTTTTGTTGAGTGCTCAGCGGGTTTTCCCTGCACTACGGGAGCCCTGCAGTGATTGCTGAATACACCGCGGGGTCGGCGAATGAAAAGTCACCGAACGTGCGGTGACTTTTCGGATCGCTTTGAATAACCCAGAATGCGTTGCATCATCAGCTCCACACTTACTGGCAGTGTGGGAAATGAAAAGATGAGTTAGTGCAGCATCACTTTTCACTTTATATTTGTAAACTGAATAATAGTACTGCGTTAGAAAAAAAAAGAGAAAAAAATGTATTTGATATTTTATTTGTACATATATCTAACCTGTCAACATTAGGGTTAGAGTTACTATTTCTGCTTGTTTATGTTTACAATAAGGTTTAGGGTTACTATTTCTACTTGTTTTATGATTAGGTTTAGGATTACATTGGGGTTAGAGTTACTATTTCTACTTCCTTTATGATTATGTTAGAGGTAGTAAATTTGCAATGCACAGTGAGTGCCATTGTTTTTAGTAATCCGTATTAGTCTGAATGGATCTGATAATATTCAGGTTGTTTCAGATCGATTCAGAAAGTTTATTTCAGAAATGATATGGTTCAGCAATTTGGCGACCTGGTATTTGAAAATATGTGAAATCACCGATATTCCACTGATTTTGTATTTGGACCAAACCGCTTTAAGTCTTAGACTGATTGTTACAACAAACCTAGTGAAGCAGATTGAGACTATAATACCTGCGTCTTTTACTTGTTAAATTTTTGATCATATACAACAACCCATATTCATCTCAGAGTAATTCTTGGTCTGGAATTATATTCATGAAAATAGAGGAATGTAATACAGTATACGTTTTTCTGATTATGCTCAGGATAAACACCAATTTCTCATTACAGTCTCTGGATTTTTCATTAACAAACATGCCACTTCTCACTGACTTCCTGTCAGGCTAACTAATTTGGAATCAGCTTCATGATTTGTCCATCAGCATTTAAATATGTGTTCATTGATGTGTGTCCCTGATTAAAATAATCGCTTTTCTATTACAATCTTTTATCTGATTCCCCAATATCTCTTTAATACTACAGGCGAATGTTTATTAACTTAATAGTATTCACCAGTTGCTTTGGGCATTCCATAAACACTAAAATGCATATGCAAATGTGTTCAGTTTGGTGGAAAATAATTATAAAAATAATACTACTCTGTATGTAGGAAGATAACCCTTTCCTACACTTTAATAGACTCTTCCCAATGTTTAAAGGTTCTTCAAAGATTTTTAAGATGGTGATAGTGATGCTATCAGGCGCAATGGCATAAAGTGGAAAACAGTTTCATGACTATCGGAGATGCCAACTTTTTACTCAAACTTCCAGAACCTATGAATGATTGATTACATGCTCATAGTTGGTAATGTTGGAAAGGCCAGACGCTGACCTTTCCAATGACATCTCACATGACTTTCTGTGGTTTAAAAATCAAGGACGCATTGTGCCATCACTTGGCTCTGGCATTGGAAATGAGAAGGAGAGTTATTGCAGCAGCATTGTTTGCTTTACAACTCAAAGTATATAATGTCACTACCGTATGACAGAGAAAATGAAAATTTTCTATTTTTACTCATAATGTGGTTAAATTTCATATAGTTGAAACGGTCAGACACTGACCTTTCCAATGACATCTCACTTGACCTTGCGTGGTGTAAAAATCAGAGGTGCACGGTTCCAAAGTGCCTCCTGCGACCCACGCAGCAGTGTGGAGGTTTAGGTTTTTGATGAACCAATGCATAATAACGCATTGCGCCATCACCTTCAAACTTTCTAGCATTGTTTGAAATGAGAAGGTGATTTAGTGCAGCATCATTGTTTACGTTATTATAGGAAAATGAATAGTGTTGCATTAGAAAAAAAAGGGGGAAATATTTTTTATTTTATTCTTACAAATAACCTGGTTATACAGGGTATCATTGGAAAGGCCATGCTCTGGACCTTCCAACAGTATCATAAAAGACATGGTTAAGGAGATACGGCGCGGCAGTCTAAAAGACCCCTCTATCTCCATCATAGGGATTTCCCTGCCCATCTGGGGGGGGGGAGTTCCTTTCTGACTGTAAGGAGACATAGCAAAAGAGTTAGTACCTATGCCTTAGAAATAAAGTGTTTTTAGTTTGATTGTATCAGGCTTTTTTCATTATAAAGTGGTAGTGGTCGAAACATAAGCTTCCTGTTCCCACCGTACAGGACATTCAGATTAGTGGTGGGCCGAACACCCTGTGTTCAGTTTGTATTCGAACATTAGAACAGCCCAAATGTTCGAATACGAACTCAAACACAATGGGGGTTGAACCTGCAAAATGTGTTCACAGTTCTCCAAAATGTACCAGCAGCTGCCGGTACATTTAGGAGACCTGTGGCTGCAGCCCCCTGGCCCCGTACCTTACCTGTCCTGCTGCTGTCCCGGCCTCCTGTTCCTCCGGTCCATCTGCTCCTCCATCCGGCCGCGGCTCCTCTGCGCCCCACACCTCATTCTCATGCTGAGCCCTGATTGGGCAAAGTCCTGCACCTGACCTGGACTTTGCCCAATCAGGGCTCAATATTGAACTAGAGCCCTGATTGGGCAAAGTGCAGGTCAGGCGCAGGACTTTGCCCAATCAGGGCTCAGTCAGCATGAAGACGAGGCGTGGGCCAGAGGAGCCGCGGCCGGATGGAGGAGGAACAGGAGGGCTGAAGGCACGGGGGCCGGGGGGCTGCAGCCACAGGTCTCCTACATGTACTGGAAGCTGCTGGTACATTTAGGAGAACTGTGAATGCATTTTGCAGGCACTTTTTATTATGGAATGTCCACGGCCAAACAGACCGCGAACATCCCATAATGTTCGGCGTTCGCCGAACACTCGAACGTCTGATGTTCGATTCCTTAATTCAGATTACTAAAACAAGACAATCAGACGAGGTCATATTTTGTGTATGGATATTCCTGGGGTCTTCTATAGAAGCCCCTCTCTTTCTCTCGTTTCAATAACAGATGTGTGCAAGCTCTAAGCATAGCACAGATATAATAACACAATGGTTTGTGTGTGTCTCATTCAAGCGACCCGATATTGACAAAGAGACGAGCCACATGGGGAGTCAAGGCTAGCAGTCACAGGAAATCATAGGAATCTCAACCTGGCCTGGTCGAAACATCTATGTCCAATAGAGTTTCCCCTCTGAGGGATGTTTCTTATGGTCTTCGCAATTCGGTTGGATATTTTTATCACTGACGTCATTGTGCCCATTCGCGTTGATGTCAGTGGGCGGGTTGAGGTCCCGGAGGCTGGGCTGACATCTGAGATACCAGACATCACCGGGAGAAAACCGTGGTCAGCACCAAGCCTTGTGGCTGTGATGATGCGCTGAGCGTGTCTTCCGCACCCTAGCGGGAAAGTGGACGCACTCCGCTCGTTGTCTGCAGTGAAGCAGTTAATTTTTTTCACATCTATAACACTGGTTCGTAGTTTTGTTTGTCAGAGACTTATATTTTATTAGCGAAATTAACTATTCTTTAATTTTTAATATACTGTTGGCTGAGACAATATTCATTTGCAAACATCAGAAGAGAAACTCAGAAACCACCAGTCTCATCCCAGTGTGAAGGGGTTACCATATTGCACTCAGGGTAATTGCAGTAAAGAGCAAGCAAAAAAAATACTATAAGCAAGATGCCTGAGGCCTGATATTGACAAGGACGGTCAGGTTTGCGTGCGGATTTTGAGAGCCGTAAAATTGAACAACCACATATTGTATGTACAATGCCATTCGTCCTAAAGGATATAATATCTCAGAATTCAGCAGCAGAACTGGCAGTTTCAAAACATTTTAAAATTATCACTTAAGCATTGTTTACTTACATTCAGTAATGCAAAGTGCTACCATGTGGTCAGAAATGTGACTGCTCTGGAGCAAGTAGTAAAATGTTGGCAGACAGTACTGCGATGACTTGCAAGGTTTACATGATTTACTAGAAACCGTAACAGTGCAGATAACACAAAACTTAATGTAGCAAACAAAAAGCAGCTACACTGGAGAGATTGAGGTATCTGTCAACAGATTAAACTGCAAATCCAGATGGATGCACTAGCACCAGGTTGCGTCTGGTAATAGTTTTTGTTTCCTATTTTGTTTTTTAAATAGTTAGAATGTGTATTATAGATTCATTACACATTTATAAGTTTGCATATATCATTTGCATGAGCACGGACATATTTTGGATTGGCGTTGCCCAGGGCACTTAAAATTTTGCTGCCTGGCACCCAATATCAAATAAGTATGAACATATTTTACAGAAATATGAAAAGGTAAATATTCACAACCTATAGGGGCCATTTATGTCACTAAAAATGTCATTTGAAACCAAATCCAAGTACTGTTTTTCTAACAACATTTATTATAGTTTAGAGTCCCATTTTGTTTCTTTTTAGCTCCATTATACACCCACAAACTCTGAATACATTCGACCACTAAAAGAAAGGACATTACGAAAAAAAAACACTGCCCCCTCCACTCGGTTGCTATAGTCCCAGGCCTGGTTGACCCTTCTGAGAATAGACCTCTGAGCATAAGTGTTGTTATCAATACTATTTGAAATGTACGGTTTAAAACTTCAAAAAGTAGGTCTACATATTCCAGGTAATATGACTTCATGACTTCCACCTACGTCCCACTAGGATCTGCACATACACAACTGAAATATGTAGAACTCTTAATTATTAGGTAAGCAGGCAGATTAAAAAGTATTTTTATCCATTAAAGTAAATTGACATTGCTATTCATAAATCACTTTTCTATTCTTACACATTAGCTCACTGGTGACCCAGATAGGCTGTATATCTTCAGAAGCAGGCTGCTGCCAGGCTACACCATTATAAAGGGCTTTCTGCAACTGACTCTGTAATCATACAGAGCACCTCATATTCGAGGTTTATTATTAGGCTTGTGCACCGATTTTTTTTTCGGTACGATTTGTTCGGATGTTTAAAATTTTCGATTCGGCTCGTTTCGACCGATTTCTGTTTCGATTCGGTTCGGCTCGTTTTTCGTGTACATTTTTTTTCGGAATATCGACCATTTTTCGTGTTTTCGGGTCACTTTGCTCGTTTTTTGTATCGACTTTTCGGAAATTTTGGAAATTTTCGTTTTTTCGGAACGTCTGTTCTCCTCGTTTCAAAGTGTCTACGATAATTCTGGCGATTCTATTGTGTTTTTTTTATTAAATAAAGATCCTATTTTTCTTATGAATAATTGAATATACATTTCACAACTTTATTTAATCATATTAAAATGCTATGAAAGCCAAGGAACAAAAAAAATGAACAAAACGATTTAAAAAACGCTAAACTGACCCGAATGCCACAAGAAACAAGTGATACGCATTTACAAATACAAAATTTACAGAATCAGCGATATAACCGATAATAGTTAAATATACGATTTCCAGAATTACCGAAATGGAACCGAAATCACGAATGGAACCGAAATCATGAATAGAGCAAAAATAAATTTCGATTTGACACATTTCAAGTCCATTCGAAAAATCCAAAAAAATTTCGTTTCGGCTCGGAAAACTTTTCGGATCTGTCGGTTTTCGGGTCCGACCCGATTCGGAAATTCGGCCGAATCCGAAGACACGAATCGGGAAATTTCGTGTAAAAATTCCGAAATTCCGAAACCCGAAACGCACATCCCTATTTATTATAGTGACTTTGGGACTATGTTGTCAACACTTAAGAGTTTATTCACTAAACGCCATTGTTTAGCATTGTTGTAAACAACTGCAAAATTTACCATTGTTGTATCCATGATAAAGTGCAGTGATCACAATAAGGGAGATTGAAAAATGTCACCTGAAGTTTCACTGGTGATCCCCATGTTGTTCTTTGATTTTTTTTTTACCTAGCAGCCATTTATTTTTCTCCTTGGCGTCCTCGTTTTAGCTCCATATTACAGGGTAGGTGCTGATTCAGAAGCAGTTCATGGTAATGTCACTGTTGCGCCATATTTTCTCCACTTGATGATGACAATCAACACTGTGTTCCATGATATTTCTAATGTCTTGGAAATTCTTTTGTACCCTTTTCCTGACTGATACCTTTTAATTGGGAACTATTTGTCCCCAGTCTCCATCTGCCCCTGGTGGCCGGAAGCGGTGGATTGGGACGCCATTTGAGCCGAGAGATGAGATGTGAGCATCTGATTTTTGGAGGCAGGGTTAGCTGGTGCAGATTCCTCAGAAGAGGAATCAGTTAATCACAGCTAGAAGCTGGGGCTAACTTTTCAGTTAATCGCAGCCGTGCTGTAATTAGTGTTATAGACTTTGTAATCCTAACGCTAATTACTCTTTGCGCTCCACATGTTAAGTATAGGGAGCGCAAAGTACATTAGGTTTGCGGAAGCGAGCGCAATCCCCAATGCGCCAATGTTTTTTTTAACCCGTTAGCATTTAGAATATAATAAAGGCACTTAAGCTAGTGTTAACGGTCACGTATCTGAGCACTAACGCTAGTGTTAAGTTTGTAATAGGGCCCTATTAGATGTAGTTTCATACATCTATGATAATACCATAATCCCCAAGTACTCATTAAGTTGGCTGAGCTTCATGGGAAATGTATTTCCAAAACATCTTGAGGTCTAACGGTGCAGATTCCTGGTCTAAGATGCGCTGTAAAGATTCCGTGACATTATAGCACCACAGTTATTAAAGAAAAATAAATATTATTTTAACGTCTAATAAACACAAAACATTATATAAAACATCAATGTGTGCATGAATGTCCAAATAAAAAATATACTTATTTCATATAGAGCAGCTTTAGCATTGGAAAAATAATAAAATGACAAGGAGTAAAAAAATTTGGACTGGTGGAAAATAAATAGGTCTTATTTTAATTCCCCCAATGCATGATGAACTATGAATATGTAAATAGGAAAAGGCCGATGTACAGAAACTGTTATTTTATTAATGAAATATGTATGTTTAATGCTAATTTTGTGGTTTGGCATCATTTAATCAGTAGGTAGATTAGTTAATTGATTAGACTAAGCAAACACTTGCACCCCAAAGAATACATTACAATAAAAAAATGAACTTGCCCAAATGATTGATTATGAGCATGGAATAAATGTAAATATTGGATTTGGGAAAAAAAAACTAAGAGGCCATGGATGTGGATAGTGTATACTATAATTTGAATTTCTCTATTAGAATGCGGTGCATCAAACAACTGGGCTCTTCTCTTTGTCAAATCCTTACAAGAGGGATTGAGACGCAAGCTGTAGCCATTTATTTAGCTACCCATGGAATATACATCAAAGGCTAACTCTCCTGGAGTACATGTTGATACACTACAGTTCAGGTTATGGTTGCTACCATAATGTATCCACTCAGATGTTGGCCCCATCCCAGCACCTCACAGGAGAACTTCAAAGTAGTGGTAGAACAGTTTTTAGCTTTCTTGTTGGTGGCCATTTTTATTATTTTCTAAGAAGAACATGAGATGAGTCGGGAATGGTAACCATACACAATCCATGATCGTGGATGAGATTTGGGAATGCAAAATTGGACAATCAGGGCCGTATTACAAAGTTGGTGCTAACTTAACCAGAGCTGTTGTAAACTTACCAGAGCCATTATAGCCTATGGAGCTGTTAAGATAGCAACAGCTCTGGTTAAGTTAGCACCAACTTTGTAATACTGCCCTCAGTTAGAAGCAATGAAGACGACTTTGGTGACCACTATGAATCTGGAGCACCTTAATAAAGTGCCTATAGACAGTCATCAACTGGGTTGAGAAAATGCATGCATAAGATCTCAACTCTGACATCCAAAAGATCTGGGTCAACCATAGCTATGTCTTTTTCCACAATAATGTTCCATTAGTGCTAAGCATTCACCATAAAAATAGACAAATGCCTTTACTGACCAATAGGAAATGTAACAATACTATGCCATACGTCTTAGTTTAAATATGTAATCTAGATATATAAAATTTAGATATATTATAGAGGTTACTTGTGTTTTGTCAAATGGCCTCGTTAATTCTGAGCCTACTACTAAACTGGTGACATCTGTTTAGCTATGTTGGCCTTTAATTAAACGTAGCTCATGGTCCCCATGATCTCAATAATTCGTCTTCCTTAATAAGAAAAGAGATTTACTCATATTTACTAATTTCGCCGTCTATGCCTATTGTTTTTACTGTTACTTATGAACAGGTACCTTTTAAGCAGACTAGGGGCACTATCGTGTGCACCTCTCTAACACTGGGACAATAAGGGTAAAAATTTGTGACACCTAATTTCCCCTTTGTGTCCCGTTTCACCAGCAGATCACGGGGCAGGAGCTGAGTACAGCAGTCTGCCCCGTAGCAGCGCTAGGCTCGCGGATGCTGAGGGCAGTGCTAAATAGGCTTGTGCACCGATTTTTTTTTTCGGTTCGATTCGGTTCGATTTTTCGGATTTTTAAACTTTTCGATTCGGCTCGTTTCGACCGATTTCTGTTTCGATTCGGTTCGGCTCGATTCGTTTTTCGTGTACTTTTTTTTTTCAGAATATCGACCATTTTTCGTATTTTCGTGTCACTTAGCTC
This sequence comes from Leptobrachium leishanense, assembly GCA_009667805.1. Classification (NCBI taxonomy): domain Eukaryota; kingdom Metazoa; phylum Chordata; class Amphibia; order Anura; family Megophryidae; genus Leptobrachium; species Leptobrachium leishanense. The sequence goes on along the minus strand of CM019064.1, from coordinate 236,811,014 downwards.
GTTTTTTGTATCGACTTTCGTGATTTCGGAAATTTTCGTTTTTCGGAATTGTACATTTTTCGGAATTTCGACCATTTTTCGTATTTTCGTGTCACTTAGCTCGTTTTTTGTATCGACTTATCGTAAGTTCGGAAATTTTCATTTTTTCGGAAAGTCCGTTCTCCTCGTTTCAAAGCAATAAATTTCGATTTGACACATTTCAAGTCCATTCGAAAATTCCGAAAATATTTCGTTTCGGCTCGGAAAACTTTTCGGATCTGCCATTTTCGGCTCCAAAAATTTTTTGGAAATTCGGCCGCATCCGAAAACACGAATCGGGAAATTGCGTGAAAATTCCGAAATTCCGAAACCCGAAACGCACATCCCTAGTGCTAACACGCCATGGAGTCCATAGGACTTCATGGAGGCTTCTCCTGCCGGATAACAGGCTTTTGAGCTGCATCTAACTGATTCTACAGAAGCGTAATCTGTTATCTACAGCTCGGAGCTGGTGTCAACCTTTTAGGTAGCGCCAGCTCTTAGTAACTAGCGTTAGAACCTTATGATCCTAAAGCTAGTTAATCAGTGTTTGTACTTTTGCGTTCCCCATGTTAAGTATAGGGAGCGCAAAGTACAGTAAACTTGCGCAACAAATCGCTAATCATGATTTGATAACGTTTTTTTAACTCATTGGCGCAGTCCCGAATCACTCAGATTCACTATCACCTCTTGTAATCTAAAGCTCACACTAGCATTAGCTTGCAGGAGGTGATACGGCCCTAGATGGGCTGAAAAGTTCTTATCTGCTGACATATTCTATGTTTCTATGTTTCTACCTCGCTCACGTCTATCTACACCAAAATGCATACGCTGAAACTCAAGTGTATATTGGAAAATTTCTGCAGTGAAATGGCTGAGTAATTAGATGTGAACTCTCTATCTCTTGACTCCTATGGAGAATTCAAAGAATCAATAAGGTCCAAGAAACTTGACCAAAGAAAACATTTAATATGCTGGGCTGCAAGCAAAATGAGGTCAATGTGATCCTTAACAGATTATTAAGTTAAATACAATTCCTAGATCACCAGGCTATGTTATCCTTTAACTGTCTGAAAAGGAACATTTTTTATGTACGAAAAATTCATAAATATTTAGCTTCTGTGTGCGGAACATGACTGACATACTAATATGTGTGTAATGTCCCCAGATCCAGTCAATACAATAACTATATGTGTGTAGTAAATGCTGACATTCTGTAAATGACCCTACACGTTGATTGAATTTTCATGGACTTGGAGAATATTGAGTTTTGTACATGCTGTGGAATTAAAATAACATAAAAGTCTCATTTTAAATCTCACATGACAAGAGTAGCATTTGTGTTATTTCATAATACGGCACAAACAATTATTCTTATTGGATTATTCTCTACAGTGTGATTGGCAACAAGCTACGCTTTATTATATTTCACCTATATTATTCATTTATAGAAGCAGAGCATTGCTGTGCATTATTACATTCTCGTCACAATCTATGTTTTTTAACAAAGAACCAGCGTTTCCTTCTGTTCCGATTTCATCTTGGATTTTGCCCACCAGGTTCTGATGTTCAATATTTCACATAAAATGAATTAGATAAAATGATGAGTATTTAATAGCATTTGTCATTAATTGAATATGAATAATAGCTCAAACTGCAAAAAGAAACAACACGCAGAGCAACCCCCAACCCTCTAGATAGTCCTTATCTGAAATGAACACTAGAGAATATAAATGATGCATATCTTAACCATTGTGAAAAGTTTCCCAACATAATGTAGGCACAAGGAATAAGCATACCAGGGATGATCATTCAGAGAATTAGCATGGAGAGTTTCAAAAACATGGACTCCAACCATCCTTGCTCACATGCTAAGCCATCCCTTAGGCTGGCCTCAGACGAGCGCGCAATGTGCTGACCTGCTTGCCGGCGTCTGTCGCAGCGTTGTAACCCTGCAACGGGACTGGTCACACGCTTGTGCGCACACATGAAATGCGTGCGCAACAAGCGTCCGTTATCCAAGCCTCTCCGGAAAAGCGCTAGGACGCACGTTGACGGAGCTGCAAAGCACGATTCTCCACTGAGTGCGCTCAGCAAGGTGGTCAGACTGGCATAGAGTGGAAGGAACGTCCACTCCCACGGACGATTCTCGAACTATATCTCTGTGACTGCACAACTCTTATAGAGTGAAACAAAACAAAAAAAATATCAACACAATTATCTTTTATTCCGATCTGCCATTTCTTTCAGAACATCATTTATAACTACTGAGTGGTGACAGTAGTACAGGCATCCATTTAAGCAGTGGTACTTGCTGCCAACTGTACACTCACTCTCATTCCACAGAGCCAATTGTACACTCACTCTCATTCCACAGAGCCAATTGTACACTCACTCTCATTCCACAGAGCCAACCGCACACTCACTCTCATTCCACTGAGCCAATCGTACACTCACTCTCACTCCACAGAGCCAACTGTATACTCATGCTATTCCCAGAGAACAACCATACACGCACTCTCATCCCACAAAGCCAACCGTATACTTACTCTAATTCTAGTAAAGCTTATGATTACTCTCATCCTGTCCAACAAACCGCATATTTTATCTTATCCTGCAAAACAAATTTTGAATGTTTTTTTGTGAACCTCATAACCCTTGTATCTGCTCTGCATGCTACAATGTGTCTATGTTTCATAAAACTGCACAAATTATTTAAAGGGATACAGTGGAACACATATTAACCTCTCTGACCCCCTCATCCTCCCTCTCATTTTAACACTGGCATAGGTTTAATAATCACTCTGAATCCAGTGAAGTATTTTGAGTGTCTTCTCTTTTTCCCCTTAATCTGCAACCTCAGTTGAAGCTGTGCCAGTCATGTCTTTGTGAGGGGACCATCTGGTCAATTCAACAGCTGTATGTTCCTTACTTAAATCCTGGAAAGATGATCAGTGGCAGCTGATTGACAGTCTTTAGGGTGGGAGAAAGCCCCCTTACCTGCTCAGAATCAGCTTATGGGACACCTTTAGCGGGGAGGACACTTGGGTCACTGTGACCATCTACATTACAACTGTTACCTATAATGTCCCTCTAAATATATATTATAGATTTGTTAAACATGGTGTCATGTGCCCAAATACCCCAGATCTAACTATGTGTCCTTGGGTTTCAACGGGACTAGCATCCCTTTGTATCTATTGGGTCCAAATGACTGAGGAATACCAAAAATGCTGAAAAAAATGTTTCTTTCAGAAGGATATAAAAAAAAAACCTTTAAAGGATTAACCGGATATTTATGAAAGTCTTACTCAAATCCTATTACAAAATGAGCTTGTAACCCATTGAAACTGTAGGATGACAAACCTAATCAGCTTTGGCTGGCAGCATTGGAGAAAAGAATAGGAAGAGGAGAACCAGATCAGATACACAGATGTTTCATATCTGAGTATCAGAAAAGCAAAGTGTGTGTGAATTGTGGAGATTAGACAGGCTGCTTTTCCGGATGATAGCGCACTTGGAGAAATATCTCATATTTACCTTGGAATGCACCATTTTTCAAATGCTCATGAGATGCCAAATACTTGTTTTGGGTCCCAATATAAGAATAATTCTATTTATATGGCATTATATCTAGCAGCTATCTATTTTCTTGTTGCTTTATGCCATATTTAGAAAATATGGGTCGATTAGAATACTGACAGTTGGCAGAACATGAGTCAATGATAAAATAAATAATAATAATACTATCAAGCAATCCCAACTAAATACATGTTTAATATCAGCAAACTAGTACAGATAAAGATGGATAACATATCCTGGATATAATGAATATATATACTGTGTATATATATATATATATATATATATATACATATACATATACATATACATACAGGAAACCACAGACAGGCCGAGCTACCTCCACAAGACCAGCTTCCATCCCAACCACACCAAACAAGGCATCATCTACAGCCAGGCCATCGGGTACCTCCGAATCTGCTCGGACACTGGGGACAGTGATGAACACCTGAACAAATGATCTGCATCATTCCAGCAGAAGGGCTATAAGGAAAGGACAATCTCTGATAAAATCAAATCTGCCCTGAAAACACCGTGCGAACAGCTGTTGCGCTACAAAGAAAAGAAAATCACCACACGGATCCCTCTAGTTCTTTCCTATAACCCGACTCTAGAGGGAATTCGCAAAATTATCAAAGATCTGCAGCCACTGGTCACAGAGGACCCTGTGCTCAAAGAAATATTCCCACAGCCCCCCTTACTGGCATTCAAGCAAACCCCAAACCTGAGGCAAAAACTGGTCCGTAGCAAACTCACCCAGGAACAGGATGACATACAGAATGGGACCGAACGCTGCAACAAATCCCACTGCAAACTGTGCCAACACATATGTGACAGCAGCACTGCACGGCACAACAATGCCACACACAACATCAAGGGCTCGTACCTTTGCACGTCTGCCAATGTGGTATATATGATCCAGTGCACGGTGTGTGATAAGGACTGATATATTTTTCGAAACTAGCCTTAAACTAAATCTCAGGATGAACCAGCACAGACACTCCATCAAGAAGCACCAGGAAAATACATATTGTACCCCAGTGAGACATCACTTCAATCCAACAGGCCACTCCATCCAAAACCTCAAAATTAAAATCCTCAAAGGACGTTTCAAAGACAAACGTGAACGCAAAACATATGAAATGAAAATGATTACATATTTTAACAGTATAAATGCTGGGCTCAATGTGGACTCTGGGTTTTTAACCCATTATCATAATGTCACATAACATTCATAATTCTGGCTGATGCTTTTTTTATGTCTCTTTCAGCCTTTACTGTTCTGTGTTTTTATCTTTTTCCCCCTTTTTTTTTTTTCTCTTTTCCATTTAAGTTGTATGATCTTATCTCTGTTGTTTTATTATGGGCCCAAGATCCCTCATGTGTTAATTTTCCCATCTTGAACATACCATTTGACTCTCACTCTTTACGACATCTAACCCCCCACCCATATGATCCCTTATGTCCCTATGTTTAATTCTAGGAACTGATCAGTAAGCTTCCAGACCTAAGGAAGAGAGTAATACTCTCAAAAGCTTGTCTTTTAAATGTTACGTTAGTCCAATAAAAAAGGTATCACTACGTACTGCTATACTCGTGATTTTGGCAAACTGGACTAACACGGCCTATTGATTTCATATATATATATATATATATATATATCCTGACTACAGGTTTTGGTAGTGATTTTAGTGTGATTATTAGCAAAGCAGCTGCCAGAAAATACAAATAAAATGTAAAAATAATATCTGTACCATAATGCTCGTATATAGAAAGTACAGCAACTGTATTAAAGCATCTGTAGTGAGTAGTGAGTGATCCTAGGTGTCTCCCTGTATTCTGCCCTTTTCCGGTCTATGATAAAGCAGCAGTAAAGTGTTTTTAAACTTTTAATTACAGTAAGAATAGGGGCTACTCCTTGTAGCTTGTTTACAACAATACAGGGTGACAAGAGTGAGATCTTTCATATCTCCCCAGAGACTGATCTTGCATTAAAAGGTATGAAAATATGATTTTATATGTGAATCTTTGTTTTAAATTGGAATGCAAGCAAAATTGAGTATACACTTTTTGGCATTGAAAGCGTTAAATGTGTCCTATTAACATGATCAATGCTCTTGAACCCAGGACATACTTGAAAACTAGAGAAATCTCAATGTATCCTTCCTGGTAAAATACTTTGCAAATAATATGTGTAAATGGGAGTTCCCACTAAGCATTAAGCCATCAATCACACTTAAATATCAACTCAGCTATTATTGCTGAGTTGTACATTCTTGGTGACAGTTTGGTGATTCAAAAGACAGAAATCTCATCTACGTACGATAAGCATTCGGTGCTTGTTGCAAGATTTAGGCGAGTATTACATCAGTTCAATCATCAAATTACAGACTATAATATTCAGGTCACAGCTGGAGAATCTTTTGGATCAACAGCAGCCACAGGGATATGTAGATGGTTGATATTGATGGACGTTTGTCTTTTACAACCTAAATTAGTACGTTAATATGAGGTTTATTCAACAAACGCAGCGTTTCAAGAAGGACAGGACACAAACACTGGCAAGTGATGTTTCACTATGAAGCTCCTCCTGCAGCGGTTTGGATTTCTCTTTTGTGAAATTCCAGTGCTTGTTGCCGTTGCAAAAATGGCAATTTTCATCGGTGTTTGCAATTTCTTCTAAACACCAGTGTTTACCAAGTAACCCCATAAGGGTGATCACAGTTTGATAAAACATCTTTAGTTTCTGGCTAATTAAAGAAAAACATTCATAAAGATGAATAACAATTTCAACCTTTGAAAATAGAAAAGGAAAACTGAAAAAAAGAGGATCTGAATTCTTCTAAAGCATTAACGCGCACTGTGATTGGCTCTGTGTTGTTCACTAGCAGCAATTAATTATGTAGCCAATTAAATGGCAAATAATTGCAAAAGAAATGTGTCGATAGATTAATAAAATAGTAATATATCCAAATTATTTTACCACAATTTTTTGAATTTCACTGGTTCGACCTCTCATTTTAAAAGTAGCTTAATGTTAAAACAAGTCTTATCAGATACAATTAACTTTTGAAATTAAGAAATACCCCATGCTGAGAAACTGTGCTCAACACCATCAGTATATTAAAAAAAGATATAAAGCAATTAATCTCTAACGGCATCAGAGAGAAAAATATGTATCAGATGTTTACGAGAACAAAGAATGTATTAGATCAATTATCATCTCTCCATATGTCTTTTATGTTAATAGTATAAATTATTGATATAAATTGATGTAAACGTTACCTTCCGCATGTAAAATAATTATAATCAGTGTGCTGAAACTGCATCAATAACTCGGCTCATCGCCATGTCTCAAATGGGTTATTTTTATACAAACAACATTATACAGAAGCTATACTAACGTGCTGTTTTTATCTTTTATGCTTACTGCTCAAACATGACAAAATACTACAACCATTATAGGAACTCTTTTTCCTATCTTTAGGTATATTTTTGTAATCAGTATTTGGTTTATATTTATGTAAGTATATGTCTACCAAAATATTGTTTAATAGGCAATCCTACGTTTAGGATTGTCCTTCTCAAAAGGCAAGTATTGCATGGTATTCACATCCACCTTATAGGGGAGTCACCTTTACACTAGGGGTTATTCAGAGAGCACTCGTTCCCCGCACTTCCCTGCATTTCGTGGAATCAAAGTTCCCCACCCTGTGGGGAATTCAACATTCATCGCAGGTTACCCGCATTGCAGGGAAAACTTGCCGCAAACCCGCTGCAAACCCCCATGCCACAAAACACACGCCGAACACATCGGAAAAAGCCGACAAGCTGACGAATGCAGTAAAAAATAAATAAAAAAATACGCTGGAAAGTATCAAAACATATGAATTGAATTTAGTGCACACAGGCTCCAGCATGTCCCTAAATTAATAATGGTCTTCATTCGGGGATGGATATGACGGAGCTTTACCCATTTCAAGTGAATCCAGCTTATTTAAAAATAAATAAAATCTGTGACACCCTCGAGGAAGTCGGTAGAGCTGAAACATTAGCATTCTCTCAAGTTTCTGATTTTCACATCCACACTATACAAGATAATTTAATAATTAGGTGGCAATCCTTTTTATAATGATAGGAGGGTAATATTGCACATGTGAGTAGCCCTGCGGATACAATGATGCGATTTTGTGATATGAGATGAAAGAAGAGTTGAACAATTGTTTATAAGAAGAATACAATGTTTAACATCCAACATATTCTGTTTATAATTCGACTAATATCAGAGTGGTGCACGCTTTTATAACATATGTATTAAAACGTCTGCAATAACCTTCACAGTTTTTAAATACCTCAACCCAGGGCCAATCCCAAAAAGCCTTGTATTTGAGATGGCTTTACATCCAGAGTAAAGCATGCTAAAAGCTTGTGCCTAGGTGTCACGGTCCCCGCCGCCGGCAGCTGCGCAAAGGCAAATCTGGCGCTGCCATGCCCTGAGAGTGCCTGGGCAATGCCTGTCTAGTGCTGCCATTCTGTATGCCTTTTCCTGCTGCACCTGATCACATGACCCTTTGCTCCGCATTTAAGGGGGAACAACCATTCCCTAATGCTTCTGCAATATCCCTGAAGTCCTCAGTACCCTGTGCCCTTCTGACTGAACCTCACCCTCCTGAAGCTCCTGTCTACCCTCTCCTTACCCTCTGCTGCTGGATACCCCTGGATACAAACTTGGTTTGAACTTGACAACGCTGTTGCCTGCTGCCCACATCGACCATTTGCTTTGAAACCTGACTACGCTTTTGCCAAATGCCCGCCTCGACCTCTGCATGGACTATAACTTCACTTCCTGGATCACCCCTTTGTCACCGTTGCTGGATTCCCCTCATACAGTTGTGTTCAAAATTATTCAACCCCCAATGCTGTAAAGGGTTTTAGGGAATTTAGTGTACATTTGTAATTGTATTCAGAATGAAATCCTACAAGGACTTTTTAAAGAACCATATGCAACTAAAATTACATCAATTGGTTTTGTAATACAGTAGTAAATATTTCTTTTGTGAATTCTTCATTGACACAATTATTCAACCCCTTAAAGACTACCACTCTGAAGAACAGAGGTTCATTCAAGTGTTTTCAATCAGGTATTGAAAACACCTGTAGATGTCACGGAGCAGCAATAAAGCATAATAAGCACCAATTAGGCAGCTTTAAAATGACTGTGATACTCAGCTCCTTCTAGACATTTACTGGTGTGGTTACAAACATGGTGAAGTCAAGAGAATGGTCAAGGAAGACAAGAGAAGAGGTGATTACTCTTCACAGGAAGGGCAATGGATATAAGAAGATTGCAAAAAAGTTAAACATACCAAGAGAGACCATAGGAACCACCATTCGCAAATTCAAGGCAAAGGGCACTGTTGAAACACTACCTGGTCGTGGCAGAAAGAAGATGCTGACTTCGACTGCTGTGCACTACCTGAAGCGTAGAGTGGAGAAAAGTCCCCGTGTGACTGCTGAGGAACTGAGAAAAGATTTGTCAGATGTGGGTACTGAAGTTTCAGCTCAGACAATACGGCGCACACTGCGTAATGAAGGCCTCCATGCCAGAACTCCCAGGCGCACCCCCTTGCTGTCTCCAAAGAATAAGACGAGTCGACTGCAGTATGCCAAAAGTCATGTGGACAAACCACAGAAGTTTTGGGATAGTGTTCTGTGGACTGATGAAACAAAATTAGAACTGTTTGGGCCCATGGATCAACGCTATGTTTGGAGGAGGAAGAACAAGGCCTATGAAGAAAAGAACACCTTGCCTACTGTGAAGCATGGCGGGGGGTCAATCATGCTTTGGGGCTGTTTTGCTTCTACAGGTACAGGGAAGCTTCAGCGTGTGCAAGGTACCATGAATTCTCTTCAGTACCAGGAGATATTGGATGACAATGTGATGCAGTCCGTCACAAACCTGAGGCTTGGGAGACGTTGGACCTTTCAACAGGACAATGATCCCAAGCATACCTCCAAGTCCACTAGAGCATGGTTGCAGATTAAAGGCTGGAACATTTTGGAGTGGCCATCACAGTCACCTGACTGAAATCCGATTGAGAACCTCTGGTGGGACTTAAAGAAAGCAGTTGCAGTGCTACCCGTAGATCGCTGCAAGACACTTGTGTCAAGCTATGCTTCACGTTTAAAAGCTGTTATAACTGTAAAAGGATGTTGTACTAAGTACTAAGATTGAATGTCACTTGGGGGTTGAATAAAACTGATAATGATGTGAGCACAGAAAAGACATTTGTGGTTATTTCATTATAAATGTTATGTTATATTTGTCTGACCTACACGTGCCTCTTTGATTTAATTGTAAGCAAGATGACTGAATGATCAAAATCAATGTCAAACTGGCCAAAACACTCAATTTCAGTGGGGGTTGAATAATTTTGAACACAACTGTACATACTTGGATTTACCCATCATCACCCCCTTGCATACCTGGACTTTGCCCACTGTGCCTCCTGTTCCTCAGTCATTTCCCAGTGTCCTCTCTGTTTCCCAGTAAGTCTCCTTGTGTTGTTTTTCCTGATTTGTTTATGTTTGTATTCAGCCCTCTTCATGTCCTGCTCCCATGTCTGCTTTAAGTATTCAATGTTCAGTTCTGCCCACCTCTCTTGGCCTGTCCTGTTGTGTGTATTTATCTGGCCCATTTGTTATTCTTTATCCAGTGTCCTCCCTTTGGTTTATTCCTGCTGTAGTGCTTCCTTGTGTTTCCTTATAATAAACCCCACTTGGTTAACCTGCATTGCTGCCTCCGTTCCACTTTGTCACCGCATCCGTGATTGGCCCTGCTACCCCGTGACACTAGGTCAGCTACAAGCTACATCAATCCTTATGCTCTATACCAGTAGTGGAGGACTAGTGAGATTATATAAAATCCTATTCTGGTTTTAGATTTATCAAACAGTACCAAACATGATCAGTACGGACTGCGTTTGCGTCAAGAAAAAATAAAGATCAGAATCTATTATCTAAAAATGAAGCAAAAATTTAGCAGAATCTGTTGGTTACAGTTAGGGTTAATCCTCAACACTAGCCCCAACCCAAGCACAAATACAAAGCCTAACCCTAATTCCAAATCCTAAACGTAACCTTAAATTTAAAAGGAGTGTGTATTGTGCCTTGTACTTGCATCAGAAAACTGACATAAGTATGGTACGGAGTTGCACCAAAAAAATGACACATTATGTTTGCATCATATAACACTTTATTTCCTATCATCTAATTGTCATTGATGTTTTTACATCCCCACCTTTCTTACTGTGTCATTTCTATCCACGTCCGAAGGTGGCTTCATATAGGATACTGTAACGGATCCCCTTGATTCCAAGAGGTCGGTCCCTGTAAACAGTACCCTATCTACCCCTCCGATCCTTTAACCACTTCAATGCGGTGGACGCGCTCAGCGCGTCCACCCGCATTGGTACTTGGCTGCGGAGGACGCGCTGAGCGCATCCTCCCTTTGCAGCCGCGATCAGCCGGTATTCCGGCCGATTGCGCGGCCCCCCGGTGCGGGCTGACATCATCGATGTCAGCCCAGCCTCCGGGACTCCGGCAGGCGCGATAGGCATCATCGCGCATGCGCGATGACGTCTATTTCAGGCACCCCCCGCCATTGCAGGGAAGGTGCCTGAAGGGGAGGGGGGGTAGGTCCTTCAGACCTCTCCCCCTCCCCTTCCCTGCGGGCCAGCGATTAAAGACAGGCACCGCCTGGAAGGGCACAGCCTGCCCTTCCAAGCGGCTGCTGTCTTTAACCCCTAGGGGGCTGGATCGCGATATGGCGCCAACATGCGCCGTATCGCGGTACCCTCCCGGAGCTGGCCGACATCTTGGATGTCAGCCAAGCTTCCGGGATATCCCCCTAATGACTGGCGTCATCGCGCAGAGCGCGATGGCGCCAGTTTTGAAATTAACCCCTTGCTGCCACCTATAGTGGAGATAGGGGGTTCCAATGAACCCCCTATCTCCCGATCCGTGACAGCTAGGGGTTAATGTTTGCTATCATTGGAACGGCCAAAATTTTTTTTGGCTTTTTTTTTTATTTATTAGTGCAACAATATTGTTCCCATTTCAATTATAATGTGAACAATGATGCTGCACTAACGATTTCTTCTATGGGGGGCGTTTGCTAAAAAACACGTAATTTTCCCCCAAAAAAGTAACGATTCCTCATCTCTAATTTTTTTAACAAGCGCACCCCATAGAAAATATAACCGCAAACGATCGCATTTTAAAATGTGAAAAAAAACACTTTACACATTGTAAATTATTGAAAATTCTAATTTTATTGCATTTTTTGTTATAATATACAGACATGACATAACGTATACATATAATAATGACATATTCTGAATCTGCACAGTCTGCCGGAAAGAACGATATATAATATGTCTGGGTCATATATTAAAATAAGGCTTCAAAACGCGGTTAAACATGATGAGCGAAACCGGTAAAAATTAGCTCAGCACAGAGGTGGGAAAAGGCTCAGCAGCGAAAGGGTTAATGCTCGGTCTACACTTTGGTACAGCTAACTACCTTCAGGGACTTGATCTTAATACACCCAGCAGGGGTTAATAGACCACAGAGTAGTATAACAGAGCAGGCCCTGATAGTGTAGATCCTAATACCAGGAGAGAGGGTCAGCCTTATACCAAGGATAGTGTTCAGAGCACGTCTGTCAAGTAATAGCCGGGTCAGTACACAAAACAGGGTTCTCAGTAATAGCCGGGTCAGTACACAAATCGGGGTTCTCAGTAATAGCCGGGTCAGTACACAAATCGGGGTTCTCAGTAATAGCCGGGTCAGTACACAATCAGGGTTCTCAATAATAGCCGGGTCGGTACACCTAGAGGGTTCTCAGAATAGCCAGAAGTCAATAGGTGTAACAGAAAAATCGACAAAGCACTGGGGAAGCAAACTCCACGTTAGGGCAGTGAGTCTGTCTGAGCAGACTGACTTTAAACTCAGCGGCTACGTGTCATCATACCGCGCCGCACCTCCCGGCAACCCTCGTGACCGCCGCGGGTCGGCATATCACTCAGCACCCGGCCAGCGAGTAGCGAGGATGTAGCTGTCATAGGTGCTGGAACGTTGGATGTGAGAGATGCCTGTGCACAACGCTTGTATTCCCTTCACTGGGGATCATGGACAACCGACATAGGGATGATTCATTCCATGGCAATAGAGCCAGTACTGACAAACAACAAATGTGTTACCTTTTTCCAATCTAGCAATTCTTAAAATTACTTTTCCCAATTTTCCACTATATTTGACTCTTTAAGGTTCCTTTAACAGAAAAAAAAATAACATTCAAAAATAAAGCCAGGCTTCTATTGTTGTCAGAGTGCTAGTTTTTCGAACTGGCAGGCATTTAGTTGAAATCCGTTCCTTAAAATTAATGAGAGGACGAAGTGGATGGCACACGCTCTGCTTCAGTGATAAGAGGGGACTTTGTCTATTTTTAGGACAGATGCCTCATTTGGTTAATTTACCGAGCATTGGGAATGATAAATATTACTTTTATCAAAACATAAAAAATAAAAAGGATACCAACTACAAACTTCTGTTCTATCATTTTAAAGCTTAAGAAACAGAATAAAAGGCATAGGGTTTTATCTTCCACAGACCATTTACCTGCAGTTGCCTCATTTACTCCCAAATATCTGAATGTACAAGGATATGAAGGATTTGTTTCCAACCGTGTAGCCTTGGCTCTTGGATTTCAATATGTCTTTCTTTCCACAGAGGGTAATCGTTTTAACTAGTTCATACCATACAGCTTTATTTAATGTGTTGCATTGTTATAGAGTTAGAGAAACAAGCATCTGCAAGTGTACCTTGCACATGTGTTACAAACTATACTCGTGTGCCCTATTCTCCGACCAGGAGTTTCTCCTCTCATTATCAGCCCATGTCCTCCAATGTTGTAGAAGGAGAGAGTCAGAGCTGTGTAAGTAACAGAACAATTATTGCTGAACTGCCAACATCAAACAGCCATATGCTAGCCTTTGCTGAGTGCTTGTCCCATATTTATGTGTAAAAGATTAATGCTCGGTCTATGCTTTGCCTGGAACACTGGCAAGCTGAGACCGCCGTTACAAGTCCCATAGGCCATATTTGGATATCTTGAAATAGTGACATTTTATGTACAAGGTAATTAGAAAAACATGTAAGGATGAAGCTCAGACACGGAGAACTTTAACAATGAAACATTTATATGTATGTACTTCTACATCTATATTATCATATGTGACCGAATATGTTGTTTCACCTACAACAAAGCACCAATAAAATATAATTGCAGACTATAAAGTAGGCCTGCAGGACCCTATTTTTATATTGGAATAATGGGACCTGGCAGAATCCTGGGGTCACCTTTTGAATTTACTATATACACGGGTTGTTTCTATTGCAAGACAAGGGACTCTTCCAAAGTTGCTTGTTAAGGGTCTCCAAACTACAACCTCATGCTCTGCATTATATATTCCGGGGCCCTATAGTAGATTCCTGGCACAAACCCCTTCTAAACCAATGGTCTGGATTCGACTCTCTGAGGCAGCATTACCATTTCGTTATATGGGGTGGGGGGTGATTACTCGGCCTCAAGTATATAACAGAAGCTGATGATACAATACAAATTTGATGCAGCGCCAATATAACAAAGGGATATCGTAAGGTCATGGAGACGTCTCTATCTACTGATCAATATTGTCCTTGTCACTCGACAATCACATATACAAAAAACCCAAAGTCTTTAAGTACAGCGCTCCCAATGATCCGATAGATCAAAGTTACCTATGCTCACGGCTCTTGGAATGTGAGTCGGGAAGACTCAAGTGTTTATTTTCACTTTTATACCAAAAGTGCTACACCATGATGTTTCTGTTTTCTTCAGAGGTATTGGTTACAGTATTGATGACACCAATGGCACATGTTCTCCTATAACTTCCACTACACTGAATATATTTACATCTATGTTACCAACTGCATAGGTAACTTCCATCTATCAGAGCATTGGGAGCGCTTCACTTAAAGACTTTGAGTTTTTTAGAGAAGCTGATGATGTCACATTGAGCCCAATACATTACAAATACCATGCTGCTGTATAACCAACTGTAGTTAGAAACGGCAGGAATTTGCAGAGCAGGAAAATTTATCGAAACTAACAGCAATACCTTTATGGAGAGATAAAAAAAAGACTCAATCTTGGCATAACATCTGTCATTTACATGACATCACTTATATACACATTCAGTGATATAGTTGTACATTTTTATTGGATACAGCTAAAAGTCTGACAGACTGTCAGCTGCTTCCTTCTGCTGCTGACTTGGCCTTTTACAGGCTTATATTTTACATTTCTTCTTAATCTACATAACACAATAACAAAGTAAGGGCATTTTAAGAACAATAATATTTGCTCGTACATTTTTGGTTGTGAGCCGTGTAGCTATCAGGTCTATTCACTAAAAGTGAAACTCAGCAGAATGACTGGAGATGTGAAAATTCTAGGTCAAAATAGCCAAACCAGAAAAATGCTCCCATCTATCTCACTTTCCAAAACAGTTATTTAGTCTAGACTAGATTGTTCTCTTCTCCTGACAGTTCTCTTGAGTTTCACCTTTTAGTGAATAGACCTGCATGAGTATCACATTCACAGCATTACAAACACCTCACTACTGTATATACATATCAGTTATCAGCTACAGCTAGGGTTTTCATTTGTGCATCAAAAATATTAGACAACTAGGGGCAATATTAGAATGTGCAATTTTCTACATTCCTGCCCAGGTGAAGACTATCAATATGCTGGGCAGTCGAGCAATGTCCCACCCTCTTGCAGTTCACTCCCAGCTGCAGCTTCAACAGAAGATAGGAGCTTAGTGTTCTAGGTGAGGGAAACCTACAGGGTTATTCAGAGTCGAATTTGCTCCGAAATTGTGCCGAATGGTGAATTTCCACATATGGTGCAATTTCGTGGCCATTCGGCTATTCAGAAAGCAGGCAGTTCACCAAATGTTGGCGAATTGCCAGCGAAATACGGTGCTTGTTCAATCGCAGTGAACTCCCCATAGAGAAGTAATGGCTAATCTATTCAGAAAACACCGAACTGCACCGAAATGTCAGTGAAACGCCCTGATTTTTGTTGGTTTCATTCGACAGGTTTAATCAGGTGAATCCCATAGGTTTCAAAGTAGAAAATATTCCGTTATTTTTTAAAAATATTTATTAAACAGTTTATTCGTTTCACTTGCTGCAAAAAGTCTATTTTTTAGTATTTTTTTCAAGCATTTTTCTGGATTTATCCAGTGAAATTCTTTTCCCCAATTTTTTAAAAATGACGAGGTTTTTTTTGTAACGCACCTTTTTATAATTATTCGTAAGACCTTATATGTTCTTTTTCAGGCATTTTAGTGAGGCGTTTTTTTACAAACACCTTTTAAAAGTTGCAGGTTTTTTCTTTACCTGTTCGTCCGCTTGTCGGCTTTTTCTGGTGGCTGGTCAGCACTCTGTTCGGCGGGTTGTAAGATGCATGTGCATTTGTCAGTTTTTCAGATCAATTCAGCGATTTTTTTTCGGTTGCACTCATCGGCTTGTTCCCTGCTCTTCGTGGCCCTGCGGTGAAGAGTGAATTCACCACAGGGTCGGCGAATCAGACTAGCCGAACTGCGGGGAACAGGAGGGCACCGACATATCGGCAACATTTCGTGCTCTCTGAATAACACTGCTAGCATTGGAGAGCAGGGGAGTATTATAAAAAAAAAATGAATGTTCAAATGGGAGAACTTCAATCCAGTCCTTTAAAAACATGTAGGATAGTTTATTCCTGCACATTCTCAAAATTGGTGCAACTGCTGTTATCCAGGTATCCAGAATGGTTTTCCTAGAACCATGTGGATGAATTGGGAGCATCTATGGCAGAGTTTCCCAGCCCTGGTCCTCAAGTACCCCTAACAAGCCATGTTTTAAGGATCACCTTGTGAAATGCAGACTGAATCCTGTAATCACTGAGCAGCAAATTTTATCAACTGTGCTGTGCTTCAAATATCTGACAAACCTGACCTGTTTGCAGGTCCTGAGGATCCCGAGTCCTAGAATTTGGAGAAAACCTCAAGGTAAGAAAACAAGCAAATACTAACAAGAAGCCCAGTAGGTTCAATTTAAGAAAGATTGAAAAAAATCTATGTATGTCATAAAAAATTATATAGAATTTCAAATATGTCATCAACTTTAGATTAAGGTTCTACCAGTCAGTTGACAAACAAGAAATCAACCTAAGGCTTCATATAAAACTCATTTTAAGTAATTGTCTGCAGTTTAATGTATATGTAATTAAAGATATAATATTATCAAGCCTTCTCTTCTGGATTTATGCTGAGCACTTAGTGACGCTACATTTAGATGTGTGTCTCATTCGTCTGGAAAGAGACCAGAGCTTAATTGTCTAGAAAATGTTGGGTATAATTTGCCTGTTTATGAACTTGACTAGTTTACGATGAATCATTTATCAACAATTAAGTGAGATATTACCAATTAAGTCTATAAGATAAACAGGGTTGATTTTTTTTTCGTATGTAACACAGCGAAGGCTAACATTAAATAAATAAATAAATATATATATATATATCGCAAACATTAGCCTTTAACACTTTCTCTTTGTATGGAACATAAGTATAGAGCATGTAGCATCTGTAATTACCCTGCTTTGTAATTGCATAACTAGAAAAAAAAAAAACAGCATTAAGCTATTAAATAGAGCAGCGTATGAAATCTGCACATTATGTTGTGACTATATAATCACACTTGACACCATGAGAATGATGAATCTAATTTTGAATGTAGCAGATGGTGGTTACCTTTTTCAGTCTGGTACCAAGTTAAATATATCACATTTTTACCCACGAGAGTATCGACAGGACATGGATAAAAAAAAAAGGCATCATAACTTTCATGTGTACCTATTAAGGAGGGACAGACCATATTTTTTGCCCCAAACCCCTCCGTTTCCACATAGGGTACAGGCTGGATGGAGGAGAGGTAACATCACTGCTTTATAACCGTGGAGACTCAGGTTCAAATCCCGGCCAGAGCATCTCTCCAGTAAGTGTCCTTGAACAAGACACCTAACGGTACATACTTTCCTACCCAGAACATACTTGAAAACAGGAGAAATCTCAATATATCCTTCCTGTTAAAAAACTCTCTGGAAAAAAAAGAACAGTTATTGGAAATCTATAACTATTGGTTGTTATCTGAGAAATGAGGGGAAACAATGTTCTAAAAAGAATCACTTCCTACAGTTGTAACAATCTAAGTAAATACGTTGTTTTGATGACAGTACTTCAAATATTGGCATGGTTGTGTAGCAGATTACAGGATATGACATCATGTCCTAGTGTTCTGTTAAAAGATGTCAGCACAGATGGCTGAGATGTCATTTCTCTGCAGTATGAGTATTGTAGAGAATAAATTGGAAGGGATGCAGTTTATGGCTTTAACATCCTAAAGCTGAAATTAAATGTCACTGCCAAAGAAAAAATACATATAAATTCTAATATTATCCTATACCCCATATTGCAAATGGAAGAGAGGTCCACTGTCTCCTGTAACAGCTTTTGGAGGGACACACTTGTACGAATAAATCCTTAGAGCCCTATTCCAACCCTTGTGTAAACTTAACTCCATAGGCTATAAGGGCTCTGGTAAGATTATAACAGTTCTGGTTAAGAATACAGCCCTTAAGGCACTATTACCTCCTTAACGCTAGCGGTCACGTAAATGAGAGTTAGCGCTAGGCTAATTGAGGTAATAGCGTGCCTCTCAGATCACCTCCCAATCATTAACAGGTTAAACAAATCCATTAGCAAATCGGTATTTGCGCTTTTTAGCGCAAGCTTGCTGTACTTTGTGCGCCCTATACTTAACATGACGAGCGCAAAGTGTAAGCAGAGAGTAATTAACATTAGGATCACAAAGTCCTAAAGCTGATTACAAACCGCTGCCGCTAACTGAAAAAGTTTGCTACAGCTTAGAGCAGTGTTTCCCAAACCTGTCCTCGGGACCCTCTGCCTCGCCAGGTTTGCAGGATATCTGATGCACAGCACAGGTGATATGATTTGCTGCTCAGTGATTGCAGGATTTAGTTTGCATTTCCCTGCAAAATCTGGCCTGGTTGAGGTTCTCGAGGACAGGTTTGGGAAACACTGGCTTAGAGCTTCTACGGAATCAGTTAGCTGCAGCTGGAACCTCCCAAAAACTCTCATCCTGTGACGAGAACGGCGGCCCAATCCATCACTTCTGACTGTCGGGAGCAGAGGGAGACTAGGGGAAAAAGTCCCCAGTCTCCCTCTGCGATCACTTCGCCGACCTGCAGGATCTCACGAGAGGCTAAAGCGCCGCCCCAAGCATCCTGGAGCCTAGTGGCCACTACAGGACATGGCTGGACTCTGCCGCATAGTCTAATGGTAAAACGGAGACATTAAGGGGAGATTAGCGAAAGCCAATTTTTGCACTTAGCGTCCCTGTTTTAGCTGTAGGCAGCTGTTAGTTTCCTACTGTCTGTCCAAGACTGCAAATCATATGAGGCTCCAGGTAGTCCTATGGACACAAGAAATGAATACCGGCATTGGTGTGCATAAACCGGCTGGATGGAGTAGAGGTAACATCACTGCTCTGCGTGGAGAGAGCCTGTGGAGTCATGGGTTCAATCCGGACGAACACCTCTCCAGTAAGTGTCCTTGAGCAAGACTCCTAACTGTACATACTCGCCACCCAGGACATACTTGAAAATGAGAGAAATCTCAATGTATCCTTCCTGGTAAAATCCTTTCTCAAAAAAAAAACTTGTGCCTGGCTTGTAGCCATCTTTCAATAACCCTGTGGGTTACCAGAAGCTATGATCTCATGAGCTATTGCTTGCAATCACTGTTCTAAGCCTGATCGGGGCCAACGTGCCTTGGCTGGACAGAAATTGCAGTATCTATGAATACAAAGTAAGCCGAGACATAAATACGCTTTCCAATGTTCCTTTTGTATTTTTCATTACAAGCTCTGATTAGTCATGCATCAATCTATTGTTGGTTTCAATGGTTATTGTGATACAGATTAATAACAGAAAAGGAGGAAGATGAAAGAAACGCAGAACTAAGCACTACTGAATATGTAAATACCTCTGTGGATGGAGTAAACAACAAGGTGAAGGTCTAAAATAAGGTCCTTTTTGTGCTTGCATAATTAAGGCATAACAAGCAGGAAACATGCTCTATTGTTGCAAAAACACATAAATAATTGTTAAATCATGTCCCTGACTAAACAGCTGAAAATATTTTCTACATAACATTTAAGGAGAGTGTTCAGTAATTAAACAGCCATGTTATTCCCCTCCTTGAACCCATCATTTTGGGATGAAGACTCTTAATAAAGGGATGAACTCTGCAGGTCCTGGGACAATCTGAGGAATGCGCTGCCAAGGACTTAGGAGGAGGTGATTTTGTTTTGTGACACATAAAATACTAGAGATTGATCGCAGGCTGTGGTTTAACATTCGCTTCTAAGCGGATTAAAATGAGATTTATTTCCTTGCTGTACTCAGACGGACAGTGGTACATTCTGTGCGATGCCTCCCCTTGAAATCAATACATGAAATGGGATGCAGCGTGCGCCTGATCTTAGTATATTAAAATTGTACTGAATTTATAAGGAAATTTCATAAAGTGCTGCATCCCTGCATTATATTATCCTCTATTTTATAGAGTAAGGATTGGCATTGGAAAGATTTGGGAGTAGTCTTGATAATAAGCCGATCGATGCACGACAAAAAATATTTCTAGAATATCCAAATTTCCCTGTAACAGGCCACCGGTATTTAGAAACAATGATTTTTAAGGAATCCTTTCTTTTTGAAGACACTTTGCAAATACCAGGCTTTCCGTAATCTCACAGGTGTTAAATACAGTTAGTCTAATAATAAAGGTGTTACTCCATAATACTGAATAAAGCACAATTCTACATTACATTCTGTTATTCTACATTTATAATAAAATATTACAGATTGCTTAATAAAAGGAATATTTGAATGATGTAAAGATTTCACATTTTACAGTATTTGTATATTTCTTTATGAAAAATAAAATTTAAAGTAGTCACCAGCGGACAAAAAAAATCTTCTTGTATTTAAATGCATTCATTTATAAGAGAAAAAAACACATGAAAACAAAATCTATTTTCTGCTGTTCTTTGCACAAAATTTCCCTACTTTCATGTAGCTGTAGAGCCATATTCTTCCCATTTAGGCTAGGGTCAGACAAACGCATTTTCACGTTGTCTGTGAAAAAGTACGTTCGAACGAGTGGACGCATTTTTTCACGGAATACGCGATAGCGGTCATACTATGCGCATTTTTCGTCCGTGAGTTTGTACGGATCATCAATAAAACACTTTGTGCATCTGGACGTTATGTTGGCTGGACATTAGTAGCGTCTGACGTCTCCAAATCACACACACACACCGCTAGCGGACGCAGCGCACTCTGTACAACCGTACTAGCGGTTTTACGTTCTCGAAAAAATGCGTTCATTTTCCACTTGCGTTGCGCAGCCGGACTTTCGTGCGACCGTACTTCGTATATTGGCTGTCATTGCCTGGCATTTGCTGCTAGTGCGGCCGTGATTAAGTGCGCCAGAACGCGCGTTCGCACTGCCTCAGTCTGACCCTAGCCTTAACACTTTAGCTATGATATTTTTTTATTTTTTTTTGAGAAAGGATTTTACCAGGAAGGATACATTGAGATTTCTCTTGTTTTCAAGTATGTCCTGGGTGGCGAGTATGTACCGTTAGGTGTCTTGCCCAAGGACACTTACTGGAGAGGTGCTCGTTGGGATCGAACCCATGTCTCCACAGGCTCTCTCCATGCAGAGCAGTGATGTTACCTCTACTCCATTGAGTATTATCAATGTTTTAAAGCTCCTGCACGAGCCAAACGACTCGATCTGGTCATATTTTGAGCAAAGCAAAGGCTTTACCAATGAAATTAACTATTAAATGGGCTCCATAATGTGCCCCCAAATCTTCAGTACCTTGGACAACTCATCTTAGGTGCTGAAGCTGTTTGAACACCTTTGAGTTCTGTTTTTCTTCTACAGAAAGACAGGGCTCCAATTGTATTATTCACTTATAGAAAACGTTTGTGTTAGCCATTTCCCATTTGCTGCTCAACTTTATTGTCTTTATTATGACCGAGAATCTTTGTCAGCAACTCAAATCGTAATACTTACGTTCTGCAACATGATAATCGCAGCAGCACTAAGGGCAGCACTTTTATCAGCTCTAGGAGTCCATAGGACTCCATGCAGACAGATGCGTGCTCACGTGGTGAATTGATAGGAGGAGGAACACAGTTTTGAGTGTTCAGGTCCCCCTGGAGTGAATGTCAGGTTCTGTGGCCAGAAGACATAGGAACCAAAATAAAAGCCACGTCAAAGCAGCTGCTGATGTATCCTGAACTTTGGGCAGCAGCTTCACACTTGTCCTCGCCTTGCATATCGGTTCCTGGGTTTGCTGAGTTCCATCAGCAGAAGAAGCTGCAGGTGCTACCTCTCTGGCTGCTAATGGGTACTGCATTTAAGGGAGGTTCCCTCTATGAGAAGCACTTCTACATTAGCTCAGCATTTGGTACATATTTAGCACCAGTATGCCTTGTTCCAGAGTAGCCAGCATTGATCCAGTCTGTCTTTTTGCTCTCCAGCAACCCAAGGTCCTGGCAGGTGTGTCCATCTCCATCAAAAAAGGTCCTGTCAGATGTGTCCATCTCCAGCAACCAAGGTCCTGTCAACTGCGTCCTTCCAAATTTACCTGCCTCTGTTTCCCTATACTTAACACCACTTGAACTTTTCAAGCCTGTGTGTCTCACTGCATGTTGGGCTCTCATCCGTTCCAATCGGAGCTATCCGTGACACCGAGGAAGCAACGGATCATGCCACTCTCTGCACCGAGGAATCTGAGGTGAGTATGAGATTTTTGGTGCGTTAACATTTATGTGTTAAGTAATTATGCTGAAGCACAATCACTTAACACCAGCCTTTGAAAGACGTTATTCGTTTCTAAATAAAGTCAGATGTAGAAGGAGAACGGGCTGGTTGGAATAGCTCGTTCTTTATCTGCTAGAGGCGCGTTAATGTTTCACATACAAAGTGCAGGAGACTTCACTGTACAGTAACAACACTATATCAGATTTGCAAGTTGAATTTGTATCTCGGATGGAATAGGACGAGATAAAATTAATCACAGCACATGAGCCATTATACTGTATGGTTCGAATGCTCTGCTGTGTCCTAGGCTGTGCTTAGCGTCCTATTTGTGATCAGGCATTCATTTTTCCCAATGGAAAAACAGGATTTCTATCTGCATTACTACACACTGCACAGTCATAAGCCAATGTGCAGCTTATCCAATGATAACCTTGATGAAGTGGCCCACAGTGAATGAATGCAAATTGAAAGCACATTGAACATATCCTATATTAAACTAAAGGTAATCTTGAGTTCAGTCACAGCAATGTGCAGTTTATGCTGTAGATTTCCCAATAAAGTCATCTAGAATCAAGCTGTAAGTTCCCGAGAGAACGCCATAGCACAAGCAATGTGATATTCACTAAGATCTAAGACTTAAAATGAAATCCACAATCTCCTCTCTTTTGTAAAAGAGAGAAACAATCACTGTGGCTAAAATAGCAAGTGGAAAATACAAAGTTTGGTCAAACCAACAAGTGTTTTTCATGCAGGAAAAAAAAGCCATGCAATAACGATGCATTTTAGAGCTCTCTTATAGTTTGCCTAAGCTTCAAACATGATTAGAACACATATTTTGTTATCCCCCCCTTTTGCGATGTGCATGAATCACACATACTGTACTGTATTAATTATATTAAATGATGAAAAGTGACTATTACGTCACTGTCAAAGCACACAGCAGTAAACATGATATTCATTGACTCTATACCAGAAATCAGCATCCTTGGTGCACTAGAGGTTTTGGACCTACATCTCCCTTGATTCTCAGCCATTCTTTACCATGAATGAGTCTCATGGGAAATATAGAGGGCAATGACTGCTGACCTCTGCTCTATACCATTGGGTTTTCAACGTTGTTGCACAAAAACCACATGCATTCTGCACAGCATGACCTATGGCCTCATCCATGCTGGTGGACCAGCACAACTGTGATAAGACACATACATTAGCTTACAACTTAATGCAAGACTGACCTTAATTCTTCTTGTTATCTAAACTATGAGTTTATGTGTCTTTCAGCCACTTTACCACTTATTTTGTAACACATATCATGTATTAGTAAATCCTTCTTATATTACATAGCCAGCTTGTCAGTGCTCTATGGAGGCGGCCATCTTAAAATTTGAGTGCATACTCCACTTATCCAACAAGGTGATTGCTCACTTGACATCGGGATATTTGAACAGTCTCCAGTTGTTTATTGTCTGTATGAGCTTTGGATAGTTATGTATTGTTGATAACCAATATAGCTGCCCTACAGATCAGGGATGAGCCTGAAGATGTGCTCAAAATATTGGTATTTCCTTAGATTCTGCCATACATGTAAATTATTTTTTTGAAATGACATTAAAACCAGTATCCTGTTTCTCTTTAACAGCAGGTTTATACTGAAAACTATTGTACGTTTACAAGCATTAAATGAAAAACAAGGATCTCATGAGTTCATGCAATGCTAATAAATAGCTTTAAAATGGCATAATAATATATGTAGATAAAAGTATCTTTGGTCTTATGAGAAGTAGACAGCACCTGCTGACTAATTATAAAGTCTCTCTATATTTTATGAGCACACATAACTGCAGACTTTTTAACCACTGGCATTTTGGTGAAATTCAAAGCAAGCTCGGTTAACAAAAATATCTGTTGATCTTGCAAGAATGTTTAATTCTCTGTTTGCATTGTGTATCATGAGTCAGTAACATAAAACACTGGGCAAAGTGCGACATTCCAAAATTATACCAAACATTGGATCATAAATAAGTAGATGAGAAAAAAACTATATACAGTATATCTATATTTTTCAGACTGCCTTTGAACTATGATTACAGACTTAGTGTCCCCATTTTAGCACCTATAAAGGAATACGGCCCTAAGGGGGAAAACCTGCGCCTGCAGGTTTCCCCATAGTGTCATCCTTTTAGCACCATATTCCAGGCAGGTGCTATTTCAGGGAGTATCCCCCTGGGGGATACTCGAGTTAGCACTTCTGATGTGATTCATTGGGGGGAAGGGGTTAGCTGGTGTTAACCGATTCTACAAAAGCGGAATAAGTTAGCACCAGCTTCTAGCAGTATCTAGATTTTAGGTTTGCGCATTGGTGCGGTAATTAGCGGTAGCACTTTGTAATACCTTACTTATCTTAACGCTAATTACTGATTACACCCCCTATGTTAAGAATAGGGTGCACAAAGTACAGTAAGCGCGCGCAAGCTAGCGCAATCACCAATGTGCAAACTGAGATCTCACAGGCGTAGCATTAAGAAGGTAATATGGGTGGAATACGTTATGTCACTTAACCTGACGTTAACACTTACTCACCCAAACGCTAAACGTAGCGTTCACAAGGGAATAGAGCCCTTATGTTCTGAAATGCAGAAGCATATGATGAATATGTATGGGTATGTCTCTCAGCAGGAATCACAGTCAATGAGGTCCAACAGATCTAGTATGTATTTATATAGCAAGACATTCCTTGAGATTTCTTCATAGCACCAATTAATGAGTTTGAGGGTTTTGCATTAAGGAGGTTTTTTATGTGTCAAGTGTATGTACAATTTGTAGCATCTGTACATGATCTCAAAACTGTTCTTAACCATTCTATAAACATTACTATATGCTATCTCTGAACCCTTGTCACCTGCTGCTCTGCTCACTGACTGATTGGCGAGCTTTGTCAAAATCCCTGGTACTTCCCTGACATGCTCTTTATATCTCTTCATTAGCTATGAGCACCAAGTGGTGATCCATATTGTCACAGGATTCCTAAAAAGAGTGTTTTGGAGGTATTCTCACTAACTTCACCCTTGAAAATAGAATTTTGTTTATTGCATCAAATCTAATCTATTGTACACTTTTTATGCATTAGTATATAGACACAATCCTCTTGTTGAATGATGTATAGCAAAGGTCAGCAACCTTGGCCCTCCAGATGTTTTGGATATACATTTCCCATGTGGCTCAGACCACTTAATGACTAGGGATCGGTTCGATGTGTTCGGAGTTCGATTCGAACATCACCTGTTCGGATGTTCGCGAACTACGAACATTTCCGCGTGTTCGCCGCATGTTCGCCCCCAATGCACCACAATGGACCACAATGCACTTTTTCCACTGGCCT
This sequence comes from Leptobrachium leishanense, assembly GCA_009667805.1. Classification (NCBI taxonomy): domain Eukaryota; kingdom Metazoa; phylum Chordata; class Amphibia; order Anura; family Megophryidae; genus Leptobrachium; species Leptobrachium leishanense. The sequence continues at coordinate 236,784,962 of CM019064.1, read as the reverse complement.
GAAGTTTGTAATTGGCTACAGCCTGCACCTGACCACAGTTTAGGTGCAAGACTATGACAATCACGGCTCAGAGTCCTGATTGGGCAAATTTTGCCCAATCATGGGCTCACAGAGCTAAGTCCCGCAGCACACTATATAAGGCTTCACACAGCCTTCAGCACGTGTTTTTTGAGTGGAGATTGTTGTGTTAGTGTGTCTTCTCAATGCCAGTGACAGCTATTGGGGGGTCTCACTTGTTGCAGATATCTGGGAATTGGTGGAAAGTGTGTCTTCTCAGTCAGTGACAGCAGCAATTTGGTGGGCTCACTTGTTGCAGATATCTGGGAATTGGTGGTGGAAAGTGTGACTTCTCAGTCACTGACAGTCAGCTATCAGGGGGTGTCACATACTTCCATAAAATTTCTGTGAATTATAATCCGTGTCTTCTCAGTCACTGACAGTCAGCTATCAGGGGGTGTTACATACTTCCATAAAATTTCTGTGAATTGTAAGATTCACATATTTTTTAATATAGGACCGCATGGACCACCCCTGCACTCTTCCACAATACCACAGAGGGGTTACTGTGTGATGGCACTTGCTGGCCTGCCACCAAAGGCACAATATTTGGGTGCACTGCCACTGATGCCTGTACCAGATTCATATCCTCAGAGGGGTTACTGTGTGACGGCACTGTTGCCGACTCTAAAAGCCCAATTTTAAAGCACCTATTGCTTCTTTCATCGAAAGCCTGCATAAGTTTCACCATAATTTAGCCCAAAAAAATCACTAAACTTGTTCCACGTGTCTTAAAATGTCTCTTTTCATACAGGCTGCTGCCCCAAGCAGTTGTTTATGAATAGATTAAAGGAAAACCGTTTACCGTCATTTGAAATGTCATTTTTTTGTTTTTAAATGTTTCTATACATCCTACAAATCTGCCACTTCACGGGCAGGTTATGGGGACCTCCTAGGCACGATATTTGAAGGAATATTGGAGGGCACTCTAAAATTCGAACTTTCGAGTCCCATTGGCTTGCATTGAGTTCGGTTCGTGTTCGAACTCAAACTTTTGAAATTGTTAGAGTTCACATGCGAACCAAACACGGGGGTGTTCGGCTCATCCCTCCCTTGTAATGACTACCAAAGCATCATAGGATATGTAGTTGTAAGCCATCTGGAAAACCAAGGTTCCTGACCCATGCATATGATCATCCATAAAATGTAATTTCTATGATGCATAAAAGATAGCGCTGTTTCTGTATTAAACTCAAATGTTGGAAGATTCTGTTACCCCCAAACTAAATTATTCTTGTACTACTCTGGAACTGCACCAGCTGCTCTAGATTCCTGACGCCATGTTGCCTATCTAGCATGACACACCAGATATTAGCAAAACTCCAAAGGCACAATAATCCAATAGTTATCCCTGCATTAAACAACAATTATTAAGGCTACACTAGCAGGTCTGTTAATGTGAATAGTATCCACCTCACAGAAGCCAATTCCTAGAAACAGTAAATGCACTATTAAGAAAACACCTGACTGAAGCAGTGGCCTGTGTCCATTTACTTTGCTATTGATTTTCTTACAGCAGAGCCTTTTAAATAGATAGAGGTAGTGCTGTCAAACACGCAATTGCTTTTCTGTGTCTACAGATTGAAAATTAAGCTCTAAACTATATAAACATGAACTGTATGGGCAAATATCTGAAATTATAGAATGTATATATACTGCCAAAGAAAAGCCACCCACACTGTTATTTGGTTGGTCCACCTTTTGCTTTGATTATGGCAATCAATTGAAATGTTTTGATAAGCTCATGCAATATCGCATTTATTTCTGTCCAGAGTCGCATTAATTTGCCGCAAAGATCATATTGATGATTGGAAAGTTGAACCGTTGAGTAAAGTCTAATCCCGCACACCCTACAGATTCCCAATGGGGTTAAAGTCTGGACTGCGTATTGGCCAATCAATGTGCAAAAATAATGTATCATGCTCCATGAAATGTTCTTGCACAATTTGAGCCCAATGAATCCTGGCATTGTCATCTTGGAATATGCCCGTGCCATCAGGGAAGAAAAAAATCCATTGATGGAAAAATCTGCTTATGCAATCAGTATGCTCAGGTAGTCAGCTGACCATAGACCTTATTCCCTACTGTGCGCTAAAATGGTGGCTGGAGATAGGACAGAATATTTATACAGGTATCTGGCGGCTGACTGATAAAGCAGCGAAAAGTGGTGAAACGCATGTCAGACCTTGTCATTTTATCTTATAAGGACTTTATTTTATGTATGTTGCCTATGTGTTTTTGTTTTATTTACTTATTTATAAGTAAAATCACTGCTTGAACCTTACCACCCTCTTGTCATCCATTTATTGGGATATACAACGAAGGGGACACAATAGAAAGGTTGGACCCTAACTCTACAAAAGGGTTAGAAGCGCTACCAAACCGAGCCTAAAAGAATAAGGCTCAGGACTTGGTGACTGAGTAGGCACCTATATCTTTTATTTTATTTGCAGAACAGACAGGCTACACTATGTATGCCTCTCCCTGTTCGGTTTCCGGTTGGTGAAGTACAACAGGAGAAACACTCACATTACAGGGCCACCCCGAAGGTTGACTACCTGCGCACTTAACCTCTTCAGTACCGATATCGAGATATCTCAGACTTTAAAGGCACCACCTGGTGCCCTAATATTGAGATATCTCGGTATGCTGATCTGCAGCTCAAAAGCAAATGAAATTTGTTTGCCGCAAACAAATTTCTTTAGCTTTTGGGCTCCAGAAGGTTCCCCCAAAGTTTTAGCCCTGTGGGCATAAGGCCCTGAAAGCTCTGAAATATCAGACTTTCAGCAGCGGATGCAGGGAGAAATAGAAGAAAATAGACCTGCTGTTTAAACCTCTAACTCAATTTGGCAGTAGATTGCGCCATCTATTGGCTAAATAGGTATTACTCTACAATTTAATAAAAAATATTTTTCAACAAACCACAGGTTTCTGACAATGTTTTTTTGGAAAATCACTTGGTAGTGAAGGGGTTAGGAGAGCCAAAGGACAGGCTCTCAAAACTGTGAGAGATTGTCTCACAGCTCTTAAAACCTTTAATTATATTTGCAATATGCTACACTATGTTATGCTCTGTTTTGTATATTTTTTAATATCTTGTCTTTTTAAGATTATGTTAATGAACATTGGCGGAAGATTCCACACAGATAAGGATTTGATATAAAAATAAAAAAAAATAATCGAACAATACTTATATAAGAGCATGACACCATTGCAAAATATCATCTATTTATACACTATATATATATTGGATCACAATTCTATTGTCACTATTTTATGATCACTAATATATATATTATCACAAATAAGCTTTTGTTTTCTTGCACTTTTAACTGTGTTTATTACATCTACTATAAATAACTTTTGACAGAGTTTTTCTGGAGATTGACTGTGTCACCACACTTGTTTAAAGAGCTGCATGATACCTTTATAAACATTCTGTCCTATGTGCTATTCCTCTGTTCTGACACATACTATTCATTGTAGTACTTGTCCAGTGGATGGCTGTTACCTGTTTGCTTAGTTAAATCCAGGTGGTGACTTTTTTTGGCCAGGCAGTGTGTATGTAGGTTACAGCAAGGAGTACACAAACGTGAGACTGAAATTCTCCACTCTACAATTTCCACAACATAATATAAGTAATTGAGAAAACCTTGTAAACATCCCAAGACAAACAAGATGACTTTCGAGATCATCCTGGAGTCATTTGATGATCATCAAACTACTTTAGAAGTCATCTGGACATCATCAAACATCATCAGGTTTGTAAAGTCATCATCGAGGATAGTCAAAGTTTTGGCTGATGATTTAAAAATGATTGTTGATTACCATACTGATTACTTCACAAATCAGAGGATAAAATTCATATGACTTTTATTAGAATGAAAAAAGTAATCATTTAAAATCTAAACAGCTCAATGATTATTTTGCAAGAAAATAAAAAGATTGATTACCGTTTAACACCATCTATTAATTCTTATATATTCTTTGAATCAATATTAGTTTTTACTAAAGGAGCACTGTTTAATATCCCTTTAATTATCTGAGCAAATAAGAGGCTCTCTTGCCCATAGAGCTCTACAGCTACATTTCCCTGAAGGCTACAGGGAATTCTGGGTATGAGATCCACAATATCTCACATTTTTGCATCTTACAGACTGTTGTATCCATTTTTGCATACATATCCTACACCTCCAGTTTTGAAAGGCATAGGAGAAACAACACCCCCCTTCCCAATAAAAAAAAAAATCAGTGGAAAGGATGACACACATTTAATAGGCCCTGTAACAAACCTACAGTAGTGCTTCACTTGTGCAGAAAAAATGGTTTTGCAACTATTTTCTAACAGGGTGGCTGCACGGACCATAGGTACCCAGCCTGCTTCATGTATAAAACATAAGAAAAAAGATTGCCATTTGCGCTTGCCCCTATAGCTCCATGCAAAACAAAACAGAGGGTTTGGTTTACTTGAATGGCCATTAAAGTGTAAGCCCACCTGACCAGAGGTGCCATGACCTGGCAGGCGAGCTTACACAGTAGTGTTTCAATGTTATACATGGAAACACTATACAGTCCTTTTTAATTAGATAAAAGGCCTGTAACTACTGTTCTGTTTATGCCTGAAACATCTGATATGCGAAAAGGTCGTGACTTTTGATATGTGTGACGAACAGTGACTTTTTTGGGGTAACTAGGCCTGTACTATTTATAAACTGTCGTTGAGACACTCCCGCCTGCATGTAGATGTACTTTACAGTCGTTGAGCTATAGGTGATATAATTAAGGGTGTGCAATAACAGAATGGTTATTAAAATGCATTCGTTAATATAGAAGATTCCCAGAAGAGTTTGCGATCATTTTCTGCAGCTTATGCCTCAGTGGCCATCTTGTTTATATGTAAATGAGGAGATTCGGAATTACTTGATCATGAAGATGTTCACTGTTCAGTGTATACGTGATATTCGTTTTGTATTTGAAAGATGTGCGATTATTTAACAATTCTATGAAAATGTTCACACCTACCCATGTACAAAAATAATGACATAAGGCAGATAGACAGAAAAATATGGCGACATCTGTAGGACATTGGACTTATCTGTGAGACAATCTACAGAATTAATTGAAATATCAACAGGAAGACCTAGAAATGCCCATATCTTGGATAAAAAGTCTGCATTTGACTTGATTCATGATTTGAATTTATACATTTCTTGGTTGGCAATCTGCTCTAACCATTTTGTTCTGGCTTTTACCATAATGCTGCTAATCTAAAAGGATCGATAAATGAAAGCTGTCTGCTGAAATGGCATATTGAAACCTCTATGGGAATAATAACAGCGTTCAGTTGCACGTTTTAAATATAGGGATAAATAAGAAGTTGGTACTGTTTGAGATGTTTTCTCTTTACAAGGCACTTTAGGGTTTATAATTTTTTTCACAAAGTAATATTCACACTTCTATGATATTTGCACTTTTGTGTTTTGACTCACCCACGAGATTTGCCTTGATTTGGCAGATGGGCTTACGTTTCAAACGGCCATTGTGAACAAACCAACAATGTCATTTTTTTCTAGGCACTATACAAGGTTGAGCACATATGACACACTTTTTCTTTGTACGGATTCCAAGGTTAGCTGCTATAGTTGCGTAGCTCCTCCTGATGGGAATTGAGCATGCAATACTTTTTCTTGTTATTACTGAAAACTGACACAGTCTTCTAGTCAAGTTAACCAATTCACTATCAAGTAATTTCCCATAAAACTACTGCCAGGACCCAATGGTGGTATTGAAAATGACCTTTCATAAACCCATAAAGTAAATATATATAGACTTCCATCTGTGTATTTTCACTTAAGGGAAGTTCTGTTTGACAGAGGGCTCCCTTTGCCAGCCAAAAAGTGCTATTACATTTTAGCTTGATCTTTGAGGTTCTGAGCAGTAAAAACAGATCTCAAAGCTTTAAAAAAAAATTCAGCACATCAGGTGTCATATCCGATGTGCTGAGATTTCAGGGGCACATTCTGGAGCCCATTTGCAAACTAATTTTGTTTATAATAAACAAAACTACTTTGCTTTGCTCCAGATCTAGACCACATCCAGAATACTCATTATCAGGACACCAGCAGGTGCTTTTGAAAATCGATATACTTATTAGTAGTGAAGGGCTTAACTGAATGAACCTCCAAAATGAAACATTAAAACTAATGATTCACCAGCTTAAAAAAGTAATACAAAATAGTAATGATGCCATTATACTTGTCCAACAGCAGCATTCTGAGAAGAGATGGGGTTAAATACAAGGTGAATCAAGCTTGCCAGTAGATTTTCAGATAATCAGTTTTATTGAACATAACAAAGTAACATTGTGTTGCCTTTAAAGTATTGCAACATGAGATGTAAGCAGGCACAAAGTGAAACATCCACATTGATATTACATTCAAACAATATAAATTCAATGTTCTTATCCATTCTCAGAGATATTTCTGTGATTGGTCTCCACTCGGCCTTCTTAAACCATCACCTCTGCCTTCCTTTCACATTCTTCCTCTGTGTCTAATTTAACATGTGCATTAATCCTGGCAAAAATATATGTTGAACAATGGGTTTTGTCCAGGTAGCTGGGTTTATTTAGACTAAGCACTAGTGGAAATACTTGAAGCATAGAGTGGGGGAAAACAAGACAAGAGAAAGGAGAAAGATTACTGTACAGTCTTTTAAAGACATATTTAATACATTTTTTTAATTTAATTAGGACAACTTTACTTATACTTGACTTAGTTCAGGGGTCAGCAACCTTGGCTCCCTGATGTTATGGGAACTACATCTTCCATGATGCTCAGTCGCCCATTAGGCTGAATGAGTCACATGGGAAATGTAGTTCCCAAAACATCTGGGAGCCAAGGTTGCTGACCCCTGACTTAGTTGGAGAATATTGTCCAATTTGCTGAAATTTTTTGCCTAGATCACAATATTCTTCCACTGCTTATATATATCTTCATGATTTTTTTTAATACTAACCCAAAGACTCCTTTTGTGAACTGAAGACATTCAAGATTTTATAGAATATATGTATTAAAAAAGAAACAGATTTATGAGTACACTGAGCAAGTGCAGCAGCACTACTGGCCTGCTCTTCAGTGTGTATCTGCTCAGTTGCCATAAGGTTGTATCTTGATGGTGCCATTACAGAGGAAACTATACAATATGCAATTCTCACTGCTGTCACCCAGAAAGGGTTGACAGTACTGAACTGCCAAGGCTGCCTCCTCTGCACAAGACATACAACAACGTCCAGAGACCATTTCGGCTTACGGTATTTTTCCCTTCCCCTGACAAGGAAAACCTGTGCCTGTAGGTTTCCCCTTAGTGTCTCCATTTTAGCACCATATTGCGGGGCAGGCACTGATTCAGCAGCCTGCCACTTAACGCAGTGCTACCCTCCTGGAGCCGATAGGACTCCATTGAGGGTTGTGCTGCTGGGTCGCAGGACCTGCATGATCTTGCGAGATCGTGCAGCGCCACAGAGTGATTTGTGGAGGGAGACTGGGCACTATTTGTCCCCGTATCACTCTGCTTCTAGTGGCCAGAAGTGGTGGATTGGGCTACCGTTCGTGCCACGGAATGAGAGGTAAGTGTCAGATTTTTTGGGGGGTTTCAGCTGGTGCTAAATGATTCTGCAGAAGTGGAATCGGTTAGCACCAGCTTCAAGCTATGGTTAGCTTTTTAGTTACCACAGCAGTGCATTAATTAGCGTTAAGACTTTGTAATCATAATTCTAATTACTCTTTGCCCTCCCCATGTTATGCATAGGAAGTGCAACGTACAGTAAGTGCATTGAAGGGAGCACAATCACTGATGCGCTAATGTTTTTTTTAATGTAGTATGGAATGTAATATGTGGGGCATGTGTTAAAGGTACTTAACCTAGCACTAATGCTCACCTATATGAGTGCTAACGGTTAGCGTTAAGAAGGGAATAGTGCCCTTAGTTGGGTGCCATCTGGAAGATCAGGGATGTCAAACTCCCGACCCTCATATACTGATAGCCTGCAATTCCCAGAATTCTTTGAATGTGTTAGATGGCCAGGGAACTATGGGTGTTGTAGTTCTGATGCATCTGGGGGACCATAGTTTGATAGCCATGGTGTAGCGGATACTTCTAAAAGGTATTTTGAGCAAAAGATCTATGTCAAGAACTTTTTTGACATTTCTGGCTGCTTTATTCTTGTGCAAGACGGTTAATTTTAATATGGTATAATCTCCCCTGTAATGGCACCATTATACTAAAAAAACCTTGTTATAAGACCTGAGCAGGAACACTCTGAAGAACAGGTCACTATAGTCTAGTGATGTGTTTGGCTTTATGGCACTTTTCACAAAATATGAAAAAAACTCGATCCAGTCCTTAGCACCTACAAGGACTGAAGTCAGCTTTTTCACAGTATATCAAACTGTAGCTTTCCTTTGGTACAAGCCCTAGAAATTAAAATGCAGACTTTGTCCTTCTATAAATGTAGGTGCTGACAGACAAGAGTTCTAGAAGCTGGAGAATCTCCTCAAGGTGACCTGCTAGTCTTTCTTCTGGAGAAACTCCGAGAACACAGAGTAAAATGTCGTGAATCAATAAAGCAAACAGATACAATCTTGAAACAGATAAAGGGCAGCTGTTTCTCTTCTGTAATAGTGAAACATTCTGTCTCTCTTTTTTATTTATTTTTTGCTATCCTGTCGATTTATGTGGATTCCTCCAGGGGTTCCTGACACCCGGGACAGTTGTGTAAAAGTTTTATTTGTAATGTAATTTGGAGCAGGCCTGTGCGTGCTCCATATCGTCCGGGAATAATAGCTCTTCTCTTGTTATCGCTCACAAAGCATATTTCAATTTGTTTTTTGGCAGGCCTTGCGTTTGAGGAATGGAGCTATTAGTTTGGAAAATCCAATCTAAAAGTTAAAGGAACTGTGATGGCACTTTGACAAAAAATGTATTTGTCATATACCCCCAAACCTTGCCTCTTATAATAATTCCTTATAATTACGACTCTATAATGCACTGATACATGAACAGCTAAAATGAGGAGGTAGCAGAACACAGACTCTTCAACTGTATCCGTTAGCAATAAAAGGGATGAGCATGACAACGACAAACAGTCTGTCCCTAGGCAGATTAGCAAAATCCTGAAACACCCTTTCAGCAAAGGTGGTAGAAGAAAAAACCGTGCCAATTCTAATAGGTAATTATTTTCTTTTATAGTCCCTTTCAGTCCTATTTTTCACTCATATATGCAGTTTTAACCTCCCTGGCGTTACGATTCTGACATAATTTCTATGTCAGTATCGTCACAATTCTTTTCAGCCCCTTAGCTGACCCCCGCTGTCGCCTCCGGACGATCGCGATGTCACACTTCATGGTTCCCTTCGGAACCAGGAAGCAAAATACTGCGATAGCCAGAGGAGAATGCGATCGCGGGGGTCAGCGAGGGAACACGGGACAGGTATGTATCCAGCCCGAGTGTGGCTCGGGGAGACTGCTTTCAGCACTGAAAATTAACCACGAGCCGCACTCGGGAATACCGCCAAGGGGGTTAATGTATATAATGTGCATTAGAGTCTGGAATGTGAATTAGATTAATTGCTTTTCATTCAGTATGCCAATACACTAATTAGGAAAATTCTTAGGTCACCATTCTGGTTGAGTCAGAAAAATGAGGATCTGTTAACCATTACCAGCCTTTATTACATGCAAACCGCTATGTTGGCTACTGAACTCATAATAATTGGGAGCCACTAATAGGCACCAGCAGCAGGGCTACTGGTAGCATCTATACAAGAAGGAAGAAAACAGATCCTAACAATCAAATAAGAAAATTATTTATTGAAACCACAAAAAGTTATAAAACCACATACAGTGTAGTGACCAATTGACGGAGAGCAAGGAGAAATTGACAGCTCCTGGGAGGGGCATAATGGCATAGGCTATACCAGGGTAGGCAGCACTAGAGGAATGGGTAGAACAGCACTGTGTTAGGCCAGCCGGCTGTCTAATACACATGTACAAAAAAAAAATAACTATAATTGCAGTCAATAACGCCCAATGCAATTGCATATTTCTACTTGGTTACCTAAGCAGTTTGTGCTACTAACAATTGTTCATCCCTAGACCTCAGTTTAATTTTTTTAACTGGGTAAAAGACATACAACTGTTCATACGTAAAATAGCATTACATAAATTTCATGCAATACAACTAGAAGGTACAGCTAAAAAACATGGCCTTCTCAATACCGACATGACCTGCCTCTCTACAGTAATTGATCTTCTGGATGAGAATTTTGATAGCAATGTAGGTAATCATACAAGTCTGCGTAACAAAAGTAAATTTACACCATGTATTGGAGAATATAACCATTTGGACATTTTCTGCAAAATGGTCTGTACGGAAATTGAATCATTAGTACCAGAAAAGACAATATCCTCTATTCCGGACAATCTAACAAACTCAATTAGTTGGTCAACCGTCAATTAGTTGGTCACTACACTGTACATGGTTTTATAACTTTTTGTGGTTTCAATAAATAATTTTCTTATTTCCTTGTTAGGATCTGTTTTTTCCTTCTTGTATACATGTTACAGGTATGCCCTGATCTGTCATGCCATACTGCTCTGTGCCCTGCACTGCTACGTTTTGCCCTGTTACACCTGTGTTCTGTTGTGCCAAGCAATGCTACCCTTGTGCCCTGCTGTACATGTCCTACTGTGCTGCGCTCTGTTCCTTCTGTGTACCGGAGTCTGCTGCATTACTGCCTTACTCAAGTCTGCTGTGTTCCTGTTATCCCCAGGTTTGCCATGTTCCTGCCATTCCCATCATTCTCACCTTGCGTGCTGTTTATCTGAGTCCTGTACTGAATAAACCACCTAAACTTGTCAGTATGCCTGTCTGTTATGCCACTTATTCCTATATATTGGGCACTTTCCTGTAAAGCCTGTGCCATATCGTGACGCTTTCATAGTATGAATGAAGTCCAGAACAGGCCGAGTACTAGTGTCTCTCAGAGACCAAATTAATAATTAACTTTTATTGAACTCGATTTAAAAAATGAGACAGACAAAATAGACATAAGTAGACAGTGCTCACAAAAACAAAAATATCATAAAAACAAATTCTGCAAAAAAGATGGTGTATGACGGCAGAAAAATGGTCAATAATCAATACAGTAAGTAACCTTTGAGGGTCACTTCAAGGTATTGTTGGTGATAACAATGCAAGACCATAAAGTGCTGCATAAATTGAAGCAGAGTGGACAAAAGCAAGATTCTTCTGTTAGGGGAATTGGCTCAAATAGCCCAATATAGACGTACTGCAAGTAATTGCACAAGTTTACATAATGAAGAAAACACAGAATAAGAATTGGTATGTGTATTCAGGATTTCAAAGTACGAATTCCCTAGGTAGAGACAGAGAGTCCTTGCCTGTCAGCTGTTTTTTCCACTGTACCTTTACCCACTAGCAAACTAAATGGTGATATTGGCCAATCATTTAATTTCATTCAAAAATTATATCAAAATCAAATTAAAAGCTGGTGGGAAATTAACAGCCTAGAACAATATATTGAACGGAAATTGGTACCTAGAGGTCTAAGACCTGAAATATCTTTACCTAATCGTATCATTACAGATAAACATGTTGAGGAATGGAATTCCTTATTACTAGACTTTTCCTTTAAACTTATGACTTTCCTAAATCGTTTAGAAAAAGAACACCTCGAGACCATAAATAAGTCTCTTGCTGAGAACATTGTGGCTCTTGAGGAATTCAAACAGGACCCCCAATTTAATCAAATGGAAATGCGACTCCAGAAAAATCTTGAGAATTTTAAAAAAACTATTAAAGAAAAGAAACACTTTAAATTTCAACGGGACATTAACGATTTTAAAACAAAAAACATCTTTACACAAAAAAAACGTTTACGTCGTAGGCGCCCCTTTGGTAACTCCAATAATGATATTGCCTCTACAACTGATTGTGAGACCTCACCTGATGAAAACGAGATTGAAAAGGTTTCATCCCGTCCATCTACCAGTTATAACAGAGGTAGAGCCCCTTCTAGAAACTCATTTAAACAAGTTTATTTTCGGGAAGACGACTGGAAAGCAGATCCCCCTTCGGAAGCGAGACTACACGACCGACAAAAATGGGGATACAAAGGGAGGCGCCAAAACGATTACCCCTCAAAAAAGTGGTAACCGATTTTTCTGTTAATTCCATTGTCAACCATTCGGCCTTTCACCTTCTCCCTAGACATTTCTCTCTATTACAAAAGGGCCTTTCCTTTGTCCCCACTCCTCACTTCAACAAATTTGGTTGGATAAAGGATCTCAATCTATTCGCGAGGAGGTTAGCCCTACATATTTTTATGGAGAAAAAGAAAGAGAGAGAGGCAAAAAAATTTAGGGGTGTCCAGTGAAGATTATGTACATCTTGAAAATCTTCTGGCCCTTTTAGATGAATGTCCACCCGACTCAGCAAACTTCTCAATTAAATTTAAGCAGAAAACAAAGTTTACTCCGTCATTCTCTGACTTCTCTAATCTAGAGGTCTTTGTCAACCTAGTTACATCTGAGATTGAATCTATTAAAAATAAAGACTTAAAATGGGAATCTAATTTATCTAAGTCCGAACAACTAGCTCTTAAAGAATTACAAGATGTTCGTAATATTGTTATAAAACAGTCCGATAAGGGCGGTAATCTGGTAATAATGGACCGCAATGATTACATCGCAATGTGTATGTTACATCTTAATGATAAAGACGGTTATAGGAGATTGGAAAGTGATCCTACTTTGTCGTTTACTAAAGGTTTGGAGACTTTATTAACAATAGGAGTACAGTCTAAATTAATATCTGATGACAATTTCAAATATTTACTCCCGAGGTATCCCACTATACCAACCTTATATTGTCTTCCTAAGATACACAAATCTCTCGCTTCTCCACCCAGTCGCCCGATAATTTCGGGCAATAACGCATTAACCGAGCGAGTTAGTGAATTTGTCGATTGTTACCTACGACCATTGGTACTTGATACCCCCTCCTATGTAAGAGACACCCAACATGTTCTCCAAAAACTATCTGAAACTCACGTCTCTCCTGGTGCCATTTTGGTCAGCCTTGATGTTATCTCATTATATAACAATATCCCCCATCAGGTGGGTTTACAAGCTTCTAAATATTTTTTGAGTGGTAAATATCCTGAACAGGAAACTGAATTTGTCCTGACCCTTTTGGAATATGTACTCAATCATAATTATTTTCTATTCCAAAATCAATTCTTCCTGCAAATCCGTGGTACTGCCATGGGAACATCTTGCGCTCCAAGTTATGCCAACTTATATCTGGCTTGGTGGGAAAAACTGGTTGTCTTCTCCACTGAGATGATGAGATTTACCAATTACGTCACCAATTGGATGCGCTATATTGACGACATTTTGTTCCTCTTGCAGGGACCCATTGAAATGTTGAATGAGTGGTTGGCCATCTTGAATCATAATGAAATTGGACTCGGCTTAACCCTAGTGGTTGGGGGTAATAATATTGAATTTCTTGATCTTAATATTACCATTAACTCAAATCTAGAACTGATTACCATCCTTCACCGTAAACCTACAGCAACCAATAACTTTTTGAATTGGTCCTCTCATCACCCCAAAATCTTAAGAGAGGGATACCAATAGGCCAATACTTGAGGGCTAGACGTAACTGTACATCCCTCAAAGATTTTCAGCTTGAAGCCAATCTTCTAAAAGATATGTTTCTGTCCAAGGGTTACCCGAGGAAATGTCTAAAGAGAGCATATCAAAGAGCCCTTCTAACTCCAAGGGATGAACTCTTGATTCCAAAAACAAGAGATGATAAGACACTTATAAGATTCATTGCCGATTATGATAATGGTTGGCCTAAAGTAAAAACTATTTGTGAGAAATACTGGCCTATCTTACACATGGAAAAATCTCTTGAAAAAGTTCTCACTCCCACTCCTTCGTTTACGGCAAGAAGGACCAAAAACTTGAGTGATAAACTGGTTCATAGTTTCCTACGACCAGAAAAAACTACACGCACCTGGTTACAACAACCCAAGGGTGTTTACCAATGTACTCACTGTAAAGCTTGTAAATTCGTCAACAAGTCACAACAATATACCAGTAATATCACTGGGCGTCATTACGACATCAGACAATTCATGAATTGTTCTAGTAAAATTCTTGTCTTTCTCATTACATGTGAATGTGGAGTACAGTATGTCGGCAAAACGATTCAACAGTTCAGGCGCTGCATTCTTCAACATATTAACTCCATTCACAATAACCTAGAAACCTCAGTTTCTAGACATGTTCGAAACCAGCATGACTCAGATCCCTCATGTCTATCTTTCCAAGCCATCGAAATGATGGTCTGTGGACCTAGAAAAGGTAATTTTGATAAGAACCTCTGTCAGAGAGAATTTTTTGGATTTACACATTAAAAACATTATATCCGCATGGTCTAAATGAAGACTTCAATTATACACCATTCATTTGACCCCTTGGTCTTTGTTTTCTTTATAGGGTCTCCCTCCCCCCCCCCTTTTTTTCAGAAATTTTTTGTTTCTTGTTCTCCCCTCTATATCCTAATAACCAGAATTCAATTATTTACATATTTTTATTCATCTATTAATATTTTGCCAATTTATTCCGGATATATTAATTGAACTTCTTTTATATTTACATCATTAAGACGTATGTATAAATTTACATTTATTCCTTGCAATATTATTTTCATTCATTATCAGGGCTATCGTACATCAATTCTATTTATTCTATTTACTTTTCACTTTAGTTAAGGTTCTTTTTAACAATATTACCAACAACTATTGTTGTTAATCCATATATTTTTATTTACGACCAACGGTTGTCTAGATTGATTTCCTTTTGACATTAGCATTTATACGCTTCACTTATTGCCATCATTTGGGTCACCTTAAACAACCATAAATTCGCTATTATTGTTTATGTTTCTTCAATGACTTCGTTTTTGCGATCCCCATTTATTCCGAGACTTCAGTTCTCATTATATGTTTATCTAACCACAGCTAACTCTACCATCGACTCACCACATCTATAGTTCACCATTGTGGTTGCTTAACAATTTTCGAATATCCATGTTAGCTGTGATTTGGCAGCTTAGTCCATTACGTTCCTTCCCTATGAATTATTATTGTTCCTTGATCATGTTTTCAGTACTCTCTTATTATTTGACCAGTATAGTTGAGTGTTTATTACACCTAGTCTATTTCTGATTCTCCTATAGGCACTCCTACCCAGTCTACCGATTTTCTATATATAGTTTTTCTTTTTGTTTTCTCTCGACTTGACTTGTTACCATGTCAACTATTTAAAGTATATTATAAATCATAGATTGAAGTCTTTATACCCCCTGTTACCTTTGCGGTATTTATGTAGTCACTTTGATGCAAGAGTTACTCCAAATAACGAGGCTGTTGATCCCAATTTTCAAATTCAGCATCTACTGTCCATTATTACTATTGCATTTTCATGTCATAATGTTTTCAATCTCCGTTTGCTCCCCTCTTTTTTCTAATTATTATTTATCATTTCCCAAATCACCCTAGCTGAGTGATTACCCTGTCTCAGTCATGTTTATAATTTAGTACTAAGTACCATCCAACTATACCGTCATAAATTCAAACACTCCTTTTATTTTTTCACTCTTGAAATGAACTAACAACGAGAATCTCTCGTTTCACTAGCTACCTAGGTAACCACTTTAAACACGGATCATCATTGGATGCTCCGCGCGTCAATCCTCACGGTAGACGAATAATCTGGTTGTCCGTTATTCTCTAGTCCCATTGGTCAATTTACCGCTTGGGGCGGAACCCATACAACTGTTAATAGCCCTGTCTCTATCTCAGTCCGTAAGCAGTCCTGACGAGCCATTCCGGCGAAACGCGCGTCGAGTGCACTTGGCAGGCAAGGACTCTCTGTCTCTACCTAGGGAATTCGTACTTTGAAATCCTGAATACACATACCAATTCTTATTCTGTGTTTTTTTCATTATGTAAACTTGTGCAATTACTTGCAGTACGTCTATATTGGGCTATTTGAGCCAATTCCCCTAACAGAAGAATCTTGCTTTTGTCCACTCTGCTTCAATTTATGCAGCACTTTATGGTCTTACATTGTTATCACCAACAATACCTTGAAGTGACCCTCGAAGGTTACTTACTGTATTGATTATTGACCATTTTTCTGCCGTCATACACCATCTTTTTTGCAGAATTTGTTTTTATGATATTTTTGTTTTTGTGAGCACTGTCTACTTATGTCTATTTTGTCTGTCTCATTTTTTAAATCGAGTTCAATAAAAGTTAATTATTAATTTGGTCTCTGAGAGACACTAGTACTCTGATATCTCTATCAGGGTAATTGAAGTTCCTTCCAATTATACTAGGGGTAGACCCTTTCGTCTCTCACTTCCTTTTTCACCTACAATCCTTCTCAATTGTGACATATTTTTCTGGTATTTGTCAATTTGTTACGCTCTACCATTCTGGTAGCGATCTGAAGTCCAGAACACACACAAATGTGTGGCATTATTATTTATGTGTATTCAATCATAAGCAATATTATTTATGGTGGCATTCAAGGATCGTGAACAATATCCCTTTGGAACAATATACACTAGAAGCATGGTGGTGTGTTTTATCAGCAAATATGTTATATGTTATGATATCCACTTATAAGACATATATGCACATATGGGGTCTGTTTAGGCAGGCACAGACTCCACACTCTTTAATACTGAAGACAGAGTAAGATCTTCGTGCATCCTAGTTTCTCACTGTGATATGAACTCTGTTGGACGAGGCAAAGTGTAGCAGATGGTCACAGCACACACCAGTCAATTTTTAACTTGCTGACGAAAATGTCAAACATTTTCATATGAATTTTATAAACAGACAGGACCTGTTTGAAATTGGTTTTTAAAAAAAATGCTTGCTTTGATTTTTCCTTTTCTTAATCCATGTTATTTGTATCCAATGTAAACCGCAGCATTTTATTCTCTACCACCAAACAGAATCATGGTTCTATCCAGATCTATGCTGTTATGTGGCAATGATTTCAATTATTGTACCATTTTAGCTGAAAACCCCATTCTTTCTAATTGCTCCTGCCAATTAAATATGTAAGATGATCTCTATTCCCCTAAACAAAGAAAAACAAACAGAGGCAGAAATGCTCTCCTAATTGCAATGAGCAAGAAGATAAGGATTACAAATGAATTTCCAAGGGACCGAAACCTTCTAAAGCACGAGGTTAATGCTGTATAGTCAGAAATAAGTAAATAATTCTAGTTGCTAAGAATCATCATTTACCAGATTGTCTTTATTACAGACTACTTAAAAATACTCTACAACCCCTTCAATTAAACCCTTAACTACCAAGTGATTTTCCAAAAAACCATTGTCAGAAACCAGTGTTTTTTGTAAAATCATTTTTAATTAATTATATATTAAGAAATATTTGAGCTTATACACTCATTGTATTTCTTACTGTAAATAACCTATTTTTGGCTAGTAGATGGCGCCATCTACTGCCAAATTGTGTTAAAGGTGGAGTGGCTGATCTATTTTCTTCTATTTCTCCCTGCATCGGCTGTTGCAAGCCCGACATTTCAGAGCTTTGAGCAGCTGATTTTACAGTTTTAGCTCTTGCAGATCAGCATACCGAGATATCTCGATATCGGGGCACCAGATGATGCCTTTTGAAGCCCAAGATATCTCAATATTGGTAGTGAAGGGGTTAAAAACCACAGTAAACAATAAGAGATTTATGACATGGGAGCCTAGGTAATTGGTTATACTTGTGTTCTTTGTGCACTTTCCTATCAAAATACCCAGAGATACTGTATAACAGGATAACATATTTGAAGGGACACTATGCCAGGGCTGTTAAACACATGGCCCCTCAGATGTCAATGCCTACAATTCCCAGAATTCTTTGAATGTAATATGTGGCATGGGAAACATGAGCGTTGTAGATCATGAAACGGGACCTGAGTTTGACAACCCTGCCCTAAGCTAAAAGCAGGAGGGGTTGCATAGCATATCATGGTTTCCTATCCTCCATTCCTCCATTTGGAGGATAGAGTATCTTTAAAAAGGTACTTCCATTCCAGAGCCAGTGTCTCCCTCTGTGCCATTCTTTTCTTCTGACAGTTCACTGTGCTGAGTTCTCAGCCAATCAGATGCCACTGAATGCAAAAGCATTGAGAGGCATTGGCTGTTCAACTGTGCACTGTTGATTGTATGATTAAAGGTTTCTATGGCGATAAGCATATTAGTGAAATGGTGCCATGTCTCATAACATTCTTAGGCATATAATATTTTTTGTCAAATTTGTATATAATTACAAATACATCAAAATGAAAGGAATTGATCTGTGGACAGTAGAAAAATAAGCTATATTTTTTTACATCCTACATAATGTGATCAACACTTAACAGATTTGTTTTTTAATTCACTACATCCCACTGTTTTGCAGACATTTAATATAATTCGTACATTAATCCACAAGTTCTTATGTTCAGTAGCCAATCTTTGAAAATTATTTAATAGATTTTGAAGTTTGCTGTACTAATATAGGGAGCAGTGTAACACTTGAACCTCTATAGAAGCTTTTGTTCCCAAATCCCTTTGACAGTAAATTGTTTCCTCAAAGAAACCACTTCATCGGACAAAAGAAAATAATTCCAATTAAGAATCACGGAGAACATTGGGGCACCTGGTACAATTCTCTTTAGATTCCACAAGCTAGTGTCTACAGTAAGTGCTGGAAGGTAACAAAAACATCTGTCGCTTGTCTCTTTGTTTGTTGACTTGTGGTTTTATCTAACGTTGCAATGTATCCCTGGGAAATCTAAGGGAACATATAAATCTATCTGCGTTGTATTTATTAGTTAGTAGTGACTCAGTGGTCTAAAATTATCACATATTTGTTCAGCCCACTTAGTATTAAAAATACATTATTATGGAAGCATCACCCCATCTGTTATTGCGGGTTCCTGAAAAACCTTCAACCCAAGACTATAGCTTCATTTACTATTCTCGTTAAAAATGTACATTTGACAGCAAGGTGTTAAAACGTCTAATGTTTGTATGAGGAAGCACTATGTATTCTCACTTTTTTTTTACCTTTTTTACTGATACCATCTAAAGAACAAATGAAATAATGCATATTGATGAATGAGGGAATGGGTGAATCAATGAGGCTACTAAGCAGTTTGTAAAATCAACCAAGTTGCAGAATTATAAATATAATCTCTCATGAGCCCTCATCGGAGGGCCAAAAACCCAAATGTCGGGTATGGTTTCTTGCCTAAATCTAGTAACTGGCTGGATGGAATAGAGGTAACATCAGTTCTCTAAAACAGTGGAGATCCAGGTTCGAATCCAGGCCAGAGCACCTCTCTAAGTGTCCTTGGGCAAAACACCTAACTGTATATACTTGCCTACCACACAATATCGACTGTGGAGTCCAGTGGTAATGTCTCTACCCTTCAACTGTGGAGAAGCAAGTCAAAATACCATTCCGCACATCCCTCCAATACAACTGTGGAGAAGTCTCAACTTTACGAGAAGCAGGTTCAACCTAACCACCAGGCTCTACAATCATGGAAAGCCGACTCAATTCCACTCAGAAGACGCCACCAGCGAGTGTCCTTGGGCAAGACACCTAACAATATGGATGCACCTACCTCACAAAATACTTGTACTTCTCATAAATTGTAAGTTCCCTTGGTAACTGGGACCCCATGAATCAGGCCATATCACCCATTGTGGTATTCCAATGAATCAACTCCTTGTACACTGATCTTGTAAAGCGCAGCGGAATTTGTGGCACTATATGAATAAAGGTTAATAATAATATTAAGAGGTAATATGCAATATCTATGCACTTGCTCTATGTTGTAACAATCCTGATTTCATGTGTACAGGTTAAACGGTTTTTTATATAATATGCTGCACGTATCAATGTATTTTGTCAATTTACATTTAGAGTAAGACATTTACTATAACTGAGGACGTTAAATGTTTGATAGCAATTTTTCATATGCATCCAAAAGGTGAAAATAGGAAGACTCATCATAGCAGATAGCAGACACCGGTTCAGTAAATAAACTGTTGTCAGAGTGAATGGACTATTATTTTACAACCCCTAGTTAAGAGATTGTGATCCTATATGATGATCTCTCAGGATGTCATTGGACATCTCCAACATATTAATTGGTGTCCAACACAGTAGTGAATACCCATGGAAGTTAGCTCTACGAATTACTGATAATCCCTTGTAGATATAGAATCTGCAACTTCAGGAATTCATATTTAAGGTTATTTAATATCTACTGACACTTATTTCTTCTTCAATTTACCTTCGACCCAGAGTAGAGGTGTGCGTTTCATTTAGTTTCAAATCAGAATTCATCCAAAATTTTGTTGATTCCTACTTCGGAAGTACTTCCAAAATAACGTATTGATTTCATCTGAGACAACATGCATCCGAAACGAAATGGTATATGGTGAATTGATTAGTCCTAACAAAATCGTTTTGCTATGACGTTTTACACAGGTGAAACGTAACTGCACTGGCTTGCCTCCATTGCTGAAGTGCCCTAAACGTCATTGGTTGCAGGAGGAAGGCCTGAATTCAGGCCACGAGAATGGCATTCCACCCCCTGTGATGGGATGGAATGAACATTCCAGTACCGGCTGGGTGGAGTAGAGGTATTGTCACTGCTCTGCATGGAGAGAGCATGTGGAGTCATGGGTTCGATCCCAGCAACCTCTCCAGTAAGTGTCCTTGGCAAGACACCTAACGGTACATACTTGCCACCCAGGACATACTTGAAAACGAGAGAAATCTCAATGTATCCTTCCTGGTAAAATCCTTTCTCAAAAAAAAAAAAAACATAGATTTTGCTGTTTTTAACTTTTTATGGATTGCATTGATTTTCTAATTGTGTTTGTTGTCGTTTTTTAATGGCAATTGATACGTTCTATGTTTGTAAGCAGTTTAATTTTTACTATCTGCACCAAACTACACCATATTTCGCTGTTGATTGGCCTGTGGTGCTGAATTTATTTGATTGGAATCTATTGGATTCAGCACCACAGGCCAATTGATAGCAAAATACGGTGCAGTTTGATGGCACCGAAATTGACCCATAGAGAACTATTGAAATGAATGATTACTATATACAGATCGAACTGCACCGAAACACTATTAACCCTAGCTTCTAACCCTCATTTCTAACCCTAACCTAACATTAATTAAGCAGCATTTATTGATTTCTTTAGCAATCCAAAATTACCAAATGAAAGGAAAGGATAGTTAAATGAATTCTGTTTCAGAGAAACAAAATTTTGTCAGAAACAAAACTAATTTTTTAACCATGCACACCTCTACTGTAGAGATGTGAGAGAATTATGGGACAAAACTTGCCCCCTTTTATGCCAACCAGTCCATAGGTTGGTGGGAGGGGGGTCCCACATATTTTTGGGTTATGTTTGCAATCTTTTATGACATACAAATGTTATGTTGATGATCTGTTGATCATCCGAGAGACGATAGATGGACAACACTTTTTAACCATCATTAATAAGAATCAATTAAACTTGGCCTTTGCATTTAACATTTAATAACTCCAAACAATCTGTACAGTTTTTGGATTTCCAACTAGTGTGGGCTTAAATATCTTAAAAATACTTTATTTTAAAGCTTGCTCAGATAATATTAATCATCATGCTCGCTCATGCCACCTATCTTCTGCCCATACCATTAGGGCCAAACAAGCTTGCAAATTTTAGAAATTGAAGAAATCCTTCCCTTTGAGGACTATTTGTTTGAGTCTTGACCTCTATTAGTTATATTATTAGCTTGGTTTTTCAAAATGACAACCATTTGAATAGAGCATTTTTGAGAGCTCAGTACACTATCAGGGTTATTCAGAGAGTGGTGAAATGCAGGAGAATGACTGGAGAATGGAATATTCTAGATCAAAATAGCCAAACCAGAAAAATTCTCCCATTCATCTCACTTTCCAAATCGTCTATTTTAACCTAGAATTTTCCATTCTCCCCGAGCTGAACCCTGATGATGTCCTGTTGAGACCTACACCCCCCCTGCAGACACCCCTTTGCCTTTTGAGTGTGTCCCCTCACTATACAGTAGTGTATAGTTTTTTTCTTTTGGCGATTGGGGCACACTCAGGGTGTGCCATTGTGGTGGCCACCATGGCTCTGCCTGCCACACCTGGCCCTCGAATGCCCCGGCCTTGTGACCTGCACATTTCCATGGCCTCCTGCGGTTCCTCGGACCTTCAGGAGTGAGCCAGGAAAGTCACATATTTGGCCGTAGCCACCTTTTTTCATCCCCCCTTTTTTTAATTATTTTTCATTTTAGGGTCCTGGAGCACTTTTCGGTATGTCTCCCCTCCCCACCTTCCTACTTTGGATATCCTATGCCACACTATGTGCCTATGTGTTTTTGCAATGTGGCCAACTTGCCTTACCTAGATGGCTTTTTATCACCAGATGTCTCTCTGTTGATGTATCTTGATCCTATGTGGCCATCCCTGTTCTGTGTTGTTTAGTAATGTTTTTTGTTTCTCTGTTTCGTTTGTTCTTTTACTATTTGCTGAGTTACTATATGTTGATCCTGCGTAATCATTTTCATTTAATTTCACGGACCTATTGTACCGCTGACGTCTGTTCAAATAAAAAAAATTGAATATAAAAAAAAAACAACATTTCATAATACATCTTATATGAATGATCACCTAGAAATTAATTGCTTGTTTTCCTCTAAGTAAAACTGAATCTGAAGCTAATTTTGGAATATGTGTGTTGGCTCAGTGGTTAGTGTCCCCACATCAGTATTGCTTGTGAATTCAAGCTATTTCTGGTTCTTGAGAACCTTGTGAGTACTGACAGGGGGAAAATGTTTCAGAAAACATTTTTTTTTCTGCAAAAGTAGAGTGAATTAATGTCAGCATCATGATTTGAAATGGACAGGGTTGAATGATCCATTATTTTCCCAATCTGACATCTTCAATAATTAATAAATCTACAAGAAAGGATGGATAATGACTCCGCCACCTGATATTCTGCCCTTTAAATTTTTAGATTGACACAAAACAGCACATTTCACCTTTATCATATTCCTACTTTAATGATTTACTCACTCCCAGACTCAGAATAGAAAGTGCCTTGGGGAGCAGCACCTATATATAGCAGGTTTATAACTGTCGGTATTCCTACAGTGTAAGCTACCTAAGCATCGTTTTTCAAAATATGGAAAAAATGCATAATCCCTAATGCAATAGTTGTGGAATTTGCAGATCTTGAAACTATATATACTATTTATAATTCACAAGATGGTACAATGACAAGGCTTGCCTGAGGGCCCAAAATTATCACCTGCCTTAACTTCCGAATTTTAGCTTTATTTATGTGCGGAAGGCCACATGGGGGAACCTGTAAAATATCCCACTGGGCCTGCATGTTAATTTTTCTAGATGATACAAAGGAGTATGAGACTTTTGTTTTTAACCTTTCTTCTGTAGATAAATATGAAAGTCTTACCAGGAGAGGGAAACTTTGAACTATAAGATATAGGCACTCCGGTAGGACAAAAAAAGAAGAAAGATTCAAAAAGAGCAGAAAATCGACTTTTTCACACACATAAGATGACTAGAATTTTGGTTGCTGTGTGCTACAACTCAAACAGCTGACGTACTAGTCTTACATCAATCACAGTCACTTTCTCAGACATGGAAAAAAGTTCTGCGTAATACCTTACTTGTAATTCAAGCAATCACATACAGTAGATACCTCCCAGCCCAAAACATACGTATTCCTGCCTTCAACATATTGATGGCTGACTGTAAACATTTCCTTTGATATGTTCATAAATTACTGAGTGGGTAGTCCTCTTTTTCATAGATCGTATAAGGTCCAAAAGAGAATTCAAGGTATACATATTTCTACTTAATTTCTGATTATTTAGGTTCTTTTTACCTGAATTTATAGAAGGTAAATATAGCATTGCAACACTTATGGTTCTTAAAAGATGGCTAAGGTAGATGTTTGCCCCAAGACAACTTACAGGTCTAAACAAGGCATTATAAGAAACAGAAATGGATGGACACAAAAGGTCAAGTTCAGATTGGATCACACTGTTCAGCATCAGCAGAAAAGGGGGCAGAACCAGAAGATTAGATGGAATTTGAGAAGATTAAGTCAGAACAAGGGCAGCTCCATTGTGCATGTAGTGATCAGACGACATAGAACGTAAGGGTTGCACTTTCCAGTGTCAAGTCACCATTTCATCACCATTTGGCTGGAGAAAGGCTCATATAGGGCCAAAACATGGCCACATTTTTCCAATTAATCTGCCGTTGTTGGAAGACTTAATGCCCAGTTCGATTCTGTCCATGGACCATTTGACCCCCAACTGATAATTTAATATTCTTAACTTTGAGATGTGTTCATCAAGGCCAATCAGACTTTTTACCAGACTCCTGGTAGCCAAGAGCTATATTCCAGATTCTGCATGAACTTAAACAATACTGTGGTACACTTACCAAGACTGAAGCGTTTAATAGTTGGTACGTTTACCAGAGCATTGGCTAAGCTCATTATTCCAAACCTATGACTTCTATTCCATCAAGTGAAAATCAGCTTCATACTTTCACAGAACACTTTTCAAGAGTGATAAAGTTCTTTTGGGAGAAGGGTTATTCTATTTTGTAGGCAGAATACATAGTTTAAGCCTACTTTTGAATAGTCAGTGACCATGAGTATTCAAGGTACATATGCTGCAGTCCATTATATGCTATGCAATAGCTGGTAATTAACGTTACATAATATATAACCCCCCCCCCGGAAATTCACTAACTGGTAAATAAATTTAACACTTACCAAAGAGAAGAACCTTCTGTTCCAGTGACTTCCAGGTAGTCGTATGCATCTTCTAATTGAAATGATGTGAAGATCAAAGCAATGGTGTCACCAACCTCTGCTAGGATTGTCCATGTGCAGTCTGCATTGTTATTATATTCCGTGGGGAAGTGGGGGCTGGTGATTATTCCGCTTTGGCCTCTTAATGTCCCCCCACATGCATCATCCGCTGGAGGTAAAAGAAATACTGAGAGATTAGATACATTATAGTGCTTAATGTTCTAAATCTCTCACCACAAGGCTAAATGCTCGACTCATAAGTTATCTACTCCATTACAGGTTCATAAAAATGCAGAAATATACCTTTTCCAGACCTTCCATAGTGTTTTTAGCCTCCGTGACTACTGTTGAACTCCTCATTAACAGTCTTTCCCAGTTGAACTAATTTGTCCTGATTAATTACTCATAAAATACACATGACCCCCAACCTCATCCAGTCTATCCTCCAGCTGTCAATCTTATTTTAATCACATCTGAATTAAATGTTTAAATGTGCTCTCTGACCATTGTATAATTAATTAATGTGCCCATTGATTGTTGTGTTACTAATCCATGATTAATCTAAGATACATAACATGTATTCCTATAGGATACATATAGACATTCGATGCAGGACTCATTGCCCCATGGTTTATTGTTTGATGTCAACATACAAGGCGATAAGTAGTGAGTAGATAAATAAGATCTATCTACATTAATTTGCTAGCAACACATATATGCTAAATTTAATATATACCCATGCTGGAACTTAAGCAACTGCTTGCAGTCATTAATTCATCAATGAACAATCAAAAGTTTCAGTCTAGGCCCTTAAGCTTTAAATGAATTATGGATGTGTAATCTGAGGTAAATACCTAAAACACATTCAAAATGTAACTAAAATACATATTGATGCTATACAGATCTAGCAGCATTTAATGAAAGGTGAAGGGAACATTGCAAAATTAGAAATCACCAGTTTGCATGAGATAGCTCAAGTGTGTCTGCAGGAAACAAATTAAGCTTTTAAAAATCTATTGTTTTTTTTATGAAAAAAAAGGAAATGTATAAAAGATAATAAGTATCAAAGCATTGCTGAAGTACTATCGTATGAACAAAGAATGCGAAAGGCATTTCAAATCAATGTTTCGCATTGGATGAAGATTAAAAGACAATTATCAACGTGCTTGCAAAATTTTGAGATCATTATCTTGCAGAGGAATTACAGACGTCCCTGCTAGTTTAGTCGTAAGGAAATTGCGTGACTGTAATCGCATGCTGTGATTGTCTTGATGGTTGAGCTCACCATGGGATCAGTAAAGGTCAAGAGATTCCAAGCATTTTGATTTCTGTCACTTCTGTCACAGGCAAAGCAACACCAGGCTATGCCAAGTAAGCATGCCTAAATTACCGACTTGTACTATACCGTCTTTTTCTTTCTTCCATGAGCTGTTTTATTGAGTTGAGGATTATTTGCTTTGTATTCCCTGTGATGTCACCACGATGACAAAGAATGTTGCTGTATAGCAATACCTAATGGAGTGATCTCACCTTGTTGAGTACTGTATACTCAATGCTGTACTGACATCCTATGCTCTAGTATTTGTCAAATTCTTTCCCTCCTAATGTGTTCTGCAGATCACCCCATGTAACCCCCATATAACCCGTTAGCGTTCGGAATGTAATATGGCCTGAAAACAGTAGGGCCAGCTAAGCTAACGTTAATGCTCACACAGTTGAGAGCTAATGTTAGCGTTAAGTACGTAATATGGCCCAATGTTGGTAATAAAAAAGGGATAAAAAAAATCACATATTGCTTATGTTCTCGAAAATCCAAGTAAAGCCAAAACAGGCGACTCCTGAGTATCCTAAATGTAAAGAATTAGACATGATCCTTTTCAAAAACACTTGGTTTTTTATTCATTAACCATTTACCTACATCAAACCTGTGTTAAAGACAAAGATCTATAGGTAGGTAATGTTACCTGCCTCAGACCCAGGAGGTCAAAATGGGCAGGTAAAAATGAGATTACTGCAGAAAATCAGAGATAGAGAATGTTAGGTTTAATATTGGTGTTTGGTTTAAGGTTACTTTTAGGGACTTGGTAAACACAAACTCTCACCATAAGATTCTGCTCCATTTTCACATCTTTAGGCAACAGATTATATTCCTGCTTTTGATGTGAGTGTTGCAAAGGTCAAAAGAATTAGGAACAAGATCTATTGCTAAAAATAAAATGATATTAATCCTAACACTAAATGGATCAACACCAAGTTTTGTTCCACTGCACCAATCCGCTGCGATCACTGCACCGTGACTGCCAATGTTTTCCTACTGCCGACCAGGGGTCCCAAGGGCCATGTCAGATGATCGCACTATGTGTGCCTGTACTGACGTGCATCCCAGCGTCCGTCTCAGCATTGTGACGCTTTGACGGCACCGGCCACATGCTGTAGCGTGCACGAATTGCGCGCGCTACAGCGGTCGTGCTGCGTCCGTTTAAAAAGCCTCCCCGTCGAAGTGCTACGACACGCGTTCGATGGGGCTGCAAAGCGTGATCCTCCATAGGAGGATCAAGCCTTGCAGCGCTGAGCGCTGAGCACACTAACTGCGTTCAGTGAGGTGGCCAGATGAACGTCAGAGTGGAAGGAACATCCACTCCATGGGCACCAAGGTTGGTGTTGACTCAACCAGAGCTGTTGTAAATGTACCAGAGCCATTATAGTCTATGGAGGTGATACGTTTACAACAGTTCTTGTTAAGTTTACACTAACCTTGGCATACGGCCCCTGGTTGGCAGTGGGAAAACATTGGCAGTCACGTTGCAGTGATCACAGTGCATTTGTGCAGTGGAACAAAACTTGGAAGCGTCAGACAGCAAGCTGTTACTGTGCAGAATAGCACATATTAATGATGGTTACCAGTTAGATACATAAACAGAACATAAATAGACTGAAAAAACAATGTACGGAAATGTTGGTACACATACCTCTGCAGGAGGGGAGGGGAAAGTCCCAAGAGGCACCGTTTTGCGAGCTGGATACACAGGTGAGCAGGGCATGCCCCTCCAATATATACCCTGCATTGCAGCTATACCTGACCTTGTCCCCCACATTAAAGGTTGTTCCTTGCTGCAGTCCATTCTGCAAGCGACCAGGATTCCCACATGTGTGACTTGGCAAGACTGCAGAGAAAAAAAAAACCGATGTGACTTTAACTGTCATTTCTTTTTCTTGAGCATGTATTACAAACCTCTAATGCCCCCCCCCCCCATAATATCCATATCAAAGCATTAAAACAATTCAGTTCAATAATGCAGCATTTATGGAAAAAAATGATGTGCTTGAAATATAAAAATCTCCAAAATGCAACCCACATCAATCAACTTTAATAGGATATTGTTAGATTATGTAAACATCTGGCGTAAAATAATTACACATCAATTAAATTAGACGAACAATGAACATAAATGGCATGAGATACAAAGAATCGTTTCAAAGGCAGCATTGTCAACATTGTATGTCGACCATCACAAAGCTCTATATGTAAACTAAATTGATTGTAATAATTGCCTTTCTCCTTGAGACAGAGTATTAAACCCCAGCAAATGCATAATTATTAACAAGCCGCCATTATACAGTGTAGGACTGAGCATACTGAGGTTCACATGGGACTGCTTTTTCTTCACAACTAGAAACAAATAGCCTGACTGAGAACTCAGCATATAATGGTTTTAATGGATCGTGGAATATTATTCAGAATGACAAATTAAAAGGGAGAGAGAACTATTTGATGAAAACAAATGCAACGGGAGAGTATTTTGACAGCGATTTGTTTTCTATTTAAAGGGGCATAGTAGTAGTTTTTAAAGTAAGCTTTAAGGAAAACTAACAGGTAAACAAAGCCTTTTAGCAATTGCATCTATTTACTTATTTCCTTTTGCCTATAATGAGTTAATTATAAGCCTTTAGAAGCTCATTCAGCTGTGCTGAGTATACTGTTCCACACAATAGGAGGGGTGAGGGAGAAAGACATTGAGATCAGCTAACAGAAGGATAGAGAAAGACAGATAAAAGGAGAAAACAACTAGAAATCATTGTATCATTCAAGTTTTTGCAAAGATTTAAATAGATCAATGATTCAGTTTGATAGTAAATAGATTTTTGCAAAATTCAGTTTTTGGAAATTAAAGGGACACTCTGGAATAAAGAGAGGGAGGGGGAAACGTAAGGGTTAAATATTAAACTTTTTTGTCAACCTCTCCCATTTTAAACATTAACCCCTTCACTACCAATATCGAGATAGCTGGGGCTTCAAAGGCACAATCTGGTGCCCCGATTTCGAGATATCTCAGTATGCTGATCTGCAGCCCAAAAGCAAATTAATTTTGTTTGCTTTTGGGCTGCAGAAGGTGTCCCCAAAGTTTTAGCCATGTTGGCATAATGCCCAAAGAGTTAAAACTGTAAATTCAGCTAACTGAATGTGGGATGGGACATTCAGCAAGCTGATACACTGTTGCAGTGAAAACTGTAACTCAATTTGGCCAGTAGATGGCCATTAGAGCATAATTAATTAAAAAAATATCTTTCAAAAAACAACTGGTTCCTGACAATGTTTTTTTGGAAACTCACTTGGCAGTGAAGGGGTTAAGTGTAGTGTACTCATCCTATAATTAAGCAGTAGCTGCCTTTTCCCTATTTATGTCTGGCATCTGTGGAAAGTCAATAAAACCAAGAAGCTGGACACATGCTTAAACATCTAGCAGTCTTATGGCCTCAGCCACCAACCTTCCAAGCTCCATGTCAGGAGAGGGGGGGGCACATTAATTTGCCCACAACCATTTAATTTATGGCAGATTGTCAAGGTGGCTACAGCGTTCCTTTAATCCCTTTAGCCAAATTGGATTTCTGTGATAAGGTTTAGAATATATTGTAGTTATTATAAATGCATTTCTTAGTTTCTAGTTTCTGCTAATTTTTTGAATTAAAAGGCAAATGTCTATTTTAAATAGCGCTAATTGACTTCGCACTTAGGAAAGACTGAGTCAACATGATGCAAATATCCAAATGACTGCACTTTGCACCATAACACATTAGCTATGCATCTAATGTATGAATGACTTTGCACCTTGACAGCAATTTGTGACAGCTGTAGCAACAGTTTCTTTTCTTTTGCAAGTCACTTTAAGTCTGTTTCGCTGTCTTAATTATAGGTTAATACGTTTGTATTAAAACTTATGGCTTTGTAGAATACTTAACAAAACATATTTTTATTCTCTTTGTGGCAGAGATTTTTAACATTCATCTTGTCTGATACTACACAGTATTTGAATGAATGAAGTGCTGAAAGATGATATAAACCCATTACCCCTTCATGGCACAAAACATTGATGCATGTTTCTCTTCATTAAAAAATCCCCAACATTTAGTACATGAAGCCCTCCTTTCATGACTTTAGAATACAGAACTATTGTTCCAGGGAAAATATAATTTCTGAAAGAGGAGAAAAAAAAAAAGGCTCTACAAACTTTACTGCTACATTACAGCAGCCAGAGAGAGGGCAGAACACAGGGAGAGCACTTGGGCCACTCACTACTGTATAGGGATAAGATTCAGTGGGCTATTAAATGTAAGTTATCCAAATTATTTTTTTGTGAAAGGATTTAATCAGGAAGGATACATTGAGATTTCTCTCGTTTTCAAGTATGTCCTGGGTGGCGAGTATGTACCGTTAGGTGTCTTGCCCAATGACACTTACTGTAGAGGTGCTCTTGCTGGGATCAAACCTGTGTCTCCACAGGCTCTTTCCATGCAGAGCAGTGATGTTACCTCTACTCCACCCAGCTCTTATGCCGACAAACATAACATTTTTACCTGCCGTTATATTTTCGATGCTCCAACACTCAACCACATTATGACTTTGATAAAGACCCACAAGCATCTGTTCAATTTACAAACTTATTGATCATTAATTATCACATTTACTGCTTTTGACAAAAGGCATTTTCTGCCTGTATGCTAATAATACAGACCACATGCATCAATACAAGATAATCAACACCATCTAGTGACTAGAACTTTTCATCTCCACAATATTCCTGCAAAGCATGAATGCATAAATGAAACATGAGAAATTTTCTTAGTGGACGTGATTTTTCCCTATAGCAATATAAAAACCAAACGGCTTTTATTTTCCCAACATGTATGCAAAGTACGCTGAATTAAGCTCTTTCAGATAATATGGCCCATCATGGAAATGTTCATTCTTGCTTTAGTAGATAAATAGCAATGGGATGCCGGATTTCACACAAACCCATTCCTGGAAGCAAGAGTGACGACCCTCCTATAAGAGTAAGCAAATTCTATATTGTCCACTTTTACTCAATCTTAGGTCTTTCTATCAGCCTTTTAGATCATGTTCATCCAAAGTAGAGTGGCACAATGTCTAAATTAATTGGACAAAAGGTAACATAGAGGATATCCTCCTAGATCAGTGGTTGAAATAAATATCATTACCCAGATCTTATCAGACTTAGGATAAAAGCACATCCCGGTAATGCAACCAAAATTAAATTTACAGGAAGAGGTATTGAAAAAATCCATTAAAGCAGATCTGTCCCAAGAGAGGCAAGAGTGTTTTTTTTTAATTTAGCATATAAAAGAAGCCATAGATTGGCCTATTTGTTTATATTGCATATTTTTAATGTATGTAAATGAATATAATGTTAATCTGACAATACAAGTGTCTTTTTAAAACAGCACCGTCAGGATATTTAATGCAAATCAGCTTGTTTTTCCTTTAATTCTTGTATCATTTTATTTTTGACAAGACACTTTGACAAGATGAGTTCCTGTTAAAGTCAAGAGTGACTGAACTCCACTTGTCAATATTGCTTTTGGGAATGGGAGGAGCTAGAGGAAAGTATAAAAAAGCACAAATAACACAATCTACGTTATTTATTCTGAACGGCAACTTGGCCTAGACATAAGTATTACATTTTATTTATATACACATCAGTTTGTTGTTATTGCACAGGGTTGGTTATATAATGAAATTTGTGTTTTGGCTGAGAGTTAACCAAAAACAGGTGAAGTCCCTCTTCAATTTTATTTTTTTCAGTATGGACCTTTTCAAGACAAGGGAGCACAAAGTAATTAATATGGTAAAAAGCTAGATTTGTGGTTTTTTTTCATTCTATTGTTCTACTGGAGCAGCTACTGTGGAGTCCATGTTACCACAAACCTGACTCTGTTTCCCAAGAGCATTTGTACATGGTGTTCATGGGCATAATATCCTGCTCCGTGACCAATCAAATTAAAGAGACATTAGAGTATTTTTCTAACCTTACAGAATTCAAATCAGGTTGTTAAAACAATCATTTTACTCCTTTACATCAATTATTTATTTCCTGCCTTTAGCAAGTTATTCCTACTTAGGCTGCAGTCACACAAGTGCACTTTTCCTGTCCCTCTGACCGCACTGTTTGCTGTCCGTCGTAGCTTTCCAAAGGAGTCAATAGAGAACAACACACGAAGCACGTGTGCACTTTGTCGCACACGGGCACCGCATGGTGCAATGGACGCCAAAATGGCATTGACTTGAAAAAGCTACAACAGACGTAGAGAAACCCTGTATACACATTTTTTTTTTCATTTTCCCAACGTCAGCCAAAACTAACTGATGCTGTACAGCCTTATCAATTCTTTTTCTCAACGTCAGCCAAAACTAACTGATACTATATAGCAATTCCTTTTCTCAACGTCAAAACTAAATGATACTATACCTTTTTTTTATTTTTCTCGACGTCAGTCATAACTAACTGATACAACATAACCACAATCTCATCCGTTAAAAAGTGCACCCATTTCAACAGATGCACTGTGCAAAATCAGTGTGCTCGTGTGACCACATCCTTAAGAGTCCCTTCACAGTCCCTGCACACAGAGTTGGATTAAGATCTTGATGGGATTGGAGATTACAATTTTGCCGGGTTCATTTTAGAAATTGCATGAAACAAAAACACATTTTATGATATATAAATGGGCAGATATGTACATATAATCGGGCAGCTAGGTACATACAGGTGGCAGGCAGGTAAGTGCAGCTGGGAATATATAGGCACACAAAGCTAGGTAGATAGATATATATAACCGAACAGATACATATAATGTATCACATTTGTTGATCTCCTGTTCAAATGGAATATCAGGTGACCATGACATAAATCATATGGCAACCAAGAGCATTGTGCTCTGAGATCAAACCTTAACCCCTTCACTACCAAGTGTTTTTTTTTTAAAAAAGAAACCGTGCCAGGAACCAGTGTTTTTTTGAAAAATCATTAATTATACAGTAAGAACTATTTGGGCATATTCCCAGTGTATTTCTTGCTGTAATAACATATTTGGCAGCAAACAAATGTCGTTATCTGTCTACACGCGCACGGCCAACTCTCGCCTCCAAGACATTTCACGGGCAGCACCAGTCCTGTGGAATGACTTGCCTCACCTTATCAAACTCTCCCCTAATCTTCAGGCCTTTACGAAATCCCTCAAAACCCATCTCTTCAGATTAGCGTACCACATCACAGACGCAACTCATCCCCCTGCATAAGATCGACTCACACATGATTGAAGTTGCTTCTATGGCCCCACCATTCCCATTCCACTGGCACTAATGATCCTGCTATCTTGTAAAATTCCTCTGGTCTTCCTCAACCCCACTCCCTCTAGATTGTAAGCTCCTATGAGCAGGGCCCTCTACACCTGTTGTTTCCATCATATGTCCACTTATCTCATTCCCTTTGATTATTGCAAACGCTGCGGAAACTGTTGGCGCTATATAAATGATGACAATAATAATAATAATTTACTTTTGGCCTGCAGAGTTGCAACTCGAGGTACCTCAATATCGGGCACCAGATAATGCCTTTGAAGCCTGAGATCTCTCGATCTCGGTAGTGAATGGGGTTAACCCAGGATGTGTAGATGTGTTAATGCTTGCCTGATATGAAGAAGAGATATTTTATTTGAAGTTTCTGAAGAATGCATGCTTTCCAAACACTAATTCAGAACAGAAATATAAAATTCAAATTTGAAATAGCTAGCCTGAAATCACATCACTGATTAATGAGATATTGAGACTATATAATTCAGAATATTGTAATGAAATTTGACTATAATCAGACAGCTGAAGCATTGCCTTTTACAGCAGGGGTTCCCATGTGTGCTGTATTTTTTTTTGTTGCTATTATTGCAGCTAGATATAGAAAGCATGAACAACAAAACTAGATGTGACAGCACACAGCCTGTGAATTCTAACACATTGAGCCTTCTGTAATTCTCATTTTTCAGTGGAGAACCTGGTCTTCCCACTCAGTATGGACTTACCAAGCAAGTGTGAAGAGGAGATGCGAGTTTCTAAGCTTAGATACACATTACCAATCCAATCACATCACTGTATAACTTTACTGCTGCGAAAGTGCTTAGCACAGAGTTTCCTTAATAAAAAATCCACTCTGGACCCATTTCTGAATCTAATTATGCATAAGCAGGAATATGAACAGGTAAGATAAATAAACACCGTTGCAATCTCTACTAGGCTGCAAAGTTCAATTTATATTTAAAATCTATTCATAATTAAATTATATATACACGCTTACTATAAGCATTTTCAAAATGGTGCATATCAACGCCAATCACGTCTATGTGAACGCACTGTAGTGCGCTCATGCACTCTACTGTGAATAATATGTATTACAGCGCCCCTATGCAAGCCAACATGTTCATGTTGGTGGCTGGAACATGATACAAGTCAACGTGAGATGTTCAGTAAAGGGATACTCTACTAAAAATCGAGTTTCTTTTTGCCGTTAAATTATTAGGTAGATGCTGCTGACAGCCTCTGCCCAATTTTTTCGAATATTTATTTTTGGGGAGTGATTTTACTCACCTATGGTCCCTCACCATGTGCAGCTCCTCCTCTTCGGCTCAGGATCTCCCGGACCCTAAGGGCCCTATAGACATCTAATGCAATATGTGCTCCTACTCAACTTGCATAGCGTAAGAACCACAAATTGGCCACCGCTACGGACTTGCGCACTTTACATAAGCAAGTTCTGTAGCCCCTGTGCAGAGCGATGATAAGAGTTGCACATGCATGCACAGATCCGAGCCATTGGCTGCCTCTCTGAGACTGCTAGCTATTGCGGGTGGTCTCAGAGTTACGTCTGCATACTCTCTGTGTGCCGATGTCGCTAGTAACCGATCTGGTGACCGGCAGCCAGGAAATTCAAAGTCTTCATCCAGCTTTTTTTCTAGATTGGGGCGCGGGTGTCTCTACATACACCCGGACCACTTTAAAACAATAAAGTGATCAGGATAAGTAGAGTGGCCCTATAAGGAACTGCAAAAATAAAGCTCTCAGGTACCTTTACATTAATGTGCATAGCGTATGAGTGTATCACAAAGCTCCATAGCTATATATCCCAGAGTTCCATAGCAATGGAACTAACAATTATGTGTGGTTTGTATGAGTATTAAAGAGCTGAATGAAAATTTAAATTATAGTAGCACGTCATTCTACATGCAATCCAAAATGGCTACATTGATGCCACCCAAATTTCTGCTCTATTCACCGATCATATTCTGTCTAACTTTGCTGCCATCACACTTCAATATGGTTTATATTCATTGGATATTTCCCCTGTAGTCTAAAGGAGGACGCATAGGAGAACATATAACTTTCTATGAATGCATCCCATTCTAGGGTTTTAAAGTGTCAGTTGGCATTGGCTTTGCTCAGACCCTCCTAGTAGTCAGTCACGGAAACAAGAAATTCACTCTCAAAGCTTAAGACAAAATATGTCAAACATACAAACTGCACATTCCCTTGGTTTTTATTTCACAAAATACATAATACTGACTGGGATATATTAAACATGAAATTTACATATATATATATATATATACTAATATATATATACTATATATGTTTAAAATGTAAATTACTAGAATAGTGATATTGCCAACATAGGGTGTTTCTGTATCCTTTTTCTTAGACAAAGATGTATGTCTAGCTTACTTTTAAAAATAACAATTTAAGTAATAGATATCGGTCCTCTCTCCAAAGAGTGGTACTTTGATGAAACCTGTATAATTATTGATGAAAAATTAAACAATATATTCCTGTATTCCAAGACAGAATGAGGAGTATATAGTGTACTGATAATGTCGCCACCAGCACTTTGTAATGGGAATTATTATTTTTTATTAGGCTTTGCTTTGACATACCGTAAACATCTATGGTGATGTCATATCTAATATATAGCTCGTATGACATAATCACCTTTATTTTTAGCTAGATTTATATGATTTACCAAAACCAGGAGAATATAGAATCAAGTTACCTGCCTAGTATTTTAATGAGAAAAGCTTTTATCGGTCCTTAGACCTTGAGATCAAAAGTATCAACCTAGACAGTGAAATCTTTGGAACAATTACAAGTCTCTACACAAACTAATTGGATCACTGGGGAGTCATTATATAATGTATGTGTGTGGAATGTGTATCGCTTTCCTGTGTTTCAGATTGTATATTCTCTGTGATGTAACATGAGTAAATGAAATAGATGGAGAGTTTGGTATAAATAGTTTGCCAACTGTAGTATTATATATAACTTTGAAGACTGTATACCAACGATAATATAATCCAATGACTTTTTGGCCCTGATGTCTGGCATATCGGTTTGAAAATATCAACCTGAGCTTTCAAGAGTTAACGTCGAGAGGTTCCATCTTTCAAGTTTTAATTAATCTAACTATTAAAACGGATCTTATCTCTTGGATTTCACTTGCACAGGCAGGGTGATGGATCACCTCCAGAAAACCTTAGATCTCAAACTTTCGATTGCATAGGTTATCTGGGATACAAGACATTTAAAAAAACAACATTTATTGTACTGAATGAAATAAAATAGCAAAATGTGATCATGACATCAACTTGACTGTAATAGAGGAGGAGAACTGACGTGTTTATTATCCTTTTTTTTAATAAAAATATACCAATTTATACAATTAAAGTCATATTTCTTCACTAGACAGTATATATAAAATCAAATTTTAACAGGAGTATACTGTATATATATATGTTGTGACGGGTTCACTCGGGGCAGGCTATGTGAGGGCCGGTACCTGAGTAGAAGGCTGGAAGTAGCCACCTTCCCAGTTCAGGGTTAACTGAGTGATTGCTCATTCACCACAGCTGCCCCACCCTTCCCTATAAGAAGTCTCAGTTCCTTC
The DNA here is from genome assembly GCA_009667805.1 of Leptobrachium leishanense. Classification (NCBI taxonomy): domain Eukaryota; kingdom Metazoa; phylum Chordata; class Amphibia; order Anura; family Megophryidae; genus Leptobrachium; species Leptobrachium leishanense. The sequence continues at coordinate 236,747,557 of CM019064.1, read as the reverse complement.
CAGTTCATTGAGGGGTTTGGAGACAGAAGGAGGAAGGAGTTGGAGACTGTGGTGAAAAAGTAAGGAATCTGTTATATTGGAAAGTGTGTTTTGTTTTACTGGGGGAACCCGTTTAGTGGGCCCAGGAGTAGACAGGTTTGTCTGTTGTCAGTTAGCCTCCCAATAGGGAATAGGATTTCTTTTTTTTGTTGTTTATTTTCTCTGTTTGTGGAAAACCCCTTTGCTGCTGCAAATAAAAAACGCTTAGAAAACCCACGTTGCTGTGCCCGCAGTACCTGCTTCTCCACAAGTGGTGGCAGCGGTGGGATTTTGTACCTGCTGTGCGCTGGCAGTAGCAACAAGGGTACAGAACCCACAGTTACAATGGAGGACTTATTAAAAGCACTGGTATGTGCCACGGCAACGCAGCAGGAGAGCAACCGCCTAATACAGGCACAGATTGGGGCCGTGATGGAGGCCCAGAAAGCTGACCACGAACTGCTTCAAGCAACGGTACGAGGTTTGGCGACGCAAGCACCCCCTAGCCAGGAGACCAGGATTCGAGCTAGTTGCTACCTTCAGAAGATGTTGCCTGAGGATGACGTGGAAGCATACCTCCGTGCCTTTGAGCGCACTGCTACTCGGGAGGCCTGGCCTACAGACAAGTGGGCGGGGATTATCGCACCCTTCCTGATTGGAGAGGCCCAAAAGGCCTACTATGACCTGGAGGAAGTCCAGGCTACGGACTATAAACTCTTAAAGGCTGAAATCCTGGCCCGGTTCGGAGTGACAAAAGCTGTGAGAGCGCGACGCTTCTCTAACTGGACGTATGAGGAGAAGACACCACCCCGGACGCAGATGTTCGACCTAATGCATTTGGCTCGGAAGTGGCTCCAGCCTGAGCACCAAAGCCCCACGCAGATAGTGGAAACCCTGGTGTTGGATAAGTTCCTACGCGGACTCCCACGCAGCCTCCGTGAATGGGTGGGACAAGGGAACCCGGGTACCTATGATGACATGGTGGCCCAAGTAGAGCGCTACCTGGCTGCAAAAGACTTCAAGGACTCGCCCAGGAGGTCGCCAAAGGTCATTGTGGGGAGCATCCCCACCCATAGAAAGGAGCAGCCTCAAAAAGTCTTCGGCTCCACAACTAGGTCGAACGGGTCGGCAATCCTGCCAGCACCTGGGGGACCAGTGCGTTACTCAGACCACAGCAACACTTTTCGAAGAGGGAATGAGCCCCAAAGGAACTCGATACAGTGCTTTGAGTGTGGCGAACTGGGACATATCCGAGCCAGGTGTCCTAACACGTCCGAGCCCATGCAGTGTGGGCTGGGTGAGGACCCCCGGAATTTCTGCGGACTGATATGTATGACTGGCCTGGTGGAAGGGACTCAGACTTTTCGAGTGCCCGTCCTGCTGAACGGACTACAGGCAGTGGCACTTGCGGACTCCGGTAGTGCCATAACATTGGTGTCAGGCAAACTGGTGGGCCGGGCCAATTTACAGAAAGATAAGACTGTGGGAGTGTTGTGCGTACATGGTAGTACCGTTCGTTATCCCACGGCGTTAGTCGCTGTCTCTGTGGGGGCAAGGGTACGGTCTGTCCCAGCTGTGGTGGTACCCAACTTACCCTATTCCCTTGTCTTAGGGAGGGATTTCCCGGACTTTCAGACCATATTGCAGGGGTTATCTGTTGGTACGGCCGCTGCCGACCTTGATGAGGTTACTAACGACATCACCGAGGTGTTCCCATTTCACGATACGTCTTTTTGTCAGAAACCTCCTAAACCCTGGAAAACACGCAGAGAGAGGCGAGAAGCCAAACACGGCTTTACCAGAGCTCGGGCTGAGGCTCTGGTGAACACCCCGGCCAAAAGATCTCAAAAGGGGGTGGCCACCCAGGTGACAGAGACAGAATTGGGGGTCCCTGTAACACATACGAGTGAGGAGGTGAATGAGGCTCCTAACTCTGGGGGCTCTACCTCTGATGGGAATGACTCAGGGGGAGGGGTTTCTGGGAACACTGTTTTTGGGAACGACCAAGCTAGTGATCCTTTGTTACAGACTGCGAGAAGCAGGGTGATTGAGGTGAACGGGGTGCCGGTGGAAGGGGCAATAAAGAGTTATCCGTACTTTATTTTGAAGAGTGATCTGTTGTACCGGGTCATCATGGAGGGAGGTCAGGAAATTGAACAGTTGGTGGTTCCGTCCTCTCAGACCAGAAAGGTACTCGACTTCGCTCATTCCCATGTGCTAGGAGGGCACTTAGGGGTTGAGAAGACCCAGGAGCGGGTCCTGCGCAGGTTCTTCTGGCCGGGGGTTTATGAGGCAGTGAAACGGTACTGTGCCTCATGCCCCGAATGTCAGTTGGCATCTCCTAAGCCACACTTGAGAGCCCCTCTCATACCCCTCCCGGTCATTGATGTCCCCTTTGAAAGGATCGCAATGGACATTGTGGGTCCGTTAGAAAAATCCGCACGTGGGCACCAGTACATATTGGTGATCCTGGATTATGCCACTCGGTATCCTGAAGCCGTTCCCTTGCGCAAAGCAAATGCAAGGAACATTGCCCGAGAGTTGGTTCAGGTATTCGCACGAGTGGGCATCCCGAAAGAGATCCTGACCGATCAGGGTACTCCTTTTGTTTCACGTCTGATGAAAGAGCTGTGTCACTTGTTAAAGATACAGGTGCTAAAGACCTCCGTGTATCACCCGCAGACGGATGGGCTTGTCGAGCGGTTCAACCGCACCCTAAAGGGGATGCTGAGGAAGGTTGTTAACAGGGAAGGAAAGGACTGGGACATGTTATTGCCGTACTTGTTGTTTGCTATACGTGAGATTCCCCAGAGCTCGACCCGCTTCTCTCCGTTCGAACTCCTATATGGCAGGCACCCACGTGGTCTGCTGGATATACTCAGGGAAACCTGGGAGGGGCAGGGAGTGACCGGAACCAACCCGATACAATATGTTGTAGACATACGCGAGCGGATGGCTCGGGTTTCCCCCTGGTACGCCAGCATATGGAAAGGGCACAGGAGACCCAATCCCATATCTATAACCAGAAGGCCACCGCAAGACGGTTCTCGCAAGGGGACAGGGTGATGATACTGGTCCCGACTGCAGAAAGCAAACTTCTGGCTCATTGGCAAGGACCATATGAGGTCCTGGAACAGACAGGCCCTGTTAACTACAGGATTAGGCAGCCTGACCGCCGGAAGAAGGAGCAGTCAGACTAGAAGTCAAGAAAATGCTAGAGCTTGGGGTCATTGAGCCATCCCACAGTAATTGGTCCAGCCCCATCGTTTTGGTGCCAAAGCCAGACGGCTCTACCAGATTTTGTAACGACTTCAGGAAGTTGAATGAAATCATCAAGTTCGATGCCTATCCCATGCCCCGTGTGGATGAGCTGGTGGAGAGATTGGCAAAGGCCAGATACCTCTCGACTCTTGATCTGACGAAAGGGTATTGGCAGATACCCCTAACCGGAAGGGCCAGGGAGAAAACCGCCTTTGCCACCCCAGACGGGTTATTTCATTACAGAATTATGCCCTTTGGCCTTCATGGAGCCCCAGCCACCTTCCAGCGGCTCATGGACAAGCTGCTCAGGCCTCACGTCCAGTACGCTGCGGCATACCTGGATGACGTCGTCATCCATAGCACGGATTGGGAGTCCCATCTGCCGAAGGTTGAGGCTGTGCTCGACACGTTCAGAAGGTCTGGTCTAACAGCCAACCCCCCAAGTGTTTTATTGGGCTGGCGGAGGCTAAGTACTTGGGCTATGTGGTTGGGAGGGGATCGGTGAAACCCCAAGTCCATAAGGTGGAGGCAATACGGAATTGGCCTCAACCTCTTAGAAAAAAACAGGTGAGGGCCTTCCTAGGGATTGTCGGCTACTACCGCCGATTCATACCCCATTTTGCGACTAGGGCGGCGCCGCTAACCGACCTTATTAAAGGCAAAGGCCCCGATATGGTGAGATGGGACAGTAAGGCTGAGGAGGCCTTTGGCGATCTGCGCTCTGCGTTATGTGACCGGCCCATCCTCGTGGCACCGGACTTCGGGACTGAGTTCTTCCTGCAGACGGATGCCTCAGAGGTTGGTTTGGGGGCTGTGCTCTCGCAGTATGTGGATGGTGAGGAGCATCCGGTATTTTACCTGAGCAGGAAACTGCTGCCCCGGGAACAACGCTATGCCGTGATCGAGAAGGAGTGTCTAGCGATTAAATGGGCCACAGAGATGCTACGGTACTATTTACTGGGCAGGCAGTTCACCCTGGTCACCGACCACGCCCCTCTGAGGTGGATGCACAGTAACCGGGACCGCAATTCCCGGATCCTTTGGCGGTTCCTCTCCTTACAGCCCTTCAAGTTTGTGGTGCAGCACAGGGCGGGCCTTCTCCACGGCAACGCCGATGCGCTGTCTCGGGCCCATGGGCTCTCCGCTGTGGTCGCTTCTCACCCTGGTGTTGCGCTGGGGAGGGGGATGTGTGACGGGTTCACTCGGGGCAGGCTATGTGAGGGCCGGTACCTGAGTAGAAGGCTGGAAGTAGCCACCTTCCCAGTTCAGGGTTAACTGAGTGATTGCTCATTCACCACAGCTGCCCCACCCTTCCCTATAAGAAGTCTCAGTTCCTTCCAGTTCATTGAGGGGTTTGGAGACAGAAGGAGGAAGGAGTTGGAGACTGTGGTGAAAAAGTAAGGAATCTGTTATATTGGAAAGTGTGTTTTGTTTTACTGGGGGAACCCGTTTAGTGGGCCCAGGAGTAGACAGGTTTGTCTGTTGTCAGTTAGCCTCCCAATAGGGAATAGGATTTCTTTTTTTTGTTGTTTATTTTCTCTGTTTGTGGAAAACCCCTTTGCTGCTGCAAATAAAAAACGCTTAGAAAACCCACGTTGCTGTGCCCGCAGTACCTGCTTCTCCACAATGTATATTGTAGAGGTCGGCAGGGCTGGGTCCTGGATGGACAATATGTTTCACCCCTATTTGGGTTGTGGACCCTTTAAGGGCAACCACAGGGTTAATCTTCCTGTCCAGGAAGAGTTTTAAAGCCAGTAACTCCCAGAGAGGATTGTGGGATTTCAGGAAAAGGAAAGTAATCAGTGGAAGCTGTGTGTTTGTGTTCCAAAAGCAGACGTGCTGTGCCTTGCTGGAGAGGCTTCTACATACTGGGGAAAGGATTCCCTAGGTTTGGGACTGTTTAAAGCGTTGGTGAGCCACTATTATTTCTCTGTTTATTTGTGCTGAAGATCAGGACTTTGCTTTAATTTCGCTGAACCAAAGCGTGTACTTATTATGTTGCCTTTTTGATTGCCCTGAAAGGGTGAATAAAACTGTTTTGTTTGTGAAAGACATTGTGCACGTGCTCTGTGGGCCCCCAAACGTCACAACTGGTGTTTCGAATGCGGGCAATTTGCTACCCCTCACACGCCAAGCAAGAGGAATTTTTGTGAAAAGAAAAAAAAAAAAAAACTGACATTTTTAAAGGACAGTGTTCTGATTGCATGTCCTGGGCTAAGGCTGCACTGAAGTTCACAGCTATGGAGGAGCTCGTTAAGCAGATGGTTTTTGTCAGTGTGCAGGCCCAGACTCGCCATGAAGAGGCAATGGCTCAGCAGCAACAAGCCCTGGCACAGGCTGTTGCTGCCCAACAAGAAAGCACCCATTTGCTGGCTGCACAACTTGCAGCACAGCAGGTAGCCACACAGACGCAGATCAATGCCCTGCGGGAGGCCATGCAGCAACTTGCACCTGGACGTGATCAAGCAGTGGTCACTACTGGTAACCATGTCTCCATAAGGGCCAGTCATTTCCTCCAAAAACTGTCTGCCAGTGATGATGTGGAAGCATTTCTTACCACGTTTGAAAGGACTGCTGAGAGAGAGGGGTGGCCCCAAGACCAATGGGCCGGTCTCATTGCCCCGTTTCTGACAGGAGACCCTCAAAAGGCATATTTTGACCTGCCCCTAGAAGATGCAAAGAATTATGACCGGCTGAAAGCTGAGGTTCTGGCCCGCCTTGGGGTAACTGTTGCTGTCCGGGCTCAACGTGTTCACTGCTGGAAGTACTGCCCTGACCAGCCACCCCGGTCCCAGATGCATGACTTAGGACAGCTGGTTAAAAAGTGGTTGCAGCCAGAGACCCTGACTAGAGAGCAAATGGTCGAAAGGGTTGTGATGGACCACTACCTGAGGTCTCTACCAAAGGATCTACAGCGCTGGGTCAGCCATGGGGACCCCAAGACTGCAGCACTGGTAGTCGAGATGGTGGAGAGATACACCGTGGTGGAGGACCTGCTCAGACCAACCAGTCGTCGAGGACCAGTCTTGCCACCGCCTGTGAGGCCTGCTTCAGTTCCTCGGAGGGAAGCGTCACTGGATCCGGGAACCAGCACCCCAAAATCATCTTCCTCGGTTCTGCAGAGGCCTGTCGCTACCCGAACTGCTGGCGATATACAGTGTTGGAGGTGTCGTGCCTGGGGCCATACCCGGGCACAGTGTCCGCTACAGGAGGAGCCCATGGAGTGTGGATCCGCTCGGAGAGTGTCTTTCTACACCCTCACAACGTGCACTACCCACCTTGACCTAGAGGGGGGTCAGTTTGAATGTACTGTGTGGGTGAATCACCGCCCAGCCAAAGCTCTCCTGGACTCTGGGAGTATGGTCACCCTGGTGCATGCCCGGGTAGTCGGAAGGCTCGGTCCAGTACAAAGAACCCTCCGGGTTGTCTGTATCCATGGGGATACTCGGGAGTATCCGCTGATCCCTGTCACCATTTCCGCCAGGAACACTTCGGTCACCCAAGAGGTCGGGGTGGTGAGTACTCTGATACATGATGTGATTGTGGGAGGTGGCTGCCCTTGTTTGCTGAACTGTGGTGCTGGCACAAACTGAACTGCCCATCGAACTGGGGAACAATTCAGGGTCACCCCCACCAAACCTGACCGTGGACACTGTTGATGAGGAGTTGCTCAAATGTGTTCAAAATAAGAATGTTGTAACTGATGTGAGTGTCCTAGCTCCTCAACCTGAGTTGACACCAAGGAGGGGAATCCTCTCCCGTGCCGGTTATGGTAGGAGAGGATGAAGAGGAATTATCCCCTGTAGATATTACACTTGGGGTGGATGAGGGGGAGGGTTCTAATTATCCAGTACACCCTGACTTAGATGTGTCCAGAGGTGCATTTGGCAGGGCTCAAATGGGTGACCCGATGTTGATAAATGCTCGCGAACAGGTAACTGTTGTCAGTGGGGTACCTCAAGCACCAGATGCAGAGAAAAGATTTCCTCACTTTGCGGTCAATAATGATCTGTTCTACCGGGTATCAGAAATTCGGGGAGAAATTGTGGAACAATTACTAGTACCCCAGCCCTACCAGAGAATGGTGCTGGATCTGGCTCACAATGATGCTCTAGGTGGTCACCTGGGAGCTGAGAAAACCGAGGCCCGGATAACAGACCGGTTTTACTGGCCAGGATTGGTGCCGCAGTTAAGAGGTACTGTTCCTCCTGCCCTGTTTGCCAGTTAACTGCCCCAGCACCCCATTATAGGAACCCCTTGGTGCCTCTGCCAATAATTGAGGTGCCCTTTGAGCGCATCGCTATGGATATAGTGGGTCCCTTAGAGAAGTCTGCTCGGGACACCGATATATCCTGGTGGTTCTTGATTATGCCACAAGGTATCCAGAGGCGGTTCCTTTAAGAAACCCTACATCAAAGGCCATTGCGCGGGAGTTGTTTTTTATGTTTTCGAGAACTGGCCTGCCAAGGGAAATTTTGACAGACCAGGGGACCCCATTTATGTCCCGGGTGATGGCAGATGTGTGCAAGTTGTTCCAAATCAAGCAGTTGCGAACATCTGTTTATCACCCTCAGACAGATGGTCTGGTAGAAAGATTCAACAAAACTCTGAAAATGATGCTTAAAAGGGTTGTGCAGAGAGATGGAAGAGACTGGGATCATTTGCTTCCCGCACTGCTGTTTGCTATTCGAGAGGTTCCTCAGGCCTCCACGGGGTTTTCACCTTTTGAGCTGGTGTATGGTCGCAGACCCCGGGGATTGCTAGATTTGGTGAAGGAGACATGGGAAAGTGAGTCCTCTCCACACAAATCGCTCATTGAACATATCTCTCAGATGAGAGAGAGAATTTCTAAAGTGATGCCTTTGGTACAGGAACATTTGCAGAAAGCTCAGGAGGCCCAGAAAAGGGTGTACAACCGGTCAGCCAAGCTGCGGCAATTTCAGGTGGGGGACCGGGTAGCAGTACTTATACCCACGGTGGAAAGTCGGTTCCTAGCCAGGTGGCAGGGACCGTATGAGGTGGTTGAAAAAGTAGGGGAAGTAAACTACCGAGTGCATCAGCCTGGGAAAAGAAAACCATACCAGATCTACCACATAAATTTGTTAAAACCCTGGAGAGACCGAGAGGTGTCCGCCATGGTTGGGGTGGGTATAGAGTCTGATGGTGTTGACGCAGTACACATTGCTGCCACCCTGTCCAAACCCCAAACTCAAGAAGTTAAGGAGTTTCTGCAAAGAAACAAAGGCATGTTTTCAGGACTACCGGGACACGCGTCCGGGATTAAACATGATATTGTGACGGAACCCCATGTAAAGGTTCGGGTAAAGCCGTACCGCATCCCAGAAGCCCATAGAAAGGCTGTTTCTGAAGAGGTTAAAAAAATGCTTCAGCTTGATGTCATTGAGGAGTCACAGAGTGAATGGTCGAGCCCCATCGTGTTGGTACCGAAGCCCAACGGCACTCTGCAATTCTGCAATGACTTCAGGAGACTTAACGAGGTGTCAAAATTTGACGCGTATCCCATGCCAAGGGTGGATGAATTAATAGAGAAATTGGGTCCGGCCCGTTATATCACCACCCTGGACCTTACTAAGGGATACTGGCAGATACCCCTGACCAAGGAAGCCAGGGAAAAGACTGCTTTTTCCACTCCAGAGGGTCATTTTCATTATAAGCGGATGCCTTTTGGGTTACACTCAGCCCCGGCCACCTTCCAACGAGCGATGGATAGGGTGCTCCGCCCCTACCTGAGATATACCTCGGTCTACCTGGATGACATTGTCATCTTCAGTCCAGATTGGGAGTCCCATCTTCCCCGGGTTCAGACAGTTTTGGACGGTTTGAGAAAAGCGGGCTTTACTGTTAACCCTGAGAAAAGTGCGGTAGGGATGGAGGAAGCTAAGTACCTGGGATATGTCGTAGGCAGGGGTCTGGTAAAGCCACAATTTAACAAAGTAGAGGCTATCCAGAACTGGCCACGCCCCCTCACGAAAAAGCAGGTTCGTGCTTTTCTGGGTATAGTGGGGTATTACCGGCGGTTTGTCCCCAATTTTGCCTCTATTGCTGCACCACTGACTGACCTGACGAAAGGTAGGAAGTCAGTGATGATTCAATGGAATGCCAATGCTGAAGATGCCTTCGAGAAGCTTAAAAATGCGTTGTGTCAGCACCCAGTGCTGGTAGTCCCTGATTTCATGAGGGAGTTCATTGTACAGACGGATGCCTCAAGTGAGGGTTGGGGGCTGTGCTATCCCAAGAAGTCAATGGGGAAGAGCACCCCGTGGTTTTTCTTAGTAGGAAACTGACGGCAGCGGAGAAAAACTATGCTGTGGTGGAAAGAGAGGGCTTGGCCATAAAGTGGGCCTTGGATTCTTTGAGATACTTCCTGTTGGGCAGGAAGTTCCGTTTAGTGTCTGACCATGCCCCATTGACCTGGATGAGGCAGCACCGCCACGCTAATGCCAGGGTTACCAGGTGGTTCCTGTCTCTCCAGGAGTTTAACTTTGTGGTGGAACACAGGCCTGGGACACAGCACCAACATGCTGATGCCCTGTCCCGGATGCATTGTGGGCTGTCTACTGTTGCCTCAAACACCTCCGCGTTGAGACAGAGGGGGGGGATATGTAGAGGTCGGCAGGGCTGGGTCCTGGATGGACAATATGTTTCACCCCTATTTGGTTGTGGACCCTTTAAGGGCAACCACAGGGTTAATCTTCCTGTCCAGGAAGAGTTTTAAAGCCAGTAACTCCCAGAGAGGATTGTGGGATTTCAGGAAAAGGAAAGTAATCAGTGGAAGCTGTGTGTTGTGTTCCAAAAGCAGACGTGCTGTGCCTTGCTGGAGAGGCTTCTACATACTGGGGAAAGGATTCCCTAGGTTTGGGACTGTTTAAAGCGTTGGTGAGCCACTATTATTTCTCTGTTTATTTGTGCTGAAGATCAGGACTTTGCTTTAATTTCGCTGAACCAAAGCGTGTACTTATTATGTTGCCTTTTTGATTGCCCTGAAAGGGTGAATAAAACTGTTTTGTTTGTGAAAGACATTGTGCACGTGCTCTGTGGGCCCCCAAACGTCACAATATATATATAAAATCACCAGAGTATAGCAGTATGTAGTGATACCTTTCTTATTGGACTAACGGTACATTTAAAAGACAAGCTTTCAAGACTATAACTCTCTTCTCCATGTCTCGAAGCTATACTGAGCAAAATCATAGAATTAAATGATAAAGAGCAGAGCACAGAACAGAGAGATCACAGACCCATAAAACAACAGAGATAAGAATCACGATGCGATTGTGAAATAATCACCAAGCTTATTGAATTTATACTCACACACAACTATTTCAGCTTTAACAATAACGACTACCTACAAATTACCAGGACTGCTATGGGTAGTAAAATGTTGCCAAAACACGCCAATCTTTTCATGGCTGACCTGGAACAGAGGTTACTGGACACTCACCCTGACAAATCACAAAAAAATCTGTGCTATATTGATGGCATTTTCAATATATGGACAGAAGGAATGCCTTCTAGACTTCCAAAACGCAATCAATATTTTCCACCCATCTATCAAAGTCAAGTTGGATTTTTCCAAGCACAGTGTTAGCTTCCTGGACTGTACCATTTCAGTTGCCAATGGCACACTGCACTTATGCATGTACAGAAAACTCGCAGACAAGGCCAGTACCTCCACAAGGCCAGCTTTCATCCAAACGGACACCAGACAAGGCATCATTTACAGCCAGGCCATCAGATACCACCGAATCTGCTCTGACAGTGGGGACAGGGATGAACACCTGCGCAAACTGTCTGCATCATTTAAGCGTAAGGAAAGTGTAAGGAAGTGTTAGGAAAGGGCAACCTCTAAAAAAATCTAATTGACCCTGAAAACACCATGTGAGCAGCTGTTGCTCTACTATGAAAAGAAAAACACCACACAGATCCCTTTAGTTGTATCCTATAACCCGACTCTAGAGGGAATTCAGGGAATTCGCAAAATCAAAGATCTGCAGACGCTGATCACAGAGGACCCTGCGCTCAGAGGAATATTCCCACAGCCCCCAAACCTGAGGCAAAGACTGGTACGTAGCAAACTCACCCAGGGACAGGACGATGTACAGAATGGGACCAAATGCTGTAACAAGTCCAGCTGAAAACTGTCCCAACATATATGTGACAGCACCACTTCGCTCAGTGGCAGCTCTCTAATTAGGAAAATTAGGCGGCTGTTTAAAATTTTCCCCGCACAACTTCAAACTGCACAGCAGTGGCACTTGATTCCCAGTGCACCGCATGCTGATACAGTCTCAGCTGTGCAGCCAGAGAATACAGAGCCTCCACATCTGGCTCCTCCCCGATTCTCCCATCATCCTGACCCCGTGCATCACACACTGTGCATGGGGGCTGCCGAGGAGGAGATGGAGCTAGACTGCAGCCAGGGACCTGGGACAACCCATAGAGGTCACATGGACGTGCAGGGCCAGTGCCAGTGATGTATGAAGATTGTTTGTCAGGAACATGTGTGCCATGGACATCGCTACAGGGGAACAATTGACCCCCCGGTTACTCCTTACCCCCCTCCAGAGATCGGCATCCAGCTCCCCCCAGATCATCAGCTGCAGATGGCACCACTCAGACAGAGAAACATGGATGCTCTCTGCTCCTTCCTTTCCCCACGATAGCTGCACCCTGCCAGTCCCAGTGATGGGAAATGTTAAATCCGCATCCTCTCAGAGGCAGTTAGAGAGGCGCTGTGCTGCCTGTCCCAATGCAGCTAAGAGGCACAGGGGTCTGTGCATTGTACATGGTCGATCGAGGTGTCATTGGAAAGGGCAGAGCCTGGTCTTTCCAAAGAAACCCAACATGACCATATTCAAAAAAAAATCATAAACAATAAAATTAAAAACTTAACTTTTCCTTTTTTTACCCAGGGTTGAAATGGCTCAGCAGCAACATTGCACGCAGAAATCAGTGTGCAGACTGTTTTTTCACACGATTCAGCCAATCAGAATTAAGAACCACAATTGTCTCACGTTAAGTTTTTGCGCCTGTCAAAGTCAATCTGCGCATATATGCTGCATCAATTAAAAAAGCACACACAACTTCTCAAATTTATTGGTTTGGTATGTGTAGAATGTGTAACTATACTTTGCTACATATTTTTTTTTGGGCTGGTGTATTTGGTTTCGGCCAGGTTGATAGAATTTGCCATTAACACCACCTTTTAGGATTTGCTAAAATTATGTGCGCAAAGGCTGTGTGTTACAAACTGGACATAGATTGTAATACCATCCACGTACCAGCGCACAAACGCATTTGCGCTCACAATGTTAGGTATAGGACGCGCAAAGTAAAGTAAGCTCGCGCAGGTTCACCCGCGGTAGATGTATACGTCCGTTTGTTGCGCTGACATTATAATACGACGTTCAGCGCAAAGGGTTTTGCCCCTCGCGTTACTGCATTTTTGCACGGGCGCAATCGTATGCGTGAAGATTGTAATAGGGCCTGTGGTGTACGTGACCCAGTGCACGGCCTGTAAGAAGGGTTGCTATATTGGTGAAACTGACCTTAAATTGAATCTCAGGATGACCCTGCACATACACGCCATCAAGAACCATAAGGAAAATAAATATTGTACCCCAGTGGGACATCACTTGAATCCTGAGGTTGTGGATGGAGTGGCCTGTCAGATTAAAGTCCTCAAAGGAATGTTTAAAGACTCATGAATGTAGGAAATGTGAAATAGAAGCTATTATATATTTTAACACTATAAAGGAGGGACTCAATGTAGCCTCTGGCTTTTTAACTCACTACCATAATGTCACATAACACTCAGCATTGTACCTGTTTATGTGGTTGTTTTTTTAGGTTTTTTTCAAAGTTGTCTCATTGACTTATTCCTTTTCAGGCACAATCATTAGATGCACTTCATGATGCTTATCTCTGTTGTTTTATGGGCCTGTGATCTCTCCTCTATTTGTTTATTTTCCTGGGCCATACTATTCCACTATTCCGTTTTTATGACTACCCTCCTAACTCCCTACCCTTCTGCTCTGCTCTTCACTTCTATGATTTTGCGCAGTAGAGCTTACAGACCTGAAGCTCGAAAGCTTGTCTTTGAAAAGTAATGTAAGTCCAAAAAGAAAGGTATCACTACGTACTGGTATACTCTGGTGATATTGGCATCTGGACTAACACAGCGTATCCAATCTACACACACACACAGAATATATATATATATATAATGTGAACCCTTTGGGATTACGTGGAGTTTTGCATGAATTGGTCATAATGTGCTCTGATCTTCATCTAAGTCACAACAATTTGAAAAACACAGTCTGCTTAAAATAATACAACACAAACATTATATGTTTTCTTGTGTTTGTTGAATAGAACATGTAAACATTCACAGTGCAGGGTGGAAAAAGTATGTGGACCTTTGGATTTAATAATTGGTTGACCCTCCTTTGGCAGCAATAACCTCAACCAAACGTTTCCTGTAGTTGCAGATCAGACCTTCACAACGATCTGGAGTAATCTTGGACCACTCCTCTTCACAAAACTGTTTCAGTGTAGCAATATTCTTGGGATGTCTGGTGTAAATCGCTCTCTTAAGGTCATGCCACAGCATTTCAATCTGGTTGAGGTCAGGACTCTGACTGGGCCACTCCAGAAGGCGTATTTTGTTTTGTTGAAGCCATTCTTTTGTTGAATTACTTGTATGCTTTGGGTCATTGTCCTGTTGCATCACCCAATCCTCTGCAGAGCTTCAGTTGGCGGACAGATGGTCTTACGTTTTCCTGCAAAATGTCTTGATAAACTTTGGATTTAATTTTTCCATCAATGACAACAATCCGTCCAGGCCCTTAGGCAGCAAAGCAGCCCCAAACCATGATGCTCCCTCCGCCATGTTTTACAGTGGGGATGAGGTTTTGATGTTGGTGTGCTGTGCCTTTTTTTCTCCACACATAGTGTTGTGTGTTTTTTCCAAACAACTCAATTTTGGTTTCATCGTCCACAGAATATTTTGCCAGTAGTGCTGTGGAACATCCAGGTGCTCTTTTGCAAACTTCAAACGTGCTGCAATATTCTTTTTGGACAGCAATGGCTTCCTCCGTGATGTCCTCCCATGTACTCCATTCTTGTTTAATGTTTTCCTTATTGTAGATGTGTCAACAAAAATGTTAGCATGTGCCAGAGATTTCTGTAAGTCTTTAGCGGACACTCTAGGATTCTTCTTTACCTCATTAAGCATTCTGCGCTGTGCTCTTGCAGTCATCTTTACAGGATGACTACGCCTAGGGAGAGTAGCAACAGTGCTGAACTTTCTCCATTTGTAGACAGTCTCTCTTACCGTGGACACATGAATATCAAGGGTTTTGGATATACTTTGGTAACCCTTTCCAGCTTCATGCAAGTAAACAATTCTTGATCGTAGGTCTTCTGAGAGCTCTTTTCTGCGAGACATGGTTCACATCAGGCAGTGCTTCTTGAAACCAGTAAACCCAAAACTGGTGTGTGTTTTTAAAGGGCAGGACAGCTTTCAGCAACACATCCAATAATATCACACTGATTGGACTCAAGGTTGGCTCACTCCTGGCTCCAATTAGCTCTTGGAGAAGTCATTAGGCTAGGGGTTCACATACTTTTTCCACCCTGCACTGTGAATGTTTACATGTTCTGTTCAATAAACACATGAAAACATATAATGTTTGTGTTGTATTATTTTAAGAAGACTGTGTTTTTCAAATTGTTGTGACTTAGATGAAGATCAGAGCACATTTTATGACCAATTCATGCAAAACTCCACGTAATCCCAAAGGGTTCACATACTTTTTCTTGCCACTGTATATATATATATATATATATATATATATATATATATCATCTATTATGCATGGCATTGATTAGAGGGTTTTGAGTTACTACATACTCAGGATGCAAAAAAAATGAGAAATTGCAAAAGTCATTTGCATGTCTTACCCAAAGTTCCTTGCTGCATATGGGGAATGTAGCGCATGAGTTCTGTGAAGCAGTACTCTGAATTGCTGAGATGTGTAAATGACTTCTGTAATAAAAACTTTATTATTTGCTGTATGGAGGCTTTTAATCTCATTGTATGCCCTCCACCACAACTTAAATGAATATATATATACTGTATATAGTTATGTTTATTATTAAAGAAGCCACTACACATTTAAGTTATGGTGGAGGGCAAAAAGTAAGATTAAAAGCCTCTATACAGCAAATCAGTGACGTGCGGTGAGGTCAGTGGCTGGTGAGGCACTGACTAGTATCAGAGCCAGATATACACAGGGTTACGCAGTAGCAATTTACGCATTTGATTATCGTTATATAGGAGAATAGAGTTTCACTATTTATAAAGTTTGCAGCTTTTTTTTTTACAGCTAAGAGCATGCACTTACAATACTGACTAATAGAGGGCACTATTACAACTTTACTGTAAACAAAGTTTGCATACAGGTGTTTAATCTTGTAAGAGCATGCACTTACACTACTGACTAATAGAGGGTGCTATTACACACATGCTGATTGCTGAGCTCTGCCTGCCCCCCCACAACTGACGAGGATAGTCACATGACTGTCCTGCATCAATCAATTCATGGTGAGCTCTGCCTCCCATGGGGGGGGGGGGTTAAAAAAAAGAAGTGCTTGAGACCAATGGAGCTTTCTCATTGGCTCAAGCTTTCAATTGCTCTCATTGCTTCTGGAGGCACAAAAGAGCGTAGAACCAGCTTGAGCTTCGCAATTAGTGTAGCATTCAGCTGCCCAAATTGCGTAGGCTAGGCTGGCTCAGTGCTGTCCCTTCTGTCTGTGTAGTGAATCACACACACACACACACACAGCAACTGAAAGTAGAAAAAAAAAGGGGAGGACAGAGAGAAGCAAGCACAGCGAGGGAGCGTGGAGCAGGTGAGTATGAGCACTTTTTTCAATAAATAAAATTAAATTTAAAGTTTAAATATAGACATCACACATGTCATTACAGCACAATGACCACAATAATTTACTGGAATGGCAGCTCTGCCTCCCCTGCCACCCCTGACTGCATGTCCCTGCAGCAAATAATAAGATATCAGATACCAGATATCACTCCCCTCGAATACTTTCTATGGGGTTATGTTAAAGATATCGTGTGTCAAAAGTACGGGACATCACTAATCTAAAGCAGAGGATCACTGATGCCATTGCTACCCTTGATGAGGGAGGGTATGCTACAGCGAATATGGTAGGAAATCGAGTACTGTCTTGATGTGCTTTGTGCAACTAATGGTGCCCATATAGAGCTGTATTAAATGAGGCAAAAAGAACTTAAATATATACGTCTTACTTACCCGGTGCAAGGTCGAAACGTCGGTCATTTTTAAACGCAGTTTTGAATAAAAGACGCTTTTAATTAAGCCCTGGAGTGCATCCATTTGGATTGTTTACATATATACATACTGGATTTTTGCACCCAGGCAGTGAATTTAACCAACATTGATGGCAAAGAGAGTGCTGGTTCAAATTTGATGGATATATATATATATATATATATAGATTAGGTCGGCCGTGTTAGTCCAGATGCCAAAATCACGAGTATTCTGATCAGTTAGCTTCTATACCTGAGGAAGGGAGGAATCCTCTCGAAAGCTTGTACTTTAAATGTAACGTTAGTCCAATAAAAAAGGTATCACTACAGACTGCTATACTCGTGATTTTTATATATATATATATATATATATAACACAAAACCACGGAGAGAGAATGCCAGTCAAACACATTCAAAAAACCTGCAACAACAGCTTCATGCATGGGTGCATAATACCAGCTTTTACCTCATGTTGAAAAATTCTAAATGTAAGCTCTGTTGAATAAAATGGTGGAAATTTGGTTCGCAATGAACGGCCGTGAATTGCTTAAGCCTGCCAACAGCGTCAATGTAATCCACATTGTCATAGATATATATATATATATATTTTATAATCCCAAGTGCATATTGTGCACTATGTCACAATATATATATATATATAATCAGTTTTGCGATTAGAAAAATAACAACTTATCATTAGAGGTGTGCACAGCTGAAAATTTGTTTTGTTTTGTTTGAAAATATTTATTTTTTGGAATATTATTACGTAATTTCATTCCGTTTTGATTTGTTTTGTTTCGTTATTTTGTTTGGTATCTCAGATCACTAAAAAAAACATTGTAATTTGGCATTGATTCAATATTTGATATCGATTTGAATTTCAGATCACTAAATAAAGCCCCAATAAATCAAATTGTGCTGTTAAAAGGCAAGCTAGGGTTAAATATTGATCTGTCGATTGGCCTGTGGTGCTGACAACAGATTCAGCACCACAGGCCAATTTACAGAGACCGGGTCCTTTGTGAAACGAATCTGATTTGTTTCATAATGTCGTTTGCTTTAGTACTGACTTGTGTGTAATGTAGGTTGGGATCCATTCGATATCGATTCAAATTTCAGATCAATAAATAAAACCCCAATGAACCAAATCCTGCTCAGGACTCATTTAATAAATGGTTCTCTTGTGAAACAGTATAACAAATGAAATTCATTTTATACCATTGCGTTTCATTTTTTGTTTCAACTCGGATAATATCAATTTGTTATTTTGGAAGTACTCAGGACATACTTGAAAACAAATTAAATCTCAATGTATCCTTCCTGGTAAAATACTTTGCAAATAAATAAATACAAATTAACGAAATCATAACGAATTGAGATTTGTTACAAAACGAATGCACACCTCTACTTTTTAGAACTTCATTATAAATATTTTTAGTCATTAGTAGTGTACACTGATCGTTAATTAATGAACTGTTAAAAATTAAAACACCATTGACCTAAATTACTGTTTTATAAAAAAGTAATAGTCTTAATTAAAGATCACACATTGATGACTAATCACATTAACTAGGTTTCACCATAAAATGATTAAGGAGAAATCTGAAATGTACATTGTATTCTATAATGGACCATATAAGAGGGGGATATTTTAATAACTGTAACAATGCAAAAATATAAAAAAAGATACTGTAATTTTCCCAACACATTTTTTATATCGGCTACTTCAGTGTCTCCTTCACTGGTGCTGGTACCCAGGGGCGTCGTATTGTGGGGGCGGGGGTGCGGCCCGCAACAGGTGACACCCGCCCTTAGGGTGACACCGTCACCCCAAGGGCGGATGTCTCACCCTGCGCCGCGTGTTCGCTCCCTGCGAGCGTCCAAAGCTATGCAGCTTCGGCACTCGCCTGGGGGAAACACGTCACCAGCCGAGTTCTCGCGAGATCGCGGCTGGTCACGTGGCTCCCCCAGGCGAGCGCCCAAGCTCCATGCTGCCGGACGCTCAGAGGGAGCAGAACACATGGCGCAGGAGGTGAGCTGGGGGCATTATCCACGAACTGGGGGCATTATCCATGAGCTGGGGCAGTATCCATGAGCTGGGGCAGTATATCTATGAGCTGAGGCAGTATATCCATGAGCTGGGGCAGTATATCCATGAGCTGGGGCATTATCCATGAGCTGGGGCATTATCCATGAGCTGGGGCATTATCCATGAGCTGGGGCATTATCCAAGAGCTGGGGCAGTATATCTATGTGCTGGGGCAGTATACCCATGTGCTGGGGCATATCCATGAGCTGGGGCATTATCCATGAGCTGGGGCATATCCATGACCTGGGGCAGTATATCCATGAGCTGGGGCAGTATATCCATGTGCTGGGGCATTATCCATGAGCTGGGGCAGTATCCATGAGCTGGGGCAGTATCCATGAGCTGGGGCAGTATCCATGTGCTGGGGCATATCCATGAGAGCTGGGGCATATCCATGTGAGCTGGGGCAGTATCCATGTGTGCTGGGGGCAGTATCCATGTGTGCTGGGGCAGTATCCATGTGTGCTGGGGCAGTATCCATGTGTGCTTGGGGCAGTATCCATGTGTGCTGGGGGCATATCCATTTAGAACTGGGGCAATATCCATGTGTGAGTTGGTCTGGGGGCAATATATCCATGTGTGAGCTGGGCAAGGGCAATATATCCATGTGTGAGCTGGTCTGGGGCAATATATCCATATGTGAGCTGAGGCACAATATATCCATATGTGAGCTGGGGCAATATATATCCATGGGTGAGCTGCTGGGGGCAATATATAATTGTGAACTGGGTCAATATATCTATATGTGAGCTGGGGGCGATATATATCCATGGGTGAGCTGCTGGGGGCAATATATCCAGAGCTGCTGGGGGCAATATATATCCATGTGTGCTTTCACTGCCTTTGAACAGGCACCATACTTGCTGGCAGTTGGCAAAAATTTGTGTGAGCATATGAGTGAGCTCCACAGCAATAAACCTCACAGTAATGTGCGCTGTGTGTATGAGAATTCAGTGTTATATGGGAGTACTGATTTAGGAGTAAGAGTAGTTAAAAAAATCCGTAAAACTCGGGGGGGGGGGTGACACCATAAGTTACCCCACCGGGTGACACCAACCCTAGTGACGCCACTGCTGGTACCTCTTCACCCCTAGTTCCTCTTTCAGTTTGTGTACCCCAAGGCTCTATTCTGGGTCCCCTACACTTCTTGCTCTATACTGCCTCTCTGGGCAACCTCATTTCTTCACTATGGACTCCAATATCCTCTCTATGCAGACGACACCCAAATCTACCTTTCCTGCACGATCTCTCTCCTCCTGTGTTGGACTGTGTTACAGCCTGCCTATCGGCTGTCTCCTGTTTCCTAAAGCTCAACCTCTCTAAAACACGACTTCTCTTCTTCCCTCCCTCTAAAAGCATCATTCCTGCACTCATTTCCTTTCAGGTGAATGGTGCCACCATTACTTCTACCTCTTAGGCTCATTGCCTTAGGGTCCTCTTCGACTCTGATCTCTCCTTCACTCCTCACATTCAATTGCTAACCAAATCTTGCTACTTCCACCTAAAAAACCCTTGCACGCATCCGTCCTGGTCTTACTCAGGATACTGCTAAAATGTTCATCCAAGCTCTTATTATCTCCCGTCTTGACTACTGTAACCTCCTTCTCTCTGGCCTTAAGAGATCCCAGATTCTCCCTCTGCTGTCTGTTATGAATGCCTGAGCTAGGCTCTACCACCTCACTTCACTTTATAATTACTTGCAACTGTAAGAGCAATATTTGAAATTGTCACTTAAATCACAATAAATACTCCATTATAAGGGCGTTTATTGTAAAAATACAGACATAAATGTTGTGCAAGAAACAAGTAAATACTTTTCTTATAGTAATGAAAGGAATCAAATGTTTAATTGTCTTAATGTTTGTTCTCCTACATCTTTTTAAAAACATCTGAGAGGAACATTCAAAAAACCTGATATCTTTTCAAATTCAGAATTATTCTTTTTTAATTGTCTTTATAGTATTCATCTATATATATATATATATATATATATATATATATATATATATATAGTAATCTGTGCGTAAGAATACGGTATTTGCAATAATTTTGCAATAATTTTGTAAGACCCAGAGTGCCACCAGCGTATTCTTACGCACGGATTACTATATTGGCCAGCACTGGGCACTGGATTAAAGTTTTCCGAGTGCAGAAACCAACGGTTCGTGTATATATATATATATATATATATATATATTAGTTTAACCCTTTCCTGTTGGATAGTTGAATAATTATTGTGACTTAAAGGGTGTTGTGATTTTTTATGGTCTATGGCTTCCATCCCCCGACGCTTCCGTCCCAGTTTTCGACCTCCAATCTACCTGCATTGGAGGATCACTTACATGCCCTCTGGCAGATATGGGTATAAGTAAAGGACATATCTGAAAGGAACATCAGAGCGCAAAAGGAAAAAGCCGACAAAAGTAGACGCATGTCACCGGTTTATGCGGTTGGGGATCGGGTCTGGTTATCCACTCGCCATATCAAGTTACGGGTACCGACTATGAAGTTGGCCCCGCGCTTCATAGGCCCCTACAGGGTCTTGCGTCGTCTTAATCTGGTGTTTTATCAGTTGGCCTTACCACGTACTCTCCGAATCCATAACGTGTTCCACGTGAGTTTATTGAAACCTTTAGTCTGTAATCGTTTCACTTTCTCCATCTCACCTCCTCCACCTATTGATATAGACGGTGAGGCGGAATATGAGATTAACTCGGTTCTGGATTCCAGACGGTGTAGAGGGTCCCTTCAGTACTTGATTGGAAGGGTTATGGGCCAGAGGTTAGATCCTGGTTGCCTGCTCGCGACGTCCATGCTGGTCCGTACCTTTCATAGGGGTCATCCTCGGGCACCGAGGGGTCGTTCGGGGACCTCCCGTAGGGACGGGGGTACTGTTACATGCCCCGTCATGGCCCCTCGGCACCCGGCAGCGTCGTCCTCGCTGCTCGATGTCCGGGCGCCGAGTGAAGAGGGGAATCCGGCCGGTCATGTGAGACACCGGGGTCTGAGCCCGGCCTGATGACATGGACCCGCCAGGTTTAAAAGCACAGGTAATGTATTCCCACATTGCCCTAACGTGGTTAACATCCCTTAGAGCTGCTCTATTGTATTTTGGTATTTCTGGTTCTGACATTTGGCAAACGGCTTCTGACTATTCTGGTTTTGACTTATTGGCACTGTACCTTGACCTCACCTTGCTGCGAGTTATCTATTCATAGGGATATATATACAGGGTGAGCCAGTCAAACCTGCATTTTTGAAATGACTGTAAAAAATAAACGGATGGATATTTCAAAATTTTATTGTTACTATCTTAATGTACATTAAAAAGCATTTAAGAAACAACATTCACTGATTAAAAATAACTCCAGTAAGATGGTGTCCTTCCCGATTGAGACATTCTTGTAGGCGATTTCTGAAACAGCCCATCGCATCATGGAGCATACACTGAGGAATTCTCTCGATTTCCAACCGGATTCTCCTCTTGAGTTCCCCAAGCGTTGGAGGTCGTTGTTCAAAGACTTTACTCTTCAGGTACCCCCACAAGAAAAAAATCGCACACTGTGAGGTCGGGCGATCGGGGAGGCCAAGAAATTGCTCCATTTCGGGATATCACCCGATTTGGAAAAACATTGTTGAGAACATTCATGCTCACACGGGCTGTATGACTTGTGGCACCGTCTTGCTGGAATAAGGTTTCATTGTTCATTCCATGTTGACGAAGCAGAGGAATGAAGAACGAATGCAACATTTCCGAATAGCGTTGTGCATTCACAGTAACTGCTTGCTCCCTGTCATTTTCAAAAAAATACGGGCCTAGGATTCCCAATGAGGACATTGCGCACCAAACTGTTACCTTGCTTGAATGGAGTGGTGTTTGATGGAGTAGTTGAGGGTTTTCATCACTCCAATATCGGAAATTTTGTTTATTCACAAAACCGGAGAGATGGAAATGTGCCTCATCGCTCATCCACAGGTTGTGAACAAGGTCCTCGTTTTCATCAAACATGTCCAACAATGTTTGACAAAAACGCCGTCGAGCTGCAAAATCGTTTTCATTCATAGCCTGAACAACCTGAATTTTGTATGGGTGATGGTGTAAATCTAACCTCAAGATTCTTCGGACGCTCGTGTTTGCCATGCCAAGCGCAGCACTCTGTCGACGCGCCGATCTCCGAGGGCTTCTTTCCACAGCAACTCTCACGCGGTCAATATTCGCGGGAGTTCGCACTGATCTTGCACTGCCACCCCTTCTGCTTCTCGTTTCACCAATTGCTTCAAAGTTTGTCACCCACAATTTGATTGAATTAACAGACGGCACTGGCTTATTTCGATTAATTTGAAATTTCTTCCGGAAACGACGCTGAGCGGCTGTATAACTACCACTTTGGTAAAACGCTTTCACAGCGAATGAACGTTGTTGTTTAGACCACTGCTCCATGACGACTGAAATGCTTAGTTGTGGGGGACACAATGGTAACCTTGCTAACTCGCTCCGCCCACTTTGACGGCTCTCCCGCCCTTTTCAAAAATGCAGGTTTGAATGGCTCACCCTGTATTATACACCGACCACTCCTAAGGATCGGAGGGAAAGGATAGGGTACTGTGTGCAAGGATCATACCTCCTCCAGGTGGGGATCGTATCACAATCAGAATTAAGAACCACAATTGTCTCACGTTAAGTTTTTGTGCCTGTCAAAGTCAATCTGCGCATATATGCTGCATCAATAAAAAAAAACACGCACAACTTCTCAAATTTATTGGTTTGGTATGAGTACAATGTGTAAATATACTTTGCTGCATAATTTTTTTTGGGCTGGTGTATTTGGTTTCGGCCAGGTTGATAGAATTTGCCATTAACACATCTTTTAGGATTTGCTAAAATTATGCGCGCAAAGGCTGTGCGTTAAAAATGCGCATAGATTGTAATACCATCCCCTTACCAGCGCACAAACGCATTTGCGCTCACAATGTTAAGTATAGGACGAGCGAAGTACAGTAAGCTCGCGCAGCGTTCACGCAAGTTCACCTGCGGTAGACGTATACGCGCGTTTGTTGTGCTGAGATTGTAATACGACGTTCTGCGCAAAGGGTTTTGCCCCTCGCGTTAATGCTTTTTTGCGCGGGCGCAAATGTATGCATGAAGAATGCAATAGGGCCCGTTATATGTAATGTCTTCTGTAGTTATCTTATTGACAACTGTGAAATAGGGCCTAACATCTGGTAGTAGTAAAATATGAATATGGCACAGTATCCTGTGAATTATTGCTTTTAGCACATGGACTGCACATCATTGGAAATGATGGTCTGTTCCACTGGACAAAAGAAAAGGCAAGTTTTCTCCTCATTTTTTGTTACATGTATATACCAATGAGAACTGTGAGTTCGGAATGACTATAATAATTCTCCATCTGGAAATAAGGAACCTAAATCTAATATGAAGACATAGGTATGAGGATTGAATCCGACCCCTTGACAACAATTTTCTGAGTCTTCTCCCAGGAATAAACATGAATTAAATTTGATTGAAAAATCTAGTGCATTCAGCATCTGTCCAGAGTAAGTGAATCAGAAGAAATAAGTGGATGGGACTAGAATATTTTCGATAAACTCAGCTACAGTTAAATAATAAAATGCTTATGGACGAAAGCAGAGCTGCATCAACATACTAAACTCAGCACTTCTCGACACTTGTGCATTTTGTCATCCACTTATCTGTGTTTCTAAGCATCTGATACACACTAGAAAATCCTTCTCTTCTTTTCCTGTACTGGAGATTTTTCGGATTCAGAGAAAGAACAGAATGAAACTGTTTTAGACCCGCAGACATCCATCACGCTCTATTCCAGATTTTATTTCTCCGTGTAGCCTTTCTGTTTTTACCGTCCCGCTTTTGCTAAATTCCAAGGGAAATGATTTGCAATATTCTCTGCAACACCAAATCGCTAGGTTTTCGCGTATTGATTTCACAATTTGTCACCTGAATTACACACGCCTCCAGCACTGAAGGTATATATAACGGAGGATATTTTCTGTTGTTTTGGATTATTGCTTTAAAAGCTATTTTGTCTTCTTCTTCTTCAATAAAGGTCTGCTAAACCTTTTAATAAATAGATTTTTTTGGGGCCCCCAACACATATGTGAAATGTTACATGTGTAGAGAGAATCCTTGTAAAGGAGGACAGGAGATGCTGTGATATGCTGTTAGTATTGTACAGAAAGCTGTGTGATACAATGAGTGGGTGATTTCATTATAAGCAATGCTGGTACAATGAATGGATAGCACAATGTGGGGGAAGAGATGGGGCAATGTGTGATGAGGTGGATGTATTCTGATATTACTGGAAGATAAAGTGGGAAGATAATAAAATGTATACTGTTTTGAGAATGCAGTACAACACACCGAATGAATAATACAATGGATTAGCTAAGGCTAATGTACGGTGTATGAGTGGATGATGCAATGTGAAAGAATCTGAGGGAAGCAGAGTGTTTAAGCTACAGTGTAAGGTATGAGTGTCACGTAACCATACTTTTGCTGTACCTCAGAATCGTCAGAGAACAGAAACAAATGGAAATGAGCATGTATTTGTATGAAAAAACTATAAATTGTTAAAACCTGGCTGACTAATATTGATATTTGGTCACTGTACATAAGCAGATGGACCAAAGTCTCCCAAATCCAATTACTCAGGGCTTCATCAACTATACGCAGACGCCCTGCTGACAAGTGCAACTTGGCTGTAGTCATTTGGTTCACTCAATCGCATAAGGAAATGTTGGCCAATTCAGGAGTGCCAGCTGATGTTTCCGAACGTTTTTAGCTGAGCTGAGGATGACAAGTAATACTCGGCAGTTGCAGCAGAGTTGCAGAGCACTTGGTTCTTAGCCACTTAAGATCGGGGGCAATCTTACAAGTTTGGCACACTTCTAAAAGTAGAAATGTGATGAGCTCAATTTGACCGTTTTTGCTCATCATGTTTAAACGTGATTTGAAGTCACGTTTTATTGTACAACCCAGACAAATTATATATCCTTTTATTTGTTGCAGATTCATAATATATCATTATTCTATATATACACCCTGCCAGAATGCTATAAGAATTTTTTTTTAAATAATGTGAATTTTCAATAAAATTTCAATCATCCACAGTGTGTAACGCAGTTTTTTTACATTTTATCATCCGAGCCTTTGCGGTTATATATTCTATGGGGTACGCTTGTTTAAAAAAAAAAAAAACTGGGAACCCGTTACTTTTTTTTCATGATAAATCACGTGATTTTAGCTAAACCCCCCCTCAAAAAAAATCGTTAGTGCAGTATCATTGTTCACATTATAATTGAAATGTATACAATAGTGCTGCATGAATAAAGAAAAAACATGTAACATGGTCATGTTTGGTACCACTGGAAAGGCCATGCTCTGGCCAAGATGGCGGCCCCCACTGGAAACAGGCCGCGATCTGGCGCCGGATCGCAGTCTGTCGTCTAAGGGGTTACAACAATGCATCACTGGAAAGGTCAGAGTGTCAACTTTCCAGGGATGCCTGGCATTCGTTTCTACCAATCCAAAGGATCCCCCTTCCTTCAGGTGCTCTCCCTGCTCCGGCGGGGGGGGGGGGTCCTGAAACTAACATCATTGCTTCCGTTGAGATGACATCAGTGCGCAGGGAGAATATAAATACGGAGAATATAAAAACGCAAATCGGGCTTCATTCTGCGTTGGAACTGCCGGGAGAGGGGAGTATCTGAGGCAGGCGGGCTTCAGATGCCCAGGACGTACTACGCTGTCCTGCAGTGTTAAAGTCCACCTAATGCAGGGCGGCATAGTACATCCGCCGTCTTTAAGGGGGTTAATGAATGCCAACCAAAATATTTATTTTTGTCCTTATAACCATTACCATTAGTTACAAATCCTTAGATAGCCCATTTATTTCACGAGGATACAGATAACCCATAAACATCACCAAACAATGGGTATACTCCCTGCTGATGCCCATTCAGATATATACAGTGGCAAGAAAAAGTATGTGAACCCTTTGGGATTACGTGGAGTTTTGCATGAATTGGTCATAAAATGTGCTCTGGTCTTCAACTAAGTCACAACAATTTGAAAAACACAGTCTGCTTAAAATAATACAACACAAACATTATATGTTTTCATGTTTTTATTGAACAGAACATGTAAACATTCACAGTGCAGGGTGGAAAAAGTATGTGAACCTTTGGATTTAATAACTGGTTGACCCTCCTTTGGCAGCAATAACCTCAACCAAACGTTTCCTGTAGTTGCAGATCAGACCTGCACAACGATCTGGAGTAATTTTGGACCACTCCTTCACAAAACTGTTTCAGTGTAGCAATATTCTTGGGATGTCTGGTGTGAATCGCTCTCTTAAGGTCATGCCACAGCATTTCAATCGGGTTGAGGTCAGGACTCTGACTGGGCCACTCCAGAAGGCGTATTTTGTTTTGTTGAAGCCATTCTTTTGTTGAATTACTTGTATGCTTTGGGTCATTGTCCTGTTGCATCACCCATCCTCTGCGGAGCTTCAGTTGGCGGACAGATAGTCTTACGTTTTCCTGCAAAATGTCTTGATAAACTCTGGAATTCATTTTTCCATCAATGACAACAATCCGTCCAGGCCCTGAGGCAGCAAAGCAGCCCCAAACCATGATGCTCCCTCCGCCATGTTTTACAGTGGGGATGAGGTTTTGATGTTGATGTGCTGTGCCTTTTTTTCTCCACACATAGTGTTGTGTGTTTTTTCCAAACAACTCAATTTTGGTTTCATCTGTCCACAGAGTATTTTGCCAGTAGTGCTGTGGAACATCCAGGTGCTCTTTTGCAAACTTCAAACGTGCTGCAATATTCTTTTTGGACAGCAATGGCTTCCTCCGTGGTGTCCTCCCATGTACTCCATTCTTGTTTAACCCTTTCGCTGCTGAGGCTTTTCCCGCCCCTATGCTGAGGTCATTTTTACCTGTTTTGCGCATCATGTTTAAACGTGTTTTGAAGGCTTATTTTAGTATATGACCCAGACATATTATATATCGTTCTTTCCGTCAGACTCGGTAGATTCATAATATGTCATTATTATATGTATACGTTATGTCATGTCTGTATATTATAACAAAAAATGCAATAAAATATGTATTTTCAATAATTTACAATGTGTAAAGTGTTTTTTTCCACATTTTAACATGCGAGCAATTGCGGTTATATTTTGTATGGGGTGCGCTTGTTAAAAAAATTAGAGATGGGGTCTCATTACATTTTTTTTTGGGGAAAATGACACTATTTTTAACAAACGCACCGCATACAAAAATCGTTAGTGCAGCATCATTGTTCACATTATAATTGAAATGGGAACAATATTGCTGCATTAACAAACCAAAAAAAATAAAAAAAAGTGTTTAATTTTTTTTTTATTTTTTTTATTTTTATTTTTCATTTTTTTTTTTTTTTACAAAATGTTTCACTTTCATGTTTGGTATCGTTGGAACGGCCATGCTCTGGCCGATCCAACCATACCAAAATTTAACCCCTAGCTGCCACGGATCGGGAGATAGGGAGTTCATTGGAACTCCCTATCTCCACAGTTGGTGGCAGTTAGGGGTTAACTCTAGGACTGGCGTCATCGTGCTACGCACGATGACGCCAGTCCTCTGGGGGAGTTCCCGGAGGCTTGGCCGACATCCAAGATGTCGGCCAGCTCTGGGAAAGGATCGCGAACCGGCGCTTTTCAGCGCCGATTCGCGATTCAGCTCCCCAGGGGTTATTGCCAGGCATCATTTGGAAGGGCAGGCTGTGCCCTTCCAAATGATGCCTGGGTTAACCCCCGCAGAGCCGCCGATCGGGAGGGAGAGAGGTCCGAAGGACCTCCCCCCCTCCCTTTCAGGCGCCTCCTCCGCACATGCGGGGGGGGGCGCCTGAATTAGGTGTCATCGCGCCCCCGCGATGACACCTAATTCTGGCGGCTGCTGGTCCGGATGCCGGGCTGACATCCAGGATGTCAGCCCGCACCGGAGGGGCCAGCGATCGGCCGGAACCCGGCCGAACGCTGACCCCAATGGGAGGACGCGCTCAGCGCGTCCTCAGCACACCAGCGGGACTGCTGAGGACGCGCTGAGCACGTCCTCAGCAGCGAAGTGGTTAATGTTTTCCTTATTGTAGATGTGTCAACAAAAATGTTAGCATGTGCCAGAGATTTCTGTAAGGCTAGGGTCAGACGAAAGCAGTTTTAACGTGCGTTTAGTCGCACGAAATCACGGCCGTGCTAGCAGCAAATGACGTCCAATGCCGGGGAACACACGAAGTACGGCCGCACGAACGTTCGTCTGCGCACTGCAAGTGGCAAACGAATGCATTTTTTCTAGAACGTCAAACCGCTAGTACGGGCGTACAGAGTGCGCTGCGTCCGCTAGCGGCGTGTGTGCGTGATTGGGAGACGTCAGACGCTGCTAATGTCCGGCCAACATAACGTCCAGACACAAAAAGTGTTTTATTAATGATCCGTACAAAATCACGGACGAACCGCTATCGCGTGTTCCGTGAAAAAATACATCCATTCGTTCGAACGCACTTTTTCACTGACAATACGAAAAATGCGTTTGTCTGACCCTAGCCAGAGTCTTTAGCTGACACTCTAGGATTCTTCTTTACCTCATTAAGCAGTCTGCTCTGTGCTCTTGCAGTCATCTTTACAGGACGACCACGCCTAGGGAGAGTAGCAACAGTGCTGAACTTTCTCCATTTGTAGACAGTCTGTCTTACCGTGGACACATGAACATCAAGGCTTTTTGAGATACTTTTGTAACCCTTTCCAGCTTCATGCAAGTCAACAATTCTTGATCGTAGGTCTTCTGAGAGCTCTTTTCTGCGAGGCATGGTTCACATCAGGCAGTGCTTCTTGAAACCAGTAAACCAAAAACTGGTGTGTGTTTTTAAAGGGCAGGACAGCTTTCAGCAACACATCCATTAATATCACACTGAGTGGACTCAAGGTTGGCTCACTCCTGGCTCCAATTAGCTCTTGGAGAAGTCATTAGGCTAGGGGTTCACATACTTTTTCCATCCTGCACTGTGAATGTTTACATGTTATGTTCAATAAACACATGAAAACATATAATGTTTGTGTTGTATTATTTTAAGCAGACTGTGTTTTTCAAATTGTTGTGACTTAGATGAAGATCAGAGCACATTTTATGACCAATTCATGCAAAACTCCACGTAATCCCAAAGGGTTCACATACTTTTTCTTGCCACTGTATTCCACTTATTAAACTTGTCTTCTAAAGGTACATTTTCCATTCAACCCGATCTACAAGAATTTAAATCTGTTCTCAAAAGTCGACAGGTTATTTAAGCATCACAGAATATGATGATGTCTGGTGAAACATGGCATCCCAAAATTTCACTTTGAATACAGACCAGGGGTGGACTGACAACTAATGGGGCCCCCGGGCAATAGGAGGTCATGGGGCCCCCCTTGTTCTGCACCCACAGGAGGCCACACCCATAAAAAACCCCACCCCCTACAACGCAACACCCACATGTACATTATTGTGCTAAAGAATTCATTTCTGAACTCCTAAAAATAACCTTTTTGAAAATCCACTTGGACCTAGCAGCGAATTGTGCCCCCTCCATACTTACAGATGGCCACTGCACTGCTGCAGCTGCCATCACCCACTCATTGCAGCTAAGGCTACACACTGGCACAGAAAGTCCCTGTGGAAAATGTGGGAAACTGCCGATCACTTTAACAGATACTGTAGAATTCTGACACACTGCACATTACAGAGCTCCAGAGCAATAAAACTCCCAGTAATGTGCAGAGTGCATGAGCGTATTACAGAACTGCACAGCAAAAAACTCACAGTAATGTGCAGTTTGTATGAGCGTATCACAGAGCTCCACAGCAATAAAACCCACAGTAATGTGCAGCTCACACATGGATATATATTGCCCCAGCAGCTCACACATGGATATATATTGCCCCCAGCAGCTCAAACATGGATATATATTGCCCCCAGTAGCTCAAAAATGGATATATATTGCCCCAGTAGCTCAAAAATGGATATATATTGCCCCCAGTAGCTCACACATTGATATATATTGCCCCCAGTAGCTCACACATTGATATATATTGCCCCAGCTCACATATGGATATATAGTGCCCAGCTCACACCTGGATGTATAATGCCCAGCTCGCACATGGATGTATAGTGCCCAGCTCACACATGGATGTATAATGCCCAGCTCATACATGGATGTATAGTGCCCCAGCTCACACATGGATGTATAGCGCCCAGCTCACACATGGATGTATAAGGCCCAGCTCACACATGGATGTATAGTGCCCAGCTCACGCATGGATGTATAGTGCCCAGCTCACACATGGATGTCTAGTGCCCAGCTCACACATGGATGTATATTGCCCAGCTCACACATGGATGTATAAAGCCCAGCTCACACATGGATGTATATTACCCAGCTCACACATGGATGTATAATGCCCAGCTCTCACATGGATGTATAGTGCCCCAGCTCACACATGGATGTATAGTGCCATGCTCACACATGGATGTATATTGCCCAGCTCACACATGGATGTATAATGCCCAGCTCACACATGGATGTATATTGCCCCAGCTCACACATGGATGTATAGTGCCCAGCTCACACATGGATGTATATTGCCCCAGCTCATACATGGATGTATGATGCCCAGCTCACGCATGGATGTATATTGCCCAGCTCACACATGGATGTATAATGCCCAGCTCACACATGAATGTATAATGCCCAGCTCACACATGGATGTATAGTGCCCAGCTCACACATGGATATATACTGACCCCAGCAGCTCGGTTTTGTAAGGGACCATGGTGGCGGCGCTCCAGCATGCCTTCCTGGGCCCCACGTGCACCCTGCATTGATGCCACCCCCCCCCCACGTGATGAGCGCGCTTCATGCATCAATGCAGGGTGCACGTGGGGCCCAGGAAAGCAAGCTGGAGCGCCGCTGCCGTGGTCCCTTACGAAACCGGGCCCCCACTGACCCTCGTGAATTCATTACAAGACCTACTAATTAAGGGTATTCTCCACTTCCATTGATCCTTTCTTTAATGCCATCTGAGATAACATCCGTGCCCTATGTTCATGATAGAAGCAGGAATCGAATGACTACAAGTCTAATATGTAACTAAATTATTCCTAAAATGGTACTCCAATACCTTTAATCAAACAGCCAACATGAAGGCAAACGTCAGGATAGCAGGATGCTTACAGTCAGTAATCCTCCTGACCTGTTTGTCCTGTACATAGGAGAATCTCTCACCTTATTCTCCTCACAAATTCCTTCTGCAGAGCAGTCCTGGGTGGATTGGTTGCCATGGCCACAAGCATCATTATGTAGCAGGGTGAATACTAACATAACAGACATAAATGGCTTAATCTGAATTTTGAATATTCATTTAGTTTAGGGTAATATTGACGTTTTATATGTCACAGACGGCAGACAAATGCAGATTTAATGTTATTATAGCTCCAGTAATTATTATTTCAAATATTGTTAGATTTTTATTAAACATTTCTATTGTGCCTTTTCATGCTTCCTGTCTCATTTAGTTGTACTTTACACCCCCACGTTTGTCAAATTGCACTCATAGAATAAAAAGGTACATAAGCACAATTATGGCATTACATTATGAAACCTGCTTTGAGATTTAAAGCCTTTGTCCAGAAAAAAATAATCAGAAAAATTACTGGGGTTTCAGCTTTTCTATTCCATCAGCTACTGATAAGTTACTGATCTATGCACTAAAAACATCTGTCTCCAGTCCAAATAAATAAATACACACACTTATAGTTCTACAAAGAAATTCAGAAATAAATATATACTGTATATACTGTGTATATAAGCATTAGGTTGGCACTGGTATGGATAGGATCTGCTGTGATATGTACATTAATATTGTGGCAGGCTTATCTAACAAAACCCTCATCTATTTAAAACCTAAGTCAGGTGTTTTTAAATCTTTAGACATATGTTTGGGTAGAGTGCTCTGAACCCACACTGCAATGACAGACTCATTTGAATTGAACCAAAATAACATGAGCAAGCTACAAAATGAAGCACAAGGCCTAGGATCTTCATAAACCATGAAGTGACCACCGAATTACTCTGAACAGTGAATTTCCCCATACGGTGCAATTTCATGGCCATTTGGCTATTTAAAAGCTGGCAGTTTGCCAAATATTGGCGAATTGCCAGCGAAATACAGTACTGTTTGACGGCAGTGAAATCGCCATAGAGAAACAATGGTTAATCTATTCAAAGAACACCAAACAGCAGTGAAATGCCAGAGGACTGCCTTGATTTTTGATGTTTACACTCGACAGGTTAAGGCTCGGGTCAGACGAGCGCAGTGTTCACGTCCGTGTTGCCACACATTTTAACATCCGTGTTAGCATACAATTATGATCAATAGAGACTACACACAAAGTATGTCCACACAGAAGTGCAGACGCACAACGGACGCGGAAAACGGACGCAATTTAGGCAAGAATGGAAATCCGCTAGAACGGATGCACGCACTGCGCTGCGTCCGCAACGTCCGCATAGCTTTGTGTGTGAGTGATGGAACATAGTCAGACCGACTGCATTTTTGACGTCCAGCATTTTGATGGACAAAATGTTT
Source organism: Leptobrachium leishanense (assembly GCA_009667805.1). Taxonomy (NCBI): domain Eukaryota; kingdom Metazoa; phylum Chordata; class Amphibia; order Anura; family Megophryidae; genus Leptobrachium; species Leptobrachium leishanense. Next base: position 236,714,106 of record CM019064.1, on the reverse strand, counting down.
TTCATATTAATTTATTTTCCCTTCTACATCAGTCAAAAAAAACGTCAGTCACAAAAACGGACTGTGTGGCCACTACCCTGTCGTCAGTCAGAAAGTACGTCTGTTGTGAACGGACGCACAGTCCGCACAAAATGCGCTCGTCTGACCCTAGCCTTAATCAGGCGAATCCCATAGGTTTCGATGCAAAAAAATTCCCCATTTTTATCAAATATTTATTCAACCGTTTATTCTTTTCACTTGTAGCAAAAAGTCTATTTGTTTTCCTATTTTACAAAAACGGTGTTTTTTTCCTGTAACATATCATAATTCATAGGACCTTATATATTATTTCCAGGCATTTTCGTGCAGTAGTTTTTTTTTGCAAACACCTCTTAAAAGTTGCTTTTTTTTCCGGCGGCTGGTCGGTGCTCTGTTCGGCGGGTCGTCTGCTTTTTTTTTTTTCGAAACAATTTGGTGTTTTTTCGTCGGTTTTCAGATCGATTTGGCGGTTTTTTTAATGTGTTCAGTGGCTCATTTGCTGCATTTCGGGGACCTTGTGGTGAATGCTGAAATCACCGCAGGCAGGCCCTGATTAAGATCTCTATAGGCCTGGAACTGAATATTTTGGTGGGCTTTTTTTGTAATTTTGTGAAATGAAAACATATTTTAGGTTATTTAATAGTGGAGATACAGGTATATCTAACCAAGCAGATACTTTCAGATTTCAATCATTTAAAGAGTGCAATTTTTTTTTTCACATTTCATCACCCAAACCTTTGTGGTTATATATGTTCTATAGGGCATTCTTGTTTAAAAAAAAGTGAAATGGGAACCTGTTACTGCATTTTTCTGAGAAAATATACCATTTTAACCAAAATATTTAAAAAATAGAAATATTTCCGTTGTGTTTTGGAATGTTTTTTACGAATATGACTATCATTATTCAAAGAGAATCGAAAAGTCACCGCACGTTCAGTGACTTTTCGTTCTCCTCAATTCGGTTCGATTTGGTGATCCCATTTCAGCAACCCTGCGGCGTATTCAGCAAGCACCACAGGGTCCCCGAATTGCAAGGAAAAGTCACCGCAAACCAGCCAAAAACTCACCGCAAAACCCGGCGAAGGCACACCGAAAACCCGCAAAAACATCTGGATTAACCCCGCCAAACACGCCGGAGAAACCCAAATAGGAGCCAATCACAGCGCAGAGCAGTCACCGGAAAAAGCCAACACCGCAGACGAATGGAGTGAGAAGAAAAAGAAAACTGTTTGCTTGAAAAGTGAAACGCTGTTTGCAAAGAAACTACTGAGCGCGAATGTCTGAAATTTACATAGGAGGTCCAATGAATGATAATAAAAATGTTTGTTACAGAAAAAAGAAGAAAAGTTTAAAAAAAACCCGGAAAAATAATTTAAAAAAAAAATCCTGAAAAATGCTTAAAAGATCCGAAAAAAATCGATAAATAAAGAAACTCTTTACTGCAGAATATTATAATGAATGGTTTATTAGATATTGAATTAAAACGGGAATATTTTTAACATTGACACCTATGGGATTCGCCTGAATAAATCTGCCTCATGAAGCCACCGAATGGCAGGGCAATTTGGCAACTTTTCACTGCTGGGTTTTGCTCTCTGAATAGCCGTAGCATTGCTTCGGCATGGGGATTCACTACCTTCGAACAGGCACAGTATGTGCAAGCAATTCGCCAGGATTTGGCGAATTGCCTGCTCTCTGGATAGCCGAATGGCCAGGAAAGTTAACCGTACGCTGAATTTCAGCGTTCGGTTCCCTTTCGGCACCCATTCGGATCTCTTTGAATAACCCTGTTTGTATAAAACACTGACCTTGTCCCCAGCGTGGGAAATTAGAAGGTGAGTAATGGCAGTGGTATTGCTCATTTTATACGTCAAAAATGGACAATGCCATCGCTTTGGCACTAAAAATAAATAAATAATAATAAAAAAAATATATTTTCTTTTAGATTTTACATGGTCATTAATGCAAAGGCCAGACTCTGCCCTGTCCAATGACGCCTCACTTGACCTTGTAAGGTGTAAAGATTAGTGACGCAGGGGTCCAAAGTTCGCTGCAGTGCTCTTCACTGCAGTGCGGCGGTTTAGGTTTTTGATGTAACAATTCGTAACAATGGATTGCACCATCACCTCCACACTTGTTGGTGACATGAGAAATGTGATGGTTAGTTATTGCAGCATCATTGTTTTACTTTATAATTGAAAAGTGAAAAATATTACTGTTGGAGAAAAAAGTTAATATTTATTATTTTATTTATTTTACTTAATACCTGGTCATGTTTGGCATCATTGGAAAGGCCATGCTCTGGTCTTTCCAGTGATACCTCACTTGAGCTGTAGCTGATATGGAGTTGGAGATACAGATCCAAATGCAGACATAGTTATCCTTTCTCTGGGCTTATTCGGAGGCATGGGCCTGGAGCTGCTGCTCCATCTGCCTCTATGTTATTCCGGCCCTGACCGCAGGGTCAGCGAATCGGACTAGCTGAAGTACAGGGAACAGGAGAGCACCGAAATGTCGGTGACATTTCGGTGCTCTCTGAATAACCCTGTATGACAGTCATAAATAAACAATAAATCTAAATATGCAAAACATAGAAAATAAGATCGGAAATTATAAAAATGACACAGTCCTGCTGATCTTATGATAAATGCAGTTTCACACATAAGGTGATAGACTGATGTAACCATGAATTCAGGTACCAGACAAGGAAAAAGGTCCAGCTGACGGGCAGACTTGCAGCATTTGTGTTATACACACAATTCATTGTTCTGTATAACTGTATCTGAAAGACCAATAATAAGAAATAAATTACCTCAGGCACCAAAAACAGGCAAAGACAGCAATGAGGCCATAACATGACTGCTGCTAAATTTTTAAGCCAAAAGTACATGTGACATGTGCTGGCTTACTGTCCTTAGCTGACAGTCAGGTAGAAAAACAGACAGAAATAGCGTTGTGTTTATTCCAACCTGAATTCATTTCTGTTAATAGTTCTGTAAAACTGCAAAATAAAATAACTAGGATTACAATATGTATTTACATGGGACACTATGCAAATAAATACAATGCTGAACCTCTCTACACAGAGAGCTCATATTTAAATCATACAGAAAACCTATGTTAGTGCAATACAAGTAAACAAACTTTAGAAAGCAATCAATTCACTTATATGCATTTGTGTATCTGGAGGCAAAATAGAAGAGCTCTTGCCTGCTTCTGAAACTAAAATGGCTTCTCTAACTGCCAAAAAAACTTTATGTTGTTCAATACTTCTTAACAACTAGGCTTGTGCACCGATTTTTTTTTCGGTTCGATTTTTCGGATTTTTAAACTTTTCCATTCGGCTCGTTTCGACCGATTTCGGTTTCGATTCGATTCGGTTCGGCCCGTTTTTCGGGTACATTTTTTTTTCGGAATATCGACCATTTTTCGTATTTTCGTGTCACCGTGCTCGGTTTTTGTATCGACTTTTCGTAATTTCGGAAATTTTCGTTTTTCGGAACTGCACATTTTTCGGAATAACGACCATTTTTCGTATTTTTCGTGTCATTTTGCCCGTTTTTTGTATCGACTTTTCGTTTTTTAGAAAAATTTTCGTTTTTCAGAAAATTTTCGTTTTTCGAAAAAAATTTCGTTTTTCGGAACATTTTCATTTTTCGGAAAATTTTCGTTTTTCCGAACATCTGTTCTCCTCGTTTGACACATTTCAAGTCCATTCGAAAAATCCGAAAATATTTCGTTTTGGCTCGCAAACCATTTCGGATCTAAAATTTTTCGGAAATTCGGCCGCATCCGAAAACACGAATCGGGAAATTTCGTGAAAATTCCGAAATTCCGAAACCCGAAACGCACATCCCTATTAACAACGGGACACTTCCTGTTTCTTTCCTGAGAGGAGCTGAACTGCAATTTTAACATTCAACCAGCAGGTCTGCTCATCACAACAACATGCAATAGACAGCGCATGCAATACAAATCAAAGTGAAACATTACAAAATAAATACTGATGATGCAGGATGAAAGACGTTTAGTAGTCTGGGATATAGTGAATAAATGGTAGTGACCATGCTTCTTTGTAGGTGACATACTGTATGTAGTAGGAACAAGAAATTTAAAATAAGTTTAGCCTCAAGAAAACCCTGTCAGTGAATTTATAATAAACCTACAGGCAACTAACTCTGATACATTTGGATTTACATATGTTACACGCAAGATTCTCTGCAGCAAGATGCTCTCAAGGGACTGCCAAGAATCAAAACAATAGCAGATGATATCCTTTTTTACAAAGGGGATAAAGCTATGGAGTCTGCAATAAAATGTAGTTCTGTCTTGTGAAAGATGATAAAATATCAAACTCAGCTTGTAGACACACCGCAAGCTCATCTGAACAAGGTATCATAGCACAGAAGCTACCAACATCGGTAGATTTAAAAGGACACTCTGTCCATTGTGACCTCTTAAGCTTATAAAGCTGTCCTCTCTGTCCATTGTCACTGACTGCTGTGTCATTTCTTCAAAGCAAAGTTGTTTTGAAACCTTCCCTTAGTGCCTTCACTACCAAGATCAAGCATACAGGATCTTCCAAAGCACCTGCTGGTGCCCTGATACCAAGTTTACTAGATCTTGTCGGATTCCGGAGCAATGCAAAGGCATTTTGTTTACTTCAAACAAAATTAATTTGCAAATGAACTCCAGAACACAGTCCTGAAATTTCTACACATCGGATATGACACCCGGTGAGTTCAAATTATTTGAAAAGCTGTGAGATCCATTTTTCCTGCAGGAAACCACAAGCTTGAATTATAATGTAAATGTAATAAGCACTCTGTGACCAGCAGAGAGAGCCCTTTGCATGTCAAAAAGGGTTTACCTACAGAGAACATATACAGACGGAAGTCTATCAGGGTTATTCAGAGAAAGGTGAAACTCTGGAGGACTTTCGGAGAAGTGAAAATTTTAGATCAAACTAGCTGATTTGGAAAGGGAGATAAATGGTAGAATTTTTCTGGTTTGGCTATTTTGACCTAGAATTTTCACTTCTCCAGTCATTCTCCTGAGTTTCACCTTTCTTTGAACAGACCTGTATGTTTTTCCAGTTGTAAAAGGTTTGAGTGGTCTTTGTTTACTAAACATTGCAGCTCTATCACACTTTTTGGTTTCGTATTATCTGTTATCTACTTTATTCATGTCTACCCTGCAATTGCAAACTGCCCTATTTTCATGCTTTGGTTATAGCTACGGACTGGCACATGAGGAAGAGGGGAGGCACCAGGGTGTCATCTTCCATTAGTCTCCCAAGTCCCTCCTTGCACTGTACATATTTGACTCCTATGTTTCGGTAAAGTCTGTCTGTTTTAGCCCAGCAACGAGTCCTGCCTCATCTCTGGGGAATACTATCACCAATCTTTCATTGTACCTACCCTTAAGCTTTAGCGAAGGGCTGGAGAAGGCATGAAAAAGCACTGGAGGGAGAATGGGTGTCCTTGGGAGCAGCATTAGCATATGTGACCCAGTTGGGATGAAGAGATCTGTTATATTATTGATCATAAAGATAAATGTGACATCTCATTCCTTGGTGAGATAACGCAGGTCACACTACGTCCAGCATCTACCTACATGTTCCTCCTACTTGGGTGTTGCACAGTGAGAGGTAGCACACATCACTGTGTTTGGCACTGCTGTTGGCGCTAATCAGTCACCTATTAGGAATGATGTTTAGTGATTTTTCCACTCCTTTTTATCACTATCTCTTCATTGGTAGGACACTTAAAACTTTGCTGTCACACACTTCCAAAGGGAATTGCAGAAACCAGAGACTGAATTTCTTCTTCAAATAAAGCAACTTTTTTGTTTGAGAAAGGATTTTACCAGGAAGGATACATTGAGATTTCTCTCATTTTCAAGTACACGTATGTCCTGGGTGGTGAGTATGTACCATTAAGTGTCTTGCCCAAGGAGACTTACTGGAGAGGTGCTCTGGCTGGGATTTGAACCTGTTTCCCAGTGGTCTCGACAGTTATAGGACAGTGATGTTACCTGTACTCCATCTATCCAAACTAGTGTGCTATTAATTGTACGCATAGGGAGGACTAGCTCTTAGCTATGTGTGCGTGGTGTAAGTTAGAGATAAACCAACATTTCTTGTATGATTCATCTAAATGTATTTTCCAAAGCTATTTTAAATATGTTCTGTGTTCTCAAAACATAATGACCTTTATAATGGACTGTCCATTACCACATTTATTGTAGTAAAGTAATCCTGCAATGATTCACACAAATTTGCATAATTTAATGGGTACTAAAATCTATACATACAGTTTGTTCGCCAAAAGTCCAGTAAATGTGTAGATTTTATCGTACTTTCTTTTCTGAGTGGATCACTATGCTGATGACCAATGACCACTGACAAGTATGCTTGCAGTGCCTGGTGATTGACTTTTTTCATGTCTCGCCGTGTTGTCCTTTCCTGAGATACTGCACTGAACTTTAACCTCTTCCTTATCAAGTGATTTTCCATAAAAACACTGTCAGGAACCAATTTGTTTTGTAAAATCACTTGTCATCAATTATACAAATGGAGATCCGTTTCTTAGACAGGTTCCCAACTGTTCAAACTGTTTTAGCACCTTGGTGACATGCTAGATGTGCTAAAAACCTTGGGGCACATTCTGGATCCTATTTGCAAACAGCATTTGATTGCAACAAATGCTTTTCATGTGCACTGATACCGCATAGCTCTAGATTTCAGGTACTGTGTCTGATGTTGATGACGACGATGTAAAGATGACCTATTATTCAGCTTGACAGTTGGCTTTCTTCTTGCAGACTTACATTTTTACCCAATGTAATACATAGGTCTCTCCTTTTTGTCTCCTTTCAAAAATGTTATTATTCAAAGGGAGTGGATATGTCGTCTATTATCACTTTCTAAAATTATTCTTTTTTCAATTATCTCAAACCATAAATGAGCACTTTATATTTCCCATATTTCCCAGTATGGAGTCTTACAATTCTTGGTATTCTTGATAGTGAGGATAAAGTAATGGATTATGAAGCAACAATAGATGTCTGATAGTTATACTAGACTAGAGCAGGTAACTTATGTTGACGCATGTATATCCTCAGGAAGGGTTTTGTGAGTGAGTACAATAAAAAAGGCTAAAAATAATAGATTATTAAGAACATGAAAAGAACTGGAAAAAATTCTTTCCCTCACAACTGCACAGGTGTCAGTAGCAGAGCCTGTAAACACAGAATTATTCACTCTCAGGTCTAAAATGGTGTCATTTTAGTTTTCTGAGAAAGTCCATCTCACAAGATAAATGGTCATTTTTACTGCAATGGATTCTTCTCATAAAATTGCCTCACATTTGCTGAGCTTGAAGAAGAAACGACTGGAGTAGGTAAACGGGTTTATCAAACAGAGGCTGTCATAGCAGAAAGCGCTTTGTTGATGCATTATACAATCTACACCGTTTGAAAATGAAATGCCATATCTAGGAAGACACAAAGGCTTTGGTAAATGAGGAGAGAAATGTGAGATTCTGATTGATTAAAATTAGATTTTTATTTATATATATAGTTTTTTTTCCCCCCCAGTATATTTTTACAATATGTATAGATATTTATTTATTTATTTATAAAGTATTTTACCAGGAAGGATACATTGAGATTTCTCTCGTTTTCAAGTATGTCCTGGGTTCGAGAACATTGAGTGGTTACAGAAATACCAGATAGTAAAATGCAAGATATTAACACAAGACCAAATATACAGATTAACAGAAAAATAAATATGTAGGAAATAAAGTCATTATCTTACATGTTTACAGGTGCATTTCGTATTGAGGTATGTAAATAGCAAAACCATTCACAAAACCACAAAAACACTATTATTCCAGAGAAAATGTATCTCAAATTGGGGCTATATACACTATATGGACAAGTTTTAGAACTTGACCCCATAGTATAGGAGGACCAAATAAAAGATACCTAATTTCTTTTAAAGAAATATATTAGTTTGGATTTTTCGTACTAATAAACTGTATAAAACCACTGTTCATGGCCAAAGGTGAATACATCAAGACAGTATTCTGGTGCACTAATCAGCACTAGCCTTTAAATCTGGAGTCTCATTACATATTGGTCTTGACTGTAAGGAAGAGTACAAACTCCAAACAGCAGACATGTTGGTTTGCATAATGCATGCACAGCTGGCAATGCTCGATTTTGCTGGAATCTCTATTGTGCTAGTCAGTGCTTTTTTTTTGGAAAAATAGGTGGGGGTACTCTCACGTCTGGGGAAAAATTGTTTATTATGACTATTTTCATGTCCTAATAAACAATAGTTGTAGCTCACTTAAAGGATGACACTATAAAAGGGAACCATATTTTTTAATATTGTGTTCCTTTAAATGAACTACAACTATTGTTGTACCCCTTTGGGGGTTATCCACTAAGTGGCTCTGTTGCAAGAAAAGTCTGTATTGCAGTGCAGTTAGCGTTTTTTTGGGGGTTCTTTTTGCAACGCTGGCACTATGGATAATCCCCTAGCATTTGTGAGCACCACAGCAATGAAACTCACAGTTTTGCTCAGTATGTATGACCACCACAGCAATGAAACTCACAGTAATGCGCAGTGTGTATGAGCTCCACAGCAATGAAACTCACAGTAATGCGCAGTGTGTATGAGCTCCACAGCAATGAAACTCACAGTAATGCGCAGTGTGTTTGAGCTTCACAGCAATGAAACTCCACTAACCACCAAGTACTGTTTCAATAATATTGAGGGACTCCAATGAGAGGGTGTTTGACCTTGAAACACCCCCACATGGTGGTAACAGCAGGACCAGGTGAACATACCTGTGTTGCCAGAGCCGATATTTTTAAATGCTGTTTTGAAGTGTATTTGGAAGCAGCAGTAGCAGTTTTTTCTTTCTTCTGAGGCCTGCCTGTCACTGAGTCCCTGCAGAGCAATGCAGCCAGGACTTTAATTTCCACCTTCTCACCTTCCAGGGTGCACCACACAGTCTGGAACTACTGGGGAGGCTGGAGGTAAGGCGGCAGTTTAGACTTATTTTGGCTGCCCTCCTCTTGACAGCATCAGATGGGGCCAGGCACTAGCAAGGAGGAAGGGACCAGGAGGAGAGAGAGCGCAGGCTTCCGTATCCAGCACCACGGGGGAGTTTGCTCTCTGACCTGGCAGATACAATGCAGCTCGCTGAGCACCGGCTGCATCTTAGGCTGGGGTCAGACGAGCGTAGTGTTCACGTCCGTGATTGCGCCTAAAAGTACGTCCGTGATAGCATGAAAGTAAGTCCATTGGAGCCTGACACATGAAGTACGTCCGCACTGAACTGCGGACGCACAACGGCCGCGGCAAACGGACGCAGGTTAGGCAAGAACGTAATACTGCTAGAACGGACGTGCGGAGTGCGCCACGTCCACAACGTCTGCATAGCTTTGTGTGTGAGTGATGGAGCGAGGTCAGACGGACTGCATTTATACGTCCAGCATTTTTGACGGACAGAATGTTTTTTCATTGTAATTTATTTTCCCCTCCTACATCCGTCAAAAAATAACTTCAGTGAAAAAACGGACTGTGTGACCACTACTGCGTCATCCGTACTGACGATGTCCGTACTGCACGGACGTACAGTCCGTAGAAATCACGCTCGTCTGACCCCAGCCTTAGAGGACTGCAGCAGGGACACAGCGCCAGGCAGATAGTTTAAAAAATTTGGATCCCTGTCAAGGCAAGTGACCAGGGATTCAATTTTATTTGTTTGCACCCCCTCCAGGTCTTGCGCTGTTAGACGGCCACCTGTACTGCCTTACAGTACCAGCTCCTCTGATCACACTGCTTGCCTGACAATCTGCAGCTGTGGCAGATATGTGTAAACATACTGCACCCCCCTCCCCATGCTGTTCAAAGTTTCAGCGGCTGCAGAGAGGGGGTGCAGTATGTTTACACACATCTGCCAGAGTTGGGCACTGAAGAAACAGAGGGGAGATTTTATTTAACCAGCCCTCCCTTGTCACTTACTGGGAGAAGAGGGGGTGGTTGTCGGTCCCTAAATACACTCCTGACAATCGGAAGCGTTCAGAAGCAATATGAGCTGCCAAGCACTTCTGATTCTCTGCCAGGAAGAGGGAGGAGCATCATGCTCTCTCCTGTTAGTTCGGGCTGGTGGTGAGGTGCCGGTACTGAGTGGTGCGGTGCCGGTACTAAGTACCGGTGAGTACCCCCTGAAAAAAAGCCCCAGTGCTAGTGCAGACTGGAAATTTGCAATATGGTCTTGTCAAATGATGTCTGTCAATTTCTCTTTACAATCCTGTACTGTTTTTGCCACATAAAGGAAAGAGGTTATATTTGCTGTGTCGTCAGTCAGTCCATTGTTTCAAGAATATTCTAAAGACTAAAAAAAACATGATGAGATCAACATCCCATGTCACACCCGAGGGGTAGAAAGCGCTGAAGGCGAGTAGCCAAAATCCGCACCAGAAGCTTCATGTCACTATTCAAGAGGGAAATAGGGCAATAGTTTCCACAATAGGTGTGAGTGATCCTTGTCTGGCTTAGGGATCAAGGTGATGGTTTGCAGATTTTAAACACATATTTTCAAAGTCACATTCTGCTTTATATTTTTTTTCTACTTTATCTATTGTATATTTTTTCATGTTTATGGGGATCCCTATTTTTGTTTTGATAATACATACTATTGAATGTGTTATAGACTGAATAGCTTGTTGTAGCTGGGATTCAAACGCGTTCGTCTAAAATAAAATAGAAAATTCATACAGTTTGTTACTTATGTTAGTCTTGTTTAGTAACTAGGTAAGTGAAGAAGATTTCAGCAAACAATCTTACCTACTGTCTTACCTACTATCTGATACAATCATAGCATAGTATGAGAGGTGTTGGCAATTTCAGCTGCCATAGCCTCAGTATTTTGTTCATTTTTGACCTCTCTGATGATCCTTATTAGGGAGGCACTGTGGACGGAGATGATAAGCAGTGGAGACTAAAGTCTACTAGAAAAACAAAATCAGTGTCTTCCGATCCAGACAGCTCTGTAGTACATTGGGAAGAGCTGATTTGAAGTAGAGAAGTGTGTTCTTTTTCTGAATATCTAGTGTATAGATTTTTGACAGAAAAACTATTTTTGGTGTTGGGGATTCTGTGACATCTGCTTTTTTATAATTTTTTTATTTACTTCAGTACATTTACTGATTGCATATAATTCACAATTTTGAGGGCAGTGGCTTATGTGACATCGAACTCAAACTTTATTAAAATGATTCAAGTGCTAGTCATGACCTGAGCACCATACATGAATATTGGAAACATTTTCATCTTCTAGATATATCCAACGGGTACCATTCTGGCAATAACATATCTGCTAAAGTCAGGAATAAGTAACAGCTGGAAAGTTGTTTTTTTATTGGTTATGTAACGAGATGAAGCAGTCCTTGGAAAGCATGCAACATATATACTCTTATCATTTGATTGCTCCCTTGTTGACACTTTTCCATTATGCCTTTTAAGTGAGCTCAACAATTTGTTATGATGTATTATGAGGAAGTACAGGTATAGATATGCATAAATATCATTGTTTGCTACATCTCGACCTTCGCTAATTTCTTTCAAATGTTGTTAGAGGTTGGGTAAATTTGTATAAAGAGTTTGAGGGATTTTAATAGGAATTTATTGAGTAAAGCATTTGGAGGTATGAGTTTGTAAATATGGTAGCTAATGGGCACAAATACCTTAGTTTAGCGACTGTCATTACATTCCTTACAATAACATTCATGGACACCGTAGCATTATTAACATGTAATTTCATGTTTTAAGCCTCTTGGTAGAAATAAAACAGTGGTTTGGAGTTTAAGGGAAAATGTTAGGTAACTCTTTGGGGTTATATAAGGTTAACAGACCGAGTTACCAATTTCCATATTCATAGGCTCTTTTGCTCTAATTAGGACTCATTCCAAGTCAGCATTTTCCACCACAATGAACTATGACCATCAACCTAATCAAAAGGCACTGACTGAGCATCTCTTCACACAGGTAAAACACTAGATAATTGAGAGAATCAGTTTTATCTGAAAGACTCTTCCTGTTGGCAACCTTAGTTTGTACGTGTAGGAAAGTTGGGGCGGCATTGGTGATCTTTAAGTGGACATTTTTTCTTAATGAAAAGAATTGCGTTTTTGTAAAAAATTGATTTAATGATGGCTGTCTGGCATGCAAAGGTTTTTTAGCACACTTTCACTATTTGACCCTGAGAGAAAATCGTCAATCTGTGCGACCACTTGAAGTGTGAGATAAAAGAAGTCCATGGACACGCAGAAAACATGACAGTGATAGCAACGATGAGGCTATTAGGGTAGATTGGATACAGTCACTTTATGTTACAAATGATGTTTAACAGGATTTTATCTGACTCTTTTTTTTTAATGAGCAGGGAAGATTGCAGAAGATATTAGACCATTAGACGATAGGATGGCCTCTGCCAAGCTCTCATCCTAATAATATTCTTGGAGCCAAACTCCCTATATGCCCTTCAGAAGCCTACAAAGAGAATTCACATCTCAATGGTGAGAAAGCAGAAGTGCAGACATATTAAGTGATGAGTTCATGCAGACATTTGAAAAGAGATTATTACCACTCACAAGAGCTGCATACAGATCTTTCAGGTTTTCCGTGTGCAGTCTTCCTTCTTAAATGGATTGTGCTATGTATACATTAAAGAAGGGATCTGAAGCTCTGGTCCCTCATATGTTTATTGCCTACAATTCCCAGAATTCTTTGAATGCAGTAAATGGCCAGAGAATCATGGGAGTTTTAGTTCAGAAGCAACTCAGGGGGCCAGAGTTTGAGATAACTGGTTTAGGCACTTTGTGAATAATCCCTTATACATTTTAATACCAAATGTACAGTCTTAATTAGTGATATAAACATAGTCATATATTTAGGTTGAAGGTTTTTCAGGCAATGGCAATAACATTATATTACAATTATCTTATAATTACAATGGAAGTGAAAGGAATGGAGAGAAAATTAAGATTGAAGAGCTGATTACAAGCTTTTCAAAAACTGTGATATATGTGTTAATTTGTCCTTGTGGTTATAAATATGTTGGTTTTACAACAAGACCTCTTAACCCCTTGGCTGTGGATGACGTGATGGGCACGTCCTCCTCTTTCCTGCTAGGATGCGGAGGGCGTGCTCAGCATGTCATTGAAGTTGCGATCAGGGACTTCTCCCAAAGTGGGCTGACATCTTAAATGTCTGCCCTGCATGCAGGACCTCCCTTTGCCCATTGCATGCATGTGCGCTATGATGTCAGAAAAGGGACTTCCACCTGGTGGTCAAGGAATTCCATAAAAGATAGAGGGCCAAAGTACATTCTTCACGCAAAAACGCACGCGCAATGTGTGAATTTGTGCGCCAAGTGTTAAAGGTTTACGCGCGTAAATCACCGCTGGAATTACAATCCTTGTGCATTTTTTCACCCGTCGAGCAATAAGGCGCATTAAACGGACGCGCACAAATGCAGTAACGTTGCGTGCAGAAATCAGTGTGCGGACTGTTTTTTTCACGAGATTCAGCCAATCAGAATTAAAAAACACAATTATCTCACGTTAAGTTTTTGCGCCTGTCAAAGTCAATCTGAGCATATATGCTGCAGCAATATTAAATGCACACACAGCTTCTCCATTTTATTAATGTGAAGCAAATGGTAAGCGGCACACAACACGTCGTAACCACCTTGACTCCAATGCTACACCAGTATTAGTGGTTTCCCCCACACCATAGAATATAAACAAATATAACGTATCTGGTAAGCGCAAAATAAATTTGCTATGGAGTCTGGGTGTCTCACACAGGTCCGTGGCACAACATGTGATTTGAAAGAGAAGCAAATGAAAAAATCATGGTGCAATATTGCAATATGTATATTGGATGTTATACTATGTATGAATACCACTCACAAAAATAGAGCCCTATCACCGGCTCAGAGTGGGACCTCGCCTTTGGGTCGTTTTTCCTCCTCCTTGTTGGCAGGTGACCCCCACCTTACATATGTAATGGTCTTCAATGCTTTTGGAAGCTCCAACTCATGTAAGTCTCCAATTAGCAAAATAGTGATTTACACCTATATATCTGAAAGATTTACACTAGGAGAGTCCGTATATTTTTCCTATCTTTCCCTCCATGATCCTATCCTTAATGAGGCATTGAAGACCATTACATATGTAAGGTGGCAGTCACCTGCCAACAAGGAGGAAGAAAAACTACCCAAAGGCGAGGTCCCACTCTGAGCCGGTGATAGGGCTCTATTTTTGTGAGTGGTATTCATACATAGTATAACATCCAATATACATATTGTAATATTGCACCATGATTTTTTCATTTGCTTCTCTTTCAAATCACATGTTGTGCCACGGACCTGTGTGAGACACCCGGACTCCATAGCAAATTTATTTTGCGTTTACCAGATACGTTATATTTCTCCATTTTATTGGCTTGGTATGAGTAGAATGTGTAACTATACTTTGCAGATATTTTTTTTTTGGGCTGGTGTATTTGGGTTTGGCCAGGTTGTTCACATTTGCCATTAACACCAGCTTTTAGGAGGTGCTAAAATTATGCACGCAACGGCTATGCGTTAATGCCTGCGTATAGATTGTAATACCATCCACCTACCAGCGCACATTCACGTTTGCGCTGACAATGTTAATTATAGGATGCGTGCAGTAAAGTACGCTCGATGGTAGACGATTACGTGCGCTTGTTGCGCTGACAATGTAATACGACGTTCAGCACAAAGGGTTTTATCCCTTGTGTTAATGTTTTTTTTGTGCGGGCGCAAACGTTTGCGCGAAGATTGTAATTTGGCCCAGAGTGTCAGGTGAAGTATCATTGTTGGATTGGCCAGAACATGGCCAGGTACTACATAAAAATAAACAACTAAATTATGAAAAGGTTTTGTTTTTTTCCAACAGTGATGCTGCACCATCTCATTTCTCATGATGCCAGCAAGTGTGGAGGTGATGGCACACTGTGTGTTGCACATTGTTTCATCGAAAACCTAAACCGCCACACCGTTGCCAGGAGCGCAGGGGCTCTTTGGAACCCTGCATTTCTGATTTATACACCGTACAAGGTCAAATGAGATGTCATTGGAAAGGTCAGAGTCTGGCGTTTCCATCAATATCGAATATGACCACATAATGTGTAAAAATAGAAAAATAAAAAAAATTGAATGCAAAATTCACTTTTTTCCCCCTCATTTCTAAGGTGGTGGCATTATGTGCTTTTACTTATGCAAATAAGACTGCTGCACTAATTCACCTCTTTATTTCACATGCCAGGAGCAAATGTGGAGGTGATTGCACAATGCATTATTATGCGTTGGTTCACCGAATATGCAAGCCGCTGCAGAGTGTAGAGTGGGGGTCCTTTGGACCCTTGTATCTCCATTGTTTACACCATACAAAGTTAGGATAGGTGTTATTGGACAGGTCAGGGTCACATAACATGACTATGTAAAATGTGGGGAATTTTTTTTTTTTTATGTTTTTCCAAAGCAATAGCAAAAGGCAATGCCCATTTGTCCTGTATAAAACAAGATTCCCACTGCCATTGCTCAACTTTTTATTTGAGCTAGTTCAATGTTTATACATAGTCATATTATTATTACACAATCCGCCAATATACCAAATTAGATTTTTTTTTCATTTTAGTTAAAATTGCATATTTTCGCAGAAAATACAGTATTCCCATTTCTATTTTTTTCAACAAGAGTACCCCATATAATATATAACCTCAAAGGTTTGGATGATGAAATTTGATGAAAATGATGAAAATTTTTGTTATAGCATTCTGACAGGACATGATGAATACACATAATAATGATATATTTTGAATCTCTCGAGTCTGCTGAAAAAAAGGATATATAATTTAACTGTGTCCTAAATAAAAACATTACTTCAAATCGTGTTTAAATATGATGAAGACAAAACGATCAAAATGAGCTCAGCACCCAAGGGTGAAACGGCTCAGTAGTGAAAGAGTTAGCTTATGCGTACAAGAGCATATCAGGAATATTATGAAAGGGTTCGACAAACACAGTGCTTCTTTACATTTTAAAATGAAGGACGTACAAAATCCTGAGGGATTGGAATTCATAGCAGTGGCGATATTGGAACCTTCCTAGAGAGGGCGGGATTTTGAAAACATGTTGGGAAGAGAGGAAATGACGTGGATATTTTAAAATGTATTCTTTGCAACCTTATGGCCTTAATGTAGATTTTGAATTGTGCCTCTTCTTCAATGATTCATATTGAATTTTTTAAATATTAATTTATTTATATTTTTATTGTTTTGATATTTTTATATAACTTTTTTGATATTTTTTCCTGCTGTATATATATATATATTCCTCCAGTTTCTCCTCTTTTTGTATATTCTATACATTTTCATATATTTTTGTAGAATTGTGGATAGGTTTTTGGGGATTTTTGGATCGATTCGGCGGTTTGAGGATCAATTCGGAGTCTTTTCGGATCGATTCAGTGGATTTTCGGCAGTTTTTAAATTCGTTCGGTGGCTTTTCAGTGGTTTACGGCTGCGTTTGGGTGGTTTATCACGGCATTCTATGAATCGATTCGGCAGACTTCGGGGACCCTGCGATAAATGATGAATTTACTGCAGGGTCAGCAAATTAAGGGTGCCAAAGTGCGCCGTAGGAGAGACATTTTGATGCTTTTTGAATGACTCCTCATGGAAACGCCGTCTCTCTCTGCTTTTACTATGTGTTGATGTGAGCTATATCAAGAAAGAAGGGTTGTGCCAATCTCACCTCCCTGCAAGCCCAGCAACCTCATTCCCATCATCCCTCAGCGCCTGTCCTCTTTCTCCTACGCCCTCTGGAACGCTCGCCTGTGTGCAACAAACTCACAGCCGTCCATGACCTCTTCCTTTCAAACTCCTTCAACCTCCTAGCTTTAACTGAAACCTGGCTAACTCCCTCTGACACGGCCTCCGTTGCTGCTCTCTCACATGGCGGTCTACACTTGAGCCATACCCCCAGACCGGGTGAGAGAAATGGTGGCGGGGTCGGGCTCCTGCTCTCTCCCACCTGCACCTACCAGCATCTCCCTCCACCCTCATCCCTCTCCTTCTCCTCCTTCGAGACACACTGCATCCGCCTGTTCTCTCCTCTGGCTCTCAGGGTGGCAGTCATCTACCGCCCACCGGACCAACCTCCCAGTTCTTTGACCACTTTGCTACCTGGCTTTCTCACTTCCTGTCTTCTAATCTTCCATGCCTAATTCTCGGGGACTTCAACATTCCCATTGACGATCCTTCCGCTCCTGCTGCCTCCAAACTTCTTTCACTCACGTCCTCCCTTGGACTCACACAATCCTCCCTCCTCCCTACCCACCGCGATGGTCACGTTATTGACCTGGTCTTTTCCAACCTCTGCTCCATTTCTGAGTTCAAATGTCGCCCTTTCCCATCTCTGACCACCACCTTCTCTCTTTCAACCTATCTGGACTTCCTAAACACCCTGCTCCCCCACCCCGCACACACACTCGCAGAAATCTACATGCTGTGGACCCACATCAATTCTCCAACCTACTTCACCACCTCCCTCATACCTCATCCTTCACCTGCCCTGATGCTGCCACTAATCACTACAACACTACGCTTATCTCTGCTCTAGACACTCTTGCTCCTCTTCGACTCTGCAAGGCCCCACGCCGCCAGCTTCAGCCCTGGCACACCCTCCAAACTCGCTACCTGCAAAGATGCTCCCGCACTGCAGAGCGTGCCTGGAGGAAATCCCGCTCTGAAGCTGATTTTGTTCACTTCAAGTTTATTCTCCGGTCATACACCTCTGCCTCCACTTGGCCAAACAATCCTTCTTCTCATCTCTTATATCTACGCTGTCCTCCAACCCTAAACGGCTCTGGTCCACCTTCAACACCTCCTCCACCCACCTGCACCTTCCCCCTCAGCTGCCTTCAGCGCTCAAGACCTGGCAGACTACTTCCTCAGTAAAACTCTAACTATCAGAAGCAACATCCCAACACAAGATAGTTATCTGCCACCTCCACTCCCACAGGTCCCCTCTGCCACCCTCTGCCGCTTCCTCCCAACCACTGAGGAGGAAGTCAATTCCTTATTGTCCTCCTCACATCTCACCACGTGCCCGCTCGACCCCATTCCCTCACATCTAATTCCTCCCCTCTCCTCCTCCCTCACCCCTGCTCTCACACACATCTTCAACCTATCTCTCTCCACTGGCTCCTTTCCATCCGCCTTCAAACACGCGCTAGTTACCCCTTTACTAAAGAAACCATCCCTAGACACCAACTCTCCATCCAACTACCGCCCTGTATCCCTGCTTCCCTTCACATCAAAGCTCTTAGAAAAACTAGTCTTCAACCGCCTCTCCCTCTTCCTGTCCTCCAATTCCCTACTTGACCCCCTGCAATCTGGCTTCCGTCCGCTACACTCAACTGAAACTGCCCTCACCAAAGTCACCAACGACCTCCTAACTGCTAAAAAACACGGCCACTATTCTATTCTCATCCTGCTTGACCTCTCGGCTGCTTTTGACACTGTTGACCACCCCCTCCTTCTACAGACCCTCAACTCTCTGGGTCTCGGTGACACTGCACTTGCTTGGGTTGACTCCTATTTATCCAACAGGTCCTTCTGTGTGTCCTTTGCTGGTAACTCCTCCTCTTCATTGCCTCTATCTGTTGGTGTACCTCAAGGCTCTGTCCTTGGTCCTCTGCTCTTTTCCATCTACACCTCCTCCCTGGGCAAAATCATCAACAGCTTTGGCTTTAATTACCACCTCTACGCTGATGACACTCAGATCTACCTCTCTACCCCTGATCTCTCTCCCCCTGTCCTTTCAAAAGTCAGTGACTGTTTATCTGGCATCTCCTCCTGGATGGCCTCCCACCACCTAAAGATCAACATGTCAAAGACTGAGCTCCTACTTATTCCTCCCTCTAATGCCTCCCCACCTCCTGACTTCTCTATCACGGTGGAGGGTATCACCATCTCCCCATCAAACCAAGTTCGCTGTCTTGGAGTTACACTGGACTCTGCTCTTTCCTTCATCCCCACATCAAGTCTCTTTCCTCCTCCTGCCGATACCAACTGCGTAATATTTCCAGAATTCGGCCATTTCTTACCGCTGTCACCACAAAACAACTCATACACGCCCTGGTAATCTCCCGACTCGACTATTGCAATAATCTCTTATCTGGCCTCCCTCTGTCTCGCCTCTCCCCCCTACAATCCATCCTGAACGCCTCCGCCAGGCTAATTCACCTCACCCGCCGCTCTGTCTCTGCCGCTCCCTCTGCGAGTCCCTTCACTGGCTCCCCATCCACTGCAGAATTAAGTTCAAAATCCTTATCCTTACCTACAAAACCCTCACTAACTCAGCGCCCCACTACCTGTCCTCACTAATCACCAAATACACCCCAGCCCGCTCCCTAAGGTCAAACAGTGACCTGCGCCTAGCTTCTCCCCGCATCACCTCTTCCCATGATAGACTGCAGGATTTCTCACGCGCAGCCCCCACTCTCTGGAACGCTCTCCCTCGTGCTGTCAGACTTTCCCCTAACTTCTCTTCCTTCAAACGCTCCCTTGAAAACATTCCTATTTAGGGAAGCCTACCACCCAACTCACTGACGCAACCATCAATCACTCTCACCTTACAGTCCTCTCCTCCTGTTTCCAACCCCAACCCTCCTAGATTGTGAGTTCCTACGGGAATAGGGCCCTCATCTCCTCCTGTACTGTTTGTCAAATGTTGTTCAATGTATTGTAACCCTGTCTGTACTGTGCTTATTGTACAGCGCTGCGGAATATGCTGGCGCTTTATAAATTAATAATAATAATAATAATAATATGGCCAGAGACGCTATAACCTGGAGCCGGGATTGAAAATAGCCCTGTAAAATGTGAGTGTCTCTCTTGTTTGAAGATATCAGCAATTAGACTGGCGTTTTTCATTCTGCATTATTGTTTTTATATTGTTTCTGCTTTCTGTTTTTGAGAGAGGCAAGAAAATGAAGGACGCATTACCATCATCTGTCACATATAAGTCTTGTTTTTACTTTGCTTTATCACGATTAGAGCTCTTGGTTGTTTTATGCACTTGTATGTACAATTTGAAATATCACTGCAATGTCTCATATGTACTCAGATTTTTGTATCACAGATTATATGCACCGTATGGAGTAATCACATATATTGTCGATGGCAATAACAGATGGACTAATGGTATACCATGGCAATTACTGAATAACCTCCTAAATTTGTTATCACGTCGTTTTTACTTGCATCAGATCATAGTATCACCCTTAACCCCCGGCCAACTAAATGCCCCGGTTTCATCATTACTTTGCTAGCATAATATTCTTCAGACACATCTTAAATAAGGCACTGTTCCCCTGCATACTTCCAGTTACATGGAAGAATGATCAGCTTAATAGCTAATTAGAGAACTGGGAAGCTATTCTCCAGAATAAAGCTATATGAGAGGAATACTAAAAAAAATAAGAAAATGTGCATGGTAACAGAGTGTAGAAGCAAAGAAAGTATGCATTTAATAACTATGTTAATTAAAGTGTGCTACATAAGCGCATTACACTGTTCGCACAAAAGTTATAATGTTTCTATGGGCTTATTCTACATCAACAGAATGGAAAGTGCTTATTTTACTCAACCTATTTATTGCCCAATATATATAAACACAAAATATATATATATATACGCACGGCGTTATGACGTGGTGCCGACTGTATTCAAATACAGGAGTGAGATCAGCCCAATACCCTGTTGTGGTTCATTCCTCCTCAGTGTGCTCCTCAATATACTACTGTTTAGTTCTCCTGTGTATGACCCTGGCTCTGACTACCTGATTTGGCATTAATCCTTGACACTGTCTGACTACCCGATTTGGCTTTGACCCTTGGTGCTGTCTGAGTACCCAATTTGGCATTTAACCCCAGACACTGTTGACTATTCATTCAGATTTTCTGATTTAATTTGTTTGGTCTGTCTGTCCTGTGTCTAGAAATCCTGCTAGCTAAAGACCAGCAGTGTAAGTAGATTGTCTGCGTTCAGGGACCATTGATATCCGTGACAAACACATGGTCGGTGGCTATCTTGGTACTTATTGTAACACATGTTGGTGGCCATCTTGGTACTCACTAGGCCACATGGTCAGCGCCCATCTTGGCACTCACTACACCACATGGTTGGCGTCCATCTTGGTGCTCACTGAGCCACATGGTTGGTGGCATCTTAGTACTCACTGTGACACACGGTAGTAACACAGCAGTAATTGTACAACCCTTTCCACAAATAATTCATCCGAAGCGACGCAAACCAAAACAAAAAGCATTCACACAGGATTTTTGAGCTGAAAGCAATATCGAACTTAAACAATGAATAACTACAAACGAGAAAACTTTTTTTCCAGTTTTAATTTCTTTAACTATCTAAGGTAGACATACTTTGCACATTATTGCTATTCTACCGTACAATATAATGCTCACTATGGCACTTATGTTTCAAGTAAACGTTCTGATAATATTTTATACAACAAAATGTACTAGGTAGTGAATAGTTAAAAGGTTACAAACAACTAATTTATTTAAAGTACTATATTCTATATAGCAAACTAACAATAATTTCTGTTCTTCCAAGGTTTTCTATAGCAATATTTTTAGGTTCGACTATCTGCATTCATTGAGTCTGATTCAGTGTCAGTAAGTTTTTTCTTAGCCTTTTTTGTACGGTTTCCCCCACGAGGTTGGATTAAAAAGAATTTAAAGATGTCATGCAAAAAAATTATTTATGAAATATTAGTTGGCTATTAACACAAACCTACTAGTAATTCAGATTACAGTTTCTGAACTAGGATCTAATGTGCAACCTGGATAACCTGTTAAAATGCCCCATCATGTCAGCATGATGAATTCATAGCTTGCGTCTGCATAAAAATGCTGGGCATCCTGTCAGGCTTCTTTTCATGATTCGTGCTAGGCATGGGAAAAGGAAAACATTTTGCGTCACAATTTGAGCATTGTCTGGAAATTACAAAAGATCCTTTTTGCTGAAAATTGTTAAAATGTTGGTTTGGTTCTTCGAAAATGCAAATTATTTTGTTTCATTAATTCATTCATTACTGGTGAAGGAGCCTGCACGCACAAACACACAGGCTAATTGACTCAAAACTAATTAAATAGCTTAGTAACTTCTTACTCTTCAGCGGAGAAGTTTGTCAGAGCAACAATCCAACCAGGACGTCCAATTGGTTCCAAACCTCCTAAAACAAGGTGGCTCCTGCCTCTTTATAACTCTTACCAATTGAAGAGCAAAACATCAAACCAAATAGAATGCTTGGCAGCCATCCTGCTCTCAATCCCCATCTCTTGGACTGTGGATGGGGACATTAGCAACACTCACTCTGGTACTTGTGTATCATTAAATGTATTATGTATGTATTAAAACAGCACAACACAAATTGCATGAATGACAACTCTTTCACATGTGGTTTGGTTTTTGGCATATTTGAGACAGTGCAGAGGAGATTTTAAATTTTTTGTGCTAACCAACAAATACTTGTACAAATTGAAATGTGAAGATGCATGTACATGTCTAGTTTCTTCTTCTACTCTAAAAAGTATGTTTTGTTTAATGATTCTCTTTTTTGTCATTTTTTTGTCATATTTGGAGCTTTTGTGTCAAACTTTGTCTAAGAACCTGCAGTACGCTTCCTGCTGTTCTTTCTGTGTTGTTAAACATGTCCTTTATGGTTTGCACAAATATTCTTTAGTGTTTATTACAAAGGACACATACTCAATCCAGCTGTAAAAAAAACAAAACAATCAAAAATATCCAAATTCAGCAACTAAACCTAGCTTGCATACCTATTAAAAGAAGAAATTATGTTTTCCCATTTGAGTAATAAGCAATTCTCATTTAGGCTAGGGTCAGACTGAGGCAGTGCGAACGCGCGTGCAGGCGCACTTAATCACGGCCGTAGTAGCAGCAAGTGCCAGGCAATGACGGCCAATATACGAAGTACGGTCGCACAAAAGTCCGGCTGCGCAACGCAAGTGGCAAATGAACGCATTTTGTCGAGAACGTAAAACCGCTAGTACGGTTGTACAGAGTGCGCTGCGTCCGCTAGCGGCGTGTGTGCGTGATTTGGAGATGTCAGACACTGCTAATGTCCGGCCAACATAACGTCCAGATGCACAAAGTGTTTTATTGATGATCCGTACAAAATCACGGATGCAAATGCGCATAGTATGACCGCTATCGCGTACTCCGTGAAAAAATGCGTCGATTCGTTCGAACGCACTTTTTCACAGACAACGTGAAAATGCGTTCGTCTGACCCTAGCCTAAGACCTCATACCATTTAACCTGTAGGAATAAAAAAACAAACCTGGATAGGGGGGTGGTCCCCATGCTCTCCTTACCCATTCACTAGCAAGTTGTTTAACAAAAAATTATATATTTTTTTTAAAACCAGTTTTGAGTTATTATATAGTAAGAAATATTTGTGAATATTTTCAATGTATCTCTTACTGTAATTTACTGTATTTGGTAGGCTGACCAAATGGAGTTACTGCAGTTCTGAGCTCCGTGCAGGATCAGCTGGGGAAACGTCTGTTGGAGACATTCTCCAGCTGGTTTTAAAAAAGTGATAGTACCTTGGGCATCATGTCCACAATGCTTAAACTTTGGGGGCACCTTCTGGAGCCCAAATACAAATTTGTTAGCAACAAATGAATTTCATTTGCAAAATCGTGTTAGCACAATCTCAGGCTGCTGTGTTTGCTACTGCTGATTCTGTATATATGATCATGGTAGTGAAGGGGTTAAAAATATGTTCAACAAATGTTATTGCTGCACTAGATAAATAACAGGGTGATAGCACATAGGGCTCTGGATAGCAACTAGAGCCCTTATGATCACTATAAATGGCCATATACTGGATCCCATCATTTTTTATCAGGTATCACATTTACCGTATTCGACAGACATTTGTGTAAATGATAAATAAATGAAACAGTAAAAATGCCAAAATGATGCTATTTTAATCATTTAACCATGTCAGAATAAGAATCTCTTATGCAAAGTTGCTATTTTACCCGTTATTTTATATTTAACTATGCATCCCATATTTTAACCTCCCTGGCGGTGTTTCCGAGTGTGTCTCGGGGTTAAATTTCACCACTGAGAGCGGTAACCCAGAGACACACTCTGGCTGTATACATTACCTCTCCGTGCGCTCCCTCGATGATCTCTGCAGTCTCCTCCGGCGATCGTGACCTCTTACTTCCTGGATTCCTGCTTGCGAGGAGGAAACCAGGAAGTAATGAGGTCGCGATCGCCGGAGGAAGCAGCTGGGGACATCGGAGGAAGCAGCTGGGGACATCGAGGGAGCAGAGAGAGAGGTGATGTATCCAGCGGCATCCTGAGTGTTGCTCGGGTTACCGCTTCCAACATAGCAATTTAACCCCCGAGCCACACTCAGGATGCCGCTGGGGGGAAAAAAAAACACAATTGACCACTTTCAGCAAAGAATTTTCTGGATAAATAGACCACCAGGGAGGTTAAATAAATGTCATAAGAATTTTTTTTTCCAAAGAAAACAGCTTGGTATCGAAAGAGTTCAAATTCTGTATTTTCAGAAAATAGAATCTTGTTTTTGTAGGCTGCATACTGTGTCTTACAGCTTGTCAAGATTTGTCAAAACAAGTACAAGATAAAGTTCTTTAAAAACTCCAAGCATGTAGAATAGAATTCTGAACTTTAATTCTAGGTTGTAATGCTAGAAAATATGTTCACACAGTTTACACAAGCGTATGAACACTATGGCGAAACATAATTACATGGAAATATACAATGGAGATATTTGGCCACTCCAAGCACACCATGTATATTATCCATTCTGAAGCAATCTGAAACAGGAAGCCGCCAACTGGAAACATAATCACGAGCCACAACCATTATCAAGTCTATTTTACGGAATTTATTAGGATTGAGCCAATTTATTAGCAGCTTGAGTATTATGGAGCCGCTGATCGATGCTGTACGATGACGCTGGTACCAGTTCCTGGAGACTATAAGACTCCATGGAGAGAAGCACAACCCAGTGTGAGCTTGCATATGAAGGGTTACATCAGAGTTGTGTAAGAACACGGGGAAGTATTTGCTGCCAGTATTCTGCTGCATGTGGACAGTGAAGGCAATTGTCAGGGTGGCACCTGGCATACACCGTGGTGGGACCCAAGTTCGAGGGGTTAGAGCCCTTTAGGCAGGAATATTCAGGTTGTACCACAGGATAGGCTGGCTGATACTGGTAGTAGTCCATAGCGCAGTACAAAGGGGATAGCGAGATGGTCTGGACTGTCCGTGGGTCAGTGGCTGGTAGCAAGGAGGCAAGGTCGGTAGGGAAAGCAGGGTCTGGTACACAATATCAGCAGGTTATCAGAGTTGATCAGAACAACACAGAGGATTGACTCAATGTGAAGTCAATGAGCAGAGGTGGGAGTGACTCTTTTATTAGACAGACAGGGGGTGGTGTGTGTGTTTGGTGTTTTACTTGGGATTAACCCATATCAGTGCTGGATAGGACTGAGGCAGCACTTTTCCTGGATGCACCCCTGCAGACATGGTTTCTGCGCACCCTCAGGTACTGATCCCTGACAGCAATAGATTGTGCTGCGCTCTGCACCATGGGACTAGAGGTAAAGTCAGATTATTTAAAGTACCGGCTGGGTGGAGTAGAGGTAACATCACTGCTCTATGAATGTAGACCGTGGAGACACAGATTCAAATCACGGCAAGAGTACCTCTCCAGTAAGTGTTCTTGGGCAAGACACCTAACGGTATATAGGACATACTTGAAAACTAGAGAAATCTCAATGTATATTTCCTGGTAAAATACATTCTCAAAAATAATGTATTAATTTAAAAGTGTAAAGTGATTCTACAATAGTTTTTTTCTGGCTAGCCATAAATTAACAGCTCACAATGTGTGGGAGCCATTAATTCACATTATGGAGTTGCAACATCTAAATTGAAAAGGCAGACATAAATTTAAAGACATAATTGAAAGCATTTATTCACATTATATTAATGGCCATAGAGAAGGCTACAGTTCACTCCATAATCCCCCATTGTACTTTTCCTGATCTATGTCACACACAGCCCCCATACACCCCATTACTTCTCATACTCTGCCATTTACACTCAGCTCTGTGTGTCACCCCACTCTTCTTAGATTTTAAACTCTTGAGCAGGGTCCTCGTTTCCTATCGTTCCCTGTGTATCCAATTTATTTGTTGATTTTATATTTGTTTTGCCCTACCCATTGTACAGTGCTGCAGAAAATGGTGGGTGGAGTAGAGATAACATCTTTTCTCTATAACCATGGAGACTGTGGAGACACAGGTTCAAAACCTGGCAATGGCACCTCTCCAGTAAGTGTCCTTGGGCAAGACACATAACGGTATATACTCGCCACTCAGGACATACCTGAAAACAAGAGAAATCTCAGTGTATCCCTCCTGGTACAATACTTTCTCCAAAGAAAAAAAAAGGTTAGTACTTTCTGACATGATTCAAAAACAACAATTTTATAAATAATAGTGACCCTGCCATGCCCGACATAAGTGCCGGCTGGGTGGAGTAGAGGTAACATCACTGGTCTATAACCGTGGAGAGAGACTGTGGAGACACAGGTTCGATCCTGGCAAGAGCACCTCTCCAGTAAGTGTCCTTGGACAAGACACCTAACGGTACATACTCGCCACCCAGGACATACTTGAAAACGAGAGAAATCTATCCTTCCTGGTAAAATACTTTCTCCAAAAAAATAAATAAATAAATAACTAAGTAAAATGAAATAGCTATTCTTGTTTTGCTTTTCTTGTAATGCAAGCTACTTGAAAACACAAAACCCCATATTCGTAAATGCATAATTTTTTTTGATTATTTCGCTTTCATGTGTTTATGTGTCACCTATTCTTTTTTTTTATTAGAATTTGTTTTTGTTCTTCGAAGTCAAACATTCGAATTCCAGTTGGAATTCAGGTTACTAATGGTATCATAAACTTTCTCACGGACTTTATATGTTGGTTGTTTGAGTTCAACCTCTCCTTCTCTCCTTACTCAATTTTGAAATCCATATGTTTCAAGCTTACAAACATACCTTGTATTTGCCTTCTCTAAATCTGGATGTGTATACACGGTTTGGTCAATCTGATAATCTAATATCTCTAACTGCAACATATTTCTTACAATCGCTCTTAAAATGTTCAGACTCCCATTATATAATACATACAGTTGTGTTCAAAATTATTCAACCCCCACTGAAATTGAGTGTTTTGGCCAGTTTGACATTGATTTTGATCATTCAGTCATCTTGCTTACAATTAAATCAAAGAGGCACGTGTAGGTCAGACAAATATAACATAACATTTATAATGAAATAACCACAAATGTCTTTTCTGTGCTCACATCATTATCAATTTTATTCAACCCCCAAGTGACATTCAATCTTAGTACTTAGTACAACATCCTTTTACAGTTATAACAGCTTTTAAACGTGAAGCATAGCTTGACACAAGTGTCTAGCAGCGATCTACGGGTATCTTCGCCCATTCGTCATGGGCAAAAGCCTCCAGTTCAGTCACATTCTTAGGCTTGCGCACTGCAACTGCTTTCTTTAAGTCCCACCAGAGGTTCTCAATCGGATTTAAGTCAGGTGACTGCGATGGCCACTCCAAAATGTTCCAGCCTTTAATCTGCAACCATGCTCTAGTGGACTTGGAGGTATGCTTGGGATCATTGTCCTGTTGAAAGGTCCAACGTCTCCCAAGCCTCAGGTTTGTGACGGACTGCATCACATTGTCATCCAATATCTCCTGGTACTGAAGAGAATTCATGGTACCTTGCACACGCTGAAGCTTCCCTGTACCTGCAGAAGCAAAACAGCCCCAAAGCATGATTGACCCCCCGCCATGCTTCACAGTAGGCAAGGTGTTCTTTTCTTCATAGGCCTTGTTCTTCCTCCTCCAAACATAGCGTTGATCCATGGGCCCAAACAGTTCTAATTTTGTTTCATCAGTCCACAGAACACTATCCCAAAACGTCTGTGGTTTGTCCACATGACTTTTGGCATACTGCAGTCGACTCTTCTTATTCTTTTTGGCGACAGCAAGGGGGTGCGCCTGGGAGTTCTGGCATGGAGGCCTTCATTACGCAGTGTGCGTCGTATTGTCTGAGCTGAAACTTCAGTACCCACAGCTGACAAATCTTTTCTCAGTTCCTCAGCAGTCACACGGGGACTTTTCTCCACTCTACGCTTCAGGTAGTGCACAGCAGTCGAAGTCAGCATCTTCTTTCTGCCACGACCAGGTAGCGTTTCAACAGTGCCCTTTGCCTTGAATTTGCGAATGATGCTTCCTATGGTCTCTCTTGGTATGTTTAACATCTTTGCAATCTTCTTATAGCCATTGCCCTTCCTGTGAAGAGTAATCACCTCTTCTCTTGTCTTCCTGGACCATTCTCTTGACTTCACCATGTTTGTAACCACACCAGTAAATGTCTAGAAGGAGCTGAGTATCACAGTCATTTTAAAGCTGCCTAATTGGTGCTTATTATGCTTTATTGCTGCTCCGTGACATCCACAGGTGTTTTCAATACCTGATTGAAAACACTTGAATGAACCTCTGTTAGAAACATAGAAACATAGAAAAATGTCGGCAGATAAGAACCTTTCGGCCCATCTAGTCTGCCCAATTACATGGATACTTTACCTGGATTTATCTTTTGTTTAGGATAGCCGTATGTTCTTCAGAGTGGTGGTCTTTAAGGGGTTGAATAATTGTGTCAATGAAGAATTCACAAAATAAACATTTACTACTGTATTACAAAACCAATTGATGTCATTTTAGTTGCATATGGTTCTTTAAAAAGTCCTTGTAGGATTTCATTCTGAATACATTTACAAATGTACACTAAATTCCCTAAAACCCTTTACAGCATTGGGGGTTGAATAATTTTGAACACAACTGTACTTGTCGCCATGCTCATCCTCCTTATGGCAAAGTTCTTCTCAAAACTTAGCAATTTACAGTCTTTGTACACCATAACAGTTTCAAAACCAATACATCTTTGCTAAAACAGAAAAAAAGACCTACGAAACACCCACAATTTGCCATCTATTTGTTTCTCTCTTCTATTTGCACTCTTACCTACCCATTCTACGGATTTTATTTTTAAATAACTTTTATTATATTCCTTTGATTTTTACAAATACCCTAAAAACACTGTATTCAAATAAACGTATAGACTAACTGGGTAATACCCCCATATTCTATACGTGTATCCCCTCTACACCAAATCTGGACATCATCATATTTTTTCTAAATTAGTAATATTTAATTTGTTTTGTTTGCTTGAATAAACAGTCAGTTCGAACTTTAGATAGATTCCATGCCATGTATAGTAGTGCCTGCCCTATTCGTGTCAAACTATTTTTAATCAAGGATGACCCTCATCTTCTGTTGTCCTTGGAAGTCAGGCTTGCAAAAGTTATGCTATGTTTTATTTGCCCATTAAATATTGAATATTTTGGATCTTTATAAATATGAATTACCCTGGAATTTAATATATATTTTTTGGAATTTTATTATTTTTAATCAGAGAATCGGAGGAAAAACCTTTTGCATGTAATTTTCTAATTATAAATCAGTGGATAAGTTTGATTACGGAGTAGAAAATAAAGAACGATTGACCCATGTAGAGCGATATTTCTTCTACTGGATATTAAGCTGTGAGGATGTACTATACATGAAATATTAATTATCCTTTGTGCGGGCAACTCCCTGAAGGTGTAGATGTTTAATTTGGCTCAATTGCCCTAAAATGGAATTAAATTAATGAACCTGACTACAATGCACAAAAAAGTAATTGTTATTGATGGTTTTGTACACTTCTGGGAAAGAAAAGGTGATTCATGAAGCACATAATAAAACTGTAATCACAGTTTCGGGCAGAGTTTATCAATGTCTTTGTATTGTACAGAAAACAAAGATTTAAAGTCACTCATGAAAAAATATTATTATTATAATATGAAGGAGTAAACTAACACCTAATTTACTGGTTGATACGGATTGTTTATTTCCTTACTTCTGTCCTTTTGTTCTAGAACATCAAGTCACAGTCAAAGCCCTTTAATGTATCAATCTATTTTATGCTTGTCGGAGGATTAATACATTAATCTGCTACCACTTCTGTAAATTAATACAACTTTAAACTCCTGAGGCTGCTATTCTCCAATGAGTGATCATATCCTTCTATTTTCCTTTGATGAATCACTAAAGTTCTTTAAAACTCTGAATCGCCTCTGTTTTTCCTATTTCAATGAGAACTGACACAAAAAAGGAAAAGGATTATGAATCATTATGTGCTGGATAAAGAAAGTAAATACTTGGAGATCTATTCGTAAGAGAAGAATGAAAATTGGCAAATAGTAGAAATTTTTAAACAATATATATTTTCCATCCAAATAAGACCTCTGGAACAATACATTAATACACAAATAAAACACACAGTATATATATATATATATATATAGATATATATATACACAGTCAGGTCCAGAAATATTGGGACATTGGGACATAGACACAATTCTAACATCTTTGGCTCTATACACCACCACAATGGAGTTGAAATGAAACAAACACAATGTGCTTTAACGTCAGAATGTCAGCTTTAATTTGAGCGTATGTACATCCAACTCAGGTGAACGGTGTAGGACTTACAGCAGTTTGCAGATGTGCCTCCCACTTGTTAAGGGACCAAAGGTAATGGGACAGAATAATAATCATAAATCAAACTTTCCCTTCTTAATACTTGGTCGCAAATCCTTTGCAGTCAATCACAGCCTGAAGTCTGGAATGCATAGACTTCACCAGACGCTGGGTTTCATCCCTGGTGATGCTCTGCCAGACCTCTACTGCAACAGTCTTCAGTTCCTGCTTGTTCTTGGGGCATTTTCCCTTCAGTTTTGTCTTCAGCAAGTGAAATGCATGCTCAATGGGATTCAGGTCAGGTTATCGACTTGGCCATTGCAAAGGCACTTCTGTCCCTTCAAAAACTCTTTGGTTGCTTTTGCAGTATGTCATTGTCCATCTGCACTGTGAAACGCCGTCCAATGAGTTCTGCAGAATTTGGCTGAATGTGAGCAGCTAATATTGCCCGAAACACTTCAGAATTCATTCGGCTGCTTTTGTCAGCAGTCACATAAATCAATAAATACAAGAGAACCAGTTCCATTGGCAGCAATACATGGCCACGCCATGACACCACCACCACGCTTCACTGATGAGGTGGTATGCTTAGGATCATGAGCAGTTCCTTTCCTTCTCCATACTCTTCTCTTCTCATCACTCTGGTACAAGTTGATCTTGGTCTCATCTGTCCATAGGATCTTGTTCCAGAACTGTGAAGGCTTTGTTAGGTGTTGTTTGGCAAACTCTAATCTGGCCTTCCAGTTTTTGAGGCTCACCAATGGTTTACATCTTGTGGTGAACCCGCTGTATTCACTCTGGTGAAGTCTTCTCTTGATTGTTGACTTTGACACACATACACCTACCTCCTGGAGAGTGTTCTTGATCTGGCCAACCACCACAGTTGTTTTCCGTGATCTCCCGGGTCTTTTGGTGTTGCTGAGCTCACCGGTGCGATCCTTCTTTTTGAGATTGTTCCAAACAGTTGTTTTGGCCACGCCTAATGTTCTTGCTATCTCTCTAATGGGTTTGTTTTGTTTCTTTAGCCTAATGATGGCTTGCTTCACTGATAGTGACAGCTCTTTTGATCTCATGTTGAGAGTTGACAGCAACAGATTCCAAATGCAAATAGCACACTTGAAATGAACTCTGGGCATTTTATCTGCACATTGTAATTGGGGTAATGAGGGAATATCACAAACCTGGCCATGGAACAGCTGAGAAGACAATTGTCCCATTACCTTTGGTCCCTTAACAAGTGGGAGGCACATCTGCAAACTGCTGTAAGTCCTACACCGTTCACCTGAGTTGGATGTACATACCCTCAAATTAAAGCTGACAGTCTGCAGTTAAAGCACATTATGTTTGTTTCATTCCAACTCCATTGTGGTGGTGTATATAGCCAAAGATGTTAGAATTGTGTCGATGTCCCAATATTTCTGGATCTGACTATATATATATATATATATACACAGTATATATATGTAACGGTTGTGGTGGAGGACAAAAAGTGAGATAAAAAGCCTCCACACTATAATGGTTATGTTTATTATTGCAGAAGCCATCTGCACATCACAGCAATTCAATGAACTGCATCCCAGAGCCCCTGTGCTGCATTCCCCATATGCAGCAAGGAACTCTGGGTAGGATATGCAAATGACCTCTGTCTCACTTTTATTGCATTCTGTGTCTGTTTTACACAGAACCCTTAAATCAATGCCATGCCATACTATGGCTGATTTGCCTTACGGGTCCAAGAATCCACTGCAACTGGTCATCATGCCTAGCTCCTAGCTGATGAAGGTCCAATAAACCCAAAACAGTGCTGTCCTAGGAGTGGCTTTGACCACTTGCATAAACCTGATCTCTGCTATATAAAAGCCATAGTATGGCATTGATTTAAGGGTTCTATGTAAAACCAGACACAGGATGCAATAAAAGTGAGACAGAGGTCATTTGCATATCCTACCCAGAGTTCCTTGCTGCATATGGGGAATGCAGCACAGGGGCTCTGAGATGCAGTTCATTGAATTGCTGTGATTTGCAGATGGCTTCTGCAATAATAAACATATATATACATTGTGGAATACTGCACAAGTTGTTGAGTGGAATGAATTATAATGTTTCAGAAATTAAATTATTTTTGTGTCTCGACTTCATGACCAATGTGGGTCCTGAGGTTACACAGGTTGTGAGCCACTGTTCTAAATAATATTAGTTTCTGAATTCTATGGATTCTGTGATATTTTACATCACTTTAACCATTGTATTTGCTAATACGAAGAAATACCATTTAATGAATACAGACATTTGCATCTTACCAGCTATAATGGCCTTTCCTGGCTATAAAGAAAAGCACTGCATTAATCTCATGGTTTTTATAGCCCTTTACTTTATTCTTTATACATTTGCACTATTTTTTGGCACTGCAGAAGAGAGAGTTGGGATTATTGTCAACGTTTTCTCCAGGAAATGTATTTGGTTTTCATTGTTTGCGGAGCATTGATGTAGGTTTTGAGATTTCATAGAAAACGAAACATATAGAATAATATAAGTGGAGTCTATATATTTTTACTACTTCCAATACTGCACAATAACTAAAGATAATTACTATTCAAGACTGGACTGAGTTTCGTCAATAGGCCCGTACTGGCTGTGGGACTGTCGGTTAGACTGGAATCCAGCTAGATAATGGATCCGAAGCATAGCATTAGGAGGCAAACTATGGACTATTTGAAGAAGAGATTTTGCTCTTTCTGATGGATCATACAACTATAGTACCAATCGTACATGGACCTACTGAGGAAATCCTTTGATCATCCCAGGCAGCATGCAGTTCGTGACAATTTGACTGGTGTGATCAATGGCCAGTCCAAGCCTAACAATTTTTAGTCATTGTATAATGGTGAAAACAAACACATTATATATCCTCAATTTAATAAAAGAAATGGTTCTATGGAATAATATAAGCTACCTCTTACAGTGGTCATATAACTGTGAAAGGGACTTCAAATATAGCATTACATTATATATAAAATAAAAATCCCCTTTGATTGTGCAGCCGTGCAAACTTCTCTACTAGGTTTAAGTTATGTGTTTGAACTTGAAGAGGCATTGGTGGATATATATAATAACCCCTCTAGGAGGTTAAACGTGGCAATCACCTTTGCTGGAAGAAAAAAAAGGTTGTCATGGTAACAGTTAATGCCACAATTACGAAACCAGTATTTATGATTTGGCAGAGAAGAAAATCCTTCCTTTTCAAAATCAAGTCATGAAAGGACTTTTTTTCTTCTTTTTTTAGACTATTCTATCAGTAGAGGCAGTAAAAATGATATACCCACTGATGGCCAAATCACAGAGATTATTAGCACATTGAAACGTCTGGTTATTTTAAAATGCAGTTATTTATTTCACATGTGCACAGTTTATATCAATAAATAGCATAATTCCTACATCATGATTTAATAATGACTTGGGACAAATATGAGTTACTGTAAGACCTGGAAGTAACTTTGAGTCTTCCGCATGTTCCGCTCTCCCGGTAGACCAGAAGCCTCCAAATTTCTCCTTGTTCAGATACAAACGAGAGCGCTGC
Organism: Leptobrachium leishanense; assembly: GCA_009667805.1. Taxonomy (NCBI): domain Eukaryota; kingdom Metazoa; phylum Chordata; class Amphibia; order Anura; family Megophryidae; genus Leptobrachium; species Leptobrachium leishanense. The sequence goes on along the minus strand of CM019064.1, from coordinate 236,679,621 downwards.
CTGAAAGGCGTAACAAAATAGTGACCTCAAAGCACACATACTGCATGCTATTAAATCTGAAGCTCAGCTGGCAGGTCTGCAAAGCCAGGCAATGTAATATACATCGCTCGTGCTTATGGTGTTTGTGTTTTTGTGTTGTTACATGCAAACACACAAAGCCTTCAATCAGCAGGTAAATGACCTACAGACCAAGCCGTTTCCACAATACCCTGCTGAAAAAATATTAATTCCTTTTGCGTCAGCATCAATAGTTAGAAGCCATTTCTGTCAGTATTCATACGCTTGGATCCTGCTTCTTTGTCAAACTTGGCTCTGTGGTGTGTGTGAGAACAACGTGAGCCGGAACTCAGAAAGAAAAGGCAAGATATTGAAAGTACAATAGATAATTCAGCTTTAAATAGAGGGCTGGGAGAGACAGAAATGTATGTTCGCATATTTCTCCAGAAGGACAGAAATAAATTACAAACCGTGCCAAGTAAGAATACTAAAATAGTGCAATGAATATATTAAATAAAACCATCCAAATAAGAATAAAATATTTCAGCATTACCGTGTAGAGGACACAAGCAAGGGTGTGAGTCAGGGTTTTAGGATTAGGAACGGCATATCATATCAACAAAGTATATCAGATAAAAAATATATCAGTGTAAAATGGTTACTAAAGAATATTAGGATGGTCTAGAACAGAAATGTACAAATTATTAATGTGATTGGCTGAATATCAGTCCGAACAATAGGCGTGAAAAATGTAAGGAATTTCTTAACCCTGTTAAATCAGTGATGAGCCTACAGTACATCTGTGCACAATGAGAAAAGAACTTCATACACTGAAAATGCTCCCAGATGACCTGATATAGCTCACACAACTGTATATTACCTTTTTTCCAGAACAGCTTTTGAATATTGTGACAAAAAATGCAAAGGCACAATGCCAGGGTTCATCTTATAGTCATAGTTATCATACTTTATAAATTGATCACAATCATATGACCTAAGCTCAGATGACATTGTATGTTGAATATAACAGAGCTAAAAGGGTCCAAGGGACCCCTACTGATACTACTAGCTGACGGGCTTACATTTTAGGTGACTAGTGTGTGTAAATATGCATTGTGTCAGAAGCTACACACTTGGTCATGACATGGGAAATAGGCAATTGACGTATTGTGGCTGCAACGTTTGCTTTATAAATAAAGGCTGACAATGCCACTGTTTTAGAACCACACAAAAAAAAAATGGAAGTTTTGGTTTTCTTCTTTTTTTTACTTGCACAAATTACATGGTTATGTTAGGTATCATTGGAAAGGCCAGACCCATAAGTGATTATGACAAAGCATACATTCCTGTATATCCGGGAGCGTAATTTCCTACATGGAAATGTGAGAAGCGTGGAATCCCTCTTAGATGTAGTGAAGAGGTCCCTAGATCATAAAATACAAAAAAGAGAGGTGCCCAATGGTGCAATATCACAAAGTTCACACACCCAAAATTTGATAATAACAGCAAATCTATCACTCACAAGTCAAGAGCTAATATTGCTAATTTCCTTCGCTGTTGAGCCTCTAAGGGGGGCTCCTCCCACCAATCTGAAGTTCTAGATTGTGCAATCTCCTTCCGATATATATAGTCAGTATCTACCTCAAGAGAAACAGTATATAATATAGTTCCGTTGGGGTATTTTTATACAGATAATTATATTGAATACACACTCACGTGTTCCAGAGCCTCCCATAGTGATTATGTCAGTGGGTGGCGGGGACAATGAAGACAATGAAGGCAGACTTCCAGGAAGTCAACCAGTTATGGGATATCAGCAATCTCCCTGAATCTGCTGCTCTGAGCTGCGAAGAGACACAGCGTGGACAACATCTGTATCTCGTCTTCCACAGTGAATGGGTTAAGAGGCTTAAGAAAGGCCCAGGCAAGGCGATGAAATATTGCTCTTTGTATGTTGCACCTCAATTAAGTGGAATGTTTTGAAATGATTGCTGAATACTTCATCTCTTTATGGTCTATTAATCTGTTGTGGAAGAACTGGGAGTTATTTTCACACCTTGCCTACATTGGACAGGGTGCTTTCTCGAAGATTTGTTTCAGTTCACTAAATTGGACCTTTCTTAATTAAAAATATATTTTTAAAAATTATTTTTCTGGTTCCTTATGTTTGTACAAACTAATTAAAAGGCGGCTCAGAAAGAAAAAGAAAATGTCCTGGTATCTGACTAGCAGGACACGCGTATTGCACATACATTCATCTGTCAGTTTTCATACACTAGGGCTATACTGAGAAGCTTGGCAGGACTCAAAAGGCACACCTGCTGCTTACTTTCTATTCATTTCTCCTGGAGGAGCTGGCACCAAGAATTAACGATACAAACAACTTGTATCTCCTGGGTGTAGGGTAGAGTGGCATTATTGTTAGACTGCGTAATTATTTGCATATTGTGGACAAACAAATCCACCATTTTGGCGCACTACTTGAGACTCTGTGGATGATGATTTTTCAACAGCTGCCCCAAAGATATATCAACAGAGGAATCAACAAACGATTAAAAAATATAAAAGCTTGAGACCCTATGTGCTTTCTGTTTCTGCTTCTCATCAATTTTCAGAAAATTTTGATCATCCTCTGCTGTACTGTAAATTTTTTTGTTTACAGCTTGTATGTTTATTACACATAAATTCTAGCTGCCACTAAATTATTCATTTTTTACTCCTGCTTCTATGTATCTGAAGGGCATAGAGCAAAGTATGATCATGATATTCTTTTGTGGATAATCAAAACTATTACACCACAAAGGATTCATCCATCTCTGCAGAAAACAAATGAAAAAATTCTTCAATAATTTCATAAAGCAGTTCATCAAATTTATAATTTTTATAATAATTTTTAAACCATTCTCTTGAATTTAGAATTCATATGTGAATGTTAGAGAGGTATCCCTTGCTATAAAAGATGTCATGAGTGCACAATGTATTTTATTACGGTATACCCCAATGGAACATTTAATATCTACAAATTACAGTAGCTTGCGACTTATTCCTAATAGTGTTACAATGCACAAATTAAAATGCACCTTAAAAAATATGCAAAATGCAAATCAAATAAATCAAATACAAAGTACATGATGCTAACACACCTTTCTGCACTTTCTGTAAAAACATTTCTTTCACAAAATACAAGTAACAGCTCAAATGACAACATTAATTTCCAAGTAAGTTTCATTAGACAGTCATAACACAATATCATTTATAAAACTCATGTGGTGCATAATTTCCAATCAAAAGATGGATACGATATTAATGTGTGTATATATTGCGGTTATGAACTACATTAAAGTATTGAATGACATTAATGCTCTCCTTACTAGGGATGAGCCGGACACCCCCCGAGTTCGGTTCGGGCCCGAACCCGAACTTCCCATTTGTTCGGGTCCGCACCCAAACCCCCATGCAAGTCAATGGGGCTGAAAATTCGGTTTTTTAGAGTGCCCTCCAAGAGGGCATATATGCTACATATTTGCCATAAAAGGTGCATGGGGGTCCGGGTAGTGCCCTGGGGGACAGGAAACAAGGACAAAAAGTTTTTAAAACAACGTTTTTAAAGGGACAGTGAGTTTTCCATGAAATAAGGGTTAAAAATAAAAACGAAAAATTCCTTCAAATATTGTGCCTAGGAGGTCCCCATAACCTGCCCGTGAAGTGGCGGATTTCTAGGATGTATAGAAACACTTAAAAACAAATAAATGACGTTTCATATGACGGTAAATGCTTTTCCTTTAATCTATCCATAAACAACTGCTTGGGGCGGCAGCCTGTATGAAAAGACATTTTAGGACGCGCAGAAAAAGTTTAGTGTTTTTTTGGGCTAAATTATTGTGAAACTTATGCAGGCTTTGGATGACAGTAACAATAGGTGCTTTAAAATTGGGCTTTTAGCGTCGGCAACAGTGCCGTCACACCGTAACCCCTCTGAGGATATGAATCTGATACAGGCGTCAATGGCAGTGCACCCAGATATTGTGCCTTTAGTGCCAGGCATGCAAGTACTATCATACAGTAACCCCTCTGTGGTATTGTGGAAGAGTGCAGGGGTGGACCATGCGGTCCTATATTGAAAAGTGTTTTTTTTTATCTGTTAATGGGCGTCAGTGCACCCAGATATTGTGCCTTTAATGCCAGGCCATCAAGTATCATCATACAGTAACCCCTCTGTGGTATTGTGGAAGAGTGCAGGAGTGGACCATGTGGTCCTATATTGAAAAGATATGCATCTGGTTAAGGCGTCAGTGCACCCAGATATTGTGCCTTTGGTGCCAGGCCAGCAAGTATCATCATACAGTAACCCCTCTGTAGTATTGTGGAAGAGTGCAGGGGTGGACCATGTGGTCCTATATTGAAAAGTTTTTTATCTGTTAATGGGCGTCAGTGCACCCAGATATTGTTCCTTTAATGCCAGGCCATCATGTATCATCATACAGTAACCCCTCTGTGGTATTGTGGAAGAGTGCAGGGGTGGACCATGTGGTTCTATATTGAAAAGTTTTTTATCTGTTAATGGGCGTCAGTGCACCCAGATATTGTGCCTTTAATGCCAGGCCATCAAGTATCATCATACAGTAACCCCTCTGTAGTATTGTGGAAGAGTGCAGGGGTGGACCATGTGGTCCTATATTGAAAAGTGTTTTTTTTTATCTGTTAATGGGCGTCAGTGCACCCAGATATTATGCCTTTAATGCCAGGCCATCAAGTATCATCATACAGTAACCCCTCTGTGGTATTGTGGAAGAATGCAGGGGTGGACCATGTGGTCCTATATTGAGAAGTTTTTGATCTGGTAAAGGGAGTCAGTGCACCCAGATATTCTGCCTTTGGTGCAAGACTGCCAGGCCAGCAAGTATCATCATACAGTAACCCCTCTGTGGTATTGTGGAAGAGTGCAGGGGTGGACCATGTGGTCCTTTATTGAAAATTTTTTGATCTGGTAATGGGCGTCAGTGCACCCAGATATTGTGCCTTTGGTGCCAGGCCAGCAAGTATCATCATACAGTAACCCCTCTGTGGTATTGTGGAAGAGTGCAGGGGTGGACCATGTAGTCCTATATTGAAAAGTTTTTTGTTTTTTTTAATGGGCATCAGTGCAGCCAGATATTGTGCCTTTCATGGCAGCAAGGGCCTTCACACCGTAACCCTTTTGTGGTATTGTGGAAGAGTTCAGTGCTGGAGGTTTTGTGAATGCAGAAGAGGACATCCCCTATCTATTCCATTACTTCAGCATCAGGGGATTGATAGCTGCTGATCCAGGAATGATTCATTTTTATAAATGTCAGCCGGTCTACAGAGTCGGTGGACAGACGCACTCTTTTGTCTGTGACAAAACCTCCAGCGGCACTGAACGTCCTTTCGGAAAGCACGCAAGATGAAGGGCAACCTAGTAGCTGCATAGCATATTGGATAAATTCTGGCCAGTGATCCAATCTCAACACCCAGTAAGCCAGTGGATCATCTGCTGGAAAGGTATCCAGGTCTGCCCTTGCCCCTAGGTAGTCCTGCACCATATGATGAAGACGCTGGCAATGGGTGCCTACATTTGACGTCCCTGGACGTCGAGGACTAAAAAAATTTAAAAATGCATCAGTCAAGCGGCCCTGGCCTTCACCGCTATTCTTCTGATCACCTGCAGCCTCAGAAGCACGTGTGTCAGCACTTGGTAATCTAACAGTGCCTGGAAAGGTGTTACACAAGTTTCGCTTTAGAGCGTCCTCAAGTTTTGTCATCCTGTGCTCCCTCTGTGCGGGCAGGATGAGCTCTGCAACTTTCCCCTTGTATCGTGGATCAAGAAGGGTTGCCAACCAGTAATGATCCCTCTCCTTGATAGCACGAATCCTGGGGTCCTTTAGCAGGCTTTGCATCATTAGGGAGTCCATGCAGCGTAGGTTGGAGGTGGCATTAGGTGCCGAGTCTTCCTGGTCAATGAGGATGACCGTATCGTGCACTTCTTCCTCCCAGCAACGCACAAGCCCTTCTGTTTCTGGGCACACAAAACCCTGCCTTGAGGAATCGCCACCTTCAATGCCCCCACTACTTAAATAGTCCTCCTCCTCCTCATCCTCCTCCTGTCTGATCTGAGTAGGACCCGCTGGAATGCTGTCTGCGGAAAGACTTTGGCCCTGAGAGCTAGGGAAGGCCTCCTCTTCCTCCCGCTGCTCTGCCTCTAGAGCCACATCTATAATTCCCCGCACAGTGTGCTCCAGCAGGAACACTAAAGGAATTGTGTCACTGATGCATGCACTGCCCCTGCTCACCATCCTCGTTGCCTCCTCAAATGGTGACAGTACAGTGCATGCATCCTTGATCATCAGCCACTGCGGGGGGGAAAAAAACCAAGTTGACCTGAACCTGTCCTTGTGCCATACTCACACAGGTACTCGTTGATGGCCCTCTGCTGCTTGTGCAGACGCTGCAGCATTGCTAATGTTGAGTTCCACCTGGTGGGCATGTCACAGATCAGACGGTTTGTGGGAAGGTAGAATTCTCTTTGAATTTCTGCCAGGCGAACGCTTGCTGGGAATGACCGTCTGAAGTGGCTGCAGACTTTCTGGCCTGGATGAGAAGCTCTGGCAGCTCTGGGTACTTGGTTAGGAAATGCTGTACCACCAGATTTAGGATGTGTGCTAGGCATGGTACATGCGTCAATTTACCCTTGCGTAGGGCGGAGAGAAGGTTGCTGCCATTATCGCAGACGATCATTCCCAGCTCAAGCTGGCTTGGTGTTAACCATCTCTGCACCTGCCCCTGCAGAGCTGACAAAATTTCTGACCCGGTGTGGCTCCTGTCCCCTAAACAAACCAGCTCAAGCACAGTATGGCATCTTTTTGCTTGAGCCATTGCGTACACCCTGTCAGGCGTCGGTTTAACTGCCACTCCACCAGAGACAGAGAAGGAGGAGGAGGAAGAGGTGGTGGTGGTGGAGCAGACAGACCTCATACAAGCAGCTTTCTGGAGGCGTGGTGGATGAACAAGCTCCAGCACAGAGCCCCATCTTGGATCCCTCCCAGCTGCAATCAGAGTTACCCAGTGTGCCGTGAAGGAAATGTAACGACCCTGTCCATGCTTGCTGGACCATGTGTCTAAAGTGACATGCACCTTGCTGCTGACTGCCTTTCCCAATGACTGGATAACATTGTCTTCCACGTGCTGGTATAGTGCTGGAATGGCCTTGCGTGAAAAGTAATGGCATTTTGGAACCTGCCACTGTGGTACAGCGCATTCAGCAAATTCACGGAAGGGAGCAGAGTCCACCAGCTGGAAAGGCAGCAGCTGCAATGCGAGTAATTTTGCTAAGCTGGCATTTAGACACTGTGCTTGGGGATGGTTGGGACTATATTTTTTCTTTCACTGCAGCAGCTGCGGCAACGTAATCTGACTGCGTAAATCTTCAGCTACTGGGATGATGTCACATTGTGAGGAAGGACCTGCTGGTACATCCATTACTGTAGCATCATCCCTGTCGGTGGAGGTTGTAGGCAATTGCATGGCAGGACATACAGTGTGGGTAGAGACAGATGAGGAGGACCTACGCAAAGTTTTGCCCCAACGGGATGTGTGGCACTTGTTCATATGTCGCCTCAAGCACGTGGTACCCAAGTGTCCGGTGTTTATCCCACGCTTCAGCCTCCTCTGACATAGATTACAAATAGCAACGGTGGGGTCTGCTGCACAGTTTTTAAAGATCTCCCAGACAGCAGAGTTCCTGCATGTGTTCTTTGAGACAACAGCGCTCTGCACCGGAGCAGCTCTGACATGTGATGCCTTGGACTGGCTAGTGCTACGGTTGGTCACAGAGGATGTTGTGCCTCGTGTTTGCTGTGCCTCCTCCTCCTCCCCACTTGATTCCTCAGTTCGATCTGGCACCCAGGTGGAGCCAGTGACCTCATCATCATCAATGTCATCTTCACCCCTATCTCCTCGTCACTGGAGCCAACTTGGCAGTATGCTGCAGCTGCTGGGGCAACATGAGTGCCAGTTATTTGTGTGTCATCACTGGCACCCCCTTCCTCTAGGTTGATTATACTCCCTTGCTCAACCTCAGAGATTGAATCAGAGCACTGTACTTGCTGCGCATCCTCAAGCAGCATGTCGCTCTCATTGTAGTCAAACAATTCAGCTGACTCCTCCGTGTGTGATAGCGAGGCTACGGCAGGAGTAGCTGTGGACATGGAGGCTGCATTAGATGCTTTGGCAGCTGAGGTGGACTGTAAAGCACTAGAAGCCTGGCTGGCAGAGGACTCGGAGGATGAGGATGGCCTGGTTAGCCAATCCACCAAGTCCTCTGTATGTTGCTGCTGCTGCTGCTTAAGACAGTCAGCACCAGTTAGAAAGGACAAGCGTGCCCCTGCAGAGGATGCACCACGTCCACCACGACCAGAGACACAGCCTCCCGACACAGGGGCTGCTTGCCCTCTTATCTGTGGCTGGGAGCGTCTGCCTGTCCTTTTGTTCTTTCAGACATGGTGAGTGATATATAGATTAATATATACAGAACTCTGATTTAACTCTGGTATAAAGATTTAATAACTCTGGTATAACTCAGTGAGACACACTGATAGCTGGCAGCCAGTGACAAGAGACAGATCACCTTAATTCACAAATGTTTTAAAGAAATTAGTGAGCCCCAAAATACAGCGTGGTACTGTTTGTATGACGAGACACAGATCACCTTAATTCCCAAGTGTTTTAAAGAAATTAGTGAGCCCCAAAATACAGCATGGTACTGTTTTTATGACGAGACACAGATCACCTTAATTCCCAAGTGTTTTAAAGAAATTAGTGAGCCCCAAAATACAACGTGGTACTGTTTGTATGACGAGACACAGATCACCTTAATTCCCAAGTGTTTTAAAGAAATTAGTGAGCCCCAAAATACAGCGTGGTACTGTTTGTATGACGAGACACAGATCACCTTAATTCCCAATTGTTTTAAAGAAATTAGTGAGCCCCAAAATACAGCGTGGTACTGTATGTATGACGAGACATAGATCACCTTAATTCCCAAGTGTTTTAAAGAAATTAGTGAGCCCCAAAAAAACTTGCTGGCTGTGTGACGAGACACAGAAGATCACCTTAATTCCCAAGTGTTTTAAAGAAATTAGTGAGCCCCAAAATACAGCGTGGTACTTTTTGTATGACGAGACACAGATCACCTTAATTCCCAAGTGTTTTAAAGAAATTAGTGAGCCCCAAAAAAACTTGCTGGCTGTGTGACGAGACACAGAAGATCACCTTAATTCCCAAGTGTTTTAAAGAAATTAGTGAGCCCCAAAATACAGCGTGGTACTTTTTGTATGACGAGACACAGATCACCTTAATTCCCAAGTGTTTTAAAGAAATTAGTGAGCCCCAAAATACAGTGTGGTACTGTTTGTGTGACGAGACACAGAAGATCACCTCAATTCACAAATGTTTTAAATAAATTAGTGAGCCCCAAAATACAGCGTGGTACTGTTTGTGTGACGAGACACAGATCAACTTAATTCACAAGTGTTTTAAAGAAATTAGTGAGCCCCAAAATACAGCGTGGTACTGTATGTATGACGAGACACAGATCACCTTAATTCACAAATGTTTTAAAGAAATTAGTGAGCCCCAAAATACAGCGTGGTACTGTATGTATGATGAGACACAGATCACCTTAATTCCCAAGTGTTTTGAAGAAATTAATGAGCCCCAAAATACAGCGTGGTACTGTTTGTATGACGAGACACAGATCACCTTAATTCCCAAGTGTTTTAAAGAAATTATGAGCCCCAAAATACAACGTGGTACTGTTTGTATGACGAGACACAGATCACCTTAATTCCCAAGTGTTTTAAAGAAATTAGTGAGCCCCAAAATACAGCGTGGTACTTTTTGTATGACGAGACACAGATCACCTTAATTCACAAATGTTTTAAAGAAATTAGTGAGCCCCAAAATACAGCGTGGTACTGTTTGTATGACGAGACACAGATCACCTTAATTCACAAATGTTTTAAAGAAATTAGTGAGCCCCAAAATACAGAGTGGTACTGTATGTATGACGATACACAGATCACCTTAATTCCCAAGTGTTTTAAAGAAATTAGTGAGCCCCAAAATACAGAGTGGTACTGTATGTATGACGATACACAGATCACCTTAATTCCCAAGTGTTTTAAAGAAATTAGTGAGCCCCAAAAAAACTTGCTGGCTGTATGACGAGAGACAGAAGATCACCTTAATTCCCAAGTGTTTTAAAGAAATTAGTGAGCCCCAAAATACAGCGTGGTACTTTTTGTATGACGAGACACAGATCACCTTAATTCCCAAGTGTTTTAAAGAAATTAGTGAGCCCCAAAATACAGTGTGGTACTGTTTGTGTGACGAGACCCAGAAGATCACCTCAATTCACAAATGTTTTAAAGAAAGTTGTAAACCCCCAAAAAAATTGCTGGCACAGTGACAAGACACACATCACCTAAATTCCTTGATATTTGGTAAAAATGACACCCAAAAAGACTTGCTGGCACAGTGGTGAGTGGTGACAAGACCCAGAAGATCACCTTAATTCACAAATGTTTTAAATAAAGTTGTAAACCCCAAAAAAACTTGCTGGCACAGTGACGAGACACACATCACCTAAATTCCCTGATATTTGGTATAAATGAGACCCAAAAAGACTTGCTGGCACAGTGTGACAAGACCCAGAAAATCACCTCAATTCACAAATGTTTTAAATAAAGTTGTAAACCCCAAAAGAACTTGCTGGCACAGTGACAAGACACACATCACCTAAATTCCCTGATATTTGTTCGAAATGAGACCCCTCCAGACCCCCCCAGTAGCGTGGCAGACCGGCAGTAACAACACACACAACTATCTCCTCTGAAATCTCCTCTGAAATGCGTGCAGAAAGCGCTGCTTGGAAACCTTATATAGTGTGAGGCGGGACTTAGCTCTGTGAGCCCATGATTGGGCAAAATTTTCCCAATCAGGACTCTGAGCGGTGATTGGCATAGTGTTCAACCAGTCTTGCACCAGACCTGTGGTCAGGTGCAAGGCTGTAGCCAATTACGAGCTTCAGGCAGTGGGAAAATGCATTGTGGTCCATTGTGGTCGAACATGCGGCGAACACCCGGAAATGTTCGGGGTTCGCGATCTGCTCGAACAGGCTAAGTTCAGGTCGAACTCTGAACCGTCCGAACCCGAACAGCTCATCCCTACTCCTTACTACTCCACTGTCAGCAATAAAGTTTTGTCATTTGAAGCTTCCATTAGAGGAGGGTGCATCCATTCACAGTATCTCTGCAGTAACACAGAGGGACTGGATGGGGCCCTGGCAGAGAAATTCATGTTTATCCAACGTTTTTAAATGACATTACTTCATGATACAGATTTAATTTATGTTGGTACTTTTTTGGTAATGATAGGGTTAAGATTAATTAACTTCTCTTGGTGCTTTTTTACATATGATGTCAGTGAATGAGATATCAGTAATGTGAACCTAGAATCTTCGTTGTAAATTTAATTTGTGTGAACCATGACTGACATATGCTGACTAAATTCATCTGTATGCCTCATACTGGCGATGAGAAAAGTGGCACGAATCTTAAAATCGTAACACCTGTCAATCTTCCATCATTGCATTTGCAGAAGATAAATAGGTTTAGAGATATAATATCTATATATTTTTATGAATTATATACAGATTACATATTTTTTTCTCACAGGCAAATAAAGAATTGCTCAGATTCGACACACTGATTAAATATTAGCGATCCATTACCAGAACAATGATGTTGTATCTTTGAACTCATTAGTCAGTACCTGCATAACTTCCTGAAATTGCGCCTGAGTTTTAATATCTGAATTTCAATTTTTGACAACTGTTCTAGTCTAGTATGTTGGCCTTGTTGTATTATACAGGGCCAGTTCTACTCTAATACTCAAGGAAACTATTTCTACAAGACTTCTTTGAAATGTGTTTGTGCTCATGCTGTGAGTGGATATTTCCTGGCCTCAGATTAATGGTGTCTGACAGAGGATATTTTGATGCTGATGCAGCCAAAATAAAGTAGGATACTTCAGGCCACTGATAAATGGTTGTACTAACATGGTTTCCAGGTGACCTTTTGACTTATGACCACACAGGGGCTACGTTCGTGAATACATTCAGCCTCCAAAATAATTTTCTTTAACCCTTGAGATGGTCAGACATGGCAAAGTATTTTGACGGAAAATATGATTACAGAATTTGCTTTCTAATTGAATTCACGTATTAACAGAATAAAACCATATGAACCGAGCACAACAATTTAAAGATAATAAGGTTTTACAAGTGAACCTATAGTCCTGCATTGTCCCCTGTCTTAGTGATTCGTGATGAGATATGACGATATGCTTCATGTTCATTTTAGAAACTTAATGTTGCATCTCGAGTATTTTTCACGGCACATGTAGGTGCTATAGGAAGAATCATGCCAAAGCCAGTGCTGTTGTGCCTTAATCCTGCTCGGCTACATTTTGCCATGTTCCCAGTGCCTTACAAGTGTGCCAAGTACACAGACGGGCTTAGACTACCTCGCACCTGCCAGTCTCCAAAGCCTTGCTCCTGCCAGTCTATAAAGCATTGCTTTAACCTTCTACCCACGACTTACTTCTGCTACCCACGTCTAAAGCCACATTTTCTTGCCAGCCTGTGCCCTGGTCCTACCAAGCCTCCTCTGTATTCTAGCTTGCCGTCCAGACAGCCCTCTCCCTAACCTGTTCTGTATCCTCTGGGCCTTGTCTCTAGTATACCCAGTCTCTGTATATGCATCCTGCCTCTTCACATGGTCAGCCCATTTCCTGTCCTGTCCCTCAACCAAGATATCGGACGTAGTATCCAAGTTGACAATAACCTATACAGATCTACTCAATAAATCCCATTTAGACACTATTCATCTGTTTGCCTGTCTGCGTCACGGGCTCATACCTGGATCCCCCAGTACACCACCATGACAGTCCTCAACTCTGGCTAAAAGAGAAACAGCCTAATTTCCCTGATGAAGTTGAATGAAGGTTGAAACAGTAAACAATAGGGACAGTATTTTGTGCAGATGAGAGTCTTACACTGACCTTCTGAGTCAAATCAAAATGCTAAAGATTGATTTGGCAGAGCTTTTCTCTGTAGTTGCACAAAAGACTGAGAATATACAGTCAGTATTAGTAGAGATCTGAGCTTTACCCAACAAATGGTCATCTGATAAGATTCTCTCATCACAGGGTTATTCAGAGAGCGTGAAAAGCAGGAGAAGGACTGGAGAATGAAAAATTCTAGGTCAAAATAGTCGAGATGAAAGGGAGAATTTTTCTGGTTTGGCCATTTTGACCTAGAATTTTTCATTCTCCTGCTTTTCACTCTCTCTGAATAACCCTGTCAGTGTTCTTAAACATTTTGCTTCAGCTTTATTAATGCTTCTTATATAAATATAAACGCAAAGCAATGTTCAATATTATGTCTCTGAAGGGAAGTAGTCTCTGACCCACAATCTGTTGCAAGTAATGTCCTTATTCTTTCAAGCTGGTGATATGCACATTTGTATGATGGAAGATCACCACATACCTTGCATTTTCTGAGACACAAAAAAAGAATAAAGAAAACAAACCTCTCACGCACACATTTATACAGGCAGATAAAGACATATGAACACAAGGATAATGTGTAACATTGGCAACTAACAATGTGTTGACAAAAAATATCTTAGAGTCCCATCCAGTACAATAAATGTATTGTACCAGTGCTCGATAGGATGTTGAAAATATATACATATATGTTTACAGCCAATATCACCACCAACTGGCAACTCAGAATATACTCAAAGAAAGGAGAAAGTAAATAAACAAATACACTCACAATGTGAGAGCCATACAGGGGCTCCACCTAGCATATGCACAGTGGTTATTTATCAATGGCACTTTTTTTGCCACGTCCCATCCAGTTTCTTAACATGTATAGTTACGTTCAAAGATACAAGGGAAGTCTAGAATTGTAACATTGACATAGTCAGATGTATTTCTGGTCTGAAGTTATGGGCAATCTTAACCCCTTAGTGACCGGGCGGTTTTACGCAAATCCGTCCTTTAGTCCCCGTTGCTGTTTTTACGTTTCTGCGCTGTTAGTGTTTAGGTCAAATTTTCCTCTTACTCGTTTATGCAACCCACACATATCATATTCCAATTTTCCCGCCATTAAATGGACTTTCTAAAAATACCATTATTTCCATAATATCCTATAATTTACTATAAAAAAATATGAAATATGATGAAAAAATGAGTAAAAACACACTTTTTAGTAATTTAATCCCCAAAATCTACAACGACCAAAAAAGAACCTGGCTAAATAGTTTCAAAATTTTGTCCCGAGAATAGAAATACCCAATTTTTACATGTTTTTGCTTTTCAACTGGAAATGAAAGATACAACTTTGACCAAAATAAATTACACTTATCAGTGTGTGGACCAAAGGGGAACTCCGTTCCTCTTCGAAAAAAAGTGGCGAAACTACAATCCCATGAGTTCCTGCTTAACATATTTAGTAGAAGTAAATATTTTATCGCCCTATAAAATGTTAACTCTTCATTAAGCATGTTACGGGTAAAAAAAACACTTTCGGCAGAAGAAATAGTACTTCAGATTAGGAAAGGAGTTCTAAAACAGGATTTCTAGATGTTCTGAATGTTATAAGACTCAGAGATTCAGGGAAAAACCTGAAAACAAAGCACAGTGAAAGCACAGCCCATATTGATAATATACATATACACCCTCTGTTCTCATGCAGTGCCAGGGAAATCACCTTTACTCAGCGTTCCATGAACTCCTCAAATAATCTGCCTGTTAAAAAGATGTGCATGGGGTGTTTGGATTTTATATATGACACTATAATTGCTTGACTGATTCGAAACCACTAGGTTCTCATTCATGTCCTAACTTCTAAGCCCCTCAACAATTATCTGCCTCTGGTGCTCGGCAATGAAATAGAATGGAATGGCCACAGGGCTATGTGTTGTGCAAACTTCATCACATGCAGCCAAAGCTAGCACATTATGCTAGGTGAAATTATTGAGCTTTTAGCATTTTATCTCCTGAGTGGGAGTTGCAGTGGGTGAAGCCCAGCTCCTCAGCTGAGGAAGCACGAGGGCCGGCCCGCTCGGTCAAACAATGTGACTGAGCCCATGCCTCCAAAAGGCCTGATTGCTTCAAGTAAAGCATGTTTCCTTTGCAGTATAAGGTAATCATCGAGATAATAGGTCATAGTGAAATACTCTGTTACACTGTCTCCTTTGGCTCTGTAAGCTGCAGAAATAGGGCTTCAGTGGAAGTTTGGAATCAGACTGTCACCACTCACAAAAATGAACAGTCCTACATTATTTGGTTGCGTCACATCCTTGGCAGGATATCAATTAAAATTTCAGTGACAGTTTAGCCTGGAATCAAAAGATGACTACTTGGTAGTAATGTGTGATAACTGAGGTGCGTTCAGTTCCTCAGCCGCTGCAAGTGCTAAGTTAGCAACTTGCCACTAAACGCTGTGATGCAGTTCAGCGCTCAGCACTGCTATCTTGGCACTTGCAGTCATATAGAGAGGTGCTGCAGAGTAGCTGAGTGTGACGTGGGAAAGATGGCTGCCTCCATGGAGCAAATAATCCAATAAGTAAATGTTCAGTTTGATGTTTTGGTGGAGCAAATCACCAAATAATTATTGGAACATAGTAAACGTTAACACTAAAGAGGTAATAAAATGGAAAAACAGTGGATTTTGTAGAAACAGCACCTTTCATTAAGCAATCCTCCACCCTTTTGCTTCAATATTCACAGTTCAGTGAGACGGCTGCAGCAAACGGAACTGCTGTAATGGAGCAATTCAGCAGTCTGCAGATATGCCAGTGACAAGGATGTTGCGCTTTGCATCAGCTTTGTTGCAGGTGTCCTGATACATTGACCATGTCCTGCTTCCCCTAGCAAGATGACCTTACCAAAGCACCTAAGTAATTGTGATGTTTGAGAACATATAGGCTCTGTTGTAAATTCTAGAAGCAAAATCATTTGTTGAGTGTTTCTACACAGCTTTTGTCAGGGTTTGAAGTGTAAAAATTTGAAAGGGCTTTAAAAAAGGTTACTCTCATCAAGTTAGCAAGTGAAAACTCCTGTGCTTGTTCATAAAACAAAGCATAAAAAACTTAATACAACTGTATGACTATATAATAAAAATGGTTGCTCTGTTTGTCCTCTCAGAGCTGATATGAATCAGAGAGGCAGAACTATAAAATTGTATTCATGAGCTATGGCCTTGTTTGCAAAGCTTTTGATTTACAATGTATGAGTTCTATTTTTTTTCCCCACTTTCTCCTAAGGTTGAGAAGAAAAACTATGCTATATGTAGACAAAGAAATGTATGCAGGGTGATGCTTGAATAAATATCTATATCAGGTAGAGTATTGTGTCTGTGTGTTTCAAGATTTCTTATTGAATATTTTATAAATACATTACAGTTTTTCATAAAGTAATTTGTCCAAAAACACGCAGCATACAAATATAAGCAATTTTTCCGATAGCTTATTCTTGTGCACAGCGAGAGAGGGTGGCAGGAAAAAGCTAGGAAAATAAATGAGAAGTGATGCATAGACATAAATGAGGGCATAGCTGTAGTAACAAATGCAGAGCTTAGGGATTTATTTGCTAAACAGCAAGAAATGCAGACTAGTCTATACAGTTGAGACTGCAAAAAGTAAAATCACATATGGTGCTATGATTAAATAATTCTGCTAAAATGATTTTTTATTGGTCATATATGAAAACACAATGTCCCAACCATATAACGGAAGGGGGGATACATGGAGCTAAAGTCTAAACAGACGGAGCATTGGATGTAGGATCAGCATGGTCATTAAGGACTGAAACATAGGATTTTATTCACTAGTCCAGTGGTTCCAAACCGCGGTCCTCAAGTACCCCTAAGGCCCTGTTCACACTGTGCGATTTGAAAGTCGCGCGATTTTCATATTCGCGACATGGTGCGATAATGTCACGCGACATCGCTGTTTTGTGCGATTTTTGCAAAGCACCGCCAATACAAATCGCAAAATCGCAGATAGCAAATCGCAAAAAAAGGGTCATGTACCAGCGACATGCTTCTGCGATGCGCGACATGCGATGTCGCGCGGCAAGATGTGAACAGCTCCATTGAAATGCATTGGAGAAGCTACATAGTGCGACGTCGCGCGGATTTTGCTGCGACGTCGTGGCAAAATCCGCGCGATAAATCGCACAGTGTGAACGGGGCCTAAGGCCCCGTGCACACTGTGCGATTTGAAAATCGCGCGACTTTCCGCGCGATTTTCATATTCGCGACATCGCTGTTTTGTGCGATTTTTGCAAAGCACCACCAATACAAATCGCAAAATCGCAGATAGCAAATTGCAAAAAAAAAGGGTCATGTACCAGCGACATGCTACTGCGACGCGCGACATGCGATGTTGCGCGGCAAGATGTGAACAGCTCCATTGAAATGCATTGGAGAAGCTACACAGCGCGACGTCGCGGCAAAATCTGTGCGATAAATCGCACAGTGTGAACGGGGCCTAACAGGTCAGGTTTGCCAGATAGCTGAAGCACAGCACAGGTGATATAATTTTCTGCTCAGTGATTGCAGGATTCAGTCTGCATTTTCCCAAGGTAATCCTTAAAACCTGGCCTGTTAGGGGAACTTGAGGACCGCGGTTGGGAACCACTGCAGTAGTCCAAAATCTGAAGGGAGCGGACACACCAAACTTGTCACTTTTGGCAGGTCTGAGATCAGGAAAGGGGGAGGCATGGTTAAGGAGTGATGTGACAGCCTCTTCTTGACAGGATTCCTGGTAGAGGTGAAACATCTGATATAAGGCAATTTCACAGTGGCCAGAGACAGCCAAGAGGAAAGAAAAAGGTGGGGATATACCCTGAACAACATAACCTCTTAAGTTAAAATGAGACAGCAAGTCTGGCCCAACATGCAGATCTGACTCCTCTGAACTCAAGTAACAAGGGAAAAATCCTAAAATGTTATGGAGGCTGAGGAAAATACTACAGTAAGAATAGTCGAAGTACAAACCAAGGATTAGAATTGGATTGTTGAAGACAAAAAGACACAGATAATTTAATCATATAAGAGGTTATGGATATAGGCTTGCAATCATTATCTGTAGTATAAAAATGTTGAATCCATCTAAAAAGAATATTAAATGTATCTAAATGATAAGTGGAATTTAGATGATCTAAGTACAAAAGAATAAAACGTATGAATAATGCATTTCAAAATTACACACCTGTGACTCACCACATGTTCCCCACCTTTTGGGGTAGAGTAATTGGTTTCATTTGAGTCATAGTTAAAGAAGCATGTTTTACAAATGAACACCTCATTTCCACATGAAAAACGTCCACAAAAAATTTGATTCAATATACTGCTGTCTACACATGCTGTGTGTAGTGTGCCTCGAGAAAAGAGATTCAAATGTCTCATTGTCTTTATATAATGTGTTGTGTGTCTGAAATCATTATTGAACTATACTGAACAAGAATAAATATTAAATTGTGTACATGTAAATGAGTATTACAGAACTTTCCAGCAATAAAACTTAGGGAGTTATTCAGAGAGCACCGAAATGTGACCGACATTTCGATGCTCTCCCATTCCTTGCACGTCAGGGCATCAAATTTCCCCACCCTGCGGTGAATTCAGCTCTCCCCGCAGGGTCCCCGAATTGCAGCGAATCAGCCCCCGAATGCCGCTGCAAACCCGTCGCCGCTAACCCACCCGACATCCAGCAAACGCAGCCAACGAGCTGCCGACCAGCTGCAGAAAAAAAACAACAAGATGCCGGAAAGGTATAAAAACAAAACAATATGATTGAAAGTGTCAAAATTTAAACGCTGTTTGGAAAAAAAAAACTACTGAACGAAAATGTCAGGAATTAACATATAAGATCCTATGAATAATAATAAAAAGGCAGAAAATATTTTTGCCAAAAACTGCCTAAAAGATCATAAAAAAATAAAGAGACTTTTTACTGCAGATTAAAATAATAAACGGTTTATTAGATATTGGCTAAAAACGGGAATATTTTTAATATTGAAGCCTATGTGGTTCACCTGAATAACCTGCTGAATGAAAGCACTGAGCATCAGGGCACTTTGGCAAATTTTCACTGCTGTTCGGTATTCTCTGAATAGATTAACCATTGCTTCTCTATGGGGGATTTCACTGCTGTCGAACTGGAATTGTACTTGCTGGCGGTTTGCCAATACTTGGTGAACCGCCTGCTCCATGAATAGCCGAATGACCCCGAAATGGCAACATACGGAAAAATTCCCTGTTCGGTGACATTTCGGGGCCAGATCGTCTCTCTCTGAATAACCCCTTACTGAAATATCTGTATTATGGCTCGACAGCTTATATTAATGAGCTTGGCATAGGACTATTGTACCGTTTCACATGGAAAAACAGTAGTGCAATGTGCGTGAGTACCACAGCAATAAAACTTACAGTAATGTGTAGTATGTATGAGTGTATCACATAGTTCCACAGCAATGAAACTCACAGTAAACTGGAATGTATATGAGCGTATCACAGAGTTCCACAGCAATACAACTCACAGTAATGTGCAATGCATATGAGCATGGCTGGATTTACAATTAGGCATAGTAAGCATGTGCCTACAGGCATCTGCCACAAGGGGGCATCTTGCTCTGTGAAAAAAAGTTCTATGTTACAATTATTTAGATCCCCATATATCTGGAGCTCTATGAGCTAGAAGGACATGTAATGTATCAAAAACAAACTTCTTGTCTTCCTTCCTAAATCTAAAACTCTTCCACGCATTTCTCTTCAGATAAAAGGTGCCGCCATTACTTCTACCTCACAAGCTCGCTACCTCAGTGTCCTCTTGGACTCGAAGGTCTCATTCACCCTCACAGTGACAAACAAAATCATGTAATTTACAGCTAAAAAAAACAACTCATCTGTCCCTTTCTAACCAAGGACTATACTATAATACTTATCCAAGCTCTTATTATCTCCAGCCTTGACTACTGTAACACTCCTCTAAATAACCATAGATTATCCCTCTACATTCTATAATGAACACTTCTGCCAAACTCATGTACATCACATCCCATACCTCATTCCTTTGTTAATCTCTGCACTGGCTCCCTGTTTCCTATAGAATTCAATTCAAAATAATGGTCCTGATGTGCAAGGCTGGTTCTCAAGTGTAAAGTTCTCCTTAGGTCAGCATCAGACGAGCACGCTATGTGCGCCCGTAATGACATGCTTACTGGCGTCCGTCGCAGCGTTTTGACACTGCAACGGGGCCGGTCACACGCTCGTGCACGCTTGTACATGCAAACGAACTGCGCGCGCAACAAGCATCCGTGATCCAAGCCTCTCTGGCAAAGCGCTAGGACGGACGTTGACAGAGCAGCAAAGCGCGATTCTCCTTAGGAGGATCGAGCCTTGCAGCGCTGAGCGAGTGAGGACTGAGGATCTCTACAAAGAGGTAACATTTCAATTTTTGTATCGGAGGGCAAAGGAGTAAATTATGATTCCATATTGCATGGAGTTCTTATGTGTAAGGTAAAGCGATGCAGCAATGTAATTGTATGACTGTAACATCACAATATTCATATCATGTGAATGAACGATATACCCAGTGTTTTAATACCCGAGGATATTCTATTGATTGTTTTTCAGGTTTTCTTTGAGCTTCATATCTATCTTTAATGTAAACTCAATACTGTTATTTGTAGAAAACCAATTTGTTTCTTAGCTTAACTTAATTTTCTGATACCAGTTAATATCATTCATTCAGAACAATTTATAAAAGGTTTGCACATGGATAGCAAGTCCTTTCTATATGTTTGTAGGACATTACTAATTCAATTTAAGCTTCCCATAATATAAGTTAATTGCTCTGCGTGGCACATCTCTCGTTATGGCTATTATTGCATGAGACATGTAGAGTCTGAAGCTATACTTGACCTTTATCTCATCCAGAGTTGATAGGAAATAAAAATTATCTACAATAGCTGCATATATAACTTGAAATATTTCCTGAGTACTATCATCCATACCACAATTAATTGGCATCTGACCATCCTTTATACTATATTAGGTCTGTATCAGAAACACAAAGGTTGCCATGCATACGGATGATGTTCAGAAAATAAGGCAAAGTACATAAAAGGATTATCTTGGATTATCTACTTCCTTCTGTTGGTCTGTGGGATATTACACCATATGTTTTCCCTTCTTTTTTTTGTAGATTATATCTCTTGAAATTGATTCCATAACATCATTTTAGCTAACCGTTTGTTTAATGTTCTTTGTACTGAAAGTTAAAGGAAAACTGTAAGCGTTGTAACAACTCAAAGTTCCCTGAGTGTTTACTTGAACCTGAACTCACTTGTCCCTGTACTGCCTTGGGGGGGGGGTTCAGATGGCTGATTCAGCCCTCTATATGTGGGGGCTTAGCTCCTCCCAGCAAGTGCTGATCTAAGCTTCACGGACCAGGACCCAGAAGTAGGATTCAATGTGGGTTTGGGAAACACCGCTTTAGACATTAATGGCTTTGGTAATTTAACCAGAGATCTGGTTAAGTTTGTACGACGCTAGAAAATTGTCCCAAATATTGCCATTGGACTTTGAATCCACTCCATGATTGCTAAAGAAACCATTTTATGATAGTTTTCATATGCCATACTTGAAACTATGTAGTTATTTATGAATTGTATTCTCTGAAAGTATGGATCCTATTCCTTCAGGCTGGCGTCAGACGAACGCAGTGATCACGTCCGTGTTGCAGCACAGTTTAACGTCCATCGTAGCATAGAATCATGATCAAGAGACCCACACACGAAGTACGTGCGCACCGAACTGCGCACGCACAATGCAAACGGATGCAGGTTAGGCAAGAACGTAAAACCGCTAGACGGATGCGCAGAGTGCGTTACGTCCATGTAGCGTTCTGTGTGAGCGATGAGATGTCAGACACAGTGCATTTCAGATGTCCAGCATCTTGACGCACACAATGGCTTTTTATATCCTTTTCAAATTTTTATCATTTTTCATATTAATTTTATTTTCCATAGTTCCCTTTTTGTTCTACGTCCGTCAACAAAAACGGATCGTGTGGTGTCTACAGTATCTTCCGTCAGTACGTCTGTCCGTTATGCACGCATGCAGAGTGCGCTCAGACTGCGTTCGTCTGACATTAGCCTCAGTGGCTTGTGGACAACATCCGAATGCTCCCAATCATGGCCGTTCCCAGCGACTGAAGGGAGTTTCTGCTGTTGTGTACAGCATTTTAGAGGACGGTAGGCAGCTTGTCTTCAGGTTACAGAGGGATGGAGAAAAAAAGAGACAACAGAAGAAAAAAAGCAACTGCAGCTCCGTATTTGATATAAAAGAGGTTTAAAAAAGCAAGTATCATTATTTGACAAGCCTATTCAAAGATTTAAAGAGAAACATGATGCTGTTGGTGGTAGACAACTACATGTAGGTTACAGTGGAACTTTACATAAACACATGGTTAAAGGACTCCCAAGTTTACATAACAGATATAGAGCTCCCCGATGCTTCCTAAGGCTCCGCCATTGCACTGTAATTGTCCAAAATAAGGTTAACATGGGCAGACCAGTGAAAGCCTGTTGGGAATAAAGGAATAAATTATGCATTACTAAGACACTTTTAATTTTTCTATGGAGCCTTAAAATGTTGATCTCAAGGGAAGTGATTAGTGAGTCCATTGGGAAATCAAGGTCCACAATTAATGAATCTTTGGAATTCCTGGCTGGCGTTACAAAAATCTGTATTCTATAATGATATGAATTATAGAATTATATGAATGATATGACACGTAATCTCTGAAGTCAGTAAAATGCATGTGTACTTTGCAAATGCATGATTGAAACTTAGAACTATAGGGCTTCACATTTCAGATAGGTTATTATTTTAATAATTGATTGAACTTTAGTCATGAACACTATGCTTTCAGGTCTATTCAAAGAAAGGTGAAACACAGGAGAATTGCCAGGAGAAGAGAACAATCGAGACCAAATAGCTGATTTGGAAAGTGAGATAAATGGGCGAATTTTTCTGGTTTGGCTATTTTGGCCTAGAATTTTCACTTCTGACAATTCTCCTGAGTTTCACCTTTCTTTGAATATACCTGTTTGTGTATGAACAATATACAGATTACAGGAAGAAAATACTATATAAGTAAATAGAACATGTTATTGACATCATAGTAAGTCAATTCCTCTACCTATTAAAACAGAAATCAACGTTATTCACTTTTTTTAATACTACTGATACTTATTCTTTGTATATATTACTCAGAAAGCTTCTCTGGTATTTTGTACAATACTAGGGTAATTGCAGCAACACCTCTTTCTATATCACTCGTTCCCAACTCTGTTCCTACAGTACCCATACCAGGCTATATTTTAATGATTATATATTGTAAAAAAGAGATGGTAAGCGCGCACAACATGTACTGCCTGAAGTGCAGCATAACATTCATATAAGCTGCAATTGTGTCCGGGCGGCAGCTCGCTGTATAAGGCTAGGGTCAGACGAACGCATTTTTCACGTTGTCCGTGAAAAAGTGCGTTCGAACGAATGGACGTATTTTTTCACGGAATACGCGATAGCGGTCATACGATGCGCATTTTCGTCCGTGATTTTGTATGGATCATCAATAAAACACTTTTTGTGTCTGGACGTTATGATAGCCGTACATT
The DNA here is from genome assembly GCA_009667805.1 of Leptobrachium leishanense. Classification (NCBI taxonomy): domain Eukaryota; kingdom Metazoa; phylum Chordata; class Amphibia; order Anura; family Megophryidae; genus Leptobrachium; species Leptobrachium leishanense. Next base: position 236,655,786 of record CM019064.1, on the reverse strand, counting down.
AGCAGCGTCTGATGTCTCCTAATCACGCACACACGCCGCTAGCGGACGCAGCGCACTCTGTACGTCAGTAGTAGCGGTTTGACGTTCTAGAAAAAATGCGTTCGTTTGCCACTTGCGTTGCGCGGACGAACCTTTGTGCGGCCATTCTTCGTATGTTCCCCGGCATTGGACGTCATTTGCTGCTAGCACGGCTGTGATTTCGTGCGGTTAAACGCACGTGAAAAATGCTTTCGTCTGACCTTAGCCTTACATGGAGACATTCAAAACCAGAAATGCGGAGACGATATAGGATCGGAAGTGCGTCACCTCCATGCTTCATGGAAGATATCAGAGCGCATGCGCAAGATGGCGGCGCCCGCGGCAACATATAGGATTATCGAGCGTAGGCGTGGAACGCACGCCACAGAACAATTAGGGACATTTGGGGACATTTGACTGTTGATTATGCTGACTATATATAGATGCACAGGGGTATGACCCACTATGCTAGCTGATGAAGCTGCTTATCGCAGCGAAACGCGTTCTGGACACCTTTCTGCATTTTATTTATGTTGTTATGTTTTAATAAATTTTTTAAGATCAAGTCCCTGTTCCATGGTGATTTTCTTGGGCTTTCCTGATTGAATAAATCCACAGGCGCTTTCCCTCGAGCTTTGGAAGCTCCAGCAAGAGTGAGTTTAAAATTGTCAGAAGATCTTGTATTTACATATGTTTGGATCTACACAAGCAGGGTTATTCAGAGAGCGTGAAAAGCAGGAGAATGACTGGAGAATATAAAATTCTAGGTCAAAATAGCCAAATCAGAAAAATTCTCCCTTTCACCTCACTTTCCAAATCGGCTATTTTGACCTAGAATTTTTCATTCTCCAGTCATTCTCCTGCTTTTTACGCTCTCTGAATAACCCTGAAGGAGATTTTTCTTTCCACCTTGTGGTCTTCCATGCTATTCTGTTGCGGCAAGACATTATCCCAACAAGGTGTGGGTTACCTTGGAGAGGTTTTAACAACTACCCAGATGCCACTCAGAGCCAATGATAGGGCTCTAATCTTGTGAGCGGAATAATCACATGTCATTTAAATTTGATTGTGACTCACTACACCATTATTTATTTATTTATTGATAAAGGATTTTACCAGGAAGGATACATTGAGATTTCTCTTGTTTTCAAGTATGTCCTGGGTTCAAGAACATTGAGTTGTTACAGAAATACAAAGTAGTAAAATGCAAGAAATTAACACAAAACAAATATACAGATTAACAGAAAATAAATATGTAGGAAATATAGTCATTATGTAACATGTTTACAGGTGCATTCTGTATTGAGGTATGTTAATAGGGACCTCTTAAGGGACTTTAGACTGGAGGAAGATTTGATGGCGTCTGGGAGGATATTCCATATTTGCAGTGCTCTGTAGGAAAATGAGGATCGAGCCACTGTCTTTTTGTATTGTGGTATTGCAAGTAAGGTGCTGGTCCTGGATCGGAGGTTATAGGATGAGGGAACTGCTGAGAGAAGCAGCCTATTCAGGTAGGGTGGTAGCTTCCCAGAAAAGCTCTTAAACACCAGGTTGGAAAGGTGAAGGGTGCGTCTAGATTCCAGCGACGGCCAGTTTAGTTCTTTTAACATGTCACAATAGTGAGTCATGTAGTTACATTGTAGCACAATGCTTTCTTTATATATACCCATATGTGGATTGTTCCTTTATGAGAGCCATCTGAACCCTGAGGGCAATTGATTTTGCGCTGACCAGATACATATACATCACTATATTTTAAGGATTACTTTTGGAAAATGCAGATTGAATCCAGAAATGACTAGCAGTAAATGATCTCCCCTGTGTTGTTCTGCAGATATTTGGCAAATCTGGCTTGTTACTTGAGGACCAGGGTGGGGAAACACTCATCTATATGGATATAATGTACATTAAAAAATTACATGTCTTTTTTTTGGTAGCGCATTTCATTATAACCCACATAGTCAAAGAAAATGTGTGCTTTAACCCTCAAACATACTTGACAGGCTCTGATCTGCAAATAGCCAATCAGTGGTCTGGTCAGCTGTATTTCCGCTGCTGGCTCTTTGCCAGCGAATGACTGCACATAAGTGTGTTTTAACCCCTTTCAGGAGATAAAATATGCGATACATGAAACCATTTGGGTTATTCATACCCTATTAAGTTGTTAATTAATTTTTTTAACTACTGTAATACTTTAATCCAATTTAATTTGTCCAAAAACTTTTGGCCATATTGTGTAAGTTTATAAACATGTTTTAAAATCAAAATAAAAGCTACATTTATAAATACATAGCTACAGGGATCAAACGTAAACGCACATAGAAAACAGATAATGAGCAATAAAAATGTATTCTCTTTATCCTCAATTACAGGATGCAGTAACATTCTGTGCCGCCCACTGGGAATAAAGGCTCTGCATTTGCTTGGAACATATCCATGTCCATATAATGCAAGGCTTAATAAGAAAACAACTGAAATGGTGCTTGTTTGAATCACAGGGGTTACTGTGGAATATGGGAGCTTCGACCTTGTGTTATTCAAAAGGACACTGGCTAATCTTATCTGCCCTTGGATTCCAATTTAACAATTTGTATCATAAGCTCATTTTGCCAGTTTAACTTATTATTTACGTCAATCGCAGCTTGCCACTAAACTCAATACAGTATCAGCGGATCAATGTTATCCGACTGATGCAGATGTGGGAGGTACAGTCATGTGATTCAGACGGTGGAGTAGTGTGTGGTTAAAATAAATAAATAAAAAATCTGATTTAAATCAAAAGGATGTGATAATAAGCAAAAAAATAAGGCATAGCTTTTTTTTTTTTTATCTTTCGTATCAAGGACAAATGAGCCACTCCACTGCCAGGGAGGACAATGGTGTAAAATGCTGAGATGTGAGCCTCTGCGACAGAAAGAGAATTTAAAATGCTGATAGCTGCTGTATTTCCTATGTATTTTAAGAAAAAAACACAAAACACAGTCACCAGGTGCAAGAATATTTCACTTTCCCAGTGATTACAGCACCTCAGCGTGACTAGTCACTATATATATATAGTTTAACTATGCAGATCAATAAAAAATATAATAATACTATACCTCAGCACATCAGATTAAACTACGTACACTGTATATATAGTAGGGGCTCTATTACATTCTTCAAGCAAGAACGCACGCAGAACGTGTGAATTTTTGCGTGCAGCGTAAAATGTTATTGTGCGTAAAACAACGCTGGTATTACAACCGTCGCACATTTTTTCATCCGTCAAAAAATAACGCGCGTAACACAGATGCGCAAAAACGCGCGCGCAGCAACGTTGTGTGCAGAAATCAGTGTATGGACTGTTTTATCACGCGATTCAGCCAATCAGAATTAAGAACCACAATTGTCTCCTGTTCAGTTTTTGCACCGGTCAAAGTCAATCTGAGCATATATGCTGCAACAATAAAAAAAACACGCACAACTTCTCAATTTTATTGTTTGGGTATGTGTAGAATGTGTAACTATACTTTGCTATATATTTTTTTTTGGCCTGGTGTATTTGGATTCGGCCAGCACGTTCAGATTTGCCATTAACACCAGCTTTTCAAAGACGTTAAATTATGTGCGCAAACGCTGTGCGTTAAATTTTGCGCATAGATTGTAATACCATCCGCGTACCAGCGCACAAACGCATTTGCGCTCACAATGTTAAGTATAGGACGCGCAAAGTACTGTAAGTTCAAGCAGGTTCACCCGCGGTAGACAACGCACATTTTTTGCGCGGACATTGTAATACGACGTTTAGCGCAAAGGGTTTTGCCCCTCGCATTAATGCGTTTTTGCGCACGCGTTAACGTTTGTGCAAAGAATGTGATAGAGCCCTATCTGTTTATTGTCTGTCACCACCAGCATCCACCTTCCTAGTTCTGTTTTCTGCTTTCATTGTATATTTACAGTAGACATGTGCACAGCACAAAATTTCGTTTTGAACTAATGGATTAGTCCTAAAATGCAATTTATTTAGTTGCTAAAGAAATTCGTTTTCAGTTCTTTAGTATGAAAACTAATTCCATTCATCCGAAAACCAGTGGATACAATTACTATTGTAGTGGCTCCTCAGAGGGCTGAGATCGCTGCTTGTTACAGTATCTCTCACTCTCAGCACACTATGGGCCATATTACATAGTTGGTGCTAACTTAACCAGAGCTGTTGTAAACTTCCCAGAGCCATTATAGCCTATGGAGGTTTTCAGTTTACAACAGCTCTGGTTAAGTTAGCACCAACATTGTAATACTGCCCCGTGTCAGGCAAAGCTGTTACAGTAACTGACTGCTGCTCATCACAGCGCTCAGAGTTTCAGTAAAACTAGTAAATCATTTTTTTATATATAAGAGATTAGAGCAATATAATTTTCCTTGTTTTGCTGAAACTCTGAGCGCTGTTACAGTTAACAGCTGAGCCTGATACATTGTACTGAGATAATACAACAAGCAGCCGATCTCAGCGCTCACAGCCACTGGATTTAAAGGGCTAAAAAAAAAGGTTCCTCTCTGTATAATGTTTAGAACATCCTCCTGCATTAATTAATACCCCTCTCTGTATAATGTATACAACATCCACCTGCATTAATTAATACCCCTCTCTGTATAATATATAGAACATCCTCCTGAATTAATTAACGTCCCTCTCTGTATAGAACATCCTCCTCAATTTATACCTTTGTCTGTATAATGTATATAACATCCTCCTGCATTAATACCCCTATCTGTATAATGTATAGAACATCCTCCTGCATTAATTAATTAATTAATTCCCCTCTCTGTATAGAACATCCTACTGCATTGGCATGTGGAGGGTGCAGAACTTCGGATGTTGCGCTCTTCATTGCTGGTCTCCTTCACTCAATGTAATATCACAAAAAGGACTGAAACTAAAATGAAGTGCATTTTATTTTAGTTTCTTTCGTTTTTTGTACTGAGCAGTTTCGTTTCTCTTGAGTCATACGAAAACTAAATTATCCCAAAATTCGTACTAAATCGTTTTAGTACTAAAACGAATGCACATGTCTAATTTACAGTATAAATGTCTCTAATTTTCGATTCCATAGTCTGTAGACATGAGATGCCAGAATAATTATTGTCGAAATGAGTCTCCAAGGCATGTGGTCTGAAATACACCATTGAAAATGTCTTAAAAGTTAGCAGTCCGTATTAAGAATAAGTTAAACACTGGTTATTTTCCATGAAATATTGTAACTGTGTTTGTATTTCTATTTTTTTTTTGTGTGTCTTTTTCTGGATGTATATTATATGTCAGCCCCATTCCTCTCTATTAAAAATGGAACAAAGTGGGGATGTCGTTCGAAAACAAAAGAGCGTAGGCGTTGAAAAGACGTGGGCCAAGGCTGACTTAATGACAGTCATCCAAATCAGAACATGAACAGAGAATTCCAGTAGGTAATTCTTTTTTCATGCAAAGACTTTTTTGAGTTTCTGCAAGCTTCAAATATATTAAAGAGTTGCAGATATTTTATAAACTTTTGTTTTTATTATAGACCACAACACCGCCACAACCATAAGATGTATAACAAATAAACATATTTTGCATTACCATTTTATTACATATGCTTTTTTGTACACATTCAGATTTCATTTTATTTCACACTTGTGTTCCACAAATTGTACAAGTGATTCAAGGTCACTGTTTCTACTCTTTCAAATAGCAAAGCAATAATCGAGAAACAAAATACATAAGGCGGTTATACATTGATGATGATGCCTGACTTTTTATTGGAGTTGTATCTGGCTGTCACGGTGGCCCATGTCCAGGGAAGTGTTGCGCCTTCGACCCATGTCCAGGGAAGTGTTGCGCCTTTGACCCATGTCCGGGGAAGTGTTGCGCCTTCGACCCATGTCCGGGGAAGTGTTGCGCCTTCGACCCATGTCCGGGGAAATGTTGTGGTCATCACAGCAGCTGATATCCAGAAAGCCTTATTCCAGGGTACGGTGTACTACAGGACAGAGAATGGTGCTGCCCGCGAATCAGACGCAGCATGCAGGAAGGACAACCAATCGCAGCACATGACCAGCGATCCTATAGCAGAGCAGGGCGTCTCCTCTGAGCACCAATAGAAAGTGCTGTGGCTCCATTTAAAGGGCTTCCTTTCTCTTAGCAAGTTGCCCTAGCGTGGTTCCAGTTACGCCTAGTGCCTTGTTGTTATTGCTGCATTCCTATCTGACTGATTTCCTGGTTAATACGATCCCGGCTTGTCTCGACTTCCCTGTATTCTGGCGCCCTGAATTTTGGCATAGTATAAACGGACCTCTGTTTCCTTAACCCCTACCTATGTGTGTTTTTGTTGGTCTGCTCTGCTTAACCCGGCCATTATTAAGGACCGTCTAGGCGTATAGCTAGAGCACTGTGGGTTACTTCATTCTGCAGGTTGTTTTACTTTGCACTCCGCCACTTTCTTTGTGTTCGTCATTCTCAGTATTACTAACCATAACCCGGCCATTACTAAGGACCGGTTGGTCGGGGTCTGTCGGCTTACCGTCTGCAAGCGGGGTTACCCGATCCTGACACTGACACTCTTTTGGTGCTTGTTTTCTACTACATTATATAAACTTTAATAGGGAGAATTAATATACCAGGTTAGGGTGTTTTATTCATTTTCTGTGGGATATTAAGCCTCCAAATGCTTAAAGACATTGCAGATAGATATTGGAGCTTACTCCCATTTGAGAGGAGTTGGTTAAATTTTTGACATACCGGTCAATTCAAAGAAAGGTGAAACTCAGGAGAAATTTCCAGGTCAAAATTGCCAAAACCAGAAAATTTCTCCTGTTTATCTCACTTTCCAAATAGGCTATTTGGTCTAGATTGTTCGCTTCTCCTGCCAGTTCTCCTGGTTTTCACCTTTCTCCGAATAACCCTGTTAATGTGCTATTCTTCTGTTTTCCAGTGATGAGGAGGTATGCTTCAAATACAACTGGCTAGCTACAATACATGTGACATCACTGTATTACAACCGTGGAGAGGTAGAATTGAAACACGGCCAGAGAACATGACCAGTAAGGCTGGGGTCAGATGAACGCAGTGCGAACGTGCGTTTAGCCGCACTTTATTACGGCCGTGGTAGCAGCAAATGATGTCCAACGCAGGCCCACACACAAAGTACGGCCACGCAACGCAACAAACGCATTTTTGCAAGAACGTCGAACTGCTAGTACTGACGTATAGAATTCACTGCGGCCGCATAGAGGCGTGTGTGCGTGATTAGGAGATGTCAGACGCTGCTCATGTCCAGCCAAAATAACGTCCAGACACCCAAAGTTTCCTGGTTTGGATCTTTAAAAAAATCAAGGCCGAAATTGCGCATTGTATGACCGCTATCGCGTCTTCCGTGAAAAAATACGTTCGGGTGCATCAACGCACTTTGACAGTAGTCGTGAAAAATGCATTCGTCTGACCCTAGCCTAAGTGTCCTTAGGCAAGACACCTAACAATACATAGTTGCCTAGCACACAATATCAGCTGAATAGTGTACAGGCAATTTCTCTGCTCTACAGCTGTGGAGACCCAAGTTCGAATCTTGATCACAAGATTACCAAGCTTTCCTCTATAACCATGAAGAAGCAGATCTCTGCCCCAACATCATGTCAAGCAGATTTGATTCTCACCAGCAAGGGTCCATGTATAAAAAACCCAGTGATATGTACTCACCTACCTGACAATATACTGTATATATCTCCCTTATTGACAGTAGGTTCCCTGGGGTACAGGGTCCCCCAATACACTGTGTTATCCTTGTTTAGCCACATTTGCTTTTCTAATGCATTACATATATTTGCAGCTCTGTTCTATATACAAATAAAATATTATTTTATTTGTTATATTTTATGGAATTATTGTATATTTTAACTGATTTTATTAATCATACAGTTTACTAATCTTTAATATGTTTTAATAACCTTGAGCACATTTCCAGTGATATATGCAGAAACTGCAGAGTGACAGAGAAAATGATACTCTACCTTTATTGTGTGGCTACCCAGTTGTAGCTATACGGTAGATCTTTTTTGTATCTAATGATGAGGCAATAGTCTCCATCAACTCTAGGAAAATGGGTTGATGGAGTGGAATCAATCAAGAGAATTTATGACCTGCTTTCAGACTCTTGATACCCTTGTCACAATCTAGTAACACCACAGGGATACCATGTATTCTTCTTGTACAGTTTATTCTCCCAGATATATCCAAATCACCAATATTTTCATTTCTGAAAGATGTAATGTATGATTTGAGATGTGATTGGTTGTAAAATAACATAACGTGTCTCTAACGCTGAAAATGGTTTTTACCCATTGTTTTATTTTCTATTTCTAAAGATCAAAATATTGTTTAAAAAAATTAAATTAGAAAAAGTTATTGACGTAAATAACAGTCAGATGCAGAAATATATAATCCTGACATGTGCCATCTTTTGTTATGATTCAATACATATTCACAGTCACCTGTAAACTAAGGTATGAGCCCAGAGGCACCCTTAAAGCTTGGGACCATCCTAGTATCCCCTGTGTATCTCCTTCATTAAGATCGCCTTGGGTCTATTTCTTACCACAACATATTGTAAAAACAATAGTTTCAAACATGTGCTTCTTTTATCTGCCTTCATACTAGTGGATTTTCTTTAAAATATATAGAGCCACATATGAATGGACGCACTCAGCGACTTAAAAAAATAAAAAGTGATGCTTTGTTTAAATCATTAAAAAGTAGCTGTATCCAAGTACCGAGGTGTTGGCCCCCTCGGAGCCGACTCCTCGGAGTTGACACACACAAAATAAAAAGTGATGCTTTATTTAAATCATTAAAAAGTAGATGTATCCAAGTCTCCGAGGGGGCCAACACCTTGGTACTTGGATACAGCTACTTTTTAATGATTTAAATAAAGCATCACTTTTTATTTTTCCACTTAAGTCCCTGAGTGCGTCCATTCATATGCGGTTCTATTTAATTTCTGGACTTGTGCACCCAGGCAGCACTTTTTCTTGTGGTGGCTCTGTGCAGGCTTGAAGTTAATTTGTGTAATATATATATATGTATATATATATAGTGTCTACATGGGTTACGGTGAAGGACTAAAAGTGAGATAAAAAGCCTCCACACTATAATAAGTGTGTTTATAATTGCAGAAGCCACTTGCACATCACAGCAATTCGATGAATTGCATCCCAGAGCTCCTGTGCCACATTCCCCGTATGCAGCAAGGAATTCTGGGTAGGAGATGCATAAAGGTGAGACAGTGGTCATTTGCATCTCCTACCCAGAATTCCTTGCTACATATGGGGAATGTGGCACAGGAGCTCTGGGATGCAATTCATCAAGGAGTGGACTGAGCCACCACACACAGACGGATCCTGGACATGGGCTTCAAATGTCGTATTCCTATTGTCAAGCCGCTCCTGGAAAACAAACAATGTCAGAAGCGTCTTACCTGGGCTAAAGAAAAACAGACCTGGTCTGTTGCTCAGTGGTCCAAAGTCCTCTTTTCTGATGAGAGCAACTTTTGCATCTCATTTGGAAACCAAGGACCCAGAGTATGGAGGAAGAATGGAGAGGCACACACTGCAAGATGCTTGAAGTCCAGTGTGAAGTTTCCACAGTCTGTGTTGATTTGGGGAGCCATGTCATCTGCTGGTGTTGGTCCACTGTGCTTCATTAAGTCCAGGGTCAACGCAGCCATCTACTAGGAGATTTTGGAGCACTTCATGCTTCCTTCCGCAGACCAGCTTTATGGGGATGCAGAATTAATTTTCCAACAGGACTTGGCACCTGCCCACACTGCCAAAAGCACCAAAACCTGGTTCAATGACCATGGGATTACTGTGCTTGATTGGCCAGCAAACTCGCCTGACCTGAACCCCATAGAGAATCTATGGGGCATTGCCAAGAGAAAGATGAGAGACATGAGACGGAACAATGCAGAAGAGCTGAAGGCCGCTATTGAAGCAGCCTGGTCTTCCATAACACCTCAGCAGTGCCACAGGCTGATAGCTTCCATGCCACGCCACATTGAGGCAGTAATTGCTGCAAAAAGGGGCCCAAACCAAGTACTGAGTACATATGCAGCTTATACTTTTCAGAGGTCCTATACTGTTCTATGTACAATCCTTGTTTTATTGATTGCATGTAATATTCTAATTTTCTGCGATTGTGGATTTGGGGTTTTCATGAGCTGTAACCATAATCATCACAATTATGACAAATCACGGCTTGAACTATCTCATATATTAGTTTCACCTTTTAAGTTGCATTACTGAAATAAATGAACTTTTGCAAGATATTCAAATTTTTCGAGTTTCACCTGTATATCGATCTTTTTAATTTTATTTCTATGGGAGCAGCCATCTTTAAGTTCTCAATCTTTCAGTCAAAGAGCTATTTTTTAAAAGAAAAGTGGTGTGTGTGTGTGGGGGAGTGAAAATCAAAAGGTTTATTATCCTCTCGAGTCCCCACCAGTACACATCCTGATTTTTAACTTTTTACTGTATTTTTATAACTTCCAGCTCTGAGGTGGTCTTCACTGTTTTTATGTGACTAGCAGGACTGCACCAGAAGACCAGCAATGCTCTGTCTGTGCCTTGCTGTTTGACAGCCTTCTGAGTGCACCGAAGCCCACCACTTTGGAAGGATGTCACAGGCTGAATGGGAGGCAATTTGGCTGCGGTGGCAAGGGTGTCCCTGAAAAATGCACTATAAAGTAGTATTTACTTCTACATATGAGCTGCAAATAGGATACATTACTTCATTATTACACTGTGTACCCCTATTATATTAAGAGAGATGCATGACCACAGGACATCCTAGCTTGCATTTCCTTAATGCAATTAGGATTTATTTTTGGTAGGACAACTTCTCACTTTTATGAATCATGGGCCAATACAATGATAAACTAGATGACCTCAAGCATAGGTTAAAGGGCTATGCATTCCCCACCTACCCCCCACCCACTGCTTCAATCAAAGCTTCACATGAACTAGCACAAGCTGTGCACGTGAAAGCCAGTGCACGCTCAGGACCTCAGACAGGGGAAACTGAGGAACTGAATATTAGCATCTCTCCAACTGTGAGAGCAAGACTCACACACACACACTCATCCACTGACTCGCTCACATACTCAGGCTCTCTCACAGACTCACTCACCCGCTGACACTCTCATTCGTGATCTTGCATGGCTTACATCCTCACTGTTTCACTCAAACACTCTTTCTTGTGCTGTCTGTCTCTTGTGTGTGTGCTCTCTCTCACTGCACCTTTTCTTGCGCTTTCTCTGCTTTATCATTCTGTTTTTCTCTCTTTACCATTTCTTTCTGTGTCTCTGTGCTTTTCTTTGTTGTCCTCTCTCGGCTGTCTCTTTTTCTCCCCGTGTGTATGAATTTCTTTCCTTCCCTGTCCCTGCAGTAGCTGGGGGTGAAAGCTCAAAGTGCAGGAGGGAGGAGGAGCAACTCAGTCACACATGCTCAGTACATTTTTTATCTATACCTAGGTATACACACTGATTGGTTATTATTATTTTATTATTATTCTTTATATAGCGTCAGCATATTCTGCAGCGCTGTACAATGGGCACAATATAGACAGGGTTACAATGCATTGAACAACAATTGACAAACCGGTACAATAGGAAACGAGCGCCCTATTCCCGTGGGAACTCACAATCTAGAAGGGTTGGGGATGGAAACAGGAGGAGAGGACTGCAAGGTGAAAGTGATGGACTGCAAACTGGGAATGATGGACTGGTTGCGTCAGTGAGTCAGGTGGTAGGCTTCTCTAAACAGGAATGTCTTAAGGGAGCTTTTGAAGGAAGGGAAACTAGGGGAAAGTCTAACCGTAGAGGGAGTACGTTCCAGAGGATGGGGGCTGCGTGTGAGAAATTCGGCAGTTTATCATGGGAAGATGTGATGCGGGGAGAAGCTAGGTGAAGTTCACTGTTTGACCTTAGGGAGCGGGCTGGGGTGTATTTGGTGATTAGTGAGGACAGGTAGTGGGGAGCTGTGTTAGTGAGAGCTTTGTAGGTCAGGGTAAGGATTTTGAATTTAATTCTGCAGTGGATGGGGACCCAGTGAAGGAATTCGCAGAGAGGAGCAGCAGTTGCCAAGCGGCGGGTGAGGTGGATGAGCCTGGCAGAGGCATTCAGAATGGTTTGTAGGGGGAGAGGCGGGAGCGAGGGAGGCCAGCTAAAAGATTATTATTGGTTAGCTCAAAGTGCGTCCTGAGGTGGGTGTGGAAAACTCCAAGAAAGAAAAGCAGTTAAACATGAAAAAATATCATATATACTTGCATTTTATGCCTGCTAAATAACACTACTGACTCATTCAAAAGGCAATACACATTTTTAAAAGCACAATAGCAAATCCTGCATGTCCCTTTAACAACAATAACAAACAGTTTCAGGCTTATTACCCTTCATTAGCTTGTGATAGGCACATGATTGTTGCAGTGTATTGGAGGGTCTGTTGCATAAATAGTTTAAGTGATGGGGAGGAGAAAAGTACTCTTAAAATCCTCCACAATTAAATATTTACATATACAAAAAAACTATATATATATTTTTTTTACATACACACATGGCTGAGTGAGGCTGCACTTTAACCTTAACATGCATTTTATATTAGGGCGCGTCTGAGACCAATGAAAATATGAATATACAGTGCACTCTGCTTAGACAGAGGTTTTAAAGATACCTTTGCCTTTTGTGTATGTAATAAAAAAAATGTATGTATAATGATGGAAATTTTATCACAAAATGTGATAACAAGAGGTTCAAACCCACAACAATGTCCCTGTACTCCATCACAGTGGGTCACTATTCAAAACAAAAAATATAAATCAATACAATAATATAATATATGTAAAATCTCTTGTAGTACATTTAAGCAGATTGCATGTATATATACTGTATATTAAGATCGCTCATGTGTGTATTTTCCCATTTTGACCCTACCATTTGACTCTCCCCATTTATTACACCTAATCCTCACCTATGTGCCCTGTGACAGAGTACAGGATCATGTGTATATAAGCCTGAGGTTGCAACGTGCTGTGTATCCAGGTTACTAACAGGTTAAAGGCTCCTGCCCTGCTAGCACACCTTTTCTCCATCCTAATTAGCTCGGGCCTATTTAGTAGGTCTGGGAGAACAGGGAAAGGGTTCAGAGTGGAGCTGAACCAAGCCCAGAGAGGTTGTCTCCTAAGTTGTCTGGTAAGGGACTGACTTTTGGTTACCTACTGTTCAAAACGTATGATTTATGTTTTTTTTGTGCTGGAAGCAGAGTAGCTGCTCCAGCCTCCTGTAGTCAGAACCTACTACTGTGAGTTAGTCTCCTGACAGGAGTAGGCCTGTTCATTTGTTTATCATTTGTTGTTACTTTCTTTTTCTGCGTGGCAAAATATGTGATTAAAAGGGGAATCACCAAAAACCCGCAAGAGATTTGCTGTTCACCAAATAAACGTTGTTTGCAGTGCAACCTCCTGGCTGTCCTGACCCTCTTTGGCCACGACCCTACCACAAGTGGTGGCAACGGTGGGATGTGTGTCGTGCCGGTTCAGTTGCACAAGAACCTTAAAGGTACAGGACCCATAGAAAATGGAGGACGTTGTGAAGGCCCTGGTGAAGGCCACGGCGGTGCAGCAAGAAACAAACAGGCAAGCTGCAGCCCAACAAGAAGCGAACCGGCAAGCTGTAATAGCGCAGCAGGAGGGCAACAGACTCTTAGCCCAACAAATTGGAGCCCTGGCGGAGGCACAGAAGTCTGACCATGCGCTGCTTAAAGGTATCCTGGAATATATCGCTAACCCGGGAGAGCCTGTGCAAACAGGAGGGGTTAGCAAAATACGGGCAAGCAATTGTTTGCAGAAAATGACTCCCGAAGATGACGTGGAGAGCTATCTGCTGGCTTTTGAGCGAACAGCCACCCGTGAAGCCTGGCCTCCAGAACAGTGGGCAGGAATTATTGCTCCTTTTCTCCTGGGAGAAGCACAAAAAGCGTATTTTGAACTAGAAGAGGAAGCCGCTGCAGATTATCCACAGTTAAAGGCGGAAATAATGGCCCGGATGGGCATCACCACTACTGTAAGGGCCCAGCGTTTTTACAAATGGCGATTCAATGAGAGACAGGCTCCTAGATCCCAGATGTTTGACCTAATCCACCTGGCCCGGAAATGGCTCAGACCGGAGTCCCAGAGTCCTGCCCAGATGGTGGAATCCCTAGTACTGGATCGATATTTAAGAGAACTTCCCAGTGGTCTTCGTGAGTGGGTCAGCCAAGGAAACCCCACTAACTATGACGCCATGATAGCCCAAGTCGAAAGATACTTGTCTGCAAAAGACTTGGAAAAGTCCTCTAGGTATCTGGGGCCGAACCAGAGACCAAAAGTCCAGCGGAGTGAACCTGAAGCTACTTCCAGAGAAGGAGTGCATCTGCGCAAAACAGACTCCAGGACCCCCCTTCTTTTGAAAAATGACCACTTTGGTGGAAACTCCATAACCTGCTTCGAGTGTGGGGGTAAAGGCCATGTCAGGGCACGGTGCCCTAACCTCCCGGAGCCAATGCAGTGTGGACTTGGGGAGAACCCCCAAAACTTTTGTGGACTACTCTGCTTAGCGGGCCTGGTAGAAGATTTGCATACTTTCCGAGTACCAGTCCAGTTGAATAATCAACATACAGTGGCACTAGTTGACTCGGGAAGTGCCTTGACTCTAGTGGCTGGTGGCTTAGTCAAGCCGACACATATACAGAAGCACCACACAGTGGGTGTGCTTTGTATTCACGGAAGTACTGTGAGATATCCTACCGCCGATATAGAGGTTTATGTACAAGACAGGCTGGTAAAGATATCAGCGGTAGTTGTGCCACGGTTACCCTATTCCTTTGTCATAGGAAGGAACTTCCCTGACTTTTACTCCCTCTTGCAGTCGCCAACACTGTTAAAACAAGGTGATGGTCTTCTCGACATATTCCCTTTTTCTCACCCTGACTTGTATGTTACCAATCCAAAAAGTCACAAAACCAGGAGGCAATGCAGAGAAAGCAGACGGAGGTTTAATAAAGCCATTAACGGGGTTTTGCTGGGTGACCATGGGAAACGGTCAGGGAAAGGTGTTGGCACTCAGTGTACTGAAGAAGAGATGGTGGGTGAACAAAAGGAACCCCACACTGAGCAAGACATAGAGGTTGGGGCGAACGACCCCAGAGCTTTGGATACTTCCAGTGTTAGCTTTGGGAGAGCACAGGTAAATGACCCTCTGTTACAGAATGCTAGGAGTACTGTGGTGGAGGTGAATGGGGTACCTGTTGAAGGTAGTGCAAAAGCTACATGTCCCTATTTTATCCTCAGAAATGACCTGCTCTACAGAATAACTTTAGATGAGGGCCAAGAAACTGAGCAGCTAGTGGTGCCCTCTTCCTACACCCGGAAGGTGCTGTATTTTTCCCACTCTCATCTCTTGGGGGGACACTTGGGAGTGGAGAAAACTCAAGAACGGGTTCTAAGACGGTTCTATTGGCCAGGGGTATATGAGGAAATTAAGAGGTATTGTGCTTCTTGTCCCGAATGCCAACTCTCCTCCCCCAAACCTAAGCTAAAAGCACCCCTCATACCTCTTCCGATTGTTGATGTGCCCTTTGAAAGAATTGGTATGGACCTAGTGGGTCCGTTGGATAAATCTGCTAGGGGTCACCAGTACATCTTAGTGATCCTCGATTATGCCACCCGATATCCCAAGGCCATTCCAATGCGGAAGGCCAATTCCCAAAACATTGCAAAGGAATTGGTCCATGTGTTTGCACGTGTTGGCATTCCAAAGGAAATACTAACCGATCAAGGTACCCCATTTGTTTCCCGGCTTATGAGAGACTTATGTAAGTCACTGAGTATACGTACTTTGAGGACCTCAGTGTACCATCCCCAGACAGATGGGCTGGTAGAGAGGTTCAATCGCACCCTGAAAGGGATGTTACGAAAAGTTGTTAGTCGAGATGGGAAAGACTGGGACCTACTGCTCCCGTACCTGCTTTTTGCTGTCAGAGAGGTTCCACAGAGCTCTACAGGTTTCTCACCATTTGAACTCCTGTATGGGAGGCACCCCAGGGGGATACTAGATGTTCTACGGGAAACCTGGGAGGAACAAGGTGTCCCTGGGACAAATGTGGTACAGCATGTGGAACAGATGCAAGGGCGTATGGCCCGAATTGTTCCTCTTGTACGCCAGCACATGGAGCAGGCACAAAGTGTCCAAAAACTACACTATGACCAAAGGGCCACTGTGAGAGAATTTAAAAGGGGTGACCGGGTTATGGTCCTTGTTCCCACGGCAGAGAGTAAGCTTCTGGCCCAGTGGCAGGGGCCTTACGAAGTTCTGGAGAAAGTGAGTCCTGTAAATTACAGGCTCAGTCAGCCCAATCGCCGTAAGAAGGAGGCCGTGTTTCATATAAACCTTCTGAAGCAATGGAGGGACAGAGAAGCCAGTGCAGTTGCCATGGGGGACATAACGATAGGTTCCCCTGCCTTTAAACAGTCGGTGTCAATTTCAGCAGAGCTGACTCCTGAGCAAGCAGAGCAGGCTAATGACATGGTTGAGAGAAATGGGGATGTCTTCTCGCCAATACCGGGCAGAACCTGGGAGATTACCCATGACATTCTTACGGAGCCTGGAGCTACTGTTAGAATTAATTCCTACAGGATTCCCGAGGCCAGAAGGGAAGCGGTAAGGGCTGAGGTTAAGAAAATGCTTGAGCTCGGGGTGATAGAAGCATCTCATAGTAACTGGTCCAGCCCAATTGTTTTGGTGCCCAAACCTGATGGCTCTATAAGGTTCTGCAATGACTTCAGAAAGTTGAATGAAGTCTCAAAGTTTGACGCCTATCCCATGCCACGGGTCGATGAGTTGGTGGAGAGACTCGGAAAAGCTAGATTTCTCTCTGTGTTGGATCTGACCAAGGGTTATTGGCAGATACCACTATCTGAGCGTGCCAGGGAGAAGACAGCGTTTACCACACCTGATGGCTTGTTCCAATATACAATAATGCCATTTGGTCTACATGGTGCCCCGGCAACCTTTCAGAGACTGATGGACAAGCTACTCAGGCCCCATGCCCATTATGCGTCCGCCTATCTCGATGACGTTATTATTCATAGCACAGACTGGGACTCGCACCTGCCGAAAGTAGAGGCAGTGCTGGACACCTTTAGGAAGGCTGGGTTGACGGCAAACCCCTCTAAGTGTGTTATCGGCTTAGCAGAAGCCAAATACCTGGGCTACGTGGTTGGGAGAGGGTTGGTGAAACCTCAGATTGACAAGGTGGGAGCCATACAGAATTGGCCTCGACCACTTAGAAAGAAACAGGTCAGAACATTTCTCGGAATGGTTGGGTACTATCGCCGGTTTATACCCCATTTTGCTACCAGAGCTGCTCCCCTCACTGACCTCATTAAGGCAAGAGTACCAGACATGGTGTGCTGGGACAGCAAAACAGAGGAGTCCTTCTTGGATCTTCGCTCTGTACTGTGCCAGAAACCGATCCTGGTAGCGCCAGACTTTACGAAGGAGTTTTTCTTACAGACTGATGCCTCTGACGTGGGCTTAGGGGCTGTACTTTCCCAGTACGTAGATGAGGAAGAACATCCCGTGTTATACCTAAGCCGAAAGCTATTACCCCGAGAGCGGCGCTATGCTGTGGTTGAAAAGGAGTGTTTGGCCATAAAGTGGGCCATGGACACTCTCAAATATTACTTGCTGGGACGACGGTTTACCCTGGTCACTGACCATGCTCCCTTGCGTTGGATGCACACCAACAGGGACAGGAACTCCAGGGTCCTGCGGTGGTTTTTGTCGTTGCAACCGTTTCACTTTGTTGTGCAGCACCGGGCTGGTCTGCTGCATGGGAACGCTGATGCTCTCTCTAGAGTGCATGGCCTTGCGGCGACGGCCGCTTCTCACTCCTGTGTTCAGCTGGGGAGGGGGATGTGTGACAGAGTACAGGATCATGTGTATATAAGCCTGAGGTTGCAACGTGCTGTGTATCCAGGTTACTAACAGGTTAAAGGCTCCTGCCCTGCTAGCACACCTTTTCTCAATCCTAATTAGCTCGGGCCTATTTAGTAGGTCTGGGAGAACAGGGAAAGGGTTCAGAGTGGAGCTGAACCAAGCCCAGAGAGGTTGTCTCCTAAGTTGTCTGGTAAGGGACTGACTTTTGGTTACCTACTGTTCAAAACGTATGATTTATGTTTTTTTTGTGCTGGAAGCAGAGTAGCTGCTCCAGCCTCCTGTAGTCAGAACCTACTACTGTGAGTTAGTCTCCTGACAGGAGTAGGCCTGTTCATTTGTTGTTACTTTCTTTTTCTGCGTGGCAAAATATGTGATTAAAAGGGGAATCACCCAAAAACCCGCAAGAGATTTGCTGTTCACCAAATAAACGTTGTTTGCAGTGCAACCTCCTGGCTGTCCTGACCCTCTTTGGCCACGACCCTACCACAGCCCCTTAATGTTCAATTCTAAGATACTGATCAGTAAGCTTCCCAACCTGAAGAGAGGGAGACTCTCGAAAGCTTGTCTTTTAAATGTAACGTTAGTTCAATAAAAAAAAGGTATCACCACGTACTGCTATACTCATGATTTTGGCATCTGGACTAACACAGCCTATCTAATCTATATATTTATAGCTATATACACACACACACTGCTCAGCATATCAGCATAAATGAGTACACCCCAACAGATTTGTTGGCCCCTTGATTGCAAATTCATTCATTCCATGTTGCAAAAATGAACACACCCCAATGAAAGTCCTAGGAGCAAAGCTACATTTTAGACAACAAAATCCTAATCAACAAGAATTCATCTACAGGTGAGTCTAATTATTCATTAAAGAGGTGTCCAGCAGACAGTTGATTATAAAAGTGTGTTACTTAACAAAGAAAACTCCTTCCCATTTCATACTGTCAGCAATGGCACCACTTGGAAGAGAAATGGCATAAGGAATGAGAAAGAAACGGACTTCTTTACACAAGCAAGGTGAAGACTACAAGAAGATCAGCAAAGCTTTACTTATCAGTCAGAATACTGTAGCAAAAGTGCTAAAAAATATTTAACAAAAATGGAACTGCAACCATCTCACAGAGATGTCCAGGCTGTCCCTGGAAGTTATCGCCTCGACAGGAGCGTCTTCTGATGAGAAGAGTTAAAGAAAATCACCATGCAACTTCACTGCAGTTAGCTAAAGAAGTAGAAAGCCAAAATGGGGTGACTGTTAGCATGCATGTGTGTCATGCATGAAGGAAGCCTCTCCTAAGGCCCATGCACAAAAAAGTCCACCTAGAATTTGCCAGGGCCCAAGCTGAAAAAGAAGACTACTGGGATTCTGTACTCTGGAGTGATGAGACGAAGATAAATGTTTTTGGAACGGATAGCTTCAAATATGTATGGTGTCACAAAGGTGAGGAGTACAAAGAAAAATACACGATGCCTACAATGAAACATGGTGGTGGCAGTGTTCTGTGGGGCTGCATGTGTGCTGCTTGTGCCAGGGAGCTACATTTCATTGATGGCATCAAGAATTTACAGATGTACTGCTCTGTATTGAAAGAGCAGATGTTACCATCACTCCGTGCCCTTGGTCGCCATGCATGTTTCCACCACGACAATGATCCAAAACACACATCTAAGGCAACTGTTGCATTTCTGGAGGTGAAAATGATCAGTGGCCAAGTAATTCTCCTGCTCTGAACCCAATCGAACACCTATGGGAAATTGCGAAGAGACAAGTTGAGCATCACTCTCCATCTAGCATCCAGGCCGTAAAAGAGGTCTTCGTTGAAGAATGGAGAAAGATAGATGTTGCAGTATTTTGACAACTTGTGCATCCCATGCCTAGAAGACTTGGTGCTGTTCTTACAAATCATGATGGAGGTCATACAACACTATAGTAGTTGTTGTGGGGTGTATTCATTTTTACATCAACTAATTTGAGTAAAACTGAAGATTTTCTAATCTATATTATATTATTAGTATTACTGTCATGTTATGAGCTAAACAAGTGTTCTATAAAACTCAGTTTTGGCAGAATTTTGGAAATTGTTCTTGCGTTCATTGAAATATTGTTTAAAATCTTACTTTTCAAAAGGGGTGTACTCATTCATGCTGAGCAGTGTGTATGTTACGGTTAAAGTCCGAAGTGCGGTTAATCCTGGGATTACCCGGGTAATCCTGACATTACCTAGGAGTCATTAGCAAAAGTCTGAAGTGAAATGAAATTTCGGACTTTATCCGGGTAATCTGCAAAGTATCCAGAAGCCTCTGGGTAGTACCCTGGTTTTCTGCTGTTTAACCCGAGTAAAAGCACATTAATCTAGTGTTGCTGGATAAAGTGCGATGTGCAATGAAACATCAGACTTTATCCGGGTAAACTGCAAAGTATCCAAACGTCTCTGGGTATTTAGCTTTTCTTGGCTTTTCAGCAGGTTACAGTTGACTGAATTCCGTGGATTACCCGGATAAAGCTGCAAACTGTCATCTGACCGATAACAAAATTGTGTTTTTTGTTATTTTTAACCAAATTGTATCCAGTCACAAACCACACTAGATAACTATCAAGTAAGTCTGTGCGTTAATTGTCTGAAAATTTATTTATGAAGATATTATATAAAGAGTAACCTGATGGTTATTATGTTTTATAAATGATATATAAGCACATATGACACATAATAAAGATCATGTAACTCTTTCACATTCATATAAGAAACATATCCTGTCACTCTGTATATTCATTATATCCTTAATACATGTTAAGGTTTGTCTTTTGCCATTTTCATTGATAATATCCATAGATAACAGCAAAATTCACTTTTACCCAAGCTGGGTTGGATGCTCTGCAGATTACCCAGGTGAAGCTGTGGATAGTCCTCAGATTACCCAAGTGAAGCTGTGTATTGTCCTCAGATTACCCGGGTGAAGCTACAGACTTTTATCTGAACGATAACAAAATTCGGTTTTAACCGCACAAGGTTGGATAGTCTGCAGATCATCCGGGTAAAGTCCGAATTTTTCAGCTCTTCCAGACTGTTACCCAAGGGCAGTTGGTTAGTCCTAAAATTACCCGGGTAAAGTCCGAATTTTTCATTTTTTTGCAGCTTTACCCAGTGGTTTTGGGTAATGTCAGGATTACCCGGGTAATCCTAGGATTAACCACACTTCGGGCTTTAACCGTAACATATATATATACATATACACACACATACATATACACACACAACCCAACCATATACATTATAAACATCTAATTTATACATGTTCTGGCTGAGTACAGCTCTTTGATTGTGTGCGCTGGTATATATATATATATATATAAATAAAAATACAAAATCAAGTGTCTAGATGAAATAGTCATAGCTTGCATCCTGTGGATTCAGTAGCTTTAGTTCAATGTAACATTTCAACCTATTACAGCATATGTGTCAGCTATTGCTTCCTTCTTCACATGGACCTGAACAATTTTCAGAAAACACATGTATAATTACACAGTAAAAACGCTGCATGATATGCAACCCATTAGCATCAGCCAAAGGTCCTCAGATCCCTGAGAAAAACACCCTACAGGTATCTGAAAGAAATTATTGAATTTTTTTGAACAAATCTATTTCTGTAAAGGTTTTAAGGCAGGAGATGTGCAGGGGGAAATCTGGGAAGTAACATTCTACAAATAACAGCTTGTTAGTATAGTTCAATCTCACAGACTAACATTGACAGAACCAAGGCAGACCTAAAGGAAAGTGTTGCACAGAAATAAGGGCATTAACCAAGACAAATGCATAATGATTCCATTTCTAATTCGGAAATTAATTTTAAAGCATATATACAGTTGCAAGAAAAAGTATGTGAACCCTTTGGCATTACGTGGAGTTTTGCATGAATTGGTCATAAAATGTGCTCTGATCTTCATCTAAGTCACAACAATTTGAAAAACACAGTCTGCTTAAAATAATACAACACAAACATTATATGTTTCAAGTTTATTGAACATAACATGTAAACATTCACAGTGCAGGGCGGAAAAAGTATGTGAACCCCTAGCCTAATGACTTCTCCAAGAGCTAATTGGAGCCCGGAGTGAGCCAACCTTGAGTCCAATCAGTGTGATATTATTGATGTGTTGCTGAAATCTGTCCTGCCCTTTAAAAACACACACCAGTTTTGGGTTTACTGGTTTCGAGAAGCACTGCCAGATGTGAACCATGCCTCGCAGAAAAGCGCTCTCAGAAAACCTACGATCAAGAATTGTTGACTTGCATGAAGCTGGAAAGGGTTACAAAAGTATCTCCAAAAGCCTTGATGTTCATGTGTCCACGGTAAAACAGACTGTCTACAAATGGAGAAAGTTCAGCACTGTTGCTACTCTCCCTAGGCGTGGTCGTCCTGTAAAGATGACTGTAAAAGCACAGCGCAGAATGCTTAATGAGGTAAAGAAGAATCCTAGAGTGTCAGCTAAAGACTTACAGAAATCTCTGGCACATGCTAACAATTTTGTTGACACATCTACAATAAGGAAACATTAAACAAAAATGGAGTACATGGGAGGACATCACGGAGGAAGCCATTGCTGTCCAAAAAGAATATTGCAGCACTTTGAAGTTTGCAAAAGAGCACCTGGATGTTCCACAGCACTACTGGCAAAATATTCTGTGGACAGATGAAACCAAAATTGAGTTGTTTGAAAAAAAACACACAACACTATATGTGGAGAAAAAATGCACAGCACACCAACATCAAAACCTCATCCCCACTGTAAAACATGGCGGAGGGAGCATCATGGTTTGGGGCTGCTTTGCTGCCTCAGGGCCTGGACGGATTGTTGTCATTGATGGAAAAATGAATTCCAGAGTTTATCAAGACATTTTGCAGGAAAACTTAAGACCATCTGTCCGCCAACTGAAGCTCCGGTGATGCAACAGGACAATGACCCAAAGCATACAAGTAATTCAACAATAGAATGGCTTCAACAAAACAAAATACACCTTCTGGAGTGGCCCAGTCAGAGTCCTGACCTCAACCCGATTGAAACACTGTGGCATGACCTTAAGAGAGGGATTTACACCAGACATCCCAAGAATATTGCTACACTGAAACAGTTTTGTGAAGAGGAGTGGTCCAAAATTACTCCAGATCGTTGTGCAGGTCTGATCTGCAACTACAGGAAACGTTTGGTTGATGTTATTGCTGCCAAAGGAGGGTCAACCAGTTATTAAGCCCAAAGGTTCACATACTTTTTCCACCCTGCACTGTGAATGTTTACATGTTCTGTTCAATAAAAACATGAAACATATAATGTTTGTGTTGTATTATTTTAAGCAGACTGTGTTTTTCAAATTGTTGTGACTTAGATGAAGATCAGAGCACATTTTATGACCAATTCATGCAAAACTCCACGTAATCCAAAAGGGTTCACATACTTTTTCTTGCAACTTTAGATGTGGACTCTTTGGATAAATGACCACAACACAATGACTTAATTCAATCTTTAAGCCCTTCTCTTCCAAGCACTTTTTTGTTGAAACAAATGTTATCTTGACATTTACTTGAAACGTAAGATGCTTAGTTAAAAAATATACGGTAAATTGTATTTTCGCATTGAGATTGTTATTTCAAAATAGTTAAAATACTAAAATAATGTAAATTTGTTAACTGGCAAATTTATTTTGCCTTTACAGAAATATTGCTCAAATGAAAGGTTCTGAACTCTGGTGTCCTTTTTCTTGTACAATTTCACACGGGTTCTGCATTTTTAGCACACAGGCAGAAATGGCCTTTGTGTCAAGTACAGTAAATGTGCTAAATATGTATAATAAAACTGATCCAATATCCTACTTATGTCTATTTGTAAGAACCATAATGAAATTATTAGTATTGTAGTTTCCAGAAATTACCAATATAATAAAAATAATATCTGCATGAGGGCCAAAGCCTGTATATGAAATTACAGTAACACTTTGCATTGGCAATGCACAGGGATGTCACCAAATATACCACCTTAATCCTATCCCTGTACACCCGTGAGTGACTCCAGAGCTCTCCTCTATGCTGCCCTCTCAGTGACTGTAATGCTACAAAATGTTTCTCAAACTTTTTGTTACATTGATGGTGGAGGCTGCACTTTGTATCATCTTACAGTAATACAGGGTGACAGGAGTGAGATCACACTGTCAATTTCATTCCACTAGAGGTGGCACACTAATCTTGCATTAAAAAAATGTGCAATAGGTGTACCAGTATGCCAATTTCTGGTATTACAGAGCAAAATCTTCCAAATTTTTGGTAGTGAAAGGAAAAGGCCACTTTTTCAGATCTTACCCATGATGAGAAATAAAAGAAGAGGCAGTATGTTTACCTGATCACTTCTATAACCAGCAGTGCAAACATGGTCACAGGAAGACGCGATCAGAGAAAAAAAACAAGGTTCACCAAATGCTCATCATTCTGTAATACTGAGGAGAAATATAGGATGGTAGTTCAGAAACAACAAAGCTATATACATGAAAGAATGCCATCAAAGCTTTAAAATCATTCTACCACCAACACTGAACAGGTGTCTGCAGGGCACGCTCCTGTGTTCATCACGTGACGCTACTTATTCTTCATGCACATATAAAAATAAAACAAAAACTTTTTTATTTCTGAATTCTGTCCACTGCTACATTCAGAATTATTGATGAGCAGTAGATATAGTAAGATTTACATTTTCATTCTGGCTAACCAAAACAATGCTTCATTTCTTATACATTGCTTTTTTAAGAACTATATGCATTTTGATAAATTAAATCAGGGGTCTGTAACCTTGACCTCCAGGGGTTTTGAAACTTTGTCTCTCATGATGCCCATGTACTTATTAGATTGGCTGAGTATCAAGGGAAATGTAGTTCCAAAACACCTGGGGCCCTATCACCTAGTATGAGCTACAACGCCAATTGTTATTGGAAAAATCTAGTGCGATTCGCTAAACTTTAGTGCCTGACAACCCACCAACAGATCACCTTGTCCGTGGTAGTCTGTTTGCAAGGTCGTTTAGCGCATGCTAGGAAAATGGTAAGACCGGGGCTAATGCGGTTGTGTACATGATAGAACTGTTTCTTTGTAGTGCAGAGTGCCGGGACATACCTATCCCCTGCCCTCACAAGCTTGTATAAGTATGCACACATCCAGCGAATAGCCCTCACATCCCTGCATTAATAAAATCCTCCAAGGTGGCCGTATCATCCATGTTTATATGCACACATATATTAACCCCTTCCCGACCGCTGACGTACCCTGTACGTCCTGTGTTCGGGTCTCCCTTAGACCCGATGACGTACAGGGTACGTCAGCGGCGCCAAATCCCCCTCCCGCCTGATACTCACCTCCCTCGTCGGATCCCACGGCGATCTGACAGGGAGGAAGCCTGCCCATGTGATTTACATGGGCAGGCGAGGCTGATGACATCGCCACGCTGCGTGGTGACGTCATCAGAAGGTGCCCCCATGTGTTTCAATGGAGGGGTGGGCTCCTTCGGAGCCCTCTATCTCCGCAACCATTGAAGCTAGGGAGATGCCGTTTGCACCGCTGGAGAGGGGAGAGCCTCCCCTTTCCAG
This sequence comes from Leptobrachium leishanense, assembly GCA_009667805.1. Taxonomy (NCBI): domain Eukaryota; kingdom Metazoa; phylum Chordata; class Amphibia; order Anura; family Megophryidae; genus Leptobrachium; species Leptobrachium leishanense. Next base: position 236,630,108 of record CM019064.1, on the reverse strand, counting down.
CGGTGTATGGCATTAACCATTTCGCCGCCGGATCACGTTGCGGCGCCAATTGGCGCCAAAACGTGATTCAAACCTGGAGGGGGGCTGACATCTTGGATGTCAGCCAAGCCTCCAGGTCCCCCCCCCACCCACTGACAACCTCACCATATGTGTGAGGATGTCAGTGGGCCAGTTAACCCTCTAGCTGCCATGTAGAGATAAGGGGATCCTAAGGATCCCTTTATCTCCCGATCCATGGCAGCTAGATGGTCATATTTGCCATCATTTGAAAGGCCTGATTATGGCCTTTCAAATGATACCAAACATGACCAGGTTTGGTTTTAAAAAAAAATGTAAAAAAAATTAAATAAAAAAAAAATAATAAAAAAATTAAATAAAATAAAAAAATGGTTTTTTTTTTTAAAGTTTTTTTTGTCTGGGGGAGATTATTAATTAAATAGGACCTAGGCTGTCATCTAAAAATAATTAGCACAAAATGGTCAGAATGAGCGCAGCGCACATAGGTGAACTGGCTCAGCAGTGAAAGGGTTAAAAGGTAAAAACATGTAAAAATTGGGTATTTCTATTCTCGGGATAAAATTTGGAAACTATTTAGCTGGGGTCTTTATTGGTGGTTATAGCTTTAGGGGATTAAATTACGAAAAAGTGTGTTTTTACCATTTTTTTCATCTTATTTCATATTTTTTTTATATTAAATTATTGGATATGATGGAAATAATGGTATTTCTAGAAAGTCCATTTAATGGCGGGAAAAAGGGTGTATAATATGTGTGGGTTGAATAAACGAGTAAGAGGAAAATTTGATCTAAACACGAGCAGCGCAGAAACGTAAAAACAGCAGCGGTCACTAAAGGACGGATTTGTGTAAAACCGCCCGGTCACTAAGGGGTTAATTATGCTGATGGGCATTGCATGATAAATGCCACCCAGCAGCATGTAGAATCATTACAATGCATTTAATAGATCCAAAAGGAAGGCCAGGTGAGCAACAATAATTTCCCTGCTGCAGCAAATAATACATGTTCCAGGGTAAGACTTATCCACGTGTCCCTTTAAACTAGGTCCTAACCCTAATAATCAACCACTTACGTACTATGAATAACCCCCAGCATAAACTGTTTAATATTAGGCAATATATTAGAATTAGGATATATGTGGATAAAGGATACATATATATCATAATAGAGCCTACTGCAACAGCAGCGACATTGCTGACTAGATCCTTTGCTATGGTGTATAGGGCCAAGAGAACAGCTGTGCTGCATTCCTTTCAATTGCATGTTAATTGCCTGTTAATTTTGGGTGAGGACCTGTTTTTTGTGATTCTTTGGAGTTAGCACCAGGGTTGAGCAGTAGGTAAAATTTTGCGATTAGCGTCGCTCAAGAAATTAGCGCTGGCACCAAGTGATCTGTTGGTTACAATAGCGCAAGTGCGCTCCTGCGCTCCCTATGTTAAGTATAGGATGCGGTAAGTCCAGTAAACTCACGCTACGAATCGCAAATTACCATGCACTAAGTGATTTTTTTCCCGTTTCTAGTGGGAGGCAAACAATCTGTTGGTCAGGCGCTAGACTCATTTCACCGGGCACTAACGCAAAAACATGCTTATACTAGGGTTAGTTCACACCAGGTGATAGGGTCCTTGGAGGCCCAAGGTTGCTGACCTCTGAAATTAACTGTATTTTTGGCCAAAACCATGATAAGCAGCAATCATATGGTTATGAGAAGTTATGTATGTGAATGCTAGTCTGGAGGCAGAGTTTACAAATTGGTTCAGGAGCTATGAAGACATTCAAGTCAGATGTATTGACTGAGTTGGAAGCGCTCAGTTGTCATTCACTTGCTATTCTCCACTTTCTGAATTGCTGACTTGGCCGTCTGCCAGGGTAAGAAGTAGTCGAGTGTTTCTACTGCAAACAGACTGAATCTAACACATAATATGTGTGTGAGTATCTCGCCTGTAATGGTCATGTTGCACAAACATGGGTAAACTTCAGCTTGGCGTCCAGTGAATAGAACTTTAAGTATATGTTTAATAAACAGTAAAACAGACACGCATGAGTCTCATGCTAAGTATATCATCAGCAAATGGGGGAACTCAATGCTAAAATAGAATGCATCATCTTGCTGTACGGTCTGACTGCTATTCAATATCTCATTGCAATCTTGTCACGTGTGTCCATAATGCAAGTTTTGCTCTGACAAGCAAAATCCATCACCCACAAGCTATTGTAATTTGAAAATGGCATGGCATGTAAAACACCAGAGTAAAAAAAATGAATGTATGAGGAGAAGAGGATTCTTGTCCAGAATTTATGAAGCAAATGTATACTTTCACTATATACATACTTTCAGACACACTTACACACACATATCTATGTATCCATCTATCTAAACACATGCTTTCAGTGCTATACTATATATATATAGTACTTGCTTGCATTGTGGTGGAGGACAAAAAATGAGATAAAAAGCCTCCACGCAATAACCAATAAGGTTTATTATTGCAGAAGCCACTTGCACATCACAGCAATTCAAAGAACTGCATCACAACCCAAACAAGTACTGATTTGCCCTATGGGTCCAAGCATCCATTGCAACTGGTCATGCCTAGCCTCTGCTGACGAGGGTCCAATAAACCTGAGATGGCTCTGTCCAGAGGTGGCTTTGACCAGTTGCATAAACCCGATCCCTGCTAAAAAGCCATCTAGTATGGCGCGGCATTGATTTAAGAGTTCTGTGTGAAAACAGACCCAGGATGCAAAAAAGTGAGACAGATGCCATTTGCATGTCTTACCCAGAGTTCCTTGCTGCATATTGTGAATGTAGCACAGGAGCTCTGTGATGCAGTTCTTTGAATTGCTCTGATGTGCAACTGGTTTCTGCAATAATAATATATATATATATATTGTACATACACTGTAAATATATACAGTGTGTGTATATATATATATTTTATTAAAAGCATACATACCCAAATATATGGTTATAGATATAAAGGTAGTTGATATCGAAGATACTTTTGCTGTACCAAATATCTTTTCGATTGCTAGCTAAAGTATCTAAAAATGGATCTATTTTCCATTTTAGCTGTCAACACCTTGTTGTTCATCAGGCAGAAAGCAGATAAAGTGGCCCAAGAAATGTTGCCGTCTATACTGCAGAAAGTGCTGCTTTGCTTGCCTGGTATTCTTACCAGCAAGACCCACAGAATGACCACAAGATAAACACATTTTCTTGCACATTACACAGCAGGGCTTTACTAATGGATGATCTTGTCAGACCAACTCGATAAGACCTTTTCCAGACACTGACCAAGGGGAGATTGATAGCACAAAGCCAGCAGACAATGGCTATCTAGATTTCAGCAGTGTTTTTCTCAGCACAGAGGCCCACAGCACGCTCCTGAAGAAGCTGTCAAGTTCTCCTGTAGTGAAAGGTACTTTAAAAGGATGGGATCACTGAGAAAGCATTATAAAAGCAAAAGCTATGAATGACAGCTTATATTCTCTATAAAAGAACAGAGCGAAGTGCATCACCACATTCTGACTTGGATGTGCCCCAGTGCCAGTGGTCTGAAGCCTATGATGAAGTGCTCGCGTTTACAGAACATATATTGCCTATATCTCCTTTATACAGTAAGAACAGCAGGGCTACTATGCTTAAACAATTACAATAAAAGACAATTATTTTTGTAGGACACAAAGCAGCTGTTTGACATTTCCCTGCTATTTGCACTCATATAAAGCATAATATAGGGAAACAAATATTCATCTTCCTGAAGCTTATTCAGGCCACTGGATTGTGAGATTATAGACAATACCACAGTTTTAGTAGCAATAAAAAAACTAATAAAAAACACATTTGCAAAAATCTGGAAGTAACTGACAAATGACTTATGCTGCAAGTTCCAAATAAAACTCATTAGCAGGGTTCAGAACATGCAAAGTATACAATTTTCAGGATCTACTGACCGTCCGATATGGGGAGATATAGTCATATGGTTATGCCATGTTAAAACCACCATCAGATACCCTAATATTTGTGGGTCCTTTGCTACTCTGACCATAGGAAATTAACAAGCATTAATGTGCCGTTCACTTTATTCACTAAAGCTGCACGATACATTAATCACAGAACACACAACCTCCGTATGTCGAAATACACATTTACAGTAAATCCTGCACTTAGTTACAGTCATTTACCTCTGTATTGTATATATAAATCTCGTAAATCCATACATTAAGATTTACACTGTCATATCATAAGTCTGTTAATTATTATCCCACTGTAATGTTTACAACCTATAATTCCGGGATTTACAGTAAAACGTACATGTCCAGGATTTGAGATGAAAACATGAATCAGAGATTTCATTTTAAAACAGTTAATGCTGGACCAATACATTAAACAACACTATAAGCATCCAAAGAGCTATTTACCAACAGTTTTCAGTATGTGATTTGTTTTAGCTGCATACCTATAAAAAACGAATTGAATCGATATAGCTGATATTTCCATTGGCAAGCATAGCTACAAGAGCTGATATTCAATCTGAATTCTTATCAGGAGATGAAATGCTGGTAACCCTATATTTGAATCTCCCAAAACACTGGCCACAATGCGGTTTTAGTCTACTGGGCTGAATTTAATTGAGGCCTGTATTTGCCACCGGCAGATAATGGCATAAACAATGATTAGGCAAGGAAAATAAATATAAATAAATATATTGATGGCATATATCTCATAATAAATTTGTCCTAAGTAAATGCCAGCACTCCAGGGCTTTATACAAAGTTACAAATGTATTAATCCATGATTAAATCATGGATTAATAAATTTATAGCATTGCATAAAGCCCTGGAGTGCTGGCATTTACTTGGACTGAATGTGAGTAGGCACTTGTCGAAGCACTGGGTGAAGGACGTTTGTAAACCTTGAGTGCAAAACATATTTTGGAATTTATTTTCAAAATATATAGAGATACATATACGAAAAGACTAACAGGGTTATTCAGAGAGCGGTGAAAAGCAGGAGAATGACTGGAGAATGGAAAATTCTAGGTAAAAATAGCCAATCCAGAAAAATTCTCCCATTCATCTCACTTTCCAAATCGGCTATTTTGACCTAGAATTCTCCATTCTCCAGTCATTCTCCTGCTTTTCACCTCTCTCTGAATAACCCTGATAGTGAAGACTAAAATGGGGATCTAACGGGGAAAACCTGTGCCTACAGGGTTCTCCGTAGCTTCCCCATTTTAACTTGATATTCCAGGGCAGGCGCTGTCTCAGCACCTCACCCTGGAATTCAGCACTCCATGGAGGGTTACGCTGCCGGGCTGAGAGCCCTGCGGATCTCACTTATGCGAGAACGCGCAGCGCTGCAGAGACTGAGAACTATTTGTCCCCCAATCTTACTCTGCTCACAGCCAGGAGAAACAGTGGATCGGGCCACCGTTCTCGCCGCATGTTTAGAGGTGACCAGTGGAATTTATTGGGGAGGGTTTTAGGGGGTGCTAAATGATTCTACAAAAGCAGAATCAATTAGTGTAATGTTTGGTTTTGGTGTTGCTGAGGCGTTTGTGCAAATGACTCTCGGATGCAAAATGAAGGATAAACGTGGTGTTGGTTTTAGTCCAAAAAACGTGGTGTTGGTTTTATTATAACACAGCAAACTGCTGAATGACCGTTGCTCACAGAGAGGCCAACTGCCAACTGGCTCAATCAGTTCAACAGTCACCAGACAAGTTGAACACTGGCATATGATTGGTTAGTAAATACATATGCAAATATTACAATTAGAACCAGCTTTTAGGAATAGCTTAATTTTGTTTAGCCCATCGGTGCGGTAATTAGAGCTAGGAATTTGAAATACTTTACTTATCTTAATGTTAACATGGTGAGTGCAATCAGTAATTAAGTATAGAATGTGCAGAGTACAGTAAGCTCGCGTAACCTAGTGCAATCACCGATGCACTAACGGATTTTCCATGGGTTTAGGGTCAGGAAGGTAATATGAGTGGCATGCGTTAAAGTCACTTATCCTGAGTGCTAACATTTACTCTTCCGAATGCTACAGTTAGCATTCACTATGGAAGATCTCATAATAATGTACCAGCTGGATGTAGTAAAGGTAACATCACTGTTCTATAACTGTGGAGACACAGGTTCAAATCCCGGCAAGAGCACCTCTCCAGTAAGTGTCCTTGGGCAAGACACCTAACGGTACATACTCGCCACCCAGGACATACTTGAAAACGAGAAAATCTCAATGTATCCTTCCTGGTAAAATCCTTTCGAAAAAAAAAAAAAAAAATAGCCCTAAATAAGATACTTTAACAACAAAGCGTGCATTCCAGAAGTAAGATTTGTGTTATAGTAAAGGGAAACTATTTTTTCTTTCTTCAATGAATGTGGAATAAGTAGGACATCACTCATGAGTGAATTGCAAAGTTTGTGGGCTACTATGATACAACTATATCTTACTTTACCAGCATGACGAAGTGTCATAGTAAGTACATTTCTTTAAAAAACCAGGGCGAGTCTACACAATCTATTTCTACCCTAAAGTACGTAAGTGTTCGCAATCTCTCTTTATATTTTATTTCTATTGTAATATAAATTTATTTTGTGATTATCCTTTTTGTAAATTAATCTAAACAGAATAAAGTAATATGGTTGGAACAAGTTTGTAATGCGTTCTGATTCCTTTAAGTGATTTCCAGTATGTTCCACAGATGTTAAATTACTATCAATGCCTACATACAATATTAGCTGTAAATTGAGAGGTTGTGAGCATTTCCCTTATCAAACACTTCATTTTAAAGGGGATTAAGATGCTCTACGACGTTTTCCCACCTTATTATTTTTATGTAAAAACTAATGATACCTATACTTTGTATAGAATACTCTGAACCCTTCTGTTCTCCGGTATTTTGTACAAAACTGAGACAATTGCAATCCAGGGTTGGGAAACACTGCTGTAAAAGAAACAGCATTATTTTTTGCAGTGGTTATCAGCATTGTCATCTTGTAACTTTCTTTTGGGGGTCACTGATATGCTCTCCCCTTACTGCGTTTCTATGGGTAAGAGCATGTTTACCCTATAATAGCATACTTTTAGGTATTGGTGATTTCCTTTTCCTGAATTCTATATAATAGGATGTTAACTAGACACCTCAGGGCCCAGGTGCAGGAACCATGATGCCATCCCCACCCTAGGCAAAAACATTCCCCCCCCTCCCGTTAACATGCATTAGTCCCCTCCTGGTCCACAATGTTGACTCCAGACAGTATCGCATTTTTTCCAGGTTCACTATGACCTCAGTCCATCCCATTTTTAATGTAATGTGCACTATGTGTATCTCACAGAGCTCCACAGCATAAAACCTCACAGTAATGTGCGCTGTGTATAGAATGTAATGTGCAGTGTGTATCACAGAGCTCCACAGCAATGTACATTGTGTATGAACGTATCACAGAGCTCCACAGCAATAAAACACACAGTAATGTGCGGAGTGTATCAGTGTAAATCACAGAGGTTTACAGCAACAAACCTCACAGTAATATGTGGTGTGTATGAGTGTATCACAGAGCTCCAAAGTATAACTCACAAATAAGTATAAAATAAAAAATAATTATATATATATATTATATAAAAATCACGAGTATAGCATTATATATATATATATATATATATGCAAACCCCCAGGCCCAGGCAGGCAAGTATGGCCCCCCCAGACTCAATGGTCCAGGTCCGGTGGCACCCTCTGCACCCTTGGTAGTTATGCTCCTGGATGCTACCAGAAGGGATGAGCTGTTCGGTTCGATCAGTTCGGAGTTCGATTGGAACATCGGCAGTTCGAAAGTTCGCGAACTTCAAACTTTTTGGCGTGTTCGGCTCGAGTTCGAAGAAAAAAAAAATTTGGAAAAAAGTTTAAAAAATACTTAAAAAATACAAAAAAATCTAGAAATACAGAGACTCTTTACTGCAGAATATTATAAGCAATGGTTTATTAGATATTGAATTAAAAACTAATGTCTAGGTGCAAAGATTCTCACCTCTAAATGACCTGTGCTCTCAAACGGCGTAAACAACAGGTGTTTAATTAGTGTTTGGAAATAACATGTGCTTCTAATTAGTCCGGTCTCATGAATTTGATACATTGTATGCAGACTGGGAGTGCTAGGTGTCGTGTGTGGGTCTGTGATGGCGATGTTTCCATTCATCCTACAAATCCGCCACTTCATGGGCAGGTTATGGGGACCTCCTAGGCACGATATTTGAAGGAATTTTTCATTTTTAACCCTTATTTTATGGAAAACTCACTGTTCCTTTAACCCTTTCACTGCTGAGGCATTTCACCACTGTGTGCTGAGCTAATTTTTACCGCTTTCACTCATCATTTTTAAACGCGATTTGAAGCCACATTTTATTATACGACCCAGACATATTATATATCGTTCTTTCCGGCAGACTCGGCAGATTTATAATATATCATTTTTATATGTATACGTCATCTTCTGCCTGTATATTATGACAAAAAATGCAATAAAACTTGAATTTTTAATCATCTGCAGCGTGTAAAGTGTTTTGTTTCACTTTTTATCACATGAACATTTGCGGTTATATTTTCTATGGGGTGCGCTTGTACAAATAACAGAAGTGGGGACTTATTACATTTTTGGGGGGGAATTATGTGATTTTTAGCAAACGCACACCATAGAAAAAAATCATTAGTGCAGCATAATTTTTCACATTATAATTGAAATGTGAACAATATTGCTGCATTAATAAAAATAACACACAAAAAAATACATGTTTTTATATATTATTATTAATTTTTTTTTACTTTATACCTGGTCATGTTGGATATCATTCGAAAGGCCATGCTCAGGCCTTTCAATTGACACCCTCCATGACCCCCTAGCTGCCACGGTTCTGGAGATATCGGGGTTCAAATGATCCCCCCAGGGATTCCGGGCAGCTAGGGGTTCCCCGGCTATCTGACGTCCTCACACTATGCGTGAGGACGTCAGGCAGTGAGGGGGGACCGGAGCTTGGCCGCACTTCGGCGCCGCAAGGCGCCGAAGTGCGACCCAGTGTCTAAGGGGTTAAAGCCAGGCACTGCTTAAAAGGGGAGACTGTCCCCTTTTAAGCGGTGCCTGGCTTTTTTTTGTGGGACCTCCCGATCAGGAGGGAGAGGGATCTGAACGGACCCCCCTCCCTTCCAGGCGATCTCCCGGAATTGCCGGGGGGTTGCGTGGAAAGGATGTCATCGCGCATGGCGCGATGACGCCATTTACGTCGGGAGGAGCTTGACTTCAGCGTCTGAGGATGCTGAAGTCAGAACGCCGCGGGACCCCGGACAGAGAGGTGAGTATCTCCACCGAGGGTCCCGCAAAGCTGATGACATGTGGGACAAGTCCTCCTCAGCATACAGCGGGAGTAACTGAGGACGTGTCCCACACGTCGTCAGCAGTGAAGGGGTTAAAAACATATTTTTTTTTTAAACTATTTATCAACTCTGTTTATTTTTGTTTTCTACTGGGAGTACAGCTGTTATCACATTACTGCACCTTCATTAATTGGAGATTATTAAAGACTAATCTTGCTGTAACTCTGCTTTGGGACTTTGTTGATGCTATTTTCTTAATCCTTTTACAGAGGAAGGGTGTCAACACACTCACCTTGAACCTTTTGTAATAGTTTTCCTAAATAATTTGTACTTTTAACTAATCAATACTATTAATTTACTGTAGTACATCGTGTCTCCGTTACTTACTAAAGAAACATTGCATTTTTATAAAATAGGCTGCACCATTGTCTGGCTTTGTGCCCATTATATAATAAATCTGTAATACAGTTCATTTCAATAAGTATAGATTTAATTTGATTTTGGTCATAACTTGGGAAAGTTAAGAAGAATTATTCTATTTTGTTCAGCCATTTCAAAAATCCTAAGTGTGTGTTCAACTTGGTAAAATAAAAGATGGAATAACAAGATAAATGTTTGGCTGTGGAAGTCAACGTATTCGCCTTGTCACCTGTAGCTTCTGATATGTTCTAAACATAAGGTCAAAACATAAAAGCTACTGCAATCAGATGAAAAGAAAAAATGAAGGGAAATAAAGCTGAAGACAAAGAATACAATATGTTACCATGTGTTTTGTGTTTGTGGAGCAGTGTTCTGACTCTTTGAAGAACTCTTTGATATAGAGAGCTTTGGAGTTAAAACTTATGCTTCCCCTTTTGGAAAATATCCTTGATTTTATTTCCACTGCGATTCAGAAAAGAAATGTCATTTAGTTTTAAAAACTTATTTTCACAAGTATTCTTCTGGTTGCTGAACATTGAAAACTAACAAAAAACAAAAGAAAACCAGAATTCCATCCCCTATCTTTGTTGGGTTCTGGGCAGAGGACACTGAGGGCAGAGGAGGTAAGAGTGCTTTGATGTCCTTAAAGTGGCTGGGCTAACATCCGAAACATACCTAAAAAGGTACATAGCAAGACAAAAAAAAAAAAACAAGCCTAAGGTCAGGGAGTGCAGAGAATAGTGTAAAGTGGGGAACAACAGCTGGGTCAAGGATATCAGAAAGCAAAAGGTACACAAAGCCAAAGTCACAGAAAACACAGCAACTAAATCAATGATATGACAGTATTTAGGCAGCCAGCGTCAAATATAATGGCTAAGAACAGTCCCACGTCAAGTCACAAATTATGCCGACATCGAACAAAATGATGATGTGACTGACTACTTCCATTAAAAGGAGAAAATCAGGAGACCACTTGTGTCAAAATAGTCACAAAACGTGTCTGCTGAGCAGCAGGGACATAAATATATTGTTGAACCAAGGAGACCCCAATATTATTTTAATTTTTTTTTTACAAGTAATGAGAAATAAAATCACCCACTCACAAAGCAAGTGCCACTATATAAATGGTGTAAGCGTCAGAAAGGACATTGATGATACCCCGGTCCTGCTTTGCTATTCTTTGGCTTCAGGTGGAAGTGAAGTATTGGCAAACCTTCTTAAAATAGAATCCTTCATCTTCCAAGAAAGTGAAGACTAGCAAAGCAGGATGGGAGTAGCGCCAATGTCATAATATTTGACACATCGGAAGATGGTTCTTGGTGTGAAAATTTGGGTATTTAGAGGCTGGCATGGAAGGAGTCCACAGCTCCCGAGGAAGTTGCATGGTCTTATGGATGAAAAGAGTTGAGTCGCTTGTACATTTATCTGTTATTTCTTTTTTCCGAGTTGGTCCAGTCTGCTGGATTCCTCCATCGGTGATCCTTCAGCAGATCTTCTCATCTGAATCTCTGGTGGATTCAACTTCATTTGGGGACTACTAATTCTGAGGCAGTGATATCTAGAGTGATTTTAATTATTATTATTCTTTATTTATAAAGCACCAGCATATTCCACAGCGCTGTACAATAGGCACAGTATAGACAGGGTTACAATACATTGAACAACATTAGACAAACAGTACAGGAGGAGATGAGGCCCTATTCCCGTGGAACTCACAATCTAGAAGGGTTGGGGTTGGAAACAGGAGGAGAGGACTGCAAGGTGAGATTGCTTGATGGTTGCGTCAGTGAGTCGGGTGGTAGGCTTCTCTAAATAGGAACGTTTTAAGGGAGCGTTTGAAGGAAGAGAAATTAGGGGAAAGTCTGACAGTACGAAGGAGAGCGTTCCAGAGAGTGGGGGCTGCGCGTGAGAAGTCCTACAGTCTATCATGGGAAGAGGTGATGCGGGGAGAAGCTAGGCGCAGGTCACTGTTTGATCTTAGGGAGCGGGCTGGACTGTATTTGGTGATTAGTGAGGACAGGTAGTGGGGAGCTGAGTTAGTGAGGGTTTTGTAGGTCAGGGTAAGGATTTTGAAGTTAATTCTGCAGTGGATGGGGAGCCAGTGAAGGGACTTGCAGAGGGGAGCGGCAGAGACAGAGCGGCGGGTGAGGTGGATTAGCCTGGCGGAGGCGTTCAGGATGGATTGTAGGGGGGAGAGGCGAGAGAGGGGGAGGCCGGATAAGAGATTATTACAATTGTCAAATCGGGAGATTACTAGGGCATGGATTAGCTGTTTTGTGGGGACAGCGGTAAGAAATGGCCGAATTCTGGAAATATTACGTAGTTGTTATCGGCAGAAGGAGGAAAGAGACTGGATGTGGGGGATGAAGGAAAGAGCAGAGTCAAGTGTAACTCCAAGACAGCAAACCTGGTTTGGTGGGGAGATAGTGATACCCTCCACCGTGATGGAAAAGTCAGGAGGTGGAGAGGCATTAGAAGGAGGAATTAGTAGGAGCTCAGTCTTAGACATGTTGATCTTTAGGTGGTGGTAGGCCATCCAGGAGGAGATGCCAGATAAACAGTCGCTGACTTTGGAAAGGAAAGGGGGAGAGAGATCAGGGGTAGAGAGGTAGATCTGAGTGTCATCAGCATATAGGTGGTAATTGAAGCCAAAGCTATTAATGATTTTGCCCAGGGAGGAGGTGTAGATGGAAAAGAGCAGAGGACCAAGGACAGAACCTTGAGGTACACCAACAGATAGAGGCAATGAAGAGGAGGAGTTACCAGCAAAGTACACAGAGAAGGACCTGTTGGATAAATAGGAGTTAACCCAAGCGAGTGCAGTGTCACAGAGACCAAGATGCTGTTGTGAACTTCTATTTTTTTTTATGTGGTGCCACTCGCCTTGAGTATTTTTATTTCTCAATAAATGTATTCAATTTTCATGTTTTACGTTATGAGTTGTGTTCTCTGCTTATGTTTTCACTACAGCATATGTGTATTATGAGTTAATCAAAACAAGTGTAACCTGATTATTACATCATCATTCATGGGAGGTGAACCCATTGTGGTATACGTGAGTGTATGGTGTGCTGGTGTGTGGTCACAACATTCTCACTTCTTTGTTTTTTTAAAACTTTTGTTTGTTACCATCTCCTTTATGGACCTTTATGTCTCATTAGCAAGTGATTCGAACATAGGCTTTATACAGTCAGGTGCAGAAATATTACTCATATTACTGCTGTAAGTCCTACACCGTTCACCTGAGTTGGATGTACATACCCTCAAATTAAAGCTGACAGTCTGCAGTTAAAGCACATTGTGTTTGTTTCATTCCAACTCCATTGTGGTGGTGTATAGAGCCAAAGATGTTAGAATTGTGTCGATGTCCCAATATTTCTGGACCTGACTGTATATCTATCTAGCTTATTCCATGTTTTCTGATTTTCACCCATATAGATTCAGTTTAAGAATTGTTATTCCATAACTGTACAAAACACTGAAAAATAATGTTAATTCATAAAAATAATAATAAAAAAAAGAGCATACTTTTTTCTTCCGGGGCATAGTTCACTGCAAGAGTCTAATATTCAAAAAGGTGCAGGGGATTTTGTTAATTTAAATCTGGTAAGCACAGAAAGAATGTATTTTGTTTTTCTAAAGAAGGAAAGAAAGGTTGCACTTTCCTGTTACCTACAGAAAAAAAAAAGATTATTTGTCTAGATGATGTTTCCCCTGAGGCTGTATGACAATAGAAAGAATGCAGGACCGGATATTTTTTTGGGATGTGATTTATCCCTGTTAATTATCTGCAAACATTTTCTCAGGGCATCCTACGCACCTACTGGCGAGAGGGTTGATCCAGCCCTGCCACCTATTGTTCTAGATATGCATTAACTTCACAAAGTGTCAAGGAAATAAAAAATATAACCAGCTTGTGTAACGCGTATTCCCTGGGTGAATTAACATACCACAGCTCTTTTGATACAATTCCAATGACTGATGGGATTCTTTACATTTAGAAATGTAAGTCAAGCTAGAAGCATTGCACAGAGATCCTTCTTAGGCTAGGGTCAGACGAGCGTGATTTCTACGGACTGTACGTCTGTGCACACGGACGTACGTCAGTACGGAAGACGCAGTAGTGGCTACACAGTCCGTTTATCACTGACGTATATTTTGACGGATGTAGGAGGGAAAATAAATTAAAAAGCAAAACCATTTTGTCCGTGAAAAATGCTGGACGTATAAATGCAGTCCGTCTGACCACGTTCCATCACTCACACACAAAGCTATGCGGATGTTGCGGACGCAGCGCACTTTGTGCGGCCGCTCTAGGAGTTGTACGTTCTTGCCTGCCTTGTGTCTGTGGGCCGCGGCCGTTGTGCGTCCGCAGTTCAGTGCGGACGTACTTCGTGTAACGGGCTCCGATGGGCTTTCTGTCATGCTATCACGGACGTACTTTTAGGCGCAATCACGAACGTGAACACTACGCTCGTCTGACCCCAGCCATAATGGTACATGCACCGGTCTGCACCCACAGGACTGTGCCACCGTTTTTATGACCCAAAAGTAGTTTTGTGCACACAGAAAGTTTGTACATGTATAAGTATATAACTCTAATTAATCAGTGTTGTTCATATTACTCCGGGTAGTCAGCTGTAAAAGGCAACAACAAAGCAAGTCATTTATCCAGATAGAGATTTAGAGAAATGTTCCATTTGCCTATTGCTCATAAAACAATCCAGAAATGTAGTAAACATTTAGTTTTGATACCTACTTTATACTCAAATAACCCATCATGCATGGGTATAGACCCAATGTTTTCATAATAGCACATTCGTATACGAACTGAAGGATTTCATTAATGCCATCAAGGAGATTTAGGGTTTAAAGTGTGCCTGTCATGTCCTACAGATATGGGGCTCATTTGACAGGGAATTATTTGCTATATACAGTGGGCTCTATACACTAGTGAACGCTAATAGTAGCATTTGCATGAGTAAGCATTAACATCAAGATAATTGACTTTAATGCATGCCCCCATATTACCTTCCTAGCCCTAAACCGGTGAAAAATCCATTAGCGCATCAGTGATTGTCCTAGCTTCCTTGAGCTTACAGTACTTTATGCACCCTATACTTAACATGGAGAGCGCAATCAGTAATAAGCATTAGGATAATTAAGGTATTACAAAGTGCTAGAGCTAATTACTGCACCAATAGGTTAGCTGTTTTTTTTTTACCGGCACCGGAAAGCTGGTGATAACGGATTCCCTTTTTGCAGAATCAATTAGCACTAGCTAAAAGGACCCCAATAAATCCAATACTAACCTCTCATACCTGCTTCTTGCTGCTTGGCGCAGAGTGAGACTGGGGACAAATAGTCCCCAGTCTCTGTCCGCAATCACTCCGCGGCACTACGTGATCTCATGAAAGCAAGATGGCGCAGGGCTCGTGGCCTGGCAATGCAACCCCCCATTGAGTCCTGTGGACTCCAGGAGGTGATACTCGCGGCAGCATGGAAGTGCTACCGAGAGTCTCACTGAGGGTAGCACATGGTTCTGTGGAAAGATGCTGAATTAGAGCGTGCCCAGGAATCTCCCGCTAAAATGGGGATGCTACTGAAACCTGCAGGTTTTCCCTGTTAGCGTCCCCATGTTAGCATTCACTAGTGCATAGGGTTCAGTATGTGTTAGCATTTTCTATTAACATAATAGAACAAAAAAATAAACATCACATGTTTGCCTTCAGGGCTGTTCCTTAATAAAAGGCCAGTACACTAAAACCACATGCCAGCATCACTACGATGGGCCAATCAACACTGCACAACAGCCATCTTGGAGCTTGGCAAGTACCAGCTAAAATATCAGATTAAGGGATAGGTTATTGCATAAATTTTTAAGACTAAGGTCATATCCTTCCCATGAGTGGATATCACTGGGAAAGTGAACTTGGCAGGACAGATACATCTTTAGCAAGGAATTCAGGTATAGCACAATTGCTTTTTAATGTGTTTACCATTAATGACAAAATATAATGAGCCAAACGGTTTTTGGTGCTAATCCCATAAAACTAGTTGTCGATAAGTTATACCTCAAATTCAATATTAGCTTTCACAAAATATAGTTAAGAGTTAAATTTGCAGATTAGCACTAAAATGCAATTACATTCCAAAACATAATTCCCTCTTCTAAACAGTGACTTGCATTGTCAGAATTGTATAGAATGTGTTCAAAGAGTAACCCTCAATTTTGCATCTAAATGTGCATATTTCATGGTATATGGCAGAGTTAATGCTAGAAGCAAGCAAAATAACACATATCAGCAAAAATATCCCACTGCCCACCAATTAGTCATGTTTTAATGCCATAATATTAAAGGGCAAAGTAACTGTCTGGAACAGTAACACCAGAGAACCACATAGAAGCTGTAAAGGCCATACATTTTGTGTGTCTAAGCTGCAATAATAATGTTATTTTTTTTTTTTCTGTTTTTTTGTTTTTTTTTAATCAGGCACTTGCATTATTTATCTGGATTTATTTTGTTTTTATACATCAAAATATTTCATTCATAATCTATCAGGGTAATTCAAAGAGCCAACGCATGTTCGGTGACTTTTCGTTCTCTTCAATTCGGTTCGAATTGCGATCCCATTTCGGCGACCCTGCGGTGTATTCAGCAAACACCACAGGGTCCCCGAATTGCAGGGAAAGGTCGCCGCAAACAAGCTGAAAACTCCCCGCAAAACAAGGGCGAACGCACACCGAAACGCGCAAAAACATATGGATTAAACAGCCGAAAACACCAGAAAAACCTGAGCAGGAGCCGATCACGCGCAGCGCTGCCGCAGCGCAGCGCAATCAGAAATTCCGTTAAAAAAAAATAAATCCTGAAAAATGCTTAAAATATCCAAAAAAATCTAAAAATAAAGCAACTTTTTACTGCAGAATATTATAATCAACGGTTTATTAGATATTGAATTAAAACAGGAATATTTTTAACATTGAAGCCTATGGGATTCGCCTGAATAAACCTGCAGAATTAAACCACCGAATGACAGGGCATTTTGGGAACCTTTCACTGCTGGTTTGTGCTCTCTGAATAGACAAAGCCAGTGGCGTAACTAGAAACCTGAGGGCCCCGGTGCAAGAATCCACGAAGGGCCCCCCCAAAAAAGATCTATATTTTAACTTTTTTTCCCCTGCAAAATAAAAAAAGATAGTATTGCCCCCAGCACACATGGATATATACTGCCCCCCAGCACACATGGATATATATTGCCCCCAGCACACATGGATATATATTGCCCCCAGCACACATGGATATATATTGGCCCCAGCACACATGGATATATATATTGGCCCCCTGCTCTCATGGGTATATATATTGGCCCCCAGCTCTCATGGGTATATATATTGGCCCCCAGCTCTCATGGGTATATATATTGGCCCCAGCTCTCACGGGTATATATATTGGCCCCCAGCTCTCATGGGTATATATATTGGCCCCCAGCCCCAGCTCTCACGGGTATATACGGCCCCCAGCTCTCACAGGTATATACGGCCCCCAGCTCTCACAGGTATATACAGCCCCCAGCTCTCACCTCTGCTGGCCCCAGGGCAGGCTCTGTCGGTGTTCCATTCTTCTCCGAGGCGAGCGGCCGCTGGAAGCATGCATCTTGGCCGCTCTCCGGAAACCACCTGATCAGCGCAGAGGTCTAGCGAGGATCTCGTGCGCTGGTCAGGTGGTTCCTATCCCACGTGAGTGGCCAAGCTGCATGTCAGCGGCCGCTCGCAGGGAGAGGGACGGCCAGCGCGCGGCTCCCAGATTCTGGCACTGATTGCCGGAATCTGGCGGTGGCGCTGGGCCCCCCTCCAGTGGCAGAATGCCAGGGCCCGGTCGCAACTGCGACCGCTGCGACCCTGGTACTTCCGCCACTGGACGAAGCATTGATTATCTATGGGTATTTCACTGCCCTCGAACAGGCACCGTATGTGCAGGCAATTCGCCAAGATTTGGCGAATTGCCTGCTCTCTGGATAGCCGAATGGCCAAGAAAGGTAACCGAACGCTGATTTTCAGCGTTCAGATCCCTTTCGGCAGCCATTCGAATCTCTTTGAATTACCCTGTATTTTTTTTTTGGCATATAAAAAGGCTTGGGCACCGCAGCCTTTCAGCACTGCACTGTAAGAAGGACCCAAATATTAGGAAAAACATCCAGTGAGCTTAAGCAAGAATACCCTGCCCCACTCCCATTTTATTGAATAGTGATACTGGGTGAAAGCTCACTTTTAACTCACGCTCTGCACAAATGGAGCACCATTCCAACTTTGGAGTAAATTTAACTAGAGCTTTTACAAATTTAGCAGCTCTATAGAGATCAATGGCACGGGTAGGTTTACAACTGCTCTGGTTACGCTTACACCAAGGTTGGAATAGAGCACTTGGTCTACGCTGTCCAACTTATCTATCTCACCGATCTATTAGTGTTCCCTTAGCTGGCTCCTCTTCCCTCAAATCCTCTCTCAGAGTGCATCATGGCTATTTTTTATGTCCTCATCTATACCATCTCTCTTGGTGATTGAATTTCTTTCTATGATTTCACTGTCACCTCTACACTGATGACATGCAGATATAGCTCTTTTCTCCTGATCTCTCTTCCTCACTGTTAGATCATACCACCACCTGCTTGTCTGCTGTCTCTAACTGGGTGACTATACATTTTTTAAAGCCACTCCTCTCCAAAGCCAAACTTATTCAGGGTAATTCAAAGAGAATCGAAAAGTCACCGCATGTTCGGTGACTTTTCGTTCTCTTCAATTCGGGCCAATTCGGCAATCCCATTTCGGCGACCCTGCAGTGTATTCAGCAAGCACCACAGGGCCGTCGAAGCGTAGGGAAAAGCTGCCGCAAACCCGACGAAAAGTCACCGCAAAGACCCAGCGAATGAACGCCGAAATCCGCAAAAACATCTGGATTAACCTGCTGAAGACACCGGAAAAACCCGAGCAGGAGCCGATCACACGCAGTGCAGCCTCCGGAAAAAGCCGACACCGCAGACGAAGGCAGTGAATGAATTAGACAAACAGTTTGCTTGAATGTCTGAAAAGTGAAACGCTGTTTGCAAAGAAACTACTGAGCGAAAATGTCTGTAATTTACATATGAGGTCCAGGGAATGATAATAAAAAGGGCTGTTACAGAAAAAATAAGTAAACTTAAATAAAAAAAAATAAAAAAATCCAAAAAAATCTATAAACAAAGAGACTCTTTACTGCAGAATTTCATAATGAATGGTTTATTAGATATTGAATTAAAACAGGGATATTTTTAACATTGAAGCCTATGGGATTCGCCTGAATAAACCTGTGGACTTAAATCACCGAATGGCAGGGCATTTCGGGAACCCTTCACTGCTGGTTTGTGCTCTCTGAATAGCCGAAGCAGTGCTTTTTTATGGGGATTTCACTGCCCTCGAACAGGCACCGAACAGGTGAATTGCCAGCTCTCTGGATAGCCGAATGGCCAAGAAAGGTATAATCGAACGCTGATTTTCAGCATTCGGTTACCTTTCTCCAGTCATTCGGATCTCTTTGAATAACCCTAATTGTTTTCCCTTCCCTCCGAATAGATCTAATACTCTTGCACTTTGAGATGAATGGTGCCACCATTACTTCCATCCCACAGACTGTCTTGGTGTCTTCTTTTAACATACAGTCACTAACCTTGTCACTTACACCTAAAAATATTTGCACGCATCTGCCCCTTTCCAGGAATTTTAATAAACGGCTTAACCAATCTCTTATTATCTCCCACCTTGGCTACTGTAACCCTCTCCTCATTGGCCTTAACCCATACCATATTAACCCTATATGGTCTATAATGACAGTTTCTGCCAGACTCACCTACCTCACATCCTGTACCTCTCACACCTCAACCCTTTGTCAGTCTCTACACTGGCTGTTTTTTTTAGAATTCAGATCAAAATACTGGTGTAGGTCTCTTGCAACCTTGCCCCTACCTACATCTCCTCTCTTATTAGCAGCTACCTACATGGAAAACAATTATATTTGAAATATATTTTTAAAAATACATTCTTAATATATTCTTCCCAAATATATTGATATACAGTATATATATTTATTTGAAATACTACAATTTTGGCCATATTCAATATATTTCAATAATATATTTCAATATATTTGTGAATATATTATTGAATATGTTCAGAATGCATGCTGAAAAAAGTTTATTTTGGAATGCATTGTGAAAAATGCTGTGAATATATTCTGGAGAATATGTGAAATGTACTTCAAAATGCAAAATATGTAAAATATGTGGCAGATAAATAAAAGAAAAACATTACTATTATATTCTGGTGGCTCGTAGAGTCGAGATTTGCTTCTCTGCAGTTGTATTGGTGTAATGTGCTGAACAGATTTTGACTTGCTTCTCCATGGTCAAAGAGCAAAGAAGTACCATTTAAATGTCTTGCCCAAGGACATTAAGCTAGGCTGCCTCGCCAGGCGGCTGGTTATGTCAACCGGCCGACCGGCCCGGGAGACTAGCTGCCTACTGGGAAAACTCTCAGTATGCCCGATAGCTAGTCCGGGCCTGGGCAGCAGAAATTCATTATTGGACCCAGGCAACACAATGTCATGGCCCTGCCTTGGCTCTATTCATTGACTACACACTGGCATGCACCCTCTACTCATTGGCTGAATGCGAATGTACATCATCTTTTTAAAGGGTGTTCGCTGCCTGGTGCTCTATGACACTTCCTGGTGAGCACTGCTTATATCTAAACACCCACTCTCACCCCCTATCTGTGGAACTCCCTCCCTCCCAATATTCGACTTTCCCCGTGTCTCCGGTCTTTCAAGATGACAGAGGCCTATTAGCTCACTTCATAATCCCCCCATTGCATCTTTCCTGATATCTCCCACACAGCCCCCATATATCGCATTGGTTCTCATACTCTGCAACTTACCCTCACCTGTGTGTCATCCCACTACTCAAAGATTGTAAGCTCTTGAGAAGAGTCCCCTTGTATTATCTTTTTCCTTATTTCAAACTTATGTTAATTTGTTTTGTCCTGCCTGATGTACAGCCCTGTGGAATATGTTGACGCTTTATAAATAATTGTAATTATAAAGGGTTGCGGAATGGCATATCTACGGTGGATTTCCTCTCTGCTAACACTAAATTTTATTTCTATAAAGAAAAAAAAAATCTTATAACACTGAAATAAGAGCAGAGCCCTATGATCACCGTAGGCTGCTGTCAAAATGCATGTAACTCATATGGTGGGGAACAAAAAGTGATGCCTATGTGTAGGGCCTGTCAGAGAAATGACTGTTCATAAGCAAATACAGCTTCATCTCAGTACGCTGATACTAAAGCTATTTTATTAGGGCACTTTAGCATTTCTATCCCTTGCAGACCAAATTGATTCTTTAGGGTAGATGTGAATATTAGGTTATCACTTATTTCCCCCTAAAATCATGTAAATTAGCAGCTGTCAGATACGTTGTGACATTAATGTAAAGGGATTTTAAAAGTGAGATTATGCTACAATCTTTTCAGGATGAGATTCTTTTCTCCGCAAAATATCCAAATCTATACAAACATAAATATTCTCTTGTATGGATGTGTAGAACATGACATTGCTATAAAATAATAGAGCTAACATTAAAATGTGTTACTTGCCTAACGAACAACAAGAGGTCAAGAGCAATGTCAAGGAGTTCTGATTCTCATGGCAGTGAATTATTAAAAACCGAACCATTATAAAATGTATTTTTCCTACTGTATATGGTTGTTATTAGCATAAGAATTACTCAGCTATGTTAGCAGTCTCAGAAAGAGATGATGGTCTAAAGTTGAAGGACTTTCCCTCCCTGTATCTACAGCAAACACTATAGAAGAGGAAGTTAGAATTGTTTACACCCAATTTATGCAGACAGAGAATTTCTATGGCTTCCTAATGTTTTTTCCATTCCAAAAAGAAGGGAAACGCCTAACTTTTCATGAATACTGGCTGGGTTGAGTAGAGGTAACATCACTGCTCTTTGACCGTGGAGTTTATCGGGCGCTATGGCGCTCACCCCAAATCAGCCTTGTTTGGATCTTTATGGACAGATTTCTATGATACGAAATTTCAAAGCAGTAAAGACTGTAATACCTATAATCCCAAGCCTGGGAGGTAATACAAAACTCTAGATACCACTCAGGCTCAAATGGTTTCATGACCAAAACACTTTAACTGTATTCAAATGGATACAGTGATTTGAGACTTGTACAACAAAAGCGTGATTATTGGTAGGTTTCAGATTGGTACCAGTAATGGTTGTGGTACGTGCAGGATTGATAACAGAGGTAATACTCATATACTTGATCTCAACCATATAGAATACTCACTGTATACGGCAACCTGCAGGGCAGGGCAGGCCTACAATCAGCGAGTTTGCTTCTGTACTGCGACTTGTTGTTAAACAGATAACTTGTAAGACTGTTATATTTAGCAGCCTGCAGGGCAGGCCTATAATCATAGATTGTGCGATATGCTTTAGAAACAGACCAGACGTTATACAAGCAACTAGAATTGTTGATAGCTCTAGTGACATGAAGGACAGGCCCACATACTGAGACGATACATGGTAATGTAGAGCGAGGCCCGGTACTCGTTAGGCAGATCGAGCGGTTGATGGAATGAGCAACCTGCAGGGCAGATCTCACAAGTGAAACCATGCGGTACAACATATGCATGAAACACAAACAAACACACAGGGGTTAAGTGTAAGAATAGTCAGTGGGTATTCCGGGTCAAATAACTAAAGCAAGGTCCTCATACAAGCAAAGATCGGCAATGAATGCAAAATACACAGAGACAGACTCAGGAGTCAGCTGGCGATGTGGGAAAATTACTCCATGTCAGGGCGACGAGCAACTCCTCGTGCCCTGCATTTAAGGCCGGCAGCTCCGCGTCACCACGCCAAGCCCCGCCCCTCAGACGCCCTTCGGCTATCTCTAACTCCTGGCACCCGGCCAGCTAGCGATGCTGCCGGGTGCCCAGACCCCCCAGGTAGCACTGCGGGGGCTGAGGACATAACATGGAGACTGTCCTTGACCTTGCGAGTCACATGGTGCAGGGTGGGCGGGAACCATCAGCAAACTTATAAACAATTCATAAAATACTGTAATCCAAAGTGCAATGTTTATGAACGGCCACTGGGTGGCACTACAGGATAAGAAATAGACCATACATCCTCTTACTCTTCTTTTCAGACCGATTTCAGTGTTTTTTGTTTTTTATTTTATTGAATATCATTTATTTGCATTATTTTGGATAATTATTTTTGGGATAATAAATTATTATTTCGTGTTTCAAACTTTATCGGACTCCGTGTATTTACTATTTTTTTTATTTATCGATTTATTTATTTATAAAGGATTTTACCAGTAAGAACTCTTGATTGCACGGATTTCAGTGCGTGATTCCTAATTATTACAGGCTAACTATGGACAAAAACACGTTTCCTTTAAAAAAAAATTGAGATGCTTTTAGACACGAAATTTAAAAAAAATTAGACTGCCAGGGAGGTTAATACAGAGACCAAAGATTTTATCTACAAAGCCATAACAGTAAAAACTATGTAAAAGGGAAAGTACTCATTGATTTAAGAATGAATAAAACAGCAATTCATCTTCATTTATGCTTCATTGTCATTACAACTCTGTCATTAAGCCAGGGGGTATCACAATAACACACTGGAATATTGAGTCTTCATAATGAAAACCTATTCTAAGGAAACGATTATAGAAAATACAGGTAGAGAACCCCTAATCCGGAACTGAAATCTAAAAGACTTCAAAAACTGGAATTTTGGGAGCTTTTCGGATTTTTAGTAATAATCACCATGCTGGTGCTCCGGATGGGTCCTGACACTCATCTCCTGAGAATTGCGGTAGACTGAAGGACACTAGGGATGAGCCGAACACTGCCCGAGTTCGGTTCGAAGCCGAACCCGAACTTTCCAAATGTTCGGATCAGAACCCGAACCCGAACTCGAACCCCATACAAGTCAATGGGGCTGAAAATTCAGTTTCTAGAGTGCCCTCCAAGAGGGCATATATGCTAGATATTTGCCATAAAAAGTGTATGGGGGTCTGGGTAGTGCCCTGGGGGACAGGAAACAAGGACAAAAAGTAAAAAAAAAAAAAAATTTTTAAAGGGACAGTGAGTTTTCCATGAAATAAGGGTTAAAAATAAAAACAAAAAAATCCTTCAAATATCGTGCCTAGGAGGTCCCCATAACCTGCCCGTGAAGTGGTGGATTTCTAGGATGTATAGAAATATGTAAAAACCAAAAAATGACATTTCAAATGACGGTAAATGCTTTTCCTTTAATCTATCCATAAATAACTGCTTGGGGCGGCAGTCTGTATGAAAAGAGGAGACATTTTCGGACACGCAGAAAAAGTTTACTGATTTTTTGGCGGTGAAAAGCAGGAGAATGACTGGAGAATGGAAAATTCTAGACCAAATAGCCGATTTGGAAAGTGAGAAAAATGGGAGAATTTTTCTGGTTTGGCTATTTTGACCTAGAATTTTCTCTTCAGTCATTCTCCTGTCAGGGTTATTCAGACAGCGGTGTAGAGCAGGAGAATGACTGGAGAATGGAAAATTCTAGGTCAAAATAGCCAAACCAGAAAAATTCTCCCATTTAGGCTAGGGTCAGACTAGCGAATTTTTAACATGCGTTTAGGCGCACTTAATCACGGCCGCACTAGCAGCAAATGACGGGCAATGACAGCCAATATACGAAGTACGGTCGCACGAAAGTCCGGCTGCGCAACACAAGTGGAAAATGAACGCATTTTTTCAAGAACGCAGAACCGCTAGTACGGACGTACAGAGTGCGCTGCGTCCACTAGCGGCATGTGTGCGTGATTTGGAGACGTCAGACCCTGCTCTTGTCTGGCCAACATAACGTCCAGACACCCAAAGTTTCCTGGTTTGGATCTGTAAAAAATCACGCACAAAAATGCGCATCGTATGACCGTTTTCACGCATTCCGTGAAAAAATAAGGCAATGCGTTCGGACGCACTTTTTGACAGTCGCTGTGAAAAATGCGTTAGTCTGATCCTAGCCTTATCTCACTTTCCAAATCGACTATTTGGTCCAGATTGTTCTCTTTTCCTGCCATTCTACTGGTTTTCACCTTTCTCTGAACAACCCTGAGAGAGAGGTGAAAGCCAGGAGAACTGGCAGGAGAAGAGAACAATCTAGACCAAATAGCCAATTTGGAAAGTGAGTTAAATGTGAGAATTTTTCTGGTTTGGCTATTTTGACCTAGAATTTTCACTTCTCCAGTTATTCTCCTGCTTTTCACCGCTCTCTGAATAACCCTGTGAATGTTTAATCCCGAGGTGAAAAATAACATTGCTTAAGACTGGGGTCAGACGAGCGCAGTTATCACGTCCGTGTTGACGCACATTTGTACATCCGTGGCAGCATAGCATTCTGACCAATGGAGCCCCACACGAAGTACGTCCGCACGGAAGTGCGGATGCATGGCGGACGCAGCAAACGGAAGCAGGTTAGGCAAGAATGTAATACTGCTAGAACGGACGTGCGGAGTGCGCCACGTCCGCAACGTCCGTGTAGCTTTGTATGTGAGTGATGAAACGAGGTCAGATGGACTGCATTTATACGTCCAGCATTTTTGACGGACAGAATGTTTTTTCATTTTAATTTATTTTCCCTGCTACATCAGTCAAAAAATACGTCAGTGAAAAAAACGGACTGTTTGGCCACTACCTTGTTGTCAGTCAGTAAGTACGTCCGTACTGCACGGACGCACAGTCCGTACAAAATGCGCTCATCTGACCCTAGCCTTAGATGTTATTTTGAATTTTTTTCAAACACCAGTTAACCACTTGGCTGCTATGGACGCGCTCAGCGCATGTGCGGAGGAAGCGCCTGAAAGGGAGGGGGGGGAGGTCCTTCGGACCTCTCTCCCTCCCGATCGCCAGGGGCAGAGGGTTAATCCAGGCACCGTTTGGAAGGGCACAGCCTGCCCTACCAAACGGTGGCTGTGATTAACCCCTGGGGAGCCGGATCATGAATCGGCGCTGAAAAGCGCCGGATCGTGATCCTCTCCTGGAGCTGGCCGACATCTTGGATGTTGGCCAAGCCTCCAGGAACTCCCCCTGAGGACTGGCGTCATCGTGCATGGCGATGACGCCAGTCCTGGAGTTAACCCCTAGCTGCCACCAATGGTGGAGATAGGGGGTTCCAATGAACCCCTATCTCCCGATCCGTGGCAGCTAGGGGTTAATGTTAGATATTGTTGAATCGGCTAGAGCATGGCCTTTCCAAGGATACCAAACATGAGCATGAAAATTGTTTTTTTTTTTAAAAATTAAAAATAAAAATATTTAAAAAAAATTCTATAAAAAAAATAAACAAGTTTTTTTTTGTTTTGTTTTGTTAATGCAGCAATATTGTTCCCATTTCAATTATAATGTGAACAATAATGCTGCACTAACGATTTTTGTATGCGGTGCGTTTGTTAAAAAAAGCAAAATTTTCCCCAAAAAAAAATGTAACGAGACCCCATTTCTAATTTTTTTAACAAGCGCACCCCATACAAAATATAACCGCAAACGATCGCATGTTAAAATGTGAAAAAAACACTTTACACATAATAAATTATTGCAAATTCTAATTTTATTGCATTTTTGTTATAATATACAGACATGACATAACGTATACATATAATAATGACATATGTGTTGAATCTGCCAAGTCTGCCGGAAAGAACGATATATAATATGTCTGGGTCATATATCAAAATATGGCTACAAAGCGCGGTTAAACATGATGAGCGAAAGCGGTAAAAATGACCTCAGCACAGAGGTGTGAAAAGCCTCAGCAGCGAAAGGGTTAAATGCAGCATATTAGGATGTTTTAGGGAAATTAATTCTCAAATCTCAATCAGAAGCAGACACCACCCCACCCTCAGTATGGTGTACAATGTATCAAATTGATTACCAGACTAAAAACACCTGCTGTTATGCCCGTTTGTGAACAGAGGTCATTTAGAGTTGATAATCTTTCCACGTACACATTAGTTTTTAATTCAATATCTAATAAACCGTTGCTTATAATATTCTGCAGTAAAGAGTCTCTTTATTTCTAGATTTTTTTGTATTTTTTTAAGCATTTTCTATACTTTTTTCAAAATTTATTTTTTTTGTCCAACTCGAACCGAACACGCCTAAAAGGTTCGAAATTTGCAAACTTTCGAACTGAAAAGTTCGGGTCGAACTCCGAACCGTCCGAACCCGAACAGCTCATCCCTAAAGGACACATGTCTGGGAAGTCCAAGAGTGTGACATGCTGCATAAAAGTTACGCTGACTCTGTGTATCATATCTGTAGAGAAACCATGCACAGCGTTCCCAGCGTGTGCCTACGGTGGAGGCTGCAGCAGGAAGGGGATTGTGGCTCCACTGCTACAATCCCTTCCTCTCAGACATTGCCTTTTTGCAGATTATTTAATCCGAAAGAATCCTAAATTTGGAATTCTTGGAGTACTGAGCATTCTGGATAAGGGGTGCTCAACCTGTAAAAAGTGCTCGTTTAGGATTGAACCTTGTACGTGATGGGGGGAATAGGGAGCAGATTCTCATACAAAGTTCAGCCTCCGGCATGATATATAACGTATTCTCCAACCAAGAATCGACCTAGGTATTGTATACTGCACTCCTTTTGCTTCTTTTGAAAGCATTCTATCGGCTTCTCAAACATTTATCGTCACTGTATGCATGTCTAAGCAATTATCCATCTCAATTAAAACATTGACTAGAGACAGATGGAAGGGAACAGGTCGCATGGGCAGGGATATGGTGTCCGAGACATGTGGAGGACACAGGGAGGTATATGTTAAGAAGGAGCCTGGGTAAGGAAGCTTTATATGACAGTAGAAGGACAGTATTAGCGGGACGTTAGCAGAGACACATTTGGGGTTGCAATGGATTAAAAAGAAAAAGGGAGCAGTGTTACAGATAAATTTAAGTGGGAAATAAGTGATGTAGGTTTGGAGGCAGCAATGATGGAGTTGATGAGGAGGTGATGTCTGTAGACCACTGCTCAGTGTGAAATGTAAGGGGTGGTGACAATATGTACTACACGGTAATAGTTTTGTTCGTTGCGTGAGAGTATAAATATCCTGTATATGCGATTATGCAATTTTTTGTTTGTTTTACCAATATTGCTGTAAATTCTTTATTCTTTCAGCATAGTAGGATTGCCTACAGCACTCTTTTTTATATTAATCAGACATCTCAGTTGTAACGCTACATGCAAATGACCAAAGCAAATTTATTCTGCTAAATCCCTTTGTAACCTTAAATCCAAATCTCAGCTGATGAGGAAATGGAATATAGGAGACATTAACAAAAATTAAGTCAAAATATTGACTAATGTTTTAATAACTAAGGAGTCTCATTTTACAAGAATTACGATCATACCATTTTACCCTGTATCTGCCACTGTGAATAAAAAATATAATTAGGATTAAGAGGCATTAGCAATTCATTTTATTAAGTGAAAACACAAAATGATTACAAGGATATCATATGCAGAGGCTTTGCAGAACTGGATCGGACAAGTGGCTGTAGTACATTGGAATACGCTAAAACTATATGTCTAGCAAAGAACATTAATAGTGCTGACAGTCCTCTAAAACACAGACTTTTCCTCCATTTGTCACAGCAGGTCTGAGTGAATACAAACACTGGAATCATTGTGGCAGATAATTAAGTTCTAGCACCATTCAGCCAATTGACTTATTGTCATACGATAATTATTCCTGAATGTAAGCAAAAGTTTAGCATTCTCCTTTGGGTTTAACCCTCTAATTATATTACCCACACACACCATCAGTCATTTAATACTGTAACCTATGTTGTATAGGTTAAATACAACAAATTACTTTCGTGCTAGACATATTTAAGACATGTACTCACAGACATGAACATTAAGCTGTAGACTGGATTTTTATGGCATACCTCAACTGTTGGAGATAGGAATGAGAGGAAATATAATTTTATTTCTCTCCTAAATTAAATTATTAATCAGTGTTAGCACTGTAGTATCATATAGATTGTAAACTCCGATTAGCAGGGCCCTCTACACCTCGGGCAGTATTACAATGTTGGTGCTAACTTAGGCTAGGGTCAGACGAACGCATTTTTCACGTTGTCCGTGACAAAGTGCGGTCGAACGAACGTACGTATTTTTGCGCCTTTTCGTCCGTGATTTTGTACGGATCATCAATAAAACACTTTTTGAGTCTGGACGTTATGTTGGCCGGACGTGTGCAGCGTCTGACGTCTCCTAATCACACACACACGCCGCTATGCGGACGCAGCGCACTCTGTACGTCAGTAGTAGCGGTTTGACGTTCTCGAAAAAATGCGTTCGTTGGCCACTTGCGTTGCGCGGACGAACTTTCGTGCGGCCGTTCGTCGTATGTTCCCCGGCATTGGACGTCATTTGCTGCTAGTACGGCCGTGATTTCGTGCGGCTAAACGCACGTGAAAACTGCGCTAGTCTGACCCTAGCCTTAACCAGAGCTGTTGTAAACTTAAAACCTCCATAGGCTATAATGGCTCTGGGAAGTTTACAACAGCTCTGGTTAAGTTAGCACTAACTAGTGTATGTAATATGGCCCCTCTTGTTTCCATCATATGTCCATTTATCTCGCTCCCTTTGGTTATTGTAAAGCACTGCGGAAACTCTTGGCACTATATAAATGATGACAATAATAATAATAGAACAAAAATGACCCATGCCATCCTCATGTGCTGCTCCCTCCATATGTTGGGTGTTTTGATGTACTTTGTGTACCTATAACAATATTGTAAACGGGTTATTTATTTATTTATAAAGTATTTTTACCCAGAAGGATACATTGAGATTTCTCTCGTTTTCAAGTATGTCCTAGGTTCAAGAACATTGAAATGTTACAGTTGTTACAGAAATACAATGCTAATAACATGCAAGATATTAACACAAAACAAATATTCAAATATACAGATTAACAGAACATAAATATGTAGGAAATAATCATTATGTTACATGTTTACAGGTGCATTCTGTATTGAGGTATGTTAATAGGGAGCTCTTGAGTGACCTAAGACTGGGGGAAGATTTGATGATGTCTGGGAGGTTATTCCATAACTGCGGTGCTCTGTAGGAAAATGAGGATCGAGACACTTTCTTTTTGTAATGTGATATTGCAAGTAAGGTGCTGGTCCTGGATCGGAGGTTATAGGAGGAGGGAACTGCTGGGGGAAGCAGTCTATTCAGGTAGGGTGGCAGCTTCCCAAAAAAGCTCTTAAACACCAGGGGCCATATTACATAGTTGGTGCTAACTTAGCCAGAGCTGTTGTAAACTTACCAGAGCCGTTATAGCCTATAGAGGTTTTAAGTTTACAACTGCTCTGGTTAAGTTAGCACCAACTATGTAATATGGCCCCTTGTGTTTAAGAGCTTTGTTGGGAAGCTGCCACCCTACCTGAATAGACTGCTTCCCCCTGCAGTTCCCTCATCCTATAACCTCCGATCCAGGACCTGCACCTTACTTGCAATACCACAATACAAAAAGAAACAACATTATAATACTGCCCCAGGCTGGAAAGGTGAAGGGTGCATCTAGATTCCAGCGACGGCCAGTTTAGTTCTTTTAACATGTCACAATGGTGGGTCATGTAGTTACATTGAAGCACAAAGCGGCAGAATGAGTTATACAATGTAGCAAGTTTCTGGAGGTGTTAAAGCAAACCTTTCATTATTACTATATTCCTACCATATCGAAGGTCATAAATTACTTATAAACATGTGAAAGGTTGCACAGTCAGAGGTTTAACCAGTTAATGGACAGATGGGTGCTCCAGGAACCGTGGAGCAGTCAGACAAAACTCCATATGACATTCAATGAAAGATGAAGGAACTCAGCACTCCAATCTGTACAAAGACCAGTTTATTGGGCTATCAGTACCAAGCTTGAAAGGCAATTGTACCCAATACACTAGTCTTTTTACAGATTGGAGTGCTGGATGTATGAAAATGTAATTGATTAAGTGTACTGACTGTTTTTTCTCATGATTAACAGTTAATGTTACGTTGATGTTTTTCGAAGTAAAACACATATTCAATCTAGAATCATGTCTGCAGTTTCTTTGAGAGTTGATTTGACTTAATCCTCATGAGGAGAAGTATATCCCTTGCAAATGCCAAATGTCCAGCCAACGTTACGGTTTACGTTCAACGGAAAATTACTTGTCCTTGAGCAAGTCAACGCTGATTACTGATAACATACTCTATTTTTTAAAGATGATTTAAAAGGGTGGGGGACTATGCATTCAGTTTGAAGTCTCGCACCTGTGGAGTGGACACACTTCTCAGGACCTTTTCTGATTGAGGCTCCTTCTTGGCTGTAACGAGGCTTCCCAGTTGAAATGTTGGCAAGGATGAAAAACTTCAACTCTTTCGGTGATGTATTCATTTTTATGTTATTGCTGATACTAAACAGTATCCATTATTACCTAAGCTTGAAGCTCAACGCATGTGTGATTTTGTATAGTGACATTAGTTCCAACAGTGAAATTTTGAGTTTCATATGTTATTGCCTAGACCAGTGTTTTCCAAACCTGTCCTGGGGACCCTCAACCAGGCCAGATTTTGCTGAACACCTTGGGGAAATGCAGACTCAATACTGCAATTACTGAGCAGCAAATCATATCACCTGTACTGTGCTTCAGATATCCTGCAAACTTGGCGTGTCAGCGGGTCCTGAGGACAGGTTTGGGAAACACTGGCCCGGACTAATATATTCTTTAAGCTCAAAGCGTAAGTGATTTCCTATAGTGAGGGTAGCTCCTATAGTGATGCTTTGACTTGCATATGTGAATTCCTACAGTGATGTTTTGACTTGCATATGTTATTACCTAGACTACTATATTGAGTTTTTATAATATATAATATATATATGACCCTATTCCAATCTTCACGTTAACATGGGGACGCTAACAGTGAAAATCTGCACCTGCAATAGAAAAAAGCAGCTGCCTCAGAAACCATGTTAAAAGGAGCATAGGACAATATTTCTTCTATACGGGCCTCTGTATTTATTTACAGAGAATGGGGACCAAATGTTCATTTACCAATGTCTATACTCCATAGTTCAGTTTGCAGATTACAAAAGACAATCTTCAGATTCTTTAGAAAGAAGGGAAAGAACAGTTGTCTCACTTCACTGAATAAAATAGTTCCCCTTTAATAATGTTTAATGCTGTAGACATTTTTGGCCCTACCACCTCCTTAACGCCAGTGCTAGTGCTCACATAAAGGAGCGTTAGCACTAGGTTATTTGAGTTGATAGTGTTACGGTCCACATCACCTCCCGATCGCTAACGGAATAAAACCTAGTTAGCAAATCGGTATTAGCGCTTTTTAGCGCCAGCTTACTGTGCTTTACTCTCCCTAAACTTAACATGGGGAGCGCAAAGTGTAAGCAGAGAGTAATTAGCTTTAGTCCTAATGCTAATTACAAACAGCTGTCGCTAACGAAAAACGTTAGCTACAGCTTCTGCGGAATCAGTTAGCTGCAGCCGTAACCCCCCCCCCCAAAAACAAATCAAACACCTCTCATCCTGCAGTGAAAATGGCAGCCCAATCCGCTGCTTCTGGCAGCCGGGGGCAGGGTGAGACTGTGGAAAAAAGTAATCGGACTCCCTCCACGATCACTCCACCAACCTGCAAGATCTCGCGATAGGCAAGATCCTGGCAGTCATGTAAACTGGCAGCAGAAGCCTCCTTGGACTCCATGGAGGGGATGCTCAGGATGGCGCTTTAGCACTGCCCGAGCATCCTGGACCCTAGAGGCCGCTATGAGGCAGGCTGCTGGACTCCATGCCTGTCCCATAATCTACAGGTAAAATGGGGGCGCCTGGGGGAGATTAGCAAACGCTTATTTTCCCCCTTAGCAACCTCGTTTTAGCTGTAGGCAGCCGATAGTTCACTTTATCTTTATGTAGACCTTTCTTTATACTAAACTATCTTGTATGTATCCCTTTCCCTATATTTAGTATTTTCTTTATTTTTTTTCTTAAAATCTATGTGACCTTTCCTTTTAGCATCTCATTATTGCTTCATTTAATGTCTCCTTGACATAGCACAGGCATTTAGTATTTCCTATTGTCATGGGAACAGGGCAGGATCACCATAGTATTGATTCGCAGAAGATGGGAAACTGCCTGAAGGAGGACTAGGTCCAGAAATTATTCAGAGCTCAGGAGGTCCCTAGAATGCAGTGATATTAAACAGCACCTGTCATGCTGACCTGATGATTGCTACCATTTACTGTCAGGAGGCTAGCTCTTCTGATCTCACCTGACAAGAAGACATTGCCAGCTCTGATTAGACCTCAGATAGCTGTCCCAATACTATCACCAAGATAGTGCGCCCTGTAGGTATATACAACAGGTGTGCTGTAAGAAAAGTTACAACCAAGACAGTCCCATGGGGAGATTTTTCTAGCGTATAATGTATTTATATTTTAATGCAGAGTATTGGACAACTAACAGGGTTATTCAAAGAGAGCCGATCTGGCCCTGAAAGGTAATCGAACAGTGAAATTCAGCGTTCGGTTACCTTTCCTGGCCATTTGGCTATTCAGAGAGCAGGCAGTTCGCCAAATGTTAGCGAATTGCCTGCACATACGGTGCCTGTTCGAGGGTAGTGAAATCCCCCATAGAGAAGCAATGCTTCTTCTATTCAGAGACACCAAAGAGCAGGGAAAAGTTGACGAATTGCCCTGCTGTTCGGTGGTTTCATTTGACAGGTTTATTCAGGAGAATCCCATAGGCTTCAATGTTAAAAATATTCCAGTTTTAATTCAATATCTAATAAACTGTTTATTATTATAGTCTGCAGTAAAAAGTCTCTTTATTTTTAGATTTTTTAGGGTCTTTTAGGTATTTTTGGGGATTTATTTGGCAAACTTTCTTCTGTTTTTTTTTAAAATCGTGTTTTCTTTTTCTGTAACAGCCCTTTTTATTATCATTCATTGGATCTTATATGTAAATTTCAGACATTTTTGTTCAGTAGTTGTTTTTGCAAACAGCGTTTAAATTTACAAACTTTCAAGCGTACTGTTTTTTATTTTTCACCACATTCGTCTGCATGTCGGTTTTTGCTGGCGGCTGCTCTGCGCTGTGATTGGTGGCTTATCAGGTTTTTCCGGCGTGTTCGGCGGGGTTGATCCAACTGTTTCTGCGGGTTTCGGTGAGTGTTCGGTGAGTGTTCAGCAGGTTTTGCAGTGAGTGTTCGGTGGGTTTTTCCTGCACTACGGGGGGCCCTGCGGTGCTTGCTAAACACACCGCAGGGTCGGCGAACTAGGATTGCCAAATCGCCCCGAAGTGCGGGGAACGAAAAGTCACTGAACATGCGGTTAATCTTTTCGAATAACCCTGTATGTGTCACGGTGGCAGTACCACCAGGCACGCACCACCCTATACTTGCCCTCCGATCCTTGGAAGTGGTCGGTCTGTATATATATCCCTATGAATATAACTCGCAGGAAGGTGAGGTCAAGGTTCCTGAGAGAAGCCCCTATATGCAGAGATGCACTGTAAACTGCAAGGGCAGGTGAAAGCAACACAGGGTTAACTAAAGACCTCTGTACGGCAATACCAAAGATTCCCTGAACTGAAAGACCGGTCTTTAGGATAGCCGGATCTAATCTAAAGGAAAGTATTACCTTGAAGCCGTACAGAGTCTTTTGTTGTATACAGATGACAAGGTTACCTGAAAACGGTACAGGCAAGGAAAATACTATAGAGTAGTCATAAAGAGGAAAGCCAAAGGTCATAACCAGAGAGAGTACATCATATAGGATACAGGAATCAGAACCAGAAGGGAAGTCAGCCAAGCCAAAGTCAGTAACCGGGGAATCTGAATGGAACATAAACAGCAAAACAAAATACAGCAATAGACAGAACTAAATACACAGAAGGAACTGACATAAACTGGAACAGAAATAATAGAGGCAAAATCTGAACAAGGATGAACAAACGAAGGATATCAGGAACACAGCAAGGAGCTCTCAGGACACAAGTGGCAAGGAGACCAGGCAAAGAAAAAATGACCCAGCAATGTACTATAGGTACATTGCTCTAATATAGGCAGGAGAATCAAGGCAAGGGTCAACAGGTGAGCAGCACACAGAACACCAATTAACCCCTGGGAGGCCACCCAGGAATTGGCAGCAACAGAAACACAACGAAAAAAAAAAAAAACATATATTACAAATACAGAGGGCAGGAAGACAGATTTGCCAGCACAGAACGTGACAGTATGTCTCTTTTCATTTTTCAAGGCAGAATTTGTCGATGATTATGCCAAAATCTTGGAAGGATGAGGCAATGGCTAAAATTCCAGAAGATTATGGCTAAAGTATAAAGCCAACTAAAAATGATAAAGCGCAATCAACTGGGCTTTATTTCAGACCAGAGCTATAAACTAGAAAATCAACTTTTCAGCAAAAGTAGGATGCTTTAGGCAGCTGTTTGTGGCATAGGAAACGAAGAAGCAGTTTTCTATTCAAAACCTATTTATAGAAAGCTCCTGGAATCTTCCCCAAGTCACATAACATATCTAGTAAAGGTTTTTTTATGCCAAGTTTTACATTATCAGTGTGCTTTTGTTCTTAACAGGTATTTTAAACAAAAAGTCACCATCACTTCCACTTTAGAAACCGTTCATTTTACGAGAAAACCATTTTTAAAATAAAACAAAAATATGTTTTAATCCTTGACCCTGGCAGCGTACCAGCATGAGGCCACCAAACAGAATATTTTCATAAAATGTGCAAAAATATAAAATCAGGCACTAGACAATATCCACTTGACTGAATCCAACAGCCATTATCCTACTCCTGGATCCTGCCCAAAATATCCTTTTACCAAGCAAAGCGGAATGTTTATTTTTGTATTTGTTTGTATAGTTCTTCAGAAAGTCTTTTTAAAAGGAAACCATTACTTAAAAACTTGTAACCCTGACTGAATAAAATATTGCACACATCTTCTCTGTATCAAGCTGCACCACCTTTGACCTCAGAACCACCTCAGTTCTTCACAGAGTCAGCAATATTCATTAATCATCACCTAGAGATGCTAGTGAGTCATAACTCCAACACGATGCGGTCTCATTAGGTTGGCTCCTCCTGGATCTCTTCACTGTATAACTCATTACGCACCATTTCATAGATCCCATGCTGGCTTCAGATATGTGGCATGACAAAACCAACACATTCGATTTTTCACCACACTGTAAAAGATTACCTCAACAATGTATCAAAGAGTTCACTTCATGTGACCAGGTGTGCCTCATGCATAGAAAAAAATGTTAGCCGCATACACATTGTCAAACAGTTCATCAGATTGTAATATATTTATAGTATGATCAGTTTCCTGCACCAACTATAAAACAAGTAAACAGGATTAACTGGATACAGAATGGGGAGTCAAACAGAAAGATGAAGCTTGGAGCATGCTGGGAAATAATCCTCGGCACATTTAAGAATACCTTAGCCAGCTCAATGGTGCAAAAATGTAAATATGACACATAAACAATGTTTTATGCTCTAGTGGTTAAAGCTCTCTGTTTTCCGGTGGCAGATCTTTAATCACATGGCCCGCTGACCTGAAACCATCAATCTTCTTAACTGCATGCTCCAATATCCTGTCTTGGAAACAATATTTCTCTTTTCTGATGTGCTCGTCTGTGATCTATCTTTCCACCCTTGGACAAAGAAGGCAGTTGGTATGTTTGGGTTGCCCAAGATGTAGGTCAATCAGCCACATCCTATGGACAACAGTTTAAGCCAAAGTGGCCGTTTGCAGCTTTGAGCGACTTTGTGAGGCCCAAGCCACCAGCTCATTCCAGTTGCATTTATGACTATATCTTTTGTATCTCTTAATGTACCTCTTAAGTAGGGTCAGCTATGGTTCTTACCAACTGTTCTAAAGCCAGTTTATTATTTCAATAGTGATAGGATGGCATGGCATCATAAGGTACATTTTTACATGGCCTACAGTGTCAAATGGTGAATTTTGCTGCATGATGATAAATGAATGGAATGTCTGTGGAAGATCGCCAAGTTCTAAAGTAGCTCTACTTGGCAGCTTAAGCACACACATCATCACAAACTCTGGATGAACAGAGCATTAAAGGGACATTATCCTGAAAAGATTTAGTATCCTTTTTACACATGATTTTGAAAACAAAAATGGCATAAAAAAAGCACTTACTGCAACACTTAATCCATTGAATCTAGATACCTTTTATTCAGTCAATGAATTCTATTTAAGTAGTAGGACTAAGGGCAATTCTGGAGGGTATGGGGTACCATTTACTCATCTACTCTGCTAACTGAATACAACAAAACAGATATCACTATTACTTATATAAATTGTAGTATTTACTCTGAATAATACAAATAATGACCTTTTGGCCCTATATGGCACAACTAGAGGGCTCTGATACGTTAATCATCTGCGTGCCTTTGGAGAGCACAGCACCGTTTTCTAGTATCTATGAGGAAGCCAGAATCAGAGCCTTCCTTATTCAGCTAGATTATAAATGCTAGTGCCCATCTACCTGCAATTATTGAAACAAGATGTATATGGCAGCACTGTATTTAAGAAACAAAGTTCTCACAATACCGATCAAAACTGAAAATATGCAAATAGTTATGTTGAGTTGTAGAATTCAATTTGTGTATATTTTCAAGCAGATAACCATTATAAAAAAACACTCAGAATCCATGTTTGTATATATGTATATACACACACACAAACATTTTCATTATTTACATCTACGTGTATGTGTGAAACAAAACAGTTTCCACATTTTTAAACTACATATGTTTAAATTAAATAATTTGTATTCATCTGAGTGCTTCATCTTCAATATGTCCTCATTTTAAAAGCAAATAGTTACAAATATAAGAATTAGCACAGGGATCAACTAATATTCATATTTTAATTAAATTAATTGCAATATCTACCAACAAATTAACAGAATTACACTAATCACACACTGTGGTAAAATAAATAAGTATATGAAACGTAAGACCGCTAATGCCATGAAAAAAACAGGCTGCACATTTAGTTCAACTAACTGGACATAATTTGGGGCAGATGTGAGCTACGGTTAGTTCTTAATTAATAGTACATGGCTTGGACTGTCAGACTTTAAAGTACCATATGCAAGCCAGAACATACTAAGATCTACCTAATCTCTGCAACATGCAAGATTTTTTTCAAAATGTTTTCTACTAACCACCAGGGCTGTATTTACTAGGCAGAGTAGGCATGTGTCTACAGGTGCCTGCCCCAAGGGGGCGTCTTCCTGTTTAAATATAATATATATATATATTTTTTCTTTACAATCATTTAGACCACTGTATTTTTGGAGCCCTAAGAGCTAGAGGGACATATGTGGTGTCATTGGAAAGACCAGACTATGGCCTTTCCAGTGGTACTACTAAATATAACCAGGTTAGAGTTTTTTTTCTGAGAAAGGATTTTACCAGGAAGGATACATTGAGATTTCTCACGTTTTCAAGTATGTCCTGGGTGGGGAGTATGTACCGTTGGGTGTCTTGCCCAAGGGCACTTACTGGAGAGGTGCTCTGCCGGGATCGAACCCATGTCTCCATTAGGAATGAGCTGTTCGGTTCGATCTGTTCGGAGTTCGCATCAAACATCAGTCGTTCGACAGTTTGCGAACGTCAAACTTTTTGGGACGTTCGCCAAAAGTTCGAAAAAAAATAAAAATAAATTTGAAAAAAGTATAAAAAAATTCTTAAAAAATACAAAAAAATCTAGAAATAAAGAGACTCTTTACTGCAGAAAATTATAAGCAACGGTTTATTAGATATTGAATTAAAACGGGAATATTTTTAACATTGAAGCCTATGGGATAAAACATTCTTGTTACTAAATCATCAGGCAGACACGGCCCTCTAATCAGGCACTGTAGAGGGCAGCCTGCCGGGGCCACCCAAGGATCCCCTTGAGGTGCATGCGGCCGCTGGATGACAGAGCTGCGACTGTGTGGGCTTGCCACCCGGGTGCATGTGGCAGAGACAGGCAGCGCAGGGAGGGAGCCACTGCACCTGCGGCCACGGCAGACCCCCCCCCCACAACCAGGATCCAGGGAGCCCCCACTAACCACCAGGCTAAGGTAAGGCGACATATTTCTAAAAAAAATAAAATCCGAGGACATTTTTAAATGTCCCCGGGAACATAAAATAAAACTTTTTTTTTCTTTCTCTACCTGGCTGAATGTATTTAAATATATATTAGATACATTCAGCCAGGTAGAGGGGGTGGCATGTGGGCTGCGCAGGGTCTCAGGCAGTGGTTTGTTTTTTTTGTGTGTATATTTTTAGCAAATTTATAGGGGAAGGTAAGGGCAGGTATGATATATATACAGTATATAGAGAAGATATATATCTATATTCTTATAAATATATATATCCAGACTTGTATTACACACACATTTTGGCAACTAATTCCCTCCCCCCCATTTGGCTGATCCCTCCAGAAGAAATCTTGAACCTGATAGAGCAGAGAATAATATATATATTCTCTGCTTTGTCGGGTTCAACATTTCTTCTGGAGGGATCAGCCAAATGGGGGGGGCGCATTTAGTTGAAATTGTCCACATGCCACCTCCCCATGTGCGTATGTGTATATATGGTCTGAGTTTATATATATCTGCATGTTGATATATACGTATATATAGGTCTGCGTGTTGATATATACGTATATGTCTGTGTGTGGTATCAATGCATCCCTACTCTATACACAGTGCTCCGTGTCCCTATAATATATATTATTATATTATATGATCAGGGGTTACTTTTTTTTATATTTTTATACTATTTCCATCTAATTA
Source organism: Leptobrachium leishanense (assembly GCA_009667805.1). Classification (NCBI taxonomy): domain Eukaryota; kingdom Metazoa; phylum Chordata; class Amphibia; order Anura; family Megophryidae; genus Leptobrachium; species Leptobrachium leishanense. The sequence goes on along the minus strand of CM019064.1, from coordinate 236,590,269 downwards.
ACAGTAATTTTTGATGTATTTTATTCAGTAGAAACTTTTTTTGCCTATATAACATGTGCTTTGTGAAAATAAAATAGTTTTGTGTGTACATTTTAATTTAGTTAGTGGATTCCTGTCCAGTGCGGTGAGAAGCAAACGTAATGTAGTGTAGACACACTGAGAGGCGGAGCGGAGTGAAGTCAAGCCTGCAAAATGTTTGCTCATCTTCGCTTCGCTACGCTGTGCGTCGCTACACGCTCAGTGTGTCTCAGCCTATATTCCCGCATCACTAGCTTACCGAATCAGTTTGTATACTTGTTACTGACCCTGCTTGTTCTGAGGACCCGATCTGTTGCCGACATTGCATGCAATTTGACTATTCTCTCTGTGTATTCCCTGCCTGTTCTGTTTGCTTCCTGTTGCTAATGGTGTGCGCCAATTCTCACCATATACATTAGCGCAGTACAAGTGCCTAAACATTGTTGACCCGGTTTTGTTATAGCTGCTGATGTAACTGAATAGATCGGGGATCTCTTCTGCATTACCAAAACCTCCACCACTGCACTCTTCCACAATACCACAGAGGGGTTACTTACGGTGTGAAGGCACTTGCTGCCACCAAAGGCACAATATTTGGGTGCACTGCCACTGACGCCTATACCAGATTCATATCATTTTAATATTTGACTGCAGGGTCCAACCCTGCACTCTTCCACAATACCACAGAGGGGTTATGGTGTGACGGCACTGTTGCCGACACTAAAGGCCCAATTTTAAAGCACCTATAGTTACTTTCATCCAAAGCTTGCATAAGTTTCACCATAATTTAGCCCAAAAATCACTAAACTTGTTCTGCGTGTTCTAAAATGTCTCCTCTTTTCATACAGGCTGCCGCCCCAAACAGATGTTTATGACTAGAATAAAAAGGAAAACCTTTTACCGTCATTTGAAATGTAATTTTCTTCTTTTTAAATGTTTCTATACATCCTACAAATCCGCCACTTCAAGGGCAGGTTATGGGGACCTCCTAGGCACGATATTTGAAGGAATTTTTCGTTTTTATTCTTAACCTTTATTTCATGGAAAACTCACTTTTCCTTTAAAAACATTTTTTTAAAAACTTTTTGTCCTTGTTTCCTGTCCCCCAGGGCACTACCCGGACCCCCATACACCTTTTATGGCAAATATCTTGCATATATGCCCTCTTGAAGGGCACTCTAAAATTCGAACTTTCGAGTTCCCTTGACTTGCATTGCGTTCGGTTCGTGTTCGAGTTCGAACTCGAACTTTTGAAATTGTGCGAGTTCGAATGCGAACCGAACACGGGGGTGTTCGGCTCATCACTAGTCTCCACAGGATCTCTCCATGCAGAGCAGTGATGTTACCTCTACTCCACCCAGCCGGCACCATTTATATGGAAATAAAATATTAGTTTTTCTTTTCGCTTTTCTTTTTTCTACCACAGCACTATTATTCAGTTTACAATTATAAAGTGGACAGTGATGCTACGCTAACATTTCTCACACTGCCAGCAAGTCTGGAGCTGATGATACAACGCATTGTTTCATCTACAACTTAGACCGTGGCACTGCAGTGAAGAGAAACAGTTGGACTTTGGAACCTGCCACTCTGAATTGTACTCCGCACAAGGTTAAGTGGTGAGGTGTCATTGGAAAGGCCAGAGTCTGGTCTTTACAGTGAATGATACCAAACATGACCATGTAATAATGTGAAAAATAAAAACATTGAAAAATGCAAATACTAAATTTATTTTTTACTCTGTTCTACGGCAGTCAATATATGCTTTTACATATAAAACAAACAATGTCACTGCACTAAGTCTACTAAGGTAACAGATTCTGCCCCTTCTTTTAATTTGAGCGCCAAGAGAAACATGTTTTCATTTTTTTTAAATGTTTTTTTTTTTATATATAAATTTAGTTCCCAAACGAAAATTAAAAAGTAAATTTGGCACGCTTCTTTTTTTTGTTTTGGGGGGGGGGCTTTACATTTCTGTGCCTACAGGATCCTGAGATGCATATCCGGCCCGGCTAACCGCTACATCATTATATACAGAATATATTACTTGTAACAGCAACATCATCATGGACCGAAGTAAAGGTTTGCCATTAATTATACTAGAGCTACATCATCATGCAGAGAAACCAAACACACTAAGAGTAGCCATTTGCATATTTACATTTGCATATGGATACATCTGCTAGTAGTATGGCTACATTAATGCACAAAAAATTACAGCACCAGGACAGTTGCACAGCAAACAGCTACAGCACCATGGACAGCAGAATATTTAGTTAAAGCTCTGACACATCAGCACCATACACAGCAGGGAGGTTACCCTACAACTGCTGCAGCTTCAGCAGCAATCCACATACCCAATAAACTACATAATAGCTAATATACCTTGGGCAGCAACTGCATCATTCTGTCATTTAACTTTTCAGCACAATGAACAGCCACCATGCAAACCTGGGTATATAAGTGAATAATAAAAATATAGCATAATGTAAGGTAAAAGATCAGTCAAGTTCTGCCAAGACTTAAAAGCTTTGTATCTGGTCCCACGCTATGTGCTCCATTACAAGTCAGGTTTTACCCATAGTGAAAGGAGAGGTAATTAGTGCTACTGGAAGTTTTCTGATTATCAGATGCTGCTTTATCTTGCTTTTGCAAATCTAGTGGAAACTGGGATATTGCTATCAAATTGCCGACAGGTAAATAGTGTCTGCTTATTTGCACAGAAATGAAACAGTTCTAACATTTTCAAGATCGTGTTGTTAAATGTTAGTTCCATTGGCAACCTATGGCAAAACAGGCACACGTGGAAATGTGCACAGGCAAAAATTTGAATTCAAGATATTTCAGAATCCAGGCAAAAATCAGGTCTGATCGAGTAAACTCAATCTCCAGGTAACTGGAGGTTCTTTTGAAGATTGAGTATACTTTGTAATGGTAGTGAAGGGGTTAAAATATTATTCCTAGAAACACCGCATTGAGAACTGATTAAATTTAAAAGTGAAATTCTATTCTAACATAGTTACATAGGCTGAAAAAAGACATGCGTTATTATTATTATTATTCTTTATTTATAAAGCGCCAGCATATTCCGCAGCGCTGTACAATAAGCACAGTATAGACAGGGTTACAATACATTGAACAACATTTGACAAACAGTACAGGAGGAGATGAGGGCCCTATTCCCGTAGGAACTCACAATCTGCGTCCATCGGGTTCAGCCTCTCACACATCACCTACTGCTGTTGATCCAAAAGAAGGCAAAAAACCCAGTCTGAAATGCTCGCCAATATGCAACATACTGGGAAAAAATTCCTTCTTGACCCCAGAATGGCAGTCAGATTTCTCTTTGGATCAAGAAGCTTTTACTCACATATTAAATAATATAACCCTTAACATTCTGTGTCTGCAGGAAGTCATCAAGTCGTTTTTTTAAACGTCTGCACGGTCTCTGACCCAACCACCTCAACAGGCAGAGAATTCAACAGCTTTATTGTTCTCACCGTAAAATAACCCTTCCTATGCTTTAGGCTGAATTTCCTTTTGTCCAGTCTAAATGGGTGACCCCGTGTCCTGTGTATAGTCCTGTTAATGAATAGGTTTCCAGACAATGGTTTATAATGGCCCGTATATATTTATATAAAGTTATCAGATCCCCTCTAAGGCGCCGTTTCTCTAAACTAAACAGGTTTAAGCTTGTTAGTCTTTCCTCATAACTTATTTTAATTATCTTACGTAAAATCGTATTACTCGGATGAAAGGAGGTTTTCAGATGTTTTACTGTTTTATGTTGTTTTTTTATTTATTATTGTTAGGAAATTTGCATTTATTTTAGAAAGCAGTCACTTAAGAATAATACATTATCAATATTTAAATTGTTTGCTATTAATGTGACAAAAACCTTGGTCAAAGCTAACTGTGAGAACGTTTCTTTCCACCTTCAGCACGAGCACCCAACCCATAGGATGAGGGTCACTTCATGCATGATCCATAAATCCTTTAGTAGCACTTATAGAAATACAAAGAACATTTGACCTGGCTTTCTGCAGCATGAGCATCCTTTATCCTGATAACAAAGAGAAATGCTTCTCCTCAAGGTCAGAAAGGGTTCATGATCAGATATTAAAAACAGGATTTATTCCTGCGCCTTCCCCAAAAGCATCACATAAATACAGCGTTTCTTCAAATCTCATTGTAAAAAGCTGAGGGAAATAGTCATGCTCCTTTGATCTATGAGATTTCACTGGTGAATGGAAAAGTTTTGAAGGTCATTTCTATGTGATCCCATTTATAACAGCTGTTCCAATGTTCTCTTTAGATAGGGCCCAGTAACCTCTCAATTTAAGATGCTAAGGGGTTGAGCACTGAAAACCTTTCTTAATGTATCCTCGGAAAGCAAGGTGCAAGATTGTACATATGCTGTATACCTAGACACGCAGCACTGATCCATCATTAGAAGCTAAGGTGAGGAGATTGAGGCAACATTCTGAGATCAAATGTGAATTATCCTCTTAAGTGCTAATTAATGAGCTGAGGTGATATGGAAATCTTTGGTAACCATATGTTTGTGCTAGTTTGACAGACAGGGCTAAATGGCAAAAGATAACAAGGTTACAACTTTCATTATTTGTGCAGAAGATTATTTAGGAGTCTTGAATATAAAGGCAAGACAGTGATGAAGTAGGGCATCTCCCATGAAATGCATATGATGAAACAACATCATGTTTGTGTAGAATGTCCTGTTATAATGTGGAAAAAAGCAGATGCCAGGGGTATGACACCCCACTGGCTGGACTCTAGGATCAAGAGGCAGGGTTAGTGTGGACCGTCCTGGTGCAGGCAAGAAGTTACTCCATAAAAGCCTTGATTAGTAGAGGTGTGCATTCGTTTCAAAACGAATCTCGATTCATACGATATTCGTTAATTCATATTTCGGAAGTACTTACAAAATAAGGAATTGATTTAATCCGAATTAAAACTAAACAAAATGGTATATAAAAAATGTGATTCGTTATACTGTTTCACAAGAGAACCATTAATTAAATGATTCCTGAGCAGAATTTGACTTATTGTGGTTTTATCTAGTGATCCGACATTGGAATCGAAATCAGATATCGACTTGATCCCAACCTACGTTACAAACAACATTACTAAAGCAAACGACATTATGAAACGAATCAGATTAGTTTGACTGTTTCATAAAAGGACCCTGTCCCTGTAAATTGGCCTGTGGTGCTGAATCTGTTAGCACCACAGGCCAATGGAGAGCTCAATATTTAACCCTAGCTTGCCTTTTAAGAGCAAAATTTTATCTATTGGGGTTTTATTTAGTAATCTGAAATTCAATTCAATATCAAATATCGAATCGATCCCAAATTACAATTTTTTTTAAGTGATCCGAGATACCAAATGAAAACGATATAATCAAATGAACCAAATCAAAACATAATGAAATTCCGAAACAAAATTCTGAAAACGAAATTATAATGGTATGAAATGAAACAATTTTTTCAGACGTACACACCTCTATTAGCTAGTCATCAGTTTCAGGCCCCTTGCAAACTACAACAGCAGAGTGGTATTAAGAGGGATACCATTTTCATTGACGCTATTACTTTATTACACTGGATTTTATTTGTCTAGGCAATGGCAGCATTTATTCAACGTATACTTGAAACTGTTTGATTTCTGCTTTTCATTTTTGTGGATTTAGAATTGTGTAATCTTTGTTTATTGAACAGAAAATTAAGTAGCAATATTTGTCATTTTTAGACATTAGATGCAATATTCTGGCTCATCTGGTAATAGCATGAGTCATTATCCTTTAGCAGCTCCCTAGTATGAGCGTGCCAATACATTAGTGGCTAAACCCGTATCAGAAGGAAGCAGTTAACAAATATAGGCATTATCGGTAGGTCTCCATGGAGACTTACACAGCCTTGTACAAATGTCAGGGTCAGTAGAAGTAAAATGGGAACTATTTTTTTTCCAGTTTACTTCTGCATGAGGCAAGAGAAGGTGTCAGATCATGCCGTCCTCCGCACTATGGGACCAGAGGTGAGCAGGAGATATTTTTTTAGATTTGTTTTAAAATAAAGGCAAAATCATTTAACATCAGTGTTTCTGACCCTGTATTCTTTTTAGAATACCATATCAAGATGAGAACAAACAACCTTAGAATTGCTCGTTACCACTGACTGCCCACAAATTAATGTTTACTATACAAACTTTTTTCTTGCAGCCTGGCTGGAGTAGCAAATCAAGCTGTTATATTAATGACTTATACTTTAACTATATTTTGGTATAGGACCATGGTTTTTTTAATGTGTAGTGTGGATACATATCTTGAACTGGCATACCCAGACTAACATTAATGTGGTTGAAATTCATTGTGACTGTTATTCACAAATATATGTAGCATCGCGGTATCTATTATCTACATTGACTAGTTGAAAGCAAATCTCATGCATTGCCGTGTTACTGACTCATTTTTTATGGCATTGTAATTCTAGGATATCCTATCACACGTATATGGTTATGGAAGGCCAGGTCTCTTACTTTGCATAACGTCTGATTGGATTTTCTTAACTCAGCCTTCTGCTGTTCCAACTGTAGTTCCAATTCTGTTGTCTTAATTTGCCGGGAAACATTGAAATAGAAACAAAATGTCTCTCCAGTGGCATTCAATCCACAGCCCTGATTACCATGCGGCAGCAGTCCTTGAGTCTAAAATGACTTCCACTTCTATTTTTCTATACGCCTTGAGGCTCATCATCTATAAATCTAGTTTTGGCTATAAGAAGATTCTAGCGTAATAAGTAAACAGTGTCTCCATCAGACTATGTAATCATGAGCTTGTTTGACTTAGTATCAAGCCTCTTCCTATTTCTCAGTGTTCTTCATCATAACAGATTCATATGTGATTGTGCAAGAATGGTGATAACAAATGTTATTGTCTGTGTATGAGAGAATATGCATTGTGTATATTTCATAATACAATATTATAGATGTAGCTTGATATGGCTTAAACCTAGCTTCATATTTGAGATCTCTGTAAATTATTCTAACCCTAGAAGCCATCCAGACTTTTTGCAGGAGCTAAAGACACAGATAAACGCAAGATCTAGGACAAGACGTCAAAGAACAAATTACAGAGCCAAATGATTTTGTGGCTCTGAAATCAGTCCTGTATTAACACAGGTGCTCTGGGTGGATGTTATACACCTAATGAGCAATGCATTAATAGATCCTCTATGTAATGATAGGACTGAGTTAAACTGTTTGTTCCATTTTATTTTCCACCTGGAACTAAATTAAATTTTTACTTCTGTTACCAGTGGATGAATCTCCCGTATACAGAAAAAAATATATATGCCAATCACTTCTATACTTTGCCTCATTTATATTTTCGTTATGTATGTGCTAAAAAAATAAAAAGGGCAAAAATAGAAAAATAAAATGTTTTCATCTCCCGTCTCCCCATCACATTCTAGCTGAGTTGGCAAATGATAATTTGGTCCATTGCTTTTGAATCTGAAAATCAATTAGTGGTATACTTAAACCGGCTAACTGAAAGTATATATATATATATATATATATAGAACATAACAAGAAAAAAAGAGTCCTGCTTAATGCCTCGCCTTATTGGAGGTGCCTTGACGTGGCAGGCGGGCTTAAAACTTCAACGGCCATTCAAGTAAACAAAAACCTCCAATTGTGTTTTGTTTCACATGGTGTTATAGGGATAAGCGCAGATGACTCTTTTTTTATCCTGTTATGTTTTAATCAAAATTTTATTTTGAGACATATAAATCAAACAGAGACACAAACATAACGAGCCAACAGGTACATTGATACAGAGTATCATCAAGTAAGGCATGACGCCAATACACATAGGTTCTGGTAGACAAAACATGCAATAATTATTGAGGCAGGTTCTGGAGACCCAGATGTGCCGCTTATTATATAACCAGTATATGTGTCTAACTTCTGTTGTAGCATAGGGAATCAACGTCCATGAGCAGTCGCCAATGTCTAATACAAAGCTGTGGTAACACAAAACAGAGCTAAGAAGAGAAAAAAGAGGACGTACCAGAACAACTACTACAGAGAACACGTAAAGGGAGGAAATAAGGGAGGGAAAGGAGGTAGAAAGAGAAAAGAGGTTTAGAATGAAGAGAGATGAGAGAGAGAGAAAAGAAAAAAAAAGAGGAAGGGGGCATAAATACAGACAGAAGACGAAATTCGCTGATGCCGGTGCGCACACCACAGGTGTGAGGAGAGGGGCATGTTTTATACATATTGCTGGGCTGGATACATCAGGCGTGACGCCGTTATATATATATATATATATATATATAAAACACATGTGGGTGCAGCACTCAGCCTAAACTAAGCTTTCCCATCCCATGAAGGGCAGTCATTAGGTTTGCAGAGTAGGACCTGCCAGAGGGTGGTTTACATTGACGTTGTTGGCAGGTTTAAAGCAATTCATGGCCGTTCATTGCAAACTAAATTTCCACCATTTTTTCAACAAAGCTTCGATTTAAGAATTTTTCAACATGTGGTAAAATCTGGTGCAATGTACCCATGCATGAAGCTGCTGTTGTTGTGTTTTGAGTGTGCTGACTGGAGTGCTCTCTCTATGGCTTGTATATATAAATATATATATATATTTTATGCTAACCTGCACCCCTACCCACCCAAAAATAAAATTGTCATCCAAATTCCCCAAGCCACACAGAAACAGGATAATCTGTAGTTGTTATTAACTGTCTTAGACCGGACAACATTGAAACATGGTACTCTGCTAGCTGTGCCCCAACCATGTTATTCTCTAGCAAATTTCAACGCAATAAACTATGGTTCAGTGTGTGCCATGAAAAAGCTTATTCTGTCTTTCACAATAATAGCAATGAATGGATTAAAAGGGAGTCCTGCTGTGCAACAATGTTGTTTAAAACTGCTCTTTCAGTCAAAGCAAAAGTGTCATGTTTATGTTTCTATGTTTCTATGTTTCTATGTCATTACAAAAAAAACCTCTTAATTGTTCTGACTCTTTGTGGAGCACTAAAAGGCATGAAAGTAGTAGATAAATGCAGCTGGAATGTCAAAAGGTGGTTTAAAACTGGGCCTTGGATATATATCTTTCAACATTCACCTTTAACCTTGACTTACTCCAGGGGGCAATGGCCTCAAAGTTAACTTTCCATTGTGTTAGTTCCTGCAGTAGTTCTCGGTGGGAAGATGAGTTACTAAAATCTTTAGATGACATATTATCCTGATGCCACCGGTAACACGGCCATCCATATCAGGCCTTCCTAACAAAATACATTTTAGCACTAGTTGTACCATCAGTAAATCAGTCATAAACTGTCAATCAATCAGTTGTATTCTTGAAGGGAATATATCATGTTTTATATTGTGATCCAGATTGATATAATAGACAGTGAAACCTGTCAGTGACATAACTGAAACAGATAGGTTTGTTTGAATTATACTCATTTCAACAAACTGCAGCTTGGGATAACTCCAATAATCTCCCAGAGCAGTAAAATTCTGCAGGGCATGGGTATTTTATTATAAAAAGGACCCTGTGTAAGAATCTCAAAGCCAACATTTCTGCAGGGTTGCAAGGGCACCTGCTGATGCATTTTACAGCGGCTGTAGTATGGGCAAAAAAGACTTTAGATTTATTATTATTATTATTGAACCTGCACACCTAGGCCCCTATTACTTCTTCGCGCAAATGCGCTCACACAGCACAACTTTTTTTGCGCACCGCAAAATGCGTTATCGTGCGAAAATTAACACGGTATTGCGAACCGAGCACATTTTTTCAGCCTTCAAGTTTTCCCGTGCGCAAATCCGACGCGCAAATGAACGTTGCGTGCAGGAATTGTTGGGCAGACTGTTTTTCCACGGGATTCAGACAATCAGAATTAAGAACCACCATTTTCTAGGTTTCAGTTGTTGCGCCTGTCAAAGTCAATCTGCGTATCTGTGCTGCAGCAAAAAAATATTTTGACAAATTATAAAATTTTAATGTCTGGGTATGTGTAGAATGTGTAACTGTACTGTGCTGTATTTTTTTTTTCGTGCTGGTGTATTTTGTTCTGGCCAGAACGTTCAGATTTGCAGTTAACACCAGGTTTTCAAAAATGTAAAAATTATGCGCGCAAATGTCGTTCGTAGGAAGTTGCGCATCGATTGTAATACCATCCGCTGAACGCATTTGCGCTCATAATGTTAAGTATAGGATGCGCGCACGCACTTGTGCTCGCGCAGGGTTTGGGCAGGGTCACTCGTGTTGGACGTTAACGCGCATCATTTGCGCGAACGTCGTCATATGACGTTCTGCGCAAATGGTTTTGCAGTCACGCAAATGCGCAGCGCGAATAATGTAATAGGGCCCGTAGTGTTTACTTAAAGTGAGAATGCACATATCCCGATGTGAGAATACTACTTGTGCACCTAATATTCTAATATATTCTACATATTTTGGCATTCCTTTTATTTCATAATAATTCTGCCATTTCTTCTACTTATTTTGCACATACCTCTAAATACAAATCCTTCTCTTAGATTTGCTTAGTTTAGATTGACCTTTCAGCTAGGGTTTTGCGTTATTAAATTTGGTTCCTGCAGCATCACTGATCCAGCTAAGCAATTATTATTACCATGTACTTAAAAGCACTGGCGTAACTGCTATGATCACTAAGATTCCAGTACTGACCAGACTTGTCCCTTTAGGGCACACAACCTGCTGAGCAAGACCACGAACCCTTGCTGGTTACACTCTGTTTATAAGGTAATGTTATACAAGCCAGTGATCTGTTGCATTTCTACACATCCATTTTCGTAGACTTAAATAGAACATTCAAACACTCTAGCCACCATGTCCATGTAATTTAAATAGTCATGGTGATTTCAGTATTCCTCATCCTTTCTCCCTTCAGGTGTCCTGGTGGGCTGTGACCCTTCCAAAGCCTTCTTTGCATTGAAAGCTATCAACCAGCTTGTGCTGGATAGCCTTCTGGGGCTATGGAGAGCAATGCACAGCATTGTGCAAATGCAGTAATAGGCATCCAACCGGTTGAGTGCTTGAGTGAGAAGCCATTACAGCATTTACTACAGGAAGAAGAAACGTCAAACCAGAACAGCTCCAAAGAGACCCAGGCGATGGAATTATGGTGAGCTTACAAACCTACTTTACGATATAAATAGGGCTAGGCTTTAGGGTCAGTGGTCATGACGGGTTAATATTTATCCCACTGGCCCTCCGTCTACTATTTCTAATTTATAGTATAACATTAAGAGTTTGTACCAGCTTATCAATCACATTTCATTAATTCTGTATGTTGTACTCTACATGATCACTGCCCTCCTACCCCCACACAAAGATTTAAAACTCTGCAACCACATTACCAAAAGAAAACTCTGTCCAAATTCCTATTTATTCTGATACTTTCCCTGGCAAACGATGTGGAAACTAACCCTGGTCCTATAGGTGACACAACCTTTAGTCTCCCCACTAAAAAAGGCCTCTCATTTGTGCACTGTAACATCTGAAGTTTACTCCCTAAATTGGATGAGCTTCAGGCTTGGTGCTGCTATTACAGACCCAAAATCATTGTGCTCACAGAGTCATGGTTAACACCGAAAGTACCAGACTCTGCCATATCAATACAGGGGTATTCATGTTATAGAAAAGACAGAGCAAAGAGAGAGGAGGGGGAATTGTTATTTATGTTGAGGAGTCCATAAAGTTCACTCCCTTATAGACTTCTAGCTCTCCTGTCACCTTTGATTTCCTCTTTGGTATAATTGAGATCCCATTCAGTAAATCAAATCATTGTTGCTGGGTTCTATCGTCCACCGAGCTCTCCAGTGCACTCCCTCTCTGACATATATCAAATCCTTAATAACCTACTTGCCCAAAACCAAAAAAGTGAACTACTGGTCCTCGGCGATTTTAATACAGATTGGCTAAATCCTAAAAACAATAAACACTGCTCACTGTTTAAAACTTTGCAGCTAACTCAATTAATCTCCTCCCCCACTCGCATTAATATGAAAAGCACTAACCATACCTTGCTGGACTGGATTCTCTCCTCATTTCCTGATCGAATACAGGAGGCAGGCGTTCTTGCTAATAGCTTTAGTGACCATTGTCTAGTGTACTGCGTGCGCAAAATAAAGGCCTTGAAATCTCCCCCAAAGGTAATAATCACCAGGTCTTTCAAGATATTTATCCTTGAATCCTTCCTAAGTGATCTCAAACAGCTCCCCTGGTACAGGCTAAACCTAATCCCAGACCTAAACTGTGCAGTTGAATACTTTCAGTCTGTGCTCCTGCAAGTCTGGAATTCCCATGCCCCGCTGTGTAAAGTGTGAGTAAAAGGGACCCATCTCCCCTGGGTTACAGCTGATCTTACACTAATGTACCAGCTTAGAGATTCACTATGGTCAAATTTCAAGAGTACTGGTTCCATGAACGATCACTATGAATACCGAAAATGCCAGAATGAATGCACAAAACAAACAAAAATGGCCAAAGCCCATTACTTCAATGAAAATCTAAACAATAACATATCAAACCCTAGAAACTTTTGGAGAACCATAAGTAACATACAAGCACCCCCAGTCCACTCCCAGCCAGCTGCTGTCAAAGTAAACAACCAAACCCTGCAACACCCCCTAGATGTAGCAAATGCCTTTAATGATTATTTTGTTGGATGCGCCACCACTTTGATTGCCAAGCTAGGAAATGACATGCAATCAGAGAGGCCTCATGCAGGTCAGGCCCCTCCAACTGTGCAAAGTCCCTGTATCAGACAGGAATTCAGTTTTAGACCAGTGCCTGTCAGTGTCGTTACTAAACTTCTCCGTAAGCAAAAAATGAAATACCAGTCTGGACCTGACCAAATACCAGCAATGCTGCTGAAAATCAGTGCGCCAGCAATTGCAAATCCTGTCGCAACCCTAATAAATGAATCACTGGCGACTGGATACATACCCAAGCTCTGGAAGACTGCAAGAGAGGTACCTATCCATAAAAGTGGTGACAGTACTTTGGTATCCAACTACCGTCCGATATCGTTGCTCCCTGTAATGTCAAAAGTCTTAGAAAAATGTGTCTACACACAATTACGTGATTATTATCAATATTGGAACTACTTAACCCCGGATCAATCAGGCTTTCGTCCAAATCACTCAACTACAACCGCCCTTTTAAAAGTCTGCAATGATATCCAAGCTGGGATGGAACAAGGAAACCTAACTGGAGCCATCTTCCTTGATTTTGCCAAGGCCTTTGACACGGTAGACCATGGCATCTTGTTAGAAAAACTTAAAAACTCTGGCATTGGTGATCGCACGCTAACCTGGTTTCAATCATATGTATCCGACCGATCACAATATGTGTCAATTTCTGGCAGCTCCTCCCTCCCGCTCCCAGTCACTTGCGGTGTACCCCAAGGCTCAATACTAGGCCCCCTGCTATTCACAATATTCATAAATGATCTGCCCAACGTCTGCAAATCCTCAACTGTACATATGTACGCAGACGACACTGTAATCTATACCAGCAAACCAAATCTCCTGCAGCTGGAGGCCGTGCTGCAAGAACAATTCACAGAGGTAGAAAAGTGGATCAAACACAACAAACTTTTTTTAAATACTGACAAAACTGTAACGATGCTCTTTGGAACAGCACCTAAACTATACAAATTGCAAAATCCCCATCTATGTGTTGGGACAAAATCAAATGGCACACTGACCACAGTCACTTCTCTCAAATATCTACTGTAGGTATGTGGTTGGACCCTAATCTATCCTTTGGCCTCCACATCGAAAAACTCGCATCTAAACTTTACCCTAAACTAGGTGCCCTGTACAGAAACAAATCCTGCCTGAGCCCTGCGGTAAGAAAGCAGATTGTACAACAAATGCTTATGCCGGCTATTGATTACGGAGATGTAGTTTATGCAGCAGCCCCGCAAACACACCTTCAGAAACTTACTACATTGTATAACTCCTTCTGCCGCTTCGCATTACAATGTAACTACATGACCCACCATTGTGACATGTTAAAAGAGCTAAACTGGCCATCGCTGGAGTCTAAACGCACACTTCACCTTTCCAGCCTGGTGTTTAAGAGCATTTCTGGGAAGCTGCCACCCTACCTGAATAGACTGCTTCCCCCAGCAGCTCCCTCATCCTATAACCTCCGATCCAGGACCAGCACGTTACTTGCAATACCACAATACAAAAAGACAGTGGCTCGGTCCTCATTTTCCTACAGAGCACCACAATTATGGAATAACCTCCCAGACACCATCAAATCTTCCCCCAGTCTTAAGTCACTCAAGAGCTCCTTACTAACATACCTCAATACAGAATGCACCTGTAAACATGTAACCTAGTGATTATATTTCCTACATATTTATTTTCTGTTAATCTGTATATTTGTGTTGTTTTTGTAATATCTTGCATTGTATTACTTTGTATTTCTGAAACTGTAACACTTCAATGTTCTTGAACCCAGGACATACTTGAAAACGAGAGAAATCTCAATGTATCCTTCCTGGTAAAATCCTTTATAAATAGAATAAATAAATAAATAAACTAGTAATGCTTCTCCATGCTATTTACCTGTAAAACCCCATAACCCATCATTAATTAGGGTTCTTGAAAAACAAACGCATCTTCTGCATAGTGGGAAGCATGTCTTATTGGCTTAATTTAAGTGGTCACCTCCTAGTCACTGTAGTCTGTCATTCTAGAGCCTGATATTTAAGAGCCTGTAATAAGCTGTAGATGGCTGTGTAAGGTGTACACGCATGCTCTGGAGGGCTTTTGATCAGTTGGATAATTAAAGCTATTCATTGGAGTCTTCGCTTCTTGGCAAATGTTAGACAACCATCCGACAGGACTTGTTATCTGGGCTTTAAAGCTTATTTGTCAGAGCAAGAAAGAAACATGTGCTGGAGGACTGGGAACCATTTCTGCTTTCGTTGTGCTTTGCTTCTGTCTATTCAGAGCGAGAGCAAGCTGTCCTGATAGCACAAGAGATCCTACTTAGCGTCCTATTCAACGCACCGAGCAGGCAACCATCTCTGTATTGAACAGAACTCATGGCGGTAGGAGACAGCGTAGGTAATTTATTTACCGCATTATCCCTGACAAGCATTATATGTCTTACTGTCACAAAATAGACTTTTTTAAAATAGAAATAGGAAACCCTGCGTGCATCCAATGAATACTAGGGATAAAGAACAGCGCAGATCTACATATTCAGACAATGGATGCATTGAAGTGCATCTAAAAGACATTGCTTTCTGATGTTCCTATTTTAAAATCATTTCCAAAGCTAAAAATTCATCAAACGAGCATTTATGATATATCTTGCAGTCTTGCAGGTATATTAATGCAAAGTGTGGATATGTTATTTAACAGATTGTCTATATTAAATGCCAACTGATGAGTCGTGTTACAAGGGTCTTAGGTGGAGAGAAGAGGCTGACCTTGTGATAGAACGTGAAAACTCTGTACAGTAGCCTATTTTTGGTGATGCTCTTGAAAAGACTCTTTGCTTTAATGGCACCTACACTAAACCACTCATCTAGATGAACAAAGTCGGCCATTCATACTGACTTTTTAGGTGCTTCAAACATGGGATCCAAATTTATGGAATCAGAAAGATAGGAAGCAGTGTCTATTTAAAAATATAAAATCACTTTTGTTGCAACACAGGTCATAACAAAGATATACTAGTCTTACAGCATGAAGGTTTGCAATCAGTGTACATATTTTGTGTATAACAACTCTTACAAGCAGTGTCCCCTCTTCTGGCATAGCCAGTAGAAAAGTGGTAGAGAGAAAAGTTGTCCCAAGCTGATATCCCTTAGTGACTCTTTATTACAGGCTCTATTATGAGTGAGCTGCTATACTAGCAGCATGATTTGTAAAAAAGGAGCCATTAACAGATACCATCAGCAGTCTCACACGCCGCTGCTGGTATTGTCTCCTTGAGTCTTATAGAGTCAAGACTTTAGAACTCACCTTCCCAGTTGCATGGACCGCAGAACAAACTAACCACTTCTGATGCCAACACACTGGCTGATCTTCGCTATCAATCCTCAGCATAGACCCCCAAAAAAAGTAACGGGTTTCCATTTCAAATTTTATTAACAAGCATACCCCATAGAATATATAAGGGCAAAGGCTCAAGTGATAAAATGTGAAAAAAATCATTTTGCACACTGTAGATGATTGGAAATTCAAACTTTATTGCATTCTTTGTTATAACATTCAGGCAGGGCATGACGTATACATAGAATAATAAGCATAAACCGTAAAAATGAGCTCAGCACACAGAGGAAATGGCTCAGCAGTGAAGGGATTAAACCTGTTGAAATGAAACATCAAAAATCAGGACATTTTACCAGAATTTCCAAGCCAAGCAGTTTGGCATTCTGTGAATAGAAGACGCAATGGTCTTCTATGGGGCAATTTTGTGGTTGCCGAATTATAGCAAACTGTGGTGAACTGCACCATATTTAGCTGCCAGTATTTGTCGATTTGACCGCTTAGTGAATAGACGAATTGGCCCAATTGACAGAACGGTGAAATTCTTCAAAAGGAAGAGTGTCATCCTGGCACACCTGCACCCTAGGATGACTGACTACCTGAGCAGCCAATCAGGGATGCTCATACACAAGTGCTGCATAGTGATTGTGTATGGGCTTACAAAGTCCTTTTTTTCCTTTTTTTTAATTCTTTATTCACAAATTTTGTCATAAAAAATAGTAGTATGAAATCAAACAGTTGCAGAGGTGGTAGTCATGTTATTCAATGAAAAAGAAGATATGGGGGTCAAAGGGGGGAAAAGGGAGGGAAGAGAACAAAAAAGGAGTGAATTAGAAGGGGGAAAGAGAAGGTAGCTGCCTTAGAATATGTGGCATTCCTGGCAGGCTCAGGAACTCTGGCCACGAAATGGAGGCCGTGGAAGTAATCCAGGGTTGTGATGGACAGATAGAGTTGTGGTATCCAACCAAGTGGCTAGAGTCGAGATAACCAAAACACCCCAAAAAAAAGGGGGGGGAACCCAACAGCCCCCGGAAGGACAAACCCCGTAAATCAGCAAAATATCAATGCAACAGAGCCAGGATATATAGAACAGTAACATAAAGCAGAATAAAGATAGTGAAAGAGCTGTCAATCACAACGGGAAAAAGGAAGGTAGCAGGAAGGGAAACCAAGAAGAAAAAAGTAAGGTATCACTCTAAATCAAACAATTGTCAGCAATTTTAGTCAGTATTAGTCAGTTTTAGCCAAGAGAACATGCTCCTCGCAGAGCAGATGGACTGTGGAAGTTCACAGGCTACTGTAAAATCAGTTATCAGCATGTATGTATGTCCAGCCACAAGATAATCATACTGTATCAATAATAGAATGTAAATGGGAAGAAATCGATGGGCCATTCGTGTCAGCAAGGACAGGTTGTCAAACAGTGACAGAGACCAAGCTTCAAAAGTAATGGGAGCTCGGGCAGCTGGTATGGACATCAACCTTAATTTAGTAGATACCTCTCTCACCACAGCAATGACATCCCATGGGACATCTGTTGGGACCGTAGCCACTTTGCGGATCCAGAGAACAGATCCAAAATAAGAAGGGCTGTCTGGGAGAGAGACCGAGAAGCTGGTTGGCCATTCTAATCACCCAGTCTAAAATGGTGTCTGAGGACAAAGACTCCGGGATCCTCCTGATACGTATGTTCAGTATTCTATGGCATTGCTCCATGGTCTCCAGGGCCCTGGAGAGATGCTCCACATGCCTCCACTTGACCAGACAGATTCACCTGTACAGACTCTGTTCCCTTGACATGTAGCTGCACCACCTCTAACTGACCCTGGAGCATGGCCATCTCCTCCTGGACTCCCCTCAATCCATCTTCCATACAGCCCGCAATTCCGCTATGATGCGGCACACATATCCTTTGGCGGAAGGTAGGGAGTCATTCAGAGTCCCGCCTGTGTCTTGTGGTTAGGTGTTAGTCCCCTCTTCCGTGTCTTGAGGGCATGAGCGAGAGCAGATCCCCCTTGTAGGCTTCTCATGGTGGATGGTTGGGATGTACCAGCTGGGGCTACTGCTGTCCACCGACCAAATGTGGCGAAGTACCCAATGTGAAAGTTCCTCCTTGCGGCCAGGTCAGAGACCCCTCCTCATCGAAAGTGTGCCACAAAGTTATTTTTAACTTTTTAAATGAACACCATTAAGTGGGCTCTCACTGTGCATTTTCCCTTAGTCCTACTGAAACATCATCGCCAGCCTAAGGCTGTTGGGTGATAGGGAGGATTCAGGGAAAACCACGTGCCACACAGTCAAACAGTGTGACTAGGGAGGTCTGCTTATGCTTCACATTGGCTTTTAATGTCTGTATTGCAGATTCCACTTTCCTTCCTGGAGTTTTCACATTTGCACACAATCTACTGAGCATGCTTCATAAGGCTTTGTGCACGATCTGCTTTTTTTTTTATTTCCAACAGACAGCAAACATTGCCCGGTTATTTTTTATTCCTTTTTTTGTTATTATGAGATACAACATGAAGATGTCATTCTCATGAGCTAAACCGAGATCATTAGCTCAAGGAACTCCTTGTACTGTTTTTCCAAGCAGATGCTGTGATGAGTGGAAAAGGGATGTATCATCACATTAAATTGGCTCTGTGCATTTTCCAATACACTAACAAAACAAGACAAGCAGTAGAATACCACATTAAACAAAAAAACAGGAAAAAAAGAACTGATCTCCAAAATGACAAATACAAATAAGGACATGCAAATAAAGGTTACAAGCTGCAATCGTTCAGGGTATAGGAAAGAAGTAAAGGAATACCGCGCACCATAAACATATATTGTAGATTAGGTTATGGGGCAATGATGTCTCCTGTGCTTCTTCCTACTGGTCACATAAAAATTCATGAAGGAAATTTGCGGAACATTGCAAAGGAACTGCAAAATAGTGGAGCTAAAGGAATTCTAAGTTGATAAAAATTTGACATCCAGTTGTTTTATCCTAACAAATTGAATTTCCTTGCAGTATAGTCGAGTGTATTTGAGTTTTGCTATTTTCCCTAGTGATGTCAAGCAAGCATAATGCATTAACTGTAGAGGCCTCGCATGTTTTGATTTGGGGAGGTATTAAAATATGAGGGAGGGTGGGAGCGTGGCCACAGCAGGCTATGGTCATGATGCAATTTGATAATGTGTCCATGCCTCCAAAAGCGTATATCCAGCATAGAGAAAGAGGAGAATGAAAAAGGCTGATGCCACAGCGGAAACACCTGCTTTTAAATGCAGAATAAAGTGGTCCTTATACTAGATTGGAGTGCCAGGTCCGGCTCTTCCCACTGATCCAAAGAGTGTAGGTCATCTCTGCTTTAATGCACACCAGGATGAAATGCTGGCTGACTGACCACCCAATCAGGACTGCTCATACATAAGTGTGGCAATGGCGTTTGTGTATAAGAACTGCACAGTAAACTATCTAAGCACCAGATGTGCCTGTTTAACATCCTGTCCCGAAAATGGGTTACAGCCTAGGGCTGTCGGCAGATTGGGAGGAGTAAGGGAAAACAATGTGTCACACATTCAACGCATGTGACTTGGCAAAAATATACAAATTATAGTATTAGATTGATTTGACATTAATTGGTTCATATCCACTTCTATCAGTGAGTATTAGCACCATGGAAGCTCCTTCAGTGCTGTGTGTCTAGATAGTTCAGCCCACTTCACACTGCATTTATCAGAAGAATGGGGCTCGAAGGTTCTGGCCCAAATCTCTTAAATGTTTGATGCCTATAGGGAAAATGTCCTAATGCCCACCTTGCTTGTTCTTCTCAGAGTTTCAAAAAAGGACTCTGCAAATTGCTATAGTGAATAGACCAAATCACTTGAAAACAAAAGAAAGCTAGTAGGCGTAACATAATCAAATCATCTAAATCACTGTGCTAGCCCCTGCTAAAGCTACACATTTGCAGAAAGCAAAAGACACTCAGAGGTCAATAACTTTTCAAACATACTTTTTTATTTAAATCTTATGAAAAAATTTCAGACATTAGAAAATGACAGGACGCCAGCTTGAAGTGTCAAATTATTGATGAGAGTTCACCCCCTGGGTTTTCAATAAATCATAAAAGTTGAGTTATAGTGATTCTTCAGATTGTTGAAATATTAGAGTGGTTGAGTACGTTTTAGTGCCATTTATAGCTGTGGCTATTTTCTTTAAAACCATACCCTGCACTAAATGTGCTGAGAATTTATTTGCTTTTGTTTTACACTGTGGCATAAATAGCCATCTGTAGGTTATAAAGTGAAGAAAATAAATGGACAATGAATGGATTTGGGTCCAACTTGCAGCACTGAAAAATAAATAGTAGTTAGAAAATTCTATTTATTCTGGCCTAAAGTTGAAGTGAAGACAAACCAATAAATACAAACAGTAAATAGTATCTGTGACGATCATTATTCTAATAAAACGCACCTATTAAATTATTTCAATTATAAAAAAATATATATAATATATATTATATATATATGATTAAAATAATGTTGTCCATTGTCAGGTGCTTTTAAAACTCTTAAAACTAAATAAACAAGAAATATATATATATATATCCTCATTTAAGTTATGGTGGAGGACAAAAAGTTAGATTAAAAGCCTCCACATAGCAAATAATCAAGTTTATAATTGCGGACATTTACACATCCCAGCAATTCAGAGAACTGCTTTACAGAGCTCATGTGCTACATCCCCCATATGCAGTAAGGAAATTTCGGGAAGGACATTATTATTATTATTATTATTAATGAGGTCTGCAATTTCCCACTTTTTTGCATCCTGGGTTTGTTTCAACACAGAACTTCTTTTTTTTTTAGCAAAGGTCAGGTTATGCAATGAGCCACAGCCACTCCTTTACAGCTTTTTCAGGCTTAGTATGCCCTCATCAGCAGGAGATAGACCGTGACTCGTTTCCATTTGACTTAAATGAGTATTGATTATACCCTATGAGTTAAGCACCCAACAGAAACGAGTCTATCTTCTGCTGATGAGGGCATAATAAGCCCGAAACAGCTGTCCAGGAGTGGCTGTGGCTCGTTGCATAACCTGACCTTTTGCAAAAAAAAAAGCCATCTAGTATGGCATTGTACTGGCATGGAGGGTTCTGTGTTTACCCCATAAGGACCACTGACGTACATGGTCCTTAAGGGGGATTTTCCCCAGGATGTACTAAGAACATACTATGTATGTGATGGTCCTTCAACCCCCCTCCCTCCCTATGCTCACCTCTCTGGCCGGAGTCCCACGTCGGAACTGGCTTCCTTGAAGCCAGCTCGACAGTTTTATGGGACACCGCCATCGCATTGATATCATCGCCATGCGCGATTACATCATTTTCAGTCATACCCCAGCACCTGCAGGGGGGGAATATGAAATGGGAGGGGGGTCCTTTGTACCACTCTCCGTCCCCAATGGCTGCATGTAAAAAAAAAGAGAGGAGGCACCACTGGAGAGGGCAGAGTCTGTTCCTGGAGGTGGTTGGCATGTTAGATGTCAGCCGAGCCTCTGGGGTCAACCACGCCCACTCACATCATTACCATATGTGCAATGATGTCAGTTGGGCAGTTAACCCACTAGCTGCCAAGTGGAGCTATCTCCCGATCCGTGGCAGCTAGAGGCTGATCATGGCCTTTACAATAATACCAAACATGTCCAGGTTTGGTGTAAAAATAAAAGTTACGTGTAAACAAAAAATTGTCTGGAGGTATAATAAAATAGGACTTCAAATCACGTTTAAACATGATGAGCATAAAACGGTCAAAATTAGCTCAGCACACAGAGTTAAAATAGCTCAGCAGTGAAGGGGATAAAAAGCAAAAAACAATGATAATTGGGTATTTCTAATTTCATTCCAAAATTTGAAACTATTTAGACAGGGTCTTTTTTGGCAGTTGTAGATTTTGGGGATTAAAGTTCTAAAAAGTGTGTTTTTTCCATTGTTTTAATCATAGAATTTTTTTTTAGTAAATTTTACGATATGATGACAATACTAGTATCTTTAGAAAGTCCTTTTAATGGTGAAAAAAACGGTATATAATATGTGTGAGTTCCATAAACGAGTAAGAGGAAAATTAGACCTAAACACAAACAGCGCAGAAATGTAAAAACAGCAGGGGGTACTTCTGGACAGACAATGGTAATATCGCCTGGTCACTATGTGGTTAAAACAGACCCAGGATGCAAAAAAGTGGTAAATTGCTGACTTCATTTGCATGTCCTTCCCAGAGTTCCTTGCTGTATATGGGGACTGTAGCACATGAGCTCTGTAAAGCAGTTCTCTGAAATGTGTAAAGGTCTTCTACAATTATAAACTTGATTATATATATAATATATATACACATTCTTGGATCAGAGTCTGAGAGTTCTGTACAGTTTCATATATGTTCCTAGAAAGGTCCTCTTTTGGCTAGATATCGTGGATGGAATTTGCTGAAGTCATTCTCTCAAAAAGAGCGTGATTGTGTGTGTAATAATAAATATGAATCTATTAAATACACACTAGAAAATAACCAATGGTTAAAAAAAATCTTAAAATGATGCGTTAAATACCAACTTTCTTTACTTGCAGTTATCGAGTGTACTGAGAGATAAGTCAATTCTCATGTTCTTCCTGCCAAACTAGTCAATAACCATCTAAAAAGTGTAAATACAGAGCTGTGAACCCAATACACCCTTCATTAAGCCTTCTCTCCTGTCTATATCTTTGCAGTAGGGTGAGCGCTCCTATCTGGTCGTTATATTTGTGGAAAGGAACACTACGGATCGGAAAAGCAATATCTGAAGTAACTAAATGGGTTAATGAAGGAAGATGGTTAGAAATCAAGAATGTTACTTAGAAAGAAAGCAGCCTGTATCACTAAATGGTATGTACGCTTGCCGAGTAACTGGATCGTGCTAATTACTGAAATTGGCAGGAAGCTACTCTCTGTTCTTCTACGTCCTACATAACAATCAACATTTGTTTCAGGCTTGCGAAGCCCACTGACACTTACAGCAGCTGAAGGCAATAAGTGTTAGTCCATTAAGGGAACGATTCGCGAAATATCTATGCTATGTCTTCATATTTCAGTGGGTCTTGGATTACTAGGGGTTAATGTTATTTTATTCTTTTTTTTTCTTTCATTTTTTTTCTATGCCAAGCAGCATCCTGATTACAGCACAGTACCAAGTCTCTGATAATAACAGAGCTATTTTGGATTAACTTCAGAAATAACACTGAGGGAAAAATGAAGACCATATGGTGTGCAAAATGGTTCGCAAGTGGTGCCAAAACACAGATTTTTGGGGGTTGAGCAAGAAAAGGAAAAATATATACATGTATATAATACATACTTGAGCACAGAGTTCCTGAATAATCCACAGGTGCAAGAGCATTTCTGTAAAGATGGGGATTGTTTGTGCTATGTATAAAGGGCAGAAAAGCTGGTGGTGTTGTGTTAGTCGACAGGTGCATGAAAATTGTAAATTTTAAGACAAAATAGTCAGTATGAGCTATTATGGACCAAATGTTGAAAATACCAACTTTTCACCATTTACAGAATAACCCCATATGAACTCTAAATAAAATAACTACATAAAGCAATAGTTGTAAAAAAAATAATAATATGTAATATAAAATATATAATAAAAATGTATAGAATTGCATAGCACTTTAGATTCGTCCCAGGCAGCTGCAGCTATGATATTTCATGACTTGAGCATGTTACTATGGTAACACATAAGCATAGAATAAAGGTTTGCATAGGTGAAATATTGAAGGATTTCGTTAATATATATGCATTGCTATTACTGCTTCTTCAAATATGACTTTTTTTAAGCAACCTTTTTTTTCCTCTTGTTTATTCCTTAAAAGCTAAGATCAGATGTCGTCAACCTAGTTAACGTGGATGTGAAGCCTGGTTCTATAGGAATATACAGTAATTAATCTTTTTAGTAAGGATTAGATAAAATAATGATTGAGAAAATTGTAACATATAGATGTACAGTACCTATATAAGAGTTTTAAATTGAACCTGGTTCCTTTTTTAGAGGAATAACGGCACAAGTCAATTATATCATGTTGATGATGAAAGTCACAAAGATGACTGTGATATATCACAGCTCCAGGTCTTTTCCCTAACTGCAGGTTTCTGGAGTACTCTGTAGGAGTTGCATCAAGGAGGACAGTCAGTGCACAAGCAGCCAATAAGGGGGCCGCTGAGAGCAGGAGAACGGATTCTGCAGATGACGTTCCTTCTGTCCCCTGTTATACTTATGTTGGCATAAACCTCTATGCCAAGAAAAGCGAGTGTCAGATGGGTGGGGGGGCAGAATATTCAATGGGGATTTAAATAAAACACACATTGACTAGTATTATGTATAGATGAAATTTAAATCCTACTCCAATTCTGAATTCTGTTCTTGCTGCTTGAAGACTAAAGATGCACAGGGTTATTCAAAGAGAATCGAAAAGTCATGGCAATCCCATTTCGGCGACCCTGCGGTGTATTCAACAGCAAGCACCACAGGGCTGTCATAGTGCAGGGAAAAGCTGCCAAAAACCCGCCGAACACTCATCGCAAAACCCAACGAAGGCACACCGAAACCGGCAAAAACATCTGGATTAACCCCGCCGAATACGCCGTAGAAACCCGAGCATCCGCCGATCACAGCGCAGAGCAGCCGCCGGAAAAAGCCGACAAAGCAGACGAACGGAGTGAAGAAAAAAAAAAACAGTTTGCTTGAATGTTTGAAAAATGAAACGCAATTTACATAAAAGATCCAATAAATGATAATAAAAAGGGCTGTTACAGAAAAAGAAAAAAACGGAAAAAAGTTTGCCATAAAAATCCCCAAAAATACCTAAAAGATCCTAAAAATCTAGAAATAAAGAGACTTTTTACTGCAGAATATTATAATCAACGGTTTATTAGATATTGGATTAAAATGAGAATATTTTTAACATTGAAGCCTATGGGATTCACCTGAATAAACCTGTCGAATGAAACCACCGAATAGCAGGGCAATTCGGCAGCTTTTCCCTGCTGGTTTTTGTTCTCTGAATAGAGGAAGCATTGCTTTTCTATGAGGATTTCACTGCCCTCGAACAGGCACCGTATGTGCAGGCAATTCGCCAACATTTGGCAAACTGCCTGCTCTCTGGATAGCCGAATGGCCAGGAAAGGTAACCGTACGCTGAATTTCACTGTTCGGTTACCTTTCGGCCACAATTCGGATCTCTTTGAATAACCCTGCTAGTCTCTTGGAGACCATGGCAGGTTTGTTCTACGCTTTATCCTTCATGTATAAAATCATGAGAATTTGTATCTGGTACAGGGAATGTTAAAAAATAAAAACATTTATTGAGCAATCTAGCCTTACCACCACAACGTCTTTGCCGTAATTAATCCTTTCGCTACCAAGTATTTTTTTGTTTAATAAAAATATATATAATTTTTATTAGAAACATGGGATACGTAGTAAACTATTTAGGGCAACGTAGCAATTTTTCATAAAAGATTGTTTTACTGAGCAACATAAAAGTAAAAAAAATTCAAATGTGCTCTTAATTATATATTCATGTATTCATGTATCCTTTACAGAAATATTGCCGGACTAAAAGTTCTAAACTCTAGATCAAGGCTATCAAACTCCGGGACCCCCAGATGTTTCTGAACTACATCTCCTGTGGCCATAATTGTATTGAAAGAATTTTGGTAATTGTAGGCATCAACATCTGCTCTAGATGGTGTCACTTATCTTGCACAATATCAGGCGGGGTCTGCATTATTACAATACAGGCAGAAACAGCCCTTGTGTCAAATAATGTGACTGTGATAAAGGTAGATAATAGGATACAAATGGGCAGGTGTCCTGCATATGGGTATTAAAATTACAGTAATGCCTTGTACCTGTGTTATACATGGATTTTCACCTGAATCTTGTCCCTGTACAGTAGAGAGAAATACGAGAGTGCTCCCACTATTCTGCCCTCTCCTTGACTGTTGAAATGCAACAGTAATGTTTGTTGAACCGTGTGTTTCTGTGAAAGTGGGGCTGCTCCTTGTAGCTTCTTTACAGTAACAAGAGTGAGATCTCACAGAGACTAATACTTACTAATACAAACCTTGCAATGAAAAGGTATGCAATTAGATTATGTTTTCTAATTTCCATTTTTCATTGTATATGAATGCAAAATTGTGTATACACATTTCCGTAGTGAAAGGGTTAACGAATGAAGCTGCGGAAAACGAAAATCTCTATGACACCTTAGTATCTAATGAGGATTTCACACCTTGCTAGTCACAACTATTCTCGACATCAGTGGAAAGTCTGTTTTGCATGGCACATCGATCATCTGAAGGCAACTGGTGCTTAAAAAATATGTGTAGCTCAAAAAAAAAAAGACACTGTAACAGAAGATCTTACACTGTCCTCTACACCACCTGCCATAATAAGAACTCCTCTCTGTTAATGAGATAATGTGACATTTAAACCTGCAGAAGAAAGATGCAAATTGCTTTCTTCTCAAATCAATAAATGTGTTTCAAATAAATATCTAACATTTTGTGAGCTTAAGCGTCCAGAGATATGCAGTGATTATTCAGACTGACTTAAGATGTTCTCTATGCCCTGCTGAGCACATTTTCAAGCATCAAGTATTTTCTAAGCTCATTTAACGCATTGCAATTGCACAATGATGGCCCCTGTTTCTAAATTGCCTTGAAAACCCTTATGTCATCACACAGATGAGAGTGAGCTGCAATATTTAGGTTGAGTAACGATCGTGGAAAAACATAAGGTGATGGCACAAGCTAATTAATGTTTCTCATTGGTAACGCGAGAAACAAAATATTCAAGAGGCGCATCACGTATGTGTTGGCCCATTCACTACGAGCGGTTTTACCCATATAGATCAAACAAATATTATTTAAAATGCAACAGTATGAGGCACAAAAAACACAATTAGTAACAAATTGCTTCTGATACTAATCGTCAAGCATTATATTGAAAGCGGATTACACAATGTTGACTTTTAACCCTTTCACTACCAAGTGATTTTCCATAAAATCACCTCCAAGAAGCAGTGTTTTATTTTTAAATCACTTTAATTATGTAATAAGAAGAATCATGGCCCAAAATCACAATGCATTTTAAACTGTAGTAGCCTATTTCACAGGCAGATGCCAACACCTGTTTTCAAAAAGGGCTCCTACAGCAGGGGATCTAAATTTAAGACACAGGGGGTTATTAAGAGAGCACCGAAATGTCACCAACATTTCGGTGCTCTCCTGTTCCCCGCACTTCGGGGAATCAAAGTACCCCACCGTGTGGTGAATTCAGCATTCTCCACAGGGTCCCCGGAGTGCAGGGAAAACCCGCCCCAAACCCGCGAACACCCGCCGAAAAAAAAGCAAAAAACACACAGACAATCACAGCGTAGACCAGCTGCTGGAAAAAGCCGACAAGCTGCCGAACGGGGTAAAATAAAAAACCCCAAACAATATGCTTGAAAGTGTCAAAATTGAAACGCTGTTTTCAAAAAACCTACTGAACGCAAATGCCTGGAATTTACAAACAAGGTCCTAAGAATGAAAATAAAAGGGTCTGTTACAGAAAAAAGAAACGATTAACCACTTCGCTGCTGAGGACGCGCTCAGCGCCTCCTCAGCATTCCCGCTGGTGTGCTGAGGACGCGCTGAGCGCGTCCTCCCATTGGGGTCAGCGTTCGGCCGGGTTCCGGCCGATCGCTGGCCCCTCCGGTGCGGGCTGACATCCTGGATGTCAGCCCGGCATCCGGAACAGCAGCCGCCGGAATTTGGTGTCATCGCGGCAGCGCGATGACACCAAATTCAGGCGCCCCCCCGCATGTGCGGAGGAGGCGCCTGAAAGGGAGGGGGGGAGGTCCTTCGGACCTCTCTCCCTCCCGATCGGCGACTCTGCGGGGGTTAACCCAGGCATCATTTGGAAGGGCACAGCCTGCCCTTCCAAATGATGCCTGGCATTAACCCCTGGGGAGCTGGATCGCGAATCGGCGCTGAAAAGCGCCGGTTCGCGATCCTTTCCCGGAGCTGGCCGACATCTTGGATGTCGGCCAAGCCTCCGGGAACTCCCCCTGAGAACTGGCGTCATCGTGCGTAGCACGATGACGCCAGTCCTAGAGTTAACCCTTAACTGCCACCAACGGTGGAGATAGGGAGTTCCAATGAACTCCCTATCTCCCGATCCGTGGCAGTTAGGGGTTAAATTTTGGTATGGTTGGATCGGCCAGAGCATGGCCGTTCCAACGATACCAAACACTACAGTGAAAAAAGTTGTAAAAAAAAAAAAAAATGAAAAATAAAAATAAAAAAAAGTTTAAAAAAAATTATAAAAAAAAAAATAAACACTTTTTTTTTATTTTTTTTGGTTTGTTAGTGTAGAAATATTGTTCCCATTTCAATTATAATGTGAACAATGATGCTGCACTAACGATTTTTGTATGCGGTGCGTTTGTTAAAAATAGTGTAATTTTCCCCAAAAAAAAAATGTAACAAGACCCCATCTCTAATTTTTTTAACAAGCGCACCCCATACAAAATATAACCGCAATTGCTCGCATGTTAAAATGTGAAAAAAAACACTTTACACATTGTAAATTATTGAAAATACATATTTTATTGCATTTTTTGTTATAATATACAGACATGACATAATGTATACATATAATAATGACATATTATGAATCTACCGAGTCTGACGGAAAGAACGATATATAATATGTCTGGGTCATATACTAAAATAAGCCTTCAGAACGCGTTTAAACATGATGCGCAAAACAGGTAAAAATGACCTCAGCACAGGGGCGGGAAAAGCCTCAGCAGCGAAAGGGTTAAAAAATAATAACAAAAAATCCCCAAAAATGTCTAAAAGATCCTTAAAAATCAATAAATAAAGTGACTTTTTACTGAAGATTAAAATGATAAACAGTTTATTCGATATTGGGATTAAAACAGGAATATTTTTTAACATAGAAGCCTATGGGATTCGCCTGAATAAACATGTCAAATGAAACCACCGAACAGCAGGGCACATCGGCAACTTTTCACTGCTGTTCGGCGTTCTCGGACTAGATTAACCATTGCTTCTCCATGGGGGATTTCAATGCCTTCGAACAGGCACCGTACTTGCTGGCAGTTCGCCAACATTTTGCTAACTGCCTGCTCTCTGAATAGCAGAATGGTCCTGAAATGTCACCTTACAGGGAAATTCCCTGTTCCGTGACATTTCTGGGCCAGATCGACTCTCTCTGAATAACCTCTCTACTGTCCCAGCTGTTGAAATAGTTTTAGCACCTTGGCTGTCATGACTGAAGTGTTAAAACTTTTGGGGCACATTTTGGAGACAAATGTCTTATGCAATAAACAGACTTTCTTTGTATTGCTCCAAAAAAAGACCAAACTGAGTATGTGTGATAGTGGGGCTCCAATAGGTGCTTTTTTTTTTGTTTTGAGAAAGTATTTTTACCAGGAAGGATACATTGAGATTTCTCTCGTTTTCAAGTATGTCCTGGGTGGCGAGTATGTACCGTTAGGTGTCTTCCCCAAGGACACTTACTGGGGAGGTGCTCTTGCCAGGATCAAACCTGTGTCTCCACAGTCGTAGAGCAGTGATGTTACGTCTACTCCACCCAGCCGGTACAGCTTTGAAGGTAGAGTACATGTGGATCTTTATATTGAAGGAGTTAAACATTCGATCAGCCCCAAACGTGCTAGTTGAACAAATTCCATATGACACACTGAGCCATTAGCCCAGTAGGATATGTTCTTTTATGTGTGGACTTTATTACCATATGATCTGCAGCATATAAAGTTTTTTATGAATGCATTATTTTTAAGAATTTGGATTACTAGGGTCAGAGGATGACTATTTGCATGGGCATCATTTACACTCATTCACAGTGAAGATTAAACCTATTTTAAACCTATTTTTATTTCTAGAAGGGAAAATAGAGAAGGTGTCCTAATGACCTCATACACTTAGAATTAACAGGGTGGGAATTAAGTGTATGAAGTGGCCAATAATAATTAGAATGTGATCAAGCATCCCCAGACATGCTCTAGAAAGCTTGTGGACCAATTTACGTCATGGGAAAAACATCTTTAGTAGAGGGCATGCTACAGTGTATGCTAGTGACTCACAACTCTTTGGTAAACGTTTGAGGCATCGATATTAGACATGTGCATTTGTTTTCATTGAATATCAGATTAATCCAAATTCTGGGCAATTCCTCATTTAATTTATACAAATCACAAAATCAACAAAGGTTTATAGAATTAACTGAAGAATGGATTTGTTTTGGCTCATATCACTGTCCCAATGAGTACAATATTTGGGTGCATTTCTTTAAATTGAAATGAGAACCAATCATCCCACCTGCCCCATACTCCCATAGCCCACTTTACTTCCACGGCTAGCATATGAGGACTTAGAGCAGATTGGTTCTTTGGCCTACGCTGATTCAGTCCCTCAACCGCTGGCCAGTAGAGAGCAGTATATGGAGGAGGGCAGTAGTCCCCTATATTTGCAGTCCTTGAGGTCCAGGAGCAGGTGGGCTTCAAAGCAGTCTATCCACTGCCAACTGGCAAGGATTTAATTAAAAGATAAATGATTGTTTAGTAACTAACCAGTGTGTATGCACACATACCAGCAACACTGAACTTACCAAAACAATTCATCACAATTTAAAATAAATAAAACCAATGGTTCATTGAAATTCAGATGAACCTATGTCATTAAAAAATTAGTAGGTGAGGAAGTGGGGGTGAGCTGAATACTGATGGATTGGCAGGACTTACAAGCGAGTTCCCTTTGGTAAAAAGAAGGCTTTAACCCCTTAACGCCGCAGGACGTT
This sequence comes from Leptobrachium leishanense, assembly GCA_009667805.1. Lineage (NCBI taxonomy): Eukaryota > Metazoa > Chordata > Amphibia > Anura > Megophryidae > Leptobrachium > Leptobrachium leishanense. The sequence continues at coordinate 236,559,251 of CM019064.1, read as the reverse complement.
CCATGACGTCCTGGCGGCGGGCGGGGCGTACAATGGTGCCACCTCGGCCCCTCCCCACAGCCTGCGCTGACTCGTGACGTGCGTCATTGGCTGCACAGGGACGGCCTGAAATCAAGCCGTCCCCTGCAGCCAATGACGCGCACTGCACCCCGGCTGCGGGGAGAGCTCGGAATCAGTGCCACGCGATGGCACCTGTCGGCGAGGCGTACCTGTACGCCTCGTCGGCGGAAAACGACCCCTTAAGTGTGCCACCCATGCGTCCTTAAGGGGTTAATAATCCCAGGTAACTTTTTGTATGCAATAAATGGACATTGTTCATAATTATCTAAACTTTATGAATTGAATGATTATCTTGTCGTAAAAACCGATGCGTTTTTAATGTTTATGGGCTATATTCCAAAGTTGGTGCTAACTTATCCAGAGCTGTTGTAAACTTACCAGAGCCATTATAGTCTATGGGATTGTTAAGATTAAAACAGCTCTGATTAATTTAGCACCAATTTCAGAATATTGCCCTAAATGTTTTAAAAATTCAATAAATGAATTCAAGGGTTTTCAATAATAGTTCATCTATACTAAAACAACTGTAGGAACTTTGACATTTATATATATATTTTCTGAGTAACATTCATTTAGACAATTCTCACAGGAGACAAGAATAGAGTGAAAATAAACAATTCCTATTAGTACTTGTTAACCCCTTCACTGCTGACGACGTGTGGGACATGTCCTAAGTTACTCCCGCTGTATGATGAGGACGTGTCCCACACGTCATCAGCTTTGCGGGACCCCTGGCGGAGATACTCACCTCTCTGTCCGGGGTCCCGCGGCGGTCTGACTTCAGCGTCCTCAGATGCTGAAGTTAAGACCTGCCCGACGTCATGCTGGAGACGTCATGACGTCATGACGTCATGCCGGAGATCGCCTGGAAGGGAGGGAGGATCCATTCGAATCCCTCTCCCTCCCGATTGGGAGGTCCCATAAAGAAAAGCCAGGCACCGCTTAAAAGGGGAGAGAGTCTCCCCTTTTAAGCGGTGCCTGGCTTTAACTCCTTAGGCACCGGGTTGCACTTCAGCGCCTTGCGGCGCCGAAGTGCGGCCTAGCTCCGGTGGGGGCCACCATCTTGGATGGCGGCTCCACCCCCGGGTCCCCCCTCGCTGCCTGATGTCATCACGAATAGCGTGATGACGTCAGATAGCCGGGGAACCCATAGCTGCCCGGGGATTTCCCAAGGAAATCCCCTGGTGGAGATAGGGGGTTCCTTTGAACCCCGATATCTCCAGGACCGTGGCAGCCAGGGGGTCATGGAGGGTGTCATTTGAATGGCCTGAGCCTTTTTTGTGTGTTGCTTTTATTAATGCAGCAATATTATTCACATTTCAATTATAATGTGAACAACGATGCTGCATTATGATTTTTTTCTATGGAGTGCGTTTGCTAAAAATCACGTAATTCCCCAAAAAAATGTAACGAGTCCCCATTTCTAATTTCTGTACAAGCGCACCCCATAGAAAATATAACCGCAAATGTTCATGTGATAAAAGGTGAAAAAAAACACTTTACACACTGCAGATGATTAAAACTTCAAATTTTATCGCATTTTTTGTTATAATATACAGGCAGGACATGACGTATATTTATATAAAAATGATATATTATGAATCTGCCGAGTCTGCCGGAAAGAACGATATATAATATGTCTGGGTCGTATACTAAAATGTGACTTCAAATCATGTTTAAACATGATGAGCGAAAGCGGTAAAAATGAGCTCAGCACACAGCGGTGAAATGCCTCAGCAGTGAAAGGGTTAAAATATGTGGACAGCAATGTTGTCATACGACAGAGATGTGCAAAATTACATATAGATCAAGACTATAAATGCAGTAGAAGAAAAGATTTCAACCATAAAAATGGTCAATAAAATTGTTATATTTTATGGATAACCTCTCACTTTGGGAAAGTCCAGATGAGATGCACATGTCCATTGTTTCTCATGAGTTGGAAAAGATGTCAGAATAGAAAAACAAAAATCACATATAAACACAGAAGCTGCACGTTCACAACATCTAAAAGGTTTTATCGTAATGTTTCTATTTCTTATTCAAAACAGCTTTGTGCCTCCAATTTTAGGTCACCTTACCTAAGTCACGTTTTCTTGCCAAAACAACACTATTTATGGTTGTCAAACCTGTTGTGCAACTCAGTTATTAACAGACAGCTGTTCTGTAGCATTTACAATTTTACAATCAATAAACTTGCAGTATTTTATACTATAAAATATGAAAGCCTTAGTGGTAGAGATTCAAGCAGTGCAATAACATTGAAGTAACATTATATTGCAATACTTGGTTAGCAGATTTGAGGGCATGCTAAAGGACCCACAGGGAATGGCATACAATCTGTGACATAATGACGTGCTGCTCAGATTAAGCCTTCTTTTATACATAAGGAAAGGAAGGGTTCAAAGGCAACATTCAGACAGATGTGAAAAAAACAGGTGTTACAGTACTTTGTATAATTGCCACAATTAGCACTTAGCTATCATTGTGCAGCTGGGCTCATAAACTGCACTGAGTTGGTTGAGGAACATGCACAAGGTGTCAAAAAGTCAGCAAGAAGCTCTATTTAAAGAGTGCCTATATATGTTTATATAACACAGCTGGAATTGCCCTGCCCGCAGTTCAAAGAGAATTCCAGATGGCGTATTGGCTAACCTTGGTATGGCAGATCGTTGTAAATAAACTAGACTTCTAACAATGCTCAGACAGTCTCCTATATTACCAGAGAAGAAATACAAATCGGGAGATATATGTCCTATAAGTCAAAATGAAGTGGATAAGAACTCACGAAATCTGAGAGGATGGAGGTGTCCTTGGAGTGAATGCACTAGGTCTGGATGGATTCAGATACCATAGTTCACCAATGGAATTCGTGGTAGGTATATAATATATAATAACCACGAATTCCATTGGTGAACTATGGTATCTGAATCCATCCAGACCTAGTGCATTCACTCGAAGGACACCTCCATCCTCTCAGATTTCGTGAGTTCTTATCCACTTCATTTTGACTTATAGGACATATATCTCCCGAATTGTATTTCTTCTCTGGTTTTAAAAGGAGATATTTGAACCGCCTCCTGGGAGATTGTCCTGCTTTTTAAGAATTAAGTTAATGCAAGTTAAGAATTTGTATACACCACATTTGTTCGTTATACAGTCTCCTATATTACCTCTGTAGGGCGATGTCGCATAGAGAATGGATTTTGAAGTGTCTGGAATCCCAGGTTATCATTAGAATGGTGTGTCTTAGACCCACACATTACCAATATGTGCACATTCCTATGTTCGGAGAATCTATCATGAAAAAGATTATATTAAATCCATCAGACTTTTATAAGGTGTTAACGGAAATGTTTTTGGGTAGGTAACAGTGTTGGAATTTCCTCCTGGGAACCTGAACTCACTGTCATTGCCTTTCAATTACGTAAGAAAAGGGCCAATCCGTGTGCAATGGGCATTGAGATTGTTGAACAATTTTTGACACTTGAATTACATAATCTGCTTTACTGAAAAATGTAATCAAGTATAAAATCTCAAGAACCAATCAAAATAATGCAAGCTGGGCAAAGCAGCTGAACTGTGCCTGGATATGTAATTTATTAATTAGAAAATCAAATGACAAATGATAAAATACAAAGACTGCTGACTAGAATAAGGAATTCTAATAGTACTAGCAGTTCAGTGAATATCGACAATGGGAGACACATGAAATAAAAATACATAGAACACGTACCACTACTACATAGAATTCATGTACCACTACAATATTGGCATTTGTTTAGTATTTATCATGGAACACCATTATAAAACAGGCAATTGAGAGAAAGCACAATGCAAAACAAAACACGTTCACAACAAAACTTAACCCACAATAGACTGACCCCCTTCTCTTTTGAGCAGATTCCTATAATGTGTTGCTTAAGGTGCAGAGGAGATTATAACACCCTGCCACCTATCTCTCTACGCGTAAATAGAATGCTCTCATTAGCCCAACACCTCAAGGTCGCTGCCTTGTGTTACTTTCAATTGTGACCTAACATTTTCTCCCCACGTCCATACAGAGCCCAAATCCTGTTAATATCACCTTGGAAACATTGCCCGTGTCTGCCGTTCATAAGCTTATTATATCACGACTTGATTACTGTAACTCGCTCCTTGTTGGCCTCCCCAACATCCACGTTGCCCCTTTGCAATCTGTAATGAATGCAGGTGCCAGGCTTATTTTTCTCACCTGATGCTCCTCGCATACTTCACCCCTCTGGTCCCTCCATTGGCTTCCTGTACATTATAAAATACTGATGCTCATGTTGAAATCACTCAATAATTAGATCGCTCCTTACTTGTCCTCATTAGGGATGAGCTGTTCGGGTTCGGATGGTTCAGGGTTTGACCCGAACTTAGCCTGTTCGAGCAGATCGTGAACACCGAACATTTCCCGGTGTTCGCCGCATGTTCGACCACAATGCATTTTCCCACTGGCCTGAAGCTCGTAATTGGCTACAGCCTTGCACCTGACCACAGGTCTGGTGCAAGACTGGTTCAACACTATGCCAATCACGGCTCAGAGTCCTGATCGGGCAAATTTTGCCCAATCATGGGCTCACAGAGCTAAGTCCCGCAGCACACTATATAACGTTTCCACGCAGCGCTTCTGCACGCATTTCAGAGGAGATTTCAGAGGAGAACGTTGTGTCTTGTTACTGCCGGTCTGCCACGCTATTGGGGGGGTCTGGGGGTGTCTCATTTCTACCAAATATCAAGGAATTTAGGTGATGTGTGCCTTGTCACTGTGCCAGCAATTTTTTTTTGGGGTTTACAACTTTGTTGAAAACATTTGTGAATTGAGGTGATCTTCTGTGTCTTGTCACACAGCCAGCAAGTCTTTTTGGGGCTCACTAATTTCTTTAAAACATTTGTGAATTGAGGTGATCTGTGTCTTGTCACACATCCAGTACCACGCAGTATTTTGGGGCTCACTAATTTCTACAAAACATTTGTGAATTGAGGTGATCTTCTGTGTCTTGTCACACAGGCAGCAAGTTTTTTTGGGGCTCACTAATTTCTTTAAAACATTTGTGAATTGAGGTGATCTGTGTCTTATCACACAACCAGTACCACGCATTATTTTGGGGCTCACTAATTTCTACAAAACATTTGTGAATTGAGGTGATCTGTGTCTCGTCACACATCCAGTACCACTCATTATTTTGGGGCTCACTAATTTCTACAAAACATTTGTGAATTGAGGTGATCTGTGTCTCGTCACTGGCTGCCAGCTATCAGTGTGTCTCACTGAGTTATACCAGAGTTCTTTAAATCTTTATACCAGACTTGAATCAGAGTTCTGTATATATTAATCTATATATCACTCACCATGTCTGAAAGAACAAAAAGGACAGGCAGACGCTCCCAGACACAGATAAGAGGGCAAGCAGCCCCTGTGTCGGGAGGCTGTGCCTCTGGTCGTGGTGGACGTGGTGCATCCTCTGCAGGGGCACGCTTGTCCTTTCTAACTGGTGCTGGCCGTCTTAAGCAGCAGCAACATACAGAGGACTTGGTGGATTGGCTAACCAGGCCATCCTCATCCTCCGAGATCTCTGCCAGCCAGGCTTCTAGTGCTTTACAGTCCACCTCAGCTGCCAAAGCATCTAATGCAGCCTCCATGTCCACAGCTACTCCTGCCGTAGCCTCGCTATCACACACGGAGGAGTCAGCTGAATTGTTTGACTACAATGAGAGTGACATGCTGCTTGAGGATGCGCAGCAAGTACAGTGCTCTGATTCAATCTCTGAGGTTGAGCAAGGGAGTATAATCAACCTAGAGGAAGGGGGTGCCAGTGATGACACACAAATAACTGGCACTCATGTTGCCCCAGCAGCTGCAGCATACTGCCAAGTTGGCTCCAGTGACGAGGAGATAGGGGGTGAAGATGACAATGATGATGAGGTCACTGACTCCACCTGGGTGCCAGATCAAACAGAGGAATTAAGTGAGGAAGAGGGGGAGGAGGCGGCACAGCAAACATGAGGCACAACATCCTCTGTGACCAACCGTAGCACTAGCCAGTCCAAGGCATAACATGTCAGAGCTGCTCCGGTGCAGAGCGCTGTTGTCTAAAAGAACACATGCAGGAACTCTGTTGTCTGGGAGTTCTTTAAGAAATGTGCACTAGAGCGCAGCGTTGCTATTTGTAATCTATGTCAGATGATGCTTAAGCGTGGGAAAGATACCGGACATTGGGGACCACGTGCTTGAGGCGACATATGAACAAGTGCCACACATCCCGTTGGCGCAAAACTTTGCGTAGGTCCTCCTCCTCCTCATCTGTCTCTACCCCCACTGTATGTCCTGCCATGTCATTGCCTACAACCTCCACCGACAGGGATGATGCTACAGTAATGGATGTCCCAGGTCCTTCCTCACAATGTGACATCATCCCAGTAGTTGAAGATTTACGCAGTCAGATTACGTTGCCGCAGCTGCTGCAGTGAAAGAAAAAATATAGTCCCAGCCATCCCCAAGCACAGCGTCTAAATGCCAGCTTAGCAAAATTACTCGCATTGCAGCTGCTGCCTTTCCAGCTGGTGGACTCTGCCCCCTTCCGTGAATTTGCTGAATGTGCTGTACCACAGTGTCAGGTTCCAAAACGCCATTACTTTTCATGCAAGGCAATTCCAGCACTATACCAGCACGTGGAAGACAATGTTATCCAGTCATTGGGAAAGGCAGTCAGCAGCAAGGTGCATGTGACTTTAGACACGTGGTCCAGCAAGCATGGACAGGGTCGTTACATTTCCTTCACGGCACACTGGGTAACTCTGATCGCAGCTGGGAGGGATCCAAGACGGGGCTCTGTGCTGGAGATTGTTCATCCACCACGCCTCCAGAAAGCTGCTTGTATGAGGTCTGTCTGCTCCACCACCACCACCTCTTCCTCCTCCTCCTCCTCCTCCTCCTTCTCTGTCTCTGGCGAAGTGGCAGTTAAACCGATGCCTGACAGGGTCTACGCAATGGCTCAAGCAAAAAGATGCCATACTGTGCTTGAGCTGGTTTGTTTAGGGGACAGGAGCCACACTGGGTCAGAAATTTTGTCAGCTCTGCAGGGGCAGGTGCAGAGATGGTTAACATCACGCCAGCTTGAGCTGGGAATGATCATCTGCGATAATGGCAGCAACATCCTCTCCGCCCTACGCAAGGGTAAATTGACGCATGTACCATGCCTAGCACACGTCCTAAATCTGGTGGTACAGTGTTTCCTAACCAAGTACCCAGGGCTGCCAGAGCTTCTCATCCAGGCCAGAAAAGTCTGCAGCCACTTCAGATGGTCATTCCCAGCAAGCGTTCGCCTGGCAGAAATTCAAAGAGAATTCCACCTTCCCACAAACCGTCTGATCTGTGACATGCCCACCAGGTGGAACTCGACATTAGCAATGCTGCAGCGTCTGCACAAGCAGCAGAGGGCCATCAACGAGTACCTGTGTGAGTATGGCACAAGGACAGGTTCAGGTCAACTTGGTTCCCCCCCCCCCGCAGTGGCTGATGATCAAGGATGCATGCACTGTACTGTCACCATTTGAGGAGGCAACAAGGATGGTGAGCAGGGACAGTGCATGCATTAGTGACACAATTCCTTTAGTGTTCCTGCTGGAGCACACTCTGCAGGGAATTATAGATGTGGCTCTAGAGGCAGAGCAGCGGGAGGAAGAGGAGGCCTTCCCTAGCTCTCAAGGCCCCAGTCTTTCCGCAGACAGCATTCCAGCGGGTCCTACTCAGATCAGACAGGAGGAGGATGAGGAGGAGGAATATTTAAGTAGTGGGGCATTGAAGGTGGGGATTCTTCAAGGGAGGATTTTGTGTGCCCAGAAACAGAAGGGTTAGTGCGTGGCTGGGAGGAGGAAGTGCACGATACGGTCATCCTCATTGACCAGGAAAACTCAGAAGCTAATGCCACCTCCAACCTACGCTGCATGGGCTCCCTAATGATGCAAAGCCTGCTAAAGTACCCCAGGATTCGTGCTATCAAGGAGAGGGATCATTACTGGTTGGCAACCCTTCTTGATCCACGATACAAGGGGAAAGTTGCAGAGCTCATCCTGCCCGCACAGAGGGAGCACAGGATGAAAAAACTTGAGGACACTCTAAAGCGACACTTGTGTAACACCTTTCCAGGCACTGGTAGATTACCAAGTGCTGACACATGTGCTTCTGAGGCTACAGGTGATCAGAGGAATAGCGGTGAAGGCCAGGGCCGCTTGACGGATGCTTTTTTAAATTTTTTTAGTCCTCGACGCCCAGGGACGTCAAATGTAGGCACCCATTGCCAGCGTCTTCACCATATGGTGCAGGACTACCTAGGGGCAAGGGCAGACCTGGATACCTTTCCAGCAGATGATCCACTGGCTTACTGGGTGTTGAGATTGGATCACTGGCCAGAACTTAGCCAATATGCTATGCAGCTACTAGGTTGCCCTTCATCTAGCGTGCTTTCCGAAAGGACGTTCAGTGCCGCTGGAGGTTTTGTCACAGACAAAAGAGTGCGTCTGTCCACCGACTCTGTAGACCGGCTGACATTTATAAAAATGAATCAGTCCTGGATCAGCAGCTATCAATCCCCTGATGCTTAAGTAATGGAATAGATCGGGGATGTCCTCTTCTGCATTCACAAAACCTCCAGCACTGAACTCTTCCACAATACCACAAACGGGTTACGGTGTGAAGGCGCTTGCTGCCATGAAAGGCACAATATTTGGCTGCACTGACGCCTGTGCCAGATTTATATCATTTTAATTTTTTGAACCGCAGGGTCCAACCCTGCACTCTTCCACAATACCACAGAGGGGTTACTGTATGATGATACTTTCTGGCCTGGCATTAAAGGCACAATATCTGGGTGCACTGACGCCCATTAACAGATAAAAAAAACACTTTTCAATATAGGACCACATGGTCCACCCCTGCACTCTTCCACAATACCACAGAGGGGTTAGGCTAGGGTCAGATGAGCGCATTTTGTACGGACTGTGCGTCCTTGCAGTACGGACGTACTGACTGACTGACAACAAGGTAGTGGCCACACAGTCCGTTTTTTTACGGACGTATTTTTTGACTGATGTAGCAGGGAAAATAAATTACAATGAAAGAACATTCTGTCCGTCAAAAATGCTGGACGTATAAATGCAGTCCGTCTGACCTTGTTGCATCACTCACAAAAGCTATGCGGACGTTGTGGACGTGGCGCACTCTGCACGTCCGTTCTAGCAGTATTACGTTCTTGCCTAACCTGCGTCCGTTTGCAGCGTCCGTCAGCTCCCGCACTTCTGTGCGGACGTACTTCGTGTGTGGGGCTCCATTTAACACAATTGTATGCTATCACGGATGTACTTATGTGCGGGCAACACGTACGTTAACACTGCGTTCGTCTGACCCCAGCCTTACTGTATGATGATACTTGCTGGCCTGGCATAAAAGGCACAATATCTGGGTGCACTGACGCCCATTACCAGATAAAAAAAACACTTTTCAATATAGGACCACATGGTCCACCCCTGCATTCTTCCACTATACTACAGAGGGGTTACTGTATGATGATACTTGCTGGCCTGGCATTAAAGGCACAATATCTGGGTGCACTGACGCCCATTACCAGATCAAAAACTTTTCAATATAGGACCACATGGTCCACCCCTGCACTCTTCCACAAAACCACAGAGGGGTTAATGTATGATGATACTTGCTGGCCTGGCAGTCTTGCACCAAAGGCAGAATGTCTGGGTGCACTGACTCCTTTACCAGATGCATATCTTTTTAATATAGGACCGCAAGGTTCACCCCTGCATTCTTTCACAATACCACAGAGGGGTTACTGTATGATAGTACTTGCAGGCCTGGCACCAAAAGCACAATATTTGGATGCACTGCCACTGACGCCTGTATCAGATTCATATCCTCAGAGGGGTTACGGTGTGACGGCACTGTTGGGGACGCTAAAGGACCAATTTTAAATCACCTATTGTTACTTTCATCCAAAGCCTGCATAAGTTTCACAATAATTTAGTCAAAAAAATCAGTAAACTTTTTCTGCGTGTACGAAAATGTCTCCTCTTTTCATACAGACTGCCGCCCCAAGCAGTTGTTTATGGATAGATTAAAGGAAAAGCATTTACCGTCATTTGAAACGTCATTTTTTGTTTTTAAGTGTTTCTATACATCCTAGAAATCCGCCACTTCACGGGCAGGTTATGGGGACCTCCTAGGCACGATATTTGAAGGAATTTTTCATTTTTATTTTTAACCCTTATTTCATGGAAAACTCACTGTCCCTTTAAAAACATTTTTTTTTTACTTTTTGTCCTTGTTTCTTGTCCCCCAGGGCACTACCCGGACCCCCATACACCTTTTGTGGCAAATATGTAGCATATATGCCCTCTTGGAGGGCACTCTAAAAACCGAATTTTCAGCCCCATTGACTTGCATTGGGTTCGAGTTCGGGTTCGGACCCGAATATATACGAAGTTCGTGTTCGAGCTCGAACTGAACTCGGGGGGTGTTCGGCTCATCCCTAGTCCTCATTACTTTGCAAGAACGTCCCTTCTAGACCACTCCGGTCAGCGGACGACCTCCACCTGTTCTGTCTACACCTGCAATGTCAACTCTTTGTCTCTAAGACTTCTCAAGGGCAGCTCCAGTCCTGTGGAATGACTTACCTCGCCCTATCAAACTCTCCCTAGTCTTCAGGGCTTCAAGAAATCCATCAAAACCCATCCCTTCAGATTAGCGTACCACATCACTGATGCCAACCTATACCTCTCCTCACCTACCCATGCATCATGAATCATGAATGAGGCCAATTCCATGCCCGCACCATATTTAAACCACTGGCACTAGTGATCTTAACAACCAATACACATCTCTTGTCTTCATTCACCCCAGTCCCTGTAGATCAGTAATTCCAAACCCTGGTCCTCAAGTACTCCCAAAAGGTGAGATTTTAAGGATCACCTTGGGGAATTGCAGACTGAGTACTACAATCGCTGAGCAGCAAATCATATCACTTGTACTATACTTCAGATATCTGGAAAACCTGGCCTGTACTTGTGGACTGTAGTTGGGAACCACTGCTCGAGAAGGTAAGCTCCTCTGAGCGGGGCCCTCTACACCTCTTGTCTCATCCTCTGTTTGTTTATCTGTGTCTTGTTCCCTTTGGTTATTGTAAAGCGCTGCTTAAGCCTGGGGTCAGACGAGCGTCATTGAAGAGCGAAAGGAACGTCTGGTCGTTCCTTCCACTTGACCCCGTCTGGCCACCTCGCTGAGTGCAGTTAGTGTGCTCAGCAATGCAAGGCTCGATCCTCTTATGAAGGTGGTTAGTGGATAACCCCATTACTTGTAACCATGTATTAATAAAATAATGTAGTATTTCAAGTGATGTATTAACCCCTTCACTTCCAAAGTCAAGTTATCTTGATTTTGCATTGTAATACATTTAAAACCACTCATTAACATATCAAACCCAATTTTGACACTTTATTTTTTTTTTTAAATGAAATTTTATAAAATTTTCGTAAAGCATAACATCAACAAAATTATACTGCATGTATGCTATTCATGCTATATAAGAAAAGAAAAGAGAGAAGGGGTTGCCCAGACCCGGAGAGGAAAGAGAATAGAGAAAAGAAACAGCAGACAAGGAGAGAAGGGGGAAAGGGAATGGACGCTAAAGATTGCCCTATGAGGCAGTGTCAACCGATCAGAAAATAGGTAAGAGCAATTGTAGAAATGCCAACAAATCTCAACCGCAGAATAACATGCATCAGAATGTATAATCAATATCTAAGAGCCCATCCTCCGAAGTGGCAATCAAGACGAACCCATTTGATCCACCCATGGGGTCCACGTTTTGTAATAAGAGGGCAAAGTGTTGTTGGTGATCGCTGATAGTTCATCCATAGGTTGTACATCCCGAATCTTGGGGTATATTTTTGCGAATGAGGGGATCCTGGTACAGTTCCAATGCTCCGCCAGTACTCTGTGGGCTGCAAGCATAATTTTTGATTTCAATTTTTTTTCAGGGCGGGATAACTCTGAGAACAGTCTGGAGAGGAGATATGCCCAAGGGTCCATTGGGGTCTCTTGTGAGAATACTGCTTGAATCAAAGTGTGCGTTTGGTTCCAAAACTTCTGGACGTGGGGGCAGAACCACCACATGTGGGCATAAGATCCCCGCAAGCCACAACCCCTCCAACAAAGGTCCGGCGTTCCCGGTAACATGTGAGCGATTTGGACCGGCGTGGTATACCAGCGGAGAATAGTTTTAATTAGCTGTTCTTGATGAGTGGTGCATATTTAAAAGATTTCATAGCTTCCCATATATCACCCCAATCTTCCGCTTCCAGAGATTCCCCTAGATCTCTTTCCCAGGCTTGGATGTAAGGGAGCTCCTTCCAATCTAACAAGGCCGTAATTGAGCGGTATATGGATGAGATAAGTCCTTTTGGGTAGGAGCCCCGAAGGTATGTGGTTTCGAAATAAGAGGGAGGAGTTAGAGCCGCCGCTTTGATGTGTCGTCTGGAGGCAGATGATCGTAATTGTATCAGTGGCAAAGGATGGGAGAGTCAGTCTTGTAAAGTGGTTGGCAGGTCCGCAGCAGTCAACAAGGATCCTTTAGGGTAGAGTTGATATAGTCTAAATAATTGAGAGCCATGCCAGCCGTCCGTAGGTAAAGAGTTCAGGGCCGGCTGGAATTCCCTGTTCCTAAGTATCGGTGTTAAAGGAGAGGGGAGTGAGGTCAGATCGCATTTCGTTGCCAGTTTGTCCCACAGTCTGAGAGAATTGAGTATAGCCGGGCAGGCCGTTTTCAATAGGGGACGGTGGGCTCGGGGGGTCCAGATCCAGAATTGAGGTTGATCAGGATACATAAGGTCCCTTTCCAGATCGACCCATCGCCTGGTGGCAGAAGGGGCGTGCCAGGCCACTTCCTGGGCTAGTTGGGCTGCATAGTAGTACAAAAACAAACAGGGGAGACCCAAGCCTCCAGCTTCTTTGGGCCTGTACAAGGTGGACCTAGCCACTCTACGTCTCTTACCATGCCATATAAAAGAGTTTATAGCCCTCTGGAGGTCAAGCAGGTCTTCAGGGTCCACCGCCACTGGGATAGTTTGGAAAAAATACAATATACGTGGGAGGACATTCATTTTAATACAATATATACGGCCCACCCATGAAATCATGTATCTATCCCAACATTCTAGATCCTGTTTAAGCTGACGTCTTAAAGTTGTATAATTAGAAGCGTAGAGGTTATGGGGGTCGCTCGTCAGAGTGATCCCCAATTATTTAAAAGAGGAAGATATATGGATCAGGAACGTGTTACGTAATATTTCAACCTCCTCCAGTGGGACATGAGTAACCATGGCCTCGGATTTAGCAATATTTATCTTGTATCCCGACAGGCGGGCAAATTCGTTGAGCAAGAGAAGTAATCTGGGCAGGGACGTTAAAGGTCGCGTCAAGGACAGGAGTATGTCATCTGCATAGGCCGAGACCTTAAAGGTGTCCGCACGAATAGTGACCCCCTGTATCTCTGAAGTGGCCCTAATATGTTGAAGGAGGGGTTCTAAATACAGTGCGAACAGTGTCGGGGAGAGGGGGCAACCTTGTCGTGTACCATTGCAAATTGGGAAGGGTCGGTACCCGGAAAGAGGACTTGTGCAGAGGGGGAGGAGTATAAAAGCGGCCGAGATAAAAGCGGGGGGAACCCTTGTCGCTGTAAAAGGGTAAAGAGGAAAGGCCACTCCGCCCTATCGAACACCTTCTCTGCGTCCAGAGACAGAAACAGAGAAGGCATCCGAGTCTCCAAGGCCCACCACACCAGGTCAGCCGCCCTCCTTGTATTGTCGTAGGCTTGTCGGTCGGGCAGGAAACCCACCTGGTCCGGATGAATGAGGGTGGCCAGTATGGGGTTAAGGCATAAGGCAAGGATTTTTGTGACGAGTTTTAGATCGGCATTAATGAGGGATATAGGGCGGTAATTCTCAACTCGTTGAGGATCTTTACCTGGTTTTGGAAGAAGTACGATTGAGGCCAATAAGGATTCTGGCGGGAGTGGTCCGCCATCTAATAGATTATTAAAGGATTTTAGGAGGTGAGGGAGAAGGATTTTAGGGAACGTTTTGTAGTAGTGGTATGTCAGACCGTCTGGCCCTGGTGCTTTGTGCGATTTCATTAGGCTTAAGGCTGAGGATATCTCCTCCGCCGTTATTGGAAGGGCCAGGGTCTTTGCTTGGGTTTCTGTCAGTGAGGGCAAAGTAGCTCGAGTGAGGTAATCGTCTATGTGGTCCATTAGGGAGGGGTCGGCCTGAGCGTGGGAGGGAGTATGATCGTAAAGGGATCTGAAATATGCGGTGAAGGCGTCCCTATTAGCGGTCGGAGTGGTAAGAGGTGGGCCCCCTGCGGACTGAATTATTGGGATCGTCTGAGCTGGAGGTCTAGGTTTTATCAGTCGGGCCAATGGAGTGTCCATTTTATTGGACCTCTCGTAATATTTGCATTTAGACCAGAGAAGGCAGCGTCCCACATCGTCCAATAGCAGTCTGTTCAGGTCTTGTCGGGCTTGGGCTAATGCAGCGTATCCCTCGGGGGAAGGGGAGGATTTATGTGAGAGTTCGAGGTCACACAAGGTCTCCTAAAGGGCGAAAATATCAGCTAGTGTAGCGCGTTTATGATGTGTAGCCAAGCTTAGGAGAGTCCCCCGCACTACCGGTTTGTGCGCAGTCCACAACGTTTGAATGGAGACATCAGGCGTGTCGTTAAGCAGGAAGTAATCTTCCAGAGTTTTAGATACGGCATCCCGTACCCCCGATTTTTGAAGTAAGAAGGGATCTAGGCGCCATCGGCGGCCGCATTGAGGAGCAAAAGGCCTAAGGAGCACCATCACATCCGCATGATCAGACCAGGAGATTGAACCAATGGAGGAGGACAGTACATTAGGGAGGGCAGTAGGGGATATCAAAATGGAGTCTATCCTAGAGTAAGTGCCATGAGGGGGTGAGTAATAGGTATAGTCCTTAACTGAGGGGTGGTGAGCCCTCCAGATATCAATATATCCGGAGTCTCAGACGAATTCATAAAATTGTTTATCTTGAGAAGAGGGGAAATGGGATGAGGAGGTGCCATGATGGGAGGATCTATCGAGCGGAGGGCATAGAGTGGCATTAAAGTCCCCTCCCACCAAGATTTTCCCCCTAGCATGTGTGGTTATAAATTCTTGCGTGGACGTCCAAAAGTTTGCATCAGGGACATTAGGTCCACACAAAAGTGTAATATTGTTCTGCCACCATTCCCACCACTATTACGCATCGTCCCAGCTCATCTGCATGGGACGCCATCACCTGTAATGGACAAGATGAGTGGAACAGAATCGCCACTCCGTTTTTTGTAGGGGTGGCACAGGATAGGGAGACCCTAGCGTACCTGGGGTCAACAAGGCGGAATGCTGCCTTTTTGGGGATTCTGGTCTCCAGAGCGATATCTACTGATTGACGCTTCAATTCCCTGAAAAGTAACCTGCGTTTGTGCGGTGAGTTAAGGCCCTTTACATTAACCCCTTAGTGACCTGGGCGGTTTTACACAAATCCGTCTTTTAGTGACAGCTGCTATTTTTACGTTTCTGCGCTGTTAGTGTTTAGGTCAAATTTTCCTCTTACTCGTTTATTCAAACCACACATATTATACACCCTTTTTCCCGCCATTAAATGGACTTTCTAGAAATACCATTATTTCCATCATATCGAATAATTTACTATAAAAAAAATATGAAATATGATGAAAAAATGGTAAAAACACACTTTTTCGGAATTTAATCCCCAAAATCTACAACCACCCAAAAAGACCCCGGCTAAATAGGTTCAAAATTTTGTCCCGAGACTAGAAATACCCAATTTTTACATGCGTTTGCTTTTTAACCCCTTCACTGCTGAGACAGTTCACCTATGTGCGCTGCGCTCATTCTGACCATTTTGTGCTAATTATTTTTAGATGACAGCCTAGGTCCTATTTAATTAAACCCCCCCAGACAAAAAAACTTTAAAAAAGTTTTTTTTTTTTATTTTATTAAAAAAAAAAATTTATTTTATTTATTTATTTATTTTAAAAAAAAATTAAAACCAAACCTGGTCATGTTTTGGTATCATTGGAAAGGCCATAATCAGGCCTTTCAAATGATGTTAGATATGACCATCCATATGACCATGCCATGGATCGGGAGATATGGGGATCCTTAGGATCCCCTTATCTCTACATGGCAGCTAGATGGTTAACTGGCCCACTGACATCCTCACACATATGGTGAGGTTGTAAGTGGGTGGGGGGGACCTGGAGGCTTGGCTGACATCCAAGATGTCAGCCCCCCTCCATGTTCGAATTGCGTTTTGGTGCCAATTGGCGCCGAAATGTGATCCGGCGGCGAAACAGTTAATGCTATACACTCCCGTTACGAGGCTACGAGACTCTCCCGTTTTCAGCGGTGTAAAAAGCATCTCCCTAGCTGCAATGGTTGGGGAGATAGAGGGCTCTGAAGGAGCCTCCCTCCCCTCCATTGCTTTGCATGGGGACGCCTGCTGATGACGTCACCACGCAGCGTGGCGACGTCATCAGCCTCGCCTGCCCATGTAAATCACATGGGCAGGCTTCTTCCCTGCCAGATCGCCGAGGGATCCAGCGAGGGAGGTGAGTATCGAGTGGGAGGGGGATTAGGCACCACTGACGTACCCTGTACGTCCGCGTGTCTAAGGGAGACCTGTGGACAGGACGTACAGGGTACGTCAGGGGTCCTTAAGGGGTTAAGGGAAAGTACTTTTATTGGGGCCATGGGTAGATGGGTGAGAGCATGAGCAGCTGGACCCACCAGGGACCCCCTCCCCCCTTCCCCAGGAGCGTACCCCGCTGGAGGGGAAGCCAGGAGGGGAAGCCAGGAGGGGAAGCCCGGGGGAAACCAGAGCGAGTCATCAGAGGAGGATAGATCAAAGAAGGGACAGAAAGAGAGAGGGAAAGAAAAGAGGATATAAAAGTAGATATAGAGAACCCCGTGGTGGGCAGTCACGGGGGGGGGGAAAGGAAGCCACCCGAACAGGGATACCGAAGGGGAGGCCAGAAAGGGGGGGGGGAGAAAAGAGAATCGGGATTGGTGAGTCCTTCACCATCTCTGAGGGTAAGAAACAGAAAAACCACAGAAATGGGGAGGCCCATTCGCCCGCATTTAAACTAACAATATCGAACGTATCATAACATGTCACCTACCTAAAAAATTTGAAATATAGTTGAAGAAATAACCTTACAAGTCTTGAGACCTGTGCAAAAGTACCTAGTTGCAATCATCAGTCCTATCTACCTGCCCAGTGGCGGGACCTTTGGAGAAAGTCCGATAGGGGATCTATGAAGCAAAAGCCTCTTCCGAGGCATGGAGGGGAGCAAGGGCTAGTGCCACCTGATCAATCTGCCACCGTGGACCAGTCCAGCTCCATACGGGGTATTGGTGGAGGAGGCCCCATATCTGCCAAAGCAGGAGGGACAGGGAGATCCAGTAACTTGAGCAGGTCTTTGGCCTGGTAAAGATAGGAATTTTAACACTTTATTAAAGCCAGATTAATGTGCCCCCTGTGGAATTGAATTCCACTGTCTTATCTCTATCCAGGCATCCTGCAGGGAGATAAAACTAGCTACATATAACAGTCCCTAACCTCACTTTATCAAAAAGTTCAAGCACATTACTGTTGCAGTACAACAGCCAGGAAGAAGTTAGAATACAGGGAAAGCTCTGGAGTCACTCATTGCCATACAGAGATACAATTTGAGAGTTTATAGAGACTGAAAATCCCTGTACAGTATAGATACAATGTGTTTCTCTAATTTATACAATCATTATCACATACAGATACAATTTGTATATTGTGCTGGTATTTTTTGGATGCTGCATTGCTAGTAATCTCATTGTGATCACTACAAATTCCCATAAACGGTCCATTTTTATTATTCAGGTTTGTCACAGTTACAGTATTTGGCACTAAAGCCATTGCTGCCGGTATGCTGATAATGCAGACCCCGTGTGACATTGTGCGAGATAAAAGACACCAACTTGAGTTCAGAATCCTTCATTCAAATAATATTTCTGTAATGGATAAACAAATACATGAGCAAATTAAAAATGAGCGAATTTACATAATTTTTTTTTAACTATTTCAGAGAAACAATATTTGCACTAGATTTCTGTATTTAATTGTTAACGTTGCATCCCATGGTTCAAATAAATATTATGATAAAAATGTTTTCAACAAAAATTGCTTGGTAGTGAAGGGGCTTAATGTACCTGATGTCGCAATTACAAATTATTTATATACATACAGAAAAAATGGCTTCGTCCCTATACTCACCAGAGCGGATGCAACAACCAGGAGTAACAGCCCAGTTTATGTATAAAATATAGCAAGAAAAAAGTTGTCATCTGAGTTAGTTTCTATACAATTCCATGTGCTACAAAACACAATTAAAGGTTTTTGTTTGCTAAAATGGCCAGCGAAGCGTAAGCTCACTCGCCACATCACGGCACCTCTTATATATATATAAATAAATAAATCCCACCATTTTTTGCCTCTTAGCTGAAAAGCAGCAAGCTGCTCAGAGGAGTGGCTTTTGGCTACATTTATATTTATAAAGGATTTTTACCAGGAAGGATACATTGAGATTTCTCTCGTTTTCAAGTATGTCCTGGGTTCAAGAACATTGAGTTGTTACAGAAATACAAGGTAGTAAACTGCAAGATATTAACACAAAACAAATATACAGATTAACCACTTCAATGCGGAGGACACGCTCAGCGCGTCCTCCGCATTACCGCTGGTATGCGGAGGACGCGCTGAGCGCGTCCTCCCATTGGGGTCAGCGTTCGGCCGGGTTCCGGCCGATCGCTGGCCCCTCCGGTGCGGGCTGACATCCTCGATGTCAGCCCGGCATCCGGAACCGCAGCCGCCGGAATTAGGTGTCATCGCGGCAGCACGATGACACCTAATTCAGGCGCCCCCCCCCGCATGTGCGGAGGAGGTGCCTGAAAGGGAGGGGGGGAGGTCCTTCGGACCTCTCTCCCTCCCGATCGGCGGCGTTGCGGGGGTTAACCCAGGCACCATTTGGAAGGGCACAGCCTGCCCTCCAAATGGTGCCTGGCATTAACCCCTGGGGAGCTGGATCGCGAATCGGCGCTGAAAAGCGCCGATTCGCGATCCTTTCCCGGAGCTGGCCGACATCTTGGATGTCGGCCAAGCCTCCGGGAACTCCCCCTGAGGACTGGCATCATCGTGCGTAGCACGATGACGCCAGTCCTGGTCTTAACCCCTAACTGCCACCAACGGTGGAGATAGGGAGTTCCAATGAACTCCCTATCTCCCGATCCGTGGCAGCTAGGGGTTAAAGTTTGGTATGGTTGGATCGGCCAGAGCATGGCCGTTCCAACGATACCAAACACTACTGTGAAAAATTTTGTCAAAAAATAAATAAATGAAAAATAAAAATAGAAAAAAAATTAAAAAAAAATTATAAAAAAAAATAAACACTTTTTTTTTCTTTTTTTTGGTTTGTTAATGCAGCAATATTGTTCCCATTTCATTTATAATGTGAACAATGATGCTGCACTAACGATTTTTGTATGCGGTGCGTTTGTTAAAAATCGCGTAATTTCCCCCAAAAAAAATGTAACGAGACCCCATCTCTAATTTTTTTAACAAGCGCACCCCATACAAAATATAACCGCAATTGCTCGCATGTTAAAATGTGAAAAAAAAACTTTACACGTTGTAAATTATTGAAAATACATATTTTATTGCATTTTTTGTTATAATATACAGACATGACATAACGTATACATATAATAATGACATATTATGAATCTACCGAGTCTGACGGAAAGAACGATATATAATATGTCTGGGTAATATACTAAAATAAGCCTTCAAAACACGTTTAAACATGATGAGCAAAACCGGTAAAAATGACCTCAGCACAGAGGCGGGAAAAGCCTCAGCAGCGAAAGGGTTAACAGAAAATAAATATGTAGGAAATATAGTCACTATGTTACATGTTTACAGGTGCATTCCGTATTGAGATATGTTAATAGGGAGCTCTTTAGTGACTTTAGACTGGGGAAGATTTGATGTTATTCCATAATTGCGGTGCTCTGTAGGAAAATGAGGAATGAGACACTTTCTTTTTGTATTGTGGTATTGCAAGTAAGGTGTAGGTCCTGGATCGGAGGTTATAGGATGAGGGAACTGCTGAGGGAAGCAGCCTATTCAGGTAGGGTGGTAGCTTCCCTGAAAAGCTCTTAAACACCAGGTTGGAAAGGTGAAGAGTGCGTCTAGATTCCAGCAATGGCCAGTTTAGTTCTTTTAACATGTCACAATGGTGGGTCATGTAGTTACATTGTAGCACAAAGCGACAGAATGAGTTATACAGTGTAGTAAGTTTCTGGAGGTGTGCTTGCGAGGCAGCTGCATACACTACATCTCCGTATTCAATAGTTGGCATAAGCATTTGTTGTACAATCTGCTTTCTTACCGCGGGGCTCAGGCAGGATTTGTTTTTGTACAGGGCACCTAGTTTGGGGTAAAGTTTAGATGAGAGTTTTTCGATGTGGGGGCCAAAGGATAGATTTGGCTCTAACCACATACCTAGATACATTTGAGAAAAGTGACTGTGGTCAGCGCGCCATTTGATCTTGTCCCCACACATAGATGGGGTGTTTGCAATTTGTGTAGTTTAGGTGCTGTTCCAAAAAGCATTGTAACATTGGATAGGTACTCACTCTACCAAGCGGTGCCGTGATGTGGCGAGTGAGCTTACACTTCAATGTCCTCTCTAGCAAACAAAAAACTCTAATTTTGTTTTGTTGCACATGAATTGTATAGAAACGAGCGCAGATGACAACTTTTGTTCTTGCTATATTTTATACATGAACTGGGTTGTTACTCCTGGCTGTTGCAGCCGCTCTGGTGAGAATGGGCGCGACGCCATTTTTTCTGTATGTATGTATATTTTGTTGTAACACCAGTTAAGTAATTTTTGTTGCTGTTCCTTTTTCCATATTTTTGTTTTTAACCCCAAATGGGAAGTGCTTGGTACGTGTATAAATAAAACCCACCTTTTTTTGCCTTTTAGCTGAAAAGCAGCAAGAGAGCATGCAGCTGCTCAGAGGAACGGCTTTTGGTTACATTGGTTAGGTACTCACTCTACCAAGAGGTGCCGTGATGTGGCGAGTGAGCTTACACTTCAGTGGCCATTGTAGCAAACAAAAAACTCTGTGTTTTGTTGCACATGGAAATGTACAGATAAGAGCGCAGATGAAACAACTTTTTTTCTTGCTACAAATTATTTATAGTATGAGAAGCATAAAGGGATCCCAAATAACACCCTGGTAGGAAATATCTGTAAAAAACAGTAGTGTATGGCCAGTGGATTTCTATCCTGGCCAGCTTATTTTAAAAATTTAAACCTCATCTTCACTTGTCATACAAGGAACCTTCATAAATATTTCCGTAACCACTTATCTCAATGATTTCCTAATTAATAATGAAACAAAGTGACTTGTAATCATGTGTATCATTCATTATTACACCAATTTATCTACTGGAAAATATACTGAAGGGCACTGTAAAAATGACATATTAAAAATTAAATGTAATATTTAAATGAATTTTGCAGAAATAACACACAACACTGAGTAGCCACCCTGCCTTTCTTACTCTAGTACAGGAGCAGGCATGTACTGGCCATAGGGACTACAGGGAGATTCCCAGCAGGCCAATGGCTCTGTGGGCCAGTGTGAATGCTGGTTCACCACGCAGCTTGAATTGCCCATAGTGGGTGAGGGGAGAACTTCCTCAGCGTCCATAAAACAGACGCAGTCTGCCACAGTCTCATATTGGAGCCACTGTGCCGGTAAGACCCACTGCACATCCGCCTCACCTTAAGACATGATGGGCACTCAACCTCATTGCCGCAGTGTTTCTTTACCCAATCGCTGTACAGCAACTCCGGTATCTGTAAAGTGATTGGATGAGTGATCCGTTTGGTTTATATACTATTTTGTGCATGTTTGAAGAATTAAAGTGGGCCGGCTTGGATGAAGTCCAGGGCTGATTTTTTGACCCAGTCCAGCCCTGTACAGGAGTCAGCAAAACCTTGGCTCTCGAGATGTTTTGATAGTACATTCACCTTCATGCTCAGGTACTCATTAGTTTGGCTGAGCTTTAAAGGAAATTTAGTTCCAAAACATCTCGAGGGCCAAGGTTGCAGATTCCTGCTCTAGAGCAACCATACACCTTATTTTATTTACTACCAAATAGTAGAATTACACCATGGGTCTAGAAGCTTGAGCCTGTTGAAAACGAAATAAGTTCCAATGGTCTGCAAACCACAGAATACACTTATCCTATCTAAACTAAAGAAACTGACACAAAGATGAAGACCATGTGACTCAAAATACATGTGAGCCTTCGGGAAAGAACCTCTATGGAAGATACATTATAGAGAATTTCCATATAGGGTTATATTACTGTTTATAGGATTCAGAGAGGCATAACTCATAGGACTGATGTTCCAAAATGTTATGATTTAAATTAAAATGTTATACAGTTGTATTTTACAAACTCCTAAAAGTGATGGATATTATAGCCTTGGCCATTATACGGGGATTTTTCACTGAATTAAGAAGTAAATGGATATGGAGAAACATATATAAAACTTTAGACCTTAATGAGACATCATGCAGTTCCAAAGGAATTCAATTGGTAAATCACTTAGTAGAAACGACAGAATCATATATTACATAAAACAGAAATCCCAGAGCAAACTTCCATAGTTTCTAGAGCGATGTCAGCTTTATTTCGATGTTAATTCCTCAGGGCACCCCTAAAAGTAATCAACAGTATGTTCTTTCTCTTAGTTTAATTGTACAGATCCAAATGAAACTCCTAAGTAATTTGTAACTGCTAGTATAAGAATGCTACTGGAAGATACTGATAAATTTGGATTTAAAGCAAACAAAACAAACTCCCTATAATAATTACCATTTATGAAATTTCAATAAACCTTTTCTAGTTTCTTCTCATATATCAAAGTTGAAAACTGGGCGCGGCGCATCACCATGATGAGAGACAACAAAATCAGCCACAAAGCAATGTAGCGTCAGTCCTGTCTGAAATATCCTTCCTTAGACAGGTCTTTTATTAGATTTCAAAGAACTTATAGCCAATCAGCATACAGATACATTTCTACGTCAGAGTTTAACCAACAGTGAGCCAAAAATTACTATATTGATTCAGAGATGGCTTTTTCTAGCATACATTTTTCACACACCCCTTCCTGCACACAAAGGAAATGGCTAAATTCCACAGGCTAACATCCTATGCAAGTAAAAAGACTTGCAGGGTTTGACACTTATAATGGGGGGGGTGGATTCACACTACCTATCATATTAAAATACCTTTCAATCGTCTCATTGATCACATATACAATCGTGATCACAAAAAGGGATGAAACAAACTAGACAATTAAACTAATTATACCTGGGGCCATAGTATCCTCGCCTAATACCTGTATGATATACGAAAAGGATTCCCCAAGGATGCCCTTTATGAGCATAAAATACACTTATCTATCTAGATTCACTCTTCCAGCGAACCACATTTGGAGCGTAGGCAAAAATACCTAATCTAGACATTAAATAACTATTTATTCCCATTTCCCAAAATATAATTCACCGAACAAGAAAAGTATAATAACTTGAATGTAAAAGTTCATTTATCTAATAAATCAACATGAGTCAGATCTATATCTGTGTGTTTTCCTATGTTCAGCTTCACTCCACAAAACGCATATACACCTGCATTCATACACACATTCAAGAAATACATTCTCATTTTCACAAATTAAATCCTTTCTCAAACTTATCTAGGGGATTAAATAAATAAAAAAATAATATTCCATAATCTAATACCATAGTCCACAGTGCGAGATCAGGGTGTGGTCTTTTTTTTTCAACATCCCAGCTTGAGACGCATAATCATTGAATGTCATTAGAGCTCCCACCATAGGGACTCCTGAACAAGCTGTCTCTTTGCGCTGGTTGCTTATTACCTGTGACCTTTGACCTTGACACAAAATGTCCATGATTCGTTCCATATGCAGTCATTGTGACTGTCAGGTTTCTTGATGGTGTGATATGGTTTCAGCAACAATAAAGAAAATAAAAAAGAAAAGAAAATATGGTATACCCCGCTAATCATCTACATCCATTCATTCATTGTCACTCTCAAATGCACGAAAACAATAAAAATGTTAATTTACACAAGAAAAGACACAGATAATAAATTCCAAAATGTCCCCGCGAAGCCTGTCGGCCTCACGCAATAAAAAAATTATACTACTTCTGACTCATTGTTAGAGAAAAAAATATATATATATATACGCAACTTTGGCTCAAAAGGGAAATAGCCGAAGTGCATATTCCACCCTTTTATTAAATATAATTGTTTTTTTCTTTTTTTTTTTGTAATTACTATCCTATTCAGTCTTGTTCGGTGTTGTGAAACAAACCTGGCGTTTATAAAACACACCAATCCTCAAATGAAATAAAACATAAAATAAAAACCGCATTAATTTTATCGAATTAAAACTTCCCATTTACCACTATATATGTCCTGAAATGTATTCATGCAAATGCATTAAATTATATGTTCCTAAAAACATTAATGAACTCTAATTTTAATTGGATGTGATCTTCAATAATGCTAAATGTGTCAGGGAATTTTGAACAATATTGATTGTAACTAAACAACAAAAATAACAAAATATAAAATAATAAAAGACACAAAATAATTATCACTTAGACGACATCAGAATATAAAAATACATTATCTTCTTTCTTTGTCTTCTGTCTTATTGGTTGAAAATAACAGTTTTGTAAAACTGACATGTCTTAAGTTGTATTTCCAAATCAATGATCTTCTACAAATAGCATGATTTATTGATGAGTTGTCGATAATCAGATTGTTTTATTGCCTGGTGTCTGATAATTCCTTATTATCCGGTTGATGTAACATTGCAATGTGAAATGATAATGTGTTTGAGTAAATTTCCTTCAATTCCAACATCTTTATCAATATTGGTATCGCATAATCTTCCATCTAGCTTGAGCAAAGTTGGCATGCATGGGTAATTTTCACCTAAAGTAAAACTTGGGAAAAAATGTATTATTAACCTGTCAAAAACTTTAAAATTCATATGGTTAAAATACTTTTAAAATGGAGAAAAACAATGCAACACATTTTTTGGACACAAAGAAAAGGAGTGGTCATGAGTGAGACAACACGGAGGAGAGGAGGGGTCATGAGTGAGACAACATGGAGGAGACTAGGAAAAGAATGTGAACTTCAATTCAAATAAAAAACACAACAAAAATATCATGAACTGGGAAAGAAAGTATAGAAGGGCATGTTTAAAACTTGACGCGTTAATTAGCACAAAGTTCTCAGAGGAAGCTCAGAGAAAAAGATTAATAAACATCAATAATCTTTATTAAGGATATTGGTTAAAAACAAACATTCAAACGTGAGGTGTCTGTGCAGCTATTTTACAACCTGTTTTATTCCCTCCAAGAATATGCAATAGAGGCAAAGTTATACGCTATTGCACTTCACACCCAAAAGACAAAAACATCAGACAGCAAAAAAAATAAAAAAAATAATACTAGACATCTGGCTACCACTGCAGAAAAAGAAAACAAATCAAACAATACTCAGATACCAAACTACAACCTTCCATCTCCCTTAGTCAACTAAAATAAAACCCAAAAAACCACCTTCTCTTATTTGAAATCTGCCTAAATTCCTTTGTACAGCGCTACTAAACCTGTAGGCGCTTTCCTTTAAACTTTCACTCAAATCCTTCAGCTTTATATCACTTCATCCTCTTAGATTCCAAACAACTAAACATGAACCTACATATATATTCCATTATACAAGTTACAAAACTGTAAATGATCTCAGTCAGCCATTTTGGCAAAATATATAACCTATATTTAAGGTGCGGTCTATCCCTTAGTGCTGGACTCAAACAAAGACCAGAGGAAAATAACCGACCACGCCTCTCTTGGGAAAATGTACAACTTTGAGCCCATTACCTAGATACACTAATTTTTATATATATATATCATACATCAATTTATAATCCATTTACAGTAAATAAAGCTCCCATAATTACTTTCTTCTGTTCCACTACTGTACGCACGCCGAAGCACTCAAACCGCGCCCTATTCCACAACAGTTACAGTTTTATAAAGCACTAACAGCTCCAGAATTCAACTGCTACTACAGTCATTCAAAGCATTAGACACATGTCATTTGTATATACTGTTCAATTATCCCAAATACTCACAGAACAACAAAAATAACTACATATTCCATTATCCAACTTGCACTGCTAAAAGACTACTAGCATTCAAAGAAAAAAGTCCTTATACAAACACATAATAACATTATACATTACAAATAAAGAGTTTCTTTTCATTAAATAAAAAAAAGAACAAAGAGAAAGAATGAATGTATAAGAAAAAAAGTTAGCAGGCGCTTTTGAAAGTCACTGTAAAAGTAAAGCCCTATTGTCTTCTCCATTTCCTGTGCCCCTTCTTTTTTTTTTTATACACGAAGCAAGGCAGTAATGACACAGAAACAAAGAAACCTGGTTTACGAAAAGCAGTCCCTATACATAAATTACATATAAAAAACATAATATCAAAACTACGAAATACAAAACATCAAAGATAAACACATATATTAATAGTTAGTAAAGACAAACATTTAAATAAGCAGACGCAATCAATGGCCATAAACAAAATAAAAAATCATGCAATCTGAAAGAAAAAACAGTTAGCAAATCCTATAGAATCAGCGCGCAAACACATGCAGCAAAAAAAATAAAAATAAAAATGGCAGCAGCGCGCAAGAAAATAAAAATAAAAAATTAAGAGGAAAAAAAACTGTCTCTCAATGGGAGATTAAATCAGTTGATATACAAGAAGAAAATCCAATCAGTTAAAATAAAATTCTCACAATTACAAGATATGGACGACCCAGAAACACCAGAATTGAAGTACAAGATAGACACAGAACGGAGACAAAACAACTAGAAACATCTCGTTTCTTTTTTTATGAGTTCAATTTCCAGCAAATACAAATACTCAACGCAGCGGGCGAGTTCAAACACACGTGAGGTCCTCAAACGATTTTCCTTTACTACAATACATAAAATGACAAAAACAAATCAAGACAAAGAGTCCAACCTTGCACCAAAAAAAAAAAAAATTAAAAAAAAATCAACAAGCTCTGAACCATAGCTTTAACGTCAGGGAAAATAAACAAAAAACCAAACCTGGAGGCAAGTTCGCAAAATCTGAACAAGCAAATGTAAGGATATATTCAAATGTAAAGATACACTTAAATATAAATAACATCTGAATGGCAAATCCCACTTCAGACAACAACTGATAAATTTGGATTTAAAGCAAACAAAACAAACTCCCTATAATAATTACCATTTATGAAATTTCAATAAACCTTTTCTAGTTTCTTCTCATATATCAAAGTTGAAAACTGGGCGCGGCGCATCACCATGATGAGAGACAACAAAATCAGCCACAAAGCAATGTAGCGTCAGTCCTGTCTGAAATATCCTTCCTTAGACAGGTCTTTTATTAGATTTCAAAGAACTTATAGCCAATCAGCATACAGATACATTTCTACGTCAGAGTTTAACCAACAGTGAGCCAAAAATTACTATATTGATTCAGAGATGGCTTTTTCTAGCATACATTTTTCACACACCCCTTCCTGCACACAAAGGAAATGGCTAAATTCCACAGGCTAACATCCTATGCAAGTAAAAAGACTTGCAGGGTTTGACACTTATAATGGGGGGGGGTGGATTCACACTACCTATCATATTAAAATACCTTTCAGATACATTGGGGAACTATAATACATAGGCTTCAGAATAGAAAGGTAAAGAAGTGAAGAAGGCTAGGGGGAACACTAGCTATGTGAGAAGATGATCGTTCTCAGGGAAATTAAGGAGAGGAAGATGAGTAGACCACACACAAGCTGTAACATTGGTTGTAGAACAAGAAGATGAACACAACTCCTTTTGCCTACTGTTTTGTACAGATAAGCATTCATGGAAAGCATCACGTTACTCATGGCATGCTTCAATATGTGCAATATAAAGAGCTGGAAAGCTACAGAGGTTCTGCACTGATGGCCAATCTATTCACCAGCCTGCTATCCTTTATAGTGCAAAGACATAGGATGCTTATCATTCCTATTATTTTGGGTTAACTTTTAGTGATTTATGGTATATTTCAAACTGCAGAGAAGCAGAGATTAGGTGATTCTACATATAGTTGTGAAAAAATCTGGTCATGACCTTGCCAGTTCAGAATATATCTTTTGATTGCTAGCAGTGTCCTGGAAGAAATAATCACACCTCCTTCCAGTAGATAAAGTCTGCATACAGTGGAAAGAAAAAGTATGTGAACCCTTTGGGATTACGTGGAGTTTAGCATGAATTGGTCATAAAATGTGCTCTGATCTTCATCTAAGTCACAACAATTTGAAAAACACAGTCTGCTTAAAATAGTACAACACAAACATTATATGTTTTCATGTTTTTATTGAACAGAACATGTAAACATTCACAGTGCAGGATGGAAAAGTATGTGAACCTTTGGACTTAATAACTGGTTGACCCTCCTTTGGCAGCAATAACCTCAACCAAACATTTCCTGTAGTTGCAGATCAGACCTGCACAACGATCTGGAGTAATTTTGGACCACTCCTCTTCATAAAACTGTTTCAGTGTAGCAAAATTCTTGGGATGTCTGGTGTGAATCGCTCTCTTAAGGTCATGCCACAGCATTTCAATCGGGTTGAGGTCAGGACTCTGACTGGGCCACTCCAGAAGGCGTATTTTGTTTTGTTGAAGCCATTCTTTTGTTGAATTACTTGTATGCTTTTTGTCATTGTACTGTTGCATCACCCATCCTCTGCGGAGCTTCATTTGGCGGACAGATGGTCTTACGTTTTCCTGCAAAATGTCTTTATAAACTCTGGAATTCATTTTTCCATCAATGACAACAAACCGTCCAGGCCCTGAGGCAGCAAAGCAGCCCCAAACCACGATGCTCCCTCCGCCATGTTTTACAGTGGGGATGAGGTTTTGATGTTGGTGTGCTGTGCCTTTTTTTCTCCACACATAGTGTTGTGTGTTTCTCCAAACAACTCAATTTTGGTTTCATCTGTCCACAGAATATTTTGCCAGTAGTGCTGTGGAACATCCAGGTGCTCTTTTGCAAACTTCAAACGTGCTGCAATATTCTTTTTGGACAGCAATGGCTTCCTCCGTGGTGTCCTCCCATGTACTCCATGCTTGTTTAATGTTTTCCTTATTGTAGATGTGTCAACAAAAATGTTAGCATGTGCCAGAGATTTCTGTAAGTCTTTAGCTGACAGTCTAGGATTCTTGTTTACCTCATTAAGCATTCTGCGCTGTGCTCTTGCAGTCATCTTTACAGGACAACCACGCCTAGGGAGAGCAGCAACAGTGCTGAACTTTCTCCATTTGTAGACAGTCTGTCTTACCGTGGACACATGAACATCAAGGCTTTTGGAGATACTTTTGTAACCCTTTCCAGCTTCATGCAAGTCAACAATTCTTGATCGTAGATCTTCTGAGAGCGCTTTTCTGCGAAGCATGGTTCACATCAGGCAGTGCTTCTTGAAACCAGTAAACCCAAAACTGGTGTGTGTTTTTAAAGGGCAGGACAGCTTTCAGCAACACATCCAATAATATCACACTGATTGGACTCAAGGTTGGCTCACTTCTGGCTCCAATTAGCTCTTGGAGAAGTCATTAGGCTAGGGGTTCACATACTTTTTCCACCCTGCACTGTGAATGTTTACATGTTATGTTCAATAAACACATGAAAACATATGTTTGCGTTGTATTATTTTAAGCAGACTGTGTTTTTCAAATTGGTGTGATTTAGATGAAGATCAGAGCACATTTTATGACCAATTCATGCAAAACTCCACCTAATCCCAAAGGGTTCACATACTTTTTTTTGCCACTGTATGCCTCTTCTTACAAGGTTAAATGCGTGACTCCGTTAACCTTGTTAAGTTAGCTTTTGTGGCTCACAGGATTCATTCGGTCTGAGATAAATGTCAAGTATTTTTATTCAGTCATTTTTCAATAAATACGATATGTGCGTTATATAAATATTTTGCTCATTGTTATACTAAGAGCATCTCTTAATGAGTGCATACACACTTTTGAGGTCACAGTCATCACTTGGATTTGGCATGAATTAGACTTTAGAAGTTAACAGATCAGTTTGCCATGTCACTAGTCTACTGTCAAATGGTGCTTTTCTTGTAAACTGGAAAAAAATATAACAAAATATGGAATAATTTACTGCTTCATCACTTTACAGTGTGGAAGTGCCTAGTCAGTGAACACAGAGGATAAGTTGAAACTTCACACTTAAACTGTGAAATTACCAATCAAATCCAGCTGTAATATGCCTTCTAACATTCTGTATAACATTGCAGTGGCAACACAAAGGGGGTGCGGGCTGCACCAGGGTGACATCATCTGGGTGGCCCAGGGGGGTGACACCAGGACAGGAGCTCACTGACAGGTAGGGCATTTCTGGCACCGACCGAGGGTACCGTGGAGTGGGGCCCTGAATCTTTTGAACTGCCGTGTCTGTCATCAAAAGTAGGGAACTGCCCCTGCATGTCCCTGTGACAAACAGCACATCATGCTGCCTGCATTATAGGTATTTCTCCTGTATGGCAGCACAGAGGTCAAGTAACTCTTGTGCTGCTTCTGACTCCGAGCAGGGACTGGTCATGTGACCAGAGGACCCTGCTGTGATGATGCTGGGAGACAGCCAGCAGCAGGAGCAGCTGGAAGCAAGAAGCAGGTGAGTATAGAAGGAGGGGGAGGGGAGAGATGTGTCCACCTATCTGTCTGTCCTTCTGTATATCCCTTTATCTGGTTTTCTCCCTGTTTATGTATGTCTTTCTGAATATTCTATGTTACGCTCATATCTAGAGCACATTGCTGGGAATTTTACTGCTGTGCAGCTCTGTGATACGCTCTTACACAACACACAGTTTTATTACTGTGGAGCTGTGATACACTCTTACACACCACACATAAGTTGCCTACTGATGACCGGCCGTATGCAAGGAGATAAAACAAGACACACACAAAAAGGGACACGAAAACAAAACTGTGGAATAATATATATATTTATTATACATATAGGCCACAGCTAAAAACTCCAAACATATACAAAATACCATATCAAATTATAATAATAAATGGACAGTGCTGACAGGGAACTCCACACAACCACCACACCTCCTCCAAGCCAACCAACTAAAACTCCGCTCCATCTCCCATCCATCTGATCCATCCCATACCACTTAACTAAAGGAACCCCTACCCCAGCGCTGCCTTCAAGCCCCCGCTGTGACAAAGGGGAATACCCAAACCCAAAACACCCAAACCACAAAACACATTCCTATAAATAAATAACAAAGGGGAGGCAGGGTGGGGATTTCTAAACCGATCTACCTCAGGAGAAAAAAGGTGCGCAGAGGCATGCAGCACGTGCCTTACGTACCCTCCTACAACCCCGCCCCTCAAACTCCCACTCTAACACCTCACGCGCTAAGCCTCACAGAGTGAGAAAAAAATTCCTCCTTGGTCCCTGGCATCAGAAGCAACTTAAGGGCCCTACGCCTGAGTTGCTTCAGGCCTGAGTTGCTGGCAGTTTTATTGCAATGTGTGGTGTATGAGCGTATCACAGCTGCACATCAATAAAACTCCCAGCAATGTGTGGTGTGTATGAGCATATCACAGAGCCCCACAGGCCAATTGCGGACTTTATCCTGAGGGGGCTGACATCTTGGGGGAGTGACACCATGAGCTACCGCACCGGGTGACGCCAACCCTAGCGAAGCCACTGTAACATTGTGAATAAAGGTTTAGGGCCCTATTCCACAGTTGTCATTAAGCTTAGCGTTCGAGAGGGCAAGCACAATTAGCTTAATATGTTAACATCGTCTTCCAAGCCTGATATTAAAGAAGACATTCTGAACTTCGTGCATGGCGTCTATTATACTTAAAATGAGATGTGTAAGTTGTTAAGACATGCAAGAAAAGTGAGATATTCCAAAGTGCTTAATAAACTTAAGGCCAGATCACAACCTGGCCGCAAAGCACAGTGCTTCAGCAGTATAGCAGAATGGCTAGAGCTCTGTACTTCATTTTAACGCATCCTATTCCATCTGAAACACAAGCTCAGTTTGAATCTCGGATGTAACTCCAGGTTACGGTACATTAATTTCTCTTATACGTTGTATGGGAGATGTTACTGTGCCCCTAGCAGATGAAGAACAAGCTATCCCAGTAGCTAATTTTCCATCTGCGCTTGTCATTATTCATGAATGAATAACGTCTTTCAAACTGCGCTGGTAAGTGTTTGCACTTCTGCACAATCACTCAACACATCAATCTTAACTCCACCTAAAAATCCCTTACTCACCACAGATCCCTCGGTGGCCTAAGCAGTGCAATCTAACGCTTCCTTGCTCTGTGGGCAGAGAACACTGGGACCAAATCGTTCCTCTGCGTATCCCTCCTCTCAAAGGAGATCACGTCCAAGTACTGGAGCTTGTAACAACATGGTCCACGGGCTTAGTGCTGCTGTTGATATAACCCTGGACCTCTGAAGTATTGCGACTTGATCTGCTGGCAAAGCAGCCAGTTCATAAAATGGACGTTAAAAGGCGAGACACAAATAGAAAACGACAGATGCAAACATTTTCCATTTGCGTCTTGCATTTAACCTCCAAGTTGTGGTCTGGCCCTTAAAGTCTAGATGCAAACCAGGGTATATTCTCAACCCCTAATAGGTAGTGTTAACCTCATAACGACACGTAAACCTTGATGTTAACATCCCTGAGCAATTGAAGTCTATGGAGTTGTTAAGGGTCAAGTTTAAACTAGGGCTAAAATACAGAGGGCTGTATAACAAAGATGGTGCTAATTTAACTAGAGCTGTTGTAAGCTTACCAGAGCCAATACCGTCAATGGAGTTGTTACGTTTACAACAGCTCTGGTTAAGTTAGCACCAACTTTGTAATACTGCCCAGACAGTTTCATTAGCATTGCCTTTGTGCACATCCACTTTCAGTAGCATCAGCTGGTAATATACTACTCCACACAATTTTTGACATTTCACTAAGAAATGTTAACGTCTCCAACCAGTTTTAGTGTCTTGACCCCCTGCAGTCTGGCTTCCGTCCCCTACACTCAACTGAAACTGCGCTCACCAAAGTCACCAACGACCTCCTGCTAAATAAACACAGCCACTATTCTATTCTCATCCTGCTCGACCTCTCGGCTGCTTTTGACACTGTTGACCACCCCCTCCTTCTACAGACCCTCAACTCTCTTGGTCTCGGTGACACTGCACTCGCTTGGGTTGACTCCTATTTATCCAACAGGTCCTTCTCTGTGTCCTTTGCTGGTAACTCCTCCTCTTCATTGCTTCTATCTGTTGGTGTACCTCAAGGCTCTGTCCTTGGTCCTCTGCTCTTTTCCATCTACACCTCCTCCCTGGACAAAATCATTAACAGCTTTGGCTTTAATTAAAATAGGGGGAGAACGAGCAGTATAATACAACCTTTAAAGGGTCAAACTCTTTGAATAGCGAGTCCAATCTTCATAAAATTACATACAGGCTAGAATAAAAGCATATACAAAAAATCATAGCATAACACTGTAAAAAAATTTAATAAAAATAAATAACACAACAAAAGAGCCACTCACAAAATAAGTGGCACACAGTGAGAAACCAGTGTGCATATAGGCATTTTAATAACAATTCGTCCAAATAGTCACCACAGCCGGAACCGATGTAATTAGGTTGTAGTCCCAATGGAGAAGCCTGGCCAAGGTAACCTCCTTATTTGAGACGTCCAGCTGTCAGATGAAGCTGAGAGTCTCATGAACCAACAGGTAAGAGGACCAGCAGCTTGGACACATCCAGGTAGAACTATAGATGACCCGGCGGGTGGACGAAAGGATATGCGCAAACAAGTCAATTTGACGCGTTTCGTCTCCTGATTTATTCATGAACTCTTTGGCTTTAATTACCACCTCTACGCTGATGACACTCAGATCTACCTCTCCACCCCTGATCTCTCTCCCCCTGTCCTTTCCAAAGTCAGTGACTGTTTATCTGGCATCTCCTCCTGGATGGCCTCCCACCACCTAAAGATCAACATGTCCAAGACGGAGCTCCTATTCCTCCCTCTAATGCCTCCCCACCTCCTGATTTCTCTATCACGGTGGAGGGTATCACCATCTCCACATCAAACCAAGTTCGCTGTCTTGGAGTTACACTTGACTCTGCGCTTTCCTTCATCCCCCACATCCAGTCTCTTTCCGCCTCCTGCCGCTACCAACTGCGTAATATTTCCAGAATTCGGCCATTTCTTACCACTGCCATCACAAAACAACTCATACCACGCGCTGGTAATCTCCCGACTTGACTATTGCAATAATCTCTTATCTGGCCTCCCTCTGTCCCGCCTCTCCCCCCTACAATCCATCCTGAACGCCTCCGCCAGGCTAATCCACCTCACCCGCCGCTCTGTCTCTGCCGCTCCCCTCTGCGAGTCCCTTCACTGGCTCCCCATCCACTGCAGAATTAAGTTCAAAATCCTTATCCTTACCTACAAAACCCTCACTAACTCAGCTCCCCACTACCTGTCCTCACTAATCACCAAATACACCCCAGCCTGCTCCCTAAGGTCAAACAGCAACCTGCGCCTAGCTTCTCACCGCATCTCCTCTTCCCATGATAGACTGCAGGACTTCTCACGCGCAGCCCCCATTCTCTGGAACACTCTCCCTCGTACGGTCAGACTTTCCCCTAATTTCTCTTCCTTCAAACGCAACCTTAAAACATTCCTATTTAGGGAAGCCTACCACCCAACTCACTGATGCAACCACTCCATCACTCTCACCTTGCAGTCCTCTACTCCTGTTTCAACCCCAACCCTTCTAGATTGTGAGTTCCTACGGGAATAGGGCCCTCATCTCCTCCTGTACTGGTTGTCAAATGTTGTACAATGTATTGTAACCCTGCCTATACTGTGCCTATTGTACAGTGCTGCGGAATATGCTGGCACTTTATAAATAAAGAATAATAATAATAATAATTGACACGCGTCTTGATTGGAATACGGACGTTATTGGTGAGACGGTAATGATTAACAGCTAGCGAATGATTTTTCAATTAGATTCAGACTTTTAATGTCAACCAGAGAATAGGACCCATCATTTCTGGGCAAATATAGGTATAGAACTATTCTATAAAACCATGCTACAAGCAGAGCAAAAAAAGAAAAAGCTTATTTTGATGATCATGTTGCGTGTCTCTCTAGTAGACATTTGTTCCACAATTTCCCCACACAAATAAACTGCATGGTTTCAATTAAAAGTGGGTCCACCTGGATTACTATTACTTGCCTGGGGCAACATTAGACCAAAAATAACCATAGCATGCCAGAATAGCACTTAAAGCGGTTACATTGTTAATCCAGTTCTATGTGTTTACTATAATCTACAGTTTACAGAGGAAAATATATATAATTTGAGAAAGATGTGGTCTGTAAAACAGCCCTAAAACTGCTGACCCTTATATCTCTAACTACACACTTGCTTGCTTTCTGTAAAGTCTGGCTATCAGAAATAATAACTCCAATTTCCATGTGCTCTAATGCTTTTCAAAATCTAACTGGAGACCTTGCCTGAAAATGCCAACTTCCTCTATTTAACAGATCTGACCCCTGAGTTAGGGAAGGGGGAAAAAAAGGGAGGCCCGTCAGTCATATTCAAGCATCTGTTAAATGCTAAACTGGCCCAGATACTCATACAATATTTATATTGATTCAGAGGAAGGTAAACACACTCAGCAATTGCATTTCACCAGGAAAAAACTACTCCATTCTGACCGGGTAAACTACAATCAGATCACTCTTGGATCAATGTTGTGCTTATGTAGAGCTTGTTTAATATAACCCTTTGCACCTTCCATTTATTTGCACTGCCTGTCATATTTATACGGAGGGCTGGCAGGGCACGGAGATAATATGAGGGATATAATTACACTGTGCAAATAGCAGACATTGAATAGCATGCAAACTTGAGGGATTATTGTAAATGTGCATTAAATGGGTAAATC
Organism: Leptobrachium leishanense; assembly: GCA_009667805.1. Lineage (NCBI taxonomy): Eukaryota > Metazoa > Chordata > Amphibia > Anura > Megophryidae > Leptobrachium > Leptobrachium leishanense. The sequence goes on along the minus strand of CM019064.1, from coordinate 236,522,769 downwards.
ATTGTACCTTACTCAACACACACAAATACAGATAGCACGGGAGATGGAAACAATTATCCAGAAATAGGGAGACAAGCGGACTTCTTTTTCCAATGGAAGATCATCATTAGCATTATCTGCATGGTTGCATTAACATCCATTGTGTTCCTAAGCACAAATAAAATGGGTATGACCCCAGGGTATGGGTGAAAAAGGAACACGGAAAGTCGACCATCTGAAACAAATTGTGCTCCAACCAATTCATGGCAAATCGAAAAGACATAAAATGTCTAATCAAAAACTTGTATGCTACCATTTACGAGAACCATTCCTATGTATCTTCAGATTCGTCAGAACGTACAGGCATGTGATTATTTGTAATGGTAACTGCAGCAATGTGGAATATGTCATAGAGTATTAGGTTAAAAATTATGGAAGGTAATGATGGCAAAAGAGATCTCGTAAAAATTGGTCCAGTATTAAATGAAATGTGAAATCTCTCCTGTAAAATGCAATTGTTTGAAAGAGGGCTGTTGTTTAGGCTGCAAAATCTTGATTTACACAGCATTGTTTGATGCATGGTGACATGTAGTGACTAGTAAAACAAAATCTACAACCAGCATCATGTAATACTACAGCACCCAAGAGAAAACACAGCCTAAAATTATTACATTCGCATTTGGCCGAAAGGTCTGTAACAGTAAGCTGTAGAACTGAAATGTTTTAATCGCATCTTGCTATTGAAAACCATAAACTGTGAAAACACTGACCTCTTATGGAAACGTATCTACCACTTACAAATTTTCATAGCTAAGCAGGATTATGGTTTTTGAAGCATAAATGCCCTTTGGTCACCTATTGACATGCTAGTGTTGCTTTCTGAGAACTGGTATGTGGAAAGCCCAGAAGCGGAACAGTAGGACAGGAGCCTACAATTAAGAGCGTCCTTTCATGATAGAGACATTTGAAGAGTGAGGCTAGGGTCAAACGAGCGCATTTTCTACGGACTGTGTGCCCGTACAGTACGGACACACTTTTTGATGGAAGACGCAGTAGTGGCCACACAGTCCGTTTTTGTGACTGATGTTATTTTTGACGGATGTAGGAGGGAAAATAAATTAAAATGAAAAAACATTTTATCCGTCAAAAATGCTGGACCCATAAATGCAGTCTGTCTGACAACATTCCATCACTCACACACAAAGCTATGTGGACGTTGTGGACGTGGAGCACTCTGCACGTCCGTTCTAGCAGTATTACGTTCTTGCCTAACCTGCATCCGTCATGCGCCCGGCCCTCACTTCTGTGCGGACGTACTTCGTGTGTGGGGCTCAATATAATACAATTGTATGCTATCACGGACGTACTTATGTGCGGCAACACGGATGTGAACACTGCGCTCGTCAGACACGAGCCTAAGCAGAATTTTGTCTGTAATTTGAAGGTGGCCAGTGTTAGAGTAGGGCTCACTACTACTAGTAGAATATTGGCCTTGATGCGTAGGTGAACTTGTAATTTAACAGACCGTTCAGTACGGACTATATACTGGGATTTTGGCTATAGTGTAGACACATTGTATATTGTCTGTTTTGTATTTGATGTTTTTATGCAAACTACAGCCACCCATGTTGAGAGGGATGACTTGTGTGAGTCTAGAAAAAAAGATGTGCCAATAGGCAACATGGTCAGCAGTTCCTAAAATGACACCTTTCTAAGTTGTATTCCGAAATATAAACCAAGATTCTGTGGATTTTGGTGGCTAAATTGATAGCAAGAATTATTTGCAATACACAAAATCCGACGCACTCCACTTTAACGTAGTTATAGAATTTTTTTTTTTTTTTTTTTGAGAAAGGATTTTACCAGGAAGGATACATTGAGATTTCTCTTGTTTTCAAGTATGTCCTGGGTGGTGAGTATGTACCGTTAGGGGTCTTGCCCAAGGACACTTACTGAAGAGGTGCTCTTGCCAGGATTCAATCCTGTGTCTCCACAGTTATAGAGCAGTGATGTTACCTTTACTCCACCCAGCCGGTGTGTATTTTGTGTTCATTAGCACAGAAGCACCCATATGAAAAATATAGGTTTAGATTGAGTGCAGTCATTCTGGTTTTGTAAGGAACAATTATTTGGTCAGACCGACTTTCACGGTCAATGTACTCACTATACTAGGTGGACTGCACAACATGACAGCATATTGAGGTTTTAATGACAACAAATTAAGTATCTGCAGTACTCTGATCCCAAGCATTAGCATACTATAAAACAAACCACCTGCACAATAACCAATAATGTAAAGTACCTTTGATTTGAGTAATGCAGTGTAGAGCCACCAGGGATATTTATTGAAACTGGCCACAAAACAAAAAAGAGTAATATACTGTAAAGATCTAGCGTATATTAGGATCACTCGTTAGTTTTGTCAACTTTCATCCTTTTGGAGGTGTGCACAATCCCATTACCAAACACAAGTCTTTGGATGCCTGTGTTGTCAACCACTGGATGCCAATGGATGCCTGTGTTGTCTTTTTGTTTCTTTGAACGAAGTGCCTTTGGTTCTTGTCAAATCGAACGTTCTTTGAAAAAGCAGAAGCATTAAAATAGCTCTTACTTTTATTTCCCAACGTACTAATATTCTTCAGAATAAAATGCAGCGCTCCAAAATATACCATGTTTTATCTTAAGTCACAATCATATGTACCAGTTTAGAGACTCCCTGTGGTCAAAGTTCAAGAGTACTGGATCCATGAACGATCACTGTGAATACCGAAAATGCCGGAATGAATGCACAAAAGAAACAAAAATGGCTAAAGCCCAATACTTCAATGAAAATTTAAACAATAACATATCAAACCCCAGAAATTTTTGGAAAATCATAAGTAACATACAAGCACCCCCCAGCCACTCCCAACCAGCTGCTTTAAAAGTAAACAACCAAACTGTACAACACCCCCTAGATGTAGCAAATGCTTTTAATAATTATTTTGTTGGATGCGCCACCACCCTCATTGCTAAGCTAGGAAATGAAACGCAATCAGAAAGGCCGCACGAAGGTCAGGACCCACCAACAGTGCAAAAACCCCGTAACCCAGACCTATTCAGTTTTAGGCCTGTGCCTGTCGGTGCCATCACTAAACTTCTCCGTAACCAAAAAATGAAATACCAGTCTGGACCTGATCAAATCCCAGCAATGCTGCTGAAAATCAGTGCACCAGCAATTGCTAAACCTGTCGCAACCCTGATTAATGAATCACTGGCAACTGGATACATACCCATACTCTGGAAGACTGCAAGGGTGGTACCTATCCATAAAAGTGGAGACAATACTTTGGTATCCAACTACCGCCCAATATCACTGCTCCCTGTAATGTCAAAAATTCTGGAAAAATGTGTCTACACTCAATTACGTGATTATTATCAGTATCAGAACTATTTAACCCCAGATCAATCAGGCTTTCGTCCAAACCATTCAACTACAACTGCCCTTTTAAAAGTTTGTAATGATATCCAAGCTGGCATGGAACAAGGAAATCTAACTGGAGCCATCTTCCTTGACTTTGCCAAGGCTTTTGACACAGTAGACCATGGCATCCTATTACAAAAACTTAAAAACTCTGGTATTGGTGATAGTACGTTAACCTGGTTCCAATCATATGTGTCTGACAGGTCTCAATTTGTGTCCATTTCTGACAGCACTTCCCTCCCCTCCCAGTCACGTGCGGTGTACCCCAAGGCTCGATACTTGGCCCCCTGCTATTCACAATATTCATAAACGATCTGCCCAATGTCTGCAAAGCTTCAACTGTACACATATACGCAGACGACACGGTAATCTATACCAGCAAACCAAATCTCCCGCAGCTGGAGGCCGTGCTGCAAGAAGAATTCACAGGGGTAGAAAAGTGGATAGCAAATAACAAACTTTTTCTAAATACTGACAAAACGGTTCCAATGCTCTTTGGAACTGCACCTAAACTACATAAATTGCAAACACCCCATCTATGTGTTGGGACAAAATCAAACGGCACACTGACCACAGTCACCTCTCTCAAATACCTAGGTATGTGGTTAGACCCAAATCTATCTTTTGGCCCCCACATCGAAAAACTCTCATCTAAACTTTACCCCAAACTAGGTGCCCTGTACAGAAACAAATCCTGCCTGAGCCCCGCGGTAAGAAAGCAGATTGTACAACAAATGCTTATGCCAGCCATTGAATACGGAGATGTAGTGTATGCAGCCGCCCCGCAAACACACCTCCAGAAACTTACTACATTGTATAACTCATTCTGTCGCTTTGTGCTACAATGTAACTACATGACCCACCATTGTGACATGTTAAAAGAACTAAACTGGCCATCGCTGGACTCTAGACGCACCCTTCACCTTTCCAACCTGGTGTTTAAGAGCTTTTCTGGGAAGCTACCACCCTACCTGAATATGCTGCTTCCCCCAGCAGTTCCCTCATCCTATAACCTCAGATCCAGGACCAGCACCGTACTTGCAATACCGCAATACAAAAAGAAAATGGCTCGATCCGCATTTTCCTACAGAGCACCGCAAATATGGAATAACCTCCCAGACGCCGTCAAATCTTCCCCCAGTCTAAAGTCCCTTAAGAGCTCCCTATTAGCATACCTCAATACAAAATGCACCTGTAAACATGTAACATAATGACTACATTTCCTCCATATTTATTTTTCTGTTAATCTGTATATTTGGTCCTGTGTTAATATCTTGCATTTTACTATTTTGTATTTCTGTAACCACTCAATGTTCTCGAACCCAGGACATACTTGAAAACGAGAGAAATCTCAATGTATCCTTCCTGGTAAAATCCTTTATAAATAAATAAGTAAATAAATAAAATCATAATGCCATTGGTTAATGGTGCCAGGTATTCCTTCTAAGGGGGAACATCATGATCTATTTGTGTATAAGGATTGAGCTTTCAAGAGCCATCAATGAATATAGAAAATGATGGCGGGGTTTGTAAAACACTTTCAAAATAAAATTTGACAAACTCTAACAATGAAATGGAAGAGTTTTTATCACAAGGTTGACATGCCTTTCCCTCAGTGAGTGAGTATTTTGACTATGCTATATGACTGTATATATTTCTGCTTATTATACTTGGCACGTTGGTGTTTGTGTTTTCACATTGTGCCACAAGAACACATTCTTTTTACAGAGGGATGCAGGTGTGGTCATTTATATAATCCTGATGAGGACCGCTTCTTATTCCTTATATGTGCATGCTTATGTTTTTCCATTATCCTCAAATCTACAGGTTAATTGCAAGCATTTATCAAATAGATGTACACACATTAGGAGTCCGATAATCATGAAAACCATCACATCAAGGCAGTTAAACCACATCTTGTATGAAAAACAGAATGGTGCTGATAAAGCGAAAAACATTCATATATTTTCATTGGATCAGACCTTTGAATGACTCAAAGGATTAATCAATGTGGTAATTCAGTGCATTCCTGTCCCATAGGAAAACAACCTATAAAGAACATCTGTACCAATTAAGAAAGGGATTCAAAATGTGGGATTATACCAGCAGGTTAATATAAAAATAATATCCTAATAAAGCATTTTTTAAATAAGTAAATATGAAGGTAGTTACCACTTAATTTACAAATACACCATTTACATTTATGGAAATAGATTAGGAGTTAACTCTTACAAAATATTCAACTGTCAGGTATGAAGAAGGTTCCTCCACACATATATTTTAATCAGTCACCTAATATGGAAAAGGTCGATGGTGCAATATGCGCCATTATGGTGGAAAGACATCTGCTGGGACTTGCACGCCTCAAGAGAGGTAGAGAGAAAAGATCAATGGATAGGAAAGGCTAGTATGGCTTGTACACATGGATAAACTCATAAGACATTAAACTAGCCCTGGTATGGGAAAGAGATCACAAATGTAACAGCCCATTGTCAACATCAATTAAGTATTCTAATGATACATACTTGCGTACCACATATTGGACTGAATTCCAACCTTGGTGTAAACTGAATCAGATCTGTTGTAAACATCTCACAGCCATTAAAATCTATGGAGTTGTTATGCTTACAACAGCTCTGGTTAAGTTTACACCAGGGTTAGAATAAAGCTCATTGTGGCTGTGTATCCTGTTGAACATCTCTGCTCTATTACAGTAGAGAAACAGGTTTAAGTCCAGATCAGAACTCCTGGCCTGCATGTCTCTCCTATACAACCATGGAGAAGCAGGTCTCTACCTTAAAACTGTGGAGAGGCGGGTTCAACCCCACCAAAATGTGTTGCTTCATCTGATTTAGATCCTGGTCAGAATATCTCACCAGCAAGTGTCCTTGGGTAAGACACTTAATGATAGGTTTGTGCCTGCCTCACATTATAATATAGATTGTACGTTTCCTTGGGAACAAAGTACTTGTCTTGTTTTAAGGTACATCTGCTGTTCTAATGTATAGCCTACCTTGTTCACATATTTTGTACACTGGAATATGTTAGCACTTTAAACTATAGGGGTTATTCACTAACCTCCGAACTTGCCACCGAATTGTAATAATGAATTTCAATTTCGGGGCAATCCGTCTATTCACTAAGCTGTCAATTCCCCAAATACAGGTGAATTGATGGTGAAATATGGTGCATTTCACTGCAGTTTGGCAATCTTCTTCGGCACCGAAATTGTCCCATAGAGAAGTAATGGTTCGTCTAATCACAGAATGCCGAAATGCACCAAAATGTTGGCAAAATGACCTGGTGTTTCAGTTCATCAGGTTTAAACAGGCAAATCCAATAGGATTCAATGTAAAAACGCAATATCTTTGTTTTAAAAAAATGTAAAAAAACATTTATTGTTTTAAATTTCAACAAAAAGCCTTTTAATTATTTTCGAACACCTTGGGCCCTATTACATTCTTCACGCACAATTGTGCGCGTGCACAAAACGCATTAACGCGAGGGGCAAACTCCTTTGCGCTGAACGTCGTATTATGACGTTCGGGCACAAAATGCGAGTTAACGTCTAACGCGAGTGACCCTGAGCGAACCCTTTGCGAGCACAATTTATTGCGCGCATCCTATACTTAACATTGTGAGCGCAAATGCGTTTGTGCAGTGGTGCGTGCATGATATTACAATCTTGGCGCAAAAATTTAACGGACAACGTTTGCTCGCATAATTTTAACGTCTTTAAAAGCTGGTGGTAACGGCAAATTGTAACAACCTGACCGTACCAATCTGCGGATTCACAACGGAGAACGTCGATGTGCACGTTTTTTTTTTACTAGATCCGTCAAAAATGACGGCCACTACCTTGTCTTCCGTCAGAATGTATGTCTGTTGTGCGCAGTCCGCACAAAATGACGGACTTGCGTTAAAAATTACATTGCGCTCACTGATTTCTGTGCGCAACGGTACTTTACGTGCACTTTTGCTTGTCGGTTTCACGAGCGCAATTTCTCGACGGATAAAAAAATGCACGAGGAATGTAATTCCAGCGGTGATTTTTGTGCGTTAACGTTTAACGCTTTGTGCAAAAAACACGCGTTTAGCGTGCGTTTTTGCGTTGAGGAAGTAATAGGGCCCCTTGTATTTTATGGATGAAATTTTTGTTTCTCAAATTTTTTAAAAGCCATTTTTTTATTTATTTTGTACCATATCTTTTTATTATTTAGACACATTTTAGTAAGTTTTTATTGATTTAAACACCAGTTAGGAGAATAGAAGAGTACAGTTTTCCTTTTTTTTTTGCAGTTCGGTGGAATTCACTGATGCCATTTTGGAGCAGTTTGACAGCTTTGGGCAACATCTGATAGCTACTTTGTACGCAATTTTGGTGATTCATGAATAGAACCTTATAAAAATTAAGTATAATTATCTTGAATGTAGTAAGAAACTCAAAAATGGCAGAGCTATAAGCTCCGGCTGGATTATAAAGTCAAAAGGTGCTTCAGGTTATCAGTAAACATCGGGAAGGCATCACCTAAAGTTTCATGGTCATCCGTTGACACAAAACTGTAGTGTACAGGAACACAATTGGTGCACCCATCAACATTCAAGAGTGAAACTTTAACAACATCTCTTCTTCTTTCCAATGTTTTTTTTTGTTGTTGGTTGTCGCAGCAATGAAAAAGATTCCATCCAACAGGAACATTTACAGGGGAGATTTTTGGAACCTGAATACGAAATAGAGCTATTGTAAACAAATTGTTTTGATACACTTGGAGGTGAAATACTAAAATGAATAAACATAGGTGACAAATAGCCAAATTGCAGTGTCCGTTTGTGAGTTGGACAGGGTTATTAAAATTCTAGCATAGGCAGTTATTGTGGATAACACTGAACTGCTATGTTTTCTTACAGTTACCATCACTACAACACTATGATCAAGCAAAACTATGTATCATAATGCAGGGCTGTATGTCACTCACTAACATATCCTAAAAAATGAACAGAAACATGTTGTCATTTACAAAGCTAATGTACCCTGCCATTAAATTTACAAAGTATCTCCGACTGCCAAGGCAAAACAATAAAAGATACTCTGTAATGACTATTATACATATTGCGGCCTTACTAGGCACAATTATTTCAGGAAAATCAAGTAGTATCATTGGAATCAGCCTGGATAAGAATTGGTACCCGCAAGGAATTGAGAGTGATTAAACAATGTCAGCCAGGCAATCCTAAGAGCTACATCATTAGTCGTTAATTTAGAATGCAATGTAATGGCACTAATAATTAATGCAAATGAACCCATTCCCAAACCATACACATCCCTTCACAAGCTGCACACAGTTCCACAAAGCAACACTGGTTAGGTTCTTTAAGCCTGATCATGATCTGACATATTTGGAGATGCCAATATAGGTTAATAAAATTTTGGTAGAATTTCCCTATGCTCCCTCTTTAAAGATGATGGGCTGTTTCTGAGGAAATTAAAAAAATTCTAAGTCCTCATCTACTGATCACCAGAATTAAACCTACCACACTAATTAAATAAAGAACTGTGGATTATATATTTTATTGCTATAAACAAAAAATGTAAATATGTATTTTATAATGGACACATGACAGTAAATCCCTCTTTTCAGTGTTTACCTATGCTCCAGAGAAAGCAGCCATTTCTTATAGCTTTATTTTTAGATGTAACATTTATGAAAAAGAAGACTCTGCATTACATGCAGGGGTGCAACTACAGAGGGTGCCACGGGTGCCACAGCATCCGGGCCCTCAAGTCCAGGGAGCACACAATGAACAGTCGGGGGACACTTGCTGGTGGGGGGGCACCGCAAGCAGGGGCAGACGATCTGGGGCTTCAACCAAAGCAGGCTGACATCTTGCATGTCAGCTCTATTTGTGGGACTGCCCCCCAGCCACAGATGTCTTCGCGCATGGGCATAATGACATCATAAAGAGGGAATCCCCCTCCCTGGCAGGGGAATTCCAAACAAGAGATGCTAGGATTCTTTGGACCCCCCCCCCACGTATCTCTTGAACCGCAAAACGTAGGAGGTCTGATTTGGTGTCATTCGAAAGGCCAGATCCTGACCAGGGTATCCGTAAAAGAAAAAAATATATATATACTTATATATTTTTTTTATTTCTTTTTTTCTCTCCAAAAATGGAACATTACTGTGAGTTTTATTGTTGTGAAGCTCTGTGATACGCTCATACATACCACACATTACTGTGAGTTTTACTGCTTTGGATTCGACTTTGTGGACCTGGAGGGGCCAAGTGCATTGTGCCGGGGGGGCACAAATCATGTTTTTGCATAGGGTGGGAGTGTCTGTCACAGATTCCCGCACCTGGGCCCTGAGGTTTCTAGTTATGCCTCTGATTATATGAATGGCTGCAACCTGTTCCAGGCACACATTTGAGATGCCAGGCACTAGTACAGGATTCTATAATCTGTGATTACACACTAGCTGCACCAGCATAATCTTCAGTAGAAGAAGTGTTGCTTTCAAAACCACAGGGACTGTGGCGGCTCCCATGAAGCCTGGAGAGGAACTGAAAAGCGCGATTATAATACATCCTTTTTTTTATAAATAATTACACTAATAATGTTGTTTTTCCTTAAATTCCAACAGATGCTGAGTTTCGGATTGATGATATGGTTTGAATAATGGGGATATGGTATGTGTGGTGTGGTGTGAGATTAGCTTTCCTATAGTGCACTGAGAATGGGGAGCAACCTACGCCATGTTTGCTTTAATTCGACTTCATACTAACAATTACCTAGGATAAAGCTATTGAAATACCAGCAGTTTGCTGCCAGCTTGAAAAAAGGAATTGCCAAGATACTATTTTCATTCAATAACTCTTTTACTGTTATGTGGACTGCACTGCAATCTGTAGGAATAATTAGGAGCCCCGAACAGTTAGACATGCGGGTGCTCTTCTGATCTTACAACAGTTTTCACATTTACAGAGTAGCCAAGATCGATACATCTTTACAAGAGTGGTTGACCTGTGGCTCTAAAGCTTGACTGTTAGAGCCTAGTTACCTGTGTGCAGTATTAGCTTTATCCGGGTTCTACTTGAAGGCTACTGGTAAAAACGGCCTTTGGCATTTAATGCAATTGAACTATTTCATATTCCAGCAGCTTAAAAGATGATATTGCCAAATAAAGATAGGCAACATTTTGTCATTTAGTGGGTTAATATTTCAAATGATTTCTTGTTCAATGTTAAGTGTCAGTGGTTTTACGCGCACCCATCTCCCAGAGTTGTTTTAACTTGTATAAAAGATACATATTTGTGTATACACAGCATATGGAATTGTAATCACTTGGGTGAACAAAAGGCACAGCGCCACAGTGGGGAGCCCTCTGATTCTCCCAGATGAATGCGTGTACAGCATTGACATCCGTCAGTTATGTACCATGCACGCTTCCCTAAACATTATTGATCTAACTTGTGGAAGTTGCTAAGTCTTGGCATATATGGCCTCTTTGTCTTGATTAGCGGCATGAAGTGACCATACAGAGCAGGAAAAATCTGAATCTGCAATGTGCAGGCATCAGATTTGAACCACTCACATGGTAAACTACAAGACATGGAGACTTCTTACCAGTAAACAGTGACCAGGCACAGTGGGCATAACATTTTGTCTGAGCCAACCTTGCAATTTTGGATCCAGTTATGAAAATCTAATGTTATTGAACTTCATGAATAAAATGTGCCGATAGTGAAGCATGAGAGGCATGTCTATACATCAAGCGTGGTAATGGAAACGATTGATCTGTCAGCACAGATGCTAAAATATAATATGATAACCTCCACTTTGAAGTTTTTGGACTTATGTCTTTCATTTGATGTGAAAAGTTGCTTATATTTTCAGTAGATGAAGGTATAGAAATAGTGTGGGCACTATTAATATGTTTAAAAAGTGACTAAATAAGGGGGAGTAAATAAGCAAAGCAGTGAATGCTGCCTAAAGGATACAGCGGGTAAAACAGCAAAAACTTGACCAAAAATATACAGGGCTATTTAAAGAGCTTGGTTTTGCGCATCGTTTTTATGAACGTTATTTTTTGACGGATGAGAAAATGCGTTCGGATCCGAATACCACGTTAATTTTCATGCGATAACGCTGGACTATGCGCGCAACAAAATTTGCGATGCGCAAACGAAATTGCGTGAAGAATGTAATAGGGGCCTAAGTGTTTAATTCAGCACTACACCTGTTTATAGAACAATTTTTTTGCTACAGCTGCACAATAGTGATTTATTTGTTCCTTTTGTCTGTGAGAAACACTGGAAAGGACGGGAAGACTACCTGCAATCTTTTTGGATTATACTGGACATTTTTATTTATTTTTATTTATTTATTTATAAAAGGATTTTACCAGGAAGGATACATTGAGATTTCTCTCGTTTTCAAGTACGTCCTGGGTTCAAGAACATTGAAGTGTTACAGTTACAGAAATACAAAGTAATACAATGCAAGATATTAAAAAAAAAAAAAACACAAATATATACAGATTAACAGAAAAATATGTAGGAAATATAATCACTAGGTTACATGTTTACAGGTGCATTCTGTATTGAGGTATGTTAGTAAGGAGCTTTTGAGTGACTTAAGACTGGGGGAAGATTTGATGGTGTCTGGGAGGTTATTCCATAATTGTGGTGCTCTGTAGGAAAATGAGGACCGAGCCACTGTCTTTTTGTATTGTGGTATAGCAAGTAAGGTGCTGGTCCTGGATCGGAGGTTATAGGATGAGGGAGCTGCTGGGGGAAGCAGTCTATTCAGGTAGGGTGGCAGCTTCCCAGAGATGCTCTTAAACACCAGGCTGGAAAGGTGAAGGGTGCGTCTGGATTCCAGCGATGGCCAGTTTAGCTCTTTTAACATGTCACAATGGTGGGTCATGTAGTTACATTGTAGCGCAAAGCGGCACAATGAGTTATACAATGTAGTAAGTTTATGAAGGTGTGTTTGCGGGGCGGCTGCATACACTACATCTCCGTAATCAATAGCCGGCATAAGCATTTGCTGTACAATCTGCTTTCTTACCGCGGGACTCAGGCAGGATTTGTTTCTGTACAGGGCACCTAGTTTGGGGTAAAGTTTAGATGAGAGTTTTTCGATGTGGGGGCCAAAGGATAGATTAGGGTCCAACCACATACCTAGATATTTGAGAGAAGTGACTGTGGTCAGCGTGCCATTTGATTTTGTCCCAACACATAGATGGGGATTTTGCAATTTGTGTAGTTTAGGTGCGGTTCCAAAGAGCATCGTTACAGTTTTGTCAGTATTTAAAAAAAGTTTGTTGTTTTTGATCCACTTTTCTACCTCTGTGAATTGTTCTTGCAGCACGGCCTCCAGCTGCGGGAGATTTGGTTTGCTGGTATAGATCACAGTGTCGTCTGCGTACATATGTACAGTTGAGGCTTTGCAGACGTTGGGCAGATCATTTATGAATATTGTGAACAGCAGAGGGCCTAGTATTGAGCCTTGGGGTACACCGCAAGTGACTGGGAGCGGGAGGGAGGAGCTGCCAGAAATTGACACATATTGTGATCGGTCGGATACATATGATTGAAACCAGGTTAGCGTGCGATCACCAATGCCAGAGTTTTTAAGTTTTTCTAACAAGATGCCATGGTCTACCGTGTCAAAGGCCTTGGCAAAATCAAGGAAGATGGCTCCAGTTAGGTTTCCTTGTTCCATCCCAGCCTGGATATTTTATTTAATATCTCCTTCCTTCCTTTCTTTTAAACTGAACTTTGCCCACACTGGGTTTGGGATTAGGTCACTATTACATGCCACATGACCTTGTCATTATTACGGTTTTTTTTGTACTTTTACACGATTCGCCTTATTCATTTCACTGTAGCTAATATACTGTATATGTGATTTTAGTGCTTGTTATAGCATAACCTATAGAAACACACCAATTTGTGTTTAATCACTTATTTCTATTATCATTGCATACTTATATTTTTAGTGACTTGGGCCTTTATGTTAAGTAGGTATCCAAAAAGATCAGCATCCTGAATTTTCAACATCTTGTCAAAATTTGTGTTGATTTGTGTTCACTAAGTTTATTTCCTTTAAAAATAGCCGTTTACATTAATCCACTGCAATGTGAATCACTCACAAAATCAAACTGCACCCTTTCTTCTGTTCTCTGCAGTTTCAAAGGAATGGAAGATGAAGGAAAAATAATGGATACAGGCAGACGATTAGGAAAATCATTTAAAAATAGCTGCCACCCTGTGGCCGCAACCTATAGACACAAAACAACCTCTTACATCACTGTAGCCTGGGGAACTGTTGGACACTTGAATGATAAACATACTGTTATAAAGTACAGGGAATAATTTGCGATGGCATATATATTGCCCTTGTGTTTTTATGGGAGGTTTGGGATATCTAAGCCCAAGAGGGCATTGTATGTAGTTGGGTTTTGCTTTTATTCTTTCTTTAAACAGCACTGTGCTGAGTAGGCTTTCAGCAGTTCACCTCAGCAAATCCACCAGGCACTTTTCAGAAAGACTTTCCTACCCACAAACCTCTTTTGTGCTATACACGCATTCTCCACCATATTGTGATCCAGCACGTCACAGGGCATGATAGCACAGTCCTCTAGGGTAAATCACACCACAGTGTCTTTCTCAATTGCACAGTTTATTAATGCAGCTTTAACAAATTAAACAAATACAACAGAACACAAAACCTAGCTCATCCGAGCACTAACCAACATGAAGTGCAGATCCTTCTCTTGTTTTAGAAATACTAAAAAAGGAAAAAAATTGTTTGGCTCTCTTCTCAGCACCTTTCTTTTCATGCTGGCAGCCTCAGAGCTCATCTTGCTCTCTGTCGCTTTCTCCCGGTTTCCCCACATGCTGGAAACACTTATCCTGATTAGCAGCAGGTGGGAGGAACCTGCAGCAAGAAGAAATAAAAAGAACAACTACATACATTGCCCTCCTGGGCTTAGATATCCCAATCCTCACATAAAAACAGGGAGAATATATACACCATCACAAATTATTTCCTGCACTTTATCACAATACATTTACTTACACAATGTAGGGATATTGTTCCTGTTTCACACTTAATGACTGCACTCTTGATGAAGCCAACAGCTACACATACCTCGGTCTAGAAACAAACCGATCGGGAAGTTTCAAACCAGCCATAGAGGCCCTAAGAGACAAGGCGCGTAGAACCTTCTATGCCATCAGGAGAAACCTCTACAAACTAAAACCGCCTGTAAGAGTCTGGCTTAAAATCTTTGATAGCGTCATCACTCCAATCCTCCTTTATGGCAGTGAAGTACGGGGCCCCATCACCTACCCTGACCAACCCAAATGGGACACCAGCCTAACAGAAATATTCCATCTGGAATTCTGCAAGCACCTCCTCCAAGTCCATCGGAGCACCTCTAACAATGCTTGCCGGGCCGAGCTGGGCAGACTCCCCTTACTTCTTGCAGTACAGAAGAGGGCGCTATCATACCGGGACCATCTAAACATCAGCAGCCTCAACTCATACCACCATAAAGCCCTACTGGCCAACAAGGACCATCCCAAACCATGTGGGCTGCAACAACTCATATCCACCCTGATCATCCAAAGCCACCATGAAGGCAACCTGACAAAATATCAAATAAAGGCCCTAATTAACGATTCCAGGGAAAACTATATCAGAGAATGGAGACATGATATAGCAAACTCCAATAAACTCACCATTTACCAATCCTTACAGAGGGAATACAAACTGGTCCCATACCTGGAGGTACTACAAGACCCCAAGGACAGACAGATCCTGAGCCGGTACAGACTGAGCGCCCACAGCCTGGAAATTGAATCAGGGCGGCATAGACAGACCTACAAGCCCAGGGAGAATAGACTGTGCCAGCATTGTGACCAGGAGGCCCTGGAAGATGAGGTCCACTTCCTCCTACAGTGCCCCAAGTACTCAGCACTGAGGGAAACTCACTTCCAGAGACTCTCCGCTCTCATCCCGGACTTCACCTCTATAGAAGAGACGAGGAAACTCCACATCATACTGGGAGAAGAGGAGCCGGCGGTGAAAATATCTGCCCAATACGTTGCAGAATGTCACAGACTGAGAGGAACATGAGAGATCCTGGACTTATAAATCCCCAACACGGACTCGCCCCCATCCCCCTTCACATTATCCCTTACCCCTGATAATGTCCATGGACTTGCCCATTCCCCCCATATATATGTCCCACTACCCCCCCCCCTCCTCCCCATATGCTTTGGCAATGCAAAAATGTATTTGGTCCTGCCAATAAAGCTTATTTTGATTTGATTTGATTTGTGTTAAAGTGAAAAAAGTCAATACATACAGACAGATCCTAGCACTAACCCCTTATCTTGTATATTTTTTTTTACATAAGGAAGCCTATTGCACTAATCCAAAAAAGTGATGTGATATATATATATATATATATATGAAAACCACATTGGGGGTAGCACTCAACCTGAACTAAGCTTTCAGTGTGGGTACGTCTCACTCACTTACTGAGAAACCAGTCCTTCCTGGAACTCCCAGCAGCTCAAGGTTAAATAGAACCTGGAGGAGGAGTACCTGTGGCAGGGAGGGGTGCATACCCAAGAGATCATATGGGGGTAGCACTCAACCTGAACTAAGCTTTCAGTGCGGGTGCCTCTCAAAAATAAAATACAAACAAACCTTGATCTGCAGGGAGCACCCAGGAAGGACTTGTTCCTCAGTAGGTGAGTTTATCCCATGAAGGGCAGTCATTAGGTTTGCAGAGTAAGACCTGTCAGAGGGTGGTTTACATTGACGTTGTTGGCAGGCTTAAGCAATTCACGGCCATTCATTGCAAACTAAATTTCCACCATTTTTTTCAACAAAGCTTAGATTTAAGAATTTTTCAATATGTGGTAAAATCTGGTATAATGTTCCCATGCATGAAGCTGTTGTTGCTTTTTGAATGTGTTGACTGGACTGCTCTCTTCCCGATATATATACACAATCTGATGCTGCATACTGTAAGTAGATTTTCACTATGGAGCTCAAGTATCACAAAAAAAAGGAATTAAAAATAAATGTGTATCTTGCTTGAAGGAACCCATATTAATGGGAAAAAAATAGGATGTTTCGTTGCTGGACTGTACTCGACTTATAAAACCCGCTAATAGAGGATAGTATCTAATGCATTAACTAATTATGATACTGTATTTCAAAGTAACTGGTGCTTCTCCCTCCATAACATTTGTTCCTTGCTGCCAGTATTCATAGGTCATCTTTCATATATATGTCTCCATATCAATCCAGCTCAGACTGTTCTGCCTACATTTTTGTATCTTGATTTATAATGGGAAGATGCTTAATTTTGGGGAAATGAATTTTAGGAGTAGAAAATTACTGAATCCGGCATGGTCTCAACTTCCACGTGGAAGATCTGTTTGGGAGGGACCTATAGGGATACATGGGCAACCAGCTGTGAAAATTCAGTAAGCATAACTTGGCAAGCCATCAGTCGAGTGCCTGGAATGGCAAAAGAGTGGATGAACAACATCAAATGAAACAGAGACAGTAATGCGCTCAAACACTGCAACTCTCTGCTCCCTCTGCTAGGCAGGATTAACTTTGTTATACATATAAATTACTTTGGCATACCAACAGAACAAGGAATCCTAACACCTTGAAGGACAACAACGCCATCTTGAAGAGGTTCACGGCCACTTAAACTGGCACAACTCTCTAAATTCAGCTGTTTGAATGCTCAGTTGGCAGTCTCCTCTGTGGATGCCTGATTTTTATGTGCCCGATAACATGAAACAAAGACTCATCATTTAGATTCCTTTGTCTTTTGTAATATCTAAAGTCAAAGGGTACTATTACATTCCTGACGCTAAAATGGGGACACTAAGGATAAATACCTGTGCCTACAGGTTTCTCCTTAGCGTCCCTGTTTTAGCATGATATTACGGTACAGGCGCTAAACCAGCAGCCCCACACAGTCGAAACATCACAATGCTGCGATGGACATCAGGAGGCAGGTCAGTACATGCGCACTTAGTGCACTCATCTGACCGCAGCCTCAATTGTCCACCATCGTACTCAGGCATTTGCAGGTATTTTCTAATAGCTAGCTAGTCCTTGCTCAACTTGTTAGAAAAACCTCCAGTTGGTGACACAATCTGCTAGCTCCATATATTTTTGAGAAAGGATTTTACCAGGAAGGATACATTGAGATTTCTCTCGTTTTCAAATATTGCTTATGTTCAAATTATAGCGGATTGTATATGTTACTAAGCGCTTTGTTTCTCACCTCATTTCTTTTCTATGTAAAATATGCATAATTAAAGGATAAAAGAGAGGATGGTGGTGGAATACATTTTGTGGGAGTCTTACATTAGTACTTTATCTAGAATATCACAATCAGAAGGTGCAACTCAATGTTTATTTTTTATGATACATTATAAAATAGGGATAATGTGATCTAAAAAAATACATAATACATTTTATTTTTATTTCAGATATTCAAAATGGCTTCTCATTTCACATCCAATTTTGTAGATTAGTAAAAGTAAAATCAGCTAAGCAAATGGAGACAGTTTTTACCATAAATGACAAATTTCGAGGACTGTAGATAGGGTACTCTAGCCAGCATGACCATATAATGCAATGTAAATGGTCGTTGGTGATCGAGTATGCCCACTCCAAACCGGGTTGTACAAGCATAATGACATCTCACAAAAGTAAATCCCTTACCTACTCAACTCTGGTCCCATGGCACAATACACTGCCTTTCTCAAGGCAAACTGAAGGACACTGAAATCAAATAGCTCGAGTGCCTTCTCCTGACTTTGTGAGATAGATTACACACATGTGAAAGTCTCCATGGGTCCTATGGACTCCAAAAGTGGATACCAGCAGTGGTGCCAATTACAATATCCATTAGTGGCTCCAAATGATTACAAGCCAAGTCACCAAGATAGCAATTGGCTCATAATAGAGCCAGGAATAGTAAGTCACCAAGATTTAACCACTTCGCTGCTGAGGACGCGCTCAGCGCGTCCTCAGCATTCCCGCTGGTGTGCTGAGGACGCGCTGAGCGCGTCCTCCCATTGGGGTCAGCGTTCGGCCGGGTTCCGGCCGATCGCTGGCCCCTCCGGTGCGGGCTGACATCCTGGATGTCAGCCCGGCATCCGGAACAGCAGCCGCCGGAATTTGGTGTCATCGCGGCAGCGCGATGACACCAAATTCAGGCGCCCCCCCGCATGTGCGGAGGAGGCGCATGAAAGGGAGGGGGGAGGTCCTTCGGACCTCTCTCCCTCCCGATCGGCGGCTCTGCGGGGGTTAACCCAGGCATCATTTGGAAGGGCACAGCCTGCCCTTCCAAATGATGCCTGGCATTAACCCCTGGGGAGCTGGATCGCGAATCGGCACTGAAAAGCGCCGGTTCGCGATCCTTTCCCGGAGCTGGCCGACATCTTGGATGTCGGCCAAGCCTCCGGGAACTCCCCCTGAGGACTGGCGTCATCGTGCGTAGCACGATGACGCCAGTCCTAGAGTTAACCCTTAACTGCCACCAACGGTGGAGATAGGGAGTTCCAATGAACTCCCTATCTCCCGATCCGTGGCAGTTAGGGGTTAAATTTTGGTATGGTTGGATCGGCCAGAGCATGGCCGTTCCAACGATACCAAACACTACAGTGAAAAAAGTTGTAAAAAAAAACCAAAAATGAAAAATAAAAATAAAAAAAATGTAAAAAACAAATTATAAAAAAAAAAATAAACACTTTTTTTTTATTTTTTTTGGTTTGTTAGTGTAGCAATATTGTTCCCATTTCAATTATAATGTGAACAATGATGCTGCACTAACGATTTTTGTATGCGGTGCGTTTGTTAAAAATAGTGTAATTTTCCCCCAAAAAAAATGTAACGAGACCCCATCTCTAATTTTTTTAACAAGCGCACCCCATACAAAATATAACCGCAATTGCTCGCATGTTAAAATGTGAAAAAAAACACTTTACACATTGTAAATTATTGAAAATACATATTTTATTGCATTTTTTGTTATAATATACAGACATGACATAACGTATACATATAATAATGACATATTATGAATCTACCGAGTCTGACGGAAAGAACGATATATAATATGTCTGGGTCATATACTAAAATAAGCCTTCAAAACACGTTTAAACATGATGCGCAAAACAGGTAAAAATGACCTCAGCACAGGGGCGGGAAAAGCCTCAGCAGCGAAAGGGTTAAATGTTTGAACTGAATTTTGACATTTGCAACTCCCTATTACCAGTTCAACCAGAAAAGGGTCCTTCCTTGGGCAAGACTTTCTAGATTCTTACAACAATCCATTGATTTTGAGTAAGAAGGAAGAAGGTGTACACTGAAGTCTCAATCAAGAATAATATTGCAACAATAGCAAGAAAACCCCAAATTTAGCAAGAGTATCAATGATCCAGGAGCAGTCGATTTTGCAAAGTCTGGGATAGCCGCATATTTGAAATATATATGGAACTTACCGAAAGATTGATACTCATTTCAGATGAATTAAAGAAACATTGCCTATTGTCCCAACTCAGCAGCAAAGGACCTATCCCTAGGCCATTCCACTATTGCTAGGATATCTCTCTGATGAATGTGAAGTTATAAGTGATGGTTGTTTGACTTCCTGTCCGTGGAATGCTGTTGTAGATATATTGCTTATAGCCCATTGTTTGACAGAATTAGATTTTCTTCTGCTGTTCTATTTCTGTGAATCAGTCTTTAATAGAGATATTGTCAAAGAAAAAAAAACATATCCTAAGTAAACTCAACTGAGCACTCCATGTCACAGAGAGAATGGTGGTAAAATCTTGCTGTGGAATTTTTTTAGCCATATACACTATATCAAAGTGTGTTTGTGGTGAAGATTGGCTACTCCATATTCGTCACTCAACACCACTGATTATCAGAGAAGTTTTTTCTTTAGAGGAGAAATTTGCTCAGCCATAATTTATTTATTTATAAAGGATTTTACCAGGAAGGATACATTAAGATTTCTCTCGTTTTCAAGTATGTCCTGGCGAATAACGCTCTTCTACCCCATTATGATTTTATAATGGAATGATTCTGTCATAAAAATCCTACTTTTAAACGGCCACAGCTCTATATTTACATGCGTTGTAATGCGTCTGTCGCCGGCTGCGTGCGCATCCAGCACAGCTGCTCACTCAGCCCTCCCTCTCGGCAGTTATAAAACACCTCCCACCGATGAGCGGGCACCTAAAAGTCATAGATGGACGAGAACAAGGCTGCTTATTAGCAGAAAGTGATGCATGCTTTACAAAAAATGTGGTGTACAAAGAAATATATTCAAAGTAAGCAGAAAAAGAAGACCTCAATAAAGAAAAAAAACATGGGACAGAACGAACAAGGGGGTCCACATTGCCTGCCCTGGGTGGATTTTTATTTCCTGCCAACCACACTCTGCAACAATAAACTGCCCTCTGGGCAGGCTTAACTCCTAGTATGAACATAAAATGTTTCCATTCCCAGTAACAAAATGTATAGAGCTGGGCATAGTACACAAGCTAAATAAGTGCTATGTTCTGACCCTAAAACATATTGTCATAGGACAAAAACATGACAATGTTGTGAAATTTATTTGCTTATCCAGGGGATAAAACAAACAACTTCATTAAAGCAAAAGGTGGGTGTTAGGGGGGAAAGAAGTCATAATGGATAACCGGAGTTGCAGTACTAGGGTTAATCCAATAAAATGCTTCTTTGTTCAATTACTCCCAGTTTAGATTAGTCGTTCCCTGAGCATTTTTACACCATTTCTCAGCTTGATTGACGCCAGATATTTGTAATGCATGATAAAGATAAACAAACAGCAACTGCTTCAGATGTTAGCTCATGTGCTTTAGTATGGGGCCTGGTTGATAAGTAACACAATTCATTTGGTATTCAGAGACAGATGCTTTGAGTCTCTACCTTAGCTGGCCTCCCTGTTTCCATCTAATCACCGGGGAATGTGGAGAGATTGAAAGTCATAGCATAGTATACAGCCCATTAACTCATTTACCACCATATGTATACACAGACACGAAGCATAGCTCTCTCTCCCCTGCTCCTTCCCCCTAATACATATACAGATGTGTTTGCATACAGATGTCCCGCTCATGAAATAAAATGCAGATATCTGAGAGAAAATTGTAGCAATACTGTGCTAGATCTGTTGCTTCTAGTCTTGAGAGTGCGGTGTTTCAATACAATTTTATCAGAGCGGCTTAGATTCTATGAAAACTCATTTTCCATTGTGGTAAATTGTTAAAGACTGCCTTGCATATCAGTCACAACTGAGCAGATGTAAAAGCATTACAATTTATCCACAGCTAAAAGATGAGCTTTAATGTGACACCACCATGCCCAAAACTAGTTAGCTGGGCTCATTTGACAGGGAATCATTCCCTTATATATGTCAGCATTTTTTTAAAGACATGGTAAAAATGGGGTTATTCCTTTTCTTTCTCCTTCATGGTCCTTTGGTATGTGATGGGGGTAGTAACTGCTATGAGCAGAGAGTCATCCAACATGATGGCCCTCTAATCAGTTTACACGTGTGATTGGCTGTGGGTTTGTTGACTGGCAAATCAGTGTACTAACGTCACCATTGAGGAACAATTACAATTATGCTGCATCATAGCCACCAGATATCTCCACCCACGGAGGATGAAATAGGACACCACCCCATGCTAGAAAGCAGTGTGGATTGGCTACAATATCCCATCACGGAATAAGATATTGATGGCTAAGACCAATGTGATATTAACCACTGATGGTTTATCCTAGCTAAAGTGCACCTGGCTGGTACAGATGCACTTTAAGTAATCCAATTTAATAATCAAATTTAAGTAATTTAAGAATCCGATGTCGTGCCAATAGCCAAATGTGCACAAACTGGACATCTGTAAATAAACTCACCTTTACAGCAGTGGAGATATACATGTTAGAGAGTAAATCCGTTTACTCAATTATCAAAGTAAACGATTACTGGCCACTTAATTATGTCAACATATTTAACTTCTGCATTGCACAACAAAATACAGATGTATAGTTCTAAAGAGATATATATATGCTTTCTATGATATGTCTGTTTATTTGATCTATAAACCTTATTGATTCATACATTTCTTTTAACTATCTATATTATCTACCTATGACATATCTATCTATTATTAATTCATCAAACAGTACACATTTTTACATTTTTGGCCCTGCAGGAATTCTATAAGACGAGGACCTGTTCATTTCGCTCTCAGTGTTCCATATTTTAATGCCAGCTGTAGATTCCTGTCAACAGGCGAATATGGTAATTAAAACAGCACTGAGGAAAAGATGGCTTGCAGCACAATTAATTCACTCAAAAATAATAACAATAATTCATTGTAATGTACACCAGATGTCGGATACACCTGTTCACTCTGCCAAAGTCGGAAGATCATTTTGAGTGGTGGAATACAAACCAGCAAAGTTGTGTCATCTCTATCTGTCCTTTAAGCTCCCAGTAGCATGGTAATTAAATAATACTCACAATAATGATAATAAGTCATTCCTTTGTTTTGGAGATCAGGCTGAGAGTCTTTTCTTTTTATTTGGTATATACAGTATTTTAGATCAGGGTGAGAGGAAAAGGAAAAATGACGAGGAGGACATATTTCATGAAACTCCTCTATAGATTAAACTGCTGAGTGTCAGACAGGTTGATAGTTGTGTAAAGCAATATATTAACTCATTTCTTTGGTGCACGGCAAAGTAAAAAGAAAATAATTCTAGAAAGTGCCAAATCCATGCTCTAGAATCAAACCTCATCTTTTGCTCTTTTATGTCAACTGCAATAACTGGGTTAGCTGACAGGTCTGTGAAATTCTGCTCCTCTTAACCATTTTCTTGTAGCAATATGAAGGGGTGATACACCTTATCCACATACAAAAGATCAAAGAGAAATGGAACACACAAAGGAAGATATTTATAAAATGCCTTTTAAAAGGGAAGAAAAGATCTAATGTACAAGTAGAGCAGTTACCATGGATATAGGGAAATGGGGAGTCTATTTGATAATATCCATTGATTTCCATGGTGATTGCTTACCCTTAAGAATCTCACTTTTTACTGTGTGTTTACTTTTCACTCTCTTTTTGAATTCGTAGCTTTTCATACACCAGATAACATACCGCTTAGTTTGCTTGTACGGTCCCCAGAGGATTAGAATATAGAGTGTGATGTGATATTTTATTCTCGTTTGACTTGTTATGAAGATATTCAGGGTCAGCATACCATTATGTTAATGCTATCTTGTCAATATTGTTTCAATAGTAATCATTCTACCATATTATATATACAGTGTCTCACAGAAGTGAGTACAACCTCACATTTTTGTAACTATTTTATTATATCTATTCATGTGACAACACCGAAGAAATTACACTTGGCTACAATGTAAAGTTGTGAGTGTACAGCTTGTATAACAATGTAAATTTTTGTCCCCTCAAAATAACTCAACACACAGCCATTAATGTCTAAACCACTGCAACAAACGTGAGTACACCCCTAAGTGAAAATATCCAAACTGGGCCCAAAGTGTCAATATTTTGTGCCGCCACCATTATTGTCCAGCACTGTCTTAACCCTCTTGGGCATGGAGTTCACCAGAGCTTCACTGAAGTCCTCTTCTACTCCTCCAAAAATGTGAGGGATGTACTCACTTCTGTGAAATACTGTAGGCTACATTTTTTTGTTGAAAATATACATTAAGACTGTTCTTTAGAAGTGTTATTAAATTGGTATTTTGGACTATGAGGGTCTTGTTCTTCACTGGAAAATAATTTATTCAGCTTCCCTCATGAAGCTAGTGACTTGATTATTAACCTGCTTGTGCATTATCACTTAATGACCATTTTTTAAAGGTTTTGTAAATAATTATTGGCGTGACTGGCATCCTTGTTTGAGTTGCCTGTACTGTACACTAGCAGCACACATTGAAGTATTGTCTGCACATTTAAGACTTAGTACATTGATAAATAAAAATATAAATTAAAAAAGTAAAATAAAAATATAATGACATAGATCAGCTGAAAAGGTAACAATAGCACTCTGTTATAGGAATAGCCAGAAGACAGACCTACCTTCATAGCTGGAGCGGAAACCTTGAGCACTGACTGCGTAGTCTGACACCAGCCAGAGCGATAGTAGATTGCGGCTGCTCACGATTGGGGATGGAAGATGGAAACCAGTTAACCTGCGTGATGAAAAATAGATACGACGTCACCTTAAAGTCTAAGCTGCGAATGGAAAGCAAGCATAAAGGAAACATTTCCAGCCTTTGCACAATGCACTCTGTATACAGGGTATGACGCTTCTTACCTTGTATGATACATTTTATCTATGCTGAATATTATTATTAATTTACTCAAGCAGTTGTATACATTAAATACCCATAGCTTGACTGGCCAAAATATGTTAAACAGGAACCTTTTGTTAGTTAGCAAAATTCTTTCAGAAATAAAACACAAAGTGACTTTTTTGAGAAAATATTAATACAGTATTGCAACGCATAGCATTCATACTTTTTATAATACATAGAACATTATATGAATTAATTAGATGTTGGGCTAGAAAGTGTGGACGAGTGATGGTAGTCAGCAAATTTATTTATTTATAAAGTATTTTTCCAGGATGGATACATTGAGATTTCTCTCATTTTCAAATACGTCCTGTTGATAGATAAAGAGATAGGTGAATTGATGGTCACACAAAAGGATACGGATGTGTCGGCAGAATTCACAGAGAGAGGAGAAAATGAGATAGAAATGGTAATAGGGATAAGACAGCAAGAGGAAACAGAATTAAATGTGGGGTATTTGAAACTTTACTGACTGAAAGTATAGTGGCTTTTGGATGCCTCAAGAAAACCAATATATTTCCATGTTGCAACAAGTACAACATCTTTAGATTACATCTCTCCCTTAGATCTTTGTTTTTTTTATTTTTAATAATGGCGGTTTTGTTCCAAAATGGACAGGTAGTGTTTATTCCAGCTCTCCAGCTTCTGCGGAAGGTCATAAACACACACAAAGACATAATAGAAAAGTAGAAAACAGGGCATTTTAGTACACAAAACTAGAGGCGCAGCAGCACTGCATCAGGATCTTGTTGAAGTGGAACATGGTGAAGATAAAGTTGTCAAGGTAGACCTTCCAACCTATGACCGGTACGCCAGCTACAGCACTCACCAGTCATCAGTTTTCAGCAGGATCAGGTCCCACAGAGGACTACATAAGCTCAACATTGTGTGCAGAACAATACACCAATGGAAACAATTTAAACAACACTCCCAACAAAGATGGCACCCACTGCACAGATGAACACTTAGGCCAGCCTTGTGTTGTCACATTCCATTGCCTGTTGCCAAGTACAGAGACCACAATATCTCTGAGCTGCCCATTCTCCTTAATGAAGGTGTGGCTTTCCCAGGTACTTTATTTGAACCTGCTCTGTGCTGCAGTACATTGATCATTTAGCCTGTATGGCTCTTGTTATTCACGTGTCTGGTTACTAAACACTGGCTTTTCCTTCTTGTACTTGCCTGTCTGCTAGCTGATGTTTGACCTTGGGACCTTGGAATCTTTTCTGACCTTGCTACTTGCCTCTGTTCTTTCTGACAAAGTCTTGACTAGCATCATCTACCTTTGCCCCATGCCTGTCTCACTGAAGCTCTATTTCTGCAACCCGTACTCCACTTGTCCAAACCGATATATACACTATATAATGTAACAATATTATTACAATGCAACAATCCATTTTGTAAAAAAAATAGTAGACTGCTTTTGTAGCAAACGAATTTCTCCAACAAGGCAACTGGGTTTAGAGTACTCATTGAAAACTATAAATACTAAATATTTATTATGATAAGTAATAAATCATTCTTTTCAAACCTGTTGTTTTAGCAGCAACCTAACAACTTCATAGCACACCTGAATATAAAATGAATGCAACACCTATCCTCACTCGAGCTTTCCTCATTAATTACATAAAATATTTGAGAATATAAAAGAACGGAAATCCTTGGAGATGATAAAACTGGCTGAACTGACTTTGATTGAATTATGTACGGCACGGTCAAAATCTGCATTCAAAATCTGTCATCTGTGAGCATCCTGTGATCCGAGCTGAGCTAAGAGATTCTTGATTTTGTTGTCTGACAGTGTCAGCTTTCAATGTGACAGGGCTTGAAATTTTTTTTATTGTAATGCTAATTTTCCATCCTTTTTTCCCTTCAAGGTCTAGAGACGTAAAGTCACGGGAAGGTTCTCGTTTGAATTCCCAGTGGGTATATGCCAGTGAACATTGTACTTAGTGCTGCATCCCTTAGTACTCTGCATGCTAGATTACAAGTGGTTTTCAACTCATCACAAACATATAGATCTCAAGACTGTGAAGCTATGCTCAAATCGCTAAAATCAGGAAGTTCTCCAAAGTGTATGTATTGTAAACTATATAGCTAAACTACTTAAATGATACCAGATAGTACAACGTATTTAATGCAACACACTCCATGTGAATAATATATATAAAATATATGAATATATAATAACCAATAGAATAAAGGGTTATTAATTTAACATTTAACATAGCATTAACATTTTAAAATTTTAGGATCTTGATAAAAAAACAATTATTTTATTTAATGACCGAATATATTATATTATTACTACTACTACTAATAATAATAATAAATAAATAATAAATATGTATTTATTTATTATAAATGTATTAGAGGTTGAGTATCCCTTATCTGGAATGCTTGGGACGGAAGAGATTTGTGGAAAAAAAAATCACGGATTTTGGAATATCTGCACACAATGATATCTTAGTGAATGGAACTAAAGTATAAACAGAAAATAAATTTATATATCAAATACACACTATAGCCTGAAGGTTACTTCATACAATATTTTTTATAATGTTGCCCCCTCACCATAGGTCAGGTGTGGAATTTTTCACTTTGGGTGTCATGTCAGTGCTCCAAAAATTTGGATTTTGCCACATTTAAGATAAGACATACTCAACCATTGTTATATTTCTATAATAGTAACGATTTTCTCAACACTAAGAGTTATCACTCCCTAAATAATGTCAGAAAACTGGCAAAAATAAACTTTTCTAAGGAGCGAGATCTGATTCAAGGAAATAATCCAATTTTTAATTTTCTTTACACTATTAAACCAATTATATAGAATAACACCCATATACCTTTATTTGAGTTGCATATAAAGGATACTGTCAGATGCCTGACAACAAAACCCTGAAGTAAATGATGCAATGATATATCCATTATACAGTATCTTGAAAAAAAACAACAAACAGGAAAAATAGAATTAGATTAATTTCTGTAAGCCTGTGAGGAGTTGATGGAAACTTGGCAATATGCCAGTCTAAATGAACTCTCTAGGTTAAATGTGCACACTTCCCCCGTAGAATATAAATTCAAGGAAGAGGTTAAGGTAGAGACTCTGAAAGACTCAGGGCTATATTGCATTCTTGATGCGAACATGGAGACAGTAAGCAGGAGAATCTGCGCTTGCAGATATCCCCTTACCGTCTCCATATTAACATCGTATTCAGGGGAAGGTGCTATCTCAGCACCTCTATCCCAGAGTGCAGCGCTAACCTCCCTGAGATCCGCAGTAGCGCTTCGGCGCCACGGCAACTCGGCAAGTATCTCCTCCTGGAGTCCATAGAATTCCATGGAGGATTCTGCTTCCAGGCCACAAGCTCTGTCTGACTTTGCGCAGCACAGCGGAGTGATCGCTGAGAAAGACTACTATTTGTTCCCGGTCTCACTCTGCTCCCGGGGAGAAGAAGGGGTGGATCGGGCCCCTCTTTTCATTGCGGGATGAAAAGTGAGTATGGGATCTTTAAGGGGGTTTTAGAGCGCGGTAAATGATTTAGCATTTTGCTTTTTGATTAGCTTTTAGAAGGTGTTAAAATTTTAGCTTTCGCATACCAAAGGTAAATTGCGCCTGTACTTCCTGTACTTTACTGTAATATCTAACCTGTTGAGACGCTAAAAAATCATTGCACTCACCATGTTAGGTATAGAGGATGCTTAAGTACAACTAGCACGCGCAAGCTTCGAGGCGCAAAATGTTTTCGCTCGACTGTAGCGTCAAGATCAGAATATCGATACGAGACGTTAAACTTACTTCTCCTAGCGCTAATGATTACATATCGAGACTCTACACTAGAACCAACTATGGAATAGTGCTCTCAGCAGGTTAACTATAAACTAAGTGGCTCAATAACTCATCTTTTCATATGGTAAAGAAGAAATAGGTATAGCTCAAAATTCAGAAATGAGAAAGATGGGGAATAACAGAAAAATCCATAGTTTATGAATTAAATGAATGCAATCAGCGACCCTATCGATCCTTGCACCCAACGTGCTTTTCACCTTTCAGGGCTCTTCAGGGATGAGACCTGTTTCCCACAGAAAACACATTTCCAACTATTATTCTTATTATTTTTCTTGAAAATCCGTGTTCTCATCGCACTCCAGTCCAATATTATATTTGAAGAGAAAAGATGAAAAAACATCTGAACCTTGCAGATATCCAATTCCTCAATCTACTACTTTTTCTGTATGGTAGAATTTGTTTGTGTCCTGCTGCATTATACTTTATGCTCTAGTCATTAGCTGTCTGCGAATCCAACACTGCTATCAAAAATGATCCATGACTACAAAATCTAAGCTTTTCCTTCCTCAAGATCTCCTGTTGTGTATATAAACTGTATACACTACTTGCATGCTATTTCATAAATATATTCATGAAACTAATAAGTCATCGCTGCTTCCATGCTATCCACTAAAGTGACACAATAGTCTTTGCGATGCTATGTTAATGAAGTGGCCACTCAAACTCAATGGGGAACAGTTGAAGCTAATGCACCCTAGGTAGATGATAGAAAATGATGAGTGAAGACGGCAGTGAACAGGAATCCAAGGAGGATGATCACTGCCATTATGTAAAATAATTTCTTCTTTTTTATTTCGGCATTGTATAATTTTGCTTGGTTGTTTTCTGAATATCCTATGCTTGTAGCGAAGGGATTTGCAATACATTTAGGAAATGTACAATATTTGTCTCAGATGCTACTTTGTATGTCTAATAAGTTTTTCAAGCTTGTCTTCTCTCATTACATGATCAGCGAGAAACTTGTACAGCATATGGTCTGACCATGTTATTTACAAAATAACGAAGATGGGGAAAATCATTCTTATTTCATTTTACAAGGATTTTAGTAATCAGGCATCATGCAGATGCTCAGAGAACCCTGCAGTTGCTCATTACTAGCACTGGAATAATATTGAAATGGGTATAGAAGGATAAGAGACAGGAAGTCGAGGTATTGTGACCTGCCCGCTCCAGCATGAGGCCGTATAAATTAATTCAATAAATTGAAAGAAAATTGAAAGAAAAACGATGGCAACTCATACATGAAAAAGGCATTCTGATGCATTTTCATATATATGTCAAGAGGCCTGGCACAGCTCAAAGCGAAATTGTCAAAGTGGTCTCATGCTTTGATCAATTCGATTGCTTACGAGTCGGAATAAATACAAATAATTTTAAAAGATGAGAATAGAAGGGGAAGGAAATCACTATGTGGATTATTCAAAGATTATTCCGTGCACCTCTGTGAACTCAATTCAGCATTCACTGCAGGGTCCCCGAAGAGCGCCAAATCAATGCACCGAACGCTGCCAATAAATCCGGCAAACAAAGCTGCAAACCACCAAATGGCGCCAATAAAACTGCCAAACAGTGGCGATAAACCGCCGATCGCCATCAGTAAACTGCGGAACGCAGCCGACGACCTGCTGAACTCTGCCGGAAAAAAACACAAATTTTTAAAAGGCGTTTTAAAGAAAACTAATGCATGAAAATGCATGGAAATAATATTTAAGATCCCATGAATAGGATCAATGAGCAATGCATTATAATTTTAATATATATATAAAGTATGTATATATATTTAAAGATTTTGGCCTATATTATAAAAAACACCAATAAAAAAAAAATCTGAATCAAAAATGTCGCCAAAAAATTCCATAAAGATTCCTAAATAGTTCTTTAAATTAAATTAGTAACAAAAACTTCTTTGCTGCAAATGAAAAGAAAATACGGTTCAATGAAAATTTAATAAAAAACAGGGAATTCTTTTTACACTAAAATCCTATGGGAGTCAAATGAATCTGGGCATTTCACCAACTTTTCGCTGCTGTTCTGTGTTCTCTGTATAGATTGACCATTACTTCTCTATGGGGAAAATCGCTATTGTCAAAAATCACCATATTTCGCTGCCAATTTGCCAATGTTTGGATAACTGCCCGCTTTCTGAATAGTGGAATTGCCACAAAATTGCACCATACGGAGAAATTCACCATTCGATGGAATTCAGTGGCCAATTCTCTTTGAATAACCCCTTATGGCACGTACATATTTACATAGTAATAAAGGTTGAAAAAAGACCAATGTTTCTCACGTTCATCCTTCTACATATCCCTATGGGTGCTGGGGATCCAAAAGAAAGCAAAAAAAAAAACCTACTTGGTGCAATTCCAGTTGTGCCCAAAAAAGGAAACAAATTCATAGTGGCATTCAGATTTCTTCTTGGATCAACGAGCAATGCATTATAATTTTTATCTATATATATATATATATATATATATATTTAGAGATTTTGGCCTATATACAACGTTGGTGCTAACTTAACCAGCGCTGTTGTAAATTTACCAGAGCAATTATAGGGCTACATTACATAGTTGGTGCTAACGTTAGCGCTCACCTGAGTGACCTTTAACGTTAGCCCTGGTAGCCACCACATATTGCAATCCAAACGTTAACGGGTTAAGAAACCCGTTACCGTTTGGAATCTTGTGCTTTTCAGCGTGAAGTTGCTGTACTTTGCGCTCACCCTATTCTTAACATGGGGAGCGCAAAGTGTTAATCAGCGTTAGGATTACAAAGTCCTAACGCTGATTAACATCCAACTGCGGTTAACAAAAGGTTAACCACAGACAGGACTTGGTGCTAACGGATTCCACTGCTGAAGAATCCGTTAGCAACAGCAGTAACCCCCCCGCCCAAAAAATCAGATATTCACTTACTATCCCACGGCGAGGACCGCGGCTCCGTCCACCTCCTCCGTTCAGCTGGAGCAGGGAGAGACTGGGGGAAAAAGTCCCCCAGTCTCCCCCCCTGCGGATCACTATGTCAACCTACTGGATCTTATGAGGCAAGGTCCAGCAGGTCATGTGACCGGCAGAGGAAACTCAGTGGAGTCCTATGGACTCCATCGAGTGGATGAGCGCGGTGGCGCTTAGTGCTGCTGCGCGCATCCCGGGGCATAGCACCCGATAACAAGGCAGACAGTTTTTTAAGCGCCTGCATTGTAATATCACGGTAAAACGGGGGCACTAGGGAGAAAACTGCGGGCACAGTTTTTTCTCCCTAGCGTCCCCATTTTACCGCAATGAATGTAATGTAGCCCATAGTCTATGAAGTTGTTAAGTTTACAACAGCTCTGGTTAAATTAGCACCGACTTTGTAATACTTCCCTTTATATATAAAGAAAGATAAGGGTTGCAAACACATAAGCTGAACTTGTCAGTCTGTAGCAGGTTACTTATATTATGCTTTCACACTGCCTTATGATGACGAGAGTATATCTGCCTTACATATTTTGGGTTCTATACGATTGCTTATAATATAATACTTTGATTTCATATCAAATCCTTATCTCCAGGAACCATTCCAACCATACTTTTGGTAAGAATCAGAAAGCTTAAAACAATACCATTGTAAAAGTGGCCATGGTAAAAATAAGATCTCTCTAAAAACTGAGGCCTATACGTTTGCTGTTTCAAGCACTTCAATGTCATGATATGGTGTCACAGAAAAATCCACTGAAAGGTCTTATGTAAGCATTTTCTGACCCTTTTTAAAGCTAAATCCTATTAATCCTATTCTGATATATAATCTATATTTCAGTGTTAGACCTTGCAGAGTGTCGTGAAGTCCAGTTTATGGCTGATTAATTCAGACAGAACACAGCAAAAATCATATGGCAGCTGGCGACGTTTTCCTTCCAGAAAGCCTACGGAAGAAAATTGAGGTAGTGGAAGAATAGGAAGTTGAAGGATGCCT
This sequence comes from Leptobrachium leishanense, assembly GCA_009667805.1. Classification (NCBI taxonomy): domain Eukaryota; kingdom Metazoa; phylum Chordata; class Amphibia; order Anura; family Megophryidae; genus Leptobrachium; species Leptobrachium leishanense. Next base: position 236,490,032 of record CM019064.1, on the reverse strand, counting down.
AGTCAAGCATTTGATGGCAGATGAGTAATGTCACTTTAATGATGTCCAGAAGAATGCTGCAGTCGCTTTACCTTATGTGGTCAAAAATAGACGTCTCATGAATAATTACCTCTCATTAATACTTAGCTACTGACCTTTCTCTGCAATAATGCTAATGACTATATGAGAAGCAATACAGCTTAACCTATAACTAGAGGCTTCATTATAGAAACTCTATATGCAGCAAGAATCAGCTAAAACAATAATATGGGGCCTTAGCTCATAGATCTGCAAATTCCTGCTATCTTAATCCCAAATGCCCCATTCCCCTTTTCTATGCTAATGCTCCTCTTTTTAGGGGCTCCATATATTTGGTGTTTAAGGGAGTATAACAAAACTGCAAAGCAATAAACCTCATAGCTACGAGTCTCTAAACTGTAATAAATGTTGTTAGACACTGCTTTGTGTAAATTAGATATTTTGGGCATCTAAATAGACATGAGCACAGGAAACTATTTTTGGCTCAGTTTGGAATAAGTCAGAATCCAAAAATGGTGGATTTGGAAATAATCGGAATCAGTCGATTGGAAGTTTCAGAATCATCTGACGTATTTGGACCTTTAAAATATTATTGTAATGTATGAAAATAAAATAAAATTATACTTGCCCAAAATTAAAAAAAGAGTCACAGCAAAAAAAAGTGTAGAGGCAAAAATTCTGTGTGTCAACACAGATGTCTTGTACAATTGTGAATAACAAAAAAAATTTGAAAAAAATTGATTAGGGTTATCGTTTTTGCTTGTTTTATTATTAAAGTTAAGGTTTCTGCCTGTTGTAAGATAAAGGTTCCGTTATTGTTAGGGTTACTGTTTCTACTTCTTTAGGACTAGGATTAGGGTTACTCGGTTTATTTTATAACTGGGATTAGGGTTTCTCTTTCTGCTTGATTTGTGATTAGGGGTAGGGTTAGCGTTTGATTGTTTTCTGATTAGGGCTACGGTTTCTGCTTGTTTTCTGATTAAGGTTAGGGTTATGGTTTACGCTTGTTTTTTGTTTAGTGTTACTGGGTTGGGATTACTGTTTCTTTTTGTTGAATGATGATTAGGGTTAAGGTTACTGTTGCGGTTATGTTTAGAGCTGCTGTTTCTGACTATTTTATGATAGGTTAAGGGTTATTGATCCTGCCTGTGGTGACACCTTTTTTCATTAACTTTTAGTAATCTGAATTACTATCAATCCGAATACATCCACTAATATTTGGATCAGGTTTATTATTATCGGATTGTTTTTGATGATTTTGTTTATATTCAAAATTCAGATGGGTCTGCTTTCTACTTCAAAATATCATTTCGATATTCAAAATTGATCCTGCTAGATCATAACATTACTATAAAGTCTGAGAGTGGTCTAGTCAAAGACCAGACCTTCAGCGGCTTTACCTACAAAAACAATATTTCTCTTTGGCAATATAATGGTCCATGTATGTGTGATGTAGGTTTCTCTCAATCAATTTCTAATTATCCAATCCAAATAAATTCTAAAACCTTAAAGGATACTGCATGAATTTTAACCGTGGATGGAAGAAATGGTCACATGCATGCAAAACCATAGGATGGCTACATGAATGTTACAGCCAGAACTACACTCTGCGTCCACTTTATTAGGTACATCTGTTCAATTGCTTGTTAACACAAATTGCTAATCAGTCAATCACATGGCAGCAACTCAGTGCATTTAGAAATCTAGACGTGGTGAGGTGAAGATGACTTGCTGAAGTTGAAACCGATCATCAGTTTGTGAAGAAGGGGGGGTTTAAGTGACATTGGAAGTAGCATTGTTTTTGACGCCAGACGGGCTGGTCTGAGTATTTCAAAACCTGCTGATCTACTGGGATTTTCACGCACAACCTTCTCTAGGGTTTACAGAGAATGGTCCGAAAAAGAGAAGATATCCAGTGAGCAGCAGTTGTGTGTGGACGAAAATGCGTTGTTGATGTCAGCGAAAAATGGGCAGACTGGTTTGAGATGATAGAAAGGCAATAGAAACTCAAATAACCACACTTTACAACCAAGACATACAGAATACCATCTGTGAATGCACAAAATGTTGAGCCTTGAAGCAGATGGGCTACAGCAGCAGCAGACCACACCGGCTGTCACTCCTGTCAGCTAAGAACAGGAAACTGAGGCTACAATTCACACAGGCTCACCAAAATTGGACAACAGACGATTGGAAAAATGTTGCCCAGTCTGAGGAGCCTCGATTTCAACTGCGACATTCAGATGGTAGGGTCAGAATTGTCACGTAAACAACATGAAAGCATGGATCCATCCTGCCTTGTATCAACGGTTCAGGCTGCTGGTGGTGTAACGGTGTGGGGGATATTTTCTTGGCACACTTTGAGACCCTTAGTACCAACTGAGCATCATTTAAACTCCATAGCCTACCTGAGTATTGTTGCTGCCCATATCCATCCCTATATGACCATAGTGTACCCATCTCCTGATGGCTACTTCCAGCAGGATAATGCATCATGTCACAAAACTCAAATCATCAAAGACTGGTTTCTTGAACATGACAATGAGCTCAAATCATCTCAAACTGGTTTCTTGAACATGACAAGGAGTTCACTGTACTCCAATGGCCTCCACGGTCACCAGATCTCAATCCAATAGAGCACCTTTGGGATGTGGTGGAACGGAGATTTGCATCATAGATGTGCAGGTGACAAATCTGACATGACAATCTATCATGTCAATATGGACCAAAATCTCTGAGGAATGTAAACACCTTGCCGTATATGTGCCACAAAGAATTAAGGCAGTTCTGACGGCAAAAGGGGTTCCAACCTGGTACTAGCAAGGTGTACCTAATAAAGTGGTCAGTGAGTGTATATGTCAAATGATATTATATGTAATGCATTTTGCCATGTACAGTGGCAAGAAAAAGTATGTGAACCCTTTGGGATTACGTGGAGTTTTGCATGGATTGGTCATAAAATGTGCTCTGATCTTCATCTAAGTCACAACAATTTGAAAAACACAGTCTGCTTAAAATAATACAACACAAACATTATAAGTTTTCATGTCATTATTGAACAGAACATGTAAACATTCACAGTGCAGGGTGGAAAAAGTATGTGAACCTTTGGACTTAATAACTGGTTGACCTTCCTTTGGTAGCAATAACCTCAACCAAACGTTTCCTGTAGTTGCAGATCAGACCTGCACAATGATCTGGAGTAATTTTGGACCACTCCTCTTCACAAAACTGTTTCAGTGTAGCAATATTCTTGGGATGTCTGGTGTGAATCGCTCTCTTAAGGTCATGCCACAGCATTTCAAATGGGTTGAGGTCAGGACTCTGACTGGGCCACTCCAGAAGGTGTATTTTGTTTTGTTGAAGCCATTCTTTTGTTGAATTACTTGTATGCTTTGGGTCATTGTCCTGTTGCATCACCCATCCTCTGCGGAGCTTCAGTTGGCGAACAGATGGTCTTACATTTTCCTGCAAAATGTCTTGATAAACTCTGGAATTCATTTTTCCATCAATGACAACAATCCGTCCAGGCCCTGAGGCAGCAAAGCAGCCCCAAACCATGATGCTCCCTCCGCCATGTTTTACAGTGAGGGTGAGGTTTTGATGTTGGTGTGCTGTGCCTTTTTTTCTCCACACATAGTGTTGTGTGTTTTTTCCAAACAACTCAATTTTGGTTTCATCTGTCCACAGAATATTTTGCCAGTAGTGCTGTGGAACATCCAGGTGCTCTTTTGCAAACTTCAAACGTGCTGCAATATTCTTTTTTGGACAGCAATGGCTTCCTCCGTGGTGTCCTCCCATGTACTCCATTCTTGTTTAATGTTTTCCTTATTGTAGATGTGTCAACAAAAATGTTAGCATGTGCCAGAGATTTCTGTAAGTCTTTAGCTGACACTCTAGGATTCTTCTTTACCTTTTTAAGCATTCTGCACTGGGCTCTTGCAGTCATCTTTACAGAACGACCATGCCTAGGGAGAGTAGCAACAGTGCTGAACTTTCTCCATTTGTAGACAGTCTGTCTTACCGTGGACACATGAACATCAAGGCTTTTGGAGATACTTTTGTAACCCTTTCCAGCTTCATGCAAGTCAACAATTCTTGATCGTAGGTCTTCTGAGAGCTCTTTCCTGCGAGAAATGGTTCACATCATGCAGTGCTTCTTGAAACCAGTAAACAAAAAACTGGTGTGTGTTTTTAAACGGCAGGACAACTTTCAGCAACACATCCAATAATGTCACACTGATTGGACTCAAGGTTGGCTCACTCCTGGCTCCAATTAGCTCTTGGAGAAGTCATTAGGCTAGGGGTTCACATACTTTTCCACCATGCACTGTGAATGTTTACATGTTATGTTCAATAAAAACATGAAAACATATAATGTTTGTGTTGTATTATTTTAAGCAGACTGTGTTTTTCAAATTGTTGTGACTTAGATGAAGATCAGAGCACATTTTATGACCAATTCATGCAAAACTCCACGTAATCCCAAAGGGTTCACATACTTTTTCTTGCAACTGTATAGCATTTTTCTTGCAGTTCAAACAAACAATCAGTACTCGAGGTTAGAAACAGTGATATACTTCCCATTATTTATTATTTTCTTTTTTGCCTTGGGCAACTCACCAATAAAATAGTAGCCAAAATGAGACTACTATTATATTCTGTTGGGTACTTTTTGCTAACACAGCTATTTTTTCAGGTTTGCCTGTTGGGACCACAAGACGCATTTTAGTAAACAGAACTCTTAAAATATAATGGCTTCTACTTTTCCTGTTATAGGAAATAAATGGGAGATTTATTCCACCAACCATCCTATAATGTGCGTTATATAAATTATTTCAATTAATTTTACTAAGCTCTTCAATTAATTTCATTTAATGAAGTTCCAGGAATTTGGACCATACTGTTGGTACCTGGCAGTGCATACTGTTCCAAATCCCACAGTAGGTGAAATGGGATGGTGATTATTATAATGCCATTGCAACAATTTTTTTTTTAAACTGAGAATTTCTTAAAATAGGTGATCCATCATATGAACATCTGTTCAAGCAGCAGGTTAGTATTGGGTACACCAAAATCTTCCTAAATACTGGATTATTTCCCTTACAGATGGCACACTTTATGAAGGTTTTCATACACACACAAGGTGGTGAGGGATTGGATAGCTTTCCTGTGACTATATTGTGATTTGAAATTTGTTTGATAATTTTTTTTTCATAAAATCACATTTTATTAATGGAACTTAATTCTTTTCTCAAGGGTGTTGACAAATATTGAGAGGATGCAGGAACCAGAAGGACATATATCAGAGTCAACCTGATTGTTTTAAAAGCCAGAGCAATAGGAACACCTATTGATTGCAAGTGAAAACACAAATATAAAAATACTCATTAAAACATAGTCAACTAAAGACCTATTTCATAAAGGCAATGATTTATTTTAATTTAAAAAATAAAAATCAGATATTCCAACAAAAAAAATTGTATGTATATTGAAAAGTATTCAGCGTTCTCAGTTAACCACTTCATGACGAAGGGTATTTTCATCCGGGGGATAAGAACACCCTTTATGTAATGATAGCATGTGATCAATCTCTTAGATTCACTAGTGTCCCCTGCTAGATCTAGAAATGAGCTGTGAGATCTAATGGAGATTTATCAGCCTTAAAAAGTTAATATCACCAAGGGCTGAATTCCCTAAGGGTCAAATCTGTACACATTCAGGGTTATTCATAGAGCACCGAAATGTCACCGACATTCTCCTGTTCCCCGCACTTCGGCTAGTCTGATTCACCTACCCTGCTTTTTGAAATTTCACCGTATGGGGAAATTCACCATTGGGGCCAGTTCGGCTCTCTTTGAATAACCATGAAAGTGGTCTGTGTTATTGGTTAAATTTAGGGGTCTAGACCTAAAAAATATGTAAGGGAATTCTCCAAAATTTTTACTCCCTAACCTTTGACAGGTCGCATTTAACCCAGAACCCCCCTCTCAGATTTTATATCAATGTTTAAATACAATAAGAAGGTGAATTTTAGGGAATCACTATGATAATGGTAATTGATATATTATATTCCTGGTGACTTAATAAGGAAACAGATGGCTGAAACCTATAAAAACTTTTCAGTACGTGGGTCATTAGAGAACTATATTCCTCCTGTAAAAATAGTGGAGGAACTGTGTTCCCAAGCATTCATGCTCAACTTGACCCTGGTTAAATGAATGAAAATTATTACATTATTATTTACATGAAGAGGATATCTAAAATCATACTTTACCTATAATTGGTAACAATAAATGAGATACGGACATTCTCTGAATAGCAGTACACGGCTGTAACCGCAACTGGTCATGCCTAGCTCCCAGCTGATGAGAGTCCAATAAACCCAAAACAGCGCTGTCCATGAGTGGCTTTGACCAGTTGCATAAACCTGATCTCTGCTAAAAAAAAGCCATAGCATGGCATGACATTGATTTAAGGGTTCTGTGTAAAAACGGAAACAGGTTGCAATAAAAGTGAGACAGATGTCATTTGCATATCCTACCCAGAGTTCCTTGCTGCATGTGGGGAATGTAGCACAGGAGCTCTGGGAAGCAGTTCTTTGAATTGCTGTGATGTGCAGGTGGCTTCTGCAATAATAAACATAACCATTATAGCGTGGAGGCTTTTTATCTCACTTTTTGTCCTCCACCACAACCGTTGTAAGTGCTATACATATATATATATATATATATATTTATATTATACACATTTTTCAAAGTAGGTGAAACTCTAGATTTATCATACTTCAACTTGACATTTCTAGGAAAATCTAATTGGTTTAAGAATTAAAATAAGATAAGCAGCGGATCTAAAAAGCCTTAGAGCATCATTAATTGCAGATCAATAATTCTAACCTAATGTAGATATGATAACTGCATAGAAATGGTGTGTTTCAAACTGCTTGCAGGAAATCCAATTAGACAGTCAAACTGCCTTGATTAAAGAACTAGTAATAAGTAATTAATATATACATACAGAAACACATACACACATATGAGGTGATGTGTGGAAGGCTGAACCTGTTGGACGCATGTCTTTTTTCAGCCTATGTAACTATATATATATATACTAGTTGTAAAGCCTGCCCAGAGGGCAGTCTATTGTGGATATACTGCCCCTGCTCATGTATACTGCCCCAGCTCGTGGATACTGCCCCAGCTCGTGGATATTGCCCCAGCACGTGGATATTGCCCCAGCACGTGGATATTGCCCCAGCACGTGGATATTGCCCCAGCTCGTGGATATTGCCCCAGCACGTGGATACTGCCCCAGAACGTGGATACTGCCCCAGCACGTGGATACTGCCCCAGCACGTGGATACTGCCCCAGCACGTGGATATTGCCCCAGCACGTGGATATTGCCCCAGCACATGGATACTGCCCCAGCTCGTGGATACTGCCCCAGCACGTGGATATTGCCCCAGCTCGTGGATACTGCCCCAGCTCGTGGATACTGCCCCAGCTCGTGGATACTGCCCTAGCACGTGGATATTGCCCCAGCACGTGGATGGATACTGCCCCAGCATGTGGATATTGCCCCAGCTCGTGGATATTGCCCCAGCACGTGGATACTGCCCCAGCACGTGGATATTGACCCAGCACGTGGATATTGCCCCAGCACGTGGATATTGCCCCAGCACGTGGATACTGCCCCAGCACGTGGATATTGCCCCAGCACGTGGATACTGCCCCAGCACGTGGATACTGCCCCAGCACGTGGATACTGCCCCAGCTCGTGGATACTGCCCCAGCACGTGGATACTGCCCAGCACATGGATATTTCCCCAGCACGTGGATTGATACTGCCCCAGCACGTGGATACTGCCCCAGCACGTGGATACTGCCCCAGCACGTGGATGGATACTGCCCCAGCACGTGGATACTGCCCCAGCACGTGGATACTGCCCCAGCTCGTGGATACTGCCCAAGCTCGTGGATACTGCCCAGCACGTGGATACTGCCCAAGCACGTGGATACTGCCCCAGCATGTGGATACTGCCCCAGCACGTGGATACTGCCCAGCACGTGGATATTGCCCCAGCACGTGGATATTGCCCCAGCACGTGGATACTGCCCCAGCTCGTGGATACTGCCCTAGCACGTGGATATTGCCCCAGCACGTGGATATTGCCCCAGCTCGTGGATACTGCCCCAGCTCGTGGATACTGCCCTAGCACGTGGATATTGCCCCAGCACGTGGATGGATACTGCCCCAGCACGTGGATATTGCCCCAGCTCGTGGATACTGCCCCAGCTCCTGGATATTACCCCAGCACGTGGATACTGACCCAGCACGTGGATATTGCCCCAGCACGTGGATATTGCCCCAGCACGTGGATACTGCCCCAGCACGTGGATACTGCCCCAGCATGTGGATACTGCCCCAGCACGTGGATATTGCCCCAGCACGTGGATACTGCCCCAGCACGTGGATACTGCCCCAGCACGTGGATATTGCCCCAGCACGTGGATTGATACTGCCCCAGCACGTGGATACTGCCCCAGCACGTGGATACTGCCCCAGCACGTGGATGGATACTGCCCCAGCACGTGGATACTGCCCCAGCACGTGGATACTGCCCCAGCTCGTGGATACTGCCCAAGCTCGTGGATACTGCCCAAGCACGTGGATACTGCCCAAGCACGTGGATACTGCCCCAGCACGTGGATACTGCCCCAGCTCGTGGATACTGCCCCAGCACGTGGATACTGCCCCAGCACGTGGATACTGCCCCAGCTCGTGGATACTGCCCCAGCTCGTGGATACTGCCCCAGCATGTGGATATCGCCCCCCCGCTCGTGGATATGGCCCCCCGCTCGTGGATATGGCCCCCCGCTCGTGGATATGGCCCCCCGCTCGTGGATATACTCACCTACATCGGCCCTTAGCTCCTCCAGCGATGGCGGTCCCGCGTCCCGCTTCCAGCGTCCTCTCTCGCTCCGTTGGTCGCCGGGATGACGTCACGAAAGCCTTTGACCCCCGGGGTCAAAGGCTTTCGTGACGTCATTCCGGCGAACAACGGAGCGAGAGAGGACGCTGGAAGCGGGACCGCCATCGCTGGAGGAGCTAAGGGCGATGTAGGTGAGTATGTGTAGGCAACATCCCCCTACATTGGCCCGGAGCCTCAGCGGTGGCTGTCGTAGGCTGCTCGGCCGGCCTCCAGGCTTAGGCGAGCCCCCGGCTCGGCTGGGCCTGTAGGCCCAAGCCAAGCCGGGGGCTCGCCTGAGCCTGGAGGCCGGCCGAGCAGCCTGCGACAGCCGGAGGACAGTCACCGCTGGAGCTCAGGGCTAATGTAGGTGAGTATGTGCTCTCCACACCCACCCTGCTTACTCGGCCGGTATCCAAGCTTAGGCGAGCCCCCGGCTTGGGCCTAGAGGCCCAGCAGAGCCGGGGACTCGCCTGAGCATGGAGGCCGGTCGAGTTGCATGCTCGGCCGTCCTCCAGGCTCAGGTGAGTCCCTGGCTCGGCTGGGCCTCTAGGCCCAAGCCAAGCCGGGGGCTCGCCTGAGCCTGGATGCCGACCAAGCTTAGGCGAGCCCCCGGCTTGGCGTGGGCCTAGAGGCCCAGCCGAGCCGGGGACTCGCCTGAGCCTGGAGGACGCCCGAGCATGCAACTCGACCGGCCTCCATGCTCAGGCGAGTCCCCGGCTCGGCAGGGCCTCTAGGCCCAAGCCAAGCCGGGGGCTCGCCTAAGCTTGGATACCGCCGAGCAAGCAGGGTGTGTGTGTGTGTGTAGAGCACATACTCACCTACATCGGCCTCAAGTCCTCCACCGGTTCCACACATACTCACCGACATCGGCCCTTAGCTCCTCCAGCGATGGCGGTCCCGCTTGCAGCATCCTCTCTCCGTTGCTCACCAGGATGACGTCACGAAAGCCTTTGACCCCCCGGGGTCAAAGGCTTTCGTGACGTCATTCCGGCGAGCAACGGAGAGAGGATGCTGCAAGCGGGACCGCCATCGCTGGAGGAGCTAAGGGCCGATGTCGGTGAGTATGTGTTAGGCAACATCGGCCCTGAGCTCCAGCGGTGACCTCCTCCGGCCGAGCAGGCTGCTCGGCCGGCCTCTACGCTTAGGCGAGTCCCCGGCTCGGCTGGGCCTGTAGGCCCAAGCCAAGCCGGGGGCTCGCCTAAGCCTAGAGGCCCGCCGAGCAGCCAGCGGCAGCTGGAGGAGGTCTCCGCTGGAGCTCAGGGCCGATTTTGGGGTGTATTTTTTGGGAACTTCGGCCCCGATCCTCCAGCGGTGACCTTCTCGGCTGCCGCTGGCTGCTCGGCGGGCCTCTAGGCTTAGGCGAGTCCCCGGCTCGGCTGGGCCTGTAGGCCCAAACCGAGCGGGGGCTCGCCTAAGCCTAGAGGCCCGCCAAGCAGCCAGCGGCAGCCGGAGGAGGTCTCCGCTGGAGCTCAGGGCCGATTTTGGGGTGTATTTGTTTGGGAACTTCGGCCCCGATCCTCCAGCGGTGACCTTCTCCGGCTGCCGCTGGCTGCTCGGCGGGCCTCTAGGCTTAGGCGAGTCCCCGGCTCAGCTGGGCCTGTAGGCCCAAACCGAGCCGGGGGCTCGCCTAAGCCTAGAGGGCCGCCGAGCAGCCAGCGGCAGCCGGAGGAGGTCTCCGCTGGAGCTCAGGGCCGATTTTGGGGTGTGTTTGTTTGGGAACTTCGGCCCGATCCTCCAGCGGTGACCTTCTCCGGCTGCTGCTGGCTGCTCGGCGGGCCTCTAGGCTTAGGCGAGTCCCCGCTCGGCTGGGCCTGTAGCCCCAAACCGAGCCGGGGGCGCCTAAGCCTAGAGGGCCGCCGAGCAGCCAGCGGCAGCCGGAGGAGGTCTCCGCTGGAGCTCAGGGCCGATTTTGGGGTGTGTTTGTTTGGGAACTTCGGCCCCGATCCTCCAGCGGTGACCTTCTCCGGCTGCTGCTGGCTGCTCGGCGGGCCTCTAGGCTTAGGCGAGTCCCCGGCTCGGCTGGGCCTGTAGGCCCAAACCGAGCCGGGGGCTCGCCTAAGCCTAGAGGGCCGCCGAGCAGCCAGCGGCAGCCGGAGGAGGTCTCCGCTGGAGCTCAGGGCCGATTTTGGGGTGTATTTGTTTGGGAACTTCGGCCCCGATCCTCCGGCGGTGACCTTCTCCGGCTGCCGCTGGGTGCTCGGCGGGCCTCTAGGCTTAGGCGAGTCCCCGCTCGGCTGGGCCTGTAGGCCCAAACCGAGCCGGGGGCTCGCCTGAGCCTGGAGGCCCGCCGGCAGCCGGAGGACGGTCACCGCTGGAGGATCGGGGCATCTGGCCGTGTAAACACACGGGTAGCTGCGCGCGGCTCGTGACGTTTTTTTTTTTTTTTTTTTTTCACGCGGCCGGCACGCGCAGCTACCTGTGGTTTCTAACGGCCGCTTTCAAATGTCCGTCGCGCATGCGCAGTAGGGTTTTGGCGACGGACAGTTTTTAGCTTATCCTTTTATAGTATAGATATATATATATATAAAATACGAGAAGGGCAGCACTCAACCTTAACTACGCTTTCAGTGCGGGTGCATCTCAAGACAACATAATATAAAACAAAACGAGAGGAGAGCACACCAAACAATACAAATGAAACCACAACAGCAGCTAAATACGTTTAAACAGAGTTTCAGATTTAAGCACTGTTCCATTGTTCAACAGAGCTCAGTATTAAATGTATGCAAGGGTTAAGAACCACAATGTTTGAAGGGGTTTAGGAAATGTTCTTAAGCACTGAAAGGGTTAAATCTGAAACTCTGTTTAAACGTATTTAGCTGCTGTTGTGGTTTCATTTGTATTGTTTGGTGTGCTCTCCTCTCGTTTTGTTATATATATATATATATATATACACACACACACACACACACACACAGTCAGGTCCAGAAATATTGGGACATCGACACAATTCTAACATCTTTGGCTCTATACACCACCACAATGGAGTTGGAATGAAACAAACACAATGTGCTTTAACTGCAGACTGTCAGCTTTAATTTGAGGGTATGTACATCCAACTCAAGTGAACGGTGTAGGACTTACAGCAGTTTGCAGATGTGCCTCCCACTTGTTAAGGGACCAAAAGTAATGGGACATAATAATAATCATAAATCAAACTTTCCCTTCTTAATACTTGGTTGCAAATACTTTGCAGTCAATCACAGCCTGAAGTCTGGAACGCATAGACATCACCAGATGCTGGGTTTCATCCCTGGTGATGCTCTGCCAGGCCTCTACTGCAACTGTCTTCAGTTCCTGCTTGTTCTTGGGGCATTTTCCCTTCAGTTTTATCTTCAGCAAGTGAAATGCATGCTCAATGGGATTCAGGTCAGGTGATTGACTTGGCCATTGCATAACATTCCACTTCTGTCCCTTCAAAAACTCTTTGGTTGCTTTTGCAGTATGCTTTGGGTCATTGTCCATCTGCACTGTGAAGCGCTGTCCAATGAGTTCTGCAGCATTTGGCTGAATGTGAGCAGATAATATTGCCCAAAACACTTCAGAATTCATTCTGCTGCTTTTGTCAGCAGTCACATCATCAATAAATACAAGAGAATCAGTTCCATTGGCAGCCATACATGCCCACGCCATGACACTACCACCATCATGCTTCACTGATAATGTGGTATGCTTAGGATCATGAGCAGTTCCTTTCCTTCTCCATACTCTTCTCTTCCCATCACTCTGGTACAAGTTGATCTTGGTCTCATCTGTCCATAGGATCTTGTTCCAGAACTGTGAAGGCTTTGTTAGGTGTTGTTTGGCAAACTCTAATCTGGCCTTCCTGTTTTTGAGACTCACCAATGGTTTACATCTTGTGGTGAACCCTCCATATTCACTCTGGTGAAGTCTTCTCTTGATTGTTGACTTTGAAACACATACACCTACCTCCTGGAGAGTGTTCTTGATCTGGCCAACTGTTGTGAAGGGTGTTTTCTTCACCAGGGAAAGAATTCTTCGGTCATCCACCACAGTTGTTTTCCGTGGTCTCCCGGGTCTTTTGGTGTTGCTGAGCTCACCGGTGCGTTCCTTCTTTTTGAGAATGTTGCAAACAGTTGTTTTGGCCACACCTAATGTTCTTGCTATCTCTCTGATGAGTTTGGTTTTTTTCTTCGCCTACTGATGGCTTGCTTCACTGATAGTGACAGCTATTTGGATCTCATCTTGAGAGTTGACAGCATCAGATTCCAAATGCAAATAGCACACTTGAAATGGACTCTGGGCCTTTTATCTGCACATTGTAATTGGGGTAATGAGGGAATATCAAACACCTGGCCATGGAACAGCTGAGAAGCCAATTGTCCCATTACCTTTGGTCCCTTAACAAGTGGGAGTCACTTCTGCAAACTGCTGTAAGTCCTACACCGTTCACCTGAGTTGGATTTACATACCCTCAAATTAAAGCTGACAGTCTGCAGTTAAAGCACATTATGTTTGTTTCATTCCAACTCCATTGTGGTGGTGTATAGAACCAAAGTTGTTAGAATTGTGTCGATGTCCCAATATTTCTGGACCTGACTGTATTTAATACACATTGCACTTGGCTTCAATATACATTAAAAGATTTCAAAAACACCTAGTTGAGGATATCCTTATAATGACAGTTCTGTGTATAATACATATATATATATATACTGTATATATACACACATTATTATTTACATATATACTGTATGATACAAAGTCATATAGCATGTCCCACCAATTGCTGGGGCATTCCATGGATGCTTAAGTGAGATTTAAGAGTAACACATGACTGATTTTATTACAGTTGATGGGAGAAATATTATTTTATAGCTACTGTGTTGTGCTAACAGCTGTGCAATGGCAAAAATATGTGCTGGTCAGTAGGGGGAGAAACAGATTCCTCATTGTACAATGATCCAAATATGCATTTAAAACATTCTTGTATACAGAAATATATATAAATAAGAGAACGAAGCTAAAGGAATTCTAATGTGGATAAAGAGAAAAGTGTTTAAAGTCCCGTTTGTTTTCCATATAAGGAATTCAGATTATTATAAATGTCACCATGTTGATACATAGTTCACATATATTCAAACACACACAAATTAGGTGGATAGTTTTTATACATATATGCTATAAAACTTGCAATACTTCAAAATACAGTGCAGCTTTCCAGAACCTGTCTAACGTGTTGGTACAAATCCCAGGAGACTCATCTCATCCATTTGGGGGTCTAGAGAATGACTACCAATTATCTTTGCTTCAAATAAATTTTATATTCCAGGATACACTTGAAAACAAAAGAAATCTGAATGTCCTGTTCATGATTAACTACCCTAATATTATTGTTCCAGGTCTGAACATCAATCTAATATAATGGTACTTCAAAATCCCAGGAGTAAAAGGAGTTTGACATAGTTACATTGTTTATTCCAGCATGCTTAGCTGTCATGACTCTCAAAAGTGTAAAATTGTCTTTAAAGTCTTAATTATAATTATGCATGTTTTCTGGAGAATCTCCACTGTGATTTACAGCATACAGTGAAACGTCAGAATAATATTGTAGAGACTCAGCCATTATTATGTAGAAATGCTTTAGTCCACATGTAAAGTAACACTTCCTATGGATTGCACGAGAACCCTAAAGTGCGGGCAGCCAAAGAATAATTAATGTTTTTAAGGTAGGTCGTCATTCTCGCTTGCAGCCAGTAATAAAAATTAGGGATGTGCGTTTCGGGTTTCGGAATTTCGGAATTTTCACGAAATTTCCCGATTCGTGTTTTCGGATGCGGACGAATTTCCGAAAATTTTTAGATCCGAAAATGTCAGATCCGAAACGTTTTCCGAGCCGAAACGAAATATTTTCGGATTTTTCGAATGGACTTGAAATGTGTCAAACGAGGAGAACAGACGTTCCGATACAAAAACGAGCAAAGTGACACGAAAAATACGAAAAATACGAAAAATGGTCGATATTCCGAAAAATGTACAATTCCGAAAAACGAAAATTTCCAAAATCACGAAAAGTCGATACAAAAAACGAGCACAGTGACACGAAAATACGAAAAATGGTCGATATTCCGAAAAAAAAATGTACCCGAAAAACGAGCCGAATCGAAACCGAAATCGGTCGAAACGAGCCGAAAAGTTTAAAAATCCGAAAAATCGAACCGAACCGAAAAAAAAAAATCGGTGCACAAGCCTAATGAAAATATTAATTAAAAATACACTACACTAACATTTCTATTCACTAAACGGTGAAGTCAGGAGAAATGGCATGAGAAGTGAAAATTCTAGGTCAAAATAGTAAAACCAGAAACATTCTCCCATTTATCTCACTTTCCAAATCTGCTATTTGGTCTAGATTGTTCTCTTCTCCTGCCAATTCTCCAGGCTTTACCGTTTAGTGTACAGACCTGTAAAAATCTGTATTCACCTCTTCCTCTTGTCTCATAGTACTGCTGCTAGCAGGAGGACATTAAATTAAGAACAAGTAGATGAGGGGTCCTAAGGATCCAAGATGGCGCTGCCAACGTCACTATTCAGCATTTCTTCCAGAAACTGTTACCAGCTCCCAATGATGGTTAAATGTTTGTGCCAATTTTCCCCATTAGCAGCTCCCTATTACCAGTTCAGCTGAATCAGGAATCATTTCATCAAAATGTCCTCAAGATAACCTTGATCAAAATGTTTCCATGAAGTTAACATCTATGTGAGAAGGTTAAATGTCACGCACGACCAGTTGCAGATTTTGCATGGGTGATGGTGGGGTTGTGGGTAGATTAATAAGTGGTTACTATTTCTGCTTGTTTTTTGGTTAGTAATAGGTTTAGAGTTAGGATTACTATTTATACTTTATTTTGGGTTGGTGTTTTAGGGTTAGATGTTGGGTTAAGGTTACATTTAGGTGTTAGGCATAGATGTTAGTTTAGCGTTACATTTAGAGTTAGGTTGCACCATAATTCCACCCTAACCAAAAGATTCTTCTCCATTTTTGCTTAATTTGTCAGCGAGAGATTCTGTTCCTTCATAGAAAGAAGGCAAATCTGTTGCCTAAAAATGTGAAGATGGAGCAGAATCTGTTGGTTAGGGTTTATAATTAACCTTAACCAGCACAAATGTACATATACTCTAACTTTAAGGCTAGGGTCAGACGAAAGCTGTTTTAACGTGCGTTTAGACGCACAAA
This sequence comes from Leptobrachium leishanense, assembly GCA_009667805.1. Lineage (NCBI taxonomy): Eukaryota > Metazoa > Chordata > Amphibia > Anura > Megophryidae > Leptobrachium > Leptobrachium leishanense. The sequence goes on along the minus strand of CM019064.1, from coordinate 236,473,844 downwards.
ATCACGGCCGTGCTAGCAGCAAATGATGTCCAATGCCGGGGAACACACGAAGTACGGCCGCACGAAAGTTCGTCCGCGCAACGCAAGTGGCAAACGAACGCATTTTTTCTAGAACGTCAAACCTCTAGTACGGACGTACAGAGTGCGCTGCGTCGGCTAGAGGCGTGTGTGCGTGATTGGGAGACGTCAGACGCTGCTAATGTCCGGCCAACATAACGTCCAGACACAAAAAGGGTTTTATTGATGATCCGTACAAAATCACGGACGAAACGGCGCATCGTATGACCGCTATCGCGTACTCCGTGAAAAAATGCGTCCATTCGTTCAAATTCACTTTTTCACAGACAACGCGAAAATGCGTTCGTCTGACCCTAGCCTAAAACTAACACTCTCATCAGTACAATTACACTAGTAAATTACACTAATATGGATGAAGTTTGACATAAAAACTTTTATACACATTAACGTTTATACACATCAAATAAGTTTTCCCCTAATGTTAGGAGACTTGCAAAGTGCGAAACTAAACTAAACTTGGGAAACTAAGAATGCATCGATACCAATACCAGCATTTCTACAAGTACTTGTACTCATGCAAATGCCCCCGATTTTATACCAATACCGGAAGCCAGCACTGGGTTGGCTTGCCAAGCAGTGTCTGAGGGGCTAAAACTCTTTAACGCTTTTACACCGTGGGGCGTACTATGCCTTCTTTGCGGCATACATAAATATATCTGAGGTCTTGTGTGGGTATACAGTTATCTGAGGTCTGGTGTGAGGATGTATGTATTGGAGGTCTGGTGCCGATATACATGTATCTGAGGTCTGGTGTCTGTGTGGGTATATATGTACAGTCATGGCCGAAATTGTTGGCACCCCAGAAACTTTTCCAGAAAATCAAGTATTTCTCACAGAAAAGTATTGCAGTAACACATGTTTTGCTATACACATGTTTATTCCCTCTGTGTGTATTGGAACAAAACAAAAAATGGGAGGAAAAAAAGCAAATTGGACACAAAACTCCAAAAATGGGTTGGACAAAATTCTTGGCACCCTTTCAAAATTGTGGATAAATAAGATTGTTTCAAACATGTGATGCTCCTGTAAACTCACCTGGAGCAAGTAACAGGAGTGGGCAATATAAAAATCACACCTGAAAGCAGATTAAAAGGAGAGAAGTTCACTTAGTCTTTGCATTGTGTGTCTGTGTGTGCCACACCAAGCATGGACAACAGAAAGGGGAGAAGAGAACTGTCTGAGGATTTGAGAACCAAAATTGTGGAAAAATATCAACAATCTCAAGGTTACAAATCCATCTCCAGAGATCTAGATTTGCCTTTGTCCACAGTGTGCAACATTATCAAGAAGTTTGCAACCCATGGCACTGTAGCTAATGTCTGTGTGGGTGGACGAAAGAGAAAAATTGATGAAAGGTTGCAACGCAGGATAGTCCGGATGGTGGATAAGCAGCCCCAAACAAGTTCCAAAGAAATTCAAGCTGTCCTGCAGGCTCAGGGAGCATCAGTGTCAGTGCGAACTATCCGTCGACATTTAAATGAAATGAAACGCTATGGCAGGAGACCCGGGAGGACCCCACTGCTGACACAGAGACATAGAAAAGCAAGACTACAGTTTGCCAAAATGTACTTGAGTAAGCCAAAATCCTTCTGGGAAAATGTCTTGTGGACAGATGAGACCAAGATAGAGTTTTTTGGTAAAGCACATCATTCTACTGTTTACCGAAAATGGAATGAGGCCTACAAAGAAAAGAACACAGTACCTACAGTGAAATATGGTGGAGGTTCAATGATGTTTTGGGGTTGTTTTACTGCCTCTGGCACTGGGTGCCTAGAATGTGTGCAAGGTATCATGAAATCTGAGGATTACCAAAGGATTTTGGGTCGCACTGTAGAGCCCAGTGTCAGAAAGCTGGGTTTGCGTCCGAGATCTTGGGTCTTTCAGCAGGACAATGACCCCAAACATACGTCAAAATGCACCCAGAAATGGATGGCAACAAAGCGCTGGAGAGTTCTGAAGTGGCCAGCAATGAGTCCAGATCTAATTCACATTGAACACATGTGGAGAGATCTTAAAATTGCTGTTGGGAAAAGGCGCCCTTCCAATAAGAGAGACCAGGAGCAGTTTGCAAAGGAAGAGTGCTCCAAAATTCCGGGTGAGAGGTGTAAGAAGCTTATTGATGGTTATAGGAAGCGACTGATTTCAGTTATTTTTTCCAAAGGGTGTGCAACCAAATATTAAGTTAAGGGTGCCAAAAATTTTGTCCAGCCCATTTTTGGAGTTTTGTGTGACATTGTGTCCAATTTGCTTTTTTCCCTCCCTTTTTTTGTTTTGTTCCAATACACACAAAGGGAATAAACATGTGTATAGCAAAACATGTCTTACTGCAATACTTTTCTGTGAGAAATACTTGATTTCCTGGAAAGATTTCTGGGGTGCCAACAATTTCGGCCATGACTGTATCTGTAGTCTGTGTGTGTGTAGGCCTGTGCAGTGGGTAAACGGGATGTCTGGCCATAGATTTAAATATTAACATAAATTGTATTCTCAACGTATTTCTTAATGTAATAACCTACAGTATTTGGCAGGTAGGTTGCACCATCTACTAGCCAAATGGAGTTAATGCACCTGCAACTTGTGGCTACGTGCAGTGCCTGGTGATCATTCGAAGAGGACATTCTTCAGCCTATTTTATCTCCTTGCTGCCGGACACTCCCGGTGGCAAGGCAGTACCTTAACATCGCGGTGTGGCATAGTATGCCCCACTGTCGAGTAGGCCAGCTTTCCACCTGCCTACATTGTGCGTGCTGATCGCATCATTGGCTGCCGGTGTTAAAGCTTTGGGGGTACCGACTAGAGTCCCAAACCATAAGAAATTATTTGTCAACAGGCACATTTCTTTGCTTTTGTCCTGCTCAGCTGCAAATTGACATCTCTATATTGGGTACGTGATGGTACCTTTAAAGTCCCGAGTTATCTCGATCTTGGGAGTGAAGGGGTTAAAGGAAGAGCAGTATGTAGCATGTCTAGTGGATCATAATAATTTGCAGAATGTGTAATGCAAAGCAAACATTACACTTAGACTTGATTTGTTCTTTACTGGCTTTATGTAATGGCCTGAATTTCTCTGTCATTCATTAAAAACATGATTGTTATGAAGAGCATAAAATGACCACTTAGACACAGAATATATACAAAGTATTTTTACATCTATTCCCGGGTCTACTAATGCAAAATCCAAATTAAGGCATACATTATTTATATCCATTTTTAATTAATAATGTGAGAAAGAGAAAACCTATAAATTCACTTAGTGCATCTTACTTAGCAAAGATCTGTTACAAACAGGAATAAATGGCGTCCCTTGAAAATGGCAAGAATTGACTTACTATGAGTGAAGTGTGCATCAACCAATCAAATAAGTATTTTATTGTTAAGATAACAAGTTTATGATAGTTTAGCCATACAATTTGTTAACCTATGGCCAGCCCACATTGGACAGTATTACAAAGCTGGTGTCAACTTAACCAGAGCTGTTGTAAACTTACCAGAGCCGTTACAGTCTATGGAGTTGCTAAGTTTACAACAGCTCTGGTTAAGTTAGCAACAACTTTGTAATATTACCCATTGTGTTTTTAGCCTCCTTTGGGTCACATAAAATTCAGTTTTACTGATAATTCTTCTAACCAGCATAAATTTTAGATCTTTGTTGCAGGTGTGGGGGTGTCAGGATGAAGGAGAGAGTGAAAGAAGGGTGAGGATGGTAGGGTAGAGAGAGAAGGGGATGAGGAAAGATAGAAGTGATAGAAAGATATATGTGATAGAGAGGGAGATATGGGTGGGGAGAGGGAAAGAGGGGTGGGTGAAAGAAAGGGGAGAGGAGAAAGAAGGGAAGAGGAGAGAGATGTTGGAGAGATAGAAGGGACGGAAAGGTTGGGGAGAGAAAGGAGGTGAAAGAGATCGAATGGATTTGGTGGGGAGTGTATATGTGTGTGTGTGTGTGTGGGGGGGGGGAATCAAAAGGGCTTTTTAGCCAAAGAATATCTGTGGAGGAGGTTGAGGAGTTTGAGTGCCAGGTCCAGTTTTTCTTTTGTATTATCGATATCTTGGAGATGGCCCCTCTGTGGATGACACCTGCCTGGCCTTGCCTGATGGGAATGCTGCTTTAGACTGTGGAATTATGTATGTGTGTCTGTGTCACAACCCATGCTTTGACCCCTGGCAACCTTCTTCCTGTGCTAAACAACCATGGACCAGGTACTCAAAATCACTAGCCCTGGTACTCCTAGTCTCAGTAAACTAAAGTCACATGACCCGTAAGCACTGGCTGACTCCAATAAAGGGCCACACCCCAATTCAGCCAGCGCCTCATCATCGTGCTTTCTTGTTCACAAAGACAAGGCCTGTCCATATCTGGTCCTGACGATCTGAAATTCCCCTGCATATCTACCAGTCTCCTCAGCTTGCCCTTTAGCATCTACTGGTTCCAAGATCCCTAGTTCCTCCTGTCTCCAGACTCCTATTGTGGTCCGTAAAAGTTCTACTACATTTCCCAGTATCCTAGTCAGACCCTTTTGTGTCCTGCCCCCCGTGATCTTCCTGTCAATACTCCTGTTTTCTGCACCTTCCACCCACTCCTGTGCAAGTACCACCGCATACTGGGCCCATATCTCTATGCCCACTCGGTACCATCCGTGACAGTCTGTGATACAACTTTTTTCTGTGATATACAGTTCATGGAAATACTATATTCATTTTGATATGACAAACATAAAGTCAGTCTAAAGGTAAATGTGATGGTTCAGCATGTAGCAATTAGGTTTACATCATTTGGATTTTATATTGCAAGCAGAGCCATCATTTGGTTTTATTATGCTTTTGGTTTTCTGAATGTGTGAAGATGCGAAGAGCATTTGGGGATCATCTTATGTTTTTATTCCATATAATCTTTCAGGCTATTTTCACATTATTCACTTTCGCTAGCATTTTATTTCACTGTGGTATTGTTTGTGCTATCTGTTAATGTGATACGGTTCCTCTGATGTGTTAGTGCAGAAAGTCATAATTTCTGACTGCAAATCACAGCGGCTGACTACATAAAATAGCCTGCGCTTAATACCGCCTTGAGCCATGTATCATTTTCCTACAACTATCTGCATTTTTTGTTGATTAACCAAGTATTTTATATTCCTGCAGACTCTAATACTGGATTTAGTCATATTTCAGCAATAAAATGAGCATTTCAGATTTTATAGTCCCTACCCCAGGTGTCATCTTATGAAAATGATAAAAGCAAGTCCATCCGGTTAAAGATTGCAGTACAAGAAATCTAGTTATCTCTCTGGCTAATGAGCCTGCTACTGAAACCTGTACGGAACAGATTTTCTTTAAAAAGCAATTTTTATTCCAGCTTGGATTAAAAAGTGTGTCTTGAAATGTTAAGAAGTTGTCATTCTACCAGACGAATATTGGAGAGGATTTTTTTGGGGGGGCGTGACACACACAAAAAAAAAATCGCGTGACATATAGATCATTAGCAGAGCCGAGATCCAACTATTAATGAAAATATTGTGGAAATTGATTCTACGCCTTTCTATGTAGGATGGGTCACAGACACATTTCTGAGCAAAGCAATGTATCTTTTTGCTAAATCCTTCCATTGAATGTGACTGCAAACCAATTACATTTCAAAAACCAGAGACCAGCAAAATGGAGCCACTTTACAAAGTATCTAATTTATCTTTGAAACGCATGTTTGCCTTTTGCCGGGGCTCTAGGCAATTTAGTGATACGTGTTTTTCAGCAAAGAATGTGGCCAGCTGTTTTAATTGGATGTAAGCACAGAAAAAAAAAAAAAAAGATATATATACACACACACAAAAAAAATACGCAGATTGACATGAATGCATAAAAAATGATAAAGCACTTTAAGCAAGCATGGATACAGAATAGCGGGTTGATCTTTACAGCTGAATTAAACATAAATGGGATGCTGGGCCAGGTGCCAGCTATTTGCCCATGCAAACACAGGACGGCCATTGTGGGATGACACATGTGTTATTTTAGGATGGGTGGGTGTAGACACAGCCACCTGCAGGAAACATTTCTATATAGGTTTTCAGTTTGAAGGGGCCTGGGAAGAAAACAGTAAGTACAGTATATGTAATGTTAAAGGAATAATCATATAGTACTCACTTGTATTAATAGTATATTCTATCCACTACAAACTGCATTGTGATTGTCTTTGAATACTTTTTTGTTTTTTTTACTTTTTTGTCTGAAAAATATGTGGATCACTCTTTTGTGGTTTAGAACTGGACTGTCTGATCTCCTCTCATGTTTCCTCTTACCTCTATAAAGCAGGGGACTCACGATCTGACCCCCCCTCCAGAGGTTTCTGAACTACACATCCCATGATTCTCTGGCCATTTATTGCATTCAAAGAATTCTGGAAATTGTATCAGGTGCGGGGAGGGTCAGCGTTTGAGATCCCTGCTGTAACGGGATATTAGTCCTCTGCCTGCCCACACAGCCTTCCGGTGCTGTGAACAAGGAGGAGTCCCTGCCACGCCCTGACTCATCACTGCATCGTCACTGAGTGAAGACAGAAAGTCCCGCCCCAAAAAAATCAAGAAGGATGAAAAGCAGGAAGCAGAGCTGGCAGTGTCCAGGAAATTGCAGAACAGACAGCATTCATTTCTTAAATTAAGAAAAAAGTTTCACTTGCAAAAAATGCTTATTTTGTTAGACTGGATTTATTAAGGCTCACTTAAAAAAATAATTAAACTCACTAGAATGTCCCTTCAAATTGTTTTTGTTGACTAAAATTAAAGCAATTACTTGTCATATCAGGTCATAGTAACCTTAAGCTTTCCATTAAAGGCTTTTTAAAGATTATCCGACTGAATAAATAATACTGTATGAAATTTCTGTATTGATGAGTGAAGAATTTAGAGGTTCCTCAAAGAACGAAAGCCGGAAAAAGTGAAATCTGTAACCTGCAGTGGTTATATAGATTGGTAAATAGGGAATTAAGATACATGTAATACAGTAGTTAAAAATGAAGTATTCTTGAGAGAAAAAACGTATTTTCAGGGTTGGAGTGCCGAAGGAAAGTATGGCGAAACTGCTTCCACACCATTTCTGCAGAGGGAACACAATACCATTCTGCTGAGACAAATGCCTGCCATGAACCGAGGGGCATCAATCAGACCAGGAGAAACCATGCATCGCTGGAAGCCACCTGGCCAAGGTATAGGTAAATTTTCTGAACCATTTGGAGGCAGCTGACTTCTTCCCAGGGCTGACTTTTCACTCTCTATCCATGCAGCACCAAAATCAAGCACCCTGAATCTCCATCTGCTGCATGGATCACTTAGCACTTAGGAGGAGGAGGAGGAGAGGGAGCTGATAAGAAGGCACATTGCTGTGGTCCCTAGACTGCAGGGGATTTCTATTTCTATATGGATGTGTATATATAATGTATGGATGTATGTGCTGTATAAGGAAGTGTGTGAAAGGATTTTACCAGGAAGGATACATTGAGATTTCTCTCGTTTTCAAGTATGTCCTGGGTGGCGAGTATGCACCGTTAGGTGTCTTGCCAAGGACACTTACTGGAGAGGTTGCTCGCTGGGATCGAACCCATGACTCCACAGGCTCTCTCCATGCAGAGCGGTGACATTACCTCTACTCCACCCAGCCGGTACTAAGTGTGTGTAGATACATAGTATATTTGGATATATATTGTATACATGTGAGCATAGAGGTGTATATACTGAATGTGTGTGTATGTATTTGGCTAGTGTACGTATGTATATAATGTACCGTATGTACTTGGATATATAGTGCATTTCTGTGGGTGTATAATGTGTATATATATGAATCAACATTATTATTTGTTCTTTTCATAAACCAGGATGCGTTACTCAAGGTATTTTGTAGGAAATTTTGCATTTCAGCCCTTCACTTCAACTCAGATTATTTTTTGTTGCAAGAATAAAAAAAAGATCAACATGTTGCATTGTTTTTATTTTTCTTATTATTTTCCTTAAGATATCATATTACCAATAAATACATTATATTGCAGAGCTACCTTTTATCTTCAGGAAGTAACATTTATAAGATGTTTTTCGCTAGAACCTAAATTACACTGAATTGACAACTGAATTGCAAAATCGAGGCCATGATAGTCAAATGAATGAAGTTTTCACTTTCGGCAGCATTTAGATTTCCCAGTTTGGAGTCAGTTATCCTTGATTTTAGGCGAGCTCTGTTAACAGTAAGTTGTCAGTATAAGGTCCAGTGATTACTTTACATGATACAGGAGGAAAAATTACACCCAGGTTTTAAAAACCCCCCATAAAAAGTAGCAAATAAAGTGATTAGACTCAGATATCATCCAAGAAACAATAAAATATGCACTAACTAGACTGCTAGCTTAGCTCTTTGTGCTTCCAAGTTTTGCATCACTTACCTTGGAGAATACTCCCACATGAAAGCAGATGGATATGGAACATGTTCTTGAAATAATTGGTACTCATTGGAGGTCTTGAGTGGACTTATCTCTTAAGAGATTCCCTATCCATAGATAACACAGAAAATGAGGAATGGTGATGTATCTTATGTTGGTGTCACTGCATGTGCCCCATTTATAATAATTACAAGAATACGTTCCATCTGCACTTTAATGTGGGTTGCATGTTCCATGAATGAATACAAGGTGTCACTGTCTATGATTTACTGCTGTAGTTTACTGTTGAGGTGTGCACAGCTGAAAAATTTGTTTTGTTTCGCTTTGTTGCATTTCAAAATAATTTAGTTTTTGGAATCTCGTTTCGTTTCATTTAGGAGCGATTCGAAATCGATTCGATATTTGATATCGATTCGAATTTCGGATCACTAACTAAATCCCCAATTAATCAAATCCTGGGTGCATTGTTAAACAGTAAAACGAAATTGATTAGTTTCATACGGTTTGTGTTTGTATGTAATGTTAGTACTGTCATTTGGGAGCGATTCGATATTTGATATTGATTTGAATTTTGGATCGCTAGTGTATGTAATGTATTGTGTATTGTCATTTGGGAGCTATTCGATAGTTGATATCGATTCAAATTTTAGATCGCTAAATAAATCCCCTATTGAATAGATTCAGCACCACAGGTAAATTTACAGGGACAGGGTGCTTTGTGTAACAATCTAACGATTCTGATTTGTAAACATAATGCCATTTGCTTTAGTTAGTATGTGTATGTTGTGTGTATTGTAAGTTAACATCGATTCGATAGTCCATATCGATTCGAATTTTGGACCACCAAATAAAATCCCAATCAAACCCTGCTCAGGAATCATTTAATTAATGGCTCTCTAGTGAAACCGCGTAACAGATCAAATTTGTTATATATTCTTTTGTTTCATTTTAGTTTAATTTCAGATCAAATCAATTCGTTATTTCGTAACCCCTCACTAACAATTGTTTTTTTTTTATGATAAACCAACTGCTAGGACCCAGATGATTTATGTAAAACAACTTTTTATTGCAGACAGTGTAAGAATGAATATATGCTTCATGAAATACATTATAGAATTATTTTAAGCTTACTTGACAGGCAGAGCACTTCCCCTGCTGGCCAAAAAGCTCTACTAGATGTATAATAATAAATTTGTAACTCTGTCTTGCTGTAAAAGAAAAACGGATCTCCAAACCGTTTAACCCCTTCGCTGCGGTGGACGCGCTCAGCGCGTCCAACCGCATGTCACGTTCCATGCGATGGACGCGCTGAGCGTGTCCTCTCTTTGGGGTCAGCGTTCGGCCGGGTTCAGGCCAATCACTGGCCCCCCCGGTGCGGGCTGACATCCTCGATGTCAGCCCAGCATCCGGAACCGCCGCCGGAGTAATTAGGTGTCATCGCGGGGGCGCGATGACACCTAATTCAGGTGCCCCCCCCGCATGTGCGGAGGAGGCGACTGAAAGGGAGGGGGGGAGGTCCTTCGGACCTCTCTCCCTCCCGATCGGCGGCATTGCAGGGGTTAACCCAGGCACCGTTTGGAAGGGCACAGCCTGCCCTTCCAAATGGTACCTGGCATTAACCCCATGGGGGCCGGATCACGAATCGGCGCTGAAAAGCGCCGGTTCGTGATCCTTTCCCGAAGCTGGCCGACATCTTGGATGTCGGCCAAGCTTCCGGGAATGCCCCCTGAGGACTGGCGTCATCGTGCATAGCATAGCACGATGACACCAGTCTTGGAGTTAACCCCCAACTGCTACCAATGGTGGAGATAGGGGGTTCCAATGAGTTAATGGGTTAATGTTTGGTATTGTTGGATCGGCCAGAGCATGGCCGTTCCAACGATACCAAACATGAGTATAAAAAAAGTTTGTAAAAAAAAATAAAAATTGAAAAAATAAAAAAATATTTTAAAAAAAATTATAAAAAAAAAAAAATCAAGTTTCTTTTCTTTTTTTTGGTTTGTTAATGCAGCAATATTGTTCCCATTTCAATTATAATGTGAACAATGATGCTGCACTAACGATTTTTGTATGCGGTGCGTTTGTTAAAAATCGTGTAATTTTCCCCAAACAAAATGTAACGAGACCCCATCTCTAATTTTTTTAACAAGCGCACCCCATACAAAATATAACCGCAATTGCTCGCATGTTAAAATGTGAAAAAAACCACTTTACACGTTGTAAATTATTGAAAATTCATATTTTATTGCATTTTTTGTTATAATATACAGACAGGTCATGACGTATACATATAATAATGACATATTATGAATCTGCCGAGTCTGACGGAAAGAACGATATAAAATATGTCTGGGTCATATACTAAAATAAGCCTTAAAACCACGTTTAAGCATGATGAGCAAAACCGGTAAAAATGACCTCAGCACAGGGGCGGGAAAAGCCTCAGCAGCGAAAGGGTTAAATAGCTTCAGTACCTTGGGTGGCATATCTGAAGTGCTGAAAATTTGGGGGCATGCCCAAAAGCTGCTTGTCATCTCAACGTGCATGGCCCTGGTTCACCAGCTGTTTTAATGAGCTGCCAATCAAGGCTGCTCCTTCATGAGCACTGTGTTAGTGTTGGGCTTACAGAGCCCTGATTATAACGATTTAAGCACTGCAAGCACCATTAAACCGCCTCTTGTGATGCTTTGTCCCACGGACCCCCTGAAAATTGGGAGAACCATGTGACACATGGCCAGACTCTGTAACTTGGCAGGTCTGCTACTGGCAGACTGGTAAACTGGAAATAAGTAAAATACAAAAATGGGATGCAAGGAGATAATATACAGAATAGTTCATTAGGGTCATAGAGGGGCCGACATGCACAACTACCTTGTTTCTCTATGCAGTTAGCCAGGTTTCTGACGTCTACGCAGCCCTTAGTGAATAGAGCCCACAATCCTTGAGAGTTTTTCTCATAAATGTCATTTTTATATTGGATATTGAATAATATAGTATAGACTGACACATGGGACAGATCTGTGAAGACTATAGAAGATAAGCCTGGTCCCACTTTTTCGTTGTGGATTGAAATGCAGTCTTTAATAACTGGAAATGCAGATAAAGACCAAATATTATTAAGTTGAAAAGACAGGAGCTATCGTAGATGTGGAGAATGATCATTTCAGATTTTTCCCATAAACCGAGCCTTGAAAATCAATTACTAATCTGGGGTGCTGGGATATAGATCTGATAGCGAGCCAGCACATTTGTGTAATTGCCAGATATGCGCATAGCTACGCAACAAGGTCTGATGGACAAATTAAAGTCACTGCTTTTTGGTCTCCATGTCTTACAGTACCCTTAACACAGCAGGGTCTTTCTGGTTTGAAAAATTTAATCAGCAGTAACAATACGTGCAATTAATTAACCCCCAATAAAATGAGCAGAACATATTTAAGAGGAGGTAATGTGACTGCATAAAGTCTATGATTCTGCAACATAAAAGTAATTGTGTGCAGATCCTCTCTGTTCCCTGCATCTAAATGCATTAGCAGACCACTCCGAAGGCAATTAGTATTTTGTCTTTTAAAGTTAAGCTTTATTTTATAAATCTTTCCTTTTTTTATGCCAGGGGGCTAAATAAATTTTGATGACATGCAAGAGCTCTGATTTCTTTGTTCAAGGTCCATTTGTTAAGCGAGACAGAAATTACTTTAACTTCACGCTTTGTGAATATTGGAAAAAGATTTGGGATTTTTTTTTTCCATTTTCTAATTTTTTTTTCTATGAATCTGACCTTTTTTGTGCAAAGACGGGACTAGATGTCCTTACAGACTTCAGCTTAATTAACCCCTTAGTGACCGGGCGGTTTTACACAAATCCGTCCTTTAGTGACCGCTGCTGTTTTTACGTTTCTGCGCTGCTCGTGTTTAGATCAAATTTTCCTCTTACTCGTTTATTCAACCCACACATATTATACACCCTTTTTCCCGCCATTAAATGGACTTTCTAGAAATATCATTATTTCCATCATATCCAATAATTTAATATAAAAAAAATATGAAATATGATGAAAAAAATGGTAAAAACACACTTTTTCGTAATTTAATCCCCTAAAGCTATAACCACCAATAAAGACCCCAGCTAAATAGTTTCCAAATTTTATCCCGAGAATAGAAATACCCAATTTTTACATGTTTTTACCTTTTAACCCTTTCACTGCTGAGCCAGTTCACCTATGTGCGCTGCGCTCATTCTGACCATTTTGTGCTAATTATTTTTAGATGACAAGGAAGGAGAGTGTCATCTGCGCTCATTCCTATGTGTTCCATGTACAACAAAAATGAGGTTTTGTTTGTTTCAATGGCCATTGCAACGTAAGCCCACTCGCCACTTCAAGGCACCTCTTTAGAGTGGGTACCTAACAATTGTAACCAAAAGGCCGCTCTACTGAGCAGCTCCAAGCCCCTCCAGCTGCTTTTCAGCAAGGAGAGACAAAGATGGTGGGTTTTATTTATACACGCACCAAGCACTTCCCATTTGGGATCAAAAACAAAAACATGGAAAGAGGAACAGCTGCAAAACGACGGACTGGTGTTACAAGCATGATATACATAAATACAGAAAAAATGGCGTCGCGCCCATACTCACTTATTTTTGGAGCGGCGGCAACTGCCAGGAGTAACAGCCCAGTAAATGTATAAAACATAACAAGGAAGGAGAGTGTCATCCGCGCTCATTCCTATGTGTTCCATGTACAACAAAAAACCTCATTTTTGTTGTACATGGAACACATAGGAATGAGCGCAGATGACACTCTCCTTCCTTGTTATGTTTTATACATTTACTGGGCTGTTACTCCTGGCAGTTGCCGCCGCTCCAAAAATAAGTGAGTATGGGCGCGACGCCATTTTTTCTGTATTTATGTATATCATGCTTGTAACACCAGTCCGTCGTTTTGCAGCTGTTCCTCTTTCCATGTTTTTGTTTTTGATCCCAAATGGGAAGTGCTTGGTGCGTGTATAAATAAAACCACCATCTTTGTCTCTCCTTGCTGAAAAGCAGCTGGAGGGGCTTGGAGCTGCTCAGTAGAGCGGCCTTTTGGTTACAATTGTTAGGTACCCACTCTAAAGAGGTGCCTTGAAGTGGCGAGTGGGCTTACGTTGCAATGGCCATTGAAACAAACAAAACCTCATTTTTGTTGTACATGGAACACATCGGAATGAGCGCAGATGACACTCTCCTTCCTTGTTATGTTTTATACATTTACTGGGCTGTTACTCCTGGCAGTTGCCGCCGCTCCAAAAATAAGTGAGTATGGGCGCGACGCCATTTTTTCTGTATTTTTAGATGACAGCCTAGGTCCTATTTAATTAAACTCCCCCAGACAAAAAAAACTTTAAAAAAAAAAAAATATATATTTTATTTAATTTTTTTATTATTTTTTTTTTATTTAATTTTTTTTTTACATTTTTTTTTTAAAACCAAACCTGGTCATGTTTGGTATCATTTGAAAGGCCATAATCAGGCCTTTCAAATGATGGCAAATATGACCATCTAGCTGCCATGGATCAGGAGATAAAGGGATCCTTAGGATCCCCTTATCTCTACATGGCAGCTAGAGGGTTAACTGGCCCACTGACATCCTCACACATATGGTGAGGTTGTCAGTGGGTGGGGGGGACCTGGAGGCTAGGCTGACATCCAAGATGTCAGCCCCCCTCCAGGTTTGAATCACGTTTTGGCGCCAATTGGCGCCACAACGTGATCCGGCGGCGAAATGGTTAATGCCATACACCGCTGGAAAGGGGAGGCTCTCCCCTCTCCAGCGGTGTAAACGGCATCTCCCTAGCTTCAATGGTTGGGGAGATAGAGGGCTCCGAAGGAGCCCCCCCCTCCCCTCCATTGAAACACATGGGGGCACCTTCTGATGACGTCACCACGCAGCGTGGTGACGTCATCAGCCTCGCCTGCCCATGTAAATCACATGGGCAGGCTTCCTCCCTGTCAGATCGCCGGGGGATTTGGCGCCGCTGACGTACCCTGTACGTCATCGGGTCTAAGGGAGACCCGAACACAGGACGTACAGGGTACGTCAGCGGTCGGGAAGGGGTTAAAACTTGATCAGTGCTACCTGTGTTGATTTGAATGTTTGCGTTCATTGTGTATGGGGAACATCCAACCAAAAATGTCACGGTCAAGTGAATCTAATCTGTGATATTATAGTATCACAACCAACGTTTATAGGGACAATATAGACAAAAGAGTACACGTGTTTTTGGCTTTAAGCAAGATTTATTTTAAACCCTTCACTGCTAGCCTCTGTGTGCTGAGCTCATTTTGACTGTTTTGTGCTCATCATGTTTAAACGCGATTTGAAGTCATGGTTTTTTATTGTAAGACCCAAAATAATTATCCTTTTATACGGCAGACACGGCAGATTCATAATATATCATTATTATAGGTAGACGTCATGTCCTGCCAGAATGCTATAAGAGGAAATGTAAAAAAATGTGAATTCCCATTAAAACCTACAGCGTGTAAAAGTAATTTCTTTTCACGTTTTATCATCCGAGTCTTTACGGTTATATATTCTATGGGTACACGTGTTAAAAAAATAGAAATGGGAGCCTGTTACTATATTTTTCTGAGAAAATACGTGATTTTAGCTAAAAAAATATCATTTTTCTTTCGTGCAGCACTATTGTTCACATAATTGAAAAGTGAACAATAGAGCTACATTAATGAATTAAAGAAAATAAATACATATTTTTATTTTTATTAATTTTTACGCTTAACCTGGTCATGTTTGGTATCATTGGAAAGGCCATTCTCTGGCCTTCTGATCTGACACTGATCGGGAGATACTGGGGTCCAAAGGACCCCCCTATCTCCACCATAGGGATTTCCATAGGAAATCCTTGGGCAGCTAAGGGTTAACTCGCTAACTGAGGTCATTGCGCCTTGGTCAGCTGTGACCTTTCCAATGATTCCTCTTTTGACTTTGTACCCCTCAGCGATGGGGCGATAAAGGGGTCCAAAGGACCCCCCATCAGACAATCCCCCGCTCTGGCGGGGGGGCTAAACTGAATGACTGCACCCGGTAAAATGGCATCAGTGCGCTGGGAAGGGGATAAATGCGGAGGTCTGACTTCAAGGAAGTCAGACCTCTGTGGTACCCATGAAGGAGAGGTGAGTAAGGGACGGGAGGGGCCTTCAAAGCGATGATATGCGGGGGACGTCCACCACATTCATCGGGAACACATGAGGACTTCACCCACACGTCGTCCGCATTCAAGGGGTTAAAGAAAAATTTCAGAAAAACATGGAGGAAATACAGAGTGAATATTCAGTTAAATAAAATTTCATATTCACACATTGCACCATTTATTTCGATGTCAGATCTACCATGTTTTGCAGAACATGTATTACTCCTTTGTGCAGAGGAAGAGCACAAGGAAGGTGCTGCCCAGTAACATGATGACAGAGGGGTGTGCCTGCTCAGACAATTGCTCTTGCTTTCACCTTTTTGGTTTACAGCTACATTTGGGGGGTTGTTATTTGGTTCATAATAATAACTTGAAAGTGAACAGTTTCTAATTATTTACAGTTTACAAGTAATAAAGGTGTGCATAACATGTGTGCATTACCTAAAATATGGGCTGTGCATGCCTTTAAGGCTAGGGTCAGACTAACGCAGTATTAACGTGCGTTTAGCAGCACTAAATCACGGCCGTGCTAGCAACAAATGACGTCCAATGCCGGGCAGCATGCGAAGAACGGCCGCACAAAAGTGCGGCAGCGCAACGCAAGTGGCAAACGAACGCATTTTTGCAAGAACGTAGAACCGCTAGTACGGACGTACAGAGTGCGCTGCGTCCTCTAGCGGCATGTGTGCGTGATTAGGAGACGTCAGATGCTGCTAATGTCCGGCCAACATAACGTCCAGACACAAAGTGTTTTATTGATGATCCGTACAAAATCACGGACGAAAATGCGCATCGTATGACCGCTATCGCGTATTCCGTGATAAAATACATCCATTCATTCGAACGCACTTTTTCACGGACAACGCGAAAAATGCGTTAGTCTGACCCAAGCCTTAGTGTTGCCACATCGGTTATCGCAAATGTTATCCAGGACACATATTACTATTTCATGCACAGGGAAACGTGCTGCCCTGCAACATGCCGCAGGAAGAAAGTTAAGGCAGGTCACCTGAGATTCCTTTTTTTGGCAGTATTACATACTGCCTGTTAAAACGGGGGCCCTACAGTGGAAAACCTGCACCTGCAGGTTTCTCCTTAGCATCCCCTTTTTAGCTCCATATTACAGGGCAGGCTGCTGAATTAGCACCTGCCCCGTAATGCAGCACTAAGACACTGGATACTTGGGTCAGCACCGATGCGCCGCCGAGTATCCCCTCCATGGAGTCCTATGGACTCCATGGAGGCTTGTGCTGCCGGATCAGCTGACCTGCAGGATCTTGCCTCTCTCAAGATACTGCAGGTCCATGGAATGATCGCAGATGGAGACTGTGGACATTTTTTCCCCAATCTCACTTTGCTCCCAGCAGCCAGGAGAGGCGGTTTGGGCCGCCGTTCACACCGTGGGATGAGAGGTGAGTATTTGATTTTTGGGTGGATTTTCAGCTGGTGCTGACTGATTCTACAGAATCTGATTCTACAGAATCAGTTGGCACCAGCTCCTAGCTGTGGTTAACTTTTCAGTTAACCTCAGCGGGACGTAATTAGAGATAGAACTTTTTAATCCTAACGCTAATTACTCTTTGCACTCCCCATGTTAAGTATAGGGAGCGCAAAGTACAGTAAGCTTGCGTTTGAAAGCGCAATCTCTGATGCGCTAATGGATTTTTAACCCGTCAGCATTCAGATTGTAATATGGGCGTCCTGCGCTAGGGCCACTTAACCTAATGTTAACGCTCACATAGCTGAGCGCTAATGTTATCGTTAAGATAGTAATATTGCCTCATATTTCCTATGTGTAGCATATGGATTCTACATGCTTTGGTGTGGCATTTTTCATGCACCGCCTATCAGTATGATTATGTGTGTCCTGGAAAACCGGCCGGTGTGACAACTCTAATGCCTATGTATGTAGAAATTGCAATAGTGAAACAGATTTCCAATTGATTTCCTGCCAGAAATGTAAAGATTCTACATACTTTCAGGCACTGACAATTACATATCCAAAAATCCATGGCAATACCAAAAATAATGTCACATACATCTGTGAAAACATGTTTACCAGTTTCTCACACCCAATAAAAAGTATTTGAAAAAACATAATTATAATATTTGTATACAGACTATGTACCTACAGATATTGGCACTGTGGGTGGATCGTTGTTTCGACTTCTCCACCCCCAAAACACACACACCTTTTATGTATGCAAAAACATACATTCATGCACAGAGACACTCACAGCTACTCACTCATTCAAGCAGAGGTGGGTGGTGAAATTTTAAGACAGTGGGGTGCTGGATTAATGACTAGATGCATATTGCGTATTTTCATTTTGTTCCTCAGGCGAGTATATGATAAGTTACAGACCTGTAAAAAGTCTAAAAGGAAAATCTTTACTTCAGCTTCTCTTCTAGTGCAGAAAGAAATATGCCTGCCTTTTTCTTGGGGCAGCATTACTCACCTAACGGAATGCAAAGTGAATGTGTGACATCACAAAGCCCTTTGGGTGCAAACTGAGCATGTCTAAAATGGTCTAATATGGGGCAGTTGTCTTAAAAGCTGCAAGTTCTTTACATGCTTTATTGCTGTCAATCTCTTCTCCAGGCAGGCATCTATCAGGGAGGAGGCATCTGGATTGTAATTATTAAATGAACAACTAAGGCTGGTGTCAGACGAGCGTAGTGTTCACGTCCGTGATTGCGCCTAAAAGTACGTCCGTGATAGCATGACAGAAAGCCCATCGGAGCCTGACACACGAAGTACATCCGCATTGAACTGCGGACGCACAACGGCCGCGGCCCACGGACGCATGGCAGGCAAGAAGGTACATCCCCTAGAACGGCCGCACAAAGTGCGCTGCGTCCGCACCGTCTGCATAGCTTTGTGTGTGAGTGATGGAACGTGGTCAGACGGACTGCATTTATACGTCCAGCATTTTCCACGGACAAAATGTTTTTGCTTTTTAATTTATTTTCCCTCCTACATCCGTCAAAATATACGTCAGTGAAAAAAACAGACTGTGTGGCCACTACTGCGTCTTCTGTACTAACGTCCGTCCGTACTGCACGGACGTACAGTCCGTAGAAATCACGTTCATCTGACCCTAGCCTTAAATACAGCTTTTTGGCATAGTATCAAATAAATGTGTAAGTTTGTTTTTAACAAAACCGTTTCCTCACAAAAATGTGTTAATAACCTGTTTCAAAGCCAAGTGATTTGTGCTTCTATATTTGTCATCTGCCACTTTATCATGTTAAACATCTGCCACTTTATCATGTTAAACATCTGCCCCTATGAACAAGTCTCCACTGCATTCAAGTATACATTGAAACTGCACACATTCACACTCTAACCCTCATATTGGATACATACTGGCATTGACTGGCTTTTCATCACACTGCTCCTTTTACACCATGTAATTCTGCTTCACATCCTCCTTTATATAACCTTCAGACTCCAAATCAGTCCCCTAACCCCGGCCCACAATTCAGACTCCTTTAACACTCCGCTGATCCCAAATCAGATGCTTTCACTAACTACCCCAAAATAGTCACCTTACAAAACCTCCAGACCCCAAAGCAGTCCCCTTAAAACTCCTCAGACTCCAAGTCAGACTCTTTTACTACCCAACTCAAATTTGCCCCATTACAAACTACCCAGACCCCAAATCATTCCCCATAAAACTCCCTGACCTGCATGGTATCAAAGTTGACCGTATAAGATGTACCACTCATAGGTATCATGAACTCAGGGCTGAATTTTCTATGGCCAGTATATGTCATTTTCTTTTTCTTTGATCTGAAGGACTTTTTACATGAAACAGGGAGCAAAATATATCCATTGTCACAATATGAAGTTGTTATGGTGCCAAAAGTGTCCCTTTAACGAACAGGCTGGGGTCATTTCATACCTGGACAGAGATACAATGTCTAATGAAAAAAAAATCCTTGTAGGATGCTTTTTATGTTATCGCTGAGTAGAAATTCCTTCAGCATCATGTGGTGCTCTCTCCTCATCCTGAAAGTGAAGCTCCACGGGATGACATTGGAATTATTACTCTCCAAGTTTTCACTGCTTAGTAAATCACAAAGGCATCCCAGCCACCCGGAGCACATCAGTTTGTTCCAGCAATGGCGACATGATTGCTGCAGTTTAGGCCGTGTGAATTACTGCTCGCTGTCAGGACGCAAACACCAGAACATAACCCTGAGCTCAGTCCCTCATTGATGCTCAGATTGCCAACAGCAACCCAGGCTGCACAGACTCATGAGCGTGCCATTGTTTTTCGCATATCACTTTACTCTAGCTGGTTTTAAGCATCATCTTATACGCCTAGCCAGTTACTAATTAAGCTGTTTTTAATAAGCACATCAATACAATGAGTGCACACAATACAAGCCTTGCTGTATATTATGCACGCAAGTGCTGCTCTAAAAGGTCACTGGAAGAATTGCTTCGTTATTCATTGGCCTGCATTAATGACTACTGGAAATTAACTCCTGTGCTGCCAGAAAAATTATTCTTGTTTACCATTTTTTATTCTAGATTTTTGCCTGTGCACTTTGACATTTAGGCTGGGGTCAGACCAGCGCATTTTTAACGTGCGTTCTGGCGCACTTAATCACGGCCGCACTAGCAGCAAATGACGGGCAATGACAGCCAATATACGAAGTACGGTCGCACGAAAGTCCGGCCGTGCAACGCAAGTGGAAAATGAACGCATTTTTTCGAGAACGCAGAACCTCTAGTACGGACGTACAGAGTGCGCTGCGCCCGCTAGCGGTGTGTGTGTGTGATTTGGAGACGTCAGACCCTGCTCATGTCCGGCCAACATAACGTCCAGGTTCAAAAAGTTTCCTGGTTTGGATTCGTAAAACATCACGCACGAAAATGCGCATCGTATGACCGTTTTCGCATATTCCGTGAAAAAATACATCAATCCGTTCGGACGCACTTTTTTACGTTCGCGTGTAAAAATGCTTTCGTTTGACCCTAGCCTTAATCGGTATGAGAGTTGGAAAATCTGGAAAAAACTGCTGAAAAAAATAGCTTGTGTTTTCTCCAGATACTAGTACTCACTGCAAAATCCCCTCGGAATTTTCTAGTTAAGCCACTAAATCAAATTAAAAATTGGTTCTGGAACATTCTAGACAATTAAAAAGAACCTATATGGAAAGTGAGGGAGCTAGGGTTGTCATATGTTTTGCGCTCAGGAAAATGAATCTATCTGCGCAGATGGGTAGTACATGAAAAATGCAACCCTACCATAGGTATAATTCAAATGTTGCAGGTAAGAAATCAAAGAGAGATCCTACATGACCTGCATTCATTAGGAAACGGATTTATTTCCCTTTTGAAAAATGTTAATTATAGAAACCGCAATGCAGCCCCTTCAGAATTGTCTCCCTCCTGTGAAATTGTACTATATGTCCAGGAAAACATGGCTGATGTGGAAAAACTACAGGGAGCATGTTAGTTACAAACCTTTAGATTAAGCCATCAGACATACAGCATGAAAGTCCGCACACAGCCCACAGAGCCTATGAATCTGGTCTACACAAAAAAAAAGACTACCACAGCCTCCTTTTGGTTGCCCATGCTTTCAGTGACTCGTTCTTTCCTGTCAGCTTCAAGCCCCGCGTCACTGGCCACAGGACTGTGAAACAGAGGAGAGGTTTGAAGTGCCATTTCTTCACCCCTCTACACAGGCCTGCTGCAGCACACGTAAGAACCATGACTGGAAGAGAAGAATGAGTGACACTGGATCTTCTGTTTCCTGTTGACTACATGTTAATAACACTGAATCTGGAGGAACATGGAGAGCGAAACTGAGAACGGGGAGGAACAGGAGTACAGGGGGAAAGGCAGAAGGAATGAAAGCAGGGGTGGAAGTGGGAGTATAGGAGCATCCATCAAAAAGGAAGTGGAGCACATAGGTAATATTGAGACAGAAAGAGAGCAAAAAAGGCAACATGGAAGACAGGCACAAGTAGATCCATTGGAGGGCAAGACAGGCGTGTAGTGACCTTCTGAATGGAAAGAGTGGCATGCATTAGAAGGAAGTAGGGGCATGGGAGTGCCATTGGAGAATTGTGGAACAATGGCTCAGAGTGCTAAAAACCAACAGGGTTATTCAGAGAGCGTGAAAAGCAGGAGAATGACTGGAGAATGAAAAATTCTAGGTCAAAATAGTCAAACCAGAAAAATTCTCCCTTTCATCTCACTTTCCAAATCGGCTATTTTGACCTGGAATTTTTCATTCTCCAGTCATTCTCCTGCTTTTCACGCTCTCTGAATAACCCTGCAAGTAATGTAAAAATATATAAATGTACACTATATTTTAAACCAAAACAGGTGATTAAACATTGTTATTCCTTATTCAGTGAGTAATCCCTATTGTACATCTTTTTGACAAGGCCGCTCAACTAAGATATTTATGGCATTATGTGAAGTCTTTAATTCATTTTGTACATTCAATCCTCCATTTTTAATTCAATGGGCAATTTTGCCTTCCATAAGAGATGAGCTTTACGGCTCTGCTATGGACTGCAAGTCCAGCTGAGAAAGTACCTCCACACCTCTTATAACATTTTGTCTTTCATTTTGGCAATTTCTACTTTCCCCTTTATATTAAGTATGTTGAAAACCACTGGCGCATTACAAATGATAAGATAATCTACGTATTTTTCTCTTAGCATTGATAATATTTCTTTAATCAAAAGGCCAATTAAAACATAATAATCAGGGTTATTCAGAGGAAGGTGAAACTCAGGAGAATGACTGGAGAAGTTAAAATTCTAGGTCAAAGTAGCCAAACCAGAAAAATGCTCCCATTTATCTCACTTTCCAAATTGGCTATTTGTTCATTCTCCTGGCTATTCTCCTGGTTTTCACCTCTCCCTTAATAACCCTGTATGTGAATATATTACAAAAATATAAATACTTTAGCTCAGCATGCTGAAAATACAAGATAGATGTGTTGTATTTAATTTATTGACTCATGCAGAAGATATCAATATTAAGTGTTACAGTTATAGAACAAATATTGAAAATTTGACATTGATTTCATTTTTTTCCCAAACACTGCTTATTCTTACAATTATTTGTACTATTGAAGCAGGGTAGTAAATACATCCCAAGATTAATATTCTAGTTCAGAGATGACAAACCAATAGTAAAACATCTTTCTGTACTTATCACACAGAGACAGACACACATATGTATACATGTACCTAATATTATATGTAGTTAATCAACTGTATTTGTTCTTGTAGCTTTTAATTAGGAGTTATTGAGTCATTACACAGAGCTAGTTTAACTAATGACAGGCTTGTTTTAGGTACACTTTCCTGCTGCGGTATGGTACAGTAAGGCTAGGGTCAGACGAGCGCAGTATTAACGTGCGTTTAGCCGCACTTAATCACGGCCGTGCTAGCAGCAAATGACGTCCAATGCATACGAAGAATGGCCACACGAAAGTGCGGCCGCTCAACGCAAGTGGCAAACGAACGCATTTTTTCGAGAACGTCAAACCGCTAGTACTGACGTACAGAGTGCGCTGCGTCCGCATAGTGGCGTGTCTGCGTGATTGGGAGACGTCAGACGCTGCACACGTCCGGTCAACATAACATCCAGACGCAAAAAGTGTTTTATTGATGATCTGTACAAAATCACGGACGGAAATGCGCATCATATGACCGCTATCGCGTATTCCGTGAAAAAATACGTCCATTCGTTCGAATGCACTTTTTAACGGACAACGCGAAAAATGCGCTAGTCTGACCCTAGCCTTAGTATGCTTTAATTGTTGCCTTTTCTTATTTTGTATTGTATTCCTTGCCGTTTGTGGATTATACACCATGTTGTCCTGAACATGCAAAAATGAACAATGTAGATACCTTAAATATTAAGCAGGGATTGAGCTCATTATCTACAGTTGTGTTCAAAATTATTCAACCCCCACTGAAATTGAGTGTTTTGGCGAGTTTGACATTGATTTTGATCATTCAGTCATCTTGCTTACAATTAAATCAAAGAGGCACGTGTAGGTCAGACAAATATAACATAACATTTATAATGAAATAACCACAAATGTCTTTTCTGTGCTCACATCATTATCAGTTTTATTCAACCCCCAAGTGACATTCAATCTTAGTACTTAGTACAACATCCTTTTACAGTTATAACAGCTTTTAAACATGAAGCATAGCTTGACACAAGTATCTTGCAGCGATCTACGGGTGTCTTCGCCCATTCGTCATGGGCAAAAGCCTCCAGTTCAGTCACATTCCTAAGCTTGCGCACTGCAACTGCTTTCTTTAAGTCCCACCAGAGGTTCTCAATCGGATTTAAGTCAGGTGACTGCGATGGCCACTCCAAAATGTTCCAGCCTTTAATCTGCAACCATGCTCTAGTGGACTTGGAGGTATGCTTGGGATCATTGTCCTGTTGAAAGGTCCAACGTCTCCCAAGCCTCAGGTTTGTGACGGACTGCATCACATTGTCATCCAATATCTCCTGGTACTGAAGAGAATTCATGGTACCTTGCACACGCTGAAGCTTCCCTGTACCTGCAGAAGCAAAACAGCCCCAAAGCATGATTGACCCCCCGCCATGCTTCACAGTAGGCAAGGTGTTCTTTTCTTCATAGGCCTTGTTCTTCCTCCTCCAAACATAGCGTTGATCCATGGGCCCAAACAGTTCTAATTTTGTTTCATCAGTCCACAGAACACTATCCCAAAACTTCTGTGGTTTGTCCACATGACTTTTGGCATACTGCAGTCGACTATTCTTATTCTTTGGAGACAGCAAGGGGGTGCGCCTGGGAGTTCTGGCATGGAGGCCTTCATTACGCAGTGTGCGCCATATTGTCTGAGCTGAAACTTCAGTACCCACATCTGACAAATCTTTTCTCAGTTCCTCAGCAGTCACATGGGGACTTTTCTCCACTCTACGCTTCAGGTAGCGCACAGCAGTCGAAGTCAGCATCTTCTTTCTGCCACGACCAGGTAGCGTTTCAACAGTGCCCTTTGCCTTGAATTTGCGAATGATGTTTCCTATGGTCTCTCTTGGTATTTTTAACATCTTTGCAATCTTCTTATAGCCATTGCCCTTCCTGTGAAGAGTAATCACCTCTTCTCTTGTCTTCCTGGACCATTCTCTTGACTTCACTATGTTTGTAACCACACCAGTAAATGTCTAGAAGGAGCCGAGTATCACAGTCATTTTAAAGGTGCCTAATTGGTTCTTATTATGCTTTATTGCTGCTCCGTGACATCCACAGGTGTTTTCAATATCTGATTGAAAACACTTGAATGAACCTCTGTTCTTCAGAGTGGTAGTCTTTAAGGGGTTGAATAATTGTGTCAATGAAGAATTCACAAAAGAAACATTTACTACTGTATTACAAAACCAATTGATGTCATTTTAGTTGCATATGGTTCTTTAAAAAGTCCTTGTAGGATTTCATTCTGAATACAATAACAAATGTACACTAAATTCCCTAAAACCCTTTACAGCATTGGGGGTTGAATAATTTTGAACACAACTGTATAACACATTTCCTTTAAATAAAAAATATGAACTAGTCATATGTTCCTTATTGCCCTCTATCCTTCTAAAATATCCTATGGTAGTATTTTAGAATTATTTATGTTTATTTGTTGAAGACAAAAAGTACATCGTACCTGACCCCCCCCCCCCCAACAAATACTCAGGTCTATATTGGACACACTAAAAATGAAGAACATTTCTGTCCAGGGCAGAGTGAACATAAAAATGGAGAAAAGCCCAGTGGGTCATGGAAGCCGGAGACATAGCACCATACTAGGCCGGGACCAGTTCACACATGCGCACTGCCAGCCTCACGCATAGTATATGCATTGGAGCTGTCATTTGGGCCACCCAGGGGTCAAGTCCAACAGAAAGAAGTGTGGGAACTTGCCAATATTTCAGCCTATCCTCTCCACCCCATGTAATTATTTTCATTGTGCCACTGGCCCTCACTGACATTAGATATTGATTCTAAAACTATAGCCAGGCTGACTTTTAGGAAATTGTTATGATAATAAAAAAAATCATATATTTATTGTGACTTAAAGGGACACATACAACTAAAACCTTAAAAAATTAACTTTTTAGGGTGTGGGGCAAACAGGAAGTCAATTCCCTCTGCAAAAAAAGTGGAGGAACTAAGTTCCAACAAGTTCCTGCTCGTCTTGACCTCTGGGGATACCCCTTTCTGCCTCTGGGTTTGTTTTTGGCTCCAGTCCATCCCTATATCTATTTTTTTGTCCATTACCAATCTTTATTTCTGGAGCTACATAATGTTCGACAACTAGGCACGTTAATCCTATTTACTACTTTTAGGAAAGGGCATTTACCTGGTATGGGTGATTAGGATTAAAGAACAATGACAATGCAGGACTGGAGCCATCTAATTATTCAGGTATAGGGTAGCTAGGTATGTAACAAATGATATTTATAATTTATGCATGTTTTTTTTAGCATATACCAAAGTGATAATTTGGTAGAAAGAAGCTGTGCCTTTTTTGCTCATCAAGAACATTGTTTTTCTAAATTGTGATATCTATGTATGTAACCATATTCTTAATTAAAAAAATATCAAACTTGGTGTAAACGTTCTGGTTCTGTTCACATTGCTTTAGAGACCTCATGGAGCGTTATATTGACACATTTACCTGACAGCAAGGATTTGCAGGAACTTTTGTTGTGTTTTTTTTTCCCTCTAATGTTCGGAAATAGATACTGTATATTGCATCAGGCCCTTCTCTAATGTGATCCCAAGCAGACCTAACTGCTTTGAATCTTATAAAAGGCCCATTAAGCATGCTTTAAATCATACCACAATCTCTGTCTGCTGTAATTGTTAATGCGATCTTAGGAAGACATTTAAAAATCCCAGCACAGCAGTAAACGGCTTTATCCATCAAGTTAGGCTTTATGAAGTGCGAGTTTCAGGGCTAACCGGGTGCCTCTAGCTGTTTAGCAATGTAATATTTAGGTGACACTCCGAGCTGTCCTGTTTGCTAAACATCTTGACTTAAAAATCTAAATGCGTGATGTGCAGGGGCAAACCTCTTAACAGAATTTTTAGTCTTTGTCTTGTAAAGTATGCAGGCATCCTTTCAACACGGATTGCACTTGAGAGGTAAAATGGCAAAGCTTTGTAGCCATTAAAAGGCAGGATTCTGAATCCTCCAAAGGTTCTTCAGAGCTGTTGTTATTTAAAGACTGTATTATCTGCAGCCAGGCAGGCTGCTACTTTAAAGGGAGCTGGGGCTCTCAGTTCTTTGGAAACATGTTGGTCAAACTTGATGATCAAACATCTTGTAGCACAAATGTATTGTGTGAGCTGAGAAAGAGCACAGAAAGATACAGGTCACCGTGATGTGCCAGCTTATACGCTTTGACTCGTGTTACTAAAAGGCAGCGGAGATGGAAAGTGTGTATGTGTGTGTGTGTGTTCTTTGGTGGAAGTAGGAAGAAGGTGGCTGTAGAATATTAGTCACATTATTCTTATTTTGACTGTGAGGGAAAAGACTGAACTGTCAGAGCAAAAAAACTCTCGGACTGATCGTCTCCTGCAAATATGTTTAAAATATGTCAAGTCTTTCAATAGAATTTAAGGCGGGGGTCTCTAAGTATGCCCCCCCAGATGTTTATTAAACAACATCGGGGGGCAGGATTTTGAAATCCCTGATTTAAAGAAACCGCTTATTTCAAAGAATAATCAGAGTTCTTTTATGAGCCCAGCCAGGGTCAGATTAAAATAGGGCCATAAGGAGCTGTAGCTCCAAGTCCATGTCCCAAATTAGGCTCCTGCATTTGATATTTGATGCCATATTTTCTAAACCGTGTTCTGCTAGCAGCAGTAATATGCTGCAGTATCCGATCTATGGCAATCTAAGGGCAGAGAGCACATTAGCCGAGACTTTATGAAAGACAACTGGCCACTGTTCTTCACCAACTTGCTTAGCTATCTTAAGATGGTAAGACTGGGACTCAAACACTGGGGGACAACGCTAGATGGGACATGAAGGAGGCATCACTGTGGTAACAGACAGGGTTATCCAAAGAGATTCGAAAAGTCACCGCACGTTCGGTGACTTTTCGTTCTCTTCAATTCGGTTCCTTTTGCCGATTGCATTTCGGTGACCCTGCGGTGTATTCAGCAAGCACCACAGGGCCCCCGAATTGCAGGGAAAAGCTGCCGCAAACCTGACGAAAACTAACCGAATGCACGCTGAAAACAAGCAAAAACATCTGGATTAACCTTCGAAAAACCCGAACAGGAGCCGAACAGGAGCCGAATCACACAGAGCCGAAGCAGCTGTGACGTAGAGGAGGCAGTGAATAAATTAGCAAAACCATTTGTATGAATCTGGGAAAATGAAACGCTGTTTGCAAAGAAACTACTGAGCGAAAATGTCTGAAATTTTCACAGGAGGTCCAGGGAATGATAATAAAGAGGGCTGTTACAAAAAAAATAACCAAACTGAAAGAAAAAAAAAAAAAATCGGACTTTTAATTTTTTTTTAAAAAATTCAGAAAAATGCTTAAAGTATCCTAAAAAATCTATAAATAAAGAGACTTTTTGCTGCAGAATTTTATAATGAACGGTTTATTAGATATTGAATTAAAACGGGAATATTTTTAACATTGAAGTCTATGGGATTCTCCTGAATAAATTTGCCGAATTAAACCCCCGAATGGCAGGGCATTAGGGGAACCTTTCACTGCTGGTTTGTGTTCTCTGAATAGCCGAAGCAGTGCTTTTTCATGGGGATTTCACTGCCCTCGAACAGGCACCGAACAGGCACCGTATGTGCAGGCAATTCGTCAGGATTTGGTGAATTGCCTGCTCTCTGGATAGCCGAATGGCCAGGAAAGGTAACCGAACCCTGATTTTCAGCGTTCGGTTACCTTTCTCAAGCAATTCGAATCTCTTTGGATAACCCTGAGAGTGTTGTGAAAATTAATTGTAAAAAGGTAATACCAGCCGATAGCGTGAGATGTCGAGTAGCGAGTGACGACACAAACACATAGCGATGGGTATCAAGAATTTACAGCAAAATAAAAACAACAGAAAGATAAAACATTAAAACATTATTAAACTAAAACCTGGACACTGCAGTAAAACAAACACTCAGCATAGGTAAAGTGATATACAAAGGAGGGATCAACAAGAGCAACATTCATTTACCAATCCAGAAATGCACAGCACATGGCGCAGCCAAATCACAAAAGGGCTAATCCCTTCCTGGAACTCCTGGTTGAATGAAAAGATGGTTGGCCTAGACCAGGGGTCAGCAACCTTGGCTCCCTGATGTTCTAGGAACTACATTTCCCATGTGGTTCAGTCAGCCTAATGGGAGACTGAGCATCATGGGAGATGTAGTTCCCAAAACATCAGGGAGCCAAGGTTGCTGACCCATGGCCTAGACTGAGTCTTGTCTCCCCCCACCAGAGTAGGCTGGCTTAATGATGTCACAGCTAACCACATAGGGCAAAAAGCCTCACACTGCCCCTAGTGTTCCCTCTTTGGTATAACAATTAATTAAATATGATGATCTATGACACAACTCATCCATGATCACTACACAGAGATAGGGTAAAGGCCAGGAGTCAAGTCCTAAATAAAGAAATGTGGGTACTCACAAAGCTTTCAGTCCCTGAGTTAAATTCTCATCTCACACTTAACACAAACACACACTCTAATGTATATATGTGGATTTTAGCAAAAATATGATAAATCCTATATTTATTATGGCTTAACAGTGAAAGATATGATTTAATATCTGAATACAAGCTTTATAGTGAGTGGGGCCAATCGGAACTTAGTTCCCTCTGCAAAAATAGAGGAACTGCATTCCCACGTGTTCTCTCTGGACCTGACCTCTGGTAAAGGTGCTCAAAATTTTCCATTTGCAGTACTCGACACCCTAAATCCAGCACTGATGCCCTAATTTTGAACCAAAATGTACACTGTAAAGAGAAGGGATTGGTTTTCCCTTGGATTGCTGTATACCTTAAACTATTCCTAGACAATAGAAACAAAGAAACATAGAAACATAGAAAGATGTCGGCAGATAAGAACCTTTCGGCCCATCTAGTCTGCCCAATTACATGGATACTTTACGTGGATTTATCTTTTGTTTAGGATAGCATTATGCCTATCCCATGCCTGCTTAAATTCAATTACTGTTTTAGCCTCTACCACTTCAGCTGGAAGACTGTTCCATGTATCCACCACCCTCTCAGTAAAATAATGCTTCCTGATGTTACTTTTAAACCTTTGCCCCTCTAATCTAAGACTATGTCCTCTTGTTTTGCTACTTTGTTTCCTTTTAAATATACTCCCTTCCTCTACCTTGTGGATTCCCTTTACGTATTTAAATGTTTCTATCATATCTCCTCTGTCTCGTCTTTTTTCCAAGCTGTACATGTTAAGATCATTAAGCCTTTCCTGGTAACTTTTCTCCTTCAAGCCGTACACCATTTTAGTAGCCCTTCTCTGAACTCTCTCTAAGATGTCTATATCCTTCTGGAGATACGGTCTCCAGTACTGCACACAGTACTCCAAGTGAGGTCTCACCAGTGCTCTGTACAGTGGCATGAGCACTTCCCTTTTCCTACTGCTAATACCTCTCCCTACACAACCAAGCATTCTGCTAGCATTTCCTGCTGCTCTATTACATTGACTACTTACCTTAGATCCTCTGAAATAATGACCCCTAAATCCCTTTCCTCAGATGTTGAGGTTAGGACTGTATCAAATATTCTATATTCAGCCCTTGGGTTTTTACGTACCAGGTGCATTATCTTGCACTTATCCACATTAAAACTCAATTGCCACAACTCCGACCATTTTTTTAGTTTACCTAAATCATTTGTCATTTGGCTGATCCCTCCAGGAACGTCAACCCTGTTGCAAATGATGGTTACATTAAAACCAATAGTTAAAAAATTGTATTGTTATGTTGAATAGTACGTAAGCCTATATTCAGAGTGAGACGTCCAAGATAAAAGGGGGGAGGGGGGAGAAAACGACGACTTTCTATCTACTTGCTATTTTAGAGAGTCTGGTTTTAAAGACATCTTTCACACAGGTTACTATAAGGCAACTTTCTACCACAGTATATAAAATGTAGATGTTTTATTCTATCACTGCTTTTTTTTTCTCTAGTTATCATTCGGTCTTTCAGCCTCCATCACCTACTGGGCTCCGGGACCATCTGCTCCTCGCCTCCCCCGACATAAGCTTGAGTAACACACCATCTGTAACTGCTTCTGGGTGAATCTCAAACAGCTAGAAAGAGACTTGGGCTTGAAGTGTGCAAAGGATGGTGGCAGCCAAATGACCAGCATCTTTCTCTGAAATTGGGTGAAAGTACCCTGGGACATTGTGTAGTTTCAACGCACTTTTTTCTCCTAAGGATAAATGTTAAACAAATCTGTTGTAAAAAAAACAAATGAGTCAATAAGCCGCGTTAAAGACACAAAGCAACGTCGTAGACATCATGTAGAATGCAGTCCGGGAGGTTATTTGTCGGATTCTACTACTGAATTTTTCACTCACAGCACTGTTATCTAAGCTCTGAATATTTTCACAGTTTGTGTGAAAATAAAAACAATTTAGACAGATTAGAAGCCATGTTTCACAATATTTTATTTTACAATGTTCTACAACAGGGGTCAGCAAACTTGGCCCTCAGGAGGTTTTGAAACAATATCTTCCACGAAGCTCAATCACTCATTTATTATTATTATTATTCTTTATTTATAAAGCGCCAGCATATTCCGCAGCGCTGTACAATAGGCACAGCATAGACAGGGTTACAATACATTGAACAACATTTGACAAACAGTACAGGAGGAGATGAGGGCCCTATTCCCGTAGGAACTCACAATCTGGGAGGGTTGGGGTTGGAAACAGGAGGAGAGGACTGTAAGGTGAGAGTGATTGATGGTTGCGTCAGTGAGTTGGGTGGTAGGCGTCCCTAAATAGGAACGTTTTACGGGAGCGTTTGAAGGAAGAGAAGTTAGGGGAAAGTCTGACAGTACGAGGGAGAGCGTTCCAGAGAGTGGGGGCTGCGCGTGAGAAATCCTGCAGTCTATCATGGGAAGAGGTGATGCAGGGAGACGCTAGGCGCAGGTCACTGTTTGACCTTAGGGAGCGGGCTGGGGTGTATTTGGTGATTAGTGAGGACAGGTAGTGGGGCGCTGAGTTAGTGAGGGTTTTGTAGGTAAGGATAAGGATTTTGAACTTAATTCTGCAGTGGATGGGGAGCCAGTGAAGGGACTCGCAGAGGGGAGCGGCAGAGACAGAGCGGCGGGTGAGGTGAATTAGCCTGGCTGAGCCTCATGGGAAATGTAGTTCCAAAACATTGGGGACATGGTTGCTGACCCCTGCTCTAAAGCTTGTAAAATCCATTTTGCATATGAGTCTTTTGAACAGTGTTTCCCAAACCTGTTCTCAGGTCCCCCTAACAGACCAGATTTTACAAATCACCTTGGTGAAATGCTGACTGAATCCTGCAATCACTGAGCAGCAAATCATATCACCCGTGCTGTGCTTCAGCTATCTGGAAAACCTGAACCATCAGTGGGTATTGAGGACAGGTTAGGGAAACACTGCTTTTGAAGCTATTAAAGAGACATTACCACTTACCTAAGCTATAACCAGATTACTTGTTCGTTATAAGTAAAACCACTTTATAAAACACATGCTTCAGTTTTTCTTTTTTAAGTGATATCATGTAAAAAGGAAAAATAAAGTTTACTTTACTGCACCTACAGTATTTAACAGTTAATGAGGTGGAGGAGTGAACGTATAGATAAGGCAGCAGGAGACTATTGTCCTGCCTCTGCTACCTGAGATAAGAGTCTGAATCTATGGTGATCTGTTGTGCACCGCATCCTATTTTGCTGTCAATTCGCCAGTATTTGGCAAATTGACAGCTTAGTAAATAAATGAAATCAACACAAAATTGCATCCTATGGGGAAATTCACCGTTCAACGCAATTCGGTGGCAAGGCTTTCTGGATAACCCCTATAGAGTAAAATATTTGCTTAACTAAACATACATGAGAATCTAGGCACATGCAAGATATCAGCAGTATAAAAAAAAAAAAAAAATCATTTTATTTGGGGATAGTGTCCCATTAAGGCTGGGGTCAGACCAGCGCACTTTTAACGTGCGTTCTGGCGCACTTAATTACGGCTGCACTAGCAGCAAATGACGGGCATTGACGGCCAATATACGAAGTACGGTCGCACGAAAGTCCGGCCGCGCAACGCAAGTGGAAAATGAACGCATTTTTTCGAGAACGCAGAACCACTAGTACAGACGTACAGAGTGCGCTGCGTCCGCTAGCGGTGTGTGTGTGTGTGATTTGGAGACGTCAGACCCTGCTCGTGTCCGGCCAACAAAACATCCAGACACCCAAAGTTTCCTGGTTTAGATCCGTAAAAAATCACGCACGAAAATGCGCATCGTATGACCGTTTTCGCGAATTCAGTGAAAAAATACGTCAATGCGTTCGGACGCACTTTTTTACGTTCGCGTGTAAAAATGCTTTCGTTTGACCCTAGCCTAAAAGGCTTCATATTCTCTGCCCTCTCCCCGGCTACCAGCATGTAGGAACTTGGATTTGTTATCTAGAAAAAGAACTTGCTAGTGAAATGGTTAATATGATCAGCATTTTGTCTTGCTACTATATATAGCAAGCCTTCTTGCTACTATATATATTTTTTTTCTTTTTTTGCTGCCATACGCATCCCGGTGCTTAGCGCCCGTTAACAATGCAGGCAGCTTTCTAGTGCCTGCATTGTAATTGTGGGCTAAAATGGGGGCGCAAAGGAGAAGCCTGCAGGCGCAGGTTTTAGCGCATATATTGTAATGTAGCCCAGTGTCGGCTGTGGAGTCCACTGGTAACTTCTCTGCCCTTCGACCGTGGAGAAGCAAGTCAAATCCCATTCAGCACATCCCTCCAATACAACCGTGGAGAAGCAAGTCTCAACTTCACGAGAATCGGGTTGAGCCTAACCACCAGGTTGCTGATCTACAATCATGGAAAGACGACCCGACGCCACCAGCGAGTGTCCTTGGGCAAGACACCTAACCATATGGATGCACCTACCTCACAAAATACTTGTACTTACATCTCATAGATTGTAAGATCCCATGGGAACAGGGTCCCCCTGAATCAGGCCATCATCCATGTGTGGTATTCTAATGTAGTAACCCCTCTCACATTGACCTTGCAAAGTGCTGCAGAATTTGTGGCGCTATAGAATAATAATAATGGTAGGTAAATAAAAAGTAAGAGCTGCTTTCAGCTTGCTGATTATTTTCTGTTGTGTCCACCATGTATATGAGTGAAGTCAAAGCTCTTTTTGTAAAACCATGAAGGAGTCTGTGAAAAAAAGAGTGTAAATTTGAATTGTATGAAGCCACCCAGTGGGCTAACATGTATTTGCAACAAATATAAGAAGTATCTAAAGGGACAGGAACCTCTTTTTATGATGTTCCTTAAAGGTATAATAAAAACCAGTCTTCGTGGTGCCTGAAACTTCAATGTCATGTTAGGTTAACTAAGGTTTTAATTTTTCTTCTGTTATAACTTTCTTTATTTCCATTAATATAGAACAAGTACCATTTTAATGCTTTTTGTTGGTTAAATGTACTGGTTATTTTAGCCTGTGCTTCAGACACTCAGTGGGATTATAAGAAGAGCTTTTATTTTAGTGAAAGGCAGCAAAGATTCAGCCCACACAAAAGTCTTTGTTAAGAATAGTGTATCACAGCGCACGTGACTATAAGGATTTATAAGCAAATGTTCAAACCGAAATAAAAGATCATGACATTTCTGATTAAGATAACAGTGTTAACACATCTATTTTCTTATGTAACATATTGTATTAACCCTTATTCTATCAGAAAAATGTTCTCTAGGAATTATCATTAAACCTCAAGGTCTTAGAAATTAAAAGAAGAGTAACTACCACATTAGATCGTGTTTTATTTCATAAATCTCTATTAAAATAGAGGTGTAAATTGCACCCACTTTACACTGCACATAAACAATAATATTAATATACACAATTTTCACCCTATTTATAGTGCTCCAGAAAGACTAGCAGGGTTATTCAAAGAGATCCGAATGGCTGCCGAAAGGGAACCGAACGCTGAAAATCAGCGTTCGGTTACCTTTCTTGGCCATTCGGCTATTCAGAGAGCGAGCAATTCGCCAAATCCTGGCGAATTGCCTGCACATACGGTGCCTGTTCGAGGGCAGTGAATCCCCAGGAAAAAGCACTGCTTCGGCTATTCAGAGAACAAAAACCAACAGTGAAAGGTTCCCGAAATGACCTTCCATTCGGTGGTTTAATTCAGCAGATTTATTCAGGCGAATCCCATAGGCTTCAATGTTAAAAATATTCCCGTTTTAATGCAATATCTAATAAACCGTTCATTATATTCTGCAGTAAAAAGTCTCTTTTTTTTTAGATTTTTTTGGAATATTTTAAGCATTTTTCGGGATTTTTTTGCCCAAAAATTTTTGCCTATTCTTTTAAAAAAAAAATTGGGCCCCGTTCACACTGTGCGATTTATCGCGCGGATTTTGCCGCGACGTCGCGCTGTGTAGCTTCTCCAATGCATTTCAATGGAGCTGTTAACATCTTGCCACGCGACGTCACATGTCGCAGAAGCATGTCGCTGGTACATGACCCTTATTTTGCGATTTGCTAGCTGCGATTTTGCGATTTGTATTGGTGGTGCTTTGCAAAAAAATCGCACAAAACAGTGATGTCGCGCGACATTATCGCACCATGTCGCGAATATGAAAATCTCGTGGAAAGTCGCGCGATTTTCAAATCGCACAGTGTGAACAGGGCCTTAAAGGTTTTTTGCTTTTTTTTGTAACAGCCCTTTTTATTAACATTCCTTGGACCTCATATGTAAATTTCAGAAATTTTTTTTTCTTCACCTCCTTCGTCTGCGGTGTCGGCTTTTTCCGGCGGCTGCGCTGCGTGTGATCGGCTCCTGCTCGGGTTTATCCTGCATTTTCGGTGGGTTAATTCAGATGTTTTTGCGGGTTTCGGTGTGCGTTCGCCCTCATTTTGCGGAGAGTTTTCGGCGGGTTTGCAGCGACTTTTCCCTGCATTTCGGCGGCCCTGTGGTGCTTGCTGAATACACCGCAGGGTCGCCGAAATGGGATCGCCAAATCATACCGAATTGAAGAGAACGAAAAGTCATCAAACGTGCGGTGGCTTTTCGATTCTCTTTGAATAACCCTGTAGGAAATTGCTCCATTAACCAGAAGCTAGTGATTTTAGTCTGTGGAAGTTACTGCTAGGGCTGATTGAATTTCAAACACCTGTGTCCCTATTTTGACTAGCTCCTAAAAGGGAGCTGTTTAACCCCTTCACTACCAAGTGATTTTCCAAAAAGACATTGTCAGAAACCAATGTTTTTTTTTGAAAAATCCTTTTTAATAAATTGTACAGTAATACCTGTCTATTACCGTAATAAACTATTTGGCCAGTAGATGGCACCATCTACTGCCAAACTGAGTTACAGAGGTTTTAACAGAAGATCTATTTTCTTCTATTTCTCCTGCATCGGCTGCTGACAGTGTCTGAAAGCCCGATATTTCAGAGCTATTAGCTGTAGATTTTAAAGTTTTAGCTCTTTGGGGGCACCTTCTGCAGCCCAAGAGCTAACGAAATTTGTTTGCAGCAAACAAATTTCATTTGCTTTTGAGCTGCAGGTCAGCATATCGAGATATCTCGTTATCGGGGCACCAGACCGTGCCTTTGCAACCCGACATATCTCGATATTGGTAGTGAAGGGGTTAAGGGGGACATATCGTGCCATTCCTGGCACTGTTGCTATGTTAACACCTTGAGTCGTAGCAAGTGGGAACTGCTAATTTATATCTACAATGGTGCTGTGCACCACTTGTATTGTCTTCTGATGTCCATAGGACTCCATGGAGACAAGCATAACCCTGCTCAAGCTCTGCAAAAGCTCATGTACATGGGGTTGTGCAGGTTTCACTGTAGGACACCGGGTACTATTTGTTCCCAGTGTTCTTCTGCTTACGACCAGAGAAAGTGGTTGATTGTGCTGTCCTCTGCACTGTGGATCAGAGGTAAGAACTGGATTTTTTTTAAGTTAATTGTAAAGTTTCTGATTTTACAAAAGCTAAATCACTTAACACCTGAGGCTTTGGGCCTATATAAATTTTTAATACATGTCCGATACGAGAATAAAGCATTTCCAGGGAATAGTTATTTCCTGTCTGACTGATAGCGCTTCCTATACAAAGTCTTGGAAACATTAACATACAGTAGGAAGCCGTTACAGCTGAGCTGCAATTAAAGTTTGTGGCCCAGCTGGAAAAGTGTCCTCAGCCAGAATAGGGGCTCCAGACATTCAATTATGTATGGAAGCATTAAGGTTAACGGCTCACTCATTATGTTTAACGGGTGGATCATATAGGACCCGTAGTCTGTTGCTTTGACTCTTACACAGTTATGATGGCATGCTTGAGGTTAAAGAACACCCAATGCATATATTGTCACAGCAAAGTGGCTCGAGCTCTTATACAAGCAGTGCTAAAGTCAGTATGAACCAACAAGTAACCAAAAAGTAAAAAAAAGCTTCTTAAGGGCACAGTCACATAACTGGGAGAAGTAGAGCAACCATACAAATTTAATAACAAGTACGTTTGCTAGTGTTCATGGTACAATAAGGACAAACTCAAATATGATCATCTTCAGTGCTTAAGCTCTTTTAACTCCCTTAACTCATTAATTAGTCTCTACAATTATGCAACAAATACCTGAACATATAATCATTTCAAACATGTAACACATGTCTTTTCTGTGCATGGCAACATTAGTTGTTCGTCTTTGACTTACTGGGTATCCTTTGCAGACAACCTTCTTGGACCTCCCTCTCAATTTTCTATGTTCCACGGTCAATAGAAAATAATTATTTTGTTTCTCTTTTTTCATTGTATTGTGTATAGTCATTTGCTTCACTCTGATTTATGTATGCTCTTACCCATTAGTGTCTAATGATATACGGACCTCCAATACAGTGAGATATATAGCTTCATGCATAAACCCTTTTGCACACAAACAGATATAATATATATAAATATATTGCACAAAAAGACATAATGGTGAATATATATATATATCATTCAATCTAAAAGGATACAGAACTGATAGAGAAATAATTCTGTATTAATTGAGCAAACTGTTCAGCAATCACATAGCTCCACCAGATGTGCACACATGCCAGTAATGAATTGCAGCAAACACAATCACTTTGTCATTAAGATAGCTCGGCTCTTGCCTTCACACACACACACACACACACACACAAAACAATATTTTCCAGACAGTAGTCATATGATGTTTTAATGAAAATTATGACAATCTCATATGTCATGACCACCACACATGATTAATAGGGGATTATTATCGTTGGGTGACTCAGATTTCCGATTAGCGCATTAACCCATACAATAATACTTTTGGTTATATGAAACAGCTCTCTAGGCATTGTGGCAACTCAGATCATTTAATACTTGTTTATCCAAGATTTGCACATCTTCTATCTTGCTAAAACATGCAGGGATATTCACTAGACTGGGAACTGCTAAGGGATTTACCGAGAAATATCTGCACACTAGCATAACTGGAAATATTCCTCGTCTCCCACAGGACTCTATTCCAATATTACCGTTAAGATAATGGCTATGTCACATTTCCACCTTCCAGCCAGTCCCCCTGGTGGTGAGAGTGATCCAGGCCAGCTCTTCCCTTTCTGGGCTTAGCCATTCCACCCTGTGCCACTCCTGGATTCCCCTGTGGCTGTTCCGGCCTGGGACCACATGTGCTGTCTGCTCAGTATTGGTTCCTATAAATATGCAAGCAGCACACAGGCTCCTTGCTCTTGCATGGGTTTGCGGAGGGTTGCTGTATCATTGCTTCCTGTACTTGTGTATTGGATATCCTGTCTTATGATCTCTGTATTCCTGACTACCCGCTCTCTGTCTGATCTTGGCTTGGTATTGACATTTTTTCTTGTATTTTCCCTGTGTTCTGTATTGTGATATTCTGGTTCCTGATTCCTGGCTGTTCTGACTTCCCTCTATGGTATCTGATCTTGGCTTGTCTGACATACCCTCTTGATCCTTTGGCTCTGGTTCTGACAATTATATTTGTATGTTTCCCGTTCTGTGTATTTCCCAGCAGCATTATATATCCATAGCATAGAGGCCATTGCAAGGACCTCATCCCATTTCAAAGTTTCCTGTGTTGCCGCTGGGTGTGAGTATATGGTCTTGTTGTATCCTAGTTTACCCTCGCCCTTCCTGTTCTCTTGTCTCTGTGTATTTCTTGTAAGGTTCCCTTCCCTTCCCTTGCAAGGACCTTTATTCCCAGAGTTAGGGTTCCCTTTAGTTCTGTTCTCCTGCCATTTTCTGCTGTTCTAGTGCTGTCATTTCTCTTGTATCTGTGTGTCAGCCAGCAGCTAACCTGCCTCAAGGGCTACACATCCAGTATAAAGGGCACGCCGGGTGCCCCAGTGACAGGCTATAGTTGCTATTCTGACCTTGCTGCAAGATTAGCTTGCAGCTTGGAATTATCATTGGCTATCGTACGTTAATGGCTCCTGTACTTTGTATAGAAGTCATTTATTTTCAGACAGAATGAGAAGGGTCAGCTATTTCAATTTAGCTCTCATGGCAAGGGCATGCTTGGCTCCATTAAGTCATATGGGCTCAGGAGCCACACTAGCAGTGGCGCCAGTATCGGATTGCGGCTCCTGTGTGTTTCCAGCTGAGCTAATAGAGCAGCTGGGTTGGAATAAACCCGGTAACATGGAGGCGGTAAGGGATATCATCTCGCAGTGATTTTTGTTCCCCCTTAAAGGCTCCCTGTAGCAGTCGTCTATTTTGATTAAAATTGTAATCCTACAATTATTTCCTAACAACAATTCCAAGTTTAGTAAATAATCCCGTGGTGGCTAAGGCATACAAAAAAAAAAAGTTGCTGACAGGAAACTCTTATAAATTTTGCGATTGTTTTTGACAATGTGCAAACATGCAAAAACGTAAAACTCCATTAGCCAAGCAAAGTTGTCAATGTAAAACCAACATATCAATTTGGATAATCTTCTTCACTGAAACGTCAAATAGGAGCCAGTAGAAGGGCTCTGGAAGTTTTCCGAAATTACTGCGCAGAAGAATACAAGCATTTTAGGATGTGAATTCATCACGCAGCGGAAAACAAATGTTCTCGGTTTTGTTTCTAATAAATGGTTTTACTGAAAATGCAAGAGGAATGCTGAGAGGTCCTGAAAAAATTTAAATTGAGGTAATGGCTCTGAAGTATGGTGAAAAAAAGTTATCTTTATAGAGATGTTTTCATCTTGTACGCATCATAAATACATAATGTTAGATAGGAACCGCAATTCTTCTATAATCTCTGCAATGTAGTAAAAGACACATACAGGGTTTAAAGTAGTCTTGTCACCTAAAAGAAGCTTTGCATACATCTATGTGTGTGGTGATTTATTTTTATTGTTTGAATAAAGGTTCAGCTGTTTTTAAATATGGTTTTAATAACACATTTCAAACTACATGCTGTGAAACAGATTATGCCACGGGCATTTCAGGGACTCAGCAAAGAAGAGTTATTACATGGGGCCCCTGCTGCATTTACACCACAGGGAGCAAGCTGAAATAGTGTCTATAGAGGTATGAACCCCAACAGAGATAGCGGTTTCCATGCATGTTTCTGATGCATCGATATACACCGTGAACAGCGAACACGAACACGTTAGATCAGGACCATAATGAATGGGATCCTTTGCCTCCAGATTGTCATTTGTTAAATTGATGCAATACGGAAATAAGGCCAGTCACACCATGCAGGTTCATGTAAAGGCATCTGAAGATTAAAACATAACGTGATGTTTCAGCTCTGTTCACAGACTGGAAAAATGCTGTATGTACAGTGAGTCGAAAACGTCATGCAAGGTTTGTATTTAATCTCTTTGATTGTTAGCTCTTGAGCAGAGTTCTCTTTTCCCATTGGTCTCAGTGTGTCTAACATTTATTTATATTTGGTTGTTTCGTCCCAGCCAATGTACAGTGCTATAGAATTTGTTGGCGCTTTGTAAATATTAAAATTAGAAAAATAGAAATATTGTTATTTTTGGATGCCATTAACCCCTTAGCGCCCCAGGACGTTCTATGCTGTTCTGGCAGCGGAGGACTTTGAAGACGCAGGATGTACAGGTACGCCCCGCGGTATTCAATGGGGCCACCTCAGCCCCTCCCCGCAGGCTCACGTGGATGCACAAGGACAGCCTGAACTGCAGTCAATGGCAGACCGCAATCTGCGTCTTGCGACACCACCTGTCGCCTTGCGGGCAATAAGCCACCCGCGATGGGCGACGCCCACCAGTTGTTAAGGGGTTAAATTAACTTTAAGCACGCCTACGTGGTTTGACCAGCCATTTATTGCTTCTTGCAACAGTTTCTGATGCAGTCACACCAAGATGTGTTCCACATGTGTGAGGGAGGCAGTCGAGTCAACCACACCCCTACATACACCCCTTGGCTGCAGAGCTGATGCTTTAGATAGAGATGAATTAAGGAAAAAAAATTAAAATCTTCTGTTCTGAGTTAGAGATATAGGTTTGGGTGTAGCCATTATTTTTAAGACTTAAAGAAACGTTGACCCTAGGTGTACTGATTTGTTTGCACGGGATGTGCTACATTGCTGCAATGTGTGGCAGCAGCATGAATGAATGAAATGATTGAATGGCTTTAGCGAACTCCTCCCAAAAATTACAGACATTACGGCTAAGGTCAGACGAAAGCATTTTTAACGTGCGTTTAACCGCACGAAATCACGGCCGTGCTAGCAGCAAATGACATCCAATGCCGGGTAACATACGAAGAACGGCCGCACGAAAGTTCGTCCGCGCAACGCAAGTGGCAAACGAACGCATTTTTTCTAGAACGTCAAACCGCTACTACTGACGTACAGAGTGCGCTGCAGCCGCATAGCGGCGTGTTTGCGTGATTGGGAGACGTCAGACGCTGCACACGTCCGGCCAACATAACGTCCAGACGCAAAAAGGGTTTTATAGATGATCCGTACAAAATCCCGGACGAAAATGTGCATCGTATGACCGCTATCGCGTATTCCGTGAAAAAATACGTCCATTCGTTCGAACGCACTTTTTCACGGACAACGCGAAAAATGTGTTCGTCTGACCCTAGCCTACATTGTAACAAGAGGAATTGCTTATACATTTGCAACAAGAGGAATCGTTTATACAGTAGCGCTTTTCTAATCTTCTTCCTGCTAAGTTACATCTAACTCAGTCTATATTTTCGCTCTTCTAAAACGTTGTTACTCTAGGTGCTAATATAGCCTATATAAGCAAATATTATTTATAGGATCTATTTACCAATCCTAGATTACAACAAATATATAATATGTTCAAACAGGTGTTCGGAGTACTCTGACCATTGGCTTACCTGTTTTACATTTTAGAATAAAAGTTATGTTTTAATGTACAATTTCCATGTACCCCTTTGTAGGATGTTTTGTCTTCGCCCTACATAGTTGCAATCTAGAACTCAGTTGCTGAGCTGATCAGGGATATATGTTGCCAATGAACACCATCTCATATTAGACAGAGAACAGTACTACATACAGTATCTGTAGGGATGACTGGGCAGCTTTGTTTGGGCTCTGAAGGCCAGTATGGCAATCACACATTGCTGGGCATAAACTTAAATGTTTAAGGTTGCAGTATCTTTAAATTGGGATGCCTTTAAGAACTCCTTCTGTTCTCCATAAAAATAACTTTTGCTCA
This sequence comes from Leptobrachium leishanense, assembly GCA_009667805.1. Lineage (NCBI taxonomy): Eukaryota > Metazoa > Chordata > Amphibia > Anura > Megophryidae > Leptobrachium > Leptobrachium leishanense. The sequence goes on along the minus strand of CM019064.1, from coordinate 236,431,220 downwards.
TTTCTTTTCTGTTTGGTCTTCGAAGTTATTGGTACAACTTCCTGTATTATCCTCTGGTGAGCAGCAGAGAGATCATTGGTTAGTAAAGTCCAGTTTCAAAACAAAAATAGTTTTTCACTAACTAGTGTTCTTTTGCAGTTTTACTTTGGCGAACTATGGTGGATCAAGTACAATGTGAATTCACTGTACTTCTCACTGTTCTAGTTTTCACGTAGTTTCTGCTGAAGTAGTTCAGTGTAGTATTCCATGTAGGTTTCAATGGGATTTTCACCATTTTCCTAAACAGCTCCAACTGAAACACCTGTGGGAACAATTGTGAAGTCTACGCTAAATAACTTTGGCGGAAACTACAGTGGGAAAATGGTGAAAACCTACACGGATTTCAAGGGGATTTTCACCATTTTCCCACTGTAGTTTCTTCCAAAGTTATTTAGCGTAGAATTCACAATTGTTCCCACAGGTGTTTCAGTTGGAGCTGTTTAGCATTGCTTTTGTTGTTATTTCTATCGGAGTTCAATGAACAATGAACAAAGCTGAATGGAGAATAGCTAGTTTAACTAATTTTACCCAATAATAATGGTTGTAATATTTTTTTGCTGTTTGTGAGAACCTCACCTTCCATTGTTGAATTGCCCTTCTCTAGGTAGCTAATGTTTACCACATTTGTAACAATGGTGATTTTTACTGTTTGCAAGAAGGGTGAACAAAAGGGGTTATTTACTAGCAGCTTAAGTTGTAGTTGCAAATATACTGGATGGACATTCAGGGCCCTATTAAAATCATCACGCTAAAATGGGGACGCTAAGGAGGAAACTAGCACCTGCAGGTTTCTCCTTAGTGTCCCCGCTTTTGCATGCTATTACAGGGCAGGTGCAAATCCAGCAGCCTTCCCCGTAATGCAGGATGTTTGAGGCAGCGCTAAGTGCCGCCTTGAGAATTCCCTCCATTGAGGCTTCCACTGCCGGTCAGGATATCCTCCCTCACGAGATCTGGCAGGTTGACAGCGTGATCGCAAAGGGAGACTGGGGGACTTTTTTCCTACAGTTTCTCTCTGCTCCCATCGGCAAGAAGTAGTGGATCGAGCCGCCGTTCTCGTCATGGGATAAGAGGCGAGTATGTGATTTTTGGTTGTTTTTTTTAGCTGGTTCTGACTGATTCTGCACCAGGTCCTAGCTGTGTTTAACTTTTCGGTTGACTGCAGTGAGACGTAATTAGCGTTAGGACTTTGTAATACTAACGCTAATTAACACTAATGTTAAGCATAGGGAGTGCAAAGTACAGTAAACTCACGCTGAAAAGCGCAAGATCCAAATCGCTAATGGGCTTTTTAACCCTTTAGCGTTTAGAATGTAATATAGTCGGCCCACGCTAGGGCCACTTAACCTAATGTTAACGCTCACACAGCTGAGCATTAATGTTAGTGTTCAGTAGGTAATAAGGCCCTCAATGTTTACAAGTTTATGTGCAGACTATTCGTATTCAGCCCATCTTCATATAGATACCAAACCAAAAAAATGGCACGTGGACTCTATGAACGAAAAGTGTCTATGGTTTTTAATTACAGTAGTGGCTGGTGCTGGGATAGATGTTGGTTATATGGGGAAGTCATGATGGGAAGTCAAGGTAATGGAAATGCCTTGATGTTACAGGGCTTTACTCCATGAGTGCCAGAATTCCGAGGAAGAAAATAAAAGTGATAACTGGCTCACTGCACTTCAAAATGGTACACTATAAGGTGCCATGCCAAAGATCACCAAAGTCCCTGTAGAATACTCTTAGTAAAACAAAATATACATAAACCACAAACAGAAAGGGTTTATTTAAGATATTCAAGACTATAGAGGTTGTCAGAAATGTGACGTTAGCTGGTCTGGCCACATTATTCATAAAATAATTTATTCAGGTCTTACTCCAACAACCATAACCTATATCAATTAAATAGCTCAATGCCCTTCTTGTCATCCGCACAACCTTCCTCTGCATGAACCATTCATTTAAAGCACAGAGCATTGCTCACCAATAGAACCAATAATACTTAAAAGCATACATCATTCACATGCAAATCCCTAGCTTACAATATCACTCCACAAATCCTTAGGACACAATTTTACCAGAACACATTGCCCTGGGGTTTAAAAGTCAGATACAAAAGAACATCACAGTGCATCAAACATACAGTAATTTATCTATGTCTCTGGAAATACCGCATTTTATACCAACATTATTCATCTCCAACCACACTGTGCCATAGACTCCTAAAAACTCACAAAAATAACCTAGAATTAAACCTAATACATTGCTGATTGAATATGCTGGGTTACAGAAATTACAACACAACACAATGGATAGATAAAGTAAATCGATAACGCAACTACAGTGTAACAGGAGGGTAGTTTACCAGCAGTCCATGAAGCAAGTATCATGAGGTATTACAGGACAAAGTATGACCATCTGAGTGACATAAGCGTGTACAATATATACTTGCGCTTAGAGTGACTTAGATCTCTTGTGTAATTACCTTGGCTCGTTGCCTATTGAGGTCAGAAATGTTTTCCAGGAGCGCAAATAATATCCAACTGTGAAATTTGTGTAATCCCACAGCTAGCTAAGCGCAGGTATGAAAGCACAAAGCTTGATCCTGGATTTCTCCTGAGATGCAAGGAGTACAGAAAGCAATGATGTCTACATATCCTTGGCAGCTTTACAATATTCTGGCATAGCTTGAAATATAGCATGAGCACAGAGACGTACAAGAATACCAATCATAAAACCAAACACAAAATCCAATATTTAACTCTATGGTAAATAAAATCGTTAGTAATTGGCAAACCCAGTTAAGGAAGTAGAAGTCCTAAAACCAATCAACATAAAAGGTGAGCTTAATATTAACAGTATGAGACCAGAGCACTGAGAAGAAAAGTCCACCATGTAGAGTGAATCTGAAAATTCCTTGGTTTAGAAATCATAGGACTCGATTTAATTCATTGACAGTTTTTTGATAAAAAAAAAAAAAAAAAAAAATCGATGAGTTTCAACCAATATTTTTTTTTCCCGAAATATTGACTGATTCAATCACAAACTAAAATTGACAATTTTTCCTGTTCCGAAACAAAATGGGCTGGTATAAGAACCCGAAAAAGCATATTTTTGTCCAGTATCATATTGATTTTTTTCCACTATGCATGCTTATTTGAAAAACTGATGTTTCAATGAGAATTTCATTTATCTGGTTTCCGTGCATTCAGTACTGAGTATTCTTTCAAAAATTGGCTTAACTGATAAAATGAAACTGAATCGCTAAAGCCGATATTTCCATTAGCAAATGTAAGTGCACTTTCCAATTGGGCAAAATTTTTAACTGGAATCGAAATGCCGGAGAAGGATCGTAGTTAATCTCCTCAACCAAAGAATGGCCCTATTGCTGTTAAAAAAAGCAGTAGATTTAGGTGGCTGAGTCAAAGTAAATTGAGTCCAGAAGATATTTAACATCCATTATTTACACAACTTCAATTTAGGCCGGGGTCAGACGAGCGTTTTGCAGAGTGGAAGGAACGGCCGTGAGAGTGGATGTCCCTTCCACTCTGACGCCCGTCTGGCCACCTCGCAGAGCGTAGTTAGTGCGCTCAGCGCTGCAAGGTTCGATCTTCCTATGGAGGATTGCGTTTTTCAGCCACGTGGAACGCGCATCATATTGCTTCGTTGAGGAGGCTTTCAGAAGGTCTGCAGCACGCCCACTGTAGCGTGCACAATTCATGCGTGTGGCCAGCCACGTTGAAGCATCACAATGCTACAATGGACGCCGTGCGGCACATCCGTATGGGCGCACATAGTGCACTCATCTGGCCCTGGCCTTAAAACATCCTTTACAGTTGATTTACAAATCTACCACAATTGATTTACATACACTATATTGCCAAAAGTATTTGCAAACCCATCCATATGTGAGTCAAGGCAGGTGAGCGAATACTTTTGGCAATATAGTGTATTGTGAGACCTAGTAATGCAATAACTATTACCAGTTCTTGAGCAAGAATGTGCAGGGTGTGTGTCAGATGTGCCCACATCCTAATGAGTGGTGAGGAGTCCTCTTTGACCGTCATTTACCTTCCTATAATACACATTTTTTGCTTGTTCCCATGTTGGTTCATAGTTTTGGTTTGGGAACATGAAAATAGCTGTATCTATCTCTATATTCTGGGTATTCCTAAAGTAAAATGTATGTATATTTATACATGGAACAAGCGCTTGTAGATAATAGGCAAGATTGCAAAGTCTGTATAGGCATTATGAGGTCAGTACATGGACATATAAGATATGACTGGTCATGATGTATGTCAGAACAAACTCAGAACTGGAAGAACCAACATGAGACAGTTAACAGGAACCATAACCAGTTAATCACAGCTGGAGGAAGAGGTCCAGGATTTAAAAATGAGGTATGGATGAGATACTTAGATCTGTCTGTGATGATAAAGAGTGGTTGTTGTAAAAAAAAATAGAAGCAAAAGGACATCAATAGGGAGGCAAGGAGTAAGGCATTCGGTATACACGAGGTTATTGAGTTGGGAACATATGAACTGAGCAACAATAAAAAGGATAGTTTAAAAAGCTGAACTGTTTTTTAACAATTGTAGTCTATGATTCATTTTCAATAAAGTACAAAGTGAACCAAATGGAAACAAGACTATTCGGATGTGGGCCTAAACCTAAGCATACCCAACGAAACAGGAAAGAGGTGGATAGCATGTCAATGTGTATAAATACTGTATCTGCATTTGTATACTATTGCCTACAGAGACAACCCTCTTCAGGCTATGGGGCAGGGTTTACTAGTGATGACTGACAGTGCACGGAAACGATGTATCCCTTAAACCCCAATATATTAATCTTGTATGGTAATCCAGATGGAACACCGAGATTAATTAACTAATTTGAAAGCAGGAATGCATGATTTACATACGCTTACTGGAAGCACTTTGCCAACCTGTCCTACAACCTACAGAATTAATAAGCATTTTATATTTAATATGCTAATTTGAGGAAATGGATCCCACAGATACCTACTACATACAATATACTATATCAAGCTTGTAAATGTGTAAGAACCCTGATCAATCAGGAACAAGCGATACGACAAAAACGATGTATTAAATAGACTGAAAAAACATTGAAATTCAATTAGCTCCAAATGGACATTTGGTCTCAGGGGTTCAAGAGGCAATCAAGCTACACTACAACCTGATCTTGAGTAATCCTTACTACCTTAGTGATATATAATTTATTTCTATCTCATATACATTTTTTCCATGCCAAATGAGACCTTTCAAGCTTGTTCTGAGCCTTTATCAAGGACGAGCCGAAACATTGGGCCATATGTAATTTTAATAGCTCTAATAAACTTTATTGCTTTTATTGCAAATACCTAGAGTACATCTCTTATGACATGAATATATTTTGAGATGACATTTGCATGGGGGCCTCAGTTTGGTAAAGAAAAGTGCTGGAACTAGAGCAGGAATATATAAAAAAATACAGACATTCACACACATATTTCTTCCATGCAAAATTAAAAAATTCAGATATTCCTCCCAAACACACATCTAAAGAGTTATAAACACAGATTAAAAAATATAGGGATCTGGTTACGAGATGCAATGATAGATTGCATAAATCTTTTACAACGTCAATGTACTGCAATAAGGCAGGTCCTATCTATGCCAACTTTATGCCTGCTTGTCATGAATCCCCCTTATGTCTAAGTTACTGGTCCCTGAATACAGTATACTATCTACCCCTCCGATCCTTAGGTGGTCGGTACAGCTAACTATCTTCTGAGAACCAAGTGACACGTACTCAGCAAGGGTTAACAGATACCAGAATATTATAACAGAATTGGTCGACAGAACAGGGATCTTAGTGCCAATCAGACGTGTGCCAATATTGATACACAGAGCAGGATCACTAGTACTTGCCAAGTCAGTATACAGAGCAGGGTTGTCAGTAAATGCCAGATCGGTACACAGAGCAGGGTTGTCAGTAAATGCCAGGTCAGTACACAGAGCAGGGTTGTCAGTAAATGCTAGGTCGGTACACAGAGCGGGGTTGTCAGTAAATGCCAGATCGGTACACAGTGCAGGTTCGTTAGAGATTGCCAGGTCGATACACAGAAAAGGCAGAATAGAACAGAAAGAACTGAGGGAAGTGATAACCACGTCAGGGCACAGGAGTAAGTGAGACGTTAGGTTTTAAACCCGATGGACGCCGCATCATCAAGCTATGCCCCGCACCTTTGCGTCTCACGTGACAGCGATGCTGTGGCTCTTCACTCAACGCCTGGCCAGCGAGCAGGATGCTGCAGGGTGCCTGGTACCGGGAGATGTGACACTGCTCCTATGAGATTAAATCACTCACTTGGGACATACATCGCCCTTGAGCTCTCTGAGTTTACAAGGTTTAAATAAGCCCTGCAATGACGAAACTGTAAACTATATGACCCATGTGACACAATGGAATAAGGTAAACCTGGGATGTGTATACCCTAAGTAAATTCATTTCATAAGAGCAGGTTTTAGGTTGGCCTAGACAATAGAAGTGATGGGGTACATTGTGGCAGTTTACGCAACGTATGATGACATCTTTTGACTAAATCTCCATCCAGTTGAAGGATTTTCAGATGATATATATAATTTTTGTTTTGTTCACTCCGCAGCAGTTACTGCCTTCAATTATTTTGCAGACAGATAGCAAATTTGTCTTGGCTAAAAATACTTATTTACAAGCAAATCAAGTACAATAGAATACAAGTTGATGCATGCATTATTTTCTTATTTATTTAAGAAGCCTGCATCCATTTCTACACGTCTAGAAAAAAATAACAATGACCCTAATGATATAAATCTGTTTTATCCTCCTGGTATTTGTCTGTTGAGTTAATTGCTAGAAGTGTTTGCTGAAGTGTTTACAGTTTTTCTGCTTTTTAAACACATCCAATTCAGTGTAATTGTTTAATATAGAAAAAAACACCTAAGGAACAGTTGGCAAAAGCAATTGTTACTTTCTAGGTATGCTATAACTGACACCACACATTGGTGACCATATTGCACTATTCTCTAGATTCTCAACTGATGTCTGCTGGGAGGCTGTTAGTTTTTATCCATTTATTAAGTATGAAACCAAAATTGGTCACAACTATCCCAGAAGTTGCAAATGTTAAGAAATACCCTTGTCAAGTCATTATTCACCCAAATTGTTGATTCAAATGATTGTACATAGAAGATTCCAATTTCAACAAAAGACGAGTAAAGACAAGAAAAAAAAAATCACCCAGAAAATCATGCTGGCAGAGATGCCCTGAAGCAAATAGTATTCCCTTTTGACATTATTGATTACTAGTCTGTGGATATTCTCCTGGCGAGATAGAAACATAATTAACCATTCTGTCATAGAACCAGCTGTCCTAGAGACATTTCAAATAGATATTTAGTTGCCTTGTAGTGCAGCAGAAGAAGAAAAAAAGTGCCGTATGTGCTATTTTTTTCACCTAATTATATTTCATTGATGTCACGTACTTTGCTGCAGGAATACCTCATACGGTCCTCTGCTGCTCGGAGAACCTGCGAATATTCCTACGACAGGTCTGGCCAATGCGTGGCTTCAGAAGATTGAATTTACTAGCTTTTATAGATTCCCATATGGAGGTATGGATAATAGGAATTTTAGTGCATAGTAAACTGTGTTCATCGGTTCCGTGCTACCGTAATGAGTTCATCAGCAAAGCACAGCTGATAAATCACTTTTTCCACTGGATACAGTGCTGGAAATAAGGAGTTCATAGGCAACAAAATGAATATTTGTATGTATACCTCTCACAACTCTCAGCTCTGTTGTGCCTCTTTCCCATTCCCCTCACTTTCCATTGTTTCTCTGCCCCATTCCCCTCACTTTCCATTGTTTTTCTGCCCCATTCCCCTCACTTTCCATTGTTTCTCCGCCCCATTCCCCTCACTTTCCATTGTTTCTCTGCCCCATTCTCCTCACTTCCTGCTTGCGCTATCCCTTTGAATCTCATTGCTTTAACAATGGTGTATTGTTAATTTTTACTGTGAGCCTATTTTAGGATATGGGTCTGGGGCTGCAGCTCTAATAGCCCTTATGTTAAACTGGCCCTGACCGGATACACTAACCTAAAGCATGCCACCACTTATTTTAGCATTTGACAAAGAAAAAGAGTTTCTTCGGTACATGTTATGAATGAACCTTAACCATGTCATCATGGTTCCTTATTTATTGAATAGACATGCAAGCATTACCTTCAGGGGTGTGTCAGGCCTGTCAGTTTAGAAGATCTGAGACCCATAGAAAGGACGCAACTATGACAACATCCCTCATCAATAACAAATATGCCCAATAAGGGTGTGTCCTCCCTGAGGGCATGGGTGCCATGGTGAGAAGTTGCCTGGCTGGCGACCAATCAGGGCTGTTCATACAGGAGCGCTGTGTTGCTCATGTGTGGGCTTATGATTAAGACTGTCTAAGCACCATTAAACAGGTGTTCATGTATGCCCTATGGATGGTAGGTAATCAGGAGGACCGAGGGAAAAATATGTTATGCAGTCAGTCTATATGACTTGGCAGTTGGGGTGCATTCTTGCACAGACTAGCTAGGACCGGGCTTAAGGCAGCAGATTGGAGGGGTCTAACGTAGGTGGACCAGGTATAAGCTAGTTTGTGTTTGTTCAAAATTACGTTTTAATTGCCATATAGCCTTGACAGGTTGTGAAGAGACCTCTCAATTTCATGTTTATATACTTGGTACTGGTGGAGGGTCAGCAGTGTTTGGAGAACCTAGGGCAGCACTAAGCCCTGGTCTACGTTATCAGACACACAAACCGAAAAATGCCCTCTTAGGACAGGATTTAATTACTTTCTTTTGTGAACCTCTTAATGCACAGTTACTAAGGTCCCTCTTGGTGAAAGGGGAAAAATAAAGGCATGTAAAAAAAAATGCATATATATTATTTATTTATTGTTGCTTTTTTGTTACTGCCCGTGAAATCTCATCATGAAAAGGGGCTATAACCGAAGCTAAAGAAAAAACTGTCAAAAGGGAATACATCTTTTAATTGTAATTCATTTCCACCTTTGTTGCTCAAAGTAATTAGATCCAAAATGAATTTCTGGGCAGAAATCCAGACATACAGCTAATTCTAAGCTGAAAAAAAAAATAACATTTAGCATTTTGGTTTTCTTTCTTTTTCTTCTTGTTTGTCTGAATGAGTATTCATTGTGTTGTTTACATCTAATCAAGTTTAGTTTTACAGATTATTTCTCTATATAAGCGAGATGGAGTAATGGTAGATAGTTCTGCTTAATGAGAATTTTTACAAGCTTTCATGTCGAGATGAGCTTTTTTTTATGGGCTGTGTGATGTATGGAACTGAATGCACACAACAAAAAGATAAAGAAACGCGTACAGGCTTTTTTTTTCTCTTGGTTGCTGATTTTCATTTCTTAAATACTGTCCTATGTACAGACAGTGGATTATGCAATTCCACATCAACAACACATTGGCACTGTCATGTAATTAATCAAAAGCCTCGGAGATGCGGTAAGGCTCTCGTGACGGGTCACTTTCAAGATCCCGTGTGCATGAATACAAATACCAAGCCATATCTAATATATATGTAGATTGTTTTTTACACTTTACAATTTGAAAAGTGATATGCAAACGATGTTCTATAGACAGAATGGGTATGATGTTCAACAGACATTCTGATATGAAAAGCAAGTCTACAGCAGTAAATAGAGTGTGTGTGTGTGTTTGGTATTCAGACCACTATACTTCAAATAAACCCAAAGGAATAAACATCATATGAATGTCACGCTGTAAGTAGAAGAATGGTTCTGGAAGGTTGTGGCCCACATCGTGTGCATCCTATTGGCCCTGGAGCAATTGGCCCCCTTGTTCCCTTATCCTCTATGCCAGGGGTCAGCAACCTTGGCACTACAGATGTTTTAGAACTACATCTCCCATGATTCTCAGTCACCCATTAAGCCACATGGGAAATGTAGGTCCCAAAACATCAGGGAGCCAAGGTTGCTGACCCATGCTCTATGCCAATCCTTCCACTTGATATTACTAAGCCAACAATTGTGAATTATTAATAAATTTGCAAGTTCCTTTAATAGAATGGTAACCCAAAATTATTTTAATAAAATAAAACAACAAAAACAAGCAATTCTTTGTTCTATAGCTCTGGACTAAAATTTGCCATTTTCTTGTTTATTTACCAGACTGTGGAAAACTAAGTATAATAATTTGCACTTATTTATAAAGCGCCAGCATATTCCGCAGCGCTGGTGATCTTCTTCAGAGATTTTTGAAGTAGACTGGACAAATTTGGTTGTTGTTCGATAAGAAGGAAGAAAGTAAGCGTAAATATTGTTTTTTCACTGCATAGCGAGGAAGAGCCTTCTGGCAGCAGCTGTTAAAAACATCAATGTAAAGAAAGCTGCAGGGCAACATGGTATTCATCCTCGGGTATTTAAAGAATTTGTATCCATGCTTTTTTTATTTTCCATGATTATTTTCTTACAAGGTTATACCACAAAGATTGTAAAGAGCAGTTTGGGGATGTGATTGGTACAGTATTTGAACAGTATTTCAGATATGAAAAAAATGCTGCAACTATTGCATCTTTTTACTTTAAGGGAGGATATGATAACATTTACCACTATCTAGAAAGCCGGTATATGCAATTCTAGATTGTACATTCAGCGGGCTCCTCTAGTCTCTGGTCTTATAGGTTTGTTTGCAATTTTGTTAATTTATTCAATATGCTTTCTTATAAAGTGCTGTGGATACTGTCGGCACCGTAATACTCTCCTGTTCATGGACAGAACTGTACAAACAGCAAATGGTCTTAGAAATGGGATTTCCTTGTTTTAGAGCTTGAGTTTATTCATTTTACAACCTATATTACTATACAACTGTATAGCAGTAAATAACCCAAGCCTATTGATCAGCTAAGCTTTCTCTCACAGGTTCCAGTATGAAACTAGTTTCCTAGAAGACGATTTTATGAAATGTTCATTTTGTAGATATTGATTATGAAAGACAACCCATAATTCAGTTTCGATACATTGGATGGGTTTGTGAGATCAAGAACATGTCCCTAATGCAGTTTTACTTTTAAATGGTTGGATAGAATAACTTTAGCCTTTGAATCAGTTTGCATGACCATGAGCCAAAATGATTTACTGACTTACTACCAGTGGACTTACAGGGCCCTATTACATTGATAACGCTAACGTTAGCGCTCACCTGTGTGTGCGTTAACGTTAGCAAGGTTGCCCTAACGCGGGTGCACCATATTACAATCCAAATGCTAACAGGTTAATAAAACAATTAGCAATTTGGATCTTGCGCTTTTCAGCGCGAGCTTACTGTACTTTGCGCTCCCTATGCTTAACATGTGGAGCGCAAAGAGTTAATTAGCGTCAGGATTACAAAGCCCTAACGCTAGTTACTGTCCCGCTGCAGTTAACTCGAAAGATAACCACAGTTAGGACCTGGTGCTAACTGACTCACTTCTGCGAAATCAGTCAGCACCATCCAAATATAAAACCAAAAGTCACATACTCACCTTCCATCCCGCGGCAAGAACAGTGGCTCCAGCCGCCTCTTCTTGCTGCCGGCAGCAGAGAGAGACTGGGGGGAAAAGTCCCCCAGTCTCCCTCTGTAGATCACTATGCCAATCTGCTGGAACTTGCAGGGCAAGATCTTGCAGGTCATGTGACATTCAATGCTAGCCTCAAATGGACTCCATGGAGGGGATGCTCTCAGTGGTGCTTAGCGCTACAAAATACATGATACGGTTGAGTACAGTCTCTCCTGGTTCTGTGTATTGCATGTTTGGGGCTGAGCACATGAATGGACTAGCACCACCACTCCCTAGTCCCATGGTTTAAAGTTCCTCCATTGCAGTCCCTATTTAGCTAGGGTTGCAGAGAGCCCCAGTTTGTACCACTAAGTGGGGTAATCTTATAAGGGCAGCCATTAGCTTGTTCAGTATAGGGACCTGCTGTGAAGAAGTACATTGATGTTATGAAAGGTTGAAACACCTTGGGTTCACAATTTGCAACTAAATCTCCATTTTTATTAAAGTATCCTCAGCTAGGGGTTTTTAAAATATCTTATAATACATTAAAGCAAAGTGCACTAATATATATATATATATATATCATATCCAACAAAAAAATGGAACTCCTGGGACTTTTCAGCAAATTAAAAATTTATTACATGTGCTACGAGTCAACGTTTCAGAAATTCTACATTTCTTTCATATGGACGTGTACTCTATACAATCACTAAACATATGTGGAGGAATCTCAAACTCATTTACCCCATTCCTCCACATGAGTTTTCATGATTGATACCCCATTCATCCTCATGTATCAATCATGAAAACTCATATAAAGGAATCTCAAACCCACTTACCCCATTCCTCCACATATGTTTAGTGATTGTATAGAGTACATGTCCCTATGAAAGAAATGTAGAATTTCTGTAACGTTGACTTGTAGCACATGTAATAAATTGTTTTATCTGTTGAAAAGTCCCAGAAGTGTTTTTTTGGATATGCTGGATAATTGCTGACCAGAGCACCGAGCAATGTTGCAATGAAGTCCTCGAGAAATATCGGTTATATATACACACACACTTTTACGTTATGATGGAGGGAAAAAAGTGAGATTAAAAACCTCAGGTAAAGCATCAAACAACAACGAGTTGCGGCCTATCTCCTGCTGATGAGGGTATGGTAAGCCCGAAACAGCTGTCCAGGAGTGGCTGTGACTCATTGCAAAACCTGACCTTTGCTAAAAACCCATCTAGTATGGCGTTGCACTGTGTTAAAACAGACCCAGGATGCAAAAGGTGAGATATTGGAGACTTAATCTGCATGTCCTACCCAGAGTTCCTTGCTGCATATGGGGAATGTAGCACATGAGCTCTGTTTGTAAAGCAGTTCTCTGAATTGCTGGGATGTGTAAATGTTATCTACAATTCTAAACTTTACATATACATATACCCATACATACATATCCCTACACACACGACCTTCATGGTCATTTGAGAATGGAAAGCTGCTTGGCGCCGTAGTGGGACAGCTGGTCATAAAAAAGAGATGGAAGCTGCAGATACAACTACTAAAAGCAATTCAAAACAAGCATGCAGGTGATCAGAAGCAGCATTTCAGGCATGAGAGAGCAGCCGTGAAGATTAGATGTAGCCAGATGTCAACAGTATTTATTGACAAAAATCATTATCTACATGGCTTCAGCCCTTGAGGTAAAGAAGTACTTAAAATGCAAAAGGGATATGAGCAAGTTCTATGAACAAGTTCCCCCTGCTGATCCCAGGCAGCCGCAGAGGCAGCTGAGTTAATTTGAGCCATAGTTGGTCTGCTGAGCTCAGTGCAGATCAATATGAAGAAATCTTTTATACCAGGAAGTTTCTTCCCAGCTGAGCTACTAGTCTTTCTTGGACCTGTCTGAAAGCACTAGGCATGCCAACAATCAAAATGACTTTTTAAAAAAAAAAATATATATATCCTTTCCATAAGAAAAAAAAAGACATCAACAATTCAACATGGCTCATCAATGACCTGGGAATGGATCTCATTGCAAAACTCAACAGAGCCTTGATGAATAATGGATTTTGCTTACACCTCTACTATTTTCTTCACGCGTCGGTCAGGAATTATCTGGTGACCTCACAGTAAGGGCGTCCCATACTATATTTCAGGCAGCGTCTAAAATCAATTTTCATTTCTACACTGATACAAATATGTTGGTGCATGTACAGATTATTTTAATAATAATGCAATATGTAGGTGTTCAGGACATCCATTCCGCTTAGTCGGAATGTGCCATCAAAACCTAGCACACCCATTATTATAATGTATCTGTATATTATTGTTTTATTATACTATATTACTAACATTTTGTATAATCAAATGGATCAGCTTTATGTTTAACTACAGAGAGAGGTAATGAAGTGTAACATTCTAGTTTATATGAGCATTCATTTGCATTATATTATTTTATGACTAAGGCATTAATAAAAGAGAACTTTCCACTGTGTGTAACGTTTTTGTTTTTTTCAGATTATGTGTCAGTACCATTATTGTAGCCAAAATCCATAGAAGATATTGATTTTAACATTTTAATCATATAATGTAAGAATAAAATGATTTCTAAATAATTGTTTCCGGTTTTCCCTGAGACCTAATAAAAGGATTGCAAGAGGCATGCTGAGCAACCCTTTGTGGTGCTGATGTCTTCTTGTGTTGCAATGTGTGTGTACTTTCTATCATGCTGTAAACGTACATCCATTGTTGCTGAAGTTTGCAGCAAATAATATGCCTGCCTATGCTGTGACGAACATCTTAAATATGTCATTAGAAGAAAAAAATGCTCTATTTTGGGGGGAAACACAGCAGTTCACTAGTCGTTGACTTGCACAGTATTTGCAAAGAGGTTATTCCATTTTTAGGCACAGGTGCTCTATGGTGTGATCAATTATGGTTTGAACAGGGTGATGTATTAGCTGGTGCTCTTAGGGTAAGATCTCTAGAATTTGCCAGGTAAGCCCTTATTCACATAGGGCTCTATTTTGGCTCAGTCTGACGTCCTATGGTGTCTGGTGTCCAGGAGAGATAACAGTAGCTGTGCTACTGGTATCTATTAGCGGCTCCCTAATATTACAAATTTAGATAATCGTAATTGATCTAGTAATAAGGCTCCAATACATGTTAACGGCTGGGTGGAGTAGAGGTGACATCACTGCTCTATAACTGTGGAGAAAGTGGAGACACAGGTTCGAATCTTGGCAAGAGCACCTCTCTAGTCAGTGTCCTTGAGCAAGACACCTAACGGTACATACTTGCCACCGAGGACATACTTGAAAACGAGAGAAATCTCAATGTATCCATTCTGGTAAAATACAGGGTGTCCATAAAGTCTCTTTACAATTTCAAAAATTTATTACAAATGCAAATGAAAAGACAGAAAAGTGAAAATTATTACAAAATGAGACGTATATATTTAAAGTTTTTATTGCCTCCTTTAATACACCTCTATATGGGCACCGTTAGTTGCACAAAGCACATCAAGACGGTACTCGATTTTTTTTGCCATGTTCACTGTAGCATCCCCTCATCAATGGTGGCAATGGCATCAGCGATCCTCTGCTTTAGTTTAGTGATGTCCCGTATCTTTGCTACACTATCTTTAACATAACCCCATAGAAAGTCGAGGGGAGTGATATCTGGTGAACGAGGTGGCCAGGGAATTGGGCTACCACTTCCAATCTACCGGTCTGGAAATGTTTCATTTAGGAACCCACGAACATGCAGTCCCCAATGTGGTGGTGCACCATCTTGCTGGAAAATGATGGTTGGTTGAAGGTCATGTAGTTGTGGTGCCACGTATTCAGTCAAAAGGTCAAGGTAAACATTTGCAGTAATTGATGTCTCGCTGACGAAAAATGAATTCTTTCTATGGGGTTATGTTACAAGATATTGAGTATCGAACGAAGGTTCGGGACATCACTATTTTAAAGCAGAGGATCACTGATGCCATTGCCACCATTGATGAGGGTATGCTACAGCGAACATGGCAAGAAATCGAGTACGTCTTGATGTGCTTCGTGCAACTATTGGTGCCCATATAGAGGTGTATTAAATGAGGCAAAAAAAATTAAATATATATACATCTCATTTTGTAATAATTTTCACTTTTCTGTCTTTTCATTTGCCTTTAATAATTTTTTGAAATTGTAAAGACACTTTATGGACACCCTGTACTTTTTCAAAAAAAGTGCATTTACCACCCTAATCTTGAATGCTTACATTGAATGGGAAATACATAGAACAACGTGTTAGAATTGCCCAGAACTGTATGATACAAGTAATCCCTGTGTTATATGGGGCTAAACTATTGGCTTCAACAAAAATAAACAAAATATGGATTGAAATATATATCAACTGAAATATGTAAATTGGAATTTGATATAAATTGCTGATATGCAAGTGGATATGCATAGAGCACTACGAAAGCTTAGCTTTATCAGATACATTTGGAATAAGTGAATGGAAATATATGCATTTAGCAAACATGTTTTAGAACAGTGAATGTTATTCATCAACAATAAACATCAACCCCTTCACTACCAAGCGATTTTTGTTGAATTTTTTTATCATAACATTTATTTGAAAAACGGGATGCAAAGTTAAGAATTAAGTATATGGTAAAATAGAATTTTTTCACATAATGTGCGGTTATGAGTTAAAAATTAAAATAACGTAAATTTGCTAATTTTTAATTCTTTATGTATTCATTTATCGATTACAGAAATATTGTTGGAAAGAGATTTTGAACTCAAGATGGTATCCATTATTTTGCACGATGTCACACGGAGTCTGCATTATCGGCATTGAGGCAGAAATGTTGTTTGTATCAAATACTGTAACTGTGATAAAGAGACCTAATATACATGGTCAGATCTCCTGCTTATTGGGATTTGTAGCGTTTATAGTGACACAGCAATGCTGCTTCCACAACATACCAACACGTTATAAAAAATATTAGGGGAAGAACCAAACTTGCCACCGAAGGGCACCGGACAGTGAATTTCACCATACGGTGTAATTTCGGGGCAATTATTCTATTCACAAAGCTGTAAATTCTCCAAATACTTTTCAATTCTCCAAATTGACTGCGAAAAATGGTGCAGTTCGACGGCAGCAAAATTGTCCAAAAGAGAAGGATTTGTCTGTCTATTCATAGAAATCAAAGTGTCGGCGAAATGCCCTTATTTTTGAGGTTTCAATTAGAAAAGTTTAAACATGTGAATCTCATAGGTTTCAATCCTTGCATAGCAGTGAGCAGTGAACCCCCATTTCCCCCCTCTATTCTGATCTTTTGCTTGCTGTTGTACTGCAACAGTAATGTGTTTAAACTTTTTCTTACAGTGTGGTTTGGGGCTGCTCAGAGAGATAAGATAGTGGAATTCATTTCTCCACAGGGAGCACACTAATCTGGCTTTAAAAATGTGTGAAAATTGGATTTTGATATGTAACTGAGTGGTTTTCAATGTATTACAATGCAAAATCGAGATAGAAACATAGAAACATAGAAAAATGTCGGCAGATAAGAACCTTTCGGCCCATCTAGTCTGCCCAATTACATGGATACTTTACCTGGATTTATCTTATCACGACTTTGGGTGTGAAGGGGTTAATAAAAGGACATAGATTGGTAAAATTTTTAAATTAAACATTTTATATGATACTATGTGAATGAAAGTGTTACCCTGTCATTTCCATCAGGGATTAGAACATACCTTGTACAGTATCATTGCTACTGTATTGGAAAATGTGTATCAGTGTTTTAAATTTGCTTTAACTAATGAGCCCGGGTAAACTCTTGTCCTTGTTTTGGACAGCTATTCTTCACAACTGATTGTTATGTTGTATGTGTAATTATGCATCTGTTTTGTATATATAGATCAGTGAGATAAAGATGTCTTCACATTAATCAGACCATTGCCACTGAGAGTCATTAGACTGATAAAGGTTTGCAGCGGCAGTAAGGTGTGACATTGTGTATTAAAACAGCAATAACATAAAAGCACTCAGGCATATTAAAGCTTTCTAGTTGCCTTTAATGTCCTATAATTAAAGCTATGTTTCAGAGCTTAGTAGATTTAAGCCTGAAGGCCAAACTGGCACAGACACATACTGCAATGAAACACAATCAGTGAGTTGCTTTCAACAGAGGGAAGCTAATATTTAAAGGAGTGAATTTCCAGCCCATGTCTGCAATGACACACAGAGACCTTACCACAATATAGACCAGCTAAAATTGCTTCCACACATATGAGGGAGCCCTGCTACTCCCTGTATAAATGTTTAAAGAATTACGGAATACGGTTTCCTTGAAACTCAATTAAGCATTTCGCAGCAATGCTATATATATATATATATATATATATTAGCCTTTGCTTGCGGCTTCAGTCGCATGGATTTTGGGATTTGTTACAATTGGTTTTAAAAGAAACATGAGTTTTTGTCCAAAGTGTACAAAATATAATTTACAGGTTGAAGTCATAAAGTAATAAGTAATGTTTAATGTTTTTTGGCATCTGGAGCATAGAAAAAAAGATTTGAGTACTTCTTTATCAACTACATTAGTGGTTCTTCTTTCAGGTGCTCGGATCACCAGAGAGTTAGGTGAGCTCACTCTGGAACAGTTAACACAAACGTGCCCATGTGAGAAGCAGACTTCTCTTATGTTAATCCCCCCTACCTTCAAAGTCTGTCCCTGAGCCTTGTTGACGTTCATCGCAAAACAAACCTTTAGGGTAAACTGAAGTCTTTTGAATTGAAACAGATATTCTGAAGGTATAAGAGGTATTTGTATTATGAACACAGTCTCCCCCAGCCAGAACCTGTTAGCATTGTAGCCACAATCACATTTCTGTGGAGTGCTGTACTTGCAATCTGGTGCCATTACAGAGCTTAGGTGGCTCAAGTTTATGCAACAATATTACAGGTAATCCCAAGCTGGAGCATGAGTGTGAATGTGTGGTCTGGCTGTGAGAAGGAAGCAGACATGCTGGAGCAGTGAGGGAGTGTGTGTGGCATGGCTGTGTGAGGGAAGCAGACATTCAGGAGCAGTTAGGGAGTGTGTGAGCCCTGGCTGTGGAAGGAGGTGCATAGAGACTCCATTCTGAGTGAAGTAACAGCATCCCTCTGATCCAGTGTATCAACTGGATTTTCTGAAAATGGTAGAACACATATTTAACAAAGATTATAAATACCAATTTTCAAACCTGTAACATCTTTGGTTTTTGAAATATAGGTATACTGAAGAAAATATTCACCCACTTTTTAACCCCCTTAACTGGAATTTTGGAAAATGGTAAAACACATGTTTTTTTATTTTTCAAGATTAAGCTAAATACCAATTTTCAAATCTGTAACATCTTCGGTTTTTGAGATATAGGTATCCGGTTTAAAATATTCACCCCACCCTCTTACTTGGATTTTTGGAAAATGGTAAAAAAAACACTTTTTTATGTTTCAAAAGGATTGTAAATACCAATTTCTACACCTGTAACAGCTTTGGTTTTTGAGAAATCGGTATCCTGATTAAAACATTTCCCCCCCTTTTTTTCACCCCCTACTTGGGTAAAATGGTAAAACACACTTTTTTAGGTTTCAAGAAGATTGTAAATACCAATTCTCATGCCTGTAAAATCTTTAGTTTTTGAAATGTAACGCCGAACAGTATTTTATATAAAAGTATTCACCCCTTTTTTCACTCCTTGTTTTTTTTTGGAAAATGGTAAAACACCTGTTTTTTATTTTTCAAGAAAAATCTAAATGCCAATTTTCACATTTTTAACATCTGTTATTCACCCCCGTTTTTTAAGGGGCGGAATTTAAAAAAATCCTTCCTTAGTGGGAACGTACCTTTAAAATTTCATGTTCCCATGTTAAACGGTTTGAGCTGGGCACTGATGAGACAGTCATTCAGTCAGGACTTATATATAATATATATATTTAGGGCTTTTGTGGGTTGTGCCCAGAAACCATAACCTGAAAGTGACATAAATGGAGCCACCAAGCTTTGACTTGGGAAAGTCTGACTACGTATAATCTTTGTTTATTAATTACAAATATATTTGAAGAATCAAATTCAAATGATTAAGGATTGTTACAAGGACACTACTTACTCAGTTGAAGTCAGCATATGATTTTCTTGTTTGTACAGCTATATTACGGATAGGTTTCACCTTTATTTTGTTCTGTGTGATGTACTATCTTATGATTTGTACTATTGGGTGTTATTGAGAGTACCACCCTATTGGTGCATAGTGATGGTGACACTGTATGGTTTAGGGGACTATATATTATCTTTCAGCGCCACCAAGGTCCAGAATATTTGCTTGTAATATATATATATATATATATCTTATAGCATAATTAAGTCGAATGTACTGAAAATTTTCTGTATTTTTTTCTCCTTTAGATTGCATGTATTTTTCCAATACCAGTCTTTAAATATCTGTCACAGTTTACCAGAATCAGGCTTTTTCTTTCATTTTAATTGATGTACTGTCAATATCTATACATGAGCCTAATGTTCTGTAAAAGAATTGTGGTCGAAAGTTGCTTTTAGAGTTTGTAAAAACAATGTTATGTTTACCTGATGCAATAAACCTTCGAAACTCCCCATGGTTCAGTGAAGGCCCTCTATTTCTTTTGCTTGCCGTGTACAGCCTGAGGACTGCACTTGGATTTTCTGTCTTATAGTAAGTCTGTGCACAAGATCACTTGAAATCACAGAAGTAAAGCATCAGCAAATTGCACGTTTATTTATATTTTTACAATACAAACAGGGTTATTCAAAGAGCACCGAACTGCCCACGAAACTGCATTGAACAGTGAATTCTCCCATAAGTTGCAATTTCAGGGCCATTCATTTATTCAAAAATCTGGCAGTTCGCCAAATATTGGCAAAGAGCCAACGAAATACGGTGATCTTCAGCGGCAGTGAAAGTCCCCATAGAGAAGTAATGGTTATTCTATTCAGAGAACGCCGAACAGCATCGAAATGTCAGTGAAATGTCCTGATTTTCAGTGGGTTCATTCAACAGGTTTAATCAGGCGAATCCCATAGGTTTCAATGTAAAAAATAAAATCCCGGTTATTATTAAATATTTATTCAACAGTTTATTATTTTTATTTGCAGCAAGAAGTCTATTTTTTAAGGATTTTTTTAGGCATATTTCCCGCAATGTTTTCCCTGATTAATTATTTATTTTTATTAAATGGCGGGGTTTTTTCTGTAACATACCTTTTTATTATTATTCATAGGACCTTACATATTATTTCCAGGTATTTTGATGCTGTAGTTTTTTTGCAAACGCCGTTTAAGGCTAGGGTCAGACTAACGCATTTTTCACGTTGTCCGTGAAAATGTGCGTTCGAAGAATGGACGTATTTTTTCACGGAATACGCAATAGCGGTCATACTATGCGCAGTTTCATCTGTGATTTTGTACGGATCATCAATAAAACACTTTGTGCATCTGGACGTTATGTTGGCCGGACATGAGCAGCGTCTGATGTCTCCAATTCACGCACACACCCCGCTAGCGGACGCAGCGCACTCTGTACGTCCGTACTAGTGGTTTAACGTTCTCGAAAAAATGCGTTCATTTTCCACTTGCGTTGCGCAGCCGGACTTTTGTGCGACCGTACTTCGTATATTGGCCGTCATTGCCCGGCATCTGCTGCTAGTGCGGCCGTGATTAAGTGCGCCAGAACGCGCGTTCGCACTGCCTCAGTCTGACCCTAGCCTAAAAGTTGCATTTTATTTTTTACCCCTGTTCGGTGGCTTGTCGGCTTTTTCTGGCTGTTGGTCGGCGGTCTGTTAGGAGGGTCGGTGGCTTTTTTCAGATCAATTCGGCAGTTTTGCGGAAGATCGTCGGATGCATTCGGGAGGGTTTTGGTGTTTTTTTCAATCAATTCAATGGTTTTTTGGCAGTTTTTCCAATCGATTTGGCAATTTTGTGGCGGTATTTTGGATACGTTCGGGCCTTTTGCTACACTTTGGTGGATGCGGAATTTGACTCGCTAAAATACATTTCAGTGCTCTCTGAATAACCCCTAGAACTTCCAAGTAAAAGCATGTGTTGCTTATGAAATGCCAACACATTTCGGAATGAAACAATCAACAAGCAAGTGGATTGACCTGCACTTCATGTACATGGAGTATGCATTACACCTCCTGTATGCCATCTGATGAAAAGCGATCAATCTTGTTTTAAACAGCAGACTTTTACTTAGGAAGGGAATTTAACACTTGCCTTATGTGTCCATGTGTTTGTTCCATCTGACTGTAAAATGTAATCACAGCAGAACTGATTGAATACCATATATTTTTGTGATGTTATTCTTTCTTCCCAATCCAAAATTATCCTTTAATCGTAAAACCAAGACTTTCTCAGTAAAGACTGCTTTCCAGAAACATCCAATGTAGCGACGTCTAGTGTCAAGAAAGTCTGTATCACGCCTCAGACTCCAGTGATAAGATGTAGTAGGAAGCACAAAATGTGTCACTGCCTTCTTGCTTGTACGTTGTTGGCTGTTTAGATTTTATCTGAACCAATACCTGTGAACATTTTGACACAATCTTGTAGACTTGTCAATAAAGTTCAATCCAAGGATCAACAGAGATAATAAATGATGCACAGGCATGCAGCATTTCCATGTATCATTTATTTAGTTACTTACTGATGCATTTCTATCAATCTGAATTATAGCCAGGTGTGTCCTACAAATAATATTGTATTTTTCTTCACTACACTAAGAACATTGGTTGAGGTACCATTTAGAATTTTTTTTTGTCATTTTGTTTCTTTTTAGCAGGAGTGTTAAAGAAGCATCTTGATCCACATAGCATCTTAGGTACTTCCTTAAAGGGACACTCACTCTGACCACGTTCGATTTCTTTAGGGGATTAGAGTGTAACAAGCTTGTTCCCACCGTCCTGACCTCCTACCTCTGGGTGAGCTCTAAAAGCTGTGTGAAGCAGAGGAGTCACTTGGTAGACACAAATTAGATGCCTTTTTTCATGACTTGTTAAAGCTGCACCAGGCTTATTCCATTTTCAAGTTTCGACTGCAACCCCATTTTGGTCAGCATGTAAGTCAACTCGCACCCTTGAGGTAGCCATGGCTCTGCTGCACTGCACAGCTTATGTTTAATTCTGGGGTTATTGACTAGCAGTTTCCTCACATTAACCACTTAGGGACCGCGGACGTATACCATGTATGTCACAGCCACGGGTCTCCCTTAGACCTGCAAACATACATGGTATGCCAGAGTCCCCTAACCTCCCTCTCGCCCGATACTTACCTTCCTTGCTGGGCTCCTGCGGTGGAATGGCAGGCTGAAAGCCTGCCCCGCCTCTTCACGGGGCCCAGCAGGCGCGATCATGTCATCACGGTGCGTGATGATGTCATAGCCAGGCGCCCCCCCCGGCGCCTGCATTTAAAATCAGGAAGGGGAGGGTGGTTCAATTGGAGCCCTCTATCTCCCCAACGGTTTAAGCTACAATAAAACAAATTGCACCGCTGGAAAGGGGAGAGCATTAACTGTTTCACTGCCTGATTGCGATTCAGCGCTGAATCGCGGTTCAAACCCAGAGGTGGCTGACATCTTGGATGTCAGCCAAGCCTCCGAGTCACCCCCACCCACTGACATCCTCACCATATGTGTGAGGACATCAGTGGGACAGTTGACCCCCTAGCTGCCAAATAGAGATCGGGGGATCCTTTGGATCCCCCTATCTCCCGATCTGTGGCAGCTAGAGGGTCATGTTTGATATCATTGGAAAGGCCTGATCATAGACCAGGTTTGGTGTAAAAAAAAAAAAAAAACTAAAATAAATTTTTTTGGTTTTTTTAAAATAGTTTTTTTGTCTCAGGGGTTTAATTAAATAGGACTTAAGCTGGCATCTAAAAATTATGAGCATAAAACGGTCAGAATGAGCTCAGTGCACAGAAGTTCACCTTAGCAGTGCAGGGGTTAAAAAGCAAAAACATGTAAAAATTGTGTATTTCTAATCTAAGGACAAAATTTCAAAACTATTTAGCCGGGGTCCTTTTTGGCGGTTGTAGATTTTGGGGATTAAATTTTGAAAAAGTGTGTTTTCCATATTTCTTTTATAGTAAATTATATGTTATGATGGAAATAAATGGTATTTTTAAAAAGTCCATTTAATGGCGGGAAAAACGGTGTATAATATGTGTGGGTTGCATAAACGAGTAAAAGGAAAATTTGACCTAAACACAAACAGCGAAGCAACGTGAAAACAGCAGCGGGCAGTAAAGGACGGAGTTTTGTAAAACCGTCTGATCACTAAGTGGTTAACTCGCAACTCAAGCATTAAAATTTTTGAGATTCAGATTCTTGTGTTTATTGGGGGGAATTGCAGGCCTCCATTTTGGATCTTTCACAAATTGAATATATAAAATAGTCGCAATGAGTATGGACAAAATGCAAGAAAAGGTCATACTTGGTGGGATAATCATTTCTTATAAGCAAACACATCACTGAGTAGATTTACTAAAGGTCGACTGTACTGACTTCAAATGTTGGCATGTCATTTTGGCGCACTGAGCTAGGATGATTTTGGCAGCAATTTACCTGATGCATTAAACACCTTGAGTTAAAAAAAATCTGTCAACAAGTGTAAAAAAAAAAATCACCAGAAGGACAATCCAAAGTGCCCATTCGTATCAGTGGAGCTTTGCATGAACACATCTACACTGACAGGTTCTGTCAGCTGATAATTCTGCATGTGATCTACTTATGTACCTGGTTTTAGTGAAACAGTAAAACATTTTTATTTAGCCCCTTAGTGACCGGGCGGTTTTACACAAATCCGTCCTTTAGTGACCGCTGCTGTTTTTACGTTTCTGCGCTGTTAGGGTGTAGGTCAAATTTTCCTCTTACTCGTTTATTCAACCCACACATATTATACACCCTTTTTCCCGCCATTAAATGGACTTTCTAGAAATACCATTAGTTCCATCATATCGAATAATTTACTATAAAAAAAAATGAAATATGATGAAAAAAATGGTAAAAACACACTTTTTCGTAATTTAATCCCCAAAATCTACAACCACCCAAAAAGACCCCGGCTAAATAGGTTCAAAATTTTGTCCCGAGACTAGAAATACCCAATATTTACATGCGTTTGCTTTTTAACCCCTTCACTGCTGAGACAGTTCACCTATGTGCGCTGCGCTCATTCTGACCATTTTGTGCTAATTATTTTTAGATGAAAGCCTAGGTCCTATTTAATTAACCCCCCCCCCAGACAAAAAAAACTTTTAAATTTTTTTTTTTTTTATTTTATTATTTTTTTTTATTATTTTTTTTATTTATTTTTTATTTTTTTTAAGAACCAAACCTGGTCATGTTTGGTATCATTGGAAAGGCCTTTCAAATGATGTCAAATATGACCATCTAGCTGCCATGGATCGGGAGATAAAGGGATCCATAGGATCCCCTTATCTCTACATGGCAGATAGATGGTTAACTGGCCCACTGACATCCTCACACATATGGTGAGGTTGTCAGTGGGTGGGGGGGACCTGGAGGCTTGGCTGACATCCAAGATGTCAGCCCCCCTCCAGGTTCGAATCGCGTTTTGGCGCCAATTAGTGCCAAAACGCGATTCGGCAGCAAAAATGTTAATGCCATACACCGCTGAAAAGGGGAGACTCTCCCCTCTCCAGCAGTGCAAACGGCATCTCCCTAGCATCAATGGTTGGGGAGATAGAGGGCTCCGAAGGAGCCCCCCCTCCCCTCCATTGAATTGCATGGGGACGCCTGCTGATGATGTCACCACGCAGCGTGGCGACGTCATCAGCCTCGCCTGCCCATGTAAATCACATGGACAGGCTTCCTCCCTGCCAGATCGCCGTGGGATCCAGCGAGGGAGGGGAGTATCGGGCGGGAGGGGGATTATGCGCCGCTGACGTACCCTGTACGTCCGCGGGTCTAAGGGAGACCTGTGGACAGGACGTACAGGGTACGTCAGGGGTCCTTAAGGGGTTAAATTGATATATTATATCCCATATCATTTTGATCCAGCTTTAAAAGTCCCAAGAATTTTTTATTTTTTTTGAGAAAGGATTTTACCAGGAAGGACACTTTGAGATTTCTCTCATTTTCAAGTATGTCCTAGGAGGCGAGTATGTACCGTTAGGTGTCTTGCCCAAGGACACTTACTGTGGAGAGGTTGCTCGCTGGGATCGAACCCATGACTCCACGCAGAGCAGTGATGTTACCTCTACTCCACCCAGCCGGCACAAGAATTAAGTGGTATTTCTGGTATTATCAAAAATAGTATAATTTCCAATTTGGAAATTTCAAAGAACTTACAAAGGAATTAGAAAATATTAGGCAAACCAGTTTTCCCATCTCAGCTGAATAACCTTTCACTTCCAAACATGTGAATTATCGAATTTATATTGACAATGAAAAGGGAATATTAGCATAAAAACATTCATATTTACATGCATTTTCAATGCAAAGTGAAGGGATTATTCAAAGAAGCCCTTTCTTCAGCGTACTTCGGCGACCTCAATTCGTCCCTGAAGTGCGTTAAATGGATCTTTTGGCACAGATAAACCCGCTGAACACATCCGATAAACCGGCAAACAATCACGGAACACATCCGATAAACCCCTGAAAGCAGCCGGTGATCTGGCAAACAGACCGCCGAACGACTCTGATAAGGCGTCGAGCGCCATTGCAAAAAGTCGACCAGCCGCCGAGCAGGGGTAAAAAAAACAAACTTTTAAAAGGTGTTGTAAACAAAACAAATGCATGGAAATAATAATATGTAAGGTCTTATGAATAACAATACAAAGGTCTGTTACAGAATTTTTTAAAAAAAAAACACCATAAAAAAAAACAAATCTAACTCAAATATTTCACAGAAAAAATACAGACAAATGCCTAAAAAATAAATAAAAATACTTTTTGCTGTAAATTAAAAGAATAAACAGTTGAATAAAATATTTATAAAAACAGGGATTTTTTTTTTTACATTGAAACCTATGGAATTCGCCTGTTTAAACCTGTTGAACGAATGCAACGAAAATCTTGGCATTTCGCCAACTTTTTGCTGCTGGTCAACGTTCTCTGAATAGATTAACCATTACTTCTCTATGGGGAATTTCACTGCCACCGAATTGCACTGTATTTCTCTGGCAATATTTGGCAAATAGCCTGCTTTTTGAATAGCCGACTTGCCACGAAATTGCACCGTACGGGGAAATTCACCGTTCAGTGCAATTCGGTGGCCAATTCGGCTCTCTTTGAATAGCCCCATTAGTGCTCTCCATGGGAAGAAACGCAATTGTCTAGGAGTTACTCCTGTCACCATGTATGTTGTGTAAAGAAGCAACAAAGAGCAGCCCTATTCTCATTGTAGCAAAAAGTTCAACTAACTTTGCTGCTGCATTACAACAGCCAGAAAAGAGTAAAATACTGGGCGAGCTCTGTGGTGACTCACTACTGTACAGGAAAATATTTCTTTTATATTCTACTGGTATTTTTTGGAAACTACAGTTTAGAACCTTTCATCCTTACAAAATATGATATATTAAAACTGTACATCGGTATTTTGAGTTCATTCAACAAATATTTTTTTTTTATAAAACACTGCCATTCTATCCCCAATTTTAGTGTTACTTATGCAATCCATTTTTCAAATACTATGCTACAACAAAAAGTGGTTGATAGTAAAAGTGTTAATGTCTCCCTGATGAGGTCTACATCTCATAGTTTATTTCATGACCCTGATTGAGGTTCCTAAGTGGGTTTTTTCTCCATGCTTCTGCATTCTGGCATTTGTAAAAAAATTCTGCGCAGCAGGCACATTGTGCAGTCCTGAATGCAGTAATTGACGAGAATGCGTAGGGGGAATGTTTATATGCATACTGTATGAGCTGACGTCTATGACTGAGTGAGCTCATGAAATGCTTACTGAGCAGTAAAGTAAATCAAGATTGCTTCAACGAACCTGGGAAAAAGGGTACACTGCTTATTGTTTATGAAATTGACCACACATTAACCCACAATGAATATACAAAAATATATTAATTTATATCTCCGCATTTTATAAATTGCCTATTTATGCAAGATTTTCTGCTCTTAAAATACAAACCATAATTTTCCTCTCTAGACAAATATTTGCCTGACCTTCTTCATGCATTCTGCCTCTTCCTTGCCTTTTGCTCCATATTTTATGCTACTCTAGTTTCCCTCTCATCATGCGGTCTTTTCCTTCTATGCTATTTTTCACTTTGCCTTAAAATCCTATTCCGGCTGTCTCTCAACTTGCCTGTTTTTCCAAGCCTGCAATCAAGCTGTTTCTACATCTTTAAAACAATCTTTTTTTGCCATTTATTAACATCTCTCACTCATACCCCACTTTATAAATTTTTATAATTTTATCTCCCAATTGGTGTCTCTTTCTTTCACAATTATTTAATCCCCCACAATCTATTTGCCCCTATTTTGAACCAGCAGAGCCGGATTTGCACCTCAGGAGCCTGTAGGCACAGAAATGTGGAGCGCCTCCACCACCCCTCCCAAACAAACAAAAAAAAGGAAACATGCCAAAATTACAATTTAAATATTTGTTTAGAGGCTAAGAAAACTAAAACAAAATACATTTAAAAAATCTGAACAGTTTTCTCTGTGTTCAAATAAAAAAAAGGGCAGAATTTGTTGCCTTATTTGAGCGAGTTACAGTTACAAGTATTTATAAAGCGTCAACAAATTCCTTAACGCTGTACAATCGGAGAAACAGAATAACAAATATACATACATGTTACACAACCAGAACAAAAGCAGGGAGGACCCTGCTCAAGAGCTCACAATCTAAGAGGAGAGGGGTGACACACTAGGTGAGGGCAAATAGGGTATTTGAAGTAGCGGGTTGCAAGAGGGCTGAGTGGGAAGATGGAGCAAGAAATGTGTAGTGGGGGATCATGGAGTGAGCTGATAGGCTTCTCTATAGTAATACGTTTTCAGAGACATCTTGAATGACTGGAGAGAAATATGGGGAGAGTCTGATGTTGCGGGGGAGGGTGTTCCATAGAAAGGGTGCAGCTCGAGAGAAGTCCTGAAGGTGAAAGTTGGGGGTGGGGGTATGAGGAACTGATAGCATCAGATCATTGGCAGAGCAAAGTGGTTGGGACGAGAAGTACCTGCTTATAAGGGAGGAGATGTAGTCAGGGGTGAGGTTATGGAGAGCTTTGTACGTGAGCCCCAATATAATGAATTGGATTCTAAAGGAAATGGAGCCAGTGTAGAGATTGACAGAGAGGTGTGGTGTGAGAGGTGCATAAGGTGAGGTGTAGGAGTTTGGCACAGGCGTTCACTACAGACTGTAGAGGGAAAATCTGGGATCTCTTAAGTACAGAAAAAAGGAGGTTACAGTAGTCAAGGCGGGAGATAATAAAAGATTGGATGAGCATTTTAGTAGATTCCTGATTAAGAAAGGGACTGATGCAATGTTTTTTAGGTGGAAGTAGCAAGATTTGGTTAGAGACTGAATTTGAGGAGTAAAGGATAGATTGGAGTCCAAGAGGAGCCTGAGAGGTAGCACCATTCAACTGAAGAGAAATGGGAGCAGGAATGAAGGTTTTAGTGGGAGGGAACATAAAAAGTTCAGTTTTCGAGAGGTTGAGATTTAGGAAATGGGAAGTCATCCAGTCGGAGACAGCTGACAGGCAGGCTGTAACATGGTCCAACACAGGAGGAGAGAGATCGAGAGAGGAAAGGTAGATTTGGGTTTTGTCAGCATAGAGGTGATATTGGAATCTATAGGAAGAGAGGAGGTTGCCCAAAGAGGCGGTATAGATCAAGAAGAGTAGGGAACCCAAAACAGAGCCTTGAGGCACCCCAACTGAAAGAGGAACTGGTGGTGAGGAGACACCAGCAAAGGAGACACTGAAGGAGCGAAGAGAGATAGGAAGAGAACCAGGAGAGAGCAATGTCACTGAAGCCAAGTTGACGCAGCGTAAGGAGCAGGAGAGGGTGATCAACAGTGTCAAATGCAACGGAAAGGTCAAGAAGAATAAGGAGGGACCTTTGCTTTTAGTGGCAACTACAGTTGTGTTCAAAATTATTCAACCCCCACTGAAATTGAGTGTTTTTGCCAGTTTGACATTGATTTTGATCATTCAGTCATCTTGCTTACAATTAAATCAAAGAGGCACGTGTAGGTCAGACAAATATAACCTAACATTTATAATGAAATAACCACAAATGTCTTTTCTGTGCTCACATCATTATCAGTTTTATTCAACCCCCAAGTGACATTCAATCTTAGTACTTAGGCTAGGGTCAGAC
This sequence comes from Leptobrachium leishanense, assembly GCA_009667805.1. Classification (NCBI taxonomy): domain Eukaryota; kingdom Metazoa; phylum Chordata; class Amphibia; order Anura; family Megophryidae; genus Leptobrachium; species Leptobrachium leishanense. Next base: position 236,401,198 of record CM019064.1, on the reverse strand, counting down.
TGAGGCAGTGCGAACGCGCGTTCTGGCGCACATAATCACGGCCGCACTAGCAGCAGATGACGGGCAATGACAGCCAATATACGAAGTACGGTCGCACAAAAGTCCGGCCGCGCAACGCAAGTGGAAAATGAACGCATTTTTTCGAGAACGTTAAACCGCTGGTACTGACGTACAGAGTGCGCTGCGGCCGCATGGCAGCGTGTGTGCGTGATTAGGAGATGTCAGACGCTGCTAGTGTGCGGCCAACATAACGTTCAAACAGCCGGATTTCCCTAGACTTCTTTTCACCCCATCGTCATGAAATACGTCCAGACCACTTAAGCGTATTCCGTGAAAAAATGCGTGCGCACGCATCGACGTACATTTTGACGGTGGCCGCAGAAAATGCGCTCATCTGTCCCTAGCCTTAGTACAACATCCTTTTACAGTTATAACAGCTTTTAAATGTGAAGCATAGCTTGACACAAGTGTCTTGCAGCGATCTACGGGTATCTTCGCCCATTCATCATGGGCAAAAGCCTCCAGTTCATTGACATTCTTAGGCTTGCGCACTGCAACTGCTTTCTTTAAGTCCCACCAGAGGTTCTCAATCGGATTTAAGTCAGGTGACTGCGATGGCCACTCCAAAATGTTCCAGCCTTTAATCTGCAACCATGCTCTAGTGGACTTGGAGGTATGCTTGGGATCATTGTCCTGTTGAAAGGTCCAACGTCTCCCAAGCCTCAGGTTTGTGACGGACTGCATCACATTGTCATCCAATATCTCCTGGTACTGAAGAGAATTCATGGTACCTTGCACACGCTGAAGCTTCCCTGTACATGCAGAAGCAAAACAGCCCCAAAGCATGATTGACCCCCCGCCATGCTTCACAGTAGGCAAGGTGTTCTTTTCTTCATAGGCCTTGTTCTTCCTCCTCCAAACATAGCGTTAATCCATGGGCCCAAACAGTTCTAATTTTGTTTCATCAGTCCTCAGAACACTATCCCAAAACTTCTGTGGTTTGTCCACATGACTTTTGGCATACTGCAGTCGACTCTTCTTATTCTTTGGAGACAGCAGAGGTGCGCCTGGGAGTTCTGGCATGGAGGCCTTCATTACGCAGTGTGCGCCGTATTGTCTGAACTGAAACTTCAGTACCCACATCTGACAAATCTTTTCTCAGTTCCTCAGCAGTCACACGGGGACTTTTCTCCACTCTACGCTTCAGGTAGCGCACAGCAGTCGAAGTCAGCATCTTCTTTCTGCCACGACCAGGTAGCGTTTCAACAGTGCCCTTTGCCTTGAATTTGCGAATGATGCTTCCTATGGTCTCTTTTGGTATGTTTAACATCTTTGCAATCTTCTTATAGCCATTGCCCTTCCTGTGAAGAGTAATCACCTCTTCTCTTGTCTTCCTGGACCATTCTCTTGACTTCACCATGTTTGTAACCACACCAGTAAATGTCTAGAAGGAGCTGAGTATCAAAGTCATTTTAAAGCTGCCTAATTGGTGCTTATTATGCTTTATTGCTGCTCCGTGACATCCACAGGTGTTTTCAATACCTGATTGAAAACACTTGAATGAACCTCTGTTCTTCAGAGTGGTAGTCTTTAAGGGGTTGAATAATTGTGTCAATGAAGAATTCACAAAAGAAACATTTACTACTGTATTACAAAACCAATTGATGTCATTTTAGTTGCATATGGTTCTTTAAAAAGTCCTTGTAGGATTTCATTCTGAATACAATTACAAATGTACACTAAATTCCCTAAAACTCTTTACAGCATTGGGGGTTGAATAATTTTGAACACAACTGTAAATTATTGGTCACCTTGGTCAGAGCAGTCTCAGTAGATTCTTGGGAGCGAAAGCCAGACTGGTGCGGATCGAGTAGAGTTAGTAGCAAGAAAACTGGTGAGCTGGTTATAGACCAGACGTTCTAGGATTTTGGAGGCATAGGGAAGCAGAGAGATGGGACAGTAGTTCAAGAGGGAGGTAGGATCAAGAGATGGCTTTTTTAGAATGGGGGTGATCAAAGCACGTTTGAATACAGAGGGGAAGATTCCAGAGTAGAGGGAGAGGTTAAAAATAGGAGTCAAAACAGGGACAGAAACTGGTAGGACAGGCCGAATAAGGTGTGAGGGGATGGGATCAAGTGGACAGGTGGTCGGACAGGAGGACATGAGAAGTACTGAGACATTCTTCTCCGAGACTGGAGAAAAGGATGACATAGTAGAAGAGGGGGCAGGGAGTGAGGGAGTCAGTGGGGTAGAATGGTTAAAGGAGGTGCACAGTGAATGCAGCAGCATTGTTTGTTTTATATGTAAATCCATATATTACCTCTGCTGTAGAACAGAAAAAAATACATTTTTCAATTTTTTATTTTTAAGCATTACATTGTCATGTTTGGTATCGTTGTAAAGACCAGACTCTGACCTTTCCAGTGACCTCACTTAACCTTGTGCGCTGGGGATGCAGGTACTAAAGTTCAGTGATGCAGGTACTAAAGTCCCCCCCCGGCTCTCCTCAAATGAGGTGAGTTAGTGCAGCATCACTGTGCACTTTATAATTGTAAACTGAATAATAGTGCTGTGCTAGAAAAAAGAAAAAAAAGAAATATTTTAATATATATTTTATTTTTTACTTAAATTTAACCTGGTTATATTTGGTATCACTGACTGGAAAGGCTATAAGCTGACCTTTCCAATGATACCTCATATGTCACAGAGCAAGGTGTCCCCTTGTGGCAGGCGCCTCTAGACACATGTCTACTCTGCTTAATTATAAATCCAACCCTGTGTATCAGGCTCTTTAAGGCCGGGGTCAGGCGAGAATTTTTAAGAGTGGAAGGAATGTCCATTAGAGTAGACGTCCTTCCACTCTGTCGCCCATCTGACGCTCATTTGGCAGTTAGTGCGCTCAGCGTTGCAAGGCTATCCTATGGAGGATCGCACTTTGCAGCCCCATTGAACGAGCATCGTAGGGCTCGTACAGGGAGTCTTGCTGCACGGCCGCAGCACGCAACAACGTGTGGCCGGCTCTGTCGCAGTATCACAACGCTGCGACAAACGCCGGGAGGCATGGCATTACGAACACACATAGTGCCCATGATAGACTGCAGGATTTCTCACGCGCAGCCCCCACTCTCTGGAACGCTCTCCCTCGTACTGTCAGACTTTCACCTAACTTCTCTTCCTTCAAACGCTCCCTTAAAACGTTCCTATTTAGGGAAGCCTACCACCCAACTCACTGACGCAACCATCAATCACGCTCACCTTACAGTCCTCTCCTCCTGTTTCCAACCCCAACCCTCCTAGATTGTGAGTTCCTACGGGAATAGGGCCCTCATCTCCTCCTGTACTGTTTGTCAAATGTTGTTCAATGTATTGTAACCCTGTCTATACTGTGCTTATTGTACAGCGCTGCGGAATATGCTGGCGCTTTATAAATAAAGAATAATAATAATAATAATAGTGCGCTCGTCTGACACCAGCCTAAAAGTCTCAGTTATTACATTGATTTCCTACATTTCATTAGCAATTTTTTTCTCTTTTTGCAGTCTTCATAATTTCTTCTTCTCCCCTTTCATTGACTCAATTTTCCAGATTTATCATATCATCTATCTCTTTCCCTGCCCACTTCTTCTATAATTCATGCCTTTTAATTATTCCAACTTTTCTTTTTAACACTCCTCCTGAAAATAGCTCTTTTGGTAAGCTTTTCCTATTTTTTTTCTGACTCTCTTGCCCTTCTCCAGTAGGAACTCTGTTCATACGAGTTTATGAATATCTGTTCTGTTGTGCCCAAACATAGTTCTAATACACACAACAGTATCTTTGCTTCACTCCCATTCACACTGCTAATCCTTTAGATTGTCGTTCCCCCAGGTCCTCTTTTTCTTGCTGTTCCGACAAACCATTATCATTCTCTCTTCCACTGTCTTACCTATATCTCCTTACCCATTGTTCTTTCCATCTCATGCCTTCTTTCTTTCGCTTTACCTTCTGTTCCCTCACTAGCCTTGACATACTTTGGCATTTTACTCATTTTTGTCCCATAATGTCTCCCATTTACAGCATCCACTTTCTGCTTTTTCCTGCACTCCACCACTTCATCCATTTCTTCCAGGATGCAAGCAACTGGCCATAGTCCCCTGGAGTAAGTCAAGGTTGAAGGTGAACAGTGCGACTTGTATCAAATGTTACCTAAAAATACAGTAGCTAAAACAGTTTACTGGTACAGAGTGGCTAGGCTTAACTCACCGTCCCCCCACCCAGGAATATTCAGGATAGCCAATCCCATGGTATTCAGGGATCAGGTAATTAATTTGCCAAAAGCATGTCAAGCGGCGCCAGAAATCAATGAAGCCAGAACAAGCCAAATCATAATACCATAAAATCACCATACTCTTGAGTTACAAGGCACCACAGGAGGGAAAAGCACCAAAGCTAAAAAAAAGGAGTTTATCTATTGTGACCCGAAGATAGCTTCAATTTGGGGGCGCCAAAATGTGCAACACTGATGCAATGATCTATGGCTACTTGCGCCAAAATTATAACATGGTTTTGCTCATTACATAAGTAAATATGGTGCCGTTATAGACGTGCCTGCTCAGTTAATTGTTCATACTTTTGACCTTTTAGGGTCCTACCTACACTTGTTTTGTTTCTCTTATTTGGTTCGCGATAAAGAACATGAAAATAAACTGTGCTCAATTACAATTTGTAAGTAATAACTTGCGTGCACATACTAAAATATGGGCTTTGACTATTTGCACAAGTCTTCTGCATCGAGAAATGCCCAAGTGATAGAATGACGCAAACTCGAAAGCACACAAACTGTGGACACAGGTAACAATACTATCTCTTCAGAGAAGTTCTTGTTTGCAAAGTGTACAAAATAATCTGAGATCTGGAACCATTATCAAAATGATGACATTGGTGATAAAGACTAAGAGAAACTGGTGATCCTGTCCAGATGTGATAAGGTACCTTTTATATGTTCCGACAAATGCGCATTTCAACCTTTCCCAAATAAGATCTTTTTTGCCCTGTATGTAGTTGTTCAAACCCTCTCTTATCTTTGTTCCTCAGCCCATATTCTCGTCAAAGCTTATTTGTAAGAACAGGAGACAATATCAATTTAAATTACTAGATAGGCAATTCAGATGTTACAGCACAGGAAGAGGTTAATTCTTTGGTTCCACATTCTTTCACGATCATCTCCGCAAAGCTAATGTATGTACCTGAAAGATAAGGGAACGCAGCTGGAAACGACAGAGATGAGTTTATCGGAAATGAGTCGACAGATGAAACATTGTATAACTCTTTCCTTGATTTAACATCCTAATCTGAGAATGCTACGATGTAAATAACATTGAGTCAATAAAGCAGCTTTGTCCATCAAAAACACCATTATCTTTTAAAAAGCATTGTTAACTTTACGGTACATGAGCCTCAGACTGAAAATAAATGTCTACCATACCAGCAGTTAAAGCCACTGATGACTAGAGGCAGAAATTCTGCTGCTGCATCTGTACATTAGATACAGGAAATTTGTGGATAGCCACGAAATGTTCCTTTTTAAATCAATCGCAGACAGCATTAAGTAGTGCTGGTTCTGAAAAATGACAGGGTTGACCCAACGTCATTGTTTGCTTTTTGAATATGTATGGGGAAATCCTCAAGTCTCTTGTCTGCACTCTGCAGCTGTTTAAAACTGGATTTAACCCCTTCACTGCTCAGCTATTTCACGTCTGTGCGCAGAGTTCATTTTTACCGCTTTTGCTCATCATGTTTAAACGCGTTTTGAAGCAACGTTTTATTATATAGCCAAAAATTTGTTGCAGCCACAAAGATACACAGTCGGTATGGAAGACTTCCAAATCCAGATACATCAATATAGAAAAATATTTACCAACTCTTGTGTGTGATGAATAAAAAGGTTTTAGTCCATGGTAAGCACAGAAAAAAGACAACGTTTCGTCCTTCACAGGTCTTTGTCAAGTTTGAGAGCTGCCACTGTTCGAGAGATATAGCTGCCACTATCCTTGGGAAATCCCCGGGTAGCTAGGGGTTCCCCAGGTAACTGACGTCCAAGATGGTGGCCCCAACCGGAGTTAGGCCACGATCTGGCACCTCAAGGGTTAAAGGCAGCCAGCGATTGGAAGGGACCTCCCCTTCAGGCACCTTCCCTGCACTGGCGGGAGGGTGCCTGGAATAGACCTCATCGCGCCCATTGGCACATTGGAGGTAAGAAGGATGCTACAAGACCCACCTAAATATTGAGCTCCAGGCCCACAAAGCCCCTAATCCAGCACAGCCTGTTCCTTTCTCCCTACAGTTACTTTTTCCTGCAAAATGTCTTTAAAAAAAGTATTACATCTATATGTCTGCCCTCTTAGCGCCAAAAAAAATCATAATATGGCATAGAAACTGAAATATGGGGAATTATGGCTTGGTTTATACAAGTAGAAGTGTGGTGTCAATATTATTCTGTTATGTTAATATATATAAAGGAGAAAAATCAACCCGCCGCTTAATATATACATGTGTATTCAGCTAGTCTCCTTCGTATGTGTTTAAGCTTTTGCAATAAATTTGCTTTCATTTGGAATCAGAATTGGTTTTATGCCACTCTTTTGAATTCTATGGATTCTATAACAGTGATGATCGTTATTGGCTTTTAATTCTATTATATGGGCTTTCAAATTTCCTGAGCCCTTATCACGCATTAGCAGTCTCATAGAAAGGGTGTTTAAGAGAGTGAAATGGCATAAAGTAGTCTTAAAACAAATTATTCCTGTTTGTGAATGACTGCAGAGGTTGACTAAAATTTTAGTTTTGTAGTCACAGTAGCAGATCACAACAATTATCATAATTACCATTTGCAAAGCATAGCGTAATAATCTTTAGTTTCTACCATCACGAGTAACATTCGTATATATTGAAAGTTTATTTGTAAATCTATCTAAATCTCAATATTCTCTTTCAGACTTTGAAGGAAAGTGATTAACATGTTTCTTGACAACTTTGCAGTGAAAAAAAAGAAAGCTTTTTATGGTCTGCCAAGAGAATGTTTTGCAGGCAGTGGATACACACGCATTTTCCCTTGAGTACCATATATTTCAAGAGGTTTTATCCTTCTAACAAATAAGGAAAATAAATAAATAAGGAAAAAAAAATAGGAAAGCTCACTCTTTTTGTCTGCTGTCTCCGGCTGTAAAATGAGTGAGTGATATACTCTTGCTATAATAGCAGACAATAAATGGAACACGTAAAATGAATTTTGGTAAGGGGGGGTGGTGGATGCCATCGAAATAAGATTTTAGGTACATAAATCTTAAGTGTGGCAATAAAAATAAATTCATATCTTCTCTTGCTCTGGTTGGACAGTTTCCAGATTCCTAGGAGGTCCTAGCTTTTAGCATCTATCAATAACATTTTTGACATGCTAAGTTATTGGATGAAGTAGATACCTTTTAACAGCACACCAAGGGATCTTGCATGCTGGGTGGATGTTTTCTGCAAGTTATAAAAGACAACTCCAAATTGAATTTAGCCATCTTAGCCATGTGGGAAGATGTGCTAAATGCAAAACACACTCACTCACACACTCTTTCTCATATATTATATATAATATTTTTACACATTCCTAAAGTCACAAAGCTATTTATCCTTTCCTTATATGCTGGACATGTCAGGCTAGCTGCTATTAAGATGTCAGTAATTATATCATTATATCATCCCTGATTCCTATAGAATTCAACTCAAAATTACCCATTACCTATAAAACATCAAGTGGCGGCAGTGGATCAGAAGGCAACCAAAAACTTGTGCTAAGTATATTGGTTCAAACGCCCACTATCTATTGCTGATAATATATCATCTGGAACTAATAAACAGATCAGCTCCAGGCAAGATCACAATTGCTGGTGTTGAGATTCTGGCCTTGTCTCAAGCTTTGGCCGCAAGCCCCAAAAAGGGGCACCCTGATCTGCCACTTCCTGTTACCGTGAGCAGCAGGAGACTAGAGACAAATAATCTCCAGTGTTACTCCCCGATTCCTCCATGGCTCTGTGCGAACCCCCTTCTCAGGATTGCACTGGGCTCCCTGGAGTCCTTTGGACTCCAGGAGCTTATACCAGCAATGGCACACTGCGTCAACTGCTGGTATAGGGTGTCATCTCCCTCCAGCGGCTGAGTCAGAGTAGATGTGGAAAAAGGGAGCCGGTAAGGGATATCGGCTTGCAAATTCTTTTTTCCGTTACCGACTCCTTTTGATTGGCAACACAGTCCTGATTAAACCAAATATAAAATCAGAAACAAAACAAATCACAGTGCAGTATATTTCCCCAAGGTTCATGTGGGTTGCAGGGATATATCCAATTCACACTATAATGAGACACAAATCCTGACTCTTTGATTCAGATGGAATATTGTATACAGCTAATCCAAACAAAATATCATTCACCTAAGAGGGGAGCAGGGATTGTGTAAGGGTAGGGGGCTACCACTAAACTTGCAATAAGAGGCTATTATAATTTTTATTATATAATGAGAAGACATTGTAATTATTATGACCCGAGGGTCTCTGCTGTGGGTTGCTCAGTGACTCAGGTGCACCAGCACATGGTGCAGAGTGACCATGGATTATATATTCCTACAAGTAGTTTTGTATATACCATTGAAGTTGAGGTCTAGTTTATCTTTTTGCATCCTGTTTTGAAATTTAATAGGTCTTACCAGCCAAGTATTTGGGTGCCCATTGCAGTCCTCCCTTTGTGTTGCCTAACATGTCTGTAGGACCCACAGACACTTCACAACATTTTTCATTAAACCTGAAGCCCAGATTTTGGGCAAAATAAACAGCCACACACAGAAAGCAGGAAAGCAAAGGAAATCCTAAACTACACAATGGTCCTTAGGTGGCGATAACAGATCTAAAGGGAAAACGGAAGTACTGGATACAGAAAAATAAATAACAAATATAAATCACAGAGCACAGCACAAAAAGGGAAAACACAGAGAGTAGTCCAGAGTATAAACTAGGTTCGGTACACAGGAGATCAACAAGTAAAGCAAAGAGGAGCAAGGAGGGGAATTAAACCAAGAAATCAGGAAGCAGCGACAAGGTATACAAAAAGGAAAGGCAAGGCAAACAGAGGGAGTAATCAATAAAACGGAATGGGGATCAAAATAAGCAAAGCAAAATACTACTATAAATATACAAACTATATACAAATATACAAATTACTGAGACAATAGCAAATTCACAGGAAGCAGGAAGACCCTATACATGAGCACTGCAGCATGGGAGAGGTAGTCTTATATAGACAAGTGCCCTAGGTCATGTGGTCTGACTAGTCAGGCTGCAGTGAAATCCTGGAGTGGAAAGAGTACAAGGAATGGGGCAGAAACTTGTAAACTATGGCCTGAATATGAATAAGAGAATAACATGGATCACCAGGCTGGGAGTGTGACAGGGTAATACTGAACACTATATAGCAGACTAGTTGATCGTCAATGTTTAGGACACGTCTATTTCTGTTGTTTTTTTTCCCAGCTACGTATATTCCTGATGTATTAATTTCATACACAATGTATGAGGCACTTGCAATATAAATCGCAAGGCAACAAAGTACATGGATTTTGCTAAACCTTTGAACGCCAGAGGCTTGAACTGTTAATTTACAGTTGGGAATGAACAATGGGTTTACAGGGCATGTCCCTAGAAAATCTCCAATGTACACAACAATTGTGTGTAGGAAAATATCACATACCTAACTTAAAAAGGAGAGTTCTACCTTCGAAATACAAATAAAGGACATAATGAGCTTCAATAAGCATGCCTGGGAGATTAGATTTGGTGAATGTTGAGGGACACCAGCTGGGCTATCAGACGCACCATGTGTCAGGAATGCCTTATGTGTTTCAGGCGCAAATTATAAAATCCCTACGGTTTCTAAAAGAATGTACAGCAGGTATATATATACACATTACAGATAATAATATGATAAGAGAAGCAGCACATGAATGAAGATAACAAAAATAGGAAATAAATGTAGAAATTCCAGCTACAGTTGAGTGGTATACAGTGAGGGAAAAAATTATTTGATCCCCCGCTGATTTTTTACGTCTGCTCACTGACAAAAAAATTATCAGTCTATAGTTTTAATGGTAGGTTCATTTTAACAGTAAGAGACAGAATAACAACAAAAACATCTAGAAAAACACATTTAAAAAAGTTGTATATTGATTTGCATTTCAATGAGTGAAATAAGTATTTGACCCCTTCGCAAAACATGACTTAGAACTTGGTGGCAAAACCCTTGTTGGCAATCACAGTGTAACGGTGGGCATTAGCACTCACCTCAGAAAGTGTATTTGGATCCTTCAGGACAGATTTCTAAAGACAAAAGACCAAGAATGTCTGTAATCTGATCTCCCAAGCCAGGGAGTAACGGGACAGAACTGAAAGGGCAACCAAGCTTAATTGGCTTCAAGGCCAACTGACCACTTAGTGCAAACACAAATACTCCAAAGAGAACAGATACAGTGATACTTGAACAAAAACATAAACGTAATACAAAACAGAATAGGCAAGATCGTAGAGGACAGACCTAACAAAGCAACTAAGCTCAATTGGTTTCTGGACCAAAATACTGCTTAGTGCAACACACTTCTAGATAAGGACATACAGTGAGGAAAGATATGTCCACAAAGATAGCACAGATACAGACGGACAGACAATATATATATATTATACAAGAAGCAGGGCAGGACTTCAACTGGACTCTAGAAGCACGCAGAACTGGATGCCTTGCGATTAGGACTCACAACCAGTTAAACGAACATAAGACATGAATCATAAGGCTGAACTAACATAAACATGAACAAGAGAGACAAGAACCATAAAGGCAACACATACACAAGAACGAGAAGAACCAGGCAAAAGTACACAAGGGATAATCAAGAGAGTAGTCAGAAGGGATAGCCGGGTCGAAACGTGATCAGGGTCCTCGGACAGAAACAGGTCAGCAACAGATTAATCATAAAATACCAGGAAACAAGACTCCACCAAACTAGACACCACGACAGTCCAAGGAGCACCTTCTCTCAACCTCATTTAAAGGCTGATGGCTCCTTGGACTTATGCTTGGCTCCACCCCCTCAGATGCCGTTTTGCCAGCCCTCACTACTGGCAACAGGCTAGCCAGCGATGCCACCTGGTGCCCTGACCCCCCAGGGAGCGCTGCGGGGGCCATGGATGTGACACACAGACTTCGGACATTTCTTATAGTTGGCCACCAGGGTGCACACATCTTAGGAGGGATGTTTTTCCACTCCTCTTTGCAGATCCTCTCCAAGTCATTAAGGTTTTGAGGCTGATGTTTGGCAACTCGAACCTTCAGCTCACTCCACGGATTTTCTATGGGATTAAGGTCTGGAGACTGGCTAGGTCACTCCAGGACCTTAATGTGCTTCTTCTTGAGCTACTCCTTTGTTGCCTTGGCCATGTATTTTGGGTCATTGTCATGCTGAAATACCCATCCACATCCCATTTTGAATGCCCTGGCTGAGGGAAGGAGGTTCTCACACAAGATTTGACGGTACATGGCCTCGTCCATCGTCCCTTTGAGGAGGTGAAGTTGTCAAGTCCCCTTAGCAGAAAAACACCCCCAAAGCATAATGTTTCCAGCTCCATGTTTGACAGATGGTGTTCTTGGGGTCATAGGCAGTATTCCTCCACCTCCAAACAAAGTGAGTTGAGTTGATGCCAAAAAGCTTGATTTTGGTCTCATCTGACAACAACACCTTCACCTAGTTCTCCTCTGAATCATTCAGATGTTAATTGGCAAACCTCAGACAAGCCTGTACATGTGCTTTATTGAACAGGGGACCTTGAGGGCACTGCAGGATTTCAGTCCTTCTCAGCGTAGAGTGTTATGAAATGTTTTCTTGGTGACTATGGTCCCAGATGACTTGAGATCATTGACAAGATCCTCCCGTGTAGTTCTGGACTGATCCCACACCATGAAACTCCATGAGGTGAGATCTTGCATGGAGCCCCAGACCGAGGGAGATTGACAGTTATTTTGTGTTTCTTCCATCTGCTAATAATCACACCAACTGTTGTCACTTTCTCACCAAGCTTCTTGGCGTTGGTAATGTAGCCCATTCTAGCCTTGTGTAGGTCTACCATCTTGTCCCTGACATCCTTGGACAGCTCTTTGATCTTGGCCATGGTAGAGAGTTTGGACTCTGATTGATTGATTGCTTCTGTGGACAGGTGTCTTTTATACAGGTAACAGGCTGAGATTAGGAGCATACCCTTTAAGAGAGTGTTCCTAATCTCAGCTCATTACCGTATAAAAGACACCTGGGAGCCAGAAATCTTGCTGATTGATAGGGGGGGGGTCAAACACTTATTTCACCCATTAAAAAGCAAATCAAATTATAACTTTTTTGAAATGCGTTTTTCTGGATGTTTTTGTTGTTATTCTTTCTCTCACGGTTAGAATAAACATACCATTAAAACTATGGACTGATCATTTCGTTGTCAGTGGCAAATGTACAAAATCAGCAGAGGATCAAATCAATTTTTCTCTCACTGTACATCATTGTTTTTATAAAAGGTTTCCAGTTCTTATTTTTCTCTAAAATACACAACAAATGGAAGCATATTGTATTTATGGCCCATTTATCATGACCATAGGAGAAATTATATTGTTTGCTCACACCATTAAAATTTAATAAAAAATGATTTTGATCATGCATATCATGAGAGAAGTTGTACAGATGCTTATACAATAAGCAATTTCTTGTCAAACCATTTATTTTTACAGAAATAACCTCCATGTCTTAGAACTGGATTCTTTAGTTACATCTAGTGGTACACTATATTGCCAAAAGTATTCGCTCACCCATCCATATGCGAGTCAAGGCAGGTGAGCGAATACTTTTGGCAATATAGTGTATCTTTAGTATGTTTTTTTAAGCATAATTTGGGAATTTTTGGAAATAGGAAATGCCATAAATTTTTAAATATTTAACAAAGGCAAATGTTATTTACTGTGCACAAACATTAATGTTCTTATTAATACTGTTGGAAGGATATACAGTACTTCCCAATATTCAACTCTACAAAGTGGTATGTATCATCTTCTATTCCACAAACCTGATATTTCGGTTAGCTCTTGCAATAATAATGTATTTTGTTACAGCTCTAGAGGCATCATTTTCATCTCTAAGGACTGGAAATAAATGCTTCCTCCTTTTCTCTGGTATTATTCTTAGAGTTTTTACTTACTTTAGGTAATCCTAGCAACTGAAAATATTACTCCTAAAATAACTGGGTAACCTAAAAGTAAACAGCAAAAACACCTTCGTTAAGCCTGTATAAGATTTAATTTTTTTTCCATCATTATATTGTAAGTTCACAGACCACCACGCATAGTACTTTGTGTTAAGCGCTACACTTAAAGGGTTATTCAATAAGTGATGAACTTGCCACTGAATTGCCCCTAATGGCAATGTTGACAATTTAACTGCCTGAATGCAATCAGCCCGCCCTATATAACTGCTATAGCAGGCTCTTTGAGCCAGGCTCTGAGTGTCATTTGCAAGTGGCATTTTTAAGTGGACATCCAGAGTTGTTTCCTGGAGTTCAGTGGCATTTTTTAAGTGGACATCAGATTGTTTCCTGGAGTTCAGTGGCATTTTTAAGTGGACATCCAGAGTTGTTTCCTGGAGTTCAGTGGCATTTTTAAGTGGACATCCAGAGTTGTTTCCTGGAGTTCAGTGGCATTTTTAAGTGGACATCCAGAGTTGTTTCCTGGAGTTCAGTGGCATTTTTAAGTGGACATCCAGAGTTGTTCCTGGAGTTCAGTGGCATTTTTAAGTGGACATCCAGAGTTGTTTCCTGGAGTTGCGGGGACTGGAGGAAGGAACTGCAAGGCCCACTTTTACTCTGGGTAAACGCACGTCTATATCATGCTTTCTCTCACGCTTCTACTCTTTACTTCTACTTTTCTCCTTAAATGGAACTCCTGCCCCTCTACCACCGACCCCTACACTATCTGCATCTCTCCCTCCCTCCTCTCGTCCCACATGATGGCCTCGCATGAGCTCCTTTGTTTCCTCAGAACATGGTCTCCCTCTAACTCTCGCGCTGCCAATCACTCCCACTCCCACAAATCCCATTCCCACCTTCTCTTTCTCACCCTCCTGCTGCTACTCTCTTCAGGTGACATATCCCCTAACCCTGGCCCCACAACACATCCAATACTTCCCTCTCATCCTATCTCCATCGCACATAAATCACCTCCCTGCAAGCCCAGCAACCTCATCCCCATAATCCCTCAGCGCCTGTCCTCTTTCTCCTGCGCCCTCTGGAACGCTCGCTCTGTGTGCAACAAACTCACAGCAATCCATGACCTCTTCCTTTCAAACTCCTTCAACCTCCTAGCTTTAACTGAAACCTGGCTAACTCCCTCTGACACGGCCTCCGTTGCTGCTCTCTCACATGGCGGTCTACACTTGAGCCATACCCCCAGACCGGGTGAGAGAAATGGTGGCGGGGTCGGAATCCTGCTCTCTCCCACCTGCACCTACCAGCATCTCCCTCCACCCCCATCCCTCTCCTTCTCCTCCTTCGAGACACACTGCATCCGCCTGTTCTCTCCTCTGGCTCTCAGGGTGGCAGTCATCTACCGCCCACCGGGACCAACCTCCCAGTTCTTTGACCACTTTGCTACCTGGCTCTCTCACTTTCTGTCTTCTAATCTTCCATGCCTAGTTCTCGGGGACTTCAACATTCCCATTGACGATCCTTCCGCCCCTGCTGCCTCCAAACTTCTTTCACTCACGTCCTCCCTTGGACTCACACAATCCTCCCTCCTCCCTACCCACCGCGATGGTCACGCTATTGACCTTGTCTTTTCCAACCTCTGCTCCATTTCTGAGTTCAACTGTCGCCCTTTCCCCATCTCTGACCACCACCTTCTCTCTTTCAACCTATCTGGACTTTCTAAACACCCTGCTCCCCCACCCCGCACACACACTCGCAGAAATCTACATGCTGTGGACCCCCATCAATTCTCCAACCTACTTCACCACCTCCCTCATACCTCATCCTTCACCTGCCCTGATGCTGCCACTAATCACTACAACACTACGCTTATCTCTGCTCTAGACACTCTTGCTCCTCTTCGACTCTGTAAGGCCCCACGCCGCCAGCTTCAGCCCTGGCACACCCTCCAGACTCGCTACCTGCAAAGATGCTCCCGCACCGCAGAGCGTGCCTGGAGGAAATCCCGCTCTGAAGCTGATTTTGTTCACTTCAAGTTTATTCTCCGGTCATACACCTCTGCCCTCCACTTGGCCAAACAATCTTTCTTCTCATCTCTTATATCTACGCTGTCCTCCAACCCTAAACGGCTCTGGTCCACCTTCAACACCCTCCTCTACCCACCTGCACCTCCCCCCTCAGCTGCCTTCAGCGCTCAAGACCTGGCAGACTACTTCCTCAGTAAAACTTAACTATCAGAAGCAACATCCCAACACAAGATAGTTATCTGCCACCTCCACTCCCACAGGTCCCATCTGCCACCCTCTGCCGCTTCCTCCCAACCACTGAGGAGGAAGTCAATTCCTTATTGTCCTCCTCACATCTCACCACGTGCCGCTCGACCCCATTCCCTCACATCTAATTCCTCCCCTCTCCTCCTCCCTCACCCCTGCTCTCACACACATCTTCAACCTATCTCTCTCCACTGGCTCCTTTCCATCCGCCTTCAAACACGCGCTAGTTACCCCTTTACTAAAGAAACCATCCCTAGATCCCAACTCTCCATCCAACTACCGTCCTGTATCCCTGCTTCCCTTACTCTAAGCTCTTAGAAAAACTAGTCTTCAACCGCCTCTCCCTCTTCCTGTCCTCCAATTCCCTACTTGACCCCCTGCAATCTGGCTTCCGTCCCCTACACTCAACTGAAACTGCCCTCACAAAGTCACCAACGACCTCCTAACTGCTAAAAAACACGGCCACTATTCTATTCTCATCCTGCTTGACCTCTCGGCTGCTTTTGACACTGTTGACCACCCCCTCCTTCTACAGACCCTCAACTCTCTGGGTCTCGGTGACACTGCACTTGCTTGGATTGACTCCTATTTATCCAACAGGTCCTTCTGTGTGTCCTTTGCTGGTAACTCCTCCTCCTCATTGCCTCTATCTGTTGGTGTACCTCAAGGCTCTGTCCTTGGTCCTCTGCTCTTTTCCATCTACACCTCCTCCCTGGGCAAAATCATCAACAGCTTTGGCTTTAATTACCACCTCTACGCTGATGACACTCAGATCTACCTCTCTACCCTGATCTCTCTCCCCCTGTCCTTTCCAAAGTCAGTGACTGTTTATCTGGCATCTCCTCCTGGATGGCCTCCCACCACCTAAAGATCAACATGTCAAAGACTGAGCTCCTACTTATTCCTCCCTCTAATGCCGCCCCACCTCCTGACTTCTCGATCACGGTGGAGGGTATCACCATCTCCCCATCAAACCAAGTTCGCTGTCTTGGAGTTACACTTGACTCTGCTCTTTCCTTCATCCCCCACATCAAGTCTCTTTCCTCCTCCTGCCGATACCAACTGCGTAATATTTACAGAATTCGGCCATTTCTTACCGCTGTCGCCACAAAACAACTCATACACGCCCTGGTAATCTCCCGACTCGACTATTGCAATAATCTCTTATCTGGCCTCCCTCTGTCCCACCTCTCCCCCCTACAATCCATCCTGAACGCCTCCGCCAGGCTAATTCACCTCACCCGCCGCTCTGTCTCTGCCGCTCCCCTCTGCGAGTCCCTTCACTGGCTCCCCATCCACTGCAGAATTAAGTTCAAAATCCTTATCCTTACCTACAAAAGCCTCACTAACTCAGCTCCCCACTACCTGTCCTCACTAATCACCAAATACACCCCAGCCCGCTCCCTAAGGTCAAACAGTGACCTGCGCCTAGCTTCTCCCCGCATCACCTCTTCCCATGATAGACTGCAGGATTTCTCACGCGCAGCCCCACTCTCTGGAACGCTCTCCTCGTACTGTCAGACTTTCCCCTAACTCTCTTCCTTCAAACGCTCCCTGAAAACATTCCTATTTAGGGAAGCCTACCACCCAACTCACTGACGCAACCATCAATCACTCTCACCTTACAGTCCTCTCCTCCTGTTTCCAACCCCAACCCTCCCAGATTGTGAGTTCCTACGGGAATAGGGCCCTCATCTCCTCCTGTACTGTTTGTCAATGTTGTTCAATGTATTGTAACCCTGTCTATACTGTGCTTATTGTACAGCGCTGCGGAATATGCTGGCGCTTTATAAATAAAGAATAATAATAATAATAATAATAATGGTAAATTTTACCATACGGTGCAATTTTGCGGCAGTTCAACTATTCAAATACTGGCGAATTGACAGCAAAATATGGTGCAGTTCGCCGCAGGTCGCCACAATTTGGCGATCTTCAGCGGCAGCAGAATTGATCCATAGAAAAGCAATGGTTAATCTATCCACAGAACACTGAACTGCAGCAAAGTGTTAAAAACAATTGGGAATCAAAAATGTTGCTAACTCCTTCACTACCATGTGATTTTTCAAAAATCCATTGTCCGGTACCAGAGGTTTTTTGGAAAATAATTTTTAATTATTTGTACAGTAAGACATATTTGGGAATATTCCCAGTTTTTTCCTTACTGTAGTAACATATTTGGCAGGCAGATGGCACTAGTTTCATTTGCAGCTTGTGGTTCCTAGCATCGGCTGCTGAAAGCCCGATATGTCAGGGCACTTATCAGCTGATTTTTAAACAGTTTTAGCCAGGGGTGGACTGACCCATCAGGCAATTGGGCACCACCCAAGGGCCCTGATAAGGTGGGGGGGCTGGATTGGCCTTGCTTGCCTGCTGTCCTGGCAGGGATCAGGCACAGGGTATCCCATTTGATCGGAAGCGTGTGGAGCCAAACTCCCACACACTGCGCCAGAAGTAAAGGCCCCGCCGGGGGGGAAGAGGAGGAAGAATACAAGGCTGCCAGCCCGGCAGCTCCCTTGGGACAAAAGCAAACAAAACTAGTTTGCAGCAAACAAATTTAATTTGCTATTGACCTTTAGAGCTGCAGAGCAAGATAACTTGATATCAGTACCTGATGGTGCCTTTGAAGTCCTGAATTATCTCGATCTTGGCATTGAAGTGGTTAAAGGCGTTGTTTTTTTAAAAACTGTAACAGACAGTTTTAGTATTTTTTATATGACCTTTTTTTATTATTTCCACACATTTTCATACATTTTTATTGGTTTAAACACCTTTTAGACGAAGAGCAAAGTTCAGTTTTATTTATCTGCAGTTTGATGGCGGTCAGTTCAGTGGTCTTCAGTGGCATTCAGATCAGTGGTCAGCAGCAGTTCCACGTTCTACATACTTTGGTGAACCTGCGGTGAATAGTGAATTCACTACAGGGTTGGCGGACCGGAATCTCCGAAACGCACTGAAGTGCGTCGGACAAGAAAGCACCGAAAGTTCACTGAAATTTTGGTGCTTTCTGAATAACCCTTATACTAGATTAAAATTCATCCCTATTTACCTAGAGAGTTGGTTCTACTACTCATTTTGTAACAGTTTGTCTAAATATTTAAATGCAAAGTGGAGGTTCAGTGGAGGCGCTGATGAATTGTGTGAGGTGATGTGATTTATGTTATGCAGCCAACAAGGATTGTAACACAAAACCTCGACAAGAATGTGCAAAATACTAGAACAGAGACGGGGGGGTCCAAGTGGCGCAAGCTCTTAGGTGAGCAGTCAATAAGATGGTGTAATGATCTTAGTTTGGTCAGATAGGACCTAAGTGCAACAGTGCTTAATAAATAATCCTAATTAGGTCAGAAAGCATAAATACAACAATGCTTGATATATAGTGCAATTTCCAATGGATCTGATGATGTGAACAGAAGGCCTAATGGGTTTTAATATAACCGCGTTTAGGACAGATAGTGCCTTCTACTGGAGGGTGAAGGAATGACAATGTTTGTTCTTGCGAAAGACGTATGGGGTACTTATATAAGTACATGGGATACATATAAAGTGCTAGTAAAAAGTGCATAAAAAAGTGCATATGTGCAAAAATGATAAGTTCTTGACAAAGTTATAACCCAAAATTATGGGTGGGAGGAGGGTTCAGTTCAGACCGTATGCAATATGGTGAAGATATCCGCTGGGGTAATCCGGAGGGTATAAATGTCGTCCTAAGGTCCGGTCCTCACCTAGGTCCTATATGTGCTTCCAGTTCCCAAATATCAGGGAGGGAGGAAGGGGAAGACAAAAAAAGAGAGGGGATTGCGCAATATTGCTTGGTAATGGATCGAGTTGGTGATGACAAAGGGACACTTACAGTGTGCAGAGCCTTGGTACCGGCTCTGGTGTGGAACGCCTTGGGCCTAAATGAGGGTGGCCTCTGCCCTTCTTTAGGGTTGTTCCTGGGTAACCCTTCGTTTCTCTCCTTGCTGGTTACACGGTTATCTCAGGTACAAAAGGGAAAATCCTCATAGCGCAATATGCAGCTGTTGTTGAGGTAAATACAGATGGAGGTAGAGATGGCAAACTCACCGATGTTGGAGCCTAGAATAACAGGCTCAGCTTGCGGGCAAGTGGTACGGCTATGGTGGGTACCTACACCTCTTTCTGCAGCGGATAGTCTCCTGTTCTCCTTTTGCCAGTGGATGGTTTCCTTGTAAGTAAAAGGGAGGAGGTGGGCTGGGTGCATGCAGCCTGAAATGCAGCTAGGGCTCCAGGTATCAAATGAAGGTAAATAAAAAAGGAGATGGATGGTGGTCCAAATAAAATTAATTTATTAGCAGGGGATTACAGATAAAAAAGGGGGAAGAGGGGGTTACACAGAGTACGCGTTTCGGCTATCCAATGTAGCCTTCTTCAGCTCAAAGTGCAAAAAGTGCACTTTGAGCTGAAGAAGGCTACATTGGATAGCCGAAACGCGTACTCTGTGTAACCCCCTCTTCCCCCCTTTTTATCTGTAATCCCCTGCTAATAAATTAATTTTATTTGGACCACCATCCATCTCCTTTTTTATTTACCTTCATTTGATACCTGGAGCCCTAGCTGCATTTCAGGCTGCATGCACCCAGCCCACCTCCTCCCTTTTACTTACAAGGAAACCATCCACTGGCAAAAGGAGAACAGGAGACTATCCGCTGCAGAAAGAGGTGTAGGTACCCACCATAGCCGTACCACTTGCCCGCAAGCTGAGCCTGTTATTCTAGGCTCCAACATCGGTGAGTTTGCCATCTCTACCTCCATCTGTATTTACCTCAACAACAGCTGCATATTGCGCTATGAGGATTTTCCCTTTTGTACCTGAGATAACCGTGTAACCAGCAAGGAGAGAAACGAAGGGTTACCCAGGAACAACCCTAAAGAAGGGCAGAGGCCACCCTCATTTAGGCCCAAGGCGTTCCACACCAGAGCCGGTACCAAGGCTCTGCACACTGTAAGTGTCCCTTTGTCATCACCAACTCGATCCATTACCAAGCAATATTGCGCAATCCCCTCTCTTTTTTTGTCTTCCCCTTCCTCCCTCCCTGATATTTGGGAACTGGAAGCACATATAGGACCTAGGTGAGGACCGGACCTTAGGACGACATTTATACCCTCCGGATTACCCCAGCGGATATCTTCACCATATTGCATACGGTCTGAACTGAACCCTCCTCCCACCCATAATTTTTGGGTTATAACTTTGTCAAGAACTTATCATTTTTGCACATATGCACTTTTTTATGCACTTTTTACTAGCACTTTATATGTATCCCATGTACTTTATATAAGTACCCCATACGTCTTTCGCAAGAACAAACATTGTCATTCCTTCACCCTCCAGTAGAAGGCACTATCTGTCCTAAACGCGGTTATATTAAAACCCATTAGGCCTTCTGTTCACATCATCAGATCCATTGGAAATTGCACTATATATCAAGCATTGTTGTATTTATGCTTTCTGACCTAATTAGGATTATTTATTAAGCACTGTTGCACTTAGGTCCTATCTGACCAAACTAAGATCATTACACCATCTTATTGACTGCTCACCTAAGAGCTTGCGCCACTTGGACCCCCCCCCCGTCTCTGTCTAAATATTTATTCTAACCCAGCTTTTTATGTTTGTAAAACATTATAGTATAGCTATGACTGTCGTATAAAATATGTTAAATAATGAAATGTGTAAAATAAACTTACAGTTCCCATGCCTTAAACTATTTGCTCAGCCTATAGGTATTTGTTTACTTGTGATGCGTTTAAATATTTTATCTTCGAGTCTCCCTTGTACATACTCATATATATATATATACAAAAGCACCGCTGGAAGCACTCACGATCTTGACTTAAAATAGAAAAATTTATTGGTTTAACATTAAAAAAACTCCAACGTTTCGGCTTACTGACGAGCCTTAATCATGATTAAGGCTCGTCAGTGAGCGAAACGTTGGAGTTTTTTTAATGTTAAACCAATAAATTTTTCTTTTTAAGTCAAGACCGTGAGTGCTTGCAGCGCTGCTTTTGTATACATTCTTTTGGGTCTTTGTACAGCACCACGGCATAGGATATCACCAACGCCACAGTCTGAGTGCTGGTTATCTGGATTTGTATGTATATATATATATATATATATATATATACACACACACACACAGGTACATATTATACAGTATATTAAAGAATTACGTAATTTATTGTTTCCAATATTGATATTTTTGTACCGTAAAATATATTTTATTTCTATATAGTGGCACAAAAAAGTATGCAATCCTCTTAGAAATTATTACATTTATGGATAAATTTGTGTTAAAATCTGGTTTAACTTATATACAAATTACTGTATTGTTCTTAAACATAATGAATATATCATTCAAATATTCACAGTATAGGTAGGAAAAAAGTATGTGAAAATCTAGGCTGATGAGTCTAACACCATATAATTAGAACCGACAACTGGCAAACCTGGTGTCCAGTTACTGAAACGAGATTGGAGGTGTGGGTTAGCATTACTTTAAAATATATTAAAAAAAAACTTTATTCACACATTCGCAATGACAACTAATTTTAAAAAACAAATATATGAAAAAAGGATTGCAGTGAACTCGATAGAGTTCATAATTTAGCAAAAGATCTCAGATACACATTGATGTATCCAGTCTAAAGTACTACAGCCAACATATAAGGGCAAGAGACTATCCTGGCTAAATAGCCGGTACCATTGTATTGCAGAGCTTAATAGACACCTGTCCATGTAAAGATACACAGAGGGGTATATATGATGATCCTTGTAAGAAGGGGGTTACACACTAGCAGTGTTCCAAAGTACTCTTCTTTCTTAGAGTTACTTTGACTGATACAAAGCACTCCATCATTTTAAATTTGCTATTCACAAAAAGCATTTGTTGATGTTAACCATTCCTTGCAAAAACAAGCTCTCAGAAGACCTGCAATCAAGAAATGTTGTTTTGCATAAAGCAGGAAAGGCTTACAATGCTAATTTAAAGAGTTTAGTTATATCTTTCCACTGTTAGATGAATTGTCTATAAATGGATGCTGCAGGTTATGCTGCGTTAGCTGTGCTTTTCATCTTGATAGTAAATACAGCAGACTGCCATGAGGAGTTACAGTATTGTAGACTAAGGATCCAGGTACGACAATCAGTTTGTTAAGTTCCTTGCCGGGAAATGTGACTTTGATTTTTGGTCTGGGCAGTTCAATGGGTGCCATGGGAGTATAAAGTCGAGAAGTGGCTGCCGATTACAATTAAGTGTCTCTTAGACAAGTTAAAAAGCATACAGTTAAGATGGCAGCAGACCAGGCATTCCCTATTTGTGAGTTTAATGATGTGAGCAGTTGTGTCCATGTATGATGGACAAGTTTAACACCTACCAAAAATTTTTTTCCAGTCACCAATTGTAATGTAGGTCTGCATCATACATGATCTAGAATACCTGTTCATAAAGAATTCCGAACACTTGGTGTCATTGATCTTGTTTAAAATAGGTATAGCTTTACAGTGCACATTTCTGTATGTGTTTGAATTAAAATGGCTCTCTAGAAACATTACAGATAATTTATGCTCTATATCTATGTATGTTTCTGCAGGCACCATGCCGGGCTCAGCAAGACGCTTAGCTCTACTGATTTGCTTTGGTTATGAATCCATATGTTTCGTGCAAAAAGCTTTGTGAGCTGTGTAACTATTTTCAAAAGTAAGAATTATTTTTTAAAGCTTCAAATTAAATTAAATATAAAAGCAGCTCTGTCATCTTTATTGTGCTTACTCTGAAGGAATCGGATGTGTGAACATGTATGCGTGTAGTACAAGAAAGCAGCTAAACATATTGTCCTGGTTTAATTGCAAATAAATGTTTAATTTACATTGTTACTTCACAAAAAATTTTTAGTAGCCAATTTACATGTTCAATGTGTTGTAAAGAAAAGCACATTATACTTTACTATGCAAAATGCATAGAAAAATTATGTATACAGGAAAAACAGCCCATGCTTCAACCTTAAAAACCCATCAAGTGATACGACGCCCACATTATAATCTAATATTATTAACCTCCCTGGTGGGTTCCCGAGTGTGTCTCGGGGTTAAATTTCACCGCTGAGAGTGGTAACCCCAAAACTCACTCAGGTTGTATACATTACCTCTCCGTGCGCTCCCTCGCTGATCTCTGCTGTCTCCACCGGCGATCGCAGCGTTTTACTTCCTGGATTCCTTCTCGCGAGGAGGAAACCAGGAAGTAATGAGGTCGCCGGAGGAGGCAGCTTGGGACATCGAGGGAGCGCAGGGAAAGGTGATGTATCCAGCGGCATCCTGAGTGTTGCTCGGGGCTACCGCTTCCAACATAGGAATTTAACCCGAGCCATACTCGGGATGCCGCTAGGGGGGGGGGGGCAATAAAAAAAAATTGACAGTTTTCAGCACAGAATTTGCTGAAGAAATAGACCGCCAGGGAGGTTAACATAAGGGCACACAGATCGTCCCCTATTAATATAAATCTGCAGTTAATTTTCCAACAGACCATCACATGGTTAATTTCAATTTCAGAAATTACACCCATCAACAGTGCTCTTCCTCCCTGCTTTTGAAATACAATGTCACTGTATATCAATTTATCCCAGAATACAATACCCACAATTTGTCCCAGCCCCAAGCGGTTTTCAATATTTTTTGCCTGCCCTGTATTAATATGTCCTATATTTCATTGTATTTCTTTCTCTAAACATTGATCAAAGTCTTATATCTTTTTAACCTTGGCTCAAAACAGATTCATTTGAATAAATGAAGTGTAAAAACTGGCATGTGCTTCCACTAACCTCTATGTTCTGTGAACAGAAATGTTAACTAGGTTTTATCCCCCACCTTAAAATCTAATTTCTCCAATCTCTTTTACTTTTACTCCATATCCGCCATGTCCCTCCCACCATATGCTTACCATATGCAAGAATCCCTGCCACTTTTTCTTCTCTGTTGCTTAGTCATCATTGTCCTTCCGTTTGAATCTAATTTATTGTGTTTATCCATTTGTCTCTCTACATCAAGTCTCTATCCATGTGTAACCCTAACACTACTGCTCTTTGCATTCCATTTTGTGTTTGTGACTGTAACTGTAAACTGTGTCATCCCCCAAGACTCCCCTACTAATCTTGCTTCCTTACTCTTGCACCCATCATGTGTTCTGGACCACTAGTTTCTGATTCCATGTCCTTTGCCCCTTGCACCTCTCTGCCTCCAAAAACACTCAAAACGTTCTCCATTTATTAACCATCCCATGATTTTTTCTTTGCCTCTCATAATCATGAGCCTCACGTAGCTCAACTTTATTCTCTTTCCTTTCTTCCCTAATTTGCCAATACCCATAATCCCAGGTTTCAATTTCTTCCCTTAGACACATGTCTCTTTACTTTCCTTGTTGGGTGATAGCGGTCTGATTTGCATATGGTAATGTCGTTTCTGTAATCGCACCATTGAGCTAAAACCTCATGAGACCTGAGCGAGGACTCACAGAAGTGCAACCCACTTATGCGCTTGCTTTTTGTTCTTTGTACACCCAGGATTCCACTTCTTGGCACACTAAATCCAACAGCTGCCATTCTGTCCTTAGAATGTCCTTGTCTTATCTGTTCTTTATTGCAGTCAGTCGCCACCTTAAATAGGGACACTCACTCAACCAGCATGTATAATGATTAATTAGACACACTGAAATATCCTGGTATAACGTATCTTTTTATAAATTTTATTAAAATATCAACATTATTGGTACATATTTCCACAGGATTTGTTTGACAGCATCATATAATGGAATGTATTATAATTTATAATTGAGTATAATTTCAAGGTCTGATTCTTTTTTTACTTCAATTAAAAGTTAACTTATCCAATATATATAGCTTAATAATTTACATTAGGGTTGCAAAATTTCCTAAAAAAAAAAAGGATGAAAATAGGAGCATGCTTGGTTGCATAATTAGTTTTGCATTACATCACTAGAAGTGACATCACAGGAAGTGACATCAGCAATACATTTGCAGGAGGAAAAATTCGTAACTTGCTAATGAAAATTCCAAGGACAAGATCAAAAAATTAGAACTACCACTGGACAGTATGTATGAATGGCAGTGTAACAACTGAGTGGCTTTTCTACAGTGGTAAGTGGTGTCCCTCAGGGGTCTGTTATAGGACCAATACTATTCAATTTATTTATAAATGACCTTGAGATAGGCATTGAAAGTCATGTATCAGTGTTTGCAGATGACACAAAGCTAGGAAAAGAAATACAATGTGAGCAGGATGTTACTTCACTGCAGAGGGATTTAGATAGATTGGGGGACTGGGCACTTAAATGGCAGATGAAATTTAATCTAGATAAATGCAAAGTTATGCACTTTGGAGTGAAGAACACACAAGTAATTTATACCCTAAATGGTACGGAGTTAGGGAAATCCAAGCAGGAGAAGGATTTGGTAATAATCATAGACTTTAAACTAAGTAACAATGTGCAATGTCAAACAGCAGCCGCCAAGGCCAGCAAAGTACTGGCATGCATTAAAAGGGGAGTTCACTCACGGGATGAAAACATAATTTTGCCTCTGTATAAATCAATGGTCAGGCCGCACCTTGAATATGCCCTGCAATTTTGGGCACCTGTCTTAAAAAAAGATATTATATCGCTAGAAAAAGTGCAGAGACGGGCAACTAAATTAATAAGGGGGATGGAAGGGTTAAGTTATGAGGAAAGACTAACAAGCTTAAACCTGTTTAGTTTAGAGGAACGGCGCCTTAGAGGGGATCTGATAACCTTATATAAATATATACGGGGCCATTATCAACCATTGTCTGATAACCTATTCATTAACAGGACTATACACAGGACACGGGGTCATCCATTTAGACTGGAAGAAAGAAAATTTAGCTTAAAGCATAGGAAGGGTTATTTTACGGTGAGAACAATAAAGCTGTGGAATTCTCTGCCTGTTGAGGTGGTTGGGTCAGAGTCTGTACAGCCTTTTAAAAAGCGACTGGATGACTTCCTGCAGACACAGAATATTAAGGGTTATAATATTTAATATGTGGGTAAAAGCTTCTTGATCCAAGGAGAAATCTGACTGCCATTCTGGGGTCAAGAAGGAATTTTTTCCCAGTATGTTGCATATTGGCGAGCATTTCAGACTGGGTTTTTTGCCTTCTTTTGGATCAACAGCAGTAGGTTATGTGGGAGAGGCTGAACCCGATGGACGCATGTCTTTTTTCAGCCTATATAACTATGTAACTATGTAACTTTGAATAATTTTGTTTTCACAACTGATATGATAATTTTGTTTTCATGAATGTGAAAGAGCATTGATGATTACGTCAGATTAGAGGTTATGTTACATGTTGCTTAATGTTTTAATATGCATAGATTTATTCAATACACATTCTGCTAGTTTTACATTTTTATTAATCATTTGCATGCTTAGGTTTGTGCATGTGCATTGGCTTGGAAAATTATAAACATGTGTTAAGTAAAGAATGTTTCATGTTTCAAACCTATTTTGCTTCTGTAAGTCATACAATGCACCTGCTGTGCTCTCATTGCTATAGTGCTTTCTCGCAGTTTGTGTTCCTGATGAAAACACATTCTTATGCAGATCATACAAAAATACTGAAAATTGAAATAATTTGATCCAGAATGAAATATTGATATAGTTTGGATGAGTTGCAAATGCATATCTAGAAATGGCAAAAAAAAGCAGACCAAATTGAGATCGAAATCTGGCCAAATTCAACATGGTAGATGATTCATCTAGCCGTAGATGTACAATTAACATAATTAGACATAAGGATATTCTGAACTTAAACAATCTTAAGAAGTATTACACAGAAACCAAAAAAGAAAAATAACATGGAAAATACAAAAGATGGAATAGCTATCTTTGAAATTCTAACACGGATTCTCCAACCCTTTGATCCCGTGGCACACTAATGAGGTGTAAAAAAATTTGCAAAGGAACACCAGCAGATTTTTTTAGGATATACGATTTCTGAATAATTTCAAAATGAATATTAAGATATTAAGCTTCTGTTTAAAGTTCTATTAAATAATACATTTCCCATTTGTGCCGCTGCTCCAGTACGCCCACTTTCTGTCATTATCCTGTTACTCAAGCAATTCTGGCTAATGCACCAATTATCTGTCTGCAGCTGGAGGGGTCCCTTACTCCACAACCCCAAAAAGACAATAAATAATTAAAAGAACTCCGGCATACAGCGGTATCTCATTAAGTGGATTTATTCCATCACCATATACAGCAACGATGTTTCAGTCTTAAATAGGTCTTTGGCAAGACTAAAAATTCGAAATATTCGCTTCCCATTAAATAGTGCCACATATTAACCATCCATTCACTATCAAGCAAAACAACAATAGACCCATTGTGAATAAATTAACCCCAATGTATATATACAACATACAGTATATGTTCCATAAAAGCAAAAATGATACAATGCCTCAATCATAACTTCACATTATTAAACTGTTGTATATTAATGTTTTTTATTAAACAACCATTTATATCAATGTATTAATAAATTACATGTGTGGTTTTTCCAATGTACACTAAACCACAAGGGCACTTTCATAAGCAAACCACAACAATCACATGTAAAGTAACCCTTTACTCTGTTTTTAAGTCCCGAGTGGGGATGGACAAAGGAGTTGTCACAAATAATCGCATTGCAGCATGAACAAGTCCCATTTCTTGGTCGACTGAAAAAATGTTTCCCATCTCGTTCACTCCTAAACTTAGCCCTTACCAACATCTCTCTTAAATATTTTCCTCTCCTGTATGACATTAGTGGGACAGCTTGAAATTCTGGTATGTTAGGGTAGGAGTCTCTTAAAATGTACCAATACTTAAAAACTAAATTTCCCCTTATCTAATCAGTATGTTTTCCAAACTAAAGACACAAATGCAATTCTTCTACAATATTGATTCTGGCGCTTTACACGGCAGGACCCTAGCAAGTTCTTGGCAAAGTAATCCATTTGGTTAACCCCTTGCTCTAAATCTATCAATAATCTCCTCCAGTCACCTCTCTCTACAACAAGGTGAACTCGCAACTCTTAGATAAATTCTATTTTTGGGGGATTATGGCAAAAATGTGTGGGACGTCCTCCTCATGCTGCAGGGAATCCCCATGACGTCCCCCACACAACTGTGGCTCACTGGATATTTTCTCTTTTTCAGACCACTCTCTATAAATCCTAGAGATGGTTAAGTGTGAAAAACCCAATAGATCAGCAGTTTATAGACTTGTGCACCGATTATTTTTTCGGTTCGATTCGGTTCGGTTCGTTCGTATTTTGTAAATTTTCGTTTCGGCTCGTTTCGGCTGATTTCCGTTTCGGTTCGTTTCGTATCGACTTTTTTTCGTAATTTTGGAAATTTTCGTGTTTTTCGGAACGTCTGTTCTCCTCGTTTCAAAGTGTCTATTCGTTTTGACGTAAACTAATGGTTTTTCGGATCCGATATTTCTGTCGATACGATAATTCTGCCATTGAGATTTCTCATGTTTCACAAGAAGGATACATTGAGATTTCTCTGGTTTCACAAGAAGGATACATTGCGATTTCTCTGGTTTTCCAGGAAGGATACATTGAGATTTCTCATGTTTTACAAGAAGGATACATTGAGATGGGAATGATACAAAATTACAGAATCAGCGATATAACCAAAAAATACGTTGTCCGAAATTATTGAAATGGAACCGAAATCAGGAATGGAGCCGACATTACGAATGGAACTAAAATGATTTTCGATTTTACACATTTCTAGTCCATTCGAAAATTCCGAACAAATTTTCGTTTAGTTTCG
Organism: Leptobrachium leishanense; assembly: GCA_009667805.1. Classification (NCBI taxonomy): domain Eukaryota; kingdom Metazoa; phylum Chordata; class Amphibia; order Anura; family Megophryidae; genus Leptobrachium; species Leptobrachium leishanense. Next base: position 236,371,753 of record CM019064.1, on the reverse strand, counting down.
TAAATTTTTTCGGATCTGCTGTTTTCGGATCTGAAAATTTTCGTAAAATCGGCCGAATCCGAATGCACGAATCGGGAAATTTCGTGAAAATTCCGAAACCCAAAACCCGAAACGCACATCCCTAGCAGTTTATGGCACATCTTGCACAAATAACCATGCCATGTTCAAAGTCACTTAAATCCCCTTTCTTCCTCATTCTGATGCTCAGTTTGAAATTCAGCAAATCGTCTCCACCACATCTAGATGCCTAAATGCATTGAGTTGCTGCCATCTGATTGCTTGTTAACATAAATTACTAATCAGCCAATTGAACAGGTATACCTAATAAGGTGGTCGGTGAGCGTATATCCTGTTTTTCAGTAGACTCAGGAGATTCAAAATTTATAATGTATATGTATATATGTCATGACCCGTCAGAATGCTATAACAAAAAATGGCATATAAGTGTAAATTTCACTTGGCTTTCAATTGTTTGCAGTGTGTGAATTTATTTATCACCCAAACCACTGTGGTTATATATTCTATGGGTTAGTCTTTATGAAAAAAAATATATAAATGAAGAACCTGTTAAGGTGAGTAATGGCAGTGGTATTGCTAATTTATATGTTAAAATGAACAATGTCACAGCCTTAAAATAAACACCTTTTCTTGTTTTTCATTTTTCTTTTTTTAATATTTTACATTGTCATGTTTGGCATCACTGGAAAGGCCAGATTCTGACCTGTCTAATGACACTTAACGTGACCAAGTGGGATGTAAAGAATGGCATTACAGTGGTCCAATTGACCCTTGACTCTCCTAGAAGCAGTGCGATGGCTTGTGTTTTAGATGAAGCAATGCATAACAGCATATAATGCCATCAATTCCAAACTTGCCCACAAGTGTGAGAAATGAGAAGGTGAATTAGTGCAGTGCCATTGTTTGCCTTACAGGCGAGTAAAGCCACTACCTTAGAACCTAGAAGGAAAAAAAGGTAATTTTACAGATTTTTTTTCACTTTTTTATCTTTACACATTATATGATCATGTTTGGTATCATTGGAAAGAGCAGACTAACTTTTCCAATGACACCTCAATTGACTTTTTGGGGAGTACAGAATGGTGATGCAGGAGTCCAAAGGGCCTCTTGCGGTCTTCACAGCGGCTTAAATTGTTAATGAAACAATGCATAATAACGCATTGTTCCATCACCTCCACACTTGTTGTGGCTCTGGGAAATAAGAAGGTGAAGTAGTGCAGCAATATAATTAACTTTATTATGAAAAAGTGAACAATACTGCCACTTACGAAAAATAAAAAAAATAAACATTTTTTTATTTTATTTATTAAAATTTGTAGTTTTACAGATTTCCTTGAGAGAAAGGGGGGGGGGTGAGGATCCTGAGGCCGAGCAACAGCACTAATGGCCTGCTCTACGGTGGGTTCCCGCTCAGGTCTCTGTAGGGACAGGTATTAGCAGTAGGAAAAGGGAAGTGCTCATGCCACTGTACAGAGCACTGGTGAGACCTCACTTGGAGTACTGTGTGCAGTACTGGAGACCGTATCTCCAAAAGGATATAGACATCTTAGAGAGAGTTCAGAGAAGGGCTACTAAAATGGTGTATGGCTTGAAGGAGAAAAGTTACCAGGAAAGGCTTAATGATCTTAACATGTACAGCTTGGAAAAAAGACGAGACAGAGGAGATATGATAGAAACATTTAAATACGTAAAGGGAATCCACAAGGTAGAGGAAGGGAGTATATTTAAAAGGAAACAAAATAGCAAAACAAGAGGACATAGTCTTAGATTAGAGGGGCAAAGGTTTAAAAGTAACATCAGGAAGCATTATTTTACTGAGAGGGTGGTGGATACATGGAACAGTCTTCCAGTAGAAGTGGTAGAGGCCAAAACAGTAATTGAATTTAAGCAAGCATGGGATAGGCATAAGGCTATCCTAAACAAAAGATAAATCCAGGTAAAGTATCCATGTAATTGGGCAGACTAGATGGGCCGAAAGGTTCTTATCTGCCGACATTTTTCCATGTTTCTATGTCTCACAAAGTTTTAGCTTGCTTGTGCCATTACAGGGATGAATGCTCCATATGCAATTCAGTCTGCTCTCACCCAATGAGGGTGGCCAGTACTGACTGCCAAGCACGTCATCCCTGCACGAGAGGTGCAGCAACCCCCGACGAACGTTTCGGCCTTGTTAGGCCTCGTCAGGAGGGTATAGCGGACACCCCTCTAGGCACATCAACCAAGGGGTCCACGTCTGGATGACCCTGTATACTTATAGTGAGAGAAAGGGGGAGTGTGAGGAGAGTTCCTTGTCTGGACTCTCCAATGACACCTCAACTGACTTCCTATGTTGCAATAGGACCTCCTGCATTGTAATTTTCCTGTCGGGCAGGACCAGCGCCGAGCTGGGGCAATACGTGGACTGTCCTCTGCGCACGGGGGGAAACAGGAGGAAACTCCACCTATTCACCGCATTCAAGTGGTTAAAGGACTATGTTTATTTTCATTCAATATGTTGCAGCAATCTATTAAATTGGTAAATATCATATAGAAAACAGCAAGGTATCTATGGGGGTGTTGCCTTGTACAACAGAAGAATGCAGCCTACAATGGAATATTATTATCTTTTCACTTTGAATAGTGAGGGCAGTAACATTGTGGAATATTATGACACTTAAATTGATCTGTCATATTCATAATAAGGGTATCTAAGATTCTAGCAAAAACGTTAAGCCGTTATTTTTAAACGTAGTGTACAGTTAGATATTTTTTGTGGTGAGTAATTCTGCTCTCACTAATAAAAAATGCCTAGACAGGATATAAAATTGAAATAAACTGATGTTCCACAATTTTTAGCATGTCTCACATGGAAATTCTCCAATAACCTGGGCATGTGATCTTTAATGAAGTCAATAAGGACCTTTTCTAACGGGCTTAGTTTAAGATTTTCATGAATTTATTAGTGCCCTCATTTTCCATGTCTGGCACAGCTTAAAAAAAAACCAGAAACTATATAGATTTGTATAAAGATGAGTCAATTGCTCTGAGTTTTTGAAAATAGTGATTTACATTGCAGTAGTCACACCATACTAAATAAAACAAAAAAGAAGGAAGAAAATAAGAAAATCCTTTTTAAAAACCAGCAGTTTGTTTAATTGATATATGACTTGTTCCAGTCTTAGCTAATGGTGCTTTTGAGTAACATTATCTGCTGAACAATAAGTCTCTATTACTCAGTCACTAATACAACTCTTTACGCCAACAAAGTAACCGCTCAGGAATTAGAAGTCAAAGAAACTTTGATCAGGTTTTCTGCAGCACGCACAAAGAAAGCAGAACATACAGTATGCAGATACAGGCAGGCTGTGCTGTCAGAAGAATTCATTGTTTTTATCTGGAATAAAAAATGTTGAGGTGTATTGTATTCAAGAGGGGCTAGATTCTAGGATTGTGAAATGTACCTTGTGCATCAAACAATTCTAATTGTAGCTGTTCGTACCCCAGCAGAAGCTACAAAATATGGTAATCAAGTTCCTTAGATGAGGGGAACGTTAGTCATCCAAACCGGTGACAAAATAGATGGAAGTTAATTTTACTTACAGTATTTTCTGGTGTATAAGACTACTTTTTATACTTCAAAACATCCCCCAAAAATTGGGGGTCGTCTTATACGCCGGATATACAATACAATACGACGAGTATTGCCCAAAACCTATTTTGTAACTGGAAAATTAGGGGGTCGTCTTATACTCCCGGTCGTCTTATACTCCAGAAAATACGATCATTTCTTTTTCTGGATTTAATTGCTACAGAATATTTCAGTAGTTAAAAGGGAAGGATTCTCATGTCCATTCTTATGTTATTCTTCTTTTAGATATCTTTGTCAGATTTGAAATCTAATTAAAAACACACCTGTCTTCTCAAATACACCTTTTTAACATAGATAATTACATATTAATAAATAGAAAGAGAATTGCATAGATATTTAGATATAAAGATATATAGATTAAAGATAAACAGATATAAAGATAGAGAAATAGCTACGACGATAGACGGATGGCTAGATACATACAGAAACAGATGAATGCATAGATGTGGATAGAGATAGATGTAAGGAAGAATGGATGGACAGACGGACAACCAATTGATACAGTAATTTAGAGGCTTGCATGTCTGTTCTTAATTTTATGCTGAAATAGTCATTGGGTCAATGAAAGTAGGATCAGATGGCTGAATTGCATAAATTGAGTAATATGCAGGCAATACCAACTACCCCACATCAAGGGAAATATGATTAAACACCTTATTGATTTTGTGACAGAGCTGATAGAAAGTGTGGTCACTTTTCAGTGTGCATTGAATATGATCACATGTGTGATCTGCCGTGCCATTTATACACAATATTCTCATCTTACTTGTTATGCTAACTTGACACCAGTAACCAAAACTTATGGCCAAGCAACAAATGTGACACCACACAATTACATGTATGAATAAAATATACTATATATGTAAAAACTCATGAGATAAACACAGAGGATAAGTGGAATATCTTCAAACTAACACTATAAAAGTCACTTCTCGATATATATACCACTGGGTAATAAATATAAAAGAAACAGACTGAAACCAATGTGACTACGTAAGAAAAAAATACAGGAAACGTAAAATAAAAAGGAAGGCATTTAAAGCTTTTAAATTTGATAAATTTCAGGCATCCTATAAATTATATAAGGTAGCCAATAAAGTCTATAAAAAACAATTAGATGGACTAGACTAGAAAATGAAAAAGAGATAGCCAAAGAGAGCAAGACCAACCCTAAAAGATTCTTTAAGTACATAAATTGTAAAAAAAAAAACAAGAAGAATGAATGTGTGGTGGGCGTGGCTTTGCTGCCGATCGCGATGGCCGCTTGATTTGGGAGCTCCGCACTGACCAGCACCATACAGCCTCACCCCAGCACTCCAGCCGCTCTAATGGGGAAAACAAATAAGCCCTCAGCCACCAAGAAGCCTCAGGAGGGTGTGCGGTGTAGCGGCGCCTCGAATTTGCGTTCTTTTCTCCTACCACCGGAGGTACTCCCAAAGGCCGCAGTGAAGCCGGGGCCTATAGTAGATCTGCCTGCGGATCCGCCGATGGACCCACCCTCGCTCCTGGGGCACATGGAGGATACAACCCCGCCAAGATCCCCTGCCAGGGCCCAGGCAGAAGACCCAGCCACATGGGGTGAGTTATTGAGGGCTCTCCCCACACGCGCAGACATACAGGTGCTACAGAACTCCATAATGGCGGAATTGCATCACATAAGAACGGATGTCCAAGGCCTACATGACAGGGTTGCCTCCTTGGAAGCAGATACTGACATGGCAAGGCACACTCAGACCGCCATGTCAGATTTGCTAGATCTCCGCTCAGCCCAAATGAGAAGCATGGCGCAGCACATAATGGATCTGGATAACAGGGGCTGCCGCAACAACCTGTGCCTCAGGGGTCTCACAGAAACCGAGGAATCTCCATCTGAACTCAGATTGGCACTAACTACTATTTTTAACTCTTTCATGGAACGACCCGCTGATACCAGGATTGATTATGTCCGAGCCCACAGAGCCCTTCGCCCAAGGGGTCCTGTGGGGGGCCCGCCACGAGACGTTGTTTGCTGTCTCGCCAATTTCAGCCTTAAAGAGGATTTATTATGACACTCGCGGAATTCTACACAGTTTTCGTATGAAGGATCACCGCTGCAGCTCTTTCCTGACCTCTCACCGGCCACCCTGGCCTACAGAAGGGCCCTGAAACCCCTCACGGGTCAACTGATAGCCCAAAAGATCCGCTACAGGTGGAACGTGCCCATCGGGCTGGTGGTGACGACTCCGGCGGGTCCGTATTTGGTGTCCGCGGCAGAAGACATACCTCCACTTTTGACGGACTTACAACTTCCACCCATCCAACTTCATTGGCCGGACCCACTTGCCCTATACTCCACACCCCGCAGACGTCCACCCCAGCAGGGTCTTCCTCAGAGACCCGAGGTCTGGCTCTCAGACCCCGAGGAGACCCGGAGCTGTTGGCGGAACCTCTGTCCCTTTAAATGAAGGATAACGGCCTGTGTTGTTCACATTCAAATGTTATGGCTGATGGGCCCTAAGTTAGCTTGCCTTCCTGCTGGACTTTGCCGCTCGGTGTATGGGGACCCACACACGTGGTCATGGACCGGTGGCTTTTGGGCATCCCGATCGTTTCAAGGTTTTTTCCAGAAGTCTCTCTGAACTTGCCGCCCGTGCCACTCTCATCGGGACTCTGCCACGTGTCTTCTGTAGTGGCACAAAGATGATACTCCAGAGACCTCAATCTTGAATATGCGGTGTATGTGGGCTCCAGATTACGGGACTCATACTGGCTGTTTGGTCTTTGGACCATTGCTGGACTGGGTACTACAAAGTTGCCTGCCTGCTGACTCGCCAGTCCCGACGTGAAGTCTCGAATATGGACCTTGCGTCCTCCAGGCACGAGGCGGCATCAATATCCTTTGCTGGTTTATTTATAGTGCTGCATATCCTTTTTCTTTCTGCTAAATGCTGGTTTAAATATGTATTATCTTGTTTGATCACTAGGGTCAGTGCGCTATCCGTTCCCTGTCACACTAGGATCCTCATTTCCGTACGACTGTTTGTCGTGCGGTCCTGACGGTCTTTTGGCCCGGCTGCCGAGCCGCGTCTCCACATTTTCTAAGGTTGAGTGTTCCTCCCCTTCCCTACTCCCCCGGGTGGGTGCTACCCTCGTCTGTGGCGGCTGCCTCGGCGAGTGGCCTAGTACTTCCCCTACACCTGTGCCTCTTGCCTGTATATAGTAGTTGTTGTATTCCCCTGTTGACCCCCTCCCTGAAAGGGCACGCACTCTTTCACCCGTACTACTTACGACTCTTTCTTCCTTGAGCTTCCCCATGGCGCTTAAACAGGCATCCCTGGTACTCCTATCCATCAATGCTAGGGGCTTAAATATCCCGGAGAGGCGATCAACTGCTCTGACTGACTTCCGTAGACACCGGGCCTCAGTGGTGTTCGTGCAGGAAACCCATTTCCACAGAGGGGCTAGACCTCGCTTCACTGACTCTCATTACCCGACCGGTATGTTTAGCGACACACCGGACTCTAAATCAAAAGGTACGGCTATTTTATTCCACAAATCGGTCCCTTACCAGGAGACGACCACGCTGACGGATGACAGTGGCAGGTTTGTGTTTACGAAAGGCCAGATTGCAGGACAGATGTTTACATTCGCAAACGTGTATGCTCCCAACAAAGCACAACACCGCTTTCTCACCAAACTGTTAAGAAAATTGCAGGCCTTCTCAGAGGACACACTGATCCTGGGGGGCGACTTTAACATTCCTCTTCACCCATCGGTCGACACATCTACGGGGCGCTCCTCCCTCCCGATGAACATTCTCCAGTCTATCACACAAACACTGCACTCCTCACGTCTGGTGGACTGTTGGAGGGTTCTTCACCCCACAGACAGGGACTATACCTTTTACGCGCACACTTCTACCTCTTACTCCCATATTGATTACATTTTTCTTCCTTTCTACCACCTCCCCCTCCTCCTCTCTGCATCAATAGGTAATATAACTTGGTCGGACCATGCCCCCGTTATTGTTACCTTTAAATCCCCAACCTTTCGCCCGTCGACTGCAAACTGGCGCCTGAATGACGCACACTTGGCGGATCCGACGCTTTTGGCTGAAAGCAGAATAGTCATGGAACGATTTTTTGTGGAAAACACTGATCAGGAGGTACCCCCGGCTACGGTATGGGAGGCACATAAGTGTGTGTTGAGAGGTCACTACATTAGCGTGGGTTCGGCAATTAAAAAACAAAGGGAGGCTCAGATTTTGGACCTTCATGCCCAGATTGACAAAACAGAGCTTCAACATAAACGTACGGGGGACCCTTCCCTTCTCACCTCTCTTACAGACCTGAGACGCTCCCTGGCCGATACCATGCACACTAGGCATCACAGAGCATTACTTCGCTCTCAGGCGTTCTTTCACGTACATGGCAACAAGAGCGGTTGACTTTTGGCCAGGCAATTGGCTAAAAAACGTGCAACATATATCCCTAACATTAGAGACAAGAAAGGCAACTTGCATCACCTCCCCACACAAATTATGCAATCCATTACAGATTACTATAAATCCCTCTACGCAGTCCCTGGCTCCCCTACGGAGGAGGCACGGGCGCAAATCCGCCTAGATATTGACAACTACCTCACCCGCTATCTTAAACAAAAAGTCTCTGCGAACACAGCTGAGCTCCTGGATGAGCCGATCACTGTAGAGGAATTGAGCGTGGCCATCAAGTCCACACAATCGGGCAAATGCCCGGGACCTGATGGCTTCCCGACCCGGTATTACAAACATTTCTTTGATGTCCTCTCTCCACACTTTCTACGGGCCTTTAACTCCCTGCGTGAGATGAAACCCCTACCCACTCAATCTTTAATGGCCAACATAGTCTTGATCCCAAAGGAAGGGAAAGATAAAGAACAATGCTCTAGCTACAGGCCGATATCCCTTCTTAATTGCGATGTGAAGCTGTTTGCCAAAATTATAGCGACTCGCCTGAATCCATACATCCCCGTCACTGATACACTTAGACCAAGTGGGATTTGTACCACACAGAGAGGCCAGAGAAAACATGATACGCGCTCTTCACATTATACATGCAGCCCCTAAAGTCCAGGGAGGCCTTCTACTCCTGTCAACAGACGCAGAAAACGCGTTCGACAGGGTAGGCTGGGACTTCCTTTTCGCCACGCTCCGCCACCTCGGATTGGGCCCCCTGCTCCGCTCTTGGATACAGGCGCTGTACAGGGCCCCTCGGCAAGGGTATGCGTTAATGGTCATTTACTGATAGCTTCCCTATATGCAATGGTAAGCGTCAGGGTTGCCCCCTCTCACCTCTCCTTTTCATTCTTTCTTTAGAACCCTTTTTAGAGGCGGTTCGCCAACACCCGGATATCTCAGGGGTTCGGGGGGGGGCGGAAACACATAAGGTGGCGGCATATGCAGACGACCTTCTCTTCTTTGTCTCTAACCCACTGATCTCTCTCCCAAACATTTTGTCGGTCTTTGAGGAATATCATACACTAGCTAACCTCAAGATTAATTTCTCAAAGTCCTCTATCTTAAACATTTCGGTCCCATCGCACAGGGTAGTGTCCATGCGCCATACACTGCCCTTTCGTTGGGCGGGATCCCGACTGAAGTATCTGGGAGTGTGGTTGACTGTGGACTGGATCTGCTTATACGAAAAAAAATTTGCCCAGTTGATGGCAACTTTCCGCCGAGACCTTAGGGCATGGGACTACCCCCACATTTCATGGCTAGGGAGGGTCTCCGTCCTCAAAATGAATATCCTACCCTGTCTTCTCTACCTGTTCCAAACGCTGCCTATTACCATCCCCAGCTCCTTTTTTGCTACTCTGCGCTCACTGGTGATATCCTATATATGGCGTCGTGCCAGGCCCAGAATTAGTTATGACACCATGACACGTTCTAGACATCGAGGGGGGTTGGGGGTTCCAGACTTCCCCCCACTATTACGCCTCTTGCCACATTCTGCGGGCGGTGGAGTGGACCAGGGAGGGGGTGGTGATGAGGTGGAAGTCTGTGGAGCAGACGATGCTGGAGGTCCCATTAGCGGTTCTCCCGTGGCTGCCTCATCCGCGGGGCATACGATTGTCGCGAACATCACCGTTCACATTGGCCACCCTACGATGTTGGCATAGGGAGGCGACTCGCTCGGGCCTGACAACCTATCCCTCCCCGATGACCCCGATCACATATTACGATGGGTTCCTGTCACATTTGGGACCAAGATCGTTAGTGGCCTTGACTACCACCCCTATTCCCAGGGTCCACCACTTCCTCACTAGTTCGGGTGCCATACCCCTTGGCTCCCTGCTGGAGGATAGACCGCCTACCTTTTTGCACCACTTTAAATATCGTCAGGTCACCAACCGCCTCCAACATGCACCGTGACCCCACATGCTTAACCGTCCCCTTACCCACCTAGAACGTACTTGTCCATCACCCTCTCCCCTAACCAATGGGGTGTCCCTAATATACTCTCTTCTACGAGATGCATCCTCTGCGATCCCCCAGCGTTCATGGGTAAATGGGAAATGATGTTGGAATGCACGTTTACGGAGGAACAGTGGTTCGACATTTGTGAGCTGACTCACCGATGTTCTGCGGACAGCAGAACCCAAGAAACTGCTTATAAACTGCTCACACTGTGGTATTATACTCCTATCCGCTTACACACCTTTTCCCCGTACATCTCCCCAGATTGTTGGCGCTGCTTTCGGTTATCCATCTGTGGTGGGAATGTCCCGTGATATGCCCATTTTGGTTAAGTATCCACTCCATCGCCAGCGATTTGCTAGGCACCCCACCACCTTTTATGCTGCTTCACCATACCTATACGTCTATAGCGTCATATAAAAAGACCATCCTGCCCCGCATATTGAATGTTGCTAAGAGCCTGATCCCCTTATACTGGAAGCAGGTCGCCCCACCATGGTTCCGCCGTATGGAGGAACTTAGGGCGGTGGAACATTTTTATATGTCGGCCACTGACCAACTTCCTCGATACCTTTTAATTTGGTCCCAATAGCACACACTGTCTACTTCACCCGCCTTTCTCGCTCGCCTGGGCCAGGTCCCGTCAGTCCCTGCCCCTCCCACACCTACGCCTGAGTAAAATTGTGCTCTCTCCCCTCCCCAGACTGTGATCACCTGGTTTTCGTTCTCGCTGTTATATCCCCCTAGCTTTCTCACCCTTTGAATCTGCCTGGGAGCCTGCGTGCCCTGTTGTAAATATGTGTCAGACTTGCATGTCTACCCTCTTTTACTTACTTATAGCTTTGCATTCTTATGGCGTATTGCCACTGTTTGGACCTGCGTGTCCTATTACCATTCTATCTGAAAAACTTAATAAATTGATATTTACAAAAAAAAGAATGAATATGTAGATTTACTGAAATCAGAGTCAGGGGTCTTAGTACCTGAGAATAAAGAAAAGGAAGAAATATTGAATGCTTATGTAGCGCTGTGTTAAAATCTTGCTGTGGCATTACCTATTTTTGGCCACAAGATGGAGACAGTCGCGATTAGAGACACTGGACATTGGGACTACATTTCCCGGCATGCTTTGCAAGGAGACAGGAAGTGGGTGGGGACTGGAGACTTACATCCTCCACCTCGTGGAGAACGCGCCAGAGCGCGCCAGGGAACGAGAGAAAGCAGACGCACTGAAGACATCGCAAGAGGGCCTAGGCCAGAGCCCGAGTGAGACCTGTCAGTCCTTATTGGGTCACTCAACCTGAGGAGAAGGAGACTTGCCAGAATCCAGGAATTGCTGCAGACCGGAGGAACCGAAGACCTCGAGTGAGGAGTCACCGCGAGTTGATCAGGTACGGAGAGCAGGCGGTGAGCTGGACCAGCTGCAGAAAGTCAGACAACGGATCCGGCCGCTAGTATCCCCAGTCAAAATCGAGCGGAGAGACGTCCTGGGTCAGCGGAGCCTAAAGCAATCGTCGGATGGGTGAGAGGCCTCCAAGGCTGTTTTGTGATTAAAGGACACGCTGCTGTTTTCTCTTTAAAGTCCACAGGGCCCCAACTTAACTAGTCGAAGACATTCCTTAAGTAAATTCACTGGCCAGTTGAACAGTACCCGGGTACCATACACACACATACACACCTTTTACATTCCGGGACTTAACCTGTGCAGGACTCATTTTTGTTACGAATCGGAACAGGGGTTAAAGATACGTTCCGAATATATTCTTCTCTTTTCCGCTGCGCGTTTATCGTAATACGAAGAGATTGTATTCTTGGGGTCCGCTACGTGTCCCTTTTTCGAATATTCGTGCAACTGCATTTCTTTTCTGTTCGGTTACGAATATTTTATTTTCCGAAATACGACGCCTCGTGTTTCGGTTCTTTTCCGCAACGCGTTTTTACCGCGATACGAAAGTACTGTAAAATACCTGTGAATACCGTGTCTCAACATCTGCTTATTATTTAGTACACTATTTAAATTATAAAAACTCACAACGGTGTTGGAGTATATTTATTCCCTAGTGCGGGGAGACTGACCCGTGGTTCAATTTTCAGCGGCTCCTCTGGGAGTGAGCGCTACACGTGGGGGCTCGTTTCCGGGATTCAATCTCTGGAAAAACCGCATCTAAAGGGTTAAATATGGATCCAGACACTGTTGCCGAATGGTGTGAGAAGCATAGTAGTCAGTTAGAATGTTGTATAGTCATGGATATTCCCGCAGACACTTGGGCCGAAGAGCAGATCCGCCATGCCGTGGCCACGCTAGCACCAGATCATCGGGGGTTAATACTGGACATTAAAAAAAACCCAGATACTTCTCACACGTATGTTCTTCTCGAGTGGAGAAAAGGGTGTTCCACCATGTTTTCAGGGCGCGAGCGTGAAACTGGCCGATGAGGTGGAAGTCCAACTAATTCAGCCAAGTGCGCCACGTGGCGAATCCGCAAGTGTTCCCTCGCCTAGTCCGTTGGCAATGATCGGGCCTGAATTTATCGTGGCTATTGGAGATCTACTGGCTAAATGTCAGAAAACAAGCCCTCCTCACACTAACTTCGGTTATCGACGGTTAAGAAATTTTACAGGAAACGTACCAACTCCGGCGGGAGAAGAAACCTTTGAAGAATGGGTGGAACAGGCGATGCAGGCTCTGGATGAGTGGGACATCCCTGAGGCCCAGAAGAAGCAAAGGATCACCGAGAGCTTAAAGGGACCTGCGTCGGAAGCGGTGAGAAACCTAAAACTGAGTAGAAAAGATTGTACTGCTTTAGATTACTTAAACGTTCTTGAAGAAGTTTTTGGGCGAACCGAAAAGGCGGCCGAACTGGTATATCAGTACGAACACACCTATCAGAGAAGAGGCGAAAGGATGACCGAGTACATGAGGCGCCTAGATAAGATTCTACACCAGATACTCTTGAAGAAAGGGGCCGAACCGGCCGAAGTAGATAAGATCCGAATAAAACAGATCCTGAGGGGCTCTCAACCTCTAGATCCAGTAATGATTCAGCTGAGGAGCAGAGCAGGTAACCAAGAGTTGAAGTACCTGGAACTGATCCGAGTTGTACGAGAGGAAGAGGCTTTACTGGAAGAGAAATCCTTCAGGCGGGGGGAAAGGGCTTATGCACAACCTGTGAGACATAACGACGGCCTGCAGCCTGAAAGCGACTCTCTAGATACTTATGGATCTGACGAGGACGAACAAGAACACCTAGTTGTTTTTAAATCTACAGAGAGGGCTGCCAAAGAATCGAACCTCTCTGAACGTGGTGAATTGTCCAAGACCGTCAAGAAAGTACAGGAAGCTCAAGCTGAATTGCAACAAGCGCACGCGGAACTGTGCCGAGTGTTGATGAAGGTGACCGAAATGCAGGCAGAAATGCAGAAATTCCTCACAGATATGCAGACGACGAGAGCTGCTGTGGCGTCTGGTCCAAGTCCCCTAACAAAATCCCAACAAGCAACTACGTCTCCGCTCTCTAAGAAGAGATGTTTTGGTTGTGGAGAAATGGGCCATTTACGCGCACAGTGCAAAGGCCAAAAGCCTGAGAAGGATAGAGTCGAGGGGCTGTTGAAAGCCCTAGAAGGACTGTTATCTACCTCACCGGCGGGAAACGCCAGAGGGCACAAGTGAAGGAGCAACCTAAGTGCCCGAAGGTTGAACCCCGCTCCAGAAACCAAGCCAAGACTAAGAGGGCGAGAAGGCCCAAAGCCGAGCCAACTGTGGAGCCTGCCAGGACTGAAAAAGTCACTCCCTTAGCATCCGGGTCTATGTCATGGGGAAGCAATGCACACCCAAAACCTGCACGGGCCAAGAAAAAGGCCAGGGTACAGCAAACTGGGTCTAAGTGTCCGGATACCGCCACCAAGTTTCCTGACCAACTGATAGGTCCTTCTCCTATTGTGCCAATTCAAGTGGAAGGAGTCTACACCAAAGCCCTGTTAGATTCAGGGGCTCAAGTGACATTGATCTACAGAGACTTCTACGAGAAACACTTAAAGCACATTCCTCTGCAAGAATTGAAGGATTTGGAAATATGGGGTATCGGCACTGAGAAACTCCCTTATGACGGGTACCTGCAAGTGAAGTTGGAGATCGGATCTGAAGTCATCGGGCAGTCTGGGGGTTGTGATGCATTGGCTATTGTGTGTCCTCGACCCTCGGGTGCGAACAGAAGCTCCCTGATAGTGGGGACGAATACTGACCTAGTGCGGCGTCTCCTGACGCCTATCGTGTTGGAAGAAGGTTCGACTCAAGGAGTACACCCAATGTTACGTCCGGTCTATCAGAGGATGGTCGAAGAACGAAAGGCACCTGCCGAGGTGGGAAGACTGTGGAGACTGGGTGGAACAGAGAAGGTTCTGCAAGCAGGAGAAGTAGCGAGCTTCCGGGCTTCAGTCAAGTTGAACGGATCGCAACCAGGTCCCTATGTGGTGCTGGGAACCGATTTTAATCATGGGAGTGAAACCGGAGTCGAAGTAATTCCTGAAATAATCTCCACCAAAGCTCTGAAGAGAACACGAGGAAGAGTCTCGGTCAGCGTGTGCAATGTGACGGATTCTCCAGTAGTCCTTAAAGCACGAATGCCTATCGGGCAAGTAGAGTCTGCTACACCCCTCTCTACCGATTTAGGAGGGGGAGTGGATAAAGAGATTCCAGATGAAAGATTCTATCCCAAGGACGCTCCCATTTCACCTGAGTGGAAGAAACATCTTCAGTCCCAAGTCCTAAAGTGGAAGGAATTGTTCTCGAAAGATGAGTTCGATGTGGGCCTAGCTAAGAGTACTGAGCACCGCATTCGGTTACATGAAGACAAGCCGTTTCGTGAAAGATCAAGGCGAGTTCCGCTAGGAGACTTAGATGATCTGCGAGAGCAGCTGAATGAATTGCAAAGAACCAAGGTGATTCAAGAGTCCAGGAGTCTATACGCATCTCCCATAGTGTTGGTCCGGAAGAAAAATGGTTCTGTCCGCCTATGCATAGACTACCGCACGTTGAACCGGAGAACCATCCCCGATCAATATGCCACTCCTCGGATAGAAGATGCCCTACAGTGTTTGTCTGGAGCAAAGTGGTTCAGTGTACTAGACCTGCGAAGCGGGTATCACCAGATACCAATGCATCCTGAAGACAAGGAGAAAACTGCGTTCATCTGTCCACTGGGGTTCTTTGAATTCAACAGAATGCCTCAAGGCCTTACGGGGGCTCCAGCCACGTTCCAACGGTTGATGGAGAAGACAGTCGGGGATATGAATCTAATCGAAGTATTAGTGTACCTGGATGACATAATTGTGTTTGGGAAGACTCTGGAAGAACATGAGCAACGTCTGGAGAAGGTCTTGAAGAGGCTCCATGAAGAGGGGCTGAAACTGTCTCTGGATAAATGCCAATTCTGTCTACCGTCTGTTACGTATCTAGGACATGTGGTCTCAGCAGAAGGTGTTTCGACAGACCCTCGGAAGTTGGAGGCCGAAGCTTGGCCTAGACCCCGAAACGTCACTGAACTTAGATCTTTCTTGGGATTCTGTTCATACTATCGAAGATTTGTGGGAGGATTCGCGAAAATAGCTCAACCACTGAACAAACTCCTGCAGAAGGGAACCACAGAAGAAGGCTGCAAGGTCTCTGATAAGAACCAGTCAGCTCCAGGGCCAAGGAAAGCTCGAGAGTCTATACAAGGTGAATGGACCAGTCAATGTGAGGGAGCTTTCGTGAAACTGAAAGAGAGTCTAACCCGAGCTCCTGTTTTGGCCTATGCGGACCCTCACAAGCCGTATGAGTTACATGTGGATGCCAGCCGAGAAGGTCTGGGAGGAGTCCTGTATCAGGAGTATGGCGGATTGCTGAGGCCTGTAGCGTACGTGAGCCGGAGCCTTACGCCTTCAGAAAAGAACTACCCTACTCACAAGTTGGAGTTCCTAGCCTTAAAGTGGGCAGTGGTAGACAAGTTAAAAGACTATCTGTATGGAGCTGAGTTTGTGATCAAGACGGATAACAATCCTCTTACCTACATCCTTACTACCGCAAAACTGGACGCAACGGGACATCGGTGGTTGGCCGCTCTGTCAGGGTTTCGGTTCAGCCTGAAGTACCGCCCTGGGGTGAATAATCGAGATGCTGATGCGTTATCGAGAAGACCCTACACTACAGAATGGACTCAGTTGACTCCAGACGGGGTGCAAGCTTTGTGTCAAGGAACAGAGCGCCGGGTCAAAGGAGGGATTGAAGCGGAGGCCATAGGAGTCATGGCTGCGGCTGTTCCTGAGTTTTACTGTAACCCTACGCAGTTAAGGGATGAAAATTTACCTACCTTTTCGAGACAGGACCTGAAAGCGGATCAGGCCAGAGACCCTTTAATTGCCTTGACCATAAAGGCCCTGACTGCAAACCAGCGAGAGATTTTGTTAACTAACTCCCCGAGTGGAGCCAGATTGGTCTATAAAGAGTGGGAGCGGTTAAAGATGTTGGATGGGGTGGTCTACCGAAGGGGCCCCTCAACCAACGCTGAAGAGATTCAACAGTTATTCCTCCCCACTAAACATAGGGAGAGTGTGCTGCGATCACTACATGATGAGCATGGACATTTAGGTGCAGAGAGAACTTTTAAGCTGGTGCGAGATAGGTTTTATTGGCCTTGCATGAGGGCTGAAGTAGAAAGTTATTGTCATTCCTGTTTGAGGTGTATTCAGAGAAAGACTCTACCGACCCGAACTGCTCCAATGAGCCATCTGCAGAGTCAGGGACCCATGGATTTGGTGTGCATTGACTTCTTGTGCTTAGAGCCGGATGCTAGTGGGCAAGGGAACATTCTAATAGTGACTGATCATTTCACTCGTTACGCCCAAGCATTTTCCACAAAAGATCAACGCGCTCCGACAGTGGCCAAGGTGCTGATGGAAAAGTTCTTTGTTCATTACGGACTGCCAAGGAGGATACACTCTGATCAGGGTAGAGACTTTGAAAGCAGACTGGTGGGGCAATTGTTAGAGCTGTTGGGAATCCAAAAGACCCGAACTACACCATATCACCCTCAAGGTGATGCTCAGCCTGAAAGGTTTAATCGCACACTGCTAAACATGCTGGGGACCTTGTCGAATGTGGAGAAGCAGAGTTGGAGTCGGCACATAGCTACTCTGGTGCATGCATATAACAGTACGGAGAGTGATGCAACTGGATACTCACCGTACCGTCTTATGTTCGGAAGAGAGGCTCAACTGCCGGTTGATTTGGCATTTGGGTTATCTCTAGACCAGACGTCAGTAGCTTCCCATAGAAACTACGTGGACAGACTTCGAAAGAATTTGGCTTCTGCATTTGAACAGACCCGGTTGACCTCAGGAAACAGGGAGCAAAGAAACAAAAAGGAACTATGACTTGAAAGTCCGAATACAAGATCTACAACCCGGTGATAGGGTTCTATTGAAGAACTTGGGTGCTGTTGCGAGACACAAGTTGGCGGATAGGTGGAGTTCCCAGGTTTACATTGTCTGCAAACAACTGCCGGGTCTACCAGTGTATCAGATTCGCCCGGATGGAAAGGCTGGGCCTCTCAAGAACTGGCACCGGAATCATTTGTTACCTTTAAGAGAGGCTGTGAGGATGCCAGTTGGGGACGAATTGCCTCTGCTAAATCCGCCTGTTCCATGTTTGCCTCCTGTTACTCGGTCTCAACAGACCCGGGTTGCCGAAGAGAGCGAAAGAGACAGTGAAGAAGAGAGTTATTGTCTAGATTGGATGCGCTCGCCGGAGCCTGAAGAGGTTGTCGTTGTTCCTGAACGGTGGGAGAGTAACTTGAGGCCTGAAGCTCCTGAATTTCTGCTAGAAGTCCCTGAGACTGCTGAAATCCCTGAAGCTTCTGAATTTCAGCTAGAAGTCCCTGAGGCTGTTGGGATCCCAGTAGCTCCGGAAGTTGAAGCTTATTCAGGCGATTATAGTTCTATGCCTTCACTGGAGGGATCATACTCTGAAGAGACGTCTGCTCCAGTGATAGAGAGAAGGACTGAGCCAACCCCTATAGTACTTCCACCTGAAGAGGAACTGATTGAGCCAGAACCAAAACGCTCTGTTCGACCGCCCCAACGACTCACCTACGACTCACCAGGACATAGCACTGAAGAGGCCATCACCACAGTGCAGAGGTTGCCCGAAGTGTCTGCTATGCTAGCTGAGGTAGCCCAAAATATGAGTCAACTTGAGGAAGTGTTCCTAACTCACTATATGTATGCTGCTGAACCTGTGCATGTTATGTAAACTGTATTCAAAATTGTGGAAATGTAATGTAACTGTTGTACCTCCTTGGAGAGACCCAAGAGTTCTAGGAGGGGGAGAGTGTAGCGCTGTGTTAAAATCTTGCTGTGGCATTACCTATTTTTGGCCACAAGATGGAGACAGTCGCGATTAGAGACACTGGACATTGGGACTACATTTCCCGGCATGCTTTGCAAGGAGACAGGAAGTGGGTGGGGACTGGAGACTTACATCCTCCACCTCATGGAGAACGCGCCAGAGCACGCCAGGGAACAAGAGAAAGCAGACGCACTGAAGACATCGCGAGAGGGCCTAGGCCAGAGCCCGAGTGAGACCTGTCAGTCCTTATTGGGTCACTCAACCTGAGGAGAAGGAGACTTGCCAGAATCCAGGAATTGCTGCAGACCGGAGGAACCGAAGACCTCGAGTGAGGAGTCACCGCGAGTTGATCGGGTACGGAGAGCAGGCGGTGAGCTGGACAAGCTGCAAAAAGTCAGACAACGGATCCGGCCGCTAGTATCCCCAGTCAAAATCGAGCGGAGAGACGTCCTGGGTCAGCAGAGCCTAAAGCAATCGTCGGATGGGTGAGAGGCCTCCAAGGCTGTTTTGTGATTAAAGGACACGCTGCTGTTTTCTCTTTAAAGTCCACAGGGCCCCAACTTGACTAGTCGAAGACATTCCTTAAGTAAATTCACTGGCCAGTTGAACAGTACCCGGGTACCATACACACACATACACACCTTTTACATTCCGGGACTTAACCTGTGCAGGACTCATTTTTGTTACGAATCGGAACAGGGGTTAAAGATACGTTCCGAATATATTTTTCTCTTTTCCGCTGCGCGTTTATCGTAATACGAAGAGATTGTATTCTTGGGGTCCGCTACGTGTCCCTTTTTCGAATATTCGTGCAACTGCATTTCTTTTCTGTTCGGTTACGAATATTTTATTTTCCAAAATACGACGCCTCGTGTTTCGGTTCTTTTCCGCAACGCGTTTTTACCGCGATACGAAAGTACTGTAAAATACCTGTGAATACCGTGTCTCAACATCTGCTTATTATTTAGTAAACTATTTAAATTATAAAAACTCACAACGGTGTTGGAGTATATTTATTCCCTAGTGCGGGGAGACTGACCCGTGGTTCAATTTTCAGCGGCTCCTCCGGGAGTGAGCGCTACACTTATTTTTATTCAGTATATATAAAAAAGGAACCAATGACAAGAGGCATGCAAATCACTGATAAAAACGTACTATTAAAATGCAATTGGCTGACTCAAGAAAAGAGGCTGCAGCAACTAAAGAAAGTGAATGTAAACAATGTCCCAGGGTTGATGGAAATCACCCGCAAGTATTGACGGAGCCATGTGTGGAAATATCTAGACCTCTGTTTTTAATTTTTCAAGATTCCTTGCTTTCAGGTATCGTACCAGAGGATTGGATAAAAGCTGATGTGGTCCCTATATTGAAAAAAAATGTTCGAAATGTCTGCCTGGAAATTATAGACCTGTGTGCTTAACATCTGTGGCTGGAAAAGTATGAGGGGTTACTAAGGGATAATATTCAGGAATTCATTGGCAGGTATAATGTAATTAGCAAGAATCAGCATGGTTTTATGAAACACAGATCATGTCAGACTAACCTAATTGCATTCTATGAAGAAGCAAATGTCAGTATAGCTCAGGGGGTCGCAGTGGATGTGATTTACTTGGATTTTGCCACAGCCTTCAACACAGTTCCGCACAAGAGGTTACTATTTAAATTAAGAAAAATTGGTCTGAATGAAAATTCTTGTTCTTGGATAGAACAATGGCTAAAAGATGAGGCACAAAGAGTGGTCATAAAAGGTACATTTTCAAGATGAACACAAGTGGTAAGTGGTGTCCCTCAGGGGCCTGTTACAGGACCACTTCTATTCAATCTATTTATAAATGATCTTGATACAGGCATCAAAAATCATGTGTCAGGGTTTGTAGATTACACAATACTAAGAAAAGTAATTCAATGTGAGCGGGATGTTACTACGCTGCAGAGGGATTAGATAGATGAAATTTAATGTACAGTAGATAATTGCAAGGTTATGTACTTTGGAGGGAAGAACACACAAGCAGTTTATACCCTACAAGGTACGGAGTTAAGGAAATCAAAGCAGGAGAAGGATTTAGGAATAGTCATACACGTCAAACGAATCAACAATGCCCAATGTCAAACAGCAGTCACCAAGGCCAGCAAGGTATTGGCATGCATTTAAAGGGGAACCTTGAATATGCCATGCAATTTTGGGCACCCATTTTAAAAAGTGCAGAGACGGGCAACTAAATTAATAAGGGGAATGACAGATTTAAGTTATAAAAAAAGGCTAACAAACGTAAACCTGTTTAGAAAAACGGCGCCTTAGAGGGGATTTGATAACCTTCTATAAATATATACGGGGCCATTATAAATCTATGTCTGAAAACGTATGCATTAATAAGACTATACATAGGACACAAAGTCACCCATTTAGAATGGATGAATTCAGGAAATTCAGCCTAAAGCATAGGAAGGGTTGTTTTTTTTTTCAAAGTGAGAACAATAAAGCTGCCTGGTGATCGTGGTTGCGTCAGAGTCTGTACAGACGTTTAAACAACGACTAGATAACTTCCTGCAAAAACATAATATTAAGGTTTATAATATTTAATATGTGGGTAAAAACTGCTTGATCCAAGGAGAAATCTGACGCCATTCTGGGGACAAAAAGGAATTTTTTCCCAGTATGTTGCATATTGGCGAGTGCTCCAGAAAGGATTTTTTCCTTCTTTTGGATCAACAGCAGTAGGTGATGTGGAAAAGGCTGAACTTGATGGACGTACGTGTTTTTCAGCCTGAGTAACTATGAAACTATGTGTAAAAACAAATCAATAATATCAGTGATGGACTTGCTCATTTTTCATACTTTGTCAGCGTTATATTGTGATTTGCAGAAGTTGTGTTTAGAATTATATACAAAGCTATAGCAGTTACCCATGAAATAATAAAATGGCAAAATAAAAACACAAAGGATGTGCATTTCACATTTTTCCCCTTTTTTGTTTATAGAAATACTTATCAGTTATTAGAACATCAACATCACAGGTAGTTTTAGGTTATACTTTCAACATCAAATAGCCTTGGTTTAATTTAACTTGTTAAAGTAGCCTGGTGTATCCTAAATTAAAGATGGTGGCTAGCTAGCACAAGATTTAATTTCAGTAAATGTTTATAAGGTACAATCTTTACTTACATCCAAGTACATTTTCTACATCCCTGACCTTGATGAACTGTGTGATGTTACAATAGATTGAGAAACAATACATCAAAGCATTTTTTTTCTTTTATGGCAATCACCTTTTAATACGTTCTGTAAATAGGCAGACATGATTTGATCATCGAGCTTCTTTCATATTGTTCATCTTCTCAATTAAGCATCGTTAAAAAAGACCATGTTAAACATTAATTTTAATGCAACATAAACCATGAATGTATGGTGTTCCAGTGATGGATGGTGGCAGGCAGGATGGAATTTCACATTAGGAACTAAAGGCTCAATTATGCCCAAGGGTAAACTAGAAATAGGGGTGCCATTGCGATTGTCATTCAGACAAATTCCCAATTAATCTGCCTGGAATTACAGTACCAAATCCTGTTGTTACGTCTCACTTGCAACAATAGTTTAAAGATATCATGATGCGATTCTTCCCCTGAAGATTGGAGCACGAAAGTACAAGTTAGTCTAGTGTGACCAGATGCCTTCTGTAAGAGTGGACAGAGGTTTAGGCTGTATAACGCAACTGAAACTGATCCATCTAAAGTCCATATTATGGAAGAATACATATTTAAAGAAGAAACCTGTATTCTATACTGGAATAAATAAGAATTAACCTCTTCACTGCAGAGCCATTTTACCCCGTCTGCTGAGCTCATTTTGACCACTTTTGATGTTTTATTGTAGCACCTACTCAAATTCTATGGGCGCTATCGCATTGCCATCACTAAAACCGGGACGCTAAGGCTAGGGTCAGACTAACGCATTTTTCACGTTGTCCGTGAAAATGTGCGTTCGAAGAATGGACGTATTTTTTCACGGAATACGCAATAGCGGTCATACTATGCGCAGTTTCATCCGTGATTTTGTACGGATCATCAATAAAACACTTCTTGCATCTGGACGTTATGTTGGCCGGACATTAGCAGCGTCTGATGTCTCCAATTCACGCACACACGCCGCTAGCGGACGCAGCGCACTCTGTACGTCAGTACTAGTGGTTTAACGTTCTCGAAAAAATGCGTTCATTTTCCACTTGCGTTGCGCAGCCGGACTTTTGTGCGACCGTACTTCGTATATTGGCCGTCATTGCCCGGCATCTGCTGCTAGTGCGGCCGTGATTAAGTGCGCCAGAACGCGCGTTCGCACTGCCTCAGTCTGACCCTAGCCTAAGGGGAAAATGTGTCTTAAGGGAGCATTTGAAGGAAGGGAAACTAGAGGTAAGTCTGACTGTACGAGGGACAGTGTTCCAGAGGGTGGGGGCTGTGTGTGCTGCCTTCAGAGCAGAAATGTAAAATGTAATGTGTTTAGAGACGCCATCTAGTGGCCGTTTATTTTTACAGCACCCTGGTATTCAGCCTTCCCAGAATTCCTATAGGCTAAGTCATGTGCTTCCCTCACTATTACAGGGGATTGTGGGAGAGAGGCCACCACTTCCTTCACCACAGGAGCTGGAAGGAACACCTCATTACAATCTCTCCCCCTATTGAAAGCATCGTCGGTAAGGTTATGGTCTAAATTCCTCCCAGTCACCTTACAGTTTCCCTCAGCTTTAGAAGCACCTTATGTGCTGTAAATTTGTAAACCCTTACTTTGCAGCCAGCTGCTTTTCATGTAGTTTAGTCCTGCCTAGTTATAAAACCCCCACGTTTTATATGGACACATCCTGTCTTGTATTATTATCTATGTAAAACACGTATATATTCTGTATCTTTATATCGTATATTTCTGTTTTCCTATAGTTCTACCACATTCCTACAACGGGTTAATAAAATCTCCAGACTGCAAACCTGTCCCGTTCATTGACTCGTAGGAGAGGTTTACCTGCCTGTTAAGCTGCACATAGACCCCGGGGGTACGTGGAGTGGGGACAGGACACTGTGCATGAGAAATCCTGCAGTCTATGGAAAGAGGTAATGTGGGGAGAAGCTAGGTGCAGGTCACGGTTTGGCCCTAGGGAGCAGGCTGGGATGTATTTGGAGACTAATGAGGACAGGTAGTGGGGAGCTGAGTTAGTGAGAGCTGAGGGTGTGTGAGGTGGATGAGCCTGGTAGAGAAATTCAGAATGGAGTGTAGGGAGAGATGGAGTCCAGCTAGAAGATTATTACAATAGTCAAATCGGGAGATTACAAGGGAGTGGATAAATTGCTTTGTGGTGTCAGAGGTGTGAAATGGCCGAATTCTGGAAATATTATGTAATGGTTAGCGTCAGGAGGAGGAAAGAGACTGAATGTGGGGGATGAAGGAAAAAGCAGGGTCAAGTGTAATTCCAAGAAAGCGAACCTGTTTTGACGGGCAATAGTGATACCATCGAGCACGAACAAGAAGTCAGGAGGTGGGGAGGCATTAGAGGGAGGAATTAGTAGAAGCTCAGTCTTTGACATGTTAATCTTCAGGTGGGGAGAGGCAATCCAGGAGGAAATGCAAGATAAATAGTCACTGATTTTGGAAGGGACAGGAGGAGAGAGATCAAGGGTAGAGACAGGTAGATCTGAGTATCATCAGCATATAGGTGGTAATTGAAGTCAAAATGAGCTCAGCACACAGAGATGAAATGGCTCAACAGTGAAGGGGTTAAAAAGCAAAAACATGTCAAATTAGGTATTTCTAAACTCAGGACAAAAATTTCCAAACTATTTAACAGGGTCTTTTTGGCGACTGGAGATTTTGAGGGTCAAAGTTCAAAAAAGTAGGGGTTTTCCATTTTTTCATCATATTTCATAACTTTTTTTATAGTAAATTATACAATATGATGAAAATAATAGTATCTTTAGAAAGTCCATTTAATGGCAAGGAAAAGGTATATAATATGTGTGGGTTCCGTAAACAAGCAAGAGGAAAATTAGAGCTAAACACAGCGCAGAAATGTAAAAATAGTAGTGAGCACTTTCGGACAGAAAATGGCATAACCGCCTGGTCACTATGGGGTTAAAACAGCTCTCGTTAAGTTAGCACCAACTTTGGAATAGGGCTCTCCAAGTCTGGCCTCATCAAATTAGATGCTACTTGTGTTTCTAGTGTAAAATGGGGTGCACAACAAACTAGAGAATAAAACATTTTGGTTAAAAAATGAGTTTTGTTTAGGCTTAGGTGGAAAATGCTTTGTAAAGATAGTCATTTATATCTCATTACATAGCTCTGAAAATCTGGACTGAGTCACCCCAGACAAAAGGGTCCAGATTTTTGCACAAACCTAAATTTAAAGACTCACTTTTTTTTTTTACTTGCAATTAAAAAGCTTTAGCTACAGGTAGAATTAAAATAGGGCAGGTTCCTAGCTGCCGGCGCCACAAGAAGGCTAAAACCATTCTGCCTCGTAGTACTGGAAGTAGCAATAGCCCTCCCAAATCCTTGTCTGTCTAGTCAACAGGTGCCAGCTAATACAACTATTGAACTACCCAGGGCCGGCCCAAGCCACTGTGCTGCCTGGAGCGACAGATGAAATGCTGCCCCCCCAATAAAAAAAAAATGTGGCATGTAAAAACGTATTACAGAGTTCCAAAGCATTAAAACTCAAAGTAATGTGTGGTGTGTATGAGCGTATCACAGAGCTCCACAGCACTAATATTCACGCTCACACTGCACATTACTGTGAGTATTATTGCTGTGAAGCTGTGTGATACGCTCATACACACTGCACATTACTGGGAGTTTTATTACTGTGGAGCTCTGATACAGTAATGTGCAGTGTGTATGAAACCAGTCTATGGGCTACATTACATTCTTCCGGTAAAATGTGGACGCTAAGGAGAAAAAACTGCGCCTGCAGTTTTCTCCCTAGTGCCCCCGTTTTACTGCAAAATTACAATGCAGGCGCTTAAAAAGCTACCTGCATTGTTATCGGGCGGTAAGCCCAGGGAAGCACACGGCAGCGCTAAGCACCGCTGCGAGCATCCACTCGATGGAGTCCATAGGACTCCATTGAGTTTCTCCTCTGCCGGTCACATGACCTGCCGGATCTCACCTCGTGAGATCCGGCAGGTCGGTGTAGTGAACTGCAGGGGGAGACTGGGGGACTTTTCCCCCAGTCTCTCCCTGCTCCTGCCGGATGGAGGAGGTGGACGGAGCCGCGGTCATCGCCGCTTTTGGGGGGGTTACCAGCAGAGTTCCCACACTATGGAATCTGCTGGCAGTATGGAAATAAAGTATAATAATTTCATCACATGGAAATAGGATATCCCCCAAATCTATTTAAATAGTTGTATCTACTTTTAGAATTATTTTCCCCCATTTTGTGTTAGTTATTACAGGCACAATATAAAAAGAATGATTTTTATTATTTCAGAATTTTTGTATGGTTTTATAGTAAATTGTAAGGAAAATATGCATGTAAGTTATGAAAGGAAAGCTTCATTGTCCTATAAAAACAGTATCGTTTTATGCTATCAGCTATTACTGTATATAGTTTATAGGAAAAAATCTTAAACTTCAATTTCGTTTTGGCCTCTAGAGTCTACAAAAATGCAAAATTGCCATGGCACTCATAGGGTTAAAAGTAACCAAGGATTTACAAATAGGTAGTTAAGTAATGCATATGCAAATATATAATAAGTAACCTTTCAATGTATACACCAGGCATTATTTTTGTCAAAGAATGATTCTTTTGTTTTCTTGTTGGAAAGGGCACTATAATTAACCCTTGATGCAAGTGATCCTTTTGTGCCTAGGGCCAAACATTCACTGTTTTCCACATCAAAACATTAAAAAATGAATTAGTATCATCTGTTCACGTGGAATTTTCCCCTATAAATCCTCTTATTTACCTACTACGAGGTAGAGCAGTATTTCTAAAAGCCACTTTCTGCCTTTTAAATTAATATTCCCCTCACAGCCTTCCCCCCTCACTAGTTGAGCATATAATGAACATTTTGTTTCACTCAACGGGACAGAAGGGGGTTCCATTCCATGGCTTGCTCTGTTGCTTTCGTTAATAGCTGGAGTGGAAAACAAGACAGATTTCATATTACGGTAATTAAAAGGCGAAAGATTGGCAAAAAACAATTATTTGCCATCTGTAAATAGATCAGTACTTTGGATAAATCAATAACTGGAGCTCAGACCCAGCTTAGTGAGTAATTACAAATGTGTTTTCATTGCAATCTCAGAGTAACAAGGCTCGTTTGGGAGAGAAATGCATTCTCCCACACCACTGAGTGAGTAATGATACAAAGTTGTGGTGTTCCCTGTATCTTTGAATACCCAATTAAACACAACTCTAGACAATAGAGAACATGTGCAGTATACTTCTAGGCCTGCCCTTTACTTGTCTGATGTGAAACCTCTGATCTCATTATTTTTTTTTTACTCATGATCTATATTATGGTATCAGGAGATGGGATATGAGGGAGTAAAAAAAGTGCAGGAAGGGGCACAGCGGGGGAATGGTCACTCAGTAAATTATAATTTCTGACTTAAAACAGACATCTTTGGTGACTATTACACAAGATGTATTTTTATGAAATAAGGACGGATACCTCATCTACCTCACCTCCCGCACCTCTCACACCTCAACCCTTTGTCAATCTCTACACTGGCTCCCTGTTTCCTTTAGACCGGGGTCAGACGAGTGCACTAGGTGCACCTGTACTGACGTTCCTCCCAGTGTCCCTCACAGCGTTGTGACGTTGCCGGCCACACGTTGTAGCATGCAAATACATTACACTACAGTGGATGTGCTGAAAGCCTCCCTGCCGAAACGCTACGACGAGCATTCGGCAGGGCTGCAAAGAGTGGTTCTCCACAGGATGATCAAGCTTTGCACTGCTGAGCGCACTAACTGCACTCAGCGAGGTGGCCAGATGTGGGCGTCAGAGTGGAAGGAACGTTCATTCTCACAGACATTCCTTCCGCTCTCAGAAACGCTCGTCTGACCCTGGCCATAGAATTCAATTCAAGATACTAGTCCTCACCTATAAAGCTTTCCCTGCCTACATCTCCCTTATTAGCAGGTATGCACCATCGTGGTCATTATGTTTTGCCAATGATCTATTAATATCATCTCCTCCTATACCCACTCCCACTTCTTGCGTTCTGTACATTTCTCGACCTGTCCCCTATTTATGGAAATTCCTCTCTAGCAAAATTAATTTCACCTCACCTCTACAATACATTAAAAAGTTTCTGAAAATGCATTACTTTAGAGTAGACCATCTCACTTCATAATCCTCCCATTAGACATCTCCTGATATATCTCTCACACAGCCCCCATGCAACCCACTGCTGCTCATACTATATTTACCCACTGTGCGTCACCCCACTACTCTTACATTGTAAGCGCTTGAGCAGGGTCCTCTTTTTCTATCTTCCTCCATATGTCTAACGTATTTGTTTGTTTTGTCCTAATCATTGCACAGCACTGCAGAATATGTTGGCAGGTTCATAATTGTAAGAAAGATAAATTAATCAAAAAGTTCCCAAAATGTACCAATTCGGAAATAAATCATAGACTACACAGTTGCAACAACAATATAATAAAGGTCTTTATTATCTATGCTTAGAGTGAATATATAACTATGTTAATATTACTGTGGATCCAATGTATAATAAAACCATATTTCTATGTATTTCATTATTAAAGAAGCTATAAGGCTGAAGGCTGGATGTAAAATAGATTAAACACACAATGGGTTAACAAAGTGAACATCAAAATGTACATACATAAAAAAAATCTATTATGATGCACTGTTCAACCATTTATGCCTGAAGCACAATCTATCAAACTATTACTCTTTATAATTACATTTTCCTGTCTTCTGGAATATTAAATATGATGCTCTAAAATTAGATAGATATGGTATGTAATGGAGCTCGTGAACAAGCTATATTTAAGTTTGAAATGTAAGGTTGTACAAGATAGCATACTGTGCCACCAGTATATTGCTATTCATATCACATTCTGAATGATGTGGAGTGAGACACGGCACCCGAGAGTTCATTTGCTGTTGCTAAGGCACAGAACTGCCATTTTCAGGGGCAATGGTGGATTGCTATAATAATAAGCTATATTTTAGAACCATTGAGCATTGTCTTCAAAGCCGACACAGCAAAAGTTATTCTGTAGCCAGAACTTCAAAGGTTCTACTTTGCCCTACTGATGTACAATGCCAGGCTTGTCTGTCCACCAGGAGTGCATTAAGAAACCTACAACCAGCCATATCCAAAAGCTAATGTAACTTTTCGAAGCATTCCTTCTGCAGAGAGTATATTACTTTATTCAGGATCAAGAGCAGATACTTCAAACCATTTTCTACGGGTCACCAATCTAGGTTCCTTTCAATTTCTGAAACATTTTGTCAGGGATATTTGAATAACCAAGTGTAACACTTTGATCCCTGCACACACTTAATATTTTATTTACTTAATTAATGTTTGTTTGTGTATACGTATATATATATCATTAATTATACAAGATTCAGGGCACTCTACTTCAATAGTGCCTTGCATATTTTAAAGACACTTGACAGAGATAAATTATGAAGATTTGGTTACAGGAAATTATCATACGTTGCATACAGTAAGTCTGCCACGATGGGACTGTACTTCATCCAGATAGAGCCTACCTATGCTACCTTAACACCTGCCTTTACCAGATTAATTTACTCGAGAAATGCCTCCTACAGGGACTCCCTGCAGATCATGGTTTAAATAGAACCTGTGATGAAGAACCATCCGCTTTGGTTTTCCACACCTCCCTGTCACATTGTTTTCATGTTCTTCACCAGAGGTTTTATTTCAAGCTTTCTCTGTAGGGAGCCCCAGTAAGAGGCATTTTCCAAGTAAATGGGTTAATCTAGTAGTGCCTGGTTGTAGTACATTGGTGTTCAGGGCTGGACTGGGACGAAAAAAAATCAGCCCTGGACTTCATCCAGACCGACCCACTTTAATTATGCGAACACGCACAAAAATAGTATATAAACCAATCGGATTGCTCAACCAATCGCTCTGCAGAACCCTGAGTTGCTGCAGAGTGATTGGGTAAAACAACGCAGCAGCACTGAGTTTGAGTGCGCACCATGTCTTAAGGTTTGGCGTATGAGCAGAGGGTGTCACCGTCATAGTGGCCCCATTATGAGACTGCGGCAGACTGCATCTGCTTTACAGACAGTGAGGAAGTTCTCATCCATTAAGGGCAGTGTGAGCCGCGCGGTGAACCATCATTCACACTGGCCCACTGAGCCATCGGCCCACTGGGAATCTCTCTGTAGTTCCTATGGCCAATACATGCCTGTTGGTGTTTTAGCAGGCTTATGCAATGTATGATGAAATCTTGTAACCAGATCTCCAGCATGTATCAATAAATCAGGGGTTTTCAAAATCTTTATTAAGCTAAGCTATTATATAGCTTATTAAGCTTATATTGAAGTAGAATATTGTGCTTTGGTCTCAGAAGTGCCCTTATGAAAAATACACGCCAGTGGACCCATTCTGGATTGTATATATATAGTGACATGGTGCATAGATAGGTCTGTGTATTCCCCCTGTATTATTTTTTTTTAAGATGAAGGCACTAACCCCCAGGAGGGAATGGATTTGTTTTTGCTGCAGGTGTCCCTGCAATTAAGGGGATAAATGGCTCCTACTCAGGAGGGGGGGGATATTTAGACACAGACAGGATGGTGCTACCCGAGGTGAGAGAGTTTGCAGGATGTTAAGCCAAAGGTTGGTTTAAATGGTACAGTGGCAAGAAAAAGTATGTGAACCCTTTGGGATTACGTGGAGTTTTGCATGAATTGGTAATAAAATGTGCTCTGATCTTCATCTAAGTCACAACAATTTGAAAAACACAGTCTGCTTAAAATAATACAACACAAACATTATATGTTTTCATGTGTTTATTGAACAGAACATGTAAACATTCACAGTGCAGGGTGGAAAAAGTATGTGAACCCCTAGCCTAATGACTTCTCCAAGAGCTAATTGGAGCCAGGAGTGAGCCAACCTTGAGTCCAATCAGTGTGATATAATTGGATGTGTTGCTGAAAGCTGTCCTGCCCTTTAAAAACACACACCAGTTTTGGGTTTACTGGTTTCAAGAAGCACTGTCTGATGTGAACCATGCCTCGCAGAAAAGAGCTCTCAGAAGACCTACGATCAAGAATTGTTAACTTGCATGAAGCTGGAAAGGGTTACAAAAGTATCTCCAAAAGCCTTGATGTTCATGTGTCCATGGTAAGACAGACTGTCTACAAATGGAGAAAGTTCAGCACTGTTGCTACTCTCCCTAGGCGTGGTCGTCCTGTAAAGATGGCTGCAAGAGCACAGGGCAGAATGCTTAATGAGGTAAAGAAGAATCCTAGAGTGTCAGCTAAAGAGTTACAGAAATCTCTGGCACATGCTAACATTTTTGTTGACACATCTACAATAAGGAAAACATTAAACAAGAATGGAGTACATGGGAGGACACCACGGAGGAAGCCATTGCTGTCCAAAAAGAATATTGCAGCACATTTGAAGTTTTCAAAGAGCACCTGGATGTTCCACAGCACTACTGGGAAAATATTCTGTGGACAGATGAAACCAAAATCGAGTTGTTTGGAAAAAACACACAACACTATGTGTGGAGAAAAAAAGGCACAGCACACCAACATCAAAACCTCATCCCCACTGTAAAACATGGCGGAAGGGAGCATCATGGTTTGGGACTGCTTTGCTGCCTCAGGGCCTGGACGGATTGTTGTCATTGATGGAAAAATGAATTCCAGAGTTTATCAAGACATTTTGCAGGAAAATGTAAGACCATCTGTCCGCCAACTGAATCTCCGCAGAGGATGGGTGATGCAACAGGACAATGACCCAAAGCATACAAGTAATTCAACAAAAGAATGGCTTCAACAAAACAAAATACGCCTTCTGGAGTGGCCCAGTCAGAGTCCTGACCTCAACCCGATTGAAATACTGTGGCATGACCTTAAGAGAGCGATTCACACCAGACATCCCAAGAATATTGCTACACTGAAACAGTTTTGTGAAGAGGAGTGGTCCAAAATTACTCCAGATCGTTGTGCAGGTCTGATCTGCAACTACAGGAAACGTTTGGTTGAGGTTATTGCTTCCAAAAGGAGGGTCACCCAGTTATTAAGTCCAAAGGTTCACATACTTTTTCCACCCTGCACTGTGAATGTTTACATGTTCTGTTCAATAAACACATGAAAACATAAAATAATACAACACAAACATTATAAGCAGACTGTGTTTTTCAAATTGTTGTGACTTACAGTATATATATATATTCCCACTTCGATATATTGCATGTTGTATTAAAAGGAAATTATACATATGTGTATGTATATATACACAGACATAAAGATTATGTATAATTGAATGCATAGCGTCAGCATGGTAGTTACAGCATTTGTAACAGAGCAGTGATATATATATATATCACTGCTCTGTTACAAATGCTGTAACTACCATGCTGACGCTATGCATTCAATTATACATAATTTTTATGTCTGTGTGTATATATACATACATACATACAAACACATATGTATAATTTCCTTTTAATACCACATGCAATATATCGAAGTGGGAATTTAGTTTAATTGGATTCAGAGATTTATATTGTGTTTAGTAAATTGCCTTTATTTGCTTAACCTTTACCTGCAGCCATTACTGCAAATGGATTTGTGCTTAATAACCTTTCCCACTGAAATTGCGTTTTCAGAGCAGGGTTGAGTCTGTCCAGCGTATGCTGTTTGTGTTTAGAGACTTATCTAAAGGAAGAGTGCTGAACCAGCCCCTGTGTCATCTCCCTATAAAAAAATGAAATCCAGAAAATGAGAGCGTGTGTTCATTAAAATTATTTGATAACAATATTCTGTATGACGCAAGCTAAATATAATTTCATGCTGTGTTATTTGATGGGGTTCTCTCTTCAAGCAGTAAAGTGTTTGATTAATACACGCATAGAGCTCAATGAGCTGTTTAGAGAATATCAAGGGCTAGTTTACAATTGTGCCTCTGCTACAGCAATAAAAATGTTATGACAATCTATCTACAATAGGTACTTGCAGTATGGAAACACATTGAAATTTGGAAATGTAGAGATCAACTGTTATCATGTGGATGCATCTTCCACTTGTACCCTGAACTGTAATGCTGACGCTCATTCACCTACATACGGAGCCATACAATAGATTTAATTCATTACAAAATTAATTGAATTGACTGATCAACAAAACTGGAATATAAAAATAAAAAAAAAATCAGCCCAGCAGAATTAGATGGGCTTTTTTTAATATAGTAAACAAGCTGCAGAAGCACCAGAATTCATAGGTTGCTTAGAAAATGCCTTAATTCTGCCACCATATCTTTATCACTTTCAGCAATTTGTTTTGAAAGCCTTTGTTACATTCCCAAATACTGTGGCCCCTAATCCAACGGAGTCATTCAATTAATGAGATGGGCCGTTATACTTAACGGCTCCCCTCATTAACATAATGGTGTAAGCCGCTATTCCAACCTAGCCACTAGCTTTGCTTGCGACACAGAATTAGCGGCGGATTAGTGTACATTAATGGCTCGGAGTGAGAACAAAGGTAGTTTGCAGTTCACAATCCAAGAGGATATTTATTTATTTATTTATTTATAAAGGATTTTACCAGGAAGGATACATTGAGATTTCTTTCGTTTTCAAGTATGTCCTGGGTTCAATAACATTGAAGTGTTACAGTTACAGAAATACAAAGTAATACAATGCAAGATATTATAAAAACAACACAAATATACAGATTAACAGAAAATATGGGTGACACGCTAGGTGAGGGTTAATAGAGTGTAAAAATAGTGGAGTGCATGTGGGCTGTGTGTGTGAAGATGCAGCAGAAAGTGAACAGAGGACGATTAGGGAGTGAGATGAGAGGCTTCTCTAAAGTAATGGGTTTTCATAGACTTGATGTTGCGGGGGAAGAAGTTCCATAGAAGGGGGGCAGCTTGGGAGAAGTCCTGAAGGCGTGAGTTGGGGGTGCGGGTACGGCGAGCTGATAGCATCA
Organism: Leptobrachium leishanense; assembly: GCA_009667805.1. Classification (NCBI taxonomy): domain Eukaryota; kingdom Metazoa; phylum Chordata; class Amphibia; order Anura; family Megophryidae; genus Leptobrachium; species Leptobrachium leishanense. The sequence continues at coordinate 236,338,108 of CM019064.1, read as the reverse complement.
GATCATTGGCAGAGCGCCATGGTCGAGATGGGATATACCTGTTAATAAGGGAGGCAATGTAGGTAGGGGTGCAGTTATGGAGAGTTTTGTAAGGGAGTACCAATTTTTTGAATTGGATTCTATAGGAGACAGAAAGGCAGTGTAAAGATTGACAGAGGGGGTTGGTGCGAGAGTTGCGTGAGGTGAGGTGGATGAGCCTGGCACAGATGTTCATAACAGACTTCAGGAGGGAGAATCTGGGATCTCTTAAGGCCAGAGAGAAGGAGGTTACAGTAGTCAAGGCGGGAGATAATAAGAGCTTGGATGAGCATTTTAGTAGAGTCCTGATTAAGACAGTGGTGGACGCGTTCAATGTTTTTTAGGTTGAAGTAGCAGGATTTGGTTAGTGACTGAATGTGAGGAGTAAAGGAAAAATAAGAGTCCAGGAGGACCCCGAGGCAATGAGCCTGAGAGGTAGAAGTGTTAGTGGCACCATTCACCTGAAGGGAAATGGGTCAGGAATGTTAGTTTTAGAGGGAGGGAAGACGAGAAGTTCAGTTTGAGAGGTTAAGCTTTTGGAAACGGGAAGTCATCCAGTCGGAGACAGCTGACAGGCAGGCAGTAACATGGTCCAGCACGGGAGGCGAGAGATCGGGAGCAGAAAGGTAGATTTGGGTGTTGTTGGCATAGAGGTGATTTTGAAGACCATAGGAAGAGATGAGGTTGCAATTAGTGTTGAGCCGAACACCCCCGTGTTTGGTTCGCATTCAAACAATTTCAAAAGTTCGATTTTGAATGCGAACACGAACCGAACTCAATGCAAGTCAATGGGACTCGAAAGTTTGATTTTTAGAGTGCCCTCCAAGAGGGCATATATGCAAGATATTTGCCATAAAAGGTGTATGGGGGTCCGGGTAGTGCCCTGGGGGACAGGAAACAAGGAAAAAAGTTAAAAAAAAAAACGTTTTTAAAGGAACAGTGAGTTTTCCATGAAATAAAGGTTAAAGGTTAAAATTCCTTCAAATATCGTGCCTAGGAGGTCCCCATAACCTGCCCGTGAAGTGGCGGATTTGTAGGATGTAAAGAAACATTTAAAAACCAAAAAAATGACATTTCAAAGGACGGTAAATGGTTTTCCTTTAATCTATTCATAAACAACTTGGGGCGGCAGCCTGTATTAAAAGAGACGTTTTAGGACACGCAGAACAAGTTTAGTGATTTTATTTGGCTAAATTATGGTGAAACTTATGCAGGCTTTGCATGAAAGTAACAATAGGTGCTTTAAAATTGGGCCTTTAGTGTCGGCAACAGTGCCGTCACACCATAACCCCTCTGTGGTATTGTGGAAGAGTGCAGGGTTGGACCCTGCGGTCAAATATTAAAACGATATGAATCTGGTACAGGCGTCAGTGCACCCAAATATTTTGCCTTTGGTGGCAGCAAGTGCCTTCACACCGTAACCCATCTGAGGTATTGTGGAAGAGTGCAGTGGTGGAGGTTTTGGTAATGCAGAAGAGATCCCCGATCTATTCAGTTACATCAGCAGCTAAAACAAAACCGGGTCAGCAATGTTTAGGCACTTGTACTGCGCTACTGTATATGGTGAGAATCGGCGCACACCAGTAGCAACAGGAAGCAAACAGAATACACAGAGAGAATAGTCAAATGGCAGGCAAAGTCAGCAACAGATCGGGTCCTCAGAACAAGCAGGGTCAGTAACAAGTATACAAACTGATTCGGTAAGCTAGCGATGCAGGAATAAAGGCTGAGACACACTGAGCGTGTAGTGATGCACAGCATAGCGAAGCGAAGAGAAGCAAACATTTTGCAGGCTTGACTTCACTCCGCTCTGCCTCGCAGCGTGTCTACACTGCATTACGTTTGCGTCTCACTGCACTGGACAGGAATCCACTAACTAAATTAAAATGTGCACACAAAACCATTTTATTTTCACAAAGCACATGTTATATAGGCAAAAAAAGTTTCTACTCAATAAAATACATCAAAAATTACTGTTAGTTTAATAGGAATAGTATAAAAATATAAAAAAAAGGTAACCCCTGATCATATATATTATAAGGACACGGAGCGCTGTTTATAGAGTAGGGATGCATTGATACCACCAGGGCCGGCGCTAGTGTAAGGTGGCACAGGCGGCCGCCTTACTGTCCTAGCTTGCTGTCAGTGTGAGGGGCAGAAAAATTCTGTTTTTAAAATACCGGAAGCGGAGCTATGAATGATCTTCAGACATCAACCAGGGGCCCAGCCGCGCACTCTCAATCCGATGCAGTGTGCCTGCCTCAGTCCCACATTCTAAACATGAGCAGGCACACTGCATAATTTGTTTGCTGGGGGGTATAATGTTTTGCTGGGGGTATAATGTTTTGCTGGGAGGTGGAATGTTTTGTTGGGGGGGTAATGTTTTGCTGGGGGGTTTAATGTTCTGCTGGGGAGGTGTGTGTGTAATGTTCTGCTCGGGGTGTGTGTGTGTAATGTTCTGCTGGGGGTGTGTATGTGTAAAGATCTGCTGGGGTGTGTGTGTAATGTGCTGCTGGGGTGTGTGTAATGTTCTACTGGGTGTGTGTGTGTGTGTAATGCTCTGCTGGGGGTTTGAGTAAACTGATATCGGTACATTACTGTGAGTTTTATTGCTGTGGAGCTCTGATACAGTAATGGGCAGTGTGTATGCGTGTGAGTTTTATTGCTGTGGAGCTCTGTGATACGTGCATACACACTGCATATTACTGTGAGTTTTATTGCTGTGGAGCTCTGTGATACAGTAATGGGCAGTGTGTATGAGTGTGAGTTTTATTGCTGTGGAGCTCAGTGATGCTTTCATACACACAAACTGAACATTACTGGGAGGTTTATTGCTGTGGAGCTCTGTCATACGCTCATACACAGCGCACATTACTGTGAGTTTTATTGCTGTGGAGCTCTGTCATACACTATATGAAATGAATTTAAGGGGGGAGGGGGTGAAAGTAATTCAAGTGGAAAAATGAATTAAAGGGGAGTGAATTGAATTAGAGGACAAGGACCCTGCTGCCAGACAGTGGACCACAGCAACAGAGTGAGAGTGGTAGATAGCAGGAACACAGGGAAACACTGGGAGTGGCAGGCAGTTCGAAATATGTGGGTATATTGAAACAGCAAGACCAGGGGGCACCACCAGGCCCCATTGCAAATTTGTGCAGTGCCTGGTGCCCCTCCTATGCCACATTACCAAAGGAGGGGTCCACACACTCTGTAGATTGGCCCTGAGGCACAGGAGGGGCACCAGGCACAGCATAGATTGGCAATGCGTGAGGACACCAAACACTCCCGATTGGCATGGCACAGATTGGGTGGAGGGGGGCACCAAAACGCAACTTCGCCTGAGTAAACAAAAATGCTTGCACCGGCCCTGGATACCACACACAGACTTATACGTATATATATCAACACGCAGACCTATACGTATATATCAACAGACAGGTATATATATACACCCACCCACAGACCTCAGACCATAAATACACATACGCACATGGGGGGGGTGGCATGTGGACAATCTCAACTAAATGTGCCCCCCCATTTGGCTGATACCTCCAGAGGAAATGTTGAACCCGATGGAGCAGAGAATATATATATTATTCTCTGCGCTATCGGATTTAACATTTCTTCTGGAGGGATCAGCCAAATTGGGGGGGGCAATTAGTTGCCAAAATGTGTGTGTAATACAAGTCTGGATATATATATTTATAAGAATATAGATATATATATATATATAGATTAGGTAGGCCGTGTTAGTCCAGATGCCAAAATTACGAGTATAGCAGTCTGTAGTAATACCTTTTTTATTGGACTAACGTTACATTTAAAGTACAAGCTTTCGAGAGTGATACTCCCTTCATCAGGTAAGTGTAACGTTGGGGGCTTCCAGCCTTTCCGGTGTGCTTGAGGGCAGCATGTCTGATGCTGCTCTCTCACCAACACCTGGTTTAAATTGAAACAGGCAGGGAGGTGGCTGCATGAGGTGCGGCTTGAGAGGGGGGTGCGGTCTGGTGAAGGTCTTTTAAAAACCAACAGTTCCTTCTAAGCAGTGCCAGATTGGGGTTATCCATACCTGAGCTCTTTGTACCTGAATTCTCTCGTGGTTTAATCTGTTATTGACCTCTGCTTGTTTTCTGACTATTCTGCCTTCCGTTGCCCTAGACTATTTTCTTGTACTACGCTTCTGCACTGATATCGACCCGGGTATTCCATTTGACTATTCTATACTCTGTATTCTCTGATTCTGGCTCGTCTGACTTCCCCCGTGTTGCTAACCTGGTTTTGTATTACGACATTGTCTTTGATTAACCCTTGCTGTCTAGCTAGTATACCTGGCCAATTCTAAGGACTAGACAGTTAGGGATTCTTCTACGACTACCCTGTTGGTAGCTTTTGGGCTCTGTGGAGTGTTGGGCTTTAAGGACTGCGTGGTGGGATACGGGAACCGTGACATTACGATCTGGCCAAAATGGATCCCGCAGACTTAACACAGCATTTG